>OW387142.1:5991813-10791813 GCA_936440205.1 Lepidonotus clava | reverse complement strand
GTCTGAACTATACAGAACATAAGCTCCCCCACTAAAGGTAAAGAACGTAACACCTGTCACCATCCAGACACTGTGGAGTTCATCTTTCAGATAGCATAACGTGAGGAAGAAGTGGAAAAGCCTTCACGTGTCTCTTATAAACCTGGCTATAGACACGCCATTTCAGTCACAAAACGAGCTTGTTTTGACATCAAATTAAGCCCTAACCCTCCATCACCCAGCCCTGCCTTGTCTATACATGGGCACAAGGCTAGAAACATAGAGACAAGGTGTTAGAACTTGGTGAGAAGGAGGACTATACATGCAGAGCCTGCAGTGGGAGACACCAAGACAGTCTGTTCACACTTGGAGAAGGCAAGGGGTATAAATATACAATCTGTCGGCACTGGGAAGAGGAGAGAGTCTGTCTACACTGGAAAACTGGGAAGGGGATACATAGACAGTCTCTTTGAACTGGTAAAAAGGAGATGATATACATAGAAACAAGCTTTTAAGGAGGAAGAAGGAGGAAGAGAGGTATACAAAGAGAGAAACATGACTATTTTGCACATTCCACCGCAATTCACTGTTTAAAAAGAAATATATGGACGCATACATACATGTTTATAAACTTGCCCAGAAAGATTGTCAGTGAAATCCTGACATTGCCTACGTTATCGCCCCGCCTATCAAGTGTCGGGTAGAATATTGAAGTGGTCAGGGCAGTGATAGGGGCACCAGTCCCAGGCACCTTTCGACCCACTCGGCCCTCGGGGCCGCCTACAGCCAATATAAACCGATCCGCTGATCCCCGCCGCTTATTATTATTACCCTGAGCGGCCTGTGATCGCTGAGGCCGTGACGGATCGTCGTCCTGCTTCCGGCGTCGGCCACCAGGGGGCTGTCCCCCTGGTGGCGAGCAGTGGAAGCTTTGATCCGGTGGTGGGTCCATGAGGGACTTAGTAGGAAGGGTATATTGTCAGGGAGGGGCGGGGGCTGCTGTGGTAGGGCTATGGGGGAAACAATCGACAGGAAAAAAAACCCCATTCTTTGCTCACTACCCCTATATGAATATAAGGCTTGCCTGGCTATAGGACCATAAATATAGCTCTGACAATTGAAAGGCCTATAGTTAGACAGTGTAACAGGTGCTTTTGGCATGCTTCTTTGCTTGCCATTTGCAAATAACAAACTGAATTTCCCAAATATGATGCCAGCCTTTAAGCCCTGATACAGAGTCAGATTTTCTCTGAACTGATCTTCAATGAAAACAATGTTTTGGTAAAAGTATATGGGTGAACATGTTTTTTTTATTGTTTTTTTTTTATTTTTTATTTCCATACTCAATTACAATTACATTATGTACTAGATAACAAATAAATGCATCGGTAATCCACCTATTACCATCACTTAACTTTAAGCGTACATTGGGAATAATCTCTGTAGAATGGTTGGGTGGGTAGGCTTTGATCCTAATCTCCTCCACCTATCCCTTACAGGGGTTAATCCACTCTAGGCGGCAGTCAACACGGGAGGGGGACGAGCTGATCACTCCAGGGTTTAGCCCAGTCACAGGAGAAATCTCACAGAGTGCACGGATTTTAGACCAATCATACTCTCTTCAAATATAAATGATCACATAACATGGTCTTGCATTTGTCCAGGAATACTGGGTATATATGATGGGCAATTCTATGAATAGGACATGGATATAATGATTTAATTACAGATGTGTTAATATAATGTATGATGCTATGTCAAAGATAAGTTGAAAAGAATGCATATTTCAGTTCATGAAAAGCAAACGGCTCTTTAAGAAGGGCGTTTGGTACTTGACAGGCTTATTTTTATTTTTCAGGTGTTTTAGTCAATACTTAATGGAAGGCTTTTAGAACCAACCTGAACATTACAGGTGGACATAGACAATTGATAAATAAACTCAGGAATTTTAACTTGGACTATACCGGACCCACTTGGGAACGCATAGCAAACAACGACACCAACCCTAGGTCGTATTGGGAACTATACGCTTCCCCTTTCAACTGCCATGTTGTAGTTTTATTTTTCTCGTTAACGCCTGACCGTGGGCCCTGTGTAGAGTACAGATAGCTGTGAGTGAGAGGTAAAAAACGTCGTTTTTCCTGTCGTATTAGGCGTGGTGAGCGCGGACTATGAATATCGATGACTGACACGGTGTGCATTCATCACTGAAGGCGCGAGCCGCCTCACATTATAAAGAATTTAGATTGAATTACTCCGCGTTTCACACTCCGCTGCCGCCGAATTATCACAAGATCGTGCATGCAAATTGCATTTAATGGGTTAAAAGGTATTTTTGACGGGTGTTTTTGCCTGCACTTTGTTGCCAAGATTTCTACTCGTCTTTTTCCTCCGACCCTTCTTCCCCTTCCCCCTCTCTGTCTTTGGGTAATGGCAGGGTTTCTCCTTATGGTTGGGCAACGATAAGGGGGTGGGGATGCAATGCTTTAATAGCCACAGCCGTCCACGCCACTCTGCCCGAAATAAAACAAAAATAATAAGGGATAACAATAACAAAAATTACAAAAAGAAATAATCCAGAAGAGATGATGAATTGAAACAAAAGAGTCCGAAAAGAAAGTGACTCAGGAAACACTGTTAGGCCGCTTGACCTTACCCTGACCGGCTTTTACCAGGGGTCAGGCGGGTCAAGGTCAACCTGTGGTGACCTTGAGACGATTCTCCAATAAAAGGCGCGGATCCATCACTATGGAGGGTTTACTATGTGAGGCTGTTATAACGTGTGGATGGGTCCGTCTGGAGATGGCCCCTGTCAGTGCATTGTAAAATATGATTACTTTCAGTCTGCTGGACAGCCCGCCTTTTAGACAATGTTAACACCCCCTGACCAAGATATTCCCCGGGGTGCACTCGGCGTGACCATTGTCCACGGTCATGTTGTAAAGCTGTTAACTGACACCAATCTGCTAAGCAAGCTATTAGCATATGACATTAGTATGGCTTTGTTACTAGTGCATGTCACTTAACTACATGGGTTGACAAGAGTGCAGCAAGTGCGAACGGTACTGGGTTATTTGGGAAGCTCCGTCGTATATGATTATTTCGCGGAAATAGATACAAGGTGATTCTGAAAAAAAATAGTAGGAAACAAAGTGAAAACAATTTAGGAATCTTGGATATTAACCTTCTCAAACAGTACTCATTCCATCACGTTCGTCTTCTCTCTATATAAAATTTAAAACTTTTTTCCCCTCTTAAATCATGTCGCCTTCGTTGATAAACATACATTACCGTGCTTTTTACTAAGTAACATGACACGTATAACCATTCCATCCATCTCATTCCATCACCAGATTTAAAAAGAGACGTAACCCGGAGGCTCACCTGAGACCAGACAAGTATATGTTTGAAACAGTTTTCAGTATAAATAAAATGTTTAAAACCACAAGTACAAGTTTCCAGCATAACTAACGTTTTCAGCACATTTAAAGTACCCAATATTTAACCCTCACCATTCTCTCCATTCCTCCAGGTCACAGTGACAGACAATGGCTACCCTAAGCAGTCCTCCACTACCCGGGTCGTCGTCACCGTCGCCGACCTCAACGACGAGGAGCCGCAGTTCACTGCCCGGATGTACCGGGTGCGTCTTCCGGCGCGCGCGGCGTCGCCGACGATGCGTCCGTTGTACCGCGTCCTGGCGGAAGACGCCGACATGGGGGCGAACGCCAACATCGACTATAGCATTAAGAGCGGGCGCGGCAACGGGCGCTTCCGGATAGACGCCAAGACCGGGGTGATCCTGTCGGACAAGGAGTTCGAGGCGGGCAGCCAGTACGACCTCACGGTGAGTGGACGTTATGTATAGGGTTTATGGGGGTTCTGATTTGGGGAGTTAGGGATGCCGGAAGTACATAGTTTTTGAGCGGAACTAGTTTGTGAAGCCACTCTAAAATAGTATGAATTCGATTGATATTAAAATGAACTTATTTCGTCTTGGTCATACTGATATCTTTAGGTGTAATAATTATGATAAATGTGAGGATATATCCTCTCTTAAAAATCGTTACAAACAGAAATTTCTCTAGATTATACATCATATCTTATAAAGTTATAAAGTTCTTTTTGAAGGGGAACCCACTAGCGGGTCCAGCAATTTGAAAAGGGGGAGGGGAACGTCCTTTTGGAACCTTTTTCCATAATGGATTTTGGGCAGAATTGTACCTTAAAAACGCAAATTCACTGGCGGATCCAGCATTTTGAAAAGGGGGTGGGGCGCTTTTGAAAAATGTTTCCCCTAATTACTTTTTGGCCGAATTTTACATTTAACCCCCCCCCCCCCCCCCCCCCTCTGGATCCACCACTGCAAATTTTCCGGATCCGCTTATTGGACTGGTCTGAAATAAACCAAAGTGTATCAGCACCAGACGCAACTCCTCATTCTCTAACTTTCATCCAAACAGTTCTGTAACAAACTAAAACTAACCCATCCTCCCCCATCTCCTCCAGGTGCGGGCCTTTGACAACGGCCGGCCCCAGAAGCGTCAGTCGGCGCGGGTGCTGTTCACGGTGGTGGCCTGCCCCCCGGAGGAGGAGTCCCTCCACGCGCCGCGCTTCCTCCACGAGCGGGAGGAGAAGCAGGTGGTGGAGAGTGACGGGGTGGGCCACATGGTCGCCATCATGGCGGCCAGCGACGACGACGGCGACAAGGTCTGGTACTCCATCACAGGTAAGGACGGCTTTTATTTTTTATTTATTTATTTATTTGTGTGTGTGTGTGTGTGTGTTAAGAATTTATCATGAAAGCCTTTATTCCGCAGGTCAATTTTGCTGCTGATTTTGAAAATCGACAGGGATGATTAGGGGTATGAAGAGGGTACTTATTAATAAGTTATATGAAAGGCTAATAATTATGTATGTTCTTAAAGAAATAACTATATTTGATATGTATGTGCCTTTGAGAATCTTGTCGGGGTAAGTTTCAGAGACAGAGATGCCATTTTTCCTACTTTTGTAAGATTTCCTACGTTTCGGTGATTTTTTATTGCCAAGCCGATTTTTCCTATATTGCTTTCATATTTGTTATATAGTATCTTCATGTTAGTTTTAAGCTATTCAATTACAAATTCAATGTCAGATATCTATTTCTTAAGGTTACTTCCCTCATAGTTGCTCTAGAAAGAAAAAAAGTAGAAAATGTTTCCTACTTTCCTACTTTTTCATCAGTTGAGAGTGGCATCTCTGAAGTTCATAGAAAGTAAAGTTTTAAACTAGTTTCAGCTAAGAAAGCGATGATTTTATTAAGCAGTTGAGATTTCATTATTTCGTCCTATCCCATGTACATTGTTCTAATGATACCCGACCCCTACATCTTACATTTCCTCTATTATCTATTGTTTCCTCGTGGAAGGCTAGATGACAGTAAGACTTTCCTAGACCTATTAAGACGTGTATTATCTTTTACAGCTCATTGATACATATCGGGATGTCTTTTTATCATTGCTGTAGAATCCATACAGACTTGAAAAGTCTTTTCAATATCAGGGCAGTAATTTGAAAAATATCCCGTTAGCCGTTCTCAAATAGCGCATGGAAGGGATAGAATGTCAAAAAAAATCACCCCCTTTTTTTTTCTCGAAAGTTTCTTCGACTTAATTTATTTCTTGCAAGAGACTATAAACTATTCCAAAGCCTACATGGTAATATATGAAATACTTCTGGACCATCCTTGAAGTAATTACGCACATTTTAAATAGACCCCCCGGAACAAAATGCTGTAGCTATTCAGTAGGAGGCTGCAGCAGGGTCTCGGTGGTAAATCAGTAGAAATAAGTATGATTCCAGTAGTCGATCAGCGCTAAATCAATATATCCGAAATAGTTAAATTTGCATAATTGGTTTCTGTACCAATCCATCACGTACTTTAGTTAAAATTTACGCATATTTCCAGAAACTTTAGACCCCCCTCCCGTTGATGCAATTGCATATGCAATTATTTGAAGGCCCCTTATGAAAATATCATAGAAATGAAGTTAGACATATCGGTATCTTAATTACCCTAGGCCAAACAAAAAAAAGCTGCATTCCAGTAACCCGACCTACCTTAATTTCTTGCCCCGACCCTAAAGTTTTTGGAGACTTTTTAGTGCCTCCTCTGGCCGCAACCCGGGCCTCCAGTCGATACGGCAGTCGTTAATATTTCACTGATTCCCTCTGTTTCTCCGGGTGCGGGGCAATCAATCAGGGGCGTCGGCTGGTCGGGCATCGCCAAACAGGGGGCGCCTCACCGGGGGGGTCAGGGGAATCAGTCAAATTTGAAAAAGATTGATAAATATATTTTTTCAAAATCAGTTTATATGGCACGACCTCCCTCATCGCATTTATGGAAAGCGCGAATGTAAAATATCAATTAATTGGACGTATTGAATCTTTTCAACTTTTTTTGTGGCTTATGCAAATCAAACACTTCCCTTGTTGAAAGTAAACATTCAGGGCCACTGGGTGAAGTTTCAGTGTCAGTCTATGTGCGGTCCACCCCCATATGCCCCACACACCCCTACGCCCCTCAACCCCCCCCCCCCCCCCCCCGGCTAAGTGATGCACCCCCGGATGGCCTTCTCCTGTACCTCCCCACCTCAAGCCTGTATTCCACTAGACGATTCTGACCGCAGGTAATTTGGCAATTCATAACTTGTTGCTGATAAAACGACAAAAGACCATACATCCTACATATTATTTGAAAGAGAATTTGAGACCTTTCTAATGGTATGTAACATGTCTACAGGGTTCCCACGCAGGTCTTAAAAGGTCTTAAATTGATTTTCTCAAATTTAAGGCCTTAAAAAGGTCTTGAATTTGGCATTTTTGTACCTAGAGGTCTTAAAAAGGTCTTAAATTGAATTTTTTGAGAAGTTAAAATTAAGTTACCAAATCCAACTTTCAAATAAGTACTCTCAATTGACATTTTAATCATACAATATTTCTGAAATTTTTCTTTGCACGCGGTCAATAGGTCTTAATATTCCAAATCTTAGTCTTAAAATTGGTCTTAAAAAGGTCTTAAATCAATTTTCGAAAATGCGTGGGAACCCTGGTCTATTATTAACCATTATTGCCACTGCCGATTTTTGAAACCAGCAGTAAAATCGACCAGTGGATTATTGCCTTAACTCCCAAAAGTCCCACCTGGTGGACCAAGGCCCATTCCAGGCATACAGGGCCCTCTGGTGGTCCTGGGGCTGAGGGGTGGGGAGAATCAATGTTGCAGAGTGGTCTAGAGAAAAAGACTAAAATATTTTAGTCTCTCCTGTCTCAGGGGGAACTTCAATCAACTTTTGCTGACCTGACATTCACTGTGGTCTCTCCATTTGGGTGCAAATTGAACTGCCCTCTTGGAAGTTGCAAGAAAGTGCAAGAGCTTTATCAGATAACAGCCTTCTCCCCTTGAAATCTAGGGTGGCTGTTGTGCACACGGTACTTTCATAGAATATGTTTGAGCTATATACTAGATAAAATACAAATCAAGATAATCATATTCTACCCCATATAAGGCCGCAGTCTGTATAGTTCTCACACATACCGGAACTACGAATCAGTCGTTTTAGCATTTGAGTTGTCAAGTCGCTTTTACTAGACTTGAGCAAAGAGCTCATATGTGGTCTGCCTTATCGACCACTCAAATCTTGCCAAAGGCAAAATGGAGTTAGAGCCAGCAAAGGCACACACCCCATACCAAGTCTTTGAGGAAAAACAGGTGATGTCAGCCAAATTCCTCCATCTAAAATGCCCCAAACCCTGTTTACCCAGGTGCAAAAAGGGGGCACCGACCGTTCTCTATACAGATGTCACCAAGTCGTGTTTACCATAGAGGTCCACGTCTATCACAGAGACCGTTCTGAGAGGACACCCACCCCCCACCCCCTACCCCCAGGTTCAGTGAGCCAGAGACATCTATTAAAGTCTTAATTTCTCTACGTGTAGCCGGTCTGGAATAGTAAGTGCCCTGAAACAGGCGGTCTGGGCGTGTTTGGTGAGTGCTGATAAACGTGGAGGGGACCGGGAAAGGGCAGAGAACCAGTTAGTGGGCCTGTCTGTGGCCTTATGCCATGCAGTAGTTGGTTGGGGAGGGGGTCATTTTAGTCCTGGCCATGTGTAAGCAGAAGTGTTTGTCCCGACCATGTAGGGAGTAGTTAGTTGGGGAAATGGACAAATTTAGGTTATTTACGCAGTAGTTGGGAAGGATGAAAAGACCTAGCCGTTGACACAGTAGTAGGGAATGTCAGTAGGAAAGTCCTGTACGCAGTACCATAATCTTCCGTCCGTTAATAACTAAATAAGCCATGTACACAGTAGTGGGGGAAGGAGAAGCGTCATGGCCATGTACATAGTCATTGGGGGGTGAGAAAGATCTCAGTCATGTACAAAATAGTCGGGAAGGGAGACAAGTCCCAATCATGTATTTAGTAGTTAGGGAGGGGCATACGTCCCAGCCATGTACCCAGAATAAGAGAATTACAGTTAGATTGCAACTGGAATTGTCTGACTTTCCTATTTGGATTTGATAACATGCTTTTTAGATGACCAAACTACAGCAAGAATGATTGTATTCTGCCTGAACATTATACATTCATGTGCCAGAACAAAATCTGAAATGAATCGATGGACTTTTAGTCCTGTAATATAAATTCAGTATTACCCAAGGGGGTCAGGGTTAATCAAAATATGCCGAATCGAGTTGAAATTAAAGATTTGAAGCATAATTCGATTGACGAGAGGTTAAGGTGCACGGTCAAATACTTCCATTAATTCTGAATCAAACCAAAATCTTTCCGGCCATTAGATTGAGCCGGCTTTGGTCTGTGCGTTTTATTCGCGGCAGACACAAGTATTTCCCTATGATAGATGCTCTGCGGTAGCTTTGGCTTTGGTTTCTAATCACTCATGGGTCGAGCTGCTCCTATTTCACTCTGTGAGCTGCTCACTGGGTATAGTGGGGTCTGTTAAGGCCATTTTTGTGAGAAATCATTACGCGGCGGATAAAAGCACCAAATTTGGTATGAGGCACCTCTGAGGCATAACTATCAAATCTGGAAGGGGAGCCACGTTGAAATATCAATAGGACGGATGTGGGGGCCCAAAAACCAATATGGCCGACTTTTACTATAAAAATTCTTATATCTCAGCTTCTAAAAAGACTAAAGAGACATGGTTAGTGTCAAAATTGAGGGATTATGGGTCAGGGAATTCAATTATTTATGTTTTAAGTCAATGCGGAAATCCAAAATCCAAGATAGCTGACCAATTTTGAGAAATATTATGATTTTTAGCTACTAAGGCATAAGGCCAGGGGAAATGGTTCCCAATATCAGTTGTCAATAGCCTAGAGGGCTCATAAATATGATATTCATCCAATACAACACCATAAATTTCAAAATGGCTGAATTCATTAGCATGATACCTTTGATAATGACTGCTGGATTCCAAAATAATGCAAAAGAAAGGATATAGACTTAACTCTTTTGCCACAAGATTTCTTGATTCCATTTGGTATGATGATTCCCTGGGACCCCTTCATTGAATTTAAAAGGGGAGCCACCTTGAAATATCAATATAACCCGGATGGGGGCCAAAAATCCAATATGGCCGATTTTTATTGAAATAATCTTATATCTCAGCTTCTGAAATGCCTATAAACACATTGCTATTGTCCAAATTGGTAGATTATAGGACAGGGAATTCAATTATTTACCTTTCGAATCTATACAATAGGTCTAATCGAAGCTAATCAAAAGTTTTGGTCAAATACCTTAAATTTCAAATGCTAAAAACATACAAAATTTGTGAAAATTTCATTTTGGTATTTCAAGATGGCTCCCCTTCTAGATTCAATAGTTATGCCTCAGAGGTGCCTCATGCAAAATTTGGTGCTTTTATCCGCCGCGTAACGAAAATGTTGTTAACAGACCCCACTAGTAGGGGAGTGGCTCTAGTAACCCTACAAAACCTGAGTCTGTTTCTACTGGGTAAGCCGGCCAACAACAAACAGACTTGATTGATATTACAGTTTTTAAGGAATTGAAAGCTTGCAAACTAAAAGGAAGCAGGTAGCAGTTAGTCATCCCTCCAGGGCTACTTATCAGCCCTGGGCCAGTTACTCGAGGACGTCACTTGGCCCATATTTCCTCATTATACTGGGGCTTTCTTTTCTGAAAGGCCAGGACTCGAGCTCTGGTCCGATGACGAACGGTGTTCGCACTATTACACAGAAAAGCTCATTGGTGTATGTCTAGAATTGGCTTTCTCCTGTTTACTGGGTTTTTTTTGGACTCAGCTGAATATATTGTCTAACGGCGTTTTGGAACGATGTCAGTTTAAAAGCATATCTGGTCAGTGGTAGAGCAAATACAGTAACTTGAATGAAAATAGCCATGCTGTATTTTTCAAATTACTAACATTACCAACATATTGTTAACTTGAAATAGCCGTGTTGTTTCCTTAGTTTACTACCCAACATGTTGTTGCACGAATCTTGTGTTAAGTTGTGAAAACAGCAAAGAAATGCTTTCTGATTGAAATCCAGCTAAAGAATGGAAATCTCTCGGGACTGTAGTTAATGGGGGGATTAAAAACATATTTGAAACTGCTTAATGCTCTCTGATGCACTCAATCTGCTTAGAAAAACACGAATCCTGACCAACATGTTGGGTATTTTACATTAGAATTCTGCTCACACAGTTTTATCCATACAAAAAGTAGAGAATTGAATAAATAACGGAAATGAAGAAATATGAAGCAAATATAAAAAAAAATAATAATAATGACACATTGGACTTCAGAAGTTCCATAAGGTTTTGGAAGTTCCATAAGGTTGTTAAGGATATAAAGGAAACTCCAACCATACTGAAACCAGCTAGAACACAATAGCTGCCTTTCCTATAATAGGAATAAAAAGAACTGAACTGAAAGCATATGTGAAACGTAGATGACATGTTGCAACTTCAGACGGCCTGATAGGATATTGATAGTCTAGACAAGGGGCGAGGTGTATAGTAGACGCTGATTTGTCATGTAGAGAGCAGAGACGGGACAGTCCTCTTATTTCTGACGACTCGACGAGAAATGAGACATGATGTCATGATGGGGTGGGATCGGTATCAGATCGGTCGGCCGGGCATCTGTCATTGACACTACCGATGGTCATGTGGAGGTTATACGTGATCTGAGATTGGTATCGGAGTGGTCGGCTGGCCATCTGTCATTGACATTACCCATGGCTCTGTTGGGGTTATACGCCATCTGAGATTGGTGTCCAATTGGTTGGCTGGCCATAAGTCATTTAGCCCTGTGTGGGTTATATGATATCTGAGATTGGTGTCTGATCAGTTGGATGGCCATGAGTTATATTGACACTACCTGGGGCCCGGTCAGGGTTATATGCGATCTGAGATTGGTATTTGATTGGTTGGCCAGCCATCTGTCATTGACATTACCCATGGCTCTGTTGGGGTTATACACAATCTGAGATTGGTATCGGATTGGTCGGCCAGCCATTGGTTATAGACACTACCTAAAACTGTGTGGGGGTTACATGTGATCTGAGATTGGTATTAGATTGGTCGGGCAGCCATTGGTTATAGACACTACCCATGACCATGTGTGGGTTATATGTGATCTGAGATTGGTGTCCAATTGGTTGGCATGGCCATGCCATTGGTCATAGAGATGACCCACAACTCTGTCGAGGATATATATACATGACCTGAGTTAGGTAATTGATTGATTGGCCGACTATCTGTTATCAACACTACCCAAGATCCTGTGGGGGTAATACGCAATCTGAGATTGATATTTCAAGCAATTTTTAATCGGTGCCGTGGCATAATAGACGGACTAGAAGATGTTTTTAAAGACGTCCGTCTGGTAAAAAAGGAGGAGTCAGCTGAGCATGGGTGAGCTCCTCAAGTTAAGTTAGAGAGCGTCACATTACCCTCTGTCAAACAGCGATGTTAAAGAGGCTGCTCCGGCAGTGTGAGGGATGGATCTTGTCCGGGCAGACCCCCGTCTGGGCCTGAATGAGCTGGTCCCCATGTCTCCTGCCAACATTAACAAAATGGCGTTATAACCTTACCATCATTTAGTCCATAATAAATTTATATTCACAGAAATTACGAAGTACCTGTCGAATTATAATTAGATCCTCACGGTAAAATGTCACCGTAATATGTGATTTATGGTCATGTTATCTATCAAATTTGTAGAAATAATTTTTGTAAATTTTGCAATTTAAGGGTGTAGAGCCTCAGTAAGATGAGTTAGGACAGGTTTTGTCTTGAGTGAAGACAGTGAGGGCCTTAATTGGATCCCATCTGACGGCCGGCGGTATGATCTGTCTGAGGGCGGCTTTTTAATCTGCGGCTGGCGTCTGGAGGTTTGGGGGCCCTCAGTAGTAGCAGTAAACCCTCTAATTCTGGATTCTGGAGGTTTGCAGACCCTCAGCAGCAGCAGTAAACCCTCTAATTCTGGATGAAAGCGCCATACCCACTAAGCAACTTTTACAGAGTTGGGCAACAGATCGGCGCTAAAAGCTGGCCGATTCTAGGGGTAGAATCAGCCGGTTTTACCACTGATTCAGATCAAACATGTACATTTCAATATACTGTACTAACAGACAATCATAAGAATCAGCGTATTTTAGCACCAATCCTTTGCCCAACTCTCTTAAAGTTGCTTAGTAGGTATGGGGCTTAAGTCTCCGTTTTTAAAGGCCGGACGGCCGCAAACTCTCATATTGCGGTAGGTACCTGGATTTGCATTTTAAAATTAATCAGACAAAAAACCTCTATGCCGATATTTAAGGGACGTTTGGTGCCATGGGTGAAATATCGTTTAACGCCTTTGCATTGAGAGACTTTGGAAATGGCAGAACGTCAGGGATTTGTATTTCAATTATTTTTGCAGTTTTATTTTGGCACTGACACCCGGGCACTGACATTAAGAAATTTTGTATTGGTTCGGATATTTTACGAGTTTGTTCTCAAATATTTCTGAAATTGATTCCGACTTCGGATCGTTTAAAACTCGATCGGTTGGATGTTCACTTTGGCATCCGCAGAATACAGTTTTTTCCTCTTCTGAAAGTTTGATCCGAGTTCACCATTTCAATTGTCGCCTCGTTTGTGTGGTGTCTATTCCTAGCTTAGAAGGTGTTAACCACACGTTTCCATTTCTCTGAACTCAGAATGAGTGAAATTTTGTGAACTCAGCTAAATCTGCTCATAAAATGACCCCTTCCAGTAACACAGGATCCGTTCCTCCGAGATATTGAGCACTTTATTTCAAATCCATTCTGCAATGGAGAAAGCATGAGCTGAAAATTTACCTTTATTGTTCATCTCTGCATCGATATCAGCAGGCTTTGTAAAAGTTTCCAAAGATCAGGAGAGAAAAACGATTCCAGACTGCTGCAAATAGTTTGAAAGAATATCGTGATAGAGCTATCTCATTAAAAAAGTTAGAGGTATTCTTTTCAATGTACAGAAATGCATTGAGTAAAAAGACGACATTGAAGCACTGATACCTCCAATAATAGGCATACAAATATAAATATAATGAGATCAAGCCTGCAAGGAGAGTAAAGTAGAATGGTGTTATAGGCAGCCAGAGGACCCCCCCCACCCCCAAGAAAAAAGAAAAAAAGACAGAAAAGGGAAACAAAATAAATAAATAAATTTAAAAAAGAAAAAGAAAAGAAATTTCTGTCGGCCTAACGAGTGCACTTGGCCTGAGGGCCGTCCATCCTTTTACACCTACACTCCTACTTAATGTGCGTCTTGTCCGCGTCTCGTCGGACGCTGCGCCCAGTCCGCTCCGGCTAATGTCGCCGCCAACGAGACTAATATCGTACATCCTCGTTAGTCGGCGGGGGGCGCTGCAGGGGGAATGACCGCCCCCCTGTCCACACCTTATAGAAGGTCATATTGGCCCCGGCTTACTGTTCGCATTGACTAGGTGCCCCGTCAAGGGGATGGGGTGGAAGATTGGGCGGGGGGTCCGAAGTTTGGATTTAGCACTGAGTTGGTTGTTAGTTGGGCTAATAATGGAATACGAAGGTGTAACGGTATCGGCAATTTGGAGTTGGAAACTGGATGTGTTTTTTTTTAACCCCAAATGACAGTGCTGTTCCCCCAGCACATTAAACGTTTATAGCTGGGATATTCTGGTGTTCACCAGTTGCTCACTAATCGCTGATGTGGGATGGGGAGAGCAGAGAGATGCCATTAAAGTAGACATAGTGAGTCAGCCTAGACTGCAATTAAAAAGGGGATTACTGAGATTTGACTCTCAGATGTCTGGCAGACATAGTATAGACTGTAGACCAAAAGTTACATAATATTATGACTATTATGGTCAATAAAAATGTACTGCTTTAGGGCGTAGAGAGTAGGCATAATGTGTTAAATATATGTGGTTGACTTGCACGTAGACTGCGTATAATAAGTTATAATAAACAGTATATTTGACTTAGATATCTGTAACTCTGACATGAAAAGACGTTTAGAATCGAGAGTTACAGGCTGACTCCGAGCAACTCTTGTGGACTGTAAAGGAGCTGTAATATATATGCCGGGCCGTGTTATATGCAGACCAGTTCCAGTAGACTTAAGACCTAAGTGCCATTAAACGTAGCTTTAGGCAGATAGGGGGGACCATGGAGGAGGCCTCCTCGTCCAGACGCCTAGACCCGGTCTTTAGGTCTGGTCGTAAGGGCCTCCTTACCATAGGTCATGACGTGCACTCGGCCGCCGACCAGGTAGAGATAGGGCCGAGCAGGAGGGAGCAGCTCGGGGTCAGGGGACTGGGACCGCGAGCAGCTCAGCAGAGATGCTATTTTCAATACATTTTAGGGATTTTCTACTTTTTAGTGATTTTGAATTGCACAACCGATTATACAAAATGTAACTTTGGTCTGTCTTACTCTAAGAAATGTATTATTATATTTTTAGGCTATTTAAGCGCAAATTCAGTGTCAGAACACTGTCCCTAATGTCAAGTGCTTCGAGAAACAAGTAGAAAAAGTGCATCTTATACGTTTCCTATTTTTCATGTACCGGGAGCATCTCTGCTCAGCAAGTCGGACTGCCAAACTTTTGGATGGTAATATATTATTGTGGTAATTTAAATTATGTCAAGCACAGATAACGCAAATCTAAAATAAATACGTACATATAGGGCAGAGAGGGCATTCTCTATATAGTCACAATTCTTTCAGTATATACTCTGATTAGCCGAATCATTCTGATGAGTTCGATTTTAGCTGAGCCTTTCCTCCAGGAATGCAAGTGGTACGTGAGACGTACCCACCTACTCTAGAGCCGCGCCCTGGGTATAGGACTTCTCTGTGGGCGATAATGGGGGAGAATAGCTCTAAGAGCTGCTCACTGCGGAGAGGAGCAGCTCACCTGACCTCCACGTGTCCCCACCAGGCGGCGCTATCTGCTCGTCTAATGGCCGCCGCCCCTCAGCCCCTTGACCAGAATGACCAATGGGTTGACCGCCCCTTAGCACTGACCTCTCCCTTTTAACGTTATCTGCCCGCAGTGTTGTCCAGCTTCTAACTTTAAAGGTTAATTTACACTTCAATGAGTTGGTGACTGTGTAAGCGAAGATGTGGCTCGCTTTTCAGTATACGTTCAAACCAAAGGCAGAAAGGATCCAGAGATTTCAGAAAGGGCATTTGAGGTGCCCCATCTCAGGGCTAGAATTTAGAATTAGAAAAAAATAACACTAAATTTGGCAAAAAATGGGGGGGGGGGGGGCGTACGCCTCAGGCACCCCCTCCCCTTCAAATCCGTCCCTGCACAAAGGCATAACTTGCCTGAGTCACCGCCGGTCGGTTCTAAAATCTCCAACCTCAGTGAAAATCTAGAAATTTGACGGCAAAAGTTGCACAGTTTGAATAGATAACAAACAGAGTTTATTCATGTGTTATATAATTGTTTCTTAGAGTGTTGAATAAACGATGGTTCTAAAGACTAACCTAACCATCATAGTCCGAATAGGCCATGCAGCTAGCGGGACTGAAGCTATACTATCAAATATCTTCCCTCACCAAACCCAGCTCCCATATCTTAATTAGAGACTTCTGCATTAAAGGTGTGCGGATAGAAGAAGCCTGCTCTGTTAGGAGAAGATGGGACATGTTTTACTCTCACAATATTCAATGTTTAATAATATAATGAATCCTGATGCAGTCCATCAACGGACGAAACATGTTGATTGCAAATACTACCCTCTAATGAAACAACAACGTCCAACACAATTCTGGAGTCGGGTTTGGTGTGATAAGCTTTATTTTTAATCTCACAATATTTGTAGTTGTTACAGGAGTAAAGGAATGGTGGTCAAAACAATAGGTGTCAGTCTCAATATGGACCTTCATCTGTATGGTCGGTACCCGGCCGGTAGGCGATGTCCTTATGCATAGGTTTTGGTTACCTTCGGGAACCAGCTATGACCTGGAGGGGTGATACGGGACCAGGTAGGGGACATAATACCACCCGCCCCCGGGTGTGGATGTATGATGTAGAGTGTGGGTATGCTGTTTGTATTGTGTTTGCCGCACCCTGGAGGTGTATGGGAGGACGGGGAGGGTATGCGTCCTCCAGGGGGTGGGAGACAATTAATCATATAGAGTGTGTCAGTGTATTCTGTAGTCCTGTGAGGAGGCGCAGGAGAATACTGGACCATATGCAGCTCTATGGCTGTTCCTTTCTAATGTATACATTTAGATATTTTATCAGACATGATCAGCTATCAGCTGTTCTTCAACATTGTCCTGCGGCAGCATACTACCATCTATTGCTGAGAGGAGACCAGTATTCCTGGGGTTGCGCCCTGGCCTTATTAATCCAAAAAAGAAACTGGGATCTTTTTGTGTATAGGAACAGATCAATCCTACACACCCACAGCCTTTGGTAAGTTTTGGACTACTGAGGAGTGATAATATGCATATTCCATGTCTCTGATTCCTGTATTGAAAATCAAAGGTACCTTGAATATTAAAGAAATTCCAATGGCAATGAAATTCATGGTATCTCATCACTATTACCTTGAATCTTCTTGAATTTTCAAGCGGCCAATACCAGAAAGTTATTCCTAAAAAAATCCATGCTGGAGAAAAGGTTTAATTGAGTTGAATATTCAAGGATATCTAAGTGGCAAAAAGCTCGGAATTTCAAGAATTTCAACCTATATATTCCCTCAGGCAACATGGTCCAAGACTCCGCCTCAACATAGGGTCAGAAGTCAAACCTGGCACCTTTGGATTAGGGGCGAGCGCTCTACCACTGAGCTAACTCTCCTCCTATATCATTGTTGGCTACAAGGAAATTCTTAGCAATTTCAGACTCAGGACGTTATATTGATGCACGTGCGTTGCGCCCATCTTAGGGCCAGTTCTACCCGCCAATAATGTATTCATGAGGGCCTACAGTAATACACCGACCACCCTCATTATGCCCGCCCCATATCGGGCCCACGTTCCCCGTGTGATAATGAGACAATGAGGGACACTCCCACCCATCTTACAGGACCCCCCTCCCCCTTTAACCACTCCTCCTGCTTCCTCCTGCCCCCCCCCCCTCCCCCAGCCCTTACTCGATATGCCCTGCACACAATGCACGTATTATTACCTCATAAATCGCCCGTCCACCATGTCACGGTAGCGCGCCCTGAACGTCGCCAACTAGTCCGTCAGCCACGATCGACGATCCCAGACCCCCCCCCCTCATCCTCCCCTCTACTTCGTCCAAAACGTTATAGGCCCTAGACCCTTAAATTCGCTATGGCGACATGGCCCTTTTTTGGACTTAGTGACATGCGACATGGAATTTAAAGAAGATAGTGGCATGACGTTGCATTTTCTTAAATTCGACAGGGTGATATAACTCCATTTCTTAAATTCGACTTGGCGACATTGCCTTTTCATAAATTCGACATCATATCATGGGAAACGTTCACTATCCCGCCTATCTGCAATAAGCGCCTTGGCTGGACGCTCCCCCTTCTACCCTCCACCCCACCCTCCCCTTTTCCTCCAGGGCCCTAAGGCCGGCCATACTGATAGCCCAGCCGGAAATAGGCGTCGGCCGGATGTGACGTCGGGCGGCGTCTCCCCCCCCCCCCCCCCCCCCCGCTATAGTCCTCCCTGAGATATGGGTCTATTTCACCCCTACTCTCCCCCCGCCGTCCTCCACTCTCCGGCCCGATTAGGCCCGCGTGGTTTATTGTCCGCCGGCCGAATAACGATGTGTTATTTACCCGCCGATCGGATCATAATTCGGCGCGGGGCATTAGGGCGCGGGGCGGGCCGCGCCGGGCCGGGCTGGGCTTAACGCCGCGCCACGCGCCGCAGCCGTCTGCCGCGCGGCAAGTTAACGCGCCGCGCGTGACGCCTTAACTGGGCAGTAATAGAGGCGTTTCTCCAAATAGCCACACTTCAATAAAAACATACATTCAAAGGGGATTTTACGTCCTCAAACATTGCCAGTTAGATCTTTAAATATGAAATAAGAATTTTGATTTTTTTTTTTTGACTGAGGAATAACATAAAAAAAAGTACAATCTGGCCCAGCACAGATTTCAGTTGATTCTCATTCATTCTAGGTGTTCTAGGCTAATGTGAAATTATTCCAAAGGTAGGGTTCTACATGAAAGGTTAGTCTGGTTACACCCGGAAAATCGGCAGATATTAACTACCTATAGCGCGCTCGTTTGAGAATATTTGCATATTCCTATGACCACTAGGGGGCGTGGTGTGGAAAAAGGTCTATAGACGACCCGTTAGAAATCACCTGTCGGGCCGTGAAGATAGCAGCGTTCCCAGGTGGGCGCTGACTGCACTATCTCACCTGGTGGCTCTATACCCATTTATCCCCCCCTCCCCCCAATACCTCCATCCCCACCCACCCGCCCCTTCCCCAACCACCCTCTTCCCCAGTAGCATGTGCCCATTGGTCGTAATTGGATGTAGTTAATCTTTATGGAGATTGGGTAATGTTAAAAATAAACATGTGAGGCGCTGAGTTGGTATGGTGGGTAATGGGGTCCGACTGAGGGGTGGTTAGTGGGGGCGGGCAGCGGGCTAACCCGGTTAGGGCCAGTAGCCCGCGCCCATTACTGGCCCGACGGACGGGGCGGTCTTCTGATCTGAGAGAGACGGCCGTGTTCACAAGTTATCATTGTCCAATAGCATCAGACAGGTCCACACTCGTACTCTTCCTTAGCATAATAGTGAATTCTCTCCTTGGGTTTTCCTATACCCTGTACAAACTAGCCCCAGAATGCGCATTATGCCTGCATTGAACTGTCATTATGAGCGCATTTTGTGACTCTTCTATGTAGGGTATTAGAGACTGATTTCCTTGGGCTCTGTTTAACTAGTCTATTGTCCATCAGTTCATACACATCTTGGAGTGACTTGTGTAATGCTTAAAATGGATACCAACGAAACTAGGCTACTGGTAACCTTGTTACTGAGGCAGAAACTGTTGGCGAAAATAAAAGATTTATTCGCTTTAAATAGTTTCCGCCTCAGTTTTAGAGAGGCTTCTCACTTCGAGCAGAGGGGAGGTGGACAGCAGATAACCAGAGAAGAGTATATGATTTAAAGGCTTGCTCGCCGAAACCAGCAAGTTGTGGAAGAGCAGGTGGACAAATGTCCACCAAAAATATGTCCACCAAGGGTGGTGCCATCTAGTGTAAACTGCAGATGTTAGTCTTCAATCAGATTTCAGAAGTGGTGGAGGGTTGATGTCAAGGGGGTTGATGTCAAGGGGGTTGATGTCATGGGGGTTGATGTCATGGGGGTTGATGTCATGGGGGTTGATGTCATGGAGGTTGATGTCATGGGGGTTGATGTCATGGGGGTTGATGTCATGGGGGATGAAGTCATGGGGGATGATGTCATGTTGTTCCAAAAGTCTCTTGCTCCAATATATTGTATGGTTTGATCATTTTAGGCCTGCACTTGTTTGCAATTCAAATATTTTCGTATTTGTGAATTTGTCACTTTAGTACCTACCATCAAAATTTTAATCTGAATTGAAATTTGAAATTTCTTAAGTTGCTGTCAGTGTTTGAATCATTACATTCCAATGTTAAAACAAGTGCATCACACTGTCAATAATTTCTGTCCTGCTGTCAGTGTCCAGGCTTGTGAGTTTTTTCAGATTATCACTATAGTGCCAGTTCAGACCCACCACAAGCCTATGTAAAAGACATAAAAGACAAACCCCCTAATTATTTTTTTGAAAGATTGATGAGTCCGCCTAAGTTTGTAGCTTTGCTACACTTTTAAAAGATTAAACGTTTAAACTAGTTTAGCCTTATTGTGCAATTTTCAGTTTTGATAACAGATTTAGAAATGATAGAATAGTCAATTTATTGGTTTATAAGTCAGCTGTATTCCATTGACTGATTTGAGAAAGTGCATTTATTCAGAAAATTGTGCCACCTTATAGATTTTATGTTAAAAACGAGAGTGTGCATGTTAGTCTTTTAAAACAATTCCCGGGCCATCTTCACATCAAGATTAATCTCAGACAGGAAGAAAACCAAACGTACGCCCCTAGGATTGCTAATAATAACTCAGATTCCCTCATATCATCCCAGTATTGTACCAGGACACACTATTATCTGTACGTCTCCGAGACAGTTCACCCAGGTCAGCGCCATTTTCAGGGGAGAATCGTCTATTTCTGGCCACCGGTCCATAATATAGACAGCCCCAGCAAGTGTCGGCCCCACAATGATCGATTCACAAATGTTGCCGACTCAGAGCGACCAATCTAATTTCTGAGACACAATACCTCCAAATTATAAGATTTGGTGGCCGTGATAAAAATGGATGGCACGGCGGAGCGGGTCGGTCTGTGAATTTGAAGGGAATATTGTTACGGACTGGAGGGTGGTGGTTGTGGTTGTTACAGGGGGGGGGGGGGCCGACCAAAAAACATCTACGATTTCTCGTAGGGGTTATTTCATGCCTACGAGAAGAAAATTTCGTCCAAAAAACATCTACGAGAACTTTTGAACATGAAAATTTCTTGAAAAATCATATTAAAATTATTCCCATGATATATTTATTTACATATAAGTATGTTAGAAAGACATTGGAACACTTACATGGTTAAAAAATTGATTTCTGTGCCACGAGAATTAAAATACCCACGATTGCAAATTGAGTAATCGTGGGTATTTAAAGTTCTCGTGGGTACAGAGTTCTCGTGGTTGTTTTTTGGTCGGGCCCCAGGGTGGGACTGTCGACTAGACTAGGGAAATATGGAAAGCCACTTGATATTATGAAGGGAAATTCCAACTTATTCAGATTCAGAATTTAAATAGTATTGAACGTTAGCTTGGAAAATGCTTAGCTGACACAGAAGATAACTGTAGAAGTATGTAGGAACTTAAGTCTAGCTTAGTAGCAGTAACGGATCCAAATGGGGAAGGTGGGGGGGGGGGGGGGCTGGCCCGGGGGGCTCCCCCCCCCCCCTTATGCGGTCTTTAGATTGATTCTTCCTTCCATGAAATCTTGAATTTCTTGACCCCCTCTTCTACATATTTCTGGACCCCCACTGAGTAGAAATAGGCCGTGAATTAGGACCCCAGCATTTCAAGCCAAGTCTAGGCTGAAGAGAGTGGCTCAGGCTTTACTCTATACAATGTATAAACAGCCAGCTCTATAGAAACCAGCCCCCACAAGCACACACATATGGATCCTCTCCACCCCAGGGGTCAAGACGGGGCCGTGGGGAGGGGGGGGGGGAGAGGGGGGCGGTCAAGACGGGGCTGGGTAGTGGGGGGGGGGGGGGGGGGTGTTAAGAAGGGGCCGATGGGGGTGGGGAGTGGTAACCAGGTAACCTCAACAGATGGACACTACCAAAGGTCACTGAGGTCACCGCCCCCACGTGACCCAAGACGCCGGAAGTGAGACTGGGCCGGCCGCCAGGGGGCAGTGCTCGACATTAGGGGGCAGATTTACAGAAGGAAGGAGAGGGGGCAGTGGGGGGAGAGTGAATCGAATAGCTCAACCGGAGTGGACGGTATATTTTATTTTTTAAACGGTTCTATTAGGTAATAACTATCAAGGTTGCCCTTGGTTTTCAGATATATTATAAAGGTATAATGCGCATTCTATAAATTATGCCCCTCTCCTGTGTAGTTTTACTTAGAGCGTCGGGGTGGATGCCGGTGGATGAATAACAGATAACAGGTGACCCAATAGTGAATTACAACAATTTTCCAGCAAATCTCCGCGAAAATACCTGGAAATATTAACTCAAACTGTGACTCAGCAAGACGAGTATTTTTGTTTCAGAATATGCCACGGATACCAAAGGCGCATTGCGATGGCAATATGACCAAATATCTAGTTCCCCGAAACAACAAAACACTTGATATTTGACTAAATTTAGCGGGCCGCGAACGTTGGCAGTTTGTCTATACTCTACACAGCGGGTGGGGGGGGGGGGGAGTATGGGGGGGGGGGGGGGCATCAATAAGTGACTGGCACTCGTCGACTGTCTGAGCAACTCGCCCTAGCTCAGTGAGCAACTCATTTGACGAGCACCGGCCCCGGGGCTCTACATAGACACCCTGGAGGGGTGGAGAGGTCGGGTGGAGGAGGAGGAGGCATTCCGAGAAGTATTCCTAGAAATGTGTCTGTTCCTCCTCCACCACCCACCCGCCCAGTCACTATAAGGCTCTGAGTGTATGATGGATTTTCTCTCGGACAAAGTATAGGTACTTGGTCAATGAAATGTGTCTTTGGCCATAAACTGGGGCGTCAGGCTGCAAAATGAGATCTACCCTGTGCACGGAAGGACTGATCATTTACTATTATCCGCAACTTATGAATATTTGATTCTAGAGATAAACTCATATTCTTGAAAGACCAACGTCAAAATGATACCATACGATCTTTGTTTTCTCAAATTTATAAATTTTTGATGTAATCCGTAAGAACTTGGTATTTGTATAATCCAAGTTTATGTAAAGTTAAAAAAACACCCTCTCTTGTCACTTGTCTCCCTAAATATGTACCTTTACGATTACCTATCGAACCCCTCTTAACCACCCCTAACCCCACCAACCCCTTTTGGCCAGCTGCCTGTAGGCTGACCCCTGACTGACATGCCCGGTCTAGCCGCCCGTCACTCGGGCCAGTAAAGGCTATAAACCACTCGCCCATTCGCCCGACCCCCCCTATAAACCTCCACCCCCTCCTGTAGGACCCCCCAGGTTAACACGGGAGGAGATCACAGCCCCTGGAGCCGATAGAGGGGCGATTTGACGGCCAAGACAGAGTTGGTGAGGTCGTCTGAAGATCTTGTTATGGGAGTGGGTTATGACAGGGAGGGGAAACAGGGAGACATATGGGGGCCGTCAACGGGGAGTGTTGTGGGGTAACAGCTTGTGTGGGCTGGAACATAAAGGGAGAATTAACTTAGTTTTAGCTGAGGATCTCGTTCTATCTCTCAGATTTAGGTGCATGTTATATCTGAGGAGGTTCCTACTGCGGCTGTATTATAGAGACAGAACGCTTAAGGAGAGTTTTACCTGTGTCAGAAGTCTGGTCACGAATTACTGCATTTATTTTGAAGTTACTTTTTTTGAAATGCTGCCACGATCAAAGCGTCACTAAGCGAACGAATTAAAGACCGGTTGGTACCTACACACAGGATAATAAGATATTCGTAACTGAATGAGAGTATATTAAATGTATAATCATTTTAATAGATGCTTAAGAAGTATCAAAGTAGATTCCTCTTTCATCTCGAAAGTATTTATAAGGCATAGATTGCTCCGAGAAACACATTTTTGATTTCACAAACATCTGAAAGGGCTCGGGGAAGTAGACAACATGGTGATAGCTGAATGGCTTTTTTCTTTTTCTTAAATCAACCCCAACTTCCACCCCTGTTCAAAAGTACTGTTTGTGGTAACCATGATGTTGGGAGGCTGAGGTTTATCCCCCAGGTCCTGTGAGGGGACCTAGAGGTTGGTCTATAGAGGGAAGGAGTCTGTTCCTCACCTGACCTTTACTCTGATGGGTCTAGTCCCGGTCTACTCCCTACACACATCTGTACACGTCTCCAGGCTCGGGGGTTTACCAGCTGGGGTCGGTTGACAAAGTTCGGAGTAGACGTTAACTAGCAGTGGTATCTTGTAGTGAAGGTTACAGGTCTGATACATTACTAAATTGTTATCCCCCCCCCCCCCTCCCCGAGCCCCAAATCAGGCAATAGTGGCTCGGGGGCACTTTCCCCAATCTGGCCGTAGCCCCCCGTAATTTTGACGTTTTCTGACGTTTTTTAAGTTGAATAAATTCACGTGGCAAAAGAATCAGCATATATAATCGCTTTGCTCAATACAACAAATGAACCCCAATCAATTTGATTATCAGCCACTGAAAACCGTTACGGTATTCCTGGTCCTTTGGACGTTATGAAGACAGAGAAATTTAACGTTCAACTTAATTCAAGAAGGCTAGGATTTATTCATAGTTGAAGAAACTAGAATTTTCTTGAAATCCAAGCTCTTAACAACGTCCCAGGAATTTCAACCTAATCTAAGACCACAGAGGTTGAATGCAAATAGACATTCAAGAAATTTTCAGTATTTACCAGGTAGCTTGGATTTGTTTTCCTCCAGGTCAGTTCCTTGAAAGTGTCAATGTTTGAAAATTCAATAATAGAACAAAATTTACAATTTTCTGGTCTAGTCTAACAAACAGACGGTCTTGTCCGTACCTGTCTCCCCACCCCCGACCCGCACCCCCACCTGTCCACACCCACCCCTCCTCCAGGGTCCCCGGGGGGCGGGCCCCATGTCGTACAGGGCCCCTTTAACAGGGTTAGT
This sequence comes from Lepidonotus clava, assembly GCA_936440205.1. Classification (NCBI taxonomy): domain Eukaryota; kingdom Metazoa; phylum Annelida; class Polychaeta; order Phyllodocida; family Polynoidae; genus Lepidonotus; species Lepidonotus clava. The sequence goes on along the minus strand of OW387142.1, from coordinate 10,766,913 downwards.
TTCCTCATTAAGGCTACAAGGACCTCCCGTCAGGTACCCGTCTCCTTAGTCCACCCGTCGGACACCACGGCCCCTGGAGAGACCTGGGACCGTACGGGCCGAGATGTCCTATGCCCAGACCAATGGAGGGCTAACATGGGCCTGTTAGAGGGTAGGACATTTTCCCAAAGGACGAGATAGTTTTGGTGGGAAAAGAGTGCAAATTAAAGTCTCAAAAGTGTGTAATTTTTCTTTTCTTCTTCTTTGGTCTGGTATGGAATGGAGTGACCAACTGTCAACTGGCTACTTTGAATGCGGTCGCTGACTCGAGCACACCTTCGCTAAAAGTTTGTAAATTTATTGAATCGCCTTTTTGATCTAGAGATGTCTACTTTCAATTTTGGAGATATTTTCAACGAGAGAAATGAGGGTATTTTTCTCATCGCGTGTCGGTATTACAATCCGTGATTACTTGACAAAACATGTGAATACAACAGTCATTTGAATTACCCATTATATTATTATCATCATATTACTACTATTGGAAGAGCACATATCTGTTACATGTATTGTGAAATAGTTTTGACTCAATAACAAAAATTCGACTTAAAAAAAATTGGCAGTTACACACATAAAAAAACTTCTGTCCTAAAAGTAGACCTGTCTGAGAATATAACACACATAGGTCATCAGGCTAGATGCTTTGACTTTAACTGTCTGTGTCTGTGTAGGTGGGCAGCTGTGGGGGCTGGGAGCAGGCAGTCTGTTGGGTATTAGGGGGATGGGGGGAGGACGGCAGACAGATGGAACAGCCTGCTGTGAACGGGGCTAAGTACCTACAACTGGTCGGGGAAGGCGGACCTTTTAGTGAGGGGCTGGGGGGAGGAATGCCACGTGTTGAACTTCTGATAGTAGGTTGTATGTATGTATATAAACAAAGGTTTTATGGGAGGTGAGCAAAAATAGTTGTATGATTTTGTATTAAATACTGCAATAAAGCGCAGTGAAAATACAATGTGAAGAATCAGTATTTTAGGGATAAATCAGTGGGAATACACTAGTTGGACAGTGGTAGATCGGTATGGCAGAAATATTTAAATGAGCTAGGGAGGGCAATATGTACCATCATAGTCACTCATCTGAATATTTTGGACATGCTCATTAAGAAAGTAACTACTGCCTTTTGATCCAGGATTGATCCTTTCATCATGTACAGGAATGAAGGAGTCTACTTTGATGTGTTAGGTTTCAGTGATTGATGGCTGTAAACCATGGATGGTTCCTTTTACCTGTGGGTTCCCTTCACCCACGGTACCAGGTTCCTCCGACCCAAAGCTAAATCCCTGTTTAACCAGGTCTTGAAGGGTTTCATTAGAACTGGCGGGGATAGAGTGGATTTTAACCAGGGTACAAGCAGAGGGGGAAACCCAAGACCAGCCCTGATCAGCGCAGGTCGCAGGTCACAGGTCAAAGGTCAAAGGTCACAGCTGGCACCCAGACCTTAGAGTTTCACTTTAGACTAAAATTTATTTGAGGTTTCTTGGTATTACTCAGATCTTCTCTCAGTTTGTTATTATGGCCATCTCCCTACTTAGGTTTAGAGGTAGAAACCATCATTCTGTAAAAGTACCTCAACGTGGAGAGATTATGGTTTGAAAGTTATGGTAATTTGGTTAGAAAAAAAGAAAAGACAAAGAAAATCGCCGCCTATAATTCACTTGTAAACTACATATATTATATATCGATTTTTTTAAATCAATCTTTATTCTAATGGCTAGAGTTTGTTGATTATATGTATATGATACGACAGAAAGTTGATGAATTAAAACTTACCTCTTAGCTCATTAAACCAGTCGGTGTTAGTTTTTGTCATTGATGTACTATACACACAGAATCCATACACTGATGAGGATAGATTTACCATTAAATACGTACGCGGCCATTGCTAATGGATCTTTGATATATGGTATACATTCTGTGAGAAGTGGTAGCAATATAAAGGCTATATTACACTAGCTGAGTTTACTTCCGATTTCAGAAATCGACATTGGCAATAAGAATTAAATATAGACATGTAACATATCATTAGAAAGGATTTTGAATTCCCTTCCCAACGATATGTAACAAGCATGGTTTTCCTCCATGTTTTTTTTAAGAAATCGAAAACATCAAATTTTCAGTAGTCGAAATCGCCTTGTGGAGTAAAGGCTTAAGCTATGATGAATCACCGTCTGCCATATAACCAGGCCTGTCAGAGCGGCCTAGAACCCGGCAAGACGACTAAAAACGCCACTGAAGGCAGTTTGAAAACGGTTATTGAATGATTGATACGATGGGCGCTTTGAAAAAAGCCCCACTTAGAGCTGCCCGACCGGGAAGTATTGGGCCTAACGTCCAGCCACCGGGACGTACGGTACACGCATACGTAACGTGCATATTGCATGGTGCAGATCTGTGCAAATTAGGTTGGTTTGAAAAGATTGGGGGAGGGGGTGGATATCGGTAGCCGTAAGAGACTTTATATTCAGGCGTCCTGATTTAGAATAACAAAGAGGGATGGGGAGTTTTTTTAAGCGGTGAAACTTTGAAATATGTATGTGGGGAAAGGCGATATAAGAATCGATTGAAGACTTGCGTCTTAAGGCCTGGCGAGATAGTAAGACTTAACTGGCCTGAGAAGTTTTCAGTTAATTACCATGATAAGAATTGACAGCATAAGACAAGCCAGTCCAAATGAAAGATTAAACAATCATGAAACTAAACTTCCACAATATATTAAACAAAATATTTTCCTGATTTTTTTTTCCGAAAGACTTTAAAATCTAGATTCAAAACACTATTTGACATAAATCTGCATTGCTGAGATAATCTAAACTTTAGGGGAAAAAATCTGACTTTTGAGTAAGTGCACGGGTCTAACTTTTGAATTCCTTACATCTCAATGTGCCACCACACCTCAAAAACTCCCGTGAAAGTTGAGCAGGTGGCGTGACTGGCACCAAAGCCCTTCCAGCCCTTATGCATAACGGAATAAAGGCTGTCCCAGCTCCCCGCACCCCTCAAGTCTCCCCTTTGTCATCCCTTCACACCCCCAGCCGTCGCCGCCCATCTCCAGCCCCACTCACACCCCACTCCCTGTGACATCCCTCCCAGTTTTTGTGCCCATTTTCTCACCAATTTGTCGCCTTTTCTCACCAATTTGTCGCCTTTAATTGACAGCGGGTAACTCGGAGAACAAGTTCACCATCGACCCGGAGACGGGGAACATGGTGGTGGCCGGCGCCCTGGACTGGGAGAGTCAGCGCGACTACAACCTCACCGTGGAGGCGACCGACTGCGTGCACAAGACCTACACATGGGTAAGTTATTAGAAAATTAAACATGTTTGTTACTATGATAACATAGCTGGAACAATTCGTATTACATAAATAAAAATCATAAGTGATGTTTATGAGCGTGCAAATCTTTTGCAAAACTTGATTTGTGTGACCAGTGCATTGAGAAGTATTTCTATGCATTTTGAGAAACAAGCTAAACATTATCTCAGAAAAGGTAGATTAACAAGTGGGTATAATGAAAAAAAAGTAGAAAAAAAATATTAACTGATATTCTAATAGAATTTACATACTCATAGAAATTTAAATATTTTTGTTATGCAACTTGTAGTAAACGTGCTGTTGCCCTGATTAAACCATCTTTTACCGTTTACAAGAACACATTCATCTTACACTTTTACCTTACATTCAAATCATTTAACGGCCCACAGGTGCACATTAATGTGCTGGACATTAACGACAATTGGCCCCAGTTCACGGCGTCACTGTACGAGGTCGACGTGACGGAGAACACAGCACCCGGGGCCAGCTTATATCACAATGTACTGCTACATTACAACCTTACATTTCAACTCATTACCTCCCTCAGGTTCACATTAATGTGTTGGATATTAACGACACGCGGCCCCAGTTCACGGCGTCGCTGTACGAGGTGGACGTGACGGGAGAACACAGCACCCGGGGCCAGCTTATATCATCATGTATTTCTTATACATACACAAAACAACCTCACATTTAAATTCCTTATCTCCCCTAGGTTCACATTAACGTGCTGGACATTAACGACAACCGGCCTCAGTTCACGGCGTCGCTGTACGAAGTGGACGTGACAGAGAACACAGCGCCCGGGGCCAGCGTGGTCCAAGTAGCTGCCACAGACCGGGACGAGGACTCCCGCCTCTTCTACACCATCCACTCGGCCACCGACCACGCCTCCCGCAACAAGTTCAAGATCAACTCGGAGACAGGTATGGCGGCTGTGAATTTAAAAGTTTTACGTTCTGTGACGAGTTTATTTTGTGGTAATATGAGGGGTGTGTGTAAACTGCAAGGAGGGATCGCAGATTATTGTTGGGAGGTGGGAACGAAAAAAAAAAGTTTTTTTTTTTTTTTTTTTTTTTGGGGGGGGGGGGGGGAGGGTGTAACAATAGGCTTAATTCCGATAGAATGGTACAGGATAAGGTATATTGGATACATGGTTTGGAAAAGGGTACATGATAAAAGAAAGAATGGAGATACGGTAGTCCCTATAATATTAACTGCTTGGAATTATAGGGTCAATAAGAGAGGTTATTGGAAGCCTTTAATAAAAGGATGAGTTGGTATGTAAAGGTACCTGGGTAGAATATCGGGTTGGCTTGATGTAATGTTAAGGGAGTATGGTATAAAGTGAAACGTATGGTCCAACAAGTTGTAGTGAGTAGTATACTGAATTGAACCATATCGTCAGGATAAAGTCTTGGAGCACATGTCAGAATCAAACCTGAATTTATATTTTACACATTGTTTCAGTAGTTCAAAATAAATTACCACAGACTGAATTCAATTTCTAGTATTTTGGACAATGAATATTTACATTTACCCCTATATTTCAGGCATGCATCACCCCAAGCACAAATTTTAAAATTTCCTATAATTATATTGTTTCAAAACCTTTGCTGATTACTCCCCAACCATATTTTTCCAATTTATTCAGCAGTATGAAACCACCATTAATTTAAAAGTTTTCAAACATTTTTCTTGATATAAAACAGCCGCATCCAGTGTATTATGTTGGCGCAATAGTCGTTAAATAGCTGCATTAGTACGTTGACGCTGGTCGAGTAGTCCATGCTAGACCCCCTCCCCCTCCCCGACACTGAGTACGGACCCAGATATTTCAGTTACTAATCCACTAAATTACCATTAAAGCATGGGAAAGTAGGACCAGGCGCATGGTATGATTGAGACCGCTACCATAATCCGTCATTTAGAAAACTGGCATATTTGATTTAAAAACTAAGAATGAGATCCGTGATATATGTAAGAAGTATTAATGCTTTATGATTCTGACAGCACTAGAAGATACCTTTTTTTAGTTCGCCACGTCGAGCAAAATATATCACAATTGTATGTATCAAATTTATGTGTATGTTCCAGTGATTTGATTGAAATAAGTTCCATTTAATCAAATTTAGAGACAAAGTAAATTGGCGAAATATGACTGTTATTTCGAATAATACCTATTCGATATTAACCATATTAGTTTTGGAAATTAATCAATCTGACCTGACAATGTTAGAAGATCGTGTCTTGTACGTGAAACAGTAAAAAGGAGGAAAAAAAAGGAGAAAAAAAAATAGAAATGACCCTGACGACTTGACCTTGTAAATACCCCCCGAACGACCTTGCTGACCTTGTACCCCGTGACCCCTGAGTGACCCCATGACCCCACAATGACCCCCAGCACCCACACCTCACGGTCATTGTCACTTCCCTTTCAGACGAGCATGGCAACTGGAAAGGTAACAACCCCGTAGCCACTCACACACGCTGCCGCAGGGGGCGGGCGTGGACCCACCTCATGTTCAACCTAGTTTACCTTTAATATATCTCGGGGGGGAAATAACTCCTAGTGTATCTATGAAAAAACGTACAATGTGAAAATAAATTTCCTAAATTATTAATTGAAATCTTTGCAATAGATTTTCGGTTCCGAACGGTTAGACTTGATTAAATTCACCATTGCCAAATTTGTTGGCAGTAATTGCATGTACTCCTCCCCTATATCGAAAAAAAAATGGCGAAATTTGAGCCCCCAACACACACAAAAAGAAAATTAGGAAAAGAAAAGAAAAAAAATAGAAAAAAAAATAGAAAAAAATCCCCCCTCCCCCCAAACAAAAAAAAGAAAAAAAAACTGTTTTTAAAGCCTCATATTTTCTCGGGGTCACTAATAAAAGATTGAACAGAAGTGGTTTCACGAACGCTCTCATCTTGCTTCTTCCTCGTATAGTATGACGTCACTGAGCACGTTTGTAAACCTCTGCCCACGCCCCGCACCGCTTGGGGGCGCTGTCCTATACGCGTCCCTCTCACGCTACACGCTTGTTTACCTATGTTCACCTCTGTATGTGTATCTCTCTATATTTATGTATTATTGATTAAAATGTACCTTTGTATGTACACTGATTGCATTTTAAGAGTTATGGACAGTGTTTCATGTGAAAATACTGACTGGTTTGCCTGGGACTCTTCTTTGCAAGCCTACTCCACTGTAGAACTGTGTTTTTTCTTTAGTGGATTGAAAGTTATATAATCTTACCCACTGCCCCTGTTCAATGGAAACCCTTGTAGATGGTTGTCTATTACGGGCATTGCTTATTAAGGAGACCTTTGGGAATAGGTCTTAGATATTCTTGGCATTGTTTGCTGGTATTGGCTGTTCGGATTAATATTTCAATCATTCTGGTTTAAAAGTATATTGAAAAAATGAACACGTATACATCAAACTTCTAGCGAATGTTGAAATGAATGTTTTTGAAGGCTAAATATCTGTAGGCTACAAGGTTTCTAAAACCAGTAATATTGACTCTAAAAAATACAACTTATTTGAAAGAAGAAAATCTAGACTGCCAACGCCAACGAAAATGTCCAGAAATCGTCTCGGGGAAATCCAGCATAAAATATTTATAATTTTTGCAATGGAGTTTTCTTGGATCCTGGACAATTGTCAAGTTACTTGTTGGGAAGGTTTTATACGTTCAGTGTGCTGTCCGCTGATATGATCAGGTTTTATGTAATTGTTTGCCCTCTGCTGACCAACTTGTTCGACTGAGCTGTTCTTGTGCTCCTGTCAGGCTCCTACTGCTCTCTCCTTTCAATCCTATCACCATAGGAACTGCTACTATTTTTCCTAGTTTGTGTTGTACCTAGATCTTTTATTTGGAAGTACATTTTTTTTGTCTGTTTGTAGCTTATATATGCCTATACTTCTCTATTTGTATTTAGTTCATATAGGTCTATTTTCTGACATTTCTTGTTTTATGTGTTCAGTGCAATCACACTTTTCTTCGGGAAAAAACCCAAGTTTTTCTTTTTATCAGAAAGGGTTATTTCCTTCAGGTATTGTAATGTATGATAACACCACTTGACTGTAACGTCACACACGCCTGGTTTTAATCTCTGCTTTTTGTTCAGCAACACTGTCTCTCGGTCGGCCTTAGCTACGTGTAGGATATCAATGAAGGCTTCACTACACCTTAAAAATCCTCCTGCGTTTTTGGCCGCTTTTGTTCTCCCCCAAAAAAACACACATCCTTACGTTGCACGTGCATTTGTTTTCATTATTCCCTTTCAATGCTTTAAGTTGCAAAGATTCTTCGTATATAGAGAACATTATTTTCTCAAAAATTAATTTCAAATGTGAAATAAACAACGTGCTATGATCATACGATTTAAGAAGAAATGAAGTTAAGATTATGAAACATTTTGTTATGGTTTACAATATGGTAAATTGTTAATGTATTGTTGTTGTGTTTTACCTGTATTTGATGTGGTTTTGTAGAATGTTGTTTGTGTGTTTTAGTAAACCACTCGTGCATCAAAGACTGCGCTAACTAACCCAATACAAAACATAAATCATAAAATACACTATGGAAACCTCGACAACTTGATTTAATGTTTTTGTTCACTTCACAAAATATATACAAACTTATGAAGACTCCTTGTACTTTAGTTCTTGAACCGTGTGAGAGAATGGAAAAGAACTACCGTATAGTCTACATATTCTCTATTCTCCATACATCCTATATGCCATTTGAAATATTCTCTATTGTGTTCAGATGTTTACCATTCATAAAAAAAAAAGGTTTATAACTCAATATGCACGAAATTTTAAGCTTTTTCTTGCTGATTGAAAAACGATCACATTAAATTGAAAAAAAAAAAAAAAAAAAATAGACAGGAAATCCAAGTTAGTGTCTGATATTAGCCACAATTGGAATACCTTCTCCACTCTCACATGGTTGAAGATTCAGAAACCCATTCATTTAAAACCCCTATAATGATTAATTAAAACACCCACACATAAACCTTCTCCCCTCTCTCCCCCCACCCACAGGAGTGATCACCACCCTGGAGTCACTGAACCGTGAAGCCGTCTCCACGCATGAGCTGGTCGTCATGGTACGTGACCAGGGTACTCCATCCAAGCGGAACCTGGCGCGCGTGGTGATCCACGTACGGGACCACAACGACCACGCGCCTATGTTCCTCACGCGCGAGTACGACGCGCGTGTCTTTGAGACGTCGATCGCGGGCACCGCTGTGGTGGAGGTGCAGGCGACAGACCGCGACACGGGCGTCAACGCCCACATCGTCTACTCCATACTTACAGGTAGGTTTGGTTTGCTATTTTAGGTTGTTCTCTTAAGCCCCTACCCACTAGACGACTTTTATACAGTTTGCAAACGGATCGGCGCTAAAATTGGCCGATTCTTAAGGTTGCCTGTAAGTATAGTATATTGGAATATATATATGCATGTTTGATCTGAATTGGGGCTAAAATTGGCCGATTTTACCTCTAGAATCGGCCAATTTTACTGCCGATCAGTCGGCCGCCTTGGTCAAAAATCGCCTTGTGGGTATGGGGCTTTAATGAGTTGAGCCTGTATTCCACATAATTGATTTCAATGCTACCGATTTTGAATTTGTTTCATTTTCTCTGGGAAAATTACACGCATCCATACATCCTATATACCATTTGAAAGACAATTCTAGAATCTTTCTAATGTAATCAAAATCGGCATGTGGAATATAGGCTTTAGGTGTCTTTAGGTGGAATGTGAAATAAGAAAATATTTGTCAAAACCCAAACGAATATCATTCTGATGGCAATTCATAAGCTGGATAAAAAAAATTCAAGCAAGGATATTGTATGCTGAGATATCCAGGTATCAATAAGTACATTAGTATTTTCGCCACGCAAAGCTCGGCCCTTTTCAACAAAAAACAGATGCCAAAAAGTTCATCGAACCTATAACCCAAATCCCCGATCTTTGAGAACATAAGGGCGGGTGCACCTACGTGCTGGGAATTTTCCGATAATGAAAAATATTTTCTTCAGTCCTTTACGAATTCATAATGCACACGTCAGCTCGTTTTTCATACTTTCTTCTTATGTTTTCCTCAGACAAAGACATTCTGGAAGAAAATATATAAGATTCCTTTGAGAAAGCACGCCTTGTGCTGTTTCTTTCGGAAATTTCTTGTAGAAATATCCTCTTTCTGAAGTAGATGTACGTGATCCAGACAGTCAGTCTAATGGCTGACAGTAGCAGTACTTGCGTCATATAGAAAGTAGACAATATGAAATTCTTCGTCAATAGATATGGCCACATAAGAAAAGTAAAGAGTTAAGATTCAAGAAGCGACTTTGATAATACACTTCAAAGTTTGAAACTGCATGCCCTGTTTATCCTTTGTTCAAGTAGTATGTTGTGTTTGTTGTTGTTGTCGTTTTTTTCTTGATTTTCTTGAAATTTTTGTTTCAACTTAAGCTCCTGCATATTAGATACCATTTGAAAGGTAATTAAAAATCCTTTCAAACGATATCTAACATGTCTATGATTCAGCGCGCATTCCTTCTCACGATTTTCGGAATCGGGAGTAAAATCGGCCAGTGGAATACATCCTTGGTTTCTGCGGGTTGGGGGTGAGGGGGTGACTTAATTGGTCGGGGCGTCGGTAACAGTGAGAGGTGAAGACGGGAGGTGTCTGGGGAGGACCTACGCTGTCGATTTTGAGAGAAGTGGGAATGGCCGGGGTGTTTGGGCCTTATATTCTATGATAGGTCACTGCTGCATCAGCTTCCTAGAAAAAAAAAAAACAGATCTGAGTATTTAACTGAAATAAGAAATGGTGGGATTATACATTTATACAGTGGGATTATACATTTATCCAGTGCACAGCCAATCCCGGAACAAAACGCAGGGGGAATTCAGTGTCTACTGAGTGCAGAATCAGTGTGAGCTTGCAGCAGCATTTCAGTGGTAAATCAGTGGGAGAACTGTGGTTGTGCAGTGGTAAATTAGTATGTCCGAAATATATGAGATAGGGTGTACAATCAGTGTACAACCAGTAGCATTTCAGTAGCTCATTTAAATATTGCGGACATACTGATTAAGGAAAGATACACTGCTCTTTGGTCCGGGATATTATGGCACTAAAATTGGTCGATTCTTAAGGTTGCCTGTTAGTACAGTATATTGGAATGTGTATGTTTGATGTGAAGCGGTGCTAAAATTGGCTGATTCTACCTCTAGAATCGGCCAATTTTAGCACCGATCGATCAGCCAATCGTGTAAAAATGTCCTAGTGGGATGGGGCTTAAAGCCCTGTTTCCACCAGCCGATTTTACTACAGATTTCAAAAATCGGCAGTGGGAATATAAGTTAATCACGAACATATTATATACCAATAGAAAGCGTTTTTAATTCTCTTTCAAATGGTATATAAGATATGTCAATTTTTGTTATGATACTAGTTAGAAGTAATAAATTACCTAATTACCTGTGGTTAATCGGTTAGTGGAAACAGGGCTTTTGTCCCCCCGACGTCGTCCCCAGTCGCATGCAGCCTACCGGGCTCAGCCCTCGTAGGCCGACGTCATGCCGCAGGTATCATCACCGGCTTTAGAACCACGTCTTTATGGGCACGTTAAGTGTAGGGGGGGACGACAGGGACTCACACAAAAGGCCCAAAACGGGGGGATATATAGGCGTTTTATGGAGGATTGAGACTGAGAGACAAGAGAGGGGTCGACCTCCAGTGGCCTGAGGGGTGAGGTTTCAAAGGGCTTACACGTGTTTGATGATGTATAAACGAGACAAGATTACATAGGGATGGTAGCATTATTTGAAATGTTAACATATTTAGCGTGTTAAGATTTAAGTAGTGGGTCTTCCCTCTTTGTATTTCGTCAAGGGTGGGACAGGCATAATTTGATTGAAGTCTGTGAAGTTTTAAGTAACATTCCACATTCCCTTTCTTTTCCCTCTCAAGAAATATGCTACTTTTCTTTTATGACGATCCAGACAACAGCTTAGCAAATGATCCGAAATCAACCCTAAACAAATGTAATGGCTAATCCAATACAAATATTAGATCTTTAAACATATAGATAAGGATTAATATTAGAAAGGTTATGAAGTTTTAGGTCCACTCAGCATTTTTCCGGTATGTCAGTAAGGGTTATGATTTCAACGTACTTGTGTAAGATGGATGGTACAGACTTGTTAACAGGTATACCTCAGGTAGGGACAAAACCCCACCTCGGGATGGGGGTGGGAGGGGTGGAGGTGTTACAGGACGGGGTCTGGGCCTGGGCTGGGTAGGTTGGTGAGTGAGGGATGGGGGCAGACGTTCACCTACAGCCCTGGAGGATCTGTCAACGACCCACAGATGGTAGGACTTTCTGACCCCCCCCCCCTCATCCCCACACCATACCCTAGCATACCGCCTTTACCTCCATTTTTGGTAGGTTTGGCTGAGGGGTTTGGGGCAGGGGGTAAAAAAAAAAAATATCGGAAAACTTCTGTACCTGCTCTGACTGTAAACTCCTCCCACCTCCTCATCCATTCCCATCCGCCCAGTATTGACAGCCCCCCAACCCTACTCGCAAACACCTACCCCCCCCCCCCCCCCCCGAGAAAAAAAAGGACCCCCACCCCATCTCCCATCCCCTCCCAGCTCGCGCCCTGTCCATCACAGTCTGTCAGTGAGGTGCTCGGCGCATTGTTTTAGTGTGAGGCCCGGGCTCCGTCCACAGGGAGACTTAAAGAGCTTAGCGCCGCTCTGTCAAGGAAAGTGTCCACAGGTGCGAGCCTGTCATTAGTCTCCAGGCTGGGTTTTGTCTCACGTATATTAAGGCGGCCGGCAAACGTGTTGAGTTTAAATGCTCCTAACTCTGATTCAAACCAAAGGAATGGGTTGTATCTGGGCGAACGTTGGGTTGCTGGTGCCTTTAAAGTCGTTCCAGGTTTTGGGGTATACATAATTATCATGAAATTGTTTTTCTTTATTAAATTGTTCTTGTTAATGACTATATATTTTTAATTGAAGAATGAGAAATGTTGTCAAAATTCCTATTGGCAAACTGAGAAGCCCTAGTAATATGAGCTTTACGAAGCGAAACGAAAAGGATTTTTTTTAAAAACTAAACCCAATACAATCCTGTAGGATCAAATACATCTATCCCAAGGTATTAACCGAGCATATTGCGTTATGAGATCAGTGTATATGATATCCTTGTATATCCGACCCTCAACTTGGATGACATGGTTTAGGTTGCAGCTGATACTTGTATCCCAGATGCCAACTTGGATGACATGTTGTAGGATGAAGCTGGTACCTATAACCCCATCGATATCTTATTAGACCAATATGAGTAGGTCAATTTGATATCTAATTATACCTTGATGAGACGGTGAGCTGAGCATCGTTACACGACTACTGCCTATAAGATAAACATATATATTATGATAAGATACAAGGACACGGGGCAAAATAAAAAAGTATAAGGGGAATTTTATGTTCCTAAATTATGCCTAACGGATTCTTTTTGTTTTAACCACACTCAGAGACCATAAAGAGGTCACAAAAGAGGGGATGGGGCATGGTTCTTTCTTGAACAAGGGGTACAAGCTTCTGTTTTTGTGCTACAACTCTCACCAAATACCCCTAGTTCAGTGTATTACATTGTCACATCTAAGATGTTCCACTCCCACATAAGTCTGTCTTCTACTTTTATCGCACGACTTGTATGAAAAAAAACTTGCACTACAGAGAAAAGGATTTCCGAACCTCCCACATACTGTACTGTATACGTTCCCCGTTTATTTTTATGGTAATATAAGATGTTATAAGAACACTTGAAGGGTGCCTGTGCCTGTGTAGTTTATAGAAGGAGGGCCATAACAAAGGCGGGCCGTCACCTGACCCGCCCGCCCCCGTCGGCAGGGCTCTGTACAGAGGGTGGGACTCAGGGTACCAACCACACAGTGAAAAACAGGGAAAATGGCAAAAAAAATCCCTGACAGGGAAAACAAGGGAATTTGCAAATTTTGCCAAAACACAGGGAATTTCATTTGGCCAGGTTCAGAAATTCCTGATTCTCAAGATATTAGGGATTCGACTTTTTGTTGTCGAGTTGTCCAGATTTTTTTCTGCACGCAGAAGCTTTTAAATTTGAAAAACTTGCTGGACAGTGAAATCTCAGGTAAATCACAGGGAATTAGAAAATGGAATTTTGGTTGGTACCCTGATGGGTATGAACCTACACCATTGTTTACCATGGGGAAGGGATAAACCCTTTGACTAATGTCATCGTTTTTTCCTATTCTTTTTCCAATTTGTTGCACTTAGATCTATATTTTATAAGATTTTCCTGTAAGTGAGGATAGCCGGGAACGCAGGTCATACCAGCATCACTTGATAACTGCATGGACATGTTTTGTTCTCACTGACAAGTGGCGGATCCAAATATTTGAAGGGGGAAAAAGGGAGGGAGATGGGGGGGGGACGTGTTATGGCAAAAATCTTTGCACGGGCCACGGGGCGTGAGAATTTTACCTTAAAAAAGAAAAAGAATTGCCAATAAAAAGGGGGACGCCCCTCATGCCCTACCTACCCTTAATCCACGCCTACTAACAAAGGGAAAGTTTCTAGAGATCAAGTTTTGAATAGTTAGTACGGTATAAACCGATAAATGTGAAGTGAACAAGGGTTTTGAGCAGATGTCAGAAAAGCTCCCCTCCCCCCACCCCAGGATCCCACCTGGCGGCTGAGCTGCTCAGAGCTGCTCGCGACACGGGATACAGACACACCCGCAGCCTACAGACATGTACCGGTCCCATGCCCACCCCCACATACCCCCACACATACATACCTACACGTGAATGTGGGACAGAAATACCTAGTGCTCAGTATTCAATGAAGCGTTCTCTGGTGTTCGAGCTGTCTTCGTCAGTACAGGGGCTTGTAAAGATTTTAGATGAAAAATTGTTTCTTTGGCTGAAGTTTCTTGACTTTCATATTCTAAAGGGTTCCTTTCACATGTAGTCTCTCTCGTGGTAATACAATGTCAAATATCGCTACGGCGAAATACTTAGTAACCCACTTCCATGCTCGTAGGTAAAATTTAGGTAAGTGTGATAATATTTGAAACCATATAAAATACAAAAGAGCGTCATGCCAAATCACGAGCAATATGTTATAATTGCAGGTTTATCGTACCACGAGCGTTGTTTAACATGAGGATATGCTCCCATGCAATGTGTGTGTAAAGATGCACCTGGCTGTTGTAGTTTACAAACACACCCCCGACCCCCCAGTGGGGCCCATTCTCTGCACACATAAACTCATATCACTCCGCCCCCTCCCGGGACCTCCCGGTGCTACAACGTATACCCCCCACTCCCCATCCAGCCCCCTATATCACAGCCTCAAGGCTGTATTCTACTATACGATGTTTGGCACAAAATTTGTGTACTTTCTTTTTATGCCAAACATCGGCAATATTTTTGGTGTCTATCAAGCATCTTGAGATGGAATATACCCTCAAAAGCTCACGATTCTCAGAGACGGGCGGATATTGAATATAAGTGCGGACCTGCTATCTAGCCATGGTTACGAGGATTCCCTTCTAAGCCCCTCCCACAAAGGGGAAGGACACGGGTCAGTGATCACAGGGAATGGCGAGGTCACAGGGCTCAAAACTTACAAATTTTAAAATACTAATCAATGCTAAATGACTGTGTTAGATTATTTCAAATTTTACTATATTAATAATGAATATCTATATTATATGTTACATGTTTTTGCATTTCCGAATTTTGAGGATTACATGTAGATATGATGGGTTGAACATGGGAGACTTATAATGCAAATGTATGGCGAACCTCCACTTCCTTCCCCCTTCCTTGGTGCAAGCTGTGTCAGCTGCAGCTAACCACGGCTAAACCAGCTACAACGGTGGGGTTACCTGACCTAGATAGCACTCGTGACGTCAGCCCGACTGCGAGAATCGTGGGCACCCCAAACATCGTGCACAAAAGATCACAAGAATTCCTATCAAAACTTACCAAGATGTTCGTAACTAATCTTTCCTGCCTGAAATGGAAACACTAGCGATCTTTAGCCCCAAAACCTCACGATCTTGGGCAGTTTCGTCTGATTCCTAGTGGAATACCGGCTTCAGTCCCCCCCCCCCCCGCTACAGCTTATGTGTGGTACACAAACCACCAGTATTGAGAAACGCATACTGTGAAAAAACAATATCCCGGACATGGGGTGATGATAGGGTAAATATGGGCGTGGTAACTTTGTTACTGTCGATTTATTTGTGAGGGGTCGTTTTTACACAGATAAAACGGGAGTTGTTTATTGTTCTGGTGAAGCATAATACACGGTTTGGGCTATAACCTGACTTTTTACACTGCTATGTCAGCTATAGAGGGTGGCCTGGAGAATGTTACTTTCTGGGAAAGGTGTAAATATGTTCAGGAGTCTATCGCAAAAAAAATATCTTTTGCCGTTCTTTGTTCATGTACCTTTTTAAAGATAATAGTGACACACGTACGTTTTAGAAAATGTTTTACCAAACTGTTCAGTTTCCAGTATGGTCAATATAGCACTTTTATTATAGCTCCTCCCTCAAAAGTAAGGGCTGACTATCTTTGTGTTCAGCTTTCTTGAAACCTAAAATTTGCTTTCCTGACCTAGCCAATTATATTAAGAATTGTAAAAAGGACATACAATTGATCACCATACACCATAAACAGACTAGTAGATTGAAATGGGAACAACAAAATAACAAGGGGGAGGGTGACGGTCTAGTGGGTAAGGGCCTCGCTTCACACGTGGCTGGACCAGGTTCGAGCCTGGGCTGTGCCTGTAAGACGGCCTTGCCTTGCCGCCATTTCCACCCCCATAGATTCAATCATATATACAGTCACAAACGCGGGTGGTCCTGATATAGCTGAAAAGTTGCTGAGCTGACATTAAACTCCAGCAATCATCATCGTGACAAAAAGATAAATATCCCAACCTTGACCTGAATCCGCGATATTGACTCTTGTGGTTCACCTTGGTAGACCTTAATATTTCTGATATGCTGAGTGAGTGAGTGATCGATGTTTTACGCCATACCTACATCCAATGTCATTTTCACGGCAAAAACAAGTTTGTAAGAATTCTGTCTTTTGTGATTGTATCTGTGAGATAAAAGTGACAGGGCTCCAAACAGCAGGGGATAAAAACCTGGAAATCATTTTTGCTGTACCTCATCCCTTAGTGAACCCAAACACCAACCGGGAATTGAATGCAATGAACCACTTGGTCAGTGCTGGGTCCCCCCTATTGTCTCCTTTTATGAACAGCAGGGACTACTGGGGGCCTATATTCTTCCCAGGGGCAGAGACCCACCCCGGTACCCCCACGGGCTGATACGCTGTATGCACTTGACTCTATGTAGCTCGGTGTCTGTAACGTATCCCCCCACCCCCTGACCCCTACTCCGGCCCTCATCAATAGTCCGGCAGGCCCCCGTAGTCTTACCTCAGAGTGGACCAAGTCTCCGGATAAAGTAGTCTCCCCTTAGTTGACCTTATCTCATGCACTTATGGGGAGCTAAGTGAAAACCCCAATTTTGTGTGTTGGTAGCAATACAAATTTCATTATTACATTTATAAATTTGAAATATCGCAAGTTGTATTGCTTCCATCTTTCATTCTCTTAAGTCAGGGGGGAATAATTTGGTTTGTCTCAGTCTTATATAAGATACCTTTAAAAGGGATAAAATATTTTTTAAGACAGAAAAAAGGTAAGAAATTACACTTGGTGCAGCATGTGGACCATGCTTCTACCCCGAACATGAATGGCCACCGGACAAATCATACGGGCCGCTTTTCTCCGCTCATAATTTCCCCGGGGCGCGTGCCATCGGAGTCAGCGCCCGATGGATGGAGGCTCGTGTTACTGGGGAAGGGCTTAATAGAAATGCCGTTTTACTTGGGTGGAATAAACAGAGGAGCGATATATCAGGAGCCCCATGCGGCCTCTGGAATTAGGCGCGGCTATTTACGAGCGTGTAAAACGGGGCGCTGGGGCTCAGCTGGTTGAATTGGCAGCCGGTTGTCTAAGCCGGGCCTAACAAACTGTATGATACCTGAGTGGCTCATACTACATGTTGGAAGGGCCTTACGGACTGTACCATGCCTGAGTGGTTCATACTACATGGTTGTAAGGGCCTTGCAAACTATATCATGCCTGAGCGGTTCATATTACATGTTGTAAGGTCTTACAGATCGTATCACATATGAATGGTTCATATTACATGTTGTAGGGGCCTTGCAAACTGTATCATGCCTCAGTGGCTCATATCACATGTTTGAAAGGGCCTAACAAATTGTATCATGCACAAACGGTTCATACTACATGGTTGCAGTGGTCTAGCAAAATGTATGATACCTGAAGTTCATTCTACATTTTTTGGGCCTTACAGACTGTATCACACCTGATTGCCCATATTGCATGTTGTACAGGCCTTACAGACCATAGTTTGCCTGAGTGGTTCATACTGTGTGATAAAGGGGCCTTACTAACTGTTTCATGGTATCATGGCTGAGTGGCTTATACTACATGAATGTAAGGGCCTTACAAACTGTATCATACATGAGTAGCTCATATTACATGTTTGTAAGGGCCTAACAAATTGTATCATACACAAACAGTTCATACTACATGGATGTAGCAGTCTAGAAAATTGTATAATACGTGAAGTTCATACTACATTTTTTGGGGCCTTAAGCCCCATACTCACTAAGTGATTTTAGCATTGCTCAGCGACAGCACAGGTGTCAATTTGCCAGCGCAATCGCGGGGCAATTCTCAGTGGGTATGCTATGCTTTCTGGGCGACGGGGAGCAGAATCGCCAGTAAAATTGCCAGCCAAATATAAACGTGCTTAATATTACCGTCGCCCAGTGATGGCGACGATGATTCTCCAAGTCGCCCACTGACCGTCAATGGTTAAATCGTATGGGCCTTTACAAACTGTATCACACCTGAGCAGCTCATACTATTATGTTGTAGGGGGCCTATGGACCATAGCGTGCCTGAGTTGCTCATACTACATGAATGTAGGGGCCTTACAAACTGTATCATACAAGAGTAGCTCATACTCTATGGCTGAAGGGTCTCATTAATTCCAACCATATCCGAGAGTAAAACAAAGGACAAGTTGGATAATTTCCAGCAGCACCTTACCAACCAAATTACTCCCGTGAAAAATGCAGTTAAGAACAACAATATAATATATTATACAAAACAACAAAGAAAACAAAAAATATATAACTTATCAGGGCAGGTGTTGGTGGTTGAGGGTGACATGATAACGTCTACAAGTACTGCCCCTGGGGCCGCGCCAATGTACTCCGGCCGACATCGATACTTGATCAATGACTCTGTCTGGTCCTCGCAGCCCGCCTCTTTACCGCCGAATTAACTAGCCGGGATACAGCGAAAGGCGAGACCGGCCGCCCCCAAAGTCATTACTTTATTTTTTGTTATTATTATTTTTTCTGGGTGTTTTTATTGTATTAGTGGCTGGGTATTACCTTACAGTGTAATCTCTGGGGATGGGTTAGAGACATGTCTGGAATTTCTGATGAGTTTTGATGTCTTCTAAGAATAATGTCAGACCAATTAGAAATAGATGCCTATTAGAGTGGCAAAGCCAATTACTTGAAATTGAAAACGTTCCGAATTTTTTTTATTAAATTAAACAAAACGGTACAAAAACTGAATCGAGCAGACATAAATGTATTTAAGTGTGCTTAAACAGGCTTGGAACACCTGGTGCTCAGACGCCGTTGATAGGCTTCCCATACTTAATTCTAGATCAAGAAATGGCTGTTCAGGGACTACTACATTGTCATGCCCATGGTAAAGTTACATAGGCTTCTACGTCGACTATAGTTCTCGACCATTCCCCAGATTCAAAACAGCAATGGACAGTGACGTATCCAGCTTTTTTTGATAAGGTGGAGGCACATCCTTCCCCAGAATTTTACAAAATTTGCTCCCCACGCCACCTCCCTAAATCCGCCACTGGTAGTGCATACTACTTTTGCTCCCAATAAATTAGTGTACTCCTGACACCCAAAGGCCAACGAGAAGGCATGGCTAACCCTACCCCCCTGTTTTCAAACTCCCCTCGGCCGCTCGGGATCTACGGGCCATTCGGGTATGATTTACTCCTGTCCATACAATGGCATTATCGAGCGCTCCTCTCCCTTTTTCCTGTGCGCGCAATTTTCCCATTAGGTCTGCTGTATTGGGAAGAGGTGGTGATGGGAAGGGCCGGTGACTTATTGTAGGGGGGGGTGGTGGTGGTTATGTTTGGAGGTGGGTAGGGTGGTCAGTCAAGGTGGAGAGAAAGTGAGGGGAACAGAGGTAGTATTGAGCTTAATTCATAAATAGTGGAGAACGCCTGGGTGAGGTGGTGGTGGTTAGGGCCGGTGCCTTTTTGTTGTGGGGGGGGGGGGGGGGTATGTTGGGAGGATTGGGGTGGTTGTGTTAGGGAGGGGCTGTTAGGAATAGTGGAGGGAAGGGCGGGGGAAACTGGTAGTGGGGAGGTAAATTTATAAGCAGCAGTAGTGGCGACTTGTTGGCCAGGGCAGGCATTCATCCCACCTCTGTAGAAACATCTACGTGTACACATAGCAAGCACCCAGCAAACACACAACGTAAAGACAACGTTGCATTTAAGTTGTATTTTGGTAATGTTGTGGGGGTACCTACCAGCAACGTTGCTACAACCTCATTTTACAACGTTATATTGCAACGTGCCAGCAACGTAGTGATACAACGTTGTGCCCACGTTGCACTAAAAACGTGATTTTGAACACGTTGTATGTACGTTGCATACACGTTCAGTTTGCATGTTGTAAGCACGTTGTGAATTTACCAAACAGCGACCTGTGACCTGCATCTTTTATGACAGGAAATTGTTACATAATATAATGACAAAAGAGTTGGTTAGGGGCTGTGTGTAGAATGACTATATAGTAGGTCAGTAGCTCCAGGATCCCAGCATGAGAAGGACGCAGGCCCCTTAGGACCCTACTAGTGAAACCCCTATGGAAACCAGGTGAGGTCTATCTTTTCATTTTGTGTTGCTGCTAATATTTAATTGATTCTACCTATACTACATTCACGTAATATTAATGAAAACATTGAGTTAATTATTCAAAGCTATAAGAGAATCATGTTATCCCTTTTTCATCAACTATGCATATTCCATTTTTGTACAGGTTATTAACCCTTTTCTGGCCATGAGAAAACAGATCAGTGGATGGTGCCAAGCTGGTGATGGCGGATTTATCTTATTTGGCAAAATATTTGTACTTAACAATTCCGGGCTAAAATAGAAATTTGGAACGGCCCATGAAGACTGGGCTACATATCACCCTGATATCTAGGAATGTTTGAATATAGGCCAAATTAAAAATACTCACTAAATACTAATTAAACCGGAGATTTGCTAAAAGTTCTAATACAACAATAAAAAGGGTCGGAAAATCAATGACCCTGACTTATCAGGACAGGCTGGCTTCACAGGATGACCCGTTTGACCAGGATGAACTGAGATTTCGGGATGTTCCCTTTTTTCCATATTAGCCGGGACCTGCTAACCCACACGCACTGATTTCCGTCAGCACGCGAGGCTACCTGTGGGGGTGACCGGGTGAGGAGGTGTGGAGGTGCGCAAAGAAGTGTTGCCTCCAACGTCCGGCCCAGAGGTTGCGGCCTGCTGTTATGTAATCACCGACCCCGACGCCTGTCTTCAGGTTAGGTACAAAGGGCGTCACAGACCCCAGGACAGGTTATGTAATGCAGCCCCGGCTCCTGCACCCCAGTCCAGTCACACGGTACTAAAGGGGCCATAGGGGGACTTATTTAATGATTTACTATACTAGAAATGCATAAAATTTTATAATGATTAGAAAGTTGTTCCTTGTGTTGTATTATGTTTTCTATAACAAAATGACGAGCCTAACTTTATTTTGCAGGTGGCCATCTCATGAGTAAAGCAGGGATCACAAGGGGGGTGTATCATCCTCTACCACCGCCTTTGTAAAAAGAATAAACTACCATTGAATAAAAGAACTTGTTTCTGTTTCTATTTGTTATGTGTGCATGTAAAGAGGGGAGGGATTGCAATATTAAGTAGTGGAAAACGTTGTAGCAACGTACCTGGGAGTCTACAATTTTACGTAGTAGCAACGAAAGATTGCAACGTTGTGACAACGTGACATCTACAACGTTGTGATTTGGTGTCAGGATGGTGTCAATGCAACGTAAATCACAACGTTGTGGCAACGTACCTGGGAGTCTACATTTTTACGTTGTAGCAACGAAGGATCACAACGTTGTGACAACGAAAACATGACGTTGTGACAACGTTGTAACAACGTGAAATTGTTTGCTGGGCATACATATAGAACATACACATAGTACATACACTCAGTCCGAAAGTAAGTGTGTAGGGGAAATTATGCTTCATAGAAATTTTCAAGTTTTTTTTTCCACTGCCCATGATGAGAAGTTTTCAAAACCTGTAGTTTTCAATTGTTTTGGAGGGAACATGTACTAGGTTTTGTCCCGATTCTACCGATTCTGGTGAGTTATAGGATTATACTGCGCAGATTGTTTAAAGATGAGACAAGTTTTAGATGTAACTTGAGAAGAAATAACGAAGACGTTTGGATGTTAGTACCAAACTAAACATCCCCATCCCCACCCATCCCTGCCCCCAACGCATTCCCACCCCTCCCACCCCTCCCACCCCTAACCCTTTCCCCCCATATATCATCTCAGTTATCGCTCGGCTGGTCATAAGACGTGGTCAGCGCATGTGCAGAGAGGGGTCAGGACCCCCAGCCGCAGAGAGGGGTCAAGACCCCCGCCTCTATAAAGCCCGTATCCCATTAATGACCGAGCCGCAATCTTAATCCCGCACCCTGTTAAAGCCGAATAATTTACAGTGACGCTAGTAAATTTCCGCGATTATGCCCACATCTGCTGGTAGGAGGCTGTAAAATTTGACAAGGAAGGAAATAAAAATAAATTGTCCAGGTAGAAAGAAGTAGTTGGGTCTGGAAATTGTCTATCAGGGAAATTTCCATGTAAGAAAAGTAGACGTTTTTTTTAGCATCAGAGGAGACACATCCTAGCCACGTTTTTCATCGAAAAGTAGAAAATAAAAACATGGTGATAAAAATGTTCTAAGATCTTGAGATTTTCTTTCACGATTTCATTCCCATTATGATAGTTCTTGGCACTCTAACAACTATTTTTATCGTTTTTGTTGTTGTTTTTTTGTTGCTTCTTTTGATATTTTCTTAATTTGCTCATAAGAGACAAACATCTTCCCCAGTTCTCCCCTGGAGGTGTAACTCTTACTTGACTTCAAACAAACAGCTGCGTCTAAAGCGCGGTAATTAAAGGATTAAAAACACGAAAAGAGAATTTAAGCCATCATCCCTCTACCTTTCATCTTATCTAAGCACCGTTTAACAGCTTCCATGCGACCGATCTATTTTAATTAGTATGAGCCTAATGTGTGGACACATTTCTTTGTAAAGGGCGTTAGAGCACAAAGAGTCGACACATTCTGTCAAGGCAACGAAGGCACTTTAGCTGTTTAAACATTTTGTCAAATGAAATATCTTTTTGTTTCCCTATGTACAAAGCATGTGAATGTGCGCACATTGTTACGACGTAATTACCGTGAACACTTAGGCTGGAGAATCGGTTGTCTAGGTTTGGAAAAGAAGGGATGTGATATTGGATTTTTTTTCCAACATTTATCATTAAAAAGCTCAATAGTCGATGACACAAAAATTGGAAATTGATAATAAACCAATGTGGCCTACCGTACTTTGCTATGTATCACTGAATATTTTTATAAACTCACACTTTTCATATCGCTATTATGTATGAAAGTGTGATAAATACTCATAAAACAAACTATTTTTGTGTTTGCAGGTAACATAGGCAGTGCCTTCAGCATAGACCCTGTCCTGGGCACCATCATGGTAGCCAAACCGCTGGACCGCAAACTACAGACGGAGTACGAGCTAGTAGTCCGAGCGACCGACGGGGGGAACCCTCCCCTCTCGGCCCAAGCCTCCGTTAGGATCCAAGTCACCATGGCTGACAACGCACCTCCTCGATTCAGGAAGGAGGAATACACGACCGAGATAGAGGAAAATAAACCCGATGGAAGCTTCGTGGCTGTTGTTTCAGCGATCAGTCAGTCATCGGTCGATTACGAGATCATCCATGGGGACGCGGCAGGTCGGTTCACCATCAACCCCAGTTCTGGGGTCGTGTCTACAGTACGCGTGTTGGACTTTGAGGAGACGCCCTTCTTTAATTTAACTGTAAAGGGCACCAATATGGTGGACACGTCGGCCGTTACTATGCTATTAGTGCATGTTATCGACCAGAACGATAACAGTCCGCGGTTTACACAGGAAGAGTACGTGGGGAACGTGAGTGAGGCAGCAACAGCCGGCAGTGTGGTGTTGGACAATCACAATGCTCCGCTTGTCGTCAAAGCCGAAGACGCCGACACCAATCTGAATGCCCTGCTGGTGTACTCCATTGTTGAGCCATCTGCGCAGAGCGTGTTTGAGATCGACACCAACACTGGAGCCATCCGTACCAAGGCTGCCTTGGATCACGAGACAGTTGCCACTCACCGCTTCACAGTCCAGGTCACAGACCTGGGCTCCCCACGTCGCAGTGCTGAGGTCGCCGCCAATGTGGTCATCCATGTCGCTGACGTCAACGACTCACCGCCTGAGTTTGTTGAGCCCCTCTACGAAGCCCGCCTTCTACTGCCAACCTACAAGGATGTGGCTGTCGTCTCGGTCAACGCAGTGGACCGAGACTCTGACGTCAACAGTGAACTAACCTACAGCATTTCAGGAGGAGATGAGGATAAATTCTTTCGAATTAATGAGAAATCGGGCGCCATTACAGTACGTAGGCCGACCGGGCTGCACTACAGCTATGAGTTAACGGTCAGCGTAACAGACGGGACCTTCACCAACATTTGCATGGTGAAGGTGTCCGTCGAGGTCACGCAGACTGCCGGACTACATTTCAGCAAACCCTTGTACGAGGCTTACGTGGTGGAGAACCGGACTGCTGAGGAACAGGTCACCGTGGTGACTGCTGTCGGCCACGCGCTTAACGAACACCTTGCCTTCTCCATCCTCAACCCTACGGTCATGTTCCAAATGGGGTCTACCTCCGGTATAGTCCAAACGACTGGAGTCCCTTTTGACCGAGAGACGCGAGATAACTACACGTTGGTCATAGAGGTGAGCGACCAGAGGGACCCTCCCCGGGTCGCGCACTCCCTACTGAATGTTCATGTGAGGGATGAGAATGATAACGCGCCCATGTTTGTGAACCAGCCCTACTACGCCATCGCCTCTATCGACGCTGAACGAGGGGAGGTCATCAAGAAGGTAGGCATATTAAAATCTAAGATATCTAGGTGAAAATTTGTAGAAATACAAGAAAAATGTAAAAGGGAATAGGGAAAAAAATAAATTAAAGAAAAAGAAGTTAATACCTGTACGTCTCAAAATCAGTACCAAAAGTAAGGCCAGTGCATATACGGTATCGAATAGTATAATAATATTGATATTAACCTAAGGTATAATGGTCTAAAACACAGTTGACATTGTGAAAATGATTACGTGGTTGGAAAAACATAAATGTATTATTCCTCAGATAATTTTGATCAATATTGCACAATATCATTGAATAGATTAAGTTGTAAAGACTTTCAGGACGGAAAGTAAGATGTATCGATACATATTTTGAAGAAAAATATAAATAGCTACAACAAACCAAGGCTATCTCGCCACGAAGGGTACTCACTAATTCATATACAATATCTTGTACGTTTAATAGGAAGAACTTTATATCAATGTAAAGATGTCATAAAATAAAAGATTGTAATAAAAACTCCCCCTCCCCCTGCAGGTGACGGCCATCGACCACGACGAGGGCCCTAACGGGGAGATCGCCTACAGCCTGGTCGGTACGGAGGCCGAGGGACTCTTCCAGATCCACCGCCGTACCGGGGAGATCAGCGTCCGACGAAGACTGACCGCCGCTGACCACCAGACCGAGCGGGTCCTGGTCGTCGAGGCCACTGATCATGGTGAGTCGAGTGTATACACCTCCAGTGATACCATTTTCCTACTGTTGTAGAATTTCCTACTTTTCCTTCTTTTTATCAGTTGCATCTGAGTGGCATCTCTGATACACTGATGTTTAGGGGAATGCCACATTGTGGTCGGACTAAAACTGGGGGCGAATTGGGTGCAGGTCAAAGACGTATTTGGGTGGTCATATACAGACTTTTGTACTAGTAAGGTCTAACAAAAGGGAACCATGATGTGTTTCCATAGTAATCCAAAATATTCAGGATGAAGTACAAACAAAACCTGAGAATCCGATCATAATACAAAATCATAAACATTGAAGGTTTTACTTGCATGATAAATCCACGCCTGTTCGGTGACCCACATCTAAAGGAGATAAACATGCATATAACAGTCAATTATTATCATGTTTTCTATATATTCTTAAACATAACGTTATAAACACTATTCCCCCAGGCACCCCAGCCCTGCGTACCAGAATCGAGGTGCCTGTAAAGATCATGAACAAGGCCACCCCGGTCTTCGACCAGCCGTACTACGAGGTTTCGGTTCCGGAGAACGTACCGCCCCACACCGCCATCATCACGGTCGAAGCGCGCAGTCCCACCGGACAGAAACTCATCTTCTCCATCTCCGAGGGTGACATCTACAACGAATTCTCCGTTGACTTCAGCACAGGTATTTCATTTTTTTATCATTAATATCATTATTATCCAGGGGATGACATTTTCTCCTAAATGTACTAAAATTGTTTGATTTGTCACTAGCCCCTGTGACAAATCTCTGACCTTTTGACCTTGGTTCCAATGACCTTGAACTTATCCTGACACATGGGGTCAGGTCAGTGGACGCCTAAGGCTGTCGTCATGGTAACGATGTTGTGGCGTCACACTGCGCATGGGCACAGCGTCCCCCTGACCTCTCACAGCCCACGTGACGTCACAGGTCACATGACCACTCCCAGCAAACCCCCTGTTTAATTTTCTGCTATCAAATATTTTTTCTCAATATCGTTGTGCAGCACAGTGACCATTGTGACTATTGGATATTGTACATGATAAACACATAACTTGTTAAAAATATGATGTGATTTTCTCCCCTTGCACCTTCCGCATCTTCCAATAACCGACTTAGTTAGTTTTGACAGCCGTTATTAACGCCAGTTGAGGTAATCTGGTTCATCTGGTAATTGCTAGTCTCCCGTAATTTGACTTGCCTGAAGTTGTGGTATTGACAGTAAATTGCTGCGGCCTTTCTCATTTGACTGCTCTGGTTTTGGTATTGTTAGTATTACATTTAATACACATTATTTCTACTTTTAATATAGTTTTTGTGCATCTGAATTGTATGTCATTGAAAAAGCTTTTGATGAAATTGTCATTCATACATTTACGTTAACTACGCTTCATATTTTGAAATATTTTCCTGGATTTATGTTTTTTCCAACCTTATTATTCAAAACTTTAATTTTTCTCACTGAATTGAAATTCAGGTTTTTCTAATGATCATTGTAGCAGTATTTCTTTTTTAAATAACTCCTTTGAATATTTCCTCTACACATTATTTCTTTCTTTTGTGAAAAAAATACCTCCCCAACTTTTTTTATTCACAAGATACTTCTGGACACAGCTACATAATTCAGTTCTATTAGTCGGCACCAGGTGTTTTTAATGCCAACTCCACCTCGCAGGTGGCAGCACCGCGCCCCTTTTTGTCGTACTGTGGTTGAAGCAGTGGCTAACGTGGTGTTTTTTGTGTTATTTCTTCCTCCCTGCGTGTGCCCAAATAGACATGGATGTTTTGGGTCCATGTGAGTACGCACCCCCAGATACATACGTACAGATATTGTATACGTACCTTATCGTTCAGTTTTCACGCTTGATTGATTTCTCCGCCAACAAAAGAGATTGAAGTGCACAAGTTGGCAGCGGGCCAAACATCAGCAGGAGCAGTTTTAAAGTAAAAGAAGTGAAAAAGAAATTTGATAAAAAAAATATTAAAATTCCTAAAGATTCTTGATTGAAACATAACACAGAGGGTTTTCAGAGTAAATACGTCCAATTGCAAATCGAAATAATTCTGTGATTACTTTATTGAATTCGGCTCCCCTTTTGGGATTGGAAACTCGAACAAAATCAATTACAGTTAAACATTGTCAAAATTAATTAGTTTCCATTCACTGCTGATGTTTTTGAACGACCATTTATGGATCCTTTTGTCTTGTAAAATGAGAAAATTAATGGGGCAAAATGAGAAACTAGCCAAGATATTAGAAGTTTATACTAGCATAAAAAGACTCTCGATTCAGAAAAGATTTTTTTTTATGTTAAAAGGATCCAGGTTTGGTCATTCAGTGGCCCGCCAAAGCCCACCCATACAGCTATATAAGGCCTGTCCACTTCTCTATACATGATCAAGAGGATGAACTTATCAAATAATTGCCCCGCCTGAAAAAGGAATTCAAACTTGTCATTCTGAGGAATGAGCAGAGGTGATGAACTGGAACTTGTCATAATTAAAATACATATGCATAGGACCTAAAAGAAAGTGTTGTGTTAACCCGATCTACCCGAATATTTTGATCGTACCCTAAAATTATTCCAAAACGATTAAAATTCAATAAAAATTACAGAAATTGGCACTTATCAAAAGGAGGTGTATTTAAGATCCTAGAAATCGTTGTGGACGGTCTATGGTGTGATACAAAAAATTTCAAGAATGCTTGAGTTTATTTGTGTAAGTTAAAAAAAACATTAAAAAAAATTGCCCTCCCTATCCTAATCTTTTTTACCTGAACACAATTCATATATACCACCTCCAGCAAAGAGGGAGATGATTTAGCTTGTTCCTGCAATGTAAGGCCATTATAAATAGGCTGGTTCCAGAGATCATCTCTGCTCAATTTCTCAGAATTGACACATTTTCTTGCACCTCCTCCTGCTCCTGGCATTTCCCACGCCCCACCCGGTGGCGCCATCAGCACGCGCTCCGCTTCGCCGCCCCCACCGCCGCTGTCTCTGCCATTGGTGTTCGGTGTTCCTTGTTGCATGAACTGTTGCCAGTTTGATATTATCACCACACACTATCCCAATCAGTATTTTACTCATAATACATCATATTTCCTTGCCCCTGGTTGCATTAATTTGTAAGTGATCAACTTAAGAATCTAGGCGCACTGATGACTGAGTGTACATTTAAGCACCCTGGATTGGTATTAACGGTAATGTCAATCATATCTTGATTGTGAAAAGAATCAGACAATCACTATTTATGTAAGTTTAAATTTCATATGATCCTGAAGAAAACATACATAAAGGAATCTGTGCTAAATATTCCGTGTCCGGATAATGCTTTGGCATATAGCAGAACACACGGCGGTGTTGGGAAAGTTCACCTCGCTATCCACACCTCCCTTATAAGCAGAATATTTAAGAGATAAGCCAGAGCTTACAAGCCTAAAAATAGAAAAAACAAAAGAATTTAAAAGTTCTTGAACTTTAGATATGGTGACGTAACGTTTCACCAATAGCCCAATAATGAATTATATTTGCCAGCTATATTGCTATGAATGGTAGTTCATTTTATTTTATTCTTTTATCCATGTAAATTTGAATACTAGGAAATGTTACTATGTAGAAGGAATATAGAAGAATGATTTTTTTTTAATATAGAAGAATGATACATGCTGAATGAAGCTGAATAGGGGCTAAATGCTCAATTCTCAAACCAGCTTGTGTGTATAGTTAGTGTTTGCTGTGAGTAGGTAACAGAGAGTATATAGTGTGTGACTATTAGACCTTAGCAGAAGTAGAGTCTATGCTTTTGATTAAGGATCTTTTAGTTTGATTTGTATTTTATTGAGAAATAATAATTTTGTTTCTCCCCTGCAGGTGCTATTAAAGTCATCGATCATTTGGATTACGAACTGCGAAACAAGTATGAGTTGACATTACGAGCAACTGATACCAAGACAGGCTCATACGCTGAAGCCATCATCCATGTAAACCTACTGGTAAGTTCTTTTTACCATCTCAAGAAAACCTAAAATTGATCTATCTCAAAGTTACCTCACCTGTAATGAATTTTTTTTACTATAACTGTTTCTCTGAAGACCATACCCGACAAACGAAAATATATCGTATTAAACAGAAATGTATAAAGTGATGCAACAAAAGTATTAGAATGTATGGAATGTATACTATTTTAAATCAGCTGTTAATGCGTTGGCTAAATTTAAAAATTGATTTTAAAGTGTAACTGTAGATGGCTGAAAAAGCACATACTCTGAGGCACTACATGATTGTCAAAGGTGAAAATTAACTTACTTGATTGATATCCTTTCAATAGGATGTGAACGACCAAATCCCAACATTCGAGAAACTTCTATACGAGACCACCGTATCGGAGGCAGTGGGTATTGGCACTTCCATCCTGGCCGTGTCGGCCTCAGACCGCGACACGGGTCGGAACGCTGAGGTGACCTACCACATCGGGCCTGTGACCCCGGCCAGCAACGACAGTGCGTACTTCCACATCGACCCCGATCACGGCGTGATTCTGACCAAACTGAAGATCGACCACGAGCTGACTACCAAACTGACCTTCCTGGTGACGGCCACTGACCGCGGCGTCCCCTCCATGAGCGCCTCGGTCCACGTCACCGTGGTCGTCAACGACCTCAACGACAACGCTCCACGCTTCCAGGTAAAGGCTGCTGCGAGCATCTTTTGAGAGATTGCTTCGCATGGTGTGGAACAATGTTCAATTATTTTTCTATCATGGCGGTGAAAGCCGGCATTAATTGCTTCCGTAAATTTCCCTTGTCTTTTTGATTTTAGGAATATTGAAAATTGGTTTAAATGAATACAATCTGGAAGTACATCTTCATGTAGGTGACATTGAAACAGGGTTAGGGAATTCACGTCATTAGTCCATAAGCTTTTCAGTTAATCTTTTTTACAATAAATTTTGTTGTGTGTTTGAATATACTTATTTCTTCAAAGGACACTGCGATCAAGCATCGTATTTTCCTCAGATGTACCATTTGATTCTATCGCTGCAAAGAGTCTATAAAAATGAACGAGTTCCATGGTTTTGGTTGTATTCTGTCTAATCATATCTCTATCTGAACAGTAAGAAAATTCCATTTGTTAAACCACTGAACCATTTAATGTCCCTCCTCCAGGAGCCAGTATACAACGTGACCATCACCGACCTGGTCAAGCGGGGTCAGTTCGTCACCATGGTGACGGCGCTGGACGCCGACAGTTCGGACGCCGGTCACCTCGTCTACTCTATAGTGGGGGGCAACGAGCGCCAGGCCTTCGTGATTGACCCCGTGAAGGGAACAATCGCCTTATCGAGCCTGCGCGCGCCCGACCTGGACCCTGTCTACACGCTGAACGTGTCGGTCACGGACGGTGTCTTCACCAATTTTGCTCGTGTCGGCATCGCGGTGCGAAACTCCAACAACTACGTGCCGGTCTTCGGACAGGCCGTGTACGACGTGGATGTAGCCGAGAACTTACCGCCCGGCCAGAAGGTCCTCGGGCTTACGGCCTCGGACATGGACCTGGGACCCTACGGCCGGGTCGCATACAGTATCGGCAGTGAGGACGCTCAGGAGTATTTCAGGATTGACGAAGAGACTGGTGAGTGTTCGTTAATTGTAAATACGTATAGAAATGATCTAAAACATGGTTCGGTGATTTTGGAGTGCACAACTGACTATTCGTACATCGCTTTGATGTCTGTTTTTGAGTATTTTTCCATGAGTTTTGAGCTACTCTTGAGGGAAATTCATTGTTTAAACTGTATTCCTCGAGGCTGTTTCCTCCTTGCTGCTTATAGAGAAAAGTACAGTCTCTAGGAAACGTGTTTCCTACTTTTTCTTCGTTTTCAGCAGTCGGGAGTGGTATCTCTGTCTGATGCATATGCCTTAATGAACGCATTTCATATGAACAGATTTATTCAGCTTGATTCTCTTCGTTTCTAGTCTAATCCAGTTAACTCATGGTTCACATATAGAAAAAAACATAATTTCTTCACTATATCGTTGGATGTAATATTCTGAAACCCCGAAGATTATTACAATACACATTTTTTTTACAAAATCTTTCTAGGCGACCTGTTCACCATCGCCCGCCTGGACCGCGAGGTGCGCGGCATCTTCCACGTGCCCGTGCTGGCCACCGATGGTGGTGGCCGGGCCGGCCACGCACTGATCAACGTGAATGTGGCCGACCAGGGCGACAACCGGCCCCAGTTCAAGATGAAGGAGTACAAGTCCAACATCTACAGCACGGCGCCCGACAACGCCTTCGTCCTACAGGTGGGTTGGATAAGGAAGATGGGGGAATAGGTTTTTAGTTGTATGGGTATTTTGACAAAGAGAAGCAAAAATGATACTGGCTTTGATCTGAAGATTTCCCTTGAGGGGTTCGCTATTGTTGCCAGGCGGCCGAAGTTTTATTTGTGGCCGTAACTGAATTTAATGAGTCTTGTAGGATTGCCAACATAATTGTCTTATTGTGTTTTCAACGACACAAGCAGGACATTTCAATGGTTATAAAAGCTCTCGTGATGATGAGTAGAAAAATAGATAACATCGAATTCAAAATGAAAAAAAGAGAGAGAAATTTAAATAACAGTAATGTGAATCATATTCCAAATATATTTTTTAACAACAATAAGGTTTGATCTGAAGATTTCCCTTGAGGGGTTCGCTATTGTTGCCAGGCGGCCGAAGTTTTATTTGTGGCCGTAACTCAATTTAATGAGTCTTGTAGGAATGCCAACATAATTGTCTTATTGTGTTTTCAACGACACAAGCAGGACATTTCAATGGTTATAAAAGCTCTCGTGATGATGAGTAGAAAAATAGATAACATCGAATTCAAAATAAAAAAAAGAGAGAGAAATTAAATAACAGTAATGTGAATCATATTCCAAATATATTTTTTAACAACAATAAGGTGAATCATAAATGAATGAAATGCAGTCATACAGCACTCCATGCTAAATGAACAATAACATGAATGGTCGTAAAATATCCATTGATCTGATGTTTTCACATCTCAAACAAAGTTAAACCTTTCACAAATGTACACACATTTAAATCTTTTTTCCTTTCCTCCCCCAGGTGTCTGCCACCGACAAGGACCTGGCGTCCAACGCGGCGGTGGAGTACAGCTTCGTGCCAGACGGCGGGCGGGAGGTGGGCGAGTACTTCACCATCGACGCCCAGAGCGGCGTCATCAGGGTGCTCAAGACACTCGCCAACAAAGGTAAGCACACGAAATACGCACTGGAGTACATTAGGATTAGCTAGGATGTAGAATCCTTTAGATTCCCGTTTTAGTGTACGAAGAAGTACTTGAACTACGTCTCTTCGCCGTTTATCTCTTGATAATACAGAGTTCGTACAATTAGAAAACTACAAAGGAAATTATTTATCCAAAGGAATAAACTGCGCAAATATCTTTGGCGGTAATTATTTATCCAAAGTAATAAAGTGTGCAAATATCTTCGGCTTTATATGTGCATAAATTGATAGAAACGTCGTATAAAAGATAAGATTACTTAATTTTTCATAATTAAATTTCTCTCTGTCTAGTAAACTTTATTTCGTCAACTCATGTATCATTTAAAAGATAAGCGGTAAAAGTATATTTTGCAGGATTTTTAAGTAAAAAGTGAAGAACTTAATGTTAATACGAGCAATATGTTTTTCTTTCCAGAGTCCCAGTTGTTCCAGTTCTTCGTGCGGGCCACCGACAAAGGTAGCCCGCCGACAGACCAGGAGGTCCCGGTGAGCGTGTACGTCATGTCACCGGCCGACCACCCGCCCAGCTTCGAGCAGGAAGTCTACACGTACTTCATACCTGAAGACCGACCGGTGAATGCCATCATCGCCACAGTGTCGGCCGTCTCCAACTCGTCCATCGTGTACAGCATAGTCCCGGGCTGCCAGCCCTACACCAACGTACCCCCCAAATTTGGAATCAGCCAGGAAGGAAAAATGAGCGTAATCGCTGATTTAGACCGCGAGGTCACAGAAACTTTTGAGTTGACCGTAAAAGCTGAGACCGAAGCCACTCCAGCTTTGGTTGCTTATACCCATGTTACAATACAGATTATGGATATTAACGATAACATCCCTAAATTTGAGTCGGACCCATATATTATTAGTATCGCGGAGAATGCAGTTGTTGGATCCAAGGTGCTTCGGGTTGTCGCGAACGATGAGGATGCCGGAGTGAATGCTGATGTAACATACGAGTTCGCTCTGGAGAACACCCAAATCTCTAATGTCTTTGCAATCAACCCCTCCACTGGCTGGATCACCACTCTTATCAATCTGGATAGAGAAGACGTGGAGGAGTACAACTTCAAGGTCATTGCATCCGATCGCGGCGTAACCAAGCGCCTTAAAAGTACAACATCGGTTAAAGTCACCGTTCTGGATCACAACGACTCACCCCCAGTCTTCCACGCGACCAAGTACAAAGGCGCGGTTAACGAAGACGCCCTTCGCGGGGTGGTAATTTTATCCGTAACCAGTACCGACAGGGATCTACTGGAAAATGCCCGCGTGAGGTACTATATTACCGATGGTAACCCACTGGGCCAGTTCAACATCCGGAACACCGGAGAGGTTTATGTGAACGAGGCGCTGGACCGAGAGCAGCAAGCAGACTACAAGTTGACGGTGTCAGCCACCGATGGCGCTTTCGTCACGGAGGTCGAAGTGAGCATCACCGTGCTTGACGCCAACGACAACAGTCCGCAATGCCAACAGGTAAGACCGGACTTACAAAATATATAGATAACCATACAAATTAGGGATGTATTACATGGGTGAGTGGGAATACCCATGAGAAAGAACAACGGCAATTTTATGAACAGATATATATCTGCGATCATGGTCACGGTACAAATACTATTCTAAATATTTTGACACAGTTCATCTAGGATATTTCCTAATTTTGTTTTGTAACTAGAAATATTTCAGTTTTTAAGGTAAGGATTTTTAGGTAGGATTTTCCGAAGGTTCTGTGCTACTTAAATAATATAAATTTATTTTTATGTTACATGTCATAAACCTTAAAAGTCGCCATTCATCATTTCAAAATTGAATCCTATTTAGTGGATGGGTTTGTGCGGGGGCTGTTGCACAGTGTTACAAAAATGTGACATGGGCTCAAAGTTGACAGGTAAAATGAAGACTGAGAAAACATGAGTTGACAAGGTCTTAAAAACAGGAGCAGAAAAGTGGTGGGATAAGAATAATGGGTTTGGGCCTGTGGGGTGGGAGAAAAAGTGTGGTAAAAAGAGCATTTTTTTTATACAGCTCTTTTTGAATTGAGAAAAATGACTTTTAATTTGAATCATTCTTTCAAATAATATGACAGGTTTTCTTAACAATATGGTGAACAAGAAACGTGTGACTTTTCTGTTTAAGAAATACATATTGGTAGTAATAAGATTAAAGATATAAATGCACAAGCTTCAACACACGTGTACATACATGTTTTCAAGTGCACACTCAATTTCACCATATCATAACAAATACTTTCAGCAATAATACACTGCGTTGACTAGTATACACTGTTACATTCAATATATATATTACAATATATGAAAATGTCAACAACAAAAAAGACGCTTTACATAAGTACGCACTGTATACTGTATTACATCAGCCAATGTACAATGACCCATCTCCCCAGCGAACCCACCCCTCACTCTCACACCCACAATCTCAGAGTGTGTCCTAGGTACATTAAAATGTTTTCAAAATTTACAGCGTATATATCCCCTCAGTGAAAAAGCTTGAAATTACTATATTACTAGTTCACAATACCAAAAAACAAACAGGAGACATGTTTTCAAAATTTATAGCATACATTTATATATCCTCTCAAAGAAAAACTTGAATTTACTATGAGTTACTACCACACAATGTTCGAAAAAGAATATGACGCTGATGCCCTTAATACTAGTAACTCCCCATATTTTTTCCACTTTTTCTTGATTAAAAAGAAGAAGAAAATGTCCATGCAAAGTCCTGAAAATACCGAGGCAATTTGGTATCTATGAATTATCTACTTAGAATATTTAAAAAAAGAAACGATATGAAGTTATTGATGCTGGGAAGTCCCAGTATATTTTCTTCAATTAAAAAAAGACATTAAAAAATGCCCATGAAAATTCTTGAAAATCTCTGGGAATTTGGTAACTTTAAAAACCAATATGACCCTCATGTGTTAGCCCTATGGCCGAGACCCCTTTAAGGCTCCCCCCGCCCAGTCACAGTGTTTGATGATGTGTTTGCTGTTTGGCCATGTTGACCTCAGAACACCCAGCATTGGGAGGTAAGTGTCCATCGTCGCCGAATGCTGCTGTCACCACCTCCCACACTGTATAAAGACTTCACTGTTTTACCAATAACATTTTTTTTAAAATATTTTTATTTAATATCTTCAGATTAATCTCATGTGTCCAGCCGCCCAGTGGCAACTGCGTTTTGAGAATAAAGTAGTGAATTTTGAAGGCCGCACTGAATTAGAATTGCAAGGCAAATCATTCAACCAGGATTTCAGTGGGAGAGATTGTTAGGAAGATGTGTAGTTTAACAAAATAAAACGTTTGTGCATAATGACCGAAATATTTGCAAAATCGAGAAAGTTTCTCTTTGGATAAGTTCTAAAATACATGTCTTTTTATAAATTATCCTCTATTTATACAGATGAAGGAAGAGTATCTGAACTTGACTTCGAGCCTAATGGTTACTTCTTTTTTTTAATGTTTACAAATTTTTGTTAGTGTTTACAAATTGAAACAAATATGATATTGCCTTCTAAGAATTCAGTGTGGCTTGGTTTTTTTTGTTGGCATGTAAAAAGTTTTTAGGTTTTCTCAACCCAGGTTATATCGAAATACATAGGACACTAAAACAACAGTGT
This sequence comes from Lepidonotus clava, assembly GCA_936440205.1. NCBI lineage: Eukaryota > Metazoa > Annelida > Polychaeta > Phyllodocida > Polynoidae > Lepidonotus > Lepidonotus clava. The sequence continues at coordinate 10,730,337 of OW387142.1, read as the reverse complement.
GGCGAGCCCCGTGTGTATGTATATAAACCCCAATAAATCACCGTTTAACTCCCGCACCCCTCACTGTACAATGATAACAACGCACACAACCCTCATATCTCACAGAAACCACCAGATCACGTTAGGTAAAGGACAGTATAAAACGACGATAATGCCTGAGAATCTTTCATAGAGTGCTTCAATGTTAAAAAATTTTACTGCTTGGAAATGGTACTATAACCTGTATGGGTAGTTAGATTTTACAGATTTTTATTTAGTTTTACCTATATTTTTTTTTATCTATTTATTTATTTATTATTTATTTATTTATTATATATTTATTTCTACATTCAATTGTTTGTGTTTATGATTTGTTGATTTAATTTTCTTTTCTTTTCCTATAGGTAATAAACTTAACTCTGTTTTAACCTCATTTCTTAACCCTTCCAGCCTATATACGAGGCCTCCATCTCGGAGAACGTTCCCATCGGAAGTTTCGTCGTCCAAGTGGCAGCGACTGATGCGGATGAGCAGGACACCCGGAACGCGCGCGTTGACTACCGCATAGACGGTGAAGGGGCGAGCACCTTCTCCATTCACAAGAAGACGGGTAAGACTTAACAAATACTTTTTTTTTTTTTGAGACATCGCCTCGTATCACACCAAGACTTAACGAATATAAATTTATATATTTGAATGCAGGGGTCGACATGGTATAGGCCCAGTGTGGAGGCCAGGGCTCAAGGCCCTTAGAAAAGCCGTCGGGCTCCCGGATCGTCTTGTCCCTAAAGAAATCCAATATTTTGATAGAAAATGATTATTAGGGTTATTTGAAATATACTTCATGCCCCCAGGTCTTAAAGTTAAAGAGAACTAGTTCGACTGGCCCCTCAATCATTGGACTGTATTTCGACCCCCTGTAAATGGTCTTAATTACTTATTTCTTGTCTCATCTTAATAAATGATAATATGTTTCATGACATAATGAATAAAAAGAGGATCCTATAGCCTTAATATAAGGTCCGACGGTCTACACACCTTTACATATTTTAATGTCCGTACATCTAGTGCTTCTATAACATATCTCAACCAAGCCCTACTCTTCATTGGAACCACCCTGGGGATAGTGATATTTTCTCGAAAAGTCATGAAATTATCTAAGAGTATTTTTTCAGTAAATAATGACTTGTATACTGTATTTTCAACCTAAGCTAACTGTAAGTTAATATGCACTTCCAGGCATAATCACCACCCGTCGTAACCTGGACCGTGAGAGTGTGGCCGAGTACAAGCTGTCCACGGTGGCCCGTGACGGGGGCGGCTTGGAGTGCCGCATGACGGTGGTGATCACGGTGACCGACGTCAATGACAACGAGCCCACCTTCTCCCAGCCCTACTACACCATCTCCATACCGGAAGATGCGGAAATCAACACTCTGCTCACCCGCGTGTCAGCAGTCGACCGCGACTTGGGTACGGCGCAGAATGATCTTTTATTTTGAAACGACGTGGAGGGGAAAAAAAGATTTTTATTTTCATTTCCCCCTCATATTTTCTCTCTTTTTTAGTTGTTTTTTTCCATGTTTTTATTCATTTTTACTAATTTTTGTAAAAGGTTTTTACAATGATTATGAAGTATTTACAATATTGGCTATTAGTGGGGTCTGTTAAGGTAATTTTTTTGAAAAATCGTTACGCGGCGGATAAAAGCAACAAATTTGGTATGAGGCACCTCTGAGGCATAACTATCAAATCTGGAAGGGGAGCCACGTTGAAATATCAATAGGACGGATGTGGGGGCCCAAAAACCAATATGGCCGACTTTTACTACAAAAATTCTTATAGCTCAGCTTCTAAAAAGGCTAAAGAGACATGGTTGGTGTCAAAATTGAGGGATTATGGGTCAGGGAATTTAATTATTTATGTTTCAAGTCAATGCGGAAATCCAAAATCCAAGATGGCTGACCAATTTTGACAAATATTATGATTTTTAGCTACTAAGGCATAAGGCCAGGGGAAATGGTTCCAACATCAGTTGTTAATAGCCTAGAGGGCTCAATAAATATGATATTCATCCAATACAATACCATACATTTCAAAATGGCTGAATTCATTAGCATGATACCTTTGATAATGACTGCTGGATTCCGAAATAATTCAAAAGAAAGGATATAGACTTTACTCTTTTGCCACAAGATTTCTTGATTTCATATGGTACGATGATCCCCTGGGACCCCTTCATTGAATTTAAAAGGGGAGCCACCTTGAAATATCAATATAACCCGGACGGGGGCCAAAAATCCAATATGGCCGACTTTTATTGAAATAATCTTATATCTCAGCTTCTGAAATGCCTAGAAACACATTGTTATTGTCCGAATTGGTAGATTATAAGATAGGGAATTCAATTATTTACCTTTCGAATCTATACAATAGGTCTAATAGAAGCTAGCCAAAAGTTTTGGTTAAATACCTTAAATTGCAAATGCTAAAAACACACAAAATTTGTAAAAATTTCATTTTGGTATTTCAAGATGGCTCCCCTTCTAGATTCAATAGTTATGCCTCAGAGGTGCCTCATGCAAAATTTGGCGCTTTTATCCGCCGCGTAACGAAAATGTTGTTAACAGACCCCACTATATGCATGTTATCTATTGGGAGCAGTTTACAGTTTGCCAAAGACTTACTGTGTAGAAAATTAACCCTTGATGACAGTTTCTATTCTGATTTAGAGTAGGGGCCACCCCCGTGATACTGGCCTCGCTAGCAGAATCAAGAGCAAAACATTCATAACTTTGCATAATTCCTTGTTATCCTCGATTAAAGGATATTAAGGGCAATGGCGCCATTTGTTCATGCGCAATTACACTGCGCAGCCTGGCCGTGCAGGTGTGCAGTGGAGCATGACCATAAGCAGGTGAACATGCTTAACTATGGAAGTCTATGGAGGGGAAATACGTTTTTGCTCATATCTCTGTAACTGTGCATCCAATTATCAAACAGTAAGTGACAAAGATGTAGTCCAAAACGTGATCAATTCATATATGTTATCAGATTTTATAAACTCTTGATTGATAATTTATTATGATTTTTTTTGTAATAAAAGTATTATTCTCTATCAATAGATATGTGGATTTTCTGAAAAAGTTAGATCGGTGACCCCCTATTTTTTTTCCAGCAATCAATAGCTGACACTTCCCTCAATAAAATGTAGGCATTTCAAGAAATTATCAACTTTGAATTTTTTAATATTACTAGTTTTTTGAGAAATTTATATTTTCCTATTTCAATATTTCACTGAATAAAATTTGCTAAAATTCCATTATTCAATTATTTTTTTTGAAATATGGATAAACTGTAAAGATTAATATATTGGCTTTATATTCATAAAATTTCAGGATATATTTGGTGGGTTTTATCAATGTTTTCAGACAATGTCTAGATATGATTTAAGTACTTGCAAATACTGAATTTTGAAAGATTTAACACATTTTGTGATACATTTTATTCAAAAGTTTCCATGGTGACCCCCTATTTTTTCATCATTTCTGGTATGTACACACCCTAATCTTCCATTTCACCAAGTTTAAAGAGAATCTCAACTTTAGAACTATAATGGAGCGATTGTCTTTAAAAGCCGTTATTCTTAGGGGTGTAGTTACAGGATTTTGGTTGTGGGTACGTTAAAGAACAGGGTAACCACAGACATGTTTTCAAAACCTCCATATTCTATCTTTTCAGGAATCAACCGCAAGGTCCGTTACACGATGAAGGAGTCTAACGGCCATTTCAACATCGACCCGATCAGCGGTATCGTCAGCCTGGGCCAGCCCCTCGACCGGGAGGTCCAGGACCGCTACAACCTGACGCTCTACGCCTACGACCAGGTATGTATATGACCCACTCTTAGTGAGCTGCTCCTTTGACCCACTTTTATTGAGCTGCTCATAGCAGAAAAGATCATTGGGAGCTGCTCATTGGCAGGTTACAGTAACAAGCTGGCGCTCACCATAGATGGTCAATGACGGCCAGTTTTTTTCTTCTTTTTTTAACGATTTCTCACCCATCCATAAAGTAGAGCTTGACAAATTGAACTGGCATACAATAAATTATATTTCTTGTCGCGCAAAGTACTAAGTGTCCTTTTAATATTTGTATTTATATGAAAAAACACGCTTTGGGATTTTTTTATTCACAAATTTAAGTTTGTACAATGAGCAAAAGCCTGTCTCTTTTGGTTCAAGTTTGTTTATTTTCGAATAAATAAACAAACTTGGACGAGCCCTGCTAATATATATACATATATAAATACAATCCTATAGCCATATGTTTATATATACATATATAAATACAATCCCATAGCCTTTGTAGCTCCTCATATCACCCATAATAACATCCCTCCCCTACCTCTGTAGTTAGACCATCGTGTCGCTTGTACAAATTTACCTGACATACAAACACATTTTTAATGTTTCTTCGATTAGTTAGAATTTATTACACCTTGCCAGTTCATTTCTGCAGTTGCTTACAAAATATTTCTTTATAGAAAAGGGGAAAACATGAATTGGAAAAAAAACATGTTCTAAACAGGCACATTATTTTACCTTGCTACACAGCATTTTAGATACACTATTCACTTTAAAAACTTGAGACTGTAGAAACGCTATGTGAGAAAAATGCGATCAATTCATATGTTCGTTATTCACAATCTTTGTATATTTGGCCAAATTTTAGGTACAAATATTTATTGTACAGTGTATAAAATATAGGGTGCCCACCCATGTCTTATATATGAGTCAAATATGGATTAATTTGTCTCAAGGATCTTGACAATAATCCTATGCACTTACAAATTAATCAAAGAGAACACATTTAGATAATAGCATTTAGGATGTACTACAATACTCATAAAAATAGCAGTTGTATTATAAGGCAGCTTTTCCTGTAGTTATAGCTAATATTCTCAAAACATTCTCCTCAATCATTAGCACAAAAATTACATTTTCCCAGTAAATGGATCCACCGTAAGGTGTGGGCACCCTACAAATCTCCCCACATTTGTCATCACCACGTTGCGTCCTGTCGTGCTTCGAGCGGTTCGCTTGTTCCCCGGTCGGGGCAGTACCCCGGCCGGCCTTCACTAACCCGCTCTCACCCCCACGCTGTGTGTCATTGTCGCTGTCTAGATCTCCCCACTGGCCAGAGGACAGGTAGGAGCCAGCCGCCGTTACCCTCGTAGTGCGATATTATGGGGTGCCGAGTGTAAACTTTGATTATGTGTGTAAAAAATATATTAAAAATAAGATTTATGATATATATATATATATATATATAATTTCTTTTGATAAGGAAAAGAAGTCAAATTTTTGCCATGACGTGTATTCATCTTATGATTTTCCTTATATGAACATACAGATTTAATTGCAAATAATGGTTAATGATTGATAATTATTGTTTATATTTCTGTGATTCATTGTATTGCCCTCTACTGAAAGAAAATGGAAGACATAGATTTCTCAATTTAGATGACTTATAACTTCTTTCAAGAAATTAATTATCACGAAAATTATTTATATATTCTGGTATTTTATTTGAAAAAATCCAAAGTTTACACTCGACCCCACCTACATAGTGCCCCCCACCTGGGACCCGTGTCAAGACCTCTATCCCTGTCTCTTTGTCTGTCCGTTGCCGCTGTCCTATCTACGCCTCTGCCCCTCCGCGCTTCTATCCTCAGATCTGCTCAGTGTACATACATTGCTCTTCAACAGAAGTTGTTGCTTATCCCTCTTCTGAAAGTCATACTGTTATGATGAAGCTTTTACCAAAGGGTTGTATTTCCTGAGAAGACTTTGAACTCCATGGAGAGTGTGCCTCTGGTTATTTTTTTTCGCTTGATATCCTCTGGCTTTCTGGTACTCTGATTTGTAGCACTTTTTGACTATCTAGAGCATTTTAAGACAGTAGAAAATATACATATAAGACTTAGATGCCTGAACGATGTATCATTAAGCTTTTAGTACCCATCTGCATGTACATATACAGAGTATGATAGCTATAGTGTATAAAATAAGCAAATACCTTTACTCTGTAAAATAAACAAATCCTTATTTTACCCCGATTCATAGCAAATTTAATTTTCCTTGGCATTTCAACCAACAGACATATACACACCGCATCCAGGTAGTGTTAGAACATGAGATTTCATTTTTTGTTGCAGTTTGCCTTATTTTTTCCCTATAATAGATTATTTGTTGTTTGAGAACTGCCCCTTGGACTCTTTAAGTTGGGCTCCTCCTACTTGCCCACTTCTATTCCCACACGTAACAGCCTTAAATTTCTCTTCTTTTGCTGTTCGCGTGTATCTTTATTTCTGTCGGATTGTCTTCAAATGAAATAAGTTTGCAGTTTAATGTAAGTTCTCTTCTTTTATAAGAGTGACTACATGTACTTATACAGAGTACCTTTTGCCTTGCGCGCCCATCAAACAGTGGATTCCACCACATGTATACAACCAACTCATTATAACACATGTGATACTGGTTCATCCTCCTGTCTGCCAGCAGTGCATACCAGTATGTCTGTATGCGGGGGTTTAAGGTTCAATATTAGTCGAATGATGCTTGAGTGAAGAGAGGATAAGCCAGTGCCACACGTGGACGTCACAGGGTACATCAATTAACAAACTGTTCTACCACCTTGCCGTGGGGTGACTGCAGTATGCCTGTTACGTCTCTAACCTACGTCCTCTTGTCGAGTTACCATGTACACTCTTTTTTCTAATACACCATAAAGGTGTTTTTTTTTGTTTTTGTTGTTGTTTTTTTTTGACTCTGTATTACCTCCTTGATCACAGAAAGGTAAATTGGGAAATATTATTGCACAAAACCAATAGAAATATTCAAGATTCAAAATGATACTTTGACTAATGTTCAAGCTTATATTCATATCACCAGAGAGTTATCATTTAGACAAACATAACGTAATTACAATATTACATGTACGGCAGACAAATGCACAAATTCATTTTTTCTTCTTTGAGATTGTGTGTATACTTAGATGCTACTGTATTTATGACAAAATTACAATTGGTCTAGACAATAATTAAGAGTTTTTGTGGTATCCTTCACAGGGAACCCCAAAGATGACCTCCGTGTCTTATCTGATCGTGCACCTTCTGGACATCAACGACAACCCGCCCGAGTTCGAGCACCAGATGTACACGCACAGCGTGCGCGAGGACACGCACGTGGGCACGAGCCTGCTGCGTGTGACCGCCACGTCCAGGGACACGGGCATCAACGCCCAGATCACATACGCCATCACCGGTGGCAACGAACACAGCATGTTCCGCATCGACTCCAAGACAGGTAGGGAGGATTAGGATTATACCGAAAAATATATCTGAAGATATAAGAGATATAAAGTATTAACTCGTCTCATGAGACCTGAATATTATAGAATAATAATTTTTTGTTTTATTTTTAAAAATTTAATTTTAAAGAAATAATTCTCATAATAATAATATATCTAAATTAACCCCATATAAGCAGCGCCTCTCCTATGTGGTCAAATTTTCTATTCCCTCTTGAGTGGCCACATTAAAGAGTGGCCACTGTACAAGTAACCACGTTGTTTCCTCGTTACTGACTCGAACATTGAACTGTCTTGATCCTTCACCTCCGTTAACATAGGAACAGGGACAGACAAAATAGTGTAAATATGAAAATGACGGTTTCCAAATTAGAATTTGATTGAAATCCCTTTTTATGGCAGATGGCAAGGCTGCCTCCCACCCAAAAAAAAAAAGATTAAAGATAAATGATACATGAACGTAGCTCTACATTTACCGACAGTGCTATACTTAAACATTAACAATCACAATGCCCTACACGCCATCTCATGTTCCAGGCGCCCTAGCGGTGATCCAGCCGCTGGACTACGAGGAGGTCCGGGAGTACGTGCTGACCGTGCAGGCCACAGACGGGGGCACCCCGCCCCTCAGTAACACAGCCGTGGTCCGCTTTAACGTGACCGACACCAACGACAACCCGCCCATCTTCACCGACCCCAGCCACTCGGCCAGCGTACGGGAGGACGCCCAGGTCCAGCACAACATTGTACAGGTGGGTAAACAGGCTTGAGGGATATATAAAGTACAGTATAGGGGAAGGCCAGGCATATATTTTACAGTAAAGATTGGTAAAAAGGTTAAAGAGAAGCTATATGTGAAGTAACTTGGGCAAGAAAGCAGGAACTTTGTCCTCAGGTTGGATAAAATGTTGGTATCATATCAATACATGGTGGTACCTAGGAATGGATGAGTAAGCTGCAAAACAACTACAGGTATAAGCCATGAAAAAAACTTCTGTAGTATTACTAGTATCATTTAGAGAAAAAAACAACCCAATCGAGGCCCAAAATATTGGGCAATTACAACATAATGTAATGAAGTGGAACATAAAGATTTGTCTAAACTAAACTACTAAACCAGAATTTAAATAGGAACCTATGGTACAGAAAATAGCAGTAAACGTTGTTTTTTTAATCACCATAAATCGAAATTTATTACCCACAAAAGTATTACAGAAATTCATCATAAAATCCTCCTTCTCCTCTCACCCCCAGGTGGTAGCCATCGATGCGGACAGCGCGCCCAACGCCCAGCTCACCTACATGATCATTGACGGAGACCCCAAGAACACGTTCGCCATCAACCGCAAGGATGGCTTCATCAGCGTGGCCGGCACGCTCGACCGAGAGACGGTTTGTTCGGTTTAGTGCATCATTTTCATAGGTATCATGTGTGTAAATGATTAGAACATCAGTCTGAATCTTTCTTGTGATGAAAACAAATCAGCGGTTGATTTCCAGGTCGACTCACAGAAGACTTTTGGCTAATTGTCGCAACTTATTTTTTCATTAAAATTTCAATGGTCACAGACCCAGCCTTGAACCGTGTTTATCGCAATACATTTTTATATATTTAACTTTTAGAGTGGTTAACAGATATATGAATATGTAAAACTGTCCCGTTTTCACAATATTAACATCGCAGTGTGTCATTTCAAATAAAGAGGATATAGCGACCCCACCAGTGCTGGTTTTAAGCCCATGGTATATACCAGGGCCTAACAAATTAACCAAGACTCATATGGCTGATCAGGCAAAAGTACCCTACATCAAAAATTATCCACAAAAATTTGAGGAAAATTTGTATGAAAAATAAATCCAAGATTGCATTCGAACCCCAGATCCCGAGCTACACGCTGGAGGTGCAGGCGGTGGACAGCGGTCACCCGCGGCTGACCGGGCTTGTCACTGTCACCATCGACATCCTGGACGCTAACGACAACGCGCCCCAGTTTACCCTCGACAACTACACCGCAGTGGTCCAGGTAGGCCTCTACTTGGGTCTCAGGGGATCGGGGATGTATTATTTTATTTCAGGGAGAACAGGATGGGGAGAAAAATAACAATTTCCTTTTGCAATTTAAACTTTATTTAAATGTATGCGAGAAAGGCTACAGTTGATATTGAAATAGTTTCATGATATTCTAGTTAGTACCTTAAGCTTAAATAAAATGTATTAAGATTTAATCAAAATTATTTGTAAAATAGTATTTAACGGAAGACTTCAATACCGCACATTACATATAACAGTTAAGCCTAAGAAATGAACTGTCTTTGTGATGAAAATGAGATATAAAATTATGAATCCGTCCCTAAATGAAATAAGAAAAGTGTGTTAAACATAAACATCTAATAAGCACATTTCGGATAAGTTTGTCTCAGTGTTCTATGTGCTGTTTGTGACAGAGTCATGATGTATGTCATCAAGTTCACGTCAACTATTAACCACGAGATATTATATTGACAATAGTTTATTTAAGCTGTAATAATTTGCCTACGTTATGTTTATCAATAACGTGCATGTCTAATATTGTCTGAAAAGGGGAGCTTCCATTGATGAATTCATATTGTATTATAAATAAACCATATAAGTATATCACATTAAATCCTGATATAAAAATACGTGTAAATATCAATTTGCTTGTGGAGTATGGGTATTTTCAATATCATTTTCACAAATGGGCAAGCATGATCCATTTTTCGGGTATACGAGCCTCCCCTACCAGTCGGGATGGTGTTCCCTTATTTGGAATGATACCTGCATGCCGTGTCCCCCCACTTCTAGTTCTGCCGCCTGGCACCAGGGGGCAGAACGAGAAAAAACAACCTCCCTATGCAAAAGTCAATCACAGAAAATCAATACACGACAAAACAGATCATAACATACTTAAACAAATAAATAAGTTTAATTAATGTAAAGCCGTCAGATTAAAGCATAACTTTAACGGAAATTAGAATGAATGAAACCTGGTTTAATTTCGATTATTAGAAATAGAATAAATACATTGAAATTAATTATTAGATGTACAGGTAGACCGTGAATATAAGTGCATATTGAATCCTTAGATGAGGGGTACTTTGATTGTAGATAGCAATATTTCACTTGCCTTCATAAGTTGAAATTCTCGTAAACGTTAGTAAAATTAGATGTGCTTATGAAGGTAATGAAAGTTAGTAAACAGTGAATAATCAAACAGCAAATCTTGATAACCAAATCCCTTCAAGAAAAGAAATCCTAACAAATGAAAGAGAAACACGCACAGCAAAAAACAAAAGTAAAAGAATAAACACCACTAAACAACTAGTGTATAAGAATTTGCTGTTGGTTTGAACAACTGTATATTTTTTGCATTATGACACCCACCCAATTTTCAAATTTTCAATGGGTTCCATGGCAACAACATCACTGTTGCCATGGCAACCTACAATGACGACCAATGGTCTTACCTGTTGTTTCTCTGCATCATGATGGAAAGGTGGATGAGATGGGCCAGCCGTCCACGCCGCCGCTCGCCGTAAGTCACCGGGCGGGCACCGCTCCCCCGACCCAACCTCCTTCTGTTTGTAAACCCTGCTCCTCCCCTGCTCCCTTCTCACTCCTCCTCCTATTCCTGCTTTGGGCCTCCTACTGCATTGTGAGCATGAGTGTGACCATCTATACTTAAGGCAGGCAATGAAAACTCAACTTTGGGGTTTGCATCGTGAACAAAGACAATTTTCATACAAAACCTTCATTTTTCAGAGTTTTTTTTATATATTATTTGATATAAGTTGGCTTTCAGGCACGAGGTACAAAATATTTTTCCACATTTGGAAAACCAAAATTTGTTTGGGAAAAAATTATCACATTATTTTTTTCATTTCTCCCCCCCCCCCCCTTTTTTTTATTTACTTTTTTTGGTGGGTCTTTTTTTTTGGGGGGGGGGGGAATTTCTCCTGTGAGGCTTTTTCTGGGTGAGAATGACGAGAGACGTGTCTGTGGTGTCCTCCCCCTTCCCCGCCTACCCCTCTCTAACTGTCTGGGCGTGGTGGTGTGCAATGAAGCTTCGCAGTCTGTCCCCCAGCGACATGGTCAAGACAAGCAGATAACGCGACTGGTATCTTATCAGAGATTTACAGATCCGACCCCTTCAGCCAGCAGGAAGAATGCAGTCCCCTCCGTTTAAATCTGGACCACAAACTTGTACTGATCAAAACCGATAAAGTTTGAGCAATATCTTCGAAAGTGTTTTTTAATCAGAAAATATGTAAAAGTTCACGAAATTAATTTCTTTATTTACTTCATTATTATCATGTAAAAAAACAGATGAGCACCATTATGCTCAGTAAATTGCTCAAACTTAAACGTTTGAAAGAAAAACAAACTTACAAAAACGAATTCACCGAATCCTTACGTGATTTACCCCATTCAAGATGCTATACCTTGCCTGAGGCCTGTAGTGAAAAATGCTATTTTGGACCCGTGCAGTAGAATAGAAATTTACCTCTAATACTTGGTTACTGGCTAGTAGCGATACAGTAGATATTAACAGCAGCATAGACAAAAGCTTTAAGTTCTTTATGGGAATAAGTTGGGACATCGACCACAGAAATACATACATTGGGAAAGATGTTTAAAATTTTACTGTAAGCTTCAGGGGTTTAAGACTAATCACAAGACCACACCATAGAAGTCTCCGTCCAAGGCATAGCTGAATGCACATATGGAATACCTCCTCTACCTTCTCAACACGGTCTATTAAAGCATGTAGCTTTGGCTACTAAGTGCCAAGTCTCAAAGCGCATCGTACAAGTATTGATGCATTGATCACTACAAATATTTCCACTTACAATCCTTTCAAGAGTCGCCTCCTTTGATATCTGATTATTCATGATTAAGACTATTAAGGCTACAGGTATTTCAATAAGTCAAGTTTGAATATACGTTCCATATTACGTAGGTTATGAGGTAAGGTACAAATTCCATGTGTAAGTGAAGCTATAGTAATGTTATAAACCACACAAGACAACCTCACAATGCAGTAGTCGTATCCGCGGTGATTTTCCAAGTTGTAGATAGTTAAGATGGTTACTTTGTGCATGTATCTATCGTTCACATAATTATTTTTCAAGTAAATCGTGAGTCTTTTGATTTTGTTGCCTAACATAATGTTTTGTTTTTGTTAACAAAATAATAGCATCACTTTGAATACTCTACCTATTATAAGCCACGTTTTGATTTCTTGGCCAATGCCAATATTGTAAGAGCACCCTCAGTGCATTTAGTACCACTAATTCTCAACATATGGATAGTAATTATTAAGATGAAAATCGTCAGAGATTATGCATGAGCCTGAATCAATATTCCCGTCTAATTTTGTAAAAAGAAAAATTATGATAACTTGAACACGGCAAAAAATGGCATTTTTTCACTGCATGATTTTAACCTTTGTTTTCGCCATTTTAAAGGCTTCACTTTTTGGGGGGAACCCGAAATGCCTTATTCACCCTTTCCATTTGTTGTGCCACAGTCTCCGTGTTTATTATTTTGTTTAGTGTTAATACCTGGTCACTGCTAGACGTGCTCCAGTCACCCGTGTTATTCCATGTTGTGACGTTGTGTAGACTTGTGCGTGCCTGTGCTGTTTGTTGTGATGTTAGTCTAGTGTCTGTGAGCACCTGAAAATACCCACCGATGTGACTTATGCACATCTACCGACTAAAAAATGAATTTACTCCTATAGAGTTTTTCAAAACTATTCCTATGGGTTATTTTCAACAGGAGGATAAGCAGGTTGGATATAGTGTAATTCAACTGAGCGTCACCGACAACGACATCGAACCCAATGGAGCGCCCTTCTCATACGACATCATCGGTGGGAACGAAGACAGTAAGTTCCGGATCGACCGGTCGGGGCATCTGAGCACGGTCGCCCACTTTGACCGTCACATCAAGGACACGTACAGCCTACAAGTGCGAGTGTTCGACAATGGTAACCCACCTTTGTTCACCGATACCACCGTAACTGTGAAGATCATCGAGGAAAGTGCCTTCCCGCCTGTGGTGACCCCACTCGACATCACCATCACCGCTCTGGAGGACGAGTTCCCCGGAGGGGTCATCGGGCGGGTCAAGGCCGTGGACCCCGACATCTACGACAGTCTCCGATTTGGGGTCGCTCCAGAAGACCAACACCTATTTGACATCCACACCATGGACGGCACCATACAAGCAGTTGGTGCACTAGATGTGGGGAACTATAAGATCAATGTGAGTGTGACTGATGGTAAGTACACCGCGCACACCGAGGTGCGCGCTCGCGTGGTGGGCATCACGGAGCAGATGATCCAGAACGCAGTGGTCGTGCGTCTCCAACATGTGCTCCCGGAGGAGTTCATTGCCCACCACCGCGACAACTTCAACCAAGTATTATCCACCGGGCTCTCCGTCTCCACCAAGGAGATCCTCATACTGTCCATCCAGCCTGCCTCGAAGACCGTGGTCACCCCGGCCCGTACTCGCCGGTCGACCGACTCGGACCTTGACATCCTGCTGGCCGTGCGTAAGTCCTCGGACGCCTACTTCAGGGGGAACTCTCTGCGGAGGAAGGTCTTCCAGATGGTGCCCGAGCTGCAGGAACGGATGGGTGGAGTCAAGGTAAACGTCATTAATGAAATAAGTTCAGCTGTAAATCAGTTGGAAAACAGTCATTTTCGTCTTTCAAAAGATGTGCAGTACACAAGAGATCATTAGCTGTCACTCAATTTTGTAATGTCAATAATCCGTCAGTACAAATGTACTCAAAATGACCAATGGGGGAACCCTCTCTTCATAACCACGTTAAGACATTAGAACTTATGAAGTATGTAATAATCTACCAAAAAAATAGATACATTTCAGGTGAAACTGGAAAAATAACTCCTGAGAAATAGTTATTGCGTATCAGGTATCGATCTATTCATCATCAGCTTTGCTGAGTTAAAGGGAAAAAATAAAAATCAAATATCAATTAACTTAGTTGAAGGTAAATGCACAAATTCAAAAATTCGTTCTCACTCATTTAGATCAGAGAACTAGTTCTCCAAAAATCATTATTGGAAAATTTATGCTAAATAAACATTTGATATACTTCAATGTTTCAGGTTGTGCGCGTCTTTAACGACGTGTGTGAGAAAGACATCTGCGAGGACAAGGTGTGTGAGACGGAGGTACGCTTCATGACCATCTTCACCATTATCACAGACGACCAGAGCTACGTCACTGCCCGCCACCAGCTCACCCCAGTGTGCAAGTGCAGATATGGAGGTAAGATTTAATGCAAAGTGTTCAACAATGTATGCATTGAACACAACCCTGATGGCTGTTGCAATAAAACCTTTACAAAAAATATTTGGAAAGAAAAATACCTTTTAACGTTTGTGTTGAACTCTGAGAGCAAAACGCAATCGGTTTATACAAAAAAGTAACCGATTAAAGATTTACGAATATTTGATTTTACTAAAATATAATAAGTACAAGAAAGCATCTTTAGGTATTGAAAACATAAAATAAGTATGGTGAAAACAAAATCAGGTCTAGAAAAGGATTTGTGTCTATGTGATGTAGCGAATATTTCCAACTGTATAAATAGTATCAACTATCATGATAACTTTCCGTTCATTTTCTAAAACTAAATTTGTGTATATAAAGTGAATCGTAGATTGAGTTCCAAAATCTGATTAAGCATGACATGTCTAAAAAGTCAGAGTATACTAGTTTCATTGGATACCTATTTTGATAATAAAAGAATATAAATATACATAAAATCATAACCCCTCTGTTACCCATAGCCCGTGGCTGTGACATGGTGGACGCGTGCACCCCGAACCCCTGCCAGCCGCCCCAGGTGTGTAAGCTGGAGGGCCAGCTCGGCTACAAGTGTGACTGTGACTGTTATAAATAAAGTATATACTAACCGACCCCCTCTGTTCCCCACAGCCCGTGGCTGTGACATGGTGGACGCGTGCACCCCGAACCCCTGCCAGCCACCCCAGGTGTGTAAGCTGGAGGGCCAGCTCGGCTACAAATGTGACTGTGCGGAGGGCAAGACGGGCGAAAACTGCGACGAGGACGTGACGCCCAGCTGTACCGAGCCCAAGTGTAACGGTGAGGAAACCTGTTCAATATTAGGCCAGTTAAACGGTTAAAAAATAGGAAATAATAAAGAATTATAAGACGTTTCAAGAACACCAAAACCAGGACAACTATATGGAGTATAACTGTGGCTTTATTCAGTCTATGATCCGACGTTTCGAACTACACTTGTTCTTCTTCAGGGATCTTATAAAGAAAAGATCTGCGTAGAACTGCTTCATGTAATTCTTATTGTCTTCGCCAGTCAATCGCATGATTTCTTTGTAATGATTTTTGATATTCAAAATCTTTTTAAATATTTGATTGATTATATAAAGAAAGGTTCTAATTGCTTGGATTCTTGTTCCTGTTTGAAAATAACATTCATACTGTATAATAGAATAAAGTTTTGGACGTATTCTTGAGAAAATTGTCGAAAAAGAACATGATACTTTATCCTCGGGAATAACCTCAAGTTAAAAATCGAACATTTAAGCCAATATAAAAGGTTTAGGACTTTTAGGCTGCTGGAATATAAACCATTGATAAAATTAATGATACTAAATCCCCTCATCCCTCCCCCTTACAGAGGGTAAGCCGATGACGTTCACGGGTCAGAGCTACGCCCGCTGGCGACTCACAGACACCAACGAGCGGCGCTTCAGTCTCCAGCTCTCCCTCAAGACCATGCAGGCCTCCAAGGCCATGCTCATGTACGCCGTCGGCAGGGTCGACCACAGCATCCTGGAGGTGAGACGCAATTTCTCGAACACATAGAGCTTTCCATTGAAAATAGCGAACAGATTCCATGTCAGAGAAAACGCAGGGAGTTTGCAAAATTTACCAAAGTACAGCGAGGACAAATGTGTTTTTTGACCAGGATCTGGAATTCTTGATTCTCAAAATGTAACACGTCTTACCTTTTGTTGACGGATTTTCCCAACTTTTCTGAACTCCAATGCTTGTATATTTGAACAAATTGCCTAATATGACTAGGAGAAATTGATCCAGGATATTGAAATCCCAGAGAAAACACAGGGAGTTTTAAAATGGAATTTGAATGGGAACCTTACTTTCATACATATACTTGGGGAACCGATTCACCCAACACGAATAACCTTGGGAAAAAGTAATCTTCCAAACCCCACACATGCATAGTCAACAAAGTTAACACCCGACATAATTTTCAGACCATGCAAACTGGTAGCCCTCATGTTTTAAAATGACTAAACATGCCTTGTATTCGTTCCCCCGCAGATGGTGGACGGCTACGTGCAGTACCGGTTTGACTGCGGCAGTGGGGAGGGACACGTGAGGACGTCTGTACCCGTCAACGACGGCAACTGGCACTCGGTGAGTATTCAGCACACTTATATATGTCAGTTATGATTACTAGGTAACATGAGCAGCAGCAAATAACGAAGTGGTAGAAGCAAGGATTGCTTTATATGAAAGACGTTATGATAAGTTCTCTCTATACCGACATGGAAGATCACTTATGTGAATGTGGTTCAATAAAGAAAGAAAAAAAACCAATAACTTAAGATTACATTTTCAACAGAATCAACATAAACAAACCTTACCATAGTGAGGCCACGTCGGTTGATTTTGATAACAAGCCAAATTGAGGAACACAAAACATCAACTTTTTGATTCATAACTTTCCTATGCTTTTAAATATTCCTATTTCACCAAAATCCTCTCAAAATTTAAAAAAAATCATCCTTGGTCAAAAATGTACAGCCCTCACAGTGTTATACACGTTTAAATAATTGGGATTGTCTCTTTTTGGGCCTCGATAGTCCAGTCTGCAGAATTTAACTTTGTCAATACATGTATCACCATGTGAAATAACCACATCTACGGGATCTCCCCCACCAGGTGAGCCTGGAGCGGCGCGGGTCGCACGCCGAGCTGCTCATCGACCACACCCACAAGGACCAGGGTACGGCCCCCGGCACCAACGACGTGCTCAACCTGGACACCAACGCCGTGTACTTCGGGTCGGAGGGCGCCAACCCCACCCAGGGCTTCAAGGGCTGCATGCAGGATCTTAGTATTAATGGGGTGGACCTGCCCTATTCTGGGAGTACCTCAGTGGGGAGCTTCATCAAGTTCGAGAATATTGAGTTCCACTGCAAGAGGGCCTACGTTCCAGGTAGGTTTAAGGGATGGATAGCAATAAACTAAAATTTATATATTATAAATCATAACTTACTAAAATTCATATAAACTATAATTCAATGAACTATAATTCATATAAAAGAAATTACAGAAAATATGATTAACAATATTTGTGAATATCGATAATCATGCTTTACCATAGACACCTGTTCTTCTTTCAACAATGTATGATAAATTCCGTGAGCTTTTTTTTTCAAGGAAATGAATGTTCAAATAACTCTACGAATAAATTATAAAGACATAAATATTTTTATTTAATAAAATCAATTTCATGGAAATAAATGTGGATCAGTTCAGGGCTGTGTAAGGTTTTCCACGTGTTAACCCTAGTGACAAAAGAAGAAAATCTAAGTGATTGAAATAAAGATTAATATTAAGATGGGTTGGTTTTAGGACAGAATTTTATGCATTTATCATCTGGCAGATATTTCTGCTTTCTGTTGACATATCCTACACATCTCCAAAAATTTACACATTTAAATACACATCTCACTCCTTTCTCCAGGTGTGTGCAGCAGCAGTCCGTGTTACAACGGGGGCACGTGTATCCCCAAGGCGGGGGAGGCCTTCGTCTGCCGCTGCCACAACCGGTTCGTGGGCGCGCGCTGCGAGTACGACACTGACCCCTGCGCCTCCAACCCTTGCAAGCACAGAGGTATGTATCACTATCTTAAAATTGAATAAAAAAATCTCTGAAAAACAAGGGAAACATTGAGTATTGTTACGGTAAATAGCCTTCAAAAGAATCAACCATCTGGTTGCTTAAGTGTGATTGTAGGCTTAGCCTATATTCTGAAGCTTGAAGGTTTAGCCTACAAAACTTGAGGAATTTACTGATATTTGACAGCAAAATTTGTTTAAATATTTGTTATTCGATAAAGAGTTTTTTAGGACACTAAAGTTGTACTTTTTCCTCAGAAGTATATCATATTTTGAAATAAAGAAATGCAGTAAGCGTCGTTAAAATAGAAAATCTGGAAAAATGCTGGAGATAAAGATTCTAAATTCTCATTGCAAATCGATGCAGCACTATCACAATCTGTCAAAATATCGTAAAAAATATAGCCTATTCCCCAAGCATAACCCCCTTGATAAACACTCAAACTATTATTTAACTCATCCACTATGCAGTTTGAAAACCAAATGAATTTGCTATTAAAAAACGAATTTATCAGTACTGATGAAGTCATTTTAGTTTTCTCGAAAAAACAAAAATATACAACGACTGTCTCTAAAAGAATATTTTGAAATGTCATGAATATCATAATCTGTCAAAATGAAGTATTGCCTACAAAAAAAACCTTTGATAAACCCTCAAATTATGTTCTAACTCATCCACCCCTTCCCCTCCACCCCCAGGCGTGTGTGAGAACCAGAGCTCTGACTACCGGTGTAACTGTAAGCCGGGGCTGTCCGGGAAGCAGTGCCAGCACGGCTTCTACTGCCGCCGGGCGTCCAACCCGTGTCAGAACGGGGGCAGCTGTACGGACGGCGACTCGGGACCCATCTGCACCTGCTACGGCTTCCAGGGTAAGTCAAATGTTTGAGATAAATCTCAGGGTACTAACCGCACAGGGAAAACAGGGAAAATGGCAAAAAGAAAAGAAAAAAAGTTCCCTGACAGGCAAAAAACTGGGAATTTGTAAATTTTGCCAAAACACAGGGAATTTCATTTGGCCAGGTTCTAAAATTCCAGATTCTCAAGATATTACGAATTCGACTTTTTGTTGTTGGGTTGTCCAAATTTTTTCTGCAAGCAGAGGCTTTTAAATTTGAACAATTTGCTGGATATGACACAGGGAAAAATTTGCTGTGGGACAGGAAAATCTCAGGGAAAACACAGTTTTTTAGTTCAAAAACTAATGAAAGTAAGAAAATAATCGATCATTCTAACGGCCCTTTGATAAAATTATTGCCTCTGGAAGATCAGGGAAACCTGAAGACGATTGATAAAAAAAAAATACAAAAATACAAGTACTAATTATTAATTGAAAAAAAAAAACCATTCCCCTTATGCAGGCGAGTTCTGTGAGCGGGACGTGGACGAGTGCCTGGAGTCTCCGTGTGGTAACGGTGGCACGTGCGTCAACACGCGCGGGTCCTTCACCTGTCTGTGTGCGGCCGAACACTCCGGGACCCGCTGCGAGGAGAGCCCCTTCTCCTCCGTCAGCTCCACACCCTTCAACATCACCATCGAGGAGATCATCGGCATCGCCGGTACGTATAGAGAGAAGGGTTTTATTCACTGAAAGATAGCTATTACTGATAGGGTTTCAAATAATAATATGTTCGTCCCTGCCTCCAAGAGTGAGCGAAAACCAATTACATTTACTAGATTATTTCAAGTACTTTTCATCTAAATATTTGTACCTTCAAAATATATTATTATATTGAAAATGGAAACACTGGATATTAGCTCTAAATAATCAAGGACTGTGCTGGTGAAAAAAGTGCGCTACGGGCCAAACTGCGGCACACTCTGAGATGGTAGTAGTATAGGAAATGTAATATTTGTAGCAGGATATAACTTATATCGCGGTATCAGAATTACATTCAATGAAATTTTATTCATTGCTGACTGTCATGATAATGGAAATTCCTCCAAGTTTTTCCAAACAGTAACTGATCTTTTGTACTGCATTGATGCACACATTGTGTAATCAATCTCTTGCCCTTCGTCTTCATGGTTTTGTGTGTATATCTGACTGTTCTACTCCCCGTCCCCCAGGCGTGATCCTGGGCCTGCTGCTCATCGTCATCCTCTTCGTCGTCATTGTTCGCTGGCGGCGTCGGAAGCGTCGTGAGCGCCTGCAGCAGTCGGGCGCCAGCAACCGCGACACCAACGACTTCATCTACAACTGTGACGACATGAAGCGCTCCGCGAAAAAAGTCAAGAACCTGGACTCACCTCTCGACATGGTGCAGAACATCCCACCGACCCCGCGTAACATCAACCCAAGCCCCCGACCCAGCCCGCGCCCCCCACCCGTGCCCAACCGCCCGGCCTCCTACACCCCCAGCACCGCTGACTCGGTTAACACGCTCAACAACTTCGACACCATTTGCAACTACGGCAGTGCAGGGGATGAGCTGGAGAACCTGGGCACCATGCAGCATATCGAGATTCCCGAGTTCCTGCAGAACCTGGATGTGGAGAAGGCTCCGCTCGGGCACGCGGCCCGCACACTGCCCCCGCCGCCCCCACCGGTCCACCTGGAGGACGGGCGGCAGAAGGCAGCCTGGGACCACAACAACCCCAACATGGCGCACAACTACCCCTACGGTGAGCACCACAGATGAATCTTTATACGTATACATGAAGAAATAGTTGAGAAGCTTACCTATGATATTTTGTCGGAGTGTATTAGATCAGGAAACATTTAAGACACTTCGATAATTTCTACACTGGTTTAGTAACCAAGAAAATTAGGATAGTTAGACGAAGTAATGTAATAATGTATTTAAAAAGTGCACTTAAAATATTATTTACACTTTAATATAAATAGTAGTCTTAGAAATGTAAATCCCTTAAGAGATATAGCCTTATTTTTAAAGAATATATTAACATAAGCAAGACTCATAAATAATCATACTATTCCGATCGCACATCATAAGAACCTAATTGTACCTCACTAGGGCGCACATGTTGTCATGGTCGCACTCTCTTGATTTACAACTGTAACATATCAAAACATGTCCACCTTGTTCGCACCTTAGACGAGTTTAAGAAGCACCACAAGACGATGCCGACCAGTAAGCAGGCTGGGCCTCACGGAGGCGGAGCGGTGACAACCTTTGGTACGCCGGTCGACCACGACGACGACCTTCCAGGTGAGGAGCGCTTAACGACTAATCTCATATGCGGCTGTGTTAAATAATTATAATTCTTTTTTCTGTTTTCGTGACCCTTTGCTCCCCAGGATCCGCTGTGGGTACATGGAGGGCTTAATGAATCAGGTCCTCCATAGTAATGGAAGGGGGGCGGGATGGTGTAGTGGATAAGGTCCTCGCCTCGCACTTGGGAGGCCCAGGTTCGAGTCCAGGCTTTGCCTGTTACACCACCTTGCCTTGCCGTTGTTTCCATCCCCATAGATTCGATCAACGACCTGTAAATCAAAAACCAGAGTTGGTCTCGATATAGCTGAAAAATTGCTGAGTAGACCTTAAACTCCAACACATCATCATCCATAGTAACGGTTATAGGGGGACTAATCTGTCCTTTCTCCAGTAACGATAGACCTGTAAGCGTCCCTGGTCTACCACATAATACGGCGCGTATGGTTCTATACAGTTGCGCACAGTCTTGGATCCTTAGTAAAAGTATTATGCGGCTTTGGCATGTTCTGGAACTCTTATGTAAGAGCTTTACGTTGAGCAGTAAATTCTCATGGTCATCACTGGGGAGCCGTGGGTTTTGAGTTACTCTTCCTTTACTCGCTCGAGCCGTCCCTGCTATTTGAGTGCTACTTACAGTCCGAAAACAAAGTGCTTTCTAAGAAGCCCGTTTCCATAAAGTAAGAAGTGTGTAACAGAAAACTTTGCATCGCTTTGTTATCGGCCCATGCACTTAAAAAAATTCAGATTGCTTACTAATATAAGTGTAGTATAATAATGACGATACAGATCTCAATACCCTTAGGCTTGTGCCCATGGCTGGAATGGTAATGCTGCACTTACCAATATTATAAAGCATTCAAGACGTAAGGGGAGATCATATTCCAGTCTGACTGAAACCCTGCTCGTATTCAGTTCAGTCAGGCTTGGGTATGCTTATATAATAGCTCCTTTCCTTGCTAACTAACAGGCTTGAAAAAAATGGAGTGATTCTTTAAAAAATCACCAAATGCAGTAGCAACTTTGCGCGCTTACTAACCCATCTCCCCGTCTCTCCCAGACAAATGCAGCCAAACGGCTACCGACAAAAAAGGTAACTTACTCACGAGCAACTCTTCGTGTTGGTGGTGTGAGACTGGACCGACTCGCGAACAACCCGAGTCGGTTCTGTACCCGTGTCAGCCGCCCCAACTCACCCGCCCCGTTACATCCCCCACCGTGACCGCTTCTCTCAATTATTTATCATCTGTTTATGTACTCTTTTTTTCCCTCTTCAGTCCGGCCTCAGTTGCATCTGGTAGATTTTTAATAGGTTTAATATATGAAATTGCTTAAACCTACCTTCTGAAATTCTTGAAGACGAGGCTGAAGGGAACATCACTATTTGGGAAATAGTTACAACACGCAGAACAACCTCATAAAGAAAAACATCTATGTATTAAAATTGTGAGACAGAAATGAAAAAAAAAAAAAATATGGAAAACTAGATCATATGTGTCTTACCTCAGTTTATCAAAGCAATGGCGGCCGGAGTAGCAGACATGCGCCTTTATTTATGGCCTCCTCGGGCCACCTATGTTTTGTCATTTGACTCTTTACTCCAGCACCTTTTGGTCCCTAGCTGGTTCTACACCAGAGACGTTATATTAAGTTAATATAACGTCTCTGACCACACCCAGGCCCCTTTATTCCTCCTTCTTTTCCTACTTCTAGTTAAGTCCTCGATGTCCCATTCCCTTTTATTCGCCCCAAGATAACCACAAGTGTCTCCAGACGCACTCTATGACGAACCGAGTGTACATTTATGTATAGTTCCCTTCTTATTTTTGTTCTAATTGCAACTTTTTTTAGACGGACATTCTTTCTTTGCTTCTTAGAAAGAGTCACATTACTATGCGTAGCCACTTAACTGTATTACATTGAAAAATCGTTACCTTACCGGTAGCTTCGGTTAAGACGAAAATTTTATTTTTCAAAGTCTTATTTGATGAATTTTAGGAATAATATAAAGAAAAAATAAACTTATTTTGACTTTTTCTTATATCAAAACTAAGAGATTTTTACGGCATTATCTAGTGGATGTTAAAAAAACAAATCTAAAACTTTATTTGAATGGTTTAGACGTGGCTACTGTGTCTGAGATGATAAAAATGTGTTTTTGAATTGTTGAGACAAAAGTCATTATGTATACTCGGCACCTCATAGCAGCCCCCACCCCGCCCTCTGCATGGTCTAACCGCCTGTTTCTGCTACCGCATGTCCAGGCTTCTAATAATGCAACAAAATAAGATCTTATTGTGACATAGTAGAAGAAATAAAACAATGAAATGAAACTAAGTACAGGTACTGCCTTCAGAAGGGACACGTCTTTTATTTTCTCATTTAAAAATCAACTCGAATATCTATCTTGTTAGCTTTCAATATTTTGAAGATAATTTGCTATTTGGAGGTATCATAGCTTACTGCATTCACTTATTTTCATATGCCTTTCAAACTTGAAAAAGAGAAGTTTAACAAATTTGATTGATTGTAGAAGATTTATCTCTGATGAGTTGTCAATTTTTCATGTATGCGTACATGATTTTTAACCCACCTATTTTTTGACTCTGACCTGCCCGGAAATAATAGTTTATCCCTCTGTATGCAGCATGGAAGTGTGAGCTTTGTGCTCTGCATACAAAGGTAGTTAAGTTCAGCTTATTTTAATTAACACCAAAAGTCCAGTCGTGGCGTGGTTTCAACGTGTGTGAATCTTCAGTCTGTTACCACCGTACTGCATGATTCATCGTTCACTTCACGAACCGCTTCGCGAATGACAAAACATTGTGTGTGTTTTTGTTTTTTTTAATTCCAATTAATATCCTAGATAATTTTTAGCCACGGTTATAATTGTGATCGACTTCACGTGCATTATTATTATACCATGTATACTTCGTTACATTTGTTGGTTATTGATCTATTTTTTCTGTCAGTTCCGTTGAAAGGTCGTGTGCGGTATAGTGTTGTCAATATTAATGGTTAAAGGGTTGTTGTGAACATTATAGTGACTGTAATAAAATGAATTAGCTTAAATTTCTATTGATTTAAATACTTTTTGTACTAAAGTAGTTTGCTCATGTGCATCGAACACTTTAAGTTTAGCCAATGTATCAAAGATAACACATCTAGATATGCACAATTTTGAAAATAATTATAATAAGATTGAGATTAACATCAAAGAATGCTGACTCATGACTGGTCCATGTTTACGTCATTCTCTGAGAGTATGACGTCATTCACTGTATCACGCCCTCTATAGGCCTGTCACCCAATTAATTTATAAACCACCCTTTTCACTGTTCTGTGCCGTCCGTCGCCTGTCTGCCCTGACCCCCAATGTCTCCCGTTTTTGGTTTCTAACCTACCCAGCCGTCAAAGCTTCCTCTTGGCTAACCTCAGAAATAATTATTTTTACCTACAGCAGTCGGTGGGCGCGGAAAGAAAAAAGGTACAGTCTTATTGCCCGGTCTGGTTTGTATGTTGAAGAATGCGTCCCCATCCACTTTCATGCTTCGCCGACAGATTTTGTATAATGTTTATGCCTATGTATTGCCAAATATTTAGGCCCTAGACGGCCTCGCGTTAATCATTAGGCTTGACAGATTCTCCACTGGTTCACTATCGCTTACTAGAAATGTTTTTAAGTTACTCAAAATATCTCCAGAAAACATTTTCATTAGAAAAAAAAAAAAAAAAATGGTTATAAAGAAAATGATATATCTGTAAAGTGAATGCATGAAAGACGATGGATATTGTGAAGGTTGCTTCATTGGTATGAGTTTCAATAAAACAGGTTTCATCACTGTCATCATAAATATTGTGATCACGCTTTTTTAAGATTCTCCACATTTTTATTCTTACACATACCGTATTCCCCCTCGTATTCACCAGTACTTTTCTACCAAGGATTTTTTTTATCTCCTAAAACATTTTATCACATTATTCAGTCTTCTATCATTTTCTAATTTTAGGGAATTCCAATATTTTATAATTTTGGTGTTCTTTTGGATTTCAAACCCTAAACTCTAATAAGAAATAAGTTATTTTGTCTTACCTTAACTTCACTGTGCTCACCGTTAAGTTCTAGGTGTAAATGAAGCAATCTTTTCGCTCACCGGTCAAGGCCTGATCTCTAGTCGTCACGGTACAGACACCCTGAGGATGTCTCCTCTGTAACCACTGACCCTGCTCCCTGCCCCTCATCCACCTCCAGAGTCTCTCCATACATAGAACAGGGTCCTTTAGGCCTGGAAATCTCCCTAATGCTTACAAAGGAATACAATTCCTTTTACAAGTTTCTATTGTGTTTTACCACTGTTTACTCGTGTTCATAAATCCCCCCTTTACTATGTATGGAGACCCTCGTCTATAAGTGGACATTACGATATACTCTGTGCTGTTCCGATATTAGTGTATACTCTGCATCATGTTCCGCCCTCGTACTGACCCCCCTGTTCCTGTATACATACACTGTGAAGTTAACCGACGTATTAACTGCCGCATAATCCCCAGCATGAAGGGGGTTGAGACATAGCTGCTCAGTCTAAACATTGATACCTTTCAAATAAAGGTACATATGTAATAAGGAACTCTGAATGGGGATCTCATAGGGTTAGGCTCTATGGCTGCCACATGGTCTGAATGAAAATGAAGTATTTCATTTAGATTTAAAAAATAAAGAGGAAAAGATGTTTTTTCTTTTCTATTTTTCTGCTTAGAATTTTTATTTTATTCTTACGTTTTTTGAAATAAAAAAGTTTTTTGAAAAATTCATTAAAAAAAAAAGTCAGAAAAATTCGAGTTTAATTGTCAAAATTGACTTTTGAAATATAGGATTCCATGTGGCAACCATGTGGAGCTTTGAACGTGATCTATAGGTATTTGGCAGATGTAATCAGTAACTAGCCCTGGGTAGGGCGACTGCAAGGTGTTCTTGAATGAAATCAAATATGAATAGGGACCTTTGGAAATTAGATGTCTTGGGTCAAGGTGTTATGCATGTGAGTTAGAATCAGGGTTCTTTCAAATGTGATTTTGGTATCCTTTTGAAATTAAATCATAAGACAGGGAAATGCCTGAAAATAGTGTGATTGTATTGTAAGTTAAACTTTTATTTTCCAAGTAAAATTAGTCTTGATAGTTTCTATTGAAAAGTTAAGGTAGAATATAAGGCATTTAAAGATATCTTTGAAGTTAAATACAGTAAAAGGGGAATAAGAAATTCATTAGAATAATAATAAAATTGGTCATTTTCCTATAAGAATGCATGAAGCAGATCTATATGCTTTGACTTGACACATATACGATATTATCTTATATATAGTGACTACTGCTTTAAATAAGCTTCAGATTCAGTTGGTCTTGATCAAAACTTTGCGTCTGGCCATCGATGTGCTGTGATTCTAGAATTTTTCTCATGAAAATGTTACAATATGTTCAACATTTTCAACAAGGATACTGCAAAATGTTCTGCCGCTTCTCTTCACAAAATGAAATTGTTTATTTTGTGCCGCGCATTTTTAGCTAATGATGTGATTTCGCTATGTTTGATTTCTTGTTTTTTTGTGTTTTTTTTTCTTAAACTGCTTTGACTTGTTAACAGAATTATTCACCTACAGATCAACGGTGAACGTGTCGTCGGACACCCCAGCATGAACCCTATTTGTTTGATTTCAATGATAATTTGTGTGAATACTGAGAAAAGATTTAAGATGATTTGTGTTCTTAATATTTGCTTTCAATTTTTAAAAACTTCAATGAGTGGACAACTTTTTTTTATGCGAACAATTACCCATCTGTGTTTTTTTCTGTGGAAATAACTTGAGACAACCGCCCTTTTTCGTTAACTTAATGCGCCTAGATAGATATTCCATTTTTATGTTCTCCCCTTTTTATCCGCTTAATGTGCCTTAAGTGTCAGCTGTGTCATGTTTATCCCTAAGGGAGAAATATAGGAGAGACTCGTTTACTACAAGACCCGTGTTTTATCTTACATAGGAGACTTTTTCGCTCTTTTTTTCTTTTTTGTTTTTTCTCACTTTTTGCCACACTTAGATTTTTTTCTTACATTTTTACCACTTTTTTTCTGCCACATACATATACATTTTTTCTTATTCATGTACATGCGGACCACAGCATCAGATTTCATGTAAAGTGTATCTAAGACTAACCATTCCTCTCTTTGTTTCCCCCCTCAGGTTACCACTGGGACGCCTCTGACTGGGCGCCAAACCCGACGCTACCCAATATCACTGAGCTCCCGATGAAGGAGGTGCCTGACTCGCCGAGCAGCTCGCGAAGCAACGACTCCAACCTGCACATCGACCCAGGCGAGGAGTTCGACTTCACCGACTACCACGAAGACACCGACTACCAAGATGGCAACGAATCGGAGTACGTCGGTGACTCCGAATACGCAGAAAATGAGTTCAATGATGAAGACGATGATGATATTGATATTGACAACAACGATTTCCCCGATCCGCCCAACTTTGAGCATATTCTGGCCATGCACAGCGACCTCCCCCAGCCTGAGGAGACCTACTCAGCAGCAGCAGCTAACCCCACCAACTACAATCTCCACCCCGATCGCTACCTGCCCAGCTACCAGGTGGTGGAGAGTGGCGCGTCCCAGGAGGACGATGGCAATGGGAACAACGGAGAGGACAGCCTCCTGAGAGACGACGACGAGGATGTCATACATTACGGCTTTCCACGTCCCAAACAACCCCGTTTCGTGCCCTCAGCTCACGACTTCCCCAACCAGTTGGACTACAATACGGACTATGGTACGATGACCTCTGCCATCGACGACATGAGTGTGTCGATGGGTGGTTATACGTCAACCAACGCCTCGTGCTCTGACATCTCGGGACTCTGTGAGATTGAGGACAGTGAGGTGAACATGAGCGACAATGACAGCGACGCTCCTGAGACGCGGGGTATGCTTCGGCCAAAGTCAAACAAGTCGTCCTTCTCTCATACCCACACCCAAGTCTAGTCCTCCACTCTCCACACACACAACTTCAACTCTCCCCCCACAATCTTAGCTGTCTGGTCAGGGGGGTCTACACTGAAAATCCACAGAGAGAAAAATGATGTAGTTTGTGTATTGATTATTTTAACAGATTTATTGTCATGTTGCCTACTATATCAAAAAGGAAGGAGAACTTCTCAGTTGGCATGCTGTGTTACTAGGCAATTGTCCATCTTGTGTTACCTGCCCTAACTCATCTGTGGATACTTCATGATAGTCCAAAGGGTCTCATAGAAAGGTCCTAGTGAATGAAACCTGTGAAGAAGAATCTGTCTGGGATTTCAGTGGGCCAGGACAGTGGCACCCAGTGCTGCAGCCCCAAAAAGCTAAGACTGCTTAATGTTACAGTTGTGGTGGACCCAACTCTGTTAATAAAACTTAATTATCCCAAATGGTGCTCAGACAGGCACTGAGGTGCCTCCCACTACTCCATTTAGTATCTACAACTACTCCTATAACTACTACTACAACTACTACTACTACAGACAATGCAATCCACACTCACCATGTGATAGGCGGAGGACGCCTGGCGCCACCTGCTGGTGCAAAAGCTCAAAAGTGGCTCTCCCTAGTGGAAAGAGCCAGAACTAAATGTAAAATATTGAAGACAGTGGCTCCACCTGCCTGCTGCAAGTGAACTATAATTATGTGAAGAAAAAAGAAGCTCCAAGTATCAGTAGAGACTTGTTATTACTGTGTCTTGAAGAGAGACTTATATTAATGAAAAGTAAAGACTTGAACGCTTTTCATCCCGGCGTCCGAGTCAAGCGTGTATGAAATCAAAAAGTTATCGCCTCCCCGATCAGCCAAGGTGCGGCACACGCAGGGGTGGATCTTGTATATATATGGTGCTATTGCATTTCGACGCCATTTTTGCTGGGCATGTAGAAGTAACACATGATAATAGTAATAATATTGAAAATAAGGAAGCCTGGTGCTCTCAACTGCAAATGCACAATCTGATTCATTCTGAAAACCAGATGTCTTAAGTTTGACTTGATTTCCCTTTCATGATTGTGTGATTTCCACCACCTGGATTTTATTTATAGCCAATAGCACATCATGTCACAGATTTTCCTTTTTATGGTTGAACCTGATATAGATGGCATTAAGTCTGCCATGAATTAGTTGAAAAAAGGGTTGTTCTGGCAGATCTCCATCAAAAAGCCTCTATCTGTACCAGGCAGGTTATCTCAGCATGGCAGTGATAAGATTGAAGTTTTGTTGGTTTTAATGGCGGGGATATTGTAAGAAATATTAGACCGCCAGAGGTATGAAAATACTTCAGAAATCCTCCCCTTGTTTCCTGACAGAGAGAGTCCCAGCAAGTCCAGAGTCTGTACTGCTGATTATTACCCAACTGTTAAGTCAATTTTCTTTCATTTCATAAGAGTCAAAGTACAGAAATCCTAGTTTAAGTTTTTAGATGCTGAGAAGGTTTGAGGAACGATGTAACTGTACAGAAATACAGTCTTGATAGCTCTTAATTACCCAAACTTTTGTAGGCTTGATAATTAAAACCGGTAATTCAAGCTTGGCTTATATTGGATTTGACTGAATAGTCTTGCTGCTGTTGGCCATATGAATATTTTTGAGTTCATTTACCTTGGATCTGCCTATATAATCAGGCTTCTGACAAGAAGAAATAATATAAAGAAGTTTCCTTGAAATCCAAGCTCCAGTGAAATTCCTACCTCTTGAAAGGCAGCCCATTATAGGTCAACTTGAAAAGTATAATTCAAATGGCCGATACCAGCAAGAAGATCCAAATAAGGTTGAATAATTTTTAGACCTATTCTTCAGATTTTTGTAGAAGTTTGCTGGGTTTCCTGTGACAGCAGCCTCTCAGCTCCTGTAGGTTGTATTCAGGTTTGGTTGATGCACGTGTTGCCTTTACCCTCACATGTTTTAGTATCCCCTGGTGACCACAAAGCCCAGGTTCTGACCAGCACACACACAATTTGGGCTTGCACCAGACCTTGAAGACTTCATTTGAGCATATTATTATCATTATTACTGGAGCTAGACTCTACCCTACCTTACACCTTGGCTGCAAACCTATTAAAGGTATGATAATTATGTAGATTCGGTTATTTACAGAGAGCCAATTTAGGTAAGGATCTAGACTGTTATATGTATATGAAAAGTTACCTAGAATATTCATATTGATCAGAGTATTATCATGTCTTTGGGTGTATGTAGGATACTGGAGATAAAGAGATAAAGAAAATGAGAAAAAAAATCCTTCTTCGAAGTCTGGAGCAAGAAGTAAATGCTTGATTGTAGCACTCAAATTTTGACATGGGATAAAATACAGGTTAAAAAGGACTAATTGTATAAGTCTTGTGGTACAATCAAGTGGTTGCTTGGACACAGTGTAGACAGCTCCCAGTTGTAGGGAGGCAATCCGCCCACATAGTGCTATGGTGTCGACCCCTGGTGCCTAAAAACAAGACCAACTTGAAATAATATCGCCAACAATCATCGACTTGAAACACTTGAAAAAAAAACTCATCATCTCATCTTTTTTTTTATTAAAAAAGAATTTGACTCGTTAAACTTCATCCATGATCACTATTTGTAGGGTTATTATGATGATAATGATAATAAAGTAGGCTTAGTCCGTTTCCCATCATGTTGTTGGTTGTTCCATCATACCCCCCTCACACATACACACAGGTCCTTTGTACTCAGGGAGGGACAATGCTCTTCCACTCACCATGGAGATCATCCTTGGGAGAAGAAATCCCCACCAGATGTTGTTGTGAGAGGTAGAAAGTGGTGCAAATGTGAATTAGAGTGTCCAATAACTAGGTCATCATCAGCCACCCAAGAAAAGGACCATTCATTGTGAGTTGTAAACCAAAATGAAAAATCATTGTTGACTTCAGCCGAGTGGACCTGAATGATAGTTTCAAAAAATAATGATGGAAGTTAGTGAGGAAAGTGTGATTTTTATATACCCTTTTTACCCTGTCTCTACTACTGATTGTTTGCACCTCCCCCCTTGGGTGGTCCACAATACTAGAGACCGCCCCGCTACCGCCCCAGTGTCGTTGTCTACTCGTGTTAAGTTTGGGAGTGTCTTCGCACGACTACCTATAATACCGATTTGTGTTAGCGTAGTGGAGACCTCCACCATGATATTGGACAATTTAGTAAGTTGTGTATTATTTAGCTTAATCCTTTGTACATAGGGAAGTTGCACATAGAGAATGGTTGAGCTACTGTACATTCATTATTACCACTCACAACTTGTACCATAAGGAGTCGTATAGGACCTTCACTGACAAAGAACGCTGCCTTGTCCGACCCCCTTCCAAGGGGGATTGTGTATTTTGGCTTTTATTTAGAGTTTGATCAAATATTCTCATGACAGTGTATGTCTAATTTCCTAGGAAGGGGACTATTTAAACTGCTCAGAGGGACATGTTACCTGAGAACCTGCAATGTATTGCCCGGTACTTGAAATGGTGCGAATCAGCAAAAGTCGGGAATTCCGTTTTTAGTGATAAACATGTTTTATCTTGTGACAGGTAAGGTACCTTGCCACAGGTACGGTACCTTGATACAGGTATATGGTACATTGACACAGGTACGGTACCTTGACATAGGTATGATACCTGTGTCAAAGTGTGGTACCTTGACAGAGGTACGGTACCTTGACAGAGGTACGGTACCTTGACAGAGGTACGGTACCTTGACACGGTTATGGTACCTTGACACGGTTATGATACCTGTGTCAAGGTGTGGTACCTTGACACGGTTATGGTACCTTGACACGGTTATGGTACATTGACACAGTTTTGGTACCTTGTCACAGGTACGGTACCTTGTCAGAGTTATGGTACCGTGTCACAGGTATAGTACTTTGACACAAGCATGTTATTTGGCATTTTATGTACCATGTCACATCAGAGGATTCTTGTCACAAAGACGGTACCTCTTCAAAGGTATCACACCTTGTCACAAGTATGACACCTTGTCACATGTATGGTACATCGTCACATCAGTGCTATGGTATATTACCAGTATCACATCATGTGGCTGCAGTGTAAATTGGTAAGCTGTTCACAAACATCTTATGAAGCCAAAGGCAGGAATGAAAACCCTGGCGCAGCTTAAACTTCATGGCTCAATTCCCAAACACTGTATACTGAGAATGGTTTAACGAACCTTCTGCCTTGTACTACCACACGTCTCTATACGTACAGTGTGTGATACACAAACTACAAAGACGCCAATCTCCCAGTCAGGCGTCGTGCAGGTTTAGTACCAATATATTTAATTGACATTTATTGAAACAAGTAAAACAGATTTATTTTGTGCTTTGCATTACCCAGAAAAAAAAACATCCAGTGGCATGACTGACCAATATTTGTCACAATATTAACCACGGTGTATTATTACGATTAGTCATCTTATGTTAGAAAAACAGAAGGCATAATGAAGACAGATTCTTGTAGACTGGTAGGCCAGATTGATGTTATTTATTCTTTTACCGACTGAATGTTTCAGGGAGTGTATGCGTAAAGCTGATTTGACTGAGGGTTTGAAGTGAGGTATTAAAAGTCTAGAATAATCAGGTGTACAAAGAGATAGCGGTGTCGATGTGTATGGTATGAGATAAAAACTCCAGCGAACAGAATTTGTTAAGAAAGGCGGCAGTGTTGTATCTTTTTGTGGGCTGTCATAATAATGGCAGACAGTGAACCTCCAGGCCAAAACGACTGTCGTCGAATTTGCTCAGAATGTGGAAGATTAAGTGCTGATTTTATCGTCAGTTGCCGAAGTATCAATTTACTTCTGTAAAGTAAATGGGTCATAATTATGATTTTATTGTATAAGAGTCCGGGACAACAGTCCCCAGTCTTGATATGAGCTTTTTAAGTTTTTAGTACCTCGTTTGTGTTATGCAAATTCTTTTATTCAGTTTTTAATGAATACAGTTAAACAGAAAATATCCTAGATTTTAGAAAGCCAAGTTATGCAATTAGATTGAGGTAATTTCCTTGCGAAATTGCAAGATTCAAATTGTACTTTCGAGCTTTTTATGAACTTTTTGCCAAAAAAATTGTATATTCCTTGAGTTATCCAATATTAACCCTTTGGTAGAAGAAATACATCAATGACGGCGAAAGCAATGTAAATGTTGCCAAATGCTTTTGATCACACTCATAATAATATATTCTGTTTTGTTTTTAAGAGTGTATAGGTTCGACCACCCAAAAAAACAAGTGCATGGAATAGAGGCATTTTAGGTCCAGATGCAGTATTGAAGCCTATATTTATTGTTGTCTCTGTAAGCATGCGGTGTCCACGTGTGTTTAAAAAGTAGGCGTGGCCACATCTCTAGAGTGGGCGTGTCCCTAGGTGAGGGGGCGTGGTTTAGCCTACAGAAGGCGTGGCTTTGTATGCATGGGACTCACGACTACTGAGGGGTTTATCCGGCTCGCCGCGAGGCGACGCTAGCCCAGGTTACCCGTAACCACGATATCCATTGTTATTTGTATACTAGAGAGCTGGAGAAACATGTTTATTTTTGTGTCATACGAAATAAAAGATAATTGTAAATAACTACACATCACTCGTGTTTTCGTCTTATTTTTCCCTTCACATTTGATGGCAACTTTACTTAGGACAGAGAAGCCACTCTTCGAGCATGAAAAACGTTTAATCTGTCTATCGCAGGGAAGGACAAAGGACGTCTATCCTAGTCTCTGATAATGAAAAGAGCATATCTCTAAAATCTTTGATGTACATAAAATAAAATAATATTCTTTTTAATCAGAGATGCCACTTTTCCGTATTTCAGAGATGCCACTCTATAAACATGAAAAATCCGGAAATTTGTGAAATCAACATTCCAGATTTAGGCAGGAAGATTTGAAAAGAAAATATCATAGTATGTATATTGACATTAAAAATCAACTCTGACATACTTCTCTACTGCCTTGTAACAAATATTTTCAGTATTTTCAATATTGCAATACTTTTTGCTCTAGTTAAGAACTACTATGGTACAACTAAAAATCTGGAAATAGATGGGAAAATGGCATCTCTGCGTATAAATTGGGATTTCCGTATTTTTGGTCTAAAACAAGAGGCATGCTGCCGGCCATCTAATAGCATAGCTACCCAATCGGCGATCCCTGTATCTAGCTTTTGAACTCATTTTATTTTTCTAATGCCATTTAAATTCCAGTGGGAAATCATGGCAGTGGCTCTTTAAGATGTGGTGAATATGTGCTTGGAGAGGGAGGATGGAAGGCTCCCTATTGGCACCCCACCATTATCACCCTTCTTAGATTACAGGTCTCAGTCTGTGACAGTGATGACTTTCTTCAGCCTGCAGAAACAATTATCACCCTCCTTAGATTACAGATCTCTCAGTCTGTGACAGTGATGAAAAACATCTGGTGAAACCGCCAACTTCAAAGAACCAACCTCCCTTTAAAATACAAGAAAATCACCTAACAAAATGCTACTAATAATACAATGTTCAATATTTTGATTATTCCAATATGCCAAACGGGACACATTCAACTATTCTGGAAGAAGCTTGTGAAACTTAAAATAAGATTGGAAGGTAAACTTTACCTCCGAAATTGGTGACAAAATTAGCTGTCACACAAGGTTTACTATAGAAAAAAAAACCCACTGAAAATCAGGTTTTGCAGCGTCATAACTGATCTTAGTCCCTCAAGGGCCAGAAAGAGGCTCCCGGGGGGATTGCCTCTTAATAAAATAAATCTTTAAAAGATAAGTATTCATATTCTATATTACATGTACATGATTAGTTATAGTATTAAAGGTTTATATAGAAAAAGAACTTAGTTGTTTCCGTCCTAAAACATGGAAATATATTTTCATTGTGTTCCTATTTTCTATGTTTGAAGAGTGGCATCTTAGTTTTATTAAAAACAGAAACTTTCTTTAAAAAATTGTTAAAGCCGAAATCAGTATTAAGGAAAATGGCCTTTTGTTAAGTTAGTTTTTTTTCCCTAAAGCCTTACTATCTCGGTACAACAATGCTTTTCAGATAGCTGATATGTGCATTCTAACTTCCTTTAACACGTTTGTAGCACATGCACATGAACTGACGCATAATATAAACAACTAAACCTCCTAGATAAATTCATCCATCGAAATCTCTCAGAATTCTAGTACTTAGAAAAAGCAAATTAATCATGAAACTTCTAAAATAGTTTAATTTATCTGTAAAGGGATGTAATTCAGGATAACTGAAAAATCTGAAACCCAAGAAAGAATATTTGAAATAATCTTATAATGCTTTAAAACGTGATGCAAGAAATCAATTTTGAAAATTATTGGAGGTGATGAGGTGAAAAAATCTGAAAACTTGCATCCCTGTTAAAATATAGTATCTTTGCTATAACGACTTGGGCCACCCTTAAAAAAAGTTTGTTTCCTGTCCAGTGGGTCAGCAGAAAAAACGCCAGTTGGGAGGTCGGGAAATCTGTTTTTTTTCATTTTCTGTTTTTTGGATAGGGTTATAATGACCTTTGCTGAAATATTAAGAAAAATCAAAATACAGGAAAAAAAAAGTCCCCATTCGGCCCTACAAAAACTGTTGGGCGCTGGACAGGAAACAAAACTTTTTTGTATAAGGGCGGCCTTGGCAAGACGTCAATTGATACTTTAGAATTCAGTAAAGGCTATAAAAGTGACCTATTTATTCATGTATGAACTTTTAGGGATGAGGTCACTTATTTAGCAAATTATCTATCTCTAATATTTGCTCTTATCAATCCTTTTCCCCCCCTTCCCCTGAGCATTGTGCTCACAAAGGGTTCCAATTGGTTTCTGAACATCAATCTAAGACCTTCATCTGCCATAATAAGAGACCATTATTCTTTCCAGATTTGAACGTTAAATTTGAAATTTAAAAAATCAAGTTTAATTTCAAACCCATTCATCATTTGAAAAGATGAAAGCAAAACTGCAGACAATATTCAGTATATCATGTGTTTATTTTTTTGTTTTTGCTTAAGTCGTCGATTTCACCAGTGTCCTAAAAGTTCACGACGTATGACTCCTCAGCCTTTTAGAAGGACTGTTTCTATTCCCCGTAGAGAAAGAACAGTAACGATGATAATCCTTGTACAACGGGTCCCAGCAATTGGCCCCTCCACGGCCCGTCTCACTATGACTTGTGGTACATCAATTAGGTGGTTTTAACAGTCTTATGTGGGGTTAACCTTAACTTTCTTGTAGTCTCCTATATCGTGCAGCAGCCATACGTTAGCCTTGTATGTCTGTAAGAAGAGAAAAAAAAAGAAAAATGTTTGTATAAGACACGTCTTATTGGTTCATAAAACAGCTGAATATCAATATCTTATTTTACAGTGACATGATGAAAAGTTTGGTTTTAACTATAACTTAAATAGTTCCATTAGCATTCTTCGTTTCTGACGGAAATTGAAAATCTCAAGTTGTACATTAATCACCATAACAGCCTGAATAATGTGTTGAATATTCTGAATGGACATGTAACTGAGATTGTGAATATAATTTGGATCATTTAATGGGATTGTACAGAAACAGTGACTAAATTACATAAAATGTGACAAATATTTTAAAAATAAAGGGCAGCGAAACAGCCGATAAATCTCTGGACGCAGTCCGAAAGAAACCAAATAGGCGCTTACCGCTCCAAGGGTTACAACAAAGAAGACTGCTGAACCGATGAGGTACATGTTCCACTTGGCGTTCCTCTTGCCATTGTACTCCTTCCAGGACCCACTGGGGACAGGGATGTCGCTCACCCGCGAGCACTGCTCCAGAGCCACCTGCGTCTCAGGCTTGAAGGCAGCACCGCCCATAGAACGAGCACCTGCTGCAAAAACAAGAAATTTATGAGGATGGATTGGGGACAATATCATATTTGTATTAACTTGTTATTTCATTTAAGTAATGCAGAAAAACATGTTCAGGACCCAAACCAAATTACGAAAAAAACATGAAGGAATTTCCAAAATAAAGTGCTGGATTAGTGCCTAGAAAAAGAGCAACTGAAGTCATAATGGTGCTTCATTACATATTGATAAAAAAAAGAAGAAAAGGAAATAGAATCTACTCATTGTTTATAACTGGCTCATGAATTGGTATTTGATTATTGAGCCGCTTTATAATATTCAAATAATTGACTTCCTAGAAGTTACAACAATTTTATTCTATTGAACCGTGCTCTGAAACTCAGCGCTCAACTTGTAAACAACTGTTATAGTCTGCGAAAAAAAGCCTTTAGTTCAAACTCACTAGCCTACTCATACATTAATCTTCAATAAGATTGCAGTCGAACTTGGAATAGATCTGACTTGTCGCTGGGTCCAGCTGATGTGACATTTATTATTTATATCTAAGAAAGGATCAAAACTTTTAATCAAAACCAGTTTTTTTTGTTTTTTGTTTTTTTTAATCAAAGCCAGGTATGTGCCGATACTGTTTCAAAATTCTAGCTAAGCTCTGAGCATGGAGCTTGAATTAAATTTGAAGCACAAAGGTGAAAACGAAAATGCCAAACATGGACAAACCCCTTAATTGATACATATTTTAAGCAACAGTAGACTTAAATTAGCATACATGGATAATATAATAAGTTAAATAAGCTTTTGTTAGGAGGTGAATACACTCCCACAGCTTATCTCACAGGGCTGTGACATCATCTAGGCTATCAATCACAGGGGACTGTGTGTGCAGTCACCCATAGCAAGTACCTTATCAGCTTGCCCTACATATGTAAGAGAGCATAGATGACTTTACCTGCACTCAGTAGAAGCCACTTTTACTATGCAACTTAATTTTTAAATATTAATTTCTCTTACATTTATGACATATCAACACTGATCTTTGCTGATAACTGTGTAAACATATTTAAAGAAATACATATTCAGTATAATATAACAATTTAAACTGCCTTTGAGGTTCTCCTTTAAGATCAGGACAGGATCAATTAAACGTTAAAATTTGGAGTTTGGTCTCAACACCATTAAGAAATGTTTTGGCTAGCCTACATACGAAACTGCATCAATTTTGCATCACAAGGGTAAAATAGGCCAAAATAGTATGGTATAATAGATAACTCCAGCTGCTCCTACTTCACCTTCCAAGTTCTTTGATTTGATGAAAGATCCAACTTCCAAGGCAAGAACTGGCGAAGCCTGGGCCAAGGTCATAGAACTTGGCCCACAAAATAAAACAGTCTACAAACTATCAACAGTAAAACTCAATCGAATCACTAACCTCGACTATTTTGTGACTATTTGTTCCGAATTACGTGATAACAAACTTAAAATACGCCTTATCTTAGAGTGGTTTTTGAGTGACAGTAGTGCACCAACTGATGGCGAGAAACGCCGGACGAGTGACAGAACGTGACCAACTTCACGTCAAAGGAATCTAACTTTTGAGCTTATGCGACAGTCTATATCAAACAATCAACACATTCTAGATACAAAATTTAACCAATATATTACCTGCAGCCCTGAGGGGGGCGGCAAGAGCCCGAGCTGATGGAATAATTCGGGAGAACATGGTTGGAGTGCGTCAGAATGGTCGCTCGGAGGACATCCAACGACACGATGCCGCTGGTTATGGACAGAAATAGTATCAACAAAGAGAAACCGCGCCGGTTACCAGCGGACTCTGAAAAAGTAGTACTGCAGCGAATAATAGAAGTCATTCTGTTGGCTAAATATAAAATTAGGATGTTCATTAAAATTCTAAATTAATACTTATGGATAGCCAAAATTATTTAAAGGGAGTGGTTATTTACTTTTATGCCTTTAGTATGGTAAAACTATTTTTGTGTCTATTTTTGTAAATTTTAGGCCCGCAGAAATAGGTCAACTTGTGACCTAGTTATTACTTCCGTTTTCAGGAACCAAGTTATTTTGTCAAAACTTCAAGCTGAAATATCGATGGACCGATTTGTTTGGACGGATGGTTTATTAGCTCCCGACGAGCAGCTAGTTGTCCAGCAAAATGGAGTGCGTTTGTACGATGGTGAAGATAAGGTAGGGTGACAATCATGAGCAAGACTGTCCCTTCCCCGTTCCTGAGTGTCAGTGTCACTTGACTTAGTCTTAGACTACTACTTAGCCAAACCATCGACACCACTGCTAACCATAACGCAGTAGTGTCGAAACGTGGTGCATAGGGCCAGGAAACAAATCACCAAAAACAATATTTGGCGACACTTCTGGCTTTAACCAATATTATTTTCCAATACCTCCATATATTATCTAAGAGTTGGCACTGTCAACTCAATATTGGCATCTTCTTTCCCTATCAAATATGAGTTTGAATATCTGAATCGAAAATTTTCAAATATGGCGCCTAGTGCTTGGAAGAGCAAAGTTGTAACTACTTCCGGTTGTTGCAGTGGGTGATTTCCCTCAAATAAGCACTGACCACGCCAGAGCCTTCCCGTACAATATACAGGGAAGGAACCACAGAGCTAACTACTACTAACAGTTAGTACTAGGCTTAGCTTAGCCAAACCATCGACACCACTGCTAACCATAACGCAGTAGTGTCGAAACGTGGTGCATAGGGCCAGGAAACAAATCACCAAAAACAATATTTGGCGACACTTCTGGCTTTAACCAATATTGTTTTCCAATACCTCCATATATTATCTAAGAGTTGGCACTGTCAACTCAATATTGGCATCTTCTTTCCCTATCAAATATGAGTTTGAATATCTGAATCGAAAATTTTCAAATATGGCGCCTAGTGCTTGGAAGAGCAAAGTTGTAACTACTTCCGGTTGTTGCAGTGGGTGATTTCCCTCAAATAAGCACTGACCACGCCAGAGCCTTCCCGTACAATATACAGGGAAGGAACCACAGAGCTAGGCTTAGCTAAAACCGCTAAAACTATACGGAGTAAACGGGTCAGCGGTATCCTCGCGATTTCCGTCATCGCGCGGTGAAATTTTGGGCTCTGTTTGTTGGCTACTCAGCATTGGGGCCTATGGGGAAAATCGGAATTTTCGCAATAGTGCGGAAAATTGACCTTTTGGGAAAATTCGAAGGGTTGTATCGCATTTCTGGGATCAATTCCAAACTTTTTCTCATTTACTGTATGAAAATTGGAATTAAATTTAAAAAGTTATCGCGAAATAACCTGTTTTTTCCCATAGGATCCTATGTTAAACGTCCACCCA
Source organism: Lepidonotus clava (assembly GCA_936440205.1). Taxonomy (NCBI): domain Eukaryota; kingdom Metazoa; phylum Annelida; class Polychaeta; order Phyllodocida; family Polynoidae; genus Lepidonotus; species Lepidonotus clava. Next base: position 10,689,567 of record OW387142.1, on the reverse strand, counting down.
ACCTCCGTTCGCGATTTCCGCGAAAATTGGCCGCGCGATGCTCTATTTTTAGACCCGCATTCGCCAATTTTCGCGGAAATCGCGAACGGAGGTTGGGGGGGCTTTTAACATTGGCTCCTATGGGAGAAAACAAGTTATTTCGCTCTACCTTTTAAAATATTGGTCCAATTCTCTCGGTCCACAATGGCGAAATCCGCACTTCCGTTACAATTCGCGTGGTGGAATCCACAATTATCGCCTCAAATGCATTATATTTATAAACACCATAATGCTAGTGTCATAACATCTTTAATACGCATATAATGGTACATACATTATAATATGTTATAGCTACGACATCTTCCAATATATTTCAAACACTTTTAGTGAAGAAATGGTTATATTTTAGAAGAATTGGTTCATTTCGTTACATTAGATTAAAGAGGAAAACTTTGCTGGGGAAGCCAGCCAAAAAACCTGTCAAAATATCACTATTTGCACACAAACTGCACAAAAATTATTTCTGATTGCTCGGGAGTTCTTAAATAATGCATCCGAGAACAAAAATTTAAATAGTTGTAAGCAAAGAGTTTGATTTAGCAAGAAATCTTGATCGATAAATGGTGCACCCACCACGGACCGGAAGGAGAATGACGTTGTGTGGACCATGAGAATATTGGTCCAATCTTCATACAGTAAAAAAGTTAGGAAATGATCCCATACATACCATACAGACCCTCAAATTTTGCTGAGTTGAACAGTATTTGCAAAATCATAAAAAATCCCATTTTCTCCATATGCGCCAATGTTAAACGTGGTCACTTCTAGAGCCCAGGAATTCACCGCGCGATGACGGAAATCGCGAGGATACCGCTAACCCGTTTACTCCGTCTAGTCACAGTGTCAACAGTGTAACACCAAATGAACAGTAGAGCACATCAAATTGAAATGTAAGAAGATGGAAGATAGTTGCAAGCGACATCTCAAAAACAGAATATCGATGAAGGACGTGTTTAATAACACCAAAAGTAAAAGGATTCTGCAATTCCTTCAAGAATGCAAACTCTTTAACTGATAGATAAAATCTAAGAAAGGATCCGAGACTGTCTGGGGTCCATGGTCGACCCTGTGCTCCTGACAGGGTCATCAAAGGCTGGGTGTGTGGTGTCCTTTCTATGGGACATTGCACATAAAAGATGCCTTGCCACTCTTCAAAACAAGTAAGGTATCGCACCCAGTGGCAGGTTTCTCCTAAATCATATCATAGATAGATCTACAATCACCCACAGCTGAAAAGCATTACCTTGTGCAGTCTGGTGAAAGAACCCAAAAGGGTTGGCCGGACGTTAAACTTACCCAACAAACAAACAAACTCTGAGTCTCACTGAGACTGCATGACTGAGTCTGAGAGTCTCAGCAGTCTATGGCCTCTCAGTATCACTGCTTAGCTGTATGGATCATTTTTTCACTTTCACTGAACTGGCAAAAGGGTTCCTGTGAAACCATCTCAAACTTATAAAAGCTGTAGAATATTTATTTCTGATAATGTAAAAAATCACAGAAAAAAAAGACCCATGAAATGTCTTGAGTCTCTTCTATCTAAATAAAATAAGATTATAATATTGCTCTGATTTTATGTACAATTAAGTTTTCTTAATACTATCTTCTGCCTAAACTTTTTTCCAGACGTCCTTTGAATATGGAAAAATGGTCTTGACAACTCATCGGATGATATGGAGGCATCACAAAGATCAGGTAAGGAGAGCCAAATATATAATAACGTTTTGGAACGTCCAATTTTACAGTGAGTATTACTATTAGTGAACCAGTTTCTCTGTACGCTTTTCCTAGTAATGACACGCTTTTTATTCCACTCAACATGACAGACCAAAGGGAAGACTGTTTCAAATTGTAAATGTACGCCGTTGCTAAAATAAAAATAATAAAATTGTATATGTTTCTTTATTTCAGAATTGTGTCATATCTCTGCTCCTCTCTCACGTTATTTTCGCGGAAGAACAACCGTCAAGTGGGTTCTATAAAAGGTAAACCCTAGAAATGTAATAATTTCATATAAATTCCCCTTGGCAGTATTTGTTTGCATTGGTTAATAATATTGCGAGTATCATTAGTGCAAACACAATCTTTCTTAACCTGTGTCAAAATAAACCTAGACTATGAAAGTAGGGATTTTTTTCATGAATCATTAAGGTTTTATCAGAATTATTAAGACCGATATCTGAAAAATATTAAGCTCAAAGTACCCCACTCCCCCATTTTCAGAATTGTAATTATATAAAGTAGGAGTGTGTGAAAGATCGGCCCTGCCGAACCCTTAGACCAAATAAAAATCAATTTAAAGAAAACAACAAATTAACCTTCAGGTTTAAGTTACGCTCTGAAGTACTGACGAAGAAATTCTTATTCATTCTCCCCCAGTCCCAAGGTGATCCTTCACCTGACGGCGGCCCCCGAGTACCGCCCAGCCGGCCCCGTCTCCAGCAGTAAGAACAGCTACGTCAAACTCTCCTTCAAGGAAGGCGGCGAGACAGAGGTACTAGAATATATTATGATTCGGACTTGTTTTGCACGTTAAGAACAGTTGAGAAAACTAGGCGTGAGAAAACAGAAGAAATAGAAGACCAGTAAGAACTAAATAGGAACGTCTATTATTCTGAAGAAAAAAAAAAGTTAAAAAAAAGCATTTGGTCTTCATATCAATCATTCTTACCCACGTCATTTACCATTAAAAGTATATATCTATGCCACTTTAAAAGCTTACATTAGTACCAGATCACTTTTTTCTTCAAAGTTTTACCGATGTCTGACGGAGGAGTTAACGGCCAAGCGGTGGACGACGGCCGTCGCCAGTGCAGCCTCCGTGGGCACAAAAGACGTGAGCCAACATTGCTTTTATGCATGAAAGGGCCTTATAAGAGCGAAATTTTATTATTTTGTTGCACTACAGAGAAATAAGTCTGCGGAAATATATGATCATAGCCATGAGTCTAGTAAGTGATTACATGCCTTGATATGAACAATTTCCTTTATATTTGGCTACTTATCCACATATTCAGGCATGCAAAATGCTTAATCTACATCTCTGAATTCCACCTGAATGTTTATTTTTCTAGAAAATTATCACATTCATTAGGCTTTATAAATAGTATTGTGTTGTTGGATAATCAATTATAAAAACACTTTGTAACATCACAGACCAAAGAGTGAATACCAACTCTCATAGAAGTTATCAAGTACTTATTTTGTTCTCCGTGTTGCAGGTGAAGCGGAGCCGGGCGGGTATCGTGGGCATAGAGCGCCACATCCAACAGAAACACAAGGACACCGACAAGGGCATCACTGACGCCTTCCAGGACCTCAGCAAACTCATGGAGAAGGTGCGTTTTTCTTAATTTCAATGTTATGTCTAATATGTTTTAGGGACATATACTTGTTTGACTTATCTAATTTGTAGAATTTTGTAGGGTGTTAATAGTTGATGATGTTGACGTTATCTAATCTACAACAGAAAAATGGTATTCTTTGTTGGCAATGTCTTTACGGTTGTCAATAACGTGCCTTATATTCGTTTAAAAAATACTTGGAATAACAAAGATCTTTAAGATTACCATGACATGAGGCTACTTATTGATTTCGTCAGGCAAAAGAGATGGTAACGCTGTCGAAAAATATATCGGCCAAGATAAAGGACAAACAGGGGGAAATAACAGATGACGAGGTAAGTGGAAATTAGTGAATTATAGTATAAGAAACTGAAAATATATAACTCATCTTCACAAATATAACAGAGGACGAGGTAAGTGTGAATTAGTGAACTACAATGTAAGAAAATGAAACTTAATGAGTCTTCTTAACAAATACAATTTTTATCTTGAATGGTTTGAAGAGGTAACCATTATTTGTTTTTTTTAGATTTGGAAAAATTAAAATGGAAATGTTTTCAAAGCACAAATCTGAATCAGCTCGTTAAATACACATAATAGTTTATCACTTCAACGCGGATATCAACTTGTGCTCACTCGCTGATTCAAATTAAAAATCACATAAAAGTTTGCATTGAAATAACAACTTTAAAAATGTGTGTTTTCAGACGGTGCGCTTCAAGTCGTACCTGCTGAGTCTGGGTATTGCTGACCCGGTGACGCGGGAGACTCACGGGTCGGGCAACAAGTACTACCGGGAACTGGCCAAACAGGTCAGCTCCTCGCTGGAACAGCCGCTACAGGTAGGAGTTTCTCTAAGAACTTTAGGGACAAGTTCAACTCACTGAATTCATTGCAACAAACCATTTCAAATAAATTGAATTGTTTTCTGTGTGAATTTTTATTTATTTTCTTTTTATTCAAGTTTTTACACAGGTACAATTCAAACATAAAAGCCTTGTCTCCCATTGTGTTCCTGTGCAGTGCATATCAGTCATTTTCGAATAGATGAGAGAAACTGGGGGAATATGACAGGTACACAAATGCAAACATAGCGTCTTTACTTTTACTTAGAAATTTTGGATTTAATGTGAAATATAAATGAAAACCTGCAGAGTAGTCATCTTTTACCTTGATATTTGCTCCTTATATATTCCTGAGATCGTAAGAAAAATGTATTTCTTGAAGATGATATGGATTGCCGGAATGTATGTAAATTTCAGGAGTGTGGTGGTATGATGACGGTCACTGACGTCTACTGCAGAGTCAACAGGGCAAGAGGCATGGAGGTATAACTGGACTTTTCTTGTACACATTTTGCTTATCTTTAAAACTGTATTGGATTTTGATTGTTTGTTGCTAATTTGTCTACATGTAGATCTGGCTAGAAGAAACCCTTTATGTACAGTATAAGTAAATCGTTTTAATGAATTGTATACTACGTTTGCTTGCACGAATCATTCACGAATGTGTATATTGTGGCATTTTAATGGTCCTTTTTTTTCAGCTATTGTCCCCAGAGGACCTCACAAATGCCTGTAAATTGATGGAAGAACTGAAATTACCAGTAAGGTAAATATCTGATCTTGCTCTTGTGATTTTTCCTGGTATTTTCAGATTTTAAGTCTGCCTTCTTTTTTTAAACTAATACAGGAAAAAAATGAAAATCCACTTAGAACATCAGGAAAATAATAGAAAAATCGTCGAAAATATTTTTAGTTGTCCTTGGAACCCTGCTTAAATACTGACATATATGTTTTTTCCGAAGTTTCGTTGAAACCCATGTTTAAACTTCAGACTGAGGGTCTTTGAGAGCGGAGTGATGGTACTACAACTACACAACCACAGCGAGGAGAAGGTCATAGGCCAGACAGGTCAAATGGTGAGGATATCCTGAAAAAGAAATGGATTTTTTATTCATTATTAGACGTCTTAGATAACCTTGATATCATTAAAATAATCTTTAAATTCAAACGATTTAACAGGAATCGTCATGTCATCCACATAACAGTTCAGTATTGAAGAAACCTATATCGGTATTTAATATGGAAAAGTATAAATCCGTATTTCATACCTAACAGTCCGTAAGTTCATGCTCTTTTTTTGTAAACGACATATTCAATGTATGAAACAGTAAGACATAATTTTCTTTTAGGTTGAGAAGCATGGGTCACTCACTGCCGATGAACTCTCACGTCAAGTCGGAATATCAGTCATCTTGTCAAAAGAAAGGTTTGTAATTTGAAAACGCATACTTGTCCATAAAGATATTAGAAAGTGTGATACACTGAAAGAATATAACAGTATAGTATCTTTTCGTATAGAAATAGTATGACAAATCTACCAGCATGTGGTAATGTGAGTACATCTTACATATATGCAGCGCGACCTTCACCAACGTTAATACGGCTATCTGCCCGCCCTCTCTTACCCCGGCGACATCTTAATCTTGTCTTTAATATGTAGCTTATCAGTTTTACCGCTGGGGAACCCCTATGAAAACGTTCACCGGACGCAAACATTTATTCTCATTTCGATACAATTTTAAATACTTTCAAAGAGAATCCTTAATCATGTTTCTTCTATATTTTGCAGATTACTTCTTGCAGAGAATAATGGTAACTTGTGTCGAGACGAAACCGTGGAAGGCCTACGGTTTTACACCAATAAGTTTGTATTATAGCCGGCTCTTTGATAGGGCCAATGTAAATATAGAACCTGTAGTGGTAGGTTAGAATCGGTACCTGATGTTCATGTATATAAGTATAACGTCACCAAAAGATTGCTTCACAATTGACTCGTGTATATTTTGGTTTAATCCCCTAGACTTTGTATCTATTTTGTCTTGCATGTGAGAAAAGTACAGAGTTACACCAATAAGCTACGTCCGCAGAGAAAAACGATCAAAAAGAAGAAAACTGTCACATGCTAAATAAATTAAATTGAATGGCGATCTAAATCAATTTTAGTCGACATTCCTTGCTTCATATCTACACACCAATATAAAAAATTGTCAATTTTATGATGTCAACGTCAGCGCTTTATCTAAAATAAAGTTCCACACTAAAAGAACTATTTATCTTTTTGCAGAATTGCTTCGTACCTTGCATGAATAAGATAATTCTAGGCAAAACCGATTGTTGCAAAATGTGACCTGCTTTTTATGTTGAAGATTAATAAACAATGATTTATGAAGACGAATTCCCAAAAGCCTTCTAACGAGTTGATATTATATATATATATAAATTCTAAGAAATTAAACGTATGGCGCATATTACGGATAAGGGGTTGGCATGGTTTTTTTTTAATAATTATGAAATCTCAAGGCTTTCAAATTTGGAAACTCTTCTGTTTTAATAATGTAATGTTTGTCACGTGACCGAAGATGTGTTAAGCAAATTGACATATCAATGCAGTCTTATTGTTGGCGAGCACCAGACATAGAAACACCGTTGACACAATTAACTTTAATACAGAATTATTTTAACATTTTTGTTGTGTGATCTCAAGCTCATTCATTTTGTTATTACAATTAAAGTAAACAAATGTTTGAATACATGTACCTTCACTTACTATAACGTCGACAATCAAAAAAACAATCGAGAAGATACAAATGTACACGTTTTATTATGCAAGAATTTACACTTACAGTGCATGCTTCAAAAGTATTTGCCTTTAAGCAAAATACCACATTTGTTGAAGATGCTAAGATTAAAATCGGTACTGATGTCCACATGTTGAGTATCTTATTCTCTCTCAATAAACCTCGTAATTAATGAGAAATAACTTTTTGTCAGTTGTCAGGGTATTCCTACAATAATTAACGACTCACCTTTTTAAAGTTGGCAAATCTTTTCATGTGGGCTTTATTTCCTTAAGTAGGATAATGTATTTATACAAATGGATATGATTCTGTATGACACGCGTTCATACACTACAGTAAAAAGCCATACACAAGGCCAAACAGGCAAGATGTATTTACATATTCAATTTGTGAAAATTATCATAATTACATTATCATTAACTTATTTGGTGTAGCATTGTATCCTTTACACTACCGAGAGGATTAGATTGCTATCACAGATAACTTTTTCTTTTTTGTATACGAATGCAAAATTGTATGATACTTTGTTTTATAATGACCAACGTCCTAAATAGTGTTTAACAAGTGTTGTCATTCTCGTCTCCCTTGGAGCTGGATCAATTATTTTTGCCCAAATGCAATCTTCATCGCCGTGTATTCATTTTACTTCTCTGAAATGGAGAAAATATAGACATCGTCTTGAATTTCAAATCATAATCGGACAATCTTCATTTACTTATAATGCATGTATCTTTGATGCAAGGCTACGTGCAAAAAGGCAAAACACTTAATGAAATAAACTAGAGTAGTACTTTCACGAGACCTTTACGTTTCATTTAAGACCCAATCATTGATTTACCCATACAACAGCTCCTACACCAAAGAACTAATTCGTTTGGGGAGAGGGGAATATAACTATAGGCTACTTTTGATATTCCGTGTAGCTTTTTCATTTTGTTTTGAATGATTCTGATGGTTCATTATTTTTGCTTATGATGGCTAAAGTTATGAGAAACCTGGAGAAGTTGTATACAAGTTTAGAAAAGAAAGATTAAAATCTAAAGGAACAAAGTCAGGGGATGAGGCTCATACCTTCTGCAGGGATTTCTTTCTCAAACTCGTCCCCTCGGTTGTCCTTCCACTCAATAAGGCGGTCAACGCAGGGCCGGGAGCCCACATTGATGTGTTTGGTGACCGCCTCAAGCATCTTGTGAGCGGCTGCTACACCGAACAACACGCGAGACGAGCTAATGGTCTCGGTGTCATTCATGGCTCGCGCAATGTTGTAAGACTTGTTGAAGTACTCCACGGCTTGGTCGTAGCGGCCCTGAGAAAAGAGAAAAGTAGACCCTTTTAGATTTATGAAAAGATTACTCTGGCTTTTGAAACCTTAATTGTACCTCGGTCTAGTGATGAATATCAATATTTCGCTAAAAGAGTGGCCAATGTGGCTCATTAAGGTATTTCTTCCTATAGAAATACGATGTGTTTTTTTTTCGAAATTTGTCAAGAAATTTTAAGAAAGATGGGAGTATTTAAGATACAAATTATAAAACTACAACTTTTTTTATAAGACAGACATTTTGAGAAATTAGTCGAAAAAGGTTTCTAAAGAAATTCTGTTTTCTAAGTTTTCTAAAGAATTCTGGGCAGTTTGCCTCTCAAGAACTATAAAATTGCCAGGAAATGTACTGCATTACGCCTGTGGGGGTGAACTGTTTATGCCTCACACTGCCACTTACCAAAGAGTTGAACATGGCGCCGAGGTCGGAGCAGGCGCGGCTGATGGCCTTGTCGTCTTTACTGCGCTCGGCCACCTCCACGAACATCTCCAGGTACTTAATACTCTCCTCCACCTGGCCTTGGCTGCAATGGAGAGGAACATATTTACGGCCATAGTTATTGGGACATCAAAGTATACTTAAAGTCTTTTAGTTTTAAGATCTGTTTATACGACGTAATTGTAACGTTATACTAGCCAGTCTTTTTTTACTTGTTTTCTTCTTATATAGTTTTTTCTTATATTTTTTCATCATTCATCAAAAGATGTTTCAATGACGCACTTGTCATATCGTTCATAAATCTAGAGTGTGGTGGTTTATTTATGGAAGGGTGTGAGAAATCAAAGCAATATGTTCTAATAAGAATTCACTGTTATTTTGCATTTACCTGAAACATTTTAAACGTACAGAAAGATATGTTGATGTTGAAAAGCTTACCTCTCATATGACTTGGCAATAGCCTCGCACGCTTTCCCCGTCCCCTCCGAATCGCCAAGGCTTTGGCAGATATCTAGGTAACCGTTCAGGTACTGAAAATATGGAAGCACTTCTTATATTTAGGTTCTTGAATATGAAGAAAAATATCAAATATTGATGTGGATTGGACGTGGATGTGAAAGAAAAAATATGCTGGAAATAACTATCAGGCGGATCTGGATCCTTAAAAGTTGCATTTCTACCTCCATAAAAATGTTTATAAAACTAAAATTGAATAATTATTGAATGTGTTATCAAATATATCTTTCCATAGATCTAAAGCAATGATTGTCACTACTTTTCCGATAAATATCATAAAGTAAACGTTCTGCAAAAAATCTGATAACTCACCAACAGTGCTGTCTCTGAGTCGTTGTTCTTCTCGTAAGACATACCCAGCCTATAACTGGCCACTCCAAGAATGGGCTTTTCTCCACCTTCAAAATTATATATAGAATCGTTGGATTATTTTATTTTTTGACGATAAATTTGTTCATGGTATTGTACTATCAAAATTGCCATGAATTACATGAAGGGCTATTTTTAACGTGGGGGATGGGCCACACCGGCAGTAGAAATTTGATTCCGCTTTGGGTTTTACATTGATTTGAATCGGCCATTCCCCTATCGGTCTTTTCTAACCAATTACAATAATGTTTAAAATTCCCACATATTACTAGAAAATGCCACCATTGACATTGGCTAGAAGAGGTTTATGAAAATCTCCTAGGAATATCCCTGACATGATCATGGTGTGAATTGTAAGGTTTTCAATTTGAACGCACAAGAGATCCCTAAAACCACTCTTACCCTCCTTGGCCATGTCGTAGGCCTTCTTGAGGTAGGAGAGGAACTGCTGCAGGTCTCCCTGAGTCTCGAACTCGTTGGCGATGGTGGTGTAGATCCGACAGAGGTGGTGGCACGCCTCAATGTCCAGCGGGTGGAACAGGTCTGGGTTACCCCGCGTAAGCCCGTAACACAGCTCGAAGTTGCTGGCTGATTCGAAATAGTCACCTGTGAAAAAGGACAAATAAATCATGATTACTTCAAGGATTAAAGAAGTTTACCGTTTTGCACTGAGATTAGCTTATTTAGACATGTCAATGTCAAGGTTTATACTTCAATTCTAGAAATGGTGTAGACGGCGTCGAGCGTTTAGTTCCATTTTCGTCCACTACGCGGAGGCGGCGGCGCCACCGTCGCCCTTGCCGGATAGCCCCAGCTTCAGTTTGAACCCGACCTTTGAGATAACCACATGCAAAATAGCTGTAGTTATCTTGGAGTAGTTCAAGCCACCCACAGAATCCTACAAGTAAGTTATAATTTGCTTACATTGGTGCCAGGAGTGTTGGTGTACCTACCCAGGTGGATATTGTGAAGATTTACCCAGGATTTACCAAGGATTTACCCAGTTCAGTGGAGATAAAACTTTGCCAGTGGAGACTGTTTACATTCAAGCCCCTGGCTTTGTTTACAACTGAATGACTCTGAAAAGAACTGAAAAAGGCCATCTACAAAGCTGACACTCACAGGGATTATTCACAAAGGACCCCCCTGTGTGTGTATGTGACATTTTGTGTGGTTTGGTGTGTTTTTGTGGACTTATTTTGGTGGAACTTAGCACCTTCCTGCCCATCCCAGGAGAGGCTGGAGGTGGCCATTTTTAAATCCCAAACCATTTCATCACACAATTATAGAGCCATCCTGCATTTAATAAGACTGTATATGATTTATGTGTCACCTATAGGGACTGTGTGTCACCTACATTTTAATTTTGGGCCACTATTTTTACATGTTGTGAACTTTTTAAGACTAAAATCTGGGGCTTAGTTTTCAAAAAAGGCCCAGGCCTCCTGGCCTGGAGTCAGTCATTTTGACTAAAACTTAACAAAAACATTAAGTGGCCCCTACAGAACATTCTGCCTTTATTATGTACTGAGTTAGGCCATATATTTAAGTTATTTTACACTGAATTAAGAGTAATTTTCATAACTTTAGTAAGCCTACTTGGACTTACTTAATTTTGCCCATTCATCCTATATAAGGCCACAGAGCCTGGTGACTTAATTTACAAACTCCCAAAATCTGGCTCAGGCTCTTGTCGTAATTCATCGGAAGTCCTACCCTGATTTATTACGGTGACAACAAAAATTAGGCTAATTCTTCAAATTTAAGGTAATTCCCGGATTTAGGTTACTTTTTCCGGAGCCACCTATAATCAGCATCATTCTTGAAGATCGAAGATAAGTCGGGGATTCGTTCAAGTTCTTCTGGTATCAACACTAAAAATTAGGCTAATTCTCAAATTTAAGGTAATTTCTGGTTTAAGATTACTTTTTCCGGAGACACCTTTAATTGGCCTAATTCTTGAAGATTGAAGATAAGCAGGGGATTCAACCCTAACCCTAACCCTAAACCAACCCTAACCCTAACCCTAACCCTAACCGTAACCTAAGTAATTTCTGGTTTAAGATTACTTTTTCCGGAGACACCTTTAATTGGCCTAATTCTTGACGATTGAAGATAAGCCGGGGATTCATTCAAGTTCTTCGCAGGGATTCATTCAAGCTCTTCTGGTATTGACGCTAAAAATTAGGCTAATTCTCCAAGGTAATTTCTGGTTTAAGGCTACTTTTTCCGGAGCCACCTATAATTAGCCTACTTCTCCAAAATTCAAGGCAAATTAAATCAATGCGAAGAGGATCTTCATTCAAGCTTAATTGCCCTACATTACATCATGGCGTGTTACATGGAAGCGGACACCCCATTTAACATTAATACTGCATCAGTGACAAAACTGAAAACCCTCCCAGGTGTTGGCGTGCCACAGGCCAAAGCGATCTGGAAGGTTTTTCAGGACTACAGGCCTGTGAAAAGCTTAAACCAGGTGGCTGCCCACTTAGACCCAGCGGTGATGCAGCTCCTAAAGGAGGCTTTCCTCGATTACAAGATCGATATGGGGCAATATGACCTGCACCAGCAGGAATTGGTGAGGAAGAGGGAAGCCATAGAAGATATAAGGCAGCGGCAGTATGCAGCCATAAAGCTGAAGCTCCTAACTGATGCTTTCACTGCTAGAAAGATTGACATGGGGTTGTACGACTTGTACCAACAGGAAGCAAGGAACCTGAGGTCGATCATATACGATTCAAAGCAGAAGCAGGCTGACAAGGGTAAGGAGCCCCAAAACCGACAACCGCAGGAACAGGGGAACAGTTTGCAAAGTGAGCGTGCTGATGACGTCTCATGTGAAAGCAGGGACAAGGAAGATCACAGTGGCCAAGAGGTCGGTGATGGGACTCCAGTTGATGATTCACCAACACTGCTTGAGATGATTGAGCAGCTGGCCTCAACAAGAGTAGAAGAGCCATCATCAACTGTTAAGGAACCAGTGCTACCACCCCCAGTGCAGCAACAAAGGATCAACCGTCACATCCCACCAGTAGAGCCGTCATCGACAGAGAAGGAACAGGCGATGCAACCTCCAGAATCCACTATCTCTGAGAGTGGATACAGCTCTGAAAGGAGTGAAGAAGAGGGGACCGGCAAGCATCCAGAAGCCGAGCTGGAGAGACTGGGATGTCAAGTCCGCGATGCAGAGGAGCGAGCTCAACACCGGAACCAAGAGGCTGAAGAGTGGGCATCCGAATGGAAGGAGGCCTACTCGAATGTCAGAAGCAGAAGGTCCGGTAGCTGTGGCGGGCAAGGTCGCCAAACAGAACTGGAGGAGAGGAGCGGAAGCGGCAGTTGGCCAGTGCCCCAACAGCAGTCGACTCCTATGCAGAAAGGAAGTGTGCAGGATAACTGTCATATCCCTCATCACCATACCCAGGAGGAGGAGTACAGGAGCCAAGAGGACAGTTACAGCCCTGAGCCATCGTATCCCTGGGATGACCTTCGTTCACCAGGATCACGGTGGGAGCACCAAGGCGAGGGCCAGTACGAGACTCCTCGTCATGGTAGTGAGGGTGTCCGCCACTTGCAGGTCTCGCCCTGGGAGCATGATGACCGGAGCCCTTATGACGTTTCTTGGCATGAGAAATGGCACGACCGCCAATCCTCAGAACCACCTCCGAGGGAGCATGGAGGCTGGAACAGCCGAGATGTCTGTCACTCGCAGGGCTTGCTGGGGGAGCAGGTTGAGAAAGCAGTGGAGACCGAGGCTGGGGCCATGATTGACAAGTTGCAAGCCACAGCGAGGAGGCCAGCAAGGTCACCAAGGCCGTACCTGAGCAGAAGTGGATCATGCAGCGATTCCCCGTGCCAGCCAAGGCAGTGTGTCAACTGCCAAGAGTTGGGCCACTTCTTGCGTGGGTGCCCAAATCCCAAATGTAAACTGGTGGGAGCAGAGATTACGGCGTCGGAAAACTAGGAAGGGGTGGTCAGTGCGACCAATCACCACCCCTCCTTAACCGAGGTCGCCCACCGGACCGAGTGTCACACTTTGGCCCGGAATTCCAACAGGCTCCACCCGTTGAACAGAAATCCCAGGATCCAATAGCTGCAGAGAAGAAGGAGACAGGAGAAGTCCTGGCCCACCCAACAATGAACACTGTGGGAGGTCCCCTCCTTAACCGAGGTCGCCCACCGGACCGAGTGTCACACTTTGGCCCGGAATTCCAACAGGCTCCACCTGTTGAACAGAAATCCCAGGATCCAATAGCTGCAGAGAAGAAGGAGACAGGAGAAGTCCTGGCCCACCCAACAATGAACACTGTGGGAGGTGCTGGGAAGCGCGACCAATCTTCGCCCCTCCTTAGCCAAGGTCGCCCGCCGGGCCGAGTGTCACACTTCGGCCCGGAAATCCAACAGGCTCCACGGCCACCCCTCATCATAAGCCGCTCCCGGGATCAGCCCTCATGCCCAGACCGAGATCGCCCACTGGATCAGGCCCCATCTTTGGAGCAATCGCTGGACCGAGTATCACACTTCGGCCCGGAATTAAAACAGGACCAGAAATCCCAAGATCCGGTAGCTGCCCAGGACAAGAAGACAGGAGAAGTCCAAGCCTGCCTAACAGTGAATGCCATAGGAGGTGTTGGGAAGTGTGACCTATCACCAACCCTTCTGAACCGAGGTTGCCCCCTAGACCAGACGCCACCCATGAACTGGGGATCCCGAAATCTGGAAAATGCTCAGGACAAGAAGATCGGAGAAGTTCCAGTTCACCTGCCAGCAAACATTGACAAGTCACCAACCCTTCTCATCCAAGATCACCACCCTGATCAGACTTCACACTTGGGCCAGGAAGTTCCATCCGAGCTCAGTGAAAATCACCTCCTGGACAGGGCTTCATGCTTGGACCAAGATTGTTACCTCAATCAAGCTTCCTGCTTGGTCTGGGAAACCAAACAAGGACTGTCCAACCTAGACCAAAACCTCCTAGACAAGGCCTTACGCTTGGACCGTGATTGCGACCTAGACCTGGTTTCACACCTGGACTGGGAAACCCTGCAACAGTCATCAAACCTTGACCAGGCGTGCTGTCCAGACAAGACTCCATCCTTCAAACAAAGACCACTACAGGTGACCAATTCCACAGGCCAGGAGACATCCCAAAACAAGAAGACAAGAAGAGTTACAGCCCACCCACTGACGAACACTGTGGGAGGTGCTAGACACAGAGAAGACCAAGAAGTCAAGCTCCTGTCTACAGTTCCTGGAGGCCAGATTAGGAGCGTCACTGGCTCCCTGCAAGTGGCCATACCACCTGGGCTGTGGGAGAGTGGTGTCACCGGGCCGCCCATCAACTTCGCGGGGCTCATAGGCCAAGGGGGAACCCTGGTCCTCTTTCTGCAGCTGCCTAGGACCCAGTCGGCTCTCGCTGGCCAGGACCCAGACAACAACCAGCTCCCAGCACCAGCTAGGCCGCCTATCAACATCATGGGGCTCAATGGCCAAGGGGGGGCCCGAGTTTTCCTTCCCCAGCTGCCTGGGAACCAGTCGGCTCTTGCTTGCTGGGACCCGAACAACATTCAACCCCCCGCACCAGCCAGAGGTCTCGAAGTGACCTTTGGAGGCATTGGACCCCGAAGGGTCCAGTGGGGGAACCAGGCCACAACCCCCGAGCCAGAAAGGGCAGAAGAGGAGAACCGTATGGCCTCAACTGAGGGGACCACACTGCCCTCAAAGACAGCCCATTCACCTAGGGCAGTGGCCGACGTACCACGGCCCCCTGAGGGTGGAAGGGTACCACCGCGAAAACAGAAGCTGGTGCCCATAACAAAAGCTCATCCACTTAGTGAAGGGGCCCCTAAGACGATGTTCAGTACTTCAGGAAAACTTCTAAGGGCTGACCGCCACCCGGAACCGGACCAGGTGGTGCAGAGCCTGGGGCTGGACAAGCTCCCTATGGAAACCGACAGCCCCTGCCCCTGCCCGCGAGGGATCCGGTCCGACCAGCATGGACTGACTTCCATCCGCCTGGTAACGGGCCGAGTAGGAGAACTCCAAGGAATCCCACCCAACCTTGACTTGGAGATCCCCTCAAGGAAAACCCGGAAGTTCTTCGGGCTGTAGGTCAAGGGGACCTATCCTTGTATATAGTAGCAACTAGATGCCTGGAACATATAGAACTGTACATACACCTGTAGATGAGCCAGACGTTTTAGTAAGATGTAGTTCTAAGGCAGGCCTCTTCTAATGGAGGGGGCCCTCCTAAAAATGGCCTCTTCTGATGGAGGGGGCCCTCCTGAAAGATCACTTCGGCGAGAGCCAACTTAAAGAAAGATTATGACCACCACCTCTTGTGGAGTGATCTCACTATAGAAAATGAACTAAAGCCACGATCTCTGACTCAAAGTGGAGTGATGACTCAAGAATGGAATGGGACTTCGGATGGAGTGAGCCCTCCTAAAAAATGGAATGGGGAGGAGTGTAGACGGCGTCGAGCGTTTAGTTCCATTTTCGTCCACTACGCGGAGGCGGCGGCGCCACCGTCGCCCTTGCCGGATAGCCCCAGCTTCAGTTTGAACCCGACCTTTGAGATAACCACATGCAAAATAGCTGTAGTTATCTTGGAGTAGTTCAAGCCACCCACAGAATCCTACAAGTAAGTTATAATTTGCTTACAATGGTAATGTAACAAAAATATGTCTGCCTGTGTCATATATTATGCATGAACCAATAACGATTACGAAACCTGCCCTTATACACAAACACTTTTTTTCCAATTTGTAAATGCAGCAGAGATTAAAGTTCAACTCCTTCCGAATTTCCTCTTCAATTTTGGGTGATTCATAAAAGTTACCTAAACTTTGTAGAAAGTGAGGAATTTCACACTTGTGGAAATGGAATATAAAGGTACATTTTGTTACAATTACTTATCACGAAACTTATGAATATATAGAATATGAAATTTGACAATTGATAGGATGTATAATGATCCAAAAATTATTTTTGTATTATTGTGAAACAAAGTATGGGATGTACCTAAAATCCTCTGTTATCTAGTATTTTGTGTATAATGTGTAATAACATGTATTATGGTTTTGATTATTGTTTGTAAAAAATGGACGTTCGATGGAAGAACTTGTACTATCACAGGAATCGAATAAAAAAAAAAACGAAAAATAGATAGTAGACATTTGTAAAAAAAAAAAAAATGTATTTCAAAGAACAAGAGTGAATCTGGCATTTCCTTACCACTCTCCTCCAGTGCCAGTCCCACGTTGCAGTGGGCGTTGGCAGCCATTTTCCCTCCATCTGACTTGACATTAGTGGTGGTCGCCAGGCAGAGCTCAAAGAAGTGGTCTGACAACCATTTGTCCCCGGTCCCCTGGAAATACTGCGCCAACTTGAATTGACAAGCGTAGACCTCTCCGAAAAGTTCTACAGAAACACAGAAATTACATTTCAGACTCAGTTTAATCTTAGACATCCTTTTGAAGAAATTACTCCGTTTTCAATAGATCTAAGAAATATTTCTTTTGGTGAAGAAATGATACTTGACCTCTAAAACTCTGAATACAGGCGTGTTTTTACAACAATATGAATACTATAGCTGTGATTAAATGCAATGAGATAACACATTCTGTTACTTTTTATATCAGAGTAGGAACCATCTGGAACCGAAAAAATATACATTAAAACTATCGTATAGATCTAAGACCTATACTTCTATAATAAAAATAAAAACAACATAGGTGCAATACACACCTTTTCTTTGTGCTTCTTCTGCTTTTGTTAGGTACGCCTTTAGCATTTCCAGTTTGTCCGGTTCATTTTCGAGAACGGACTGGTTCCACAGAGAGGACTCTGGGCCGGCCAGTTCCCGCTCGGCATTTTGTTGGTTGATAAGTGTGAACAGCTCGGTGAACGACCGGTGGAAGCCCTCCTGGAGCATGTCCAGGCACAGGTTGTGCTTGTATGTATTGCGGTATCTGAAAAAAAAGATTATCATTCAACAACAGGTAAAATTTGAATAACAGTGTCAGAACTTAAGGAAAATTATTGCGCATACATCGGGTGCAAGTAATATACTCAAATGTGTGCACTTGGCCAAAAGTTCCAGCCCCCATCTTATACTTGACATTTTATTCCCCAGAAAAAATGGTGCACCGTTAATTTCAGAAACTGAATCGTATTTCCTATCAGGAAAATCCCGGTTGACAGCGAAAATGACATTTTAAGAAGGTAGAAGAGGATAATATAAGACTTATGATATCATGCAACACATACTAGTTCATTTCATATTTAGGAATTACAGACGGCGGTTATTTATGGAGAATCCCTGAACATCAACATTACACTAAACACAAACCGCTGACTTACTGTGCAGTTTGACTTTTTTGAAGAGCAGCTTGTTGCGCTCTCAAAGTGAAACGTTTTTGTTCTAATTCTCTTTCCTTTTTGCTCTGTCCCCTTTTCGTTGCCTGACCGATGACTATGGAGGGCCCGCTGACCTTCGACTTGGAACTGACAATGCGGTGCTGGCTGATCGCAGGCGACTTCCTGCTGCGATCCGCAGAGTGGATCGCGGGAAGTGTCGCTGCCATGGCTCTCTGCAAGGATATGAAATATAAAAAAGTTATTTTTGAGATATGGTTTATATTTGTCATTAATATAATGGATAAACTTGCTACCCAAATTAGGGATATAATATCAAATAACCAAACTGTCTACTACAATCATAACTTTCTATGGAATCCTGACAAACAGCAAAATTATAAAACACATAATTTCATAACTGAACTATGTCTATGGTATCGTCCTATTATTAGATATTTAAATGAAAAAGTCCAAATGTGTCCGAGGAAAAGACCATTTTGTGGCTCTGAGTATCATAACTCTTGGCATCATGAGACTGCAGCCTCAAAACCTGAGTGTGAAAAAATACAGAAAGAAGCATATTTCAGAAAATACCAACGGCAAGGTCCAAAAAAACATAAAAGAAAGAAAAAAGACTAAGATAGGTAGGTAGACTTTTTTTAAAGTTGTTTTCCCTCACTTACACACATGGAACGGGTAGGCCTAGTGATGAAAATAACAAAAAAGTACTGTACACATTCTCTAAGACAATTTCCATTACCTGAAATACCTGTTCTCAGCATCAGTTTGTTGGTCGGGTTAGACCCCCCCCCCCCCCCCCCCAAAAAAAAAAAAAAAAAAAGAAAGAAAAATAAAAAAAATTGTTCAGATCTCCCGAATGTCCCTATTAATTTGCCTTGACCCTTTAAGTTTTGTCAAAGATAATATTTTTTTCAAATAATAAAGATGAGACTAAAAATATAGTAAAATGGGCAGAGGAACAATGAATCACTTATACATTATTAAAATATGTGTTACAGAGGTTGGTAATCTGTCCAAATCTATCATCACAGTACGGACAATAATTTAAAACAAAAAGAAACACAAAAAAAACCGACCAACCGACCCTACTAATTTTGAGTCATAGTAGTTATTATGCCTGCCTACATTGGCTACAAATGTACAAGTGCAACAAGATCGTTGCCGTTGGTGAAGGTTGGAGGGAAAGAAAATATACTCCTGAGTCTTGTCTTGTTCCCTGACTCACACTCTACAGTGAATTTTTTATATTTTTTTTTAACATCTTCCCTGTTTTCCCTGTGGCTGTAACTTGTGTGCACTGGCATTGTTTATATCTGAAGATCAATCAAATAGGACCCGGTTTAGTCCAATCTTTGCTTCAGACAGACTCTGGTCTAGTAACATATACAGATTTTATCTAATCCTTTATCGTATAATATCATTCATCAATATTTCTCATTAATTTAGTTTGACAAGTCGATTAGCCGACCGATGACAATGACAATGTCAACAATGCCTGGCAAGACCGTGCGTTCAAACTTCTCCTCTGACTTACGATCGGCATAGACGAAATAACAGACAAAACACAAATCATCTGAGATATCACATACCTATTTAATGTGCTTGCCACCTATGTAATCAGTCCATTTGAAGTAGAATCCACTTTGTTTTGATTCATGCGAACCCACTCTCAGGAGCTCATGGCGTCGAGCGCCTTCCTTAGCAACGGGGTCTTACGCTGGTTTTTGCCGATTACAATGTCAAAAATTATTTTTGCCGAGAACCAGCTGCTGATTGAATAGTCATTTTGAAATTTAGTTTAGAACTACTAAATATGTTTTGCTATTGTACTAAAGAGTAAAATACTGGATTTATCTGACAAATAAGGAGAAACTTTTTAATAGATTGAAATTTATCGATTGAATTCAAGATAATTCTCATACGAGAATTAATTCGTATCAGTGACCAGCTCTGTATGTTGAGGCAAACCTTTCACGATTTTACAAAACAATTTGGAAACAATTTACTGTCATGAATGGGTTTGTAGGGTAAGTTACTTTTCTGTAAAAGTCTCCATAATACATGTTATCATGAGGCTTTCCCGTATAGAGATATTTTGATGATTTCGCACGACAAACGGTGATTGTAAGGAACTTGTTTGGGCGATAATTGAAGTAAGTAAAGTACTCGACAGTGTTCGCGGACTCCTGCGGTCCGACTCTTGTTAGGAAAGTTTCCCTCGCTGTTCAACAGGGGTGGGGTCTCGCTGTGTGTTATGCGACGGACCCCAGGCCAAACCTGTGTACATAAGTCGAGAATAAGGCCTAGGCTAAAGGTAGGTATATTACATTCCCCTGATTTTGATGTAAAGCTGTGACACAGTTTTTCACTTGTAAAATCAACGATGTGTAGCTATAATATTTTTGGTAAAATAAAGATATAAGATGAAGAAAATATTTGATGAACCTTCAAGAATATTTATCTACATTATTTTCCCTTCAAAATGACATATAGCTTTGGTTTGTATTTTGCCCTCAAGGCATGAGCATGTCATTTTGACAGGGCAAAACCAGACCAGTCTGCAGAGTACCATGTCCATGTATTACTGGCTGTAACTCTCAAACCAATGCAAATATAGATATAATTCAAAAAGCATATTAAACTAAACAACAAATCTGGCTGATAATACGTTCCTCAATATTTTTTGAGAAATTTTCATGTAATAAACCTACAAGTTAAGGCTAAAAATGTGTTTGTTTGTGTTCAGGTAACCCCCTGCCCTAATTTTTTTGCCCGAACTTTTTGAGGATGAAAAAGTGCGGTGATCACCATGTAATTTCAGAATTTTCAATAATGGCTTAGTCTATTGGCAAGTGTTTTCCTTAACTTTCTGCAATCTGGTCCACCAGGTTCGATTTCTACGCTAGCCCATACAAAAAGAAATTGCACTAGCCCACCTTATAATGTAATTTATAATTTTGAAGTTTTCTTCTAGACTATCGGGCTAGTCTTGGAATTTGCACTACTAAACCTCAGCCTGCATTATTTATACCAGTACCAAGTACTAGTAAATCTAGGTTACGGAAAATCCCTGAGTTGTGTCAGTTGAAAAAAAATGAAGAAAATAAAAAATCTACCAACTTGACCTAATTTTTTCGACCCACGTTAGCGTACCCTAAAGCCACTATTTTTTTGTGTGTTATATTTTTTTGGCCATGATTTTGAGTTCCAACAGCCCAATTTCCAATCATCGTAGGTGCCATCGGTACCAATAGTCCAGACTGCTTCTAGTTGTCAGGACTAGCTCTGCCAATACCACCTATCAAACATTGCAACTTCATTTGTTATTAAATCAGTGACGAGCATTCGGCCAAGATGATGGGCCAGGCGTGGGGCGAGCTGCCCGTGGTCATAGACACTGAGTCGGGCATTGCGGCCATAGAGCGGGAACAGATGACCAAACCCCGGCCTATGGACGTGGAGGGACCCCGCCTTCACCAGCCGTCAAGCCAACAGCTCCCACCCAGCTGCGAGTAAGTACAGGAGTGGTCCTGGAAATATAGAAATATTAGTGATTTCTACTACTAAGGACATCTCCACCAATCTGAAAGTTCTCAAATCTGGAAAAATGAGGACAATCAGACTGTTTCTAGATCTACTGATTTCCCACAGATATTCTAAACCAACATAATAACATAAGTGGACTGCTTGTTGGAACTGATTTAGGGGAAGTGGGTACTTTTTCCCTGGTCCCTGTTGCTCTGTGCTCAGTCCATGTCGATGATTTCAACTTGTTGCTTCTGCCCGTCTGTGAGAATCGGATCGATCTTACAAATTCCATTATCAGTTAATTCCTCATTATTCTTTCAATGCACATGGATCAATCTCTCTTGTCTTTGATATCAGAGTAGGTATAATATCAATTTAAAAAAAATAAATAAACGTGTCAGCACCGTTATCATGTCTTATTTTCTCCTCATTTTCAGTCCGCACCCAGCTGAAAACTTTGCTATTGACAGTGTTACTATGCACACCATCAAGCTCATCCAACATGCCAGAAAGATTAAAGCACTGATCCAGAACGCCCACCAGACACTGGATAACACGGTAAGCTATTGTTAACCCATGACTATTTTATTCTTATATGATATTGTTGGAATAAATATACCAATTATAAGATAATATTGATGTAATAAGTATACCACCATTTTACCCAGTAATGTAAAACCTTTGCATTTTAGCTGAGAAGTATTGGACAAAAAAGCAGTAACATATTTTACTTTCTTTAACTCAAAATGATGTCTTTCTTATTCTGTAGAAATCCAGTGAGAGTGACATAGCGGCGCTGCCTGAAGCTCCCCCTATCCCTGAGTACGAAGGTGCACCCCTCAAACACAAACTGGGAACCCCGGTCCCCTTCCTCCCCAAGGTTACAGACAGGTTAGTATTACTAAAATATTGGTGTGGGGTAAGCATCTCTGAAATTTAAGCTATCATTGGGTCTAACTATAGTTTAGAATCTCGCTATTTCTTAAAAACCATTTTTGTTATATAAAAAAAAGCCAAATTACTATTCAATTTATCAGTAGTATGTATTTTAAATCCTTCAACTTGAATTGAGTAAGTGTTGATAAAAAATAACAATAAAAATAAACATTGATCAGGAATACCAGGGGGTTACCCCATAGGATTAACTCAGAAATAACAAGAACTTGAAAAAGAAAGATATCTATGATTCGCAAACTTCCAAAATATCAAAATTACTCTCCATATACATGTATTTCTTAAAATGTTTTTGAAAATCATATCTATATTGAGGGAGAATCGAAAAATATCTTGTCCTATTTGCATATGTTTTTGACTTTGTAGTGACTTCTGTCGGGGTATTGGAAAGGCCCCTCCCGTCATAGACCACAACACGTGTCACCAGGTCTTGCGCAGATCTGTCACCGCAATCTGTGCCCACGCCGGCTTCGAAAGTAAGTCATAGTTCTGCATGTTCTTGTCACAGGCGAGAATTTTGCTTAGCAATATTGGATATAGAGATGGTAAGAGGTAATATTGTTTTCGAAAAAGGACAAAAATAATGTAAAAAATAGTTACGATGAGTTCGGAGAACCAAATTTGATATATAAGCCTAGTGCACTTTTCAGAAATTGATAACAGTTCTCATAATAGCGTTAACATTTGTTTATGTGTCCGTGATATACTTTCAATGTATTCCGAGAATTTTCTGTATTCATGATGTATGTTTTTAATCAGTTCTGACCATTTTTTTCCCGCCCATCAAGGCTGTCCAGACACGATCCTGGACCTGCTGACTGACGTGAGTAACGAGTACTTCCTGAGGATGACTCAGCAGTTGCGGGCCGCCGTCGACAATGAGGCTCTGCACGGCTCCACCAGCTTCCAGGTGAGTAACTCACCAAAGTATGTAATAGACCATTACTGTAAGATGTATTTGTTTCCTGTTATGTCAATTTTTTGCATGTAGAAGATATGTCAAGGGCATATCGTATTTATAAATCTGGAACAACAAAATGACAACAGTTAGAACATACATGTGCAAGTCCCTTGGTGTTAGTCTCCTCATGATTCTCGGTAAAAATATATGGGAAACTGATATAACTGATATAATAAAAGAATAAAAGCAATCGATTAGTCTTACCTCCTACACGCCTGATTGAGCTATTTTCCACTCTTGCCAGCAATCTCGTAAAACCGTATTTGTATGGTTTTGGATATTTATAACACAGCAGCGTTGACTTGTCATCATACAGCAGTATATTCATCATATTACTCCTGTTTTTCAAATATTGCAAGTACAGCAATATGAAAACATAGATATCTATAATGTAAAAAAAAAATTGCAGTGCAATTATTGTAATAAAACGTTATCACCGTTAATATTAGAAATATCGATATTTCTAACATATTAGCAATACTAAAAACCAAGTGAAACCTTGATGTTTATTATAAAATAAATCCTAAATCAAATATACAAATAGAATAAATTCAGATGTCATTCTCTGATAAAAAGAGCTTCACATGATGTAAACAAAATTCTGAATCCTAAAAAAACGCTCACCTTTACCCATCCCCGCCCAGGACCCCGTAGAGCAGGTGTTTCACGAGATGGGCGTGGGCAGTACGACCACCCTGCACACCTTCTACCAGACTCGGGTGCTCAACTACCACCAGAACATGCAGCGGTCCTGTGAGCTGCTCGTGGCCGAGTACGAGCGGCTCCTCAACCCCGACCTGCCGCCCACCGACGACAAGGCCTCCGTCAGGTACGGGCAGTTTTACCCGTTTTTGTCTTTAGATTTTCTGTTTTTCTTTTATATAATGATCGTTAATAGAAACAGGTCTTTTCTTACATTTTTCGTCAATTCAATGTCAGGTAGATGTAAGTTAGATATGACCGTTACGTATGCATATATGAGAATGAAAAAGAAAACCATAGCATTATTTGATCTGGTGGATATCCAAAGGTTTTAACATGGGCTTTCAGTGTAAGATATGTCCTCTATATAGTGAAGTCACATGGAGGATGAACAAATGAAACGAAATCTGCGAATTTTTCTAAGGCGTCCGCGGTTGGCGTTTTTACTACGGATACAACAAACTTAGTGTTTCAAGGTTTTGTTACTCGTACATTTTCCTTGGGCCATTCCTTAGATCATTTCTTGAAGGCGGCTTTATGATTCACGATGATCAAGATTTCAATGTTTTGTAAAGAGATAATGTAGGGAATGGTTTTCGAGTTAAAATGATCAATCAGATATATTTCCTTCACCCGTACCCATTCAGAGTGAAGGACGAGATGGTGTCCGACATACAGTTCCCCAACGCAGAGGAGGCGGAGGAACTGCTGGACCCCGACCAGCTGCTGCAGCTCGGAGAAGGTAAAGATAATAACATTATGCAAAGGTGTTTCAGACAGTTTATTGTGAAGATCTTAGACGCGTAAATATAATATAATAGGTCACAGACCACAGACAATTACTGACACTGAAATATATGGGAATCCCCTACAATTTCAAACTTTCTATACCATATTTTAGGACAGTAGATAGAAATGTTCCCGTCGTTCAATAATCCGTTTGCCTTCCTCGTTATCTAGGTCTTGGTCTGGAAATAAACATAGTACAAGACACCCCTAACAACATTGCTGAAGAAGAATCGGTTTCCGGAGTGAAAACTGAACCTGCCGAAAGGTAACCAAAGACATGCAGTGTAGTTAGACCTCAGTTAACGTTAAGCTGACGTCAACGATTTCTTCTATAATCTTCTCAGGGGGTGCTTACCTAAGTCTCAAAATTGTTGTTTTTGAAGCACATTAATGTAACATCAATGCAAAGTTAACATTACTGTTATGCCGGGTTTCTGAATTTTATAAATTGTATAGGTAAAGGCCACTACTATATTTATACATTGTCTTTATTCTAATAAGATAAAATTTGGGTAAGCACCCTTGCAATACAGACAATACACTTCTGTCACATCTTCTCTATTCTGTTCTCAATATAATTAGTCATTAAAGTATAATAATTTACACATAGACCAGTTATTTTCCGTTCAAGATATACCGGTAGATTAGTTCACGAGGCAAATAGTAAAACTAGGCATGATTCAGTGATGTAGACATAATTGAATAATGATATTTGTATAGGAGGCCACCCACTCCAAAGAGAAAACTCGGGAGTATAGATGCTCTCACCAAGAAAAAGTTGTATGACATAGTCCAGAGTCGCGCTCAGATAGCGTGAGTAAGGAGAGTTGAGTGTGTACTAATGAAGCCCGAAACCCCTTTGCCACAGATGCCACTAACCCAATTGTTATCCTATGTATCCAGCCCCATGCATGGTATTTGCACAGTTGCTGAAATAAAATGAATGGTTGTTTTGGGGTTCTCTACATGGAAAAAAGACTGATGGAAATATTATGGACATTTATGCGAATATATCTTTATGGGAATATATCTACGCGACTAGAACCAATAAAACACCCTATGAAATTAGTTTTAAGTGTCTCATATTTGTAAAGCTAATTATGCTCTGATTTTGTGACGCCTATGAATTATATCTTTCCATACGAAGTTAGTTTGACGAGATCGATAAGTATTTTTGTGTCAAGGGAAATTGTCCGTTAGGTTGTGTTTAAAGAACGCAACTAAAGCATGAACAAGAATCAGTTTGCACAAAATCTACAAATCTTTTTTGGTCAAACTGCATGGTGTTTTGCTGTGAGGTTATGGAATTGATCTTTCGGCATGGATTTACTTTACGTAGACGATATTTTTCAGCAAACTTTTTATTAGTTTTTTAAAAACCATTTGTAATGACTCCAATTTTCAATCAGCTGAAATCATTCAGACAATCCTACAACCATTTCACCTATAATAGTTGGTAATTGGTGATTATGAATGTATGTTTGTTTAGAATTTAATTATAAATTGATAGTAAAATGTGGATACACATGAAATTATAGGAAATTTGTGACTACATTAGAAACAAGGAATGAATTTTATTTTATCAAACTTTACCAATTATTCTCTAATCTAGGGCCGCCTCAATGGATTCCTTTGATGGAGATGACGCGCAGCAGTCTGGAGCGGAGATGCCCTCCACTCCGCGACTGGGCAGCGACACCGGGGACAGTCTCAAAGACCCGGGCTCCGTCCCCTCCTCCGACATCATGTCCCCACCCCCAGCCCGCGCCTCCAAGCCCAAGAAAAAGTAAGTCATTAAAGACTTGTTTCAGCAGATGTGCCACGCGTATAATTTTTTTTCAATGTCTGAGGAACTTTGGGGAATTTCAGGATTTCACGGTTTTATAAGCCTTTGAATATGACCTAAAATGGAAACAATTATGACGTATGTCAGAAAAAATAAGAATTTTGAAGTGTTCTGTCATGAGCGTTGAGGAGAACGAAATAAGGATCTACATAATAGGACATGAAAAAAAGTGAAGACTTTCTTTTTTTGTAGTTGTGTAAGACAATTCAGGTTACCCCCACTCCAAAAATATGATGACTTTATGAGAGGAATCCTTCCACCCGTAAATAAAATATCCCAAGTTAATTACTTGTCTTTTCTTTTTGGTTTCAGGAAGAAGCGGTAAACCGATCCGAGTCAGCGGTGTCGCTTAGGTGTCTCACCAGAGGATGCTATCTCTTCATATTATTTAAAACAGATTTTTATCATGCCGAAGAGAAATATCTAAATATGTTCTACCGGTATGAACATTTCCTGAATGTGCTTATTTCTGTGTTCATATTAATTATGTCGAATGATTGATAGGCAAACCAAATCGTTTGGTTTTGACGTGGTTGCATACTATCAACCTTTCAAAAAGAACTTTAGGTATGCGAGTATATCATGTTGTGTTTGTTTAATATAATTGTTACGGGAATGGTCAAGTTAGTGAAATAAAAGTATAAACATGAACTGTTCATTTTCGTGTTTTTTCTTTTTTTACTTTAAGAAATAATAATAAAATCAGCACATGTAAACTCGTACGATTGACATTTCTACAAAACATTTCATTTTGAGGGTTAAGAAATACACATAAAATTATACGAGTTTCTAAATGATGATTTATTTGTGCACATGAATAAGTTACACTTTGAGTAGAGATGCAGGCGCTTATGACGATTCATATAGTGAGCTTCTTCCACGAAGTATAAAATCTAGGCACAACATAATGTCATTGGGACTTATTCTGAATGTATAATGACCTTATGCATTGCCGCACCCAACAAACTAAATTCACAATTCTCTTCTGAAAATTACCATATACCCTAATCAACATTAATCATCTCAGAATTATCTTAACCAAAATTAAATTTTACGGTAATTTGCATTTGTTACATGATTTCGTGCATGATTCTAAATGTTAATGTTGATATACCTTATCCTTGTAATTGCCCTTTTAAAGAGCCAAATGATACTAATGTAACATGGAATGTTTTCCGTTTGACAAATGATGTCCTTGTAACAAAGAAATTCACTCAATTCCAATTTTAATTTTCTCGCTTTCGATCCCTATTATAGTCAACGGGTGCCCACGCAATCTAAATCTACTGTCAGTCATTCTTATGAACTTCTGAATTATGATTTGGTAAATGAATCAACACAGCTTTAAATATTTGAATTATGATAATTTATGTTAAAAATTAAATTCATCGTAACTCTTGAATTTGCTATTTCTGGTTTTAAAACAATAATTATGTATCGAAAATGTATGTCTAGTGGGAAAAAACTGTCTTGTATGGTTTTGGAATTTATGAAAAAAATTATAAACGAAATATAAAAAAAAAATTGCTTGAGGCATGGGCCCGTTGACGACGGACGTGACACCATGGATGTGGGTGGGCATCTACCCGGTGAGGTACTTCCGTCCGTAGAACTGAGACTTTCGCTCGAACGCCTGCGACTTGATGGGCGTGTTGGGTTCATAGAACGGGTTCATGGAGTACTGCAAGAAACGACAAAGTATGCAATAATCTATGTGTTATGTCTATGATTACCTACATCGTGATAAATCTATATCATGTCTGTATCAGCTATAAACCTACGCTTTAAAATATATGTGTATAAAATAAGTATTGAAATTCCTTGATAGCATTCAGCTGGTAGCAATTACAGAATTTGAATCAATACTGTGTGATATAAAAGTAACACAGTTAACGTAAGGTAAATGGGAGGGGGAGAAACTTCCAATGATTTTACAAAAGTTAACGTAAGGTAAATGGGAGGGGAAACAATTCCGATTAATCATTGTTTACTCATCAATGAATTATTACTGACATCATAAAATCGTACACTTACCTTTATAAATATTTCATACATTTCTTGGAAGAAGTTCCTGATGCCATCCTCATTCTTAGTGTCATGAAGCATTATGAAACGCATACGTGTGTCAGGTCAAGGAATCGACTTTGAAATATGTACATTATTTCTATGGCTGAGATTTGCACCCTTTTAGATTAATTTTACACAAAAACACCTATTCCGATGTGAAGCGGAAAAAGCAAGCCGTCCAACCCCCCGCCCATCCTCATCTACTGACAGACAGAGTGGCCCGACAATATGGGTAAAACGCAGGGATTTCAGATGTAAACGCTAGTAAAACACAAGTTCCTCTGCATTAAAATGATCAATATCAATAATTCCCCACCTCATTGGCTGAGGCCTTATGTAGGATACATTACCAATCCATCCCAAGATTAACTTTCTTACATTACGGATGACTGATGCCGGTCCGTTCTACTATGCTCTATTTTTATTTGTAAAATTCCAACCGTATAGAGATAAAATGACTTTAAAATCTTCTATGAGCCACTTTATAATGATGCTTTTTTGCCAAGGAAGATATGTCCTTAAAGAAAGCAGGTATAGGAAATTTCACAATAGGACATGGGTGTCTCAGGAGACGGTCATATCGTTACTGTTTGGAAGCTTCTCCACGTGAACAGATTAGTGAACAGTGCAACATCACGGTGGTAAAAGGATATGTCCAGCGGTGAGGAAAGCAGAGACGAACCACTCGTTGAACTTGTCGACGATCTTGAGGTACATGTTACTCGTCGCCCACATGTGCTCGTCGACCAGATCCAGCGAGGCGTGGGCAATGAACTGGTTCAGGTGCCGGTGGTCGTCTTTCTGTTGGAGGAAAGATCAATACTGATTAACTGAAAATACTAGCATTTGGGAAAAAAAATGAACGACTGGAGTGTTTCCTACTTATAGCCTTCGTGCAGAGTACACGATTCATATTTATTGTCGCAGGACTAAAATGGCCTATGATAATTTAAGACCTTCAGAAAAGAAACGAGTGGCCATACATAATTTTGTGACCAGGAATACATGGCTAGATGTGATCGCTATCAATTACTACTGCTTTATGATTGGTGCCATTTGCAAAGGGATTCAGAGCCGAGGCCGGGATGGGGATAATAATTATGTTATGATAATTGTAACAACTTATGATTGTGGATGTAAGGTATCAACAACTTGGGCAGAATATTCTATATCTGATTTCGTCTCTTATCATTTAGCTATGGAATTGAGATTATATCAAGTATTGAGTAAAATTCTGAATACCTTAGGTTCGTTAGTTTTATTCGGCGGTACAAATTCCATTTCAAAGATAGGGTTGTCATGGTGACCAACAATGGCAAAATAATAGTTTCCCGCCATGGTGAGAAGAAAGAGTGTTATAAAGCAGCGCTATGTCGTCAGATCATCCTTCTACTGCTCCCTGAAATGAAAACAAGATTATTAATACCCGTATTTAACTGTACCTGTCAGTGTCACAGTGCTAACATTTATCAAAGAGATACCTATGTATGTCTTTTATTGTGGAAAGTTAAGGGAGAAAAATAAATTGAAAGAAATCTTCAAAGTGCATCTTGAGCCACAATTTTAGAATTAGGAAATCCAGAATCTGCGTTTTGGTCAAATTTTCAAATTCAGAGTTTTTTCCCTGACCGGCATACTTTTTTTTGGTTACTGCCAACGTCCGTTTTCTAAAAGGATTCCGATATTAGATGTATTACATATTCAGATGGTTAATAAAACAAGATTTTATCGATATATCAAAACTATTCTGCTTCAGTTCATGAGCTATACAGAGTAAACTGGTTAGCGGTAGACTCGCGATTTCTTTTTTGGCGAATTTTTGAGAAAACGCGAATTTTCGCGATTATGCTAAATATTTTCAAATTGCGAAAATTTAAGGGATTGTATGGTGATGTTGGGATCAATTCCAAACTTTTTCTCATCTACTGTATGAAGATTGGACCAATATTTAAAAAGTTAGAGCGAAATAACATGTTTTCTCCCATAGGATCCTATGTTAAAAGCACCCCCAACCTCCGTTCGCGATTTCTGTGAAATGTCAGGGGCGCGATGATCTATTTTTTTATTTCACCCCCGATACGTAGTCACCTATCTTTTAACACTGGTGGACACCTGCGCGCCGGCCCGGGCGATACAAGGTTTGTATAGCCCCGGCCTGACGTCACGCCCGGGCGATCCGCAGGGCATTCTCCCTGAGGCCCCCTGCAGCCCGCGGCCCAGCGCGAGAGCCGGGACAGAGTGGTCGAGGTGCTTACTTCCAGGTCCGCGCTCCCAACACACAGGCATTCTCCCTGAGGCCCCCTGAACCGTGCAGCCCACGCGAGAGCCGGGACAGAATGGTCCCGCACGTTGGACTGTTGAAGCATGGACTGCAGCAGACGACAATTCTCACAAAAACCCTCATAAGACGCACAATTATCGCACAATAATATGTAAGGAGGTGAAATAAATCCGAAACTGACCTTGTCTGGCAACCTGAGCCTTGTATTTTGTCTCGGGGTCTCGTTATGGCCAGTTCCGCCCTCGGGCCTGACGGCCCTCTGGCGGAACTGGCCATAACGTCATTAACGAGACCCCTCAACCAAATACGGCGCCCAGGATCCCAGCCCGGTCAGTATCTATTTAAGACCCGCATACAGCGTATAGCGCACACAAACTCCTTTCTTGCTTCAGATTCCTGTGTAATCATCGCTCCGACTATAGCATTCTGGGAAGTACCGGGACTACTTTTTTCTGTAACTTGCTACCAGACTGACTTGGGATCAGAAGATATCGCGGCGAGACATGTGCGTGATGCGGTTGCGCAGTACTACAATAAAATTGCTTCACGAAAAAAGGCTATAGTCGAAGCGAGTATTACATGTAGAATCTGACGCGACTAAGGAGTATGATACTATTGATAGCGCACAATCAAAGAAATATGGAAGCCACTCTATTTGCTGGCCTGTGCCAGCTGTGGCTGTGCCACTGTCACAGTCTATGGTCGTGTGGCAAATCGGAAAAGTAGAGTTTGTTAACATATCATATGGAAGAAAGTAAAGATGGGCTCGTGTGCTCATCTCATGTTATCTGTCACGGTGCTACATCAGATGGCGTGTGCATTGGACGAGAGATTATTGACGTTTCATCATGATAGGAAGGGGCGGGTCTGGGCGATAATTGGAGAAACGACTAAAACTTACCCAAATTACACAAAATCTACACGTGTAAAAACATAATCACTTGACCTACAAATGCTTCAACACTATATCAAGGCAGACAAACATTACCTTAAGTCATCTACAGACGGTTCACATTGAATTTAGTGAAATATTATGGTACTCGAGACTCCCCGAGAAGCTTCTTGACTCAATATGGAATCGAGGCTAGGGGAATCCCGTTACTATAAATAGATGAAGCAGCTACGTCATCGCGTCATTTGGGGATTCCCTGCAAGCCGTTCCAGAGGTTCACAGCACAACACCTCCTCGATCGAGTCAAATATCTAAGCCTACAGAACGATGGAGTTTCCAGATTTAGGGCAACACTGTTCTGATCCAACATGTAAACAACTGGGTAAGCTTTACTATTTAAATTTCCACATCCAAGCTTGATTTCTTGCTTGGGAAGCTGTTCAAAATTTTCTGTGTTGGTGACATGTCACAAGATCTCTGAGTCTGACTAACTCACTGACACTCATTAGATCTACGGGATTCAATCATGATATAGCAGTTTTGACCTCGTAAACTTTAGATCTATAGAGAGATCTTAGGTCTTCTCCCAAGGTAGACAAGTAACTCATAAATATTTCTAGTAATTTAGATCTACCTGATCTATCCCAGAAATAAGCACAATTGTTAGAGAATTGAATTAGATCGATCTACATAACATTTTAGGCAGCTATGCATTAGTTAGATATACCTCAGATTGGTTGCTCGGTAACTCTTGGAGAATACATATTTTATTTTTCGATTAGATCGATCCTTATTAAATGTTATTCATGATTAATATATTCAATATTAGACCCTCTGCTATTGAAGACTTACGTCTAGATCTACATTGACATCAGACAATGACATGACGATAGATCTATATTATACATAGATCTACTGCAGAAGTTTAAGAATTTTTCATGGACTCTCCCAATAAATCTATTGTTTCAGTGTTTAGTTTCTGAAAGATTCACCGCACATTAAATATTTGGTTGACTTAAAAATGTAGCATTAGAGCAGGTAGATTTTTTCAGTACATCAGTTCATGAATTTTTGATAAGAAAGGAGATTGATCTATGTCAACCGGAAATTATTCCATTCATTCAACACCCTATAGTGACAGGACAGTAGTTCTGTTGTATGCAATATTCTATGGCATGGTGCATGTACTGAAAGTGATTGAAGCCGTTGAGTTGATGGGTAGATTTGTATCACATGTGCAGTGACCTGGCATCGGCACATCCTTTTAAATATTCCCACCCCCATTTTCATTTTAGTATTTCCATTCCTGTTACTACGAGATATGCATTGTAATAGTTTGCAGAACTTTGTTTGTGATGAAGACAATCAGACTGCGGTGGTACACGCTTCATAATGTGAAAAAGCATCTGCAAACTACGTAAATAAATTCCCATGTTAAAATGATTTAAGCAACTAGTATTCTGCCTGTTCTTGGAATTCAATTATATTATTCACATTATAAACAAATAGTTTATTTCACATACTGAAATGAATTTAGGAAATTGTATTTTGCTCCTTCCTGGAATACATGTACTATACTCACAACATTTTTCAACAAAGAAACATACGTTTCATTTGATAACTCATTGCGAATTGAACAATCATGTATACAGTTCTATAAAACCTGGCTAAAACAGATTCCGATGAATCTTGTTTTCTGTCGTTTTTTGTGTATATCAAGCCTGACGAACTGATCTTGAAAAACAGGTGTATGTCATTGAATGTTTTCCCATGGACTTACAGGGATTTTCTTTAACTTTCTTAACCACTAGCCCACCGGGCTAATACATGGATCTCTATACTTGCCCAAACTAAATTTGCACTAGCCCCTGTTATATTGTAGTTTGTGATTTCATAGATTCCCTCCTGACCATCGGACTAGTTGCTTGAAATTTCCTTAGCTTGGTCTGACTAATATAAACTCTCTGTCACAGTTATAGACAAATGCATAAGATATGTACTTTTCCTTGTTTCAGATTTTCTGCCAATGAAATGTGACGCGTGCAGCAAGATTTTCTGCAATAACCATTTCTCATATGCGCAGCATCAATGCCCCGAATCTTACAAAAAGGTATGTTATATTAAGTTATTCCGTTTATAAGTCTACTTAAGTAACAAGAAAGAGCGCAACATCCCATGTGTGTCTCTATTGACTTATTTAGAGGCGAAATGACGTTTCGCCTCTGTACTCTAATAATGACCCAAAAAAATTGTTATTTTTGAATTTGACTGGTGCTGTCCGCCCTTTTTTCTCAGAGATATGAAATCTGACACATAAACAAATACATCAAGGTGATAGACTTATATCTGGGGAAGAATAGTCCATTCCATTTTTTACCAAAAATAGCACATACAACTCACATTTTGAAGTTTGAAACTGGTCATAAATTTGGATTTTTGACAAGTCATGGTGGCTTCAAAAAGTGCCGGTACACATGGAAAACCGCCGGCACCCAGCACCCGGCAACAGTGCAAGTACACATGTACTAAAGGTTGGAGATAGTCTTTGGGACTTTGAGGCGCCCGGCAACAGTGACATATGCATTGAACTTGAACTTTATGTAACGACTAGCAGGAACAGCGGTGCTTATTGTGCATCATCAGAATGATGTAGGTAGGCTTAGATTTAAACAAACAAGATGTTGTCATTGTGTTAGGACTCCCACATCAGGGTTTTTAATTCAACTAATAGATGATTAATCACATTGGAATAATCACATAGAATAAAAAAGACACTTTTATGTCGTATTAGGTTGGACCTCTGGGTCCATTTCGGACCTTGGCCTAGCAGCTATGGTCCAATGGACCCAGAGGTAAATATATCTGACCTCATACTCCATAATAGTGTCATGTAAAGACACAACAACATTTGATAGACATTTTCACATACATGTAGTTCTATCCATACTTAAGGACGAATTCCTAAGACTATTTCGCCTCTCATGGAAGCTCCGCTCCAGGACAGACATTATGATTTGTTTTCGGACTGCTGCAAGGTTCTTGTTGTTTTCCTGTCAAATCCAGCAGAATGGGTGCGAGCGATTACTAAATTCGATTACAACCATATGAAAATGTGCGTGTATTTTCTCTGTAATTATTGGTAATTGTTTTGTGATATAATAATATTTATTTTAGTAGACATAGGGATGGTGTGCAATATTCCAGTGTGCTTGGGCAGATTTTTAAGAATTATTTCCCAATTTTCTTAATTGACGAATTTGCAATGTTCTACCTAAAAAAAACAGCATTTGGCAATTTCTCTATTTTGGAGTTCGGAGTTAGGGTTCTCATATTGAAATGTACGGGGTAGGAGAGCGGTTGGTTATTGTCAGTTTCAAGTTATAATCTTCAAGAACGTATCTTCGTGCAGATCACGATCAGCCCGCCCGTATTGGTAGATCTACCTTAATGCGTTGTATTCAATTTAACATGTACTACTTGCGTATGAGACTTCACAGTCTTAATCCGTCACACTTGTATTAATATTGCATGTACTTTGCAGTCTTAATCCATTATACTGTTTTGTATCAGGCTAGCACCATGAAATGAAAAGAACACTTTTTTCCCCTCAGTCTTAAACGGTCGCAAAGCATGTTTTTTCATTGATGCCAGCAAAAGTTTTAATGGGTAGCAAACTAAATCCCACCCCTCATCCCCCATGGGGATCTGGGGTGGGGGTTCCTTCGGGAGCCTCCTTGGAAGAATGTGTCCCCAGCATCCCCTTGCTGTTTGTAGAAGGCAACAAATGGGGAGACCAGACTCGGTAGCTCAATTGGTATAGTGCCCACTTCGAGTCTGGGAGGTCTTGGGATATATCCCTTGCTGAGTCACACCAAAGACTTTAACAGTGGAAGTGGTCACTACTTTCCTGGCACTCGGTATGAAGTAAGAACTATGAAATATGACTGGTCGGCCTGGTATTAGAATAATGTGACTGGGTGGAGTATCATGCTGGCCTATGACATAATATCTCAGTGAGGCAGCACTATAAAGAGGGCATTGGGTCCCACTACTACAAAGAGTCACCTCATCTCATAGACTCGGTCACTGTCCATGTGGCGTGAAACTAGCTGAAAAGCATTACCTTGTGCAGTCTAGAAAGAACCATAAAAGGTTAGCTGGGCGTTAAACTAAGTCAACAAACAATATCCCTCACATCTGTAGGATTCATAGCTAACTCGCTTCTATTCTGCAGTTTGTGAGGAGGGTACCTGTCCAGGTTGACCCAAGACCATGTGCTACCTTCAAGTCAAATGCGGTCAGCAACTTTCATTGGCACTGTCACAGAACCCCAACACGCCACACTGGCCTTATATTGCCACATATAATATAACTGGTCTCATACCATCCGTATATTTTCTCCTAAGGACAACCAGGTGCCGGTGTGTCCGCTGTGTAACACGCCCATCCCGGTGCGGCGCGGGGAGATGCCCGACGTGCTGGTCGGCCAACACATCGACAATGACTGTCAGTCAGACCCGGCCAAGGAGAAGAGGAAAAAGATTTACACCAACAGGTGCTCGGCAAAAGGCTGCAAAACTAAAGAGGTAAACAATACGAAGCTAATGCAAATTTCTGTTTTACAGTCTGAAAATAAATATTTTCGCAGGTTTTGTACATTTGTTTATCAGTTAGGGATGGGATCAGAAATTATTAAAACTAAACCAAAGAAAACGCCAATTGTGAAACTAGTAGAAATTCATCTGTCTATTACAATTTATGTGGGCAATTAATATGGTATAGGACAATTTCGAATAACTTATTTTTTTCCCTGTGTTTTCTTGCATTTCATAGCCCAAACTACTTTATTTCGACACCATTAATCTAACATTTTTTAACGATAATGAAGTTATCCTGACTTCTACTTATTTTATCGAGGTGTATAGCCATAACTGACGGTTTAATTTCTCCCGTTTCAGCTCATACCATTCAACTGTGGAAACTGTCGACAAAACTTCTGCATCCGTCACCGGATAGAGTCGGACCACGAGTGTAAAGGGTTCCAGGGGTCGGGGCGGGGCATGTCTAGTGCAGGGGCGGCAGCCGTCAACCGTGTCCCCACCAAACCCTCCGGCTCCACCAAACCTTCCGGCTCCACCAAACCACAACAGTCCACACTAACGTCCATGGGATTCACACTAGATCGGTAAGTCTGCTTTGGCAACATGTGTGTAATGCACCTACAGTGTATCTTCATATGTTGCTCCACTTCTTTACACATTCAAAGTGTTCATGGTTTATCGATCTTTCTCTGATTTAAATACAAGACTATCTTTGAACTATCTTTGAAATGTAACTACAATATTAGGTTAATCTTAATCAGAATCATTCTGTGTTGTTATCAAATTATTTTACATATATTCCTCATGTATTGTTTAAACAAATTATTCAATTTGATACTGATTTTTGCGGAATAAATAAATAATACTTTTATCCTGAAAATGCTATTTACATGTAAAAAAAAAATTTACCTTAACAATTTTCTAGTGAACGACGAGAAAGACAGCAGCAGCAACAACAACAACAGAGGCATCAACCTCCACAGCCCAGGAACCTCCGAGCTATGCAAGCAAATATGGTATGATAAAAAAACACATTGAATTGAAAATCTACAGAGCTATGATCCTTAAGATTTTGTTGATACGTGATGTAATTATGATTTGAGATGACATTGACAATTAGGTTTTATTTTTGATATTCATCACAACAACCCGTTGACGTAAGGGAAGAAAATTGGGAAATTTTGTACAATTAGCACCTATTGAATTAGTTTAATGTTTTCAAAATACAACACAATAATATTTTAATGTTAACCTAACATTGAATAACTACAATTGACTTTGTGTCGTTGTAGACAGAAGACGAGGCGTTAGCGCAGGCCATGGCCCTCTCAATGTCCGACTCGCAACCACCAGCCCAGCCCTCACAACCCACGTAAGTAGCGAAAAGCAGTATAAAAATTATAGTTGAAAAATAAGTCTTAACTGTATCTGGAATAAAAGCAGGAAAAGCGTTTCCTACATTTTCCACTCTTTTTAATCAGTGCAGAGTGGTAACCCTGCCCCTAACATAAATTATGAGAAAGTATTTTCATAACGAATTCTTTCTTTGTGATATCAAACAAAATGGCCCCTTAATTGACAGTTATTTTGAGGTACCACCTTGATTTTCCGCTTTCGTATCTATTATGATATGATTGGAACGCAATTTGCTGTTTGCGTATGGAAATGTCAAATGGAAAAATAACACAAATAAATCATGTAAAGCAGTACAAACCTACCAAACGATATTTCAAAATAAATACTATAAACTAATTTCGTTACGTATACAGAAGAGGGCAGACGTCTCAGGAGGCGGAGGACCTTGCCCTGGCTCAGGCCATCGCCGAGTCGGAGCGGTTAGCGGCCGAGCAGCGCCGCAGGGGGGTAAGTCGGACGTTTATAACCTTGGCCAATGATAGGAAGTAAAATATGGACTAGCGACAGTTTTTTCTGTTCCTATCACAATGTTCCCACGTGCCCTTTTCTATTACAGTATACTCTCTACAATTAAGGTTAATTGCGATTCATCAAATCTGTATTGGTTAAAATTGTCATATTTGTTTACCACAATTAGAGTTGTTTCCGTGTATTTTGTATACTGTATATGCGTATCTATACCGATCATTATTGTAAAATTATTTTATATTGATATTCATTCCATTCTGTTAGTTTACATACAAAGACACGAATACTTTGCTTCCCCAAAGCTCAGGTTAGATTAATATTGATATTGAAGAATCAGTTTATATCTATGATCATCCAATTATATGTTAGAGATAAGATAAAATAATGGCATACCAGAAACACATTATATTAAAAAGTGTGACTTCTTTGCTCCCCCTTTTAGGCTAGCAGTGCTGTATGTTACTGACTCCTGGGTTCTTAATTCAGGGCAGTCAGGGAGGACAGAGCAAGGACAAGTCGTGTGTCCTATCGTGATGTCTCCACGCCTTCCGACCTATCGCCATACCCCGAGCTCGGTCAGATGTCACCGGTCATCGTCAGCATTCGGACTGGGTCACTGTCCGATATATTCGCACTAACTGCAGTGTAATAGATCACCACAGGGATGCCACTTACAAGGAAACTTTCAGGATTTCATCGGTTTCTTACAGCTTAGACGGACTGGGAAATTGGGGGGAGGGATTATGGTGGTTGGTAGGAAAACTTATTTTTTGTCTGGAAAAAAATATTTTTGTGTTCATTTTGAAGAATACGAATTATGCTTTTTCTGGAAATATGAAAAGAAAATCCCGAAAACAAATGCAATATACACCATCAATTTCCGGTATAACCTGCAGTCATTCCCCCTAACTCCCGGCAGCAGTGCGTGGCAGACTTGTTCTTGTTTTTCCAGACTCTCATACCCCTTATACTTCAAGTCCACTTCGCCAAGAGGCTGTGACTGGTGCCTTGATTGGGGAGGATTATGTCCGAATTTCACCAGTATTTCAGTCGCTTTTATTGTAAATTGTACATACTGTTCACCACACATGTATATTGTAAAATAGGGTGTTTACCATCTGTTGTAAATTTATCATTATATAATTATATTGGACATAAATTATGATTATTCGAGTTGAGTAAGGGCTTTAAAATTAACCTTACCTGTCTTACTTATAGGTTGGTGTGGGGGGGAAACATACGATGTAAATCTGAACTATGAATTTAATGGTTGTACATAGTCAAATATCTCGAACATAAACTTACTGTTATAAATATTGTATCATGTGAAATACCGTCACATAATGTTACTGAAACTAATTAAAAAGCGGGTTGTTAATGTGAAAACCCGGCTTGATAAAATTGTAGGCTCAACTAAAAGTTTTCCCAAAGAAACTATCGATTCTGTCAACCTGTTGTATGTTTAACACTTAAGAACAAATCCTTATAAATGTTTACTCTAATAGCTAGTTTCCGGAAACGAATATGACTTCATCATGTTTCTCAGAATGTAAGACATTTAAAAAAATTATCCCATAGTGCACTTATCCGTCAAAATGTGATGATTAGTAGAAAACGAAAATGAAATATCTTGGGATTTTTTTAAGTGAAAAAGGGCTTTTATTTTGGTATTTTACGGTAGACTCGGACGTTGTTCAACACTATGCACGTCGCCTGCCATGTCCAGGCCAACATATTCCCGTCCCCTCCTGTCAAGTGTCAACTTAATGTGAATCTACTTTCCAAAAGTTGCCATCTATATATTTACATACGTGTATATTAACGCTAGATATTCTGTGAATGGTAAATATTAATAAATGTAAGGAATAAATGTTATCTTTTCACAAGTAGGATTGTGGTCAGAGTGGATAAACCTGAATACAGATAAAAGGAATGATACAGAAACGCTGAAAAGAATTAATGCAATTAATTTTAATGTGTGAAATCATTAGAAATTAAATATGAGATTAACATTTCTTTTCATACACAGATTAATTGTTGGATATTGTTTGTCAACAGGCCTCTGTCATAAACCTTAAATTCTTACTCCTACAGGGAATCTGTCTTGGTATCTTCCCATTTTCTAATGTCCATATAAGCTAAAGCACGTTGGCATTTCTTTAAAACCTTTTTATCCATGACAATTTTATGTAAGGAATGTTGTTGTTAAAATTATCGAAAATAAAATACGTCATTGGTTTCTAGTACATTAATTAATTTGATCGTTTCTTTACTTATTCAATAAAGAGTGCGGCCTATAAGCGCCCACTGTTCTCAATACTTTTCCTTTATAGTAACTAAGGAAAATATTTAAAAAACAGATTTTGATAAAAACATCGCATATTTATATCTATGGTATAATGGTACAGCGATTATAGGAAATACAAAAATTATATAGCATTCTTCTGATTGATTTGCCTGTTTAGGGTTTTGTCTCGGCAGTTTACACCATTCAACGGATTTTCAGGCGTCACAATAATCCAGATTCACTTAAAATCGTGGAAGGAACTTAATGGAGCTTTTAATGTGCTTCTATTTACGAAGTGTAAATGTGATGGTCTTAAAATAAAACCAGGAAACCTTTTATTTGTGTTGCACTGCGACTTGGGTTGTAATTAAAACAATACTTTGGGGCCGTCCATAAATGACATCATGCTATTTTTTGACCTTTTTTGACCCCCCCCCCCCTCCCCCCCTTGTCATGTTTTGCCATGCACCCCTAGACCCCCCCCCCCCTCTAAAAATGACGTCATTTCAAGAGGACCCCCCCCCCCCCCATCACAGTAACAAGGGTAGACATAACAGGGGCCCAGGGCCTCAAGGCCAATTAAAATAAGGTTAGGCCCCTTGAATTTCTTGCCTACAAGTGAGTCTGGCTCTAGAAAATGTTTGGCCTAAATTGAAAAAAGGAATTTCAGCATCCAATATCCTGAGTGCACCTATGATTTTTCTATGAAATTCTTGAATTTGAAATTTTTTAAACATGATGTCATGCACCACATGACCCCCCTCCCCCCTTGTCATGTTTGGTCATGCAACCATGAGCCCCCCCACCTCCCCCCCTGCTGCATGACGTCATTTATGGACGGCCCCTTTCTATGAAAAACAAGCAGTTTTCGCGTTAGAAAGAAAACAATTTTTCCAGGCTTCTTTTTATTATGATTTACTTCAACCTATCTTTTATATAGGACGTCGCATACTGGATGTTTAGGGGCCTATGTCTCAAGTTGTTCTTTGCTTTCAGCGACAAACAAATGAATAAGAATATTGTTCATTAGCATAGCATTCTTCCTGTGTGGATGTCCGGACAATATTCATCCTCAAAAGGTCGCCATGTTTGACCTACTTTTGAAATTCCCCTCCTGGTAAATCCACAATTTAAATTATAGTACCTGACGTTTCAGGAACTTCTCCAGGTTGTTGAAAAAAGCACTGAACAGAAAATTAATTTCCATTATCAGAGCAGTGAGGGCACCTAGTGGCACATTTGTGCAATACACCACTGCATTGTTCCCCCTAGTGGTTCAGGATAAAACCAGTAAGATGTAATTACATTTTCTTCCTGTAGGGGGCGCTAGTGGAATAATTTACCGCCACAAGCTCACTCACAAAATTAAATCGTATTGTGTGATTTGTTTTTCGCAATATCCAGAATGGAAACGGGTGAATTAATTCATTTAAAAAGGAAGAAAGTGGGGATCGTCATTTAGTTTTCTTCACAGATTGAATAAGATTACTCCGATTGCAGAGGAACCGATTACATAATATATAGTTAATCAAAATAGTCATGTATATGGTATGTGTCCTATTATAGAAATAAAAACAATATTTGAATAAAGGTGAAAAGAATGAAGATATCGTTTACCTTTATAATGAGCGGGTCTGGAGCCATTGGGTTACAGACCTGAGCAATAACACTTGGAATAGATATACGTGCACTTGTGTATATTTTTAAGAATGAGAAATCACAGGGTCTGGCCTCGCTCTTATGAATCAGAATATAGTATTATGCGCCAACTATAGATCAGAGTTATCTATATGAAAATGAATTCAAGCCACAGTGCAGGCCTATGTATATTAAAGGCTATCGACAAATTCTATACTGCAATGACATGCATGAAAACTGCCGGAATATGTTGGGACCATATTCAGTCCAGGAGCATTGAAGCAGCGATACTAACTCATCCTACTGAGCTCTTCTTTCTTCGTAAGTGAAATGATTGCATTCGTCCCGATGTTAATACAAGATTTTCCAATGTAAAACATATATACAATATGTTCAGAATCGGGGGGTGGGTGGGTAATATAGACAGATACATTTATATGAAATACTTAAAGGTACATTTGGAAAAGTGTATTATTTAAATAAAGTAAAAAAATGCACATGTAATCACTAGGTAAGATAAATAAATTTTTAGTCTGATAAGTGAATAACGTGTAGGCCCTAAATAAAAATTAAAAAAAGGAAAGAAAGAAAGATAGGAGGAAAACAGAAAAAAAGGAAAGGAAAAGAAGCAAAAGTAGATCCTTTCCAGAGTGATGGATGACGGGGTATTGCGGTAAAGACAAGGTGTTTTACAATCCCCTTACTGCCCCAATTAGGGCTGGACGTGAGGAGGGGGCCGGGATAGCGACCTTTACCTCCCCCGCACTACTGACACTAACTCAAGGCGGCGGCTATGTCCACACCTGCCAGCTTAGGGAGCCAGAGGAATATACCCGTTTCCCCGCCACGCCACCTCGTGGTAAAAAAATGCAAAAATGCAAATTGGATCATTGTGGGCAGGTACAAATTCGGTTTTGTTATAAGATTGGAAGGAACTGTATAACTGACCAAATTCAATTTTCTGTGAAACGACCTACCGTACTCTAAAGATCCATGGCTAAATAGCATAAGACAATCCTCTCATTCCCCAGTAACCGAATGAGGAGGTGTTAAGTTCTCAGTGCTTTTTAGTGCTTGTACCAAAGATCCTACCTCCTTTTTAGCCCAACTGACATTAACCAACCTATGATTACATTTGGACCAATAACAAGGACCAATTTTGAGTTCTTCATCTCCAAATTCTAACCATTCCATAGATTTCTACAGGCTAATTTTAACTTTGTTCATAGACAAACAAACTGTGCATTTAGCATCATTAATCATTGCTGTAGCTGCCAATTTCGACGCCTTTTTCGATTCTGGATGTTGAAAAAGTTAAGTCATTCTCCATTAATCTTCAAAGTATTAACAAACAATACATCCAACATCTCTTTGAGTCTGACGTATAAAAAAAACATTCGTTCACTCCTTTTTCAAACCACACCTTGGTGTATACATCAGAAAAGGCCCTATTGCCGGGGCTCATCTCGTTAATGGCCACACGGTGGCGCCACCTCTCCTGCCGCCCACCGGATGTTTGCTGACCACTCCAGGCACCACGGTGGCGCCCTCTATGTGCCGACACCGTTCTCACCGCCTTCCTCACAGGAAGCGGCCCAACCCACGATTCTCAC
This sequence comes from Lepidonotus clava, assembly GCA_936440205.1. Classification (NCBI taxonomy): domain Eukaryota; kingdom Metazoa; phylum Annelida; class Polychaeta; order Phyllodocida; family Polynoidae; genus Lepidonotus; species Lepidonotus clava. The sequence continues at coordinate 10,645,471 of OW387142.1, read as the reverse complement.
CCACTTCCGGTGTCGTTCTCTACAAAGCACCCCAATCTCTAGTTGCTATGGCTTAGGTAACGTATACAGAGCCAGATCACCACGGGCAGATCACCAATCTCTTCCATGTGCATGTCCCTTATGACACTCCATGGGAAACCAAGCTTATTGCAGGTATGGATAAGCTTGGATTTCCCATGGAACGTATACTGTACAAGAACAAAATATATTGAGAGACCATCGTAAAAGCATTATGTTTTAGGATGGTCTTCCAATATTTTCTTCTTCTTGTAGAGTACTCCTTGCTGAGGTTGTTGCTTCAACTAAAAGTATACAACTTATATAGTCATTAGTGTTTGACAGACACACATGGAGTTTGCGGGACGCTTTTATCTCTAGGTAACGTATGATAGCCCTTGCAAAAGGGAACTTAGATATGGTATATGATAAATATATATGTACTAGATAAGAGGTATGTATTCATATGATTTATTTCTTCATTTACCATTGATTAATGTACATAGTATATACTTATCCAAACTCCATTGCGAAAGAGCTCCTGTGTGGTGATATAAACCGATGTCATTCAGTAAAAGGTATACCAGTTAATCTCCTTTTGCATCATCCAGAAATAAACTAAATACATATCACAGGAACAAATCAATTCTTTTAAAGGTTCTAAGTGAGGAAGGGAGAGATAGGAAGCGCGAGCATGCATGGCATGGAATAATTCAGGGGAACTTAAACGGCTCGGGAAAGGGGTTATTATCCAGCCCAAGCATAAAGGTTGTTTTTGTCCTTTATCATGTTATACACTTACACCTTCCATGATATGTATCAAAAACAAGCATAAACCACAAAATGGTCATTCAGTGCTTAATATCTCACTAAATCTCAATGAAATCTCACTGAAAATAAAAGGTAATAGTATATATGAAATTTGAGTGTTTCACAATTAAAGTTTGATTTTTAATATTGCACCAAACGCCAAGCGACAAACCAGAGAATCAATCCCCCCCTCCCCACACACCTTCACCTTGCCGCTAAGATTGGCCTTGTCTGAAGTGACCCTTTAGCTGGCGCCGTCTGGGGGCCGCTGCCCGCACCAGATTGGTTCCGCCTCAGGCGTTCACCAACGGAATTACTTTCTTCTGGCCACTTTACCGAACAGATCTGATTGGAATCAAAGGAGCTTCGCTTAATTTGATTTGTTAACGGTCAGAACTGACTGCTCCTGTCCAACCGGCAGGCGATGACGGAAAAGACCAAAGCCGCAAACATCCTGAGAGTGAGGAGATATTATTCTGTAAAATAATTCGAGCAATCATTTATAGGACAAGTCTAATACCATAATGTAGGATAATGTACATAACCGCCGCCCCCCATCCCCCCATCCTGACCCCTGCCCCTTTCAACATGTTGAATATATACTATAGACAATGACATTGTGCAGATGACGTCACAACTGCCCATAATGGGCTGGTCGCCATATTGGTGATCAGTTCATAATCACAATCATTTCCAATTCAGAAGCATTGAAAATACAGTTTTATACTACAAATACTAGAAACAGTAGGCCCCTATCATGCAATGATATCATCATTCAGAGTTCATAAAATTTCATCTTTTCAATTGCCATGTGGTCTTGATCACCATGTGGCGATCATCAAAAACTGATCATGTGACCATAATATTATAGAAGGTCTATATAGACACACCGATGCGTTAAACGACCTCAATCCTGCTCTCGTATCTGTATACCATATGCTATTTAGCAGTACAGTACACCTGGCATGCACAAATATATCGGGGTAGATTCCCATATAAACCTTTTGGTTTCTCAATAGTGTGGCACTCTGCTAGCAGTATACCGCATTTGGGAGTCTAGGTCTGAGCATGCGCACACCTTTGGGGCCACGTCCTGTGGGTGGACAAACGGACTTTTCAGCCAATCAGGACTGTCCATTGTTCAATATGGCGGCGCCCAGTGGACCTCTCCCGAATGCGGTTGGCCCAGACCTCTGTTTCGGGGTATTCAGGCCCAGGCTATAGGTTTTGGGAATAAAGCCTGGTTTACACAGTACGATAGGTCTCCTTGCGACAACGATTACGATACTTTCAGAAGATATATGTGACAGAATTTCAGAAATGTTAATGTAAACCCTTCATAAGAACATATATATGCAGTTAGAAATTTCGGTACTATCGGAACTCTTAGGTTAACTGTCGGGACCGTCATAAGGTTTAGGTAAAAATTATCTTAACTATTTTGAGGGCCTGTGTAAACCCCCTTAAGGCCTCTATATGGGAGGGTTCACTGCGCGCGCAGGATCGTTGAAAAGGTGCACGTATAAGGCCTGTAAAAGGTAATAATAACATAAATATGTAGTCCGTTGGGTTAGGGATAAGCCGTACGTGATCAGAGTTATGGCCTTCGATACGGTAAATCATCAGGTTCTAATGAATAAATTAAATAATTTTGGCCTTCATAACAAAACTATTAAATGGCTTGGTAATTACCTCTCTGATAGGAAACAGGCTACTATGGCTAACGGTACCACCTCAAATCATGCAAATATTACCTGTGGTGTTCCTCAAGGGTCAATTCTTGGCCCTACTCTATTTCTTCTGTATGTAAATGATTTAGAATATTATATGAAATGTACACGCTTGAAACTGTATGCAGATGACACTGTATTATATTGCACTCATCGGAATGAAGCTCTTGCACACTCAATGGTGTGTGATGACTTATTGAAATTAACAGAGTGGTGCAATTTGAATAGACTTACTATTAATGTAAAAAAGACAAAAGTGATGGTTTTTGGCACCAAGAATATGTTAAAAAACACTAGATGTATTGATGTAAGCATAGGTTCTAATAAGTTACAATACGTATCTGATTACTGCTATTTGGGTGTGAAGTTGGATAACGGCTTTACCTTTGAAAAACATGCTACTGAATGTATAAGGATGGTCTCCCACAAGAATTTTCTTTTGTCAAAGGTTCGGAAGTATATAACTGAAAAACAAGCCTTGACAATATTCAAAAGCAAAATTATGCCCTACTTTGATTATGGTGACATATTCTTGACTAATATCTCAATAAAAACTAAAGATAAATTACAGAAATTGCAAAATAGGAGCTTGAGAATATGTACTTTAAGAGACCAAAGAGCAAATGTTGCGGCTCTGCATAAGGATTTCAATGTGGGTTACCTATCAAATAGACGTGAAATGCATATGTTGAACTATATGTACAAAAGAAAAGAGTCACACAATGATGTACAGCATGACCATAGATTGTTACGAAGATATGATGCATTTATTTTTCAGGAAATACGCAGCAATAACAAATCCTTTGATAAAAGTGTATTATGTCAGGGATCAAGATTGTGGAATCTGTTGCCTGTTGAGGTTAGAGGAATTAATAATTTTCAAAATTTTAAAAAGAAACAGAAAGAGGTATTGTTGGGAAAAATCAGGGAATATTGAAGAACTGCTGAGTGTGTGATTAAAATGATTAAAATGTTACTTATGTTTTGTGGTGTGGGGAAATTTCTTTATTTAATCTTTTACCTGTGTTATATAGATTTTTTACTTCATTCAACGTCTATCATGTACTGTTGTAATTTTGTGGTAATTTGATCATTATGTACATATTTTTTCTAGTGACAATGTCGAATCGCTTGGATATTTTGTTTGAATAGCTAAATTGTCATTATGGCACCTGATAAGACCTATGTGCTGCCTCTCAATTATGATTATGTGAAATATGTAGTTGTCTGGAATGCAATGGAAACTAGTAGTTTCTGCTAACTTGTATACCAGTTTGATGAATAAAGTACCTAAAAAAAAAAAAATGTTGCTGGGTCACACACGAGCTGTTACAGACTGGCATATTAAACAAAGCACAAAACTAAGGCATTAATCCTGCTATAGGAGACCTTTAGAAAAAATGTTCCCTTGATTTATCCCTCCCATTTTTCATCCTTAACTGTTATTTCAGGTCAGGCTTAGCCCACAGGCTATGCTATCAATTACAGTATGATATTATTCTGAGAGCGACATACTAGCCCCCTTGAGATACACATGAGATATTCATGTGACTAAACATAATAAAATGTCCATGAGTTTTAGAAGATCGACAGCAAACATAAGGAAACTTTTAACAATGATGTTCCAGTGTTGAAACGAATATCATACTATAGGAAAACTATCACACAAGAGTCCAAAACCTTAAAGCCAAGATTGAAGGGATCTCAGTTTTGTTTTCTATGGCTCTACTGAACACTACGTAATCGGCTTATTCTGAAAATAGATTGTGTAGATGAACGGCGTAGTAGCTCACGAAGAGGGTTTTTGCTGCCAAATGCAATTGTATTCTCAAAGGACACAGCGGCATTATCCTCTTATAGATAGTCATATAGAAAGGGCTGTTCTTGTTATGTAGCGTGAAAGCCGATATGATGTGATCATGATTATAATGAACTACCCACACAACAGAATGGGAAGAACTGTGTCATTTCGACTTTCATAGGAAGTGCCCGTATAGTGTAACAGTCACAAAGCCTATTCCAGTGTGCTCTTATTGAATTTTCAATATATTTCTTTTTCATAGTAATCCCCCCTCCCCCGATATACTCATAGCATTTGTATCTATTCACAAATCTGCAATTTCAAGGGTAAGTTCTCCCTTATCATTTCTATCGTTCAATAGATGACCTTGTCTTTCTTATTTAGAAACGATTACTTGTGGTTGTACATCTAGTTCCAGTTGATTGTGATTTGATTCAACCGAATGTGCTACCTATATCTTATACATATCAGGGTCCCAACAGCACAGGGAAAACAGGGAAAATGACAAAAAGAATTCCCTGACAGAAAAGACAGGGAATTCGAAAATGTTGCCAAACCACTGGGAAAACACAGGAAATTTCATTTCGCCAGGTTCTGAATATATCCTCATTCTCAAAATACAAGGGATTTGAATCTTTGTTGTTGGGTTGTTCAATTTTTTTCTGCATGTGGAGACTTTTGAATTTGAACAACTTGCTGGACATGACACAGGGAAAATTGATGCATGCAGGACAGGGAAAACTCAGGGAAAACACAGGGAAATTGAAAATGGAATTTGCTTTGGGACCCTGATATATACTACTAATTATGTTTAACCTTTTTTTAACGTTCATATGGGATTTTTGTTGTGAACCCATGTCATTTACTTAATCGCTTGTAACCTACTGATCCTCTGGTTTAATCCTTTAATAAACAATCGAAATAATCCACACACATTAGCAAAACTGGGGAATTTGGTTGTCAAAATCGGTTCCATGTCAGCGTGCTATTACTCTGTAAGAAAAAATAAAAGAAGGAAAAAGAGATGGCATAAAAAGGAAAGCATGGCACAATATCACATGATGGTCTGATTGAAAACTGAATGTGATCATGGAATAGCGCCATCTAAAAAGGTCTTCCAGTAACCGAAGCATGCAACTATTACCGGATTACACTCCACAAACCGGAGCCCCAGTTGGAAAGTAATCTAACCTCTGATATCCTAGAAATGCGATGGGACATGGTACGTTTAGATGCAGAAAATGATTCTTCAATCGAGCGCTGCGTGCCATTAATATTATTGCATCCGTGAAAGGCTGAAGGGCTCTTAACTTAAACTGAAGACAGGACAGTCTGCCATGAACTCCGAAAAGGAATATAATGAGCAATGCTAATTCTAAAAAGCCATATACTTTTCAAAACGCTTATAAGAGGAAATACATGTACATACATACCGTTTTTGATGATATTGCCATGACTTGAAATTCCTAATCATTGACATGGGGGTTAACAAACACACAAACGCAATATAAAAGGGGTGTCATTCTTTTAAAAAAAAAGACAACCAACATGGGGCCCCCACCTCAAGGGCTCATCTCAAAGGACAGTAGTACGATTGAAGATCCCAGCCACCCCCAGCCTCAGGCGATCCCTCCCATGTCTCATATTTCTTTGAACAGCACCCCCTGGTGGTAGTGGTGGCAGTAACAGTGCCAGGGATCCATTGGGTAGGATCCTTAGATTGATTCCAAGGCACTCTTCAGAAGATAAGACAGGCGCCTCATATAGCCCCCGCCTACCACCCATATCACTCCGATAGCAGGGCAAATGCTAAAAGTGATTACATCTTGGTGTGCGGGTTGGGTATAAGTGGATGGGTCCTCCTCTTTGAGATGGAGCCGGATTACAGATTGGTTAGACACTTAAGATTCTATTGACGTGTCTACAGGCGTCTAGTTTATACTCCTTGGTGGCTCTACCCAGCTAATTGCTTATCAATTTTGATATGATTGTTAATGGTGCTTAGGCAGGGGTAGATCCAGGGGTTGGGGGTCCAGGGGTCTTTTGGTGGACCACTAAAGTACAAAAAGAGGGGAGAATGCTGCACGTGTACACACAAACGCACACTATTTTCGTACTTAGTCTTTATGCTGACCCCCCTTTTGAAAATCCTGTATCTGCCACTGTTACATGACACTTTTAGATATCATAATATTTATGTATTTATCGAATCAAGGTTTACTGTCTAAACACTCAACTAGAGATTGCATGGTGGACAGGTGTTGTTTTTATCAGTTATATGAATTCATCAGGATGTATTTATCAAGTATGAGACTACTTATCATCAAGTGAAACTCCTTTCTACATAATAAACATACATGACTGTTACCAAACAGTGCTTCCATTACCCCATGTTGTAATCACGGAAACTCAAACTAGAAAGCGGTACCGCTGCCTTAATGGACTTATTTCCGTTGGAAGACATCCCCCATTGTTTGTGCTGATTCTGCATAAACGGGAAATTAATGCACATCTCAAGGGGGCGAGGCGAGTCCGTCCGACTTTATTTTAAGAGGAAATCCATTGTAGAATACACCTCATTCCTCCAATGTGGGGTTTTACAGAGTTGTAACTGTCCGATTTTACTCCTGATTTCGAAGATCGTGAGAAAGAATAAGCGCAAATCATAGACATATTACATATCATTAGAAAGGATTTTGAATTATCTTTCAAACGGTATGTAACATGTGAGGGTTCCATTCATATTTCGTATAACGATTTAGAAATTGAAAAACTCCAGATTGTCAAAATCGCGGAGCGGAATATAGGCTTAACTCAGGCTGATGGAGGAGCAGTCAATGATAAATCAGGGTCGAAATTATCAAGTATATTAACACGTCAGGGGAGATGGTGGAGAATGGAGTGTGATGTAATTGAATGGAGTCCCTCTGCCATCCATCTTAATCTATTCTCAGACACAGGATGGCACCTGACGTATTGCTCTATCTCTCTAGCTAAAGCATCGCCTTTAATTCCCATGGATGACGTATGTTAGATTGTGTCTATTCGATTAATACTGTTTTTATATGCTCATCAGAACTGTATCATATAAATGTGTTAGTTTGAAGGAAAGCAGTATATGGGGGTTTTGATGGGAAAGTGGTGCAGTGGTGTTCCATATTGCATACGAAATTATGAACGTTCCGTTCAGCTGTCAATTAATTTGCCATGTCACCTGTCATTTTTCAGGGCCCTCAGTTTCCCATGGAAACGGCTGTGCAATCTATGGATAAATAATCCACCTATCAGGTGGGTATCCCAGACTCAAAATAAAAGACTTCTGTGCTAATGCGCTGAAAAGATAATCTTGATAGCTGTGCTTGTTTTTGAATGTGGTATTTCCATCTTTGTGTTCAATATGGAATCTTTTACATTCAAGTCCAATATTGTATCTCATCATATCACTTCTTATAATTGTTGTTAGTTCCCTGGCTGTTGCGAAAAACCAGTGTAAACTGACATAATGCCTGGCTAAATAAAATATCTAAAAAAGCAAAAAAGAAGTAAAACCAAGGATATTCGTAAGCCATTACAAATAACTATGAATTATAAAGATGTACTGTTAGTCATCATTTGTTTGGAGTTATACCATTGGTGATCATATGTTATAGGGTTATGCTATTTAGTACTCTTTCATTTTTGAGTTATACTATTTCAGTTTCAAATGTTTTTGTACACTGCTTTGAGATACAGCGCAACATTTTGAAAATCAGAATACTGAAGTGCAATGACGTCTTTCATGGGAGGAAAGATGCTGCAAAAGCCCACCTCCCCTGGGCAATTAAAAGCAGTGCCGCACTTTTTGCCGCCCTCATTGGGGACTGTATGACGACGGAGATGCATTCAGGTCACAGATGCTGTCTGTGGGGGGGAGATGCTGGCTGTGGGGGGGGGGGGGGGGGGGGGGGGAGAGATGCTGGCTGTGGTGGGAGAGTGAGACACAATGGGGGGACGGCACGCAAGACAAGGGCCGCCGTCACCGTCACCACTGCCGGTTGGCAGGGTAGGGGGCGCTTGATGAGGGTTCTTATGGTTGGATTTCACATGTGTTAAAGGGAGTATTGTGTCACAATATGACAAAATTTTGCAATCTCAAATAACTATGGAAATACATTCTAAGAGTCGAAATTTAGCAGAGTATTAATCATGCAGACTAACTATAACTTTAATTAATCCCATAAAACATTGTTTCATTTATGCCTGAAGATAGCAATGTTTGTAAACAAACCAGGTCACCAAAATTGATGGGGGCGAGTTTTTTTTGTATTTTAATGTAGTTTCAATCTGTATTCACACTTTATATTTTACCACAGGACTAGGATATAGCGATATATGATATTTAAATACTTAACAAAATTTACAAAATTATGACCCTACATTACTTTCGGCTCCCTTCAATGTTGCCCTTCTCAGGTTGCCTGCATAGTTGGTGTCAGGAAAACGTTAGAACCCTTGGTCGCTTACCGCAACTTACTTACTTCAATAATGAATCACTATTATGTCATATTATTTTTCCATCATCAGCATATTCTACACACACACACACACACACACACACACGCACATTCTATCACATTAAATCAACAATGCAACGGAATACTCAAGAGAAATACTCCAATAATGGAGACAGAAACAAATAAAAGAAGAAGCCTGGGCATACCATACAGGATTATTCCGCCTATGCACTGATGTTTTTCTGTCCCGATTTCTGTTCAGGTTTACAAGGCCAGATGACTTTTCTGGAGATACTGGTGTCATTTTCTTTGATATCAGGTTGAATAACATTCAAGATCAGTATTCTAAATACATGTCACGTGTTCTGGAAGTTCCATCTACCCTCATTATATCAACCTCCTATATCGCATATTTTTTTCAAGTTAGTGAGTGAGTGATGGATGTTTTATGCCGTACCAACAGCCAGGGTCATTTTCACGGCAAAAACAAGTTAGGACGAAATCTGACTTTTCAGACATGTGTTTTGACTTGATCAGTCTTTGGTGATAGTATCTATGAGATAAAGGTGACAGGGCAGTCAAACAGCAGGGAATCAAAACCTGAAAATATTTTTTGCTGTAACTCATCCCTTAGTGAACCCAGACACCATCCGGGAATCGAACCCAAAGAACCACTAGCCAGTGCTGGGTCCCTATCGTTGCCTTTTACGATCAGCAGGGGCTACTTGGGGCCTATATTCTTCCCAGGAGCAGAAGCCCAACCCCGGTACCCCCACGGTTTTTTTCTATTTAAGAAATTGTCCTGTCATGCTGTTGTATATAGGATATGGAACCCCAGTGCCTCCCGGCGGACACTGGGCCCCACGTCTAGCACCCCCTCTGACGGCCACACTTTGTCGTTAGTGTAATAAACCGTGCCCACTCCATTCAAGGACCGTCTACCATTCAATATGGCGACCCCTGCTACTCCCCATTTGTGTGTACACTGAGCCGTTGGTGTGTGAGGGCCATGGGGTGGGGCCGGTAGGGTGGGCGGGCTAGGGGATCGGTGGGAGAGGCAGGGGAGGGGTACTCACAATTCAGAATAGGGTACCTATTGCAAAGAAAATGTCCTCATAGTCTTATTGAACTATTGTTAATGTTTGATTTAAGACTGCGTAAGATTCGTGTATATCCAAGTCTTCATGAGTTGCTTTCCAGAATGCCTGAGTAATTCAGACCGCGTTTAAAGTTTGTCCATTCACTTCCCAATAGTTCAAAAGAAATGAACGATGAGGGAGCTTCTTAATATGAAAGGGTTTTTATTCAGTAAACATCTCATCCCGAGTCAAAGCCACCATGTATGAGTCTTCATCAGTCCACCTCCCATCTCCTATCAGCAATCAACCACATTTAGAACACGAGTTGCTCCAACACCCTCTAGACCATTCTAGTATTCAGCTCTAACACAATCCTATGTCCGAGGTAGTGGATATTGGTAAACTCCAGTCTGTTACACGGAGTCGATGTACTTACTCCAGGTATAACTCCTTGGCTAAACATATTTAGCTGATGTTCTCACTAAACTAAGTGACTACTAACTTCTAACCAACTAACTGCTCGCTCCCTACCTTGCAGCGCCTTTTATACTGGTTAACAGGTGGCGCTAGGAGCGTAAGATATTTCTCCTAGAAGTAGACTAGAAGTAGACTTGCTAAGCCTGATCCTTGTTGGATTATATATCATGACAATATATTAAAAGTACTAAGCCATTAGTACATTCGACGGCGGTCAGGTGTTTGAGTTTAAGGAGGTGGACGACATAGCTCAAACCAAATGAATATAATGAACTCCCAATTTTGATGATTGGACATTTTTGTTAAACCATGGTGGGGTGGCCTTGACTCTCGTGGTACATTCAGCACAGTGTCAATAAATTCAGAAGTTCTTTCAAGAACTGTAAACAAAGTGACATTCATATGTCCAGTTTTACTTAATTCACAAGTACATTTCCAGTAGTCCATGCTAAGACTCGAGATCACGTTGAAAAGGTTCATAAACATGAAGTTTTCAGGAAGAGTTCCTAGTATTGTTAGTCCATATTATGGCTTAAGAATAGCGGAACTGGTTCATAAGGTAACAAGGTAAGTTTTAGTGAATCATGATCATTGTATGATAAGTAAATGATGACATAATCATGTTGATAAACAGGCGTACTCAGTTTTAGAGGATGAAGGTTTATGACACTCGTGCTTAAAGTGATAGAGTTGGGTTTTTCCTTAGTACATACATGTACAGATTCTGACATTTGTAATTTGTAACACAAGTCGACAGAACTCAACATATATACAGTGTAGGGTTGTCTTAAACTTCTAAGAGTAACAAGTGTACATCAAATCCAATTTCAGAACAAATTAACACAACATAAGTCAATACAGAGAATTCGGACATTTTGAACGAATGACTTTCCTGATACAATGCGTGTCAAATTTCAACCAAACTTCAATCATAACAACATTATTTACAATAAATACAAGGTCTCTGTATCAGGTTTAGTAATACCGAGCAGTTGGAACCAGAAAATACCACCATTCCTGTCACGCGTCCGCCAGCTATTCTTAGTACACGTGTACTTAGCGGGACGCTTGACTGGAGTTCCCCCCCAAGGTTTGACCTCGATTTGGATCCTTCAGGCGCGAAGCGCCCGGATGGCAAATTTCTGTTTCGAACAAATTTGCAAGTTTGATGGTTCGACCTGATATTTTGGGCCGATATGAATTAATTCTGGCGCTTGATTACGTTGGTTGGGGACCTAAACTTTAGTTTAGCACAGATTTTATAAGAAATTATACGATGTATTGATCATGCTAGCTGATTTCAGAATTTGGATCTTTTGGATCAAAAAGGGGTTTCCCAAATTAGCCTCGTTTTGACGTCATTTTAATCAGTGCCGACGGTTGTTTTATCGCGTGTGGACGTACTTTTACAAGCTTAGCCTTTTCTATTATTTCGTCGACTTCCACCATGGTTCGCATAGCAATCTTTTGCTCAGACCGAGAGGGAGGAATTCAAGAGTACCCCGATCTTCTTCTTTCGGGTGAGGAGCACACCTGTGTGGTGTTTTCCTGCCAAGACGCCTCGACGGCTGAACTATCTGGATATGCGTTTGCGCATCACGTTATGTGGCCAGACGATATTCTGGTAGTCATGTGTAATTTGCTGGACGTTCTTACATGGGACGAGGAGTTAGACCTGTATATTCCACTCTATACTAGTTCCGATGCCGCAGCAAAGTTCTACGCTGAGACCATCAACCGTGCCTTCTTGAATGTGAAGTCGCACCCGGCCCCGTCGACCTTCGTGATCACGACCCCCTCTGGATTTGATGTCCAGCGCTGGGCACTTACTGACAGTGACGGTTCACTCCAGAAATGGGTGAACCGTCTCATACCCAAAGTCAGCCGGGAGGTGCGCCGGGCCAACGATTGGTTTGGCGTGCCTACCGCGGACACGGGGCGGGTGCTCCACGCCATACGGACAGTCGTCGACGGCAACATTACAGTGAATGATTTCCGTGAGCTGGAGGACGGCTACCGACCTTCAGACAGGATCATCAGACGCTGGGCGCGGGTGTTGGGGCGGTTGATCGCCCGTCTGCCCGTCGTGGCGCGCTAAACCGTCGGCACTCGGTTTCTTGTATATAATAATTCTTATTGATTTTCCCCAAGTGATTTTATGATCCAATTCCCGGCCTGTGATTGGAACACTTAATTCCGGGTCGTTTTCACCGAGTGATTCTGGTGATTTAATTCCCGATCAGTACCTAGTCCACTTAAGTTCATATATCCAAGAGGAGCAGATCACACTTTTGATGGAGCTCCAGACTGTTCTTATGGGATGAAACGGACACTTTCACCGCCCTGCTGGCTTGTCGTCGGATACCGCCCTCCTCGTAGAGACGGCCCCTCGCCCAGCCCGCTCCGAGACTTGGTGAGTACAGCCTTCTTTCTATTGTTCTTTGCATGTTAGGCAGGCTACTAACCCGTAGGGTTTAAGGAGATTGTTGGCCAAATTCTTCTTGGTGGTTCTCGGCTCGCCTTCACGTGGTTGTATTCCGGAAGCTGATGTCACTCCCGGAACCAGAAACTGTGTTTCGCTGGTGATTTTAGTAACGGGTAGCGTGGGTGGCCACCTAGTGTTTACTTTTGATTTCAAGATGGTGGACGCGGGCTGAGAACTAGGATCTTGCGTACTAAACTTATTATCTTTTCCAGGTCCTGTGGTATGTTAGGGCGATGTAAATGAAATGAGGTGACACGGCTGGACACTGAATAACGTTCGGCTTACTATTTTAGTGGGAGGGATTGCTTAGGCGAACATGATCAAACATTTTACTTCGCGCGTAGTTGGGCGATAATAGGAGGTTTTCCTAACTAGTGGTTTGTTGACATTACCGATTCAAGCAGGCTCTCAGTGTGTGTGGGTAGTTTGCGCCGTGTTGGCTTTAAATGTTATTGTATTACGATTACTTGTTAATTTGATGGCACTGCCCCAATAGATTTATAGAGATGACCGGACGTTTTGGTCTATATTCATACAGTGTTATCTTTGTCATAACAGAATTCTTAGTTTAGTCGTTATTCGTGCAGGACATTAGTGTAAATGTCTACATTGGAAACAATTCACATGGGGTGCCCTAGGTAACAAGCGCTTCCTAGGGTGTTTTACCCTGGTAAGTTTAGGTGACAGTCGGTGACCAAGTATTTTGGTCCAGACTTCCCAGCATTAGATTGGCTGTGACAGAATTCTTTGATGAGTAGTTCCCCTTACAGGGTACAAGAAATATTGACGTGTCGGTCACGTGAGGCGACACCATAGGTGGAGCCGTCCAACGAGTTGTTGGCGACTCCTGGTAAGTTTGAGATGTAGTGGCGAAGGCCACAGATACCCATCCCATGTTTTAGTCTAACAGCAAGACTTCGTCAATGTCATCGTGTTAGAATAAGTTTTAGAGTGAGTACTAATGTTCAGAGTCGTCTCGAAGAGGAAAAAATACTACTGTGAGAAGACCGAGATGAAGTCTCTAAGACACTGAATGAATTCCCAGATGAAGATTCTGTATGTGTCCTTGTGAAAGAAGGAATGGTATCCTTATTAAGAGCTAGAAAGGCACCAACACCACAAAGATTATCAAGCGTCCCAAGCAGAGGTACATGTGTGAACACTGTGGGAGTTCGTACGTTCATAGATTAGGCCTTAGTAGGCGCCGTTCCATTGAACGCAGAAGCCACGCTTATCAGTGCCCGAGATTGCCAAACATTTCAGACAGTGATATCCTTGCGATGAATGTGTGGAAGCCTATGCCCACAGGTCGGGGCTGAGCCGTCACAAGAACATCCATCTGCAAAGGCCTCATGAGTGCCCGAGATGTGATGCAAAACTGTCCCGCTCAGATTCCCTAACCGACCTCATGGGGAGATAAGAATAATGATAGGAATTGGATCCCTGGTGGTTTACCTTAAGAGGTCATTTTTTTTTTTTTTTTTTTTTTTTTTTTTTTTTTTTTTTTTAATACAAGAGTCAATACTCTTGATAACACTCTTTCTGTACAGCGTGTTAGAATAATTACCCAATACACTTCAAGGATTTGTACGTAAACAAGTTAACACCCCCTTCAAGGGTGACAACTGTTCTAACATATTTGACTCCATTTTGTGAAGCCTCCGCTTTAAAACCACAGTTTGTTCTTATTGAATGATTATGTTACGACAAAATTCCTTCTCTTTCTGCTAGTTACAGGTGGTAGCTCGGCGTTCACCCCCTACATTCAGCCTGGGGTTTGAAGACCGAGTTCCACTTTATATTGGGTAGTGGCGCCCTTCTGATAATGCCAACGGGTGCGCCACTAACTCCAAACGGTTAACTGAATAGATATTACACCTACGTTAACAGTAACATCTCACTGTCTACCCTATACTCTACATCACATGGGAAAAACCAACATGACAAGCGGTGGGGGTAGCGTTTTCATTCCGTGAGTTATAAATGTCATTAAAGGACATTAAGTCGCTTGATCCCTTCGGTTTTCCCTTATGTCATTAGACATAGTGGAGTGCAACCTGAGCTAGGATCCTTTCCAGCCATAAGGCTCTCTCTGCTTCCCAGAATGTTCTTTTCAAACTTGTTCTGATCACAGAGAGCATGGCTCAACTAAATCCACGATATCCAATAATGGGGTATTGGACATGTAGCATTTAGCTTTACCATGGCCTGACTGTACATCGAGCCCTCTCCGCTACCGGAAGATCTTGGACCTTCCAGCAGAACAGAGACGACCGGCCAGTGACCCAGTCGATAGCGATTACCGGTCCCAAGTCACCCTGGGTGGTCACCGACGGTCTGATCCAGGTGAATCGTGCAAACCCACACTGAACTTTGACCGTTTTCACTGGCCTTGCCTGTTCACTCCTGAGTGATGGAACTACTGTCAGGAGCTAGGTGGGGTCTGTCGGCCCCGTACCACGTACATACCACTTACTGGCGGGTGCACACCTAATAGACCTTGATTTAGCTGACTCTGCCGTATGGGATTGGCCTCCCCCGCACCCATTAGCTCTGAGTCGGAGCTTTAGTCGTATGTGTCCCTTGTGACCCAGTAGCCCGATATGTACGCCGACTAGACGGTACCACAGTAGGATGTTAATTCATCCTTCGCTAGACACGGGGGCCTTCAGTACGTCTCTCCCCAGCACTATAGTACAAGTTTTTAACGTGTCCCCGGACCCTTGCGGGCCCACTGCCGCCTGTTGTTAGCTACCCGTTGAGGAGCTCATCCCTCTCGGTAACTAACTGTACAAAGGAGGTTGAGATTATTCGTTCCTCATTTGTTATCACTAGAGGATCGGGTCTCAGATTCAGGTTCATTTCTGATCTGATTCCCGGTCCTCATTAGTTACACGTGGTTTGTCGGTACTCTCCCATTCATAGGACCAGAATGGGTAGCACCGAGTTTCCATTGTTATAATTGGGAGCAGACTGCATATATATTTTTTTTTTTTTTTAATATGCAGCCTACACCCCCTTTAAATTATAGAGATGTGTAAATGCATCTCCTTAGATCACTTACTTCCAGACAGCACCTAGTAAGTCGGGCCTTTACCGAAGTACAGTACAAGGTTAAACCCGTTTTCTTATTCAGGTCTATGCCCGTTTCTCTTGTGGAGAGTCAAGACTACTCCTGAAAAGACTCCGCCCCCAGCTTATCCTAACTATGCGCATGCAGGGCAGGGATAGGTAGTGCTAAAGACAGAGTTAGAATTTTTTTTTATCTCCTTTCTAATAGGTCGGGTAAACTTATTAGCTCTGGGTGTCAACCAAGTTTATTGTAGCTTGTTCATCAGGGAATCAGTAGTCCATGTCCCCCCTCTTCAGCTCAACTGTTGAGCGGAGACCTGGATACTTTTAGCGCCACGACGGCGGTCAAGACTAATTTTCATTCATTTATTTATTTTTTTTTTTTTTTCTCGACGGCGGTCAGCTCTGAAGCTGCTCTTTTCCTTTATTAATTTTAATTATTTCTAATTTTTTACCCGGGTCGAAACTTGACTTCTTGCCGTTTTGTCTCTGTCCCGATTAAAACTGGTCTAAAAGTGGTCTAAATAACTTAGTCTTGAATTATGGGCAGTTGTTCATTACTTTCTTTCTTCTTGATACTAGTTGTCGTTGGATCCTGACTTTTTTTATGTTAAAGTCAGGATCCTTTGACCTAAGACATACGGTGATCCAGTGGTCATTTACACATAACCAAGACGACGGGGCTATTAATAAGGACAGCACCTCGCTCCACCGCCTTGTGAGTTTTCGCTACAGCTTCTCCCCCCCCAGGGATGGCTTGTCCCGTCTGAGGGAGTCGCGATATAGTGAGAGAGAGCCGAGCACCCTGTGAATGTCACCAATTCGCTGTTGTCCCGTAACTACATTTCCTTGTGACCTCCGTTATAGCTCCCAAATATAGCACGCCTTGTCAGGATTTGCACATATCCCTGCCGCTGCAGCGTGTCTATGCCAGGAGCAAACGAGCCACGTATAAGGTACTCTCGTGTGCTGTCACAGAGCGTCTCCCCTGAGAATGTTACTAATTATACTGCTTTCTTATTATATTTTGTCCAAAATTCCCTGAGGAAGAGCTCTTAGTTACACAAATATTGGTTTGCTTTATATATTAGTTTTTAGGTAAATTTCTTTCTACTCGTCGATTTTTTTTTGTGATGAAGGGACCGCTTGTCAGGAGCCAATCCACCCGGGGCATAGTGACTGCCATGGTCGGGCGTCCACCCCAGTGCCCTTCGCAGCGTCAGTGACGCGTAACCCCAACGTCCTGCCTCCTGTCAGGCACCACTGACACCAGGCCTGTGGGCAGGCTCCTGCTGCTTGTGCAACCCCCTCATCTTTGAGAAGAGTATATATGTAAGCATGCTAAAGAATAGACAGTGGCGTTCCCCAAGTGACTCCCGTACTGCAGCCCGATCCTAGCGGTAACAACAGCACAGGGGTCAGGTGTAGATGGTACTTGCTTGAGGAAGTTCACTTCGCTCGTTGGGAGCATTGGTCCCGTTGAGCGCTCTTAGGTTTTATACAGAATTTTGAGTATCTTTTAAATGCTAAAATTTCGCGACACTAGGATCGGTTCCAAATGGTTCCTTACTTTAAAAGAGTTGCCAAATCGTTAACAATGAGAGTGTTGAGCTAGGCTACCGGGCATGGGACACTCGACTTGAGAGAAATTTAGATAACCCATGGGTCCATAGAGAGACGGTTGGACCAGCCTACCCGACCCAGGTTTCCCTGACTGGTGAATCCTTATTGATCAGGTTAGTCAACAGAACCCTACCTACCCAAACAGGTATCGCCCAGCGAACTTCCTGTAACATTTTAGTTTTAGTATTCGTACCTTTGTGTTATTAATTCACCAATTTTACCTGTACAGCACTAGGTCAGGTTTTAACACTCGTTACATTGTCATATGATAACTTCGTAAACCGTTCCTGGATTTATTTCGGATGTCCCTGGCCTTATTGTCTTTCGTGCAGATCCTGTTCCGGTCGCTGCTGAGGTGGGCGTGGTCGATCTAGGAGGAGCGTTAGGCATTGTTCCTTGTCCCAACACCGGTTGAGGCCAGTCCGCTCCGACATCGGACCACCCTGCGTCGATGAGGCGAGGTACTCCCATGGGTACAGGAGTGGCTAGCCCCGAGGAATATCTCAGTAGTCTGGCCCTGGTATTGTATTTTAAGTTACTCATCATCAGACGGGCTAGTTTTTTAGATACCCTCAGGGTGTCGGGTAGTGGCACCTTAGATGGGTGTTGTCCAGGTCTAGTCGCTGCTCCCATCAGCTGCGCCCCCCAGGTAACTGTCAGAGTGTATTTCAGACACAGCTGGGTCACCAGTAGATCCCTAATGAGCACATAGCCCTCCGTATAAGTGTGGTCTGAGGGCATAGCCAGTTCGCCTAGGAAGATTGTTTCTATCATATGTGGATTGGCAAACTGTACGTACAACCCATCCACAGTCTTTCTTCTAATATTTCTCCACTTTCACCACACGAGGACCACTATAGTGATGACTAGTACTGCCAATAATATAGCCAGCACTGCCACTGCAGTGGGGTTGGCGGTCGCGTCTGGACACCCAGTTAGTGCCTTTTCATGGTGCAACAGTTTCTCCGGGTCCGCCGTCTCCAAGGCCATGGCCCGAGGTAAGGTCATGGTTAGTCCGGCTAGGGCAGCCTTACCCTGATGGTTCCGCCAGCATTTCCAGAGGACACATCCAATAATTGTCACAGCCACCACTATGCAGAAGATGGTGAGGAGACCAAACCCACCTCCGAAGTTACCTATAGAGAACCACGGGGCGTGTTTCTCTACCTCGTAACGGTCAGTCGCTTTCTTGATGCCCTTGGCCAAGTCTTTACGGTGTTTTTGTATTCGTTTGGCCAAGGAGGCTACAGGTATTTTGGCCTTCAGGCTTTCCTCTATCTCCAGCAGGTCTTTCCTAATTGTTTCAGGGATAGGGTCTGATTCCAACATAGTGGGTTCGTCTTTGGACGTTGTGAAATTCATGTCCCACCCCTTCACACGACTTGCTGCTTCCAACAGGTCATTATGTGGGTACACAACCGTGGTGATCCTGGTGTGCCGGTCACAATTTCGCAAGCTATACGGTATCCACGCTCCTTGTGTTTGGAATGCACAGTCGCATTCCACCTGAACCCTTGCGTAATTTTCTATGTTCACTCCGACCGCAGGCTGGTTTCTGCAAATCATTTGGCCTCGGGTGTCGGCGCTGACCACTAGCATATCTCCGTCGTCTAGGTACACCGCCATCTCTCCGAAGTCTGCTTCCAGTAGATAGTCCAGCTCACATTTTTCTTGGATCGCTAGGTCGTCGCGCCTCAGTAGCGCAGCAGTGCAGGTGTTGTCTGTAATCTTTTTCATATAGGGTAGGTCCTTACAGAGCGTGATGGTCTGTCCATAACAACCTGACCAACTGCCACTAGCCAATGGTACGTAATACTGGCGGGACATGGACATGGCGACACTTTTGGGTAGATTAACAATTTGGAGAGCGTCCTTCTTAAGTCGCCCCCTAACCGTCACTGGCACAGGAAAAGTTAGTACTTCGTAGACCCGGAACAAATGTTCATCAGCCACCACAGGCACCCTTACATACACTATTAGTTCCTGAGTGGTTTCATTGAATTTGAACGAAGGTTGACTGTTCTCGTAATAGAAGGAAGGATCTGTGAACGCGACATGGAACCTGGGGTGGATCCCCTTCAGGTATCTGTTCACTTCCTGGACCGCTCCGACCATATATTGGCGGGGTACCAAGTCCATAGTCAGCTGGCCCCGCGTCAGGCGCTGTACACCTTTCCTGAACACGCGAGTTTGTTCTACCATTAATTGAAGATACACCATCTCTCCTAACTTGTCTTCCAGAGCGACCGGTATCATATTCAGGTACAGTTCCATCCAATCCACCTTATGTTGCACGAGTTTCATCCTCCGGCGAGTCGTGTTGTGTGCCTTATTTAGTGATCTTAGATTGTCCAGTAGGCCTATCACGACATGGTTAATCTTTTCGACAGCCTCGTCATGTTTTTCATTCATCAGAGCCAAGTCTTCGATCATTTGGTTCGAAGATTCTTGCAATACTCTAATCAATTCTCTGTTATATTTGACATCAGCTGCCAGCCCTTGATTCCAAGAGGTTGGAAGAGGAAAGGTCGGCCATCCTGGATCGTCCAGCATTGTGGGCAACTTCTTCATTCTTTTGACCCTTCCACCTGATTTTAACTCCGACTCTTGATTTTGAAGGTCTTGTTGAGTGTTCTTTATTAGGGAACTTAAGGTTTCATTAAGAACTTCTCGGTACCGACCCTTAAGCGCCTGCGACGTCTGATCCATCCAATTGACCAGCGACCTGATATGGTAGCAGGCCCGATCGAGGGCGTCTCCTCCCTGTAGATATCGGTGACAGACCTGGCCAAAGGTAGCCTTGTTGAAGGAGCGCCTCCTTGGAATAGTGATTAGGAAGCCTTGTCGGACGTGTGTTATATCCGCGGTGGACATTAACTTCCCTGGTTTTAACACTACTCCATATTGTTCTAAAGCTATCACTTCAGCGTTAGGGGCTAGCCCCTCAGGTGGGTTGGAGTCATTATGCACTCCCTTAATGCCCCCTATTATAGCTAATACGAACAGTACTAGCCACTTCATTGTCTTTGTTTTGGCCTTAGCGATAGTTTGAGAGAGTTAATTTTGCAGTTTATCTAAAACATGTTCACAGCAAAGTTACCTTATTTTCCTGCGCACTACTATCATTCATGCGCCGAAATATGCTCTCCTCCCGGGTCCTCTGGTCTGTTTAGTTTGGGACATGCTCGTAGAGGTTTTGCCCGTTGTCATTTACCACTCGCCTGATGATCCCGCTCTCGTCCTTGGTGACCGTGATTCTCAAACCTCTCATACGTTCGCAGGACGAGGGGCGCATTGCTCTGAGGGGTCTTGGCCTAGTAGGTTCCAGTCCGAAACGGCCCCCGTTGGATCGTACGACGGTTGGCTCGAGGGGTATGGGTTCGGTACCTGTGGTTGGTTTGTCGCTGGGAGTGGGCTCGGCCACAGTGGGCCCCCCGGCTGGCTGGTTGGCGTCCACTGCTGCTGGTTCCATAGCAGTGGTGAGGGATTGGCGTTGCAGCTCGTTGTCAAGCTGCTCAAGTCTAAACAAGCGGGGTCCGCAGGCTGTAAGTGGTGGAGGAGGGGAGCTCCCGCTGGCCCGTTCCCCACCGGTGGGGTTGGCGCGTGTTGAACGGGTGCTACCTCCACTTTTAGTCCTGGAGCGGCGACGGTTAGCTGTTCCCCTCCCGATCGCCTTTCCAGAGTGGGCAGAGGTCGGCCGCCTTGTGTTGTTTGTAGGCTGGTACTTTCCTTGACGCATTTAGAGTTTTGTGTGGTCCTTTGAATGAAAGGAGCTATTTGAGTTTTAATCTCAGCTAACTGTTTGTTTGATTTTGGCACATCCAGTCCCACTGTTCTCCTAATTTCGTCAACAGTCTCAAATAGTTGGAACAGTGGTTGCGTAAGGTCCCAGAACCAGCCGGCCTGTATCTGCACCGGTTGGTTGGCCGCTTCCTCCTTCTGAACCGGCTTGGCCAACGCCGTTAGCCTTGGCTCGGGCTCCGAGTCACTCACCTCAGATAAATTGTAGAAGTCTTTATCTGCTGTCTTCTTTTTGGCTGGAGCCGATTTAGCGGACCTCTCGGCTCCGCCTGTGGTCGTTCTGGTGGGCCGCCGGGCTGGTGTCCTTGGCTTCTTCCGGGCAATCCCGGCGTCGGTTGAGTCCGGACGGACACCCCCCGGCCCGGCCAACTCCACCGCCTAAGGGTCTGAGCCGGTTGTTTCCTAGCACTCTCCTTTTCGACTGTCTTTTCTTTCATTTGGTAAAATCCTAAAAGAATGGCCCAACGAACCTTCCTTTGGTAGGTAGCGCCCTCTGGTGGGGGCGGCTAATCCGTTTCCTTCTCAGGGGGACGATGATCCTTCCCTCCGTGTCCGCAGGGAAAGTAGTGGTTCCCTTTGGATTGCTATGTGGCCGGAGGGCTAGACAGTTCCCCATGAGTCGGTGGATCAGTGTCCCAGCTAAGTTCTCTTTCTGCTCCTTCCAGGAGAAGTCGGAAGTTGAACAATTTCTATCTCCAACTTCTGTTCAGAGATAGAATCAATATCTATCTCCGTTTCGTCCCGGGCTGGGTTGCGCGCACAATCACCTGCAGCAGAGGTGACCGTCTAGGAGCAGAGTTGCGGACCGACTGGTGGATCGGCGCGGATCCCACGAAATTATAACCGATCCGCTTGTCCATGCTGTCTCCATATTTGGAGCTGTATCTTGTTTCAGGTGGAGGGGGGAACGCTTGCATCCGGTCCCAAGAGATGACGCCAAACCACTGGCATCTCTCTTGGTGTGCGCACCCTCCCTTTCTGCCACGCCCCTGGGCGCGGCGAGGTGGCCGTGAGGCAGACCACCTGTTCCAATAGCGCTGATGCTAACGGTGCCGCTCCGCCGAACCTTTATTTTCACAGGGCGGCTAAATTTCCTGCATTAATCATCCATGTCGTCGCTCTCCCCGCCGTTGGACAGAGCGACGTAGTTAGGGCGGCGGTTCCGACGTAGGTTATAGCCACCTTTCGTCGGGACATGGTCCTTTACTGTTTTTTCTGGGCTCTGTTCCGAGGTATCCAAGATCGGCACATCACCGCAGGGTAGTTTTATGGGCTTGTTGTTGTCTGGAGGGGATCTCCCCTCCAACGGCTGGCTTTTGCCCCTTCGTTTAGCTCGTTTGCGTTTCCTCTGTCCATTAGCGCCAGCTGTTCCCCGTTCACAGGCGGCTTTATTAGGAACAAAGGATAAGTTTGTGGACAGCGCGGTGTCCGTACTGGTGCCCTGACCATCAGTGATTTGCCCATCTGTTTCTGCTAAATCAGTGGGACTTGGACCAGGTTTTTGTGTAGGTACCTTCCTGGTCATAGGAACTGCATCATGCTCACGGGGACCGGTCGTTCCCGTTGAGTTTTCAGTCTCAGCACCCCTTATTTCGCCCTCTTCCTCAGCGATTTCACCCGTCGGAGTGTGATGCAATTCAGGGTTTCGGTCAGGATCTGCCCCTTTTGAGTTAGTGATTTTCGCTTCTCTCACCAGTTTGGGAATGTTATGAGGGACGGCGGGAGACCAAGGCCCATGTGCAGGTTTGAGTTTTGAAATGTTTACTAGATGTGGGACCTGTTTTCCAGTTTTTAAAGACACTAGTCTAACAAGGTGGTCTCCTTTTGTTTCAATTACCCTGAATGGCCCAGTATACCTGTTTGAGAACTTAGACGCTTTATTTTCACTAGCTAAAGGGTCGTACATGTATACCATATCACCCTCGTACATCTGAGTGGGCCGCGCCCGCTCATCAATTCGCAGCCTCAGATCTTTTTCGTAGTTTTGAACTACCCTTTCAGCCATATTCCTAAACATAGCAATATTATCCTTGGTTTGCATGAAAAACTCGCAGTCGTTCAGCGTTTCAGGAATTGTTCCCTGCTCAGGCATTCCCATACTGATTGGATCTCTGCCAAACAGCAGGGTGTGCGGGCTGTATCCCGACCGTACACTGATTGTGGATCTAACTGTCCATAATGCAATGGGAAGTAGATCGATCCAGTTACAGTGGTCGTCAGGGATATAATAAGCAATCAGGTTTTCAATGGTTTTATGTAGTCTTTCTACTCGAGCGTTGCCAGTCGGCATTCGCCCGGTAGTGAACGTTTGTTTGCACGCTAGTCGTGTGGTGATTTCCCTGAATAGCCCTGAGAGGAAGGCCGCCCCCCGGTCTGTGTGCAGACGGTTTACCCGTCCATACCGACACACTATCCCGGTTAGGAAACAGTTGGCCGCGGTTTGCGCAGTGGAGTCTTTCGTGGTGAAAGCCTCCGGCCAACCTGTCAGTAGGTCTATGAAGGTCATGATATATTTTGACCCATCCCTAGCCCTCTTTAGTGGCCCGATGAAATCACACTGTACCACCTCAAAGGGTCGGGTTGGTCTCTCCCAAGACTTAGCTAGGGCCTTGAAATGCGGAGCCCGTCTCCTCAGAGAGCAGGTCTCACAAGCTTTCACATAGTCTACTATGTCGGCGTTCATGTTCCGCCAGTAGAATTTATCAGAGATTTTGGTAGTGAGGTTACTGATCCCTACATGTCCTCCAGCCAAGATGTCATTATGTAATAGTCTCAGGACTTTGGGAATTAACTTTCCTGGAACTATCATACGAGGTTTTAGTCTGACCAGTTGGTCTTGGTGTTTGTTATACCTTTTGACGTTGAACCTACATAGTACCCCCGGTGCTATCATTCCTACAAAATCAGCTTGGTCCATTATTCGCCTAGCTTCAAGGGGATCTGTCGGTAGGTCTCCGTCCTGCAGGTAGTCTATCAATTGCGCGCACTCTGCATCTTGGAGTTGCGCGTTTAATACCGTAGCCACAGAAAGCTCTTCATCCTGAACTTCGGCCTCAAATAACTCACATCCCACAGCGGGCTCATATTCCTCACCTGGGACATGCTCATGATAGACTCTAGACAAATAGTCCGGTAGAAAATGAGTCGCTCCTGGCTCATATATGATTTCAAAATCAAAATCTGATAACGCTAAAGCCCACCGTCTCAGCCGGGCTGACGGGGCTTTGTAGGCACTCTGTAGCAGGGGAATCAACGGTTTGTGATCAGTCACTATTGTGATTTTAGCTCCCTGCAACATGTCCTCATAGTTCTTAATGCCTTTAATTACTGCCAGAGCCTCCTTTTCTGTTACCGAATAATTTAATTCGGCGTCCCGGAGAGTACATCCCCAGAAAGCAACCGGACGGTAGATTTCATCTAGTTTGTGACAAACCGCTGCACCGCACGCGGCGTCTGATGCGTCAGTTAGTAGATAGAAATGCCCTCCTATATCTGGATGAATTAGTAAGGGTGGCGAGGTCAGCAATTTCTTTAACTGTTGAAACGCTTCCTCGCAGGCCTCTGTCCACTCAAAATAGACTTCTTTCTTTAGCAGCCGGTTTAAAGGCTTTGCTAGATCAGCGAAATTAGGGACAAACGATCGGTAGTAGTTACACAGTCCCAGAAAGGATTTAATAGTTTTCACATTATGTGGACGGTTAAAGGCTGTAATCTTTTCTGTGGTTACCCTTTGTGTAGCCACCCCTTCCGCGTTTACTACGTGGCCGAGGAAATTGATTTCACTGCGGCACCACTCACACTTTGACGGTTTCAGTTTAAGATTAGCTCTCGCCAAAGCTTGGAGAACCACCTCAACGCTCGCCAGGTGTTCTTCAAATGTAGTGTCGTAGACAATTACGTCGTCTAAATATGCTAAGCATGTTCTAGGAATCAATCCCTTTAGCGCTATGGCCATTACCTTGGTAAACTGCCAAGGTGCGCCAACTAAGCCAAATGGTACACGCTTATACTGATACACACCCATCGGGGTTTCAAAAGCGGTATATTTTCTACTGTCTTCTTCGATTACACACTGATGATAGCCGCTCAACAGATCTAAAGCTGTCCACATAGTGGGTTTCTTGTAAGCCATATATAGGAAAAGCGAGCGAGCCGTGGGCATGGGGAATTTATCTTTAAAAGTGACTTGATTAAGCATGCGAAAGTCTGTACAGAGCCTAGGTTTGCCATCTTTCTTCTGCACTACCACCAGCGGGCTTCGCCAAGCCGATTCGCTGGGTTCTATGACACCTATATCTATGAGTTGCCTAACCTGTTCATCGATGATATCCATTTTCTGTGGAGAGTATCGGTATGGTCTAGAACTTATGACTCCCTGCGACTCATCCACAATGATTCTCATCGGCGCTATTTCACAATGACCCAACTCTTCCATTGAGAACGCTAGTGCATTTCTATTGTTATTAAGCATTTTCCTAAACCTTACCTGTTGTTCTTCGTTTAAGCACGACTCGGTCAGATCTATTTTACTTACATTTTCATCCATTTTACCTCGGGATTTCTCCTCAGAGGTTTGGCTTTCCATTTGCACTGCGTCTTTCATTACTTCTACAGAAATCCTACAGATGGACATTGGGGTCTCTGTTTTAGTTAGATAACACAAGTCTAGGAACTCCTCTATCTGATTTTGGTTTACCTCAGGCACTGCGCATTCTTCCGCAAAAGCTAATACTTCCTGGGGAGTGATTTCTTGCATTTCATCTAGCGGATTCATGACTTTGATCCACCACTGGCTTCCCACCGTATTCACGCACCCCTCTACTAGGACTGGTGCGGTTACCGCCGGTGCGCAGTAAGCTACCGGTGAGTCTAATCCCAGCGGCTCTCGAGTGGTTACCGGTATGATGCATTCATTCCCCGGCGGAATTTTCACTGTTTCTTTGCTAACTATAGGGTTTCCACAAAACACTTCTATCTTTGCGCCTGGTAGAGATAAATCTGATCGAAGCACTGTTAATAAGTTTCTCCCGATTACTATTAGGTGGCATAGATCGTCCACTATGTTGAAATCATAGCAGACCACCGATCCCTGGATTGAAAACTTACATCTAATTTGTTCTAGTATTACTTGAGACGAGTTGTCTGCCAAACTGATGTTTCCCTTCGATACCTTCCATTCATCTAAAATGCATTGTTTAGGGATCTGCCGTTTACAATGGGTGGACATGAAGCAATCGCTCGCTCCTGTGTCTACTAAAGATCTAACCTCCTTCTGATCATCAAATCTTAACGTTAAGAAAAATGCTTCGTCTCCTATCTCTCTCCTAGCCGGTCCGTCCACTGCGCCTAATTCTATCGTGGAATGAACGGACCCTTCCTCTAGTTTCCCTGATTCTTTTGTTCGGTACCACTGGCTTTGCTATCTTTGTAGATCCGCGGGGGTTTTTCCCTCAACCTATTCTTCAACCACAAGCACGCTTCTGTAGAGTGACCATGCTGTTGGTGAATGATACAAAACTTACTTTCATCAAAAGGCAACCTGGGTCTCTCTACTTTCTGTTGAGTTGGCAGATTCTTTCCCTTATCTGCCTCTCTGTTCGGGGCGATATTGGATTTAGGCTTCTGATCTGAATTTCTTTCACCTTTCTGGTTTTCGTACCTATCTTTTCTCTCATAACCTTGCGGTTTAAAGTTACCACCACTCTGGGGAGTCCCGCTTTGCCCTGGCTTTGGTTTCTGGAACCATGGAGCGGCCTCCAGTCGGGCCAGCACCACTCCAAATCGTTCGGAGATGGAGTTTAGGGCCGCGGTCTCCTCTGATTCTTGGCTTCCAGCCAGTTCGCTCACTGCATTAGATATTTTAGTTCCCCCTTTGCCTTTGTCCAACGATTCTAGCCTCGTTGCACAATCCACCGCTTCGGTGAACGACTTAGGGTCCAGTATAGCTACTTGCCTGGCTACGCCCTGTTTTAATCCTTCTAAAAACACAGCTAACATCATGCTTTCACTCGCCTCTGCTTTAACTTGCTTTTGTTTCAGAACACCTGCAAATTCGATCACGCTCTGGTCTTTTCCCTGTTTAAGGCCACAGAACTCTGCGTGTTTCTGCCACTTAGCTCTTCGATCACCGAAGATCTTGGTCATTTGGGCTTCTAGCTTCTCAAATGAGTCTTTCTCACTTTCAGCTAACGCTCCTGCCCAGTCGTCGGCCCTTCCCTTTAGGCCTAACAGCGCCATATTCAGGAGGTGGGCGTCCGACCAGTCATAGATAGCTTTCAGTCGTTTTAATTCCCTGAAATACTTTTCTATTTGCTCGTCTTCTTTTCCACTAAACCACGGTAACCTAATGTTTGGTCCCCTTTGGTGACCACTGTGAGTCGTTTCACGCACTGGCGCTGGTGTTTGCCCCAGTGCCAGACCCAACTGTGGTAGAATTTCCCAAATATTTGGTTGATTCGGTGGGTTTGGAGGGTTGTTCTGACCTGGTGGGCCCGGCGGACCTGGTGGTCCGGGCGGTGGAGGATTCGGTGGGTTTGCGGGGTTGTTGAGTTGGTTAAGGAAAGGATTGTTGTTCTGGTTCGGGGGAGGGTTATTGGGTCCTGGTGGATTTGCTTGATTATTCTGGCCTGCTGGGGCTTGCTGACCCTGCTGGTTATCCGCTCTTCCTCGGCCTGCGTTAAGATTGGCTGCGAGTGCCATCGCCTGCAATAGGTGAGGGAGCAGGTTTTGATCGACCCCACCTCCTGCTGGCACGGCCCGGCCGGGCTGTTGGCCTGGTTGGCCTCCCCCATCATTTTGTTGCAGTCCCCCAAGGTTTACCCCAGGATTAGGCTGCTGTATTCCCGGATTCGCACCACCATTTCCCCCTGCACCGGGTTGCTGGAGTCCCCCAGGGTTTATCCCCAGATTGGGCTGATTCGGAGGGGGATTATTAATAAGGTTTTGGGGAGGGTTGTTGAGAAGGTTTTGAGGAGGGTTGTTAAGAAGGTTTTGAGGAGGGTTAGGCCCTTGTGGGTTGGCCTGATTATCCTGGCCTCCCTGGACCTGCTGATTAAGAGGAGGAATAAGTCCTTGAGGGTTGGCCTGATTACCTTGGCCTCCTTGGGCCTGTTGATTAAGAGGAGGAATAAGTCCTGCCTGCACGCCTCGGTCCGGCTGCTGGATTAGGATCTGGCCATTCCCATTGTTTTGTTGAGGTCCCCCAGGGTCCATCCCACGGTTAGGATGCCATGCCCCCAGATCTACACCCCCAGCTCCCCCTTCATCGGGTTGCTGGCGTTGATCTCTATCCTCTCTTTCTTCTACCAGATCCATCAAAGGAACGCCTCCTTCCGCCATATTATTTTCGTGGAGGTTTTGTATATCGTGATCGTCCCACTGTTCCTTCACAGGTATTTCCTCTACACTAATTTCGTCCTCACTCTCTAGTTTAGCTTTCTTACCTGTGTCTAAAACATCCTCGGTAATAAGTTCGTATGAAGACGAGGTTGATTTATCTTCTCTAGCTAATTTTCTATCAGGACTACCCCCTCTGACATTTGCGGCTGCTTGTTCTGTCTCGCTATTTTCTTCCTCGTACTCGTCCTCGTATTCTTCATACAATTCATGAGTTAGAGTGTTAAAATCTTGTGCTTTAAGCGTTACATTTTCTTCACTATCCTGATCGCTTAGCCTCTCTAAATCTATGTGCTTTTCGGGGCTTGAGTCTGCCCACTGCTTTAATATTTCGGCTGGATCAAAGGCCTGAGCTTCCGCTCCTTTACCAGCTTGGTCTAAGTTCGTTTCTACACCGTAAGTTAATCGATAGGGTTGTAAATTGCCTACTTTCTCGCTGTTTCCCTCTGCTTCCCTTCCCACTCCCCTATCCCCTCCCACTGTTTTTCCTTTAGCTACAGTGGAATAAGGAATGGACGCCCCCGGGTTGGGGTGAGTTGGTGTTACCAGTGGGTGACTGATAAACTCAAGTCGTTGGGGTAATGGATAGGTGAGAGAGCTCCCATCAGGTAGGATTACCGGATTTTCGGGGCGTTTTCCCCCTGATGGGTTGGAGTTATCCGCGGTGTTTTGTCGTTGTTTTAGGTTTTCTGAAGAAAATAGGTTATCTCCATTGGAAACTTCCTGTTCGCCTTCACCTCCCGCTGCGGGTAGTAAACGATAAGGAACACTTTGGTTACACCACGGATTGTTCACATCAGATTCACAGGTGGAGCGAGAGCTAGTACCAGTTTCGTGGTCCGTAGGTGGTACGTACCCTGGGTTCCAATATTGCTGATATTCCGTGAGACGGTTCTTCCCTTCAACTCGTCCCGAGTATGTTAGGGTTTCAAGTCCTTCGTCAAGAACCGGCCTATCTTTGGACCCTAGGTGCCAGGGAAATGGTTTACCTTTGCCACGGGTTTGGTAATTTTGTGCACCTTCGGGGCAGAGCTGCTTGGGTCTGGCTGCGACCTCCTGTCTCTGTGCCTCCCCGTCTAAGGGATTACCTACCAGGTGGCGGTTTTCCACATTCCCTGTATATGATGTTGACACATCGTGTCCTGCGGGCCGCAAAGATTGAGGCTTGGGGTTAGAGGAAGCCTCAAAGTCACCGGTGGCTGACATCAAGGATGAGCAAAACGGCACAAGTCATGTTTCGGGTAATCTCCACCAAATGAACTATTGTTAATGTTTGATTTAAGACTGCGTAAGATTCGTGTATATCCAAGTCTTCATGAGTTGCTTTCCAGAATGCCTGAGTAATTCAGACCGCGTTTAAAGTTTGTCCATTCACTTCCCAATAGTTCAAAAGAAATGAACGATGAGGGAGCTTCTTAATATGAAAGGGTTTTTATTCAGTAAACATCTCATCCCGAGTCAAAGCCACCATGTATGAGTCTTCATCAGTCCACCTCCCATCTCCTATCAGCAATCAACCACATTTAGAACACGAGTTGCTCCAACACCCTCTAGACCATTCTAGTATTCAGCTCTAACACAATCCTATGTCCGAGGTAGTGGATATTGGTAAACTCCAGTCTGTTACACGGAGTCGATGTACTTACTCCAGGTATAACTCCTTGGCTAAACATATTTAGCTGATGTTCTCACTAAACTAAGTGACTACTAACTTCTAACCAACTAACTGCTCGCTCCCTACCTTGCAGCGCCTTTTATACTGGTTAACAGGTGGCGCTAGGAGCGTAAGATATTTCTCCTAGAAGTAGACTAGAAGTAGACTTGCTAAGCCTGATCCTTGTTGGATTATACATCATGACAATATATTAAAAGTACTAAGCCATTAGTACATTATCATGATGGGAGAGTAATCCATCATTCCTTATATGTATATGGAGTCAAGTTTATCTGACTGTTCACTGGCGATTATTGGTTTCGCTCCAGCAACTTAAAGATCATTTAAGAAGGATTGCTTTATATGTACCCACATTGGGTACCCATAGGGTCACTAAATTGCTCAGTGGTTATTTCAAACAGCCAGACGGATTAGTAATAGAGACACAAGGACATGCTTGTAAATACTTAATCTCGCTATAAGGATTAACCCACTTTGTATGATTTCACATGGATTACACCATTAAAGGCAATGGCGCCATTATACACATGGGCAAAAAAACAAAGTCTTTCAATGCTAATGAAAATTGGCATAAATGTACATTAGTATATAGGCAACTCATAAATGAAAAAGAAAAATGTACCACTATTCTAGTTTTAGACCTACATGGGTTCGAATATGGCTAATTTCATGAACATTTCAAAACTGTTGAAAAGGACTTTAGATGAAAATGTCAACATTTTTGCTTATATCTTTTTTGATAGATATACTGCATCTAAGTAGTAAATAACTATGGTTTCATATCAATCTTGGGGATAAAAAACACTTGTTGTATTCGTTATGGCAAAATTTTAAAATGGGTTTTAAGCTAAAAATACATAGGTACCCACATAAATTCGTTTTCCTTATCAGAACAGATATGTAGCTTTCCTGACCAAGTTAGCATGGTGACCCCCAATTTTTTTTCCAGAAAATGATAGATAACACCTAAATCTACATTATATGTAATTTTAGAGAATTTCTTAAGGTTGCATTTTTTTTTGGTGAACATTCTTATCAGAATTTTTTTAATTTATCTAATTTATTTAACAATTTATTTAAAATAAAAGATATTTTCTATTCCAATAAAGCCATATTATTTTCTAACTGGTGGATGGATTTTGTGTATATATGTCTTAGGTTTTTATTTCAATGGTTTTATAATTGATTTGAGGGTTATTATGAATTTTCTCATGAAAACTCTACTTGGGCATATTTTTTACAAAAATGTTCATTTTAAAGGAATTATGGTCACATTGTTATATCTCTAGCACAAAAGTTTCCATGGTGACCCCCTATTTTTCTTACATTTTTAGGATACATATATGTCTAACTCTTATTTCCTAAAGTTTCAAAAAAATCTTAAGGTTGGATCTATAATGGCGCCATTGTCTTTAAGCAAGATTTAGGAATATAGACAGCCAAGCAAGTTCTACAACTTTTTTTGTTCTTTCTTTTACAGCTGATATTACGCAGTCTAAAGCTCAGTAAAGAGTTAAACCCTTTATATGTATTATTGCACCAGATTGACTGTTTACGTGAATGTCTACACGACATACATTTATATGCCTATTGCACATGTACCTTTAAGCTACACTAATAAGGCTACACACAGGGACACCTAAAATCGTTGCTCGTCTTTATAAATGACCCCCTTCCCCTCAAACCCCAATACACAATGGGCATGAGATAGGGTTGAGGGGTCAGAAGGGCCCTGCCCTTAGGGCACGAGCATGGCTCATCCACAATCTGCCCTTTACCCCTGGGAGGGGAGGGTGGTGGGAACAGGGGTTGTTGACTCCCCCCCCCCCCCCCCCTCCTGGGGGGTCGTCACAAGGGACGCTCCCCTAGCGCCATCTGACGGCCTGCCCGGGGTCACCACGTGACAATGATGACGTCATATTTCTGCCATGTCGTCAGAATGATCTCTAATCTGTGTCTGGTAGCTGTGGGATAGTGACGGTGAGGGATGTCGACCGAGGGATTTGGGAGAGATTGTGTATAAGTAGTGCATTGGAATAGAACAGGGGCGGATCCAGAGCCAGTGCTCTAGGGGACCCTGACCCCCCTTATACAAATGAAAAATAAAAACACCAGATTTATACAGATCTTCCAATTTTAAGATTCCACAATTTTGCCCTCTGGGTCGGGGGGGGGGGGGGAGTGGGGGTAATTGTGGATCTGCCACTGGAGTGTATCACCATGCGGTACACCATGTAACTGCTCCACTTAATATTTCTTGATAAATTATTAAGGCACACTGTAAAACTCTCTTTGACTTTATCTATTGATAAACAAATCCCTGGTATTTAGCATCTATGCTTAAGGCTGTAGGGCCAATATAAATCGGTGCCTTGGAATGCAAGGGTTAAATTCCAGGCTTGACACGTAAGTAGTATATAAAAAGTAAGACATGTGTCAGGCCAGAGCACATCACATAGAGGTCCGCGTCTGTATGTCAACTACATAGCAATATCTGGTAAGAGTCTATATTTGAATGGTATTAATAAGCCAACAAGAGCACATGTAGAGGGTGGTTAATCTCATCGCGATAAATGATCAATATCTTATAATCATATGAATTCAGTGAGACCAGCATTTGAAGCTAGTGAAAAAAGTCCCCATATGAAGCCCCTCTGTGGAGGGTATAACCCATTTCATGATCCAATTTACGCTTCTGTGCAGTGAACATTCGGCTATTTAGTAGGCACAACCATTCAAAAGCATGCCCAGTAAAGCATATTCAAGGACATTTTATCATTTCATCCCATGCTCATCTAACAATACTGGGTGCGCATACGCCCTAGTAGCGTTACTTAATGTAGAAATCACTTCAACATGAAATTAAAAACCTGACAGGCGGTGCCCACAATTAGGTCTACCCAAGTCGACTTTGAGTCTTTGTCCTCAGCTTGACGGTGGAGGGTGTGAGCTTGTCCGTTCTGACCCAGATTTACCCTTACATAATGGGTCCATACACCCTCGGGCCTCTACAGAGCCAATGTCCCTCAGTGGTCAGTTAAAAGATTTGCATATTATGGCTGGATTATTTCCATTGGGTATTCTATATATAGACAAGACTATCCTTTCACTGGTGATGTAACTGCTGACTCTTATGAGCCCCTCCTGCCATAAACCATAAGCTGCAAAGCAC
Organism: Lepidonotus clava; assembly: GCA_936440205.1. Classification (NCBI taxonomy): domain Eukaryota; kingdom Metazoa; phylum Annelida; class Polychaeta; order Phyllodocida; family Polynoidae; genus Lepidonotus; species Lepidonotus clava. The sequence continues at coordinate 10,611,861 of OW387142.1, read as the reverse complement.
TCTGGGATACAGGGTGGAATTCTCACCTAAAATGACCCCGTTCTGAGGAAGAATACAGGCCCCTAGTATCCTCTACTCTACGTAAATGGCGATGATAGGGGGGACCCAGCTCTGACCAAGTGGTTCTTTGGGTTCAATTCCCAGTTGGTGTCTGGGTTCATTAAGGGATGAGGTACAGCAAAAATGATTTCCAGGTTTTGATCCTCTGCTGTTTGCCTGCCCTGTCACCTTCAACTCATAGATAGATCACCAAAGACAGAATTCATCTCAACTTGTTTTCACCGTGAAAATGACCTTGGCTGTTAGCACAGCATAAAACATCCATCACTCCTTCACTCACTCTCTCACCTAAAATGGCTTCTGGTGTACACACCCACTTTGAATAATAACAGTGAGTCAGGCCTGACAGACTAGGTGTGAGACAGGCCCTAGTGCTGGTTAGATTGATCCAAGAAGGGCCCGGCTACCCCCATCTCCCCTATTATCGGCGTTTTGCCACATCAAAGCAATCGTTCATGTAATTGCCGGTGGTGGCGGACAGGGGGCAGCACTTTCCCATTGACCCTCGTTCTGGCAGGTAATACGCTGGTTACCGGCAAGCCCTCTCGTCTTCATCAGCTGATGAAAAGGCACGGTGGAGTATGACAGCGGTTCACCCAGGCGGGTAACCTGACGGAGGGGCACCAAGGCAAGACCCCCCCCCCCTCTCAATAGACCGGTTTGTCAACCAGGCTTCCTCTTATAAAGCCACATCCTCACTAGGCGAATTTAAGCAATGTCGGCTGACCGATTGGCACTAAAATCGGCCGATTCTACCAGAATATTCGGCCATTTTTAGTACAGACTCATAGCAAACATGTATTTTTCAATATTGCATTCTGATGGGGGAACTGAATCGAGCACAAATTGGTTGATTCTTTTGGTAGTAGTTAGCCGATTGTACCCCTATTCAGCCTAGTGGGTATGGGGTTTAGAAAGGGTCAACCCCGACACACGGGAAATATGATAGAACTGTACGTAGCTACAGCTCTATCGAAATACGTGGTGACAATGACATATAGGAGATGTGGAATAAAGTCTATTAAACAATGAAATACAAGACAGAAAATTGATTTCCTAACTTGTAGAAATCCATTCACTTGAACTCATATAATACAATAGTATCTTTTTAGCAGAACATTTGGTTTTTGTCCTCATTTTACGATTCTCAATTACAAAAACCCACATATCATTTGAAACTGAGATGTGTGTCCAGTAAGCAGTTCAGCCAGGATCGTTTATCACATTTCATTTAAACTTTAATAAGATATTTAGGAAAAAATACTCATATTTAATGCCTCAGTATTTAAAACCAGACAAGGTATCAAAACAGGGCAAACTCTAAAAATGTATATTATTTGAGATACATGAGAGGTTTTATGAATATCTAACAATTAAAACATACTGAACTTTTTCTGATAGTCAAATCGTTACGGTCAGCAGTTACTCCCCTCCCACTCATGTAAACAAAAACATGTGACGTCAGAAGGTCAAGTGACGTCAGGAGAGCCATTGGTCCTGACAAGGCTTCACCTGCCCTTTAAGCTGACCTGTTTAAACAGTTAAAGCACTGAAAGCACTGATTGTTAGTACGTTTCTACACTTAAAAACATGGAAGCAGAACACCTTTTTTTTCATTTGAGTTTCATAACATCGTACATTGGAGATCTTGCTGGAAACTGGAAACTGTAATCCATTTCACTCTAAAGAAAGAGTCTTAAGCCACAAACCCACTATGTGATTTTGACCAGAGTCAGCCAATTCGCTGGTGCTAAAATCGGCCAATTCTACTAGAAGAGTCGGCCCGTTTTAGTGCTGACTCATATCAAACATATATATTTCAATATGACATTCTGACTGGTAATCTGAATCGGCCAATCTTATGAGAATAATCGGCTGATTCTAGTCGGTCAAATTCGCCTAGTGGGTATGGGGCTTTAAACCAACGTCAGGTATGATATAGTACCACCACAAAACACAGATTCTCACACTAACGCCACTTCTGCTTTAATACCACCATAACAAAAAAAACACACCACACCACCATCTCAATCCCATATGATTCCACGTAGCAGCACCGCCCGAGGGACCACGCAGTCCCCTCTCCGCCAGTCGGAGTAATGCCACAGATGGTTATTTGGCATTCATTTCAATTTTGAAAATTATCACTGGAGGCAAAGGCTCTTAAGGTGCTGCGGCTTTCTGTCTCCGTCGCGTTTGATTTGGAGCGAAGAACAAAAAGCACCCCCTCTCCAGTCTTTTGTTTGGCAGTAGAGTCAGAGACAATCAAGTGTCTAATGGGAAGAGTAAAGGGTTGGAAGGGGATGAAGGGGGATTACCTTTTGGCGCGGGGACAGGGTGGTTGAGGGGAGCTGTGGTGGATCTATAGAGCCCTTTCAAGTGCTCCATTATTACAGTATTCCATGCTTGTGGATGACTTTTCATTCCTGAGAGAAAAAAGATTAAAATTACGCTGAGAATGCGCATTATGCAAGTTTTGAAATGCCAACATATTACATGTGCATTGTGAAAGCCATGATCCATGATGTGACAAAACACCAACCGATTTTCTACTCTTCTTTTTTTCGCATATTTGGAATGATATTTCCCTGTGAAAATATCATTTTTCTGATATGGATTACTTAAAACCTTTAAGAAAATTGTATATTTCATACGAAAAACGATTATTTAAGAAACCTATTTTCAAAATCAGTTCAAAATCGGCCCAAAATCGCATCGTGGATCATCCCCTTTTGAGGCTATTCGGGGAAGGAAACGAGGGTTTCGTAGTGAGCTGTGAATTGAGAACACCCATTTTTAGTAGAATTTTCCGATGCTTCCAAAAGTAGGGGCTTAATATACAATGCTGCAGAGCCTGTTCACGTTAAGGGCCTTATCGGTAGTCGTTTTCCAGTTAATTGTAAGAGTTATCATATTTGTCCATGAGTAATGGGGGGGGGGGGGGGTATAAGCCTGGTTTCCACCAACCGATTTAACCACCGATTATTTGGTATTTTATTACTTTTAACTAGCAATTATAACAAAAGACTATATACCTTACGTATCATTTGGAGGAGAATTAAAAACCCTTTCTAATGGTGTATAAAATGTTCATGATTAACAAATATTTCCACTGCCGATTTTTGAAATCGGTTGTAAAATCGGCTGGTGGAAACAGGGCTTTACACATACCGTCAAAATGCTGAGGATAACCTTCATCGTGGGTCTTAAGACTGTCCCGACAGTTCTCCTAACGGTCCCGACGACCTTAGGATGGCCCCGACAACATTTCTAACAGTATATTTATCTTACTTAGGGTTTAATTTTCTAAAATTCATCTTAATTTCCTTACCTTCCTGTCGTAATCATCAACGTAAGGGGTGGCTATCGGTATGTGTAAACCAGACTTTAGCTTGATCTACTCCATTGTATTCTACCTTCCCATACAACCACAGATCGCCATCGAAACAGGCCCAGTTGTTTTTTCTATATATGATACTTATCTTGTGGCAATAGTATACCTTTACTTACATCTTATATCTAAAAATGGCCTTCTCACATTAAAGCTATGCTGTTGTTATAAAAGCCCCCAAAGGTCGACCCCCGATTTGAACTGTCTGGTGACCTATGGTAGTTACTTGAGATCTGTCTCTTGACCTTTTATTGCGCTGAACCACTCAGGGGTATGATCTATGGTTACGTACATTAAGCTGGCTTGGTTAACATAACCCTTTATCATATATTCACTTGAATACAGCAATTGGTGGTACAGTGATTATAGAGGATGACTAATAATGGGAAATTGTACAGTGCAGTCCCAGGGGGCTATCGATAATTCTTTTTGATCTTTGGTATTTTTTGGAAAATATATAACAGAACCAAATGGCAAAGCCACTTGTAGATTACACAAAGGATTCTTTTTTAAATTAATTTTATCTATCCTGGTAAAATTGAATTAGCAGCTTAATTCTAATTTACATCAATATACCAGGGTTGGACTGTTAACGGTATATACACACTGAGCCACGTAGAGATATACAATAATCATTACATGGTATTACATGATATCATATCATACAGGAGGATAGCCAAGGTAGATCCACATTATCCCAGACCTTGTATGCAGCCTCACATGCTTCTCACCAGGTGGCGCGGCGCGGAAAATCCCCTATTAATCCGGTTTTCATGCAGCGTTAATCGTGTGCATTGGGCGGCAACCTTTACAAGGACCCTGTGTGTTCACATGTGATAAAAGCGGACCATGGAGGAGGAGGGTTTAGTGATCACCCGGGCGGGATCAACTTACCCGGCCTCATCCCCTAGAACCAGCACTAATCACATCGGGAGTTTACTCAGACTGATATTTACCCAGCGGTTAAAACACACAGCCCGCCCCCTTCCCCCGCCCCTTCCCTGTGCGCCTGATTGCACGGGGTTCTGTGGGTGGGTGGGGAGGCAAGGGGTTACTTAATCTCAGAGTTTGCGAGAGGGTTTCACGGCCGTATTCAGGATTTGGGAATGCCCAGCCAAGGATGTGACGTTATTGTTACGCTGCAGCAATGTTCTGTTTGGTTCTGTATTGGTTCTTGTTATGTTCCTTTGATGACCGCCAATTATGTGGCTGCAACGTACTGCTGTGATGTTGCACTGTGATGTTATTACAACATTCTGGTTACATTCTTCAACCTAAACAGATTTTTTTTTATAATGATCTGTTATGGTTTGGCCTTAACCTCATAAAAAAATAACATTATAATAACATTCTGATTTGGTGAGGTTTCAACCTCACCATCAATAACGTAACTGTTATGTGCCATCTTATTAAGGAACAGACTGACCTAAAAAGTATGGTTGCAAAATGGTTCTGTTCCATCGCAGCTTGGCTGGGTGGAGAGGTCGGGAGGTCAATATGTTACGGTAATTGTCCCATCGACAAACAAAATCTGATGACATAGATATAAGAACGATCAATTATAGGTACAGTGTATTTGTATCTAGGAAGGATAAGCATACCGGATTTCTGTATTACAGTTTATATTATTTTCCACATAAACCCTAGTGAAACGGTCCATAAAAATGTAATTTACTTGTACATAATACATGCATAAATCTGTGAGCCCTGTATGATATATCATATGATGTGTATAAATGAATATACCATGATATTTTACATGCATGTGTTGATGAATACGTATTACAACGTACTATTCACGGAAGCATTATCAGGAATGGTGTATTGCTTTACATTAACTCATATCCCATTACCAGAAGATTATGCACCGCTGACCACTTCTAGCAGGTTATAAATTTTACATTACATCTTTCCCTCAATATCACGATGCGCAAAGTGTAAACACTCTGAGCGTTTTAAGACAAAGTACCCTCCCCATCCCACCCAAACCGTGTCCAGGTTTGCAGTGTTTAAAACGATAGTGCTCCTGGCGACAATACCTTTGACGTCTCGAGCTTTGTGCATTTAGATCTGTAGACAAACAAGGGGACCCTCCCCACCATGCAAGCGGATAATGCCTCGGCGGCGGGAGATAAAATGAATTAAAACACGACTCTCTCTGGGGAATACGAGAGTTTCTGTCTAACCGTGGAGTAAAAACACACAGTACTCCCCCGACATCATCAAAATGTTGCTGGACGTAAAACGCAGAGTGCTCAAGAATCCTCAAACTCTCAGTTCATGAATTCGAATGGGAATAAAATCTGCGCATCGCGAAACAAGCGCACACATTAAACTTGAGGGGAATCCCATCCCAAGTCATCTTTCTCTTGCTTCGGAATAGGGATTTGAAACCCATTGGAACTCTTCCGTGCGGTTTTTGAAATTTTCAAAAGGGCCCGGAGAAGTGTCAATAGTGCTATAGATTCCAAAAGGGCAGCTCGACCATTTCCTTCTTCGCGAGTTGCCTATCCCGTATCCACGATTCTGGCTTTCTCTCTGGACGGAAAATGGATGGGGGTGGGGTGGGCCATTCGCACCTGATTCTCTAACAGGCCTGTGCCTCTTCTAAAATGATCATTTTGCACATATAAATATTCAGGATTGGTACACATACATTCTATGTTAGTTGAAGAAGCAAGCACGTTGCCAATATATACAATGTTAAAATAAGAATAATCAGAAAATCTAGGAATCCATTTTTTAATGTCTTATTATTTAGATGAAAACATTTAGTCAAATTTAGCCACTTATAATAGTGGAAATCTGTGAAAAACGTGTGTAAAACAAGATTAAAATATATCATATATCTATGGTAAACAGTTGAACATAACCTCCAAGCACTGCTCCGTACTCTCATCAATAAGGGGCCGTTCACCGCTGTGGGCTTGCGTCATGTGTTGGGGCCCTGCTCCTCTCCCACCCCAGATGTACATGTATGGGGGCGGCATGAAAGGGCCTCAGAGAGGGCCACAGGTGTGGGGAGAGGCTGTGTGGAGGGCCTGGAGAGGGGGTGGGGAGGGGAGCTGTATGACAGATCGGGACCTCATTGTATGACCTACACAATAGTGTGTGAGGGCTGCCACATCGTAGCTACAGCAGCAGGGGGTGAAGGGAGGGGATGTATAGGGAGGAGGATGCGGCCAGTTGCCTGAGTTGGGCCTGTTCTTTTCTTTTTTCATTTCCAGCTCTCTCTCTTACACTCTTCTGAGTTATGCCACGATTATAGCAAATTCCTATACTTAAGCCAAAGCGTCCAAAATTAAGGTTTGTTTTGATGCACACACTGGGTGCAGAGTACCAAAAAGTATGCACCCAGCCACAAAATTATGCATGTCGGCTTTATTTAAGCGTTTTATGTACATAGGAAAAGCACTGCACATTCGAGTCACCATGCACAGCATTAATTAAAAATAATGCGCCCGACATCAAAATCATGCACCTAGGGTGCAGGTTGAAGGGTGGCGGTATGTAAGGAGGTTGGGTGCAGCTATTGGGCCTGTTCATAAAATGGTAAGGGGTTGGGTAGAGCAGTGATGGGTAGATAAGGTGGTCTGGGATGAGAAAAACTAGAATTGCAGGACAAAGCAGGACAGGACAGGAAAAGGATCCCAGAGCAAAGAAGGGCAGTGCATGAAGGGGCAGGGCAGCAGTAAGTAGGAGGGGGCCCAGGGAAAGAAGAATCAGGCAGAGCTCAAAGCAGTAAAAGCTAGTGAGGACAGGGTAGATAAGATAAGGATAAGGAGAGATTGATTTATAAAAACACCATAAAATGTTTGCCTAGAGATGAACGAAGAGAGGCCGGTGTTAAGGACAGGCCGAGAGAAAGATAAAATGGAGGAGTGGTTATATAGGCGACTGGTAGGGAGGGAGGGTCAAGATCAGATCCGGGATTTTTGGTACTATGCACGAACCTCCACTGCCCCTCCATGGTATGTAAGCAACAGACTGGGCAGGGGCAGAGGGGCCTGTAGGGGAAGAATAGGAGGCTATGCAGGGCCCTGTTTGGGTGGCATAGAAACATGTGTGGGAGGCTATGCAGGACCATGTATAGGAGGCTATACTGGGCCGTGTTCGGGAGGCAATACAGGGCCATGCATGGAAGGCCATGTATGGGAGGCTATGTAGGGCCATGTATGTTATGCAGGGCCATGTGCGGGAGGCTATACAGTGCTATGTATGAGACAGGGGCGGATTTTCAAAAGGGGGACGTGATATATAATAAAACTTTTGCCCAGGCCTTTAGGGCCCATGAAATTTACATTAAATAAACTATTGTTCTGGCCAACCCCCCCCCCCTATAAATCTGCACCTGTGAGAAGCAGTGCAGGGCTCTGCATGGGAGGCCAGGCAGGGCAATGTAAGGGAGGCCAGGCAGGGCAATGTATGGGAAACTATGCAAGGCCATGTATGGGCGACTATACAGTGCCATCATGTATTTGAGAGCGGGCATGGCCGTGTATCGTAGGCTGTACAGGCAGGGCCATGTATGGGAGGCTATGCAATGCCCTTGCAGTACCTCGGTACCACAGTACTGCAGCAGCTGCCCTTGACATGTTGCCCTTGCGCATGACGGACGACCTCTAACTGATGACCTTTGTCCCCGCTCACTTCTAACGGACGCCGCCGCCATTTGTCATGGAAGCCTTTTGCTAGTTGCCGGCCGCCCGCTGCCTTCTGCATAGTGCGGGCCGAATGTTTCACCCCGACATTAAAGACGGGGCGGGCATACCTTCTGTAGGCTCCAGAGACCTACCCCACCCACCCTCACCAAAGCCACCACCCACCCTCAACAAACTCACCCACCCTCATTAACCTCAACACCTTAAACCTATCCCCTCCTTTCCTTACATGAAAATCACATGCAGCCCCATAGTGAACTTACACTGGCGGATCCATGATTTTGAAAAGGGGAGGGGGGGGGGGGGATACTGGAAAAATATTCTATAATTGCTTTTTGGCCGAGTTTTACATTTAAAAATCGCAAGATTTTCTGGAAAACCCCCCCTCTCTGGATCCACCCATGACTCGCTAGAGGATTCAGGGCATTACAAAGGAGACATGATTAATGGAATGACATGATGTATTTATCTGTACAAGATATATTGCTGATGACGACAGCATACGCTTGAGGTACACTAAAGCGGATGGAGGGGATGGGGATGGTGGAGGGGTCAGGGGTTCAAACACATCCCAGGGATCCATTACCGGTTTGATAAGACCAGATCTACCCGAACAAAATGCCGGATTTCCGGACCACACACCATCCATTGAACTTTTTTGTAATAGAATATCCAAAGACACATAGGTGTTCTTATGAAGAACAAATTAGACTACTTACGTCAGAGAAGTAACATGTTAAAAGGGAAAAAAGGTTGTTGAATGATTATGTTGGCGCTGTTTCGCCAGTATTTGCTTTTGGGATTTCTTTCTACTTGTTTTCCATAGCAAACAGCTGCACTTCCGTGCAGCTGTTTTTCTAGAATTATGAAGCTTCATATGTCAGAATCACAGGAAGTTGAAAGGGAAAAACGAACATCACTATCTACCTTCTAGCTTGCAAATACAGCAACCCAAAACACTCAGGCAGATGTTTGTTTACCTAGCCCAATGATCAAGATGTATCTATCACCTTTAGCTTGCTGACGTGGATAGAGATAAAAGCCTCACAGAAAACGTAAATACACGTAGTAGGTCGAAAAAAATAAGATGAAAATACGCACGAGGTAAGGCTCTAGGGGCCTTCCATTAAGTATGTATACATCAATGGGGGGAGGGAGGGATCCAAAAATTGTGAAAATGTGCGTACATTTTAGTACAAATCCAATGCATATTTTTGCCCAAGGGGGTGGGGGGTGGGGGTCTGACATTTTTGAAAATGTGCGTACGTACTAAATGGAATGCCCCTATATGGGGGGGGGGGGGGCAGATGAAAACCCTCGGGCGGTACAGCCTCTACCTGGCTGATGCCCCACAACAACAGGAGGAGTAAGGAGGGGGGCATACTACTCCGCAGCCCCACACCTCGGTCATAATCACTGACAATACTCCCCGCCAGCACGGCCGGGGGTTTCCCACGATCCCTGGCGCCTCCCAGGGCTGGGGGCAGACAGCCGGGAGGTGCCCTGGCAGGTGCGCGGCGTTCCCCAACATGCCGACAGGGAACACAGAAACAGCCCACTCCAGGGCTCCACCATGCACACCCTCAAGGCTGAATACCACTGCTTGGCTTTATTTCTGATATTAAAAATCACCAGTAGGAATAAAAGCTAATTATAGGCGAGTTACATATCGTTAGAGAGGATTTTGAATTTGCTTTCAAATGGTGTGTAACATGCATGGGTTTCTCTAATACTAGGGAGGTTAATCGAGATAATTCGAGATAGTTCTGCTCAATAAAAAAGAAAAAAAAAAGCAACCCCAACGCATCTCAATACGTGAGCGTATATCTCTAAACTTTTTTCTTTTTCCGGGTGTACAACTAAAGCATTTCTGAAAACTTAACTGATACTTTATTATTATAGACGCATAGTATTGAATTTACGGTATATCTTTTTGCAAATATATGATAGTATCTGAGATAAGACGTACGTTACATTTACATTAGGTTACACGTTCTTAACCTGTCTATTACTAATAACATGTAGAAATAACCAAATTATCAGTATGCAAGCTCGTCTGGTGGAATACAGGTTTTACTCCTTGTTCCACCCCTCCCACTCTCCCACCCCCTACTTCCAATCCCACCACTCACACCCCTATACCCCTACTTCTACTCCACCCGTCCGCGCCTGTTCGCTCCCGACCATCTACGTTCATTCACCGCCGGCATATCTGAGGTATCACTATATTAACGCCACGTTTATCCCCAGAAATACCTGGAAGTAACTAATGGTGGCGTGTGTCTTTTTTCCTCTCTCTATAGCAGCATGTGGGCAGGCATCTTGGAAGTGGGTGGGTGCTGTGAGGGGGGTTGGGGGATACGAGGGCCCTGAAAGGTAACTAATTACCTAATGGGAGTTCTGAGTAGGTAAGCACATCACTTGGATGAACATATAGCCCTAATGTCTTATATTAAAGTAAGAACTTGCTAGTGGGGGACTTATTGCAGTGAATCATAACAAAAATCCATTCATTGTCGTAAATAAACTCATTGCGCGAATATTTAGGCCTGCACCTACCTAAAAGTTAGGACATTAGTTTGTCAGTATATTAGTCTGTCAGTAGAACTAGCTCTGTTCTAAGCCTCAACGATACCCCAGCAATTGCAATGGGCGTACTCTTCACTAAAACTGTGAACATCCAATTATAAAACCTCTTAATGTTAACATATTTCAGGCAGACGCAGTTCCAATTTTTCCTGTATTTATTGCTCCTACAGGCTAATTTTGGCATATTTTGTAGACAAATGCATAGGAAAATCAATAGAAATATTGCATCTTATGGCAAAATAAAAATATGTAATGAAAATATTTTTAAATTATCTTCAGAAACTAAAGTACATACAACAATAAAAAGAAAAAGTACCCAAGTCTACTATTTTTATAATGTCAAACAAAGGAAAATGTCTGAGATGAAAAATTATGATGTTAACAGCTGGTAACAGGAAGTTGACTTGTCGACATATTACCCACAATTCACCTTGATTTAGCCTGCAGGTCAGCCAAAATACTAATAACCAGAGAATTGCGTCCGGGAGAAAATTTAGTGACGGATCAAGGTGATCTGCACAGAACATGATGTTCTATGGGACAGCTGTTTCTACGTCAGATTTTGTGTATCACATTAGATAAGCTTAGACCTTCGTAGAAACATAGGAAAGGTTAATGTGCACATTAGGGACCACCATCCATCACGTAACGTAAACGTAACGTAAAAATTGTCACAATAAGTTTCATATTGTTGACAAATAATCAAAAGATATCAATTCAAAATTCTGATATACTTTAGTTGTAACCTTACTGAAAGATTAGAGATACGTTGACGTATAAGGATGCGTCGATGTTGCTTAACCTCCCTTAATAACCGTGATTAACGCCTAAGGTTAGATGTTTCCCTTTTTTGTTCAAAAGCGGATGCGGCCTATGATAGGCCAAATCCAGATTCAATTAAACCAGACGTTGCATGACAGGAACTTGTAGTGAAGCCCCGAGTGACGCCATACCATATAAAAGATGGATGCCTTGTTGATATCAAAGAGAAACAAAAGATCAGTTCAGCTTATTAAAATTCGACTACATGTAACTAAATCATATTCCGTCCCTGGAAATTGCACAAAGATGATAGAAATCTGATTAAAAAGAATATGACGGAACCCACCTAAGCCGTATATTGTAACTTTAGAGTGAATAACCGTGCACTCTCCTCTTCCTAATGGGTCAGTTTATTCCTTAACAAACAACCTGAGCATCTCTTTTTGAAATCCTGGACATATTCAGCCAAGTATTTGACGTCGCAGAAAATCTTCTTATAACGTCGTAGAACCTTATTATAAGGTTACAGTTACGTCGCATCTTGGCTGGAAATCGCTGGGTGGAGGTGCACCAAAACAGAGAGTTACCCCTCCCCCTAAACCGCAGAACATCCCAGCACGTGGCTTGATGGGGTCGTCAAAAAGTTCGCCAGTAGTACTACACACAGTTACCCCTCCCCTCACCCACCCAGGAATCCGCTATGGGCATTCCGCACGGTTCCCACTCCTTATGACGACCGAGGAACGATCAGCTTCGGCAACATGCCAATAAACTCCTACAGTTTTCCTGAAAACAACGCCGTCAATAATAAAACCTGGCACTGGCAGCAGCCAATTTGCTCGTTCTTCCTGCATGCAGGGGCCACATCATTAAATCTAAGCGGACGTATTCATGACGATTCATCATTTTCTCCGCCGACCAAATCGCCGTGACTGGCTGCACTTTGGGCCTTAATTGAAACCATTGGCGGGGAAAAAGGAAACAAAAGTGAAATCCCTTAATGCGGGCATTGTTACAGGATAGCCCCGTCATTGACTCAGTCGGATTGTTTTACGTTCTAAAAGCGTCCGCTCCAATTCTTAGACCTAGTCCCTACTGGAGGAAACAAACAGGTCTCCTGGTCCTTTGTTTTATCTAACCTCCTCCAGGCACATTATCAAAGCACTATTTAAGGATCAACCTAATGTAGCAAGACGCGGGGATAACCTTCATTAATAATGTAGAGTCCGACCCCCGCACCTCTTTCTTCTGTCTACATCTAAGGGTGTTAATCATGATTAATGTTGCCAATACCCTGATTTAAGTCGCCCCGGACCAGCAGAAAACTCCCATTAGTTATCCCAGCTTGCCATTGTTTTCCCTCACGATCAATCACCGCGTCGATCTATCCTAATTTCTGCCAGGGGCCGCTACTTGAAGCTGTCAGAAATTACAATCTGTTTGCCACTTGCACGACACAGTTTTACACTTACTCCGCTGAGGCACACGGGACTGTGCACCCCCTGGAGGGGTGGGGTGGGTGGCTGGGAGGGGGTGGGGGGGGGGGGGGGTGGGGAGGAGGTGAAGGTTGGTCGCAGGGGGGTATGTCGAGGAGGGGATCATTTGTCATTTGTCATGCACCACCCCACAAAACACCATGCCCCGACCCCTTGCTCCCTTCACTCACCCACCAACAACTATTGTCACATGTCTGTGGCCTTCTCTTAATCATAGGTGGATCCAGGCTTTTTAACGTGGTATTACAATACACGACTTGCGCTTCACGAAATAATACCGTTAAGACCTTTAATTTTGTAAATGGGGCCATTAAGGTTCATTAAAGGCCTAGGATATGTCACCTTTCCAATACCCTTGCAAGATCTTTGATGAACTTAATTTTGAAGGTCACCTCAAAAAGTTTTGGAAAGGTCTTGTAAAGGCGACCTTTCCATTACCTTTAGCAAACCTCAATGGCCCCATTTACAGAAACTCAAAGGTCTTAAAGGTCTATTTTCGTGCAGTGTTGGGCTGTGGTATCGGCACAATATAATGACATTACAGACTATTTGCATACAGGGGTGATTATATTGTTTCAAATTGGTAATTTGGAGTATTTTACACATGTGTAACAAAGACCTTCTCTAATATGTACGATTACCTGTCGACATTTTCATATTGCATCTCAAGCCATGTAGCGTAATATAACCTTGATACGTCACTAAAGCATGTTGTATTAAAATAAACATGTTTGATCTGAATTTATGCAAAAATCTGCTGGCTATTGGGGTAGAATCAGTCGATTATAGTACCGACCAATTGAAAAGCAGCTAGTGAATATGAGGCTTCAGTCTAAATTTGCCTTGATTCATATTTCAATTGAGATCGGTTTATTTCACTTTACTGTCAACATGAATGCATATATACATGCAACGCACTTGCCGGCCAACGTTGAATCGTACCTCTGCCGCCCCTGTCGCCTTTATTCTACATGCCCTCAACCTCATAATTAGTCTTGTCGTAATCATATGCAGAGCTCAGATTTGTCGACATCACGCGAGACTCTCGTCAGGGCACGAGGTCTCGTAGGGGGTCAGTGGGGACAGTGGGCAGTGCTCACCTTCTGGTCACTTATGGGGCGTCGATCGTTACCCAACCAGGCGATGTTTTAGTGACGTTTGGGGAATGTTTTGTTTATCACCATTATATTAGAGTACCGTAAAACTTCTGTTATATCAAGGTGATATTGAGACCACACTGACACAAAGAAAGTCACTTAAAGTTCAGGTTAAAATAAACCATAATTTCGATTGATCAGGTCGAGAACAAGCAACTGAACAGAACGTTATCGTGACATTACTATCAAGTGAGGTCAAGACAAAACTTAAGAGGTGTGTAAAAATGTTACTATTAAGTAAGAATGTGGTTGCACATAATCACATCACAAGAACGTCGTTGTTACCTAAAAAAGTGATTTGTTGATGCAATGTCACTATAACGCTTTACAAAAACGAACAAATAACATAACTGGAAAGTGTTCATACCATTGCACGTTTGGCCTGTAATCCTCTGATTCGTTTTATAAACAAAAATGTTTATTCAGAGAATTCTTTATTCTTAGAAGAACGGCAATAGAATAATGGAAATTTCATACGTTTTTCTCCTTTCTTAAGCAAGGGGCACTACCATTGTAATTACACATTCCTCAAAAACTTGCAACTATGAATCACATCCCATTACAGCCTTATAATTTCGAATATCAATACAAAAAGCTGACAAGACTAGTTACAAAATAGTAAAACATCCTAAATGACAAGTGACCAAATAGTAAAACGTCCAAACAAAGAAGTAACAAAATTCTACTCAATAATTGATAAAATCAACCCTAAAACTGACAAGTAACAGAATACTACAACGTCCACTCTGTCCACCATAATTATTTTGTTGGTGCCCTGCATGCTGGTCACTTCATTTGGCTGGCCTTTAATCGGCCCTTCGCGTGCCTGCCGGGACCCAGCGCCCGGGGGTAGCGGTCACATGGGGTGGCCAAACGTTATGGTAGGGGCCGGTAAACATTGGGCGACGTTTGATGTGAGAGCAGAGGGAAGGGGTTAGGGGAGGGGCCGGACAGGGCCCCGGAGTTATGGCGTCTTGACTCGCCATTGTCCCTCAGGGGGGAGGCACTCAGAGGGGAGGGGGGGGGGGGGGGGAAAGGCTGCTCAGGGCCATAAGGGTCGAGTGGGGAGGGAGTGTTGAAGCAAAGCATTGAACTCCAAGCCAAGGATACAACGTTATTATAACGTTGAAGCAACATTCTGGTTGGTTCTGTATTGGTTCTTGTTATATTCTTTTGATGACTCCCAATTATGTTGCTGTGACCTACTGCTGTGACGTTATATGGTGACATTACGTTCTGGTTACGTTCTTCAGCACAAACAGAATGTTCTTATAACATTCTGTTATGGTTTGGTCTTACCCTCACCCATAAATGACATAATAATAACGCTCTGATTCGGTGAGGTTTCAACCTCATCATCAATAACGTAATTGTTACGTGCCATCTTAGTAAGTAACAGATTGACTAAAAAAGTATGGTTGCAGAACGTTTCCGTTACGTTGTAGGTTGGCTGGGCTATGGGGGTTTACTTTTTAGGGATAAGTAAGTCTTATTCCCTCAACTCATTATTCTGTTAATTTAGCTAGTCCCAGCTGCAGTCATCCATCACTGGACCATGAACCAGCTCTGGATGGATTTCCTTCATCAAGAGTTGACAAGAACGCTCGCATAAACGGATGTTTCTTTATTGATGTCCAACACATGTGATATATGTCACAGAAATCCAGTTAGCATTTCACTAGTCCCTAGGCATGCAAGTCCACTCAACTCACACAACCAAACGTTCCTAAACAAAACCAATCTGCGGAGTTTACTCTAGTACCCAGCCTCCTTGGCCTGCTATGAGGTCCTTACTAACTGGTGGTTGAACAGCTCTAAGCTCCAGGTGCCCAAGTGCTACCTCGTCACTACAACCTAACTTTGGACTTAATTCCCCACTGCGCAGATGTGGAGATACTCTGCCTATGCCTGAGCGACAGCCTTTTTATATGTGTGATCTTAAACTTGGAATGATGCTACAACATTACAGCATTATGACAATAAACGGTTAAGAACGTTGTATGTTTATGTAAAGATTCAGTGAGTGGCTCACAAATCTTACATAATAATGAATTTTTATCTATCATATCCATATACTCTGGATTGAATAGCAAAATCTCCTGATAGCCGCTGTAGATAGAACAGTACTTACTTAAACACTGGGTATATAGGCTTCCCTGCAGAGTCCCCTCCCTTCCCAACGAGCAACTCAGAGCTGCTCACGTTGACCCTTGGCCAGTCGTTATGGACGTAGGAATGCCCACACACTGAATAGGCCGCCCAAAAGCCATGCCCTGCCAAAAACGCACAGAAAGGCTACTTTCTTGTGTGTATGTAATTACATGTAGGCCTATGCATGTACATGCTTATGTATGCAGGTATTCATGTTTGTGGGTAAACAGAGACACAGACACAGACACAGACACAGACAGACACACATATACAGACACAGACACACGTACACACATACACACACGCACACACACACACACACACACACACACACACACACACACACACACACACACATACACACACATACACACAAACACACACACACACATACAGGGCATGTACATCTGTATCTTATATACTTAGTTAAGAATAATCATTAGAGTGTTATTTGATAATGTTCTGTTTTCTCTTTTTTAATCCCGCAATAGCAGCAACCCTCTTATGTCTACATTTAATATACATATAAATGTATGCATCCATACATGTAAATATGCCAGTATGAACCCATAAAACATGATTCAATAACATGGTGATTGATATTGTTGTTTACCGCCATAGGTTCGTTTTATAACATGGTTTACCATTTCCCAACAACACCTACGCATATAATTAAGGGTCATATTTTCATCATCCATAGGGACTTTTTTGTCAATCACAACTGAAGAAGAACCGAGTAGAAAGCATTGATTTTCCGCAGGTGGAGGCTCTCACCGGTATCGGCAATTTCATGCAAAAATCAGAAATAATGGGATAACATTTCTGATTAATAATGACACTGCGTCTATAAATAATGTGTTTATCAGACAGGTACTTTCAGGGGAGTCGGTTCTATTCTGTCGATATCATAAACAGGATGACATTGTATCCAGCCCATCCTATTCTTTGCAGCAGCCCATGTAATTAACCTGTCGACCTTTGCCAATTATACCACATGATACTTACTGTAACTTTTACTGGGTCTATCTATCTGTGTTTGAGATGAGGAAAGGTTGTCCGTAAAGGGAAATTGTACCAGTAGGAAATGCGAAAACCAATCTTCTAAAAATGAAAATGTGTATGACCATGTGGTTTACAGATATAGATCAGGAACGTGATCCAAAATGTGAAATATAACCTACATATGTTTGGAGAGCAAAACCATTTACATGTAATATAATAATGGAAATATAATCTATTTGTATTAAAAAATAATCTGCTCAATTTAATATCAGCATGGCGACAATATCCTTTCTGGCTACAATGACGTTACCTGCAGTTTGTTTTGTGCTTATTGTTTATAAGTGCAGATAGCATGGCCTTGTTTAGGCATGAGGACACATATCCCGGGTCACACCTTGCTATTTGTCATGCTTTGACAAGAGTCCAGGTAGAATAAATACTGAAAATCGGTACAAAGGCTTAATCTCCTCCTCTATTTTAATCGTAATCGTCGACGTGGCAGTATGAACGTGTAAATCGGGCTTAACATGTGTTGGTTAAAAGAAAAATCGTGCTAATTCAATCCATGTACTTTTCTATCTCACACGTTGTTCATTAGTCGCAGGTGACACTTTCCAATTGTATGTGATGCACCAGAACAACAAAAAACAATACAACATGCACCGCCAATGCATTTACCGAGAAGAACACAAATGACAAGAAATTCCAGGAAGGTGATTTCTTTCACAACCACAAAACAACAGCCATTGTCCATATTGTTCCATACAGCAGGCGCAACTGCGTTGAAAAGAACAAAAACTGGTTCCAAACAAAAAACATGCCATCTCCATTTTTGACAAACTTGTAATATCTGCTGTACTGCATAGTTTTAGGTTCTGTTATATTGGGTTTCTTGACATGTGGTGGCGTGAAATGCTGATGAAAAGGTTTCAGTGATAAAGCCCCAGGGGACGACTAGTCCCAACTGGGCCACATATTGTCATTCAGATAATAATTATGAAGCAGTCATATATCTATAGGTTAAGGCTTGAACTTTTTTCCTACCTACCTACAAAGATGTGCTGATACACAATGCATTCCAGCAGAGTATCAATGATATATGTAACTTTTTAAACCCAACCTGTACTGGTTTTTTTTTATAGCTCAAAACAAGTACACAAGGACTAGAAGAACCAGAAATGTAGATTTGCAATGCATAGCTGTTAAAAGAGGAGTGCAGAATTAAGATCGTACAGATGTTCTATACATTATAATTTTAACAATATCCAAATTTCGGGCCACTATATCACCAAAATACGGTCATATCTGCAATATAAAGAATTGAAACCTTTCAGCTCCGGAAGTTCTTAAATATGTTGCCCAAAGTAATATTTAAAAAAATCTGACTTGTCTTTTATTTAGATATAAAAGAAATTATACACACCCAATCATTAACTACAAATGTATTCTTAAACTAGAGATTTAATACGGAAACATCCCATAGTGATCTCTCTGCATGTTCTGGGCATCATGACCACACCATCTGGAGTGAACCTCCCGCCTGACATTGTTGCCATATTTACACTGAGATATTTTATGGGGTTCCATGCTCACTGATAAACTGTCTTTGTTGCAGATGCACACAGAATGAAGTAATTATCTAAGAAGTGGTTTTCTTACAAAAAATCCAAACAAGAGAGAAGCCTAATACTTTCTTTGGGGTCCAATCTGTTGGTTAAAGTTGTTTATATTGTGATGAATGGCTATTCATCCAAATATGTAGAGATCAAAATAAGAGAAAATAAGGTAATATTATAAAAGGTATATATGTTCGAAAAGGAACGAAAGTGTAAAAGAACGAAATATGTAAGAATGAACGAAAGTGTAAAAAGCCCGAAAAAGAGGCACGAATATGTAAAGGAACGAAAGTGTAAAGGAACGAAAATGTAAAGGAACGAGACCCGGAAATATGTAAACCGGAAGTGAAATGTAAACCGGAAACGAGAATGTAAACCGGAAGTGACGTCAGTTGTAGATCACGTGACTGAAAGCAGCCAATCAGAGCTGACCTCTAGGGTATATAAAGGGGCGGTGAGGCCCGAATAAACAGAGTTCTTTAACAGTTCTCCTTGTGTCCAGACGTGTCTTCTTTCCTGAAACAACCGCTAAGATGAGCCGATCCGAGCAATTAACCAGAAGTTAGGATAAAATAGTCGAAGTTCGAGATGAATAGGAGGAACTTAGGGTAGGGGCCCGACGGCCCGAGGAACGAGGAACGAAGGACCGAAGTAAGGCACGAAGGCCCGAAACCGTTCCGGAAGCCGAGGCGCGGCATGGCACGAAGGCATGAAGGGCGAGACGAAGGAACGAAGTCCGCGGGGACGAGGGCGCGGCAGGCACGGCCCCACGCTACCAAACAATAGGCGACTGTCGGCCCGACGGCCCCGCGGACCGGAACCACGGGGTGGACCGCCCGGTGGGGGTGAATGCTGGTCTGGGAGATAGAGCGAGACGAACCCCGGCCGACCCGTACCCCTACCATAATTTCCCTTCCCCGCAGTTCTCCGTTTGACATCGAGCGCCGATTCCCGACCGATTCGCTCAGCCCCCCCCCTCGTGCGCGAGGCACGACTCTAAAAACACATCTCGGTTCTTGGCCCGGATTCCCCGTCCGCCCCGAGACCCGAACAACCCCCACGTTCCTCTGTTGTAAGAATCGGCAACCCCGACTTACCAGAGAATGTCACAATATCAACAATTTTTGGTTGTTCAGGTTTAGAGGAAACACGTCTTTTTTCTGGTCCATCTTTTAATTGTATCACATTCAGTAATCAGCAACAGCTGCCATGAAAGCAAGAGTCGAAGAAATTCTTTGAAATCATATTTCCAATAGCAGTACTTTGTGAAATCTGAAGTCCTTCTAGTAAGCAAGCTGGGCGTACAAAATTATCTGAAAGAAAATACTACTTATCTGGAGAATACTACTTATCCCTCTATTTACTTTCTCTCTTATATCAAAACAAATATCAGCTTATCAATGTAATATGACTGATATCTACATCATTCGCATTCAATGTACCGGAAGACCAATGTAAAGTATTGCGTTAAAGCAGAAAGAAAAATCCCTCAATCTAGTATACCTACTGATGGCAAAAGCAGAGTAGGTTCACGGTATATTTATAGCATCTACGCAGCTTGCACATTTTATCGTTCTACTAGGAATTAGATGAAATATCTCAGGATGATGGGGTACCCTTTTGTAGCCCATGTTGCTTGTATTTATG
Source organism: Lepidonotus clava (assembly GCA_936440205.1). Classification (NCBI taxonomy): domain Eukaryota; kingdom Metazoa; phylum Annelida; class Polychaeta; order Phyllodocida; family Polynoidae; genus Lepidonotus; species Lepidonotus clava. The sequence continues at coordinate 10,591,329 of OW387142.1, read as the reverse complement.
TCCACTATGAGGACAGAAGTAAGAGGGTTCCATTCACATTAAGTTTTTTTAGGTTTCAGGAACAGCTCAATAAGCGTGGGTGACACTGAAAGATCGTAAGTTGAGGACTAAAGACGACTATGGGCAGCCATGGGGGCGGCTGATCATTCAGTTATTAGAAGTGCGCATTGATATTTTGTAATTGTTCAAAAAAATATGAAATTACGGATTGGACAATTATTAACAACTGCAAATAAAAAAACTGCAGGAATTCAGCAATTTATCTTTGAACGAATTCTAACCTGCTTTATTTTTCTCTACAACTTTAGAGTGTGATCGTCTCCAAAACGAAATAATGCATGCAATAAAACCAAATCTTCCTCAGCATTACATGTAGACTTGTTTGCAATTGGTCGTTTAAAGCATCACAGGGTCGCTCAAGTACCTGTATTCGATGATTTAGTTGAAACAACTTATCCTTCGTGAGGAGCTGATGATTTCATGATGAGTTTAGTGTTTGTAATCATTGAATGTTTTCAAGTGGAATTAAAGATCAAACATCTTAAGTCGTTTAATGGAAACCAGGTTCAACACCTTTAGTACACGAGCACCATTACAGAGAACTTTAAATATACAATACATGAGTCTTACATATCCAATTGCTATGTACTTCCATTACTACGGAAAGGGTGTAAAGTAGTCAATTGAGGTAATCGAATTCTGACGTTAACATATTTTGAACCATGATCATGTCATTATTTAGAAAAAAAACTCTATTTAACTCTATTAATCAAAGCATAATTTTCTCATTGTATGACCCTTCCCACGTGGTGATGATCAAACATATACGATTATTACTCTTACACTTTTCCTCTTTGTTACCGGTTAACTCATACAGCCTTTTCACAATTTATATTTCAATGTTTTCAGGGCACTTCACAGCATCATATAAACCCCATCTTTAGCTTTATCTCAAGTGAAAAGGGAACGGCATTTTCCATGGACTGTTCTCTCAACAATTCTGCGACGATTGGGGCACAGCTTAATGCTATTAAGGCAAGTTGTCAACGCGCTCCCATTGACGAGATTAACATTTCCTAATCCTAGTCCAATTTACAAGACAAATAGGATTTCAGAATTATCAAAACACAGTCATTATGACTTTGGAAAAGAGGAGAAGATAAACTAATTATCTGTTGAATATTGTGGAAGATGTTATCGACTCTGGTAGATACATTGTCATTCCCGCGCAAGCAGTGACACAACAAGCATGTTCTGTGACCATACTCTTTTGGTCAGTCTATAACCTTCCCAATTTTCAATAATAAGAAACACTATCTTTAGGTACAAGCTGAAAACGTCTGCCCGGCCTAGCCATGCATCCAATCGGAGGTCCAGACGAGAAAACCTCTAACCCAATATACATACTGTAAGGAATCTACCAAGGTACAGGGTATATAGTGACATTTCGCAAATATCACGGTGAGCCAGGGTTTCGGCTATTGAATATTGATGTAAAACAATGCCCAATTGATTAAATGCCATTGAGAATATTATAATAGAGAGATGGATTCTTTGTAGAGCTCAAGGGCCATAAGAATTAAATATATTATTCTACCAAATACATAAAACAGCAAATATAGATATGATAAATGCATGGGCTCTAGCTTGATTTGAAATGAAGAATAAAACTGATTAGTCACATAGGCATGATTGCTAACTAAAGAAATAGATCTAATGGCGCGTCCCCAATTCGGCGACTAACAGTGGCGATTAGTGCATTTCCCCGGTGACCAAGGAAGAAATTGGTCGCTGGGCAACTAACTAGTCGCCGGGCTACTAAATTTTTTCCCTCCAAGTTGGGACGCTCTTGTAGTTAATCGCCAGGTGACGAGAGGACATTTTAGTATGTCACCTGGCGATTAACTAATCGCCGGTGGGTATAGTAAAATATGAAACATGTCAAATATTTTGCTCAGAAACCCCGGCGATTAGCGGTTTAGTCGCTAGGCATGACTGCGCTAATGTACACTTGGTCACCGGGCTACTAACAACCTTAGTTGTCCGCCAACCAACGAAATCTAGTCCCTCAAGTGGGGACCTGGCTTTTGGGCGCATGAGATGCTTTAATCTAGTGAGTTCAAAACAAACAGATCTTTACAGCTGGGGTTCTAGAACGCTCAGTCTCTCTGGGCCTGTCCTTGGTTGTCTAGTTGAGTCTGTACATTTACATCCTCTCCATTGTCGGCCTAATCCTCTTATCCCAATACAGCGTAGAAAGGTCATTTGACAAAAGCACTAATGTACTCATTTCAAACCAGGTAACTAAGCCGCGTCCCCACCTTGGCTACTAATGAGGGTGACTGAGGTTTAGTTGCCTGGCGATTAGTAAATAAGTATGTCATTGGGCGACTAACTAATCACCAGTAAAAAAAATTAATTGCCACGATGGGACGCTCTTGCCATCAAACTGCCGGTGATTAAAGGATACATTAGTTGCCCTTCCTGGTGATTAAGTGCACTAATCACTGACGACTATAAAGAAATATAAACATGTAAAATATTTTGCCTACAAACCAGGGTGACTAGGTGGTTAGTCGCCAGACAACACAGAGCCTCTGTTTTGTATGTCGCCGGGAGAATTACCATGTTAATCGCCGCCAATTTTTCTAATCTAATTACCCGAGTGGGGACTTTATGATGACAGTGCAAATTTCCCAGGACAGGAATCACCGTTTGTTGTTATATTTGGTTACATACAAACTAACTCAACACGTATTTCAGGAAAACTGTTGACAAATTGTCGACAAAATAAACGTTTGCTTTACATGGTATTGTCTCGTGCTCTACGTGATTAAATAATGATTCAATTATATTTCTATAGTTAGGCCTACCTTATTTTCCAAGTTTTTGCCAAACATATTGAATTTAGGTTCTTTTAACAAAATGGACGGTGGAGATCAAATGTCAAACAATACTAGGTGATCTGGTTACATGATAATCCTAGTGGTCGATATAATAAACACCTCATAGTAAAAAGGAAAAACTACTTAGAAACAGTCTTTAATCTTATTCCTACATATAGTAACTTAAAAACAAATTAATTCAAGCTATGTTTGACGGAAAGTCCCAAAAAGTCCCAAAAATATGCTGACATTGTTTTTATCGTAAAGAATACTAAAGTCAGTACCACCCCTAATGTCCAACTTTGTAGTACATTTTCTTGATAGGCTGGTAAACTTATGAATCCATGATGTCAAGGCAGTACTTAATGCACTACCTGTGTTGTTTAAATAACATAAGTCTTCCATAAGCCAATAACATTAGTGATACAAACTCAATTTTTCTTTATTTCACGTTTTGTCCAATCTCAAGTGGTCACTTGATATTGGACAGGTATATTGCAATAGTCTTTTTGTAACAGTCAAAAACTCACAGGCGATATGGGCTTCAATTTCTTTTTGCATCACTGTCATATGGACGATCCTTTAAGAAAGCCAAATTTGAAAATAACACTTATACAATAAACGTATTGGATATATTATTAACATCCTATAGGGTGAGGCAAGCTCAAATCTTAATTTACGGAGGGTCCTTTCCTTGCTTTTATTTTTGAACTACATAGAAATGTGCTAATTTCTTTATCAACGTGATAAATTTCGTTTGTTTTTAACAAATGAGATATATTTCTATGATAAATGTATGAATATAACTTCAATGTACGGTGTCACTTACTCCTGATTGTTAAAATGTGTTGTAATATTATTGGCTAAAATAACAATAGTGCATTCTGTTTCTCATAACCTTAAAAGTTAAAGCCTCAGTTATCAACTGTCCTTACTTGGTCAGACTATGTGTTTTTGGACAAAAAACGTTTACTCAATCCCAAGCTCTAATAAATGAAACTTCAGCATTTCTCGCTCTTTATTTACCTACAGACACTGGTTACTTCCCATTACTTTCCTATCAGGATGCTTTGAAGTTTTCTCCTCCGCCCCCACTGTATTTGGAGGATTTCCTGGCTTCTCTTGGATTTCAGAATAGGGATTATTATGACGGGCGTTACCTTTATGTGTCTGTATCAGCTGAAGGTCGAGTACTCATTGCTAGGTTTTCCTGGAAAATGTTGAATGCCAGCTAAAGAAAACCAATGCAAGTTGAGTATATACGCCAGGCTAACCTTTCTGTCAGGCACATTAATACCTTTTAAAAATACAGAGGACTGTTTACTAATCTCCGTTATCTCTGATTTTATGGTCTTGTGGCCTTTCAAATTTGTTATATAGAGAGAACAGAAATCTAAGTATGTTAATTGAGATAACGTTCAAACCATCGATCCTTGATATGATGTGATAGGAGAGAAAGAATCATTCAAGATATCTAAAATTGTACAAACAGTACAAGTAAAATAAACACCTTTCTCCAATTTACTTCCTCATCATGTCCTACAGAGCTTACAGCCCACAGACCTTTTTTCTGCTAGACATAACCAGTACCCTTGATTTGACTTGAACCCTCTCACTTCCCCATGGCGCTAAGCTTTATGGCTCCAGTAAATGATAAAGCATACACCGATCTGGGCCCGACGTTAAATAGCTCTTAAATCAAGACTGATTTCCTTTCACTGCTACCTTCATCGGCGATTGCCCCTACAAGGGCTCCTGCAAAATTGGCCCTTTTGAAGATATTGGATTCGGTTTGGGAGGTAGGCTTTTTTATGGGCGGGCTGCGTGATAAGTGTGCCTCTGTTTGGAGAATCATTGAGCGCCATTAAACGGCCGACTGCTAGGGAGCAAGACGCCTTGTTAGCTGCTCTGCGCATGCGCCGGGGAAGGAGGATGGAGCTTGCTTCCTGACAGGCGGCTTTTGGCGGGGGAATGGGGCGCCGTGTGACTTTAAAATAAATGGCTATTAGTCTAGATTACATTAATTAACAAGCTTAATACGGGGATTTGAGGGGGGAAACTGTCACAGCTTACACTAGAATTAAGTGATTTTTATATAACATTTGACAAAATCTATTCAATATCATCTACACAACGACTACTGTAAATAAAATGGCAATCAGCAATCATTAATGAAATATTTTTGTGATAGTACATTTAGTTTTTTCATCGTCACATGGCTCAGGCGCTCCAAATACAGACGTATTTGGAAAAACACATTCAAGAGAAGAAATACGATATACTGTACACATGTCTTGGGGGTCTTGAGAGGTTTTGGGTCTTGAGTCTATAACACCCTCCCCATCTGTAAATCCTTATACATTGGAAACAAAGGTCATAAAAATTGGGGAAGCCGCCTACACTCTGGAAGAACATACCCGTCTGAAGACAGCAAATAAAATACATCACTGCTTACAATATCTCCCAAGCCATCTTGTGTCGTAACAGAAACATTCTGCAACCATACTTTTTTTTAGTAAGTTTGTTACTTATAATTACTAACAATTACGTTATTGATGGTGATGTTGAAACCTCACTAAATCAGAATGTTATAACATTTCTTTTGGTGAGGTTAGGACGAAACAAATACAGAACGTTATAAGAACATTCTGTTTGGGTTAAAGATCATAACCAGAATGTAAATAATGTCACAGTGCAATGGCATGGCAGTGCATTGCATCAAAAGAAAGGTAACAAGAACCAAATACAGAACCAACCAGAACGTTGCTGAAAGGTTATGATAATGTCACATCCTTGCCTGGGTCCGTACCCACATATCCCCAATCCACTCCTATTTGGAGCCCCATAGCGGGACCACAGGAGCTAATAAGGCGAAGAGAGGGTAGCGCTAAGCAGGCCTTATATGATGGAGTGGTAAGGGCCTCCCCCACCCCCCACACCGTGTCACCTACCACACTCTGCCTTCATCAAGACCAATTGGCGGTATTAGATAAGATATGGGCGCGGGGCGACCCGTCCACTCCACGCCCCTCCGGCCGCCATATGTATTAACTACCCACAGACATTGGTATTTGCTGCGAGGTAAACGCTCGTCCGCCCACCTGCCAATTTAGGATGTGTGAAGCTATGCAAATAACCCTCTGGTCGGCAGATACGCCTTATATTATTGTGGATATAAGTGGATTTTTCTGTATCTTTATATATTGGGTTATTATTTTTGGGCTGATGATATGTTATATCGAGGTATTATGCGTTGATACAAGACGTTCTCTAATTATTTGGCTTGCACGGTGAACTAATTGGCACTAATTGATTGTTTAAGTAATATGACAAATAACGATAAGTGGCCCACTGCAAACACTGATCGGTTAGTCAAATAGGAGGGCTTTCGCTGTTTGGTCCATTTCTAACATAAGAAATGACCCCTTTATAATGCCTTTTTGTTCTAAAGGTTCCGCCATGGACTAATTTCAAGCCACGCCATCTTACAACCAACTGTCCTGCAACTGGCCACTGTGGTTGTGTTTGTACTTTATACAATGGGTTTTCAGGTAATTATCATGTGACCAGTGTAAATGTCAATACCCTGTTTTTGATTACGACGATGAATCAAGGTAATAAACACCTTTTGAACTACCTACCAAAACGTAATGTAATCTGTGTGTCATATGGCCTTGAAGCTTAACAGATAATGCTTTTATTCGGTAATTTAAAAAAAAGAAAATTAGTGTTAAAGGCAGACTTTTTCCATGTGGCAAAGGTGCATTATGATACCAATAGCTATAAGGACAGTTTTCTAACTGCAAAAGTTCAGAGGCAATTTCCTCTCAGGTTTCTGTCAATCTTTCAGGATAAATGGCAAGCAAAGAGCCTGTATTCAACAGGTAAACAGGTAAAAGGGCGAATCCCCGATATTGAAGCATTATGTACAGAAAACAATAATATTTTCTAAAAACTCCTATGCATCATGGAATATATGAACTCACAGTGTTTTCGTATAAGCGCTCCAGTGTGGCCCGTCGCATTATGAAATAGTGAAACAACTCAATGTCTCACAACAAGGACATATCGCTGTTACAACAGGTCCAGGAGGCATTTTCAGAACAAAATCTTAGTTAAAGATTTTTTTTCTTTGTTGTAATAAGATTTTCTTAAAGATAAGAGAGGTTTTAAGAAGAAGAAAAGAATTCTTTGTAAAGGCTGTATAAAAAATCTTTGTTCATTAAAGAGACCTACAACCTGATCTTAGACCCAGTATGGTCAATGTTATATCAATGGCAAAACACAGGTAAGAAAGTAATTTTACCTAGGTATTTTATAACATGATGTTAAGAATCAATCGATTCTTAAAAAGCATCTTTGTACAATTCAACATCAAATTTGAATTAAGAATATCTTATTTTGGTTACTAAGATTCACCCGTTTCTTATTATTTTGTTATGAAATACCCTCCTGCTTTTGAATTGTGCCTGTTCTACTTGACCGATTTTAATTTTGTAAAAGTATCTGGAAATTATATAATTATTTGGATCTAAATATCCAGAAATTGTCAACTCAAAAAAGTTTGTAGAAGTGGGTTAAATTTGATGCTGTTTTTTGCACAACAGTGCATGATTTGATAAAACCATCGTTTACTGTTATACATGCCATTAAGCGATGGGCCACTGAGAGTTTTGTTCATTCAAAACCTTGATATTGAATTAGACTAGACGAGGGGAAGGGTACATCGCGCGGGATTTCATTGATTTTATTCCTATAGAGCTTATTCTGAGATTCCAAATGGTACCAAGGATGTTTACATTTCAAATTTAATAAAGGAGGTGTCAGGTTCCGAAAATAACATTGTCAGAATAGACAATTTTAATTACCTTAGTATTGAGTAATAATTGTTATTCAAATATGGTTTGAACTACAAAGCGATACACTCGTGTGTTCTTTTGCCACATTCTTTTTGGTAATTTTACAGAATACTCAATTTGAATGGACACCAAATGGAAGATAATAAGTTATTTTCTAAAATTAAAATGTTCCAGGCGCATTCCAATGAAATCGATGATATGTTGAGTCCTTTTGTTGGATTTTACAGAACGAGTAATTAAGTTAAACCTTTGTCTTTATTTTTCATCAATCTACCCGTTCTTTACCCATTTCTCTGACTTTTTTTTAAATAGAGTATCAGAGACAGGAACTTCGGTGTATCAGTTCTTTCCACCACACAGCTATGCAATGGAAACTGTATTTTCTGAAAGCCACCACCCTTTCCATGTTCACCAATCATAATTCTCTTGCTCCTTTAACAGCCTCAGAACACCCCATACAACACATATACTATATGAGTCATGTAAACCATCACCACGAGCATTTGCTACACACATAATAAAAAAATCCCTAAAGCCTGGTTTTCACTAACCGATTCTGACTGTCGGAATTTTGGCAATTAATCATTTTTCACCAGTGATATGACAAATAAAACCATGCATCCTACATATCACTCGAAAGGGAATTTAAGCCCGGTTTTAATGATATGTAACATGTCTATGATTATTCAAAATTTCAAATGCCGATTTCTGAAATCGGGAGCAAAATCGGTTAGTGAAAACCAGCCTCCAGCCTCCCTTACATTGTAACTACTGTATCCTATAGTCTCAGGTGGCGTGTGCCCCGAGTTAGTACCTGCAGCGTCCCTGCTTTAAATGGCCGAATGCTGTAGTGGGCCGGTAATTAGATAAAGCCCTTAGGGCTGGCCACTATACAATACTACAGCCACGGCCGAGCAGCTCCGAGCAGCTCCCCGCTGAGCAGAACAGGGCTTTACGAGCTGCTCATAAACAATTGCGGGTTATGATTTAACTAGGGGGAGAAGGGATAAAACTACTCGCGAAACAGGCACTGTGTAGAAAGACATGTGGTGTTCATTTTAAGGATTCTTATCGTCTTATGGTTCGTGATTGTGAAGCTGAGTCTTTACACTTGTTTATTGTTATCTAAAAGTACTTAAATAGATACTGGAATCTTAGCCATACTGTACAACAATTGAAAAGATGTTATTTTCTTTTTTAACCATGTACACAATAAAGCAATTGAAAAGAATATAATTATGTATATATATATATATATATATATATATATATATATATACCCTTGAGTTTGACAAGGCGCACTGAAATAAGACCCGAAGCAATATTAAACAACTTTTTATATTATTTATTTTGGCTCATAGATATAACATGATCATATTTACAGATCTGTCCATGAAGGAACCAACGAATGCTGACACGACGAAATCCATACTATTTTACAAATACATCCGAGATTCTACGATGCAATTTCACCTAACTGCCTTGAATTTCAGGCCGAAACCATTTGTGTGAAAATAACACCATGTATGTAATACTAGAAATTGAAGCGAGAAATAGTACAACCTCATCATTGGTTGGTGGTCATTTGATCTCGAAGCCCGGAAGAGACGAAGCCCATCCTAAGTAATGTACATCTTTTACTATCTTGTCAAAATATGGTATTGCAGTTTTGCAGTTTTTGAAAGTTTATTTCCAAAATGTACGAGTTTTTTTTTTTTATAAAGCAGTTTATTTCTTAGTTCGAGGTAAATACATACAGTGTAGAGTGTCATTCTTATAGCTGCATTTTTGCTGTTGTTTTTTCTTTACCTATAACCTAGTGGGTATATCATATGGTAGAATAATCAGTGTCTAACAACAGTTTTCTACGAACAAAAACACATAAAACAGGACAGAACAGACAGGACAACAGCTCGTAGGTTTTAACTGTCAGCAGGTATCATACTTATGAGTTAAGCGGAGCTGTTTTTACATTGCCAGAACATTGCCTCAGAGGTGCGGCGGCTAATAGGTTTTAATGGTTTTACTGGATGTTACTTAGTATGTTTTCCCATATCATAAATTTTCTAGTCTTATTCTCTTGTACACATATATTCTTCTCCACTATGAGCCTCATCCTAAACTCTCTGGCCCAGTCTAGTACATCGAGATGGTTGTTGTGGAACAGTCGTTGTCTGTATATATAGAACTTAATTGACAGAGTAGTAAGGTTTTTAATCTTGGCTTCTCTATAGTGCCCGATGGATCATTGAGTAATATGCTCTCCTGTATTTCATTTGATATATCAATTTCTGCTACCTGTTTCAACCACCGCACAGCTGTTTCCCAGAAGAATTGGACTTCTGGGCACTTTATAAAAAAGTGAAGTATATATCATCTTTTTCCCCGCAGAATAGACAATCAGGGGAATCGACCCCTTTTCTTTGAAATAAGAAAGATCTGCAAGATACAATTCTTTGATGTATCTTAAACTGTAGGGATTGTAACTTAGTTTCCCTTGTTGAGGTATATGTTGCGCGGTATAGTTTACACCATAAGACACTGCCTGGCATAAGGTCCAGATAGACTTTGTTCCATTTGTACTGTGCAGTGGGGTACCTGAAGTATTTTTGAGATAGGACTCTATACATCTGTTTACTTTGCATGCAAAATAAATTGACTGGTTTTCCTTCGATTACTGATACAAACAGACATACGGCCGGTGTTTGCTGTTCTGCCATTGACATGTGTTTAATCCAGGGGATAGCATTCTTTAGTTGAAGCCATTCCAGAAAGTTGAGTCCCACCCCATATTCATCTTGTATTTCAGTCAGCCCCATCAATCCTGAGTTTCTTATTAAATCTTTTATCTGTATTATACCTGCATCTTCACATTTTTTCCACAACAGGGTATGTCCCCCACAAGTAATAAAGTCATTGTTCCAAATACTTTCATTTTGCCTTTCTTCTTCAGTTTCTAGGAGCCTGTAGTAAATGTCTAACCATGTCTTAAGTATACCCTTATAAAAGTGGTTAGAGATCCCCTTCAAACAGTCCTTTTTCTTTTCAAGAAAGTAACGTAGGAAGGTAGATCTAGTGCCGAAAATTACCCTTGGGATATATGTCCATTTTTGATAATCTCTGAGACATAGCCTCCTGACCCAACTAAGCTGGGATGACTTCAACAATATTTCCAAGTTTAATAGATTTAAGCCCCCTTGGTCAATAGGCAGACACATGGTAGAGTAGGCCACCCTATTGACCTCACTGCACCACAGGAATTTGCAAATCATTTTTAAAAATTCAGTTAACACTTTTCCTGGAGTGTGGGTCACGCTGACAGGATAAAGCAGGATGGGTATTAACAAGCTGTTGATTATTGTTACCTTTCCCTTGAGTGAGAGTGAGCGATTATTCCAGATATTGCATATACCTTGACATTTTTTGAGTTTAGCCTCAAAGTTCCATTCATATTGTTGTCTCTCGCTCCTGTGCCTCCCAACTCTAATTCCCAAGACAGTAACGGTTTCAACACATTCAATTGATGTAACATTTGACCCTGGCATTGCACTAGAGCCTAGCATTAAAATATGTGATTTCTCGGGGTTAATTTTGAGTCCTGAGTACCTTCTAAATCGTTCCAGACAATCCAATACATAGACCAGAGATTGGGGGTCCTTTAAAAAGCAAGTTAAATCATCTGCAAGTAGAGTGAGTTTGATCTCCTTCATGCCAACCTGTATGCCCCTTATTCGTGATGATTCTCTGATTGATATGGCCAGCAACTCAATAACAAGTATAAATAGGTATGGGGAGAAGCAGCAGCCTTGCCTTGTCCCTCTAGAGGGTTTGAACCAGTCAGTGGTCCAGCCATTATTTGTGACACACGTCTGGCTATTCTTATAGATTAGGCACACCCAGTTGATAAAGTAGTCTCCAAACCCATAAAGTTGGAGCGCATTTAGAATAGAGGACCAACTTGTGGAGTCAAATGCTTTATGAAAGTCTACAGCTAGGAGGTAGCCCTCGGAGCCCGTAAGGTCCGTGTTCCAATATATCTACCCTTAATGAACCCCGTTTGATCAGTGTAGATAAGCTTAGATATGTAAGGCGCTAGTCTCCGAGCAAGTAATTTTGTGAGGATTTTATAATCAACGTTAAGAAGAGTTATAGGACGCCAGTTCTTTAGTAGATGCTTATTTGATTCTTTCTTTGGAATAAGGGTAATCACACCTCGCCTCTGTTCCATACTTAGCTGTCCTGATTCTAGAGCAAACAAAAGGCTTTCAAAAACTAAGTGTCTTATTTCTTCCCAGAAACATAGGTAGAATTCTGCACTTAGTCCATCACTTCCCGGCGTTTTCCCTTTTTTCAGATCTTTTAATGCTGCCTCAAGTTCAACCATTGTGATCTGTTCTTCTAGTTTATCTTTGGCTTGGTCCTCCAGCTGGGGTATTTTGGAGGCACTGAGGATACTACTGAATTCTTCCGTATGGAAGGGGTTATTTTCTGTGTAAAGTTTTGAATAGTATTTATATAGCATATCCAAGATTCCCTTACCATCCTCAATTGTGTGCCCTGCTTCATCTATCAAATTTGAAATATTTTTGTCCCGATGATTTATTTTTTCAAGGTTAAGGAAATATTTTGTGGACTTTTCACCATGTTTTGCCCAAGTGCATTTAGATCTGAATATGGTTGCCTGTGCTTTTTTGACCTCTATCTGTTCAAGCTCTTTTTTAATAGTTATTTTCTCTACAGCATTATCCTCATTCTCTTCTTCTTCTAATAAATTTTCCAATCTCTTGGCAAGCTTACTTTCTTCTGCTCTAGCTTTTTTCGATTTGTCCTTACTATACATCATGGTGTGATCCCTAATTAAGAATTTTGTATAATCCCATTCGGCCTGTGGGTTCAGATCATTTTCCTTTCTTTTAAGGTTTTTTAGAAACATTCTTGTTTGCTCGAGGAAGTCCTTATCTTGTAGGAGTAGGTTGTTAAATTTCCATAGCCCAGGCCCCCTAGGCTTCTCTCCACAATTAATCTTTAATGTGACCAGGCTGTGATCTGACAGAAGTCCTACTTCTATTTTACATTCTTTTATAGTACTCTTTATAAAGTTTGATATGAGCCAGTAGTCTATCCTGGTACTTTGCTGCCTCCTATGAAATGTGTACCTACGTTGTTTAGGGTTCTGTTCCCTCCAGAAATCAGCTAAATTATATACTTGCATAAGGTCCCTAACTGCCTCCCTGTAACGTTTAGAGTGATCACTTTGTGATGGTAATCTTTTATCCATATTGGGGTCTAGAGCCAGATTAAAGTCCCCGCCAAGAAATATAGGGAGGTCGCCAAATTCCTTCAGTTTATCCATAAAGCTGTTGAGAACCACCAGTTGTTCAAATTCCTTATCTTGAGTAGGGGCATACAGATTACCTATGATTATTTCCGAGTTGCCGATGCTTAATTTGAGAATAATGAATCTACCTTCCATATCAATAAAGATATTATCACTCTGATAGACTAGATCCCTTTTCATTAGTATAGCTACACCCCGAGAGCTCCTGCTTCCATGTGAAAAGAATGCACTTCCTCCCCACTCACTGGTCCAGAGTTGCTGACAACTAGGCACGCTGTGTGTTTCTTGTAGTAAACAAATATCAATATTTGTTTCTCTTAATCTTTTGAAAATGGCTTTGTGCTTGACTGCTTCCCCCAGACCATTGACATTAATGGTACATAGGCTTATATTAAGTTTCAGCATATCACTGAATCCCCCACAAATGTCACTTGGACATTATTCAGACATACTAGGTTATAGTTCATATAGCTGGATGATGACTGGCTCTGAAGAAAACACAGATATGGGCACACACCGGCGGCACCTGCCACTATTCCATCCTGATCTCTGAAAACCTTTGAGAAAACTCCTTCCCCTCTTCTTAATGTACGAGTTTTAATTGTCACAAAACCTGTCTCAGATAAGGAACTTATATTTATGGCTACAGCAACTGGAACCTTGTTTGTGAGAGTGGCTCAGACCAGAGAACTGGTCACTCTGCCCCTTCAGCAATCTCAACCCGACTCCCACGCACTTTTTTTCGGCTCGGAGGGCATTCTCGTCTCGTTACAGAACGTGATGCATTAAAGCCTGTATTCCAGTAGGCGATTTTGACTTGCAACTATTTGGTAATTTATAAGTTGTAACCAGTAATATTGCAAAAGACCACACATCCTACATATCATTTGAAAGGGAATTCAAAGACCGTTATACTGGTATATAACATGTATATATGATTCACCAATATTCCCAGTGTTGCTTTTTGATATCGGAAGTAAAATCGGCTAGTGGATTATGGCCTTGAAGGGGATGGTTCACAATGTGATTTTGGGCCCATTGTGAACCGATTTTGACAATTGTTTTGTTGAATAAATGTTTATCTTAATAAATATACAATTTTCCAAAGAGTTTTGAATAATACGTAACAGAAATGGGGTATTTTCACGGGGAAGAATCCTTCCAAATATGTGAAAAATGCATGAGAAGAAAATCGGTTGGTGTTTTGTCTCATCGTGAATCCTCCGCTTAGGTGTCCAATGCTGAGAACCCACACCCAGGGACATGTTGCCTTGGTCTGGCCATACCTATAGGCCGTAAACACTAATGAGCAGCTCTTACCGGAGAGCAGCTCACGCAGTTTGGGGCCAGGGGCTACTCAGAGGGTTGAGGCAAGACAAGATACTGTGAGTAGTATATGAAGCAGGGTACTGCGACCGGGGAGCACTGGGCCCATCCCACGTACCAGCTATATAATCCAGAGGAAGAGAGACGCAATGATAACGTACTGTGACGTTATAACAAGGTTTTGTGGAATCCTGCGACGTTATCAGACCATTCTGCGTCGTCACGTCCTTTGCTGTTTAAAAGCTGTAAATAGAAACATGTGTTATAACCAGAGTCTAATCATTGAACTTCCGTATTACAAAAAAAAACCAAACTATTATTACGCACAACTCCTTTTTCCCACAGATCTTCAATGTAGAATGCCCTCTCTCTCGATGTAAAACGATCTGAACGTCAATCATTTTGCCATTTCAGTGTTTATGAGCATTCAAACAGTTTGAAAATCTCTGAACCCCCAACCTCCTCCGCCTTGGTGATTATGTACCCAATGGAAGGCCCCTAATGATAGAATCATGCACTTTGTTGGGAAGAATACTTAGTAGAGTGATACCGAATAACAAGGAACAGTTGGGTATTGGTTTGGACATAGATAAATATATAATATCTATTAAATCTTCCTAGTACATCGACTCTAAAAAATTAAAATGCTTGGTGAAGGGCTTCGTATGGCAGTTGACATGCGAATGAAGTGATGGTTAACAATTCGGATTTATATAGTGACGTGTCAACAAGAGGTACAGCCATGGCTAAAGAATGGTTACATCAGAACTCCACAGAAATAATAATTTTTATGTAGGTCTCACTACACAAAATAATACGATATGTACAGCAGTACAGAAATAGAATGACCTGACCCTTTTCTATTCCTGCCAATTCAATTGCCAACATTGAGTGATACTACAAGACAGCGATACTTTTACTATAGGGGTTAAAAAAGGCCATGAACAGAGTAAATCTACACACTGTCGGAGACGGCTGCAGGGTGTTCCCATACCTCAGCTGTCATATATGCTCTGTCAGCGGATTGACAGCCTATAGAAATCTTTTCACTGTTCCCAACCGTGTTATGTCTTTGATACCATTGTATTAAACATTCACACATGTCTATTCAATGACTATGTTGCACCGAACAGAATGGGTGACCTTAAGTCAAGAGCTATAGTATTTTTTGATCATGATTCCAAGACTTCAGTTTCCAGCTGTGTGTTGACGTCTCACAGCTACCAGTCTTCACGTCCGTTAAGACCCCTAAATGGTTATTTTCATTTTTCTGATTTCAAGAAATCGAAAATATAATGGCACATCCATTGGGGCGAAAGACGCTAGATTTTCCGCTTATGCAAATCATTTCATATCGAATACGATGAATTGTATGGAACCACAACTCCATATATATATATATATATATATATATATATATATATATATATATATATTCCAAAGCTGAAGCAAAGAGAGGAAAGATTAAAGAAATACATACTCATTATAGTTTTCCGAGGTTTATACCGGAAAAAAAGGGCAAGAGATATTGTGAATCACAGTTTAAGATTGCAATACTAAAGAAATGAAAAGTCCTATTTCATTGAAACAGGACACCCGAGCTCATATCGTATCTTGATGTCCTACTCTTGGTATTCTTGAACTAAGTATTTGAGTTAGCCCCCAAACTTGAATATGATTTAATCAGTTACCTTAATGAAATCAATAGCAACATAGAAATAGAATGACCTTGTTCTATTCCATTCACTTCAGATGCCAACTTCGACTGGCGGTTATACTCTTACTATATCTTTGTTTTACTAAAAACCCTGGAACAAAATATGTCTGCACATTGTCGGAGCCGGCTGCAGGGTGGTCCCATAACTCAGCTGTCATATATGATCTGTCAGCGGGTTGACAACTGCTCTTGAATGAATCTAGCTTGAGCAAGAATATTGAACAAAAATCACTTAATTGTTCCCAACCGTTTTATGTATTTGATACCGTTGTATTAAACATTCACTCTTGTCTTGTAAATGATTAGGTTGCACCGAACAGAAGCTATATATATGACCTCAGTAACGATAGTATTTTTCAGACTTAGATTCCCAAAATACAGTTTTTTCCAGAAGTGTGTTGACGTCTCAAAGCGACCAGTCTTAACATTAGGCCTACCTCCATGTTCCAAGCACAAAGACGTTACATGATCGCAGCGGCCACTCTATCCACTCCCTGATAGAACCTAATTCATCTACACATGTATCAGCATTCATATATCTGTGAATAGAAAAAAAATCAACCATTTAATTTTTATGAAATAAGAAAACGGCTAGACATTTTTATCTAATCTGTAAAGGCAGTTCATAATCATTGCCAACTTGAGCGAGGTATCCATGAGAATAATTTAGCTAAGAAAGGCTGAAGCCAGTGATCCACGATGAAACAAGCCACCAACCGATTTTCTTCTCATGCAAGGTTCACGTACTTAGACCTGATTTAAAGGGAGGCAAAACCAATAAATTCAGCAAAATTTTCCAAACTCAAATAATCATGGAAATCCATTCCCTGATCCTATTTCTGGCCCATGTTAAAATCTAAACCATGAAATATGGTAGAAAATCATCAAAAACATGTTTTCCTTGCTCAACTCAATTAATGTGGATCCGCAAAAACGGGGTTTGTTTACAAACAAATGGAATTATTACTATCTTTCATGGAATTTTACTTCGGTTTGAGCTATTTTTCACAGCTAATACTTTACCACTGACCTTAATTAGGCTCATCTAACATATTTCTATACTTATCTGAGTTTTGAAAATGTTGTCATTTATATTGGTTTTGGCTCACTTGAAAGTAAAAAGGAAAAGAAAATAGCCAAGTTTCATAGCAATTGAATAAAAGAAAAATGATTATTAGCCAATCCAGCTTCTAAAACTCAAAATCGGGTCATAATCGTATCGTGGACCACCAGCATTACAAACACAGTACCCATTCACCACACCCTCACGGCGGCGATCGGCGCTGGGCCGGCTGGAAATCATACAAATCAGCTGCTCCAATTAGCTCCCAATCTGCTCACCTTTATTGGGCGTCAGCTCACTCCACCTCCCCCTTCCCCGCCCCCCGGACTGCATGGCCCCAAAGTGGGCACGTCCCTGTGAAATTCGCTTCGTTTGAGCTCGCTTTTCTCCTATTTTCCGCTTACGTGGCCGGGCAGGGAGGGTAAGAGGAGTGGGGGTATAGAGCATTTGCAGTAGGTGATTAAGGATTTGTTTTGTAAAACCTGTTCATGTTAGCTTAGGAAGGGCGCCTTTGGGGAACCAGGGCACGTCAGAATAGGTTACAAGAGGAATGTTATTTTATTGTTTTGTTAAGGATGCAATTGTGAGCCGATTCTGAACAGATTCAAAAATCGGTTTATCAAAAAGGTACACTATTTCGGCTTGGCCAATTTTAATCTTCCAACTATTCCCTCTTCAATAAATACTAACACATTGAAGATTTGAATCGGTGACAATAAATATATATGCTCATATTTGCTCATATGATTATTGAAGCAATACGGTTAATGTAATTTCTTCAATATTTTAGTGGGCGTGTTAACTCCTAAAGAACATTGAATTGAAATAATAGGTTATGAAAAAAACGCTTCCTTTCACAATAGGTGGCGTGATACAGAAAAACGTCTATTGATGAGTGCATGGGTGAGTGGGTGAGCTGCTCCCGAAGCTTACATTGTGGTTGGCTTTACACTGATCCTGTGGATTATCAAACCGTGTAAATCGGTGGTTGGACATTGTCTGTGTCCGTGTGTAGTCAAACCAAACCATTGAGTCCGGCTCTATCGGCGACAACCTATTGGACAAGATGTGGAAACAATAAACTCTTACGCGTGCCTCCAACTCTCCAGTTTCACACTCCCTTCCAACACGGCCACATTCTATGCCTCTTGTATGGGGTAATTCTATGGTAATTCAATCCTCCTCTCGCTATGAATTCTTTTCGCGAAACAAGCCCGGTTTAAGGCGAGCGCTTTCAGCATGTGTTCGCTGCGATAATTTACATCACTTAGCGCTATTGTGAGCGCTGGGAGCACTCCGGGTCCAGAACTGCTCCGCAAATAGTGGATACAGTTAAAGGGGGGAGTTCTTTTCAAACCCAAAGTGGGATCAAGGCACATTAAAGGAGGCGATCTTGAAAAA
The DNA here is from genome assembly GCA_936440205.1 of Lepidonotus clava. NCBI lineage: Eukaryota > Metazoa > Annelida > Polychaeta > Phyllodocida > Polynoidae > Lepidonotus > Lepidonotus clava. Next base: position 10,572,740 of record OW387142.1, on the reverse strand, counting down.
GGAAAACGATTCAACTTTGAAGGGAACTGCCCTCTTTGAGTCTGAAATCACATCTCTAGACTGGTAACCTCAGAAACAGGGCGGAGAATAGGTCCCCCCTTCTCCCTGCCCTCCCTCTCCTTTTCTCTTTTCTCCGTCTGCAAGACGCTACCTTAATTGATTCGGTAGGCGCCTTTGAAGTTGCCGCTTTAATGCCTGGGTGGCGGAGGATAGTGGAGATGCGCGCTGGTGATATGCCCTTAAAGCTTCCCCCCGCGCCCCACAGAGGGCGCTCTGTTAGCGGCCCTTTCAGCCCGGCTGGCCCCGGGATGTGGTGGAAGTAGCGGGCATGATGGATGTATCTGTGTCTGTGGCCGCCATTGCCACCACTCGAATCACTGCCTCTTCATCACCCCTGATGGGGCCTGGGCGAGTAATCGCTTCAATACAAGCAACTCGCAGGGTTAGACTGACACGCGCTGGTACGACTGTTTGTGGTGACCCTTAGTTACTGCATGAGCCCTTACTAATTTTGACTGTCCAATACTGCTTCTGACTGCCTATATTGCCCGATACTATCCAATACAACATTTACTGCCGACTACCCCTTACTGCTCACAGCTGGGCTCAGGGGCCCACCCAGCCCTTAAATCTGAGGGGGTTCCAGGTAAATTAAACATCTGAAAGGAGTTCCATGCAAAAGTGAGGGGGTTCTGACGAATTACTATGATATAATTTTCCTATATTTGTAGTTAAATTGAATAAACTTTGAGAAATATGAGGGGGTTCCAGACACCCCGGACCACTGCTTTGCTCCCTTAGTTCCCGTTGTCCATTACTGCCCATTACCCCTCACTGCCCAATGTCTCTTCCACCCACGACTGTCCCAACTCTCCAATGTCCTTGCCGCTCGTTATAGTGACGGCAACTTCTCACTATCCAAATTTCCTTGTACCATTAGAATTATCTATCTGCTCGTCTACAAATCATTTGAGCTAAGGTTCGGTCCTAAACCCCCGGGCCTAGACCCTTAAATTTGACACGGCGACATGGCTGTTTCTTAAAATCGACATGTGACACGAGGCTTAGTGACATGAATGAAAAAGTATTCGACATGACATTGCTTGTTTCTTAAATTCGACATGTGACATATCAACATCTTACAGGCGACATGTGACATGGGGAGATAAGTAACAGGGGACATGGCTTTTTCTTATATTAGACATGCGACATTGGGGACCCCCCATCAAGGGCCCCTAAGGTCTAGGACACATGTGAAACATGTCAAGAAGTCTCAGAAACCACAACGCCTGCTGGTGTGAATTAGTTCTCTCAGTTTCCGTACGAAATGCCTTTCTAATGGCTACTAAAACCTGCCAGCCCCATTAATACGGCCAAAGGAAAGAAAAGGTTTCCCGTTTTTACATAGGCCTACTATACCCTTACTTCCCATTTTGGTCTTACTGCATTTCCTTGTCCTTACTTCCCCATAGGCTTACTGCCTAATCAAAGCCTTTGCTGTTCACCCTCTTTTCCTGCCAGCTACCCTTTTCTGTCCACTGCCCTACAGTGCCTGCTTAAACCCTTCTCGATAATTGCCCTTACTACCGACTGCCTGGACTACATCCTGTCCTTTACTGCCTAAATTACCATTCTCACATTACCATTCCTTCTCCTTACCCCCCCCCGAACCCTCCACCCCCACCCCACCCATTAAACTCCCTAACAATACCCTTCACTAATTCAGTAAATCACCACTGATTGTACCGACTCACAACACTCGCCTCATATTGATGTAACACAGACACAACTACATCCACCCCTTTCTAGTCCCTCTTTGTACTTTTTTTTTACCCTAAGCAGTTTTTGCGGTGTGGTTTTGATTGTTGTCTGGCACACGCAGGAGGTCTGGGCAATTTACAGAAAGGCTTGATATATTGTGACGGTTGTATATGATTGTTCCAAAGAAATCAGTAATCAGTGCCAGTCCGTTGACGGAAGGACAATCGGTGGGTCCGATCATGTTTATATGGAGGTATTTAGTGGTAGACGGGGTGTCTGGAAAGGGTTATATGTAGTACTACATTCCTCCAGTCCCTGGAAACATGCCTGTCTCCCTTTTTATCCACCTGTCTCGTATTCAAAGCGACCCTGGAGTCGAGAACATGTACCGCCTTGCCAATAATCCTGAGGCAAAGGATCTATTATTACTGTAGGGTAAAAAGATATTGTAAGTACACCGGGATTTCTCAACGCAGACATCACAATCTTCTTAGCTTTTATCGTGTTGCAAAATATTCTGTTTCAACGCTTATAATGTTTAAGTAACATCTTTAATGAATCTATAATTCCATTTCTGCCGCAAACAAACCGTGGTACAAAATTGTTTTTATTAATTGATGAACCACACTAATTTTATAAAGGATATTCCGTGTAAGTAACATTTTCGCCAACATAAAACTACTAAGCTGTACAAAATCAGCATTGTCGTTGAATATATTGATGGAACTTTTTATGTCAAGAGGATTCCATATATACTTATTTGGATCGTGTCAAATTGAACATGTTTTTCATGTCCGTTTACATAAACAACTGAGTCAGAATCTCATTTACTGCTAAATATCAGTGAATACTTCCTAAATAACACCTCGATCACTCACACCTTGTGGCTAACTTTATGGACCAGAAACACTTTATAGAGTGTATCCTACGTGAATCACCGGCAGGCACCTTTGGAGAAGGTGATGGAGCGAACACCCGACACTGTAACGGCCACCTGTTGGGGCTCACCACTCTGAGGGGTGGGGCTTTATGACGCTGTATCACGGCTGTACCTACAGCTGTATAGGAGTAGGGACAACTTGTCAGAAGGTGTGATGTCCGACCCGCACCTCGGCCAGCACAACTCTGTCTCTGCCCTTTGTGGATTCCCATAGTATTCACATTAAGGTATGGGGCGCCAATGGTTAATACATGTTCTGGGAATATATCAAATTAGTTTTTTGGGTCAGATATATGGATAAATGATTCTTGATCGCCTTGATAGTTTTGTTTTTGAGATCATAATTTATCATTACTTAGAAAAAACTGCGTCATATCACGCATACACCACCGGGAATATAGGTTTATATAGATCACGCCCTATGCATTTTATTTACCCCTTCTATGTGACCACCTAACCTATATAGCTACAATTCTAATGTATACTGTGAATTTTGCTTGCACACAGACCTTCTGTTCGAAAAAATTAAGCCGGCGATCACTCTTTCAAAGAAACACCTGTTGCTGTCTGGATAAGGCAATGGTACAACAGTGTAGTCTTTTCTTATGGCACTTACGATAAAAACAAATATGAAAAGTTGGATCGAAGGGGCTAGTTAAATGGGCAAGTTTGACGAATCGATTAACATTCTGCCTATGGAATTTTGTATGGTCGTATTTGGTAGCCTCCAGGCAGTTGCGGTAATATATAAGGTGACAAAGTTTACCACGTCTACAAAAAAGGACTAGCAGACGGTCAGCTGTCCTCTACGTACTCATACAAAGATGAGCAATAAACTAAAAAAAAACTTGCTTTTTGTTGAATGGACACACTTTACAGTTGTAGATGTCCATCTGACAGGTGGAAACGGAATCCTTTTTCCATTTTGTATTGATTTTCTTTTAAAGGAGAAAAAACTTGTATGGCAACCTTGCAAACATATATAGTATAACATATATAATTGTGTTGGCAAGTATTTATGTGTATCGGTATGTGTTCATATGTATATGTACACACACACACACACACACACACATATATATATATAATATATATATATATCGATATGTATGTACAAACTCTATCATTTGAAGAGAACTCTTGGTGTACATATAAATATTATTGCTTGCTTGGAAACACTAAGTTTCATCACCTACTCCATCCATGTCGTTGTCCAAGGTATAAAACCCTAATCATAATTCACAACCAGGAACATTCGGACGGCGCACATGTAATAAGACACCATCCAAAGGGCCACCTGTGTCACCTTGACAACAAATAAATCTCCATGGGAACCAGACGTACATCTTCATTGTCCTACCCAGGAACAATAACATTGCATTTCTATCCCTCATAAATACCGGGAAAACCTCATCCTAATTGTGTTGGAAAGAAGGGGTTCAGGCACGTTGCCGGGTACCTTGGTGTACGGATGGTGAGATTTAATGTCTATGTAAAAGGCACAGATGTGGGTTTATAGCGTGCCTTTTTGCCAGAAGTGTAAGGAGGTCTTGTATATAAAAATTAATTGATTTATTACATATATTCTCCTTAGATATGAAGCATAGGACCAACATGTTTTTCTCTACTCCTAATGTTTTTTTATGCATATAGTGCAGCACACATGGACACACACTTATGGACAGGCAGACAGAAGAAACAGCTATTATATTGTTTGAATAAATAATGCGCCTAGAGACGTGAAATGATACTGAAAGCTTTTTTAACAGTCCTTCTTTTGCAATTAACTTTCAACTAGAAATTAGAAATTTCAGAATATGGCTTTAGACATGTCTAATGCCTACTTTCACATATTGCTTTAGTTGATTTTTACTGATTACTCAGCTTTATTAATATTAATTTGTATTTTATATAGCTGATACCCTACTTTTTCAGACGCACTTACTATATATAGTTATATAAATACATAGACGTTACAGTGAAGCAAGTATTACATTAATTTAGTGTTACATCTACTGGTAAGGTTTGCTAAGCATCATACAAGCTTTGACTGAAGCGTTTTATGGACAGCCTGACTCTGGTAAAGGTCATACTTAAGGCCGTATTACACTACGCATTTGCTGCTTCACGTTTTGACCATTTTTCCCAAACGCGAAAGCTGACGTGTACCAATACACCCAACGTGTAGTGTAATATATCAAAATTGGACCAACGCAACCCAACACAACACAATGCGACCGCCAACGCGACTCCCAAGATGCCCAGTATAATATACTTCACATTGGGTCCGATGCATAGTGCAGTATGGCCTGAATGTGAATCATTCACTTTGGGCAAATCTACCCAACGCAAACAGAGATCAAACAAGTAGTGTAATTAGGTTGGGTGAGACGAGGCTACAGGGTTCCCTTGTCAAGACCACAATGAACAAAGCCTTTTTTCACCAAAATTACCAATATTTGAATATAAATAACCCATCATAGGATGGCAAATTAATATCAAATATAGGATATATGGTAAAAAATTTATCCCAAAAAGTAGTGTAATTAGGGCTTTACTTTCAAACCTATCATCGACGTAAAGTGCAGAGTCATGCCCTGTCCTTTCCTATTGTACTGGCAATCATGTCCGAGACGTTCCTGTGCCTGACAGGTGTAGCAATATGCAATGTACACCAGTCGTCATGTTACTCAGTGCAAATTTTTCTATAAAAAAAATGAATGTGAAGGGCATGCCTATGTACCATTGTGCAATAAAAGTTATATTGATAATTGTAATTATTATAAATTTATGGGGGGCATGTTTAATGATGTAACTTGAATTCTTGTCAAATTAGAGATCACTGGAGTCCAATATCTCACATTGTTAGATATTTTCCAAGCAATTTGCCATTTTTTGAGAGAATTCTGATTGAATACCTCAATGTGAACACATGATCTTGCCATTTTCTTATACCAGTAAATGACAGGAATTTTAGTTGGACAAGTTGGCTCCGTCGCCATAGTGGGAGGCGAACTCCAGACCCCTCACACTCCAGGCAGGCATTCTACCCCTACACCACCACTGTTGGGCCCCTCAGGAGGGGCCCCAGTGTGGGTATGGGGGTCATTTCACTGGGTCCTGGTGTACTCTGTTCTGATTCATACTATAGGACATGTCAAAGTTGATATACCATCATCTTATTCAGCACAACCTGTAGTACACTTAGATTTCTGTATACAAACTTATGTTTTTTGGGTGGAGTTGAAGTGTGATTGCCGTATTAAAGGAAAGTAGTTAATCACTCAATGTGTCCCCTCATTTAACCCCATCTGTATTGCTCTTTTATTCAGGACCAAGCACGTTTTAGGACGAAAGTAGATCTTATAAACTGAGGGCTGGTACCAGGTGGCCTAGAGAAGAGTTTAATCCCCATTGCCCTTTTTTTTTTTTTTTTTTTTTAAAGAGATAATAAATTAATGGTTATCTATGAATTAAAAAAAAGAAAGAGATAATATATTAATGGTTAACTCGCCGTGATATGACCTTAGATGTTGCAACGGCGTTAAACCCCAATAACCAACCTATTAATGGTTAAAGTCCAAGAGGAGGGCCTATATGATTTTACATAATTATAGATATTGATATAACTGCATCTCCTTTAGTTTTATATTTCAATCAGTTGCCTTGCCAGGGCCGAGGAGCCGAGAATGTTCCTGGCATGTGCCCTGTCCAGCCAAAGATGCCATGTTATTATAACGTTGCAGCAACATTCTGGTTGGTTCTGTTTTGGTTCTTGTTACGTTCTTTTGATGACTCCCAATGACGTTGCTGCATTGTACTGCTTTGACATTGCACTGTGAAGTTATTATAACGTTCTGGTCACATTCTTCAACCTAAACAGAATGTTCTTATAACATTCTGTTATTGGTTGGTTTTAACCTCACCAAAAAATAACATTATGATAATGTTCTGATTCAGTGAGGTTACAACCTCACCATCAATATTAATTCTTATTAAGTAACAGACTGACCAAAAAAGAATGGTTGCAGAACAGTCACAACTTGGCTGGGTGATAACATATGGCTGGCACCAAGTCGCCAAGACAAAATTCTCATCTTCATTTTGACATTTTTTGTTTGTTTTTGACATCGATCAGAAAAATCTTTGGGAAATTCAATTTAATTTATCAGAATCAAACTTAATTTATCATAATCAAACTACGTTCTGTCTGTTATTTGCGCATATATGTAGAATGAATGGTAACATTTTCTCTAAATGAGTTTCGATATCATTATGTAAACCACCGTGTCTTCTTTCACAGTTATTACTGACAGATTATTTTTTAAAAAGTGAATTGCATTACTGATTCCCTTTTTATAGCATTATTACATTTTAGTTCCCTTCGCCAACATGATTAATCAATTTTGCTCGATTTTCCCCACGTCACAGCAGGATTTAGAAGAAAGCATGCCAAATTAACTTATATCTCTAACTTACTTCATGACTTGGCTGACAGCAAAATCTTATTAACATGTCACTTCTCCCAGCATGGAAACGGAGGCCATAAAGCAATGAAAGGCTTGATTGTTTCTTGTTCCCCATTATCTTATTTATTGCAGGGTAAGATTTCATGCACGTAAAAGAAATCCCGGCGTTTACGTGACTGGAAAGTTTCCCTGAGTCAACCTGCTCATCCGGAGAGCGACACGTGCAGTTGACAGGGGGCCACACGTTGGGTGCTCTTGAATGGTATTAATACAAAAATGAAGATATATCATTAAAACAAAAATGAAGATATGATATCTTTAACAAAATATATACATGGTTACAACGAAATTAATCTCTTGTGCAATGAGAGAAAAGTATGAATAGCACTTTATCCAGGGGGTCCCAATGTTTTATGTTCATATCTGACACAATAAGTGGATTCTAAGCAATGCAATTACCATACAGGTAATGAGGACAAATAACAAAACTTACGTTTTACAGTATATATGGCTAAATATTGTGATAAATATGTAGTAGGAGCTTTTGGAGCCTTGTAATTTTAGGGAATCAAGTAGGGTATGAATTATGCATTAAAGTCTTACTCAGACTAAGTTGGTATATTGATAAGACAATACATAATATACACTTATTAGTAAACATTAATTTTTCAATATTAAGACTTCTGAGCCCCTTCCTTGGTTGGGTTACAGGCCTTCAACCTGCTTGCAACATGACACCGGACCCAGGCAGGGCAGGCCGGCCCCTTACCCTGTCCCCTGTTCTCACACCCTGACACCAGACCCAGGCAGGGCTGGCCGTTCCCTCACCCTGTCCCCTGTTCTTACACCCCAGACCCCAGACTCAGGCAGGGCTGGCCGTCCCCTCGACCTGTCCCCTGTTCTTATACCGCCAGACCCAGGCAGGGGTGACCGTCCCCTCACCCTGTCCCCTGTTCTTACACCCCAGACCCCAGACTCAGGCAGGGCTGGCCGTCCCCTTACCCTGTCCCCTGTTCTTACACCCCCTGACACCAAACCCAGGCAGGGCTGGCTGTCCCCTCACCCTGTCCCCTGTTCTTATACCGCCAGACCCAGGCAGGGGTGACCGTCCCCTCACCCTGTCCCCTGTTCTTACACCCCCAGACCCAGGCAGGGCTAGCCGTCCACTCACCCTGCCCCCTGTTCTCACACCCCCAGACTCAGGCAAGGCTAGCCGTCCCCTCACCCTGTCCCCTGTTCTTACACCCCCAGACCCAGGCAGGGCTAGCCGTCCACTCACCCTGCCCCCTGTTCTTACACCCCAGACCCCAGACCCAGGTAGGGCTGGCCGTCCCCTCACCATGTCTCCTGTTCTTACACCCCCAGACCCCAGACCAAGGTAGGGCTGGCCATCCCCTCATCCTGTCCCCTGTTCTTACACCCCAGACCCCAGACCAAGGTAGGGCTGGCCATCCCCTCACCCTGACCCCTGTTCTTATACCCCCAGAACCAGGCAGGGGTGGCCCTCCCCTCACCCTGTCCCCTGTTCTAACACCCCTGACACCAGACCCAGGCAGGGGTGGCCGCCCCCTCCCCCTGTTCTCACACCCCCTCACCCCAGACCCAGGCAGGGCTGGCTGTCCCCTCACCCTGTCCCCTGTTCTAACACCCCCTGACACCAGACCCAGGAAGGGGTGGCCGTCCCCTCTCCCTGTCCCCTGTTCTTACACCCCCAGACCCAGGGAGGGCTGGCCGTCCCCTCACCCTGTCCCCTGTTCTAACACCCCCTGACACAAGACCCAGGCAGATCTGGCTGTCCCCTCATCCTGTCCCCTGTTCTAACACCCCCAGACCCCAGACCTAGGCAGGGCTGGCTGTCCCCTCACCCTGTCCCCTGTTCTTGCCCCCCCCCAACCCAGGCAGAGCTGGCCGTCCCCTCACCCTGTCCCCTGTTCCTACACCCCCTGACCGTCCCCTCACCCTGTCCCCTGTTCTTACACCCCCTGACACCAGACCCAGGCAGGGCTGGCCGTCCCCTCACCCTGTCCCCTGTTCTTACACCCCCTGACGCCAGACCCAGGCAGAGCTGGCCATCCCCTCACCCTGTCCCCTGTTCTTACACCCCCTGACCCAGGCAGGGCTGGCCGTCCCCTCACCCTGTCCCCTGTTCTTACACCCCCAGACCCCAGACCAAGGCAGGGGTGACCATCCCCTCACCCTGTCCCCTGTTCTAACACCCCAGACCCAGGCAGGGCTGGCCGTCCCCTCACCCTGTCCCCTGTTCTAACACCCCAGACCCAGGCAGGGCTGGCCGTCCCCTCACCCTGTCCCCTGTTCTTACACCCCCAGACCCAGGTAGGGGTGGCCGTCCCCTCACCCTGTCCCCTGTTCTTACACCCCCAGATCCCAGACCAAGGCAGGGCTGGTCGTCCCCTCACCCTGTCCCCTGTTCTAACACCTCCAGACCCATGCAGGGCTGGCCGTCCCCTCACCCTGTCCCCTGTTCTTACACCCCAGACCCCAGACCCAGGCAGGGCTGGCCGTCCCCTCACCCTGTCCCCTATTCTTATACCCCCAGATCCAGGCAGGGGTGGCCGCCCCTCACCCTGTCCCCTGACACCAGATCCAGGCAGGGCTGGCCGTCCCCTTACCCTGTCCCCTGTTCTTACACTCCCTGACACCAGACCCAGGCAGGGCTGGCCATCCCCTCACCCTGTCCCCTGTTCTTACAACCCCAGACCCTGGCAGGGGTGGCCATCCCCTCACCCTGTTCCCTGTTCTTACACATCCTGACTCCAGACCAAGGTAAACGATCTATTACACTACACATATTTGAGCTTTATATCGGCACAATATTACAGAAAAATCAACAAGAGTGATATAATTTTGCAGTTTCTCCGTGACATATCCCAGAAAATTCTCACATTACATGGGAAATTTGAGTATTTTACACATAGCTAACAACAAATTTTACTTCTAATATGTGTAGTTTCTCTGTGACATCATCTTAACGCAGCTCATGTCGTGTAGTGTAATCGACTGGCAGTCCCCTCACTGTCCCCTGTTCTTGCACCCCCTGCAGGGTACTGGTGGTGGGAAAAGCCAGAAGAAGCAGCATCAATCAGACCCAAGCACCTTGATGGCCCATTACACACCCAAAAACAGAGGCAGATGCGGTGGCTTTTTCCAGTTCTGGGAAAGCAACAGGGGCTCCATGGCGGCGGTTTGCTTTAACAGAACCTGCAGGATGGTTCTATTGCTTTCTGTCCATCAGGGTTGGGTTACAGGAAGCGTGTTGATAGCAGGCGGTGTATTATATGATATGTTATTGCAATAACTGTCGGTGTTCCGGTTGCTTTCATTTGAAACTCTTGGTAATATTTACTGAAACGTTTGTGATAGTCAATACCTAAGCTCCGAGCAAATAACCTGTTGTTGCTGTGCAAGAAAATAAATGTACACTTTTGTTTGCTCATATATATGGATGCATATCTGTATGCTGAAGTACAGTGTTTAACAGAAATTGACATGCTGGTTTCTTGGAAAACTGCGGTTAATGAAATTAAGGCGACAACCGGTTGTATTGCAATGGGTTTATCAAAACATCTCTTTGTGTTATAGAGATACTGCTCATCTTAATCTGCCTTGAATAGGGTAGACAGACAGACTGAATATTTAAAGGTCATTGCATTTATTCTTCATTCAACCATTTAATCAAGTTCTAAATCATTTCAAGACAATCTTTATGAACTGCTTCAATTGATTTTTTTATCATTCAGCATATTTAAACAGGATACAATTCAAACAATGATGAGTCTGGTCTCCCATTGTGGTTCTATAACTGTTGTTTAAACTTAACATACAAAGGACAGCCATTACAAAAAGAAATGAAATTAATGCTAAGACATCAAAATGAAATAATATGTGTGCATACACGTGTTACTTGATGATAATGAAATGAGATGAGGGTAATTACAAAGATAAATTTCATATCAAATCTGTAAGGGTTGCCTTCTTAAATGTTGGAATATCTTCTAAAATTCCCAATCTTAGTGGGCAAAGCATTTCATAAATTTGCTCTGATATAAGAAATTCATTTCTGAAAGAGTTCTGTTTTGGGAATTGGCAGATTGATCAAAGGGGCATCGTTTGCCCTTGTATGAACTATTATAGGTTTTAGTGTAAGATTACCATTATGAATATTACGCCACATTCATAGAAGAATTAGTTTTTTTACGTCTAATACCTCACTTACTTATATGCATTATCATGAAGGATATTTACATGTTCATCTCTGGAATCGGCAATATTATGTTACATCAATGTTCTTCCATAAGTCTTAAAGGGAGGGGCCAGTGTCTGTAAATCAGTATACTGTCGTGATTTACATCATCAATGGAATAACTATACCAAATTTTATAGTTCTATCTCTGTCAGTTTTGATTTTATGTGCGTTTTTTCTGAATCAAACTGAATTGCCCTGCCTGCACCTTGTGCAGCCTGCACAGTGTATTTGTCTATGTGTGATGTCACAAGCAGAACAGCTGAAAACTGATAAAACTGAAGAAAATGCAATAAGAAATTGTTCTTTATAAGTCTAAAAGAGGTTAAACTCACTGAATTAAATTATCTATAAAGGATAATGTGAAAAATTAGGTTTTTATGGAATTTAGAAATTTAAAATTTTAATATACCTGTCATTTTGTGTGATGTCACACACTGACATCCTTTGAAGGTGTGCAGGGGATTAAATATGTGAGCTGATATAATTATAGACAATGTTATCTATGCAAGATATCAATTTATAGTTATAGAATTATTTTGTACTCATATTTAAGCAACATATCTATGGTATAAGACGGACATTTTACAAAATTAAAATTTCACTGGCCCCTCTCTTTAAAGTGGTGGTGATTATAAACATGCTGATAATGTATCGTTAATTATTGGATGAGCAGTAATAAATCACTTCACCATCTCTTCTATTCAAGCTGGTCTCAAAAAATATTTTTCCTATATAGAAATTTGATAGACCTCTCAGATATGAGAGGTAAATACTCAAAATTTACCTATAGATCTGGTCAGCAAGAAACATCTCATTTTGAGTTCCTTTTATTATGACATAATGATAATTAAGAGTTCTGGCTAGAAATTATAAATCTTATCTTATATGAAGTGTTGTACATTAACAGGACATATATATTGTCATTACACTTTGAACGTGCCATTAGAGTTGCATTTTGGTGAATTTACGAGATACGACCTTATGTTATGTTTGGTGTCACAGATCTATAGTGCTTCTTGGAAGCCATTACTTGTCTCACAACACAAGTGACTGACGTCAGAGGCAGGCTGAACATAACAATCAAGCGGCAGTTCTTACAGTGCCAAACACAACAGGGTTGTTTGATGTTTTGAGCCATGTCTCAAAAATCTGCATTTTCTTTTCTTATCCAAGAAAAAACATTTCTGTGAGTATTGTTGCAGGCTTTCCTCCATTGCCAGTATTTCCATTTGGATCTGCATGGAGTAGGGGATGTTTTACATTAAGCTCTGACAAAGAGGTTTAAATGGTAGACACGGATGTGTAATACGGCAGAGCTCTTCCATCATACAATATACATAGGGCTGAAGTGACATGCAACTCAGTTTGCAATGACTTGAAGCATTATAATATATATTTAAAAAGAAACCACAATAAACTGAAACCAAACCTATCAGTTTGAATAGAATAGAAAAGAAACACGAAATAACCGAGAATACATGGAAAGGAATAATGTGAAGGTTTAGAAATACCATTTATAAATTCAGGGGACATGCAATACCATATCATGTAGTTTCTTTCTAAATACTATACTAACCCTACATAGAGAAACAGCGCATGATTCTTTGAAAATTTGATAATGGAGTAATTTGATAGTATGTCATTTTCAGTAAATACAGGTGATCGTCTTAAGTAATTATAACAGGAGTTGGCTCAGCAAGTATAGGTAATGGGATATTCTCATTAGTTGTCCATTTACAGGACCTCCGTACTGTTCCTCTCAACTGACACTTTCTTTCGCCAGTTCAGGAAGTTTTTCTGATGATTAGGAGCATTTCCCACTAATAATGGTTGATGGGACAATCACCAGTATATGCAACTCTTCAATGACAACATATATTTATACATAAACACATACCAAGAAGCCTTGGAAACATTCAAATACCGACTAAGATATACAAGTTCGTAAGCTGGAAATATATATTGTATCAAATGTTTATATAAAACTTGGTTATGAAATTTGGTTATGAAAGATACTATTGTAACTGATATAATTCTCATTAAATACGTATCTGAGATTTCTGTTGCTGAAACAGCAGCTATAGGTTAGAAATACAGATTGCCAATAAATAACTACACGGCTAATCTTAAGACATAAACACAAATATTATTATTCTTACAACCTCGACACATGCCTTTAACATGTTAAAATATTCAACTCTCTATCATGGTTCTTATTACAAGTATGGACTCTGGCTTTCCTAAGACTATTGTGACCTTTAGACTTGTATATACAATTATGAAAAGTGGTATGACTTAAACAGATTTTCTTTTTTCTTTTTTTAAAGAGCAGAGCTTTATTCACTGAAAATTCTTACAAACAATACCTTTTAACAACCTCCTTCCAGACTTAAACAGGTTAATTTAGATTAAGCATCTATAACACCCATATTTGTCACCGTATGAACCCCCTAGTACCCAGTAACAAGTTACCCCAGGTCCTAGGACCCTCCCCCTAAATGAAGCCCCCAACCCGGCGGGCCCCTCCCTAAAGTATTGCCTGTCTCAGATGTCGACCTCCCGAGGGCTCCCAGATCTATGTCCTGTCGACCTCGCCCGGTGTAAAGCATATGTCACCCCACCCCTGCACCCACAGGCTTAACCCTGTTCTGGGGGTAAGAGCCCATCTATCTGGCCCTGATTCACTGATAACAGAGCTGTGCCACTCTGAACAGATCCGACTGGGGATTTGTAACTAATGTTCTCAATATTCACGCTCACTTGGTTGTAGTGGACGGATATTGTACACTATTGGAGTGTTTCTTTTTTATAGGTGTAACACCAGACCCTACTCATCAATATAAAATCTATTGCACTGTTCAGTACTTGGTCATGAATGATGCCATTATATCTTATGTGATTCTCATAAATATGTAATTAAGATTTCTGTGGAACGTATAGTTATAAGTAAGAAAAACAGATTTCATGAATATAAATGTAAGGCTATATTATCACAATAATTATAATGTCAAAATAATACTTATTTACAGTTCATACCAGCCAACATTCTCCCCATCCACAAAAGGATACCTCATTCAGTTTAACCAAAATACGTAAAAAAAAAGACTACAAAAGCTGTATTCTCCTGTTATCCTGTTGTATGCTGTTTGCCCAGGCAGCCCAATACTGTGCACCTAAGCATTATAGATCTCTACAGAAGTGGTCGCCTTCTCTCATCTCCTGCATGCACAAGGCCTTGACAGGGGCTTGGAGGGCCCGGCAAACCCAAGACGTCCAATAAGTACCACTCAGAGAGCGGGCTACCACAGCTCAGAGCAGCTCACCTGACGGCACACACAGAGACACAGACAATCCCACACATAAACACACACACATTATGTATATATAATCATATATATATATATATATATATATATATATATATAGACGTCCAATAAGTACCACTCAGAGAGCGGGCTACCACAGCTCAGAGCAGCTCACCTGACAGCACACACAGAGACACAGGCCATCCCACACATGAACACACACATTATGTATATACATAATTATAATATGTATATATATTATATGTTATATACGTCCAATAAGTACCACTCAGAGAGCGGGCTACCACAGCTCAGAGCAGCTCACCTGTCACACACAGAGACACAGACAGCCACACACACATTATATATATATATATATATATATATATATATATATATAGACGTCCAATAAGTACCACACAGAGAGCAGGCTACCACAGCTCAGAGCAGCTCACCTGATGGCACACACAGAGACACAGACAGACAGACACATAAACACACACATTATATATATGTATAATATGTATGTATATATATATATATATATATAATTATATATATATAAAGACATCCAATAAGTACCACTCAGAGAGCGGGCTTCCACAGCTCAGAGCAGCTCACCTGATGGCACACACAGAGAGACAGAGACACCCACACACATAAACACACACATTATGTATATAAATATATGTATATATATAGACATCCAATAAGTACCACTCAGAAAGCGGGCTACCACAGCTCAGAGCAGCTCACCTGACGGCACGGACAGAGACACAGACAGACACACCCAAACATAAATACACACACATTATATATATATATTTATATATATATATATTATATATGTATAAATATATTACATAATTATATAAGCATATACACATGTGGTATGTGAGGGTTCAGCATCATCCAATAGGGTCCTTGCACATTAGTGTCATGTGGCGTATTATGGCATGGGACACCGACCGACTGGAGAACTTCCTGTCCGGAGGCTCAGTGCTGGAGGGTCATTATTTTGTTCCCTGTGTCCGTTAGACATAATTGCCTGAGAAAATATGAATAATTATAGGTAGCATGGGTCCATGTATACAAAATATTAAGAAATGAACTTTATTCTACTGGGGAATGACAAGAAAATCCAATTTGTTTGCTGCTCCCAATGCTGTGAGAATGACAAGAAGTTCGCCACCGACCCGCAGCAAGGGACGTTGTGCAAGGTTCATATAGAAATCACCCGGAGGTTGAATAGAATCTATGTTTTGACTACGGTTGATTGCATGATAATACATGTAACTGCAATGAATCAATTCACTGTTGAATTGTAGCTGTTTAACTACCCGAATTGTATTTATCTTAACAAGTGTAGAAAGAAGGTATTTAGATGTAAAACGGTCTGAAAGTTCCGGCCCAAAATGAGCATTTTGATAGGGAGAAATCTTTATTGGATTTTTACACAAGAAAATAACCAAAAACGGTTTGAGGGAATTGATCATTGATTTCAAGTGACATAGAGAGACTGCTTTGTGTCTTCAATTGTATTGACGTCGACTAGATGAGTACCTGTAAACACTATAGGACAGCATATTGAATAATTTCCTGAATTTCTTGAATTTTTGTTGCTTCTTCTTTTTTTCCCTGCAGCATAATGACTCAGCATTTTGTGAAATCAATGTACATGTAATATCAATTACAGACACTTATCATATCATTTTTTGTCATACTATGTCTATCATTAATCAGTGACTAACCAAATTTTACTACTGAGGCACATTCATCGGTCATGTCTCAAACTGCAGTCAATCCTAAAACTCACAGAAAGATTTCAAGCTTCCTTACTCCCCTCTCTGCATTATTCCCAATTGTCCAGCCCTGACCGGCTTTTGAGGTAACCCCTGATGTCTTTGGGTGGCCAGCTATTTGTGCAAAGGCCACGGCAGCCCTGGGGACCGGCTCCAGGGCAGGCAAGGCCACGCTTTCTGCTGGGAAAAGGTTGTCGCAAACACCTGTGGCCCATTGCATAAGCAACAAGGAAACGTTCTTCACCAAGACCATGCTTTCTTGCACAAACTGACATTATAGTGCAACCTTACTAGCATAAACATACTTTTTTTTATGACAACTGCTTTGTTTGATATTATGCAGCAGTATTTGGGATACTTTTATTCTTGACCTTTCTATAGACGAATTAAAACAGACTAAAAATAGCTATACAAATGCTACAGTTAAACCAAAGACATTCATTTTGACAAGGATATCCGTACATGTTATGGTTGCCAAGATGTGCTTTGCTATAGGCTGCTCAAACAGGGGAGGGGGGATTTTAGGATCCATCACTAAAATCACTATTATATGAATGCTCGGAGACTTCTGCGGCTCCGTCAACAAAATGTGGCCCAGTGAATAATATCCTTGTTGAAATAGATGCTGTTGTACAAAATACAGCATACACTTTCTCTCTATTTAGACTGAAACTTTCAGAACCTAAAGGTAGAAACGATTCCTTTCCACATACGATTTGGGCAGTAGAACAACCACAGACGGACAGCAAGATCCATCACAATATTGATGTTCCTGGCCACAGTGACCCACCGTTTTCACCAAACTTTAATCAAGGCTCTATAGAAGGATCTACTTACAATGATGAATACGAAAACGAGGTAATCCTTATGTATGGTTACAAATACTTCTAAAAGAGTACTCTAAAAGGCTATTTATGGTGTCGGATTTCTGTAAATCAATCTTTTTTTTTTTTTTTTTTTTTACAAAGTTATCTCATATTGAATTACGGTTATTTTTCATCCATAATTATCTTGGCTATCTTTTTGTAACTGTCAATGCTAATCAGGTGTATTAGTGTCTCGTGATTAGTGGTTCAGTATCTGACAATAACGTTTTCCACCTAAAAGCTTCTCTTATATGATATTGTGACGTTCTCTGGTAAGTCGGGGTTGCCGATTCTTACGACAGAGGAACGTGGGGGTTGTTCGGGTCTCGGGGCGGACGGGGAATCCGGGCCAAGAACCGAGATGTGTTTCTAGAGTCGTGCCTCGCGCACGAGGGGGGGCTGAGCGAATCGATCGGCACTCGATGTCGACGGAGGACTGCGGGGGAGGGAAATTATGGCAGGGGTACGGGTCGGCCGGGGAACGGTCCACCCCTGAGTTCCGGTCCGCGGGGGCGACGGGCCGACGGTCGCCTATTGTTTGGTAGCGTGGGGCCGAGCACGCCGCGCCCTCGTCCCCGCGGACTTCGCTCCCTCGTTCCGCTCCCCATGTCTTCGTACCATACTACGCCTCGGTTTCCGGTACTACTTCGGGCCTTCGTGCCCTACTTCGTTCCCTCGTTCCTCGTTCTTCGGGCCTTCGGGCCCCTTACCCTATGTTTCGACTACCTATCTCGGACTTCGACTGTTTTGTCCTAACTTCGACTTAATTACTCTATTCGGCTCATCTTTAGTGGTTGTTTCAGGAAAGAGGACACGTCTGGACACCAGGAGAACTGTTGAAGAACTCTGTTTATTCGGGCCTCACCGCCCCTTTATATACTAGAGAGGTCAGCCCTGATTGGCTGCCTTCGGTCACGTGACCTACAATTGACGTCACTTCCGGTTTATATATTCCGTTTCCGGTTTACATTTCACTTCCGGTTTACATATTTCCGGGTTTCGTTCCATTACGTTTTCGTTATTCGTTCTTTACATATTCGTTATTCGTTCTTTACATATTCGTTCTTTACATCTATTTCGTTCTTCGTTCTTTACATATTCGTTATTCGTTCTTTACATATTCGTTCTTTACATCTATTTCCATTATTACCTTATTTCTATTATTTTTACCTCTATGTATTTTGGCTGAATAGCCGTTCATCACACCCTCCCGCACCTTCTTGAAAGGTGGGAAAACACGTTATACAAAATTTCAACACAGTTCATACAGCAACGACAACAGAACATACTCTAGAACCAGAAACATTTCAATCCTACGCTCCTTATCGGCAGAGGAGGAGGTGTCACCCTCTGTCCTCCCCGGTCAACTTCGGAGGGCCCCCGGGGCCTATCCGGCTAATTATTATTTCTCTTCTTTCTTCGTTTTTCTTTCTTCGTTTTTCTCTCTTCGTTTTTAAAAGTTCATATAATTCGTTTTTATATATCTTAGTCTCTTTTTATCTTCGTCAGAGTTCTCTTATCCTTGATCTATTTAGGACCTCCTGTTTTTCTCGTCTTTTAGGATGAGCGAGCCGGTCGTGGCTCTCCCACCCGGGACTGGGGATCGGTCGTGACCCCGTCGCCCCCGCTCCTCTCCTCTGGGCTCTGTTTACTTAGCCCCTCGGCGCGTTTTTCCTCGCCTTTTCTTTACCCTCATTAGGACAGAGGGACCGGTCGTGGTCCTCCTGCCCGGGGCCATGGGTCGGTCGTGACCCGCAGTGCCCCCGTTCCCTTCGTTTTTCGTCGTCCAGACGTTCTCCCCTAGTTCGGGTGGAGAATCGGTCGCGACTCTCCCACCCAGAGGCCAGGGTCGGTCGTGACCCTTAGTCCTCTCGACCCTCGGTCCGTTCTGCCGTCGTCCAGACGTTCTCCCTTGTTTTTGGGTAGAGAATCGGTCGTGATTCTCCTACCCGGTCGGTCGTGACCCCTCGTTCTTCCGTAACTGTTACTCTTCTCTGCGTTCTCTTAGGTGATGATGATGATTTTAAGGATGAGTTGAAGAAGAAAGACTGAAGCTTTTGTAGATAGAATGTTCTTTTTGGACTTCGCACCCTCGGTCGCCTCGGCATTCAGAGCCCCCCAGTGACTTTTTCACGGTTGGCAAGGACAACATGTTCGAGCCAGAGGCCAAGGTACCCAAAGAAGAAGATGGCGTTGTATGTGGAAAGGAACTTAACTTCATTCATTAAAGCTTAGAGTGGAAGCTTCAGCAGACGACGTCGCGGGTTTCGTGCTACTTGTCACGGTGAAGCTTTGAGATGGAGTTCGGGTGAAGGTGAGACTGAGAAGATTAGAATCATTAATTATTGATGAAGTGTCCGTTTTCCGTACAGGAACTGAAGTTTGACTTTTACGACACATGTCCTCGTGGTTAACCCAGCATCAAGATGTTCCGTCCTCGACCACGTCGACACATTTGAAGATTTCAGGATTTCAGAAAGAGATGTCGGAGAGAGTCCACCATAATAAAGTATTTCCGTCACCGTTCCGGGCCCAAGTGGCATGACAACAACCGGAACGGAGACCTGATTAAGAAGATAGTTTTGATGAAGTTTCTTTTTGATGACAGGAGCCGGTGCCTCTCATCCCTCCCCCCCCCGTAAGCAACGGCAGGAAGACGGTCCTCTTTGGGGCGAGAGGGAGGCTCCTTCGTTCTACTGATGAGATGATTTTCCTAAGAAGAGGATTCCTGGTTCGGGCACTCGGGCCCTCGTTCGTGTCCTAGGCTCTCGGGCCTCGCTTCGCCTACTAAATTTTTCTCCTCGTCCTCCCGGAGGACCGTGCTTATTGACGATTTTCGTAAGACTGTAATACCAACAAATAGTTCGTTAATAGAGGTAAGTTTAAGATCCGGTCTGGTTTGATTTTGGAGTAAGGCCACAGTCGTCCACGGTGCCATGTCACATTGCATGGAGACACTATGCCTATGACGAACGCCGAGACAACAGCTCCGAGCCGTTCCGGGCTGCTCCTAGGTACGACGGTTCGAAGTTGGTAAGTTGAAGATATTAGTGAGAAGGAGAAGAAGAAGCCGTAGAAAGTGAAGATGGACGACATCAACTGGGACCTGCACCCAACGTCAACGTCTGAGATCCGGAACGGGCCCATTCTCAATAAAATAGCATATATAAAGAAGAACTCATCCGATGTCGAACTCCAAGAAGGATCGCTCCTCGTCGCTCTTTGCAGACCTCTTGATTTGTCTATCAGGGCATCCGCAGCCGACGTTCCAAGCACCACCTCCCTGTATATTGCAAAGATTACTTCCCTATATGTTTCAAAGACTATTTTGTTTCGTTCCTCGGGAAGAAGACATCAGGAAATACGACATGGAAGGAGTCTCTGTCGTTACAGCAGGTGAGAGATTAATATAAGTTTTAGTAAGTCTATTAAAATTTTTTTCGTTTCTCGTTCATGTATTGTTTTTACTATATATCACGGTCGGTCACGAGCCAGGGCCCCTAAGTTATCGTCCCTGCTCGTGCCTTGGTCCTCCGGGAGACATCTACGACTCGCCGCAATCCTTTCACGACTCGCTGCATCAACTCTGGCACGATAAAACCAGCATTCAGGTCGAAAAATTCCATTTTGCCGCTCTTCGTATGCGGTAAGAGGCTGAAGACAAGGAAACTCAGAAGATGATGGTACATGAACCCGGGTTCATCCACATTCTGATCGATCCATCCAAGATCAAGAAGACAAGGTTGCAGGAAGTAGAAGTGCCGCTAGAGGACAGAGGTCGTCTCTTCCTCGCCTCCAGATCGCTCAAGGCAGCGCGGGAGAAGGGTTTTCAGTCTTGGCCCGCGCCAGCCTTTCCTCCAGCGGCGAGTCGCCGGCCCACCGGTACCTTATTTACCCCGGCACGACCGTCGACTCAAAGACTACAATGACAACACTATCCGTCCTTTCTGATTTCCTTTCCTCGATTCCGCCTCCCAACTTTCACTCTCGCTCCCGGGTCGCCCGGCCCGTTATCCATTTCCGCGACCGGACGATCCCGTTCCATCTGCTCGGTCCCAACCAACACAGCGGGCTCCAGGGAAGAAGAGGAACAGCTACAAACTTGTTTTTCCTCCTAGCGCCTCCTTCCGTCCCGTATTCGCCCCGCAGGCTTGGTAAGTTCATTCCAGTCATGGACCCTCCAGCTCGCTGATTACGCTCAACACCTCCTAACACATGTGGTTTCGTTCACTTCCGCAAGAAGGTTTCCATAAAGAAACTAATAAGAATAAATTAAGATAAAAATGTTCGAGCCCGCCAGTCCGTTCCCGATGAGTTTAAGTAAAGTTTTCAGGCCCGTCCAGCGGTCTCCAGGAGAGTCTTTTATCCAGGCTTCGGCCTCCTGTGCGGCTCAGGTACCTCCGCCTCGGCCCGGTTCTCTCCCTGGGGGTTTGACACTATGGGTGAGGAGCCAACGCCCCGTAATCCCTCCCCACCCGACTCGCGACGCGCCATCTTCCGCCTCTGGTTCCGTCGCGCTGTTTTTCTTCCGTGCAAGACCTCGAGCAGCATCTACTTCACCTTTCTTCTTGGCGTCGGATCGGCAGCAACAGTCTCTCCTCCCTAGCGGGGAGCTCGAGAAGCTGATCCACCATTCCGCTCTGTTTTTCCGCCTCTCTTGTCGCCTTCAACAAGTCATCCAGTTGATCCTCGTTTTTGTGCATCACTAGGGTCTGAGCCAATTGGACGGTCCGGTTGTGTTCGTTAACTAGCTGGTCGACCCCCGGGAACTCCCTGGTCAACGGCCCCAGTGCCGCCGTCGGGAACTGCGCCATCGCTTCTTCAAATGTCTCTGGCTTGCGGCCCGTTTCTAGTGCCATCAGGAACGCCATAGACGCCGAAGCCATTGCTCTTGTCTTGGCCGTCATTCCTCGCACCTCTCTCGGGGGCCACGTCAGTTGCACCCGAATGGCCTTTTCCGCGTCCCAGTCTCGTACCGCTCGCGCCGTCACCGGAAAGTGTCCCTGTAAGACCTGGTGAACGGCCTGTGTCCGTAATAACTTGAGTCTCGGTGTTTCTCTAGATGGTCCTGCCGTCGGCATCTCCATTCCTATGGACCCGAACACTGAATCCGCTCCCGACTCGTCCAATTCTTGTTTCTCCGGCTCGTATCCTCTGGTCTCGGCCTGCCCCAACTCCATGTCCTCTGAGTCTTCCACCTCCTCGTCCATGGACTGAGCAGCCGGCATTTGTAATCTGTGTATCACAACCCGCGGTTGTAGCGCCCGCCCGTGTTTGTCTTCGTCCTTGAGTGGGGTATCCGGTCCTGGCGGCGATCCCATACGTTCGGGCGACGGTGGTCCCGGGGTCTCCTCCGATCCTTGCGACCCGAAAAACGAGCTCCCCAAACTGGCCCGAGTCAGGTTGTCAACCGCCGCCCGTGTTTCTGGCGTGTCTGGTGCTACCGTAATGTCTCTCATTCGTTTCAATCCTGGGGGCGGCACTATCGGCTGCTTACATACCATCTTCTCCAGGGGTGAATCTGCTTTCGTCGGGGTAGGGGTAGAGAACAGCGGCTGTGTCGAGGCCGTCGACGCCGTGTCCTCCGGCCTGGCCGCATGCCGAACATACTTTACTTTCTCCACTCGCCCCGACGGTTTGAGTCCCTGCCTTTCTGCCATCTCGCGTAGAAACCTCCCTAGGTACAATGCTTCCCTTTCCACCAGCCGGCCTCCCTGGGCTTCCCGAATGCTGTCCTCCAGCTCCCGGTCGGATCTCGCCTCGTGGTAACCCCTGAACGATCCCTCCCGGTTCATTGTTCCTTTTAAATACCCGGGGTACCTCGGGTGTCGTGATTCGTATATCACCGATTTCTTATGAACTGTCATCATAGTAAATTGTGCGTCGCTACAAGGTGGTTCTAGTCCCGTGGTCCGTTTGACTCCTGTCGAGGTCTCAGGCTGTGATGGTCCCAGCTCTCCCGTGCTGCTAGACTCAGCGATAATCAAAGACCGATCGCTTCGGGCCGACATACTCCTGCCTGACTCCGACTGGTCCGAACTCGTTCCCTCCTCCAATTCTCTCGGGACTTTCTTGACCTTTTTCCACTTCTTCTTTCGCGACGGCTCCTCCGTCGGGCATCCCTGCGTCGGGGGCCTCTTGAAAGCGAGCGGCTCCTCTTCTTCCTTGACTTTCGGTCGTTGGTCGTCGGACGAGCTCACCAATTCCACCACCTCAGCCCCCGGTGGTATTCCTGAGCAACCCGGTTTCGGGGTGGGTGTGGATGTCCGTCCTTTTCCTCTGCCTGGGAGTCCTCGTCCTCTCGGTTCCCGTGGTTCTCCCTGGGCGTTTAACTTCTTAATTCGGCTCTGTACTAACCCTGATATTTGGTCTGGTGTCAGGAGTGGTTTCGGGTTGACCACGGCCCGGCTTGCGCTTCGCGGCGACTCGGTGTCTTCCTTCCGTACTCCTTTCGCGGCCCTCCGAGGGGAACGACGCGTGGGTGTTGATCGTTCCGCCACCTCGGCCAGGGGTCCCTTCCCTGCTGCTTTGGCTGCTTGGGCTCCCTCGCCGGCCTCGTCGGCCTCTGATCCTTCTTCGGTTGCTACCTGCTCCAGCTGCTCGGCGTCGCTGTCCTCGGATCCTCTTGACGCCCTCGGGTAGTAAGGGATGCGGATCTGCCGTCGCGGCCTCTCCGGTGCCTCCTTATCCACCGCCCTCTCAGGGGGTTGAAACCCCTCTGGATGGCGCACCGCGTAGTCCCGTTCCATGTTGGCTACCCGGGCCGCCGTTTCATCCCCAGTAGCGAAACTGGTGTACGGCGGTCGTCCTTTCGGGTCCAAGGCGAACGCCGCAGCATACTCCAGCCTCAGAAGGGGGTCTTGCTTCGGCATCCCCCTCTGCAGGTTCCCTTCGTGTGATTCCGTCATGTGCTTTCTCCAGTCTTGGTGTGTCGAATAGGCTCGACTCGAACACACCGGGCACATGTAGTACTGCTTCCGTAATCCATCGTGCTGGCCTTTAATATGCTTGGCCAAGTGCTTAAACTCCTTTCCGTGACAATGTCCTTCCCAGCACTGTCCGCTCATCGTGTCTGTTTTCCGGGCTTTCGGGGCTCGTTCCAATCCTGAAGCTCGTCCCGTCAGCCGTTTCCGTTTTTGTCTCGTGGTGATGCTGCTCGTCTCGCTTCTCCGCTTTTCTTCTTGTTTTCTTCTCCTTAGCTCAGTCTGCTCGTCTGCGATTCGATGAATCCTGGTCGGCTGACCAGAATGACCTGCTCCGGCGAGCGCTCTGCCTTTTATAGCCGCCGCAGGCGGAAGTGGGCGTGGCCTGCACTAGCGACCCCTAGCGTCAGACTCACCATCCACTTCTACGGTGGCGCCCCCTACTATTTTCCGGTCCCCGGGGCCCGCCGCTGGTCACCGCCTCGCCTGTTTTCTTTACCTCGCGGCCCTTCGCCCGTCCTCGCGTTTTTCCTAGGCCTTTTATTGCCCCACCGGACGCCCTCGGTCCTTTCATCCCTCGTCGCCTTTTCTTGCCTTTTTCATCTTGGCCCTCACAGTGCTTCCGCACACTTCCCGGAGAACACAGGGGCTCGGCGTTATCATCTCCTCGCCGCCGCCCCGTTCTCTTTGTCCTCTTTTATTCCTTTTACGACCTACTTTAAAGCCCGTCCTCGTTTCAGGCCTCGCCTTTTACAGCCGTCCGTTCGTTCCTCCGGCGTTCCCGAGAGTGCCGCATCTACTCTCCTCCGGTCTCCTGGACGCTGTAAAGCGGTATTACCAAGTCGGCATTACTTCAGAAGTCTTCACCAGCTTGCCACCGGGTCTGTCTTCCGTTGTAATCCAACCATCTTTTCCACGCTGTGGTTCCTCCGAACTGACCGGAAAGCGGCTCCGTGGGACTACTTTAGACGTTCGGGCCGTCGTGGCTCCCGAACGCCGTTTTTCGTTCCAACCCCGCATTTCCCACCTATATTACATCCGCAAGAGAACCAATCTTCAGCTAGGTAGCGAATCTCTACAGCCTAACGACCTGCACTCCTACTGTAGTGGTCAACGCACCGCCCCGACTCAATGGCCCCAGGTTGATCAGTCCTTTTTGGCCAAAGCCTTTCTGTGTAGCGCCGATTTGGTCGTTCCCTTGGTCCTCTTCCACCTGCGGAATCGAGACACGAAAACGACTTCATCACAAAAAGGGGGTACCCCGTTTCCTTACGTGCCCTAGCGCGCCCCACCCCAAGCATTTACTGTGCAGCCTCGTATCCTTGCTGGTCAGCTACCATCCAAGCTGGCGCAGCGTGTCCTCGGTAGGGTTCCAGGCGGTCCACATGGACCACCCCCCCCGGTTTCCCTCGTTTCTTCCGTACTACCACCCGTCCTCGGTCAAGCACCTTGACGATCAGTGCAGGGCCTATCCATGGAAATCGCAACTTCGTTCCCTTGTCCCTATCCACTACCGTATCGTGCACCCAGACCAGTTCTCCGGCGTGGTATTCCCGTCGAGTCACCTTCCCATCATACTCGTGTTTCTGATGGATGGCGGCTCGTTTCAGCCCCGTCCGGGCCTCCCGATAGGCCGCGACTAGCCCTTCCTCCAGGCTTTCCACATAGTCGCCTACCCGTCGGGGTTCCTCCTCTGGTCCTAGAGGTCTCCCATAAATCGCCTGTCGCGGCATCATGGTCTGTCGGCCCAGCATCATCATGTTCGGTGTCACTCCCGTGCTGGCTTGCGGCGTTGCTCTATAACTCATCATCACGAGCGGGACCATCTCGTCCCATTCCCGACCTGTCGCTCGGCAGCTGGCTTTCAAACAACACCCCAAAGTACGGAAACTTCGTTCTATGTACCCGTCACTCCTGGGGTGGTACGGCGTCGTTCTTGTTTTGTGAATCCCGAATAGTGCACAGACCTGAGCCACCACCTCGGATTCGAAATTCGTGCCTTGATCCGAGTGTAGTTCCCGAAACGCGCCGTACCGTGCTACTACTTCTTCAACCAGTTTGTTCGCCACTGTCGTTGCCTTTTGATCCGGGATCGGGAAACACTCCAACCATTTGGTGAAATAGCATCCTACCATCAGGCAATACTTATTTCCTCGTTTGGTGACTGGGTACGGGCCCGAAACATCCATGGCCAGCCGTTCCATCGGCTCCCCCACTATGTACTGATGTAGCGGCTCCCGTCTTCCTCTTCCCTTTTTCAGCAACGCGCAATCACATTCTCGACATTCCTTCCGCACGTCTTCCCGGAGTCCCGGCCAGTAAAACCCTTGTTCCAACAGGGCCGTCGTCCTGGCGACTCCTAAATGCGCTCCTGCCGCGCCTCCATGGTATTCCCTTACCAGCTTGGCCCGTTCCCCTCGGGGAACGACCAACTGGTTCCTCCAACCATGTCCTTCTAGTTCCCAGTACTTCCGATGCAGCACGCCATCCCTGAGGCTTAATCGTTCCCATTGCCTCCATAGGATCTTTGTTTCCCGGGATTCCGGAGATATGGCCTCCCAACCTGGCCGGTCCGCATCTTTTTCCATCCGTGCGACAATCGGCCCTATATCTCGATCCCTCCTCTGCGCTGCTCTCATCTCCTGCGGGGACCATCCGGGCTCGTACCCCCGGGCCCGCGTCACTACTCTCACTTGTTCGGTATTCTCGTGCTCCTCTCCACATTGTTTGCACGGATACCGGGACAACGCGTCAGCGTTCCCATGCTTCCTGCCCGGTCGGTGTTGGAACGACACATCATGAGAGTCGATAATCTCAATCCACCGAGCAGCCTGCCCCATCGGTTCCTTACTCCTCTGCAGCCAACTAACCGCGCTGTTATCCGTCCGGACTATCACGCGTTGGCCATAGATGTAGCACCGAAAATGCTTCAAAGCTCGCACCACCGCCAACAGTTCTTTCCGCGTGGTGCAATACTTTCGTTCGTTTGACTCCAGGGTTTTGCTCGTGTAAGCTATCACCCGTTCCTCCCCTCTCTGCTCTTGTGATAGCACGGCTCCCGTTCCCACGTCACTGGCGTCTGTGTCAAGCCACCATTGTCCTTCTTCCTCCGGGAATCCCAACACCGGGGCCTCTGTTAGCGCCTTCTTCATCGCATCAAATGCCTCTTGTCGTCTCGCGCTCCACACGAATGGTTCCTCCTTCGTTGCCAATTCATACAAGGGGGCAGCCAACTCCGTGAAGCCGTTTATATGCCTTCTGTAGTACGAACATAATCCCACGAAGGCTCGTACCTCGTGGAGATCCCGCGGGACCGGCCACTCGGTTACTTGCCGACACTTTTCGGGGTCGGGTTCGATCCCGTTGAACGAGACAACGTGCCCCAAGAACGGAATCTTCTTCTGGAACAGCTTACATTTTCGCGCCTTTAACTTCAGTCCTGCAGCGTTCAGTCGGTCCAGAACCCGTACCAATCTTTCCAGAGTCACTTTGAACGTTGGTCCAAAGACCAGTATATCATCTAAGTATACCAGACACTCCTCCCACACGATTCCTCTGAGGATTCTTTCCATCAGTCTCTCGAAGGTGGCTGGGGCGTTCACTAGCCCGAATGGCATCACTTTGAACTCATATAATCCTCCTTGAGTCACGAAGGCCGTCTTTTCTTGGTCCTCCGGTGCCATCTCCACCTGCCAATATCCGCTCGCGAGATCCAGACTGCAGAAGAATAGGCTTCCTCCCAAAGTGTTGAGGCTGTCCTCTATCCGCGGGAGCGGATAGGCGTCCACTTTCGTAGCCTGGTTCAGTTTTCGGTAGTCAATACAGAACCTCGTTCCTCCGTCCTTCTTTTTGACTAGAACGGTCGGGCTACTCCACGCACTCCCGCTCTCTTGGATAATCCCTAAATTTAACATATCCTCCACCAGTGCTCGTTCTTCCTCTCTCCTGGTGGCCGGATACCGTCTGACCCTCTGCTTGATCGGCATCTGATCTCCCGTTTTAATTCGATGTTGTACTAAATCTGTCCGTCCTAGCTCATGTTTCGAGGTCGCAAACATTTGTTCCCGGGCCATGATGGCTTTCTCCAGCTCTTCGCCCTCCTTCGTGGTCAGGTCTTTCTTAGCCTCCCCTATCATTTCAACGAGCGCTCCTGGGGGTTCTTTTGCTTCACTTCCTACTCCTCGTACTTCTTGTACGAAGGTGGCTTCTCCGAGTACCCCGCCGGTTTCCAATTTCGCGCTCTCGGTCCCTCGGTTGGCCACCCAAACTTCATTTTCTTCTCCCAATGTCACCGTTCCTGGGATCACCTCCAGTCCCATAGGTAATCCAGCGCCGGTGATGACAGCCAGCTGTCCACCCTGTCTTATGTCCATTCTCGCTACTACTGTTACTCGGGTCACTTGGAGTGGGGGTATTTCCGTCGTTTTCTCGATTCGCACGACCTGTCCTCCGACGGTAACTGCCCGAATCCCATCCGTTCTCTGTTCTACTCCCGGGATTCGTTCCCCCTCTCCCTCCCCCTCGGCGGGCAGGAAGATGGCACTCGCGTGGGGCTTAACTGTCAGCCGGTATTTCACCGCGAAGTCGTTTCCCAGGATCCCTTCATCTCTACCGATGTCTGCCACCATGAACGTCCACTTCAACACGCGTGTTCCCAATTTCACTGGCAAGTTCGTGCATCCGTAGCACCGCAACGGACTACCATCTACCGAGCAGAGACGTCCTTCATATCCATCCAGTTCTTCTCTTTTTCGTCCCCACTCTCTCCAGAGGCGTTCCGACAGCAGACTGATCATAGATCCGGTATCAACCAAAAAACGGACGACACTCTCTCCCACCGTCCCGGCCACATAAAGTCCACATTCTCCCATGCCTACTACTTCTCTCGCCGCGCCCGAAGGGGGCCCCGCGCTTACTGCGA
Source organism: Lepidonotus clava (assembly GCA_936440205.1). Lineage (NCBI taxonomy): Eukaryota > Metazoa > Annelida > Polychaeta > Phyllodocida > Polynoidae > Lepidonotus > Lepidonotus clava. Next base: position 10,543,489 of record OW387142.1, on the reverse strand, counting down.
CGGCGACTGTCCGTTTCCCTGACGCTGGGAACACTCTCTTGCGAAATGGCCCTTCTGGTGACAGTGATGACACTCTAAATCTTCTTTTCGCTTCTTAAACGCCTCCCTCCGGGCCGTTGCTTGTCTTCTAGCTTCCCGTTCCTCTGCCAATTCTTTCATCATCTCCTCCAACTTACCGTTCAAGGCCATGATCTGTGTATTGGCGTCCTCCTCGGGCTTCACTGCCCGCAGGAGGCGGCGTGAGTATCGTTCCTGTATTTCTACCACCTCTACCGCCTCCTCTAGTGTCTTGCATCCTTTCTCTGCACACTTCAGCTGAAGGTCTTCCCCAACTGCAGCCTGGAACGCATGTAGTGCTGCTTTTTCCTGGCTAGCGTAGTCGTTGGAGAAGTAGGCTCTCGATGCCAGTCGCCGGGCATTATCAGCCAACTCCTTCGCTGTCTGGTTCTTTACACGTTTCAAGCCCGCCAACTCTTGCAGAGCATTACACGTGTCCTTCTCCTGACCGAACCTCCGGCGCAACGCATCCACCCTCGCCGAGTAACGGAGTCGTTCCCTGTCCGGGAGTCCGACAAAGTACATTCGTGCCGTTCCCGTCAGCGAGAGGAAAAGCATCGCCGCTTTTTCCTCGGCCGTCCAGCGTCCCAATGTTGCGTACTCCTCAAACTGGTTGATCCATCCCTCGAAATCCGGTTTACCGTCATACTTCTCTGGTCGTAAACTGAACTTCTTCAAACTCGCTCCTTCCTGGCCGGTCTGTTGTTGTTGAGCCCGCACATTCTGCTCATCCGTCGGGGTGGACGTTCCCATAAAATTAAACTGCCTACCCATGATGGTCGTGTCCTCCCCTTTGGTCTCGGTTTTCGCACCTCCTTTCTCCTCCCCACCTTCCTTGAAGGCGACGTCAGAATCCATCTGCTCGAAGACTGCCGCAGTCGCCATGAGTATCCAATACCGATGAAACACCCAAGATCCACAAGTCCGTATGTGCCTATTTCAGCACCACCGCTGCCACCAGTGTGACGTTCTCTGGTAAGTCGGGGTTGCCGATTCTTACGACAGAGGAACGTGGGGGTTGTTCGGGTCTCGGGGCGGACGGGGAATCCGGGCCAAGAACCGAGATGTGTTTCTAGAGTCGTGCCTCGCGCACGAGGGGGGGCTGAGCGAATCGATCGGCACTCGATGTCGACGGAGGACTGCGGGGGAGGGAAATTATGGCAGGGGTACGGGTCGGCCGGGGAACGGTCCACCCCTGAGTTCCGGTCCGCGGGGGCGACGGGCCGACGGTCGCCTATTGTTTGGTAGCGTGGGGCCGAGCACGCCGCGCCCTCGTCCCCGCGGACTTCGCTCCCTCGTTCCGCTCCCCATGTCTTCGTACCATACTACGCCTCGGTTTCCGGTACTACTTCGGGCCTTCGTGCCCTACTTCGTTCCCTCGTTCCTCGTTCTTCGGGCCTTCGGGCCCCTTACCCTATGTTTCGACTACCTATCTCGGACTTCGACTGTTTTGTCCTAACTTCGACTTAATTACTCTATTCGGCTCATCTTTAGTGGTTGTTTCAGGAAAGAGGACACGTCTGGACACCAGGAGAACTGTTGAAGAACTCTGTTTATTCGGGCCTCACCGCCCCTTTATATACTAGAGAGGTCAGCCCTGATTGGCTGCCTTCGGTCACGTGACCTACAATTGACGTCACTTCCGGTTTATATATTCCGTTTCCGGTTTACATTTCACTTCCGGTTTACATATTTCCGGGTTTCGTTCCATTACGTTTTCGTTATTCGTTCTTTACATATTCGTTATTCGTTCTTTACATATTCGTTATTCGTTCTTTACATATTCGTTCTTTACATCTATTTCGTTCTTCGTTCTTTACATATTCGTTATTCGTTCTTTACATATTCGTTCTTTACATCTATTTCCATTATTACCTTATTTCTATTATTTTAACCTCTATGTATTTTGGCTGAATAGCCGTTCATCACAATATTTATCATGGTGTACCTGATTAACCTTATCTGGGCCCAGAAAAACTATCAGTGATAATCAATGAAAAGCGTTAATGTGACAAGTAAGCTTTGTTCAATAAAAAATATTGGTACCGCCCACTATTTCTTGTGCACTGAATGCATTCAAATTGTTATTGCCACATTAACTTCAATGAAAAATACATAATACTGCATCCAGTATTAATTTTCAAATGTTTGAAATGTATGGTAAAGTATCCATTGATTCATGTTATAGGTATACTTTATTTCGATCTAAGAGTGGGAAGCAGTGTAGATGTTATCCCATTTTGGCAATGAAAAAGATACATTTTCATTGTGAATATCGATTATAAATAATGCTAAATCGATTGTTATGGCCGGAGTCCAAAACGTTCTGAAAAACCACAACATGTAGTCACTACATAAAAAGGTTAAGATACAAGTACATGTATATACAAAACACACAGCAGGTCAATTTTCAAATGGTTTCACACACCCTCACTATAAACAACCTAACTGTTATGGGCCATATTAGTAAGTGACAAACTCACCAAAAAAAAGTATGGTTGAAGAATGGTACCGGTACGTCACAACTTGGCTGGGTTAGTATTTATTTGATTCCTCCATGTTTAAGCCACACATAGCAGAAACTCCCAGCTGTGTGAGACAGCCATGTGTTTCATCTACCCACATTTTGTTTCACAATCACTCAGGGCCTGTCATTTTGTTGTTGTTATTTTAGGGCCATCATCCAGTTCAGTCTCGGAGTATGCTTTTGCAATCACTTGGAATTCACTTTATTACAATTGCTTCCATTCCAAATGTGCGAAGGATATTCATGAGGAGAAAAGTCATGTTTATCATAATCATGTTTCCCAGACAAAGTCATTCTTTATTAGAATATAGGCCTAATTATTGATTTGACAGGTAGCCTTACTATTTTCATTTGCAGCAGAAATAATTACATTAAAAAGGAACTGTATACATGCTCAGTAACAGGAATTTCAAACAGCAAATACAGTCGTGTGAGGTAATAACATTGTTATCTCGGACTAAGGAATAGATCTAATCCTATCCAATTATTGAAGATTCAGTGTATTAAAAGTTGGCAAATCTCAAGCTTAGCCCCATTAGAATAAATCTATTAGCAAAACAAAATTAGACCATGAAGGCGAACTAAAAAAATACTAATACCATCCACAAGGGTAGATAAATAAAAATTTAATTATCTTCATTTTTATTGGGGCTTATGTTGTTTTATCTTTAACTTGATGAGATGTGTGTGATGCCAATGGCATGCTTCCATTTTACTCTCAAACATAACAACCCATTGAAAAACCAAATTTTCTTTTACATCTCCACCGATCTTACAAAACCATTTTGGTTCCCTTGACAATAACATGAAAGCACCTTGTAAGAACCGCACCGCTGCTTATTTTAAACCCTTCTTTCTAGGAATCATTAATAAAAGATGCGTTCATATAAATACATCTCCGGGTCCGGAAAACTCCCCAAATGGTTCTTTAAAGGGTCCCACAAGGGCGCACTCGAAGCAGTCATAAACGTTGACGTTGTCAGAAATGGGACACTTCTTTTCTCCAGGCCAGGCGTTGCCAAGGAGAGCCGCCATATTGGCCACGCATGCGTAAAGGCAGATAGGCCACTGGTTTCGAGAGTAGATTCTCTTTTAGTGCTGAACCAGATTACTTTTCTGTTCTACTAAGTGATTATTTATGCACCAGCTAATGCGGTGTCTGAAACAACATTTCGAAATACGCCTAGAACTCTAGAGTCGACTTAAAGTTGTAGAAGATGTTTCAAGAATTTGTGAAAGACCAAATCATTAAACACCTTTAGGCCTAATTAGATAGTTTGTGCTAGTTTCTGAAAACACAGCAGAATTAAGTTCATGGCGACCATTAGAAAGTTCTGGAAGCTCTCACTGCTCAACTCTTAGCTTCACAAATATCCAATGTGCTATACCTTGCAACACATACATCATATGAAATGAATAGACATAGGATTACATAAATATTAAAAAGATTATGTTTCTGTTAATTTCAACTTCCCCTTTGCTATCACTACTGAATATATACATTTCGTAACGTACCAGCTTATGGGATATCTATAGGATTTAAAGCTGTGTTCTCGACTCTCCATATACTAATAACGAGACAGTGCTAATATCATTGTATCCTAAATAAAATTCAAACAATAATGCACTCTTTCCCTAAGCACTCCTTATTATACATGTACGTGCCCAGCATTTACAAATTATCCAGCTTGATTAACATGGACTCTACCCAAAAACACAATTAGCCGACTTATCCATTATTAATGACGAATGTCAACAAGCCCTATACAAAATAAAAATAATTTATATTTCATATATCAGCTCTAAATTTTTAAATATTGGTCGAATCTTCATACAGTAAGTGAGAAAAAGTTTGGCATTGATACAAGCCATAGGGGACCTTAAATTTGTGTGAGTTCCCTGGATTTCCCAGAATTCCCGGGGATTCCCTTTTTCTCCATAATGCAAAACGACACCAGAATTTCCTGTCATTATGTTTTTACGGCGCGATGCGCGCATGGCCGGGAATTCCCCCTGAATCCTCTGATTCGCATGCTATGAATATAATGTATTTAACTTTACCCGTTTATTGTTACTGTTTTATCCTGACTCTATTTATGAGGCATTTAAAGTTTCTTGACCATTTCCCCATGTAGGATCTGAACAAGAACACGACCGTATCCCGGAATGTAGTGGAAACATAGGATAAGTTATGTTGTAATAAATCATATAATTGTTCCCCCTTTTGGCTGTCAACAAAAGGCAGAACCCTGTCTTGTCAAATCTGTTACTAATACATTCAGCAGGCCATTCTTTATACACAATATCGTGCCATTTCACGTGTTAAGATTCTGAGCATATCTAATCAAATACATGTTTAGAAGTTACAAATGTTTAGGTTTTAAACACATGTGATTTCTAAACATGTTTAGCCCCTTTATATTTAAGTTCTAAAGATCATTTTTACAGTGAATAGAAAGACAAGTACATTAAAGTGGGAAAATGTATACCAAACCAATCTTGTACCAATAGAGTGGACGTTGTTTATTAGAAAATACAACCTTATGGACGTTCTTAGGATTCAACCTAAGGGCAGGAAGGGGCACACTCTGGGAAATATCAAAGTTAAATATCATTACCTTACCAAACACAAAGTTCAATAAAACTATGGATTTTGGAACATCTCAGAACAACATATATAGGGTATCTCTAACGATGCTTAATTCACCCATCTCTGGTTTATTTCTAGCCATTTCTAGCCATCCATCTAAGATATTCTACTGTTGAAAATGTCAATAGATCGATCGTGGTTCTTAACCCTGAGGTTCAATATTGATATTTTCCCCTTGATGTGGGTCGATATTCAAAGGTACAAAGTGCACTGTCTGAGGGAGGTTGTTTTGAGGTTGTGTGCACAACTTCCCTTTAATATATTAACTTGTGAAAGGTGGCAGACCACTAAAATGAGGAAACACAACAAGATCAATAAAACCAATGTTACTGATGTTGGAATAAAACACTGACATCGAAAAAACCCACGTTATCAGAATATTCAAAAAAGCTTTAAGAAGGCCCAACTATGCGGAGAACACGAACAGTTGTTTTCTATATTATTTGTCATACCTGTTTTTCTTTTATAAGGGTGACATCGGTTCAGTAGATAACATTTTTAATACAGCACTCAGACATGGAGGGTGAGTACCAGTTAAGTATACATATCTCCTACATCTTCTAGTGCATGAAATATTTTCTGTATTGTACTAACGCTGGACTCACCAGAAAACCGGTCATGCCGAGGTGAGGCAGGTTAATAAACCAACATAAAAAAAACAAAACAAAACAAAATAAAACACAAAAAAACTACAAAAAACAACCACCCATGGGGCTTGTCCTCCTCTTTCAGGCCGCACTGCACCCAGGAAAGAGCCGAATCATTAAGTCCTCCTAGGCCCGCTCTCACTTAAGTCTTATAAATTGATGTCTGAACGCGCATATACACTTCAAACAATTGCAAGTCCTTGGTGAACCACAGACAATGCATTAACGCAGACTGCGAAAATAATAATAAAAAAAACAAGGAATAACCCTCTTAAACAACTAGAAGCAAAAACTGTGCGACAATGCCATCCATCCTATAAGTCCACCTGCTGCAATCGAAATTTCCTAAATTTATGATAAACATACACATATATGCTGTACCTGATTCAACAACTCCTTGTTGAACCAGATACAGCGTATTAAAACGGAATGCGAATCTAAACAACAAAATCACGGACTAATCCAACTCCTTGAAAAGAAGCAATAAACGAGGTACCACAATGCGGGTGTCCTATAAAAGGGACAAAGTAACCACAGGAGAAAGGGCCAAAAGACACGCCATACTTCTTAATTTGGCTTAAAGGTGAAGGGCCCAACACTGAGCGGAGAAAAGGTTCCGACGGCGGGCTCTATGGGTTAAAAGGACCCTTTGGTGGGCCATTGTGGCCTTGTCATAAGTGTGGGGCTGCTCTGTGGGGGCCCTCGGCTGGCCACATGACAGGGGCTGCATTGGGCCTATGGGGCGGCAAGTGTACACCCACTATTATGTTATAAATTAGGAGGAGAACTACCTTTCTTGGCCAGTGGGTACAAGCAGTAGGTTATCAGTGTAACACGCCAGGAATTTTCTTGGCCACTGGTGCCAAGCGTGCATCATAATCTTTGGCTGGTGAAAAGTGGCTCAGAAAAGTGGTTTTCCTCCTAATTGCCAAATATACACCAACTACTCTGAAATAAATCTATCCTTTTGTTTTTTTATATTAAACTTAATCGTTGTTAAGATCATCACAGGTGATAATTGTAGCAGTGTTTTTACTTGGAGACTCAATTGGGCACTTTATCAACAAGCATCGGGATGTTCCTAAAGCCTGTATACTAACATATTTTTGAGAAAATGTGACAAATGTGACACCAAGTTGTCCTCTACTCTAGCGGAATATGCGACAGGGATATAGAAAAGAAAATTCATCTAATAAGCCAGAGACATGAGACAATAATATATGCCTTATTAAAGGAGTAGTGTGCAAACTATACTTTTACTTTAAATCAACAGGTATATTAAGGCTTATCCATTGGTGTAAACAGATCTGTAGCCTAAAGAGTCTCCCAAGAGTCTATATCCAAACTATTCAATATTAGAATTCGTTAACCCTTTCCTTACCCTGAGAAACCGGCAAATCACTTTATTAGCAAGACGTTGCTATTTTTATGTTAAATCTTGAAAGTGAAAGAAACATAAGATATCATATATTGGTTTTATTGTAATAAACAGAGAATTTAGAGGAATATATTTTTTTTCCAAAATTTTAGTTGTCATGGTAACAGCTAGCCCAATAGACCTCGTGACTTAATCCAATCGTGAAAAATAGTCGATTCTGACCATAAAAATCACCAAAAATCCAAGAAATATTGCATTGAGAAATTGTTCCTTGTATTTTCCACACATTTCTATACCAATATTGCCATGTTTGTGTCAAAGCAATTAATGTTGGCTAGGAGGGTCATGCATTATGTACAAATCTGGATATTTAAGAGGTTTTTGCCTCAACCTGGTGAAAATTAGTATATAATTTTCCATTCATCATATGATATTAAATATTAATAACTCTAAACACTGTACCGAGCAAAAAATAAAATGCAATGTGCTTCATACGGTCCTCATCTCATACCATCTCAGCTCTCAATTGAAAAGATCCTGTGTTTGATACTTTACACAACAGCCTTCCTGGATTACTAAACTCTCCTTCATTTTCCTTTATGAGAATGTTGCAAGTGTTACAGAAATGTCTGGCCACATTCACCATAGTAGAATGGGCAATGTTTGTGCTCCGTTTATTGAGAAGCATCTAAAACGTCTTTACAAAACGGTTTCTGATCTATTGAATAGCAGAATACAGTTTGAATGGCCAAAGTGAAGAGAAGGGTGTGGTTTTCTTTTTGATAAGCAAGTTTTCAATGGGTGCATAGGTCTTTTTACTGAATTGATGGCACTGAGAAACAACCTTAACAATATCCTCTATGTATCATTTAAACCAGTAGACATCGTGTATGTATGGATAACCATCAGATTTCAGCTGAAACTGCAATCTCAACAGGAACACATAAGTTACATAAGTTTTCAAAAAAATGTTAATATCCAACAAAACATATCAGGAGAACCAGAAAACTACAACCACATGTACATTGGAAGGAACTATTATAATGGAAAATCTTCATACAAATATGTACATCTTAGGGGTGTGGAATAAACATTGGCGTAGATACCATAAAGCAAATACGAAGTGCCATAACACATTTAGTAAAATATCAAATTCTATTATGAAATATAGGAAAAAGTGTAAAGCCCCGTACCCACTAAGCAATTTTTACAGAGTCTGCCGATGGATGGGCACTAAAATCGACACACTCTAATGATTGCCTGTTAGTATAATACATTGAAATGGGCATGATTAATCTGAATCAGTGCCAAAGTCGGCCGATTCTACCTCTAGAATTGACCGTCTTTGGCACCTATCCGTCAGACGGCTGAGTAAATATCGCCTAGTGGGTATGGGGCTCAAGTATGTCAATTTTATAAAAGTAAATTGTAATCTCCCATGATACTCTGGCGACTTCACACAATTTTGGGGCTAGCTATAGGCCTACCCCTGATAAGACATGAACATTCGCCTCTCCATAGGCCGTGGTCAGAGGCCATGGCCGTGCCTGGCTGTAGGTGACAGGGGAGTATGGGAAGGGCTGTGAGGGGTGTCGGCGGGTGGTCAGGGTGCCCCTAGGGGTAGACCCGCCCCCTCCTTACACCCCCCCCCCTGTACCGGCCCACCCCCTGTACCCCTCACCCCGGGACGTCCCCTACCCGCCGCCCACAGCCTTAATTACATCAGTGGGTAGGGTTAACGTTGAGGAGGGGGGTACTCACTTTGTCTAGAAAAAAGATGATGATTATTGTTGGAGTTTAAGGTGCGTTCAACAATTTTTGAGCTATATCAGCCCCAACTCACGTTTATGTCTTTGTACCAAGTACTGTGATCGAATCTATGAAGGTGAGAACGACGGCAAGGCAAGGTACTATAGCCGGCACAGCCAAGACTCAAACCCGGGCCAGCCAAGTGAGAGGCGAGCACTCTACCCACCATACTATCCTCCCCTCCTCTAGAAAAAGGAAGAGTTGGATGGAATTATATGTTGAGTAATTTAGATGTATCTTATATATTATGGAAGTCCTGGGGCAACCTGCAGCTGGTTGATATTGATTCTGAAATGAAATGAAAAAAAAAGAAGGAAAAAAAGAGAGTTTTCGTGAAGGTAAACCGCCGTGGAGGCGGAGGTTATATACCATAACCTCTGCCTCCAAGGCGGTTTACGAGCCTATACTACGTTCTATAATCCTAAAATGCATAACTTTATTTGATTGAGGTATATATTTTTTAAATATCATATATAAATATATTGGCAAACATATATATATATATATATATATAAATAAATATATACGTACCTAGCCCTCACCCTACATGTAAAAACGAGAGGTGGAGAGGTGGCTCCCAAGAGCAGCCTCAGTAGGGGAGCGGCTAAGACACTTGGCTCACACATGGAAGAGCCCCTCAGGATCTCCACCAAACGTTTTTTTTCAACTAATCTTTTTTGTTTTCTTTTTTTTTTAAATTCACCCTGAGCACTATACATATATATATATATATATCTGTTTTATTCAATTCTTTAAAGCTTAGGGTTTCGTATCTTTGCTGTGAAAAAGATAATCGTCAGACTATAATAGACAATTCTTTTTAATTTAACATAGAGAGACATGCCTTTGCTTAGCAACTGCCTCAGTAGGGTAGTGGTTAGGCTATGGGACTTTAAATTCCAAAGTCACTAGTTCGATTCTAGACCCTGTTAAATTGAGACTGAAACTTTTCAAAAATTGAAATTGGTTGCATTACATGATACATGAAATGGCTATTTCCCAATAAACCTCCTCCGGAGGTTATCTGGATAACCTCCTCCGGAGGTTTATCAAATAAACCTCCTACTAAACCCTCCTGCAGAGGTCTATTTCATAGAATATGGTAGGTTACGCTATAAAATCTACAGTGAGAACAATAGAAGAGCGGGCTAGGAGTAGTATAATCTGAGTTAAAGCCCTAGTCCGATAGTCCTAATGTAAACAGGCACAGATTGAGTAATGACCAGGCAAGGTTCATGCATCTTACTCCACCAGTGTTAAAAAAGTTACCAAAGCCTATAAGTGTGTAGGATTTTGTTCCCTATACACAGCCCTGGATGGCCGTTCATGTTAAAATGAACGGGGCAGACCCAAGTGCAATAGATGGTAGTTAACTACCTCTGGAAATTGCAGAAGACTGGCTGAAAGAACTAGATATTAATAAGTTGTACTATGTTTGTTTAATGTATTAAGGATTAGTTACTTCATGAGACATTTTAACTTATTACCTTTGAATATAACAGGATTTATGTTATAAACACTAGTTCACCATAGTGCTGGGCTTACTTTGGAGGAGCTTTCCATGGCAAACAGTAATTGAAAACGAATTACATTAACTTAAAACTAAATTTGAAGCACAGATCGGTACAATATTGGTTGTTGCACTTTAAAATGGCTACCCACTCTAAAAGTGGGAGTACCCCCCACTCCTAACACGCCACTCGCCTACGCTCACCTACACCCCCCGACGCCTGCTGACGTTAATGCCTGGTGTGGGTGTCTCACCTCAAAATGACCACCCTTCTCAGGGTGTGGTGAGTGGATTCATGCTGCTTAATGCCCGGTTACAATTAGCGGTAAATATCCCTCTCCGAGTATGAGCAACAACGGGGTTATTGCTATTACTGGCACTATCATGAACAAGCAAGAACTTACTTAAGTAGGGATTCAATGGTAATAATCTGGATTGCTGTTGATATTTCATAAAATATCAAGTGATATGTTTCGCTGCTTCAAGTTGTTGTGCAATCAACTTGTATAACTTTTTAATTTCAGTTTTCTTCATTTTCAGATAGTCATATTTCCATATATCTGGAAAACGGATATTAGGATCTACAGATAAATGGCCTGGGCGTGTTATTGGATTTCAGTGCAGATGCAGATGAAATATAAAATCATGAAATACTAGACTAAAAAGAAATACATACAAAGAAATGATATAGAAACCTTAGACCAGATGAACAGACGTTTACAGGATACAACACGGATGTTAGAAAAACATTAATTGGCTTTTGAATCCATTTTTATTTTCTAATGCTTCACATGTTTTTCCAGCCAGTTTTGATGGAGAAAATTAGAAACCAACAAACCAATAAAGTGCACAATGAGGAGATGAAAACGGTCATATAACAACTAAAATATACATACAAATATACCTGACGACATCTAATAGTTCAGACATAGTATTCTCAAATATATCATATTTGACTGATGGCCACCGATGTTTCAATATAATAATCTACAAAATCTATTGTACAAATTTAATATGCTTAGTTATTTCTAAGTAATACAGTATCAGAATACATCAGAATAGAAATAATTATAGTAATGATCGTACATCCCATTTCTAAATCTACCTGCATATTTGCAGAATCATTAACACACTTCTGGGTGAATGTAAGTTAATTGAATGCCTGTCAATTTAATTTAACTTAGCACAATACCAAGTAAAGAATGCTTCAGACAACTTTAGACACATATATAGAAAGAAACGGAAACCAATGAATGAAACTCAGTGTAATAGGTAAAGTTCAATTTTTCACATATCTTGATACTTTTTAATGCTTACTGGTTAGGGGGGATAATTTTCATAATTATCCATTGACATCAACCGATGGAAGAAAGAACATTTTCTCTGTTCCTTAGTGTGGATGTTTTCAAAATATACAATAAATACAAATCGCTAAAATTAAATACTATAGAATATCACAGCTTAAATTTAGGATTTCTGTAATGCACTTAAAAGGTTAAACTGGAATGTATTATAATTTACACACTTGTCAATTAATGTCAATTGATTGAATTCTAGTGCATTAGCCGATTGTGTATCGGGTTGTATATGTCGTCAAAATGCCAGTCCTGTCGGGTTGATTTACCATACAACAAAAGCTGGAGGGTCTTCTGAAGGAGCGTTTTATGGGCATGGGAGGAGGTGAAGTGTCGACCAACAGCCTGTTCACCATTCAGGTGTGACAACGTCAAACATTTATTACCCCCGTTTCTCAGTGGGAGCAGCAGCTGCGTAGGTCACCACCCACCACAAGGTGTCCTGAGGCGGGAGGGGGTTTTACGGCGGGTGCGGGTGAGTGGGGAGGTGGGTCTCTTAAAACAGGTACACCTATTGCCTACCCACATTGTTCTTTGAGTTTAAGACAGACTGTTAGTGACTTACTATGAATTTACAGCTCATGTGTTTTCCTCGAACTTAGATGGCTTTCTCGAAATGGAATTTGTCCAGGACATTCTACTTCTTCAGCTTTAAGTGTCAAGCAATGTTTTTAAGCATACAATGAAGGTGTCACTTTGTGATATCTTGCAATATATATAGGGAAATATACGAATTCTTGACTGTGTCAAAGGTTAGAGTTACTGCATTACCTTGATGAATATTTGGATCAGGGTGTACCCCTGTACTGCGTTTGTAACTAAGAATTTCTAAGAACCCGTGATCAGAGTAGGCATAGCCGATATTATAATATTCCTAATAAAGACATTTTCATCTGTATATTTATATTCTTTCGAGGTATGGACACAATCTGTAAATCAAAGGCAACACCTGTGTGATCAACCTTAATCAAAGAAGAGACGGAAAAGATACATTTCAACAGATCTCTTGAAAAAAGAGACATCTTTCAATGAAACTTAACTGGCTTCTGGTATAGATTATTGAATTCCCTTCTCTCTGGTGTTTTTTGAAGCTGTCCAGGATTTCACTGTCTGTGGTTTTAATGTCTTTAGTTCAATGGGCTTTTCACCAATAGGGGCTCATTGCATTATGAACAGACACAATGACCATCTTAAGGTCTACATCACAGTTTGAAGGCATATTGAAATAGGAGAAAACTGCCCTATAGATAGTAAAAGGCCACAGGTGAGCGGATTGATTCAAGAGGATGGACGTGAAAACTTGCTGAGTTTTCAGTTAGGCCATGTATGGCTTTTTATTAGCAGACCTGGCTATAACTCCAACCGGCGCGTCTATTCATTCCGTACGTCCCGGCGGTGGGAAAGGATCGAGGGCGCAGGCTGAGGGCTTTCTCTGAGTGAGCGAAGCCGCGAGTAATAATAACCCCACTAGACCTACCTAACAACCCCTGAGCCGTCACAATCCAGTTGCATAGCAACCTTACATAAAAGCCCCTACACGCCCGTTATTTGTGTACCTCCCACTCTTCAGGTGCGCCCCCTTTCGCCTCAGGGTGGTACTATCCCGTTGGTGCCCTTCTTAGGGGATGGGTTGAGGGGGGGGGGGGGCACTGGCTCTGTGAAGGTCACTACCCACCGTCAAATTACTGCCCCTACTTTTTGTGACTGATGAGCCCTGAATTTTGACCACTCCCTATTGTTTGGGTGTGCAGGTCACCTCCCCTAAAATTAGATGGCCTTAAAACCATGATATAGACCAAAATAACCAATATTAGCAAAACTTGTGATAAAATTGTCATTCTTTTGTGTGCAAGAATGACGCTAAATTTCAAGTTATTGTCCTTATATTGTACTATATGGAAAATATTCACCGTCCCAACTTTTTGGCTTACAAGTTCCTGACCGCCTCTCAATTTTGAGGTTCACCACCTCCGCTTCACGAGTCCGTTTGGCAGTTAGTACCCATTTGGGACCCAAATGCCCCCCCTCCCCAGGTGCCCTTCCATACTCGCCTCCGAGAGCCCCCCACCCTGAGGCCCGATCCCTATCTCACCTTGTTAACACGGCCCCCCCTGTGGGCCTACAGCGGCCCGGTACGGGGTATTGGATTGGGCACAGACACAGGGCTTTAATGGGCGCCAGACGGGGGATTTGGTGAAAAGCTCCTAATAGGGGTCTCAGGGGTGGCCTCCCTACATTCCCATTCTTCTTATGTGCGACTTCAAATGGAAAGCAGCATGCATAGAGAGGGAAGGGGAAATTTCGAGCAACTCCTCGTTTTCTCAAACTTACACATGCTATTCCCCCCATTTTCTTTTACCAAAAGGACAAGGCCTGTTATTTGATACTGAAATTAATTATTTCCCCCACATAATCATGATACTATTCTCATTCTATATAATATATAGAATGAGAATATATTATGATAATATTATTTCGTACATGATATCTTATTACTTCTTACTTTTAATCTGTAAAAGATATTCATATAGCTATAATGTATCTAGTTTCTAGCCCTTATTGAAATGCTATCGAAGTCGGCTATCAGATTATAAAGTTTCAATTCAATTCTTAATTGGAACAAGATCACATATGTCTAACGAATATGCGCTTCTGCAAGAAATAAATAAAACAAACCGTCAAGAGACAGAAACTACCAAGAGGCTTTAGACTATTTTTCAAACGGGAACACGGCAACTATACGGTGGGGGTTTAATAAGAGTGGAAGACAGCGTGAGACAATACGCCGAGAGAAAAAAGGAGGTGGGGACAGGGAATTTAATTAGAAAGCCTGGGGTTGATTGGCAGGTGGGAGGGTGGGCCCTGACCCGGCACGGACAGCCCCCGGGGACCGGGTCGTCTCCGCCAGGCGCCGCCACTTTACCTAAGGGGGCACCAAGTGTACACCTGGTATTTAGAAAAGGGACAGAAGGGTCATACGGAGTCTAAAATCTGAGGGCGTTCTGGGGGAAATCTGAGGGAATCTGATGGGTTCCCGGTAAATTCATGTGTTTTATAAGAAAGTCTTGGGACCGGGGATTCAAATCCAAGGGTGCACCGTCATTTCACATAAGCCAAAGTTCGAAGATAATTGTGGTAATTTAATGATGGGTTAATGCATTAAATGTATGAGTACTGTCTGTAGAGTTGTAAGCTGAATAGCAGTTAGCTATGTAAACTTAACTATTGGCGGGTAATCTAGGGAACATGAAAAGGTAGACTGGAGTGCTGTGGTGGGGAGGCAACACAATGAATTCTGACTGTGAGTCTTGTGTATCTTACTCTAGGTTCCCTAAAAAAGTTTGATTTGTTAATTCTGCTCAACGCTAGTACAGTGTGCGTAACCCTTGGCCAAATCATCTGCACAAATATCAACTATTTGTGAGGATTTACTTTATTAGAAAATTTAATTTTATTTTGCGATTCTTATGCTGGAAAATGTGTTTCCCAAAACCTCTGTGTTGAATTAAAAATTCTACACTCAACGTCCAATAGTCACTGGGTTAGAAATTGCAGTTAAGGTAGACAAAGGGTGCTTGGAGCAGCCCCCCTCCTCCCAACGGGTTCATGCACCTCCATGCATCTTGTTCAAATACTCTGAACAAACCCTCCGGTTTTAATCAATCTCCTGGGGGCGGAATCAGAGAAAGAAAGACGCCGCGTCGGGCGCTCGCTTCCTGTGCGCCTTCCTTCTAAACCGACGGAAGCGGCGCGGGATATTTAGAAAGGAAAGCGGAGAGGGATATTTCGAAAGGGTCGAGGGTTGACATTTCAGCTTGGCGGCAGTAGTCTCCGGCGACATGATCCTCTGTGTGGTCGGGCCGGCCGGCTGGAGCCGCGGGGACTTTGGTGAATTATGTGAGGTCTCCGCATAGGCCTTATTACTACACCATTATAGGCCACTTACAGGATGTGGAAGGTAGTCTCAGAATTGGTACATAATAAAGGTCGATTCCAATTTGTATTTTGACCGAATTAAATCTATTGTGATTGTATAGAAAAGTAAGTTTTGTGTATTTTCCTCGGGGATATCTTAAGTATGTCGGTCCAGTTATTTAGTTTTTGGTAGCGAAATAATGACGTACGTGTCGTTCTACTTTTAAAAGTACTCATTGCTTTATCCAGTACGGTTGCACATCTTCAATACATAGGTATATATAACTCTCTATGTCAATGGAATCTATGTCCAATGAATACAGATAGCATACTCTATGCCACCAAGCCTTCATTACTTTATGTCTAAGCAGGGGCGGATACAGGATTTTCAAAAAAAAAGGGGGGGGGGGTAGGGGGGTGAGTATAAAGGCTAAGTAGGCCTACTAAAACCGCGTGCAATAGCGCATACGCACGCAACATTTCCCCCTCTTTTTGTAGTTTAGGGGTCCACCAAAAGGGAGGGGGGGGGGGTCCAGGGGGTCCCGGACCCCTCCTGGATCCGCCCCTGCTTAGGAAAACGTTAAATGTTTCATTTAGGATTTCCTTGGAAACCAGCACAGGTCTCCTTGTGTCTATTGTGGATTGCCCAACCCAAAGTTCATCCCAACGTTGATCCATGTTTAAAAGGCGCTACCAGTATGTCAACCATACTCCCCCCTCATCCTCCAGACGTAGCCTTAATCTTAGAGCCTTAAGGTGCCGCCCAGATCCCAGCATCAATTTCCGGTTTTTGCACTATTTTTCCGGGCTCCGCGAAGAAACCCGTTCCAACGGCTTATCGCTGCAATCAAGGCTTTATTTCGGGTGGCCTAGGCCGGCCGTGCCAGGATAGAGTATCTAATTGACTGATGCCCGTCTGCCTGCCTCTAAGCGGGCACCCAATAACCAGCACTCTCCCGGAAGCCTCCCGCCGCACACATCATTATAAACGAGCACGCGCCAGTATAATCACATTTACAACTATCTACACGTTCCCCTTTACCTATTATGGTTCTGTAAACAGACTGAAAGATGTAACCGGTTCACACTGAGCGATTTAGGATGATATGAATAAGCCTTTTTGCTTATTTAAATCTTATTTAATTTTATTCAATTATTTAACCATTCTCACTCACAGAAGAATGGTTTTCCGTATAGGTACAGTAGCAATTTATACAAATTCAATTACTTACAAGTTACAATTAAACAAAATAATTTGTCAAGTAAATAGAAGCAATACTCTTATATAACTAAGATTAGAATCTATGAAGCATCAAAAGTAATTAATAGTTATATAGTTTTCAGCAAGATTTGTAATTAAAATGGAATTAAATTAAAATGAACAGATACCATCTTTATGTCACTTTAGAGAAATGTCACTAAGGATAATTTGACCAACCAGACATCAGTCTTAAAAGTACCCAGACATGGCCTTATAGAGTTTCCTAGATTACCATAATCTAAAGCTAAATCCGTGCAGAGTCCTCTAGACAAGGTCGGTATGGCTTCGTAGCCTCTGGTTACTTTATAAGTAAATGATCACATCTAATAGTCATAGATCACTGACTATAATTGTAATACAAAACGTTAAGTATATCATATATCTACTGATTATAATTTGCAGTAAAATCAATCTGATTAATCAAAATGTTATACAGGTACATACAGGCTGTCCGAAACGTTGAACTAAACACATCTTTTCTCCAACAATGTGCGTTTTATTCTCGTTGCTTGAAAGGAGGTGTTGGTCATTTATTTAGTATTCAGTTTTTCCTACGGGATCTAAGTATGTGCCAGTTAAATCATTTCCAATACACAATCTTGAACTCTCGCCGACCCTTATATCCCATACCCACTTGGCAACTAATTTGTCTTAAAATCGGCCGAATACACGTTGATTATATTGCACCGATTCAGGCCAATCATGAATGGACATTTCTATACAGTATACAGACAGGAGATCACAACAATCTGCTCATTTTAGCACTGATCTGTTAGCAGACTGTGTACAAATCGTTTAGATGGTATGGGACATTACAGCATTTTCAGCAAGCATATAATATTATCGTTAATCTGACACCTCAATAACAACCTATTCGTTCCAACTATTCACCTTCCCGAACAACATGCATTTGTACATTGATGTAATACAAGAATCCAGAAACATTAGAACACGGCAATACTTAATTGGTAAAGGGGAGATGTAGGGCCAAAGGTGAACATCAATGTCCGGATCCCTCAGTTTGTAACTAGCAGTTCTCATTTGTCAAGAGTAATTAAGCATACAGATAATATTTCAATTTGCGTGTACCGTCTAATATTTTTAAACATCTCAGCAAAGTATACGCGGTTCTGAAAAGTTAATTTTGTTTAGCCGTAAATTCAAATCATGAGATATGTTTTTATGTTTCTATATAACACAAATTTGTATTGATAATGTGACGTTCTCTGGTAAGTCGGGGTTGCCGATTCTTACAACAGAGGAACGTGGGGGTTGTTCGGGTCTCGGGGCGGACGGGGAATCCGGGCCAAGAACCGAGATGTGTTTTTAGAGTCGTGCCTCGCGCACGAGGGGGGGGCTGAGCGAATCGGTCGGGAATCGGCGCTCGATGTCAAACGGAGAACTGCGGGGAAGGGAAATTATGGTAGGGGTACGGGTCGGCCGGGGTTCGTCTCGCTCTATCTCCCAGACCAGCATTCACCCCCACCGGGCGGTCCACCCCGTGGTTCCGGTCCGCGGGGCCGTCGGGCCGTCGGTCGCCTATTGTTTGGTAGCGTGGGGCCGAGCCTGCCGCGCCCTCGTCCCCGCGGACTTCGTTCCTTCGTCTCGCCCTTCATGCCTTCGTGCCATGCCGCGCCTCGGCTTCTGGGACGGTTTCAGGCCTTCGTGCCTTACTTCGGTCCTTCGTTCCTCGTTCCTCGGGCCGTCGGGCCCCTACCCTAAGTTCCTCCTATTTATCTCGAACTTCGACTATTTTATCCTAACTTCTGGTTAATTGCTCGGATCGGCTCATCTTAGCGGTTGTTTCAGGAAAGAAGACACGTCTGGACACAAGGAGAACTGTTAAAGAACTCTGTTTATTCGGGCCTCACCGCCCTTTTATATACCCTAGAGGTCAGCTCTGATTGGCTGCTTTCAGTCACGTGATCTACAACTGACGTCACTTCCGGTTTACATTCTCGTTTCCGGTTTACATTTCACTTCCGGTTTACATATTTCCGGGTCTCGTTCCTTTACATTTTCGTTCCTTTACACTTTCGTTCCTTTATATATTCGTGCCTCTTTTTCGGGCTTTTTACACTTTCGTTCATTCTTACATATTTCGTTCTTTTACACTTTCGTTCCCTTTCGAACATATATACCTTTTATAATATTACCTTATTTTCTCTTATTTTGATCTCTACATATTTGGATGAATAGCCGTTCATCACACCCTCCCGCACCTTCTTGAAAGGTGGGAAAACACGTCTTACGAAAATTCCTCAAAGCAGTTCATACATCAACGACAACAGAACATACTCTAAAACCAGAAACATTTCAATCCTACGCTCCTTATCGGTAGAGGAGGAGGTGTCACCCTCTGTCCTCTCCGGTCTACTTCGGAGGGCCCCCGGGGCCTATCCGGCTAATTGTTATTTCTCTTCTTTCTTCTTTCTTCGTTTTTCGTTTTTCTCGCTTCTCGGTTAAGTTCATATAATTCGTTTTACATATCCTAGTCTCTTTTATCTTCG
This sequence comes from Lepidonotus clava, assembly GCA_936440205.1. Lineage (NCBI taxonomy): Eukaryota > Metazoa > Annelida > Polychaeta > Phyllodocida > Polynoidae > Lepidonotus > Lepidonotus clava. Next base: position 10,523,870 of record OW387142.1, on the reverse strand, counting down.
TCATAGTTCTTATCCTGGGTCTATTAGGACCCGTACTGCGCTTTTTCTCGTCTTTAGGATGAGCGAGCCGGTCGTGGCTCTCCCATCCGGGACTGGGGATCGGTCGTGACCCCGTCGCCCCCGTTCCTTTCCTCTGGGCTCTATGTACTTAGCCCCTCGGCGCGTTTCCTCGCCTTTACCCTCGTTAGGACAGAGGGACCGGTCGTGGTCCTCCTGCCCGGGGCCATGGGTCGGTCGTGACCCGCGATGCCCCCGTTCCCTTCGTTTTTCGTCGTCCAGACGCTCTCCCCCAGTTCGGGTGGAGAATTGGTCGTGATTCTCCCACCCAGAGGCCAGGGTCGGTCGTGACCCTTAGTCCTCTCGACCCTTTTGTCTGTTTTTCCGTCGTCCAGACGTTCTTCGTTGTTTCTTTGGGCAGAGAATCGGTCGCGACTCTCCCACCCGGTCGGTCGTGACCCCTCGTTCTTCCGTTTTATTACTCTTCTCTGCGTTCTTTTGGGTGATGATGATTTGAAGATGAGATTTTGTAGAAAGACTGAAGTTTTTCAGAAGGAATACTGTAGAAAGAATGTCCTCGGTCGCCTCGTCATTCAGAGCCCCTCAATGACTTTTCACGTTTGGCAAGGACAATATGTTCAAGCCAGAGGCCGAGGTACCCATCGTTCCAAAGAAGAAAATGGCAATGGATGTGGAGAGGAACTTAGTTTAACCGTTAAAGTTCCAAGTGGAAGCTTCAGCAGATGACGTCGCGGGTTTCGTGCTATTGGTCACAGTGAAACTCTGGATGGAGTTGGAGTGAAGGTAAGTTTGTGAAGACTGGAATTATTAATTGTTGATGAGGTGTCCGTTTTCCGTACAGGAACTGAAGTTTGACTTTTGTGGCACATGTCCTCGCGTTTAACCCAGCACCAAGACGTTCAGTCTTCGACCACGTCGACACACTCAAAGACTTTAGAGAAAGATGTCGGAGAGAGAGTCCAATGTAGTTATTAAGGTATTTCCGTCACCGTTCCGGGCCCAAGTGGCATGACAACAACCGGAACGGGGACCCGATAAGAAGACAATTTTCTTTTTGATGAGGTTTCTTTTGATGACAGGAGCCGGCCCCTCTCATCCCTCCCCCCCCCGTAAGCAACGGCAGGAAGACAATCCTTCTTGGGGCGAGAGGGAGGCTCCTTCGTTCTACTGATGAGATGATTTTCTTAAGAAGAGGATTCCCACTCCGGGCACTCGGGCCCTCGTTCGTCTCCTAGGCTCTCGGGCCTCGCTCTGCTTACTAAGTTTTTCTCTTCGTCCTCCCGAAGGACCATGTTCCTCGACGATTTTCGTGAGACTGTAATACCAACAAATAGTTCGTAATAGAGGTAAGTTTAAGATCTGGTCTGGTTTGATTCTGGAGTAAGGCCACAGTCTTCATCGGTGCCATGTCCATTTACATGAAGCCACTTGAACGCCTTTGACACGCGCCGAGACAACAGCTTCGAGTCGTTCCGGGCTGCTCCTAGGTACGGTGGTTCGAAGTAGGTAAGTTGAAGATATTTATAAGAAAGGAGAGGAAGAAGTTGTAGAAAGTGAAGATGGACGACATCAACTGGGATCTGCACCCGACGTCAACTTTTGAGATCCGGAACGGGCCCATCTCAGTCGGCCTTAAAATACCGTATATAGAGAAGAACTCATCCGATGTCGAACTCCAAGTCAGAGATGAAGGATCACTTCTCGTCATTCTTTGCAGACCTCTTGAGGCGTCTATCGAGGCATCCCAGGCCGACGTTCCAAGCACCACCTCCCTATGTGTTTCAAAGACTATTTTGTTCCGTTCGTCGGGAAGAAGATATCAGGAAGTACGACATGGAAGCAGTCACTGTCGTTACTGCAGGTAAGATATTAACATATGATTTAGTAAGTCTATTAATTTTGTCCTATTATATATCGTTTCGGTGGGGCACGAGCGAGGGCCTTTCAGCTACTGTCCCTGCTCGCACCCCGGTCCTCCGGGAGACATCTACAATTCACCGTAGTCCTTTCACGACTCGCTGCATCAATCCTGGCACGACAAAACCAGCATTCAGGTGGAGAAATTTCACTTTACCGCTCTCCGTATGCGGTAAGAGGCTGAAGACAAGGAAACTCAGAAGATGATGGTACAATAAATCCGGGCACATCCGGTCCAACATTCTGAGTGATCCATCCAAGATCAAGATGGTCGAAGCCCGAAGAAGTCCAGACGAGCCGTGGAAAGTTCGTTTTTAGGTGCCGCTAGAGGACAGAGGTCGTTCTTCACTCGCCTCCAGATCCCTCAAGGCAGCACGGGAGAAGGGTTTCAGTCTTGGCCCGCGCCAGCCTTTCCTCCAGCGGCGAGTCGCCGGTCTACCGGTACCTTATTTACCCCGGCACGACCGCCGACTCAAAGATTACACAACACTGTTCGTTCATTCTGATTTCCTTTCCTCGATTCTACCTCCTTGTTTTTGCTCTCGCTTCGACGTTCCGTCACTATCCTTTTTGTTCTCTCGTTCCCTGGGCCGCCCGGTCCGCTATCTATCCAATTTCCGCGACCGGACGGTCCTGCTCAACTTGCTTGGTCCCAACCAACGCAGCGGGCTCCTGGGAAGAAGTGGAACAGCTACACACTTGTTTTTCCTCCTAGCGCCTCCTCCCGTTCCGTATTCGCCCCGCAGGCTTGGTAAGTTCGTTCCAGTCGTGGACCTTCCAGCTCGCTGATTACGCTCAACACCTCCTAACACATGCGGTTTCGTTCATTTCCGCAAGAAGAAGATTCCCATAAAGAGACTACCTAATTTATTTTTAGTAGGAATACTTAAGATGAGAATATTCGAGCCCGCCAGTCCGTTCCCGATGTTTTAAAGCAAAGTTTCGGGCCCGTCCAGCGGTCTCTAGGAGAGTTTTTTTATCCGGGCTTCGGACTCCTGTGCGGCTCAGGTACCTCCGCCTCGGCCCGGTCCTCTCCCTGGGGGTTTGACACTATGGGTGAGGAGCCAACTCCCCGTAATCCCTCCCCACCCGACTCGCGACGCGCCATTTTCCGCTTCTGGTTCCGTCGCGCTATCTTCCGTACAGGACCCTAAGCAGCATCCACCGTTCTCTCCTTCTTCGAGGCCTTTCATCCTTCTTCCTGACGTCGGGTCGGTGGCAGCAGCCTCTCCTCCCTAGCTGGGAGCTCGAGAAGTGGGTCCACCAGTTTGCTCTGCTTTTCTACCTCCGTCGTCGCTTTTAACAAGTCGTCTAATTGGTCTTCGTTTTTATACAACACTAAAGTCTGAGCCAATTGGACGGTCCGGTTGTGTTCGTTAATTAGCCTGTCGACTCCTGGGAACTCTCTGGTAAACGGCCCCAGCGCTGCCGTCGGGAACTGCGCCATTGCCTCGTCGAACGTCTCCGGCTCGCGGCCCGTTTCCAGCGCCATCAGGAACGCCATAGACGCTGAAGCCATCGCTCTCGTCTTAGCCGTCATCCCTCGCACCTGCCTCGGGGGCCACGCCAGTTGCACCTGGATTGCCTCCTCCGCGTCCCAGTCCCGTACCGCTCGTGCCGTCACCGGAAAGTGTCCCTGCAAGATCCGGTGAATGGCCTGCGTTCGTAACAACTTGAGTCGTGGCGTTTCTCCAGATGGTCCTGCCGTCGGTGTCTCCATCCCTATGGACCTGAACACCGAGTCCACTCCCGCCTCGTCCAGTTCTTGCCTGTCCGGCTCGTATCCTCTGGCCTCGGCCTGCCCCAACTCCATGTCCTCCGAGTCCTCTACTTCTGTGTCCATGGATTGAGCAGCCGGTATTTTTAGTCTATGCATCATAACTCGTGGTTGTCACCCTCACCAACTCTTGTAGCAGAGTGGCCCTTGCCGCCGCTACATCATTTTGAGACTGCCCAGTGTGGCCCTCGCCACCGGCTATCCACTTCTTGTACCCAACCACCCAAGATCCCAATACCCCTTACCAACCTCAGAAGTTGGCGGGAACCGACATGAATATTCATGACACATGACCTACACTGACCAATCAGGTGCGCCGCTAGGCAGAGTGCAGTGTTGAACAGTGGGGAGCCCCCACTACACGGTTGCCGTACCAGGAGAGAAGACCTTTCGTCACCACCATAACTCGTGGTTGTAGCGCTCGTCCATCCTTGTCCTCGTCCTTAAGTGGGGTGCCCGGTCCCGGTGGCGATCTCATCCGCTCGGGTGACGGCGGTCCCGGGGTCTCCTCCGATCCCTGCGACCCAAAGAACGAGCTTCCCAGACTGGCTCGGGTCAAATTGTCCACAGCCGCTCGGGTCTCCGGCGTATCCGGTGCCACCAAAATGTCCCTCATCCGCTTCAGTCCCGGGGGCGGTACCACTGGCTGCTTGCATACCATCTTCTCCAGGGGTGAATCCGCCCTCGTCGCGGTAGGGGTAGAGAACAACGGCTGCGTTGAAGCCATCGACGCCGTTTCCTCGGTCTTGGCCGCGTGTCGAACATACTTCACTTTTTCCACCTGGCCCGATGGTTTGAGTCCTTGCCTTTCTGCCATTTCGTAGAGGAACCTCCCCAGGTACAGCGCCTCTCTCCACCAGCCGGCCTCCCTTCGCGTCCCGAATACTGTCCTCCAGCTCTCGGTCTGATCTTGCCTCGTGATAACCCCTGAACGCTCCTTCTCGGTTCATCGTTCCTTTTAGATATCCGGGGTATCTTGGGTGTCGTGATTCATAAATAACCGACTTCTTGTGGACTGTCATCATAGTAAACTGCGCGTCGCTACAAGGTGGTTCTAGTCCCGTGGTCCGTTTCACTCCTGTCGAGGTCTCGGGTTGCGATGGTCCCAGCTCTCCTGCACTACTGGACTCGGCGATGATCAGGGACCGATCGCTTCGGACTGACATGCTCCGGCCCGACTCCGACTGGTCCGAGCTCGTTCCCTCCTCAAGTTCTCTCGGGATTATCTTGACCTTTTTCCACTTTTTCTTTCGGGACGGCTCCTCCGCCGCAGATCCTTGCGCCGGGGGTCTCTTGAAGGCTGGCGGCTCCTCTTCCTCTCCCTTAACTTTTGGACGTTGGTCGTCGGACGAGCTCACTAATTCCACCACCTCAGCCCCCGGTGGTATCCCTGAGCAACCTGGCTTCGGGGCGGGTGTGGATCTTCCTCCTCTTCCTTTGCCCGGGAGTCCTCTGCCGGGGAGTCCTCGTCCTCTCGGTTCTCGTGGTTCTCCCTGGGCGTTTAATTTCCTTACTTGGCTTTGTACTATTCCAGCCACTTGGTCGTCTGTCAAGAGTGGTTTCGGGTTGATCACAGCTCGGCTCGCGCTTCGCGGCGACTCGGTGACTTCCTTCCGCACTCCTTTCGCGGCCCTCCGAGGGGAACGGCGCGTGGGCGTCGACCGTTCCGCTACTCCGGCCAAGGGTCCCTTCCCGGCTGCTTTGGCTGCTTGGGCTCCCTCGCCGGCCTCGTCGGCCTCCGGTTCTTCCTCTGTTGCTCCCTGCTCCGGCTGCTCGGCGTCGCTGTCGTCGGACCCTCTCGATGCCCTCGGGTAGTAAGGCACGCGAACCCTCCGTCGCGGCCTCTCCGGTGCCTCCTTGTCCACCGCCTTCTCGGGGGGAAGGAATCCCTCCGGATGGCGCACAGCGTAGTCCCGTTCCAAATCGGCTACCCGGGCCGCCGTTTCATCCCCAGGAGCGAAACTGGTGTACGGCGGCCGTCCTTTTGGATCCAAGGCGAACGCCGCAGCATACTCCAGCCTCAGAAGGGGGTCCTGTTTCGGCATCCCCCTCAGCAGGTTTCCTTCGTGTGATTCCCACATGTGCTTTTTCCAGTCCTGGTGCGTCGAATATGCTCGACTCGAACACACCGGGCACATGTAGTACTGCTTCCGTACTCCATCGTGCTGGCCTCGGATGTGCTTGACTAGGTGTTTAAATTCCTTTCCGCGACAATGTCCTTCCCAGCACTGTCCGCTCATCGCGTCCGTTTTCCGGGCTTTCGGGCCTCGTTCCAAACTTGAAGCTCGTCCCGTCAGCCTTCTCCGTTTCTGCCTCGTGGTGATGCTGCTCGTCTCACTTCTCTGCCTTTTTTTCTTCTCCTAGCTTTGGTCTGCTTGTCTGCGATGTGATGAATCCTGATCGGCTGACCAGAATGACCTGCTCCGGCGAGCGCTCTGCCTTTTATAGCCGCCGCAGGCGGAAGTGGGCGTGGCCTGCACTAGCGACCCCTAGCGTCAGGCTCGCCATCCACTTCAACGGTGGCGCCCCCTACTATTTCCGGTCCCCGGGGCCCGCCGCTGGTCACCGCTCCGCCTGCCGTTTACCTCGCGGCCCCTCGCCATCTACGCGTTTTCTTCCTAGGCCTTTTATTGCCCCACCGGACGTCCTCGGTCCTTTCATCCTCTGTCGCCTCCTCTCGCCTTTTCACCTGGCCCTCGCAGTGCTTCCGCACACTTCCCGGAGAACACAGGGGCTCGACGTTATCATCCTCTCGCCGCCGCCCCGTTCTCTTTGTCATCTTCGCTTCTTTTACGACCTACTTTAAAGCCCGTCCTCGTTTCAGGCCTCGCCTTTTACAACCGTCCGTTCGTTCCTCCGGTGTTCCCGAGAGTGCCGCATCTACTCTCCTCCGGTCTCCTGGACGCTGTAAAGCGGTATTACCAAGTCAGCATTACTTCAAAAGTCTTCACCAGCTTGCCGCCGGGTCTGTTTTTCGTTGTAATCCAACCATCTTTTCCACGCTGTGGTTCCTCCGAACTGACCGGAAAGCGGCTCCGTGGGACTACTTTAGACATTCGGGCCGTCGTGGCTCCCGAACGCCGTTTTTCGTTCCAACCCCGCTTTTCCCACCTATATTACATCCGCAAGAGAACCAATCTTTAGCTAGGTAGCAAATCTCTACAGCCTAACGACCTGCACTCCTTACTGTAGTGGTCAACGCACCGCCCCGACTCAATGGCCCCAGGTTGATCAGTCCTTTTTGGCCAAAGCCTTTCTGTGTAGCGCCGATTTGGTCGTTCCCTTGGTCCTCTTCCACCTGCGGAATCGAGACACGAGAACGACTTCATCACAAAAAGGGGTGCCCCGTTTCCGTACGTGCCCTAGCGCGCCCCACCCCAAGCATTTACTGTGCAGCCTCGTATCCTTGCTGGTCAGCTACCATCCAGGCTGGCGCAGCGTGTCCTCGGTAGGGTTCCAGGCGGTCCACATGGACCACCCCCCCCGGTTTCCCTCGTTTCTTCCGTACTACCACCCGTCCTCGGTCAAGCACCTTGACGATCAGTGCAGGGCCTATCCATGGAAATCGCAATTTCGTTCCCTTGTCCCTATCCACCACCGTATCGTGCACCCAGACCAATTTTCCGGCGTGGTATTCCCGCCGAGTCACCTTTCCATCGTACTCGTGTTTCTGATGAATGGCGGCTCGTTTCAGCCCTGCCCGGGCCTCCCGATAGGCCGCGACTAGCCCTCTCTCCAGGCTTTCCACGTAGTCGCCTACCCGTCGGGGTTCCTCCTCCGGTCCTAGAGGTCTCCCATAAATCGCCTGTCGCGGCATCATGGTCTGTCGGCCCAGCATCATCATGTTCGGTGTTACTCCCGTGCTGGCTTGCGGCGTTGCTCTATAACTCATCATCACGAGTGGGACCATCTCATCCCATTCCCGACCTGTTGTTCGGCAGCTAGCTTTCAGACAGCACCCTAAAGTGCGGAAACTTCGTTCTATGTATCCGTCACTCCGGGGGTGGTACGGGGTCGTTCTCGTTTTGTGTATTCCAAACAGTGCACAAACCTGAGCTACCACCTCGGATTCGAAATTCGTGCCCTGATCCGAGTGTAGTTCTCGAAACGCGCCGTACCGTGCTACTACTTCTTTAACCAGCTTGTCCGCCACTGTCGCTGCCTTCTGATCCGGGATCGGGAAACACTCCAGCCACTTGGTGAAATAGCACCCCACCATCAGGCAGTACTTGTTCCCTCGTTTGGTGACTGGGTACGGGCCCGAAACATCCATGGCCAGCCGTTCCATCGGCTCCCCTACTATGCATTGATGCAGCGGCTCCCGTCTCCCCCGTCCTCTTTTCAGCAACGCGCAGTCACATTCTCGACATTCCTTCCGCACGTCTTCTCGGAGTCCCGGCCAGTAAAACCCTTGCTCCAACAGGGCCGTCGTTCTGGCGACTCCCAAGTGCGCTCCTGCTGCGCCTCCATGGTATTCCCTCACCAACTTGGCCCGTTCCTCTCGGGGAACGACCAGTTGGTTCCTCCAACCATGTCCTTCTAGTTCCCAGTACTTCCGATGCAGCACGCTATCCTTGAGGCTTAGTCGTTCCCACTGCCTCCATAGGATCTTTGTTTCCCGGGATTCTGGAGATATGACCTCCCAGCCTGGCCGGTTCGCATCCTCTTCCATCCGTGCGATAATCGGTCCTATATCTCGATCCCTCCTCTGCGCTGCTTTCACCTCCTGCGGGGACCATCCGGGCTCATACCCCCGGGCCTGCGTCACTACTCTCACTTTCTCGGTACCCTCGTGCTCCTCCCCACACTGTTTGCACGGATACCGGGACAACGCGTCAGTGTTCCCATGCTTCCTACCCGGTCGGTGTTGGAACGACACGTCGTGCGAGTCGATAATTTCAATCCACCGGGCAGCCTGCCCCATCGGTTCCTTACTTCTCTGTAGCCAACTAACCGCACTGTTATCCGTCCGGACTATTACGCGTTGACCATAGACGTAGCACCGAAAATGTTTCAAAGCTCGCACCACCGCCAGCAGTTCTTTCCGCGTGGTGCAATACTTTCGTTCGTTCGACTCCAGGGTTTTGCTCGTGTAAGCTATTACCCTTTCTTCCCCTCTCTGCTCCTGTGATAGCACGGCTCCCGTCCCCACGTCACTGGCGTCCGTGTCGAGCCACCATTGTCCTTCTTCCTCCGGGAATCCCAATACCGGGGCCTCTGTCAACGCCCTTTTCATGGCATCAAACGCCTCTTGTCGCCTCGCGCTCCACACGAAAGGCTCCTCCTTCGTCGCCAGTTCATACAAGGGGGCAGCCAACTCCGTGAAGTCGTTTATGTCTTCTATAATACGAACACAATCCCACGAAGGCTCGTACCTCATGGAGATCCCGAGGGACCGGCCACTCAGTTACTTGCCGACACTTTTCGGGGTCGGGCTCGATCCCGTTGAATGAGACAACGTGTCCCAAGAACGGAATCTTCTTCTGGAACAACCTGCATTTTCGCGCCTTCAACTTCAGTCCTGCAGCGTTCAATCGGTCCAGAACCCGTACCAATCTTTCCAGAGTCACTTCAAACGTTGGCCCGAAGACCAATATGTCATCCAGGTATACCAGACACTCCTCCCACACGATTCCTCTGAGGATTCTTTCCATCAGTCTCTCGAAGGTGGCCAGGGCGTTCACTAGCCCGAATGGCATCACTTTGAACTCATACAATCCTCCTTGAGTCACGAAGGCCGTCTTCTCTTGGTCCTCGGGTGCCATCTCCACCTGCCAATATCCGCTCGCGAGATCCAGACTGCAGAAGAACAGGCTCCCGCCCAGGGTGTTGAGGCTGTCCTCTATCCGTGGGAGCGGATAGGCGTCTACTTTCGTAGCCTGATTCAATTTTCGATAGTCGATGCAGAATCTCGTTCCTCCATCCTTCTTTTTCACCAGGACGGTCGGGCTGCTCCACGCACTTCCGCTCTCCTGGATGATTCCCAGATTTAACATATCCTCCACCAGTGCTCGTTCCTCTTCCCTCCTGGTGGCTGGATACCGTCTGACCCTTTGTTTGATCGGCATCTGATCCCCCGTTTTAATTCGATGTTGTACTAGATCTGTCCGTCCTAGCTCATGTTTCGAGGTCGCAAACATTTGTTCCCGGGCCATGATGGCTTTTTCCAACTCTCCGCCTTCCTCCGTGGTTAGGCCTTTCTTAGCTTCCTCTATCATTTCGACGAGCGCTCCAGGGGGTTCTTTTACATCGCTTCCTATACCTCGTACTTCCTGTACGAAGGTGGCTTCTCCGAGTACCCTGCCGGTTTCCAATTTCGCGCCCTCGGTCCCTCGGTTGGCCACCCAAACTTTATTTTCTTCTCCTAAAGTCACCGTTCCTGGGATCACTTCCAGTCCCATGGGTAATCCAGCGCCGGTGATGACAGCCAGCTGTCCACTCTGTCCTATGTCCACTCTTGCCACTACTGTTACTCGGGTCACCTGGAGCGGGGGTATTTCCGTCGTTCCCTCGATTCTCATGACCTGTCCTCCGACGGTAACTGCCCGAACCCCATCCGTTCTTCGTTCTACTCCCGGGATTCGTTCCCCCTCTCCCCCCCCTTCGGCGGGCAGGAAGACAGCACTCGCGTGGGGCTTAACTGTTAGCCGGTATTTCACCGCGAAGTCGTTTCCAAGGATCCCTTCATCTCTACCGATGTCTGCCACCATGAATGTCCACTGCAACACGCGTGTTCCCAATCTTACTGACAAGTTCGTGCATCCGTAGCACCGCAGCGGACTACCATCCACCGAGCAGAGGCGTCCTTCGTATCCGTCCAGGTCTTCCCATTTTCGTCCCCACTCTCTCCAGAGACGTTCCGACAGCAGACTGATCATAGATCCGGTATCAACCAAAAAACGGACGACACTCTCTCCCACCGTTCCGGCCACATAAAGTCCACATTCTCCAATGCCTACTACTTCTCTCGCCGTGCCCGAAGGGGGCCCCGCGCTTACTGCGACGGCGACTGTCCGTTTCCCTGACGCTGAGAACACTCCCTCGCGAAGTGGCCCTTCTGGTGACATTGATGACATTCCAAATCTTCCTTTCGTTTCTTGAACGCCTCTCTCCGGGCCGTTGCCTGTCTCCTGGCTTCCCGTTCTTCTGCCAATTCCTTCATCATCTCCTCCAACTTACCGTTTAAGGCCATGATTTGTGTATTGGCGTCCTCCTCGGGCTTCACTGCCCGCAGGAGGCGGCGTGAGTATCGCTCCTGTATTTCTACCACCTCCACCGCCTCCTCCAACGTCTTGCATCCTTTCTCTGCACACTTCAGCTGAAGGTCTTCCCCAACTGCAGCCTGGAATGCGTGTAACGCTGCTTTTTCCTGGCTGGCATAGTCGTTGGAGAAGTAGGCTCTCGACGCCAACCGCCGGGCGTTATCGGCCAACTCCTTCGCTGTTTGGTTCTTTACGCGTTTCAATCCCGCCAATTCTTGCAGAGCATTGCACGTATCCTTTTCTTGACTGAACCTCCGACGCAACGCGTCTACCCTCGCCGAGTAACGGAGTCGTTCCCTGTCCGGGAGTCCGACAAAGTACATTCGTGCCGTTCCCGTCAGCGAAAGAAAGAGCATCGCCGCTTTCTCCTCGGTCGTCCAATGTCCCAAGTCTGCGTACTCCTCAAATTGGTTGATCCATCCCTCGAAGTCCGGTTTTCCATCATACTTTTCCGGTCGTAAACTAAACTTCTTCAAACTCGCTCCTACCTGGCCGGTCTGTTGTTGTTGAGCCCGCGCATTCTGCTCATCCATCGGGGTGGACGTTCCCATAAAATTAAACCGCCTATCCATGATGGTCGTGTCCTCCCCTTTTGCCTCGGGTTTCGCACCTCCTTTCTCCTCCCCACCTTCCTTGAAGGCGATGTCAGAGTCCATCTGCTCGAAGACCGCCGCTGTCGCCATGAGCATCCAATACCGATGAAACACCCAGGATCCACAAGTCCGTATGTGCCTATTTCAGCACCACCGCTGCCACCAGTGTGACGTTCTCTGGTAAGTCGGGGTTGCCGATTCTTACAACAGAGGAACGTGGGGGTTGTTCGGGTCTCGGGGCGGACGGGGAATCCGGGCCAAGAACCGAGATGTGTTTTTAGAGTCGTGCCTCGCGCACGAGGGGGGGTGCTGAGCGAATCGGTCGGGAATCGGCGCTCGATGTCAAACGGAGAACTGCGGGGAAGGGAAATTATGGTAGGGGTACGGGTCGGCCGGGGTTCGTCTCGCTCTATCTCCCAGACCAGCATTCACCCCCACCGGGCGGTCCACCCCGTGGTTCCGGTCCGCGGGGCCGTCGGGCCGTCGGTCGCCTATTGTTTGGTAGCGTGGGGCCGAGCCTGCCGCGCCCTCGTCCCCGCGGACTTCGTTCCTTCGTCTCGCCCTTCATGCCTTCGTGCCATGCCGCGCCTCGGCTTCCAGGACGGTTTCAGGCCTTCGTGCCTTACTTCCGTCCTTCGTTCCTCGTTCCTCGGGCCGTCGGGCCCCTACCCTAAGTTCCTCCTATTTATCTCGAACTTCGACTATTTTATCCTAACTTCTGGTTAATTGCTCGGATCGGCTCATCTTAGCGGTTGTTTCAGGAAAGAAGACACGTCTGGACACAAGGAGAACTGTTAAAGAACTCTGTTTATTCGGGCCTCACCGCCCCTTTATATACCCTAGAGGTCAGCTCTGATTGGCTGCTTTCAGTCACGTGATCTACAACTGACGTCACTTCCGGTTTACATTCTCGTTTCCGGTTTACATTTCACTTCCGGTTGACATATTTCCGGGTCTCGTTCCTTTACATTTTCGTTCCTTTACACTTTCGTTCCTTTACACTTTCGTTCCTTTATATATTCGTGCCTCTTTTTCGGGCTTTTTACACTTTCGTTCATTCTTACATATTTCGTTCTTTTACACTTTCGTTCCCTTTCGAACATATATACCTTTTATAATATTACCTTATTTTCTCTTATTTTGATCTCTACATATTTGGATGAATAGCCGTTCATCACAATAAGCATAAAGACGATCTGCAAACAGGTTAAACTAGAAAGTTACACCTGTCAGAGTATTTTAAAATAATCAGTGCGATTCAAAGCAGACACATTAAATTTTAATTTGTATAACAGAAAGGTATTGTGAGCATTGAATCACAACAGCGAGAAGGGGAAAAATTAAATGCCAGGGATCAAAGTTGTGTTGTTAACCAAACAGAATAATTGAAAATTAAACAAACAAAAAAGAAAAATGAGGAGGGGCTACCAAGTGTCATGTGATACTGTTGTTCAAAATAACTCCTTTACAAAAACTACCTAGTTTCCTTTGCAGATAACACCACAATAAGAGTATGTTGGGCCCATTCTTTACACTATAAGATAACGATATCCTAGATTCTAAGTGGAAAACTTACCCAATGAGCTAAATATTACCTAAAGTGATTGATTAAAGATATATGGATTGGTTTGGTTAAAAGACAATATTAGTTAAGATGTGCATGTAAACATAAACTACACCATAGATGTTACACCTACCTGCTGCTATACTAGATGGGACAGGTACTAACCAGCCAAGCAGCAATGTAAAAGGCATGTTCTGCAACCCTATATTTTGGTCAGTCTATTACTAATTCTCCAGTAACAGTTACACTATTTTATGTGAGGTTGAGACTCACCAAAACAGAGTGTTACAACAAGCAGAGCTTTGTAATAACAAACAGAGTGTTGTAATGACATTACATTTCAGTAAAGTTGAGACCTAACCAATACATATTAAATGTTATAATATATTTTTGTGAAAGAACATTGCCAGAATGTTACAATACCATTCAGTGCAACATTTCAATGGTAGATTCCAGAGACATTATTTGGTGCCATCAAAATAATGTAACAAGAACCAAAACAGAATTGAACAGAACATTACTGCAGCACTATAATAACAGTACATGTTTGCTTGGGTAAACCGAAACTCTCTGTGTAAACTTAAACAAATTGAAGTCCATACGGTGCAGAGGTCATTACCCATTCCCCTTTCCCTCTACCTTCTAGTTTAAAGACCCCCTTTGGGGGGTGGTAAGGTGGAACAGGTGGTTCGGCGGGGAGGGGCCAGGGGGCGCTGCGGGCGGTAGCCTCTACCCGGGGACCCGACAATACGTCATTAGCGACGACCCCCCTCCCCACTCCTCTCCCCTCCCTCCCCTCATTCCCCTCCCTGACTCCAACTGCTCCTTTTCCGTATAGCTCCCTTCCCCTCCCCAAACCCCTATGGCATAGCCAGCTTGATTAGCTGGTGATGGGACGCCATTTGGGTGGCCTGGGGACTGCGTATGGTGGGGTGGATACCAGGGTGGGGCACACCTGAGATGGGAGCTTCTTACCCCCTCCAGGTGATACTGTGGCAAAGTCAGATAGATATGGCCCTTTGTACCCAGCAAAGGATTCAACGTTATTATCACGTTGCAGCAACGTTCTGGTTGGTTCTTTATTTGGTTCTTGTTACGCTCTGAATTAATTCGCTGCAATGTACTAATGTTATGTTGCATTGTGACATTATTACAATGTTCTGGATACATTCTTCAACCCAAACAGAATGTTCTTATAACATTCTGTTTTGGTTTCATCCTAACCTCGCCAAAAAATAATGTTATGATAACATTCTGATTTGGTGAGGTTTCAACCTCACCATCAATAATGTAATTGTTATGTGCCATCTTAGTAAGTAACAAACTGACTAAAAAAGTATAGTCGCAGAATGTTTCTGTTATGTCATAAGCTGGCTGGGTAGCCATACAGTTGATATAGTGCCACTATATATCATCGGGAAACTACATGTAGGTCAATGGATGATTTAGAGTGTGGGGATGCAGGGAGGGGCTGCCTCTATTTTGGCAAAATATCAATTGTTTAAATGCTAAATTCTCAGACCCAGAAGGTCCGGTTTAAATGTTTGAATGTTTACAATATCGTTGCCTTCCCTGCTTTTGAAAATCCCTGAATCCGCCTCTGAAGACTTTGAAGTCAGGTCTCACTGCCTCCCCGAACCTGTGTATAATGTTGATCCAGTTCATAAATTTGACCCTTTAGATCATTCACTCCCTTTAAGTCTTACAACACCCCATAGATTGTGAATATGGTAGAGATTGGAGCGAGTGCAGCTCAAATTTAGTATACTACTACCAAGCAAATATCTTGCTGTTGTCAAACTGATTTTGTTGCTACTGTCTTCCCATAAAACAAGAGGAAAACATTTTCATTAGGAACTAACTAAAAGTAAGGTGCTCTCTAGCAAAACGAGACAGGTTGTAATGAGAATGGTTTTCCTACCCCCTACCCTTCAATCACCCTCCTCCTGGCCCCTCAATAAGGCCTTTCCATTTGCCCCTTGGGGCCACCCCCTCCCCCTAGGGGTACTCACACCAACAAATGTGCGTGCTTACGCCTTATTTCTGGGTATTTGTTATGTGTCTATTCTCCACGGCGAAAATCTGTGTTTCAATGTATTTAGGGGTACCTTCAGGTTAAATCAATGTGCGTTATTGGTAAACCGTGGATAAGACCCTTTCTCAGGACCAGGACTGTGGCATAAGGAAAGTCTTTCCCTTATCAATGAAGTACTTTCTTTCCTTTTATGCAATACAAAACCCATTTAAGGAGCAATCTACCGAAAACGCTCTTCAACGTTGTAATAACTCTCTGCGACATGCTACGAAATTATTAGAACATTCTGTGACGTCACATCCTTGGATGGGTATTTTAAGCATCCAGTATAATATATACTTGTCTTTAGTTTTACCATTTCTTTCGTGTTTTATAAAACTGCAAATTTATGGTGCCAACATGTTTTTGTGATGTGATCTTTTAAGAACATAACCAGAACATAGAAGCACAACATCATATTAGTACCTTGCGACAACATTATTTTGTGCCATCATAACAACGTAACAAAAATCAAAACACACTAAACCAGAACATCACTGCAGAATTATAATAACATCGCATTCTCAGCTACCATGGGGAATAATCCAACTGGCCCGTCTGCCCGACACGTTTCTGGAGGAGCTGCTGGCCACATCCCTGCATCCCAACCACCAGGTAATTTGGGCGGGGAAATCCACCATTCTCCCTGGGGGTTTCCTGCCCATTGGTGCCGACAGGTGAGCCGGTACCTGAGCTACGCCGATAGCGGCTCGTCGGGTCTGGGCGACACGGCCATATTTAAAGCCACCCTCTCCCTGGGGGAGGCTCATCGAGGCCAGTTCCGGGAGGCCGGGGCGAGAGGACAAAATCACCGGGTCTCAGCCTATTAGAAGGAAAGGCTGATGGGGGAGGGGTGGGGGGAGGAGAGGGTGGTGGGGCAGAGAGGAGTGGACGAGGCCAGCTTAGAGTTTGTAATTTAATCATGGCCGGAAGAGAAAAGATGCAGTCAACTCTTGATGGGGAGGTGGTCGAGGCAATGGGCGAGTTGGGGGCTGGGGGGTGGGGGTGGGGATGGGTGTAGGCATGGGTTGGTGGTAGTGGATAACGTTTTTCCAGGCAGATGTACTATTTCTAATGGTATCAGAGTATGGCAACTAAAAGCTCAAAACCCAAAGCAGATCAGGTCAGAATATTGCAATTTCACATTTTGTCAAAGTAGATTGGCATCGTATTGACATGTTAAATGTACACATGTAAATGTAAATGCTCTACAGCATACTTTATGTTTCTAATATAAATTGCTAAGCAGTTTTAAGAGGTTTATTCCATGATATTCAGAACAATACAAAATAAATGCGGTGGGCTATATACTTGTTAGGCCTACTGAAATAATGATAGCTTGAAAGTTATATGTGATAACAAGGAAAAGTCAATTTTAACGAAAAAAAACTAACAAAAACACCCAACAATTTTAACGAAATAATATTCCTCACTTTTACACTTCAGTGGTGTATAATCACTGTACCGTATATTCTTACAGTGAATCACATCACCCTACATAGGGAAATGATAGTTTCTGTAAGAAGTTCATCTGCACATGTTTGCACCCATTCTCCACTAGGTGACATTATACGGAAAACCCCCTATTACCCCAGGTACATCCCCCTCACGGGTCGGGGCCCCAGCACTGGACACCCGCAGCAGGACTTACGCTTCACTCTCAACAACAATTATTCTTCAAAAAGTCCAACCACAGTGAAATCTCCAAGCAGAGCCCACAAATGGACGTCAGACGCGGGCACCTCGTCTCTGCTGGGAGACAAACCATAAATCAGTGTGACGTTGAATGGTGGGTTGACACGGGGGGAGTTCCTACGTCATCATTTAGCGTCAGCACCGACAGAAATTGCCACTTTGGGTTTCTAAAATGGTTTCCCTGGTGGGGAAACTACAGAGAGGTGCACAGAAAGGGCTCCCCTGTTTTTCCCCTTTTTTCTAGCTTAGTCTTTATAAGCTGGGTTTTGTTATACACCTATATTTTGTTTGCCATGTTGGGTATATTTTGATGATTCGGATTCGAAAAATCTTCTATGGGGTTTATGTTGCATTGTACTCAAAATTATCTCGCTCCTAATGTTTGATGCCAGTTATAGGGTTTACCCATAAGGAAGTTAACTTAATGTAAAATTATGTGAAACGCGCTTACTACCACATAAATGTCACTTTGAAGTAACTAGGTCCAACAGGAACCTGATTAGCAATCCTTGGTGGCGTAGCATATTGGATTAATACCATGGGTCAACTTGATGTTATGTCATGTTATGTTATATGACATGTTTCGATTTGATATTTGTGGACTTTACAATAGACGTTTCAAAAAGAAAAAAAAATCGTTTTCAAATTATGTTGATTTTTTTGGTCATGATAATGAACTAAAACCTAGTTTCTCAATGTAAAATCATTGGGCTCCCAAAAGTGAAGTACATTTAAACATAGACAGACCCAGACAGACACACAAACACACACACGACCACACATACACATACACAACCACAGACACAATGGAGACAATGTATCTGAAACTCTTCAATAACCATGCTACAATAGAGAAGAGACCTGCGCCCCAACCTCCCCCCCCCCCCCCTCCATCCCAAATAAAATCCGCGCCTGTTTTTACTTAGGTTTCAAACCAGAACATTCAGCTACAACATAAAGAGCCGGAACACCCGGGCATAAAACCGACGATTTATTACAAGGAAAAACACATGCCTAGATCCATCTGTCTTCTAATTTGACGCAGATCGTTACTCGGGAATGTGTGTGTCTCTGTGTGCTTATTCTCCGACTCTATTGCTACCTGTCACTGCGGATGGGCTGAGAACACAAAGGGTACTTCCACGGTGGGCACTGGAGAGGGAATGATGGGGTCCAGAGACTGCCTATTCAGTTTATAAGGAATGCCAATTTCAGCAGTATAATCATCATATCCATGTGGCCCGTTTATGGTCGCTTTAGGCCGATAACGAGTACCTACGACGAAGACCCTTACATCAATGAACCATCCTAAAGCCTGGTTTCCATTAGGCAATCTTTACCACCGATTATTTGATAATTTATTACCTTTAATTGGTAATATGACAAAAGATTATATATCACACATACCATTTGAAAGAGAATTATAAACCCTTTCTTATAGTATATAACATTCATGATTAACCATGTTCCCACTGCCGATTTTTGAAATGGGTAAGAAAATCGGCTGGTGGAAACAAGGCTTTACCCAAAACGGGTCAAAATTATCAGAATGAAATTGCAAACAAAAATTCAAGCTTGTGACAAATTTTCCCCTTTTAGCACAATACACCCGACAGCTTTACAGAAAGCTTAGGACGGCCTTATATCAAAACGACAGGACAACCTTACGAGGCTAATTCTTAATACAAAATCAGTTTACACAGGCCGAAAATGTTGCTGGGAATATCATACACCCAATAACGTGACGTTATTGAGAGGCTGTTATAAGTATTTTGTTGCTCTGTGTAAACAGCCCTATAGATACGATGGGAACCTCGAGAGTCGCTGTCAATACAAGAATGACCATGTCATTTGTGGATATACTATCCAATGATTCCTCCAGATTTCAAGTACCTCGATCACTGCATGCTGAATCTTAGAACCTATAGGCCTATACGTCGCGCTGTTACTTCTACAGGTCGCCCGCCCGCCCTCCTACAACCTCCCCTAATCTATAGGAGGAGGGCATATGGTGCTCATTATTGTATTTAGAACCCACCCCAAGGCACAGGTCATCGTGTAGGCTCACACAATGGACCTACCACGGGGACGGGCACGAATTCCTATATAGTAGGAGTAGTGTAATGCTATACCCCGCCCCAGGGGCCTGTTATGTTACCGCTCTCTCTGTCCAAGCCCATTCGGATTCATCAACTTACCGTTAAATGCCATTGTTGGACAAGATATATGGGACAACTGCCAGTTCACACAGAATAGGAAATCCATGCACTCTGTGTGTGTCAGGTTCAATGTTTCTAACATCAAACCGGCTAAGTCCATTCCCTTATATATGTAGGACTTGGCTGCATACGTTATTCTACGGATTGTTATTAAAGACAATTAACTTCAAGAATCTCCTAAGGATTATACTTGTTTACTTGAATTATGGTGAACTTTAAATCTCTAAAATCAATGATATTCAACAATCTTAGGTTATATACACAGTGAATTCCATTTCTACAAATCAACACTTTCAATTCCAAATGTCGGACTTTTACACTGTAGATTTTACTCATAGCGCCATTACTGGTAGAATCATTTTCCCGAAGAAGACAGTCGCATATTGAAACATGTCAAGCAGGCCTTTGTTTTGAATGTCAACTGATACTTATTAAAAGAACCAGTTGTCCATCAACACTGTTGTCGAGTTGTGTATTTTCAACGTGTTTATTTCTATACATCACTTTGAAAATATTTACCTTCCCATGATGTGAAACAGTGTATGCACTTATACACTACAATACGGAATATTCTGAGGAAATTAATGGCTTGATAAGATAAATGATATACAGACAATACAATTGCTATTAAATTACTGGATTTTGATATACGCCAATAAAGTTTATGAAGCCATCCCTTATTATCTAGATACACATGGCATTAACTCGACTTTATTACTGATATTACTGAACAGAATCATTAATATTGAATGGGGAAACAATTTAAGCTTACTTCATGACACAGCCCAGTAGACGTACATCTCAAGGCGGGTTTCCACCGAACGATTTTCATGAGAAAAGATTAAATCTCCAAATGACTGTGAAAATGGAAATCGTCAGCAAATTGTCATCTGCAAATATCGTTTATAAATGAAATATTTGTTGTTTCCACTGAACGACGATATTTGGACGATTCTGGGACTTAGTGGACGACTATTTCCAATGACAAGAGCCAGAAAACATCAATAACAATGGATTTAATTGCCTTTAATTGCTCGTGGAAGAAAACGTGAGCTACAGTCGTCCAGAATTATTAAACAGGTTAGATATTTGGTCGTTGGTGAGTCGTTCACTTTAGTCGTTCACTTGAGTCGTTTGCAGTCGTTCACAAATGTCTTTACTACCAATTTTGTGTTTCCACTGAACGATTTTACTAAAGACCACAAAAGATTTGTGAATCGTTCACTGTCATTCATGGATGTTAGCAAAAAGTCGTTCGGTGGAAACCCGCCTAAGCTTCTCCTTAAAGTTTACATACTTGTCGTGAGAGTCATCACTTATTTGAGAATGTCTCTAGTCTATAACAACGGCAGAACGTTAGTACATTAAGGGCAAAGTCTAAGTACGTTCCACGTTCCTGTGAAGAAAGAAAATAAACCTATTTTTAGCAGACATATCATCAGCTCGGTCTTATGAGGATAATCCATTACCATACGCTTATAACAAGAAAAGCCTTACCTACATCATTAGCTTATTAATGTATAGAGTTTACTAATTATCTGATCAAAAAGACTTTTAGAGGCAAGGTCTATGTTGTATACTGCTCCTTCCACAATCACGTGTCCACTGGGTCCACGAGTAATATTCTTACCAGTCAAGTGTATATGTATAATGTTTATGCATACCCTGCCTTCTGAATTAATGTATGGAAACCTTATTCTAAGGGATTAAGCTGAATGATAAAGATTCTCATAGGAAATCTACTCAACATTCAGGGGCCTTTAAGACAGAATCTGCCTTTAAAAACACTTATTTCCTCGACAGTATATGGCATTATCCATCTTATCCATATCAATGTAAGCCTCTCTCCTTTTCCATCTGCCTCGGTGATATGATAATTTCCCCTTTATTGCCTGGCCCTAAGTGGGTGCTCACTTCACTAATGTATACACTCTGTATCTGCTGTGTTACCCATATGTCACTATCAGTCATCCTTACCTTGTTGTCCCAGGCTATAGTTAATTCTATATACTGGTTATTGTGTTTACTGTGTAATTGCCGTCTAGAGACTGATTATTTGATATATGACCATTAGTTTGTATCAGGTTATGGCAGCTAAACATTGACACATATATGAGCTTTCTGACATTAAAGCCGGGTTTCCACCGAACGATTTCCATTTTTTTGAACGACATTTTCAACCGACAAAAGGTAACGACAATTTTTTTTTTGTCGTTGGAAAGTATCGTTCATAAAAATCGTTGGTGACCTAACGACAAAAGTGTTTCCACCGAACGACAAAAAAAAATAATTTTCTAACGACCAAATTTTATCGTTCAGAAGAACGACAAAAATGGAACGACAACTTGGAAATCATAATATTATTGTTTTATCTCGTTTGAACTATCGTGCACAACGTGATCAAAAATGGAGGACGACGATTTCATGAGGTATATGTGGGAAGTTATGGATGACGATGACGAAATTCTTGAAATTCTTCGTTTCTTCCGACTTAGAAAAAGAAAACCGAGACGTATCCACTCAGTATGGGTAAAGCCTTGGATCTTGGAGCGTTCTTCACCACATCCAAACACCAAACCACCAAACTTCAAGAGGAGCTTAGGGTAAGATTTGCAATGCGAAATAGTTATCTGTAAAGAAAATTATTGAAAAGGCACAATAAAGGCTAACTACCTATATTCAAATGTATACTGTGATATAAATCTTTCATGGTCTTTCTTGGTCGTAAAACAAATGTGTGTTGTTCGACAGAGGCATGAAGTATGGTCATTATAAATAAATTTAATTAATTAGTGTTGCTTGTATAAGTGGACATAATTTGATCATGAACACTGAATGTAATGTCACAACATATAAAAATTATACTTTTGTCTTTACAGCTTCATGATCGCGAGGAATTCCGTTGTATGTTACGGATGGATACCGACACTTTCTATTATCTACTAGGGAAGGTCACCCCCTTCATACAAAAGATGAACACCAATGCACGAAAGGCGATACCAGCAGCAGAAGTTCTCAGTGCAGTTCTTAAGTTTTTAGCTTTCGGTAAGGAAAGACAAATAATTAACTAACAAATTAAAACTTAAACGACAATTCAGTAGTTGACCGAAAAAATCGTAAACGCAACATTATCAATGTGTGTTAAAGATATGTATTTTGATGAATATTACTTTCAAAGAACAAATTATTTATTAATTTATGTTATCATATCTGAGCATAATAATTTATTTCTAGGTGGAGTGCAACGAGATCTATCTAGGCAGTTTCGACAAGGGCGAACCACAGTCTGCAACAAGATTCCACTCGTCTGTGAAGGAATTTACAGTGCTTTGAAAGATGAATATCTTACGGTAATAAAAATAACACAAAATTCTATGGGCAATCGAAAACACACTATAGTTTTTCCTAAATTAATGATATATCAATTTTTCCTTTATGGACTAAAGATTTTCTTAAATAATTGGAGAGTAAAAAATGTTTTAAAACGTGAAATAATAGTTATGCAATATGTTTAAACAAAAAGTCTTTATTAATTTTTGTCGGTAACTATTTTTTGTTTTTGTCGTTTCATTCAAAGACTCCTCAAGAGATGGAGAAATGGCAAGAGATTGCGTCTGGATTTCAAGCACGATGGAATTTTCCTAATTGTGTGGGAGCGCTCGACGGGAAACATGTGAGAATTGTGACTCCAGCAAACAGCGGCTCGACATACCATAACTACAAACGAACGAAATCAATCGTATTGATGGCCTTAGTAGATCATAATTATGAACTAATATATGTTGATGTCGGGACCGAAGGAAAAGCTAACGACGGAGGAATATGGGGAAGATGCAGCTTAAAAGAGGGTATCGATCACGACACTGTTGACTTGCCCCGTCCCACATGTCTGCCAGGAACAAATGTTGAAACTCCATTTGTCATTGTTGGAGACGATGCTTTCTCACTTGATGAGCATATGATGAAACCCTTCTCACGACGAGAATTAACGGACCGACAAACCATATTCAACTATCGTCTTAGCAGGGCACGACGCGTATCGGAGAATGCGTTTGGGATAATCGCAAATAGATTTCGTGTTTTCCTCACCGACATACATCTTGAACCAGACAGAGTCGAATCGGTAGTGCTAGCAGCTTCTTGCCTCCACAACATGCTCCGGCGTCGTTGTGGTCGTAACTATATACCACCCGGAATGATTGATTACGAAGATCTGAATCACGACGAAATCCCTGGAGACTGGAGAACAAGTCCCCATCAACTTCCCGACATCTACCCAGCAGGAGCAAGGAATCCAACCATCTTCGCCAAAAGAATCCGAGAAACACTAGCCGATTACTTTCTCAGTATTGCAGGACGAGTTCCTTGGCAAAACAAATGCTTGCAAGTCTAATCGTGTGACATGTCTTTAGTTCAGTCGTTAATTACGACATGGTATTTAAATCGTTTAAAAAATTATGACTTACGACAAACACCAAATATAAATGTCTATACTTTGGATATCAATCATTTCCTAAACTACTTAATTAATCCGTTTTGAAATTTAAAGTCTAAAAAAAAAGAATATATATGTTTCCATACACATACAAAATCCATAATGAATATTAACTCTTTACAAACCATTAAAAAAAAAAAAAAAACTATAAAAATGACAACGAGAAATAAATAAACATTTCAAACTTCCATAACTTTTTATTTTTGGTCGTCTATTATATTAAACAATGTCTTTTAACAAGTCCAACACTCTAATCTTGTTTGTGTACTATAGAACCGAAAATGATCCTTTTCTTAGTTTAAATTCCACAACCATATTGAACTACCAAGAATTAGGTTATTAAAACCCAAACATCCTGTGTACCCAATTTGAATTAGAATGATATGCTGTAAAGATATTAACACCGAAATAATGTGTCATACGATTTATAAATAGATAGTCACTTAAGGAAAAGAACTACAGAATTAATAAATGAAATAAAACATTGTGACTCTGACAAATCATTGCAAATAATATGATATCTGTACTTAAGAAAAATAAAACTTACATATATAAAAAATAAACAAAATTCCTTGAGATGAAGGCATCTTTTCACCAAACGACATTGGATAACACAAAGATATTTTATAATGAGATTTGCAATGTCGGTAGGTTTTTTTTTAGAAAATCTTTCAACTATGTGTGGCACGATTTATTAAACATTATAATCTCCTAACGATATTTCTCTTAGTTTGCCAAAAAACAAAGGCAGTCGTTCGGTGAAATCACAACTTCATCTCATACCAAGGCAAAGTAAGAAGACATTTATTTAACCTCAGAGATGGAATAATCGTTAGGACAATATTAAGTCCAACAGTAGTGACTGTATGTCGTCACTTAATATAATCTCAAAATACAATAGTCTTAATGAACAGTAAACCTTAATACTATTTATTTTTGTTTTTTAATAGAAGTTTGGAAGTTAAACCCTAAAATGCCATGATTATTGTTCTTTATTTTGGACATATCATAAAGAAAAAAAAAAAAAAATACAAAATGTCTGATCATACATACTCTAATCTTTGTATGTTTGGAAATCCAATATTCATATCGTTAACAATTACACAAAACTTTAAAACTGATTTAAAACTTTGATTTCAGTGATAGAAATGTGTGTCTCGCAGGTCAAAGAACAATAGAGTATGACTTTTATATGTCAAACACATATTCAGCCTTAATCGTGGAGAAATAACCGTGTGTCTCGCCGATCATATAACGACACTTTACGACAAGTAATATTTAATGTCGTTCGTTGAAATTTGAGTTTCGCTTAAAATATTTCCCTTCCATCAATCACAGATATTAATCCAAAAAATACAACTTAACAAATTCTAAATGCAAAAGACAATTTTACAAACATCTGGCATCAAAGAATTACATAAAATGCAAATATGTTGATCCCATAGTAATCATCTTTTTTGTTGAATGTTTCTTTAACGTCTGTGTATGAACGGTGCCGACCAAAAAAAAAAAATTATCGTGGCCACATGTTTTAAACCCTTGTCGTCCATGGTGAATGCTGTGTCTTTATAAACTTAAAATGTTAATATAATAACAAAAAATAAAGTCACATATTTCTTGTCTCTCTCACATTAAATGTAAGATTTGAACAAATCTAATGTCTCCAAATAATAACAGTCTTTTCTTATCTAGGTTTGTCTTTGACAACATTAAACTACTAAACTTGTCTCTATGTTTTTTAGCCAATGATTTGATAGGTTGGAAGACCGACTTGGTTTGTCGGTGTCGAACTCCTTGTGGATCCTCCAGCGGCATTGTCTTGGAGTTGTTGTAGTTGTTGATGTTGATGCTGGAATCCTCCGCTGGACATGGAGGTGTCGTGTGTAGAGATGTTCATATCATCTTGAGCTCTCTGGGGTTGTGTCGGATGCTGTACGACATTTGGTTGATCCTGGTTCTGTCGTTGCCACGATTCAACATTTCCGCTCCCTGTTGCGTACTGGTTATAATTATGGCAGTATATCTGATTAGACGGTGATGGCATGTTCCAGCCAGGATTAACTGGAATTTGGGGTTGAAACGGGGGAAATGTCGGTCGAGGTAAATTTTGCATATGAGGATTCATGAGATTCGGACGATGTGGCATCATTTCAAAATGAGGACGTGTCGGTCCTAAGGGTTGGGGCGACGTCATGAATCCTGGGTAAAATGCTACTGGATTCTGGTGCATCATTTCTGATGGGACAACTTGTTGCAGCTGTCTGGACTGTTGACTTGAAAAAGATTCATCCGCGATCGGTTTTGTCCTTTGACAAACTGAAGTGTTCCCGATTGATATGTTCATCTCGTCGCTGAGGGTCGACGATTGTGCGGAATCTTTCCTTTTCCTGGTCTTCGTTACCATCTTTGTCGGCTGATCGTCAACGACATCTTCTTGAAGTGTCGCAGTAGAATCGGATCTAGTGTTTTTTTGTCCTACCTCCTTTTCCGGCCATTTTCCGCGTAAGGCCTTATTTGTGACGTGGGATATATGCTCCATCAACTGATCGCACACTTCTTCGTCTTTTATTAGCTCCATTTTTTGGAGCTGCATCTGGCCCCATAAAGATACAACGGTATCTCGTCGTTGCTGTTTTGCTTTGAAGGCCTCATTCATCTCGGACATCATCTCTAGTTTCTGCTGTTGCATTTGAACAATTTGTTCTTCTGGAGTTTTTGACTCACTCTTTCCTGGCTGCGATGTTTTTCCCGAAGACCCTTTCCCTCGTCCTTTCCCTTTTTTTGTAGGAGGAATCTTCACTGTTAGAATTTTTTTTTCTTTTTTTTTTTGGTCGGTTGAGAAGGACCAATAATGTCCTCATCTGTAGTTACAACGATAACGTCATCCCCGGCTTGGGAATGTTCATCAGTTTTGTCGGTCACTTTTTTTTGGGGATCTTCTTGTTCTTTACTTTCTGTTTTTTTTTTTTTAACGATAAACGACCTTCTCTTTTGGATTTAGCTGTCGGCGTGCTAGCTGCTGACGAAGCAGCAGAAGACTGCTTAGACCCTACAAGTTTTTTTGGAGGATCCATCGGTTGTTTTTTAGATGAGTCTGGTTTGGAATGCAATTCTGCTGGAGATTTACTACGTCTGGATGTTTTAACGGTCCTACCGGCTCCAGATTGGTCGTCATCTTTTTGTGTACTGTCTTCTGACCTAACGACTGATACTAGTTGGGTAATGACTTGTGGACTTGTAGGCCGACTTCTTAGATTAAACTGCTTTTGAACGACAGGTTTCTTCTTTTTGGTCGAACCTGCCTTTTTTCCACTAAGCAGTGATTGAGAAGGGGACCCCTGTGTGTCGTCCTCAAGTGCAGGAGGTGTTGGTGATCGAACTTCATCATCTAATGTTGTTTTTGATGATGAACTTGCCTCATTCTTGGAGGTTTGAGTGTACGATAGACCACACGACTTTTTCTTTGTCTTTTCCGTTGGTCGGCTACTATCGTCATCTTGTCGGTCCGTGTCATAGGATTCGTCCGATTTATATTTGACCATCCTTCCTGGCAAGGGAGAAAGATGAACTCTAGGAACTCTGTGTTGCTCGGAAATAAGGTCGCGACGTAGATTTAACTCATGAAGATCTGTTGAGCTGTCCAATGTGACGTTTGCATCTTCTCCAGAAATTGTGTCGCTGAGACCTGATATTGGTTTTTTGCCAAGTTCTTGAACGACTTGGGCGAGGTCATAATCCAATGTGGTGTCCTGCCCCGACTCTGTAACCCCAGAATTATCGTGTTCAACTGAAAGATCTACGGGTTCCCGTTGTGCATTGTCTTTCTCATCGTCCTTGTCGTGTCCCTTTTTTTGTGCCTGGATATCAGCTTTTTGTAGATCGTCAATGTCAGCCTCTGAAGACTCGGAGTCTTCTCCACCGACGGATTCATCTTCAGATGAAGATGCGTCTCCTTGGTCGCTGTCCTCTTCTTTGGGATTGTAGTCGTCATCTGCGTCAACGTCATCATGGGATGGAGGACTGGGCTCCTGCTCCTGTAGTTGACGTGTCAAAGTGTCGCCGGCCTTCTGAAAAAAATTTAAAATAAAATTTCTTTCAATAAAATTAAAAGAGATGAAAGTACTGAAGAACACAATTGTTTATATTATTTAATATTTTCTTAATAGAGACAAAATATCTTTGGTTGTCATTGAACGACATTTTGTTACGAAGCATGAATTACATTAAAACATTCTAGAATTACTTGTTGTCTTTAACAATTTCTGTCATTGGGAATAGTTACTTTTGTAATATTTAAACCCAAGATAATGTATCAGATTATTTATAATGAACGACATTTAATTAATCGCGCAAATTGTGACATAATTTAATGAAATGCAATTCTTTATTTCTACACTATCTCCATGTTGTCTTTTTATGGGTTAAAACATTTATGTCTTTGAATTAAACGTTACTGAAAATATATTTTTTACACATTAGTATTATCATTTGTCTTTAGATTGAAAATAATTATTATTCAATTGAACCTTGGTTTTTGCTTTCCTTGGAAGGGATGACCTCGTTTCCCTTGTGCTGGTGTACTGGTTTAGGAACGACAGGATTTTCATCATTTGTTTTTTACGTTTGGTCTGTTTATAAGGAGCACTTCCACTTTTGGCTTTGGCGAGTTTGTTCTTCTCCCTCGTAAACTGCGTCCTGAAGCTCGTCACTCTCTTCAGAACGTGTTTGACTGCAAAGGAAAGTGTTGGTGATGAAAGATTATTTTGAAAGACAATAATTATCTATGGAATGTATTTGTTTTTTTAGAAACACCAACGATAATTTAATCATGACTAACGATTTTTATATTTTTTATCTTTCTAAATATTTTGTTCAATGAACAAGTACAAAGATTTGTTTAAAAAAAAAATCGGGACATATTTACTAGATCTAAAGTTTTTCACTTTAATGATTTAATATGTCAAACTCAAATATCTTTTAGTAATATATATTTACTGTTAATTTAAATATTCAACAATTTGTTTGTTTTCTTATACACATTATTTAAAATAGTTATAGCATCCGTAAAGAACTAAGTTCAGAAATTCCATTGATGACATCAGTATATACATTTACAGTTTGTCGAATTATTCGCACACAGATATTTAGACATTTAGGTTCAGTGTATTTCTAATAACATAATCAGTTTACGAAACATGTATTGGTTTAAACGATTCAATCGTGAACTCATGTACGTTTCACGATACTAATGTAGGTCGGATCTCAACATGTGTTTGGTGAACGATAATACCGGTATACTCACAGTCGATACCTAACTTCCTTGCGAAGGCATGAATGCATCGAAGTTTACGAGGTCTATCGTGATATCCGTCGGCATTCGGGTTGCAGAGATACTCTTTGGCCTTATACATCGCAGCTAGGTCGTCTTCTTTGGCTTTGGGCCATTTGAAACGTGTATTTGACGATGCTTTTCCCGATTTGCTTCCAGACGTGCTTGCCCTGGGCGTCGCCATCTTGCCGAGTCCTGTTTACGGCCACGCTGAGATCACGTGAAAGAATACTCGCTTCCTATTGGCTGACCTACTTTCCGCGGTTTATTTAATTTTTGTCGTTCGCAATGATCACGATAAAGTTGTTTCCACCGAACGACATGCCTTTTGTGAACGACAAATGCCCTCATTTTGTCGTTCACGATGTCAGAAATCGTGCGAAATATTAAACACGTTTAATATTTTGTCGTTCGTGAATCGGTCGGTTTGTCGTTCAAAATTGTCGTTCGGTGTCGTTAACAATTGTCGGTACTAACGATTTCTTGTTTCCACCGAACGATTTTTCGTCAAAAATACCAACGATTTGCAAATCGTTCGGCGTCGTTCGGTGTCGTTCGGCGTCGTTAGCGAAAAATCGTTCGGTGGAAACAGGCCTTAACTAAAATTGTCTTGGGATCGAGAAAATGTCAATAGTTACACCACAGTAAAAATCAATGCCTTCTATTTAGGACAGGCACGTCTTTTATGAAACTAAGTCTCAAAATGACACTAGGTCTTAAGGTTTTCGGACTTAGTACCTTTGACACTAAAGCCGCGTCCCCACTTGGCCGACTAACGGCGGCGATCAGTGCATTTCCCCGGCGACCAAGGACGAAATGTTGGTCGCCGGGCGACTAAGTAGTCGCCGGGCTACTAAAATATTAATCCCCACGTTGGAACGCTCTTGCTATGAAACTGCCGGCGACTAGAGGACACTAGAGGACACATTGGTCGCCCACCTCATCTACTAACTCCAAAAAATATTAAACATGTCAAATATTTCACCCCAAAACCACGGCGACTAGCGTTTTGGTCGCCAGACACCAAGGCACCAGTGAGGACTTGATCGCCGGGATACTAATCACCTTAGTCGCTGGTGAAAAAAAAAAGTTAATCGCCCAAGTGGGGACCAGGCATTAAGGCCGTATTCCACATACTGAAAGTGCCGTCCCCACTTGGGTGACTAATGATGGCGATTAGTGGATTTCAGAGGCGACCAAGAATGAAATAATATTTCCCAGGCGACTAACTAATTGCCCAGCAACCAAAAATCAATCTCCATTTTGGGGTGCTGTTGTTTTAAATCTGCTGGCAACTAGACGACACTTTAGTACATTGCCTTGTGACTAACTAATTGCCAGTGGCTATGGGGAAATATTAAACATGTCAAATATTTTACTAGAAAAACCATGGCGACTATTGGTTTAGTTACCAGGCATCATGGCACCAGAGTCTAGTTGGGCACTGTCGCTGCCGATTTTTGTAATCTAGTTGCCCAAGTGGGGACCAGGCTTAAGTTACATAACAAGTCCCCTTTCTGATTGACAAACAATGCCAACAATTGGTACTCAGTGGCCAATGAAAGTAAAATATATAGTCGGAAGCTACCTAAATATCATCAGCGACTGACTAAAATTATTGTCGTAATGTTGAGATGCTATGGATGGCAAACCACCAATGACCAGGGGCCAATATGTTTAGCTGACAGCAAGGCTTATCAACTGACAAGCTACATTAGTGACAGACATAACCAAACATGTCCATTTTTTTAGCATAAAACTACAGTGATAACAGTGGCAGTTCGCAGCCAGAATGGTGCAACTTGATTCGTAGCAAGCAAAACCAGATTTTGTCAGTGCAGACCAACTCAGGCTTAGAAGGAATAGGGATTTACATTGACCTAAGCCGCCTCCCAACTTGGGCGACTAACTCTGGCAACTAACTTAAGACGCCAGGCGATTAACAAATTAGTATGTTGCCGGGTGACTGACAAGTCAACGGTGAAAAAAAAGTAAATACCAAGTTGGAATGCTCTTGTAGACACAAGAGTGGGACTAGAGGACACATTGGTCCCCCAGCCCGGTGATTAACTGCACTATAATTGCCGGCGACTAGCGAAATATATCAAACAGTTATGTCAAATATCTTGCGAGCAAACCAGGGTAACTAGTTGGTTAGTCACCAGACATCACGGTGCCACTATTTAGTATGCTGCTGGGTGACTAACCACATTAGTCACCGCCGATTTGTGTAATCTAGTCACCCAAGTGGGGACCAGGCTTAAAGGTTGCTTTCAAGGAACCGTTGATAGTTACACCACAGCTTAACTGAATGTCGTCTTCCTTGGAGGCTGACTATACGCGCGGGAGTCGCGTACGCGACCGTCGCGTCTATAAATTTGCTTATATACGCGGACCTTTTTTATATGTTCAATATGCAGTCTGAGGTGTAACTCGTATGGAAATGACCATAAAAACTAACAATTAGGAAAGAAAAAGGGGGTGCGGGGGCTTAGCCCCCGATTAACAAAAATATATAATGATGAAAAGTTTGCTTCATCCGCACATTTAAGTATGCTTGTATACGCGGGCACAACTCCCGCGTGTACAGACCAACCAGTGTGCGTGGACATTATAACCCCGCGTATACAGGCCTACAAGTGTGTGCTTAGATCCGCGTATACAAGTAATTATGTGTACGCGGCCTTCTGATGCCATGCCCGCGCATATAATCACAGCCTCTTCCTTGCACAGTATCTAAAATATGTTGGGTCTGTTACTTTCTTCTGTATCCGGTAGCTTATTGGAGATATAATACAAAGACATATACAAACATGTACATCGTCTGTGTATGATTGCTCTAGGTGTCAAAGCTAGGCTTAATAGTTTTTCTTTTGCATTGAAAATCTCTACATAGCCTTTTCATAAGCAATTCATTGCGAGAAAAAGTCATATGAAAGTCGAAATTTCAGGTCAGCTCGACTGCAGGAACTTCATGGAAAATAAGGTGTTGTGAATCTTTATTTGTCTAGGTTTTTCAGACAGTTTGATACATATTGGAAATTAATAACTAATTTAGATGGTCAAAAAGGATAAAAGACAAATACACTGACACGGACCAGAACACAATGTATAGTTTTCAACAAAGTTTAATAATAGTCATAGAGAAGAAATGTACATTATAAAACATTTAACTATAACACCAATGAAGAAGAAATTCTAGAAGATTTCTCTCCAACATATTAATTTTCTTTGAATCAGACATCTCCTGGGTGAAATGTAACAGTATCCAGGAGAGAAACAACATTTCAACGGCAGTATAAATGATATGCAATTTACATTATTAAAACACTGTCTATTGGATTGAAGGATATAACCGTTGTCAGGTAGTGCACTTCACTTAAGGTATACAAGTGATGTTATGTTATTGCCATATATTATGATCTGTTCTATAATCCACATAGTTTTAAAACCGATCTAGCTGAATATCAATTGTATTTTTTATGGCCAGATTATGTTCTATTTCATATTGTGTTCTCTGTCTCCACGTAACAAACATCATTCCCACATAAAAGGTTAAAACAAATTGTACTCTAGAGACTATGCTTAGTGCACATTGTTGCTAGATAGAGGTAAAACACATAGTTAGGATGCGGAACTTCAAATTATTAACGTCTTTTTTGCTATATCATTAGTATTGATAGCCTTGTACTGCATGAACTACCTTATGTCACAAAACTTATGGAAGAATATATGCATGGTATCATCGTATTGCCTTTGACTCTCCAAATGTGTCAACTATCTCTCGAGGCACATGTATTTAACCAGGAAAAAACTTACATATACGTGTAACACTAACAGGAATCTGGGCCCATATTTTCGTAAGGCTATTGTGATGTTCTCTGGGGAAACTAGCGGTTTCCCTGAAATCACTCTTCAATCTGTCTTATTTATAGCTATAACCTGGCTCCTGATTGGTAATATCACATGGTCACTTTGACCTTTTGCTGAGGTCACTTCCAGTCAATGATACATCATGCATTACGGCTTCAAGTTTACAAACTCGTACTTACATTTTCATGCAGCTCGTACCGTATGAGCTCTTACCACACGATCTGGTGTACTTTGTGATCGCGTCCAAAAATACATCTTTACTCATATCTTTAACAAAAAACATTTACTTATCTTTTTACAATTTATAATTATTGCATGAACTCATGTCGTGACATTGAATTGATAACTATAATTCATCACACTATTTAGGGGGATTTTGATCAGTGTCTCATAACTATCAATTCCGTCTCAAACCAACAGATTTGACACCTGATAATCTATCTTTGAAATAATCTCACAACAACATTTTTAGTTTTGGTAACTACAGAACTGCCAATCTTTAGACCCTAACATCATAATTTCCCTGATCAGCCTGATCTAAAATCCGTGCCCTAGAAATTGCTTATACATGTGCATACTACCTGATGTGAAGTCAACCTTCATCCATTCAGCAGTACAGTGAGTCAGAAAGAGGGAAGTCAGTTTTGTGAGTAGGCTATATAACCCGTCAGAGGCATAGGTCATCACGTATGTACAGCACCATTACGGAGACCACAGGGGGAGACAGGAATACCAATAT
The DNA here is from genome assembly GCA_936440205.1 of Lepidonotus clava. NCBI lineage: Eukaryota > Metazoa > Annelida > Polychaeta > Phyllodocida > Polynoidae > Lepidonotus > Lepidonotus clava. The sequence continues at coordinate 10,490,315 of OW387142.1, read as the reverse complement.
ACCGAATGAAGAGGCTCACTAACCCAGAATGACACTAGTTAAAAATGAATGTCTCCCCTCTAAATGTCACTTAGTTTGGCTCGCCAGGCTGACTCCAGGGAGCCATTTTCAAATGACAGGGAGTTCAAGTATTATTATGAACTATTCATGGAGCACTACCAAGAAAGTAGGGAATTAGGAGAATAAAATATGTAGGTCGATATGCAGTAATTGTTGTGGTAATAATATATCTCAACAACATTCAAAATGTGTCAGTCAGAGGGGATACTATGAGACTTGCTAGCATAACAGCCATATTTGTATGAGTATATACTCTAAGGTTATATATACGCTTTTCCATTTTCCCATTTCGTAAATGTCATCGATTTATACAGGGAAAGTGCCATGCATAACTGTTTTGGTTTGTATTTTATACTTTTACTCATGATGTTGTATAACCTTCGAATAAATCTAGTTGCCCTTTGTATAAAATGAAGGTCATTGTCAGTGAATTGCATTTCTTACTATTACTATTACACATTATATTATTGTCAATAACGTAGACAACGAACAGAAATAGAGATAGAATTGGAATAAGAAGAAGTGTCAGATTCGATGTTTCCAGTTTATTACTTTATGCTTTATTCAGACGCAATAAATTATTCATTGTTTTACGATCGGTTGCTTCTGGACGCAATACGCACATAGTGCGCCCTGTAGTGACTCTTATCTCTCAAATAATGTATTGATCCTTAAATGAGTCAATAACTGTTGATGGATAACTATACTTCATCAAGGTCTATACTATTATATATACAACAAGAAGGGTTTTGTGCAAACCCAAGGCAGTGTAGCTATATCCTTGGGGTACAGCTTGCAGAATAGGTATAGGGTTCTATGCACTAGAACAATGCTAACGGCAGGTATTGGGTTTCTACTGCCGGCTCCAGAAGCTATCCCTGTCAGATAGCCTGCACTGATGAAGGTCGCCACGTATATAGGCCACCAAGGAATATTGACAGTCATAGGAAACTAGCATTCCTGCGAAGGCCATCTTTAGGACTGGATGATTTACAAAGATAAAAAGATCCTTAATTATGATCGTGCCCTGAAAACTGTCACTGCAAACCCTGTATAAAGAAATACTAGGTGATGTTGACTATTATATCTGGAATTTGGCAATTTCTATTTTTATTATAAGAAATATGAAAGGAACCCTTGCATGTTACATACCATTTAAAAGGGAATCTGAAATCCTTTCTAATGATATAACATAGACAGTTCTTTTTGCCATTACCGTCTTCTGAAATCGTTAGTGAAATAAGGTAGTGGAATTCAGCTTTGAGACACAATAATTGATAATCTCGACTTCGTCTGTGTAAACGTCCCAACTAAAATGGACATCCTAAACTATAAGGCATAAGGGAATAAGGGAATAAGTTCTCGGGTTCTGATACCCCATGTTGCTATAGAATATCTTCTTTGGGGTCATCTCGAGCTAATAATTACGAACGGATGCAATTATCTAGGGAAGTGCTTGTCTTTTGGAAGGCAGAAATCCTGTCTCGTAACAATAGCATAGGAAGGATATAAGAGTTTGGCAATTAGATGGACAAACTTTGTTATAGTTGGCGAAGGACCTTTCCCATAAGTAAAGAAAAACAATAAGTTGAGGTGCACAGAAGTCAACCTTCTCTGGTGACAAGAACTCGTGTGAGACCAAAAGTAGCTGGGGAAATAAGCCAAGCAGACATGTATATAAAGCATATGGATTTCGACATGAATCCTTGAGTATTGGAAGAACAACGAATATATCACTGTTACCATCTTTGTATTGGAGAACAACGAATATATCACTGTTACCATCTTTGTTCCATCACCAACAGTCCATGATATATGTATTGAGAAGTATTTTTGATTGAAATCTTTGGATCTATCCGCACCAAATTTCTGCCACTGTTTAGTAGTATGGAGGTAATGGTCCTGGGGGTATTTGACCCTGGGGTAATTGTCCCCAGTTGTTCAAAGGGTAGTTGTCCTATAGCGCCATGCAGACATAGTTTTAGTTTCGATTAGGTCTGATATGGTATTGAAATAGCCCGTTATCAATCCAATAAAGATAACCCACATAATCACAGAGTGTTAAACACAAAGGAGGATGCAAAGGCGCCGAGTTGATGTTTCGACGGTTTGCAATACTGCAGTTAAAACCTTTTGAAAGTCATCATAGTCAACGAAAGGTGTTAGTTTTAGGTCATCGTTTCATCTATGTGACCGTATCTCATTATTGCCCAAATTTTAATCGAAATTAAAAACCTTCTGAAAATGTGAGAAACCAACCAAATGTAACCAATTATCTGTTGCATTGGTGGATGCGACTTATGAAGAAATAACACCACTCGGTGTAAAGAAGCACACCTGCAGATGGCATTCGATTTAAACAAGCAGTTTAAAATGGTCAGCAGTTATTAAGGTATCAAAGAATTATCTGAGTGACTGGTTTCATCCTTTGGTGTCATGGGGGAACAGATATGTTGATTGGAAACTGCAGCTGTCCAGAATAGATACATTTAATTTTAGAAAACACTTAAGTGTTGCTGTATTTCTGTTATTATTCTGTGCTCAGAAAAAGCTGGAGGAATTGAGCTAACACATTTAATGAATGTGTGTTCAAACTAACCTAAGAAGTAACTGAAATCATAGCCTTCCAAAACATGACACATATTCAATGATGTACAGCAAATAATGAACCTATATGTGGTTAAAGCTTGTCGGTGGAATTTGTAAAGGGACACCAGGAAACAGCGACGAATTAAGTCAAGAATCCCCATAGTGCAATTCATGCAGTGTTTGGTATTAAGTGTAAGCCCTAAGCATACCATCATCAGCCTTTTGATGCCTTTTCACTTTGGCCTTTCATGTTATTCATCCATATACCCAGGCGGCTGGGTCTACAAGGTCCCAAAGGATGGGTTTTATAAGAGAGAATGGCGTTTGGCAAACTTGATGAGTCAGCACAAAGAGTTGAAGTAGGAAACCGGCCGTAACCTGACATGTATGTATGGCCCTTCAATTCAGCCATACTTAGGGGCTGGGGGAGCCCTATGGTAGGCAGAGTGATAGTAGAGTTTTTAGAGAGGTTAAGATATTGAGTCGACGCAAATCTGATGTGAAGACCAAAACTAGGTCAATTAATTTTTATGTCGCCCATGGTATAAACTGATGATGCCACCCCTCACATGGAAAAACCTCTCTATCTTAACGTCATAACATTATGTCAAATACGAGGAGTTAAACTGATTTTCTCTCTACATTTTGAAGTTCAGCTGTTTACGGAAACTTTATGATATGATGATGTCTGGAGAAAGGCCACTCTAAAACTTCCTTTCATGATTTCCTAGGGCGAGCATTTTCTTAACAACCCAAGGCCTAATAGCCTGAATTATTCCCAAGATGGTCCAATCAATGGAAGTAGCTCAGGCAGGCTGAGTCGTTTTAATCCAATGAAAATTTCATTGTAAATTTAGCTATTATATATTCAGTATATTCCAATGAAAAAATAAATTAATTAGTGCTTTACAAAAGATAAAAGTATATCGATTTCAGTTTGCTTTCAATACAAATTAAAAGAACAAAAAACGCACTGGCCGGCATACAACTACTTATACACATACGTTTACACTTGGCGCCCCACACAGCTCCCGCTGAGCAGCTCCCCATTCAGGGCCCGAGCTGCTCGTTCTTGGGCCTACACCATATCAGTCATAAGGCCCCTGATGATCCGGATAACCGCCAAATACCGCTGTCTGCCCGGGCCGGGGGCCGTAGTTACAGCAGGCTGGGCCGGGGGTCGGCGCAGCGCGGATTTCCGGCCTTTTTGTGGCTGGACATTCTTGGATGTTCATTATGTATCGGGGGCTGGTCGGTACCAGGCGTATTGTATGGTTCTACGCTTAAACTCCATAACCATGGGGAACTTGGCTTCTGGGAGTTATCTAGATTCGCAATACGTAGTTATGTTTAAGCAGACTTTATCCTGTGGTTATTATTTGAAATTTACGCTTAAAATGCAAACTCACCAAATGCATTTTCTAAGCGATTGTAAGGAAAATGTATCAGAAATCAATTAATCGCTACTACCAATATCAACATAAAAGATGCCATCTCCAACCTGTACCATAGACACGGGAATGGAAATCAGTTAAGGTATATTTCAGAGTGGAGATCTAAACTTAACTTGTTAACTTGCAGGTTGAAAAGAGGTATAATATATTATCATCATATTACGACCATATCAGCCAATCCATAAATCTGTAGCCAAATCTATGTAATAATTGTTATCCAAGTACTGAAAGCATTATACTTGTATGTCATATGATATCTGTTCTTCAAGATGTATTACCATATACATACATAGTAATACATCTTGAAGAACAGATTCAATAAACATCATCATTTTGATCATAGAACTCCGTCAAAGCATATCCGACCTAGTCTACACTCATCAAAACCAAGTTCCATGGGACAACAGGACGAGCACAGATCCGTATATCACCTTAAATCGGTCTTGAAATGCCCGTTTAAATTGTAAATGTGATGAGACGCGGAGGACCAGGAGGCGCTGAGTGGCCGCCGACATGGTTGACTGACCACGCGTGGCGGGCCTGTTGGAGTGGAAAATTCCTCCAGTGCTTGCCGAGGAGGAGAAGGGGGACATTCTACGCCCAGGAGGGGAGGGCACTTGGGCTTGAAAAGTACCCACTGCCAAACGGACCCACGTGGCGGGGGCAGTCCATGTCAGAATAGAGGGGCGTTTTAGGAAAAAAAGTGGGGCAGTGAACTACATAATTATATAGAAAAATATACTTCAGGGGTGGATCCAAGAAAAAAAGAGGTGGGGGCGCATGCTTGGCACCCCCCCCCCCCCCACTATAAATCCGCACCTGTACTTGAAGCTTAGCTTTATTGCCACCTTATGTCACAAAAAAAATGTAATGAGATTGTATCAGAAGTTTCCTAAGCAGTTTTGGTGATATTTGTTGAATTTCTGTATTTTGGGGGCCGGTGATCTGTGTCGCCCAAAAATAGGGGGCGGTCAACTAAAATTCAGGAGCGGTCAGTCACAAAAAGTGGGTGCGGTATACGTAGTTTGGCAGTGGGTTGTAACCTTCAAAGAGTCAGTGCCCCCCCCCCTCCCAGGCTTCTACACTGGAGGAGGGCAATAAAAATAAGAGGTTAGTAACAGATTCCTTAGGATGCCGGGACTACTTTCCCGGAAACAGGACACAATGGCTGGCGGTAAATCGTCGGTGAAGGGTTCCGGAAGGGGGAGCTAGTTCCTATAGTCATGGGGGGATCCCTCAACGTAGGGGGATCTGTAACGTTAAGTGTGGTTTACACTGCACGATTATAGTATCTGATTGAGTGAAACGGATGGGTAGGTTTCAATGGTATTGTGACAGAGAAATTGGTAAATTCAATATTCAATGGACGTTGTTAATGGTTACCTGAAGTGTACTTTTCTTTAGATCTACTTTTTCATTTATGGTAAGTTAGTAGAATTAATTCGTCAATATCAATTTCTGCACCTCATAGATCTATGTAATGGCCTGAGGGGTGCACCCAGTCATAAAATCTGAGGGAGTTCCAGTAGAATCAAGGGGGTTCTATGCAAAAAAAGTGAAGGGGCTTTTATCGGTTACTTTGATAAAATGTTCTTATATTTGTGGTTAAATTCCATAAATTTGAGAAATCAGAGGGGTTCCAGACACCCTCAGACCCCCCCCCCCCCACACCCACACACCCACACACACACCCCCACCCCCACCCCCACACTTGGTACGCCACTGGGCATGTGAAGGCACAATCTTTTATTTTTTGATCCAACAGGCTTCGCTTTCACAGTCGCACATGGCACAGGATAAGGTCAAGAGATTCTAAACAAGATCTTAGCAATATTCTATGCAACTGGGTGGCATTCAATCATTCTGTGCCGTCGCCCAATGTGATCAAGCCTCCCGCCGCTGCGGAAACGTCCCCGCGGACCGGTATCAATGAAATCCATGTTTTAGAGGCAGACAGCCAAATCCCCGACCAGTGGACAAATGAGGCGGGACGGAGAGACTGACGTCTCAGGCCTGTAGGTTATGACAAGTCGTGTATTAAAACGGATAAAAGATGTAAAGGGTGACAGTATAGCTATATTATAGGCTAAAATAATTGTAGATGTCTACTTGAACAACGGGAGGGGTTGGGGGGAAGATGCGTTAGCATCGCCTGTCGGATATGAGAATAGATGGATATAGATCGGAGTGGGAGCCATTCTATAACCCAAGCAAGAATATGACGTTATTTTAACGTTATGATAACGTTTTGTTTAGTTCTGCTTTGGTTCTTGTTATGTTATTTTATGGCACCCAAAAACGTCTTTAGAACCCAACATTGCAACATCGCACTGTGACGTTATTGTGACATTCTTGTAACGTTCTTTAATAGTAAGGTCCCAATTTCACTAAACCATAATGTTATTATAACATTTTTTGTCAGTAAAGCAGTGTCTCCACTTGAGCGACGGAAATTGAAAAGGTAGCCGGCGACAATGAAGCCACATTCACAAGTTTATCGCCGGGGGTTGTAGAGAGGCTGGCAACAAGTAATTATAGAAGCCACATGAACCTCGGCGACAAACTCCGGCGACGAAGGAAAAAAGGAAAACCCCAGCAACAAACCCTATCAAACATGTTTGATGTGACGCCCAGAAACCCCAGTGATTTAAGGGATATGTCGCCCGCCAGCTTGGCACCAGAATCCTGTCGACAAACCTAGTTTGTTGCTATCTACATGCTCACCAAGAGCATCTCAACATGGCGACAAACATTTCCATCGCCGGGCGACATATTTCTGTAGCCAAGTGCCATTTTCTGTCGCTGGGTGACACATATTACCACTCGTCGCCCAGCAATCTAGCTCTGTTGCCGGGGTTTATCGCCCAAGTGGAGACACAGATTAAATCTCAACTTTACCTAAAATAACATAACTGTTACGTGAAAATTGGGCACGTTACAGACTAGCCAAAACAGTGCGGTCGCAGCATGTGCTTGCTACATCGCTGCTTGCCTGGGAAAGATCTTTGGATTTTAAAAGTAGTTTGATCATTCATATGATGTTCTTGAACGTAAAATATCTGCTTTCATACATACCAGCTGTCCACTGATTCATGAAACTACCGGCCACAGAAAGCCCAACAATAAGATTCTAGCTGACTGTATTGTTCAGATATAAATTATATTAACATTTCTTTTATTTTTCAAGGTTGGTCATTTTAGAGAGGGGCTGCTGTATTGATCTCTCCAAAAAGGTTACTTTGAAATTACTTCAGTACAAACTCTTTGCATGGTGATAATTTGACCAAACACTTATTTTGATTTGAGAATCTTAGCCAGAAACAACTGAAACATAATCGTAACGCCAGACACTTCTTAAGAATTCATATGCGAATAAAATGGCCTTGAGTTACAACAAGGAATTGAAACAAAAGGAGATAAAACAATTGGACTAAGCCCGATTTGCGTTTAAACCGACACCTACATCTTCTTACTTTTTACCAAACAGATCTGCCAATGTCGTAGAGAGAGGTAAAGAATGAAAACTTAATCGTAGTTCAAAGCTCCTTGGGTGTAATGGATTCGTAATTCTTTTATCTCTAACACAAAGGAAAACTTCGTGCACACAAAATGACTTCAGAAAGGATAAAACACTTTTTCTTTCATCGTATGTGTCTGGGGATCTTTCTGTAGATAACTAACTGTCTGAGCCTCAGAGCAGTATATATATACATTTTACGTATATAATATGTATGCATATATTATATGAACCAATATCATTGACAACATTTTCAAAACTCAGATTAGTATAGAAATGTGTTAGGTGAGTCTAGTTAACGTCGGTGGTAAAGTATTGGATGTGAAAACTAACTCAAACTGAAGTAGAATTCCATGAGAGATGGTGATATTTCCACTCCATTTTTCCATTAATTGAGTTGAGCAAGGAAAGGAAGGAAGGTATAGATTTCCATGATTGTTTGAGTTTGGAAAATTTTATTGAATTTATTGGTTTTGGCTCCCCTTAACAGTAGATGGTGAAGTCTGTCGGAGCTTAAAGGTGACACGTAACACATAATGACCCAATCCTACTTAATATCAAATTAATGTCTTTAATTTTAATTCCCGAATAGAATAATCCTTATCAACATGAAACAAGTTATTATCTTGATAAATGGGGCTACACATGCCAACTAATTGCTGTGTATGAATACTTCCATAACAACGTATAACACATGAGTAGTAGTAGTAGCAGTAGTAGTAGAGGAATTGCGTTGCTTCAATCAGAAAATAAGAAAAATGCCAAAGGTTAGTTTTCAGACAAGGTAGGGCTGTTTGTCAAACAGCTACCTCTCCGTAGGTACCATCAAAGCGCGAGTCAGAAGCATAGCGATAGTTCTGTGTTTTAAAAACGATCAGACTTTAGTGGAAAAGCGAACACATTGCGTCTGTAGTTTCCTTCAGCTTGAAATGGCTCTAGGCAGCCCCCGTCTGCCTTGTGATACTACAGGCTAATAGCATCACATAGAGTAGAGTGGATAATTTACAAACTCTTATTTATACTAGTAGATGAAGTTCTAGGTAATTCTTTACGTTTAATCTTATTTAATTATATACATATGTGTCTTTTGAGCTATAGTTCTGCTTTAAGCTAGTTTATTTTGTAGTGCCATAGTGAGCGAGACTATGAAAAGGTCATAACATTTCTGAATAACTATGCTGCAGTAACGCTAATAAGACGAACACGGCGCAGAACCTGGCATAAACTCTATTTGAGCAATCTACCTATTTATCTATCTAGCTTTCTATGTTTCTGTCTATGTGTCGATTTTATTTTATTATTATTAAGTCAACATTACGTACAAAACATGTTCTTCCTGTTGAAGGTGATACTTTATATTAGATATGAGTGACATAGATAATCTAACCATTGGAGGAGGAGTCTCTTGGACGACTGATACCACCGACATGTAACTGCAATTAACGATCACACCTATAACACACAGCGAACCCAAACCTATTCCTGACATATCCGGAAGTTCAAGTTACAGCTGTCTGAGATTTATATGTACTACATTCTAATGTATACCTTTATGCATATTCCAGGTGGCCACCTGGTAATGTTCTACTAGATTAAAGAGACTTGTTACAACAAATATAGAATCTAGTTATCATTGACACAACACCTCAATCATCATTATATTGGACATGTAAAACGATTATTTTCAGGCCTATAGACGTTTTGTAGATGATGTCAAACTTGCAATAAGTAGGCTGGCCACCATATTGATATTGATGAATTTATATTCGTGATAAATCGCATCCAGACGCGTGTATAACATATTCATGTCAAATTCGTTTTACAAAAAAACTTATGAAATAATGAAAAAATTATGAGTATATATATATACAATTCATGGATTACAGATTGAAAGAGTAACCAAGTAGCCATGATCCCCATATGGTGATTACTAAAAGACGTAATCACCTGACCACGTTTATACACGGTATAAGAGGAATATCAACATTCCTGACGTTGTGTACATCAAATACAACATATCATTATAAGTAAAACACGACTGGCATCTGAATATGGGCTGCTGTATGTCATGGTTCATGTTACTTTAGGTACATTTAATGCATTGCTAATCATTAAAGCAGCAACCATATTAAAATATAAGTGATGTATACAGGCGCACTGGTTGAGACGAGGACATGTTTAAGTGGGATAACTGTATTTATCCTGGCAGAATTTCAGCAAGATTGGTGGGAAATGGGTCTCATGTAAGAGAAAACATAGACATGCATTTGTAGCAGAGGATATATTGTAACATTAGTTTATCTGGCTTCAAAATACTGAAAACTGAAATAAGTGCATAAAATGAAAAACATTGGCTAAATATCACACTTTAAATAAGAGGACGTTTTCCTAGCATCTCTCAGTGGCTTCCACCCTTGAAATCCAAATATAACTATATAAACATGTTGTGTTATGAAACATAACAAAAGGGAAGTATGGTAGTAAGGTATTGTACCTGTAGGAAGAGAATACCAGAAAAGGGAAAATATGGATGTTAGCACTCCTTACTAGACGAAGAGAATCCCAGTATTATGTATGTTTACCCAAAGGTCACCGCGTTCCTCTACTTCCGCCCCTTGTACCCGGCGATCCGCTGTTTTCTTGGCCGGCCTGTCGTAAAACGGTGCTTCACTCTGTCAACCAGCGGCGGGTATTTGTCCTAATTTCCTGTTCATTAGGCCCTTCCCCAGCGGAAATGCCCCTGAGAAAAGCCGCCTATATTAGTGTCAGTGGGCCTGATCCGCCACATCGGTCCGCCGCCCGCCCAGCGACGACCTACAGGGGCTGGGTTTACAATGCAGGATTCTTTATGGACGTGCTGGGACTTTACATGAGATTATACTGCTGCAGACCCCAATTTATTTTCGCAAAACTAGCAGCAAAATTCGCGTTATCTAGTCTCAGATTTGCACGTTTTTGTATAGCATTTTCCCTTTCCTATAGACGTTGTGCAGATGACATCACAAGTGCTCAACATTGACTGGACGCCATATTGGTGATCAATTTATAATCATTCTTATCTAAATTTCTGAAACATTTGAAATACAGTTTTCTGCTACAATTATCATATTAGTCAGTTTGTTACTTACTAAAGCGCCATACCCACTAACCGATTTTGAGACCAATCGGTGCCGACATCGGCACCGACTTTGGCACAGCAGTCGGCCGACTCTGGTTAGACAAGGCATACCCACACATAATCGGCGCCGAAATCGTCGTCGGTGCCGATCATCGGTGCCGACGATTGGCGCCAATCACGCCGATCCTTATCAAACATGTTTAATAATTTTATGCCGACTCCGACTTTTTTGGTGAGGTTAGGACAAAACCAAAACAGAATGTTATAAGAACATAATCGAAGGTTGTAATAATGTCACAGTGCAATGTCACGGCAGAACATAGCAACAATGCAATTGGGAGTCATCAAAAGAACGTAACAAGGACAAACCAGAACATTGCTGCAATGTTATAATAATGTCACATCCTGGACTGGGGTTAGGCCAATATTTGGAGGGAGTGAACAGCCTCGACCCTTTGCTGTCATTGCCCATAGCAGCAGGCTGTCCGCATGTTTTATACCTTATTAGCCCTGGTCCGATAATTTACAGGGGACCGGGACTGTAGGAAATCACAGGGCCGTGCAGTTTGGTTACCTCTCGTGTGCAGATGCAGTTGACGTTAACCCTAATGCCCTGTTTCCACCAACCGATTTAACTTCCGATTATTTGGTAATTTATTACTTTAACTAGTAATATAACAAAAGATTATATATTATATATTATAGATGTTTTATCCATGTTATACCATAAAGATATGTGGATTGCCTGCGTGGTACAATTTGCTCACTAAAGGTTGGACAGGTTTTTTTTTCTAAATTCATTCCTTGTCCTTCTTTATCTGAATGTTCACTGTAAGGATTTACATATTTCTAACCTTTTAAGATCAGTTTTCATGAGCTTGGCTTGGGACTGCAGCTATACTGCATCTCTATTGGCAAAATAAAACAAAATGATTTACTACCAATCATTTGATTGTAAATGTGACTAGTCTTTCCATAGGATGACCTTCAAAACTCGATATACTACACAAAAGAGCTTTTATGGAAGTGTAAGGCCACGTAAAGTATAAAGGACCATTGGGCAACTGAATGATATAACTTACCAAATCATATACAAGCAAGAAGCATAAACAGCATTATTAAGTTAATTGTTACACTGATTAGTTCATGGTAACCAGTTGCCTTCCAATAAGAAGTTTTCCATACCTTCTCACACTCCTAATGTGATCTTTTGTTACTGCATAGCAATGCCTTATTGCTAAGCAATCTGTTTACTGTGGAGGGTTTAGGGTATTCTAATAGCTAAATAATAATTATATGGATGACAGGTTATCAAGGAAGCAATTAATAATAGAAAAGGTTGCCAGGGTGAAACTATACAATAGTTTTAATTTGCGAGGTAATGTTAAAAACATGGCTCCACTCAATTTACTAATGTTCAGTTATCACATAATATGATTTAATATATTCCATTTAATATAGCACATTTCATTAATGCCAGATGTTTAAACACAGCAGAGTCTGAGCAGAACAATTCTGTTGTCAGTGAAGTGCATGCTGCGTAATATACATAAATTGCCTAATGTCCTGTTTCCACCAACCAATTGTATTGCCAATTATTTGGTAATTTATTACTTTTAACTTGTATTATAACAAAAGATTATATGTCTTATATCAATTTGAAAGAGAATTTAAACAAAGCTTTCTAATGGTATATAACATGTTCTTGATTAACTAATATTCCCACTGCCGATTTTTGAAATCAGTAGTAAAAATCAGCTGGTGGAAAAAGGGCTTAACCCCTATTGAAAGCTAGATAGTCACTTGCAATTGTTCAGTCATAACTTCAGAACGATTTCTGCTTAATTTTCACTCTTATTCCTTGGATAACATGTTCCCTTTTTCACGGGATGCATATTGCTAGAACGCTGATGTAGGCTAACATCCAAGAGGGTTCCCAGTAAAATTCAGAGGCTTCAATGTAAGATACATTAGTTCTTTTCTTGAATTAAAAAAGAAATTCCATTTTTTCTGCTAAATTTGGGAGTGTTGAAGTTCGTTCTAGACATTCAGTTGTCCTCCTCCGAGCCGGGTCCTGCATCTAAGGGGAGGGGTAAATAAGAAATCTACCTGTAACTTCAGATTAGACATCAACCATTGTTAATAACCCCGATCCTTCTAATACATTCACTGTATACTTATTGGGGAATATAAGCAGATGAGGTCAATCTCAACGCTTGGACATTAGGGATATTGAATAGATCAAACGGAGATTACAGTTAAAATTAATGAAAGAGTAGTTGCCATATGACAGCAACAGCATCCAAAATGACACCCAGGCAGAAGTTGGGACTATTAATGCTGAGATATATTGATATAGGTGTTATTGTTTCAGCCAATAAGACCAAATAGCCAGACAACACTTGACATTATACTGTCTCAGGATACGAATAACAGCCAAAGGTCTCCCCCCAAAACAATACACTGGCCTCAGGCCGGTGTATTGGGTATCGTTAATTATATAGGGATGGTGGGAGGGGGAGAGAGGAGCCAAGAGGAAAAACCAATCATAATCAAAGGGGTTCCAAGGAATATTGAAAAGATTGCATGTATATTATTCCATCGTAAATTGTTCTACAAATTGTATTACATTTTGGAAAATCTAAGGGGTTCCCCAGCTGGCTGGTCCACTTGGCCAATGCGTGGTTTGGTAGAAAGTCTTTTCAATTGTTACTTTAAGTTATTTCAATGGTTGTTTGCTAAATGACCTATTCTCAAACATGAGGGTAAAGTAGGGCAGTAAGCGGCAAGAGATTTAGTGAGGTACTTAAGCCCTGTGCAGGTGCAACTATAAAGATGCATCAGCTGCTGTTCTAGTGAAACGATAATAAAAGGTAATATTCTATGAGAATAATTGCACCAACATTATCGTTTACAAACATGTACTAACAGTACCGTTCATTTGATTACTTTCTTCCTGAAAAGCTTAATCAATTTAGGTAGAAATATCGCACTCGAGAACCTGAGATTCCTTCACAACAGTAGAAGTATTCAATCATAATTATACTATTCATGTGGGTATAACAATGACAAGGGGACCCATTAAAATGAAATATTCATCATAAACTGAACAATAGGCTATTTGCATGTAGGGCATTAGGATAGCAAATACATGAAATGAAAGAATATACCATAATTGACAAATCAATCGAGCGAGAAAATGGTGTTCACTAATATAAGATTCTCTAAATTAGTAAATTATATAATTTATGGTCTTATTCAGTTATTGTCATCTTCAAAAATACCAGACACATAAGCCTAAAGGTCTCGGGTATATATATAATATCGCCTATTACCGTTGCAGTGACCTATACGACCCCCACACAGTCATAGAAGAGACCCATATTGCTGGTTTGTTAAGCCCTGTTTCCACCAGCTGATTTTACTACCGATTTCAAAAATCATGAACAAGTTATATACCAGAAAGTGTTTTTAATTCTCTTTCAAATGGTACGTAAGATATATAATATTTTGTTTTAATACTAGTTAAAAGTAATAAATTACCAAATAATTGGCGGTTACATCTGTTGGTCGAAACAGGGCATTACTCAACACAAAATGTCATTTCCTGCATGTACCAGTGTATATTCTAACGGTCTTTGTTACATGCCTGGTTATGATACATCATAATAATATTATGATGTATCATAACCAGGCATGTAATATAGAACATATTCCTAAGGGAAGGTCCCGAATTGGGCTTATTCAGTATTCCTATAGAAAATGTGCAAATGACATCGTAATGCCCAGGGGGCTGGGGTTGTCTAGTGGCTAGCATGATCAAACACTTGTGTGAAGGTCAACAACCATGAGTTGGTCCTAATATAGCTGAAAAATTGCTGATGGACCATAAGCTCTAACAATCCTCATCATCATAATGCCCAGAATCAGATTTGGCGCCATGTTGGTGATCATTATATAAAAGTCTAGGAAACATATTTATATGAGATATGTCTAGAATAATTACATTATGTCATAATAATCTATTTCTATTGTTTAGAATTAATAGGTGCTATACTTATATATAAAGCCACACGGTCATGCACAGCACATGGTGATCACCAAAAATGTGTCACTTGAAGACGTCTGGATAGAGTTCCATAGAAATTTGAGGATAATGAATGCGAGTCAAAGCACGTCTATAAAAAAGTCACGATAGTCGAAAAAATGTTGCCACGGCCTCACAGCAGTATCATGACAATAATTTCAAAATATCGTGGTCTTAGAAATATATACTTTCACAAAGATTAATATATCAAGTTATATTTGTGACCAAGGACGGTTGCTATATAGTTAAACTTTGAAAACAAAAAGAAATCCATATGGTGTAAACATTTTATGGCATTGTGTCCTAAAGACGAATATCGCGACATTTTTATGGAACGCTCCCCCCCCCCCTGCACAAGGTCTATAGATGGATTCAGTTGCTCAATTGTGCAGTTTTAGCAAACAGCCTATTGCATGATTGAGGCAGAGTATCAACTCTACCTGTCATCCATATGGCAGATCGCGTTGGGTTTCAGGACTTTACTCAAAGTGACGCCTTTGTCTTTAACAGCCTAATAGCGTGGTGACAAAAGCATGAATCTTTGATGGGTCTGTGCAGCCTCGCCATTGGCCCCCTGGTCTAATATTGATGCTGTGGGTTTTGACTACATCAATGTCATCACTCATTCTCACACTCTCTTTTCAAGCCTACTAAAGGCACTAAATGGCCAATTGAAAATCCTCTCACATCAGTGCAACTACAATTGGGGCCCTAGACCGTTAGATTCAATTTGATCATTTATCGTTTTTCATAAAATAGGCTAAATATTAATATTTGGGCAATATATAAACTTTTTTTTAATTTAAAAAACACTTCCGACAGTTAAATAGAATCTTCCAGCGGATTAAGAAATAACATAAATTGATAATAATTAGAATTACTATGCACTTCACACATAAAGGTATATGGTGACATGCTAAACATCTTGTTACCTTTCTGTCGAGAATCGATTAGATTCAATGTTTCCCTGGGATACCTTACTTTAAGAACATATCCTTCATCCCAACAGCACCTTCGGGTATTTCAGGATCAGAATTTTTCCTGAAATGTCCAAAGGTTGTCTTGTCATAGAACATAGATCAGCATTAAGCTGCTGTCCTAGCCCTGCCAATGAAATGTGAAAATATCAGTTTTTAAAAGTCAAAATGCGACACTGAGGGTCCCCTTATGGGGCCCACGGTCATCAACCCATTTATGATTTCCAGCAAAATGTATTTGAAATCGATTAACTGGTTATGGGATTGCCATGTGCAAATATGATGGATGAATGCCACTTATCAATGATAATGTTTCAAAACGTGGACTTTAATTTCATTATATGAGGTGTGACCTGCCTTGCGCATGGCCAAACGGAAAGAGGACAACTGATGTCAAACCATGTCTAGATTGTATATATATTTATCTCTGTACTTCTATTACTAAATCATCTGTTTATGTTTAGACGTTTCCCTTTTTCGAATGTCATCTTAAGTGTGAAGGAGGCCTACTAACACTGCTTCCATGGTCATGGATATATGTTTGTGAGGAACGGTACTCGAGACTTAACTAGCATTAAAGAGGTTAGTTCATGGACAAGTGCCAAACATCACCCAAAGGGGTATTCTGACAGGTATAGGTTTCTTTCAAGCTTATATGTAATTTTCACACGAAATAGGCCTCTTTTGAATTAAATCAGTGTATGGGTTTTATTGATAGTTTTCAAACAAAATGGGCTTCTGATTTAATATGAATATGAGCTAAAATCAGCCTATAAATGAAAGAGAAAAACCTGGTCTATCTTGTAAACAATATCGTCTCTTGTCGTCTCAGTGACTTATACGACCGCAGCAGTACACCCTCACACTGTCACAGCAGAGATCCACACACCTAGTTAGTTATTCCACCCAAAGGTCATCCTGTAAAACAGTTTTCCCCGTGTGTATGCACCGCTCCGCCTGTACGTCCCGCCCGGGTTATGCGGCCTGAGGGCACAGCCTAATCCGAGGGCCCTCAGCGGAGGCGGCGGCCGGGTTTGGGCAATGAATAGTCATCAGATTATACAGATTAGATTGTGTTGGCCCACTGACCAAAGGGTCCCACCTGAGTGATGAGGCCGGCCAAGAACGCCCAGCGTCCGCGCCCCCCTCCTCCTGGGTTGAAATCCAGTATGTTTTGTATCTAGTGATCCCACCTGTCTGAGTTTTCTTTCTATCTAGTGACTCTCCTGTCCCCAGTCTCTTTCTTAAGCCCCATTCTCCCTGGGCAATTTTCAACTGAGTTCTTAAAATCACAGGCATGAAAAACTCTCATTTTGACAAAATAATTGTATAACCTTATACATTGATAGGTCCTTTGAAACCACAAAGATATTTTCCAAAAATAATAAATCTTAATAGAAGAAGATTGCAATTATATCTCAGATCGAAATGAAAAAGTGCCCACGGCGAATGGGGCTTCAGTAAACCCCTCGGTCCCCCTCTACCCCGGTGCAGTGATAGGGCGTTGGGTTCGTTATTCAAAGGTTGATGGTTCAAGTCTCTGTCCTGTGTCTGAGGTGTTAGACATCCGCCCAATGGCACTGGCTGTTGCGGTCGACATGCTTATAAGTTATATATATATATATAGAGGATATTGCATACGAAAGAACACTTGCATAACCATATTTTGGGGGGAAGGGATTCTAACCTCTCTTAGATTCAATTATCCAGGGGCAAGGATGAAATGACCTGCATGGTGCTCCCAAACTACTGAGTACTACTATATAGTAAACCCTCCTGTGCCCAATCTGTTTTTTCTATCTAGTAGACCCTCCTTTCCCAGTCTCTTTCTTAGGGGACCCCTCTGTCCTACCTCTACCTCATTCCAGTGGGGCAATGATAGGACGTTGTCCAAAGGCTTGTGGTTCAAGTCTGCCACTGCGGTATTAACCATCCTTCCTGTGGTCAACAACAGGGCAAAGCCTGGTCCCCACTGAGGAAAAATTCAGCGAGCGACAAACCGTGTTCATTTGCGAGTTGTGGTCGTCGGCGAGGCAATCGAAAATCGGCGCCAGTGTGTCTGGCGACAAACTCAGAACGACGGTTTTTGCGAGCGACAAACTGTGATCTGCCGGCGACAAACGCATCCCAAAGGCCGACGACTGGAGGCTAAAAATAGGTTTTGCCGGCGACAAAGTGACTGGGTTTTAATTGTTTTGCCCGTGTTTTATAGAAGTGGAACCCGCAGCCCCATCTGCTCATCTGCTCAGTAGAGAACGACGCAAGCACGGACGACAACGCACTGCTCTTGTTGGCAGTTCTAGTAGATGATGAATTTGGTGATGAGCCCCCCAAGAAGAAGAAACGCAAGCCTCCTGTCGTGTGGGAGCGGCCCTGGCTCTCAATGCGTGCAAATCCGAATTGGGAGAATGTGTTCACTCTACAAAATCGTTTAAGGGAGGTGAGAATGATATGTAATATATCTAGTGGTATATAGTCTCTTGCTGTTACCACAGGTAACACTGAACGACATATACCAAGTCCATGTAAATAATTTTGGTCTGTCTCGGCGACATTCTGTTTGATTTCGACTGAATGCTAGCGTTATCTCTGAGAACGATGTATAGGAATATTTTAACTCTGCCCAAATAGCAAATTGTAAGATAGTCTCTTTCTCTATTTCCAGTACCAGGATATTGCTGAATTCAGGCGAATGACCCGGATGGACATTGCAAAATATGATTATCTGCTGGAGAAGGTACGGGCAGACATACAGAAGCAAGATACAAATTGTCGTCGTGCCATCAACGTCGACCAGAGACTGGCGACTACACTTCGATATCTTGCCCATGGTATGTATTTTGAATATTCTGTTTACGCAGTTACCAAGAAGAGAGAACAATTTTGTCACCGACTACGATTATCTTCTGTACCGACAATAATTATATCCAATGCACTAAAAAATGTACAAGTCGTTATGCAATGTTTCAGTAGTACCCAACTGTGTTCACCAAGTAATATTTAGAAATATATATTGAAATATAATCTATTTGACATGTAGGGCACAGCTGTCCGTCATTGACCCACCAGTACACAGTGTGCAACTCCTCAGTTCACAGAATCATCAACGAGACCGTCCTGGCAATAATCCGCGCTCTGGCCGATGAGTACTTATCCGTAAGCATTAATTTATTTGTTCGACTTGTTGATATGAGCCACTTAATCAGAATGATATCACCAGCGAATTCGTCTTTCTCAGAGACGTATTAGCCCTTTAAAATAATTTCATTTTGAACTTGATATTCAGAAATACGTCTACGTACACATGAATTCATTTACTATGTTTATGTATCATATCATAATATCATAATTAAATTTATAGTTTGTAAAGGGTTTATAAAAATGAAAATAAATCAAGAATAATTTTTACTTTCCCAGACTCCGTCCACGCAGGAAGAGTGGGAGGACGTCGCCAAAGTATACCAATGTCGCTGGAACTTTCCTAACTGCGTTGGTGCTTTGGACGGAAAGCACGTGTGTATACGTAAACCAGACAACTCGGGCAGCATCTACTGGAACTACAAGGCTTTTCACTCAGTCGTTCTGATGGCCTTAGTAGATGGGAATTATGAGTTCATGTATGTTGATGTGGGTGGCGAGGGCCGGCAGTCTGACGGCGGCATTTGGAGAGACTGTAGTATGAGGGATGCTATTGTCAACGGTGAAGCGGAACTGCCAGGCCCACGTCGTCTACCCGGCAGTAATGTCGCTACCAACTATGTCATTGTGGGCGACGACGCCTTCCGCTTAGGACCTCACCTTGTCAAACCCTTCTGCCGTCGACATCTTACCGAAGAGGAACGAGTGTTCAACTACCGATTAAGTCGGGCACGGAGATGTTCGGAGAATGCATTTGGCATTCTAGTTAGTCGCTTCCGCATTTTCCAAACGGAGATCCACGCCTCTCCCGATCGAGTAACGAACATCGTGCTCGCTTGCTGTGCCCTTCATAATCTACTGAGACGTCGTTGCGGCCGAGGTTACATGCCGCCCGGATCCATCAACATGGAGGATGCCAACAACAACATAATTCCAGGGGAATGGAGAAAGGAGAACCAGCTCACACCTATACAGGCCGACCAAAAGAGGAACACCACCAATTTCTCTAAAGCCCAGCGCGTCGCCCTCAAAGATTACTTTGCTTCACATGCCGGCTCTGTGCCCTGGTAGCTTGACAGCATAAAGTAAAGGATAACAGTTGAGAACTAACCAATTAAATGACATGTGTTTTATTTAAAACCTTGAACACAATCACAAGTCGTTAAGAACTTGTTGAACTGCGCTATGGACGACAAGGGAAGACTTAAATCTTCAAACCAAACTAAACAAGTGTTCCATAGTATGTCGTTGTCAAAATACAAAAAATAGTCTGTAAAAACGACGAATGTTATGTTAAAAGATTTAGAATTTTCTTCTCGTCGTTTAGTGGCTTGTATACAGTGAACTACATGTTCTCTGACAAATAGACCACTTTTTTGCAGTTTCTCTGTCTCTGCACACCATGCATAGATATGCCATTTATTGTTAACATTGTCTTTTGTGAAAATGTTGGAAATAAACTTAGCTTAAAGTAGATTAGGAAATTATCGACACCTGTCTTTGAAAAATGAGACAACCGATAAGAGTTAACTTCCACCATTATAATTTTCGTTATCGTTCTAAGGTTCGTTACTGACTGCAAGGGGTCTCTTGCAGAAAATATAATCTATAGGCTAGCAACAATGGCACTGCCAATGTAATATTTTTGGCAATATAGATTTGCGTACCTGTTAAGTCGCCAGACAAAAATAAGCAAGGAGAAAATTATATTTCTCGTCAACAAAGTTGGTTGGAACAACAACGTGAAACTTAAAAGTATGTTGTTAGACAGTTTACTTTTTTGTCTATGTAAGTCCGTCAGGGACATAGTATTTATCGCTCAAAGCGACGAGGCATGAAATAAAGTGTTACTGAAATAAGACCGCTGTAGACCACAATGCCTCAATTGTTAATCTAGTACGTCTGCTTTAAAGACAAAGCACCTGATGGTTTCCGTTAAAAATAAATGCCACAGCTCTACTACCTAGTCACTATTTTCCTGAGTCTGTTTTCTGTCTGTTATAAAACCTAATTTCTAAATAATCTTAGATTCTATTTAAAGGAACATCAAATGTCACTAAGAAGATAAAGATGAACGCTTGCCTTTCTGAACCGTAAGACACAACAATCTAAAATAAAGCACATGTCGGTGAGAGAAGAACAGAACTTCTACATGTTGGGAAACTGCTGGTTTGGTATCAGGTTTTGTTGCTGGATATCCATGCCAGCTTGCTGGAGATGTCTAAAGTTGGAAAAGACATTCCCGGTGTTTTGCTGAAATGGGGTCGCTTGTGGACCTTGCGGAGGGAAGGTGTTGAACCCAAAGTCGCTTGTGGTTCTTGTTGCTGACGCCAACGAAGATGGCAATTGTCGTTGCTGGAATTGATCGGCGTTTGCTCCACTCAGGCCGATATTAACCCCTGAAGCGTCAACCCTGATGGGGTTCATCGGTGGCTGCTCCGGCTGTGCGAATCCACTCGCAGTCCCCCCGCCTATGCGGCCTTGGCGGGAAACATCATGTTGAGGGAAATGCGATGCCTGTTTTATAGCAGGTGAACGAATAATGACGGTTGTCTGCGGTGGAGTGTGGTCGCCAGACGCAGCACACAACGAGCTGTGGCCCAACGCTAGGAATTGAGGAGGCTTCCATGTTCCTCTCACTGCCTCTTTCACAACCATATTGATATAGTCCTGGACGTCTTCACATAAGTCTTTATTGTCAATTTTTCGGGGACGACGACATAGCAGCTTGCCCCACACTCCTATGTCATCATCGTCAGCAGCTTCGTCGGCATGTTTGACTGTTTCTGGTGCAGTAGGGTACTGTGGGGGAGTTATAAAGATCTGGGGTTGTGTCGGATGACTACCAAACTTGTCGCTTATGCCCTTCAGGAGATCCACCCTCTGCTGTTCAAAGGATGCTTTAGCAGCTGCTATGTCTTTTGCCGTCACCTTCTTTATATTTCCGGTCGAGTTCCTCCTTGAAGCTAGCACCGACAACGGGTTGCTGGGGACCCTTACTGCAGTCTTTGTGGTTTACACTTTGGTTGGTGGTGGGACGTCGTTCCTTGCGCCCGAACCACCAGCGCCATCGTTGTCGTCATAGTCTTCAGCGTATTTTTCAACTTTCTTGCTCCTCCCACCTGTGTCGGCTTTGGCCCCACCAATGCCCGAGTCCTCGTTGTAGTTCACAAAATTGAATTTCTTCACCACACCTTGACCTGTCTGCCTTTCCTCGGTGGTGTTCGATTGTTGTTGATAATTTGTCCAGTCCTCTCTGAACTTTTTCAGCACATTCTGCGCGATCTGTGTCTTGTCGACTCTTTGCTTCTTTGATCTTATCGCTGGGAGATCATCCTCTCCACCTGGTGTAGGAGAAGACCCGCGCGACTCATCCAGGTCGCTTTCAACAACGACAGCAGCCTTCCGTGCACTTGTCTTTTTCCCGACTTTTCCGGACGCTTTCCCCTTGGGACCGGGCTTACCAAAGTCGTCGTCATCGTCATTGGCGTCCTTGTTGCCCCCAACGACGTTGTGACCATGGCTTGGTCGGTTTGACGCCACCTTGGCAATGTCTGCCAGGTCGTCCTCTAGGGCAGGGTTTACTTCCTGCACTTCGTCGTCCTCGACGGCTCCAGACTCGTCTTCCAGGCCACTCCCCACTACCACAACGTCGCTTTGATAGCCACTTCCAACAACCACAACGTCGCTTTGATAGCCACTCCCCATTGCAACAACGTCGCTCCCACTTGTCATTTCCATGTCTTTCTGGGTGGCGAGGGGATTTTCTTCTAGCATCTCCACATGATCCTCGGTGTCTTCGAATTGCCATTCAGGCGGCGGTTCTTCTCCCTCATCATCAACTGAATCGTCCGGATCATAGTTGTGTACGTCGTCTTCAGCCAGTTGACATTGGGCTGTTGCGGCGTGCCGTGTCTGAAAAAGAAAATGTTGATCAGAAGGTGCAGACGAGCAGTTCAGCGTTATTGTTTTATATAATAATATAACGATTTAGCGGGTGAAAATTTTATCTTCTTAAAGAAATAATTTTCTGCCACCATAATGACAAAGTGCAGAAAAAAGTTTTTTTTTGGATGACGACATGTTTTTTCTTCTTACCGTCGTTCCCAGAAATAACTATTTTCAAAGCTCGCCGACAGTTACAAAGCTCACATAGACCCATCACAATATATATATGAAAGACAAATACTTACCGACTTCATAGCTAGGTTCGAAGTATGTCGTCGGCCACGCGAGTGCTTCCGCAGGAACTCCAGTTTGGTGAACAGCCATTTCTTGCACGCAGTCAACTTAGGGAGCGCTCCGCTGCCACTGGGCGTCGCCCTCACCTCATTTATGTGTTTTGTGTATTGGGTGCGGTACCCCTTCCATTTGGACTTGACCTCTTTTGCTGGAAAAGATGATAGGGGAAACATTAAAAGATTTGTCTTCCTGGACGACATTACTGCAACACGTCGTCAACAACTTTGTCGGTGTCCGGTTACATCGCTTTCAAATTTGTCTCTAGCCTCGATTTCAAGTAATATATTTCCAAACATGTTCATCGCCTACAGCGACCTGGACGGTCTACAGAGTCAGATTTGACAAATCGTTGGCCGATGTAGACAATCACTCACTCATTCAACTTCATTCATTCACTCACTCATTCATTCATTCATGAACTTTCATTCATTCATTCTAGTCGCTGGTTGAAAGATACACTGCACACGCCGAGATCAATACACAGCTTAACGCCGGGTCAAATGTCGTCCACAAGTCTATTTATATGTTTCTACCAAAATATTCTAACATTGATTCACAAGGTTAGGCCTCGATCTGGTATTACATTTCTGAAACTTACGTGGAATGTTCATCTCCTCGGCTAACCCCTCCAGAAAACAATCCTTCTTCAGGGTATCGAGGTAGTCTGTATGGCTCATATCGTAGATGTACGATGCATCCATGACACGATCGATTAACTTCTCCTCCTCCTGAATGGTCCATTTGTGTTTGTTGGCGTAAATCCGAGGAGAAATGTCAACTTTGGCCGGCTGTGGAGGATCTTTCTTCGGAGCTGTTTTCGGCCGCGTCGTGCGTTTTCTCTTCGGCGCCATTTTGAACGCCTTCGTACGGTCGAGGCGTATCACATGACCAAATGCCCGCTTCTGATTGGTTGCTTGCGAGCGATAAACTTTTCTCGGTCGCTGACACACTTTCGGCGCGTCCCAAAGACCGACAACGCTGGTAACGACAAAAAATTTCGGTTTCTGCCACCGACAAAGTACTTCATCGCTCTTGGCGACAACCAAAAAAATCCAACATGCTCGATCGGTTCGTCGTTCTGGACGACAAACTTTTTGTCGGCCACAAAATTGTTGCTGGCAGGAAAAACATTTTTTTGTCGTTCGCACCTTTGTCGTTGACGCACCCCCACACGGCGATAAACTTTTTTTGTCGCTCGCACACCCAAATTTCCGTCGCTTGGAGTTTGTCGCTGACGTTTTTGCTTTGTCGCTCGCCGACAAACGCTCAGTGGGGACCAGGCTCAAACGTACGAAGGTGTAATGCCGACAGCCGCTGTATTCGGTGACCTGCCTATGGGGCATTGCATACAAAAGTATGGTTGCCACAGTAAACGTCTAAGGACAGGGTTTCTACCTTGTCAAAGACTCGATCATCCAGTGAAATAACGAAGTGTTCCAGAACCACTGAGTCTGGTCTGTTCAAACCAACAATCCTCCCCCAAGTCTGCACGCTGCACTGCACAGCCATCCTGTCTGACTAGTTTGCAGATACAGGGGTCTGTATCCTTGCATCTCTTTTTGAAGGAGTTTAGTGGAAAGAAGAGAGTGAAAACTGCTTACGCATGGGAAACCTGAACAAGGTGAATTTATCTGCTTAACGTACATTATTTAAAGCCGCCCTTTTCAAAATGATGGTTCCGTCTTTGCAAATCTCCTCTCTATTGTGTCGGGACTGCAACCAGTCCCAAACACAGAATGCCTAGAACCCTACTTTTGCAGACACAACCTCCCATATACCTATGTATAACCATGTCAGTGTAAAGTAGTATATAAGCACCACCTGTTGTGAACCGTACGGCTGCCAGACAGTGACTGAGTACAACCATGGGTATGCTTGGGCTTCGCCCCATGCACCTGCCACCCCACCCTCTGGGGCTCTCATCCGCCAATCAGAGGCCTCCACAAACCACCCCTCCCCACTCAGGGAGATGATGCAATCCGTGCACAACTCCCCCTCTTCCTCTCTGGCCTGCACAAACAACCCCTCCCCATCAGTCGACCAATCAGGAGACTGGATGGTGATATCACCTGCTAAATATAGCCCATGACATCATGCAGGCCCCCTCCTCCCAGGAGGAGAGGATCTGTATAAAGGGGATCCCTGCCACTGTAGGGGGACACTCTCCTGGAGCCCCCTCTGAAAGGCATACCCCTGGACTACCTCACTGGATACTCTACTAGACCGGAGGCCACTACTCTACCTGGCCCAGCCACTCTACCAGACCACCAGACTAGAGACTACAGCAGGCCTGGAGGACTTAGGCTCAATGCCGGATCAGCGGTTGGCACGGACTCTGATTGGAGTATAGAGGTAGGCGCTCAGAGGGGCGTTATTATTGTCACTTTGGTACCACTCACCAGCACTGAATGGTATTTGTACGGAACACTTCATCTATTGTATGCTTATCAGAAATAAAGGTTTGAAACTGTATTTGAACGTGTGGCTCTTCCTTTACGTAAGTTGTCCAAAGTTACCGTGAGAATCTAGCATTCAGCGGGGAGTACCTTTACAGTACTCTACTATCTAGCAACCCTTTATAACACGCCGGTCAGCAATTCGAGTTATCATCCGACATAAACTCTATGCCTCCCCGGCGCACTATCCAGCCTGTGCCTGCATGTGTAGATACCTCGTACATACTCATCGACCCATCTATATACCTACCAACTTACTTACCTATCCACCAACGTACCTATTACTTACATAATCCACCTTCTTTCAATACTTTAATTCCTGCCTGTTTCCTTTCCTTGCCTGCTTCTCTAGTTGTCCCCAAATTTAAAGCTCCTCTCTTCTCTTCACCCTCCCCCCTTAACCTCACCCCTTTTCTCCTTCCATTTCTTCCAAGCTCCTTCCCTCACCCCCCGATCCTCCCCTCCCAGAAGCCCTAACTGCCTGGAGCAGGGGAGTGCCTTTGACCCCTCACATTCACATATCCTCCCGGCCCCCACCTCAGCCCCCTCCTCAGCCCCCACCTACTCATGAAAGCCCTTTGCGTGCGCCTCGGCAATTTGAATCATTCCCTCGGCTAAAAAGCCGCCATCTCGGCTTTTTTCCACCCGCCCTCTCTCCCCTCATAAGACCGATGTGGCGTCACTTTCTTTCCAAGTGATAAGACTTCAGGTGCGTGTCAAAGTAGCAAGCGGGCCTAATCGCCGGCTCTTAGGTGCTCGGCGACACCGTCAGCTTCTGGTCGGGGGCCCGCGGAGGGGGTGAGGTCGCCCAGACAAACAGCGGCCCGGAGGGGGCGGGGGCGGCTACAATAACAGCGGGACTAAAGGTCCCCGCTGACAGGGCCTCCAGGCTGAAGGGCATTAGATGGGGTGATGTTATGCCGATTAGGTGGGATTTGGAGTATGGTTTTGCATTGCTACATATTGAAGTGTGGATTTGAGTGATTGTGGGAGGTTATATTAACTAGATATTCTAGACAGGTACATACTATATCCTTTCTAATATCATTGTTCATGCCTAATAGAACTCCAATAAACTGTCAATAACTGAGTGTCTGGCTGACTGCTTTATTAGATCAGTATTATAGTTACCCTCAACTGCCCTCTAATGTTCTTTCCTATCTATTGGTTATGAGATATGCGAGTTTATCTGTATTGCACATAAGGGATTCTTCCAGACGTAAGTAAACGAACCCATACTCATCCATTATCTCCAATTTGCTGAAGTATTGCACCAACACAATTTGCCAAAATTAATTTTGGTTATTCTGTAAGAAAGCTGGAAAAGCAATATGAATATCTTCTCTTATCGAGTATGTTCACATCCTGATCTCTCCGACAATGAGTTGAAGATACGTGTTCATTAGAAATTTATACAAGGCAGATAATCTTTTAATTTCTGTAATTTCCGCCATGTTCTTATATAAAATATCTTTCAATTTAAGTTTGAGGGAGCAAAGCTAAACAGAATGTGCATAAGTCGAGTAGAAGAGCATTTCGACAGACTTGACTAATGGAGCAGTTACTTATTTCATAGTACCATAATGACCCCCCTAGAGAAATATCTTTTCAGGGGAATGGTTCAAAGAATGCTTTCATCAAAGGTTAAACAATCAAATAATAGCAGCTTTAAAAATATTGCAGGAAATATTTAGTCTGGAAAACCTTTACGTTATCAGGATTTCTGGTACATTGGCATCGGTTGGTATTTATGCTCAATTTCACGGTTCTGACGCAAACCATTTGCAAATATTCAAACTGTCCTTTCCCAAACTATAAAACCCCTTCGTTTCTTAGCGCACCAAGCGGCCGTGATTGTTTACTCTAATGGATTTCCCCTGAATCTTTTGTCTCCTTCCATCCCTTGGTGCCGTGCTGAATGACAAGAACGATGGGAGCGCATTGATGGCATTTGCTTAGACGTTTCAGGTCCGATTCATACAGAACGATGAACGGTTATGTCTGTGAATTGACCCTATGTATAGCCGTTATACCGAGATAGTGCGAGTTATTGTTTCTCATTGAAGCACACAAGAAAGTATGAAAAGAGGTGTCTTTACAACACAATTGGAAGTAAACGTGACAACAATGAAATCAATTGGGTTAAATTGGCTTGAAATTGCTCACATTCACACGATTCAACAATATCAATTTCAATCACTAAATGTAGTTGTGTTGAATTCTAGTTTCTACCCCCGGGATTCTACCCTGATATGATGAACTCCCTTTTTGACAATGAATCATTTTAGCATCAGTGTGGCCGTCGCGTAACGGCACATATAACAGCGAACGATGGTTTGTCAAATCACGTGCAGTTGTGCAAAACTCCAACATAAAATTTCACCCACTGAGGATAATATTTCTGGGCTTAAAATCTCAGAAAGTTTAGATCAAAATATATATCTTTTAGAACTTTACACAGAATTCAAATCATCTTAGTAGAACAGCCGCAATTGCGTGGTGGGACCCATCACAATAGGGAAGATGTCCTTGTGAGATATTGAATTATTTCACCATTAGTTATGCGATTGGCCACTGAAGACTATGGAGCTACTACAACTAGTTTGCAGTCTACATATCTGCAGTCTACACGAAGTCACGTCACAGAATACACTTCATTATTCAGTGCATAGCACCCTGTAGGTAGAGCAATGACAGGGTTAAAGTTTGGACTGTGTCCTCACATTCTACTGGCATGACTTGATGTGCCGAGGCCTCTAGATACACCTTTTTAACGAGTCTGCGCAGTGACCTCGCAGACATCTTGATCCCAGCTCTTTTAGCTTGGTCCCTGAGGAATTTATATCACAACTCTTTGGTCCAGGTCTGAACTGCTACTGGGCGCCACACTAATGAGAAAAGTCCACAGCTTGGTTTGGACACACACTTTGGACTATAGCTTGGTTTGGACATAGACAGCTGCTGCAACGACGATTTGAGGCATCGTATGTTATCACCTGCATCACTAGTGCTGGTCTATCTCCCCTATGCTACATAGTTAGGCCTTGAGAACATGGAGAGTTTTACACTTGGGACATAAACAATTATTTTATATTCTTCATCCATGAGCCTTATCTGCTCAGGGGTGGATACAGGGTTTCAGAAAGGGGGGGGGTCCGTACTTAGGCTAAGTACCAAAACAATGTGCATTTGCCCATGCACATTCAACGTCTTTTTCTCCTTGGCAAGTGCAAGTCCCCACCAGAAAAGGGGAGGGGCGTCAGGACCCCCTGGACCCCCCCCCCCCTGGATCTGCCCCCTGTTGCTACATGGATGTATCGTCCTCATATTACACCTCAAGTTGCACATGTGTAGATCCTCCTTTTGTCTCCCACACTATGTATGCTGATGACAATAGCCAGGAAGGGGCCCCTCCTGGGGCGGTTGACGGGCAGAGGGGATCAGGTGGGTAGGCCTCACAGTAAATGATGTATACTGTATGTATTGTATGTGTGAGGCCTGATTTAGCAGTGCAGCCACCAGCCTCCATTCAGAAACAAAACTCCATAGTTTTGTGTCTTCTTGCATACTCCCTACTGAAATCCTTAACTGCAAAGTTTAAACCTACAACTTCTTGTAGCTAAACCCTAGGATGTAGTTCCACTCTTTGCTGTAAACTTTAACAATACAAAAACACAAGATGTTCTAGAAATAATAAGAGATAAGAATAATAAGTGGCCAAACAATGATAGAGACTCATCTGGAAGAAGAGCATGCCCATAATACATATTTGGTTACGTTCAGTACAAATCATATAACATATCAAGGTATGATGGTTTTATTTTTGAAAACATCATTCAGGATTACCCCTGGTCTTCCATGATAAACAATACATTGACATAGAAGATTATACAATATACCACCGCTTTTTATAAAGTCAAACATGTAATAAATCCTCATATTACAGAAATTGACGCCGTATTTGTGACATAAAAGTATGAACATCTTGGGGGGGGCGACCAAGAAAAAGTTACGAAAAATCACGTCCCACGAAATGTGTGAACACCCACGATAGCTAAATTTCCTATCGTGGGATTTTATAAACCAAAAATTTTTGTGTTTTTTTTTCCATTTTTTTTTCAAACTATACCATCTCAAACTGTCCCAATGTACTTCAAATACACATTAGAAAGTATTTTAGTTGAAAGCATATATAATAAATGACGATAGTATGCTTTTTCACGAAATTTTAATGTCCACGAAATTTTCGTACATTTTTTCTGGGGGAAGAATGTCTATCATGGCCACGAAAAATGAAAAAACCAACTCCACGAAATTTCGTGGCTTTTTCTTGGTCGCCCCTCCTGGACTTCATTATAGCTCTGCACTGAGCTTATTCCATAGTAGTGTACCGTTATAGACTGGGCTTCTGTCGTATTTCTTACCAGTGTATTTCTCAGTTTAAGAAATATAAATTTTGAACCTCATGTCTCATATAAAGCCTGCACAGGTGAGAGATGGGGGCTTACGTCAGCCTGGTTGTTTGGATGCTGTCAGGTGAAGGACTTTGCTCAATGTAAATTGTATAGGGCCCCAGATGGCTCTGTCCTGTCAGCTTCCTCCATTTGCCAAATCCTGACCCCCATTACTCTATGCATATCCTCATCCCAGGAGACCTACAACAACATGAAATACTTGCAATGGCTTTTTAGGCTAGAATATATCGTATGATCCTTCCTATTAGTCTACTGTAGTTTTGCTTTCTCTTCTGTTAGAAATAATTATCTTAAAAAAAAGTATTAAATGCATTATCAGTCATCAACTGATAATTTAGGTATGTGGTTAGTTAATATAATATATTCAAGTGCTTTGATATCCTTTACAGCCTAGCTAGTGTCATCATAGCTGGGGATACATCTACACGTACTTCCTAATTCCTAACACAATATGCATCTATATTTACTTCTTAACCATAATGTATTATTTTAATGTAATTCAATTTCTACTAAATATGTATCTGTATTTACTTCTAAATGTTTCTGTGCTATTTTATTAGATGCAATTTCATTCTTATTCTAACAGTTTAACGGTGATATGATCTGTGTCTTAGTGGGCACTTTATTTGCTGCGCCAGCTTTCAGACAGACAGTAAGATGAACTGTTGGGAATAGTATCTTTGAGGATTGCTTTGCGCGCAGGTGTTTGGGGGCGGGGGGGGGGGGGGACAGGTGGGTAAGGAGGAGTCTGGCTGCAGGCTCTCTAGTGAACTAGTTTTGTATTATACATCTGCATATGTATATATATATATATATATATATATATATATATATCTGAATTGACCTATACGAACTAGGCAAAGTTTGCCAGTGATGTAATAAGCATGTTCTGTGACTGTATTTCTTTTATCAGTCTATGACCTGCCGAATTTCCATGTCACAGTGACGTTACTTTACTTAAGTTGAGACTTACTAAAACAGAAAGTTATAATAATGTTATATTTTAGTGAAGTTGGAACCTTACTAATTAAGAATTTTACACTAATGTTATCATAACGTTAAAGAATGTAACAATAACTTTCCATGTAAAATGTACATGTAAGAAAAGTTTTCGAACAGTTCATAGAAAACAAAGTAAACCACAAGATCTTATTCATCGTTAAAACCGTCACTCAGATAAGGTTGAATTCAATTGTGTAAGACAGTCTGCACTTTCAACACCAACCATGCACCCACCGTCCGCCACAAACAACAACCTCCCACCCTCCCCACTCTCACCTGACCTCTTTCTCCTCCCTTCCTCCCCGACGTCCATTTACACATGCCTCACTTCCGGTGGTGGGACGCATGCGCACTCTTACAGGTGAGAAGGGAGGAGGTGGGGCAGTGAAAAACACTCCTGTTACTTGGTAACCACCGTGGTGGAGGGGGGGGGGGGCTGAGACCGAGGGGGCACTTGGTTTGGAGAGGGATATTAGCATACAGACGCTATGCAGAAGATGTCATGACAACCAGAAATTGACCGGCCAGCATTATTATACTGCTGATCAAAAAACATTTGATGTCTAAAAAGAAATATATTTTGATGATTAGGTAATATTTCGTTGTTCTTCAAGTATCTGTAAGTCCTTATGTTTCAGATTTGCTTATACTTTCCTGATCTATTTCTTGATTTGTAAGGCCTACATGGTTATAGATATTACATGGTGATCACAAAAATCTGGACGCATGACCCTATCTGCCCAAGGTCCATAAAGCAATATCTAATTTGGAAGCTATGGCTGCAAAGACACTTAGGACGTTGTGACAAGGGGGGAGGCAGACTACAGACGGCAATTTTAAGAATAGTAAGGAGGACAAGAGACTACTTCATGCTGAACTGTACTTCTATATAACCCCCTTCCCGAAATCCTAGATCCGTCCCTGGAGATTAAACATGTATTTGGTTGTTCAAAACCACTTTGCATAGTGAGTACCCCCCATCCGCCATTCTACCCCAGGGGTCCGTGAGTCGGCGGGGGTTGGTGGGGCATACTTAGAGCATATAATGACCCCGAGTGGAGACTTTACAAATGGTCCACGCCGTAATAGGATGCCGCAATTGGGACTGTGGAGAGAAAGCATTCATCAACTGACTCGCCATGTTTGAGGCGCCGAGTGGACACCTAATTTTTTATTTTTTATTTTTTATTTTTTATTTTTTTTGGGTTGGAGGGGGGATCGTTTATTCAAAAAGAGAAGAAAAATTAATCCATTTCCTCACATCTTTTGCCATTTTCCTGTGGGCTGTTAATGAATGTGTTTTATTGCATCTTCAAACTTGTACGTCGTGATCTTTGCACATGATCTATAACAAGGTAGATAATTGACGTGAGATAATTCTGTGAAGTTGGTAAGTCAACTGCGACTCCTTATCATAAATAATGTGATTCCATTGTTACATGTTAGTGACTAGTTAGTGAGGTAGTTGAGGAGAGTATAATATGACGACTCCTTTTATTATGATATTATTTGAACCGTTTTTCATTTTAAATATGATTATCTAAAAAAAATTGTAATGCAATCGACCCATACCATCCAACTCCATCTTGATTATATTCTGTTAATTCTCTACATCCATGCAGAAAAGTATTTTTCCTTATTCTAACAAAGAGTGCTATACTCGGCGCTTCATTTTAGCCCGGTCACAGGACCCCAAGCCCTTTTGGAGGAAAAACACCTTCCCACGTATTGCTAAACACCGTTCACTTCCAGCTTGAAAATGAGGATTCGGAGGTTTTACTGCAACAGTAAACACTGACGAACAATAGAATCACAGACAGAAACGTAATCGTATCACCAGCAGCAGCGCCTGCAATAGCTGCAATAGCAGTGCAGAAAATAAGTCCCTCCCACATAGAACGGAAAACACACCTTTTGTTACAATCAGCAGAGTCAAGAACACCAAAACAAGTTGCAACAGCATCAGCAGCATCAGCATCAGCATCAGCAGCAGCAACATCAACTCAAATCACAAATAGAAAGAACCAAGAAGGGGGTACCCATTGTACGACTACACTTTAATTCTGGTTACTTGGTTCTGGTTGAAGACGACCAAATCTGGTCATTTTCGACCAAAATTGAGCGACCAAAAGTGGTTGAAAACGACCAGAATTTAGTTATAGGTCGCTCAATGGGTATCCCCTTTAGTTTCATAAATCCGAAAACACAGGAAACGCAGCTGAAAATCTTCGAAAGCCACTAATTAAACTGTAGGAAGCATCTTTTTTATCATAAACCTTTTTTAAATTCTTTATTACCACAAAGGCCTCAAGTACATACTTGATCTTCCCAGCTGTACCTAGTTTCAGGCGCAGTGTATTCTGTCGTTTTATTGTATTTTAAATTGTATTTTGTAAAGTTAATTTAACACACAAAAAACCTTACACAATAAAATATCAGAAAATTGGCCTTAGTCTGCCGTTGTTAGTGCGGAGAAAACTTTTGTCTGGTAGTTTAATAAAAAGCACTACATGGTAAATGACATGCATGGGCGGCCCTCCATGCTTGTTCACTGTGCTCCTTCCCCGTCTGCAAGCCTAATGAAGGGAGAAAGGTGTGCGTGGAGTCCCCATTATACAGTTTCAGCGGATTCATCGCCTGTTAGTTTGCTTGATTGACACTCCATTCCCCTGAGTTATCAGAGGCCTGAATCCTTTCACATGTCGGAGCAGGGGCGAACATTATCTAGGCCTCCACTTGAAGCTCGGCTCACACTAGCTGTGCGGTTAGATATTCCCATGGGAGGATAAGCCTCAGCTATGGCCTGGTGTGTGTAGGCCATATTCAACATTGCGTTGGGTTGCACTTGTGTTGTCTCTTTTTGCGAACGCAAAATGTTCGCATGTCTGATACCAACATGTTAGTATCTGCCGGCGCATGCGCAAGTTCCCTATAGAAAACTTATAAAAATGTAACCGCCTTGGTACTTGCATTGAACAAACATAAGTATCAATGACAGCACTTTTCTATATTCCACCACGTGTTGGTTGAAACTAATGCATTTTTTTGTTTGGTCATTCTACACAAATAAATTGCCCAACGCTATTCAAACACCGCTTAGTTAAATATGGCCTTTATGGGTTGGAGTAGTTTTAATGGCGCCACTTGTTGTATGAAATAAACATACATCCAGATTAAATGGATCATTCTTTAAGGACAGGCCATAATAAAGGGGTATACAATGGTCATTATAAATAATTATGGTGATTGCTCGGTTCTGTTATCTCTCAAATGGCTAGAACCCCTAAACCCATTTGACACACGCGCAGAGGCACAGGGGTATATGTTACGCCCCAAACCTGGGCTACATCACGCAATTTCAAGCTCAGACTACACACTTTATCCTAGCGCACTCACTAATATCAGTTACATTAAACTTGAACGAACCAAGGATTGTGACCCTGTGCAAACACATATATACATGCTTACAAATTAATTATAGATTCAATTAGGCATTTTAACAGAATTGCAAATGAAACACAAACGTCTACGACTAAGTTAAACATGTTTCCCCTAGCCTTCTTATAATTATGATGAGACTATAATATACGATGTGAATATGGCTTCGGTCGGAACAGGTATTACTTTTAGGCAGTATTGAACAGGCTGTAATACCGAAGACATAAATAGGTGAAACATACAAGATAAAAACTTAAAAGTTCGTATCGATGGCCGGCGGCGAGTGAAGAATATTTTGACGAATTTCCTCGAGGAAGTCGAGATAGATATTTTAAAAAATTCGAATGAAACATAAACGTCTACGAAGAAATTAAACATACTCCCCTGACCTTTTTATACAATTGGAGTATGCGCTAGAGCCCCGTGAAGCAGACTCTGGTTGGGGCAGCTATTAATTTTGGGCTGTATTTGACGAATCTCCTTGAGGAAGTCGGGAGGCCGTGCGTATATTTCAGCCCAGCGTCTTAAAGGTCACCCCCCACCCGTGATGCATGCCACTGTCTCCCGCCTCTCAGAATAGCCCACTTACAAGGGCCCTCCCTTTATCATTTAAACGGGTGGAGCTGGGGTCCAAGTCAAACCAGGGGCAGATACAGATCCAGTGCTCTAGGGGGGGGGGGGGGGGGCAAATCCTAACCCCCCTTATAAAAATGAAAATTAAAAACACTGGATTTACACAGATCTTCCAATTTTAAGATCCCAAAATTTTCTCCATTGGGTTGGGGGGGGGGGGGGGGGGGGGGGCAATTGCCCCTTTTGCCCCCCCCCCCTGGATCCGCCACTGCAAACGTTAGAATTATTATAATGTTTTCTGATGCCAAAAAATGTCAGACTCTGAAATAATCGTATCTGGTATTATTCTTCAATTGTAATTGTTATTTAATTTTTTCACGAGGAGGAGAACGATTTTTTTGAGCCACTGGGTTTCAGCCATGGGCTATTGGTGCACCTCACTGCGAACCAGTGGCAAAGAAAGTTCCTGGTGTGTACACCGATAACCTGTTGCTGGTACCCTAAGGCCCAGGAAAGTACTTCTCCTAATTTCATTAGATTATGAAAAAATAGAAGAAAAGATCATCAGTGTCTGCCACCAAGAGGAAGTGCAATGATTGGTTCAATGCGGGGTTTGGGACCACTTGCCATTATAAGTAGTATAGGGATTTGTAGTTTTCTTCTGGCATAACAAAGGTTTGAAACAGGGGGGAGGTACAGGCTCCAAATCTCAAACTAAAATCATAACATGTACACTTTGTAGATGAATTAAATGTTTATTCGAACTATTCAGATTTACACACTGAAAGCAGAGAGTGATTTAATTTATGGTGACGTCTTATTCCAGGATGCATTGGCACTACTTGTGCATCTATATCTCTTTTATACTAGGGCCATTCACTGAGAATATAGATTCTAATTCTAGTTGATACTCAAATAAGATTGTCAAGCAACAACAAATTAAGCTTCCAAAAACTGGGTCAAAGAAACGTTTAAAATAAGGTATATGATACTAACTATCAACCCGTCTCCAGCCCAAACTTACATTTTTGTCTATTATACGTTCACACAAAACAATCCAAAACGCAGAGCGGTGCACAGACACGTGCACTGTTGCAGCAATATTCCCAGTTTCCCGACGACGGCACGAGCGTAGTAAGATTTGATGGGACTACTTTTTTCTCCCGCGGTGTCCTTCCGCGTTACGGCTCGACCAATCGGCGCGGCGTATTTAGACAGACGCCGCTTTTGTCGGGCTCTGATGGCGCCCTCACGTGGCACTAATTGCGATGATCGACCGATAGAGGGCGTACGGGCGTGATGAGCCCCCCTCCCACCCCGGGGTTGGGGGCGGAGGGCACTTAGTCTTTGAGTTTGAAGGTAGGTACCAACTGCAAAAATACAGCCCCCCCCCATCTTTTTGCGATGGGAAAACTCTGACAGCCCCCGTTCACGCTTTTCAGGCTATATCAAGGACAACCCCATTGAAAACGCATTTGTAGACACATTTTGCAGTCATCATTTGATTCCTAAACTTGAAAATTTGTTTAAGAAGCATTATGAAGTAACTGAATTGCACACATTACACTCTTGATATATAGTATGAAATATAATGTACATCATTGACAGCCCCCTTAAAGATGGTCTGATTATTTGACAGCCCCCCCCCCCTTCTTTTTTTTTTTTATTCTTTAAGGCCAAAGTGGTGATTCACAGATACAGCCCCCCGGAGGTTCCAACCGCAGTTGTGCCCATTTCCAGACCAAGTAGCCCCCTGCATGGGCTCCCACCCCCGTCCGCTCTCCGTCCCCGCCTCCCTCCTCCCTCCTCCCTACTCCTTACACTTCATTCCACCTTGACCCTCCTGTCTGCTCCTTATAATCTTACGTGTAATTCTTCTTCCCTCCACTTCTTCTCATTATTTTCTCAATGCCTCCATTCACTCTGTGCCTCAGTCCTCTCGCCGCGTTGTGCCTGTGGTAGACTATATTGTTGCCGTTCTTTCTCTTTCTCCGTTTCCTGTTTTCTTTCTGTTTATTCACTTAACAGTGGGGAGTGAGCTTCCGTCTTTCTGTTCCACTTTTCCCTCATAGGCAACGATTTCCATCAGCTTTAGGTACCATTTATACAAATAGCAAGATAGAGTGCGCTTAATTTGTCTCCATACGTCTATTTCCATTTCCGTTAAATAATCCCTCCGTTTCCTTTCACAAAACCATCCCTCAGAAAAAAAGAAACATTTCTTTCTTCCCTCACCCATCAACCACCCCTACCCCCAATTTTCCCACCACACGCTCACCTGCCTCCCTGACACACAATGACGTCTCGTGACGTCGCCGTGACACGTGCCTTCCGCTGACGTCACATCAGGTCACGTGCCCCTAAGTGACGTCACATCAGGCCAGGCGGCGCCACCACATTGTGTCAGTGGTCGCGACCTCTCACGGCCGCCAGGAGAGCTACTCGCCCGCCCACGTCACTCATCGTTTGCCCACTCAGCCGAGCAGTTCAATCTGCTCGCTGCACTGCTAATTAGCTACACGTGTAAGGGCGAGCAGCTCGGAGCAGCTCGGAGTGGGTGGGAGGAGCGGCTCCATTGTGGGGTTTTAATTAGGGATGCCCCGTCCCATTCTCATGATGCGCGGGGAAATATTCAGAACAGAACACGTGGATTATGGTACCCACCGCCGGGCCATCTGTGTTGGGTTGTGTCATGAGCGTTGATAAATATGTGGGTTTCGTGTTTTTCTTATCAGAATAGGCCTACATATAGTATAAGTGCTATTTGTAATGGAGAACAGGGGCGGATCCAGAGTCAGTGTTCTATGGGGGCGGGGAGGGGGTACCGTAACCCCTCTTAGAAAAATGAAAAATTGTAACACAATCTTTACACAGATCTACCATTAAGATGCCAAATTTTTGTCCTTTGGGTCTAGGGGAGGGGGGGGGGATTGTCCCTTTTACTCCCCCCCCCTGGATGCGCCACTGGAGAACTTTGAAACATGATTGCTGTAGATACCGCACAAATTGCATAGAGCCGTATACACATTCATATTTGCTGTTGTATCTTAATTGACGTTTATTAGTTTGTAGGAAAAACAACCTCTTTTGTCCCTTTGGTAAGAAAAGAGATATACACAGGTACATCGATGACCACATGATTTTGTTGATGGAGACCGAGGGGAAAAAGGTCTCTATCTCATAAGCATAATGTCCAATTTTCACGTAACAGCTCCGTAATTCTAGGTAAAGTTTAGGCTTGAGAAAAAAGAATGTAATAAGGCCTTGGAAAAAAAAGTTATAATAACATTATAATTTAGTGAAGTTGAGACCTTACTAATAAAGAACGTTGTAATAGCGTTATTATGATGTGAAAGAACATTACAAAAATGTCACAATACCGTCACAGTGTCACGTTGCAATGTTGAACGTCATAATAACATATGTCATAGTCTTGCTTGGGAAAGGAATAAATCGATGTCATTACACATGTTCCCCTGACCCATGTATACCTCCCACTCCATACCAAATCCTCCAATGGAAAACCTACTACATCCGCATTACCCCAACATGTATTGTCATGCCTCACCCCCCTCTCCAACAGCCACCCCTCCCTACCCATGGAGCGCGGGGATTCCAGTCGTATGTCTTATTGAGGAAACAGGAGCCGTACAGTGGTCCCCACACACAACAGGCGGCTGTGGGGTCCATCCCTGATCAGGGCTGCCTGGTGTTGACGGGCCATGCTGGGGGAGGGGCCCCCATACGTTAGCAGGGTCCCGGGGGGGTAGGGGACGTAGCATTGGTTGTCGGAGGACACCATGCATCCAGCATTTTGCTGCCGCCATATAGCACTAGATCTTTAGTAGACAAGAACCTGATGACATTCTCGGTGGGGTGGTGGGAGGGGTTGGGGTCGTTTTGCTGTGGTTTCATATGATCCGATTTTGTGGATCGCTGGGCGAGATCTCAAGGTAAACTGAAGCACAGGTATATTAGGGAGTTTTAGCAACTCCAGCGCATTCCGTAACGCAAACGCAACCTATCTCTTTTCTCTACTATAAGGACTTATGTCAAAGTTATGTCATAAGGGGTGCACTTCTTCTCCCGTGTTATCAATATGTAGATGTTTGCTTTTCTTTTGCTTTTATCCTGTAATGTAGGTTGAAAGTTTTGAGGTACGTCAACATATCTAGATATGTCGAGGAGGCTAAAACACTCTATTACATTCATATATCCCTGCGTAACATACGAAATTGAAACAAGAATTAATGTCCAAACAAGTGATGAATGATTTGCATAACATATTCAGCCCTGTAGACCGTGATAGACAAGAAAAAGATACTAGATCTGCAGTTTAAAACGGGCAATTTTTTGAATAGTTATCCCTATCTATCTATTCATCTAGTTAGATTTGTGTGTCAACATTAATTTGACTAATAAATGAAAAGCTCTTTCAAACTCAGCAATACATTGACTTATGTTACCTTTATCAATCAAGGATTCTGCCGAAATTTTTATAACCTAGTTTTCATACCTACTTTTCATAGGCAAGGTTATCATTGTTTGATACTGATATTGCAACTACCCTACCCCTATAAAAAAAAACCTTGTCAATTATTTTGAATCCCTACCAAATATAATGAAACACTTCGAGGTAGCTTGACCAGTATTTACCAGACATTGCCATCACCACTGACCCCTTAGGTCCCCTGTTGAACATTGGCATACACAATTTGCTGTTGGCACACAGTCAGACATTGCAGTAAAGCAGCGACTTTATGGCTGTAATATCCGAGAAGACCGTACATCCAGCAATAGGGGCGACCTCTGACAAATTTACAATTTCCTCATATCAAAGGCCACGGTCCAGGGTTTCTGTGAAGAAAAGGTTGTACAATGTTGCCTTACATGACATTTATATGTAATATGATAAGAGAACTATACTTAGACGTATTCGTTTCTATCTTTGTCAAAACTATGATCTTTCCCATATAGAGTTTACATGTACAATGAGGCTGGACAAAATACAAAATGAAGTAAATCTAAGTCTCTCAGGCTAGAATGCTTGGAATCGGCCAAAGTCATGCATGTTATTAATTTTTGTGTGTGAAATATTGTCTGAACGCATTTGACTATCAAAACTCATGAAAATGATATTCAAGGCTGTGAGCCAATCACAAACCTGCGTTAATGCCAATAAAGCATAAGACATTATGAGTTGAGCTGACATACTTTTGCCTTGTTCCCTAAAGGGAATATGTTATTACATTGGTTGAGATTTCACAAACATCATTTGTGACAACTCTCTCAACAAAATAATTTGTTGTGGAATGAGATCGGCTTTATCTGGGAATTTTCGTTATCAAATCTGTTGCATATATCATCATTGAGTGATCATTGAAAAAATAAACTGAAAAAAAACACCGTTAACATTTCGTGATTTCCTAGTAATCATAATAATGTCAATTATATTCTGAAAATGGAGTATTTCATTAATTTTATAAGTACCTGACGGAGGACCTAATTGGGCAGTTATCATCCTCTGACATATATAGGCTGCTATCTTGTCATTCTACTGCTCTGTATAATTATAATCCCTTAAATTAATTAGAGTTCTGTTTCAACGCCAGACAGCACATGTCCGGATACTCGGCTGAATTATGCAATACGTTGCAGATACTGTTCTATTTATAGCTACATGTCCTCTTCATCTCATGTTTTCTTCACATACTTCTCTAAAGGCCCGGTCACATATAGAGACTGAACTCAACTCAACAGTCTTAAGGACTTGAGACTGAACAGTTGCAGACAAACCAGTCTTTAGGAAAAAATGATGAGTGGTCACATATAGAGACTGGATAGTCTTGTGTCTTCTTTCCTCCGCCTATAAACTCAATGATATGTAGGAAAAGAGGTGTGTCTATTTGCCTTTATATGATTGGATAATGGACTCAAGACAGTTGAGTTGAGTCTTAAACTATGTCACATATAGAGACTGGGCCTTAAAACTGCTT
Organism: Lepidonotus clava; assembly: GCA_936440205.1. Taxonomy (NCBI): domain Eukaryota; kingdom Metazoa; phylum Annelida; class Polychaeta; order Phyllodocida; family Polynoidae; genus Lepidonotus; species Lepidonotus clava. Next base: position 10,449,193 of record OW387142.1, on the reverse strand, counting down.
GAGACTGGAGACTATCCAGTCTTAAGGCCGGTCACATATTGAGACTGGGTCTTAAGAATGCTAAAGACTCAAGACTATCCAGTTTTAAATCTTCAACATCTCAAGATTAGAGACCAGACTGATCAGTCTTGAGAAACCCTAAAATTCCAGTTTTAACCCTATGTCACATATCAAAACTATCAGAGACCCAACTCAACTCAACTGTTGAGTTGAGTTCATTCTCTATATGTGACCGGGCCTTAAGAGATTTGTAACTAGAACGTGGCTATTGGAAATTTTAAGGAAAGATAAATATAAAAACTTAGTCGGACATTTTGTCATAACATCAGTACCTTAAATTGTTTTTACTTTACGGGGGCGGATACAGGGATTTTTGAAGGGGGGTGGTCAGCATATAAACTAAGTACTAAAACAGTGCACATTCACGCACACACACGTGGAATTTCCCCCTCTTTTTGTAGTTTAGGGCCTCACCAAAAGGAGGGGTGGGGGGTGTCAGGACCCCCAGGACTCCCCTTGGATCTGCCCCTGCTTTATCCCAAAACTTGATGTAATATACCCGAAAATACTGACTTGATGACTATTACAGAGTAAAACCATCAGAAAAAGAGATGGTATTTCAGTCTGCACCTGGCTAGAATACACGTACTTTCTGACCTCTTGCAACCCTGGATTAATACACTAGGTCTACAGTCACTCAGCTGTAGTAAGAGGTAGTGTTCCATTGTTGCCACATTCACCATGTGACAAGGGCAGATCCACCCCCTATAGAAACATCCATTACCACTCAGCATTAAGCCTTCTCTGCACATACAAGGTTTACTTACATACACGTGTGTCTAAAGGTGATATGCCGACTGTTATCAGTGTTTGTCTTTTATGTAGGCATCGCGTGTTTCTATAGATTGATATGTGGAGAGATGGAATGCACCCAATACACCAAGTTTCATTATCAGCTAACTTTGGAGCAAAGGATAGAGATTATTGATATAAATGTGTTTGAAGTTGACAAGAAGTGAAGGATTTTTTGTTGGTAACACACAATGCTTTCCTGTACTAGATCTGGGTGCTAAGATTGCTAATACGTAGATTCATTCCATTCGAAAAAGTCAAAGCTGTTTCCTGGCGTAATGTAGCGTATTAAGTCACTTGGCTTTGCAAACGAACATTTTGAAGGCCAAACGGCGTTGTGCACTACATACATGGATAGAATGGTAAGTTTATTTTTATAGGTATTTAGCATGCAGTGTGCATCAGAATTAGAAACAATAGGCCAATTAACATTATTTTCAGCATTAACATCCTCCAAAGAGACGTTAACGCCAAAATTTGTCTTTTTAAAAATTTGGTTATAACATAAATAACATATACTTATAAATTGATAGATGTACAAGATGAGCACTGAACGATAAGATATTCCCATAATTATGCTACAAATCAAATCAAGGGAAGCAATCCAAAGAAGCAATTGTAGACCAGTTTATATTACATATGACCCACATATACATCCAAGAGTCTCGAATTTGTGCATTTGAAAGGCATGTATTGAATCATGTACCAGTTTAATTTATGTGATGTCATTTTGGTGGCCGGCTGCTTAAATCAAATAAATCTATTTTCTATACATCTCCAATACTACAGGAGTTACGGCTCAAGAAACCCTGCAAGAAACGACAAGGTTAAGCATATCTAATAGGTTGGAAGCTGCCTGGCTGAATGCTCCAAAAAGTCCCCAATACGAATCCCCAGTATACGGAATAGGGCAGGGATCCTCTCTGTGGTAAAAACAGGCGTCTCTGGCCTGCCTTATCACAAAGTGGTGGGTGGCATTGGGTTAGTGGGAGTAATTCAGGCCGTGTGACCACTTTCCCCAATGACCCAATGCCTACTGCCCCCATCTGTCCTGAGTCTGTGAGCAATATAGCCCTGTTTCCACCAGCCGATTTTACTACCGATTTCAAAAATCAGCAGTGGGAATATTGGTTAGTCTCGAACATGTTATATACAATAAGAAAGGGTTTTTAATTCTCTTTCAAGTGGTATGTGTGATATCTAATCTTTTGTCATATTACTAGTTAGTATAATAAATTACCAAATAATTGGCAGTCAAAATCGGCTGGTGGAAACCAGGCTTAAGGCTGCTGCACTTTGTATAAGACACCCCGACACTGAGTCACCTTATGGGGAGGAGGTACTGATACATAAAATTGGTACAGATTGCAGCCTCTTTTATTTAAATTGAAAGCAACAGAAGAAAGAGAGAGGAAAGAGAATAGGGAAATACAGGATTGACTTGCATGGTGTTAGAGTCAATGTTAAGACACTAAGTCACACAAAGACACTAAGCCACAAAAAATATGTTTGTGTGACTTAGTGCCACTGTCAAGATACTAAGTCACACAATGTTTTATGTCACAAAAGTTTGTGTGACTTAGTGTCTTCATATCTAAGACACTAAATCACAAAATGACTTAGTCTCTTCCTATCTAAGACACTAAATCACAAAACGCACCATCACAAAATGGAAGGAATTTAAATCAAATAGGGCCTACATTATAGGGATGTAAGACTATATAAAATCAGGTTCATTAAATATATTATGTGAGTATGCAAAATTTTGTTTATCTATGTGCATCATATTAACCAAGAAAAAAATATTTTAAAGCATGTGGGTTTTATTTTCTGAAAAACCTTATACTAGATTTTTCTTAAACATCAATTTCTATCTTCTGACAATGTTATTTGTTAAATTATTGATATAATCATGAAATCAAAACTATTCCTAAGTACAATGTAATTTAACAACTAAATGACCTGATGACCAGAATGAAATATATGCACATTCAGCTTTATGAGATCTATTCATATTTATCTATATATAGGTCTAGAAATATATGTTCATAGGAAAGCTTTCTTTATGTATATCACAATAGTTATAGATATAATTATGTGTATGATGTATTTGAAAAAAAAGTTACATGAATGTATCTGTATATCAATGTAAGCTATTGAAAAGTGAGGGATTGAAATATGCTTCTAATTATCCATCATATATAAGTTTCAAATGAATCATGTCTTATTTTGTTACTTAGTGCCATCTGATGTTTTGTGACTTAGTGTTTTCACTACTTCAGGATTTTTTTATGTCACATAGTGTCTTGTTATGGCTCTAAGTCACACAATGGCACTAAATGACAAAATTTTGCAATTTAGTGTCTTTTGTCACTTAGTGTCTTAACAAACATTGCTGATAAACTGCACCGTCATTGGTACTGTATAGAACAGAGAGAGTGGTATTCCAATACTCCCTTCTGTAGGTGATCTCAATAGAAATCATATATTTTCTTGTGAAAAGGGGCAGAATCTTCCAAACATCTATAATTATTTGATAAGGTTAAGGCTCCAGAGAGAAAACATTAAAGAACAGGACCAGCTTAATATCACAAGTTTTAAAATTAGTCTGGGAATCGAACTAGATATCTTGAATAAATAGATAGCCAACTCCCCTCCTCTACCCCCATGTTTTACCTATGGCAAAAAAAGAAATATATATGAAGGTTCGTATCAAGACTATTAGAGAGGCAAGAAGAACTGAACTTCTAAAAGCTCTTCTGTCAGGCCCTCGCTATGTAGGTTAACCCTTGACTTGCGCTCATGTTCCGCTATACACTTTAGAATGATAGTGTCCGTGGTCTTGGCAACCTTAAGCAGTCAAGAGCTGAACAATAATAGATATTTTGACTGCTCGTCTGACTAATTACAAGTCCTAATCTCAATGCTAATTTGAATTGTATCCTCAACGCAATAATTAAAATGTATAGAATTGTGAGTGGTTTCAGCAAGAATCATTATGAAATGCAACTAGTAGCTCCTAGCCCAATACAAAATGTGATAGTACATGAATATGATTAGAGCATGATACCTCCATGTTTAATCATTATTTATTTGTGACATGCTGGCAATTCTAAGATAACAATATCTGTAAAGCCTGTCCCTACATAATTTCTGTTAGCAGTGGGAACATTTTATACATTTGAGATATATTTACATACATTATATATATATATATATATATATATATATATATATATTTGTACAGAGACAAGTCTACCTATCTAGAGCCAGTAGGTCTATATCAAGATTCTAGGCAATGACCAGTGGCCAGTCTTGTGTGGGGAATGGCAACATCAGTCAGAGTCGGGGTCGGGGTAGTTGACATGAGACACAGAGAAAGCTGTAGAGGCTACTTCGACGTGTAGGTCATTAGTGGTTGTTGGCAGGGAAGAGACTAGCAAAGACTATAAAGGCCCTATTACACTACACGACTTGAACTACGATATGACGATGTCGTAGAGAAGTAGCACATATTAGAGATAATTTCTTTGTTCCACATATATGAAATACTCCAAAGTGCCAATGTTCGATAATTATGTCAGTCTGATATGCGAATTTTCTATGATATCATCATATCACAACTGATATCGTGTAGTGTAATAGGGGCTTCAGGGGCAGATCCCTGGTGGGGTCCAGGGGTCCTGACCTCCCTTTTGCTGGGGACTTTGAATTTGACTTGACAAAGAGAATAAAAATGCTGTCTGTGTACATGTGAATACATAACATTTTAGAACTTGCGGACCCCTTTCTAAAACCCTGTATCTTCCCTAGACTATGACGTAAGGAAAGAAAAAGTCAAGGCCCTGAAATCCAGATGGTGAAACGATCATTTCTTACGTTCTCAATAACAATATTATATGCTCAATCACAATAACAAGTAAACTAAAAAATGACAATTGTTACTTCCCTCCTGCTCTCGTGATCCCTGTATTGAAAATGAACAAGACCAGACAACAACAAGACATTGTTTAAAAAGATAAAATTTCATGTTTTCATATTCAAGGTACAGGCTACAGTTCCTATCATTTCTTGAGGAATTTTTATGATTGTCAATTGCTAGCTACGAAAGACAGATACATTGTGTACGGGAAGTCTAATAGAAGATATACTTTCATTTACAGGAGTCTTGAACATGGAATGTAAGAGAAGGAGGCAGAGTACGTGCAAGCGTTGCAGGGGGAGTTAGTGGAAAAGAAATAAGCTGAAGTCTCCGCTGGGACGTATCAGGTTTCAGCCTCGGTGTATGTAGACAATCAGGACACGGTAAGGAGGCATGCATGATGCAGGGGGTGCTATATAAACAGTAGACACCACCCTATAGTTCTGACAAGCCCGACCTGGAGTCACCGCCTATATCCCACCATGTCCCGGACTGGGGTACACCTACCTAGGCCTGGCCAGTGGACTAGGGTACACCGACACAGGCCAGCTGGTGGACCAGGGTGGACCAGGGTACACCAACCCCGGCTGGTCGGTGGGTGATGGATGAGACCCGTGGAGTCATGTTCACTGACACAGCTTGAGTGTGACACGGCAAGGTTGCACGAGAAAGAAGACCTGTATATGAGGAGCCAAGTCCACTGCTTTGTAATTGGATATTGAGCAAGAAATTCACATATTTTATGTCCCACCATGTCCTGGGCAGAGGTACACCTACTGGGGCCTGGCCAGTGGACAGGGGTACACTGGGGTACACTGGGCAGGGTCTGCTGGTGGACCAGGGTTCACCATGGTAAACAATGGTACACTGTCCCGGGTCAGCCAGTGGATCAAGGGGTTCACCAGGGTACACCAGGCAGGGTTGGATGGAGGACCAGGGCACACTGGGATACACTGACCCGGGATGGCTGGTGGACCAAGGTACAGTGGGGTACACCGGGATACACTGACCTTGTGGACCAGGGTACACCGACCTTGGCTGGTCGTGGGTGATGGATGAGACCCGGGGAGTTGTGTTCGCTGACACAGCTTGAGTGTGACACGGCAAGGTCGCACGAGAAAGAAGACCTGTATGTGAAGAGCCAAGTGTACTGCTCTGAAATAGGGTTTTCTGGTGGTACAATGATAGGGTGTTAGCTTTGTCATCCACAGTTCAAGTCTCTGTCTTGCTGCTGTGGTATTAGACATTCTCCCTGGTTTCAACAACAGGGTTATCAAATGCCTAGTGCCATCAGCCATTGTATGTGGTGCCCTGCCTGTCTTGACACCTGTCTTGGTAAAAATCTAGGTGTATGGTCTCTAACTCCTCATAGATTCAATCATCCAGGAGCAAGGGTGAAATAACCCAGTGCTCCAGAACCACTGAGTCTGGTGTTTCAAACCAACAAACCTGGAGTCACCACCTATGTCCCACCATGTCCTGGGCAGAGGTACACCTATCTTGGCTCAGTCAGTGGACCAGGGTACACCGGGGTCCACCAACCCCGCCCAGCCGGTGGACCAGGGTACACCCAATCCCTGCTGGCTGGTGGACTGGGGTACACTGGGGTACACTGGCTAGCCATTGGGTGATAGATGAGACCGGGGGAGTCGTGCTCGCCTACACAGCTTGAGTGTGACATGGCAAGGTTGCACGAGAAAGAAGACCTGTATATGAGGAGCCATGTGTACTGCTCTGTAATTGGGTATTGAGGAAGAAATTCATAGATTTTCTTTTAGCATACAAATGCACTCCGCCGCTGGGAGATGAACCAATGCCCTCCATGCTAGAGTCAGACACTCTACCCATTAGGCTACCACTGGTAGGGCCCTGATGAGAGGTCATAGTAAGGGTATGGCAGGTCATTTCACTGGGTGCTGGTGTTTTGCCATCTATTTCATAGTGACATGTATGAGTTGATACACCAGCATTTATCTCATCTGGCATACAGTCATGGTCCTTCTCACTCATGTAGTCAATAATGCTTAGGGTTGAACAGGTGAGGCTTGGGTAGAGATTGGAAGCATTGCCGTTTTAATATATGGAAGGTAAATACTTAGTAGTTTTTTTATGGCATACACAACAGAAAAGACGCTTCCAGACACCACAGGACTGTTGGATCATGTTCGTTGCAAATGACAAAGAGAAGGAAAAGGGGTACATTGTAATGTCCCAGGAAAGAGCATGGAGACTGGAAAAGGTCCTTGAGCTAATAAAACCCATACTTTAGTGCTGGTCCTTGCGAGATGAAAAATCATCACAACCTTAATTCAAAGGTAAATATTACAGCATTGATAAATCCAGAAACCATCGGATGGCATATGGCAGAAGGAAGTTTAATGCAGTTTGTACGTCTCTCCATGAACCAAGCCCAGGACTTGCCCAGATGTGTATGTTAGAAAATGAGGAGCTATCTTTCACAGAGGCAATCTGCATCTGTGATGACCTTGGTTAATCTGATATATAGCGTGTCTCAAGATAACATGTTATCAGACAGACAACATAATAGACGGAGACGAAGAAGATACAAGTGTTGCATGGAACATACACACTTTCTTCTAAACTTCGAAATTATCAGAGAAAGATAGATTTCATGACGATCATCTTAAAAAGAGATCAACATTCCACTCTACATAGATGTCGTGCATTGGTGGTGCTGAGACTATTCCAGCTTAAAAAGGGACCACACCAGTGATGTGACTGTGAGTAAGGAAGGCCTGAGGATTGGACGAGACAGCTACAACCTCTGACACAGACAACCTTACCTGAGATGTCGCTCAGAATTCAAAGTCAAACTACACAGCGTAATGTCAGATATCATGAGAGGCCTTCGAGGTATATCTCTGGTTACAAGAGAGGAGAACATTTTTGGTGAATATGTCGTTCGATAGAAAATGATATGGGAAAGGGAAGGAATAGTATCAAACTTGAAGTAACTGACATTTGACATGAATCTAAGGTAACTGTTGCAGTTAAAATCACGACAAGGGTAAATGGACTCTTGCAATTGAAAAAAATATCAAACCGTTAGAATGAGTGGTCCAACGTAAGTTCCCTTTTTAAAGCAAACATCTTTATAAAAGCGGCCCTGGACATCTGAACATACGGGATATGAAATACAAATCTCAGATATGGATATTTGATATCCCTGTACATCAATTGAAATCGAGCGGAAAAGTTTACTTTTTCGCTTTCTATGACAAGAGGAGATTAAAACGCGATTGCCATCCTTAAATATTTGAAGAAGGAAACTAATTATGGCCGTCAAGGGAAGTCCTTTTTGAGCTCTTTCACTTCCAGGTAATATCATTGTATTATATATGCAGAATATTGGGCCTGGAATTGGGTCGGAGAGAGAATATATTAGATCTTTTGATGCCCTGAAACGGATCTAGGTTAGCAACAGGTATGGTCAAATGATAAACGTTATGTCAAGATACATATGAATACATTCTATATTCAAAGATAGATAAGTAGAAAACAGCAAAGAAATGCAAAATTATTAAATTACATTTGTCTGACACTGGGAAGTGTATAGCCTTGTTGATATACAACACTTATGGAAATAACACCATGAAGTATAAGTCTCTCATCTAAACTCTCCCAAATCATCACTCCATAAAACGAAATTGTCTATATGTTCTATGGTTTCAGTGGACATCTCTTATAGGAAATCTACTGAAATGCACCTTGGAGATGATTGGGCATTTCATGGCTTTTAGAACATCTTGATTTTCTCTATCATTTTTGCAACCTTTAGTGTTCTATGTGTTTGCGTTTGGAGTGCTTTCGTAAAATATATCGTTGGATTATGCAACCCCCCTCACTTAATCAAGGTGTCCAAAATTATCATATGAACACAAATGATGGAAAGTAATATTGACAGATGACTTTTTATATTAAATAAGAAATTGTACCAGCGTCAACCTTATAGCAGGTATGGAGTAATTTTACTTAGTTTATAGGCCTGAAACTTGATTCCTCAACTTTTATTTAACGTAACCTTAAGAACAATTAGGACAGACATCTATATGCAGATCTTAGCCAATAATTAGAGGAATAACATCCGCGCTCATCATGATTTACACTCTTAGGCAACACTGAACGATTCCTTTCACCATAGGAGCTATTCATTTCAGAAAGCATTAGCAAAATCCGGGAGGTGTAATATGCGCAACTTAGTTTCTGACCGGGCCTATAATGTAAGCAATATGCCGGTTCCCTCTGGACCCCATAGATACATTAAGATTCTTCTGAGGACTAGGAGGAATAGGAAGCCATAATTTAATCGGGATGAGGTTTAAGAGACACTTGACGACGGTATAAGCTGATCATGAGAAGCCAATCCTTGACCAATTGTTGGTTAAGAATCCTTAAAAATCCCTTTACCACGTAACTACAGTATTATGTAGGTTTTCGAAGTGGTATGGCGCATTATAAGAAAGAGTTTTTAATATCTTATTTTGAGGAGAAATTAAAATTGAAAAATCTGTAGTTCTTAAAAAAAGAGTATGGCGCTGGAGACCAACTCCTAACTCTAGATCCATCAAGCCCATTCGCCCTGGACACTGCGAGTTTAAAATCGTAATCGTTAGAAAATAATAGTTCGACTAGATAATCACACAGCCTTATACATTGATAGATCCTTTTCAAACCACAAACATATTTTACAAAAATGATATTTCTAGATAAAGGGAAGATTGCATTTATATCTCAGATCGTAATGAAAACGTGCCCAGGGCGAATGGTGCTTCAGTGAAATATACTGCCGAAAACAATTACCATAATAGTTATAGTCAATGGTTATGACTAAAGCAGGCTTGCCCAATTATTAGACATGACTATCTTATTATCCACAGGTAAAACAATATGTCCATTCAGATGCCTGTAGTCTGGTTAACTCCCTAAAATCCTGGTCGCCACACGTCTGAAAGCCTCACCCTACACCTTACCGGCCCAGGGGGAAACATTGTTCTCTGACTGATGCGCAATCTCCGGTTCCAAAGGGAGAGGTATTTAAGGCCGTAATTCCTTCATGGACAAATTAAAATGGGGTTAAGTGATGAAACAGCAGGTTTCAACCTCGGGTAATGTTTTAATCGTCGAAGGAAATGAATTGATGATTCACCCGATTTTGCAGGTTATTTGGGGAAAGCGGTCTTGCCTTTCAGAGAGTCCCTTGGAAAGCTTTCTTCTTTTCACAAATAATTCAGTGGCGCTTCACATGTTTATTGTTGGGATTATGTCTTGGGAAAATATTATATGACTCTCTTACTCAAGCCCCTGCTGCATTGGCCGACCATACCTAATTCGTCTGTTGTAGCTCCCGATGACAACAAAGTTTTTTTTATATATATAAATTACACCTTTGGAACGGTTTATATTCTACAAGTTGTGGCTATTCGTTTTTATAATTTCTGATTTGATTCTTGCTTATCAGGGAACCTATCTATGAATGTTTATAGTATTAAAGGGAGCTAAAAGCAATGTTGTATCAAATTACGACAACATTTTGCAAACTCAAATAACTATGAAAATACATTCTAAGAGTCTAACTTTAGCCATTGGTACAGTACAAATCATGATAACTAGTTATAACTTCACTTGAGTTCCATAATAATCATGTCATGTATGCCCGTGGACAGCAATGTTTGTAAACAAACCAATTTTGGGGGATTACCAAAATTGACTGGGGACAAGATTTAATATACTTTAATGTAGTTTGAATCTGTATTCACAGTCTATATTTTAACATGGTTCTAGGCTATGGCCATAGAATATATTTCAATAGTTAACAGAATTTGCAAGATTTTGACCCTTCATTGGTTTTGTCTCTCTTTAAATACCAGTCCTTTGATCGTTGGTTAGTGATTCATACAAATCTTTGTCCATCAACTGGGACAGATTTACAGAAGCCGGCTTTGATCTAATCTGTTGGACACGTATTCATGTGTGAACAGGGGAAATATATAATGTTTTTATACAACTTATATTCTGAGCTATACCACTCAGATTCAGCTGTCGTGCAAAGAAAGAACTATGATTGTAAGAGGGAGATTGAATAGAAAGTGGAGGGGCGAAGATGCATGCAGGTAGACACGCGCATTTACAAACAAAACAAGTTGTTCCGTAGTTGTCGGGAACATTTCACGAAACTGTTTTCAAAGTGGTGGTACTGTAGCCATACATGCGGGTAGTGAAAGCCTCTCGTGACGACGGCCATGTTTTATATTGGTGGGGTGGGAAGTGACGTGCTGGGCATACTGCCGCGCATTGAGGGGCACAGTGGTACAGGGGAGGAGGGGTGTGTGGAGTAGGTTGACAAGACCCGCCATAAATCTTGGAAATGCACGGATGTGTGTATTTGCACAAACACATCCTGGATCTGACACATAAATGCACAGGCACACATATAGGTACAGGCACAGGGAACACGCAGAGGAATACACCCAAACGTGCACACAAACGCAAACGCACACACACTAAGTAATATTCTGACGAAGAGTGTCAAAACATGTTGATTCGCAAAATTATTCCAACAATATAAAACAAATATGATCCAAACACAATCTCATAGAGCTCCCAGGCAAGCAGCGACATAACGAGCACGTTCTGTGACCATGTTTTTTTTAGTCAGTCTGGTACCTGACTAATTTTCATGTAACAGTTACATCTCTTCATGTTTGGTTGAGACTCTTCAAGACAGAGTGTCATAATAATGTTATATTTTGGTGAAGTTGAGACTTTACCGATACAGAATGTTATAATAATGTTATTTCTATGGAATAACATAACCAGAACATTATAATAGCATCACAATGCAATGTCACAATGTTAGATTCTAAAGACGTTAAAAAGAACTCATCTATTCAAGATTTAAAAAGGGAAAGCAATGAGGCTGACATCCAACAATTGTAAAGAAATCCATTCGTATCAAATGGGCCATCTGATGATCACTTCTATATTTGGCCAATATTCTTGTCATTTTGTAAATGCCTTTGCTGGAGGATACTCCACTTTCTGGTATACTACTTAGAGGAATCCTCACGAATTCATAAGTGTAGCCCAACCATATTGAAAAGCGGAAATTTATGTATTGCCAAAAGACTTGTTTTCACTAGATCCGGATTTAAGTGGATTATGTGGTAACAACCCAGTAATATCATAAAGCACAGAGAAAATGCTGTTTAACGGAATTATAATTTAGGGAAGACATGCATGATCTATCGATCCGCTCAATATGGTATATCATTATGAGAGAGTAACGAATAGGGAATTATATGGAAAATACTGCACATATTCCTTCATATTTTAAAACGGTCGCCTTGTTTTCCTTACCTTAGCTGCGGTTCAAGTCTCAAATTCTGTTACATTAATTAAGCTATCTGACACTCTAAAACCATCCAACTTTACCATTCTCAAAGCTCCTGTGACATCAAAAGCGCCCCAGAAGAGCTTCCTACTTAATGCGAAGGTTGATAGGATTCTTAAAACTAGATGTTTTGTTGTATGAGTGTAAGTCTAAAGTAGATGGTATTTTGTTTAACATGAGATGGAAAGCAGACATTTTCAGCGTCTGCATTAATTCCCTGCCCTCTATGAAATTCGTCACGTTATATTCTAAATACACGGTCTTTGTTTAAGGGAGTACATTTGATATTCACCAGCACTCTCCAATCACACCATTTACATTTAACAGTGGGGAATACGCCAGACTCAGCTTATGGTTGTTCATTATCTCAGTACTGGAGAGAAAAATAGACGTATGGTATGTCGGGGTGGGGAAAAGGGGAGGGGGTTACTGTGGTACAAATATTCGTTGTTTTAAGAATCTCACCGAGGTTCGATCAAAACCTTTTCTGGGGGAATACGTAAACAGAATTTATCAAACAATAACACAATTTTGCATCATTAAGACTTGGTGATGTGCACTTTACATTAGTTGCAGTGACAAGTATCTTACTAGAGAGACTACAGCTCGTGTATTATTGTAACGAAGCCTTCTTCTTATATCTTTCACCACTTTCAATGATACACTTTAACCTCATTTGTATATTTTTAGAATAATCTAGATTTTAAATTTTAGAAGAGGTTGCAATAACCTATTTCTTCTATCCATCTAAAGAATCTGATGTGGAGAAATAGAGTTTGTCAGACGCGATGCAGAGGGTCAGTAAATCAAAGTGCATGATCTCCAGGTACAGGTGTAATGTTATTATAATGCGGCGGTGGCATTTGGTTTCCTTCTAGTTTGGTTCTTGTTATGTTATTTTGATGGTCCTCAATTGCGCTTCTGCAATTACTGCTGTGATGTTGCACTGCATCATTTTCCAGCATTCTGGTTACATTCTTCAACCATAAAAGAATGTTATTATATCATTCTGTTTTGGCTTGGTCTTAACATCACCTACAAATAACATCGCAATAACATTCTGATTTGGTGAGGTCTCGACCTCATAATAGTTATGAAATAATGTGCCATTTTAGTAAGTAACAGGCTGACCAAAATACTGTACGGTCTGGTATAACATAACTGTTATGTGCCATTTTAGTAAGTAACAGACTGACCAAAAAAAGTATGGCTGGAATGATACTGTCCTTGGCAGGAATGTTATAATAACATTATATTTTAGCAAAATAGAAACCTTACTAATAAAGAACATTATAATAACATTATTATAATGTGAAAAAATGTTACAAGAATGTTACAATAATGTCACAGTGCAACATCGTAATGTATAGATGTTTTTGGGTACCATCAAAATGACGTAACAAGAACCAAAGCAGAACTAAACAGAACGTTATAATAACTTTATAATAACGTCATATTCTAGCTTGGGGTAACATCACAACTTGGCCTGGAAGTGCCCCCCTGTTCCTGAGGCACGGAATGCTGTGAACATACTCTGGTATTCTCTTGCAGGCGGCGGGTGCAATCCGTGGGGACGAAGCTCATGAGACACAGAGTGGCACTGGTAAATCGGATTGTACACAGCCCCGGTCAGGGCTGTTCTACTGTATCAATCAACCCAGTTACAGCCACACACAGAGATAGGCAGATAAAACAGGGTTAAGCAAATGGAAATCTAAGCCATCTTCTATTGGTGTGATGCGATTTTTATTGGAGTACGTGTACATAAATACTTCATCTGAAATACTGTTTTTTTATATACTGCCTTCCTTTGAAAGGATTCTGATACCAATGATGAAATGGGGTTAATATCTATTTGCCCTTTTAGTATGATGGCATAAGGTTTCTCCCTCTATATATATTATAGAAAGATGCATAGATCCTAGTACCAGAGGTTACCCAGCCATGGAGCGACGTAACGGGGACCTTCTGTGACGTTCTCATAACGTCCTGTGACATTGCAGTAATGGTCTGCTACGTCCGATCTTTGGGAATTTCTCTTTTCGATTTGTTTATCTGTTTGGGAGATTTTTTTTCCATGGAAAGAATTGCTTGTGATGAACTGGATTTCAGGATGATGAGCGTCTACATAGGGCCTATATCAAATCGGTCCACTCATCTTGTCTGGGCAATCCTTTAATATCATTTTGCCGGCAGTTGTCAAGATTTTGAAGGCAAAGACACACGAAGAAACAAGAATAACCTCATTTATAACATCCATCACATATTTAGAAGAGATGACAAAAATTATATCATTTCTACTTTTGATAATAAGAATCCAAGGCTTGTCTGACATTTTCCTGACATATTATCCACTGACAGGTGTCTTATGGTCAAGGTGACCATTACCTTTTGTAGGATATAACCGGTGAAACAAATATCCAGATCAGTTGGCATGGGGATTGGCTAAATTGGGAAGTGCCAGACAGACATTAATCATTTAAAACGATTTACAAAAAGACAGGAATTTGGAATTCTAAATGCACCTCTATCAAATGTTGAAAAAGAACAAACATTTGAGGGTAAAATCCTATACTGATTTTCTATTCAACTGATTACCCTGAAAGGGGTCAGAACGTATAGTCTGTTCTCCCCCCACCTTTAGGACATATAACATACGTAATTTGCATAATATAGACGTAGGGCGTACAACAGGACATTACAGACATCATGCAGGGCAAGAGCAATACAGTACAGCACAAACAAGGACAAAAACTATACTCATACTCTACTGCAAATAATATGTGACGATTAAAGAATATGCACATTATGCTATTAATCATTGTGAATCACATAATTTATTCTGAGGGAGTTTGAAACTACTGTTAAACTTATATTCAATCTGAAGGAGTTTCCAAGACTCGGCAAACAATATGAGAAGTTGTAATTTCACACAGCCTCTTCGTTAGGGAAGGTTCTCTTCATAAAACACACTATAACTAGACAGTCGCCGTAGGATACTGAACAGATTGGGTCTAAATTACTGATCACAGGCTCTCTTAATCCGTCATTAAAGCTGAAATATATTACCGTATGTTTCCCCCGGCCATGTCATTTTTTGACTAATGCGCGGCAGGCACTCTAATTGTCTCCCGGGGACAGTCATCAGAATGCCAGCTTGTTTGCTAATTGAGGTGCGTTTTCTATTAAACTCGCGCGCCGGTTTAGGACTCATTCATTAGGAGGGAATATATAAACTCCCCCCACCCGCCGGGCAGGGTAATGATTGCCTTGGAGATATCGAAGAGATGGAAGGTGGGCTATTCAAACAATGTGGACCAAGTATGGGGGGTCTTCCAAGGTGGATTTTATGTGGCATCCTTTTGTTAGTTATTTAACTAGATGACATTTTCTTCCAATTGACCCTATTCCGGTATGGTACGGCCGCAGTTCACTACTTCAATCCATAACAAGACTCAATACCATTTACATACTAGCTACATACTATACATACTATGAGCTATTGCAGTCTTAATAAGTAAGGGCACTGGATAAGCAAGAATTACGAAATTTTATATTACCAATTATTGCTTTAACATTCTGACTGCTTGAATGTGATCAAGTGACAGATTTTCAATTTTTTTCAGCCAATCAAAATGCAGTAATTCAAGACAATAAATATTCGGTCATTATTGGCTGACAGACATTGATTCTTATTTTAACAAGGCTAATAATCTATGGCTGCATTTCAGAAAAAACAATTGTTAACCAAAAAGTCATTTTATTTTATGCCATTTTCCAGAAATTAAATGTATTAATGTTATTTGTTAGACTTCTAATGTACTCGGGATTTGGCCAAGTATGGTATGATTCTTGTACCTTTTGGGGCTTTTAGTTTCTTATACAACCTCCAGTGTCAAGGTAACCATGGCTACTGTCTCCTGCCCACCTGCATTTCTACCCCCCCCCCCACCAACCACCCCAGGACCCTGGAGGAGGCATTGTGCACCAAGGTCACCGGTAGGGGGCGCTCGGCGAGGGGGGTGGGGGCAGGAAATGGGAGGAGCGCGACGGTCGGCACATAACGGATGACGCTTGTCAGCGGCTTTACTTTTGGGAGGCGGCCTGTTTTCAATTCACCACCAGCTGTCCGTTTATCATTTATAAACGTTAAAGGTCAGGTGGCGTGGTTTTCTATACTTGGCGGATCCCCGCTAACAATTCCCCTAGCGCCCGAGCCTGTAGTGGCGGCTCAGTGAAGTCAGTGTTATTGGACCAGCCTCAGACAAATACCCCATTAGTAAGTGTAGACTCGGCCTCCCCGCCCGCCATACGTCCAATTGACTCGACCGGGCGGTATTGAAAGGATATCCGACTTCCATGAACTCCCTGCTGACTCGGTGTCTCCGAAGAGTCCATTACTAGGAACGGATGCCCCCAAAATCTCCGCTCAATTCTCCTCTTACTCTCACCTGCTCTTCCTTCATTCTTCTATGAATCTCTTCTATCTCTCCCTTCACTCTCCACTCATTGTCCACTTACTCTCCACTCACTCTCCTCACTCTCCCCTCACTCTTCCCTCACTCTCCACTCACTCTCTCACTTCACTCTTCCCTCACTGTCCCTCACTCTCCCCTCACTCTCCCCTCACTCTCCACTCACTCTCTCCTCACTCTTCCCTCACTTTCCCTCACTCTCCCCTCAGTCTTCCCTCACTCTCCCTTCACTCTTCCCTCACTCTCCTTCACTCTTCCCTCATTCTTCCCTCACTCTCCCCTCACTCTCCCTTCAGTCTTCCCCCATCTACCCTCACTATTTATTCGCCCTCCTCTTTCTTTCCCCTCACTCTCCACTCATTCTCCCTTCACTCTCTCCTCACTCTCCTCTCACTCTCCCTCACTCTCCACTCATTGTCCACTTACTCTCCACTCACTCTCCTCACTCTCCCCTCACTCTTCCCTCACTCTCCACTCACTCTCTCCCTTCACTCTTCCCTCACTGTCCCTCACTCTCCCCTCACTCTCCCCTCACTCTCCCCTCACTCTCCCCTCACTCTCCACTCACTCTCCCCTCACTTTCCCTCACTCTCCCCTCAGTCTTCCCTCACTCTCCCTTCACTCTTCCCTCACTCTCCTTCACCCTTCCCTCATTCTTCCCTCACTCTCCCCTCACTCTCCCTTCAGCCTTCCCCCACTCTACCCTCACTCTTTGTTCGCCCTCATCTTTTTTTTTTTTTTTTTTAAACATGTTTATTTATCCTGGTCATGAGTTGGATCACTCCATTATTCTCTCACTCCCAGCCATAACTTATTTATTACATTGAAAGGATCCCGTACATTTGTGTAAAGTTTCTTGGTAATTGTACATATTGTATTCAATGTAAACCAGCCTCGTTGTTTGATATACTTCCATTTACATAAGTGAAATCACATTATCTTGTGAAATGAGATGAGATGAGGATGAGATGAGAAATCACAATTTCAGAGATCCATACAATATGGATGTAGGTAATATACAAACCATTTTAATCTATTATATAATATTCAACCTAAGCGTCTCAGTGTCTACATACTCTTTCATTAGGGCTTGGCGTATGGTACTTTTAAATACAGAGTGATCCTCTATTGATCTAAACAAAGCAGGTAGGTTATTCCAACACGAACGTGCATAGTAGACAGGTGACTTTAAAATTGTATCATTGGCAGGTATTGGTATCTGAATTGTTGGTGCTTGAGTTAACCTTGTAACTCTGTTTGGGATAACTAGCTGTACACTTTGTGAACCAACCAGCCTATGGGTTAAATTTAAAAGAAAATACTGTCTCCTATAGTCAAGGGGTAGTAGATTGGCTTTCCTGTACAAGTCTAGACGATGTGTATCGCGTGGGTTCTTCACAGAGAAAGAAATACGTAATGCCGTATTTAATAAAGTCTCTAATTTATTTTTATCAGCTATAGTTCTCCCAGTGAAATACATGTTACCCATATCTAGATAGGGCAGGATCATTGTTTTGACTATTGTCAAAGCTGTGAATTCTGTAATAGAATTTCGTATTCTTTTAAGCATCAGTAGCTTGTACGAAGCTAATTTGTAAGTTTCTGAAAACTGTGTACTGAAATTTAACTGTGTATCCAGGTTGATTCCCAGGTATTTAAATGTTTGGACAAAGTCAATATTCTCCTGTCCTATCCATAGGGGTCCATGCTCTTTTATAGACTGTTTTTGCAAAGAAAAAAACATTGCTTTTGTTTTAGAAACATTAATTGTCAGTTTGTGTACATTACACCATAATACAATGTTCTTCAAATCTTGTTGTATTTCTTGAAATAGTGCACCAGCATCCATACCATTTTGATAAATTACAGAGTCATCCGCATATAATAACATGTTGGATTTAACAATTTTGGGTAAGTCATTTATATAAATATTAAAAAATAGCGGACCAAGAATTGAGCCCTGGGGGACACCATGTGTAATTGGGCATATGTCAGACTCTTTACCATTTGCAAATGTTTTCTGTTTTCTATTGGAGAAATAATTTTTAATCCAATTTTTTAATGTCATTGATATATTTAGCTTGCTTATTTTCTCAAGTAAAATACCAAAATTTAAAGTATCAAAAGCCTTTTCTGCCTTATTCTGCCTAATAAAAAATTATACTCTAATAAAAGCCTCTTCATCTCACTCTCCACCCGAACCAGCATTAGGGGAATTACCGCGCACAAAATACCTCCCTTTTATTTTACATTTTATTTTCTATCACTTCCACTGGTGTCTACTCAATATGCTTATACTTAGCCCCGGGCGCCACTCCCTTCTCTGCAGTGGGCTAAAAGATTGTGGAGTACGATCCCCTCCAACCAGGAGACGGGAGATGAATTGATATGCATTAAACGTGTTACCAATGTTGTTGTAGTTTCGCTTCAAAATCGATGAGTGGCTTGTTTTAGTGCCTGCCGACTGTCGGCCGCACCTATCGCCACTTCACGTTGTAATCACCCTAGGCCGGGTACACACTAGACGATTTTTAACAAAACTTTCTCTCGAAATTGCGAATAAAAACCATCAGGGGAGATTATTTAAAAAATCAGACATAATCACAGATACAAAGGCGATCTTGTCTCGAAACGCCTATAAGTTATAGGTATTCCTATTTTAGGTTTAAGGAGGCAAAATAAGAGAAATTAGCAACACAGCGAACTGTTGCACAGTAGCCTCCAAGCTCAAACTTCGCCCGCCGCCGACGCCCGAGGTGGTAGAGTAGTATAGAGAAGTGGGGGCCCTGAGCAGCTCGGAGCAGCTCAATCAGCTTCGCGGATCAGGGAAAGAGCAGCTCGCAGATATAGTGTAGGGCCGGGCGTATTAAGTCATTTACCCCCGCCTGTATCTGAGGGTCTCCGCGCCCATTTCACACTTGAAAGCTCGCCTTATATCAATATACATTACACCTATGGCGAGTACAACTTGGAGCTCGCAGCGTGGCGCTTTACAATAGGCGAATTTGCCAAGTTCCCTCAACAATAATTGATTGCCTCATATTTGCCAAGACTTCTTTCAGAATTGATTTTCATCTCCGACTGATGTTCAGTAACAACACCTCATTCAAGTCTACATTTTCACTCTTTGATGACGACATAAACTTGCCAGGTTGTTGTTGCCCATCGGTGCATTATGACGTCAGATGTTATGGCTCAGACTTCTTCTTAAGATTTCTTCCAATACGTGTTGCTTTGAATAGCAAACATAGACCTGCTGATGGCTGGCTATTTTGCCACAGAGATGACATCTTTTTCATAAGCTGACGGGCCTATATCCGGACCGACGTTTACTTAAAATGATCTTATCCTACACTGTTAAAATGGTGTTTGGAATTTAAATGTGTTTAGGGTATAAACATGTTTATAATCTAAATACATTAAACCATATCTGTTTAAAACCTAAACACTTGTAACTTCTAAACATGTGTAGGTTAACTTTGCTTATAATCTAAACGCATAACATCAGTTGTGTTTAAAAGCTAAACACTTGTAACCTCTAACCATGTTTTGAATGGGACATGTTTAGAATCTAAACACATAATATCAATTGTATAATGTGGAAAAGAAAAATGGACACTTTGGGATTAGAACCCACATTCTCTATATTCAAGGTAGAAGCCTAACCAACTGAGCTAACTTGGACTGCATGCAGTGCACACTGGCATAGTCAGCACTAATGAGTAGGATCAGTACTACTATACAGGTATTCAACATTAGACAGACATTCAGTCAGTACTCTCATACCCCTACTTATTCAGTTAACTAGCAAAGCTGGGCTGAGTCTACCTACAGGCCTCCATAGCTCAGTGGTAGGGCATAGGCTTCATATGTAAGGGGCCCCGGGTTCAAATCCCGGCTACTGAAGTTATCAAATTACTACTATGGAGTAGTTGTACTATAAGTGGTTTGCAACATGCCATCCATACTTTTGGCCATGATTAGTAAAATAGTTTTTTTCATACACTTAGGAATTTGGAACTTTGTGATTAAATATGTTAGATTTTTAAGTTTTTGTAGCATCATTAAGATAATCACTTCATTGGCCTGCTATTCTAGGTACGGTCAACCAACCAGAACACCGCTAAAACATTTACAAAATGTTTTAAAACACCTTTTCAGTATGATTAACATGTAGACACCTTTTTAGTACAAGAACTTTATCAGCTATACCCCTGAAGGTTTTACCTCCAACAATCAAACAACCCATGCAAGGCTAAACCAAGAAGGAAGGACATGCTTGGTTATTGGCTCAATGATCCTGTAGTGTTATTATAGGAAAAATAAAACTTTCAATGCTGTTAACATTACATCTGGTGTAAACTGTATGGCATAGTACCATAGCAGTGTTTTACATGTAAAATCTACGTTTTTTTTTTTTTACACACTATGGTATATTATTGGATATTATTGTTAAATCTAAAATGGTTTTCATCCTTAAGAATGAAAGTACACTGTACATAATTGTGACACTCCACGGGAAATCCAAGCTTATTGCAGGTATAGATAAGCTTGGATTACCCATGGAATGTCACATATTATGGTATAACACAGTTTAACTTAACACCTAACCCTAAACACCTTGAAGACCTAAATGCTTCATAGATAAACACCTAAACATCAAAAATTTCTATATACTTAACAGCTAAACATCAAAAAAGCATAAGGGTTTTGATTCTAAACACCTTGAGGACCTAAACACTTCATGGGTAAACAGCTAAACATCACACATTTCTAAACACTTAACCCTAAGCACCAATAATTCTAAACATGTTTAGGGAAATAAAGTGTTCCAAAACTGGATGCGGCGAAGTGTTTAGGAAAGTGTTTAGGTTCTAAACACTTGTTTTAACAGTGTATTATATCATTATTATAAATATACCTAGAGCTGTGATCCAAACGCCACAGTCGCTCCTCTGCTTCAGACTTCTTCTAAAGATTGTTCCAGGATATGTTGCTATTAAAAGTTAATCTTGACCTGTTAATCAATAATTATGTCATGCTTATGATACATGTTAAAAGCGTTAAACGTAGCCAAGGATATCGCGTGATTATAACATTGCAGCAACATTCTGTTTGGTTCTGTATTTGGTTCTTGTTACGTTCTTTTGATGGCTCCCAATCATGTTGCTGCAACGTACTGCCGTGACATTAGCACTGTGCCATTACATCTGCAGCTGATATGTGTCATCATGTTTTTAAAAAATTTCAAAGTCTTATGAAATTTGCAAAAGCTTAAGAAATAATGTGTCTCTATCATGGTTGTTGGATACAAAGCTGTATTGTTATCCTAAGCTGCCCCTGATGCTGCTTTCTAGTGCGGATTAGAATAAGGTACCACATTGGGAAAGGTGCCGTTTCCCCAACCAATGTTCTAGTTACATTCTTCCACCCAAACTGAATGTTCTTATAACCTTCTGTTTTGGTTTCGTCCTAACCTCACCACAAAATAATGTTATAATAACATTCTGATTTGGTGAGGTTTCAACCTCACCATCAATAACATAATTGTTACATGCCACCTTAGTAAGTAACAACTGACTAAAAAAGTATGGTTGCAGAATGTTTCTGTTACATTGCAAGCTGGCTGGGAAGGTGACAGATGTGGCATGGATGCCAATACACTTTCGGAGGATGTTTTCTTCTAATTTCAGCTAAAAAAAACCTCAATTTTAAAGAACTTAGAGCAAAAATAGATTATAAGGTGTATATCCAGAGCGTGGATACTTAAACAAATCCCAGATATACCTTGAACTGCAGGGACGGGGATTCAAACGCCACAATCAATCCTCCATACCCACTTAACATTGAGATTCCCCACAGTAGCCAGCCTGATAGATCCATACCCGGTCTGATAACTACATCTACAGACGACCAACCCACCCACGTCACACCATTGTAGACCCGGGCCCCTTTGTGATGTTAATTACGTCTACTGGGGATTACCACCCCCCATGTAAACAGCCCTCCGCCTGCTGGCCTCGGGCAGATGGCCCCGCCTGATACCACCCAACCGGGCCGTGTAGACGTCTTCAGGAGTAGTCAGTCGTAAAATAGGGCTGTAAATCACTGCCTCATGGTGTAGGGGTGATGGGTGGGGTGGGGAGGGAGTGATAGAGCTGTGAGGGTGAGTTGTATTGGGGGAGGGCGTTAGGTGCAGATTGCAGATTTCACATGTTGCATAGTGGCCATGATGAATAGGCGAATCAACTGGCTGAGGATGACCTGATCTTGTCTCGTATGGATACATGATAAATCTATTTTTATTGGTTACTTGATGGGCTGGACTTAGAAAAAACACATAATTGTATATTTTTTGTGTTTTATGTCACAAGCCGAATTGTCAGAATCATATAATATTATAGGAAACCCAAATACATGTTTACTTTTCCTTCTTGCAAACTTGGTTAATCGTCACAATCATATTGTGTTAGGACTTTGTTTTCATACAAGTTTATAATGGAGGTAATTAGACTAGTCTCATATATTTCATATTCATCATAACAACCTATAGATACATTAACTTGAGTCTGATCCTAAAACTAAAGAGAGTTATAATGCTATAGTGATATACAGATTAGGGGAAGTCTTGATACAACCCAAATATAATGTTCATGAGGACAAGAACATTCCTAAGAACATTGTCAAATAATTATGTGAGGTTGGGACCAAACCTAATCAACATGTCAGAGAGTAATCAAAAATACAAATTTAACGTAATACAGTCGTCTTACAAGAGTCTACAATGTGACGTTGCAGAAACATTTTAGCCATTGAATGTACGTCACTGCAATGTCACAATGTAACAAATTACTAAAAAATATGTAGGCCAAGTGGCCGCATCACGCCATGATTGTATACATAACCAAAGAATGTACAGATAATCGACTCTCTAAATACCTATATCATAGACATAAGCTATCATGATTATAATCATACAGCTTAATGGTATATATTTCCGCCCAATAACCATGACATGCAAAATATGTGGTCCTATATTTCCGGCTAGACAGACCTATTACAATGATAGGCTCAGTCTGGTGACTAATGAGTGATTCTGTGTGCACGCACGTCATTGGTATTTGTGAGCATACACGTTAACTGGTGTCAGTCATATGTCAATGTAGACCCCCGGTCCGTCCACTCAGATATAATAGTAGGACATATCATCGTTCTTCAGAATAGAAAATACCCCCTTTCCACTGACTTTTAATGTCAAAAAAAGGACCCTTTTTTTTGCAAAACGCTGATTTTTTGTGGCTAAAAATTACCCTTTTTTCTTGAAATTACAAACTTTCAAGGAAAAAACAATCCTTTTTTCCATATCACTGACATTTAGGTGGAAAAAGTACCCTTTTTTCCAGAAACAAGGACATGCGAAGTTACTAAAAATAGACCCTTTCTTCGCGTTTTTCAGAACTATGATGCGTATCCTTTTGTAATCAGAGTGACGGGACTGGGTGTAGACCCACAATGCTAGACTCACAAACGGGAACCTGCATATACTTTTCATTGTATATGATGGTCTAGTAGGGCTATGCTGTTAGTGCTCGCTTACGGGTGGGCTAGTTAAACACTTCATCGGTGTTCAAGCATTGTCAAAAAAGTGTAATAAAAGGCAAAGTTCTGTGACTATTTATAAAAAAAATAAATATTCAGTTAGTGTTTGCATTTATAAACATTTATGTTTTATGGAGTCTTTTCTTTTGGTGACAGAAACGCTAAAAAATTTACATCTGGCAGAATTTGAGTCCGGTATTTACAAAAATGAAATATTTATAACGTGGATCCGATATAGGGCCTACGTCCGTCAAATATATCAGAACGCTGTGTAATACCTTCCACGTGAATGTGAGGTGGAGCAGGGATCGGGTCGGGAGTTGGGATGGCCGACTATTTGTTGTCAGTGATTATTACC
Organism: Lepidonotus clava; assembly: GCA_936440205.1. Lineage (NCBI taxonomy): Eukaryota > Metazoa > Annelida > Polychaeta > Phyllodocida > Polynoidae > Lepidonotus > Lepidonotus clava. The sequence continues at coordinate 10,424,576 of OW387142.1, read as the reverse complement.
CTGTCTCCTGGAACCTGTAAACCACTGTGAGGCCTCCCTTCGATATTACTTCAATCACAATATCCCATCAAACAAGTCCATGTTCAAAATTATTCAAATGCAGTAGAAAAAAGATAAAGATAAATAAACTATGGACGAGTACTATTTTCCCTTTAGGGATGATTAATGCAAATATAAAGAATCAAGCGTACAACTCACACACTCGCGTACAGCCCATACAAACCCATCGTACAGTGGGTTCAGGCCCCTAAATGCCCTTCCGTGCCCGAATTACGCCCCATTTGATGTTATTTGCTGACCCGGGCGTCGTCATTTTAGGGCCTTTCGCCTGTGTAGGGGCAATGCCCTTTTCACCCGGGCGTCCCCATGTCAGAGCCTGGTGCCATGTGTTTGCGGCGTACAGACAGAAAATGGTCTATAATTTAGGCCCGACCCCACAACGCCTTTCTCCCGAGGGAGATCCTATCGCACTTGGGTGTGCGGGTGTTGAGAGGGTGGGGGTGGGGGTACACACAATCTAGAATGCAAAATACTCCAGGTAGCTATATTTGATGAGCTTTAGATAGGCCTAGATAGGTTCTGGAGGGCTAGGTTGTATGTAGTAAAACACATAATATTATATGCCTGTCATTTCATGAAGTAAAATGTTATCATAAAACGCATATAATATGATATATCAAATATATATATATTATATTCTTGGGAGCACAATGAAATGTTTTCATATATCCATTATTCCCTTGTTGATATAAAAATCATAGTTGTTGAATCGCTACCATACATGCATCTGTGCACAACTAATAGTTGAATGTGATATATGTCAAGTATTCGGAAGTCTGACAAGAGCAACTCTCGGGTGTTGACTATGGTATTTAAGCCATGCTACTAAATGTATATAAGATAACTTTATAATCAACAAATGATAAAAACAAAAATATACACTGTATGCTTGTTACTTTATCGATGGAAATTTCGTGCCATCCTGAAAAAAGATGCTTTAAAGCCACAATGCCTCTTATGCTGGTGATCCACGACGCGATTTTGGACTGATTATAGGCCGATTTTAGAAATCGGTTTGACAAATAATGATTATTCTATAAAGATATGTTATTACTTATCAACTCTTCCTGAATTGCTCTGACAATAAGCAATTTTTAACATAAAATATATTTCTAAATATGTGAAAAATGCATGAGAAGAAAATCGGGTGACGTTTTGTCGCATCGTGGATCACCGCCTTATGAAAGTTATTTTGCCCCGGCAGATACCATTTACTAAGTAGTTACCCCCTTCCAGACACAGCCAGCCGTATGTTCCAGCAGCCCTAGCCTATGCTCCAGGAGGGGTCGGGGTAGCCTCCCCTCCCCCAGAAGCCGTTGCCTACCGTGGCCCTCATTGGTGCTGACATTAAGTGCTTTCTATCAGGGCAGGGCCCTTCGCCCCTACCTGCCCCCTGTGTGTCACATACTGCCCCCTGCCCCCCTGCCCACCACACTGCCCGCCCCGACTCAGTGTCCATTAACTGGGCCATATCATGTCCCCCATTACCTCCCCCTGTCCTCACCAATGTGTCATAATCTAAGGGCCTGGTATCCTGAATAAAGCAATGGCAATACGGAGAGGGTGCTATTCTGACCTGATGCAAATACTTATTTCATATTAGGCAGCCTATCCTTGCATGGCAAACGCAGTTCACATGCCAACAATATATGATACACTACGGACATAAGAAAAGGGTAAACCTGGTGATACAGGAAATCTGTTCATATGTGTAACATTTCTAAAACCAAAGATGGTAGGATGATGATGACGATTGTTGGAGTTTAACGTCCGCTCAGCAATGTTTCTGCTATATCAGGACCACTCACGTTTGTGTATATCAGTTGGCTGACCGAATCTATGGGGCCGGAAACGAGGGCAAGGCAAGGTGAATATGGTAGGATCCGACACATCTAATTGTTAATCATGGTAACCATATATCACAGGATCACCAACATATCGAAAGTTTTTCTTCAACAAACAAACTCTCAATATGTTCACTGCACAGTCAACACAATACGATTCCTACGGTCTAATCATACCACTTTTCTTGCCGAATAAGTACAATGAAATGATATCGCTTTGGATGACTAAGCACCATTGAATCCCTGCAGAGCAAGCACCTGCATATAAGGTGCAATACTACTCCTGCACACTAAGCATTGACAGGCCCCTGCGCAAACAGTGCAACACTATCTCTGAACACCAGGCAGAGTAAAGATCCCTTCACAATAAGCATGAAAATTCTTGTGTAGACTTAATGCAATTTCTCTTCAGAGTAGGTTAAATGCAATTCCTTAAAGGGGGCCAAAACCAATAAATCAAATGAAATTTTCAAAACTCAGCTTATCATGGAATTTTAAAACTCAGCTTATCATGGAAATCCATTCCTTGAGCCTATTTCCATGTTAAAATCTAAACCATGAAATACAGTAGAAAATCATTTCAACATGTTTTCCTTGCTTAACTCAAGTAATGTGGATCCACAAAAATGTGGTTTGTTTACAAGCAAATTGAAATATTACCATCTCTCATGGAATTCAACTTCAGTTTGAGCTAGTTTTCACAGCTAATATGTTACCGCCGATCTCTACTAGACTCATCCAACATATATTTCTATACTTATCTGAGTTTTGAAAATTTTGTCAATTATATTGATTTTGGGTCCCTATAACACCAAGCACAAAGGTGTATCCATGCACAATAAACATCAAGGTGCAGGGACAGGGGTTATCATCAGGCTATTAAGAAATACACACTCGGAAGAGGAAAATGGATCTTTGTAAAAAAAAAAAAAAAAAAAGTGAATAAAGCTCTGCTCTTTAAAAAAAAAAAGAATACACACTCTGTTAGTTAGAAGAGATATAGGTTAGAGGGGAAACATAAGGTAAAGAAACTCTGAAAGAGGTCATAAGAACTACACAACCAAACAAAAGATAATACAAATAAATGTAAATGTACAGAGCAACCTTATTGTGTGATCTGTAACACCCTTAGACTATTCTATGTGTTTCTATTTTGAGTTGGCCACAGTTTCCCAAAGGCTAAAGCTGTTGGTGGTAGCACTTTCATCCTTTGAAAACAAACCACCACATTCCTATTCAGATCAATAAAGGTGAGAGGCAAGCCTTTGAATACTTAACAATAGACGATGGAACATTATTGAAGGACAATGTTAGGAAGAAGAAAATGTTACTATCTGTTCAGAACAGTTGCGAACTGTATGGAGCTGGATATAGTGACTACTGACTTGAGCTAGGATTGCTCCTGATGTATTCAGAATTACTTGGAACAACTAATAACTAATCTGAATAGCTTGGAATCCCAATGAGAAATGAGAAGTAGCTTTCATGTATTCTAATAAATTCCTTCGGAGATGCTTGGAACAACGAGCTACCACTTCTAGCAGATCATGCCATTAAAAACTGCTCTGATCTAAGATGAGCTCAGAACAGTTAAGACCAGCTCGTAGAACTTTGCTCAGAACAGCCCTGAATAGCAGCTATGATCTGTTCAGATGAGGTTTAGGCAGCCAGGAACTGCCAGGAACAACTCAGAGCTGACCTGAACAGCTCAGGACACCTCGGAGCTGCTCAGAACTGCTCAGAGCTGCTCCAGAACTGTCTCTGTGCGGACATACCCATACTCGGACACTGGATAGGACCACTTGGCTGGGGGACTGCCATAGGGTCCGCTGGGGGTGTAAGTAGCCAGTGGGGAGGGTGAGGGGTGCATGGTGGGTTATGGTGAGGCCTGAGCTACTCGGAGCTGCTCGGAGCAACTCTCTGTGCGGACATACCCATGCCCGGACACTGGACATGGCCACTTGGCTGTGGGGACTGTTAGAAGGTGCCCTGGTTGTGGTATTAGCCACTGGGGAGGATGAGGGAAGCATGTAGGGGTGGGTAGGGCCTGAGCTGCTTGAAGGTGCTCATAGCAGCTCCGAGCAACTCAGAGTTGCTCCTGAACTGCTCTCTCTGCGAACATACCCATGCTCAGACACCAGACACAACAACTTGGCTGGGGGGGACTGCTGGAGGTTCCGCTGGGGCTGTCATTAGCCAGCGGGGATTGGGTGAACCAGGGATGGCTGTGGTGGGGTCTGAGCTATTCGGAGTTGCTCCGAGCAGCTCCGAGCAGCTCTCCCCATGGACATACCCATACAAAGACACTGGATGCGACCACTTAGCTGGGGGACTGCTATTGGGTCCGCTGAGAGTGCTAGTAGCCAGCAGGGAGGGTGAGGGGAGCAGGGAGGGCTGAGTTGAGTCTGAGCTGCTCGGAACTGCTCGGAACTGCTCGGAACTGCTCACTGTGCAGACATACCCATACTAAGACACGGGACACAACCACTTGGCTGGGGGGACTGCTATAGGGTCCGCTGGGGTGTTAGTAGCCAGGGGAAGCAGGGAGGGCTGGGAGGGTTAGGGTGGGGACCTGAGCTGCTAGTTTGGGGGGGGGGGGTCTGGGAGTTGCTCGGGGATAATGGCTCCAGCCGTAGTTACGGCACGCGACACGAGGCCACAGGAGGCGGCGAGCTGCTCATAAAGTGGTCCTTTCTGACCCAGATTAGGTATTACATAGTAGGTCCGTGCACCCACAACAGTTCATGGCTTTTATTGGCCACTTCAAATCTGTTAAGAATTCTTTCACTGGTCATCTATAAATAGCATGGGCAATCCCTTTGATGGTTGTTAGGCTGGTCGCTTATTTATAATCCCACTTGCCATAATCCAGCGGTCCCAAAGCATGCTGGGATGCAGGGTCGAATTCCCAGCTAAAATGGTTGCTGGTGTACAGACCCACTTTGAGAAACAGTGAGTCTGACTCGACAGGCTACTCATAAAGTGTCCCCTGCCCCGCCATTGTTGTCTGGCCAGGGCGGGGCAGCGGACAAAGCCGCCCCACCGGCCACGGGCCAGTTAAAACTCACAGTCTAGAATACATACTAGAGGTCTAGGCGTTATCTTCACAGTAGGCCTACTAAAGTACGTGACAGGGTATGCCTGAAATGAATTAAACGTGTGATCCGATACACAGTATTCTAGAGGCAAACTAAACTTAGCAGTTTTAAATTAAAGCTGAACAAATTAACAGCTTAAGGGAAATGCATATGGTTGTTCTTTTGAAGCTTACCATATATTCCGGGGTTTGAAGCCTATTTTTAATGTGCAAGGTTCATGAGAAAGGCAAGAGCGATACATACGAGAGGTCTAGATGGTATCTTCACAGTAGGTCTTCGTGCCAGTGCACTGCTCTAATGTATAACTGTAGTAATCTGATATACAGTATTCGAGTAGGAAAAGTAGGAAAAGTAGCGGTTTTAATTTAAAGCTGAACAAATCAAGTTAGTATAAGGGGGATGCATATATGATTGTCCTTTTGAAGTTACCCTACATTCTGAGGGGTTGAGTCTATATTGTCTTTTTAACGCCTAAGATTCAATACAAGGGCAAAAACGATACATATAGATATTTGAAGAACTAATCATCGATGGTAATTTTGGATCTACAATGGTAAGCCTAAACCTTGTGAGGAATTCCGCATAGTTGACACGGAATAAATATCCCAAAATAGACATACATAAAACCAAATTGTTTCATCTCAGAATTTTGTCTGACGACAGCGAGTCTAACAAAGCTACGTTGCGCGATCAATTCCAAGTTAAAATATAAACGTAAAAAAAACAACAAAAAAAACGCAAAAGAAACCTCACAAAAAAACCAGAGAACCTTCTGTCATCAGATATAACTTGTCCCTAGATATACACCCTAGTATGTCTGAGGGGACCACACCCTACGAGTACATAATATATATACAGCCCCAAAAAGGCGGGTATATTTAGTAGTGAAACCTGTGCAGTGGCCGGACTTCACACACAGTGAGCGGCAGCTGAAAGTGAGCCTTAGCGTGTTACGAACACATTCCTCTAACCGCGCCGTTAATCATTGAAGGGAACTATGGACGTTATTGAAAATCAATCCACGTGAGAGCAAAATAGACTCGCGAGGAAATCTCGGTAATTGATTGTGTACGTTAGATATCTGTGGGGTGGGAGGTTTGTAAATGGCCCTGTTGTGTTTCTGAGACCCGGCTAAGGAAAAGAAAATGGGGAAAATCATTATTGAATTGGACAAGTCTAATTATATATTGTAGTAAGAATTGTGAGTTGTCACAATGAATGTGTGAATCCTCTTATAGTGTGCGAGTAACTAATCTACAACTGCCTGTGTTCATTATGGTTTTGGGCTTTAAGGTTTCTACGTGGGAGTATATATATATATACATATAATATTATTTTGTATAGTGAGACCTATATCAAAATTATTGTTTTTGGTGCAGCGCTTACTTAACTGTTCGGGAATCTGTTGATATGTCACTAAAAAACCCGCCGCCATAAATGTTTTGTTCACTTGCATTCAAAACACCAAGCTGTACACTCTGTCATTTTTAAAGTTTTAGACTCTATGTACCAAGAAAGGATTTAATAAATATTGTTTATTTATTATGTCCAAACTAGTCACCTCATATTCCTTGTAATTAAAAAATTACTGTATCATATTATAATTATTTGAGACTAGGAAAGTAAATCATAAACATGCACTTATCTTTATAATACACACACATATATATCTGTATATATTATTATAGGCTACATCATTATACATGGAATAAAGGGAACCTGGCACAGGCCGTTATATACAAGGTCAGACAAAACTCGCTTTATAGTTTAATATGAAGGGTAGAGGTATTTGGCTGGCGTCCCTGTCGTGATACATGCCAGTTAACCCATATCCAGGGATCTATACTAATGGCTTATCAATACCTCACCACGTGCATGATTTGTATATGTAACGGTCGTTATTGCCCTGATAAATGGTATACCATATATAGTGGATGATGTTTACTGGCAGTGTTGAAAGTCTGTGGCGGTGGGCAAAATGTAGGAAAACATTACATTACAGTACCACATCCATAACTTCGCCTGCATTTTTAACTTTTTAGAGTCAATGTAACTAGGAGGATAAATGAATAATCTTATTTATTAATTTTCAAACCAATCACCTGTATTCGCTGTGTTACTTTGTTCTAACAATATTGTAAGTAAAAGATAAACACTGATTCAATAGTAGTCAAAATTAGATATTGCAATAAAGTTGTATATCTCTTATCAATATGGCTATTGTATAGGATGTATATATATACAGTTATTGTTACACACTCTTCTACTAACAGCGAATAGGAGTAATTTATTATTGGTCGGGTATTAATTGTATTTTGGGTTGGCATATCCAAACTGATTGCTATGAGTGAACAGGCACTTAAATAGGAGAACATAATGGCATATAGGTACACCGTAAAATGGTCATATAGTAATAGTACTAAACCACATCCTTCCCCAATAAAGACAGATGGAAAAAAGACAGAAACCTGACTGAAAATAGTCTGAAAGTAACCATTTATTGGGCATCCTATCCTTACCTTTTTTTTCTTTAAAAAAAAAAAGAAACTTCGGTTATTCCTATACATATTCGGGGAATGCCTACACGAGCCAGCTGTCGACCATTCCTACAATAAAGGCGGGGAGTCTGCCGTCGGTTGGTCTTTACTACGTCTTTTTACTATAGGACTGAATGGGTGTGTGGCGCTCCAACCGCGCCCCGCAGGCGGCCCTAGGTACCTTATGTTAGCGCGGCATTCATGGAAGAATCTCAGTTTTGAATGGAATTCTAGGAAGAAGGGCTGATGTTTCTGTGTTGGTTCTGTGAACAGAAGGCCTCGGGTGAGGTGAGGTGAAGGGGGTGTGTGGGGCTGGTGTGCGGGTGGATACAATCACTCAAAGAGTGATTGTATGAACTTATCCCACTGCCAACCTACAGCCCTAGTTAAGTCTTCCTCCATGGAGTTAACACCACTTGCCCTTTTAACATAGTATAGCCCCACCTACATGCTACCATAGATTATAAGAAACTATTAGTAAGGGGAATTCGACTGCATTATTCATTGCTAAATACACAGGAACTACAATGCTTTGAGCACATTCTTATTAGTAACTATCCTTTTTTTCATTAGCCAAGTCTCAATCTGTCATTGGATTTTATATAGAACTTTGAAAGCATAGGAAGGCGTGAGCCAGCAGAATAAATCCTAATCGGATACAGCTAATAGCAAGCACACTCACGTCATGCCATGTCATTAGTAAGAGTAACAGACAAGGACTAAGACAATCCTTCAATTATTCAATATTTTTAAAACAAAAAACAAAGTATACTACTTGAATTGCAATATTATGTACATTTGACTGCTCCTATATCGACACTTCAGGACATTTGCGTAGGCCCCCAAAAAGAGTTTCAACATCAAGCGAATGGCAATCCCATCGCCAAACTAAAGGCTATATTCCACGATGCGTTCCGGTCACTTGCGTCGTTCATGCATGTTCCATGATGTTCATGATGAACGCAAGTGGTATGGAACACTAGGTATATTCCATGATGCGTTATGCTTGCGTTCATGGAACGCAAGGGGAACGCAAGTATGAATGCAAGTAAAGCTATATACGATGTGTTCAGAGACACTTGCGTTCCTTAAAATACAGAAACGCAAGTTAACTTGCGTTTATATACCAACATGATGGTATCTGGAACGCAAGCTACTTGCGTTTCTGTATTTTAAGGAACGCAAGTGTCTTTGAATACATCGTGGAATATAGCCTTAACGCTGAATCTAGAGTGTTCCATGACAATAATGCAATATAACTGCCAATATAGCGGAAAACACATAATAATATTGCTGCACAATTTTAATAAATTCATTACTTCCAACCTTGTTTTTTCTTTCCTGATTTCAAACTTCTGGGCAATTTATCAAAACTTTTTAATCTGTACCTGTAGAAAATAATCCTCTAACCCCAACGATTTTTACAGTTAATTCACATTTCTATACGTGGAAATTCACACAATGTTTAATTGTCAATACATGTACCATTTTCAAAAACGGCAGTTATTCTGCTGGGCAAATGAGAAAGATAAAGTGAGCTAGGCTTTGGGCATGTGACAGATTTTAGCCGATGATTGAGAGTCATTCGGAGGGCCCTCGTCACACCTTTTGTGGTGGACCTAATTGCTGGGGTTAAAAACCGCAATAAGCGAAAGCCACTGTTCTGTGGAGAAGTCGTTATGGGGTGCCAAGCCTCCATCTGTCATTGGGTGACATTTTGTGTGCCACCAGAACCAAGAAGATAAATACTAAATTGGCAATTTTATGAGATTTGTGTAGATAAATCTTAGTTTTCCTGAATAAAATGACGTATTTTATTTCCTCCAACTCAACATGCGGTATCACCGTTTAAAATCACATCCTATAAACTAAACTTGTCCTTTTAAAAGAACATACTCATATAACTCATAAAAACCTATATTAAATGGTTTGTTGCCTGCAATGGATTTAGATCCATACTCATTTAACGAAACTTTGACCATAATGTGGCAAATTTGGTCATTTGAAAAATTTAAATGATGAGTCAACACTCGGCGCGCCATAACCTGGAATGGGAGGAAGCAGGGAGAACCGGAACTACCTCGGTGTATTGAGAACCCAGCCGCATTAGCTCGACTTTTGCTGACAGAGGAAAGTACTTTATTGTCGGAGCCCCTGTGTAATTGCGAAGAACAATACGAAACAGCAACATATTTTAAGTGGACTCTTCTTGGACAAAGTAAAGACAACTTGTAGTAAAAGCAATACCGTCATTTCCCCCTTAAAGTTTGTGTTCCTAAAAGGAATCTGCAATAAGGTAATGTGTAAATTGTGGAACCCTCATCGTCCGCCTACACGTGGTAAATATTGTGGCTTATTACACCCACGAACGTGGTGGTCATTCCGTCATCATTATTGGTTCTCCCAGTTCTGACCAGGGAGAATTGCCCAGAATTCGCCACAGTGGGGAAAATGGGATACTCCTTTGTCGCTTCAGATTCCTCTGTAATGATAACATGGGAGAGGAGCGGACGTATATCGCTGAGGTGTGACAGGGTGGGAAAATGGGTTCAAATGACATAATGTGACACATATTGACTAATGGGCATACATTATTGGGTAAAAGAACTTTTTCGGAATTGGTTTAACAAATTTATTCAATATCAGTGTTTGGTGGGTATAATAAGGACAAAATCACATGTGCAGGAGGTCCCCTGTTGACATATCACGTTCATTTATATATGCCCAAACAGACGTGATATATCAACTCAGGCCTCCTGGTCTTGCAAATTTCTCTTATTTGTTGGGTCCTCATAACATAGCCTGGATACAAAGAGCAATACTGAAACAAATAAACAAGGCATGGAGCATACACTTAACGAGTATCTTTATTATCATTATTATTATTAAATGCATCTTCAGGTTGCTCTGATCTTCCAGATGTCAAAGACAATTACATGAATGTTATTGATTACCATTATGCAAAATAGACTCATTTCCAGTCAAGAATACAGTCAAAATATTGCTATTATTCATGAAATGTCATACATAATATATAGCAATTTTATATATGTATGGTTCTCACTCTTCAAATACTGTTTAAATAGTGGTAGCTCTTCAAATTTTTGTATATTTCCAGGAATTTTATCCCAGTACTGTGTCATTTAAGAATATTACTTACTCTTCAGAAATGTATTTGCTGAATTTGTAATGTTGCTGGTATCATCGATATTTTAGCATATCACCTGCTACTTCTGCCTCCTGTGTGTTTCAAATTCAGGACCGGTTTGCCGAAGGATTTCAGAAAATAGTTTAGAAGACAGATTTTCTAATTAATTTTGAAAATCCATCAAATCTCGGTAAGAAAGGGGCTCAGGAAGAAAGTTCCCTGCGGGCTTGTTCATTTAGATAAGCCTTCATCCCTTCATCAGCAGTTATCACCAAAGCAATAAATTCTGGGGAAAGGGTCCCCCTAACATCCTACTAACGCTACAGCCATAAACATGGGCTGGCGGCCTTATGGCCGAGTCCAGGCCCGACTCTAGCACTGACCTTCCAATAAAGGCTGTCACTGTCCTTCTAATTAGTCCCCTTATTATAGCAGCTCCGCTTATAACTATGTTCTAAACAAGAAAATTGTTCTATATATCATACTACTTAATTTGATATAAAGCAAACGTGTTACTTTGTTTATTTTGTAATCGGTGTATCTCCTTTTTTGTTTTGGGAGGTATGTTACTTCCCACAGCTAAAATCAAGGCTGGATCTTCGTGGGTTTAACAATAATGAAAAAAGATTAACCGGAATAGGATGGAGATTGTAATTGGTTTTAGGACCATTGGACGCCATATTGGTTAGGAAAGAAAGCTTCAATGCAGACCTTTCAGTCATTGATCCATTGCTCGACTTGTAAACCAGAAACTTGGAATTACAAAAGAGAATCTTTGGATTAACAGGGCAGTACTCGCATCACTCCAATGTAGACCCAAACATTCATCCTACAACGTCTGTTGTGGCTCCAAAGCCCCTTGTCGCGTATCCTACTGTTAATTTAAACATTGCTTCATTTTGTAAGGTTTTCATCCTAGCCATATTTCATCCATCAAATCTTTCAAACTCTCATTACTGCAGATGGCAGCTTGTGAAAAACGGACCCTCATGATTCTGACAGATTGTAAAAGTGGCATTTTTAAACAGCGAACACTTCTGAGAACCTGTGCCAACCTGCGCCTACAGTTTGGGTTAGGTTGTCCTTGCATGTCTGTGCAATTAGACAACTCATAGTTGCAGTCCAATGTGACAATAAAACATCATCAGAATTCATATGCTTAATTCTGGAGACATGTGCTGATCTGGCCATTTCAGATCCACACTGTTCCAGAGGAGTAAGAAAGAGTATTTTTGACAATGCCTGCATTGTGATATGAGAATGAGGGATATCACTTGGAGAATAAGGAAAAGAACACTGCTCGTCTGCATATCAATATACTTTATGCAGATGCATAAAGTTGTGTCCCATTTGGAAGGCAAAATTTGACGTGGGCTTGAAACAAGCAATTGTCAGAAACCAACATAGGAAAAACATCATTGGTGGCTGACCAAAAGTTCTCAGCAGGTAACTTAACTATTGTCATCATATTGGGATGCTATGGATGACAGACCACCACTGACCAGAGAATATTTTCTGGTTCTGGGGTTTTAAATCACATGTTGGCAGGCTATAGCTGTATCCAGGCAAGCAGTGATGTAACAAGCATGTTCTGCAACCGTACTTTCTTGGTTAGTCTGTAACCTACCCAATTTTCACTTTACAGTTATGTTATTTTAGGTAAAGTTGAGACTTACTAAAAAAGAATGTTATGATAACATTATATTTTAGTGAAAATGAAACCTTACTATTACAGAACGTTTTAATTATGTTATCATAACCTGAAAGAACATTAACAGAATGTCACAATAACCCCACAGTGTGATGTCACAATGTTAAGTTCTAAAGATATCTTTGGGTGCCATCAAAATAATGCAACACGAACTAAAGCAGAGCTAAACAGGACATTATAATAACGTGATAATAACGTCACATTCTTGCTTGGGTAACCATTGGCAGCCAACTTACAGGATAAGACATGTTTGATTTTATCAGCAGAAATAGCATCGACAAGCTGATAAGTCAGCTGTCATTCAAATTGCCCGCGGACATGCTCAAACTCGTCGGAATGTTGAATTGTTTACTGCATTGTATTTCTCATCCCCCTGTGAAAATGAAATGATGCTAAATATATAAACTTTCATGTTAATGATTTGTTAGAGTAATTGCAATAGACCTTTTGCAAAATGTTATGACGTCTAGGTCAATTGAGGGGTCCCATAGTATTCAATGGAATCTTTGTTCGAATTTTGAATTGGGTGAAGTTTCTTATCACAGAAAGAAATATATCTGTACGTAATTCATCAAACCTTTGCCTTTTAGCTTTAGGGTACATTCATCTTCGAAAAAGCTCCAAACATGTTATTTAAAAGGTATCCAATAATAACCGATTCTTGGCAATCAGACTTTTACACCCATTTCTACTATGGAAAAATACACCGCATACAAATCATTAACAGGATGCAAAATGTTCTCCATTAAGCTGTTGCATTTATGAATAATGACTTGACATCATGCACATCACACTTTCAAACACTATCAAATTATTCATTTTTTCCCCCTCCTTGTTTCAAAAATCCCAGTAGAACTTTGTTTTGTGAATTATAGTTCTCAATTGTTGGTGGGCGATAAAAAGAGGAGATCCTAAGTGGCAGCTCAACGTGCTGGGCTTGGTTGACACATAAATTATGCATGTTTTCCCATAAATTAAGGGAAGGCCTGGGGGTCTGAACGATCAGTAATTGGGAGCAAGCCGTTGGTCTCGGTCTCCTCCTAAGGCTGGTTTCCACTAGCCGATTTTGCTCCCAATTTCCCAATTTCAAAAATCAGCATTTGAAATTTTGGTTAATCATGGACATGTTATATATCATTAAAACGGGGTTTTGCATTCTCTTTCAAATGAAATGTAGGATGCATGGTCCTTTGTCATATTACTGGTGAAATATAATCAATTGCCAAAATTGCGACCGTCAGAATTGGCTAGTGGAAACCAGGCTTAACAATGCACGGTTACAGTTAGCTTTTTTAGCACCCTTTGAGACCTGGATAGCTTGGGAAGTCTTTCCCGACAATCCCAGTAATTCTGGCTAAAAACACGTCATCGTCCACTAAGTTGTAATGCCGTCATTTATAGGCGAATCACAGGCGTGGTTTATTACAGATTGGGAAAAAAACGTAGAGATCCCCCACGTCCCATACGGAATCAGTATTTGGAGATTTCTCTCCTTTGCAGAATTGAGAATCAACGTATATTTTAACACCTAAGTTTGACGGATAAATATGCTTGAATTTCAGTACCTTCAGCGTATTTTGACACTGCTGAGTTTGCTGTTTCCTTTGTGATATTGCCATTAAGTGTTATTGTGGCAATTTAGCACTCTTTCTTGCTGGTTGAAGACAAATGTTTAATGTTTCCTCTAATGCGATTCGTGTTAGGGGATGGTGAAGGAAGTGTGCTTAAGACATTACATGCAGTGGGGAAGAATATGGAGTAAGTGATGGAAGGTCTGGAAAGATCAAAGATATAAAGAAACAAAGAAACTATCAAAGGAATATAACTTGAAGTTTCAACAACGATAATCACTAATAAATGCCTCAGAACTCAGGGACAAATTTCAGTAATAATCACGTCCCAGCCAAGGATGTGACGTTATTATAACATTGCAGCATCATTATGGTTGTTTCTGTATTTGGTTCTTGTTACGTTCTTTTGAGGACTTCCAATTAAGTCACTGCAATGTACTGAAGTGATGTTGCACTGTGGCATTACTACAACGTTCTTGTTACATTCTTCAACCCAAACAGTATGTTCTCATAACATTCTCTTTTGGTTTCATCCTTACCTCACCAAAAAATAATGTTATAATAGCATTTTCATTTGGCTAGGTTTCAACCTCACCATCAATAACGTAATTGTTATGTGCCATCTTAGTACATAACAAACTGACTAAAGAATTATGGACGCAGAACATTTCTGGTACATCGCAAGCTGGCTGAGGTATATTCAAAATGATTATGCATATTCATATTGATTGCACATCATTTTATAAATAAACCATACTACCTGTTAGGAGGGTCACTTTAACCTAAAAACACCACAATTCCATTGCACTTTCCCAATAACACCCAAGTCTGTTAACACCTCCATAAAACACGTTGATAAATGAATTGTCCTAAAAACAGGACTTTGAGACTAGAGATGGGGAACACGTTTCTCGGCACTAAGTGGGGAAGTCATTATTGGTGTCTGTGACGGCGTGCGTGACCCTGTCACCAACGAGCAGCTCGCGAGCAGCTCCGAGCAGCTTCGGGCAGCTACTCCAACAGACCCAGATTTAGTTACAATTACTCCAGTTTCCAAGGCACCGAAAACATGTTGTCGGTCCTCCGCGCAGAGGCCATTGACTCTGTTAAAGTAGTGGGGCCATAATTTCTGCAGTACTTAATACACCTGGTGCCATATCTTCGTAACTAATTTAGCTGATCAGGGAAAATTTGATTAGCCTGTCATGACCAGAAATTCTGTCTATCATGAATAATTATTACAACTAATAATTCCTCTTTGACACTATTTTGCTATAACACAATAAACTTTTGTAAAAGGCAAAATCACTTATCATGGGACCCTGATCAAATTTTCCCTGATCAGCCAAATTAGTTACGAAGATATGGTCCCTGTATGACAATGCATACTGTAGAGTGGCCATCCCAAGCAAGAATATAACGCTATTGTAATGTTGCAGCAGCATTCTGTTTAGTTCTACTTTGGTTCTTGTTATGTTATTTTGGTGGCACCCAAAAACATCTAGAACCTAATATTGGAAAGTTGCCCTGTAACGTTACTGTGATGGTCTTGTAACATTCTTTTATGTCATAATAATGTTATTATAACATTCTTTATTAGTAAGGTCTGAACGTTACTAAAATACAATGTTACTATGACTTTTTTTTTTTATTAAGTCTCAACTTTACCTAAAATCACATAACTGTTACTTGAAAACTGGGCAGGTTGCAGACTCACCAAAAGAGAATGGCCACAGAACGTACTTGTTACCTTGCTGCTTGCCTACAACTATTTACACGATGGATGTACATTCTAGTAAATGCGTACATGAGATAAAGACATACACCGTCTTACACAACTTTCATTCTTCAAAATAATGAAAATATCAAACAAGCATCGTATTAAAAGTAGCCTAAACGATATATTATTGATAGGGATCTCTTTGCTTCTCTATGAAACATAACTTTTTATCCATGAATTGTATAGCCATTTCTGCATCTGATGTTAAATATCAAGGTCATCTCTATGCTCTTATTCTGAAGAGGATAGACACTAATTCAAATAGGTCTCATACCTTGCCAGGCAGTCAGATAAAACTACATATCAATTATGTGAACTGAACATCTGTCTGTGCCATCAGATTCTATAATGGTACTGTTTTGGTTAGTCTGTAACCTGCCCAATTTAAGGTAACAGTTACGTTATTTTAGGTAAAGTTGAGACTTACTAAAAACAGAATGTCATAATAACATTATAATTTAGTGAAGTTGAGACCTTACTATTAAAGAACATTTTAATAACGTTATTATAACGTGAAATAACGTTACAAGAATGTCATAATAACGTCACACTGTGACATCACAATGTAAGGTTCTAAAGATGTTTTTGGGTGCCATCAAAATAATGTAACAAGGACCTAAGAGAACTAAACAGAACATTATAATAATGTTATAATAAAGTCATATTCTTGCTGGGGCACGACTCTGTTCATACCATCCCCATATATATACAACACCTGATGATGGTACTGCGTATTGCTGTCATGGCAACCAGAGGTGGGGAGCGTGTCCCCTGGTCTCTCACCACTCTGGCATGCAAACTACAACTTTGTGATTTACTAGGGGAAGTGGCGAACACATATACGGGGTAAAAACACGATGATGTGTTTGTAGATGTCTGTATGAAAACACAGCCTCACTAAAAGCCTCATCTTTGTTCAGGGTGGAATCAGAATTAGTATTCATTTGATTATCATTCATAGTGAGATGAATTTCAATATACGGTTTGCTCCATAGAATTAATTTTTATACCTGTTTTATATGGATTCTTCATTGAGATAAATTCAACAACAAAAATAGTAGGTTCTCATTAACAAAGCAAATCGTACATAGCTCCATATAATAAATAGTATTTGAAGTCTAATAACTACACCTTGACAAATACTGGCAAGGTTGGAAAAGATATTTCAACTGGTATCCCAGACTTACTTTTCCATTTCCTCTTGTCATCCTGTACTTTCCCTTTTATTTCCAGTATGTAAATTTACTTCTCTAATTACACTTAGCAGCACTTCATACTTACTTGGCTTTCCCCTTTGTACTTGATACTTACTTCACTTGGTTGTTTCTTACTTCTCTATTTCCACCTGAAAATAACTATGCTATTTCCATTTGCATACCCCATCCCTTCTTCGCTATTAATGTATTTCTCTATTACAGTTGTATCTTCATACCATTCTTTTATATTCAAACTGATCTTTTCTCCATTTCCATTTGACATGCAATTTCTTCCCTATTCCCTATTTGCATCCCATACCAATTCATATCTACACACACGGCATCCCATTCCTTCTTCATCTATCTCTCACCTTCTTCCCTCCATACCTCCCCACCTTGGAGGAGGCTATCTATAAGACCAGCTGACGCCCCTGCCTGCCGTCCTATCGCCATGCAGCTTCATCATAGGGAGACATGGGGGTAGACAAGGGGGGTAGATTGGGCCTGCAGTCAGACCTGTCCTTCACATGTCACCCACAGGCTGGGGAGGCTAGAGCCCTGAGTCTGATGACTGATCACACTAGACTCTCCTTTCTTAGCCCAACACCTGCTTTACAACTTGTTCAGACTGCCTTGGAATTCCATTCGTGATTCTTTCCATTTCTGCTCTGTTATGAATACAATAACTATTTGGAGAAATGTGAAATTGATTTTAGAATGAAGAAGTTGAAAAATAATACCTACATATGTCTGATCAATTTGAATAATATGTGTAATTGAAAATAGAAACTGAAATCTCTTTTAATGAGGTGATATGGACATGCCATGGGGCTGTTATGTCAATGTTTCTCCCCAGTCGCTCATAATTCTCTTTTTCAAAATGTGTTTGAAAAGGCATTGCAGGGATAGACACTGATCTAAGTAGCTAGTATCTGCTATGATGGGCGACCTCAAGGAGACTTCATTTACAATGTTTGGTTTCATTCCTCAAGGCACAGTAGACAGTCTAAATAGCGTCAATGGCTCTGTCATCCTCCTCATCTTCTGCTATGATTGTACTCTTTGGTCAAGTACATTCTGGATGGGATGCCCTGTTCCTAAATTTGGTTTGGATAAATATGTGTGTTTCTAAGACTGCGGAGTTAGTAACCAAGACGATTTATTAGAATATCTGCACTTACAAGCTGGGCGGCTCACTATAGAAAATAACCTTATATCTCTCAATCTGTAATTAATACAATTAGCCTTTTCGACATGGTTCACTCCATTGGGATTGGATAAACACACTGTAGGCAAAATTCATTTTGACGTTTGAAATCAAATCTATTGAAATGATCTCTAAAATAGAGAACCTATCAGAACGTTGGGTTCAGAGCAATTAAGGGTAGGAGATAATATGTGGCCGGCTGTCATGCATATGGTAACATACTATGCTATGCCACCCCAAGCAAGAACATGACGTTATTATAACTGCTTTGGTTCTTGTTACGTTATTTTGATGACACCCAAAAACGTCTTTAGAACCTAACATTGCTACGTTGCACTTTAATATTATTATGACATTCTTCTAATGTTCTTTCACATTATAATAACCTCATTATAACATTCTTTATTAGTAAGATCTCAACTTCACTAAAATATAATGTTATCACCTTATTTTTTAAGCAAGTCTCAACTTTACCTAAAATAACATAACAGTTATTTGAAAATTGGGCAGGTTACAGACTAACCAAAAAAAGTATGGTTGTAGAATGTGCTTGTTACGTCCCTACTTCCCTGGTACCAGTTCCAGCCCCACCCATACAGCCCCGCAAACCCCAATGACTATATTTTCATGACTTGGTTCTATTCACGAACCCAATTACCGACGACGTCTTGTTTTTCTCCCCGTAAATGACATTTTAGGAAGTAGAGTTACCCTTTTAAAGTAAAAGAAAACGATCACCTTTTTTTCAATCAAGAGACCTTGACACAGTATTTATTACCCTAAAACAAACAGAGATGATTATTAAACTTAACCTACTAAGTAATTGCTTTGTACTGGTAGGTAAGCAAATGTGTCCCTTACCGAAGCCTAAAATTAGCCGCCATTTGAAAACAAGGCTCTTGCAAGAAGGACCACTCCCTGGTTACGACTTGGACACTTCCAGTCTAATTTCACTGCCACACAGCCCCACCACATCACACCTACACCACCCCCACACCATTTCCATCGCCCCAGACATTGCCACTTTAAGGCCTCCCCCACAGATCTACCCTTGACATCTTACCCTGGGCCAGCCGGCCAGGGGGCAGGGGGGAGGGGCACTGACTCTTTGAAAGTTACTACCCACTGCCAAACTACCGCCCCCCCTTTTTTTGTGCCTTACCGCTCCTGAATTTTGGTTGAATACCCCTTATTTTTCGAGGACACAGATCACCGCCCCCCAAAATCAGGGTGTATAAAAAAAAAGAGTAAACAAATATCACCAAAACTGCCTAAGAAAACTTGTGATACAATCTGATTAGATTTTTTTTGCATAATAAAGTAACAATACAGCTTAGTTTCAAGTATACTGTTCTATATAATATATATATATATAGTTCACCACCCCCCCTTTTTGGCTGAAAAAAGTGGTCTAACGCCCCTCAATTTTGACGTACATCACTCCCGCTTCGCGGGTCCCTTTGGCAGTGGGTACCTTTTCAAGCTCCCCCCCTACCAGGGCTAGCCCACCAACAGCCAGGGTGTTGGCTTGGGAAATAGCTCGATCCCTCCTCTTAAAGCTAACTGCTATATTTTGTACTCATTCAGGAACACTTATAACAGATTCCCCCCTCCAGAACTTACCTTTTTTCGTGTGTATTTGTTTAAACGTGTTCATTTACATGGTGGCATTTCAAACATAAGTTTCCCAAGCTAAATTATTATTTCATTCTAGACGTGATGTTTCTCATTCGTAATGCTCTTCCCCCAATATCATGCAAACAAAACAAATATAACTTGAGGTAAAACAGCCTCATCGTACGTTTCAGAAGACATCCTAAAATACTAGTATTCACAATATGTAATGTCTCAATACTGTACACCATACACACAATAACATACGTTTACACAGACAGACAAACAGACAGACACACAAACAAACGAACGAACAGACACAAAATATGGCACACTCACAATCTGCATGTAAATTTACATAATACATTAAAGCCCAATACCCACTAAGCAACTTTTTCACGGTTTGGCAACAGATCGGCGCCAAAATTGGCCGATTCCTATGATCACCTGTTAGTATGGTATGTTGAAATGTGCATGTTTGATCTGAATTTGCGCTGAAATTGGCCGATTCTAGGGGGCAGAATCAGCTGATTTTAGTCGCTCAGTGGGTATCGGGCTTATTGATGACTTGGTGCATTGAAATGCATTAACAAAGATCCATCCCACCGAAATCCCGCCGAAATCTTTAAGTGGCTCTGGGTGTTGGCCGGTGACGCCCCTCCTTTAAGTTATAGGAGGTGAATAATAGTAGGGTGTGTGTCTGTGTGTGGGTTCTGCCCCTCCCCCACAATCCTCACCCCCTACCCTCCTACCCCCTCCTACCCCTTTACCCTCGACAATCGGGCGCGTGTCGGAAGGCGTCGTAAGGGCGCGGCAGGTGGTCCGCGCCTTTGTCGCCTCCTGCCACCTTCCACTTCAGTCTACTTTATTTACTTTGCGTCGGGCAAGTGTCTAAAGACTGAAAGATAGTGTGCGGTCTACCCCCGTGCTAGGAAATAAATAATCAATATTGTTTCCAAGAATTATTGTAACCGTTGGGTTCAAATGTATTTTAGTGACTGTATATGGGTAAGTCTTTTTTTTTAGTTTGTCAGTTACGTTTTTATAATTTAACTGGAATTTATTGCTATTAACCATTATTGTTTACAAGCAATGTCGATTATATTCAAATACGGATTTTATTTTGTGTATTTAGGCTTCAATGAAACCCCAGAGCGCCACTTTATCGTGTTTATAGAGCTTTGGAATCATATCCTAAGCGGTTAATGCATTATCCTTTGTTTGTTTAATAATGAGACAATCCATGAATCATTGACATTTATCTCGACATTTTTCCTTATCAGTTTACTCTCCGCTTTCATCCCAGTCTTAACTGTTCCTAGGCAAAACACGCCAGACTTGTTAAGGAGCTAGCGATTCCGAAAATCCCATGACATTTGCAATGGGAGCGATTCTCGTTTTCATGCATACTGTGCACCTGCAAGGTAATTCATCATTACAGACAAAACAATTAAAACAATAGGATTGAGAGATTTATTAGATTTACGGTAAATTATGATAGCATATTCAATTCAACATTGAGAATATAAAGTACAAACAAAAGAAAACATTAAGTGTTATATTCCTATTGTGCCATACGAAAAATGATATTAAACAGGAACGATAATTTTATATATCAGCCTTGGGGCAGGAGAAGCTAGTATTTTATGCTCCTGTTTGGATATCTAGCCTTAAGGACGAATGGAGAATTCAGGCTTTAGGCCTATCACAGCAAACAATACTATATTATTATAATCCTTTCTCATTAGTGAGGCGCCCTTCTAGAGTAATGACACGAACCAATATATTGTGATGTGGATTCCTATAGGCCAATACTAAAAGAATTCACCCTACCACAGATAGCTGATTTACAGTATGTTATGCACCTGCAGATTAATGTCGACTGATTTTGTCGACAAAAACACAGGGAAACATTATAGAAAAAATACAAATATTTGCTATGAATCTGTCTGTACTTGATAAATTTTCAAACAAATTTAAGCAATAATAAACATATACCAATACCAATTGAAGAGTAGCCAATGAACATTTTCTACCACGTTAAGCCAAATTGAGGCCATGGTTAATGAAAATGTCTATACTTAAGCCGTGTGATTCGTCGACAAATTTCCCAGAATGCACTTTGATCTAGGCTAGTCTGCAGAATAAAGACAGAAAATATGTTATCCGTGGTAGGGAGAATTGGTATCAAAGTGTCCATGGGAGAGCTCACTGCACAGACTCACAAAAAGGTGTAGGCCCCTATACATCCATACAGCGCAGCATTAGGACACAGGCGTTTGATATGAAAGTAGTACACTAAAAGTGGACCCTGCACCTGGTGTTCCCGCTCCCCGCCTCAGCCCTGTGTTCTGCAGTCTTAATCTACTCAGCCCTCTCCCAGGACCCCTTTTTAAACCATAGATCATCATCTCCTGATATATTATTCCCACAAGTAAAAGATGCATCATACAAGCTTTGCACCAGTTCGTCCGCGTTATTTCTTATTATGCGAACGGAAATAAAAACCAATGATTAATTGTGTTTACGCAAATTAAATGTCGAGGAATTAGTAATTTCGCTGACTGCTGTGCTAGTTAATCAGATGGGGCCATTAGTTATGGGAAGGTAGGTAAAATGTGAGGTTTGCTCAGCCGTCAGCGTGGGTATCCTACTCATAGGTCTTATGCAGCTCTCTCTCTCTACAATTACACGAGAGATAAATTGAACCTATTTCCGAATACACGATGACATTTTATGATGTGAATTCGTCATTCATTCGCTGGCGTACTTAACTTATTCATAAAATGCTGAAAAATGAATTTATAAGAAATAATAGCTCATTTCAAGGAAATGTCAACAAACTTTAATTTGCTAGAGTTGCATCTAAGGGACGTGGAAATAATAGATATTTTGTACTAAGGCCAAAATATAGTTGTGTTCAGGTTCCATAGGTTGATAAGAATAAAACAAATACGAACATCTATATCGTGTCTCTTTATCAAACATATATAATTTCCTTTAAAGCATTTTTATTTAATTTTAATAACTTTTTGCAAAGTCGTTTTAAGTCAGGGCAAGTATTAGGGTAGGTCGGGTTATCTGAATGCAACCATGTTATTTTAAGTTTAAGGAACACTGTTCTCAGTGCGTTAGTTCCCCGACGCTTTGTAGGGTTTAACTCACTCCTTGATGTTTTGCCTCATGAAATATGATTCCAGAAATGGTAACTCCTTAATCCTCAGGCTCCCTGGTGAGTAACGCCGAGACGTTGTCAGACGAACGTCCGGAGAGGCTCACTTTATCAACCGGATAGACTCTAATGAGTTCTTCTATTTGAGTAATCTCTATGAGCTATACCGCTTAAGCGAGTTCCGCCACCAAGATATCAATTTCCTTTTGTACCTGAGGTTACATTGTTCTCTAGACCGTCTCTGAAAAAAAGTCATATTAACCACACATTCTATTTCTGAAACTTTTTCCCCACTTAAATTATTTGTTATCTATTGTTTGTAATATAATTGTCTGATACCAAGTTCCTATCAATTTCCGGTATCTCTAATCGGCCAGATTGAAAAAGACACAGGATAGCGTTCCATAAAAATTTCGCGATGATCATTGTGTGTCAAAGCACGTTCATAAAAAAGTCACGTTACTCGGAAAAATATCGCCAAGGCTTCACAGGAGTATTGTGATGATGATTCAAAATATCGCAGTTTTAAAAATATTTAATTTCACAAAGATTGATATATCAAAATATATGTATGTGACCAAAGAAGAATGTTATATAGTTTCAGTTTGATGAAAAAAATAATGCACAAAAAACAAAAATTCCAAATGGCTTTAACATTTTTTGGTATCGTATCATATCCTAATCAGGATAATCGCAAAATATTTTTATGGAATGGCCCCCCTGGTGTATGTATGGAATACAGATACCCCTTATAACACAACCCGTCTCACACACGTATAAATGGCCTCCAGCCTTCACCTGCCTATAGACCGCTATCCGTGTGGCACTGCCGGGCTGGGCAAAGGGAATAAAGGAAATAAAGGAATATTAACGACCCTGTACGACCAAACCCTGGCCGGCCTGTATCCGCAGAGACAAAAGCCTGAACTAAGCCTGCCTGTCTTCAGCATGGAGGCCATAAACATCGCACCAGACGCTGCCAGCCTGGGGGGCTGAAATGGGAGGGGGGGGGGGGTACTTGTCTGGAGAATTTAGTATTTGAAAATGACCAGGAAATATAAATCCTACATTTAATAAAAACACAAAAGTTTGAATGCTGAGTTAAACGTATTTTATTTTAATAAATACTTGTTTGGAGATGGAAAATTACCAAAAGATTATCCTGGATTGCATTCAGCCGATGGCTCAATGTGTAGTGCTGATCTAAGTATTTAATCATTATTTATAGATGTTCTAAAGGTAATGGAGAGGTAAAGAACAAGTTCTGAATAATTCCTGTTTTACGTTTAACACATTTCAAAAGCACATCCCATGAGCGATTAGTTCAAATGACCATCAAAAGGTAACTTGTAAACCCTGGTTATGTATGTAATAGTATTTAAGTATCTGTAAGCTTGACGTGGGTACTTACGTCCATAGAACGAGTACCCCCCTCCCCCCTTCAAACCCGACCCACCTCCCTTAAGACGCCACCGGCCCCAAACAGACGCTCTCCTCTCAAGTCATTCGTTTGCACTCATCCAATCTATTTGTCATTATTTTCGCATTTCCTTCCAGCATCCTCTCATATTGGGAGAGATTTATTTGTCTTTGTTAGAGGCGAGGGATGGGCGGCTTGGAGGGGTCAGGGCAGCTCTTCCCATTGAGTGGGGGCCGGGCGTTTTGTCTATGGTATACACGCCCCTCGTCTGGAGGGAGGTAGGCGGGGGGCGGGGCGCGTGACGCCGATAATAAACACGTTTTCAATAGGTGATGGGTGGGTGGTGATGGCCTTATAGGGTGGGGATGGAGGAAACTGCTGACCAGTCCTCTGTGGAGGGATAGATTGGAACTCTGTGGAGGGATGGGGAGGCTGGCCCTCTTTGGAGGGATCTGGGGACCAGAGGGATGGGGAAGCTGGTCCTTTTTAGAGTGACCATACGACCAACCTTCTGTGGAGGGATAGGGAAGTTGGCCCTCTGTGGAGGGATCGGGAGGCCGTCCATAGAGGGATTTGAATCCAGACCTTGAAAGGCTGGCCCTCTGTAGAGGATACGTTGAACCTCTGTGGAGGAATGGTTGGCCAGGCCTCTGTGGAGGGATAGAGAGGTTGGGAGTGTGGCTTTCATTGGAGTAGTGGGACCCTATCCCTCTATGGAGGTATTAGGGGGCATCTTCTGGGCAGGGGAGGCCCTTTGGAGGGATTGGGCGGTCAACTCTCTATGGCGGGATTGGGAGGTCGGCCATGTGTGGAGGGATGAGTTAGCCAGTCCCTCTGTGGGGGAATGGGGAGGTTGGCACTCTGTGGAGGGATGAGGCAGTCAGCCCTCTGTAGAGGGATGACGAGGCTGCCATCTATGGAGGTATGGTCAGGCCGCCCTCGGTGTAGGGATGGGTGGGTGAACCTAAGTGGAGGGATGGAGCAGCCAGTCCTCTGTGGAGGGGTGGGGCTACCAGCACTCTGAATAGAGATTGAGCAGCCTGCACTCTGTGGAGGGATAAGGTAGGCAGCCCCTTTTGGAGGGATGTGGGCGGAATTGGGAGCCATAGGATGGCCGTCCCTCTGTGAAGGGATCATACGACCATCTCTATGTGGAGGGATGGGCGGGGGGGTGGATATCTGTGGAGGGATGGGGCAGCCCTCTATGGAGGGATGGAACATGCCTATGTAGAGGGAAAGAGAAGCTGGCCTTCTGTGGAGGGATCGGCCGGCCAGATTGGGTTAAGACCACACATGGTAGTTGGCCGCACGGGGATGTACAGTCTGAGAAGTCTGGGTATAGATAGCATGACTGGCCCTAGAACGTTTAGAGGGAAGGTGTAGCAACTGGGTTCTAATGCTGAGCACGACATGGGCCTATTCCACGTGGGGTCAATAATAAAGATTGTAAGGCCATCCATGAAAGAGGGAATGGATGGCATGTTTAGGCATGTTTAACATTATAAACATTCAGAATTGAAAAGTAGGATAATAAATACATGACATTTCTCCACAGATTGCTTTAAAGGAAGAAAACTTTTGTAACTGCAATGTTTTCTACGGGCAATACAATTCGAAATATGGCATATTATCAGACTAATCGTATCACAATAAACAGTCAAATTTTGCAATAATTATGAAAAAACGCAATCCAGACACTACCCTTGTCTTTGCCAGACACGAACATACATGTCCGTTTCGGACATGGATCAGCTTTGATAAGAGAGGAAACCAAAAATAAATGTATACATGTATAACAAGTGACGCTTGAATAAAGATTTGACGCCCGTATGACGTAAAGTGCAAACAACTCACCCAAGTAACGTACAATGGGCGTCTTAATATGTGGCACTCCATCTCCAAAACAGGCAGCCACCCGCCAACATACATACAAAGGTCGGAGTTAAGTCTAAAAGAAACAAAGGCGTGGAAAAGAGCTGCACTGACACGTCAGTGGCCGCCTGCAGGTGACTCCCAGCTGTCTGCTGAAGGCAGGCTGCTGTTTTCGCGGAAGGAGCTGTCACTCCTTTCCCAAGTCTCTCGTCCCACCTCCTCCCCCACCCCTCCCTTACTACATTTCCCCCTGCGCCCTCCTTTAGCATGTCCCCTACCATCCTTCAGACTCCGACCCTCCCAATGTCTCCCTTCTCTCCCTTCTCTCCTTACCTCTCCTTACACATCTCCCCTCACCTTCCCCTCGTCCTTCCTCCCTCCAACTTCCTTTTATTTCCCTTTCCAACTGCCCTTCATTTCTTCCTCCAATCATCATTATCTCCATCCTTCCCCAACCTCATGTCCCTCTTCCCGAGTCTTCCCCCCCCCCCCACTCATCCCAACCCTACTTACCTATCATCTCCTCCCCCTCCCCACTCCCTCAGTCCCTCCACCTCTCTTTTCCCCTCGCTCCTGTCCAACCTACCCCTCCATCCCCCTCGACCCTTCTCTCCTTCCCCATTTTCCCAATATATTTTACCCTTATATCACCTCCAACCATCTTTCTCACCCACTTCCCCCCCGTCCCCTCCCACTTCCCCCTCTCCTTCTCCCTCCATCTCCCCTTTTCTCTTTCTCCTGTCCCATCCCCCCTCCATCATTTTTTGCATGATCACCTGCCTCCTTCCCCAATCTCTTCACTCCTTCCCCCATCCTCTACCTCTTACCTTCATATCCCATTCACACACCTTCCCCCCAATATTACCTCCCCAGCCCCACCTCATCCCCCATCTTACCCTCCTCCTCCCACCTCCCCACTACCTCGTTCTTCACAACAGGCGTTCTGCACGCGAAGAGCGCGCCCTCATCGCCTAAAGTCGTCGCCAGAGTCGCCACTGTGGCCCCTGTCGAGTCGCTCTGACGTGGGGGGTGGCGTCAAGTCGCCACCTGCGACTTGCTCACGCGACCTGAGACGTCGTGATGAATGACAACATGTGACACGGATCTATGGCAACGGAAGGTTAAGGGGGAAGGGTAGGGGTAGGGGGAGAGGGGAGGGAGGGGGAGGGGGCAAAAACACCTTAAAGATAACTCTAACTGCACACTACACGGCAACACGTCATTTTATTGAGCTTGTCTCAAAAATGTTGCTAAACCAGAGACTTAGCAAGCAACTTTTTTTATTTTTAATTTAGACATCTCTTCAATAGCGAAGGTCTTCCGATGTAGATGATTGTACAGAAAATAATGAACAGAGTAATTAAACAAATATGAAATTATATATACATAATGCGAGGTACCATATCTCATACATATTATAAATATCATAAAACAATAACCATTTCTCACTTAATCACAATTTTTATCCGACTTTCAAATATGATTATGGTTAAATGGACAAGGGCGCTCAATAATATTTTGCTGTTTACACCTTACACAGATGTTGGAGGTAATACTATTTTATTTGTCTTGAAATAGGCTGTATGTGCGGGGAACTAAGTACCCAAATAGA
Source organism: Lepidonotus clava (assembly GCA_936440205.1). Classification (NCBI taxonomy): domain Eukaryota; kingdom Metazoa; phylum Annelida; class Polychaeta; order Phyllodocida; family Polynoidae; genus Lepidonotus; species Lepidonotus clava. The sequence goes on along the minus strand of OW387142.1, from coordinate 10,396,734 downwards.
AACCAATTAAAAGAACTTATGAAACCAATTTAAGTCAGTGACATTTTATCTAGTTTTATGAATTATTTTTAGAGTAGCTTACTATGGAAAACCAATTTTCTTAACTTCCGCTACATTATAGTATGGATCCGACTTTTCTATTTTAAAATAGTAATATAGTTTGAATCGTGCTTCTCTATCTTCTCATAATTATGGAAAGTTTATATGTGGGATTTGATTGATCATTCCCTTCAGCAGTGGGCGCTATCCCTCGTACACGTTGAGTATAATGCCCTGTTTCCACTAAGCGATTTAACCGCCAATTATTTGGTAATTTATTACTTTTAACTAGTATTATAACAAAATATCATATAATATCTTACATACCATTTGAAAGAGAAGTAAAATGCTTTCTAATGGTATATAACATGTTTGTGATTAACTAGCATTCCCTCTGCCGATTTTGAAATCGGTAGTAAAATTGGCTGATGGAAACAGGGCTTAACCCCTCTCCTCCAACCCCCACTCCCACCCCACCCAAGGTAATCTCACCCCTATCTCACAACCACCTGCCCCACCCATACACCCCTGGAGCAACTCACGACACCCCAGTACCCGCGAGCAGCTCCTACCAAGGTCAGGGAGGAGCAGGTAGACGGCAAACCGACCCTGGAGGAGCTGCTGACGACATCCCCCTACACCCCCTGACACCCACCACCCGACCTACCACGTGCAGAACCCGACACGCACCATACTCACGAGTCATCGCCCGTTTGCCGTGAGCAGTACACGGAAAGTGGAACGACTCGCGAGCAGCTCGGCATCAATAGCGACGAGGGACTCAGAGCAATAGACCAGCCGTCAGTTATAGACCCCCCTCGGTCTGGGGCTGTTTAGGCACTAAACGATTAGAGGGGGAAGTAATGAAAAGTATACCATGCATGGAGGTAGACAACCGAAAGGCTGGCAACCAAAGAAAAGCAACTAGCTTGATTGAATGTATGAATGCTGTCTCAATAGCACAAATTGTCACGAGACATTGCAAGGAAAACTCACATGTACATTTGATGAGATACTATCCTCTTCTTCTTCTTCTTCTTCTTCTTCTTCTTCTTCTTCTTCTTCTTCTTTCCCCGTTTCCATATACACAGCTGCTAGGGAGAGAAACCCTGAAGTATCAAGTAATGTTAACGAAGTGTATAACTCATTTTAAATTTATGGAAAAATCGTATGATTTAAGTTAATAATGTCTCCATCATTATAATCAACGATTCACCTTTCTGAAACTCATTAGCATTTCTCACTAAAACTGCCCAGCTATTGTACACATATGAAAATCACCTAGTTGAAACCACATACTATCAACATGGGCTGAGGTACGGAGGGTTGGTGGGGAAGCATCCAAATCGACTGGAGGACTCCAGTGCCTTTGATGTGGGGGTGTATGAAGCCATATCATATCAATCGCCACCCATGCCTGTGGACAGCTCAGTCAGCGTCCCCCCAGCGTCCCCCCCAGCGTCCCCCCAGCGTCCCCCCAGCGTCCCCCCAGCGTCCCCCCAGCGTCCTGCGGACCTAATGAAGTGTACACCAGCCAATGGGGACCGTAAAAAACGGGACTCATTGTTTCTGTTTTGTCACCGTCGCCGTCTTGAGAGTGTCTTTGGGGGAATAGTAACCGACAACAGATAGAGACGTTTCTACTCAGGATGGCCCGGGCTCTTTGAAGCGGTTTTAGATTTCTCTGTTTCTATTTGTTGGGCGGCGGACAAAAAGGTGAAGCTATACACAGGCGAGGAGAGGATTCACCTGCGGAGTTTCTTTGGATTAGGGGGATAAGGCGGAAGAATATGTCCCTAGAATCTAGCAAAAAAACCGTTAAGATTTGTCTACCTGATTTTGAATAGCTGATGTACACGAAGATAGTACCCTTCCATTCTATTTATGATACTATACTATATAACATAATTTATTTATTCTTTTCCTTTTTATTTATTGATCCAGGCTTCACGATTTTCAAGCTGGGAAGTTTTAAAGTTATAAAAGTTGTGAAGAGAGTTGTTATGTTATAATATGAAAATGGTGATGTGTGTTTTGATGATGATGGATCATCAGATATACGTATATATTATATATATATATATATAATGAAGTATATATATATATATATGTATATATATATATATATATATATATATGCTTGTAGTATTATAGTATTGTGAAGACGTGGTCATGTGATCATATTTGGGTGATCACCTCATGACTATCAAGAGCACATCGTCTGATAATAAATCAAAATTTATGAATAATTCGAAATCTCAACTCACAAATAGCAGAAAAATGTATGTTAAATACCTTAGAAATGTAAATAGTTTTGATTCTAAATTGATCACCAATATGGTGTCATGCCATAGTGGCCAGTTATGACGTCAACTTAAACTGCACAATGTCTATACTCGAGGTATGAGCTACAATAACTTGTTTTCCTATGGATGGTACACAAATGTAGGTCTGAATATAAAGTCTTTTAGATAGCCAAATCAAAGCAAAATTAATTCTGACTAGGACAAGCAGCCATGTTCCTTTACTCCACTATCACACCCTTAGTCCTTGATCTGTTGTCTAGTCCAACTATACCCTGAGCCCCTGATGTGTTGGCTAGTCCAATCACACCCTGAGGCCCTGATGTCTTCACTAGTCCAATGAAACTCTGAGTTCCCAATCTGTTGGCTAGTCGAATCACATGTTAACTCCACAAGTGTTCATCAGTCCAATCACATTATGAGTCCCTGATATGTTGGCTAGTCCAATCACACCCAGAGTGCCTGATGTGTTGGCTAGTCCAATCACTGATGTGTTGGCTAGTCCAATCACTGATGTGTTGGCTAGTCCAACCACTGATGTGTTGGCTAGTCCAACCACTGATGTTTTGGCTTGTCCAATAACACTCTGAGTCCCTGATATTGTTGGCTAGTCAGATTATACTCTGAGGGATTATACTCTGAGTCCCCGATGTGTTGGCTAGTCCAATAACATTATGAGTCCCTGCTAATGTTGGCAGGTCCAATCACACCCTGAGTCCCCAATGTGTTGGCTAGTCCAATCACACCCTGAGTCCCCGATGTGTTGGCAAGTCCAATCACACCCTGAGTCCCCGATGTGTTGGCTAGTCCAATCACACCCTGAGTCCCTGATGTGTTGGCTAGTCCAATCACACCCTGAGTCCCCGATGTGTTGGCTAGTCCAATCACACTCTGAGTCCCCGATGTGTTGGCTAGTCAGATTATACTCTGAGGGATTATACTCTGAGTCCCCGATGTGTTGGCTAGTCCAATCACACCCTGAGTCCCCGATGTGTTGGCTAGTCCAATCACACCCTGAGTCCCCGATGTGTTGGCTAGTCCAATCACATTATGAGTCCCTGATGTGTTGGCTAGTCCAATCACACCCTGAGTCCCCGATGTGTTGGCTAGTCCAATCACACCCTGAGTCCCCGATGTGTTGGCTAGTCAGATTATACTCTGAGGGATTATACTCTGAGTCCCTGATGTGTTGGCTAGTCCAATCACACCCTGAGTCCCCGATGTGTTGGCTAGTCCAATCACACCCTGAGTCCCCGATGTGTTGGCTAGTCAGATTATACTCTGAGGGATTATACTCTGAGTCCCCGATGTGTTGGCTAGTCCAATCACACCCTGAGGCCCTGATGTGTTGGCTAGTCCAATCACACCCTGAGTCCCCGATGTGTTGGCTAGTCCAATCACACCCTGAGGCCCTGATGTGTTGGCTAGTCCAATCACACCCTGAGTCCCCGATGTGTTGGCTAGTCCAATCACACTCTGAGTCCCCGATGTGTTGGCTAGTCAGATTATACTCTGAGGGATTATACTCTGAGTCCCCGATGTGTTGGCTAGTCCAATCACACCCTGAGTCCCCGATGTGTTGGCTAGTCCAATCACACCCTGAGGCCCTGATGTGTTGGCTAGTCCAATCACACCCTGAGTCCCTGATGTCTTCACTAGTCAAATCACACTCTGTTGGCTAGTCAAATCATATGCTAACTCCATGTAATGAGTGTCTATTAGTCCAATCACATCATGAGTCCCTGATGTGTTGGCTAGTCCAAGCACTGATGTGTTGGCTAGTTCAATCACACCCTGAGTCCCTGACGTGTCAGCTGGTCCAGTCACTCTCAGTTCCCGATGTTTCAGCTAGTCCAATCATACACCGGGTCACCATGGAGACATGCCATCAGATTATGGGACGTTTCAGCGCAACCAAAATAACTCACGTGATTGATTATATACTAGATGTCTTTGGGCAGGAGCTCACTGTTCAATATAGATCTATGGCCCCCAACCTTAAAATTACCTGCGACAACAGCAAAAATGTACACCAGCCAAAAATGTATATGTGTTTAGAATCTATATTCAGCCGTATGTCAGTAAGGCTGGGGAGGGGGGACTTATTTAAAATTGAGGCGCCCTATCCAGAGGCTAAAATTCTGCATTAAATAATCTAAATTTGGCAAAAACTAGGGGGGGGGGGGGGGGCGCTTGCCTCAGGCATCCCCCTCTTAATCTTTCCTTGTATGTTATTTTGCAGTACACAGGTGTTGACATTCAAAACTGATCAGCTTAAAGTTATCTGCAGAAATAAGTGAAACCTTGACATTCACATGACATTAGTGTTAAAGTATCTTCTACCAGACATTATTAATTACAAGAATGTCAGAAATAACAATACCTCGCCTTAAGGCATTTTATTTTGCCAATATACTGGTAGTTCGAACTTGCCTATTAAAGGTATTCACAAAATTAATACAAAACGCTGTATATACATGCATTTCTTTCTGTTTTGAATAGTTCCCTCACAAATAACTGAACTTAACACCCGCACTAGATTTTGTTTATTTCTGCAATCATGTCTTATTACCAAGGTTATTCTACTGTTACCCGTATATACCTCTCTATATGTACCTCATAGTAAGCCTCTATTCCATATACTGATTTTGATATTGCCGATTTTGCATATGTTTGATTTTCGCCAAGACTATGCCACGAAACCTTGCATTCCACATCCCATTTGAAAGATATTTAAAAACCTTTCTGGTGGCATATAGCATGTTGATAACTAACCGTTAGGGGCTGTTCAGAAATGACGTCATGCTATTTTTGACCATTTTTGACCCCCCCGCTACATGACGTCATTTATAGATGGCTTCTTATTCCAACTGCCGTTTGGCTCTATCCCAGACTGCTTAGCGCCGATGACGTCACGCCGCTTGTCGTTATTGGTGACGGCGTCTTGGGGGACGCGGTGACAGATTACCGTGCTTGGTCTGTAAGTAGACGGGCACACTGCACCCCACCCACACGACAAGGGCGCACGATCAATCCCAACCAAGGATGCGACGTTATTGTAACGTTGCAGCAACTTTCTGGTCGGTTCTGTATTTGGTACTTGTTACATTCTATAGATGACTCCCAATTACGTTGCTGCAACCTACTGCCATGACTTTGTACTGTGACGTTATTACAACATTCTATTTATGTCCTTCAACCCAAACAGAATGTTCTTATAATGTTCTGTTTTGGTTTTGTCCTATCATCACCAAAGAATAATATTAATGTTATGATAACATTCGTATTTGGTGAGGTTGAAACCTCACCATCAATAACATAGCCTAATTGTTACACACCATCTTAGTAAGTAACAAACTGACTAAAAAAGTATGGTCACAGAATGTGTCTGTTTATGTCGCAAGCTGGCTGGGATATTACCGTGCTGGGTTGGTAAGTAGACGGGCATGCTGCACCCCCATCCCACACGACAAGGGCTCACGATCAATGCGCATGCGTATCAAGACGGCCCCCCAGACCAGCCTGGTGACGTCGGATTGGTTAGGGAGCTGATTGTGTTTTATGTCCTCGCGAAATTTCAGGTCATGGCACGGTTGGAGCAAATCCAGGTCAATTGTTTGATTTTGAGTTTAAGACAATAGTGAATAGAGAACAAAGCAAAAGTGCAAGCAGCCCTGTGCCTTAATGGATACTATAGACCTTGTGCAGACGTGGTCACGTGACCACATTTTGGTGATCACCACGTGCTTAACATATCCACGTGGCTAGAAGGTAAACCTAAAATGTATCAAGTATGATCAAAGAAAATTGTTTTTTTTGATAAAGTGTAATTATCTAAGATAAATTCAGTAGAAATAATTGTTCCAGATAATATATTAAAACTGTGAAAACTGTTATTTTCAAAATGATCACCAACATGGAGTCCAGGCCCTTTCTGGGACCTGTGACGTCATCTGCACAACGTCTATAGATAGAATGACATTTGACGTCCACGGCTGGCGACGTGGATTAGCCAACATGTACATACTTTTTCTCTTGCTTCATTCCCGACGTGTGAAATAATCCCACAACAATTTCTACCGGGCACATTTTAGGAGGCATTTTGATTGTAATTATGTATATCAGTGAATAAAGAAGAAAAAATGTGATGGGGACCGAGTCTAGTATGGATGTTGGTGATTGTTTCGGACTGGATCTTTTGTAAACCTTATAATGCTAGTATCCATTCACAGTACTCCTGCGTCCCATTTTCAAACCCAAGAGCAGGAAGGGGAGGTGGGGTTGGGCCACGTTGTCATTCATTTCTTGGTAATCTTCCCAGAATACCTGATGTGGCCACATACCGTGCTCTTTCAGCGGCACCCAGTTAGCACGGCATCCTACGGGGTGACCCATTCTCCCCCCGGATGCATTGCGCCGGTGACACTGGTTGCCGGTCAGGTCCTAGGTGTTTGCCTTATGACTGCTGGGAACCAGCCGCAGCGGGACGCCGCCTGTTCCCGGTGTGAGCCTCATGCCCTTTTCGCTGGTGCCTGGCGAGAGGCTGTAGTAATTATACATGAGGCTGACTGGGTGAATCACCCTGTGTCGGCGGTTTTAATTGGCTGAGTTCACAGGTCGCCGGTTCCTGCAGGCCTGTCGCCGTTCGCTGCTGACCAGCGAGTAATTTAGTCTGTCGCAGTCAGACCCACTCCTTCCCAAAGTGAGTCTGTACATCAGCAACAATTTTTGGTGGGACATCCCACCTAAATCCCAGCATGCTTTGCAGCCGCTGGTTTATGGCAGGGAGGACCATAAACCAGTCAGCAGGCCAAGAACCATCAAAGGGATTCCCCATGCCATTTATAAAGGGCCAATAAAAGAATTCCTTGCAAATTTTAACTGACCATGGACTGTTGTGGGTGTACGACCCTATTATGTAAGAGCTATGTAGGTCAGGGAGGGACTACAGGGTAATTGCGCCTAGCAACGGTGCCAGCACACGGCGGTGGAACGTCCCACCAATTACCGTCAAAATGCCTCCTAAAATGCGCCCGGTAGAAATTGTTGTGGGATTATTTCACACGTCGGGAATGAAGCAAGAGAAAATGTGCCACTTACTGAGCGATATTACGGGCTTCTGCATTTCATAAAATGTCACCATGTCATGGCAAGATAACTCTAGGTCGCCGTTTAAAAACGAGAGAAAGTATTACATTAAAACACAGTATTTTGTTAGGTCGGCTGTGTCTTGAAGTGTTGCTCTCTTTTTTTGCGACATTTTGATAGTGTGTGAATGATCAAAAGGTAGATCGACTTATGTCTGATTGACCTATATGATCATACATCTCCTCACAATCTGATGCCCACACTGTATTGAGCTTTGAACTTCAAACGTACACATGCCATATGTAGAATACAATTCTGTAACGTTTATGGCTATGTAACGTTCTATATATATAACGCTGTCTCAACTTACAACAAAATCATATTTTTCATACAAAAGACATGCCTAAATAAATAAGCGTTTCCACGAACTGAAGCTGACGCAGATGCAGGCCTATTCAGGGAAATACAAATCAGAAGATGTTTAGACATATGCCCGTACAGGCTTTAAAAACGTATACTGCAATATCACTGTACTATTGTAGCCTATAACTATTTCATCTTAATCTGACAAAGGTGACATTGACTGTCACTGCATCTATATGAATACCCCTCCTAGGACATGGTGAGTCAACCGTATCCATACGGCCTTTTCCCACAAAGATGATGCCTCTATACCAACACATTGAATTGTTTTTCTAACAACCTGCATTTGCAGATGATTACAATGCATTCTAAGCCAAGCTAAGATTTGGAATAGCCTTGCAATCTGTCAAGTAGCGTGAGTGAATACTATTCATTCAACTCTGAATAGTGATGTTGGATCAGACAATGGAGCAAAATATTCTTACGTGAAGTTGACAAATTCATTGTTAAATGGATGGTATAGTAACCTCCCCTTTTGGTGGACACCTTAGCTACCCAAAGAGGGGAGAATTCCCACTTTTGTGTGCAACGTTTTAGTTCTTAGGCTTGCATGTGTGCAAACGCCCAAGGAACGAACCCTCTCTTTATTGAAATCTTAGATCCTGGAAACGCCTCTAAGTTATACATGTTATTGGAGCCAAACCTGAAATCACAATGGTATAGATTTACTTTCATAGACATTTAGAGAATGATGTGAGTTCTATGAAACTTTAAAAGCACTGAAGACGAGAGGAAGTTGTGTGATGTATTCAGTGTAAAACGAGTCCTGTCCCCTCTAACGGTCTGTTGTACTCAGGCGTGTTCTAAGCATGGTATTTGGCATCAAAACAGCTAAGTCTTATTCAAAAGATCAAAGTTACTATGCTCGCATTTTCTGCAATATTCTTTGGCCTTATATCATTTTCCTTTTTATTTGAATGGTAAATGGCAATACGACGTGACTCAGGTGTACATGTGTTTTATATGTGTGTTGTGTTCTGTATAATTATTAATTGTTTACAAAACTAGGTCAAAGAGTTCTTTTTCACGTTTAAGTATACTCTTGAATAAAAATACATTAAATTTTCTTTCTTAACTCACACAAGCATCGGTCAAACATTACCAGCTCATACACTTGAGCAAACTTAATGGACAATACGATTCAAGTTGCATCATGTATACAGTTTTAGAAGCAATTTAAAAGATTTGAAATCAATAGGGAGTCGAGAAATTGGAGAGAAACATTGAGACAATTATGAAAATCCAGAGGTTTACAGAGGATCATGCAGCCATCTTTACAAATTTCGATACTCCCTAACGATAAATATTAAAATAATATCTCAAGAAAATTGGGCCAGAATTTTGAATAGATAATAATGAGAACCACTTGGTATGTCATGAGGCCTAGGGGCCTTCATAAGGTATATGCACATAAAGGTATCGTCTTGTTTGATATTGCCATCATGCTCAGTTTCTTGGTCTAGAAAGCAGGAAATAAGAGATACACCTTTCTGGATATGCACCAAAAGATGCCCCTTTCTAAAAAAAACAAAAAAAAACTCCTATATGAAATACTGTTTAACTGAACCAGTTGTAGGACTAATGTGTTTTTCTTTAATCAAATGTTACCCGAGATCACATCTCCATACACACTCTGAAAATGATAATAGCGGCTCAACCTTATTTTTTATTGTTCTGTGCTGTATATGAGATGTCAATCATCTCACTTTTAGATATGGTGCAGGCTAGTTTGTCCTAATATCAGTACAGCTCAGTCTCTATAAAGCGATCATGTTCGCATGCACGCATTTCACTCATATAGATGTTTTGGTGGCATTGTTTTTGCATGCATGTGTCAAAAGCTCAAAGGCTTGGATCGAGTTCAGTATTTGCATGTAGGCCTACATGTATGTATTCATATACCTGCTGCTTCAGCATGATCTTTCTGATAGGACGTGTTTCCTTTTTGGCATATCCTTTCTACCGATGTTTCTAATAAGCATGTAATGATTACAATTTGGCACTATTTCCTTATCCATGCATGTTATTACTGTTGATTCGAATTGCACTCTTCCCATAGCTCATTGAATTAAGAATGGACATCTAAAAAGGTTGTAATTTTCTATTGTCGATGTAATTGAAGCCTTCTCACCAAATGAGTTCTTAAATTCTATAATACATCTTCAAACTCTACCATTATACCAATGGTACTTCTGGAACTCAAACTTACAACATGTAAGGTAAAAAGAAGAAACAATATCCTAAATTCAACAAGGTGCGATTCCCCAGCCCAGAGCCTTTTTAGCAGATATCGACCTCTTTGAAGTGTCTGTTGACAGTCCCAAGCACGTAATGCTATTTTTATGTTGTTATTTTTCATATATCTCCGTGATACTTAAGGCTGTTGGACCCAGACCGTCTTCACGTCCACACGGGACAGGCTTGGAGATCATGCACACCTATCGACTGGGGCCGTATGTCTCTGAAAGCTGAAGGTGTTCTTTGCTGCACGGGCCGGACTGGAACGCTTCTGAAAATACCCCACGTATTCCTTTTGCAGATTTCATCTTTTTCCCCAGCCAATGTATCTTTTAATTAAAACCCTTGTTTTGTTCAACTGCAGTAGACGTTGTTAAAAAAAGAGCATTATCTTGTCTAAATTTGGTACACAAGAAACCATTAAAGAAACAAAGCGTTGACTGTTCTGAAACGTCCTTGTAACGTACTGGGACTTTACAATAACGTTCTGAGACTTTACAAACGTTTTGAGACAACAAAGTTGCATGTTTAAATAACTATGAAAAAACGTTCTAAGAGTCTAACTTTAGCCATTGGTACAGTATAAATCATGGAAACTGGCTATAACTTTACTTTAATCTCATAATATTACTCAAGTGATTTATGCCTGAAGACAGCAATTTTTATGAGCAAACCAAATTTGGTGGGTCACCAAAATTGAGTTGGGATGAGTTTTAATGTAGGCCTATTAAGATACAGTTTAAGCCTGTATTCACAGCTTATATTTTACGAGAGGCCTAGGTTATGGCCATAGAACATATTTCAATAGTTAACTGAATTTCCAAATTTTGATCCTGCATTGCTTTTGGCTCCCTTTAATACAAAGATATTTGCAAAAACTAAATGTATGAGAAAATTCAAGACGGCGGGTCTTGCCCTTCAGTCTTGACCAGCATGGCCTGCCCTAGCCGGGCATTAGCATTCCCCGTCCGTCTGTTGTTCTACGTGCCGCCCCCTTCTGCCGGCCCCTCCGTTTGTTTGAACCAGAGCTGGTACCGACAGGTTGGTGACCCTAATCAGAGCACGCTGGGTAAACCCGGCCCGATCACCAGGACCCAGCGGATTGAATTAGTCGATGCCCGCGTCCTATATGTCACTCACACCGCCCCCCACGTGGCGCGACCGTCGCCGCCCTACTGAAAGCACCAAAAAGTCATCTGATATCACTCCAAACATTTATAGTGGTTCTTGTTTTTTCCTATCCCAGCCAAGCTGCGACATAACAGAACCATTCTGCAACCATACTTTTTGAGTCAGTCTGTTACTTAATAAAATGGCACAAAAGTTACATTATTGATGGTGAGTTTGAAACCTCCCCAGCCAGCTTGCAACATAACAAAAATGTTCTGCAACCACATTTTTTCAGTTAGTTTGTTACTTACTAAGATGGCACATAACAATTACGTTATTGATGGTCAGGTTGAGACTTCACCGAATCAGAACATTATTATAATGTTATCTTTTAGTGAGGTTAAGACCAAACCATAACAGAATGTTTTAAGAACATTCTGTTTGGATTGAAGCATGTAACTGGAACGTTGTAATAATGTCGAAGTGCAACGTTATGGCAGGATGTTGCAGTGACCTAATTGGGAGTCATCCAAAGAATGTAACAAGAACAAAGTACAGAACCAACCAGAACATTACTGCAACGTTATAATAATGTTGCATCCTTGGCTTGGGCCAATTTGGCTGGTCCTTGACACACTGGAAAATCGTAGCTGTACCAATGTACATTGTTCTAACTTTCCTAAATTCTAACAAAATCTTGGACATTTCTCTCTGAATATGTACAAATATTCCATGAAGGCTAAGCCTAAGTTACACATTTGAGACCACTCGGGGAATAACGTGCAAATAAGGGACGGATTTGTTTATTTTTGCCAAATTTAGATGTTTTATGTAAAATCCTAGCCCTTGAATGGGGCGCCTAAAATCCTATATATTGCCCCTCCCTTTTTTTTCTTATTGAAATCTCTGGATCCATCCCTGACAAATATAACTCTAGATTTGAACCATGGACGTTTGAGCCAGGAGGACGGTGACCGACTGAGCCGACATGTCTCCTATCTCTGCCCCCACAAAAAAGGGCCTGATAAATATTTCAATAAAGCTGGTCGTTTGGGGCGGACAGGGAGGCCGCCTCCTCTAGTCTATAGCCGCCGGGGACCGGGCCGGGGTCGTCGGGGGAGGCTCCCATAGAAAACAATGGCCTCAATTATTAACCACATTCGGATTGATAACATTTCCGCAGACCCGCATAGATTGTCGTCGCCAGATCGAGAAACCAGCCAAAGGAAATTACCTCTCCGGGGGTCTGCTAGCCTCTAACCCCCCACCAACCACCCCCACCTCTCCTACCCCCACCTACCAACCCCCATCTCGTCCCTCCCAGCCCCCCCCCCCCTCCCCCACCTCGCCACCATCGTTCACAAAGGCCAAAACCACACTGGTTTTTCCTCGGGATTCCTTGTTATCTTTTATGCTCTAATAGACATTCTCTAATTGAAATCGTCCCTTTTTGGTGCGCGCATCTATCCTAATTTAATTTCCTGGCTATCACAGATAACAAGCATTTCCATTCTTATATTCATCATAGAAATCAGGCTTTGAAGCCAAGCTATTGAAGGCATCGACCGTGATGATGTTAGAGCCGCGCCAGCTGCCCTAGGTGCATTCAATGCAAAATGCGCATTTATATTAACCTAGAAAGCGCATTAAGGGCATTACTTATGACAACAAGAAATACAAGAACGGTGCATTTAATTCTTAACATAATAACTGCAGGAAATAATCACCATTACCAACAGTTTGACCAAGATTCAGTACAAGCCTGAATTATTCAAATCCAAAGTGAACTTCCATCTTGAGAAACCACACGTTTTCAGTACCTTTCATTAATTGAATTACATAAGTTATCTTTCATATCTGATTCAATTGCCGAATACACTTTGATCGTAGCAAACCACATTCACCCAATCACCTTAAGAAACCCCCCAGGAGCACCCAGGGGCCTCAAACGCCACCCATCGTCCACACTCACCACACTCACTTAACCAAACCTTCAAGTCAATTGTGGCCGAAGTAGTATAGAGTGTGGGGTTTGGATGGGACCACAACCAACACAACAAATCTTGGGGGTAATGAGGCGTGACTAATGAGTCTGTAATTAAGGGTAATTATTAATAGTTAATTGTGTGTAATTAACAATAATTATACCAATTATGTGGGGGTAATGAGGCGTGACTAATGAGTCTGTAATTAAGGGTAATTATTAATGGTTAATTGTGCCTAATTAACAACAATTATACCAATTATTATCAATTACATATAAATAGTGGGTCATTAACATAATCACCACTAATTAAATCAATTTCCATTGTTGATGCATAATTAATGCAGTATTAAATTAATTAACTGCATTACCAACAATTAAAATGGCATTATACATAATGAGGCAATAGTATGGGACCCTCTCATGCTAGATCTCAACTATTACTGTGTTTAAATACTGAGGATGATTGCCATAATGAGCTTGTTAGTGTGAGCATTCACATAATGGGGACCATAATAACAAAATGATGCATTATTATAACCTTGAGCATGTCAGTAATTCTATTAAGTGGTATTTACTACACACAATTAAAATGCCATTATACATAATAATGTATTAGTATGGGTACCTCTCATACTAGATCTCAGGCTATTACTGTGTTTAAATACTGAGGATGATTGTCATAATGTGCTTGTTAGTCTGAGAATTCACATAATGGGGAACATAATAACAAAATGGTGCATTATTATAACCTTGAGCATCTCAGTAATTCTATTAAATGGTATTAACTACACACAATTAACATGCCATTATACATAATGAGTCATTAGTATGGGTCCCTCTCATGCCAGATCTCAGTCTATTACTGAGTTTAAATACTGAGGATGATTATCAAAATGAGCTTGTTAGTCTGATCACTAATCATGTAATGGGATAACATAATATCAAAATGAGACATAATATTGGTATTGAGGATGTGATTGTAACATATGGGTATAATCATGTCTGTGGTTGGGTTGAACACTCTCATAATTGTGAGGGGTAATGGGCAAAATGACTCCAAACTATCATGGTAATTGTAACTTTGTAATATAAGGTTATACACACTGCTGTGATTGAGGTCTGATTACTGTAATGTGCATTAATTTGATACATCCCACATTAGACCTGTACCTATCAATGAGTTAAACTACCATAGAGAATTGTTAATGAGGAGCTTGTTACTTTGGATATTTCCCATAATGATGAGAATACCAACCAAATGAGTTGGTATAATTATTGACTTGATGAGGGTTTAACTATTCTGATGCATGTTATTGGGTTATTTGGACACCAGACTTGTATTCATTAAGCTATTAAAGTAGCATAGAGTATGGACAAGATGGTGCTTGTTAGTCTAATCACTCTGTTGGTTGGTAAGAACATGAACCAAGGATCTATTTATGAATATTTATATAGTCATTATAGTATAAAATTGGCATACTATCTTGGTGAATCTTTCATGATTATTTGAATATATGGACCCAGGCAAAATCAAGGAGAGATCTATTGGGGGTATAACCATGATAATTCTCAGTTGATTATTGTAGAAGGAGCAAATGATAGAACTAATGAGATAATTGGATAATGAACAGTTATGTGGGTTGTCACTCATCCCACAGTCTAGAGAATAAAGGCAAGGCCTCAATCTTGATCAGTCTATACTTGTTCACAAGTCAGTCCAGAGCAGAGCAGAATCATAAGGATATATGTTCAGGAGACAGAATAGATAATAGTAAAGCCCTATCACCAGGAGTTTTCAATACAGCAAAGGATTTCACATAACCATTCTTCTCACATGAATGCTGAAGGAATATTTTATATATATATTCAGGAGACAGAACAAATAATAGTACAGCACCATCTCCAGGAGTTTTCAATACAGGAAAGGATTTCACATTATAACCATTCTTCTCTTATGAATGCTGAAGGAGTTGTTAATCAGGAGCAGCAGGTAAGACATTGTTATCATCTAGTTGTCATCTATTTGTATTTGGTATCTATAGGCTCCCCATGTGTGATGTTGTTGGGTTTCTATCAGTCTGGGTTACATTGGCATGAAATTTATTTTCTGAAAACATGCACATGTATGGGGAATAGAATAACACTAAAGTTCTGATAGTTCTATTTGTTTTTGAAATCTTTTAATTCATTCCACCTTTACAAATGTATGTGCTCACAAGACTAAGATTTTTTTTTCTTTTCTTTTTTGGATATCTCTTTTCAGATTGATTTCTACAATTAAAGAATCTTGACATAAACAGAGGGGTGAAAATGAATCATTTTAAAGTTCATGTCATATGCATTCTGATAGAAGGAAAATTTTGGAGAGACATGGACTTAGTACTTGCTGTTACACACACTTTTACAACGTGCATATACAGGAAAAACGTGTCAGAATTTTGTTAAAGGGCTTAGATTGGATTTTATGGTTGAAAACAATGGCAAACAAAACGGGAAAACTTTTAGAATAATTTGTAAAAAGAATTCAGTTCATAAAAACAGAACTAGGAACTATATCAACATTTTAAGAAATGCATACCTCCATTTACATATCAAGAAGAAGTATTAAAAGTTTCAAAGCTTTAGATTAAATATTAAGTGAGCTATTAATGTTCAAAAAATAAATTGGAATATAATAAAAAAAAATTAGATTATTTACATATGGTAACATATATGGTTAGATATGGTTATTTGATTGTTATTCAATGATACTTTCTATTTGGATATACTATGAAAAACAAATCTTGTAATTGTATTTAAAGGGAGGCATGCCGTTGATGCCCCACCCACTGGTGTCTATACTTAAGGAATAGCTTAATTATCAGTTTCTTTTCAATACTGTTCATCATTTGAGAATATAAAAGATTTGAAGTGACTGGTATTCTTTTCCCATAACACTAAATGTAACGTAAAGTCTTAGAAATCAATAGATCTGGTAATATATATCATATGTCTGAACATAGTGTGTCTTTTATACAAATCAATTTTTATTTTCCTTTTCTGATTTTGAATCTAGGGGGCGTGGAACTCCAGGTAATGTGTTATGAGGACGTAACAATCTACAGACTGGTAGTGCCCATTGAAAATGAACAGATAGATGATATCTACACGTCTATGGTCGAAGATCCAACAGATAAACATGAAAATCATCAACGATTCTACAACCTCGTGTCAACACTGGATAACTTCCTCACAAAGTTGGATGGTATTGATAGCATTGTGTACAAAATGTCCAATGAAAATGAACAATCTTGGTCAGCAATGAAACTTTCATCTCTTGAAATTATCTTTTTTGACACAGAGTGCAGGGGAGAAAACATTCTTATTTCTGAGACAGACGAGTTCAAGCAACTGGTTGATATTGCATCTGAGTCTTTCCCTGAGTTTATACATGTGAATTGATTTCAGGAAATCTAAGATCAATGCTCAAGAATTGTGAAGAAAAGGGGGAGCATTGGTTTGAAGATTGTAGCTTCATAAAGGCATTTCATTGTGAATGTTAAGGATAGACAACTGTTGATGAGGGGTGCTTTGCTACCGTCGCATTAAAATGCTCTATATTCAGTCACCCTTTTAGATATTTACCTATGATATATATTAATAAGAAGTCAATGCAAAGACCTACCTATTAATATAAATCATTTAAATATGTATCAAAGGACGATTGTGAACCAGTACCAGTAAACTGAAAAACCCAGATTTGATGACAATTTTTTGAACAAGCATATCTCAATAGATAATGTGAATTGAGACTTGAAATTTTGTACACATGTATGTGATAGTCATTCAGAGGGAACCGTTTCTCAGAATTTTGATTTAGCTCTTAGTTTTCATTTTATGAAATCTAGAAAATTAAGTTGCAAAAAATGATAAAAAGTTACCCGTTTTTTGACATAAAATAAAAAATCATCCCTTAATTGAAAAACTGAGACACGGTTTCCTCTGACTGAATGTCTTTTACAACTGTGCAAAATTTTATTATCTTAACTTCATTAGTTACTGAGAAATCGGTGTTCAAAAATTTAAAGTGAAAAAATTGGTTTTTATTTTATAATTTCTCAAATCACTGTCTAACCGTACTATAACTTATATCATTATGTTGAGAAAAAAAAAACCTTTCATTTGATATATATTATGTCTATGTAGTGTTAACCTTCACAGAGAATAGCGAGTTTTGGTGAAGTACGCTTCATCAACAGTTGTCTATCCTTAAGATCAAGATCTAGATCAGTTTTCTTTTCCTGCATCAAAATCACAAATCTAATTCTGATTTTCAGGAGTGTCATTAAATTCTCATCATGTGTTTGTGTTTTGAAACTGCAGATATTCACAGACTGGTAATACCAGTTGAGAAAGAGTACATGGACAAGGTGAGATTCTTTTCCTTTAAATATGATAGAACAGAGCAAGGTGAAGTTAATGATAGGTTTTTTCATCTACTGTCTACTCTAGAGAAATTTTGCAGATCTCTAATGAATGGCACTGATCATCTTGTGTACAAAGTCCTAAACGAAGAAGTTCCATCCTGGTCAGCAATGAACCTCTGTTCCATTCAAATTATCTTTTGGAACTGCCGTACAAGACGCTCAGATGAGAAAGTCGCTCAATCTAGTGAGCTTAAGGAACTTGTTAAAATCGCATCTGAACCATACTCTGAGTTCTTCCTGTATGAATCAATTACAGGGAAACTAAGAGAAACAATTCAGAACTGTAAAGCAAATGGAGAGCTTTGTTTTGAAGATTGTGGGTACCTAGAAGCATTCTACTGTGAATGTACTAAAGAGGATGAGGAGGAGGATGAGGAGGATGAGGAGGAGTAACCTGTTCCTCCCCCCTCCCCCCTTTGTATCAAGACAGAACTCATAGATCTTAGCCTGTAGGTAAATTAATTGTGTCACATGTTTAGAAGTATTAGGATTACTAGGGTTAACAACCATGTGTGACTTACAGATGTGTCTAGAAGATGTGTATAGATTTGTCATTCCTGTAGAAAATAAGCATTATAGACAAACTAGAACGTATTCTTGTAGAGGGTATTGAAGAGGAAGGGACCTGGGGTAGATTGAGAGATTTAGTAATTGCATTGAGAGGTTGTGGTCAGAGATTCACAGGTCTTGAATACCTTGTTTACCGTTTTCCACACAAAAATGAAATCTGGTGGTCAGCATGGGATTTATCATCAATTGATATCCTATTTTTGGATCGAGATGAACATCTGGTGTTGATCTTTACAAAGTATAGAACTAGAAAATGCAGAGGGTATTTCATTTTGTTCTCATGCAAACTACATATTATATCCTTGAAAAATGAATGCGAAACATTAAGTGAATCAAAACGTACCAAGTGTTTTCAGGTTTTGACAAGCAGTTTGAAATAATTGACATGTAAATTTGTGAATTTGACACAAATTAACATTGATCTCTATGGGACATGATTTTTCAGTTGACATAGTGAAAAAGAAAATAGACATCATGTCTTCAAAACTTTGTACTATGGACAAATATTGTTGTCAAATAAGCTGAATAAACTGGTCGAATGTTATATGTTTTCGACAAGATTTAATGACATTCATATATTCATTGAATAGTGCTAGTAGATTTTGTTGAAACTAAATCACTACTCATCGTTTCTCTAACTGTTATTTGTAAAGTAAAGCAGCATAAGTAACAATGTAGAAACAACATTTTCGAAGAAAAGAATTTAAGAGGTACTTATGATACTGCAGGCCGTTGCAAAAAAAAACAAAAAAAAAAACCCTTTCCATCCTCAATGACAAACACTTATTGACACCAAAAGTCACTGTAGTTGGAACGGGCTGATACTTTTTCCTCATGTTTGTCGTCTTGTAGACACCTGCCTGTAACACTGAATGGCTACCAACAAAAGTGGTTAGCTGTTCTGTGGAAACCCACCTGGTGTGGCTCTGAACTACCAACCTCCACCAACGAGAAGACACTATTATCTTTTGTTGGTGAAGGGTTCTATTGTTGAGCAGATTGTCAGAAAGTGAGATGTTTTAACTTTGTTTTGATATTCTACTTGAATTTTAAATCAACATGGCATACAGCAAAACACAAAATCCGGTTTTAAATATTTGTCCCAGAGTTAGATGAAAACAGTATGTTCTAAATGGTCTTACTATATCAAAATCTATCTTAGCTACAGGGTCAGAGTATAAGTATGGTGCAATGATGTTTCTACTATTGTATTGAAATATTTTGTCACATTGTCTAAGATTTTTGACATTGTGTTTTAAAGAAATTGACACAATATTATTTTAGCATTGTTCTCTATGGTACCTGAGCTTTCATTTGACATGGCAGTCAACAAAAGATGGCATGGTGGTTTCAAAGTTTGTATCAAAGTAAAAATAAAACAGCTGATCCTAAATGATCTTACCATAGGAACCTCAGGCAAAGTCAGTTTTAACCATGGTGTAGAAATATTTTGGCATACAGTCCACCGAGTAGTTTGAAATTGTGTTGTTCAGAAAGTGATGCGTGTTAACTTTGTTTTCATATGCTACTTAAATTTTAAATCAACATGGCATTTGGCAAAACACAAAATTTTGTTTCGAATATCTGTCCCAGAGTTACATAAGAAAAGTTTCTTCTAAACTGTCTTACCATAATACCCGAAGGTACCTGCTATGTCAATGTATAAGTATGGTGCACTGACACTTTCTACTGCGATATTGAAATAATCATTTTGTTGCACTCTGTAAGTAATTTGACATTGTGTTTTTAAGAAAGCAATACATTTGAACACTGTATTCTACTATTCTATGAGTACGTGAATTTTCAATTGACACGCCATTTAAAGAAATACAGCATTTTGCTTTGAAAATTTGTACCAAAATGAAATAAAACAGTTCATTCTAAATTGTGTTACCATAGTAAGCTTACGCAAGGAAACTTGAGTGTCAAAGTGTGAACATAGATTGTCCGACAATATTGTCACCAGTTGCACCATGTTTAAATATTTAGAAATATTTTGACATAGCTTACTTCAGAATGTGACAAAACTTCACATTGTATTCTATGGGTCTTGAATTTTCAATTGCCATTGGATTAAACAAAATGTGACATTGTGTTTTAGATATTCATAAAAAAGTAAAATTGATAGATATCAAAGTGAGAATTGAAATTTGAAACATATACAGTAGTTGACACAACATCATCCCCTTCCAACATGTTTTGGTTTGAATCTTTAAAAGTATTTTGACATAGTGTACTTCAGAAAACGACACATTTCAGTATTGTTTTTGTTTGTTGTTGTTGTCAAAACGATAAAGATGGACAGACTTCTGGTTTTCTCTGACCTAAACCAGGCGGTCGCTAAAACGCGACCACAAATTCCCCGCACCGGACACGAACCGCTCGCGCGCACGCGTGGGGGGCGGGGGCGGGGGCGGCGGGGGCGGGGGCGAGGGCGGCGGTGGCGGCGGTAGATTGGCCGGCCCCCAGGCCGGCTAGAAAAAGAAAAAAAAAATGTAATAAGAAATACAAGAGCAACAAGAAGGGGTAGTCCATCCCAGGAAGATTCTTTCCTTTGGATTGGATTTCCTTTGGATCGAGTGTATCAAGTACAACAAGAAATAGCCCTATTACTGTATCATCATATAAGTGAGTTTGATTGAAAGAAAATACAAGTGCAGAATAATCAAGAAGAACATTGTGGAGCAAGTACTCATTTTGACTCAGTCTACAAATCCTAAAAAAAAACAACTAATGTTCGTGTAACCACTAAATGAAACCACTACTGTGAGTGTGTCCTCAATAATCTGATTTACTAAACTTTGTCACCAAAATAACAAAAACAATCTTTAAATCTAAAACCACAAACAATCTTAGTCTTTTTGTACAAATCAGTCTTAGTACTGTTCCCTATCTACCATGGAACTAAGCATAACACTTCTATCGCTTTTCAAGCATAGTACACGGCATTTTCCTGGACTCCTGTCTATGTTGCAACAGTGTTCGAAATTAAGGGTGCACCCTGCACCCAGTGTGTATGGTTTTGCTACATGGTGTACTGTTTTCTAGAGCAGTGCACCCGGTGGTGCACACATTTTTGGGAGAATAAATAGACTTATACTGCTGAGGGTTGAGGGAAGGGCTGCGGGTGCACAGTTTTCGGAGCTGTGCATCCAGCGAGTGCACAAAATTAAACCTTAATTTCGAACACTGTTGTAAGCATGTAATATATTAAGAGATTAATGTCGCTGGAAATTCCTTCCCAAAATACAACTTATAAATTATGTTAACAGAACTGATTTCCTGAATAGTGCTAAGCATGTATTCCCAAGCCAGGTTAACATCGTCCATTCTATAAAAATCAGCCCAATTTTTATGAATTAAGGATTCCTTGAACACCACTTTGTCATAGGTCCTGTAAGATCGCCCAACAAAATTTACTTTAGAAGTACTTACATTTAGCTTTTCTAGTGTCATAGACTGCAAGACGTTCATTGATATTAACATCTTAGGTGCCAGCAACATTGACAAATTCAGAGTTGGTAAATACCAGGTCAAGGCATGTCTCAGCTACCCCATACCTTCTTTTATCAGCTGTTTGAATGGCCAAATGAAATAAAGAGAAAATGAAATTATTAGAACTCGGAAAACTTTTCAACAAACACTTGCTGAAGCTCGTATCTGGAATATAGGTAAATTTGACCGTCCTTGAGCTTTGAGAAGATTTCACAAGATAAACAAATTGGTGCATATTTTTTCTTTTTCTAGCCGGCCTGGGGGCCGGCCAATCTACCGCCGCCACCGCCGCCCTCGCCCCCGCCCCCGCCGCCCCCGCCCCCGCCCCCCACGCGTGCGTGCGAGCGGTTCGTGTCCGGTGCGGGGAATTTGTGGTCGCGTTTTAGCGACCGCCTGGTTTAGGTCAGAGAAAACCAGAAGTCTGTCCATCTTTATCGTTTTGACAACAACAACAAACAAAAACAATACTGAAATGTGTCGTTTTCTGAAGTACACTATGTCAAAATACTTTTAAAGATTCAAACCAAAACATGTTGGAAGGGGATGATGTTGTGTCAACTACTGTATATGTTTCAAATTTCAATTCTCACTTTGATATCTATCAATTTTACTTTTTTATGAATATCTAAAACACAATGTCACATTTTGTTTAATCCAATGGCAATTGAAAATTCAAGACCCATAGAATACAATGTGAAGTTTTGTCACATTCTGAAGTAAGCTATGTCAAAATATTTCTAAATATTTAAACATGGTGCAACTGGTGACAATATTGTCGGACAATCTATGTTCACACTTTGACACTCAAGTTTCCTTGCGTAAGCTTACTATGGTAACACAATTTAGAATGAACTGTTTTATTTCATTTTGGTACAAATTTTCAAAGCAAAATGCTGTATTTCTTTAAATGGCGTGTCAATTGAAAATTCACGTACTCATAGAATAGTAGAATACAGTGTTCAAATGTATTGCTTTCTTAAAAACACAATGTCAAATTACTTACAGAGTGCAACAAAATGATTATTTCAATATCGCAGTAGAAAGTGTCAGTGCACCATACTTATACATTGACATAGCAGGTACCTTCGGGTATTATGGTAAGACAGTTTAGAAGAAACTTTTCTTATGTAACTCTGGGACAGATATTCGAAACAAAATTTTGTGTTTTGCCAAATGCCATGTTGATTTAAAATTTAAGTAGCATATGAAAACAAAGTTAACATGCATCACTTTCTGAACAACACAATTTCAAACTACTCGGTGGACTGTATGCCAAAATATTTCTACACCATGGTTAAAACTGACTTTGCCTGAGGTTCCTATGGTAAGATCATTTAGGATCAGCTGTTTTATTTTTACTTTGATACAAACTTTGAAACCACCATGCCATCTTTTGTTGACTGCCATGTCAAATGAAAGCTCAGGTACCATAGAGAACAATGCTAAAATAATATTGTGTCAATTTCTTTAAAACACAATGTCAAAAATCTTAGACAATGTGACAAAATATTTCAATACAATAGTAGAAACATCATTGCACCATACTTATACTCTGACCCTGTAGCTAAGATAGATTTTGATATAGTAAGACCATTTAGAACATACTGTTTTCATCTAACTCTGGGACAAATATTTAAAACCGGATTTTGTGTTTTGCTGTATGCCATGTTGATTTAAAATTCAAGTAGAATATCAAAACAAAGTTAAAACATCTCACTTTCTGACAATCTGCTCAACAATAGAACCCTTCACCAACAAAAGATAATAGTGTCTTCTCGTTGGTGGAGGTTGGTAGTTCAGAGCCACACCAGGTGGGTTTCCACAGAACAGCTAACCACTTTTGTTGGTAGCCATTCAGTGTTACAGGCAGGTGTCTACAAGACGACAAACATGAGGAAAAAGTATCAGCCCGTTCCAACTACAGTGACTTTTGGTGTCAATAAGTGTTTGTCATTGAGGATGGAAAGGGTTTTTTTTTTTGTTTTTTTTTGCAACGGCCTGCAGTATCATAAGTACCTCTTAAATTCTTTTCTTCGAAAATGTTGTTTCTACATTGTTACTTATGCTGCTTTACTTTACAAATAACAGTTAGAGAAACGATGAGTAGTGATTTAGTTTCAACAAAATCTACTAGCACTATTCAATGAATATATGAATGTCATTAAATCTTGTCGAAAACATATAACATTCGACCAGTTTATTCAGCTTATTTGACAACAATATTTGTCCATAGTACAAAGTTTTGAAGACATGATGTCTATTTTCTTTTTCACTATGTCAACTGAAAAATCATGTCCCATAGAGATCAATGTTAATTTGTGTCAAATTCACAAATTTACATGTCAATTATTTCAAACTGCTTGTCAAAACCTGAAAACACTTGGTACGTTTTGATTCACTTAATGTTTCGCATTCATTTTTCAAGGATATAATATGTAGTTTGCATGAGAACAAAATGAAATACCCTCTGCATTTTCTAGTTCTATACTTTGTAAAGATCAACACCAGATGTTCATCTCGATCCAAAAATAGGATATCAATTGATGATAAATCCCATGCTGACCACCAGATTTCATTTTTGTGTGGAAAACGGTAAACAAGGTATTCAAGACCTGTGAATCTCTGACCACAACCTCTCAATGCAATTACTAAATCTCTCAATCTACCCCAGGTCCCTTCCTCTTCAATACCCTCTACAAGAATACGTTCTAGTTTGTCTATAATGCTTATTTTCTACAGGAATGACAAATCTATACACATCTTCTAGACACATCTGTAAGTCACACATGGTTGTTAACCCTAGTAATCCTAATACTTCTAAACATGTGACACAATTAATTTACCTACAGGCTAAGATCTATGAGTTCTGTCTTGATACAAAGGGGGGAGGGGGGAGGAACAGGTTACTCCTCCTCATCCTCCTCATCCTCCTCCTCATCCTCTTTAGTACATTCACAGTAGAATGCTTCTAGGTACCCACAATCTTCAAAACAAAGCTCTCCATTTGCTTTACAGTTCTGAATTGTTTCTCTTAGTTTCCCTGTAATTGATTCATACAGGAAGAACTCAGAGTATGGTTCAGATGCGATTTTAACAAGTTCCTTAAGCTCACTAGATTGAGCGACTTTCTCATCTGAGCGTCTTGTACGGCAGTTCCAAAAGATAATTTGAATGGAACAGAGGTTCATTGCTGACCAGGATGGAACTTCTTCGTTTAGGACTTTGTACACAAGATGATCAGTGCCATTCATTAGAGATCTGCAAAATTTCTCTAGAGTAGACAGTAGATGAAAAAACCTATCATTAACTTCACCTTGCTCTGTTCTATCATATTTAAAGGAAAAGAATCTCACCTTGTCCATGTACTCTTTCTCAACTGGTATTACCAGTCTGTGAATATCTGCAGTTTCAAAACACAAACACATGATGAGAATTTAATGACACTCCTGAAAATCAGAATTAGATTTGTGATTTTGATGCAGGAAAAGAAAACTGATCTAGATCTTGATCTTAAGGATAGACAACTGTTGATGAAGCGTACTTCACCAAAACTCGCTATTCTCTGTGAAGGTTAACACTACATAGACATAATATATATCAAATGAAAGGTATTTTTTTTCTCAACATAATGATATAAGTTATAGTACGGTTAGACAGTGATTTGAGAAATTATAAAATAAAAACCAATTTTTTCACTTTAAATTTTTGAACACCGATTTCTCAGTAACTAATGAAGTTAAGATAATAAAATTTTGCACAGTTGTAAAAGACATTCAGTCAGAGGAAACCGTGTCTCAGTTTTTCAATTAAGGGATGATTTTTTATTTTATGTCAAAAAACGGGTAACTTTTTATCATTTTTTGCAACTTAATTTTCTAGATTTCATAAAATGAAAACTAAGAGCTAAATCAAAATTCTGAGAAACGGTTCCCTCTGAATGACTATCACATACATGTGTACAAAATTTCAAGTCTCAATTCACATTATCTATTGAGATATGCTTGTTCAAAAAATTGTCATCAAATCTGGGTTTTTCAGTTTACTGGTACTGGTTCACAATCGTCCTTTGATACATATTCAAATGATTTATATTAATAGGTAGGTCTTTGCATTGACTTCTTATTAATATATATCATAGGTAAATATCTAAAAGGGTGACTGAATATAGAGCATTTTAATGCGACGGTAGCAAAGCACCCCTCATCAACAGTTGTCTATCCTTAACATTCACAATGAAATGCCTTTATGAAGCTACAATCTTCAAACCAATGCTCCCCCTTTTCTTCACAATTCTTGAGCATTGATCTTAGATTTCCTGAAATCAATTCACATGTATAAACTCAGGGAAAGACTCAGATGCAATATCAACCAGTTGCTTGAACTCGTCTGTCTCAGAAATAAGAATGTTTTCTCCCCTGCACTCTGTGTCAAAAAAGATAATTTCAAGAGATGAAAGTTTCATTGCTGACCAAGATTGTTCATTTTCATTGGACATTTTGTACACAATGCTATCAATACCATCCAACTTTGTGAGGAAGTTATCCAGTGTTGACACGAGGTTGTAGAATCGTTGATGATTTTCATGTTTATCTGTTGGATCTTCGACCATAGACGTGTAGATATCATCTATCTGTTCATTTTCAATGGGCACTACCAGTCTGTAGATTGTTACGTCCTCATAACACATTACCTGGAGTTCCACGCCCCCTAGATTCAAAATCAGAAAAGGAAAATAAAAATTGATTTGTATAAAAGACACACTATGTTCAGACATATGATATATATTACCAGATCTATTGATTTCTAAGACTTTACGTTACATTTAGTGTTATGGGAAAAGAATACCAGTCACTTCAAATCTTTTATATTCTCAAATGATGAACAGTATTGAAAAGAAACTGATAATTAAGCTATTCCTTAAGTATAGACACCAGTGGGTGGGGCATCAACGGCATGCCTCCCTTTAAATACAATTACAAGATTTGTTTTTCATAGTATATCCAAATAGAAAGTATCATTGAATAACAATCAAATAACCATATCTAACCATATATGTTACCATATGTAAATAATCTAATTTTTTTTTATTATATTCCAATTTATTTTTTGAACATTAATAGCTCACTTAATATTTAATCTAAAGCTTTGAAACTTTTAATACTTCTTCTTGATATGTAAATGGAGGTATGCATTTCTTAAAATTTTGATATAGTTCCTAGTTCTGTTTTTATGAACTGAATTCTTTTTACAAATTATTCTAAAAGTTTTCCCGTTTTGTTTGCCATTGTTTTCAACCATAAAATCCAATCTAAGCCCTTTAACAAAATTCTGACACGTTTTTCCTGTATATGCACGTTGTAAAAGTGTGTGTAACAGCAAGTACTAAGTCCATGTCTCTCCAAAATTTTCCTTCTATCAGAATGCATATGACATGAACTTTAAAATGATTCATTTTCACCCCTCTGTTTATGTCAAGATTCTTTAATTGTAGAAATCAATCTGAAAAGAGATATCCAAAAAAGAAAAGAAAAAAAAATCTTAGTCTTGTGAGCACATACATTTGTAAAGGTGGAATGAATTAAAAGATTTCAAAAACAAATAGAACTATCAGAACTTTAGTGTTATTCTATTCCCCATACATGTGCATGTTTTCAGAAAATAAATTTCATGCCAATGTAACCCAGACTGATAGAAACCCAACAACATCACACATGGGGAGCCTATAAATACCAAATACAAATAGATGACAACTAGATGATAACAATGTCTTACCTGCTGCTCCTGATTAACAACTCCTTCAGCATTCATAAGAGAAGAATGGTTATAATGTGAAATCCTTTCCTGTATTGAAAACTCCTGGAGATGGTGCTGTACTATTATTTGTTCTGTCTCCTGAATATATATATAAAATATTCCTTCAGCATTCATGTGAGAAGAATGGTTATGTGAAATCCTTTGCTGTATTGAAAACTCCTGGTGATAGGGCTTTACTATTATCTGTTCTGTCTCCTGAACATATATCCTTATGATTCTGCTCTGCTCTGGACTGACTTGTGAACAAGTATAGACTGATCAAGATTGAGGCCTTGCCTTTATTCTCTAGACTGTGGGATGAGTGACAACCCACATAACTGTTCATTATCCAATTATCTCATTAGTTCTATCATTTGCTCCTTCTACAATAATCAACTGAGAATTATCATGGTTATACCCCCAATAGATCTCTCCTTGATTTTGCCTGGGTCCATATATTCAAATAATCATGAAAGATTCACCAAGATAGTATGCCAATTTTATACTATAATGACTATATAAATATTCATAAATAGATCCTTGGTTCATGTTCTTACCAACCAACAGAGTGATTAGACTAACAAGCACCATCTTGTCCATACTCTATGCTACTTTAATAGCTTAATGAATACAAGTCTGGTGTCCAAATAACCCAATAACATGCATCAGAATAGTTAAACCCTCATCAAGTCAATAATTATACCAACTCATTTGGTTGGTATTCTCATCATTATGGGAAATATCCAAAGTAACAAGCTCCTCATTAACAATTCTCTATGGTAGTTTAACTCATTGATAGGTACAGGTCTAATGTGGGATGTATCAAATTAATGCACATTACAGTAATCAGACCTCAATCACAGCAGTGTGTATAACCTTATATTACAAAGTTACAATTACCATGATAGTTTGGAGTCATTTTGCCCATTACCCCTCACAATTATGAGAGTGTTCAACCCAACCACAGACATGATTATACCCATATGTTACAATCACATCCTCAATACCAATATTATGTCTCATTTTGATATTATGTTATCCCATTACATGATTAGTGATCAGACTAACAAGCTCATTTTGATAATCATCCTCAGTATTTAAACTCAGTAATAGACTGAGATCTGGCATGAGAGGGACCCATACTAATGACTCATTATGTATAATGGCATGTTAATTGTGTGTAGTTAATACCATTAATTTTAATAGAATTACTGAGATGCTCAAGGTTATAATAATGCACCATTTTGTTATTATGTTCCCCATTATGTGAATTCTCAGACTAACAAGCACATTATGACAATCATCCTCAGTATTTAAACACAGTAATAGCCTGAGATCTAGTATGAGAGGTACCCATACTAATACATTATTATGTATAATGGCATTTTAATTGTGTGTAGTAAATACCACTTAATAGAATTACTGACATGCTCAAGGTTATAATAATGCATCATTTTGTTATTATGGTCCCCATTATGTGAATGCTCACACTAACAAGCTCATTATGGCAATCATCCTCAGTATTTAAACACAGTAATAGTTGAGATCTAGCATGAGAGGGTCCCATACTATTGCCTCATTATGTATAATGCCATTTTAATTGTTGGTAATGCAGTTAATTAATTTAATACTGCATTAATTATGCATCAACAATGGAAATTGATTTAATTAGTGGTGATTATGTTAATGACCCACTATTTATATGTAATTGATAATAATTGGTATAATTGTTGTTAATTAGGCACAATTAACCATTAATAATTACCCTTAATTACAGACTCATTAGTCACGCCTCATTACCCCCACATAATTGGTATAATTATTGTTAATTACACACAATTAACTATTAATAATTACCCTTAATTACAGACTCATTAGTCACGCCTCATTACCCCCAAGATTTGTTGTGTTGGTTGTGGTCCCATCCAAACCTCACACTCTATACTACTGGCCGATTTTAACCGCGCCGTATTGTGCGGTAAAGAATCCTATTTCCAGTGAAAAGATGACACAGGTGATAGGGCGGGGGTCTCTGTGGTGGGGTACGGTAGGTCTAATTGGTGGAGGTTGGAGATGGTGGGGTGTGTGTGTTCAGTCCCTACCACTAAGCCCTGCCTGGAGGCACCCGGGAGGAGGGGAGGAGGGGGGCTACTTGTTGGGTAAATGTACATTATTTTATGCATATATATATATATATATATATATACATATAAATGCATAATTATATATTTAGAGTACTTTGCTACTTTCGATCTGAAAATGGTCTCTGCTGTGTAGATACATGCAGTATACGACAGTCTATCTGGTTTATTGGGAGACTTTACAATTAATTAGCTAAAAACCTTTTCGTCGGTATGTAGGTGTATGGGTATTATAACATCTATGATCATTAGCAAACTCACATCACAGGAAACACGTTATTAGTTTCACGAAGAAATGTTGACGGAACTAAAGAAAATCGAGAGTGGTCCAGTGTTAGCAAATAGAACAGGTCGCTGGATCCTATAAAAAAAAAAGAAAAAAAAAAGCCCCTGCATGACTTTGCATGCGCAGCCCAGAGAACCTTCAGAAAAATGCCCCCCCCCCCCCCCCAACAACCTCCCACGGTAAAGGGCGGGGGTCTCAGGGCCCCGGTGAAAACCTGTTCTCAGCAAACAGGGCGTCAGTGATCCCCCCAATGGTCGGGGTGGGGGAGGTGAGGCCGGGAGGGGCCTTGGGCACTGCCCCCTTCTATTGTACCAGCCTCTCAGTACCTTTAAACCGACCATACAGCCGTCGTTTCAACCAGAGGGCCCCGGGGTAGGCTTGGCCCCCTCTACCCCTGACCCTTCAACCTGGGCACTCTCCTGGGGCTCCAGAGCGGTCAGGGGGCTGTTATTTGTCAATTTTAAAAATCAGAATACACCTTTTCTTCTATGATATAGAACGTCAAATTTTGGTTTAAGGAACCCGATTTCTCTAGCCCATTGAAATATTGCTATGACGAGTTGTTCAATGTTTGCTGTCCGTTTTGAAAATGTCCATGGCAGCTATATCTCCTTATAGAAAGAAGTGTTGGTCTGCGAGCACTCTCCAACACAACACCACTCACATTTGGAGTTACTCCAGTCACAGAGGTCAGTGGGAGAGATTGACTGTGGTGCCTAAAAACCTGAACACATGCCTGATTAAGCCTTCTTTTCCTCGCTATTAGATCACATTTGGGTTTAAATAAATAGTGTAGTGCAACAATAATCAGTCCCCTCCAGGGAGTCACTCTGCCTAAAAACAGCCCCAAAGCGTCCGTGACCACTTCCCCATTTAGACCATCTTCTCAAGTCAAGGTCCTGTTGCTGCTGCCGCGGTAGAAGCTGGGGGGGGGGGGGGGCTGATTTGCAAGAATGACTTAAACCGAACCCATCTGTCTCTAATTCTGCAAGGGGCCTTCCATTAAGTATCAGTGTTGCCAACTTTCTGTAGGGTGAAATAACGGACCCCACACATATGACCAAAAAACCCCAGCAAAGTGGGATGCGGAGGCTTGAGCCACTTGGATGATTTTCAATATTTTGCCGGCACCCTAGTACATGACATTTCCCTAGGTGACATTGCTGTTTATTGCTTTGCTCTCCGTCGGCTATACATATCTTAATTCTATGATATATGAAGTAGAACTGTATCTCAATTATCTACAAAGTTATGGCTGTTTGAGAAAAAAAAGCCTTTTTCCATAATTAACTTTTAAGTCTTTCTTGGTACATAGGTCAAAAGATTAATAGGCTGTAATTGCTATACATAACGTGTAATTACGTATGACAGGTAGGGAAAAACCATGGGTCATTTCCTCATGTGATACATGGTTTTAAGTAATTATATATTCCTAAACATAAAGAAAATAAAACTCGTGATATAGGTTTCGAGCTGCAATCAGTATCATATCTGTTCTATACGTAATATCAATCCTGAGATCTTAACTTGTGATTTACTGTGAATTTGTTCTCAAAGACTGAAAACCACAATTGATTTCCATAAAAAAAAAACATACATACGTTCATTGTTTTCTATAATTTGTACGTGAGCTGCTGCCAAATTGTATGAGAGCTGCTGCCAAAGATGCTACCGTGTAAGTGGTAACTTATTCATTTTCTAAGAAACTTATCGGGGTCTGTTTTCTTTTCTGTGCTTTAAACAAATGTAAATAATGGCCTGAAATATTTTGTAGAAATGCAAAGTTTGGTGGAGCTTCACCGGGAAACTGAAAACCTGAGCTCTCTATAACTCACCAATGTGCCTAAATCTCATTTTATCACACATACATGTCCATTATTACCTCATCATGCAACTTTAAAAACATGAGCTACAATGTTCCTGAAGTTGATCAACAGTAATAATAAAAAATTCTTACTGCCATTCCTTTCGTTGTTGGATATCTCCCAGCGATGTGAGGGCAAGGACCTGCGGGAGAGAGACCGGAACGAGGTGAGCACGACGTACAAAAACCGAACACAAAAACCGTATGAATGTTACAGTATGTATAACATTGGCATGATTACCCATATTGTACTCCGAATCCCTTCCTATGTTGAGTCTGTCCCATTAATCCACATTCAATCGGTATATATGTATACTAATAAATTAAAAGCATTGAAACATATCCTGTTAATTGTCAAACAATTCTGTATTTCTGGGTCAATCTTGAAAACTGGTTCTTTCCAGAACCGGAGCATACCCAGGGCAAAAACCTTTGAAAATAAAAAAGGAATCCACATAAGAATTGTTTGTGTTAAAAAAAAAGAAAGAAAAAAAATCCACATAAGGAGTGCTACTTAAAACTTAATAAGTTTCAAAAAGTTTTGCTCTGAGGAATTACCATTTCATAGAACTTTGTTTTCAGTTTCTGAGAACACGTGGCGAATCTTATTGTCTGCCCTGCGCCAAGCTCCACCCTGCAGGTCCCACATACAGAACTTGATATAGTCCGTTCTGACCCAGATTAGCTATTGCATAATAGGTCCTTACACCCACAACAGTCCATGGCTTTTATTGGTCACTTAAAATTTGTAAGGAATTCTGATATTGGCCCTCTATAAATAACATGGGCAACCCCTCTGATGCTTGTTTGGGTGCTGGCTGGTTTATGGTCCTACCTGCCACAAACCAGCAGCTGTAAAGCATACTGGTATTTGAATGGGAATTCCCACCTAAAATGGTTGCTGGGGTATAGACTCACTTTTGGAAACAGTGGGTCTGAAGTTGGCACCAGATAACACAGGCTTAGGTGAAAGTGCCAAGTAGTGGAGCAGTCCAGTGGTCTGCCAGCACTGAAAACACAAAGTCGTCAGAGAGCCACTGCAAGGTTGTCAAAGGGTTGTCACAGGTCACTTTTGGGCTCTCATAGGTGACTTTTGGGTCATCACAGGGCTCATTTCAGGCCATCAATGCTGTGTGACTACCTTGTGACAATCCTTTGACAACTTTGGGGTGGTCAGAGGGTTGTCATTGTGAATTTTGAGGCTGGATGACAACCCAAAGGTAGTCATTTTCTCCCGACTACTTTGGGCCAAAAAGGTCGTCAGAGAAGCAAAAATGAAGAATGGGTTGTCATAGGGTTGTCACAGAAGAAAATGAGAAGTCAAAAGTCCTGCCTGACTACCCTAGGGTTGTAGGTGAATGGTGCCTAAAGTGACAGCCCAGGGTTGTCATGGCCTCTGTCTATATCAACCCAGTGTTGTAAGTGAATGGTGTCAAAACCATACACCTCATAGGCCTCCTATGTGAAATAGCCACACCTAATAACTAGTAATAACATAATAGGATGCCATTATAATGACTATGATATCTACAACATGAAAATATTCATAAATAAGATTTTTTGTCTAACAGACACAGACACAGCCTGTGACAACCTTGGGTTGTCGTTTTTGGCACCACTTTTGACAACTCTGTGTTTTCAGTGAGGAGTCACCATGTATAGGAAGGAGTAATTTCTTAAAGAAAAGTCAGCACATAATAAGCTACTTTCGAGACCACGCCATGTGGGAAATAGGTGCAAACCATGCCTATTCATGGAAGCGTAGACAAACTAGTTGTATTCTCTCTACAATCTAGATCATAAGGAAAACTGCCTCTTTGCTCCTGTCTGCCATACAGTATTGCTACAGGCTATGTATTTATAGTGGTTTTTTATGTATTGCTTGCGGCTGGGGATACCAACATGTTGGTATCAAAACCGCAAATTGTTTGCATTGGCTAATTAAAGTGACCACAAATGCTACCTACCGGTAAAATGGAATATAGACTTAAGTCATGGAAAATCATTCCTATGGAAAATAATATAAATTGCCAAGAAATAGGTATAAACTTTGTGATAATGTTATAATTGTCTGAGACTAACTTTTAGCATATAATTCAACTAACCTACTCAAAAGATTCTTTTCATTTTAAAATACGGTTATTTGGAATGTCAATGAAACGTTTTATTCCCCAAAATTACCAAACAATAGTTATTTGGTTGCCATGGAGACAATAACTTATGTGATTCCTTTGAAGTATTGTGATATCATGTTGACTTCTTGTGCATTGTCTGTCTACAGACAAGTACCCAGACAAAGACCTACTTAAGACTACCTGGAGGACTAGATTCTGATATGCGAAGACCGGCGTGACTTCTTCTACCTTGTTTAGATTTTTAAAAAAAGAAGAGAGAACAGGACGCACTTTTAATTTCAGAGGTCCCACGCCCTTGGCATTGCCAACAGTGGTGAGCGTCAGAAGTAAGCTTTTACACTCAGGTCATCCCCAGGATCTTTACACAGCTGCTGCGTTTCCTAAATCATCCCCAAACAGCGATGCGCTCGGCCAGAATCACCAATTAGGCGCCGGGTCCCTGGACGGTCCCGGGCCCCTTGCCCATCACCAAAGGCGGGCTTTTGCTGGTGTTTACCGTTGATGTGCTTTGACAGGCGGCTCATGGGGCGACGCCTCCGTTCTGATTGCCCCATACAGGGTGCAGGGCCCCCAAGGCCCCCCAGGCCCTGTTACCCACACCTACGAGAGTCCTCCTTTAACCAAACATACGTCTTCAGGCCGTCCGACTGTGTACCTGTGTACAAGAAGGGACTGCTGTACGAAGACTGAAGCCGGTGATCCACGATGTGACAAAATATTTTCTTCTCATGCATTTTTTGCATATTTGGAATAAATTGACCCTGCGAAAACAACAATTTTATTATATGGATTATCCGAAACTCTTTGAAAGATTTATATTGTATGAGAAAAATTATAATTTAACAAACCGATTTTCAAAATCGACCCAAAATCGGCCCAAAATCGCGACGTGGATCTCCAGCTGTACAGTATGGGACTGCTATACAGAGACGTACAGTCCCACCAGAGGGAAAGCTAGATCCATAATTCAGTGAACACACACACCTGCGTTCTTTTTTTAATAATTGAAGATAGCATATTGTTATATTAATCTTTGCAGTGGAGTATACACAGATGTATGGCTTTGGTCTGGTGGTGGATGCTGCCTTAACACTAATCTAAACACCTTCATGCATTATGTCTGTGTGCGTTTTTGTAGCAATCTTTTCAAAAATAGTCCTCAAAGTTAACCCTTTAGACCCCACAGACTGCGAATACGTATTTTTCCAGGATTTCCGTGGATTTCCCTTGGGATTTCCTTAAATTTCCCTTCTTTTAACAATTTCAAAGGCTCACCAACAATAGTAATTATTATTTTAGACATCTAGTTTGAAACATTTAATAGAGATTTAAATAAGTTTTTAAACCATATATTTGCCGTTTTTGTATGTCAAAGACTTATTGAAAAATATAGAAAATTACAGAAAAATGAACATTTTTCCTGGTGGCTATGGTCGGATCGGGGAGTACACCCTTGAGCGGCTATGGCTGGATTCGGGCCTAAAGGGTTAATAACCCTTTCAATGTGACACTTAATTTTCAAGAAACTTAATCAGTATGCCATCTCCTTTTGCAGTTATCTTTCCTGTGACAGAATCAATTAGGTTCCCGGTGTTTGATCCCGATGTATTACATTGTAACATTAACCTAAATTTGTGATACTCGAGTTGAAATACAGAAGGATCTGAAGCTTAAACATCCGCGAGGTCAATGTCCTTAGCTAGATTAGGAGCTAGATGATTAAT
This sequence comes from Lepidonotus clava, assembly GCA_936440205.1. NCBI lineage: Eukaryota > Metazoa > Annelida > Polychaeta > Phyllodocida > Polynoidae > Lepidonotus > Lepidonotus clava. Next base: position 10,361,072 of record OW387142.1, on the reverse strand, counting down.
AATAGTTCATTTTTATGTTTATGCCGAATTTAATTGGGGAATTATTAATTGGATTAAGGTTTCATTTGATTTATACCTTATTCCCCATTTGGTACCATTTCCAGCTAAATAGAAGCTTTTAATGACCAGCAACTGTTAGCTGTACAAACTTCATGTTACGTAGACCTGTCAAACGTCAGCAAGATGATCAAGACTGTATTTTTCTATTTCAACATTTTAAAAAAGGCGTTTACATTAGGCTGTACTTACCAAACCTTAGGAACATTCTGTCAACTAAATTGACATGATTAATTATGTATCTTGAAGCTTTCTTTGCAGAATAAAGCAGGAGGCAATTCTAAGAATGTTTTCTGGTAAACATAAATATTGATGTAAATTGATTGGGGTGGGCTTATCAAAGCTTTTAATCATATTTGGGGGTCGGGGTGGCCAACGTTGTTAAGGCGTTGGTACCACTCATTGGCATTGGTACTGCATGGGTTCGAGTCCCATGCAGTGCATCAGAAAAAAGGACATTTGGATGACCCTTGCACGGAATAGTGCCCAAATGCTCCACAGGACCATAATGGGAGACCAGACACACTGTTAGAACTGTATAAATAAATATAAATAAATAAATAAATAAAAGAAAATATGTGTCCGCTAGTTGTATACAAATTACACATTACTTCTGTCAGATGTCATTGTACTATTGTACGGTTTGTTTACCATCAGAGCTGAAGGCAATCAGGTGTGATTTGAGCATCACAGACTTATCCGAGCCACAGATCATGTTACGTAGGACAATGGAGTAGGAGGAGTTACACCGATATAGTTAGACGTTGCCATCAAACTTACACTGGCCTCTTATGTACTGTGTACAGCCAGCCTCAGGCCCTACAGGTGATGCCCTCTATCTGAAAAAATGTACCCTGGCATTCAATATATCTGGTTATCATAATAAAGCCCCCACATTAAATCACCAATACTGTGATAAACAGTTTCAGTTACTTCAATGTGTTGGTCAACTGACGGGCAGATTGGCTGCCCACATATATATGTATTTGGTTACGAAAAGAAAATATCGTAAACAAGGCCTACAGTCAGTGGATTATCCTTCTAATACCTCAGAACATTCCTTTTATAATATGAGATCCTCCTTGTTTTAGATAAATCAATTAATCAGCTTGTACCCTTAAAGGAAAGCTTGCACATAAGTGCATCATAGTTATATTTCAATGAACTCAATTCATCATATTATTCACAACTTGCACTATCAATATAAACAAAATTGCAGGAAAATTCTTGGTTTATACAGAGTTATGGGACATTAAAAAACGTGTATTTCATTTCATTTTTTTAAGGGAAATCCCCTAATTTATGACGTAGCAAGGGGAGTTCTTGGGGAATCCCCTCTTCCCTTAGAAGGGAATCCCCATCCCTGTAGAATTTGTAAGAAGAGATATCTTCTCTAACAAAAAGTATATATATCTGACCTAATGCAACTCATAATAAATTAGAATATATATCCATCTACAAGTATTCATTAATCAGAGAATGTCAAAATAACTTTAGAAGGAATTCCCATAGGTGTGACGTAGCAAGGGGAGTACTGAGCAGCCCAGCATTCAGGGAATTCCCAAAATTAAATTCCTTTCCTCAATAATTCCCTAACACCTCAACATTTTCAAACTCTTACTTTTGATATATTTTTAGAATACTCAAGTGAAATAAATCTTACAAAAAATAGCACGTCATGAATTTATGTGCAAGGTTTCCTTTAACAATTAAAGTTTGATAGAATTCCTATGCACAGTTCATTAGCACTATATCCATGGAAATAAAATAATGACCATTAACTACAGGAATTTGCTTCACAAACAACAGAAACAACTTGTTTTATTTTACAAGTATCATCTTGAATAACAAGGAACTCTACTAGAGCTGCACAGATTTACAGTGGGAATCATATCCTTTATATCTTGATTATTCAGAGACTTTACTTTTATGATCTGAGATACCTTTGTATCACAGACCTTTCTTCAGAGTATCTGATGAGATCATCTCAGTTTCCCAGTGGGCAACTACTGTTATAAACACTCTATAGACAATAGACCATGGGCCAACTCCAAATTGGGGAACCTTGGTTTGGGGGTTGGCTACCAGCCACAGAAACCAGTAGGCAATTAGCTCCAAAACACTTAGTGTAGCCCTGCCAGATTTATCTGTTTGCCAATAGGTATGTTCACTTTAAGTACCCAAGGCCAGTAGAAGTTGCACTAATACGGAGATAGACTGATACAGAGAACAGCCAGTCTCAGTTTGATGGTGTCGTATCACTTTCCGAACCATCTCGGCTCCCACTTCCTCTGTCTGCAGTAACCTGATCTGTGGCTGGGATAAGTTACCTCCGCGACGGTCAAATCAGACCTGACCGCCCGCTGCTCTGATGCTCGCCATACCACTGCATACCAAAGCCTACAATAACCTGCGAACGGCTGACAGAGCTGACACCTTTACGGCTTGTATAAATGTCACCTGCATTTATGATTGAAAGCCACCAGCCATGGGCAACAGCGTGGGGAGATGGAGATAGTCGAGGAGGTGTTCATAATGTGTATTGTTATAATGGGGTGCCGCATGTAAACCACTGAAATACCATCAAACTAAGGTTAGACTAGAAATGCAAGATGATTATTATATTTAATTGCCACTTGCAACAAATACACTTATACTAGAGCTTCCTTCCTTTCATATGAGTCCATAGTTTATTTTCTGTGCTATACCTGCAATGGCAGCCTGCCCTAGATCAATTAGGAATTATTCTTGGCTTAGTTTTTGGAAAACTGCATAGTATTGAGCATTTTTGGAGCCGAAATTTGTATGAATTCATTATTGTGTTATTGTGTTAAAGAGTTACTCATTACAGATAGATGTATAGCTTATACTTCTGTATTTTCTGTATTTTCTTTTCTGTTTTCATGACGAAATTAGTCTAAAAAAATCTGCATGTACTCTGTGTACTTAAGACACTGTAAATCGACTATCCATAGTTGGAAGAAATATCCCCCGTGTACACTTGGCGCCCCATATATGGTGCAGCAGCAGGACTATTAAGTTTACCACTCCGGGGCGGCAACTCCCAGCAGTACGGGGCTGTGGGAACCCCCAGCTGGCTCTGGGGTCCATCCAAAGGCTCCCTCTCCATTCAAGTCAATATCGATTGCAAACTGTGATGTCTCCTACAACAACAAAACCCTTCAGTGTGTCTACCTGCCCGCCAGCTCCCGGGTGTGGGGAAGAGATACCTGAGGTCCACTCAAATGCCCTGTTTCCACCAATCGATTTAACCGGTGATTGTTTGGTAATTTATTACTTTTAACTAGTATCATAACAAAATATTATATATCTTACATACCATTTGAAAGAGAAATGAATATGCTTTCTAAAGGTTGTAACGTGTTCGCGATTAAGTAATATTCCCACTGCTGATTTATGAAATTGGTAGTAAAATCGGCTGGTGGAAACAGGGCTTAAGGGACATCTCAAAGTTGGACGTAAACACTTCGATAATACCAACTGAGAGAAATCTGATATAGATCTAATGGTTGTTCCTTTGATTTTACTTTTTGTTATTGCAATCCGTATAGAAGGACCTCGTACATGCAATGTTTACTTTAAAGTTCGCTTCACTATAGATTGAAATGAAAATGTTACATCGGACTCAATGACAGTGTAGGCATTTTCTTTGTTTATTTTGTGGACAGTATTGATAAATCGATTAGTTCATGCTATCAAGGGCCTCAATGACAGGTTTGTGTAGACTTTTTTTGGACTGGAAAATGAGTACTGCTGAAGAGAAAATAGACAATTATAAATTCATTTTATACCTTACCGATTTTATTTCGCAAATCAGATGTACATGATATATGGTATATAAGTAAAATGGTATGGTTTATCGTTTCTCATTTCTGTTTATTTTCTGGATTCCTGTACAGCGAATGGGTCATAATTAAGGTTGTTCCCAGGGCTGGCATTGACTCAGTCCCCAAACGATGCTGCATACATTGTGTGTTAGGAGGGTGTCACGAGAGAAAACGAGGGAACTGCCAAGGCTGCGATTATACGCGCGGACATTTGGCAGATGTCCGCGTATATGTAATTCCGTGTATACGCGGACGTGAAGTCCCCGAAAACAGAATCAGCTTACATACGCGGACGTTGTGACCGTGTATACAAGTACAATAATATACGCGGATGTACCTGCATTTTTTCATCATTATATTATTTATAAATCGGAGGCACAGCCCCCGAACCCCCCTTTTCATTTTTATTTCTATGTGTTATCAATTTCTACATATATAAGATATTAGAAATACAGCACACACCAATTTAACTTATCTCCGCGTATGTATCCAGATTTGTACGCGCAGATTTTGTGTCCGCATATGTATGAAATTATATATACGCTACGTCCGCGTGCGCGACTATCGCGCGTATAGCCACTCCCAACTGGCCAAGTGACCGGGTGAGGGACTTTTACCCTTCCACAGCCCTTGTGACCACGTAATTACTCTTTAAATCTAAGGTTCATAAATATAGTGTAATAGTAACCACATACCATGATTACATGCTTATTGACTGTAAACTATATCGAATATAAACCAGTTATACAAATATGGCGCTCGATCTACTTTGGGCAAGAGTGACGTCATCCGCACAACGTCTGTAGCGAATGCAGGAACATCCCCTATTCCAAGACAAAGCACTCCAAACCAGATGAAAATGGAGCTTATTTAACAACGTTATCTTGGAATCAATGCACGAATTATATCAGAATCCCATCAGATGCCCTGCATGCATTTTAACCGCGTAATTTCTGAGAAAACACGTTAACCTGTTTCTATTTAGACCAACTCCAGGGGGATTGACCCCAGTTACAATCATCGTCATGGTTTGATTCCTCCTCTGTTTTCATTGATTTCAGCGGCCCTTAGTTTTAGTCGAATGGATCCTCTACCAGTAGCGGATCCGAAAAAGGGTGGGGGGGGGGGGGGGCAAAAGGGGTGGTTGCCCCCCTCCTAGACCGAATCTTTTTTTGGGAATAATCTTTGTTGATTCACACAAATCTGTCTTTTCACTTTTTTTTTATAGGGGGAGCTGTTCTGGATCTGCCCCCTGCCCTGCCACAATGAGTGTGAAGAAAGGTAACGTTCAACAATAACCTAAGAAAGACCAGGAACAATGAATACATACATCTGCAGGTAAAACTCTGCTTTCACAAAAAAACAACAACAAAACACATATTTTTGTGATAATTATCCTTTGGACGCTGTGGTGTGATTCTCGATATTTCAGGTAGAGAAGCCCCGAGACTCAATGATATCTGCAGACCAACAAGGGCAGATTCTCTCTCTGATTACTTTGAAAGCAGTATCATCCATCCAAGACGTCAGGGGCGGCACTTGGAAAGTTAATTATACTCCTAGGAGTTTGCAAGAAAATAGTTGGAGGGGAAATTACATCTGGATGATTTTTCAGTTATTTGGATGTGTGTGGGAACAATGAAAAGTGTGAGAAAGGTATGAGTCTGTAAAGGTTAAGCTCGTTTTGTATGAAAACTTAGATATTTTTCACTTGCATGATTAGATTTAAGACATGTACTTGTGATATTTTACTAAGAGTTGATATTCTAGATTATATTGGCAAACCTAAAATAGATATAAAAAGCTTCTATAAAGCAAAAATGAAAGATCTGACGTGTGTACAACAAAATTGTGTGTACAACAAAATTAGTAGGACGATTCTTATATATAAAAATAGCTCACTTAAATCATTTATGCATGCTCTCTGTGTATAAATATTGTAATATAAGCTGTACAGCAAAATTAGTATGCCTAGTCCTTGTATACAAATTGCCCACTTGTTTCATATATATATAATATACATGTTCTTTGTGTCCATTATGATACAAATGTTCAATCTGGATGAATAGTACAATCGGTTTTGAAGTACTTCATTTTTGCAAAACTCCACTGGTTTCATCTGAATCTCTTCCAAAAAGATATATCATTATATTCTCAAACTTGGCCTTATTTTTTCTAAGCTCAATGATCCCCATGTTTTAAACGTCTACCCATTGGACAACTTACAGGAGTGAAGCCTAAAAAGAACTTGCTGTTCCTGTTCAATGTTAACAGTAGTTTCTGAAGGTCGTAAGCGTGATGGTTATTAAAGCACGCCAGTTGAGATGATAAAAAAAAATACACGACTACGTTTATAACCACGTATACCTTATTATCAAGTTAATTCAAACTAAATGCAGTAGGCACAGGTAGTATAGTGTAGGTGTAAGTAGTGTACCTTACAAGTTACACGGCACAGGAGGAAAAAGAGAATTCAGAAAACCCGAAAAGCAATATATCATGAATACGACAAATTTGGACGTCATCGAAATCAACACATCTTCGATTTAAATAATTTTCAAAAGATATCATCGGACATTGCACTTCCTATATAGTATTCCCCTTAATATGTTTTGGTTATCTTCATACTCATAACAAGACCTTTAGCCTTGACTATCTTAACCCCCAAATCATAAATATGCCAATTAATGAACCAAACCTGTACAGCTCCAGAAAGCCTTTTCAAGAACACCACGCCAAGTCAGCCACCACAAACCCATCCACCACACTGCCCTCCACCAAAGAACAAAAAGGTCATTTTATTTACGTTTTCAGAGCGTCTGGCCCTTCTACAACTGAAAGGCAGTGCGTGTCTGAAAGTGATAGCCCGTGGTTGGTGCTCATTATTGTTAGCGTTGTCCGCTCCCTCAAAGGGCTCCGGGTCGGGCCCTTTTCCCTGAGGTGGACCTCATAGAGGGCTTTCTTCTGGACCTTCTTAAGGTTCATTCAGACAGACCAAACCTTATGTGAAGGGTCAGAGCATGTTTATTCTCCATTGTTAAACTGAGGTTATGGTTGCATCCTTGATACTTATATACATTCATTATTCTATTTTTTTCATAAGAAATAGGTATCAAATTTTGATATATATATATATATATATGTATGAATGTATGTTAGTATGTATGTATGTATGTATGTATGTATGTATGTATGTATGTATGTATGTATGTATGTACATATGTATGTATATATAATCAATAATAGTATAAATTAAGATAAAAATATGGTGGAATAGATACAAAGAAATCTCGATATTGCTAAATGCCCCAAGGTGAATAGAATCCTATATCCCTTCCATTTGGTTAAAATCAATACACAAATCCATTACATAAGAACACAGGAAAGACGCATTAGCTTTGTCCGATCTCCAACAATCACCAACACTTTGCTGCTTTTCCTCACTAGGTGGCGTGGTCCGGAAACCCCCCTATTACGCCCCTGGTGATGGATTCTGCGCGGGTCGGTCCGAAGACAGAGGCAGTAATTTCCTGGCTGCTCGGGCGGCCCGGGGAGGAAGGGGACAGTTGTCGAGGCTCAAAGCGGTCCGTCGGCGGTCGTTACGGCCGGCACTGGACACTGGTCACTCCTCCACAGGGCCTCCTCAACTCTTTAAATGCGGGTTTAATAAAGTGAATCGTACACAGGAGGAGCTACATCACCCAATCTCTTGGACGCCTTTTCGCAGCATTGGTAGGTGAGGGTTAACTTCTAAAAAAGGGGACAGATAAAGCTCATTTGCCATGGTAGATGTTTGTATCGCCGAGACCAACGAAAAAATGATTGTATACATGCATTCACAAGTAATCTCAGGTACGACTAAATCATCGCAAGCTTTCGAAATTGAACGCATAGCACTCACACTGAGAATTGAGGTCCCTTGCAATCATTTTCACAAGCAACTTCATCTTGAATCACACAGGATCTCTTCGCAAGGGATCAGGTCAGAGAGGGCTCTGATAATCCAACGTTCGTAGACCGCAGACGCCTACGACAAACCAAATTCACCAGGGCAAATGGGGCTATACCAGAAAAATAAAATATTAAATTTCAGGGGTAGATCCAGGATTTCTGAAGTGGGGGGGGGGGAGGGTTCAGGATATAGGCTAAGTACTAAAACGGTGTGTGTTTGCGTGCATGCGCGCAAGGTTTTTTTTCTCTCTTTGCATAAATTAGGTGTCCACCAAAAGGGGGAGGGGACCCCCTGGACGCCCCTGAATCCACCTATCTTGAACATTCTTCTATCCTTTAAGAACAGCTATTCTGTATAGCAAAAGAAAGAAGCAGAATTGATTTCATTAGATTTAGCATGTTCCGGCTGAGGAGAAGTATAAATGGTTTCATAGGAGCAGTGTGTTATCACACACAGCCTGAGGAGCGGACTTAGGCCTGAAGCGGTTAATCTGAGGCTGGGAGATGATCGTGGGGATGTAGGGGGATCTGTGGAACAGTCTGTCACCCCTCTACCTGCCCACCCTGCCCCTACCCCAGCCAAGGATGTGACGTTATCATAACGTTGCAGCAATGTTCTAGTTGGTTCTGTATTTGGTTCTTGTTATGTTCTTTTGATGACTCCCAATTACGTTGCTGCAATGTACTGCCATTATGTTGCACTGTGACATTATTACAACATTCTGGTTACATCCTTCAACCTAAACAGAATGTCCTCATAATTTTCTGCTTTGGTTTTATCCTAACCTCACCAAAAAATAATGTTACAATAACATTCTGATTTGGTGAGGTTTCAACCTCACCATCAAAAACGTAATTGTTATGTGCCATCATAGTAAGTAGCAAACTGACTTAAACAGTATTGTTGCAGAACATCTCTGTTACGTCGCAAGGTGGCTGGGATCTGCTCACCCTGCCCCTATCTGCCCATCCTTCCCATCCAACCCCTACTACCTGCCCCTCCCTGCCCCCTGCATGCCCCCAGGGATCAGGGGCAGCAGGGGGAGGTGAAAGGGCTGCAGGGGAAGGGGCCAGCCTACTGCTAATCCCGATTTTCATTACCAGCTTGGCGTTCATTGCCTACCCCCAGCCGCAGGCACCTGCTCCATGTCGTGGGTAGGTAGGGGGTAGGGTGGAGGAGGAGGTTGGGGTGACAGGGTTGGGGGCTTGGGGGTTGTAGGACACAGGCTGCAACTGAGGTTTTGGGGACTACATGTGACATTTATGAATACTTTGAAGGGTGCTGGGGGTTTGGGGCCTGAGCTGGGGATTCAGGAACGTCTGGTTCTAGGGACATGCTGTAAAGCTGCTGTCTATACTGGCTATGGACTGAGGATGCTTTATGTTGAGCCCTGGAACAATGCTGCAAGCAAGAACCCACTCAGTTTGCAATGTTACAATACCGGTCGGCGGCCATACCTATTTTGTTTGGTGTGTTACCAACTGAAATACATTATAGCATGTATTTAACACAGTTTATCATTTGATGGCAAGGTTGAGACCTCACCAAATCAGAATGCTGTCATGAAAAGAATGTTTGTACTGAAAATTACGACAAGATTCAGTTTTTGTTGAAGAATGTAAGCAGAATGTTGCAATGCTGTCACAGTGCCACCTCACAGTATAATTATGTTGTAGCATTTTAAGAAGCCATCAAATGACGATAACTAAGAACCAAAACAGAATGAAGCAGAACATCACAGCAACATTATTATAACGTTGTATATAACGTCGCATGCTTGGCTAGGAATACTGTGGTTGCTTGCTGGGTTATGAGACAAGTAATTTGGTGCTGAGACAGTTCTAGTCCAGGGGCCTATGTAAAGTTTTGTTTCGTTTAGAAGGTCTTTCTACCAAGATAATCTTTTATCTATGGATCGTTCTGATCACAAAAAGTTTTGGTGGCATTTTTTCTTTTGACCTTGAAGTACATTTCAAGGTCATCAAAGAAAAAAAAGTATGAAAATAATCTAAGGTATAATCATAAAAGATAAACTACTGGTAAAGGGTACAAAATGAAATCAGCTAAATGTAAAAGGATACATGCTTTTTTTAAATTCTGTAATGCAAAGGTCATTTATTAAGGGCAAAAGGTCCTCAAAAGGCCACTTTAGAAGTTACCTCTCTTTTTGCCTTGTAGTCAACCCGCCAAAACCATAAATGAACTATCTTTGACTTGTATTCTTGAAAATGTTTCACATTCTTGATATATATGAATGGCCTTGACCTTTTGGAGGTCATTACATCAAGAAATAATATGCCTATGTAAGATTACAGCAACATTTTAAAGCTTGAAGAATTTTCTGATATTTTCCATAATTTCTTCTTTTTTTCTTAAATTGTCAATAAATAGAAAACTGTTCACTTTTAATCTGAAATTGCTGTTCTTTTATGGTGTAAACATTGTTGACTATCACTTTCCTTCTTCATTCACTATGATTCATTTAAAGATATGAAATAAACGAGAACAGTATAACATGAGGTTCACTTTTATAACATTTTTCACCCTTAACAGCTTCTTCAAATGACCTTGACCTTGACTTTCATTAATCAAAGATATATAGAAAATAACATAGGCCTCAGATATTGCTTTGTATATGTTTTCTTGAATATTGAATCTATATCATGGACATGGTCAACAAATAGAGGAAAATAGAGGATTTCTGACATCATGACCTTGAGAGAGCAATATCTGACACTAATATTCAAAAGAAAAAATGCCACCAAAACTTTCCTAATACTAGAGGGACAGAGGAATATATCTGGGTACAATTAAGATCAGTTTGAACAAAAACATGCATTTGCTCTTTTTTTGACATAGGCCCCTGGACTATTCAGGTTAATGGCAGAATGACACAGAACGGCAATGTCTAGAACGTAATGTCAGTTACAACTTGGATCTGAATACGTGCCGGTGGGCTCAAAAAGACGGGGAAGAAATGAAGGGGTTGGGTGGGGGTCGTTATTGTAAAGAAGTGTAATGGACATTGAGGGTAGAGAGCTGAGCCTATGATGGGAAATTTGTAGTAATGCTTGAGGATGCTAGATGGCATTTGGTGATCTTTGTTAGATCATAAATCATTATGACAGACGCAATTCTCTTATCCCCAGCAATACCTATTGGTGCAAAGTGGTGAGGGTTATTGAAGCCTGTACGGCATACGTCTTATTGGTACACGGGGGTCCAGCAGACATTTCCATTGCCTGTGCATTGACTTTTATTTTAACTAGACTTGCCCTGTAACATGAAATAAAAACTGGATAAAACTGTCAATTTTCAAACAAAGTGACCCCTCCCCAATCTTTCATATCCTCACCACAACAATCCCATTTTTTCTGGAAGCTGTCCCAACAAAATCCGTATGCTTAAGCTAGCCAACCCATGAAGTTTCAGGGTCGAGGGGAGTTAGGTGATCATTGGCGCAGCCTAGAAACGACCCCATTACAAGTTTGACTCTGGCAACTTGGGCTAAGAAGCTGAGGCAGTTTGCGCACTTAGGGCGTGCTGTGGGGACGCCAGGGCTTACAAAGGGCCGAGTGACAGGGGCCACTGACTGGATTTGCCATCCCTAATCCCAGCCTCATCTGGTGGGGATTAACCCCTGACAACCAGCCTGTTCAGGGTGCCCCTGTCCCCCACCTCCCCATCACCTACTAATCCATTGATTACAGACTTGTTAAGGCCCTGAGAGGGTGACAAAACAGCTTTTGGGTGTTGATGGCGTCATCAGTTAAGCCTCTAAGGAAAAACTTGGGTCTCCTCTAATATCCAATATAAAAGTGTATGTGGTGATTTGAGCTTGCCATGGAGTCTGTTTAATAGATTGATTAATCTTGTCACTTCCTCTAACATTTTAGATTATGCTAAGAGTCTTACATAGCTTCTAGAAATATAAAATGAACATGTGCCAGTGGCACTATCACTTGTACGGGAATACTGCAAAATTGATACCTTTGATGCACTGTAATAGCTATATTCTAGAATGAGCGAACTAGTTTTTTGAGGACATATCAAAGGTTATTAGATGGTTGGTACCTTCATACCTAATTCACACTGTTGGTTAGAAGAGAAAATAAACTCTGGTCACCAGTATTCAAACCCCGCCCATACCAACTTCAACGTTATAAGCTTCCAACCTTGATTCCACTAACCAAGTTTGCTATTTGGCTGGCTGGTAATGTATCGACCTCCCTAGACTTGTAAGCATATAAGTGGAGAGGATGCATTCCGTTCCTACTGTGAAAAACACAGAACCAAATGATAAACTGCGTATATTGAAAGTATGTATGTGCCTGGATGCTTTATTTGAAACCTATTGTGTAGAACTGCCACACCGTGCCTCCGAGTCCTAGACAAATGTAAAGTTTACTAGAAATAACTCACTTTTATGTTTTTATGATAACTTTTAATGTTAAGTTGACCTGGTGCTACAATACACCCGCATAGCTGATATGATCATGCATGTTTGGGACAGCCCAGGCCATGCTTTCACTGCGCACGCGTATCATACACGAGGTCTGCACAAAGTTCTATATTTTCACAAAGACATGTACTCAGATCAAGATGATATATAGGTACCACCACCATGGCCTCAGGCTATTCATCAAACACGAGATGCAAACGGATATAAGTCAAGCCACATGGTTTAACAAACGTCTTTCAGTGAGACAATAGTTGGATTAAACAAAATTAAAGATAAGAAAAGTATGCCAGGAACCAATAATTAGTTTTCCATTAGGGAAAATATATATAGGCGTCATTTGTCATTTGTGTTTTGTAGTATGCTGTACTCTCCTCATTTCATTAAAGGACCGTGTAAGTGGAGTCTGTAGAGCAAATAAATGAAGACAGTTTACTATTTGTATACTACTGGTATTGTCACAACGTGACATATCTAATTAGAAACATTTGCAAAGAGATAATTACCATCTCATCTATATAAATCTTTATTAGATTAGTATTAAAGATTATGCAGTTTCCAGACATTTCTGGATGAACCTATAAGTATTTTCCATCAAGCATGGGGAACGTGGGCTCCGAGTCCGGGGTCCTGGTCCTCTTAATCAGGATGAAAGCATGAACCCAAAATCAATTCGACAATTCATTATTCAAAATTGCATTTAACTACTTAAAATTGAAGAAAACAGTGTCCAAAGCGCAGTTCAAACCTATAGGATGTAGTCTTTTTCCTGTGACTTTTATTGTTGAAATTATATTAGTAATATTCAAGAAAGGCTGTGTTTTCACTATCTGATTTTACTCATGATTTCAAAAGTCAGCATAGTTAATATTTGCTAATAATATTTATACATCAGTAAAAAAGGTCTGTAATTCACCTTCAAATCCTATGTAGGATATATAGAATTTTGCAATATTGCTCATGAAAGGTTATTAAAAACTAAATTACCGGTGGTCAAAACCAGCTGGTGGAAACAAACATTAAGATTTTTAGATAGAATAAACCCAATAGCTTTAAAATGTATTAATGGTCAAGGCTTTCTCCTATCTAAACGAGGTGACGGGGTTTGAAAACGTCTCTATATTGTAGGCTCACGTTTAAAAGAGAAACTTGAAGTACATCCGCGTGATACAGTATTGTGTACTCACCATTGACAAATAGGTTAATCATTTATTCACTTTGTACGACATGCACGTGGATTTGACTCCACCCCCAGTGTCACGTCAGCCAGGTCACGGCATGATGCACTTTTTTGATTTATTATTCGTGCAAGTATAACTCATCCCCCGTATGATGCGCTGCGTATAATCAACAGATGGAATTGTCTCAAAAACCATTAAAATTTTTATGTTTCATTTTGCCCCTTTGAGCGTGACTGAGGTGCCCTCCGTGAGGCTACATTAACCACTCTGCAATTTGGCCTACCTCAGTTTAAAGATTATTCTTACACAGTAGCTGCCACTGGGTCCAACCGTTGCAGCCCGGACATCATCAACGAGAAACACCTGACTATTCATGAGCTACTGGGAGTAGACAGGGGCGGATCCGGGGGGGGGGGGGGGGAGCTCCTGGGGGTCCTGACCACCCTCCCCCCTTTTTTAAATTACCAAAGAGAAAAAACGTCGTGCGCATACAGGTGAATGTATTCCTTCTTAGTACTTAACCTGTATGCGGACTCCCCCCTTTCCGTTATCCTTTATCCGCCCCTGAGTAGTAATCTTTGCCCTAAATAGCAAAGTCATAGACTGAATTTCCGCTCGGAGGTGAATCTCGCTGCAGAATGCTGCAGAATTAGCCCTAATGGTGCCCTATGCGTTGACTCCATCCACCCTTTGCGTGTCCACCCTGGTCGGGGATGGGCGCGGGAGGCGGCGCCTTACTTAAACAAATGGGCTGATGACCCATAATGACAGGAGGGCGTTGTGATAGCTCGACATTGTGGGAGATAATCCCGGCTCCTTTAGTCATGCAATGTGTCAGGAGGGGCTGGTGGTGTGTACGGGGGGTGGGGGGATGGGGAACAGTTGGGGAGAGAGGGGGGGAGAGAGGGGGGGAGATGGGGAGCAAGTGGGGAAGGGGAGAGAAAGGCAGTGTGTGGAGGAGGGGTGAAGAGAGGTGTGTTTCATTGGGAAGGTTGGCGTAGCTGTACGTTGACAGTTTAAAGGGCACTTGGTGTGGAAAAGAGTATTACAAGTGTGAAAACATTAATTGTGCCATCCTGCTACTCCCAGACTCCTTGTTATAGTATAAGAACATTCAATAGTTACTAGACACTGTTGCCAGCTCTTTGCTATAGCTCCCATTGACCTAGTTCTAGAGCATGATGTTAATGCATGCCCTCTATGTGATAGCAATATCAACATGCTGGTGGCGATTTCCCTATACTGTCCCAGAAATTTGTTATCATAAGAAAAAAAACTGCTGATAAATGTAAGTGTTATTGTACAAAGCAGCAAAGTGAAGCAGGAATCAGTGACAGAAAACTGAGAATTTGGGATAAAAAAAACAGACAAAATAATTATTATATAGACAATGAAATCGAAGCATTATAGATATTATGTTGACAGTAGTCCATAGTTTGCTATTGTGATGAACGGCTATTCATCCAAAATATGTAGAGGTCAGAATAAGAGAAAATAAGGTAATACTATAAAAAGGTAATATGTAAAGAACGTAAGTGTAAAAGAACGAAATATATGAAATATATGTAAAAGAACGAATATGTAAATAATGAACGAAAGTGTAAAAAGCCCGAAAAAGAGGCACGAATATGTAAGGAATGAATATGTAAGGAACGAAAATGTAAAGGAACGAAACCCGGAAAGATATAAACCGGAAGTGAAATGTAAACCGGAAACGAAAGATATAAACCGGAAGTGACGTCAGTTGTAGATCACGTGACCGAAAGCAGCCAATCAGGGCTGACCTCTATAGTATATAAAGGGGCGGTGAGGCCCGAATAAACAGAGTTCTTTAACAGTTCTCCTTGTGTCCAGACGTGTCTTCTTTCCTGAAACAACCGCTAAAGATGAGCCGATTCGAGTAATTAACCAGAAGTTAGGATAAAACAGTCGAAGTTCGAGATAAATAGTAGGAACTTAGGGTAGGGGCCCGACGGCCCGAAGAACGAGGAACGAAGGACCGAAGTAAGGCACGAAGGCCAAACAATAGGCGACCGTCGGCCCGTCGCCCCCGCGGACCGGAACCGTGGGGTGGACCGCCCGGTGGGGGTGAATGCTGGTCTGGGAGATAGAGCGAGACGAACCCCGGCCGACCCGTACCCCTACCATAATTTCCCTTCCCCGCAGTCCTCCGTTTGACATCGAGTGCCGATTCCCGACCGATTCGCTCAGCCCCCCCCCTCGTGCGCGAGGCACGACTCTAGAAACACATCTCGGTTCTTGGCCCGGATTCCCCGTCCGCCCCGAGACCCGAACAACCCCCACGTTCCTCTGTTGTAAGAATCGGCAACCCCAACTTACCAGAGAACGTCACACTGGTGGCAGCGGTGGTGCTGAAATAAGCACATACGGACTTGTGGATCTTGGGTGTTTCGTCGGTATTGGATACTCATGGCGACCGCGGCAGTCTTCGAGCAGATGGATTCTGACATCGCCTTCAAGGAAGGTGGGGAGGAGAAAGGAGGTGCGAAACCCGAGACCAAAGGGGAGGACATGACCATCATGGGTAGGCAGTTTAATTTCATGGGAACGTCCACCCCGACGGATGAGCAGAATGCGCGGGCTCAACAACAACAGACCGGCCAGGTAGGAGCGAGTTTGAAGAAGTTTAGTTTACGACCGGAGAAGTATGACGGTAAACCGGACTTCGAGGGATGGATCAACCAGTTCGAGGAGTACGCAGCCTTGGGACATTGGACGACCGAGGAAAAAGCGGCGATGCTCTTTCTCTCGCTGACGGGAACGGCACGAATGTACTTTGTCGGACTCCCGGACAGGGAACGACTCCGTTACTCGGCGAGGGTAGATGCGTTGCGCCGGAGGTTCGGTCAGGAGAAGGACACGTGCAATGCTCTGCAAGAGTTGGCAGGATTGAAACGTGTAAAGAACCAGACAGCGAAGGAGTTGGCTGATAATGCCCGACGACTGGCATCGAGAGCCTACTTCTCCAACGACTACGCCAGCCAGGAAAAAGCAGCATTACATGCGTTCCAGGCTGCAGTTGGGGAAGACCTTCAGCTGAAGTGTGCAGAGAAAGGATGCAAGACACTAGAGGAGGCGGTGGAGGTGGTAGAAATACAGGAACGATACTCACGCCGCCTCCTGCGGGCAGTGAAGCCCGAGGAGGACGCCAATACACAGATCATGGCCTTAAACGGTAAGTTGGAGGAGATGATGAAAGAATTGGCAGAAGAACGGGAAGCTAGGAAACAAGCAACGGCCCGGAGGGAGGCGTTTAAGAAGCGAAAGGAAGATTTGGAATGTCATCAATGTCACCAGAAGGGCCATTTCGCGAGAGAGTGTTCTCAGCGTCAGGGAAACGGACAGTCGCCGTCGCAGTAAGCGCGGGGCCCCCTTCGGGCGCGGCGAGAGAAGTAGTAGGCATTGGAGAATGTGGACTTTATGTGGCCGGAACGGTGGGAAAGAGTGTCGTCCGTTTTTTGGTTGATACCGGATCTATGATCAGTCTGCTGTCGGAACGTCTTTGGAGAGAGTGGGGACGAAAATGGGAAGACCTGGATGGATATGAAGGACGTCTCTGCTCGGTGGATGGTAGCCCGTTGCGGTGCTATGGATGCACGAACTGGCCAGTAAGGTTGGGAACGCGCGTGTTGCAGTGGACATTCATGGTGGCAGACATCGGTAGAGATGAAGGGATCCTGGGAAACGACTTCACGGTGAAATACCGGCTAACAGTTAAGCCCCACGCGAGTGCTGTCTTCCTGCCCGCCGAGGGGGAGGGAGAGGGGGAACGAATCCCGGGAGTAGAACAAAGAACGGATGGGATTCGGGCAGTCACCGTCGGAGGACAGGTCGTGAGAATCGAGGGAACGACGGAAATACCCCCGCTCCAGGTGACCCGAGTAGCAGTAGTGACAAGAGTGGACATAGGACAGAGTGGACAGCTGGCTGTCATCACCGGCGCTGGATTACCCATGGGACTGGAAGTGATCCCAGGAACGGTGACGTTGGGAGAAGAAAATAAAGTTTGGGTGGCCAACCGAGGGACCGAGAGCGCGAAATTGGAAACCGGCGGGGTACTCGGAGAAGCCACCTTCGTACAGGAAGTACGAGGTATAGGAAGTGATGTAAAAGAACCCCCTGGAACGCTCGTTGAAATAATAGAGGAGGCTAAGAAAGGCCTAACCACGGAGGAAGGTGGAGAGTTGGAGAAAGCCATCATGGCTCGGGAACAAATGTTTGCAACCTCGAAACATGAGTTAGGACGGACAGATTTAGTACAACATCGAATTAAAACGGGGGATCAGATGCCGATCAAACAGAGGGTCAGACGGTATCCAGCCACCAGGAGAGAAGAGGAACGAGCACTGGTGGAGGATATGTTAAATCTAGGAATCATCCAGGAGAGTGGAAGTGCGTGGAGCAGCCCGACCGTCCTAGTGAAAAAGAAGGACGGAGGAACGAGGTTCTGTATCGACTACCGAAAACTGAACCAGGCTACAAAAGTGGACGCCTATCCGCTTCCACGGATAGAGGACAGCCTCAACACCTTGGGCGGGAGCCTATTCTTCTGCAGCCTGGATCTCGCAAGCGGATATTGGCAGGTGGAGATGGCACCGGAGGACCGAGAAAAGACAGCCTTCGTGACTCAAGGAGGATTGTATGAGTTCAAAGTGATGCCATTCGGGCTAGTGAACGCCCCGGCCACCTTCGAGAGGCTGATGGAAAGAATCCTCAGAGGAATCGTGTGGGAGGAATGTCTGGTATACCTGGATGACATATTGGTCTTCGGGCCAACGTTTGAAGTGACTCTGGAAAGATTGGTACGGGTTCTGGACCGATTGAACGCCGCAGGACTGAAGTTGAAGGCGCGAAAATGCAGGCTGTTCCAGAAGAAGATTCCGTTCTTGGGACACGTTGTCTCATTCAATGGGATCGAACCCGACCCCGAAAAGTGTCGGCAAGTAACCGAGTGGCCGGTCCCTCGGGATCTCCATGAGGTACGAGCCTTCGTGGGATTATGTTCGTATTATAGAAGGCATATAAACGGCTTCACGGAACTGGCTGCCCCCTTGTATGAATTGGCGACGAAGGAGGAGCCGTTCGTGTGGAGCGCGAGACGACAAGAGGCGTTTGATGCAATGAAGAGGGCGTTAACAGAGGCCCCGGTGTTGGGATTCCCAGAGGAAGACGGACAATGGTGGCTTGACACGGACGCCAGTGACGTGGGGACGGGAGCCGTGCTATCACAGGAGCAGAGAGGGGAGGAACGGGTAATAGCTTACACGAGCAAAACCCTGGAGTCAAACGAACGAAAGTATTGCACCACGCGGAAAGAACTGTTGGCGGTGGTGCGAGCTTTGAAACATTTTCGGTGCTACATCTATGGTCAACGCGTAATAGTCCGGACGGATAATAGCGCGGTTAGTTGGCTGCAGAGAAGTAAGGAACCGATGGGGCAGGCTGCCCGGTGGATTGAGATTATCGACTCGCATGACGTGTCGTTCCAACACCGACCGGGCAGGAAGCATGGGAACGCTGATGCGTTGTCCCGGTATCCGTGCAAACAGTGTGGAGAAGAGCACGAGAATACCGAGAAAGTGAGAGTAGTGACGCGGGACCGGGGGTATGAGCCCGGATGGTCCCCGCAGGAGATGAGAGCAGCGCAGAGGAGGGATCGAGATATAGGGCCGATTGTCGCACGGATGGAAGAAGATGTGAACCGGCCAGGTTGGGAGGTCATATCTCCGGAATCCCGGGAAACAAAGATCCTATGGAGGCAATGGGAACGATTAAGCCTCAAGGATAGCGTGCTGCATCGGAAGTACTGGGAACTAGAAGGACATGGTTGGAGGAACCAGTTGGTCGTTCCCCGAGAGGAACGGGCCAAGTTGGTGAGGGAATACCATGGAGGCGCGGCAGGAGCGCACTTGGGAGTCGCCAGAACGACGGCCCTGTTGGAGCAAGGGTTTTACTGGCCGGGACTCCGGGAAGACGTGCGAAAGGAATGTCGAGAATGTGATTGCGCGTTGCTGAAAAAAGGACGAGGGAGACGGGAGCCGCTACACCAATACATAGTGGGGGAGCCAATGGAACGGCTGGCCATGGATGTTTCGGGCCCGTACCCAGTCACCAAACGAGGAAACAAGTACTGCCTGATGGTGGGATGCTATTTCACCAAGTGGTTGGAGTGTTTTCCGATCCCGGATCAAAAGGCAACGACAGTAGCGGACAAACTGGTTGAAGAAGTAGTGGCACGGTACGGCGCGTTTCGAGAAGTACATTCGGATCAGGGCACGAATTTTGAATCCGAGGTGGTGGCTCAGGTCTGTGCACTATTCGGAATACACAAAACGAGAACGACGCCGTACCACCCCAGGAGTGACGGATACATAGAACGAAGTTTCCGCACTTTGGGGTGCTGTTTGAAAGCTAGCTGTCGAGCAACAGGTCGGGAATGGGATGAGATGGTCCCGCTCGTGATGATGAGTTATAGAGCAACGCCGCAAGCCAGCACGGGAGTGACACCGAACATGATGATGCTGGGCCGACAGACCATGATGCCACGACAAGCGATTTATGGGAGACCTCTAGGACCGGAGGAGGAACCCCGACGGGTAGGCGACTACGTGGAAAGCCTGGAGAAAGGGCTAGTCGCGGCCTATCGGGAGGCCCGGGCGGGGCTGAAACGAGCCGCCATTCATCAGAAACACGAGTACGATGGAAAGGTGACTCGACGGGAATACCACGCCGGAGAACTGGTCTGGGTGCACGATACGGTGGTGGATAGGGACAAGGGAACGAAGTTGCGATTTCCATGGATAGGCCCTGCACTGATCGTCAAGGTGCTTGACCGAGGACGGGTGGTAGTATGGAAGAAACGAGGAAAACCAGGGGGGGTGGTCCATGTGGTCCGAGGACACGCTGCGCCAGCCTGGATGGTAGCTGACCAGCAAGGATACGAGGCTGCATAGTAAATGCTTGGGGTGGGGCGCGCTAGGGCACGTACGGAAATGGGGCACCCCTTTTTGTGATGAAGTCGTTCTCGCGTCTCGATTCCGCAGGTGGAAGAGGACCAAGGGAACGACCAAATCGGCGCTACACAGAAAGGCTTTGGCTAAAAAGGACTGATCAACCTGGGGCCATTGAGTCGGGGCGGTGCGTTGACCACTACGGTAGGAATGCAGGTCGTTAGGCTGTAGAGATTTGCTACCTAGCTGAAGATTGGTTCTCTTGCGGATGTAATATAGGTGGGAAATGGGGGGTTGGAACGAAAAACGGCGTTCGGGAGCCACGACGGCCCGAATGTCTAAAGTAGTCCCACGGAGCCGCTTTCCGGTCAGTTCGGAGGAACCACAGCGTGGAAAAGATGGTTGGATTACAACGGAAGACAGACCCGGTGGCAAGCTGGTGAAGACTTTTGAAGTGATGCCGACTTGGTAATACCGCTTTACAGCGTCCAGGAGACCGGAGGAGAGTAGATGCGGCACTCTCGGGAACGCCGGAGGAACGAACGGACGGTTGTAAAAGGCGAGGCCTGAAACGAGGACGGGCTTTAAAGTAGGTCGTAAAAGGAGTAAAAGATGACAAAGAGAACGGGGCGGCGGCGAGAGGATGATAACGTCGAGCCCCTGTGTTCTCAGGGAAGTGTACGGAAACACTGCGAGGGCCGAGATGAAAAGGCAAGAGGAGGCGACGGAGGATGAAAGGACCGAGGACGTCCGGTGGGGCAATAAAAGGCCTAGGAAAAAAACGCGTAGACGGGCGAGGAGCCGCGAGGTAAACAACAGGCGAGGCGGTGACCAGCGGCGGGCCCCGGGGACCGGAAATAGTAGGGGGCGCCACCGTTGAAGTGGATGGTGAGCTTGACGCTAGGGGTCGCTAGTGCAGGCCACGCCCACTTCCGCCTGCGGCGGCTATAAAAGGCAGAGCGCTCGCCGGAGCAGGTCATTCTGGTCAGCCGATCAGGATTCATCAAATCGCAGACGAGCAGACCAAGCTGGGAGAAGAAAAAAAGAAAAAAGAAAAGCAGAGAAGTGAGACGAGCAGCATCACCACGAGGCAAAAACGGAAACGGCTGACGGGACGAGCTTCAGGTTTGGAACGAGCCCCGAAAGCCCGGAAAACGGACACGATGAGCGGACAGTGTTGGGAAGGACATTGTCGCGGAAAGGAATTTAAGCATCTGGTCAAGCATATTCGAGGCCAGCACGATGGAGTACGGAAGCAGTATTACATGTGCCCGGTGTGTTCGAATCGAGCCTATTCGACGCACCAGGACTGGCGAAAGCACATGTCGGAATCGCACGAGGGAAGCCTGCTGAGGGGGATGCCGAAACAGGACCCCCTTCTGAGGCCGGAGTATGCTGCGGCGTTCGCCTTGGATCCAAAAGGACGGCCGCCGTACACCAGTTTCGCTCCTGGGGATGAAACGGCGGCCCGGGTGGACGATTTGGAACGGGACTACGCTGTGCGCCATCCGGAGGGGTTCCATCCCCCTGAGAAGGCGGTGGATAAGGAGGCACCGGAGAGGCCGCGACGGAGGATCCGCATCCCTTACTACCCGAGGGCGTCGAGAGGGTCCGATGACAGCGACGCCGAGCAGCTGGAGCAGGAAGCAACCGAGGAAGGACCAGAGGCCGACGAGGCCGGCGAGGGAGCCCAAGCAGCCAAAGCAGCAGGGAAGGGACCCCTGGCCGAGGTAGCGGAACGATCGACGCCCACGCGCCGTTCCCCTCGGAGGGCCGCGAAAGGAGTGCGGAAGGAAGCCACCGAGTCGCCACGAAGCGCGAGCCGAGCCGTGGTCAACCCGAAACCACTCCTGACAGCAGACCAAGTAATAGGGTTGGTACAGAGCCGAATTAAGAAGTTAAATGCCCAGGGAGAACCACGAGAACCGAGAGGACGAGGACTCCCGGGCAGAGGAAGAGGAGGGAGATCCACACCCGCCCCGAAGCCCGGTTGCTCAGGGATACCACCGGGGGCTGAGGTGGTGGAATTGGTGAGCTCGTCCGACGACCAACGTCCGAAAGTAAAAGAGGAAGAGGAGCCGCTCGCTTTCAAGAGGCCCCCGACGCAGGGATGCCCGGCGGAGGAGCCGTCGCGAAAGAAGAAGTGGAAAAAGGTCAAGAAAGTCCCGAGAGAATTGGAGGAGGGAACGAGTTCGGACCAGTCGGAGTCAGGCCGGAGCATGTCGGTCCGAAGTGATCGGTCCCTGATTATCGCCGAGTCCAGTAGCGCGGGAGAGTTGGGACCATCACAGCCTGAGACCTCGACAGGAATCAAACGGACCACGGGACTAGAACCACCTTGTAGCGACGCACAATTTACTATGATGACAGTTCACAAGAAATCGGTTATTTACGAATCACGACACCCGAGGTACCCCGGATATTTAACAGGAACAATGAACCGGGAGGGAGCGTTCAGGGGTTACCGCGAGGCAAGATCCGACCGGGAGCTGGAGGACAGCATTCGGGAAGCGCAGGGAGGCCGACTGGTGGAAAGAGAAGCACTGTACCTGGGGAGGTTCCTCCACGAGATGGCGGAAAGGCAAGGACTCAACCCGTCGGGGCGGGTGGAAAAAGTAAAGTATGTTCGGCACGCGGCCAGGACCGAGGACACGGCGTCGAAGGCTTCAACACAGCCGTTGTTCTCTACCCCTACCCCGACGAGAGCGGATTCACCCCTAGAGAAGATGGTATGTAAGCAGCCGGTGGTACCGCCCCCGGGACTGAAACGAATAAGAGACATTTTGGTAGCGCCGGATACACCGGAGACACGGGCAGCGGTGGACAACTTGACTCGAGCCAGTCTGGGGAGCTCGTTCTTCGGGTCGCAGGGATCGGAGGAGACCCCGGGACCGCCGTCGCCCGAACGGATGGGATCGCCGCCAGGACCGGATACCCCACTCAAGGACGAGGATAAAGACGGGCGAGCGCTGCAACCGCGGGTTGTGATACACAGACTACAAATACCGGCTGCTCAATCCATGGACGCAGAAGTGGAGGACTCAGAGGACATGGAGTTGGGGCAGGCCGAGACCAGAGGATACGAGCCGGATAAGCAAGAATTGGACGAGTCGGGAGCGGATTCAGTGTTCGGGTCCATAGGAACGGAGGCACCGACAGCAGGACCATCTAGAGAAACGCCGCGACTCAAGTTATTACGGACACAGGCCATTCACCAGGTCTTACAGGGACACTTTCCGGTGACGGCGCGGGCAGTACGAGACTGGGACACGGAGAAGGCCATTCAGGTGCAACTGGCGTGGCCCCCGAGGGAGGTGCGAGGGATGACAGCTAAGACAAGAGCAATGGCTTCAGCGTCTATGGCGTTCCTGATGGCACTGGAAACGGGCCGCAAGCCAGAGACATTTGAGGAAGCGATGGCGCAGTTCCCAACGGCAGCGCTGGGGCCGTTGGCCAGAGAGTTCCCGGGAGTTGACCGGCTGGTTAACGAACACAACCGGACCGTCCAATTGGCTCAGACCCTGGTAATGTACAAAAACGAAGATCAGTTGGACGACTTGTTGAAGGCGACAAGAGAGGCGGAAAAACAGAGCGGACTGGTGGATCAGCTTCTCGAGCTCCCCGCCAGGGAAGAGAAACTGTTGCTACCGATCCGACGCCAGGAAGAAGGATGAAAAGCCTCGAAGAAGGAGAGAACGGTGGATGCTGCTTAGGGTCCTGCACGGAAGAAAAGCGCGACGGAACCAGAGGCGGAGAATGGCGCGTCGCGAGTCGGGTGGGGAGGGATTACGGGGCGTTGGCTCCTCACCCATAGTGTCAAACCCCCAGGGAGAGAACCGGGCCAAGGCGGAGGTACCTGAGCCGCACAGGAGGCCGAAGCCGGGATAAAAACTCTCCTGGAGACCGCTGGACGGGCCCGAAACTTTACTTAAATCATCGGGAACGGGCTGGCGGGCTCGAACATTCTCATCTTAAGTATTCTTACTAGTTTCTTTATGGGAATCTTCTTGCGGAAGTGAACGAAACCACATGTGTTAGGAGGTGTTGAGTGTAATCAGCGAGCTGGAGGGTCCATGACTGGAACGAACTTACCAAGCCTGCGGGGCAAATACGGAACGGGAGGAGGCGCTAGGAGGAAAAACAAGTTTGTAGCTGTTCCTCTTCTTCCCTGGAGCCCGCTGCGTTGGTTGGGACCGAGCAGGTTGAACGGGATCGTCCGGTCGCGGAAATTGAAAAGATAGCGGACCGGGCGGCCCAGGAGCGAGAGTAAAAGTAAGGAGGCAGAATCGAGGAAAGGAAATCGGAATGGACAGATAGTGTTGTAATCTTTGAGTCAACGGTCGTGCCGGGGTAAAATAAGGTACCGGTGGGCCGGCGACTCGCCGCTGGAGGAAAGGCTGGCACGGGCCAAGACTGAAACCCTTCTCCCGTGCTGCCTTGAGGGATCTGGAGGCGAGTGAGAAACGACCTCTGTCCTCTAGCGGCACCTGAACTTTCCGTGGCTTGATCTTCTTGATCTTGGATGAACCGCTCAGAATGTGGGACAGGATGGGCCCGGATTTATTGTACCATCATCTTCTGAGTTTCCTTGTCTTCAGCCTCTTACCGCATACGGAGAGCGGTAAAGTGGAATTTTTCGACCTGAATGCTGGTTTTGTCGTGCCAGGATTGATGCAGCGAGTCGTGAAAGGACCGCGGTGAATTATAGATGTCTCCCGGAGGACAGGGGGGCGAGCAGGAACAGTAGCTGAAAGACCCCTCGCTCGTGCCCCACCGAAACGATATATAATAGGACGAAATTAAAAGACTTACTAAATCATATGTTAATATCTTACCTGCAGTAACGACAGTGACTGCTTCCATATCGTACTTCCTGATATCTTCTTCCCGAGGAACGGAACAAAATAGTCTTTGAAACATATAGGGAGGTGGTGCTTGGAACGTCGGCCTCGGATGCCTCGATAGACGCCTCAAGAGGTCTGCAAAGAGCGACGAGGAGCGATCCTTCTTGGAGTTCGACATCGGATGAGTTCTTCTTTATATATGCTATTTTTGAGATGGGCTCGTTCCGGATCTCAGAGGTTGACGTCGGGTGCAGATCCCAGTTGATGTCGTCCATCTTCACTTTCTACAACTTCTCCCTCTCCTTCTCACCAATATCTTCAACTTACCAACTTCGAACCGCCGTACCTAGGAGCAGCCCGGAACAGCTCGGAGCTGTTGTCTCGGCGTTCGTCATAGGCATAGTGGCTTCATGCAAAGTGACATGGCACCGATGAAGACTGTGGCCTTACTCCAGAATCAAACCAGACCAGATCTTAAACTTACCTCTATTAACGAACTATTTGTTGGTATTACAGTCTCACGAAAATCGTCTAAAAGCATGGTCCTTCGGGAGGACGAAGAGAAAAACTTAGTAAGCAGAGCGAGGCCCGAGAGCCTAGGAGACGAACGAGGGCCCGAGTGCCCGGAGCAGGAATCCTCTTCTTAGGAAAATCATCTCATCAGTGGAACGAAGGAGCCTCCCTCTCGCCCCAAAGAGGATTGTCTTCCTGCCGTTGCTTACGGGGGGGGGGGGAGGGATGAGAGGCGCCGGCTCCTGTCATCAAAAGAAACCTCATCAAAAGAAAATGATCTTCTTAGTCGGGTCTCCGTTCCGGTTGTTGTCATGCCACTTGGGCCCGGAACGGTGACGGAAATACCTTATCTAATTATGTTGGACTCTCTCTCTCCGACATCTCCTTCTGAAATCTTTGAGTGTGTCGACGTGGTCGAAGACTGAACGTCTTGGTGCTGGGTGAACCACGAGGACATGTGCCATAAAAGTCAAACTTCAGTTCCTGTATGGAAAACGGACACCTCATCGACAATTAATGATTCTAGTCTTCACAAACTTACCTTCACTCCAACTCCATCCAAAGTTTCACTGTGACCAATAGCACGAAACCCGCGACGTCGTCTGCTGAAGCTTCCACTCGAAACTTTAACGGATGAACTAAGTTCCTTTCCACATCCATTGCCATTTTCTTCTTTGGAACGGTGGGTACCTCGGCGTCTGGCTCGAACATGTTGTCCTTGCCAAACGTGAAAAAGTCACTGGGGGGCTCTGAATGCCGAGGCGACCGAGGGCACGAAGTCTAAAAAGAACATTCTGTCTACAAAAACTTCAGTCTTTCTTCAAAAACTCATCTTCAAATCATCATCATCACCTAAGAGAACGCAGAGAAGAGTAATAATCACGGGAGAACGAGGGGTCACGACCGACCGGGTGGGAGAATCACGACCGATTCTCTGCCAAAAAACAACGGAGAACGTCTGGACGACGGAAAAACGAACAAAAGGGTCGAGAGGACTAAGGGTCACGACCGACCCTGGTCTCTGGGTGGAAGAATCACGACCGATTCTCCGTCCGAACTAGGGGAGAGCGTCTGGACGACGAAAAACGAAGGGAACGGGGGCATTGCGGGTCACGACCGACCCATGGCCCCGGGCAGGAGGACCACGACCGGTCCCTCTGTCCTTACGAGGGTAAAAGCGAGGAAACGCGCCGAGGGGCTAAGTACATAGAGCCCAGAGGAAAAGAACGGGGGCGACGGGGTCACGACCGATCCCCAGTCCCGGGTGGGAGAGCCACGACCGGCTCGCTCATCCTAAAGAAAAAAAGAAGTGCAGAACGGGTCCTAAAATAGACCCAGGATAAGAACTATGACGAAGATAAAAAGAGACTAGGATATACGAAACAAATTATATGAACTTTCACTAAGAAGAGAGAAGAACAAAAAACGAAGAAAGAAGAGAAATAATAATTAGCCGGATAGGCCCCGGGGGCCCTCCGAAGTAGACCGGAGAGGACAGAGGGTGACACCTCCTCCTCTACCGATAAGGAGCGTAGGATTGAAATGTTTCTGGTTCTAGAGTATGTTCTGTTGTCGTTGCTGTATGAACTGCTTTGAAATTTGGTAAAGACGTGTTTTCCCACCTTTCAAGAAGGTGCGGGAGGGTGTGATGAACGGCTATTCATCCAAAATATGTAGAGGGCAGAATAAGAGAAAATAAGGTAATACTATAAAAAGGTAATATGTAAAGAACGTAAGTGTAAAAGAACGAAATATATGAAATATATGTAAAAGAACGAATATGTAAATAATGAACGAAAGTGTAAAAAGCCCGAAAAAGAGGCACGAATATGTAAGGAACGAATATGTAAGGAACGAAAATGTAAAGGAACGAAACCCGGAAAGATATAAACCGGAAGTGAAATGTAAACCGGAAACGAAAGATATAAACCGGAAGTGACGTCAGTTGTAGATCACGTGACCGAAAGCAGCCAATCAGGGCTGACCTCTATAGTATATAAAGGGGCGGTGAGGCCCGAATAAACAGAGTTCTTTAACAGTTCTCCTTGTGTCCAGACGTGTCTTCTTTCCTGAAACAACCGCTAAAGATGAGCTGATTCGAGTAATTAACCAGAAGTTAGGATAAAACAGTCGAAGTTCGAGATAAATAGTAGGAACTTAGGGTAGGGGCCCGACGGCCCGAAGAACGAGGAACGAAGGACCGAAGTAAGGCACGAAGGCCCGAAACAGTCCCGGAGACCGAGGTGTAGCATGGCACGAAGGCATGACAGGCGGGACGAGGGAACGAAGTCCGCGGGGACGAGGGCGCGGCAGGCTCGGCCCCACGCTACCAAACAATAGGCGACCGTCGGCCCGTCGCCCCCGCGGACCGGAACCGTGGGGTGGACCGCCCGGTGGGGGTGAATGCTGGTCTGGGAGATAGAGCGAGACGAACCCCGGCCGACCCGTACCCCTACCATAATTTCCCTTCCCCGCAGTCCTCCGTTTGACATCGAGTGCCGATTCCCGACCGATTCGCTCAGCCCCCCCCCCTCGTGCGCGAGGCACGACTCTAGAAACACATCTCGGTTCTTGGCCCGGATTCCCCGTCCGCCCCGAGACCCGAACAACCCCCACGTTCCTCTGTTGTAAGAATCGGCAACCCCGACTTACCAGAGAACGTCACACTATAATCATACCAAATTTCTTTAACGGTAGCAAATTAACAGTTGCTCTAATAATCCTACATGCAGCCACGAATCTTAGACATGTTATCCTCTTGCCATATTCCTACCAGAAGTGCCTACTTCAAAAGCCGAGTGCACCCCCACTCCTTCCCTCACAAAACCCCCCACCCCGCCCCTCCCCAAAACCCCACCCCTCAGCGTGGCGACTGGCAGGCCTCTTCTGCTCGTGTAGCGTTGACAATTGGCGGCCGTCCCCTTTTTTTCACGATCTGTGCCCCCGGTACTTGACCCGTTGGCAGCCAGCCGTCAGGGCGGGCCGGGACGCCCGGCGTCTGATACCTGCAGGCCGCTCGCCGTCGTCAATCTTAAGGCCGTGTAGCACTAGCCGATTTTTACGGCAGATTTCAAAAATCGCAATTGTGAATTTTGGGATCGCATAGGCATGTAAGATATTGTCAGAAAAGATTTGAAATTTCCTTTCAAATGGTATGTAACATGCATGGGTTTTTGTGGTATTTTTAATAAAAAATTGAAATTTTAGAATTTTCTGTGTCAAAATCGTATAGTGGAACGCAGGCCTTAGCGCTGAAAGGACCCCTACCCGCCTCTCGGCATTGTGCTCTCATTCAATCATCGCTGCCGGGCCAACCGCGGCAGTAACTCGATATGTTTCTATTGCGGGGCATATATCTTATAATATGGACCTGTCCAGCAATACATGTCCATGTGAGGGCGTATTCATCATAACTAAATGGAGTAAAAGAGTAGCCAGGTGGACCACGGGGTTGATTTAGCACTGCTGCTATGAAAATACGGAAACCAGATGGATAGCCAACCCATAAATGTATCACGTTTATTTCTGAATGGTTATGCACATAAATTGAGCGTCAAAGAATTACATGTAGTTCATGTACGACAAATCGCTTTAGGGCATAAAGGTGGTAGTACGCGCACGGATTGGGGGAGGTCTTTATAGTAAAGACTACCTACATGTAATTTAAATAGAAGCGGAGTATTTTTATGGTTTGAATGCTATCACAGTTGATGTGTTCAGAGCGCGGATAAGAGTCATTAGAAATATGGAGTTTCCGAATCCATGAGGCATCTCAATACGTCAACTCACCCCTATTATAACAATTATCTACAAAATTTGGCAATAGTCATTAGGTAATGTTCGATAGGGACACACTAGTATGGTCATAATGATATGTTTGGGTAAATACACCATAAAAGATTATGTTACATCTTCTTAACGTCATACCTTAAGCCCCGGCTCCACTGCCCAACTCAACTCAACTAGACCGTCGTAGCTCCTAGAGGCGCCAGGGCCCTACGATTGTCTGGTCGTAGCAAAAACTCTACCATGCCAAAGGCTACGACCTGATGGTCGTAGCATGAAAGCTATATAGCATATATGAAATCTACTGCACACCCCCCTAAGACTCGACAATCCAGTCGTACATCTTCAGCAGCTCAACATGTAAGACCCGACGGATCTGTCGTAGCAAAAGGCTAGGACTACAGTCGTAATACCGGCTCCACTATAAGACTGAGGCCAACTCAACTCAACTCAACTCGATCGTCGGGCAGTGGAGCCGGGGCTTTAGAGTATCTGAAACCCTCTATCATGTGTTATCAAAGCTAATTAAAAACGAAGCAGAAGATGAATAGAGATACAAATGCTTTGTTTTTGTATATCACTGAATGCTTCAAGGGAACTTTTCAAGTACCACCCCTACAGTACCACCCCTACACAAACAGGCACACACACGCCTTACACACACACACACACACACACACACACACACACACACACACACACACACACACACACACAGAGTAAAGACACACACAGACGCACAAACACACACTGACCACACACAAACACATACACAAAGTAAGGCCGCACACAAACACAGAAACACACACACACGGAAAGTAAGGACACAAACACTACACTTACAAAAGCATCGACACGCACTTAACCCCTTCAGGTGATGCTCGTGTAAAACGTACAGGTGGGAACAGGTTTTCGGATATATAGTGTGGTCCAGAACCCTTAAGGGTCTCTACCCCGACCTGCTGGCGCCTTCCCTAGGCAGGTAGGGCTAAGTGATAGCCCCAGCACCTGATACCATCTGAGCCCTGTTTGGGGGAGGCCCTGCTAAAGCCCCACTAATAGGGCCAGCAGGGACAGCTGAATACTACCACTGCTTTCAGCCGAATAACAAGGGGTTGGAGGTACAAGCTTATCTGGGTGATTAAATCAATAAAGCTAACTTCTCGGTGTAGATCGGGGTATGTGATCAGTTAACGATAGGTTGTTTATGGGTTGGGTTTCTTTCAGTCTAGTGGTTCGAATGGGAAGGGAGTATAAGGCTTTGCTGATGTTATCTTCGGAAATACAAGATAAAGCCATAGGCTCAAATCATATAAATAGCTGATGAGCACAGTGTGATCAAAGATATAAAGCTATTTATTTTCAACTGTGTATGCATTTGAAAAAGTAAATAACGGGGGAAAATTACGCATTTAGCAACGGTGGGTGCTAATTATGCCCATATTTCCTTTTTTCCTATACAGAAACATTTATCACCTTCCATTTCATTGCAGGGCTCCGCAGGTGGTAATTCAAGAAACACGTCTCATATACACCTTTCAAAGCATGTGTCAATAAAATTACTGTTTTAACATTTGTATTACACCAGCCACACAAAATAAGTAAATTCGTTTTAATACTGGAACAAAGATATGTTAACCCAACATACCCCCCCCCCCATGTTATTGCAACCTCCAGCACATCTTGAGTAATTCACTAGACAATTAATGAGTAGATTTTTTGTTTTGCATAACTACTAGTACGAATGCATGACAAACATATCTGAATCAAACAAGTTTCCGTTGTGGCACACGTAGCCAGCTGTGTAGAGGGGAACAACTTATCAAACCAAGGACACAACCTTCCTGATTAATTTTCCGGGTACAAATACACCTACAAATACGTTTCCTTCCTCCTCCCCTCTCCCTGGCCCACCCGGCAGGTGATTGACATCCCGGGCCGCCGTACGTCCGCTAAATTACCACCGGCTTACGTCCACGTTTACGGCTACGTGCACGGCTACGTGTGTGCCGCATGCGATGTACCAACACGGGCCGGATGAAGGGAGGTGGCCCAGTGCCCCAGGAGAGGCCCATTAGACGGGGAGCCAGCAACTAGGGGCCGCACACTCCGAATGACTATACCGATGAGGCGGGTTCCACCATCTTGATTGGTTCAACCGTTGTGTTTATATTTTTTTCGCGGTTTCAGATTTTCTTTTACCTATAGCCTTGAATTTAGTCTTGAAAACATATATTTTGTTATTTTAGAGTCCATTTGCTTTAGTAGTTTCACAAACTCCGGTAATAACCAATGTAGTTCGGGCCATTATAGCATGTATACAATAAGTTAATGTAGGAGAAGGTGGGGTATGAGTATGCTGGTGGATTTCTCATGTGATATGGGGTCTGACTCATTACAAATGGCATATCTTTCTGCTTTGGATTCTAAGGAAACCCCCTGAACAAGTATGCTTACCCAAAGTTCCTGTGGCATTATTTCATTGGCAGATCCTGGCTCTGAGAAACAACATCCATTCCAACTGCCTGATCCACAAGGATGAATCCCATTCAGAGACTCAGTCAGAGAGCCACATTGCTTAAGAATACGAAAGAACTCTATATGCAACCCTATGTGTCCCCTAAAATTGCTTATTTGTTTAAACTATCAGGTTTTTAGCAGCTTCCCAAAGCCTCCTTCTTTCATGTTCACAGCCGCTATATTTTCTCAGACTCTGCCTCCCCAACCACACCTCCTCCTCCCCTACCCCACTCCCACCCACATACAATGCGCGGCTCCTGGTGACCTCATTGGGGGTCGAGCTGCTCGGAGCTGCTCGGAGCTGCTCAGAGCTGCTCAGGGTAAACACGCCCCCGCACTGTGTGTACTCCTCCTACCTTTGTGACGCACCTTGACCCCATGATCCCCAGGGATGGATCTAAGGGAGGGGTCCGGGGGGTCACGACCTCCTCTCCTGGTCGTAATGCTGACTCCAAACGTATGGGGAAATAGTGGAAGAATATGATATGCGAGCACGCCCCCATACTTTGAGTGCACAGTTCTAGATATTATGTGTTTTTGTAACATCCTTGGCCAAAGGTTTGAGAAGGGCAACAGGGAAAGGTGCGTCCTGGACTCCCACCGCCCTGACTTCCTGGGAAAAAAAATACAAATGTGGCCTCAGCATGAATGGAATCAGTAAACAATGTGTCAGTGAGAAGGTATAAAAGACAGAAACGGTAGGAATAATGTAAATGGTTTTATCAGAATGTAATAATAAGTAGTATAATAGATAAATAAATAGGTGTATAAAAATGGGAGTGCCCTTACATTGCCTACATCTTGTCTAATTGGTTACTCAGACCTTTGCCTCAAGCCTGGTTCACACCTTACGAATTGTGCCGTTACGATAGGGCTTAGGACAGCATCGGCAATAAATAAAGATAGAATCGTAACATTATACCAAAATCATAATGTGAACTATATATAGGAATTCATACTGTTAGAAAAGCTGTCGGAAGTATCGTAACAGAATCGGAATTGAATTTCAGTTAAGATCCTATTCCGATGCTGTCGTAACCTTTATCGTAACAGGATGAATCGTAAGGTGTGAACGGCCCTTAAGTAAGTAAATCTCGAGTCTATAATCATAAGGTTATTAGGTAATACTTAACCATGGCAATGAACATAAAGGAATATTATAGAAGGAAGGCCAGCCACTGCAGCAATATAGATTGATCGCCTTTATGAACAGGCTTATTTCGTTTTCTTCCCATGTACGTATTGAGAAAACAATCAATTTGTCAGATTTCCTGAGTTTGAGCTTGTGTGGTATCCATGATTTCCTCTAATTATTGTGTATGACGACGTTCTGTTTCAAGGTTAATGAATCAATCATGGACCTTGGAATAACACCCCCCACGTTGGCTGTGCTGGTTAGGCCCATGATATATCAAACTATCAATCAAAATACAGATAGCGTATTGACAAAAGACGGGAGGTAGGGGGAGGCTTTTGGTTAACTACTTGGCTAACATCTAGGGCTAAAACTGAGGAAATGCCCCTTATATACCTCGGGGGGGGGACCCTGTTCCCCCTTCCCCGCTGCATATGAAATTTATAAAATTAAAAATTAAAACCACCCGATTTACGCAGATCTTCCAATCGTACGATGCCAACATTTCCCCCCTTGGGCCTAGGGTGGTGGCGGCCAATTGCCCCTTTTGTCCCCCTTTGGATCCGCCACAGGAAACTCATACTTATAACTAACACAGGATTCCATCCAAACTTTGGAGAGCAGCCCATACCTACAGTTCCTCCACTAAGCCCTCTGAACCCTCCTAGCCTCCCATCCACAGTGCGCGCACGGAAAGGGGCATTTGTGCCAGGTCACCCCACCTACCTCCGCCCATGCAGAGACCCGCGGCCCTCGGCAAAACAACTCATAGAGGCAGTACCAGCCGGATCGGGTTTCGCTGATTCCCGAGAACAATGTACGTCGGGAAGCCATTAGGTGGGGACCCAGCGGCCTCCGCACAAAGACCTTTTGGTCCAAGATGGCGTGCGGAGAATGCTCTGTGTGGGTCCTGCAGGACCTTTACTTTGCTTAGCAAACGTGGGGTCTTGGTCGTGGCGGGGGCTCTTAGCTTTAGGGAACACATGCAGACCACCCCCAACCCCCTCTAGACGCCCGCTAAATTAACCAGGTGGGGGCCGGCGTATACTTCTGCTCCTAATGGCAGCATGTGGTCGGCGCAGGACAAGGCCTGAGTAGCTGTCATAATAGGGGCTATGGAAGCTATAGTTCTACGGCGTGGCATATGGTTTTCTTAAGACACTTACAGTACGTATAACCATTATGTTTATCATAGAGTAGCCTGACCAACAATATGACACGTTAAATACCACACACAGACACAGACAGAGACACACAGAGACACAGACACACAGACACGCACACACACACACACACTCTCACACACTCACACACTCACATGGACACAGACAGACACACACAAATCAACTGGAAGAACACGAACCACGTTGTATATGAAATTGTGGATGAATAAAGAAAAATTGTATATTTTACACATGTAATGTCTGCGTATGTTTGTCAGTTTTGAGTGGCAAATGCGTTTGTTTTTATGTGAGTGCAATACAAAATAATTGCCCTTTACTGTGGTTTCTGACTGCTGATGCTGCATTATGTCGCTTGCGTATTGAGACACATTTAATAGCCTGAAATTAATCCCAGCAGTGATGTCATGTGTACCAACGTAATTGTCACATCAGTTCACATCGTTAAATTAAAAAGGTAAGTGTATTTTGTGACATGAAAGGGTTTTCTTACCACACAAACTGTGCGCCACCCGAACCCATTTCGCTCATAGAAGAAAAGTAGGTTGATTATGTTACATAAAACTTCACCTGATTCTCACTTCAATTTTGCAATATGGTAATCTGTGCATGTTGAATAAAGTAACTAGTAATCCAACCCCAATTATTGCTGGGGAATCATAACTAAAAAGAAACAACGTGCAACTGAATATGAGGAGATCCTTGCCTTAAGAATAGTGCATAACATCAAAAATCCACGTGACATGAGTAGATTGGAACTTCTTAGATTGTCAAAAATAAGAAAGTTAAAGTCCAGAAGGAAGTGTCATCTACTTAATCTCATGTATGGTTTTAAACAAAAAGGCACATGGTTAAAATCTCAGACAAGGGTTACTAGAAACCAGAATTTGCAGCAATTTTATATATGTCTAAACCCAGAACAGAGCAGGCCAAGAAATCCCCTTTTTACAGAGGGGCCAAATTATGGCTGCGACTACCATGTACAATTAAATCATTGGACTGCTCTGCTAAATTTAAAGAGGCATTTCCAACTAAAATAAGGTGCTTTAATTACTGACACTTAAATACATGTGTATACATGTATTGAACCTCATTTATCCAAGTCTACCATCCCTATAACCTATAAACTTTACAGTCAAATTGTTGATTTTTATTTGTCTACTTGTGGTTCTTTGATGGTATTGCCAAAACCTTGAATAGTAACATATTTAAGGAAGTACTTTCTAAGATTGCAAGGGAATCATCTCTTGTAAACACTCAAATGACCATGTAACTCATTGTTTATACACATTATCATTATTCATCTTATCGAGGATTTATCCAAACAAGTAATTTATACGGTGATGTCTCTAATATCCATCATCAATGTAATATCTGGAAGAACAGATTTATCTGAAGATATTCAATAATAATATTAATAAAAAAAAAAAATAATAATAAAAAAAAAAGAGATCGTTTAATCTCAAACGATTTTTCTTCCTTAACTGAATATGGTTTAAAAACCATTATCAATGTATACACACTACATATAATGTACATCTCAGAGCAATTTAATCTCAAATAAGCTCTTATCTACCTACATGGAAGATCACGCTTTTGTGAATGTGGTTTAATAAAAAAACTATTTTTCTAAATGCAGTATGCAACATGACAACTCCATAATTATCCCATGGTAAACCATAACTAGAAACTTATGTAACATAATCAACTAGAAACATGCAATTTTTGTTATATTATATCCGCAATACTATCGGAAGAGCTTATGGTAAGAGAAATAGTTGGAAATAAATAAACATTCTTTTTTTTCTAAATTCAGTATGCAGCATGACAACCCCCTATCCCTGCCCCTCTTATCAACGTCCCCCATTGGTCATCAGTAAACATGCCCATCGTCCGGTCAGGTAGTATTTGTCCAGCCCGGCCTTTGCTGCTGGAGCCCAGGCCCAGAAGAGTAAGACACACATGGCCGGATTGGCCTGAAAATATTGCTGCCCGGGCCGGCCGGTCTTTGTTTGGCGAGCCCTGACTACTGGCTATTTTCCTTGGCGGTTAATAAGTAATTAGCCGCGTGTCGCCCGCTGCCTGCGTCCTCCACGGCCTGACTGATTGCCTACCTCGCCATGGAGGACGCCGGGCGCAGCGTCCGCACTGCGTCTGTGTGGGGAGGACCTGTTGTGTGTATACCGACTAAGTGGAGTCCAACATATTGTTTGTTTTATGTTGTCAATCTCTGCAATTTGAAACACCGAGGATAAAATTTCGATTAATCCAGAAGACGAAGAAAAACGTGTCTAAATACTGTTACTCGATTCGTTCATGTATATATACTTTATTATAGTGAAAGTAACAATTAGACTGAGTTTCAATCTAGTTCCGGTTAAGGACAATCTGGTTCCGGTCTTCTGACTGAATGGATCGGGACCCTCATATCACACAGCCATGCAGGCTTTCAAGAAAACTTTTATATAATTAATAAACAATGGCAAATGCATTCATATGCCAATTGTTGTTATTTTGATCAAAATATTAATGAACAATATCAGCATGTGATATTTCTGACACCTCGTAGTTAAAGCTGAACATATTTCTCTAAAGATACAATCTGTTATTCACAAAGGAAAGAAATGATCAGCTTTTAAATCAAACTCCCTGTTAATACTCAAATTTTATATTTCAAAGAAACTGGGCTATATTCTTTAACCCGTTCCGTACTTTAAACCTAGAGCCTGTTAACACCTTATCTCAGCAGGTTGTTTATACATGTATGTACACAGAGGGTCCTGCAACCTCGTGAGGAATGTGTTGACGCTACCTGGGTGGGAGGAGGGGGGGGGGGGGGGAACCGACTCTTTGATGGTCACTACCCACTGCCAAACTACCACCCCTACCTTTTATGACTGGTCAGTCTTGAATTTTGGTTGACCGCCTCCTATTTTTGGGGTGTGCAGGTCACCGCCCCCTAAAAGCAACAGGTCTTAAAACCATGATAGACACCAAAATTGCTAAGGAAACTTAAGATACTTTGTCATTATATTTTTGATGAAAATGAAGCCAAATTCAAGGCATTGCCCCTATATTGTACTATATGGAAATTGCCAGATAGTTCACTGCCCCTACTTTTTGGCTTACAAGTTCTGACCACACCTCAATTTTGACGTTCACCGCCTCCTCTTCGCAAGTGCGTTTGGCTCCTAAATGCCCCCCCCCCCCCCCCTGTGACGTTACCTTCCTTGGCGATAAAGGGCAGAGAGGTATGACGACTGTGAATACCATGTTAGGGTTAGAATAAACCTGGAAAACGGGATGAACCACTATGTCACTTACTCTATTGTAGTCTCATGCTCTTGCGGGTAATTTATTCACATAAATAAATGAACGTTGATAACATAAAGTTACGTAGGACTTGCTTATTTTCTTGTGAGAGGCTGACAAAAATTGATGATATGTTACATTTATCGGATATAGTTTGGGATGCAACATCTCCTTAGTAAGTCCAGTCGATGAAGATATATTCTTACATTATTATCAACATTTACTGTACGTACGTCCATAGATGGGTTTGGACAATTCGTATATATAGCTATTCCCGGAGCTATTCAGAAGGACAACGGTTAGCACAGTCAACTCTCTGAGTAGATTCGCATGCTGTCATGAAAGCGTAGTGATACCTACAGAGAACATCTATTCCAGGATGTCTGAGAATTATATGTACTACATTCTAATGTATACCTTTTTGTATGTTCCAGGTGGCCACCTGGGTATGTTCTTATAGAATAAATAGAACCTAGTTATCATTGACACACAGAAGGAGAAATCTAACCCCTTTAGGAATGTATGGCAACTACTGAGTCATAATTACACACGACAACAACTACTGAGTCATACTCCTCCATGATACAAGTACAATACATGCTGGTCATCCCTTAATGTTCACGTTTGATTTGCGAGTATTTGCTGTGACAACACATCTGACCGTGTCGCAGTCGTATGTATGTATATACATGTCGGTCACCCCGTCCCCAAGGGCCCATTGGATGTGGCTCCTGCTCCCCCGTCAACCTCAGTGTTGTCTGATCTCATTGGCTGACTCACTTCTGGGATCCTCCATACAGCAACAGGGTCGTGGGGAAATCTATACGGATTGTCTGAACATTGTATACATTTTTGTCATTCACTCCTCAGGGGGAAATCAAAATTAAAAGTCTTGCGACATATCAGTTATATGATTTCTATATGTTAAAAATCAATTTCCCATGAAATATTGTTTCCACGATGAATTGCATCAAAGATACTTTTATCAGCACAGGGGGTCATCATCTTGAGACATTTCCTCGAGTCGTACATGTACGCACCACTAGGACTCCTCTTCTGTTGCACGTCCCACCTTATACAAAGGAGGCGGAATGCACAGGAGTAGGTGAGGAGGTGGGGCAGTGGCCGGGTGGGGTAGTGGTCACTTATCGCCGTTGAACCCCCAGATCCTGCATCGGGGCTGTTCTCTGATTCCCGCCGACGGGTATGAAGATCCATTGACCATTGTGGGCCCGATATTAACGCTAAGGAAGCCTACAAAGCCGCAATCAATGGGCCACCATTGGGGCTCTCACAATGTGACCATAGAGCGCCTGTTACCAGGGACGAAAGGAGCGCCCCGCCTGCCAGACCGAGATACAAGTATGGGGGATATCCGGCCCGCCTCCCTTATTTGTATGCTGTCCGAAACACCCTGACATTGATGTATGGCACTATTTGGTCTCGGACTGGGCCTCGTTCACACTTAGCGATTTTGGTTCCAGTTTTGTTTTGGTTCACATTTTGCTTGATCTTTATTGGTTCCTATAAACGTTGTGCAGATGAATAGTAATTATTTTGCAGAATATTTTGCAGAGAAGACAGAAAATATTTTTGTTTATGCCAATTTTATTTCAAACGAATTCGTGAAATTATACTTTATAATAACTATGATTTAAAATGTTTTATTTGAGTAGTATCTCATATAGTCACATGTTTATGGTGATCAATACGTCAGCACAATGTCTATAATTGCAGTAAATTCCAAAGGCACTGGAATTTTATATTTTCTTTTCGATTTACCTACAGTATGATTATTATACTGAACAAGGTAATAGCCATATTAGGCGGAGTTCAGTGCAAGCGTACTTACTTCGCTTTTTGACCCGAAATTCAGAAGGGGCTGTTGAAAAACAATGAAACAACGACCCCCTCAATTCTCTCTGCAAATTAATTCATGCCTTTCAGGTTTAATTAATCGCGAGGTGCAAACCGTGCCAAAAGGGCATTTTGTGCTGACCCCGACCTCACTGCATTCATCGCTAACGTTAATCAAGGATCTCGTTAAGCCATCTAACCGCGCAAAGTGATCGATCCACGGCTTATGGTCCCAAATTAATTTGGATATCGAGGAATTAATTTTTTTCCTGGGATGGAGAAATCACAAATCCTCCCAACCACCAAAACTCAGCCTTCGCTGGTTGGCGGTGTTATCGGTACTGCCGGCGGGGATCAGCGCAATCCGCCAAGATGGCAGTAATCTCCCGCGCTTTCTTTTGGCGGGAGAAAAGCTGGAGCTCTTCGCACCTTATGCACGGGAGGTAAAAAGGGACTGGACGTCTTATCCCTGCCATGTGAATTCGCTATAAAGATGCGCCAGATGTGCATTAGTAGGTCCCAGGAGACGTGCCTCAAATTGAACGATTTTTAAATCCGCCCCAGCATGCCCACTTCGCCGCCACACTGCCGCCATTATGTGTATGTAGATTTCCCTTGATGTTTACTTCGCGGAGAAACCTGTGACCATTATAGCGATGCGGCCCTTTCACTTTACCACTTTGCAACTTCGCCCGAACACACAAAACCCTAATAACACCCCCGCCCTCCTCTTTTACTTCCCTCCCCGGCCGCCATTGCTTTCAGAGAATCATGAGAACGGCACGTTACTCCTCCACCTCCAGTGAAAACGCGCCAATAGACCTATTGACGACGTGCCCTGCTCAAATTGGCTCCACACACTTAATGACCTTCTCCGAAGGGCTTTTGCAGCGGCCGACGCATTCCGCGCCGGGTGAGTGCGTTTGGTCAGCCGGCGGCCGCGCGGCCTGTGAAGATAGCCCCAACACCCTGCGTGCTTTATCACCGCGTGGGTCACGTCGGCGGGCTGTAATCGAACACCCGGCCAAGAATGTGCCAGCCCTGATCAGTGAGACGCGCCTCAGACGCTGGGGAGACGCAGATTAGCGTCTCGTCGGCAATTAGTCGGCCAGGTGCCGAGCGGGGTTTGTCGGCCGCCTGTCGACCAATAGTCGACCACGTGGAACGCGTCCACGTCCGACTGATAAGGTTAACGAGCACGGGACCCACGCACTCTGCACTCACACCGACACCCTCAACCCCTCTGTGTGCTAACCCCTGAGGGACCCAATCAGTCATTGAGGTGGGAATGTGAGGTGGGGTTATTGGGTGAATAACCTCAAGTAAACATAACCTGTATAGTTTTTTTTATCACTGCTTTTCCCACCATTTTAGCAAAATTAGGAAGATTAACACATGCTCCTTAATCTTAGGAAAAAAACCCACACACTCACACCCACAACCTCAACCCCCTGTGTGCTAACCCCCCGGGGGCACCCAATCAGTCATTGAGGTGAGTATGTGAGTTGGGGGAATTATCTCAAGTAAACAAAACCTAGGTATACGGTCTATCGATATCTCTGTAATTCCTCTCATTACAGCAAAATTATGAAAAAAATAGCTCCTTAATCTTTAAAAAAAAGAAGAGAAAAAACACACACACAACAACGCACTCACACCAACACCATCACCCCCTTCTACTAACCCCCTGAGACACCCAATCAGTCGTATAGGTGGGTATCTGAGGTGGAGGTATAAGGGAATCACCCCAAATAAACATAACCCATAAATCTCCGCGTGTCTCTGCTATTTTCATAATTAAAGCAACATTCTGGAGAGCAATAAATAACTCATTAATCTTTAAAAAAAAAACTGCACTCACACCAACAACGTCAACCCTGTGCACTAGTTAACCC
Organism: Lepidonotus clava; assembly: GCA_936440205.1. Lineage (NCBI taxonomy): Eukaryota > Metazoa > Annelida > Polychaeta > Phyllodocida > Polynoidae > Lepidonotus > Lepidonotus clava. The sequence continues at coordinate 10,319,561 of OW387142.1, read as the reverse complement.
CGAGGGCACCCAATTAGTCCCGAAGGTGGGTGTGTAAGGAAGGGGTTTAAGGGAATCACCTCAAGTATACATAAACCAGTAATACCTGTTTACCTCTGTTATGTCCCTCGTTGTAGCGAAATTGTGAAGACCGATAAAAAAAATCCTTAATCTTAAGAAAACCCACACACTCACACAAACACCCCCAACCCTGTGAACTAACTAACTTTGGGCTACATAAATCAGACAGCATAATAACAAGATAATTAGATAACGGACTTCGAGTCGTATCAGTGCACCGAGGTAAGAGAGACCTAGCTTCTTGGATGGTCCTTTGGATATAAGAATATCTTTTGAGTGCGTCCACCTCCACCCTTCCCTACACACCCCTTACTCCCTAACCACCTTTCCTTCTGACCACCCCCAGCCCCCCCCCCTCCCGGCGCCTATTTCGCCCGTTTCTCCGGGCGTCATCTGTTAATACGGCCCTCTAATGACGCCCTCAGTACCCGCTGACTACCCTCCTGACTACCTCGTGTCATGCAATACTTGTAGGTTTACGTGGACCTAACGACGGGCACCCTGATGGGACCACCAGCTGCCGCTCATAGCCCGCCCTCGGGGGGAGGGGGGGGGGGGGGCTGACGTGCAGTTGGGGGAGGGGACCCAGAGGGGGCGACTTGATTCTTTTGCGCCCTGATGTGTGTACCAGAGGTTTGCAAAGAGACCTATCCCCATCTTGGTAGATTTTGTTCGTGATCTTGCCATAACTATATATCAAAACCTATGTTGGGGTCTTGTGGACTAATTAAGGTGTAGAAAGAAACACATTGAAACCACTTTCTTGCTGTTAAAATGACCATATTCAATCGAAGAATCCAATAAGGAAATAATTACACAACCTCAAAGAGGAATCGTCTAATCCTCATATAACTATATGTAGATATTTAGCACTAAGAAAGATGCCATTGCCTGTGAACTATTTCACTGCCTATATAGACCTTGTGCCGACGGGGTCACTTGATCAGATTTTGGTGATCACCACGTGGTTCCTAGTACCATGTGGCTATAAAACTACCAGCAATTTGTAAAATCTAAACTATCAAATATATTCATTATGGTTAAGGGAGCTATTGTCAAATGAGTATTTCTAGAAAATCGTTTTAGTATGGTTGATAATTAATATTTTAGATTGATCACCAATATGGCGGCCTGCCTATTTTGAGGGATATGACGTCACCTGCACAACGTCTATAGCCCTATGAATATGACTGAGGGCACCAACATTGCAGAACTGCCCCATACCCATCCTGTCACTAAATAGCGAGGCTAAACTTAAAGTTGCCTTGACTTTATTTACAAAAATACTTATAATTCTTAAACTATCTAATCGATTTCAAAAATGTTGGTATCACTGTGTAGCTAGGACACTGTAGTTTCATAATATGGGGATTTTACATTCCAAGAAAACATTCCAAATAATTTGGAATGTTTTGAACGGCTCTGGAAATTTGCCAAAATTTGTCATTTTTACTGACTTACAACCATAAAATTTTAAATGGAATGCAGAAAAATAATTTCTTGAGAATTCTGAAAGGAATTCTTTTTAGAGAATAGAATTTGCAATCTGATGATGTATAATATGACTATACACTGATAATGATTATGGAATAAACCCCATTGGAAGGCTGAGGTGAAATTTCAAAATGTTGGCACTTTTGCTCGTTTGAATACATTTTCTTATCAGTTAATAACATTATAACTAGTTCTATAGTTGAATATTTTTTGTTTTACTGCCTGTTTCTCAGAAATAACATTAATTCAAGCTTGTAAAGACAGTCTGTTTGCTATTCATTTTCTGATAAATCATAAAAAAAGAATGTTCTAGAAGGCTTTCAAGCCTCTAAAATGACTCAACCTAGATGATCCAGCTCAGCACTTGGCCTATATCCTCATACAGGAAGCGTTGGTGTCATATCTAGCACTCACACGTGTTAAACATTCATATTTCAATGCTTATTTTTAGTTTTTTTAAGTAAAAAAAAAGATTATTTAGCTGAATATAAATTGTATTAGTTATTTATTGATTTTCTTTCAGAAAGTGAATGATTATTACTCATTCAAATAAACTAGTCAAACCTTGAACGAGAAATTGTGGATTTAAATGCACAGATTTTGAGTATTGGGGTATGTAAACAGGCCAAATTTGGATGGAAGTATCTATTCTTTCATGCCCAAGATTATATAAAAATTGTCTAAAACTGTCTTAAACCCATCAGACCTCCTCTGGAGGTGTTTTAACACCATTATAAATGTGACATTCAGACATATCTTTAGTCTCCCAAGGCATAAACCTGATGTGAATCTCATGACCCCGTTTCCTTGCTATTTGGTGACTGGATTTTTTTTATAGGCGATTTGGGCCTTGGCGATCGTATTTTCCGTCAGTATAATGTATTAAAATGTACATGTTTGATCAGAATCACCGGGAAAATCACCCTACGATTTGCCAGACGATTTCAGTATCAAACACGTTCATTTAAATATAGCATACTGACGGGCGACGAGGTACAACTCGCCTAGTGGGTAAGGGGATTTAAGAGGGACCTGGGAGTACAGGGCGGTAAGGGGCGTGCACCTGGCAGGTGCGCAGCGTGCCCCCCCCCCCCCCTCCACCCTCCACCCCTCCCACCCCACGCCCCCTCCCCACCCCTCAGGCCCCTTCCCGCCCCCTGATGAGGCCCTTATTACACGGCCCTGGAGCACCGGGCCGGGGTGACCGGACACTGGTCATTTTTTACCTGGGACACCCCCAACACCCACTACCCCAGCACCCATCCTGAGACCGGCCAGCTGACAGACTGCCCCTCAACTCCAGGGCCCCTAAGCCTGTGTTCCACCTTGTTAATTTTACTGCCTATTATTTGATATTTATTAATTTTCTCCAATTCTCCCTACCACTGATAGCCATTTTCATGAGTTTTACCTGCAGGTAAGCCTAAAACAGGGTGCATGCTGGGTAATATGTCGACAAAACTCAAAGCTTTAGCACAGAAATTTCTAAAATTTGTATCATTATTTGCAGATTAACCTTGTTAAAGACAAAACATCATTATCTTCTGAATCATTATCCCAGGCCATTAATATTTCCTGAGTCATTTGCAAATTCATTCATTGTAGACTGATTTATAGCAATTATTTAGTTATTTTCTATAGGTTTTCCACAGGTTTTGTCGACAAAATTAGTCCATATTAGCCTGCAGGTCCTTGAAATACTGGAAATCAACTATCCGTGGTAGGGAGCATTATAATGAGGAATGAATATGCATACTATACTTATCACTTGAAAGGAAATAAAAAACATTCCTAATGATATAAAGTACATGTACGCATATTATGATTCCCACTGATATTCCAACTACCGATTTATGAAATCCTCAGCAAAATAGGCAAGTGGAATAATAGGTTTCAGTATGGCGGGTGACCTTTGCAACGGACAGGAGACGGTACTCGCTATAAGACGTCGGGCTAAGGGTTAAGCCTGTAGTCCACCAGGCGATTTTCATTACCGAAAATTTGGTTATTTATACATTTTCATTAGAAAATTTTAGGAACTCATACAAATTACACTCAATTTAAAAGGGAATTCAAAAACCCTTCTTATGATATATAACACCTCTATGATAAGCATGTTATGCGCAGAGTATAAATTGTACAGTGGAATAATTTCCACCACCGATTTCACTGCTGATTATTTGGCAATGTATTACTTTTAACTAATATCATAACAAAAGATGATATATTTTACATACCATTTGAAAGAGAATTAAAAACACTTTCTAATGGTATATAACATATTCGTGATTAACTGATATTCCCACTGCCGGTTTTTGAAATTGGTAGAAAAATCGGCTGGTGGAAACAGGGCTTAAGCCTTTAAAAGGACATAGGTGTAGGAGGAATAACGAGCGGAGTGGGGGTGGACTGAGGGAGCCGGGTGAGTTTGACCAACGGTCACTTGAAGGTCATTGTGGTCTGAGAAAGTGAGATCAGGGCGTAGAGGGAAGGTGGGCGGGGCCCAGGAAGGAAGGAAGGAGGAATGACTTATCGACCAGACTTATAGGGAACTCTAATCAATAAGGAAACTTTTATCTGCACATGTTTTGACCTGACAATATATAGAGTAAAAACCTGATTTGGTCATATGGATATGAGAGTAGTTTTTGAGTGCACAGGCCTACATCCCTTCCTCACCCCAACAATGAATTGTCGGGTGTGGGGGGAGGGGAGCACAAATCAAAACAATTCAAAAATATTTCTTGTAACCTCAAAAACCCTGTTCCCACCATCTGATTTTACTACCGATTTCAGAAACTGGCAGTGGGAATATTGGTTAATCACTAACATTTTATATACCTTTGCCATATCATCAGTTAAAAATAATAAATTACCAACAAATCAGTAGTAAAATCTGCTGGTGGAAACGGCTTTAGGCAATTTGAAAATAATTTTCTTTCGTATAATGACAGGTAAATTTTTCATTTTCTTGAAACCTATGGCCTATCAAACACAGACACTCACGAACAGCAATGCACACTGAACAAAATTCAGGCGAAAGTATTATAATAACCATGTCTTATCATAGTATACAAATATTACGATTGATAGTGTAACGTGAGATGTTTGAAAGATATGAATAGAAATAATTTGGTACTTTGATGCAATATCCTCAAAACTGTGCGGATATTACAAGGACAAGTTTACACACAGACAGCATTATTACTCCAAGTTGGGTTTTGCAAGGATTGTCCTTGAATTGCAGCAGCGAAATGAACATGAGCACATGGTTCTAAACTATGGCTGCACCAGGACCTTGTGACAGTTACAATTTAATTGGACTGCACAAATTAGACCTAGTTTCTGCTCCCAATGACGTTCGGATGAGCAGTAACAGAAAGGCCTTTTAATGAACTGACCCAAATGCTGCGTGACTCGGGGAGATTTGCGTGTCAGAAAATCTGTGATTGTGTTAAAAATGGGCGTGCGGCAGGAACTGCATTGGAGGAGGAGGGGATCAGTGTCCGGGGATCAGGGCTGGACTAACCGCATTAGGGGAGCTGGGGGTTTGGGGCTGGTCACTTATTATTGGGGACTGTGTGAGCACAATGTTATGGCCCAATGGGACAGCTATTATGATTCAAAAGGTCGCGGATAATATTAGATACATTGTGCAAAAAAAGACCTAAACTGACATTTGAGTTTGTATAAAAGGTATATCAAAGGTGCTGGAATGTCCTCTTTTCAAGGCATTTACGAGATGACCTTTAGAATCATGGAAAGGTATTGAAAAGGTGACCTTTTACCTTTAATGTACCCATTTACACGACTAGAAACTCAGTAAGGCCTACTTTCTTGCAGGGATAGCCCCGTATAGACTCCCACTTTGGTCTGTATAGGTCCGTAGAGAAAAAAGCTTTGGTGTGTGGTTGGTCCCAACTGCAAAAATAGTGAGAGCTCTGTATTTCCAAGGTGTCGGGGAATTGAGCATGGGCAGGGGCAGGTCTAGAGGTGGTGGATCACCAAAGGGTTCACACGGACGCTAGGAAATTCAGGAATTTACTGAGACATTGTTTCCTTCGTAGAACGGGGACAAAGAAAGGCATACTCTATGTCAGTTGACAGATTTAATAATTGTGATCGTCACACTCTTCAATAGCATCCTTTCTTCGAAACCTTCATGTTTAAAAAAAGGAGCTCATATTGCGACAGATTCTTCGAACGCATACATACCCCATAAAAAAACACATACCTCCTTGTACGATTCGAATTAGCCTCTAGCAGTAACGGCAAAGGCATCCGGGCGACGCGAGTCTGTCACAATCTGGAATCAATTACTAAAATAGTCGAAATAGTCGGTATGAATTCCAACCAGCTGGCGTCTGCGGGCGACGCTCACCGAGGCGGGTCGGGAGGGGAAGGCGATACGACATCTGTCCGATATTGTTCGCCTCAAATCAGAGTCGTCAGGGCCGGTTATTATATTATTATTATAAATAACGACGCCATGTCACTGGGGGTAATTGTAGCGGGCGCTGGGGGCATGTGGCGCATTATGTACGCATTATGTTCGCATTATGTGGCGCATTATGTGGTGTATTAAATGTGCGTCATGCCTGCCGACCTCTGCGTTGGGTGTAATCTTAACTTCGCTATGTCCTTATCAGTTCACCCCCTCCGGCCCTTCACCTGTTTACTGCAGAGTGAAAGCAAGGGTAAAGCCGGGTTTCCACCGAACGACTTTCAGGGGGGTTCCAAACGACCATGAACGACTGTAAAAATAGAAAATCTTTCCTCTTTTCTGTCTTTCAGAAAGGATCAATTTTCTTGTTTCCACTGAACGACTAAAATACTGATATCTGAACGACTTTTGGACTATCCCAACGTCTTTTGGACTATCCCAACGACTTTTCCAAACGACAGTAGCCAGAAAAGTCAGGGAACAATAGATTTAATTGCTTTTAATTGGTCTTGGAAAAATCGTTGGCATTTGTCGTCCAGAAATATTAAACAGGTTTAATATTTGGTCGTTGGTGAATCGTTCACTTAAGTCGTTCAGAAAGGTCGTTTGCATTCGTTCAGAAGTGTCTTTATCACCGATTTTGTGTTTCCACTGAACGATTTTACTAACGACCACAAAAGATTTGTGAATCGTTCATGGTCGTTAGCATAATGTCGTTCGGTGGAAACAGGCCTTTAGCCTCCTGAAACCTAAAGTATGCTACGGAAATTTTACATCACATGGATATTGGATGTAGAAGGGAGAAAGTTATACATTTAAATGTACACTTTAAAAACAAGTGTTCAGAATCTAAATACTTTCCTAAACATTTTGTTGTAACCAGTTTTAACAACATGTTTAGATCCCAAACATGTTTAGAAATTTCTGGTGTTTAGGTTCAAGTGTTAAGGCTTTAAACATGTTTAGACCCTAAACATGTTTAATTTCTAAACACCTTTTTAACAGTGTATGTAAAGTGGCATTTGAAAATGACATATCCGACCTTAACCCTAATTGTTCACACAGAAGTAATTATTGATTTTGAATAGAACTGAATTAATCCATTTTCTCACCTAGGTTAAGACAGAAGGATATTACTGACTCGAGCCTCTCAACATTAATGCCTAATTGTAATTTGTCCAATACTTACAGAGATTATAAAAAAAAGGTCATACTCAAAGGGTGTGGCACCTGAATGCTTTTCTTGAATTGGATGTGTGACTAACATTCAACGAATAAAGTGGTACAGTATGACATGTGATGTATTTCACACTTTCTCGATCATTCTTGAGGGACTTAAAAAGTCACTTCTCTGAATCCACTCAATAAATCTTTATTAAGGAGTATCAGGCCACATCTGGTCATTCGAGAAAAACGCAATTTATCATATGCGCAATAAAACTTAAGTTGAATAAGTGATCCGATATGTGAAGAAGTGGGGACAGATGTATTACAAGGAACATGTTCATTTCCTTAAAACACCTCTCAGGTTCGCTCAGCACTCCGTTTCCGCCATCTTGTCTGGCAAGAAGCGAGGCTAAAGTTCTTGTCCCACTTTTAATACTTTTTATGGCTAACAGAGGGCATTCTAGCAAAATGGATGCGTGCGCATGTCGGGCGGCCATCTCTGGGGACGCTGTCACTTAATTAAGAAGCAGACCCATTACACAATGGGGATTAGCTCGGCCGCCCCGCTCCGGCCGCCCTTTTCAGCCGCCCATCTGACTGCTCCTTCGTGCGGCCGAACAGGGCGGACGCACACCTTGGCTGGCCAAACTGCCCTTGGCTGCCCAAACTGCCCATTCTGACTGCCCTCCAGCTGCCCACCTTATCTTATTACTGCCCATCCTGTTTGCAGGCAAGGGAAAGTGGTGAGACAGGTGGTTACATGGTAGGTAGAAGTTGGTGCTGCCTAGAATAGGCAGTAGGGGATGTATGAGCTCTAGTATGGCTTCATGCCACTCTGCTTAATGCTAGCGCTGCTTATGGCTACTAGCCAAAGCTCACAGCCTATCACTCACCTACACATTAATGGTTGCCCCCTGGATACAACTGCTGCCTACCACCCACCCAACCTGCAACATGTCTGCCATCCATAAACCCTGCCTTCCTACGGTACCCTTATTCTGCCTCCGCCCTCCGCTCTTTGCCTGTCTCCTGAATCCTGCCTTCTTACCCTCCCTCCTGCCCCCAACCTATGCCAATTGTCTGCCATCCCTGACTCCTGCCTTTCAACCTACTTCCTACCCTAAACCCGTGCCCTTTGCCTGCCATCCCTGACGCCTGCCTTCAAACCCCGCCTCAACCTTCTGCCACTTGCCTGCCATCCCTTCCTATTCCTTGTTTTTAAAACAATCAACCTTTGCCAATTGCAAGAGCCCTTTTTCCAATTTCTTTCCTAACTACCCGTAACATGGTAACGTAATGCCTATCAGTATCACCGATGCCACTTACTCAATGATACTCTGCGTAGCACCTACTGGCACCTGTATACTATACCTGCCAACTGTCTGACTCACTCCCAACTGGTTCCTATACAATATCCCCAGCTTACCACTAATACTCCTAAGTCCTGATACGTGACTGTCTATGACCTACCACTGGACGCTCACCGTTCGTTGCCTAATGCCCACTATACCTACTAATAACCGCCCTTATTTCTCCCTTCTACTGGTCACTGCAATCCACCGATTGCCCTTTTCCTCACACCCGTTGTCCACTACCTGCCATCCGCTGTCTTCTGCTTTCTGCTGTCAAAATCTTGCCTCCTACCATTGCTTTTACCAAACAACTATCACATTTGTAAGACAATCGTTCCCGATGTCCTTATTATCCCTCAAAATTAAATTAATGTTGGCCATATTTGGGGTCGAATTTCCAATGAAATATCCTCCTCCATGCAATTAAAATATAGCATTATTTTCTTTCCTATTGACCTTTTCAGACAATTGTTTTATATAAATATTTTCATAAACATAGTGTCTATAGGGATTCTGGGATCTCATGGTATACGTTACCACCTTGCATTACCATCCTCAAAACAGGATGACAGCCGCTGTCCTCCCCGAATCAGCAAGCCCTGCGCAGGAGGCCAGTTCGATTGGGCATGCTTACATCCGCCCGCTATCCAACAATGCACCGTGCAGTCCATCTTTTAGCATAGGATTTCGGATTCGGGCGGCGCGCCGACGCATTCCAGTCGAACTCACGGTGTCAGGGGCCCGTGACCCTCGGCCGCCCTGGAGGAACTGGTCACGTGGTCGGGGCCAGGTATCAGGTGGGGCTCTGCATATACGGCGTGTACAGCATCTATGGCAACCAGGATAATACTGAAGGGTAGAGGCACAGTTGGTCTAACATGGTGATAAATTATAGCCACAAGCCTCTGTCACAATGGCCATGGGAAAGGCAAGAAAAAGAAACTTACGAGAGCTTTTGGTTAGTTTTTGTTTGTTTGTTTGTTTTTGGTGAGGGATGGGGTCCCTTAATCTGCCTCCTGCTTCAAACCTGCCCCATACATGCTATCTCTAACGAAATAGAAAGAGGGTATCAAACTCACACATCCTCAAACTCTGTGAAAAATAAGGATAACTATTTTATAGTATGTCCTTCATTTTGTTCCCTTTGAAATATGTTTTAATCGCTGAGAGTGTTTGTAAAATCGTCTATTAAGTCTTTTCAACATACCACTATCAAGGATAAGGTTTTGGTGAATCTCTGAATCCAAGTAAGGAGCAAGATTTAAAAGAAAAAACATTTAGACGGACATAGAATAAGAAGAAAGGTCATAGAATAAGAACAATCCATAGATCTATTCCTGATATACTCTTGTGCTGTAAATACTACATTATCAAGTTGCAAAATCGAAAATAATCTTAATAAAATGTTTCCATCGAATCTCGTTTCCATATGTAAAATTAGCTGCAGATTGTCTAGACTGAAGATTAGATTTACTATTTACAGCAAATATTCCAATTTGATGTTTTGAATAGCAATTCAGAAACCTGTTGTAGCAATATCAAATCCTGAAGCATCCGACAATAATCTCCCCATTAGGTCAATTTAAACTTGTTTATTAACTGAGAATTAATTCAGATTGCTATCTGTTATTGCCTTTCCCTAATTAAATAAACGAGCATTGTCATTGGATTAGATGGGCTGGAATTGAATGTCCCTGTTGATTTATATCATTCTTATTCTGCGCGGAATCTAGCTAGAGTCCATTAGACTAGGAAGGTTATCAGACATTCATTGTCCATGGAATAAGATAATATTTCTTCTGACAAGTAAGTGGTTATGGCAAAATTATGCCGCCATTAGAATATATATATATATATATATATATATATATATATATATATACACCCATATCGCTCAATATCCTACAACCGTTTGGGTCCTAATTCTCTTCAGTCTTCAGTTTCACATATATATTTTCAGTCGTCCAAATGAAGTGCTGACGCGGTATGTTGAACTGGGATTAATGCACTCATCCGGGATAGAAATACAACCTGTGTCGTACAATATTTCAGATTGCTTATGATGTTGATAACAATACTTTAGAAATCAATATCATAGTACAGATGACATTTCACATGTCGTTTTAGGGAATAGCCATCCGCAAGGCCTTTAAGGCGCTGTTTACTTGCACTCCTTTCTCAGACTGGTCCCTTAAATTGTATATGATCTCATTCTATTTGAATCACATATGCATGGTAGGGCTAGGATCGGCACATATACACAGGGCGGATACAAGATATCTAAAAAATTAATAAAGGGGGCGGGAGTCAGCATACACTGTTAAAATGGTGTTTAGAATTTAAATATGTTTAGGGTATAAACATGTTTATAATCTAAATACATTAAATAATATCTGTTTAAAACCAAAACACGTGTAACTTCTAAACATGTGTTGGGTTAACTATGCTTAAAATCTAAACGCATAACATTAGTTGTGTTTAAAAACTAAACACTTGTAACCTCTAACCATGTTTTGAATGGGACATGTTTAGAATCTAGACACATAATATCAATTGTATACTATGCAAAAGAAAAATGGACACTTTGGGATTAGAGCCCACATTCTCTACATTCAAGGTAGAGGCCTAACCAACTGAGCTAACTTGGACTGCATGTAGTGCACACTGGCAGAGTCCGCACCAATGAGTAGGATCTGTACTACTATACAGGTATTCAACATAAGACAGACAATAGTTCAATACTCTCATACCCCTACTTATTCAGTTAAGTAGCAAAGCTGGGCTGTGTCTACCTACAGGCCTCCATAGCTCAGTGGTAGAGCATAGGCTTCATATGTGAGGGGCCCCGGGTTCAAATCTCGGCTACTGAACTTATCAAATTACTACTTTGAGGTAGTTGTACTATTAGTGGTTTGCAACATGCCGTCCATATTTTTAGCCATGATTGGTAAAATGTTTTTTTCATACACTTAGGAATTTGAAACTTTGTGATTAAAAATATTAGATTTTTAAGTTTTGTAGCGTCATTCAGATAATCACTTCATTGGCCGCTATTCTAGGTACGGTCAACCAACCAGAACACCCCTAAAACATTTACAAAATGTTTTAAAACACCTTTTCGGTAGAATTAACATGTAGACACCTTTTCAGTTCAAGAACTTTATTAGCTATACCCTGAAGGTTTTACCTCCAATAATCAAACAACCCATGCAAGGCTAAACCAAGAAGGAAGGACATACTTGGTATTTGGCTCAATGATCCTGTAGTGTGTTTACAGGAAAAATAAAACTTTAAATGCTGTTAACATTACATCTGGTGTAAACTGTATGGCATAGTACCATAGCAGTGTTTTACATGTAAAATCTACATGTTTTTTTTACACACTACGGTATGTTATTGTTAAATTTAAAATGGTTTTCATTCTTAAGAATTAAAAAACACTGAACATATTATGGTATATTACTGTTTAACTTAACAACTAACCTTAAACACCTTGAAGACCTAAATGCTTCATAGATAAACACCTAAACATCATAGATTTCTAAACACTTAACAGCTAAACATCAAAAAAGCATAAGCATTTTGATTCTAAACACCTTGAGGACCTTAACACTTCATGGGTAAACAGCTAAACATCACACATTTCTAAACACTTAACCCTAAACACCAATAATTCTAAACATGTTTAGGGAAATAAAGTGTTCCAAAACTGGATGCGCCGAAGTGTTTAGGAAAGTGTTTAGGTTCTAAACACTTGTTTTAACAGTGTATAGGATAAGTACTAAAACGTCACACATTCACGCACATGCATACCACAATTTTCCCCTTTGTCAAGTGTAAGTACCCGCCAACAGGGGGAGGGGGGTCAGGACCCCTTTTGGTCCCCCTCCTTGAATTCGCCCTCATTAAAAGCATTAAATCCGTAGAGAAAAAAAAGAGATCGAACATCAATCAGAACCAATTGTATAAACAATTATGGTTAAAGGAGGCAATGCCAAGGGACAAACTTTTCTTCAACATATTGGCGAGTAGATAATGCACATGAAATGTTATGATTCCAACCATTTAAATAGATTTGTAGCTGTATTTCTGTTTTTAAAGAATAGTTTTTGCAAATATATCAATAAAGTTCATCTTCATGAAACTTGTCTCAGAACTGACTTCAAATCTTGTTTTTATTAGTGTGCAGGACAATTCACAATATTGAAGATTCATTAGAATATAACAAATGTTTTTAAGACTTTGTACCGGTCATTTGTATTCAATGATATAGCAGCATTAAGTCCAAAAGCAATTTGTGATTTCTTCCTTTTGCATTTATCATCAGAACCAAAGCTACCGATGGACAGATTGAAAATGAAAATCTTCATGCATTGAGATGAATTTTAAGCAAATGGGTTGTGAATTTCAAAAACAAAAAGGGGGAAAAACAGCAACTGAAGAAAGGCGTAAATCCGTGCAAATCGACGTCGTGGCAAAAACTGCCTGCTTTGGCTCCGAAAAGCCGACAGCTGAACCGACTGGAAAGAATCAAATAAAAAGGTTTTACCTTCACAGTTGATAATGTTATCGCTGTCACTTTTACTCAGACAATACACTGTGTTCGGAGTAAGCTCAGTCATTATCTAGTTCCTTTTAACCAAAAAGAAAACTCCCGAAAAAGTTCCCCATATAACTGATTTCATGAAACTTATTACAAAATTATTAAATAAGAAAGCTTTCCTTCAGATTGAATTTCTCGGTTTTGACGGAAAACCTGATTCGCTTGTCCAACATACAGATAAAATACTTCGTGCAGCTGTTGCTGATTCATTGGCTGGTAAGGACAACATAATATCCATAGTGTCATGATCATTATTGTCAACGTTCTATAAAATACTGGGATGCTGAATTTGTCTTTTTTTTTCTAAGTATAAGAAATGTAAACGTTATCGACATAAATTTAGCGATTATAAAATCATTCTGGATTTTTTTTATTTCTAGTTGGCCAGGCCTATTATTCTGATGTTGAATTGTTTATAAAGATCTCTAATAAAAAATCATTTAAGTCGTAGGTATATGCTGTATACGTGCATCAAGTTATGCTGCAGTAGGATATAGCCGGTGTTTTAAAGTTTATAACAATTCTCAAATCCATATTTTATATTATTTTCTCAATGTACTACGTTCACATTTTATTATTCATGTAATACACTGAAAACCATTGGAAAATATTTATGAGAAAACAGTTTATGTGCAGATGTAACGCGAGAAAGCGGAAGAAAACTGAGATAAATTGTGCAGATAATTGAAAACTGCAATACGCTCTATGGAGGAATACTGTAACAAATAAACTTGATAACTGAAGAAATTGAAACCTGTATAACTGTGGTTTGTGAAAATCGTGTTCACAATAATTTGGCTATTGTGTATTATTGACAACACTGACAACAGCTTAGATAAGAGACCCTGACACAACAAAGAACTGGCCAATGGTATTATACTTTCCATATACCATATGAAAAGGACCTCTATATCTAAAGCATTAGCCCGAATAGGCCCGAACATGGCATCACATAATGATTTAGTTCAATATCTTTGAAAAATATTTTTCATCCTTGTTCTGGAAAAACTGAGGGATGCTTTTCACAATTCTGGGTGGACAGAAAAAAACGTTGGGTCCTAGATCCACATCCGTTTAATTCAATATCTCCAGCGATGCACTTTATGAGATATGAGATATAAATGTTATAAATATCAATACTGACACAAGTTATCTACACTGACAACAGAAGGACGCCCTAATGTCAATATATGACATTAGAATCATAGGTGAATCTGACGACACTTCTTACAAATTGTTATTATCATTATTCATGGTGAACCTGGACCCTTGTCCTCAAAGATCATTTCAGATACAAAGCCTGTTCACAGTGTGAGATTTCATTATTTTACGATTAATGCCCTGTTTCCACCAACCGATTTAACCGCCGATTATTTGGTAAGTTATTACTTTTAACTAGTATTATAACAAAAGATTATATATCTTACATACCATTTGAAAGAGAATTGTCCATGGCAGTCATACCTTATTATTTTCGTACCTTTAACCTTTCTAAGGTTTCCATACACCTTTAGTAATTTCTAGATTTTTAAAAGTTTGTTTCCTCTATATACCCACCTTAGAAAACAAACAGCGATTCGTTTACTTAATGCAGTCTACACCTCTCTTATCTGGCCTCTTGACTGATTCATTAATGATCGCCCCATTGGTGACAAATATTCAAATGATTTGTCTTTTCTAATATCGGAGAATATGCCCTTTACATCCAATATTCTCCACTATCCCCTTTATCTCCGTGAAGTATTTCCACTGTCGGAAGCTTTTACAGCATAAACCGTGATCCTTGGTCAGTCGACATCATCAATGAGATGTAATTGATGGCCCGTTCATATAATGGACAGGACATCTGATTATTCTTATTATTCAGCGATAACCCAGCCAACCTGCGACAGAACAACATTGTTCTGCAACTATACTTTTTGGTCAGTTTGTTACTTACTAAGATGGCACATAACAATTACGTTATTCATGATGAGGTTGAAACCTCACCAAGTCAGAACATTATTTTTTGGTGAGGTTAGAATGAAATCAAAACAGAACATAATAAGAACGTTATGTTTAGGTTGAAGAACATAACCAGAATGTTATAATAATGTCACAGTGCAATGTCAAGAGCAACATTACTAGGAGCCATAAAAAAAATGTAACAACAACCAATACAGAATATTGCTGCAATGTTTTAATAACGTCACACGTTTGGCTGGGAATAATAGAATGAAAAAAAAAAATATCATGTTGCATACTATGTTGTTCAAGCAACATACTATGTTGTGAATGCAACAAAATATTGATTCCTTGCATAAACACTACCAAGGCTTTTCATGAAAAAGCTCTATTGGCATATGGAAATGGAGATATATCGAGTCCCACTTTGTTTGATTGACCGAACATTAAAGGTGGACCTACTAGTAGGGGTTCTCCGAGTACACCCTACCCACTCTCCCTGTACTCCCCTGTCATGCTGCAAATACATAGACCACACAAACCGACATGACTCTTTGAAGGCGTCGCGTGTACCCCTACAATTTCCTCCGCATGTGAGATGGGTGGGGGAGGGAGGGGAGGGAGGGATGTGGAGGGGTGAGGGGAGAAATTTCCTAACAGTGGGGGGTGGGGATGGAGAAAGGTCTTTGGGAAGGGGAGGAGTTGGGGTTGGGGATGGTTGGGGGTGGGGGGAAAGGACTTGGGGGAAAGTAAGTGGGGTAGGGGAAAGGAACTCAGGAACAAGGGCATATTTGGGGAGAGAGAAAGTGGAGGGGAGGGGAGGGGAGAGGAGGCAAAGGAGAGAATATGGCTTGGGGGCAGTGAGGGAGTGAAAGTGAAAGGAGGTTTGGAGGTAAAGCAGGAGTCAGGGCAGGGGACTTGGGGGAGTGTAGAAGGCTGGGGGAGAACTTTTGGAGGGGCGTGGGGTAGGGGACCAATGAGGCAAGCACTTTAGGGTAGAGAAGGGGGACCTTGGATATGGGTGTGGAGTTGGGGACTACAGGGAGGAAAGCACTTGGAGGTTGGGCTGTGGGCTGTGGGCTAGGGGCTAGGGGAGGGGCTAGGAGTAGAAGGGGGTGGGGGGGGGGGAAAGAAACCTGTCGACCTGTAGGCTTGTGCACCCGGCGGGGATGTTTGGTTAGTTACATTTATTTGGCTTGTACTTCATCCCAGTCACTAATCATGGCCCTCCCTGATCACAGAGTGTGTATTGACTGCCTCCTTTACTGCTGCACTCCTGGCCTCGGCAGGCATACTGAGCAGGTCGGGCGTGTGAGTGTAAAGCCCTGTTTCCATCAACCAATTTAACCGCTGATTATTTGGTAATTTTTTACTTTTAACTAGTATCATAACAAAACATTAAATATCTTATATACCATTTGAAAGAGAATTACAAAAACACTTTCTATTGGTATAAAACATGTTCGTGATTAAATGATATCCCCATTGCCGATTTTTGAAATCGGTAGTAAGATCGGCTGGTGGAAACAGGGCTCTAGGGTGGGGGAGGTGGTACGTGGGCCAGAATCAAACCTCTGGCATCAGCTGCCTTTTTTTATTGAAAAGAATCATCTTTAGGATCATTCCCTAGTCTTCAAGCAATAAAAATTTCCATAATTTTAATGATAGAGATACATAAGTAGGGGTCTCTTAAGGGCACTAGGCGAGGCGAATGTAAGTAAAAAAAGAAAAGCCCTCATACATAATATGATTTGAAAACCCCTGTGCTTCACTTTTGTTGCCGTTTTCGCTCTAAACTACAGAATATGATGGGGATAGCAAGAGGACTAAGATATTAGCAGTATAGCCATAGATTAATGAACGCTGTGGACGATGAAAATAGTAAGAACACTTAACAACTACATGCTCAATAATACTAATACTATAATCATGGCCGTTGAAACTTTACTACCTTCAGAGGGCTAAAGCATTATCTATATTACTTTGCCAAAGCTTGATAAATGTATACATTAGTGTAAGATAATATATAATATATGGTCATGAATACAGAGAGAACCCCCCACTCCCACCGAGCCCCATTGGCCTACCCCCATCCTCCTCTTGGGGCCTATATAACATGTACACCAGCACGCCCCACCCAAACCCACAGATATACATGGGTTGTTCCAAGTCAAAGGATTGTGTCATTTCACATGTTCTTACATGGTGCACCCCCATACTCCCAGCTTCCTTCTGCCAAAGGAATCAATCGTTTACGACAGATACGAATGCAATATGCTGTAACAGTGGCCTATTGGGCGAAAGGTCAGCAACCGAATGTATTAATGACAGTTCAGTCAATGTAAGTTGATCAATAAATGCCACCACACCCAGAAGAAAAAGAGCATACTATCCAGGCAATATCCATGTAATGTAACCCCCTCATAATGTCATCAAGAGCATGTATTTTTTCACAGCCTTTGCTCTTTGCATTTTATTGAGTGACATTATGTACAAATCTAATTTTAGGGTCACACAAACTTTGGCAAGGTTTTGGATTTTCTTGTCAAAGTTTATACCTCTCCAATTGCGTTGAACTACACGCTGCATGTACAATGTGGCCGAAATAGTTTTCATTCTAATAATTATTGTAAATACTTATCTGTAAGATTTAGTAAGCAAGTATTAGCAGAAAGATTTACAATTCCCCAGACCCAGCCTATTTCAAACGAAATGAAATTCTATTAAATATCAGTGAAATGTACTACACGTGAGCTATGAAATTTGTAATAGTTATGCAAAGAAATGTGTACATGAAGATTGCTGTTTACACCATATCGCTTTTCAATTTGAAAACATCATTTTTGTCCACACATCCGCATCTCAAAAAGCATACACAGTATTGTAAGGTGCCAAATTACTTAAAATGTCAGCATATTGGCTAATACATGGGCAGCTATCAAATCCAAGTACATCTAGCTATTTAAAGGCACTTCCGTGAGATTATTCCTGCAATCCAACCCACGCTGAATGTCACAAATACTATAGTTTCTGATATACGTTTCCATTCTGTCCCATAGAGCCTTAAGATAAAAAAAAGTGCTGGAGTTTCACTACGCTGATTTGCATGGAAAATATTGCTAAGCATATGCACAAACGACAATTAGAATCAAACTGAACTTTCGGTATAATTAGATGTTTGCAAACGAATGATGAAAAAATCATCCCCGAAAGTATCTGAGAGCATCCATGGACAATATAAAGCATAAATTGGTTATTTCAAAGCTATAAAACCGTCTGTATGAATATAGTAGTACCTGAATGCAAAGACAATACATGTACAATACATCATCAAAGTCAATGCCTCTCTGGATTGCGTGCAATATCCAAATCGCCGTCGTTATTTTTACCCCATTCAAGTCTCATCATACATCATATATGTCTCAAAGACTTTTATGTTTCAACTCAATCGGTAGACATGGATCACCTAACCACTGTTTGGTGGTGATCACATGTTAACTATACCAACGTGGGCTTTAATCAAATCAAAATTATGAAACAGCGAGGAACAACACAGGTAAAGTTAGAAAATTATATTGAGCTTATCTGTAAGTTACTCTATCTGATCATGATATTGTTTGTACATTCGGATAATGAAACTAATATAATCCATTGCTCATCTAGTCAGATTTCACCATAAGTACACACTATCACCAACTACTGGAAGAGCATGCATTACACGTGAAGTAGGTGACAAAACCTATTTACAAAAACAAATTAAAAGAAAAAAAGAAAAAAGAATTCCAGAGAATAGGGTTCACTGACAATGTTTTCACATTCCTTAGGGTAAGCTTACATAGATATGTGACTTCACTATATGGTGACAATTTTTAATTGATCACCAACATGGCGTCCATCCAGCCCATTCTGTCAACTTGCCACATCGCCTGCACAACGTCTATAGGTAATATACCACTCCACGTCTTGCACACACTGTGATGTATTTCTTCTTTACACCCACGGCCCCTGCAGACCGGGTTATGGACCCACAGCCTGCGTTTTATTGTCGGTCAAAGTTATCGCCTTGGAGAGGGTTTTATGTATAATCTGCGACAAGGGAGCGGCATTGGAGGGGCTTTAATGGGCGACGGGTGGCGATGAAAACCTCCTTCACATCCCGGCGTTTTCTCTTTTTAGGGCCCCAGTTTGGGACGCCTGTAAACCTAGAAGAATTGCCTCCAAAGATGTGTTTTGAGGCAGTAGGGAACTGTTGATGGTAGGGAGTGGGGGCTACTGACTCTTTAAACCAGTACGTTGTTTTATTATAATGTGTTTACTATTATTACTCGGAAATGTCTGGACACATTTTTATCTCTTGTAAATACATGTATTATCAACTGGAAGACCAGAGGCAACTCTGAAGCTGATTCTTAATAAAAAATAAAGTGGGCGTCCCCGTCAAGTATGAAACGTCGCAGAATGCTCTAATAACGTCGCAAAACGTCACAGGATCTTATTAGAACATCGCAGAATGTTACCGTTACTTCTGTCCTCGGCTGGGGTGCTTCTTATGACAAGTATTTGAAGAAAAACAGTTATTCATTATGTGCCAAATTTGCATTTTGATTAGCAGGCCATAAAGAAAGATACTTATGCATATTTTCGATGCACCTACTTTATTGGTGACTAGGAAACAATTTGCTCCTAAAGTAAAATCAATTTTCTCGTGCAGTAGATATAATTATGTTATCTCACAGTGTATTCACAATAGAGTAGTGTGTGCATATCAAGGTTCTTATTTATTCATTTTTTAAATTTTCTTCTTCCTCCTGTTCTGCGAAGGACGTTGAGGAAGAAATGTTTGTTTATATTTATGTTCTTTTCTATAATAGAAAGTATTCTGGCTAAGGAGGGACCGATATTACATAAGACATCATATAAAACCCATGTTCATTTCAAGGCTTGTCAAATCAAATCAATCATACCATCATTTTCCCCCTTATTTTAACTGTTCTTCTCCTTACAGCTTTAGGCCTAATTTCTTATTAAAACTATCAGGATATATTAAATATTTGTCTGAGCTGTCTTGAAAGATAGGAACCCTTTACTGTCAAACCTCAGGGTCGTTCTATACAGAATCTTCAATGACTGCATTGCTCTCTGTATACATTGTCTGTATTGATTTAACAAGTGAATCAATCCTTTCATATTTTAAATCTTCATGTTAATAGTGTTAAGATGTTGAACACCTATAACAAACCAGTGCATGTAAACACTGGCAATGGCTGCAAGACCGGCGAACACTAAAGCCGAAGCTAATGTATGAATTTAAAATTTTGCGAATAGAAAAAATAGTCTAACCCTGCATTCACAATGTGTTGCCCTATTGATGCTCCAGTGTTAGAAAGTTACAAGTGTAAAGTGTTAGGGCTTTTGTGGTATATGATCATGTACTAAACCTTAAGACAAAGTACCCCCGTCCCTCAGATACTCCATCACAAACCTCAGGGCCACTACTGCCTGTGCTATGGTAAGGTACTGTATACAGGAGATGGACTACTGAGTCAAGTCGGTTTTAAAGATGCAGCAGAAGGAGTCTGGGTCCATCTAAATCCTGCCCTAGTTAGTGTGGGAGGCCGTTAAAGGGTCCTGCCGAGGGACCAGGGCCCTTTAAAGATGTACCAGTGTTCTGCATAACGGACCTGCAATCATAGGCCTGGGATCCCGGGTGGTGTACAAGCAGCTGTGATTAAACTGTATGGGAACAGCTAAAGGCTATACTCAACTACCCGATTTTACTCCTTATTTCAAAAAATCCCAAGAGAGAATGAGCGATAAAAACTACACCTTCTTATATGTATAAGTTGGTATGAGATACTGCTGTTTTTCGATTATATAAAACCAGTTAAATCTAGATGTATTATATGCTGGTATGGTGATGAAAACTGTGCTGATTCATTTACGATCTATAAATAAACTGAATTAAGAAAAAAAAAGAAAAATCATCATTATCATAGTCATGCTGTATATCATTAGAAAGGATTTTGAATGAGCTTTCGAATGGTATGTAACATGCAGGGGTTCTTACGATATTTCTTATGAAAACCAAATAATTAGCTAATTTCTTAGTAGTCAGAATCGCCCAGTAGAATACAGGCTTTACAGAGGGGGTACAGGTTGGTCTGGGACTGTCTGTCCGCCACAGTAATGAGTCTGGGGGCTGTTTTAGATGGGTGAGAATTATCCTCGACTCTAGACGGCATAAAATATACATCTGTATATGATTGATTTGCGTAAAAGATGTATGAGACCAAGGAGGTTTTCGTACGCTTTCACCAGTCTAAGATTAAGGAGGCTCAGCAATCCTGCCGTATTACTTTGTACGTCAACGCAATATATCCTTACCTCGGCCAAAGAGAAATATCAAGGTCTTCATTTACTTGATGTTCCTCCTACGGCTCACGTCGATTATACATTGATGATTTCTCTTGCCTCTAGCAATTTTCCCCCGGTAATAAAAACGGATATTCCAAGTGGAAATGGCTCACAGAGTGGATGGGACCAGGAAGGACCGACCAGGGGTTTCCAATATTCTACGTCGACTGGTAAATGTATTAGTCCATGGTAATATTGCATGATATAATTCTGTAGAACCTCATGATAGACACATTTCCATTCCCCGAGACTTCATGAATATCTATTAAATATCCCTTTTAAATACATTACATGGATGTTCTACTTTATCAAATCCTGTAGCCTCGGCTTGCAGAGGACCTTTTGGATGCACATGATGGTGATAAATTAAACGTGGCCCTTACAAACGTAACTGATTGGCTAACAGTCAAATAATCAGTGTGCAATGATTTTGTGTCTAAATTTTCAATAATTCAACCTTTAAGAAAAACTGAAATGTAATTACAAATTATCTGCAAAAGACATCTTTAAATATGCAAATACTTTTCATCTATAATGGAATTGCTCATCATGAAGTTGGCATTGGTTGCTTATTTCTTGTAGAAAAAATTGCAGTTTGAATGTACACTTCTTCCCATATTTTATGTTGGTATTCTAGGTATATGACTTTTCTCAAACAGCGTGGCCACTGTCTTAGTGCATGCTTCACTGCAGGAGGTATATATATTTTTCTGTTTATCAGTAGTGAAACAGACATGTGAACCCGTTTCAACTTACTGATATCTTCTACGTCTGTGTTGTGTGACAACGTCTGTGGCTGTGTGATAATCGTTAAAAATGGCATCCTGTAACGGAGAACCTTGTCTCCAGGAGGAAACGTGTATATCTATAGTGACCAACCCTTAAAACCTGTGTTAGATGACATCACTTAAATGATAGTACCTCATGAAAACTATCAATAAGCCCATCCCATGTTGGGTATATCACAGGGTTTGACAAAATAACAGTATATTCCATCCTTGTCTCCTAGTGATAAGGTTACTGAAATAACCAAGAATAATATGTTTCTATATCCCCAAGTACTGATAAAACATTATAATTTCTTAAATTTTACTAATTGCAAATTTGCAGGTTTGCCAGTCAATCAAAATGCAGTATTTCAAGGCAATAAAATGTTGGACATTGTGGGTTGGGCTGACAGGTTTTAGCATTGGTTCCTATGGGGAAAATTCAATTACAATTAACACAATTTCACAAACGATAACTGTGATTTTCTGGCCGATTTTGTAGTATCCACTGTGTTTTAGGCTACTTTACTTGGGGACTAAACTTGAAAACAACCAGAATTTTACTGTAAACTTTGACTTTGGTAAATCTATCAATTAAAATTTGCATTTGCAAACAGTCAATAAAAAGTAGTCTGAAATGATGATAGGGATATGATAGGCCTAGCAGTTAAAAGTACCGATTGAAAAAAAATACCCTCTAGCTATGACTTAAGTGATGGGATTCTAGAACAAAAAAATACTGGAAATCAGCTCATACCTTCAACCTATACAGCCTGCACACCCTGTGTCCGTATGGTCAGAGAGCCCACGCCCAGGCCCCTGAGTGTGCGTTGAGTGCCGAGGTTATAGCCCCCATGTTTGAACACTGTCACCCAGCTCACGAGCCAATGTTTGAGAGCCTCCAGAGCAAGAGGCTCATGACCCAGAGGCTACAGGTCGCTTTTTTACCCTTCTGATATTATCGGATTATCGAGTAGGAGGCTCGAGCTACTCTAAAAGCGTAAGTCACTGGGTGAGAGGGGTATGTTTGTTATGAGGAGGAACAGAATGGATAGAGTTTGGAGTGGGGTGGGGGTTTAGGACATCAGGAGGGGGTGACTGCAAAGGGAGGGTAGCTATTGGAGAATAGGAGAGGATAGAAGAGGCCAATAGGAGAGGGAAGTGAAATAAATGGATAGTGGAGAGACCCTCAGAAGGAAGGGGGCGAAGGGGACAGGCGGCGAATTCCTAACTTGAGTTTACAAGTATGTAAAAGTTACAGACTAGGTTTTACCCCTAGAAAAACCTGCAATATCCACAAAACACATATTTTGCGGACTTTCCATTCCTAAAATTTACAAATTGGTAAAAGTTATCCAGAAAGAGGCTAAGTCTGGTAAAATTACCCTGTAAAATGCAGAAACCATTCCTAATACATTACTTTCTCCAAATTTACCCATCGTATCTGGAAAAGTTACAAGGATATTTTACAGGTGGTCTGGGCATCTGTAACTTTTTTCTGTAACACATATTTCAACACTTTTCTTGTAATTCTGCATTTCTAATTGAAAAGAATAGTACTAATAATCAAAATACACTGTCATATTGTGTGTGAATCCATTTTGGGGGTTCTCATGGAGTTCCAGAGTACTGAACATTGAAGGGTGTATTGGCACCAAAAGTTACAATTGGTAACATACTTAGATATTTAGGAATGGGATCCCCTTGTAACCTTTATTTGCAGATATGTGAATACTCCCAAGTTGCGAGGGAGAATTGTGTCATTTCAATATCCCATTATTTATGGCCCTTGTTTTCACAAGTTTTTAGTTACTTCAGAATTTACAGGTACTTACCTTGTCTTATGAAACAGATCAAGCACTGGAATGTCCCAAATTTGGAGAAATTATAATGTTTTACCTATTTTCATTGTTGTAAGGAAACTGGTTACAAACTTACAGATGATATGTTTGCCATCTGTAAAGTTACACTTACTATTAGGAATTGGATAGCTAACTTACAATCTGGCAACATCTCACTTGTAAATGAAACCGCAAAAATAGTGTAAATCCGTAAAATCTTTTAGGAATTCACCGAGGGTAGGGTAGAGAATGATAGGACGGGTTTTAACCACAGCGATAGGATAAATTTTAAAGGAGAACAGCCTATTGGAGGACTCAAAAGGCAATTAAGAGCTTAGTAGAAATTATCATAGAGGTAAGGTATAAAGGACTGTATAGGAGAGGTGATGGGGGAAGGGCACGCGAATTAAAGATACTAAAACACAATATTATTGTTATAGGAGTATTTCAGGTTTTTGAGTTGTTTCTTGTGTCCCAAATCTATGGGGAAAGCCCAGGAGGATGGGGTTGGCAGAAGGGGAATAAGGGCGGCAACGGGAGGAGAAGGGTGCGGAAGGAGGGGAAGGGAGGATAGTAGAGGGGAGAGGGGTGGAGGAGATGAGATGTTCTTAATCCCTGAGAAGGACCCAGTCCCCCCAGTCCCCCCTCCCTAAGCACTGGGCCTTTATTGACCACTCAAGACCTCACCTATGTCAGTCGATATTTGTCGGCGTATCGCTGCGAGCTGCTCCGAGCCCCTCCCATTGACACGGGGACATCTGAATGTTGACGGCCCCCGCCAACTCATCCATTATCGCCCACCCTGGGCCGAGTGGCACATTGATGTCACGTGCACGTCTCTACACCTCTATTTCCCCGCCACCAGAAGCTTGTAGTCACCGGGGGATGGGGAGAAGGGGGCAGGGGGTACTTGTGTATATAAAAAAAGAGAGAAAGAAATAGGTTATGTAGCTTAGTGGCAGAGCATAGGTGGGGAAGATTCCCCAGCAAGCAGTGATGTTACAAGCGTATTCTGCGACCATACTTTTTTGGTTAGTCTGTAACCTGCCCAATTTTCACGTAACAGTTATGTTATTTTAGGTAAAGTTGAAACTTGCGTAAAATTAATGTAATAATATCAATGCATTTTAGTCAAGTTGAGACCTTACTATTAAAGAATGTTATGATTATGTTATTATAACATGAAAGAACATTACAAGAATGTCACAAGAATGTCACAGTGCAACATTGCAATGTTAGGTTCTAAAGACGTTTTTGGTTTTCATCAAAACAATGTAACAAGAACCAAAGCAGAACTCAAGAGAATGTTATAATACTGTTATAATAACGTCATATTCTTGCTTGCATTATGGGTTGGAGTCTCAGGAGTGCACTGCCACTTTGTCATTGTACATTTCTCTGAGGGTATCATTGCTTCTGTGTATCAAAGGCAATATGTGTGGTGCCCTTTCTATTGTACATTGGACATTGACATTACACATTATCCGTTGCAATATTAAAAAAAAAGAGAGAGAAGAAAAGGACAGCCATCCCCATGGGAGGTTCTCTTTTCATTCATTCTCAGTTTAATTTCATCAATAAATAAGATTGTTAAGGATTCACAGGCCAGGCCCGATCTGGCTAGTCAAAACTCTATACCAACTCCAACTTTACCTCCCTTCAACTTTAGAAGGACCAAGGATAAAGTAGGAACTAAGGGAAAAGCCCCTTTCCGTTAGAATGAAGTAAAATCATTTCCCATAATTAGGTATATCAGTTCCCGTCATTCATCCCTTGGCCCTCATCAAGGGCAGTTGACAAGTCCCACTTTGGTCTTTCTTCAATTGATTCAGTTCGGTTTAATTATCTTTATTCCCCAGACAAAAAGCTGTATCCAGGTTTTAAAAGCTGGGTTTGAGTGATTGTTTCAGTTGTTGTTATTTTTAGTTGCAGTGCATTATGTTCTTGTTGGTTTTTACGAGGTTCTAATTGGGGTTTTAAACACGAAAGGTCTCATCTAATGAGGAGGTCAGGGCTTTTGATCAAAACGTTTACAGACTGTATAAATGAACTAAGGTATAACTAAAACAAAATATCAAGATTGAAACAAGAGTCCTTAAAGGAAGAGACCTCATATGGAATATGAGGGTTGCGTTTGAGTGGGAAAAGAAATGAAGTGTGTATTGGGTTTGTTATTTGTGAAAATATACATAGATGTATAACTTATGGGCAAGTGGTTATATTAGTGGTAAGGAAAACTCACTTTGTTACTTTAAACTAAGATGGCACATAACAATTACGTTATTTATGGTGAGGTTGAAACCTCACAAAATCAGATCAATATTACATTATTTTTTGGTGAGGTTAGGATGAAACTAAAACAGAAGATTATAAGAACATTCTGTTTAGGTTGAAGGTTCATGACAACATCATGGTGCGAAGTCACAGCAGTGCGGTGCAGCAATGTTATTGGGAGCCATCAAAATAACGTAACACGAACCAATACAGAACGTTGCTGCAACGTTACAACAACATCACATTTTTGGCTGGGTTTATATAATTCTCCCTACCATGGATAGCTTATTTACTGTATTTTAGGCACCTGCAGACTAATTTTGACTGGTTTTGTAGACAAAAACTCTGGAAAAACTATAGAAAATTTACATACATTTGCTTTATATTATCTTTCTGAAATGAATGCATTTTCGAACCAACCTGAAAAATATCAAATATATATTTATACGAAAAAGAAAAATAGTCATTGCTAGTTTTCCATCATATTAAACTACAAGTTATGATTATTGAAAATTCCTATACTTAAGCCTTACAACTAGTCTACATATTTCCCAGAATACACCTTGATTTAAGCTAGTCTGCAGGTCAACTATAATAAATAAGCTATATCTATGGTAGGGAGAATTCAGTGAGACAGTAACCCCCACTGCCCCCATCCCCAGCCTTTGTTCAGCATTACGAGCGGCCCCCAGCCGTGATCGTGTATGCCATACCTCAGAGGATATGACGGCGCAAAAAGATGCTCGTCTAACGAGGTCTTAATACTGGGCCCAGCGCCCCCCGCTAGGCCTCATATCACCTTAAATAGAGGCACTGAGGCAAAAACTACATATATGCATTAATTCGTTTGGACGCATTAATCGTATTGGATCCCGGTGGACCGGGTTTTCAGGGAATAATGATGAGGGATAGAGTGAAACCATGGTGTCAGAGCAGTGTGTGGGGTTCTGTGGCGGGGAATAGGTTGGGAAGGGGGTGTGGTGGTTGGTGCGAACACGAGCCAATTGATCGAAAAAATGTTAAATGTGTATAATGTTTATCATAATAAAGGATCAATTCTTATCTTTCTATAAATGAATACTATTCAAGAAATTATGCAATGGTTTGTCATAAAATATGGTGTTAGGTATGAAGCGATAATAGAAAAGGACAGTTTTGGAGACTCAACATTTTTCGCAAATTTGACAGGTAGCGTTGGAAAGAAATAACAGCTCTCCGTATGGATCCCATTTAAGACAACTGTTTTATTTGAATATCCCTACCAACTGTACTTACTTTCCCCCTCCAATATCTTATGTTTAATCTATAAATATTCATTTATCAAGAAATGTTAAAAACTGTCTGTGAACAGGTTTTTCACATGAAAGTCAATGATCGGATTGACCTTCTATAAAGGCTGGCTATGTGTGGATCTATTTGCAGAGAGCCTATTGAGAAGAAGATGGGTGAAGGGAAGGCAAACAATACCATCTGGTGGGGCCGCCCTGTAAGCCTGAGCCGGCCCCTTCACAGGAAATTAAACAGAGTGTTAAACAAAACGACTACCAAAGCGCAAAGACTCGCTTAGCTGGAGGCAACCGCTTAATACCTTGTTTTTTTGTATGGATAGGAGGATGGAGAATATAATGACAGTGTCTGGGTATAGGGGGTATTATAGAAAGAGGGGGCAATCAACCTCGGCTTATACTATATCACAGAGTCTATTAGGAAAGATTATCTGAGGTGTAATATACGAAACGAAGCACATGAAAAAATATCCGCGTGTACATTGGATGGCTGAAAGAAATACTTTGCCACGTTAATTTGTAAAAAGATAGGTCTATTCAATAGAGTATATTCCTCATGGAAAGAAACATTGCCTGTCATTCAATATGTACACAAATACGTGGATAGGTTTTTCAATACACCCATACAATTACATGAATACATTTGGTCTGGAGCAAAGGGTGCATTTTCAAATTAATTTTCTGAGAAAGAAAGTAGCAAATTATTTCAATGTAGATAAGGTTCGATATATTCTTTCATATTAGTCCAGGAGCCAAATCTGGAAATCATGATCTACCCTCCGCGGTGAGCCCCCTGGATTTTTATGATATTTTTGATCTTATGGCATCCTGGGGAGCATGAATCAAGACGGTTCCGAAGAACGTAGGTATGCGAACACTGTCTAATTACGCGATTTGTGCTTAATTAGCAAAAATTCAAAAACGCGTTATTTCTTTATTACTCAGGGACTATGTAAGGTATGATAACATGCTATATGCCATTTGAAAGGTAATTTTTTTCCCTATTTTTTGATATATTGTTTGTTATTGTAAGTTAATTTGTCGTTGAGCAAATCTCAAAAAACTGATATTTTCCTCAAAATCAATGGACCATGAATATCTGAATCTTAACATTGGAAATGATATAATATCTCATAGGTACATCTTCTTATGATCTTTAGGCAGTTTTTGATATGTGTTTTGTCTCATTTGACTTGAAATATTGTCCACAAAGCAATTTTTGCTGATTTAATCCTTAATGTATTTCTAACACATTTTGCACTATTTAGAAACATGAGAATATAGCTCTACAAAAACTACAAAACTTTTAACAGAAATATGAGGAACGATAATAATTGTGACTTAAAACCTGCACTTTATGGTCCCCTGTTACATTTGTATAGCTATATATGGGTATATATATGATAGTATGTGAGTCAAGCCTCATAATGTTGACATACAGTTTTTATTACTTTTATAACATACTTATAGTCCTCAGTATACACAATTTGGATAGGTTTGAGTACAGAAAAGAGACAAATTGTGAAATTTTAACTGAAAAGGCTGTACCAGTATGTACAGGAAAGAAGTGGCTTCATGGAATCCCGGTAGCACCAAAGGCATGGATATGAAAGCACAGGAGAGCTGCCTCCTACATAAGAAATATGTGTAGGCTGTAATTTGAATCCAAGATGGCCGCCACAATGATGCAATCAGGTAAGGCCAAAGACCAGTTAAAAGCTCTTTTCTGATTGGATGAGAAATCTAGGTCAACATAGACCACTGATAAGAACTGGCCAATGAGAATCCAGCTACTGAAGATGATTTGAGGACTGATTTCACAACATGGAAGAGATGAAGAAGAAGCTTCCATCAAGAGAGGTAAGTTTGTCTGTTTTAATGGTATTTCTGAGTGGAATTTGATGCTTTATAGTGGTCATAATTGTTGATATATTCCTGATAATGATATTAGAACTCATATTTTTAAGATTGTAGACAAGAATCAGTGAAAATCTGTGAAATTCAGGTGTCCATTGTTGTGTATGGTCAGATTTCAACTTCATGGCTGACAGCACATGACATCTGTTGACCTACTTAGATACTACATTGCGCAATATATCTATCTACTGTACTCAAAAGACTCTAAAAGGTTGCCATTGATATTGTGCAATATGTCCATCTACTGTACTCAAAAGACTCTAAAGGGTTACCATTGATTATTCTTGATGTATATGTGAAGCATTGTGACTCATACACTAATATGTAATTAATGGTTGCAATGTATGGTGAAGAGCAAATTTTGCTCATGCATTCTTGATTAGCAATAGACAAACAGTACAATTTTATTGTCATCATGGTTTATAAAAAGCTCTGTGAATCATTTGCTGTTGTATGGGTTTTCTCCAGGACCTTATAGCTAGCTAGACTGGCTTCACATTCTCAACAACCAACTATGAATCCTTGACAAAAAGTTGTCAAAACTATGTGTAAAAAAGGAAAATAAGCTAGAAATGGGTTTCTGACCAGCTATAAAATTAAGGGTTTATGGAATAACCATATTTAACTTTGTCCTGTAGAAAACTCAAGGTTTTGATGTCCAATGAGTTGGTGGTCCCATAAGCTGTTAGCAGTACCATTGAGGTATGCCATACTGAGCCTGGATGAAATTTGGATGGGTGACCATAGCTATATTATTTTGAATGTGTGGAATGCAGATAGAGAATGGAAGGAAAGGGTAGATCTGAAGTAGAGGGAGGGAAGATTAAGCAGATTAATAAGAGTTTAAGGGAGGAACCATTGAAAAATAGAGTTGTGCATTAGAGCAGTGAAAGAGCATATTAGAGCAGGCAGGTGCCATAGAGCAAGTAGGTCCCATACAGCAGGTATGTCCCACGGAGGAGGAAGGTGCCTTAGAGCAGGCTGGCACCTTAGAGCAGGCTGGCACCTTAGAGCAGGCTGGCACCTTAGAGCAGGCTGGCACCTTAGAGCAGGCTGGCACCTTAGAGCAGGCTGGCACCTTAGAGCAGGAAACCGCCTTAGAGCAGGAAACCGCCTTAGAGCAGGAAACCGCCTTAGAGCAGGAAACCGCCTTAGAGCAGGAAACCGCCTTAGAGCAGGAAACCGCCTTAGAGCAGGATTCTGCATTACAGTAGGATTCTGCATTAGAGCAGGATTTTGCATTAGAGCAGGAAACTGTCTTAGAGCAGGAATCCACCTTAGAGCACGAACCGTCTTAGAGCAGGAAAATGCACTTGGAAAGAGGTATGCAGGCACATGGAAAGGGGTATTTAGTTAAAGATGGGAAAGCACTACAAGATAGTACATTAGAAGAAAGCATTAGGGGTAAGCAATTGATAAGCAGAATGCTAGTCAACCCATTCAGTGAACATTAGGCAGGAGGTATGGCATAATGATCAGTAATGGTGGCTAAACAAACTGTCCCAGCATACCGAATCCCAATGAGACAAAGAAACTGCAGAGTTTAACTCTTTACATATGCAAAGAGAAACATTTAAACAAAAGAGTTGCACTGATAAGTGAAGTCTGTAATCCAATACTACTATAATCTAATGTTTTCTTTCAGGGTCGCCTTCCAATTATCATGGGAAAGTCGAAAGTCTACAGAAAGAAGATTTACTTAATATTCACCAAGTAAGCTTCTCACCATGGCTCAAGCAATGTCCATCTTCCCAAGTCCTGTCAAAAGACCCCGTACATCAACTGACTACACAAAATGTATAATATGTCAAAAGGATAGAGAAGATCCATTGAACATCATAAAGGAGGAAAGCTACAACACTATAGCGAAAGTTATTGAAGCATGTAAAGATGAACCAGCCAGAAGATTGTCTGATGAAGTTGAGGATAAAACAGCTTTCTTCAGTCTCATCCCAAAATGGCATCGATCCTGTCGTGGTTCCTGGACTTCCAAGATTGCCCCAACAAAAATTGTGAAAACAAAACCTTCTGACACCTCTACTCCTAAAGGCTATACAACAAGAGCTTCTATTGAAGGATTTGACTACCAAACCATGTGTGTCATCTGCGGAAAAGAAAAACTCACTGGAAAGAATCGTCGTCACAAGTTAGTGCAGATACAGACATTTGAAGCACAGGGGGCTTTATATGACAAAGCTAAAGAAACAAAAGATGAGGAGTTATTACGAAGAATTCAAGGTGACACTGGGAAACCTATTGACATGATAGCAATAGAGGCAAAGTATCACAAACTCTGTTACGACAAATACAGAAAGAAAGCAGGAGCAGGTGAAAAGGAAGAAGATCCTTATAGAAAGGCATTTACTTCCCTTATTTCAGAGATTGAGGCACCACTAAAAGCAGGAAAGCTTTACCATGCTTCAGCCTTGCGTGACAGGTATCAAATTCTGTTTGCTGAAGCATCAGGAGTTGATTTGGAATCAGTCTTGCACTACCGAACTTCCACTTTGAAAATCCAGCTTCAAAAGCACTTCAAAGATGATATCCTATTCATACCACAGAAAGGCATGTGCTCAGAATTAGTGTGTTCAGCAAACATCAGGGCAGCAGATTTTGTTCA
Organism: Lepidonotus clava; assembly: GCA_936440205.1. Lineage (NCBI taxonomy): Eukaryota > Metazoa > Annelida > Polychaeta > Phyllodocida > Polynoidae > Lepidonotus > Lepidonotus clava. Next base: position 10,287,378 of record OW387142.1, on the reverse strand, counting down.
AGAATGGAAAAAGATCAAAACAGATGTTGATGAAAACTATATTCGTCTTGAAGATGAAATGGAATCTGAAGATTTTCACATTTTCTCTGAGAAGGACAATATCCTTGATGAACAAGACCAGAAAATGACTTTCAAAGTAGCCAAGCACATAAGATCAGAATTAATGGAAACAAAGGAAAAAATGAAGGATGATGATGAAAATTCATGGACAGTGTCATATGAAGAGGCGATGGACATCATTCCTACCAGTTTATACAACCTCCTGGCCTTCATTTTGTCAGATACACCGGACATTGATATAATGAATAAGGATGGTAAGGTATTGGTAGAAGGACTCCAGGAAAATCGGTCAAAACTTGGTCTGCATGAAAAAATTCTCAACTTAGGACAAGACATCATGTATACAGCCCTGGGTGTGAAAACACCTCAACACGTGGGTGTTGCTGTATATGTGCATCACAAGACAAGAAGCAAGGAACTTATTACACTGCTAAACAGACTCGGAGTGTGCATCAGCTATACAGAACTGCAAAGGATGCTCACGTCAGTTGCCTACTCCATGACCGAAGATGAACAAGAAGAAAATGTGTACATACCACCCAATATCATTCCTGGCAATTTTGTTCACTACGGCATCGACAATTTGGATTTCCAGGAATGCACAAGTGATGGTACAAGTACACATGTGACAAGCATGGTCATGTTTTAACAAAATGACAATTCCATGGGGTGTTTTGGCAAGGTGCCAAAACACATAGGTAGGAAAAGAAGCTTGGAGGGGAAAAAGACTGATCTTACCAAATTACAGAAAATGAGGTCTCTCAAGAGGAATTTGCAACCAAACCAACAGTTGAGACTCAATTGGCTGATTGGTACAGAGGACACAAACTCAACAAGTATGAACACGTGTTGGGCTATTGCACGCCTTTTTCCTTCAAAACTCCTTGATATAGACATTCAAATCCCAGGTTGGAAGGCTTTTCATGCATCAATTTCCAAGTCCAACATCCCTGTGACTTCCATCGGTTACTGTCCCTTCCTGAAGGCATCACCTACTGATCCAGATGTAGTCCGTGAGGCATTGAACATTTGCATGAAAACCAGTGAGCAGCTTGGTCAGAAGTACACTGTCATCACACAGGATGAGGCAGTGTATGAAATCAGCTTTACAATAAGGAAAGCATCCCCAGCTGATTTCCCAGGTTTGATCTTACGACTTGGGGGATTTCATCTCATCATGAATTACCTCGGTGCTGTGGGAAAGATCATGGCAGGAACAGGACTGAAGGATCTTCTTGTTGATGCCAAACTGCTGATGGAGGGCACAGCCAACAAGGTCCTTGGTGGGAAAGGCTACTACCAGGGAATTGCTGCTCATACAAAGGTTTACGAGGCCCTTCATTCCTTACTATGGAATGCGTTTGAGGACTGGTCTGTTCAGGAAGACTTTGATCTTGCCCCAATCACGGATATCACTGAACTTCTGGAGGTCTTGAATCTTGCCCTTTGTAACCAGGGCATGGTCACTGAGGAGCTGATCAGTCAACTTGAACAGAAACAGGGATTTGCAAACACCTTGGTCAACAAATTCAATGAAAGCAGAACTGATTTCCTTACCCATCGGCTTTGGGTACAGTACCTGGATATGATTGAAATAATGCTGCTCTTCATCCATGGAGAACGTGCTGCAATATGGTCGGAACATCTACATGCTGCTTCAAATATGCTTGAAATAGTCACAGCTGCAGACCACCTAAAGTATGCCAAAGCATTGGTGTCAAACCTCGAAGAGATGCGCTCACTACCAGAGACAGCCCCAGAAATCTTCCAAGAATTTAAGAGTGGTAACTTTACCATAAAGAGGAATTCAGGAAAGTTCAATTGCATATGTGACGCCAAGGGAAGATCTGGCCAGGCAGGGTTGAAGGGAATCACTATGAACGAAGGCTCTGAAGAGAAATGGTTCAAGACACTTCCCTTTGCTGCAACATTAACAGCTGCTGTCAAATCAATGCTGTATATGGATGAATCTAATGAAAATCATCACGAAGCTGGTCCATCAGCAATGGACAAAGAAAATGAAGCAGTGCAGAGGCTCAAAGACCTTTTCTCTGGAGGTGATGTAGTTAACCCATTCACTGACACATCTACAAAAGACATGATCAACATAGTGACTGGTTTGAAGGCAACCTCAGAAATAGCCCAGGACCTTCTTGCTGTCAGACACTTAGGGAAAACAGCTCTTGAAAGCTACCTATCAACAGGAACTCTTAAGAAACTGAATTTGCACCGGTTTGAAGAAATACAGAAAGTGAAGAAAGGAAAACGTCCAATACGGGAGAAAAACAGCTGAATGAAGAAGTTGCTGTATTGAAAAGAGCACTCTTTGGAAAGCAGTCTGAGAATGTTGACTCATTAGCACCACTGTTAGAACATGAGTTACTGAGTTATCCACCCTCCATTGCTGAAGTCAATGATGTCACGCAAAAGAGAACGCTCCGTCAGGGAAACAAGAGTTGCCTGTTGGGAATGATGAAGAAACGTGTACATCTAGGAGAGTGGCCATCTGCTATACATGATGATATTGATGCAGCCAGCCTGGTCATTGATGTCATGGGATGCATCCATAAAAATAAACCCTACTCAGATGAAACATGTGAGAAGTACGCTGACCGACTTTTCAACATGTTCACTTCAGATGAAAAATACACTGAGGTACACTTGGTTGCAGACAGATATGATGGTCTCCCTGACATAACTGATGAAACTGGTGGTTATGTGTGTCTCAAGGATGCAAGTGGTTGTAGAGATGCCCGCCAAGCTTCAAGTAGATCATTTGAAATAAAAGGTGGTCTTCAACTTTTGAAACATTGGACTGATATCTTACGCAACAGTCAGAGTAAAGCTAGTCTTCTGAAGTTCATGTTTGAGCACTGGTCTCGGGTTCAAACACAGCTACCCGTAGGAACATGCATTACACTGGCTGGAGGATTCAGTGATCGCCACGAAGTGAGATGTGTCACTAGAACAACATGTACACCACCGATTGAAGTAGACCAGAAACAACTCTCATCAAACCATGAAGAAGCTGATTCACGAGTCTTTCTGCATGTTGCCAATGCAGTGCAGCATAGCAATAGCACCGTTGTGATTGTTGCTTCAGACACAGACATTGTAGTGATTGGGGTGTACTTATTTGAAAGACTATCAAGGATAGGACTGAAGGAACTGTATGTCAAAATGCCCAACTACTTCATCCCAATTCATGACATTGCCCAAAGCTTTTCAAGTGAAGAACAAAAGACACTGCCATACCTTCATGCTCTGAGTGGTTCGGACACAACAAGCTTCTTCTATGGAAAAGGAAAAGTTTCGTTTTTCAGGATAGCACTAGAACAGAACTTTCCAGCAAAACTAGCAGACTTTTCTGAAGCGTTGGAGAATGGTACCCCAGACTCTGAACTGCTCAAGCAAGTAACAGAAATCTCAACACAGTTGTGCTTGAAAGTATACAAAAATGAAGACCTTGCAACACTAAATGAATTACGAAGTCATCTGTATGTAAGGCAGACAAACATCAAGTCCCTACCACCTACTGACGAGGCCTTCTCCTATCACGTTCTCCGAGCTGTCTTCCAAACAATCGTCTGGGAGAAAGCTTCCCAGCCAATGCTCACAATGCCTAGCCCTTGGGCATTTGGCTGGGAGGCAACTTCAGCAGGGACAAAACCTGTGTTTTTCAAGTCCAGTCCTGTGCCACCAAACTTTGGAAAAAATGTGTTTTGCAATTGCAAAAAGGGATGCCTCCGAAATTGCTCTTGCTCTGGGAGAAACCTACCTTGCTGCATCTCATGTGCATGTAAAGGGCTAGAAGAACGGTGTGTTAGAATGCAAACAGAATAAAAGAGACATCTTGCAAGCCTCCAGCTTTGGTACCTCACCAGATTCTAAAACATGTGGATTATTGCAAGGAGTTTTAGTACATACAGCATGCTGCCTTCAATTCTCAGCATCTGTATCGTAGAAAAAGCATCAACCTAGTTGCAAGGGCACTAACCTGGCTACACCAATCAATGGCATCATGGCACAACTGCTGCTGGCCATCTGGGTTTGAGGGGACCCTCTAGTGCAAGTGCTGGATACAAAATCCCACCTTTTTCACTGATTAGGAAGAGATTTACTTCAACTGCTGGAGACTACGATGTGTGACCGAGGACAACTACGCCCATTCCACCTGCTATCCTACCCCTGACAACTCCATAGTGCATTCTGAAGAACCTGCCACAATGTAACCTCCTTCTGAAGCCCTTTATATGGAGGAATGTATTGACGTACAGACATCAAGGTTATAGTCAGCAGTGTGTTCAATTTTTCTCAATGATCAACATGTCCATCACTCAGACAGTACTAGTTGCTAACCTTGCCACCACTTCAATTGCTGCTCCAGTTCAACAAGCTGCAGTGGCCCTTAGTGGACCCCCAGTGGCTCTGTCTCCCTAACAGGATTCAAGGTGATCATCTTCTCTGTCTCAATCAGCATTGTTGTAGGAGTTGACAATGTAAGAGCTGGTCCAGGTCACGGTGCAGGAAACAGTCATGGTAAATACACATCACAACAATATCTACCCAATCATGACAATAGAGAACCGCATTGTAAGGTATCAACCTGTCTTGTCATAACTCTACACAAAAGACAAGACACTTTTCTCAAAGGTCATTGGCCACACCTACATTTAAGTGATCTTCTCCCTGTATTCTTTAAAAGAGGGACAATGCATCAAAACAAATGACGAGGAGAAACTCAACTTTGACATTCCATTAAATGTGTCACATCATAATTACCCAAGGAATACTCAAAATGCAGAGAAAACATTTGCTATTTTGATAAATATTCGTTTCTTGAGAGGTACTCAGCATATGTATATATAGACAAGTCTGAGAAAAAAGATGAATGTATCAAATGTTCAACAAGTGTTTTGTAATGATGTCTAATTTAAAGCAAAGGGTTCTGTATGTACTCCAATTTGATGTGCCAAAAAATAATGATCTAATAAGTCATTAGTAATAGCATAATGCATACTTTGGGTTTCTTGTGTTTTAAAAGGTGAAAACATACATAGAAAGAATAATATTTACTGGTACCTGTAAATCTTTTGATACTAGACAGATCTAGAGAGGTAACAATTTAAACAAAAGATATGTAAAAGAAGTTTGAAGAATAATAGTTATGTGGCAGTACAGATGCTTAAAAAATGACTTAGACATAATATTTTCTGTATCTAGTAGTGGTAAATTCTCAGGGAATTTATACAGTTTTGTTGAGAACATTATATTTATTGGACAATTTGTAACAATCTTGAAGTATGGATGTTTGGAAAGATGAATGTCAAGTGTTAGCATGACTAAAGGTAAATGCTTTTATTCTAAATCAGTAAACTTCCAATTTTCAGGATATATTTGATACTTGACAATTACCAATATAGATAATGAAAGGTGTGTGTTGTTGTTTCTCAAAAAACATCAAGTTTCTACACAAAACTTTATTTTATTTCCAGTATGTAGTTATCATAGATTATCTATCATTATGGATTATCACCTGGATATACTAAATAAGTAAAGATTCCAGAATATTATTGCAGAGTTAAATCAAGCAAATTTCAGTTTAACTTGTATTTAGAAAGTGCTAGATTTATATGATTAATAGGAGTGTTGCATTCGTAGTCTCATCAGAGCTGTTATGATACCAAAGATATAAATAAAAAATTATAAGCAACTTGATTTAGGAAAATATACTTGTTTACTTAGTCTCAAGATTGACATAGACCATGCATATACATTAACCAGATAGCCCTGTATCACACTGTTATACAAGCTCTCTGTTACCAAATAAGTAGCATATTTGTGTTGTCTAAAGAAAGATGCTATTTGAATAACATGCACATGATATCTTAAGATAAAGTCGTGAAATTCACCTACCCATTAAACATTATTAATTTGACAATTGATTTCTCTGTTATATTTCCAGAAAAGACTCAATACACCTATTGAAAAGGCACATTAACACATAGAAAGGAATCCCAAGGTCTAGTTCATCAATTCACATTAGAAGTCACTGGTCATTATGGTCTAATAATTAAGCTAAAAACCCATTTTTCATAATTATGGTCATGATAAATCATAACACACTCAAAAGCCAAGCAAGATAATACCTTTCAGATGACATACAGCATGTTAATCAATCTAATTAATGTGTAAAAAAGAAATAATGTGTTTTTCAGTTTTGGATGATTAATTACAAATTGGATAATTTGACAGTGTTTACACACCTAAAATTATCAGAACCATCCCGATTCATACTGCTCATGATGTATTAAGGTAAAAAGAAACCCATAATATTTAAGGGGCCTCACTGTGAAAGGTCTTCTTTTCAAATGAGTTCAGGATTCGGCTCCTGGAATAATACTGTACTCGCCATACAGCTTCCATGTTGTATATACAAATACCCATATAGATCAGAAATCACTGAGATATGGGTCTATTGGAGAAATACTCATCATATGCACATAATTCTAGCCAGGATACATCATTATTCTTATGATATGATCCATGCTTTTAAAATATAAGTGGAAAATGAACCATTGGTCGTTTAGAATTTAATCAGCAAAAAATGCTTTCTACACTAAATTTCTGATCAAATGAGTTACAACCTCATTCAAAAACTGTCTCAAGACCCCCAGAAAGTATACCTACAACTTGGTTTGTTGATTCCCAAGTTAAGCCTTAGATCCTTAGCGTCCAATGGTTTTGATCAAAAAAGTAGTTTTTCTGCATTTTCTCACTGGAAAATTCGATTTATATAACAAACAATATATCAAAAGAATGGGAAAAAAATTACCTTTCAAATGGTATATAGCATGTTATCATATCTTTCATAGTTCCAGAGAAATATAGAAATAACGCGTTTTTCATTTTTTGCTAATTAAGCACAAATCGCGTAATTAGACAGTGTTCGCATACCTACGTTCTTCGGAACCGTCTTGATTCATGCTCCCCAGGATGCCATAAGATCAAAAAAATCATAAAAATCCAGGGGGCTCACCGCGGAGGGTAAATCCTTATTTTGACTGATTTCAGGATTTGGCTCCCGGACTATATATTCTTAAAGTATATTGTATACGCTGATAGGTTCTGCATTTCTAAGACGGTTTAGATTTGCTATAAACAATCTACTAAGAAAGGCATTCCTTTGCATACAAACAGTATATATAATATATATCATTACTTCACGTTTATTGGTGCATGTTCTTCTAGTTGAATTATAAGGTAACAAATATGAGAAACATATAGTACACATGATACATAAATTACACGGGAAAAACCGTTCAAACGTTATCCTCCTTTTATAATTTGTAGGTTCATCTTTTTTCTTTATAATTTATAAGCAGATCTATACTTTCAGCAAGGATAGAACAGCCAAGCCTTTGCATACGTGTATACATAAACACAAACAAGTTCCTCAATATATCCCTAAGCTATGCATAGGCAATACCCATCCAGACCTCGTTTTTTTGGCTTTTAAAGAGAGTCTATTTTCAGTGGACTCCATGAACAATGGCTGGCTGGACATAAACCTGGCGGTGGTGATTTAATGTTTAAGCCTACATTCCACTTGACGATTTTCACCACCAAAAATTTCGCAATTTCTCCCCTTTCATTTGAAATATTTCAATGACCCCTGCATGTTACATATCATTTGAAAGATAATTCAAAATCCTTTCTAATGATATCCAACATGCCTATGTTTAGCGCGTATTTCGTCTGACGATTTTCAAAATCGGGAGTAAAATCGGATAGTTGAATGCAGCCCTTAGCCGGCTGGCAGCAGTAAAGGGGAGGCCGGCCAGCCCGCTGTGTGGGCCGGCCGCTCGTTTGGCCCGCTCGTGACGGGCGTTTGTCAGGGCCTGTCACCTGATGACCACCTTGGGAACACTGAGGGGACTGACCAGAGACTGACCACTGGGGCCAAGACCTCATATATCCCCTATGTCCATCGAAGGGTTTGGGGGGGAGGTAGTTGAGAGAGGGGGGGGGGGGGTATTTGGCCCAGAATGCTGGCAGGGATGTACCATCCCTAAAGCCAAGGGTGTGCCGTAATACCGAATAAGGTTACTATTCAGATCATCACAGAACATTACTGAATATTTGCAGAACGGCAGCGTCTTTCAGAGAGAGTTAAATATATATCCAGATATGATAACTATTTTGTCACTATTCCATGATAACTTCTCCTACCCCCTTGCAGAGAAGTTATCATAATGTGTGTTTTATCATGAAACGGTTTATATTTTGCAGATAATTATTTGTTGTGAAATAAGTGTAAATAGGGCTTAACTAAAAGGAATGTTCCCGGCGGGATGATTGGATCACATGTTATGCATGAAAGGTACCAGATAATATGAACAATTATCTGGAATATTTATCAGGAATATTTATCTGGAATATTTATCTGGAATATTTATCTGGAATATTTATCTGGAATATTTATCCGGAATCTCTCAAGGTGAAAAGGGTATTAAAATGGGGGTATAACACGTCCATGCTGGTCAACCTTACCTACACTGTTAAAACAAGTGTTTAGAACCTAAACATTTTCCTAAACACTTCGGTGCATCCAGTTTTGGAACACTTTATTTCCCTAAACATGTTTAGAATTATCGGTGTTTAGGGTTAAGTGTTTAGAAATGTGTGATGTTTAGCTGTTTAACCATGAAGTGTTTTGGTCCTCAAGGTGTTTAGAATCAAAATGCTTATGCTTATTTTATGTTTAGCTGTTAAATGTTTAGAAAACTATGATGTTTAGGTGTTAATCTATGAAGCATTTAGGTCTTCAAGGTGTTTAGGGTTAGGTGTTAAGTTAAACAGTAATATACCGTAATATGTACAGTGTACTTTCATTCTTAAGGATGAAAACCATTTTAAATTTACCAATAATATACCGTATACCAGCATTGAAAGTTTTATTTTTCCTGTAATCACACTACATGATCATTGAGCCAATAACCACATATGGCCTTCCTTCTTGGTTTAGCCTTGCATGGATTGTTTGATTGTTGGAGGTAAAACCTTTAGGGGTATAGCTGATAAAGTTCTTGTACTAAAAAGGTGTCTACATGTTAAACCTACTAAAAAGGTGTTTTAAAACATTTTCTAAATGTTTTAGGGGTGTTCTGGTTGGTTGACCGTACCTAGAATAGTAGGCCAATAAAGTGATTATCTTTATGACGCTACAAAAACTTAAAAATCTAACATTTTTAATCACAAAGTTCCAAATTCCTAAGTGTATGAAAAAACTATTTTACCAATCATGGCCAAAAATAAAGAGGGCATGTGGCAAACCACTAATAGTACAACTACTTCATAGTAGTATTTTGGTAACCTCAGTAGCCGAGATTTGAACCTGGGGCCCCTCACATATGAAGCCTATGCTCTACCACTGAGCTATGGAGGCCTGTAGGAAGACACAGCCCAGCTTTGCTACTTAACTGAATAAGTAGGGGTATGAAAGTAATGACCTAATGTCTGTCTCATGTTGATCACCTGTATAGTAGTACTGATCCTACTCATTGGTGCTGACTATGCCAGTGTGCACTGCATGCAGTCCAAGTTAGCTCAGTTGGTTAGGCTTCTACCTTGAATGTAAAGAATGTGGGTTCTAATCCCAAAGTGTCCATTTTTCTTTTACAAAGTATACAATTAATATTATGTATTTAGATTCTAAACATATCCCATTCAAAACATGGTTAGAGGTTACAAGAGTTTAGCTTTTAAACATAACTAATGATGTGTTTAGATTATAAGCATAGTTAACCCAACACATGTTTAGAAGTTACAAGTGTTTAGGTTTTAAACAGATATGGTTTAATGTATTTAGGTTATAAACATGTTTATGCCCTTAACACATTTAAATTCTAAACACCATTTTAACAGTGTATAAACCATGGGATTTCCCATAACACTTTGTGGGTAGGGAGTGAAAATGTGATAATCTATTTTTGTGATTTAAATTGCACATGTCAGGCTTGTATCGCGCATTGATCATGTCTAATATCTCGCATTATACATAAAATTGATGGCAAATATTTGAACAAATAATTGAGCAAATAATTGAAGGCCATAACAGAGAAATGCACGATATAGGGGGAATGTGGGTTATATCGCGCATGAGTGCTATATCCCGCACCTGTACTTAAATGCCTATTAATGGATTAAAATTCATCTGATTATTAAAATTCAAAAAGCTATATGTGCAGTCTCGTCCGGGGCTGCCAATACAATACTTGGGTGGATTATCTCCATGGAATAAATATTAGTATACTCAATTTAAATCTTATTCAATATTCTTATCGTTCTGCCTTTAATTTTTAGTTATTTCTATATTTAACATATTTCCTTTCAACAAAATAAAGAGTTCAATGAGACATTATTCTTCTATTCATGATGAAAGTCTGTGAAATTCTGATAATACCCACTTTTCCCCTCAAAATGAATCAATGTTTCTTTAACTGTTATTCCAAGGTAAAAATATAACTTTAAGTGGTGTTGTATCGTGCATTAACTGTTGTTATATCGTGCAGGTGATTGCCTATTATGGGTGTATAATTGAAATAATTGTATTTTCCTTATTTTGTTACTTTTTTTCACAACTCAAAGTGTTTTTTGATACCATCATGAATGTTTTCTTTTTCGTATTTCAAACAAAACCTCTCTCACATAATCATTAAAAAAATTAGCAGTGAAAAAAGGCCAATGTTACCCATTGTGTATAAGTTTAGCTCTTCATAAATTAGTACTTTACTTAGAATTGGCTATTTTTGCAATAATTGAATAATACAGAAAGTGAATAATCAAACAATTAGCAGGCAAACAATAATGACTTAATATTTTGTGCCAATAACTTCTATCATAATTAAATTCATGCCTTTGGCTCCATATTCTCAACATTTAGTTTAGAATTTCGTATCAAATTATTTTCCATCTAAAAAATACTTTTAAAATCTGCGATACAATTCTTACTTGCGCAATACAACAACAAGCCTTTGGCTCCTATTTATCTGAACAGGTTTTCAGCATCAAAAATGACAATTTCCAAGCTTTCATTAGATATATATACATTATCTCTCTCGCATTTACATATCAACAAAGGTTGATATGAGTTACATAGGATTCAATAAATCTTATCCCTTCCTTACATGCCATTTTTTCTAATATTATACCAGAAATAGAATCTTAGAGTTAATTTATCTCTGTAATGTTTCCTTATGTTGTTGTATCGCACATCAGCTGCATGATATAACCCACATTCCCCCTACCACTATGCGCGATACAACCCTAATAGATTCGTAAATCTCTGTAATCTGCTCAAGATAATTATTTGCAGATAATTAAAATGGTGCAGATAGCTACTTTTACTATCTGCAAAAATAATTCTCCAGATAATTATTTACCTGCCAATAATTATTTTCCAATTATCGTGAAAAGTTCTCTGAATGGACCATAGTTATCTGCAAATTCTCTCTGATGGGAAAATAATTATCGGCAACGAAAATAGTTATCTTAAACTCTCTCTGAAAGACGCTGCTGTAGTGTTAAATCTCTCCTTGGATGGAAAGACCTTTTTGGTATTCAAACCATCATAAGGTTTGATAAAATTGAGGAACTATTCGCAGGATATCACTAGTATATAGTTTACCATGAACATCATGCAACTTCAAATGATTATTTTCTTGTCACTTCTCAGGAATATGTGTCAGATGAGAGAGTAGCCGACAATGATAAAGGCATATTTGTCAGTAGGTACATCATAGAAGAAATGGTCCTATTACATTACTGTTGCTAAATCAGGGGAACGCGAAACATAATACCTAGACTTGTTTTAGCGTCCAAAGAGAATGTATCTGAACCAGAAACACAAATTTGGCGAAAGCTTGGCTGTTTAGCTTCAGCAACAACAGCCATTAACGCCAGTTTACCTTGTATCATTTATACAAATGATGGATATTAAGGTTTGCTAACCAATATGGCCCCATACTGCACATACCAATAAGCTTAATTTTTCCTGGTACCTTAGGATACAAATGAAAGTAGATTGTCTTTGTTTGGCAAATCACAAAGTTCCCTGACCTGTTAATAAAAAACTGTGGTAAGATTTAAGAAACAGAAACACTCACATTCAACAAGTGAGTGCCCCCCCCCCCTCCCCTAGCCCTATTGCTGTCCACCCACCTTTCTCCAGGCTACCTAGTTAACACTGGAGGGGCAGGTAGTGCTGACACCACCAGCTGTCTGATCCCACCACCTCCACACCACACAGCCATCTTACACAGAAATAAAGGATTGCTGGATCCAAGAAAAAACACTAGGAGATATGGCAAACCTTATAGAGTCTGATGCGCGCCTAAGAGGTTCCCTATTTGAGAGATTTGTTGTCAGAGAGAGTGGGGATTATGTGGACATGGTGACTGGGAGTGACATACTGGAGCAGGAGGGTTAAGAGCTAAAACCAACATAAAAAATGGGAGGGACAATATATAGGGACACTTAACATGGGCAGGGTGGTGTGCTGGTGCTGCTGGCAGGAGGTTGGGTGGGAGGAGGTGAGGGTGGATGGTGGTGATGTGGGCAGGAGTGGTATGATGTGGTATGTGTTAGCTTGTTGTGGTGTATTATGTTTGGCTGGTTCTGGTTGACTAATATTCTGTGGGTAAAGGCCATATTCCACTATATGGCATTTTGCTCGTGCTGGGCACTTTACAAGCAGTGTTCACCCCCACTGCAAGTAAAAACAAGCACCGCAAGGTGGAATATAGGGACTTACTTGTGGTGGTCCTAGCGGTGGTCCTTGCTGTGGCCCACCACAAGGACCACCGCAAGTAATTTTATATAGGTTTTCTATAGAATGCTTGCGGTGGCAGAAACGAACATGTTCGTTTCCTCACCGCAATTAGCTTGCGGTGGCAGCTGAGCCCGCTGCAAGTACCACCCCAACGTATAGTGGAATATGGCCTTTAGGGTATTCGTCATAAAAGTTGTAGGGATATTGCAGTGTAAGTTACATTTCATCATAGAACCTGGTTATAATTGCTGATGTGGGGGGGAAGTGGGAATACTGTTTCTTTAGTGCGCGAGGGGTATTTAAAAAATATGGCATATAAATATCTTGTGCACAGTGGAAATTACCCTTTTACCCAAAACTACTGGATGAGGTTGATGGTATGGTGAGAGGTTGTACGATATGGTGTGGGCTGGGTAGTGTCTTGTTTTATAGTGAAATCATGGCTTGAAGGTTGATCCTGATTCATATAAGTTATGGGGATGTTTTTGGTTTTCTTATGGGTCTAGATTGGTAACCAGAGGTGATCACTGCTGGCAAAACTGTAGTGCTCATGGGTTACTATACCGACGGTATCTAGGAGAGGCAACATTTGTGTGTACTTTCATATACATGTTTTATGGTGACGCCTCAGTTGTGTGCTTCTGTATACATATTGGGAGAGGTCCTCTTGAATGGTGTCACCTGAGGTCACAGGGTTCACATTCCTGGCTCCAGTACTGGCATGGTTTTGCCATGAGTCTGCCATGATTTTGCAATTATTATGAATCTGGTGTATAAGGCAATGCATACATGCGCCAAGAGCTCAGTATGTGTTGTGTCCTGGAGTAATACAGACGTTGCATACATGTAAGGTTGTGAGGATTTATCATATAGTAAAGGGTATACACATCCATTCAAAAAATGACTTCTTATTTGGATCCTTTGTAATTTTCCCTGAGCGATATAACAATGCAATACTGATTGTTGTCCATTGTGGTGGGAAATCGGAGCATGCTTTCGGGTGAACTTGTCAAGCACAGCACCTTCTGCAGAACCTCTTCAACAAGAGCACCATCTCTATACAACGTTATCTCTTCCAGTCAGCCAATTCAGATAGCGAACTGATATAGAGTGTTTATGGTTGACTTAATCAGTTTTCTTTATCTATTTATTTCATCGTTTCTTTATATCGCATACCATTCTTCCCAAGAACCGTTACAAAAAATACAGCATCAAGGATAACTTATGCACATTTCATCCTTCTCCTCCGTCCATTTTCACCCTGAGCAATTGTATTCACTTCCATTTTATCAATACATCATCAACTACACATTCTAAATTCCCTATCAATTCCGACATAAAAAAAATCTGAGGATGTTTATGAGGCTTTTTTTACTTCAAAGACTGGGTTAACTGACCACCTATGTAGGCTATATCGGTATACTTTGGACATGGAATGTGTTGACATATTATTTTTTGTTGCAACACTGTTTCAAGTTTTTGGTTTGTATTCTTTGGGTTTATTAGATGCTACGGGGTGTCACAGAATGATTCATAGTTACAATTAGTTATATTCCCTTCAGTTGGTGAATTTTAGGGACTTATTCAATTACATGAATGCAAAATAAGGTGTGAAGGTTGAAGTGTTGTAGCCCCTATAGTTTTACAAGTGCTTTGAGATGCCTGGAGACTGAAGTATGATTATCGTATGGCGCTATGAGGCAAAGTAGGACGTCTTATGCAATGCTTTGGCTGATGTAGTATGGTGAATATATGATGTAGTATGAAGTAACAATTCATCCGGCATTGTGGAGTGTTATGTAGTGCCATTGACTGCTGTGGTGTTTTGTTGAGTGTCTGATGTGACATTTAGTGTTTTGTGATGCAGTAGAATGTCCCAGAATGGCATTGGCGGTCTGAATACTGGATATCATGGAGCCATGTGGTACAACGTTGATATCATCAGCATCGGAAGAACTTCTATGTAGGAAGAGATGTTTTCAATAGAGAAAAGTCGTATATTCTGTCTTCTTGTAATTCCTTAATACTTTTGATAGGCCTATGGTAAGATTGCTATATGTTTTATCGCTCTGCATGTATTATAACTCTGTTATTTGTTATTTGTTAGGGGATATTGGAGATACGCTAGTTTTCGACCTTGGATGCTTTATCTATATCATTTCTGGCTGTGGTGGGTTGGCTGTTCAATGTTGCGTCAGGCAAAAATTAGCAGTATCGGAGATGTTTAGGGATATCTCTTTTGTATCTGAGGAGAGTAGGGCATTTGGTGTGTGGTTTAGTATTTGGAGCCCAAGGGGGGGGGGGGGGGGTTCTTGACTTGGGTTTGGGTACCACTGCAAAAGCCTCTGGGAGCTGTGGCTGTGATTGTGGCAAAGGAAGGAAAAGGGCCAGACAACTTAAGGGGGGCCGCCAAGGCCTACTGTCTGCATAAGATATCATTTGAAGTCAGAAGAAGGCATCAAGGACATATTTCAGGCTCTTCAAACTCCTTCATAAGGTTAATTGTATTATAATCTTTGAAGAACAACACGCATTTTTGAACCAGACACAGCAGCTATAGTAATATGTCAGAAAATAGGGGGGTGTAAACCAACATGTGGAATTTCACAGAGCTGTCACATCGTGAAAAATGGGGAGGGGGGCTGTAGTTTTGTAGTGGGTTCCTACCATCAAAGAATAAGTACCCCCCCAAAGGGTTTGGAGCGTTCCTTTGGGAGCATACACTATCATTTGGGTTGTCGTTCTCAGAACCCTTACACCCTGCATCACCACACATACATACTCCTTTGAAGATCCCTCCAATAAATCCGAATCACTCAGGGATACAAGGCCATGGATTGATACGATTGTCTTCGGAGTGGGATGACAGTAGGCTGGCCTAGAATGGGTAAGCCCTGTTTCCACGAACCGATATACTACCGATTTCAAAAATCGACAGTGGGAATATTAGTCAATCTCGAACATGTTATATACCATTAGAAAGCGTTTTTAATTCTCTTTCAAATGGTATGTAAGATATATAATATTTTGTTATGATACTAGTTAAAAGTAATAAATTACTGAATAATCAGCAGTTAAATCGGTTGGTGGAAACAGGGCATTATGGGGAGTAGGGTTATGCCGGGTTAGGGTTGGAGATCCGTGTCTCTCCTATAGGTCCGGACAGCCAGATCCCAGAGACGATCCCCACACAATAAATCACAATGACTCAGCAAAACCAGGAGACGCAGACAACCATTATTAGGTCAACTCCTATATCTTGGCCATCCATCTCGACTTGAGAATGGGCCGAATGGCGGGCGCCGCGATTTGACGAAGGTGATTGGATGGAAGAGGAAGAGGCAGAAAGCGCTGCGCTCGACAAATACGCGGTTATCAACCTCTGTGCAGTCTCCAGGGAAACGCATGGGGTCTACTACTAGGAGCGTCCTCCAGGTGCAGATCCCGGGGGGGGGGCACTCAGTCTTTAAAGGTAGGTACCAACTGCAAAACTACAGCCCCCCTCCATTTTTTTTGGACGGGAAAACTTTGACAGCCCCCCCCCCCCTTTTTTTTTCAGGGGAAAACTCTGACAGCCCCCCTTTTCAGGCCATATCTAGGACAGCCCCTTTAAAAAGGCATTTGATGATAAAGTTTGCAGTCATTATTTGATTTCTAAACTCAATAATTTGTATTAGAAGCATCATGAATTAAATGAATTGCATACAATACACTCTTAATATAGTATGAAATAGAATACATCATCGACAGCCCCCCTAAAATGAGCTCTGATTATTTGACAGGCCCCCTTTTTTTGCCAAATTGGCGATTCACAGCTACAGCCCCCAGAGCTTCCGACCGCAGTTGGTACCCATTTCTGGACCGAGTGCAAACCCCCCCCCCCCTCCTCCGGTGCCGATATATGGGCGGGGGCTATATAAGTTGATAAGGCGGCCAGTACAAATGGGGCAGTGGTACTGGAAAACGCCGCCAGAGGGAGGTTCAGACTGATGTGGGCGATAATACAGAAGAACAGTCAGTCAGAGACGCGGCTGGGGAGACAGGTGCTAAGATATGGGAGTAAGATAGACCTGAGATAAGCGCCAGCAGGGGAGGCGGGCAGACAACTAGTAGTACTACTTACACACTGGAGAAGGGGAAGAGCTGGGCCCTTGATGGGAGACCCCCGATGTCGTATGTCGAATATAAGAAAGGGCCATGTCACCTGTCACTTAACTCACCATGTCCCATGTCAACTCTAAGGAACCTTTATGTCGCATGTTGAATCTAAGACATTGGCCACATGATGTCGTTTATTTTTTCTTCATGTTACTAAGGCCCATGTCGCATGTCGATTTTAAGAAATGGCTATGTCGCCGTGTTGAATTTAAGGGTCAAGGGCCCCAAGGTTTTAGTATGTAAGAGAAGCCAGGGTGTATAGAAATTAGAATACTACAACAAAGGTTAAAAAAATGTTTCCAGGCTGTAAACAAGAGTATGTTACGGTGTGGGGATCAATGCAGGGATGCTATTGGGACAGACTCTAATGAATTGTAAATTAGCGCCTGAATGGAGAGTGAATGGGCGTGGTAAAAGTCTCCTGAATTATTCAAAATCTGTCGGCAAGGATAATGTAATCCTCGGGTAACAACGTCCAGCACGGGACGTAGAGGAAAATGAGAAAGATACACGCATTCCTGAAAGGCTATAGTCTAGCACATAATCAGAATGTACATGTAGATTAAATCATTTAGCGAGTGCGACGCCGGCTGTTTTGTTACTGAACGAGCTAGGCGTTGCTTGCATGTACATGTAACCCAGAGTTATGTTGTACAGTTGTTAATAATTATCACACTGGCACACCTTTGAAAATGGCTTCACTTAGCCCACTTAAAGCGACATCAATAATGGAGTGAAGGGAACAATTGGCCTAATAGGAATTGAGTACACAAATACATGAATTGAGTTAGTTCTGTTGAATATTGGCTCTGTACCTGTTGATGTTAAGAGCAATTCACCCCTGTGTACTATGGACGGACAAGTAATGGGTTCCCAATGGCCTCCAGGGAGCCAGTTGTATTTAGTACTATACATCCCAGCTAGCAAATATAGAGCACAATATTAATTATCTTTGTTTTTGCCAATTCCTTACACTCTAACGCATATATATATGTTCTCAGAGTCAATAACTGTAACGCATGGAAAGTTTGTATATATATTAATTGTTATTGTTTTATATTTCAAAAACATATATGTAATAATGTCTGGAAGAACAGGGTTATCCCTGAAGGTAAATAAAGAAAACAAAAACCATCGTTCCGTATGAATATAGATGTTTTCAGACCAGCAATGAAATGATGCTATGAGCAAATAAAACAGCACGCGGAACAAAAGTCAGGTAAACGTGGTTGTTCCTGGTGTGATATTAATGGATTTCAATCGAAGAGAGATCAATTTTAATTGATCGAGTTAGTTTTTCTCGGACCGAATTGCCCTCTCCCTTCTGGCACACTTAGCACATCACTGCGCATGCGCTAACCTGTTCTTTGCCTCAGAGAGGAGAACGGCCATGGAGGGGGGTACTTAGTATTGACTCCAGCAGGCCTGTATGCATGCATATGGGGCTATATATGACTGATCATCACAAGTTGGCACTACGTATACATCACTTCTACTCCACTACTCCAGTGGAAAGTAAACACATAGGTAATCCCCTCTTCTCAATCCCTACCTCTCAGGAATTAAAGGAAAGGGTAATTCATTTTTAATATGGTTGGGCTGAATTTGAGTTTAGTTTCCATTATGTAGAGGAGAAGCTAAGCGTTTCCTATATGTCTGACGGCTCTATTTTATTATCTAGGTGAGTATTTTTTAACCCTTTTACTGTGGTGGATCCAGGGGGCCGCGGGGGGGTGGGGGAGGTTTCAAGGGGGTCCTACCTCCCCCCCCCCCCCTTTGGTGGGGACTTATACTAGTCAGAGAGGAAAAAACGTCATACACATCTGCCTGAATGCACACATTTTCAGTATACTTAGACTATATATGAGGACCATCCTTATCCAAAATCCTTAAGATCCATACCCACTAAGCAACTTTTTTCAGAGCCGGCCGATGGACTGACACTAAAATCAGCTGACTCTAATGATTGCCTGTTAGTATAATACATTAAAATGTGCATGTTCAATCTGAATCGGTACCAAAGTCGGCCGCTTCTACCTCTAGAATCGGCCGACTTTTGCACCAATCCGTCGGCTTACTGAGTAAAAAACACCTAGTGGGTATGGGGCTTAAGCTTAATCTTCCACTGTTTTCTATCTAAAGTACCCCCCCTCCCCTCCCCAGCCAGCCCACCCCCTACCCCTCCCAGACATGGGGTGCTGGGAGACAAGGGGAGGGGTGTAGGTGACGTTAACCAGCTGCAAAGAGCCTCCCACTCCGGAGGAGGAGGCAGCAATGTAATTATGTTCCATCCAATTACATTGGTGACACATTAACTGCATCGGCAAATGTTTTCTACAATACTAGTGGAGTGTTGAACGTAATCAGTCGAGGTGTCCCTACTCATTGGTCACCCCTTTCGCCTCGCCAGAAAGCCTCGGTTTTGGCCCGTTAGGAAATAGCCCTGGAGGTTTTCTTTGGGATTGCAATACGGTTATTCTGCTTACGACAGCAGTCACAGGTAAAATGGATCAAAGAAATCCTTTAAGGATTCGCCTTTAGTATTCACTGCTTGACAAATTTAATTTCCTCGCTTTTCGTAAAGATTCGCAATGTGATTATGGGGAGCATTGTTGATATGAAATAAATTGGGGGTTAAAAAAGGGTGAAAGATCCGAGCAAACTGGGGATAATGACTACATGTGACGTAGGCTATGCAGATAAAGAAAATATAATTGGTAAGGTATTACCGTCTTTTCCGCTTACCAACAAAAGGTGCTATGGGTGTTTTCTTATCAGCTGATGCGTGTGGTTATCCGCTTATTATGGTGACACAGGTTTTGATGTCTTAACTTCACAGTGCCTTTATACTAGGGGGAGGATATTACACTCTGAGGCTGAATTGCAGCCAAAGGTCACGCTTATGAGTTTGCCGCAACACAGTGAAGTTTTTTTAAACAGTCTGAAAGGAGACTTAGTGAATGGGGCTATTGTTAGGGTTCTTTTCACGGTGACACAGATATCGTTAAGAATAATAATCAGCAGAGTAAGATGTCCTCAGCCAGAATCTGTCCTCAGCCAGTTATCCTGAATCTGTTTTCTCAAAGCATGATTCATTTCCCAGTAAAATAAAACAAGTTTTAATATCAGGCACAGAAAGTGCAGCAAGAACCAAATGCTTGAAAAAAGACATCCACAAAACAACAGCCTTAGCAGTAGCTAGGTTGGTACTTGCGAGATTGGCTTTTAAGACACAGGTACATGCAATTTCTTTGCAGGAAGTTTGCACTGCATGACCACAATTGTTTTTGTCTTGAATATCCTGTTCTCCAGTAGACTGTGTAGATTCTGAGAAGGTGAGTCGGTAGGTGAGGGCGGTGGGTAGGGTGAGGGGTGGGCTGAGGGGGGATGCTGGATCTCGCTGGTGCGCGGCAATGTTGTCTACTGTCGGCCACAGGTGCGAAGTGAGCGCCAGGTCAGGCCTGGAACCAGCAGTAGCAGCCAGGTGGGAGGCGATACGCATGCGCAGAAACCTGCGCGTAGGAGGCCATCAGCCCCGTAGACTGTAGTTACGTCCAAGTCCGCTAGGTGCTCAAGCTAATATGTAAGAGGTAAGTGGTCATGAAAGGACTAGCAGCCCCCCCCCCCCCCACCAACCCCCACGTTTTCCCCGCCCCCTGGCCACTAGGGGGAGCAACAGCAGCCTGCGCCACCACCACCACTGACTACAATATGTGGGGGTCGGGGGGGGCGCCTGGGGGGTTTCCTCCACGCTCACCACCACCACCACCACCCACCACCCACCACCACCCACCACTCCCCGCCCCTCGATCGCCGCACGCCGCACGTCGCTTCACACCCGGCCCCCCAGAGCCCGCCACCAGTCGGCGCTGACGCCCGCCCCCTCCCCCTACCTGCCCCCCGCCCCACAACCTTCTCCTACCTCCCCGCTCTCCCAGTGACTACTCCCGGCCGTCAGTACGCGCCCAGCCGCCGACGCCGCCACACGCCCCGGCGCTGCTGCTGTCGCTACAGCTACTGCTGCTGGTGAGTCGGATTCTGCCACCACTACTACTACGACAGCCACAAGCGTTTGTCCGTCCGTCCGTCCGCGCGACTTCACACATCACAGCGACCAGTACTAGTGAGTGCTATTAGGGACGGTCGACGGGCATGGATGAGGATGGAGCATTGGCGGTTTTGTAGCTGCCTGCTGGAGTGCTGGGCAGTGGGTTGATGCTACTTACATGTCGCCCCTGCGTTTTTCCTCCATGGGATCGTAGCCGTCTCTACCCCTGTGAAGCCGGCCGGAGAGGGGTGGCCCGCCGGGGAGACTGGAGCGTAGGGTACCTACCATTACTACCACTACTACTACTACTGCTTCTACATGGGAGGACCTAGTAGTGTTAACGTGTGATCAAGGAGCCTGGACTTACCCACCACATGATACATCAATCACCACATCCCACCACCCCGACCAGGACCCCCGCCGCCCTCTCATCTCAATGCATTAGACCCTGGAGTGATTGATCCGGGGGAGGTGAGGGCGGACCATGGAGCAGGAGGCTAAGATCAGGCCTAGGGATTGTCTCCGCCGCGCCGCGTGAGGCTGAGGGATTTTTACATCGATGAGCGCTCACTCTTTGAGTCTTTCCTCCTCCAGGGCGTGAGATGATGGGAATGATAGGCTACTACTATTACTACCACCAGCGGGAAGGAGCTTTGTGATTAGTCGCAGGACGTGGAGGAGGAGCAACAGGAGGAATATCCCAACCCTGGAGTAATATAAGCGCCCTGTCGGTCACCACACAACATGGCTGGATTACCTGCCTACTACTACCCATGCAGGGCCGGACGCTCCGCTAGCGTCCACACTATGACAACAACACGGGCCAGGATAGCCCAACTCATTGTGGTGATTATTTCCCTCCTGTCTTTATGCCAGATAACCAACTCAAACCCGGCCGAACGCCAGACCCTGGACTATACCATAACGGAAGAACAAAAGGTGCACCTGTGGATTGGGCGGGTCGGGGAGGACGCCATGCTGGATAAAAAGTACACCACGGACGAGTATAGATCCTTAAGATACAGCTTCCTCCGCCAGGACTCGCGCATTGGTCAACTCTTCGACATTAACTCCGTCTCTGGGATGCTGTCCACCAAGAAGAGTGTTGACCGGGAGGCCTTCTGTGAGGGCCCCTCCCAGGCCTGTCTCATCACCTTCGACATCGCGGCCCGCCCCATGCCCGTCAGGTTCCTGGAGGTGATCGTCATACGGATCGACATCCAGGATCTGAATGATAACAGGCCCCAGTTCCCCTCCAGGAGCATAGAGGTGCCCATATCAGAGAGCGTACTCCCTGGGGTCAAGCTGGTGCTGCCACAGGCCCAGGATCCGGATAGCGAGCAGAACGGGGTGAAAACATACGAGCTGCTCTCGCCGACTCCCAAGTTTGATCTGAGTGTGAGGAATATGAGTGACGGGTCCAAGGAGCTGAGGCTAGTGGTCAGGGATAGGTTGGACAGGGAACAGATGGACCGATACTCTCTGCAGTTAGTGGCCTGGGACGGAGGCACCCCAGCCCTATCAGGGACCTTAGACATTGACGTGGTCGTCTTGGACGCCAATGATAACAATCCTAAATTTGACAACACTACCTATGATATCACAGCACGGGAGGATACCCCTATAGGGTCGGTTATTCTCCGGGTACACGCCAGCGACAAGGATACAGGCCCCAACGCCGCGCTTCTCTACTCCCTCACCGACCAAACAAAAAAGAAGTTCGGGAATATATTCGGGGTTAAAAACAGGTCGGGGGAGATCTTCCTCAAAGGACCGCTGGACTTTGAGAGCGAGCAGATCTACCAGCTGACTATAGCCGCCAACGACCAGGGGGGTTGGGAGTCCGTGCCCGCACACGCGCGCGTCAACGTGCATGTTGTGGATGTGAACGACCACGCGCCGGTCATTCGCGTCAACGCGCTGACCCCTAGCGGCCAGGTAGAGATCCCTGAGAACGCCGAGCCGGACACCTTCGTCACCCACCTGTCTGTGGAGGATGTAGACAGTGGGATTAACGGGGAGGTCACCTGTTTCCTACAGGATTATGCCGTGCACTTGTTCCGCATAGAGCAGATCTACACCAATGAGTATACCATAAGCACCATAGGCGCGTCTTTCGACCGGGAGCGTCAGCCGACCCACCTTATAACACTAGTGTGTTCTGACCACGGCACACCGTCCCTCCAGTCCACTAAACAGATAGTGGTCAAGCTGCTGGACCTGAATGACCACCGGCCGGTCTTCAGCCGGGAGGTGTACACAGAGAGCGTCCGGGAGAATAACACCTTATACACGGCTTTACTGGTGGTTAATGCGACCGATCAGGACGAGGGGGAGAACGGTCGCATCACCTACCGCCTCCACCCGGAGTCCCAGCGCCTGGTCAAGATCGACTCGGCCACTGGGCTCATCTCCACCAACGCCCTGCTCGACTACGAGAAGATGCACCAGTTCCAGTTTCGGGTCATCGCCTCCGATAACGGCGACCCCAAGCGGTCGGCCACGGCGACGGTGGTGCTCAATTTGGTGGATATCAACGATGAGGCCCCAGTGTTTCGGGAGTCCTCCATAGATTTTGGGACGTACGAGAACCAGAAGGCGGGGACCCAGATAGGGACTGTGGTGGCTATAGACCCCGACTCCCCGCCCTATAATGTGGTCAGGTACTCCCAGCTGGCCCAGAGGTCGGCGAAAAACACGTTCGTGGTGGATCCCGAGTCTGGTGTGATCACCACTCGGCGGGTGTTAGACCGGGAGTACCAGCCGTCCTACACCTTTATTGTCCTAGCCGGAAACCCAGGGTTTCCCCTGACCACCAGCTCCGTCACCGTCACCGTATACGTACTGGACGTCAACGACAACGCGCCAAAATTCGAGTTCCCTACGCCCGTGAACAACACTGTACAGGTGCCATATCTGGCCACAAAACGCTACGTCATCACCCGAGTGCTCGCCTACGACATCGACTTCTCCTCCAACGCCAAACTGAGCTACTCGCTAGCCAAGGGCAACGACGACGGGCTGTTTGAGATCGACGACCGCAATGGGGCGGTGATGGTGGCCGTCCCGCTCCTCCAGCCCAAGGAGTTGTTCTTTAAGCTGCTCGTCATGGTTCGTGACGACGGGGAGTCGCAGAAGGCTTCCGTAGCCGAGCTTAATGTAGTGGTGAACAAGACAGCCACCATGGTGGCGCACCGCAAGGGGCACGGCAAGAACTCATCCGGCGCGACAAACAACCTCACCATCGTCATCGCGCTGTGCGTGGCCACCCTGGTGTTAATCATAGTCCTCCTCCTGGCTATAGTGCTGATCAAACGCAACCAGCGTCGGCGCGGTAAGAACGCCGATGTGTATAGGTACACGCGTCGGGTCGACCTGGCGTCACGAGCGGCCGCCGCCAGCCCTAAACACCCGCCTCTGGACGCCGCCTCCAGCGTCTCCCACCCTGGAGGAGGAGGAGGGAGCGCGGGGTACAAGGACGACAGCCCTCCTGACGGCATGCCTTCCCCAGAGACGCCCTGCTCAGAGAAGCGTCTGGGCGGCGTCTCTCCGTCCTCCTGCGGGGGGACGGGGCTCCCCCCACCGCCCCCCTACCGCCTCCAGCAGACGGCCATTATAGACCCCCGGGGGGGAGGGGGTGGGGGAGGCCCGGGGGGAGGGGGCGCCCCCAACCACGTCGGCCACCACGGAGGGGGCGAGGGCGCCCTGGATGGTACCGGCGGCCACACCATCCTCCACGGCGGGAATAACCAGAACGCCCAGGTAGGTGGCGTTTGGCTCTAGCGTCTGTCTGTGTCAGTATACCTAGATCAATGTGTTGATGACTTGTGGTTTCTACGCCTTTTTTCCCAGTGATATCTCAGCACTCCTAGTAATATTTCAGCTTCTTACTCGACTATTCTGCAATATTTCAGCTCGATCACTTTAACCACAGTGCTTTCAGATCCGGTCTCGTGCACTAACCTGTTGATTAATATCCAATAGCAGCTATTAATCCCATGCCTTCCTGAAACTTTTTCATTCAACTTTCAAAGGTTGTAGAATGGCAATACAAAAATACATATTTTCATGAAAACCTAAGTACTCCCCAAGTACTTCATCGGCTTGTTGGTCTAGGGGTATGATTCTCGCTTAGGGTGCGAGAGGTCCCGGGTTCAAATCCCGGACAAGCCCGAGAATATTTTGTTCATTCATCGGAACTATGGACAAGCATGTATACTTGTCTGTCCATAGAATTTCAAGCACTGGCTGCATGACAAAGAAGTGTAAGTCTTCCCTAGCGTTTACACATATTCTGGTTAGTATAATCTGATTCAAACATTCGGTTATGCTTATCACATGTTCTTGAGCCTGTGTAGTATAGACATAGGTCCACTTTATCTTGGGATCAAACCTATTTATCATGGCGGGAATGGATGGTTAAGATAAGAGGTCTATGCTCACTTTATATATGGGTCAAACCTATTTATAGTTTAAGGTCAAAGATAAGGGGCAAATGATGGGCAACTCATACCCAGAACATACTCCGATAATGTTCTACAATATCATAATAGGAAATTGAGTGGTAAGGGACAACGCCCCATCCTCCGTTGTCAATTGACAAGTTTCAGAAGGCTGCCAAAGAAGAATCCATCAAAATATCTGTGGGCTCCAGCTCCATGTCTAAGTGGGATCTACCCCGAAAGCCTAGGGTCAGCAAAATAGAGCTCTCCACCATGAGCTATGGCTCGTTCCCCAGACCTAAACCCCCTGTATACACGCCAGATACATCTCCCAAACCACTCCCCCTGTTTGTACTGCCCCTCCCCTTATTGTTATACGCCGAGCAGCTCCTTCTGCTCCAGTGAGCAGCTCACCACTACTGGCCAGACGGAGGAGCAGGTATAGACCCCTCTCCGCGTAACGCCCCCTAACGGCCAGTGAGCAACTCACCACTGGCCAGACGGAGGAGCAGGTATATAGGCAGGTCGGGAGGTATAGGCTGGTACACCTTTTCAAATCCCCCAAGTTGGCCCCAGTGGTCAATGTTTTACTTATATCTCTCACATAGAAGGCCTGGGTAATCAGAGGGATGATAAGGGTGGCAGACTAGGTTTCTCACTTCTCTGTTGTAGCATCGAACCTATTCAGGCATTGTCTTACTAGATGCCTAAACCTCTAAAACAACATTCTCACCCAATTACAGATTAGACACTGTGCGAACAATCTACTTAGCGGCCCCTCAGAGAGTAGTGGAGAGGGTACATTTTACCTACCTTTAACATTCATATTCTTTAATCTTATCAAAAACATCCAAAAGGGCCATGGGTTTCATTGCTGCAGCTGTTGAGATGAAATGATATGGTTACTTCTTTAGATACAGTTGTCCTGCAGCAGTGAAATGAAGAAAGTGGTTTTTTGATTGAATATCAGTAGTAGAGGGGTCTATAGTCCCCCGAGTATCCTGTACTGGAGGACAATGCCTGGCCCAATGGTACAACTCCCAACCTCCCTTATATAGACTTCACCCACTCCCCCACCCCCCTACCGGTCAGTGAGCACCTCCCCGAAGCCATCAGTAGTAGAGGGGTCTAGCTTGTCCCCGGAGTGACCTAGCTGCACTGGGTGACAATGGCTGCCCCCATGGTACAACTCCCAACCTCCCTTATATACTCCCCCTCCGCACCCTACCGGTCAGTGAGCACCTCCCCGAAGTCTCGCCAGAGGGCGCATTAGTCTAATGGCGGGGGCAGGGGGCCACCAAAGCCCTCCCGCCTCACACCCTGATTCTGCTTGGCACCACATCACTCGCCGCCCGAGCCCCACGGGGGTGGGGGACCGGCCGGGGTTGGACTCGCAAACCTTGAGCGTCCTCCAGGTACGCTATGATCGGCCAGCCAGCCGCTGGAACATCTGAGAACTCGCTGGGAGAAGCTTACTACTCCTACATGCAGTTATGCTGTCTGTGTACTCAGTGCACTATGATCAAAGATCCCTCTGTCTGACATGGCAAGCCGAGATTTAAACTTATGTGATTGATATAAAAAAGCTTACTACAAGTCTTTGGAAAGTAGAACTCAAAATAGAACTGAAAAACAAAACCAGCCCTTTCTTGCCCTGCAGACCTATAGCCCGACGGACTAGTGCAGGAAAAAGTTATGGTCTACCCCTGATATGGATGTTGGCAAAAATTAAGCAGACTTGTGGGTAGGCGTCTTTAAGTAGTTTATGAATTAGGGATTTGAGTCCATTAACACCCCAGTGTAAATTCACTCAGTCCTTTGGGTACCCCATTAATATAATCATTTCTATCTAGGCAACAGGGTCGCCACCCCTCCCCTCTCCACCACCTCCACATGTATTCGTGTGACTATCTTAGTGTTACTCATCTTATTATGACGCTCATAAAAACAGAATGTGGCGCTAATCTCGACATGCCATCTCGCGCCGAATAATAACGCTCCCAGGTCCGTGTACATGCGTGCCTTGGCCCCGTGCCCATGCTCTGACACGATGCCGGTCCTCTATAGTAGTAGTAATAGTAGCTTGTGGTATTTAGTAGTGGGTGAATCCCATGTGACTGGAGTGGGTGGGGGCTGGGGGAGGTGGGGCCGCTCGTGCAGTATTTAATGGGCGTGTTACTTATTCCTACCTGATAAACACCTGATGAACACCTGCCGCGCGGACAGGTACCTGGCGTTGCCCCTGTTACCTGGTGACGTCAAGGGTGCAGGGTTGTAATGATGAGTCTGCCGACTGGTGACACTGGGAATTTGGGGGTACGTTTTGTGGGGATTCATGTATTGAACATTTAAGGAGATTTGTTTTAGCTGTATGTAGGGGACGAAACTTTAAGGACGTGTTTGGGGGGCATTGATGCAGAGTTATAGAATGCTATTAAGAAATTTGCCCATAGATAATTATGTTAGATTGAAAGTAGCAATGGAACTGCTTGGTCTGAAAATACTGAATACTAAATCCCATGAAACGTGTGATGTATTAGCCTCGTGTAACTTTCTCTAAAACACGAATCAAATGGGTTCACTATTCCTGTTGGTTACTGGGAGGGAGACAGTGTGAAGCAACAGGCCTGCATGTGCCATCGAATGAACACTAATTTGGAAATAACAGCATAATTAGTAATACATAGTCACACACGCAATATATATATATATATATATATATATATAGCTAACTAACTAGATATATAGATGGATAGATAGAAATATATATATATATATATAGATATATAGATATATATATATATATGCATACATATTTGTTTTTAGAAAGAGATATAGATATATAGCAGGAATATTGGGATGCTCCAGGCACACTGCCAGGCAAAGGAAGCCCATGCAAGGTCCATCCGAACGTCCTGCCCAATACACCCCACCCACTCCCACCCACCCCCTCCCCCATCCCATCCCACCCTACACCTCCCCAAACCCCTCCCCGGCCCAGTCCCATTGTCCTGGGCGATTACCCGCCAAATGATGGCACGTGATTCAATCCCCGACACCTCTGATATGAGGCCCCTGTCCCCTACCACCCCCACCACCATCCCAGCACATGGGGACGGGTTCAATATAGCGCCGGCCGCCGACCCGCCAAACCATGTTCTCAATGGGCGTCGATAAATAACACTGGGCTTCACCTCCATCGACCCCCAGAGATGTTTTCATTTTATATCATTTTATTTATCTATTCTACATACAATGTGTTTTGGCACGTGTGCCGAGAGCGGTGGGGGTACTTAAATTGCCATATGTTGGGTTATATTGCTTTTTAGTATCCCCAAGGGGAATGGGTGTAATCTGTTGCGGATATTCAGCTGTGGTTGTGCAATAGGAGGGATATATGTACAGCATAGTGAAACGCACTACACAGAGGTTGGAAAGGGGGGCATTTTCAGTGGAAGCGAGAGATGGGGGGAGGGGGAGTGTTTAGGTTTAAAAAACGTCCCTCCCTCTATGCATGGCACCCATAACGTGACCTCACATATTGTAAGTTTACTGCTTGCTCATATTATCAGTGCAGCCTGCCCATATTATCAGTGCAGCCTGCCCATATTATCAGTGCAGCCTGCCCATATTATCAGTGCAGTCCGCCCATATTATTAGTACAGTCCGCCCTTATTATCAGTTCAGCTCGCCCATGTTATCAGTTCAGCTCGCCCATGTTATCAGTTCAGCTCGCCCATATTATCAGTTCAATCCGCCCATATTATCAGTGCAATCCGCCCATATTATCAGTGCAGTCCGCCCATATTAACAGTGCAACCCGCCCATATTATCACTGCAGCCTGCCCATATTATCAGTTCAGCTCGCCCATATTATCAGTTCAGCTCGCCCATATTATCAGTGCAGTCCACCCATATTATCAGTGCAGTCCACCCATATTATCAGTGCAGCCCGCCCATATTATCAGTGCAGCCCGCCCATATTATCAGTGCAACCCGCCCATATTATCACTGCAGCCTGCCCATATTATGAGTACAACCCATCTATTTTATCAGTACAACCCGCCCATATTGCTAGGTGGGCGAACTAGTAAGTCGAGGATGTTACGAAGTATGAGGTTATTCAATTACCCTGGGAGTGCAAGTACTAAATTTGTTGTCCCAAATACCAACTTAAATTTAAAGAATACTATAATATGAACATGTAGATCTTAGTAGGCTAGGCTTGTCCTGGCAAATTTATTTGTATTTCAATTTGACATTATTAAACCATACTCAGCGCAATTTTTAAATGGAATGCGGAAATTATCCGATTTTTTTTGCGATACAAAAGTAATAGGCTGAAATTATGATATTAAATGTGTGTTACGTACGTTCTGCAACTACTGCGCAATGTAGAATCCGGTAACCACCGAGTAAAGTATGATTGACCAGTTATTCTAGCTGCTATGTATCTATAATCATGATATCATAATCATAATGGCAACTCGGCACTATTACAATGGGTCATCATCAGTAAATTACTCAATCATACGCAATTTTCATCATTTTGCATTATATTGCATGGGACACGCCTCATTTATTAGCACGGGACTACTTGGTATATTATGGTATAGTTCTTGTCAGGGAGTGGTACAGAAAGTATATGGCTTTAAGCACTTAACGTGCCCTTTTTACCAAGCCTATTATACAGTTTTAACACTACGTATAACGCTCCCAGCCCCTAAACACCAACACCTTATTCCTACCACCTCCAGTACCCCATAACTCAGCCCCAGCCAATCGATGGCGGAGCCGGTCTGCGAATTACTCAAGCATTACAGCGTCAAGGGAAAGCCGTCAAGTAGTTAAATTTATGATGTGCATTACCTGATACTTGCTTATTGAAATATCGAGTGTTTATGACGACTAGGCTGATCTATATCGACGGCTCCTACCCCTTACCCTCCAGGCCCTCCCTCCAGTGTGAGGCTTGGGAGAGGTAACACGAAAATACCCTCACTTCCCGCTGTACCCACGCCCATCTGCAGTTTATCAAACCCCCACGGTTTATCAAACTCCCACCTCAGCCCCTGCGCTAAGTCTCTTTATTGGATCAACAGGTTTGATCGGAATTAGCTCCCAAGTGGGCAGAGAAGGGAAAAAAGGGTAATCCTCAAAATTGACTTCAACTCTACAGAATCCTTTAATAGGCTCAGGAGCAGCCTGGATGGTCTCTCTAATAGTGTCCTAATTGTGATTAATTGAAAGCGTCATTCTTCAAGGAGGGGACGATGGCATGGCGCGCCCTCGGACGCTGCCTTAGTTCTGTGGAACGGACTGGCTTTTCTTCTAGTTAGGGGAGGACGGGGGAGATACTCTTTTATGTAATGTAGGAGCTCAGTGGATTTTTGTAAAGAGTATTCTTTATTAGGAATAATCTTCAAGGTTTAACTTGGTTTACGGGATTATAACGGGTGTTGGATAAGAATTTATGCAAAAGCATAGAGGCAGTGTACATTTCCATGTTTCACAAATGGTCATAGTGCAATATCACAATGTTAGGTTGTTACGAGCCGTCATTGGGTGCCATCAAAATAACATAACAAGGACCAAAAAGGAATCTAACAGAACGTTACTCCAACGTTATAATAACCTTGAATGCTTGCCTGATAATAAATAAGACAATAGCGCCCATGTTTAACCAAGTATCCGCTTTACCTTTCTGAACCCGCTATATTTAATGCCTGGCGGGGTCCCTCACAATGCGAGGCTTCTCTCCGTGCTCAGACATTGTTTTTGAGCCTGAAAACTCTCCGTGCTTGACACTCAGCCCCTGATTTATAAGACAAAAACCGCGCCGCCTTTCGCCGAATGCTATTCATTACCCCATTGTTGCTCCTTATTTGCCCCTCCGAACATCTTCAATGCTAGAGAGACACACGTAGCGCCCTCTAGTATCATAGAGCCACATTTGCCAAATGCACTGTGCAAATAGGCTTTTTTTTGCCAAGCAACCAAGGCACCTTTGCCTAGGATATCTTTCCTTGTGTAGAAAGATAGGAAGAGTAGTAGCTGGTCAAAATGCAGATCTATATAAGAATACAGGTATAGTTATTAAGCTCCATTCGCCCTTTGCACTTTATCATTTCGATCTGAGATATAATTGCAATTTTCTTGTATTTAGAATGATTTTTTGGGGACAATATCTTTGTGGCGTATAAAGGAGCTATCAATGTATACACTTATACAATTATTTAGTCAAAATGATAATTTCTTTTGTTTGTGATTTAAAGATCGCAGTGAAAAACTGTCCAGGGAGAATCGGGCTATAGCTATACATGTTAAAGCCAGTGAAATAAATTAAATCCTTCCTTGGCTGATGACTGAAACCAACTGATACCTACTATAGATTTCAGATTTGTGATTCTAGCGACACTTAGTAATGTAGTACGTGTTAAAGGGTGTAGAAATCTTTCCTATGCTTTAAGTGATCACTCACAGCCTTCAAAGTTGATACACCTCGTGGTAAGAGGTCGTATCAAATTACTATGCAGGATAAATCCCTGTTTAAGGTCGCTCTAGGTATATCTATAAAGGACAGACTGTACATTAAATTTCTGTGTGCAGGTGTTTTCTGTATATGTTTGTGTGTGGAAATTTTATTAATTTCTCCAAGCGTCACGCATGATCTTCATGCGTTTAGATGAATAGTATAATACTATGGTATAGTAATAGTGATATTGGGAGAGGTTTACATAAAATCCACCTTTCATTCGTCTAGACACATCGTCTCAGAACTTGTCAGGTGACAAGACACCATAGCCTATATTCAAAATCCTAATGTTGTTGCATATTTTGAAAATAGGCAGATGAAATAAAAATGAATACAGACATGTCATATATCTTTATAAAGGTCCTATAATTATCTTTAAAACCACTGGGTGGTGTATACGATGTGTCGTTCCATGCAATATTTCTGGATCAAATCAAACAAATACAAAATCAACAACATCAACTAGGCTGCCCTTGGAATACAGACTTAAAGGTGAACTACGTAGTGCAGGGGTCCCACCAAAAAGCCAAGCCTCTTCCTTAGAAGTTGGACGCATAGACAAAGGCTGTTTCATCCTTCTGTGCATACGGAAGCTTCGACAAAGAAAAAGCAGTTCAAGAAAATTGCCTAGTAAAGATTTGAAAGAATCTCTATGAAGTCAGAGTTCATACTGTGTGTCTGAGAGTTCTGTGTCGGGGTACACTCAGGTAACCTCAGCGTTTTAGAAATCGGTTAAAGTCGACCTTTTCGGGAAACAGGTCTCTCGCTACAGATTTTCCAGGGGTTCTCTGAAGTCAAATCCCACTCTGATGTATGATGACAGCACACTTTCTAGAATACTCCGTACAACACATTGATATATGAAGCCAGTGTCTGACAGTTCATGTTATTGATGATAGTATAAGCAATATAATGTAAGTGGTCTTCCAACGACCATAACATATCCTCCACGAGTTCATAATTTGTGGGTACTATTATCACTATTAACGGAGACAACTTTTTACAACTGATGGAGTTGCATCTATGTTTACATAATTATACTGTATACATAATATTATACTGTACACTCGTATGATAATCTCTTAACGTTGGCAAAGATGGGATTATATTACTATTATATAAAGGCCAGAGGGGTTAAGCCATACTGATTACTTTTACTTTCTAAATACTGAATCCTTTCCTTTGCATGTTAACATCGAGGGAATCGATATAGTTCATTGCTCTTCTAGCACCCCGGCGAAGACCTTTGTAGTTTACGGTATTACAAACACGATCATTAAGGAACAAGTTCACAAGATGCTGCTTCCTTTTCCTCGATTTTCTGAATTTGGATCTTTTATAGATTCATGTAATGTATGTGTACATCCGTCTGTGTTGCAGTTACCCAATAAACAAATTCTGTTCCAGTCCTGGAGAATATATTTTCTTATTGTTTCTACTATTGAAAGCTTTGGTTTAGCGTATCGTCATACTTGTGTTATTAAAAGATGTAATGGTGAGAACTTCTCGCTATAGGGTTATATATGCTTTTTGCAGAAAAACAAATGATTTAAACAGATATTGTGAAAGATTAAAGGAAGCTGGGGATTATCTCCCTACAGGGGATTATCTGTAGTCTCCGGTACCACCACCTACAGGAACACTAATCAATATGGAAATAAAGCTGCATAATGGCATATGCTAAGTCATTTAATTGCTAATATCACTTTCATCCAAAATTCAACTTGTTCGTGCACATTGCAATTACCGAATACACAAAGTAATTTGCCTCATACAGTCAAACACATGCACATGCCATTTTTGTCTTGCCCAAAAGAGAATTCACAAACGGGGAGAATGTAATACTTTCCTACCGGCAGCAGTCACATATCACACAGAACTCAACACGTGCACACTTTCCAATTCAATCCAAAAAGCACTTTCCTATAAGGCATTGGGGGCCTGTTGGTGTACAGATGTTTGCCCTACTCATTTATCAGTTGGGGGCGCGTCGACAGTGCCACCTAGTCAAGTATATTGTTGCCGTGGAAAAGAATAATGAGAACAGGCCTTATCATACAGCTGCTATCTAAGTACAAAGCCTCAATCCCTTTGCATCAGGTGATATAAGGCTTGTTTTATTTTGTAGTCCTCGTGCGACCCTTCACTTTCCATGTCAGGTGTTAGGTTTCAGACAGTGGATTTTTCTACTGGAGCCTCCTACACATCTGACTGTACTGAAGACTGCTGATGTTAGGAGAAAATGTAACTTATTGGGAGTCTTTAAACAGCTGTCAGAAAGGGAATATTCCCTACTTGAACATCATTTTTAGCAATGGCATTCTTCATACGTGCGCCGCCCATTAATTAATGCTACTTGATAAAATTATTTCTGTACAATAAGTTCTGCACAGTTATGAGATCCCATTGTCCTTTCCTATGACTTTATACAACTCAAACAGATTAGAGTATAGGCTATAGAATCCCATTGAGCGAATAAAGCCAACGGGTCTTCTACAGTTTGGGAGATGATAGATTACCTCATATAGATGCAAAGAGGCTAATTCTCTCTCCGCCAAAAACTACACGTTCTAAAGTGACAAGTACACATATATGCATCCAATACATGTATGCAAATAATAACATATCCATGGCTCCTATAATACAAATGATTAATTACACTTTTTATGAATATCACCAACATTTCTGGTACAAATATTGAGACCCCAGGGTAATAAATATTCATCAATGTGTATACATATATAAGAATTAGCCAATTTCGTGCTGCATAAAAATAAATCAAATACGAATGCAAATCACACAAATGCATTTATGTATTGGAAAAGGCGTCGGAGCAAAAAGAAACCAACCGGGCCAAACGTCCGGTAATCGTTCGGTGAATATCAATATTATTCATTTATAAGCGATAAAACGAGGCGTATAATGAACGCGCCGGCGAATAGGTACTTGTCGCTGTTCAATTATTCATAGGGGGGCTCAGGGAGAGTCCATGGTGATGGGCGAATCAACGGTTAGCGTGTGTTGTCAGTGTGTGTCTATAGCCTACAATAGGCGGGCCCCAGCCCCTCTTTTATGGGGCGGATTCACTTTTATGCCCCTCCTAAAACTGTAGGTTATAATCCGGCGGCCCGGCCTTTTTCCTGCTGCTATTATCCCTCCGTTAGCTGCTTAACCTTCACCCGCCGACTTGGGATCAGTAAATCGTGTTAGACGGGATTGTGGGCTTTTTGGCCTCAAACGTACTATGCGACATGTTCTATTTTTACTTTAAAGTTCAGAACAATCGATGAAAGCAATTTACAAAAAATGGACTCTAATCCTCTTGAATCGTATTTCTGTCGCCTTCATGCTTTATGCAATATATTGGTGGACTATTATTCAATAATAACATAGACATGTTTTCTAATAATCATGTATAATTTATTGCATGAAATATAACTCTCTCATGCCGCAAAAAATATAATTACCTAAAAATAATCTGGAGAATTTTTCTTATATTTTGTTAACAAAATTGATTAAAACAGATACCCATCAAGGTTGTCAAGACTTCAAAATATTCAAATTCACCAAATATTCTGATTTAAAATCCGCCAAAAATCAACATCAGAAGAATCGCCCAGTGGGTCGTGGTCCTCCCGGGTACCGTGCGTTTTTATGGGGCAAAGAGCAGGTCCCGGTGCCTGCCCCTGCCCGACGGACGGGCCCATTCAATCAGCACCAATCTGCTTGGTAGGATGACACGCCCTCATTGAAGACGGATCGCCTGATTTATGACTGTCATATATAGACATATACGGCGGACGTATGGCGTAAGTTCGTAATCCGCTCAAAGATTAAAACTACCCCAGCATAGGGCCGTTGGGATCAGGTTAGTTATAGCGTTTGGCAAATGAGAACAAATTGCGCCAGCCATTAATTAGGGTGGCGGCAGCGTGCAAGGGATGCTGTAAAGTTTTTTAAAACAGAGTTGGGAATCGAACGGCCTTTTATTTTTTTTTTTTTTTTTTTTTAGAATAGAGTGTATTGGGTACACACTGAGCTCAAACATTTCTATCTAGCACCAGTGCAGTATTAGCTTATTATGTGGCCATTTTGTTAGTATAAGTCTAGTAGGGACAGTCTTTTTTATAAATATAACACATTATGATACTGCAAACGTAGAACTATACTTTCAAGGGTGTGAATTTTTGCTGCGAGGGTGAAAAGTGACTTTTCATAAATTTACGATGAAAAAGTTATTACCCCATTCTGGTATTCTGACCCAAATATTCGCGACGTATATATATATGAGAATCTTAATTTCCACGAATTAAGCAAAAAAAAAATCATGTGTGAAATTAAGCACATTCATAGACTAGTGCACTGCTATGCAGAGGAGTCGCAGCACAGTCATAGTAGTATACAAAAAGTAGGAGAGGGGTCGGGGCCACAGGCGTGGGGGGTCAAGGCGAGCTACCCCCCACCCCCTTTGATCCAGATTAACACACCGGCGGGTACAATAGCTACCTTTTTGTGAGGCGGAAAAGGCAGATATCATAAGAAAGGCTTTGTAGTTAATCCGATATGGACGCGAAGCCGACTGGTTTTGGCGATTTGGCGATTTGTCACGGCGAACTGGAGGCGCGTGGCGCGGGCTTTGTCGCCATGGCCGTCTGCGTTAATTCGGTTTGTCATAAGCCGGGCGATCCGGGTCTGATATATCGGCCCGACCAGCCTTGTTAAGGCCCGCGGGTATTTAGACGAGTGGAAAAAAGTGGGGCTCCAACGGCGGCGGGAGTGCGACACTCTGCTGGGAGAGTGAGGGAGTGGGGGAGGGGGTGGAGAGTGAGGGGAGGCGGAGGTAGGTGGTGAATGGATGGGTTGTGGGAGCATATGGAAGAAAGGGGGAACAACACACTGATTCTTATGTTGCCTTTGAACACGTCATCTCGCGTCAAAAACATTAAATTCACGAAAAGACATGATTATCATTATTGGCGTGTATATCATTCTTAGAAGGCCGAAAATAAGTCTTAAAAATGGTGTTCTGATTTCCGTTCGGCACAGTTGTGATGATTTATTGTTCGGTCAAAGTTTTGCTCTGAGGATACGTTTTATTCAATGCACTTACACGGCCGTGTGTTTGATTTGAAACTGAATGAACTATATTGGGTGCTTCCTCCAAGGACTCTGGTTCTATATAAATGTAAAAATTCCTTACATTTTTGGGGCCTTCCATTAATTACGTACGCATCAATAGTATGTTGAGGGTGCCAAGAATTTAGTACATTTTCAACGCGTATCAAATTCAAAAGAGGTGAGAGGGGGTCCAGAAACTTGAAAGCATGGAAATATCCGTACGTAATTAAAGTACGGCCCCTTTGGGAAAAACAGAGGTCGGTCGGGCGACCTAGACACACTCTAACACAAACGACTCTTTCAGTTTGAATGCTAAATAAATAACGCTTGTGTAGTTTATAGTTGGCGCGCCCCATGCCCTCGACCCCCCAGGGCCTCCACTGAGGGCCGTAAGTTTCTGGTACTTGACTTCCCAACATATGCTGTGTATTAGGGCGCATAACTCCACGGTGATCTTTGACCCATTACACACACGGCTTTCCCTCCCTCTGGTGGGTGTTGGTGGGGGCTGGGTTACCTGACACCACTAAGGAGGGGGTAAACGAGGCGAGGGGGGCTTGAGTCTAACAGCAGGTTGAGTTTGGGGAAGCAGAAACAATGTTAGGAATCGGCAACAGTGATGTTGGGGGTTGGAGGGGGGGGGGGGGAGGAGCGGGGAGTTGAAAAGAGGGGAGGAGGCAGAATGTTGGTTCCTGTAACAGAGGCAGGCATTAGAGATATGGCCCTTGATTGTGGGTTCCATTGTCGCATTTAAGAAATATTAAAGTCGAATATTGTTAACGTTGCCGATTATTTTTTTTTTTGATATGGCATGTCGAATTCGTGAAATGCTGATCTCCCAAGTGTCTATATTTTTGAAAGTCCATGTCATTGTCCCTAGGAACTATGTCCCCCTGTCTTATCTTAAAAAAACGCCAATGTCGCCATGTCGGATTTAGGGGCCCAGAGCCACAGAGATGTTGAAAAAGGCAGGGGTGTGGGCCCAAAACTAAAATGTACACACTCCAACCTTTATAATTATTAGGAGAGTACATTGACATTTAAGTTAATGGGTGAAAACAAACCCACTCTTGCTCATAATTTACAATTGAATTTAGAAAGATTTTTTAAAGCCGAGCACAAGCACTTTTTGCGCCGTGGTAGGTACGCTAATGGAAGGTGCAGCGTGGGTGGCACTAGAGGCAACACTGGCATTTCATAGACTTTAAGCACAATGACAAACAGTATAGGGAATTTCAGCTGCAGAATCCGGAGTGCTAAAAGACTAGAGTAAACGTTCCGAGACCTCTGATCAATAGAAATACTCAGTAACATCGCCTACAAAGGTTCGTTGAGAACTGTAGAAAAGCATGCATCTCTGTCCTTATGTATGCATATATTTGTACAACTGCAGGACTGTAATAACCAACTTATTCTGGGTTATCTTTTAAACCTCTCATCAGTTTCCTTTCCCTCTCGCATGCACCCTGACCCTGGTTCCCCTGGTTTCACAATGACCATGGTGTACGATGCCTTAAGCACCAAATGGTGACTAGTGGCGAGTGTCTCCATTGGTCTATTGCATTTCTGTATAGTTCAGTATCTTTATTGCAGCTTCACGCACTTGCATGATTTTCCAGTTCCGTCACATATAATAGATTTGTATCTAAATGCATGATCATAAGGAAATACATGATGATGAGCAAAGACACATGATGATGAAGAGCTATATATACAACTGGAATGCCTGTATTTAGATTTGCTGCACGGGCTCACTTGCAAGATACAGAATTCATGAATAATATTGCGACTAGGCAGCACCTATATACATCTGACAACAAATTGCCACACAGTACGTAGTACCAACGAACAGTACTACAAACTGATACCAACCAGTATGACTAACAGTACGTATTGGTACCAACCAGTAAAACTAACAGTACGTACTGGTACCAACAACCAGTATAACCGCCCCATCCCCTCCAAGCCCTCCCAGCAGCCGGCGCCGACAACAAGGCCGACTTAAAGGTGTTGATTGACGAGGTGGGCGCCGAGTATTGTTGTTGGGGGAACACGGGCTGATGCTGCAGAGATAAAAGGGGCGCCAGATGCGGGGTCGGGATAAGGGCGGGCGGGCGCCGCCTCCCCCACCGCCTCCCCCGGCCGACGCGCGCGGGACTTAGCCACGGCGACGACGGCCGGGGTTTTAGCATGCAGTTAGCGCGCGACGCGGCAAAAAAAAGAGATGAGAATGAAAACATGACAAAAGCATGTGTACAATTTTCGACTTCTCTTTACCGCCCTACGAATTAAGTCCTAATTATACTACGCGTCGGGTATTGGGTCGAGTTGGGTAGTATTGCCCAACGCGACTAGCATGCGCCATATTATACTATGCGTCGGCTGGCTCGCGTTGGGGTTGTTTTGTTCGCGTTTTTGCCGACGCGAATAGCAAGCGCGAATCTAAATGACCAACGCGTAGTGTAATAAAAACACAACCCAATGCTACCCAACGTGATCCAACGCACCCCAACGCGACCCAAAACGCCTAGTATAATATGCTTCGCGTTGCGTCTGACGCGTAGTGTAATATAGGCCTTATGTATTGCCCTATAGACCGTATTACCTCCATAGGTTAGAGTTTCCTAACCCAGAAATTTCGCGCCGCGTCAACTATTAAAAAAGGTCGGGGACTTAGCGACGACGGCGGTGGGGGTTTTAGCATGCAGTTTACACCCAGGGCGACCCGGCGCGGCACGGGGCGCGCGGCGCGGTAAAAAAGAGATGAGAATGAAAACATGACAAAAACACGTGTACACAATATCCTACGTCTCTTTACCATGCAGACTATGTGCCCGCTCCTAGGTGAGAGGTATCCTAATCCTGAAATTTCACGCCGCGCCAACTATTAAAAAAAGGTGTTTTGCTCAGTGCCGCACCGGACTAAACACACATTTATTTTAGCATTTTAAAAACGCCGCGCCGCTCCGAGTTTAAAAAAAAATCACCGCGCGGCGCCGCGCCCGGTATAAACAAAGCTTTAAGCCCCATTCGCCATGGCCACTTTTTCATTACAATCTGAGATATAATTGCAATCTTGTTGCATTTAGAATTACTATTTTTGGAAAATATCTTCGTAGTTTTCATAGGACCATAATGATACATAAAATGTTATAATTATGGCTGTCTATGATAAAATGTTATAATTATGGCTGTCTATGATAGCTCCATTCGCCCTGGGCACTTTTTCATTGCAGTCTGAGATATAATTGCAATCTTGTGGCATTTAGAATTTCAATTTTTGGAAAATATCTGCGTAGTTTTCATAGGACCATAATGATACATAAAATGTTATAATTATGGCTGTCTATGATAGGACCTATGAATGAGATTATTGAGTCAAAATGATAGTTTTTATGCATGTGATTTTAAGACAGCAGTGAAAAATTGCCCCCCGACAGCGCGGCGACGGCGCAGATTCATCGTCGTCTCCTCGCCCTAATTGGTGGCCTCTTGAAATCTCCCGCCGCGCGGCGCTGATGGGAAACAGTGGTAACGGGCCGACAATAGATCGGCCGACGAGACCTTTTATCTGCACGGGAATCGCCGACAGGAAAACCTAATTGTGGATCGTCGGCCGCTGTGGGACGGATGGGGCCGGAGGGTGACGGGTGGTGGGTGGTAGCGACATGGGATGGCGGGTGGGGACATGGTAACACTATGGAGCTTCCCTACCCAGAGGGGGTCACTTGTTGCATATTGTTTTCACCTGACCACTGCCAAGCACTGCATATCGCGATGGTCAGCTTTAGTGGTGCAGTGGTTAATGGCACACTTGGAAGACCAGGACTTGTCCTGAAAGTTCTTTGCTTTGGAATATACCAATAAAAAAAAGAAGTTTGTGCATGTAGTTGTATGTAGTATAGGGACCGACAGATTCATTCAGGGACGGATCTATATGTGTTGGTAAGTACAGGCTGGAGCTTAGGGTACATCCTCACGTGGGTACTACCCTATTTTTGGAATTTGTGTCCAAGTAAAAGTGGGCTAGCTGCAGGACGCACTGGAGCCTCCCTCATCTGTCTTACAAACTTTCACTATCAATATAATCTTCTCATATGGGCCATTATCCTTTACAAGTTTTCACCATTGAATAAATTGGTCCATAAAGAGAGTACTTTTAGGATGGCCGATGAAGTGCCAATTAAAGTGGGATCGATAACAGTAGATCTATTTAACTGATCAACACTAAAAGTTAACTACTCCCCAGATTTAAACTCCTAATTACGTTGACTGATAGAAAAAAATTATGATCGAAAAATCAATCGGGGTAGGCTGTGACTCCTAGAGGACCTCTACCTTTCATAGAAAATTTAAAAAAAAACCACCCAATTATGTTCACTGCTTCCTCTCTTCGGGACATTTTGGCAATGGCTCCTGGCAATGGCTACCCATTTCCTTAAAGTACCCCTCCCCTCCCCACCAACCTCTCCTAACCCCAAGTCCCCTCGGCTCCCTCACAACACGTCCCCGAGCCCCTGACATGATAATCCTTATCATCCCGTCCCCCTCCCATGAGAACTTCGTCAGCAGAACAAAACCGGTCGAGTTAGGGGTATAATTTGTCGGAACTGGAGAGACGGGGGGATTATACGATGTAATCAAACTGGGCGTGTGGCGACGCGCAGAAACGAACAGACCGCGTGGGTTTAGACAAAAACCTCCACAGACAATACTGCCACTTGATACTCCTCTAATTTCCAAAGGCGCTATATGTTGAGTGAATACCCATTGTTCAGTGCCGCGTGCGGCTTCGCGGGGGGTACTAAAGCCAAGACGCCGGCCATGTTAATAGAGCTTTCAATTGCAGGAAAAATAAGCTCCCAATTGTCTCATGGCGGGGGGTCAGGGAGGTGGGGGAGACATGGGCACACGTTGTTCGATGACGGAGTGGCGCGATCGCTCTGGGAGAAGAATATTCTCCAAAACGTGACTCTTTGAAGGGTTCCCTGGGCTTAATTTGGAGGCGGCGCGGCCCTCCGTCTAAATGATAAGCCCCCCCTGGCAGCCTCCGGGCGTTGGAAAGCCATGATGTTAATTTGGACGCCATTCACTGACTCTACAAGGATCCTCAATTTGGGGATAATTAGCACTCGTGTAAAAAGCGCCAATTCCGTCTTGATTGGGATTTATTATTATCATGCGGCGTCCCGAGAAACTCCCCTAAAAATAGGGCTGAGATCATTATCTTTCTGAACGATAAATCCCACCTTGACAGTGTGTGGTCCAAATGTCTGCAGTCGGGCGGGTGGGGTAGGGGTGGGGTGGGGGGGTTGATACAGTACCCCCCCTCCGATTTCTTAAGCCCTATTTCCACCAGCCGATTTTATTATCGATTTCAAAAATCGGCAGTGGAAATAGTAGTTAATCATGAACATGTTATATAACATTAGAAATGGTGTTTAATTCTCTTTCAAATGATATGTGAGATATATAATATTTTTGTTATAATACTAGTTAAAAGTAATAAAATACCAAATAATCGGCTGTAAAATCGGTTGGTGGAAACAGGGCATAAGTCTTGGAGGGCCCGCCCTAAGCCATACCAGGCGTCTGTTTCTGATGGTCGGAAACTTCACAACGGGAGCCTGCATCACTTGATGCGAGCCGTAGGAGGGACCTGTCAGAGGCACTTCCTCCGCCAACTGCACCCGCATGGCCGCCATTTTCCTTGCCACTGGGCCGCGCCTCTTCTGTTCAGTGTCATCCCTTTCACTCGTGTCTAATGAAGCCGTGAGTGCCACTTTTTCGCGCTGAGCACTGGAGTGAAAGTGTAGGTTGTGTGACATAGGCAATGTGACAGTGTCCCCCGAGGGCGGGTTCGTTGGTTCGCCCCGGCCCGCGCCGCCGCCGGCCTCGGGGGAAGGCCAATCACTTTGGGTTCGCTCCAGAGAACATGGATAATGCGCCGGACTGGGTCCATCGAACCCAGCTGTAGGAGCCCGCCCCGCCCCCTCGTCCCCAGCCCTCTCAGTCTCCGCCACACCTATCCATCTCAACACTCACATTTCACTCCCGCCCTCCGCCCCTATACTCCTCTTTCTTCTTCCTCCCGCCTCTCCCTGTCTCTTCCCGCTTCTTATTCCGCCACCTTTCATCCCACTTCAGATATATTATCCTCCCACACGATGCCCATAACGGCCACAGCAGCCCTTTTATGCCAGGCATCTACATAGGTTAAATCGTCTAGGTACTGTATATAAAATATTCCCGATATGTTCCTTTTGCTTTGATGATTAAATCAATTTCTCGTCGCACAGTAACTCATTTAACACCCAATGATATCCTTGGTAATATAGCTACAGTTGTGCACAAAATTCAGCATCAAATTACTCCAAATCAAAATG
Source organism: Lepidonotus clava (assembly GCA_936440205.1). Lineage (NCBI taxonomy): Eukaryota > Metazoa > Annelida > Polychaeta > Phyllodocida > Polynoidae > Lepidonotus > Lepidonotus clava. Next base: position 10,243,799 of record OW387142.1, on the reverse strand, counting down.
CTCGATATGGGCCGAAATTTAGGATCTGCCGGTCCTTTAGGACTAGACATCTCTAACCGTTTACAGAAATACAATTTTCACAGCAGAACAGCTACAAATCAACAGCGCTAGCGAGGCCGATCGTAAAAGCGACTTCCCCATTACGACATTTGTTTCATTGCTTTATTATGTGATGGGCCAGGGAACCCTGTCGCATAACACAGCAATCAAATCCTTTTTCAGTCTTCATATTTCAAAATGCATTTTTTTCATTCGTTCTGCATTGTGCCAAAATGGCACCTTATAGTATCTGCAGAAGACTGAGGGAGAAAACTCCTTTCTGTGTCAACCTCTCTAGTGTTATCTATCATAAAATATCGTCATTGTCATAGACTGAACGGTACTTGATTTGCATAAAATGAGCCATATTTTAATGAATCAATGTGATCCTGTATATAATTTTCACATGTATATGTATAATAATTCTGAAAGCCAAGGGAAACCTTGATGGTTATTACTAATAAAAACATTTTTAAAAAGACCTGCCATCACCATCCCTTGAAATTATCTTTCCTTAAACAACAGAGATCAAGCCATTTGAGGCTCTGTATCCTCCAGCTCAGATCAAACCCACAGTTCTAAAAGCATTTTCTCTCTTCCAAGCCAGTACCTATCGCCATAGGTGTTGTGCGCACTCTGTGCTCAAGTATCAAGGAGAGTACTAGTCCATACCTTGAGGCGGATCTAAACCCCTAAACCAAAGGCCCGGCCACACTGCCCAACTGACTTCAACTCGATTGTTGTAGCCTTAAGCAGTGTCATTCACATCTGATAGTATCGTCATAGTTTCTGGGATCAGGGTGGCCATAGTTTATGACAAGACTTCAAGGCTGTAGATTGCAAAGTGGCCAAGGGATAATCAAGTATATATATATACGTGTACTAGTATGACCTTGTTTATGGACACGACCTAAACTAGATGGAACCAAAAGTGTTCTCATTTTGATAGATATCAAAACAAAAATATAACAAACAATAAGGATCAAAGCAACAGTTATAAAAATGAGAGATTCGTCCTATCTTTTTAGGGAATTTAGGACAAAAAGCCTAAACAAGCCCTCCTGGTATGAATACCTCTCTCCTCCACCTCTATCAATAGACATGTACGGATGGGGGCCCTGGATGGGGGTTCCATTTTTCCCTGTCGAATTTAAAAAATGCCAAAGTCATCTGTCCTTGTCACTTATTTTCCCAAATGCCTCCTGTCGATTTCAAGAACTTTTCATGTCACATGACATTAAGCTTTAAACCCTCCATGTGGTGCCGTTAAAGCTCTTTATCGGGTGTCAATTTTTCCAAAAATTAATGTTTATTGGCTACAAACGTCAAAGTTTCTCTTGTTTTTTCAAATTTGCGAAATAGTTTTGTTGTGATATAGATTTTAGGCATTTCGAACCTATCATTAAGGGGTTCTATGCTCTCTCTTTGTATGCCCTAAACCACGTCGACTCCCATCCCTGCGGCAGTTGGCAGCCCTCCAATGCCACCTTCCCGTGCCTCCAGACTCAAGGGGGGGGGGGGGCACTTGGGTTTTAAAAGGTACCCACTGCCAAACGGACTCGCGAAGTGAGGGGGTGGTAGTGGGGTCTGTTAAGGTCATTTTTTTGAGAAATCGTTACGCGGCGGATAAAAGCACCAAATTTGGTATGAGGTACCTCTGAGGCATAACTATCAAATCTGGAAGGGGAGCCACGTTGAAATATCAATAGGACGGATGTGGGGTCCCAAAAACCAATATGGCCGACTTTTACTATAAAAATTCTTATATCTCAGCTTCTAAAAAGACTAAAAAGACATGGTTGGTGTCAAAATTGAGAGATTATGGGTCAGGGAATTCAATTATTTATGTTTCAAGTCAATGCGGAAATCCAAAATCCAAGATGGCTGACCAATATTGAGAAATATTATGATTTTTAGCTACTAAGGCATAAGGCCAGGGGAAATGGTTCCAATATCAGTTGCTAATAGCCTAGAGGGCTCAATAAATATGATATTCATCCAATACAATACCATAAATTTCAAAATGGCTGAATTTATTAGCATGATACCTTTGATAATGACCGCTGGATTCCAAAATAATTCAAAAGAAAGGATATAGACTTTACTCTTTTGCCACAAGATTTCTTGATTTCATTTGGTATGACGATCCCCTGGGACCCCTTTATTGAATTTAAAAGGGGAGCCACCTTGAAATATCAATATAACCCGGACGGGGGCCAAAAATCCAATATGGCCGACTTTTATTGAAATAATCTCATATCCCAGCTTTTGAAATGCCTAGAAACACATTGTTAGTGTCCAAATTGGTAGATTATATGTCAGGAAATTCAATTAGTTACCTTTCGAATCTATACAATAGGTCTAATTGAAGCTAGCCAAAAGTTTTAGTTAAATACCTTAAATTTCAAATGCTAAAAACATACAAAATTTGTCAAAATTTCATTTTGGTATTTCAAGATGGCTCCCCTTCTAGATTCAATAGTTATGCCTCAGAGGTGCCTCATGCAAAATTTGGTGCTTTTATCCGCCGCGTAATGAAAATGTTGTTAACAGACCCCAATATGGGGGGTGGGGGGTGAAGGTAAAAAATGTGGGGCAGTTTACCACTTTTTAGCCAAAAGGAAGGGAGCAGTAAACTACACCAATAGAACAATGTATGGGCAATGACTTGAAACCTAGCATTATTGCTACTTTATTCCACCCCCCAGAAAACTAATGAAAGTTATCAGAAGTTTCCTAAGCTGTTTTTTGTGATTTCTTTTTTTTCTGGTATTGACAAACCCTGATTTTGGAGGGCGGTGGTCTGTGTTTCCCTAAATAGGGAGCAGTCAACTGAAATTCAGGACACAAAGAAGCAGGGCAGTATAGTTTAGCAGTGGGTAGTAACCTTCAAAGACTCTCCTAACCAGCTTTCGATGTAACAGACACATTCTGCAACCATAGTTTTTTAGTCAGTTTGTTACTTACTAAGATGGCAAGTAACAATTACGCTATTGATGGTGAGGTTAAAACCTCACCAAATCAGAATGTTATTAGAACATTATTTTTTGGTGAGGATAGGACGAAACCAAAACAGAACATTACAAGAACATTCTGTTTAGGTTTAAGAGCATAACCAGAACATTGTAATAACATCACAGTGCAATGTCACAGCAATACATTGCAGCGACCTAACTGGGAGTCTTCAAAAGAACGGAACAAGAACAAAATACAGAACCAACAAGAACGTAGCTGCAATGTCATAATAACATCGCAACCTTGGCTGGGAAACATCAAAGAGTCAGTGCCCCCCCCCCTCCCCTGGGCTGCAGACACCTCCCTGCTCCTGCTAGTAAACACTCGGCCCTCCACGGTCTGAGGTGAGAGACAAAAACAGGGCGTCAACACCCGGCGTTAATTCATTAGTTCTTATCTGGGCGCCCGCCTCGCCTGCCGCCCTGGAGGACCTTATAATCCCTTATAGGGCGTGGTGGTGATGATCGCAGATTAACTCCTGCGTGAGGGGGTGAGATAGGATCTTAATGAGAGAGGGGTGCGATGGTGTGATCAGGGATCCGTATGTAACCCTGGAGGAATAAATCTACAAGTGCACCGTGAGTGCTCATGAACCATACTTTTTTGTGCACAACAGTAGCGCTGTTGAGTGTGTATACAATTATCCTTTGTTCTACATAATTAGTCCTCAGTGTCGATTTTTACCATAGGTTTGTGATTTGTAATTCTGTAATTATTATGGTAAAATTATACACCTACATAATGGAGAGTAATTCAATGGGTGTGACCTTTGTTGTTTTTTCCTCACTACATAATTATGTCATCTACCAGTTAACAATACTGCATACCATCATCATGTGGCGTCAACTGATAGAACGTCATGGAATATGTTGAAAATTAAAAAAAAAAAAAAAACAGACATTGCCATTGGCGATTGCTGAAGGCGCATTACATTCCTGTCACAAGAAACATATATATGCAAAATACGAAAAAAAAAAAAAAAAAAATACATACAAACTACAAAAATAATAATAAGTAAAAAAAAAAAAAAAAAAAAAGGAGGTGTGATAGGTTTATCAAACTGAACGACATTTTGGACATCAAATCCAAATTTCGCCCATTAACACTTTGCACCGAGTAACACCCACACAGCTCGTACCGCACGACCTATAGAGACGATCACATGGGCCGGTGCCAAGCCGTGCCCTTAACCTGTAACTCCCGACCTGCGGGAACCAGTGAAAGGCGGCACCTAGTCACGTGACTGCCCGTTCACTGGCACGCTGCGGCCAGCACCTAATTGGCCAGGGGTGACGGGCACACGCTGGGAACCCGGCTGGTCTCAATAGTAAAGGCTATATCCCACTATCCGATTTTACTCCCCATTTTCCCCTGTATTGGTTCTTGTTACATTATTTTGATGATTCTCAATAGTGTTGCTTTAGCGTACTGCTGTGATGTTGCATTGCAATGTTATCATAACGTTCTGGGTGCATTCTTCAACCTAAACAGAATGTTTTTATCACATTCTGATATGGTTTCATTCTAACCTAACCAAAAATAACGTTATTATAATGTTCTGATTTGGTGAGGTTTCAACTTCACCATCAATAAAGTAATTGTTATGTACCATCTTTAAAGTATGGTTGCAGAACGTTTCTGTTACATTGCAACTTGGCTCAGTATATATCATTAGGAAAGCATTTTGAATAGTATGTAGCATGAAGAGCTCTTGAAATATTTCTAGTAAAAACCTGCAAATTAGCAAATTTCTAATAATCAGAATCGCCTCGTGGAACACAGGCCTAGCTGCACCAGTCAAGGTCCAGCAGCTGACAAAGTGGCCGTGCATGTTTTCGCTCTACCCTACTAATTATGGCTGGAGTTTGTTTTTCTCGTTGTGCTTTGGGACCAATCAAGTCGATATGTTTATACGTCATTGGGGGGTTCATTTATATTCTTCATTTTAATTTGAGGTCAATAATTATGTAATATCTCATTGTTATTGTTTGTGCTCCTGGTCTCCCACATGATGGATTATGGATATAAAAAGGATCAACTTGAAGAGAATTGAATTGTACGAAGAAACCAACGAACCTGTATATTATGTGAATTCAAAATCTATCTAATCTATTCGAACCATTCATGTTTTTCTATGGAAAGAGCGGGTTGGTCAGCTTTAATAGGGAGTTTTAGCAACCATGACACATTTCGATACATCAACATATCTCTAAACATTTGGGTGTCGTACAGGACAAACTACGCAATTCTTGGCCAATGAAAGTAATTTTTTGTTAATGATATTGACATAAGAACAAACTGCTATTGGCAAAATTTTAAAATGATTCATAAAAGCTGAAATAAAAGATACGTTACGTTTATGTTACGAGATGCGTTGGAGTTGTTAAAGCATATGTCATTATGGACATTCCAAGTTAGGCCTTATGTTCATCGTCTCAAATTGAATATTCATCATGTATACATACTTTTCTGTTGAAGGATTATGAGCTTATCCTAGATGGGTTCTAATCCACGCTACCAGATTAATGTAGGTAGGTTGAAAAACACGTATCAGCATAAAATAAGATATCAGATTATCGATCACAAGGAATCATGACGGAATTGTAATGGATTCCGCCTATGGTTATATCTTTTTGTGCAAGGCACTAAGTTCTTAATGGTAGCATTTCACGTGAGACGCCTTCTTCAAAGCAGATCTTTTTTTTTCAAATAACTTCCGTGACAAATATTATCAGAGTACAACGCACGCCTCAGGACTGTTTAATAAAACAGCTGGGATTCGTGAGTCTGGCAGACATCTGAAAACAGTATAAGCCACCAAGCTACTCTACATTGATAACAAGCAACTGTGCATGCATGGAATCCCAAAACCTTTGCATGGTTGCTTGATTAATTCCATATCATTTCTTTACTGATATTCCCTTAAACGTGTGATTGTATCCCAGACTTGGGGCAGAACAGAAATCGATCTTGTCTTAACATTGAGTGTACAGCTGCATAAATACACTGCACATTACAACTTCCATTAATAATGATATTGATTTGTGGTTATGGGCAGCATGATCGTGCGTGCATAATTTCGGCACGAACTCAATGGCTCTATTGTAGTCTGGTTTATTAAGTGGTATATGGAAGGTGATCTATAATTCATTCGCGTACTATAGGATATACTACATGATGTATATTTTAGTAGAACGAGCACATAAAAACCGGGTATGTTTGGTTTGTCCTAAGTTGTGCGCATGCGCAGCAATATAAAATCCACCTTAGCCTATAAATACGTCATGGTGGCAGGCCGTACAGTTTGATTAGATATATGGTCTTTATTATCGTTCTTTATGATCAAATGCATACATCTGTTTGATGTATAAGTAGGTTGTTATTCAAAGAAGGAGAGGCTGGGCAACTGGTATAACAACATTAATCAAAGTGTCTTCTGTGTATAATAGCCTTATGGCGCGCATACCATTTCTAGTCTGAATCCCTGTAACGTATAACATAATTGGCATTCAATACACAAATTATCCCGTTACATACACAACAAAACACCTTATTTTGACCATGACACCCCTTCTTCCATACATCTACACCATTGTCAATCGACAACAATAAAACACACAAGCAGTTTGGCGGCACCCACCTAGTCGCTATAGCGGACAGTGACACTGCCTCGCAGCTGCCGGCCCCACTCGTAATAAAGGGGAATGCAATAGGTGTGGATGTAAATGTGGGGTGTTCCTTTGATCGGTGTGGAGGTGCGACTGGCCTGTGGCCGGGGTCTGTGGGGGGTGGGAGCCATCAATAGACAGACGGACACACCCTCCCAGGGCCTCATTTATCTACGGAGCACGGGGGGCACTGTCCGCATGCTGATTTGAGCCCCCCCGTTTTGTCATTAAAACAAACGACCGGCCGCTTTGAAGTCTACCTGCCGCCCGATCCATAGTAATGACTTCACTTCTGTGTCTTTGTCTTGGAGTAACTAGGCTTTGAAGTCAGGCATGATTGAATCCCAGGTCTGGGGGCTTTCTGAGGCAATCACACTTTTCTTCCCCCTTGCCTATTAAGTCAAGCGCCATAGTCGTTATACCTTCAAAGTCACATGAATGTATTTTTCACTTTTTGCACTTAAAACTGACAAAGGCACGTGGATCCATTACTGTACGCTCTTTCTTTAAGTATTGGTAGCAGCTAAAACGCACTGGCTTGGATCTGTTTCATTTTATAGCGGCAGAAATCGGATTGATCCTGGCTTAAGTCGTGAACCCCGTGTGCCACCAGAGCCTGAGGCAAATAAAAACCTGCCCGAATATCAAACTCCTACCTGTGTTAAACCTATCTGGCTGTCTTTGTACGTGCGCGGAGGTCTTCGGATCGTCAAACCCCGGGGCTTTCACATGTGTAACTTTACCCATAGTCATGGAGGCCACTTCACACTGGACGATTTCCCCCCCGGATTTTTCCCCACGATCTTAGAAGAACTATGTACATTCAGTTTACATTCAGATAAATGTCCTTAATAATAGCTTTATGAAAAACAAAATAGTGTCCATATGTCCCATCTATAGTACATTTTTTAAGCAGACAAATTAGTTGAAATAAGTCAGAATACCTGAGATTTGAACAGATCGAATTGAACATTGAAGCCTTTAAGAAAGATTCTTCACAAGGTAAGGTTATGATAGTGGGTTGTTGCAACCTTCGTTAAAAGGTTTCAGGAAGAATATTCTCTGGGAGGTTTTACCTATTTTGTTTTCCCCCGACATCAGTATTTAGGCATGTAGTTGCATGCTGTATACGTGAGCTCCCATTCAAAGTCTATTCTGCAGTGATTGACAACAAGTATGTTTGTGCCGACAAGGTGAGACTGCACGCAAGCAGTCACTCATGGAATCGCAAGTTGTTAAATCGCCCAGTATGAACCGTTCCCTACCCATCGATTTACCCGATTCAAGTTTCTGTTGACAAAGGATACAAATACAAGCCTTCGCTTTTGGTAAAAATATTCAAGGCACGCACAGCCTCGACGCCTTTTTCTTTAAGGGCTCCGACACCTGTGCAGTTAGCTTCAGTAGCACCTCCCAACCTTACATACCTGCTCACCCTAGGCAAAAACCACCACTTTCAATAGGCATCGCTTTGGCTTTTTTCTCCAATCCATCCGGCCTATACATATATACACGACACCCCCCACCTCCCCCAGCATAGTAGTATAAGGTGTAGGCCCAGGAGATGTGACCTAGATACACTCAGAGAAACATAAAAAAGAAGACAACTGATTTGTGGCAAATGCATTATTGATTTGCAAAGTGGGGAGAGTTAACCGTTATGGGTATTAGGGAATAAGTGGAGACAAGTCAGAGACATCTTCACACTTTAATAAGGGAGTGGTGACGTCAGGGTTGGACAGAGTGAATTAACAAGGCGGCCAGGAGGGCAATTCGGGGGGCGACCTCTGAGGGCCTCCAGGGTTCCCCTTACCTGCTGTAACGTGGGCTGTCGCTAAACGGAGCCGACACCTTGTCATAAAGGATGCCAGATTGGGCTTCTGTTGGCGACTTCTTTTCTTGGCGAGGAGTTCGTTTACAAGCCCCGTGCGCACGCCGGGGCGACCACTGTCTCCTCTCATCACCGTTAGAGGACGCTTGTTGACGCACTGCTGGGGCGTGCGGGGATGTACGTATCGAATATATATATGTGAGACCTGTCCTGCCTTAAATTACCAAGGCTCTTTTTGTGATTGTGTTTTTCTCATCCCATGTGTATAGAAAGAGGAGGGTACCGAAAGGTGCATAGTTTAATTTTGGTAATTTTGTGTATTGCAGCTTCAGGTGTGTGGAGAAATAGGGTATAGAAAAGTGGGAAGTTTATTTTGAATTGTGTGTAATCATTGTAACTTCAGGTGTGCAGAAAGATGGGTGTATAACTGTAAAGAAAGGTGGGAAGTGAATAGGTTGTGTAAAATGATATCGATCTTCCTGATGCATCACAGTTTTATCATCTGCACATTTTCTGTCAACACTTAAGTGTAAAATGGGTGAGATACATTAAATCTTAAAGGTTTAGTGTGTTTTCCATAAATCACAGTAAAAGCATATTTTTAGTGCCTAACTACCCCATTGCCCCACGTCGAATCACGATTGGCTGAGTACAAAATTCGAAGAAGCAACATAAAATATTTATACCCATACAATTTAACGTACATAATCAAAGAGATGTCCATCATTTCTAATCACTTGTTCGATCTTAATATCCCGGGAGCACTTCCAATAAACTATGATATATGGAATATGTACAGGCCCCATAACCTAGAGTTGAGCATTGCCACCATGCACCATCACTACCGCTCTCTCTACGGTGAGAGGTATGCAAAGTCATACATAAATGCGTATGCTGTATATATACAGGGGGGGAATGAGGTCCCAAATGGGGGCCGTGTTTCCTCATCAGCTGTTAATGGGCCTGCAGGGGGGATCCCAGAGGGGGTGGGGGTGGTGGGAAACTGCCAGGGCCTAATGCCTGCATCAAACTGGGGCCTATAGCATGGAGGTATTGTGATGATGGTGTGGGCATTGCTACCTCGATCATGAATGCATTGATTGACCTGGCCCTGACAAAGGTAGGAAGTGGAGGTGGGATTTTACACACTTTGCCGTTTCCATTTCGTTTCGTATGATTATGGAGAGTTATTTGTGTCCAGATATCCATTTGAAAGATTCTCTGGCTTCGTGAGCTTTAAAGGTCATTTTTCAGATTTTGAGGAAGTCTGTTCCTTTGACCTAGCCCTAACAAAGATGGGAAGTGGAGGTGGGATTTTACACACTTTGCTGTTTCCAATTCGTTTCGCATGATATATTATGAAAAGTTATTAATGTCCAGATATCCATTTGAGAGATTCTCTGGCTTCGAGAATTTTAATGATCAATTTACAGATTTTGAGGAAATCTGTTCCAATTCCTGCCAGCCTGAGATCACACGCACGTCCATAGAAATATCACATAACGGGTTGCGGGTAAGTGGAAGAACACACAGACCTTGTTGGACATAGAACCCCCACTTATAGGTAGAGTACCCCATTCAACCCCCGTACTACACAGGCAGAGAACCCCATACAATCCCACCTCATAGATAGAAGCACCAATTCAAAGACCCACCCAGCTTCAAGGGGGCCTGCGCAAATAATAGGAAACGGCGCGATTTCCCCCATTTCAACAACCCCATCGGTTACGTCATCCCCCGCTAGATGGCGCACTATACCGGAAGTGTGGGGTATTGTTCTGGGCGTGGGGGTTACCTTGGTAACGGGTGGGGAGTGGGGGTGGGTGGAGGTGGTGGGGGTGTGGGGGAGGAACAATATGGGGATGTCTAGGCGATTAGGCCGAACAAGGCAGGCGAAGGTGGCCATTAAGCGATGGCCCTGTCGTGAATGTACAAGACCGCAAGTGAGACAGAGAGGAGGCGGTGGGGAGGGTAAAGCCTTGTTTCCACCAGCCGATTTTACTACTGATTTCAGAAATCGGCAGTGCCGATATTGGTTAATCATGAACATGTTATATACTAATAGAAAAGGTTTTTAATTCTCTTTCAAATGGTGTGTAAGATAAATAATCTTGTGCCATATAGTGGGGTCTGTTAAGGTCATTTTTTTGAGAAATCGTTACGCGGCGGATAAAAGCACCAAATTTGGTATGAGGCACCTCTGAGGCATAACTATCAAATCTAGAAGGGGAGCCACGTTGAAATATCAATAGGACGGATGTGGGGGCCCAAAAACCAATATGGCCGACTTTTACTATAAAAATTCTTATATCTCAGCTTCTAAAAAGACTAAAGAGACATGGTTGGTGTCAAAATTGAGGGATTATGGGTCAGGGAATTCAATTATTTATGTTTCAAGTCAATGCGGCAATCCAAAATCCAAGATGGCTGACCAATTTTGAGAAATATTATGATTTTTAGCTACTAAGGCATAAGGTCAGGGGAAATGGTTCCAATATCAGTTGTTAATAGCCTAGAGGGCTCAATAAATATGATATTCATCCAATACAATACCATACATTTCAAAAAGGCTGAATTCATTAGCATGATAGCTTTGATAATGACCGCTGGATCCCAAAATAATTCAAAAGAAAGGATATAGACTTTACTCTTTTGCCACAAGATTTCTTAATTTCATTTGGTATGATGATCCCCTGGGACCCCTTCATTGAATTTAAAAGGGGAGCCACCTTGAAATATCAATATAACCCAGACAGGGGCCAAAAATCCAATATGGCCGACTTCTATTGAAATAATCTTATATCTCAGCTTCTGAAATACCCAGAAACACATTGCTATTGTCTAAATTGGTAGATTATAGGACAGGGAATTCAATTATTAACCTTTCGAATCTATACAATAGGTCTAATCAAAGGTAGCCAAAGGTTTTGGTTAAATACCTTAAATTTCAAATGCTAAAAACATACAAAATTTGTCAAAATTTCATTTTGGTATTTCAAGATGGCTCCCCTTCTAGATTCAATAGTTATGCCTCAGAGGTGCCTCATGCGAAATTTGGTGCTTTTATCCGCCGCGTAACGAAAATGTTGTTAACAGACCCCACTAATATTACTAGTTGAAAGTAATAGATTACCAACAAATTGGCGGTCAAAATCGGCTAGTGGAAACCAGGCTCAAGGGGGCAGAGAAGGGGGTAGGGCAGGTCTATAGGTGTGCCTAATACCACGTATTACAGCGGTCTTCTTCAATGAGACCCGACGGGGCTGCTGCTGCCCCCTACCTCCCCAAGCCACTAGCCCCAATCCCCACTTATAGAGGAGGGCATATGGGTGGAAAAAGGGCACCCACTGACAACCTACAAAGGCATAATTCTGAACCACCTATTGGCGAATAAAATGCCCTATAAAAGGTCCTACGTGTTTGAAAGATTGTCAGGATTATTTTAGAGGGCCCTTAACTTTATTAGAAGTATACATTATACAGTAATGTCAAAAATTGTCAGGATTATGTCGTATAATACTAAAATTCTACAACATTATATTTTATTAAGTACATTACACATACACACTGTGTGCAAAGTGTGGTTTAGATACATAAGTCACAGTCGCAGGGGCTGGCCAATATACGCAGGATACAAACAAGCCTGTATAACTGCCCAGCCCTAAGCGACACATATAATGAGCCAATAACATATATGGTACAAACATCTAGAAAAATACGCTCCCCCCCTCTCACCACCCAAACACTCCGCCACCACGGAGCCAGCCCCGACAACCTTTACATCCGGCCAAGTACAGCAATCGGAAGATTGGTCCGTGAATAGTTTAGCGGGGTGTGATGGTCGGTGGGGCGGCTGTATGGATAGATCTGACAGGTTCTTTACACGCAAATACACTTAGGATAGGCGCTGGGGCCGGTTGGGGCGCCAGGCCCTAGCCGGCCACACCTCGGCCGGCCAGCCGTACAAATACCACCCAGCCCCTCCTACCCCTCCCCCGATCACTCAGACCTTTAATATTAATATGTCAGACACCGCCGGGAGGACGCCCTAGTGCCATCTACTGCCGGGGTTGGAGGAACAATCTCATTGCACTTGTATTGTTTTTTAACTAAAAATAATGGTTAAATTTGCATGCAGTATTTAAATTTAATTCAGTGTTACGATCCTTGTACTGTCGTTTTTGGAAAGCAGCTGCATGTAGAGCTGTTGTCTGAATAGACACTGGTTATGTTGAAGCAAGCCTGTAAGAGGCAATCGTTTCTCTAGTACACATTGCTGATAAGTGTACAAGAAATAACTTCAAATTTTCAGTGATGATGCAGGTGATGGTGTACTACATGCATAACCTCTGGAGGTGGACGGCGCTATAGGCAGCTTAAAGCCCTTTTATTTCTTACATGCCATGATATGAAGGTCCAATTCTATATCATCGAAAGTATAGCTAGGAAACAATCCTAACATAATGTTACATATGTAACGTGATACAAAAACACCAATACTTTGCAACAAAACCGATTTCAAGGGTATAGTTAGGGGTGAACCCAGTTTCAGATGCCTTAGACCAATTCACACCTTCTATGAATCTAAAATCCCTTCCATGTCTTATTTGACATATATATATATATATATATATATACATGTCCAAATAATGAGTATCACCGGAAGTAGATGGGAACCAATTTTACACAACACGATTATAAATAACACCCCTATGCAAAGAAACAGATCTCCAACGTAAAGTAACAGCGTGAATCGAGTTACAGATACCCAGACCAAAGCACAGCCTTTTTACCCTTCAACCCATTAAAATAACAGCAGACCAACCACAATATTGAGACTGTTTGGCGAAGCCCGCCTCAGGGGTATAGTGAGCTGCTCCGAGCTGCTCTGAGTGAGTGGAGCTGATAGTGAGACAGGTGCGGGTCTGCGGGCCGTACGGAGGGCCGTACGCACGTCATCCATCTCCCCGCTAAATGCCAGAGTGTACGGTAATGAAGTGGCCGCCATGGGAAGCGCACGTCACTGCGGCTTCCCCGCCGCTTCCTATCTTTGGAGGGGTGAAATGGGGAGGGGGGGGGGGCTACAGCTCATTTAGGTCCCTAAATAATGTCTTAATATTATATGACACAGTTATCTAGCAATCAACCAGGAGAAGAGTCTATGACTGTATTCAGAGCAGCGTATTCCACAACTACATTGGAATAGAGTAAGAAATTTCTTCTGAGCATTATCAGGGGTTTGAGCTGTCAAAATTCTTTATTTTTTTGTATGAAAAATGATGGTGCCCAAAAGGTTTTGGTTAGAAAAAAAAGGGAATTTATAAGGCAAAGCCACTATTTGTTTGTTTGTTAGTTTGAACCCCCAGACTAAGTGGTTCTGTAGCACTGGGACTTTTCAACGTTGCTCCTGAATGTTCGAATCTATGAGGAGGTAGAGGCCATAGCCCCCCTCTCATAGCCCTACACTTTTACCGAGGCATGTGTTCTGTTATATGCAGTGTCCCATAGGCAGGGCACCACATACAACAGCCGATGGCACTAGGCCTTTGATAACCCTGCCATTGTCACAGGGAGAATGTCTAATACCACAGCAGCAGGACAGAGACTTGAACCGCCAACCTTTAGAAGACAAAGCCAACACCCTACCACTGTACCACCAGAACACCCTAACCTGGCTACAACTTGTGTGGTCTGCTTTTACTTGGAAACCTTTCCTAAAGTGCCTCCCCCAAAACTCTCCACTCCAAGATCCCCCTCACTCTCCTCCCCGAGACCCCCCACACTCTCCTCCAGAGGTCCGCTGTGCCCTAATCAGGGCTATCAGGGCCCCCCTCACTTAACGCCTGGTGGGGTCCAGGGCTGACAGACGAGGGAGGGGCCGGCCACTGTATAGGCTATGATGTATGGGAACAAGTGCAACAGATAGTACTACGCACCGCAGGGGGGAATAGTTCTGAAGTTTACGTGACGTGATATATGCTACAAGTGCGTTAGGTTAGACGTAAAATAAGGGTACACTGTTACTAGAAGTATATAGTCTGGTTTCTGTAGTTGTAATGTAAACATGGATGATAAGAACGGACTCTCACTTCATAGCTTTACTGAGCTCTTTTTTTCACTGAGCTTTAGTGTTTGAATCTCTTAAAGGTAAACGGACCACTGTAGAGTATTGCATACGTGTTATCTTTAGCCATAATGCTTATAAAGACATTAAAAAAAACTGAAAAAATAACGATGTTTTTCCTTGTTCCAAATGTGCCAGATTCAAGTATTCCTCCTCCCCCGAAATACAACCAAGGAAAGACCGATTTATGTTGATTGTACCCCACAAGATCTGACACTGCTAATAACAAAAATGTTCATTTTGTGCGATTTCAGTTTTATTCGATTGAAACTCTCCCTGGCGCACCTATAGGCCTATGCAACGCCCAGTCGATAATGAATCCTTTTGTATTGTATCAAAAGACTACTAGGGTATGAAGGCTATACCTCTCAAAACCCTGAGTGCTTCCTGGAAACTGACCCAGGAGGCTCTCAGGGAGTACAACTGTAGTCAGACCGTGGGTTAGTGGCAGTTGTACTTGACGTGGGCTCTGTGTACTGGGAAAGTTGGCCAATTATCATGGGGCACAAGGGTATGTTGACTCTGTCCAAATGGGTGGGTTTAGTACGTGGGTGTAAGGGTTAGTTGGTAGGGGACGGGTAGTAACTGGATTATTGTACGATGCCAAAACATACATTGTTTAAGGCGAACCGTACCAAAATGCCCAATTTTTCAGAACAAAAGTATATATATATATATATATATATATATATATTACATATATATATAAGGTTATATAGACCTTGTGCACACGTGATCCCATTTTAGTGATCACCATGTGCTCATTATGGCCACGTGGTTAGTAGATAAATCTAAACTCCATAAATCCTGAGCAAGTAAAGTAGATTATTTTGACTTAGTGTGGTTATATCAGATTAATTCAGCATAAATATTTGGACTAGACATCTTAAAACTTTGAAAACTGATACTCTCAAAATGATCACCAATATGGCGTCCAGACACTTTCTGTGAGTTGTGACGTCATCTGCACAACGTCTATATATATACTTGCCATCATCCTGACTTCTTCAACAGCACTCGGCCTGTACATGTCATCAAGCCTTACATCATACCAAAGTTCTAGGGTTGATTTAGAAATATTGCCTGACTAGTAAAGATGAGGAACATCTCGAACGATCCCGAATGACTCGTGGATCAAAGGGTCAAGTACAAGATATAGCATATTTGATCTTAAAAACTATACATGTTATCATCTGAACAATGCTGCAGATACTTGTGAGTAAGATGAATTGGTGGGTTTAATTCCCATCGAGCCCATGTAAATTTGTCAACTAATCAATCTTTAGACAAAAGATCCAGACACGTCGACGTTGAGTTTGGTGTATCTTAGGCAGTTTTATTTCAAGTAGGATTCCAATGGTGTATGGTATGTATCTTCAAGTTCATTAATCTTGCAGCTAGACACGCATCCAAGTTGAATTCTATAGAGATATGGCACGTGTATAGCGTCCTAAACTTGTCTGGAGAATTGAGACACAATGCCTGCGTGAAAGATCTGCACGATTTCTAAGATTATGTTATAAAACAATGGCTATACCTCCACATGTAATGTATGTGCAATGTATGTATGAAAATACATCGGGCTTTCAATAACTAATATACTCACATAATACGACTAGTCAGACACAACATAGGAATCTAGGCTATGAGTTCTCATATACACGTCTCCTCGTTTTTGCCTTTTGCCACTTGTTGATGTAATTTATCATCAGGATCAAAGAAACACAATAACATTTGTGAAAATGATTAAAATAACAACAACGGCTGATTACTCAATAAAATACGTCTATCACGAGGTAACATGTAGTAACACACTTTCTCAAGGCCAACTCAAATAGGACCCTTAGGTAAAAACATAGAACTGTACGTTTCTTACACTTCTACGGTAAAAACATTGCCCCCATTTATACCCCGATTAAAAGGGCCAATTCCATATACTACTCAGGAGCGTGTCCCCCATTAAAGCTGTTCACAGCACCTCGGTACGTGGGACTTTTTCCTCTCGGGAACTGCGGAAAAAAAACTTAAAAATACTGACAAAATAAAAAAAAGGTTGGCGACTGTGGACGCCCCATGGGTGTGTAATCCCTGTTTATTATACTGAAGTAAAAAGGGTTGGTGGTAGGTACAGAGGACAGCGTGCTCCGGTGACAGTACGCCCCTGTGACAATTGAAGCCCTGTTTCCACCAGCCGATTTTACTACCGATTTGTTGGAAATTTATTACTTTTAACTGGTGATATGGCAAGGGATTATGTACCTTACATACCATTTGAAAGAGAACTTAAAACCTTTTCTGATACTATATAGCATGTTCATGATTAACCAATATTCCCACTGCCGATTTCTGAAATCAGGAGTAAAGTCGGCTAGTGGAAACAGGGCCAGACCGGGCAGTACAGGCCGCCTAGTGGTCAGCAGCGAATAAAGCAAGGATTTATGGGGCTCTTAATATCACCATTCAGGATATATATGGGGCTTGAATAATGTATTCTTCCATGACATTTAACGTTTGTTTTACTGCAGAAAAGTTTGCAATTTGCAAATTTAATCACTAATGTATGTCGTCTCTTACATTATGGGTCCCTCGCCCATCCGGCCCTAAATGCGAAATCTCTCCGCCATATTGATATAGTATCAGTCATATTGATATAGTAATGAAATAATGAGGTACTCTTTAGAATTCGCCAAGATCTTTTATAAAAAGAATCAGTTTCATTAGTCGATCTCTTTTTAGCATGTGGTGCCCCATACCAAAGTGACCGATGTCCTATGCCCGTGTGACAATCACATACATACATAGAGAGTGCTGCTTGCTGGCGGCCCTCTGAATCCAGGCTCCAGAGGTGTCTGCTTCTGTGTATATGCTTGGGGTATTTTTAAACCATTATTTGCATGCTAGTTCCATGTTATTGCATATATATATACCATATATGCATAGAGGAAGGATGGGGTGGGGGCGGTTAGTAGACGGTAAGTCTACAAGGGTTACTTTCAATATGTATAATGCTACCCGTGTCATTTAAAGGAAACATGCTCCTGGTTTGAATGTACTTTAACATTGTTTTAAAATCATGGAGAAAAATCCTAAAAAGAACTTGATACTTTGTTATACTTACTCTCCCTTTTATTAGAAGGCCCCCAAAATGAGTATAAAGAAAGCCTGGCTCTACCGTTTGTTGACACAAAGAATCGTCCCTGGTCCTGTCGACGTCTAGCCTTGGCCATCAGCATATTCAGTGCTGCTGGCGACGGTCGGATATCAGGGCAGCCCTGGAGGATGATGGAGGTGCTGTTAACAGATTGTGTATACGGGGAAGGTAGTGGTGGACCACAGATAGGGGAGGGTCAGTCAGTGTAAATATGTGCACTGTCCCTGGCCAGGCCCCCAGGGTCGATGATCAAGGATGATGGCCGCCCGAGCAGTTCCGAGCAGTTCTGAGCAGTTCCGAGTCGCTCGGCCGAAATGACGGGAAGCCAATGCCCCTGACCGCCCCTTTGAAGAGTCTCTCCCTTCCAGGCCCTGGCCACTCCGCTCAGCGCACACGGCAGCGCAGACCTTACCTAATCGTCCAATTGGCATGCCGCCCGCACACCAACATCAAAGAAAAGATACATATTTTATTCCTTCTGTTTTTCCTGAAGGCGACATAACTAAACTGGCCGCGGCGGGGCTTGGCAGCGAGCTGCTCGGTCAGAGAGTGAGCTGGACCGAGTTGGTCCAGAGAGGGAGGGCTCAGGGGAGGGCTCAGGGGAGGGGGTGGCCTGGCCATAGTCGTAAAACTAATTGGCAAATGGACCTGGTTTGGGGAACAACAGTGGAGGTATCATCTTTTATACATCGGTCTGGGGATGCGTTTGCACCTTTATAGCTTGTTGTTAGGACAGGACTGCAGCCCACTGATGCTCTGAACCAATTAACCTTCTTTTATCCGAGCTCTACTAAAAAGCCGCCCCGTATCATGTGGTTCATTTTCTCGAGAAATCAGGATTGAATTCTTCATTTCGTATGCGTCAATACGGATTTGATTTGGTCGCTTTAGAATTATTCAGTATCATGAATCGAAAAGATACTTCTCTTTCATTGTTTCAACATTATCTTCACCTTTATGGTCTGCACCTTTCTCGTCTATCGCAATAATGATATTTCACACTTAGAAATCTTTAGCAGTTTGATGATGATTTTTATACGAATCATAATTATTTTCTAATAGTAAACAGCAGGTCACGGCAGTATTTGTAATAATATCTAGCACAAATATTAAGGTTAACACTAGTGATCGACGGCCTCTTCAGAAAACCATCAATGAATTCCTTAATAGTGCTCTGATTCTAACATATTACACATCATTTAAAAGGTGTCTCTTTATCCATTGATATCAATACATTTTAAAAAGATTCAAAATCGTGATTTTGAATTTGTTATTTGATAATTTCACTGGTCTTACAATGCTAAAAGGACCTTTGTAAGCCAATATAAAAGCCAATTAACGCTCTTACCTGTGACAATGTCATTATTTCGTCGCGAACAATTATAATTACAACTATACGTTTTGTGGTTCGTGTCCCCAGCCCTTCCCCCCACCCGTTGATAACTGTACAGAGTTAATGGCTGCAGTACCTACATTCCCATAAGCCTTACCTTTGAGACATTGTCCACAAAGGACGCATTAAAACTAACAGGAAGATACAAAGAAAAAAGACACAAAGACTATAATGTGGCTTTGAATCATGTTTTTGACGAGGTAATTGTACACGCGTGCAGGAAAAAGCTGCTCACAGGGTATCTCGGGAGGAAAAAAAGAACCACAAACACCAAAAACATATTACACTTCCCAGACTATGTTTATTGTATTTCTTTTCTTGTTTTTGTCAGATTGGAAATGGTTTTTTTCCTTCTGTAAATGTGCCACTGCCTAAGTGTCAATGTGATGGAACTCTCCGAGTGAATTAGGTATTTAGGATGATTAAAAGCTATAGGATTCAAATAATGAATACATAATATTACCAATTGTAAAATGAATGAAACAGAATGTCAATATAATTGTGGCTGTGTATGAAATTAGAAATCTAGCTACGAGTACATTACTTTAGGTAACGTCACTTCTATACATAATATGATTTATAATGACTTCAAATAGAACCTATCCAATTAATATGGAATCTAATTGAATTGCGTTCATTAGCGGAACAAATAACTTCTAATATGCGAAATGGCCTCAGGTTAATCTCTATCTGACTGATTAAAATACACTGTATAGAACGATCCTAGCTTGCAAACAGCACTATATAATTATGCTATCTACATTTGAAAAGTCAGAGATGCTCCAAGGTAAGGGGACTTTTCAACCTACACGAGTGGTTTGTTCAGGGTTCCAAATAAAATAAAGGCATGCTAACATAAAAAATAATCCCCAATAATAGGTTATACTCAGGCATATTCTTATCAAATTTAGTTGTAGGAAAACATAGTATTCCTTAATATTGTGCACTATACCTCCTTGTTTTCTACTCCACCCGATCATATATTATTGGGATTATTGCTAAAAGGAACCAACTCTTAACTTTTACATCAAAAGACAAAGCAGATTTGTGAACAGTAATCCTTAAAGGTTTACATTAAAAGACAAAGCAAATTCATGAACAATGATGCTTCCAAATGAAGTTGATTATAAGTGAAACAACTCACATAGTATCCTGTTAAAGTCAAATACAAATATGTTTCCATAGCGACCAAGAAAATATTACATATTCTCAAGGTCTGTCACGACACAATAAAATGGTTCCTCTAAAGGCATGTACTTAAGGATTCTAATTTGCAGCTTTTTGATTTAGTGATAGCTTGATTTCTAATGGAGATCCTCCAGTACAGAGAGAGATAGAGTCGCGGATAATGAAGGATGACAGGCCAGACGGAAGGAGCGGAGTCTCTATGTAGTATGGGAAGCAGGCGTACATCTAAAGTGTCACTCCCTATTTAAGTCAGCTTTAAACACGCAATGAGACACACTGCTATAGACTCAGGGACTGAGTAGTATCGGACCCGGCTGATAGCACGACGTAGCCCCATGCCTTAAGCACTGAAGATATTGGGCAGATTATTAGTCATATATAATTTACTTCGTGGCTAGGATTAAATATATTATATAGAGTGATTGGGAATAACAGGTGATTGATTTGGACATTAATAAATAGGATTATTTATTTTATCATCCTAGTAATACATCGACTCTAAAAGGTAATATCTGCTGTGAAGTGTTGTTGATGGTGGTTGGAATGTGAATGACTAACATTTTTGTGATGGGGATTTAAATAGTGGAGCATCAACAAATCTGTGTAACTAGGGAGATGACGTCATTGCCACTCTTGAAATAACAGTTTTGCTTCAGGTATTACTAGACCAAATAAAACATTATGCAGTTTTTATGCACAACCTAATCTGTACCCTGCAGTATTAAAGATGCATTTGGAAATAACCTATGATAAGTATGTTGATCCCCAAGACCTTTACTGACTGCACAAGATTAAAGAAAGGTAAAAGGCAGAAGTCAGGGCAAGTATTATCAGCAGTAATTCTATACTTTGATTGTTTCCTATAATAATTAGTACAGACTTTAATAATACCCATATGCCCCGACCCCTACAGCTCCCTGAGCTCCCACTCCCAAAGCGTAATTAATTAATAGAATTCCTATAAGGAAAACCATCAAAACAAAAACAGACATTATTAAAGACAACATACACAAGAAGTACCTACTAATACTTTATATTACGTTACACAATCAAACCATAATGCATTTATAACTTCCTACACGGTAATACTACCTGCAGCCTTTTTATTGGGCGGCACATAACCATTGATTGAACCACGGCGACAGGGCTGACCTTTAAGATTCACTGTATCCCCCTGCAGTAGCGTGGATGGCACTGTACAGGGAGGGGATCGGGCTGTTGTGTCCCCTGCTTAGCTTGCATTAATGATAACAAAGAGCCGACGTGTTTATGGCTCCCTCTGGCGTCTTAAGGCAACAGCGGCGGGCTGCGCGCGACGTCGGCACCGATTGACTTCCGGTCCGAGGCCTGATGGGAAGCGGAAGTCGACGGTCATTTGACCGGAAGTGATTATCGGCCTCGGAATCATATATGGCGGAAATATGGAGATGGATGGCGGGAGGTAAGGGAGGTTTTTACTTTCCCCTGACTCAACCACTGCCGCCGCCGCCATTGCTTTAACTCCCTTATCCGCCGCTGGGGGCGCCCCTTGAGAAAAACTGGTATTAAGCACCAGCCCGGTTGAAGACGTCACGTTCGTGTATGTGCTACCAGCAGGCACTTCAGCAGAAGGACAGGTCCATTCAACCGACAATAGCTCATGCCGACCCGGGCATTAACTTCTAATGTATTGCATCGCAATCAATTATATCCCCGTCCCCCTTATGAGCAATAGAAGACGGAGGAGGCGAGCAGCTCCGAGCAGCTCCGAGTCACTCACTGTTCGCCCGTCAGTGTCAGCCGGCGTTTAGGATCGATTCGTTGTCTATTATCTGGTCCCAAACAGTAGGCCGCTGCCGCTGACAGCGCCATGCATTATGAAGCCTGGTGGAGGGGGCCCAGCAATATGTCCGCGCCACCAGTGGAGGGCCCTCCAGTGCCCATACCGCCTCCTGTCCCTCACCACCAGTTGGGGGGAGGGGGGCTGCTGTTCACTGTGATAGAGTGAGCTGGGAGGACAGGAGGGACGGGAAGGCAGGTGCATGGGGGTAGCTTTGTGTGAATGTGAACCACTTGTTGCTTACTTGAGTTCTTGTCAGAGTGGTAGGGGGTAGGATTGCAGGATGGATTTTGATTTATTGCTTGAAAATAACTGTCACAACATTGTCATCTGTACTCAGTTATGGTTTATTGAATCGATAGAATGATAACACACCCAACATCCCACCACCACCAGAATGAAATGTTTTGAATACGTCTGAAGTTTTATTGGAAGTCTCCTGTACTAGTACTCCTTTCTTAGTATAGATGTCGTTGTATATCTGCTCCTCAATCAATTTGTTCTTACTGGAACAGACATCCCCAGGCGCTCATTAGTAGCAGGTGTGTCATAATTCAATCCGAAGGGCATCCATTATAAGTATTCAATAGCTATACAGCTATACAGATAATATCGTCAACCACTGCAAGAATATTCCACAGAAGCACAACCTTTTAAACAGCAGCAGTACCACAGCTTGAAAACTCACATATAACCACAGCCTTCCAAGAATTCACAATAATAGACATTTTCTCCAATCAAGTACCCCCCCCCCCCCAACCACCCATCTGAAAGAGCAGCTCACGCTGATTGCGCGCGCAGCCCGCGAGCTGCTCCCCCCTTTGAAAAATGCCACCAGGGGGAGCGCGCGACGGGCTCTGGCATACTAATAACTCACCGATGAGGGGCCCTCACCCCCGAGCGACGGCGCTAAAAAAAGACACTAATGGAATTGCACAGAATGAAACTCTCCTCTCCTTCGATAATCCTTTTAATGTATTTCCATGCAGCGCGCCGGCCATTAATAGCCCACCCGGCCTCTCATCTAGCGCCGGGATTATGATTATATATGGACAATATGTATTGGCACTCTTCTTGTGTTATGACATTAAGCCTGCAGAGTAAAGTCTTAGATAATGTTATTGTCCTCGCGCGTATTCCTTGAGGTAACTAATGGTCTATTGGCATTGATTTCCTAGAATGTAGTATGGTGAATTCCTAGGAATTAGCATGGTGATTTTCGAGGATGTAGTATGGTGTTGTTTGAGGATGTAGTATGCTGAATTTCTGGGATGTAGTAGGGTTATTTCCTGGGGTAAGAATACTGTTTTTTAGGGATGTAGTATAGTGATGTTCTAGGATGTTGTATGGTACCTTTCTGGTATGTATATTATGGTACCTTTCCAGGGATATAGTATGCTGATTTTCTAGGATGTAGTATGCTGATTTCCAGGATGTAGTATGGTGAATTCCTAGAAAGTAGTATAGTGGTTTTCTGGGATGTAGTATGGTGATTTTCTGTGATGTAGTATGGTGATTTTCCAGGGTATAGTAAGGTGATTTTCTAAGATGTAGTATGGTAATTTTCTAGGATGTAGTATGGTGATTTCACTTGTAGATTGTGACCTCTCTGATATCACGACTCTCCACAGTATCTTTTAACTAAGCATTTTATTTATGATTTATTCAATATTGCATAGCCCTCTGGCTACAATCAGCTGAGAGCCATTGCCGTATAAAACTCTCCCCAGCGCATGAAACGCCGCATTCAAATCACAAGAAAACATCTCACACCGGTAGTGATTCCGCTACATATTCCCCGAAAAAAACCACACCTTTCGCGGGAAGAATCCAACATCGGCGCTATCAGGGAAGACCCTTTGAACATACATTCCCCACTTTGCCGATAGACGACAGCAATTCAGGATAGAAAAAATACACCAATACAACATTGCGCTTCAGATGTCGGGCAGTAACTCTAGGCGTTGACAGGGGTATCGCCTTGTGGACGGGTTATCAATTGGAGCGCAGACTCGAGGGGACCGGCCTTCCGGTGGTTCTGTGGCGGGTGGGGGTCGAGTTCGCATATCCTGCGTGCACGAAGGGGATAGGGGAGAGGTATCGTATCGGGCAGGGCCAGACTTTGGTACTGATTTACCCGGATTTGGGGGGTTTAGATTGTGCAGGTTACGAGGAGTAAAGTGGTGGACGGGATTTAGTATTGGTTGGGGGGGAGGGGGTAGGAGGAGGGGATAAGTGACGGGGAACAGTGGGAGAGAGAAGGAATAGGGAGGTACAGACGGATGGAGGGAGGGATAAAAGGAAGGTGAGATGGAGAGAGGTAGAGTGAAGAGGGAAAAGAGAGAGGAAGAAGAGGAACGCCGAAGAGGGAGGGAGGAGAGAGAATGGAAGAGGAATTTTGATGAAATAGAAAGTGGAGGGATGAAAATGCGAAAGAGGAGGGAAGGAACGATGCGATGAAATGGGAGTAAGAGGGAAGGGATGTAGAAAAGAGGTAAGGAGTTAGGGAGGTCGAAAGAAAAGAGGACATTAGAGAGAGGAAGAGGAAAGAGGGTAGATGAGCAGGACAAAATATGAAGGAAATGAGTGGGTAACAAGGGTTAAGGTATAAATCTCAAAGTTTTGTGTTGCTTTTCAACATCCATCGCAGTAAAGTGTATTTCTTGGTAAGCTCCAAGGTAAGATGGCGTGCTGTATCCGATATTCAATTTAAACCGCTTTTTTCCTTAACTTCTTCTTAATGCAGTCTTATAATCTAAGTACCTCACATAAAAGGCCTAATTTCAAAGCCCCATATAATACTATTCAAAGTCTAGCTTAACAGCAAACTTTACCTCATTGAATGCACCTTAAAATATCCCATACGTCGTTTCATTATCGATCTTAAAAGCTTAAAAAATCACCTCAAGTGAAGTTCAATTAAGATGAAACCAGAACATCTTGGGACCTCCAAGGGAGGCATCCATTTCGCTCCCGGCAGTACTACCTGTGCTTCCTAACTAGTGAAAGAAGTCTGTTATTCCCCAGGGCCCAAAAAACCTGGCTTTTCAATCTATTAATGCCACGCTGTCGTGATAAATATGAGACCGCGGCGAGCTCCGCTTACCCAGCACAGGTAAAATGACAATTAAGGACTGGGTCTTTAGCAGAGGCTTAGATTGCATTTCCCCCGTGTCCTTTGACACAATTCTCACCTGTTAAGTCTGAAACCCACCACACTACTCAGATGATGCTACACGCTCGACTGATAAGAACTTAAATTGCACTGGAAAATGTTAGTAAATAATTTAGCAGTACTCAGTGTTGTGGATAATTTCCAATTGTTTCTTACATAAATGAAATTAATGTTTAAATGTAGAGCGTTATGACACTGCAAGAACAGGAAGCAGCAAGCCTCGAATTAGGTTCAGCTCAGATAGTTTATAAGCTGTTTAATAATCGATCCTTATGCCCTCATGTCATCTACTACTATATATTATAGGTAAAGGTTCTCCTAAAGTCACTAAGTGCAAGTAGGTAAGTCTCTTGCACTTTTTAAGTTATTAAAATTTCCCACCTGTTATATCACTCCCTGCCTCCCACTATAGGTCGTTAGGGAGAACGAAGACAATAAACCATCTCCATTATGTACTTACTTCTCCACTCCAACAGCTGCGACAAATATACTATGATTGAGCATAATGGAAACACGAATTCAAAACACGCGCACAACATACAATTACATCACGCGACCTTGCAGTCAGCTTTAAGAGAAGGTAATTAAAGTCTTGGAGGAGTTGGTGAAATAACAGACTGTTATTCTAACACTATGCATATCGTGCAAACATTTGCTCCTGACTCTATGACCTGGGCGGCGGGTTTCGTGCGAACAGGTGAGCACGTGAGGTTTTTTTTACCTGCTCACCTGGGCTATCCCTTTATTGGTTATTGTCGACACCAGTTGAATAGGACTGCAAACACCCTTACAGGTGCTCCCCGACACAATCCGCCATTCAATGTGTGGAGCACGCAGTAAACGCCGGGAGAAAGAGATGGGCAATGCTCGGCACATAGGGAAGAAACAAAAATACAGAAAACAGTCTCTGCAATGGAGGAATAGCGTGATTACGAGGTAACCACTCCAGGGAGGTGGATAAATCCGCTTTGTCTGTCGGGGCTGGGGGAAAAGGGACGAGAGGAGGGGAGGTTGGAGAGGAGTTGGATAAAGGTTGTATAATACTATTCCACTATACGATTGTACTCTCAATTGATTGCCAAAATCGCGAGTGGGAATAACGGCATATTATAGCCATGTTACATATAATTAAAAAGGTCTTTCTATTCTCTCTCGAAAGGTGTGTAATGTGTATGGGTTCCTGTAATACTGACAATGGAAATTTAGAAATAACCAAATTTTCAGTATAGGTCTGGGCAGCAAGAAACATCTTACTTCTTTGTGCTTTTGGTTAGGACTTGTGTGTTGATTGAGTTTAGGTTTCATTCTAATTATTATGTTTAGAGTTAGCTTGTAAATATGAACAGAAAGTACATTATTTGTATATTTAATATTTTTACTGATATTTGAAGTTTTGTAAAAGAATCTTTTGTAACCAGAACAGAAACACAGTCAAGATACAGCAGGATGACTTTACAATTTCTGAGTGGTTTATTGCTTCCCAGATCTTTAGTGAAAATCGCCTAGTGGAGAACAGGCTTAAAGAGGGCCCCCTGTTGCACACTGCCTACCTGTGAGGGATACTGGAGGAGAGGGGATGCCCCAGCCCCATTAGTAATCGTCGACTCACACTGTTGGCACTCTCAGGAGAATATAGAGTTATATGCACAGGTCTTACAGCCTTCTCGTACCTTTAACATTCACTACTGTGGTCCGTGCTTACTGGTCTATACAACAGTTATAGCGTTGTATGAATCAGGGACCTTTTAGAGTTTCAAATGCATTGCTTTTCAACGGTTTGTGGGGGACTTGATTCTTTTCCCATAGACTAAACCGTCCTTCCTATTTTGAATGTTGGTATCTTATTTCTGGCCATTTTCAACAGTCTGAATGTCCTTCACACACTTAACAAATTGCCCTTCCTACATTGAAAACTTGCCTTCTGGAAAAACAATATACAATCCATTCAAATTTGCCGACTATAATTTGAGAATACTGGACAATACTGATAAAGAAACAGTGAATCTAAGAACAGATGAAACAGCATCGTCAAGGTTATCCCACTCTCCTAACACCTTTCTCGGGGCTGATTATCTTTTCCATAGAAGTGTTCATGGAAAGACGAAAATACATGGCTAGAAATGTGAATGTTCTGGGAATCTCAGATTTCCTGCTAGTGAACAAAGCGAGCAACAGCGAGCATATCGTTGAACCATTCAGGAAATGACTTTAGCTTGTATTCATATCAATTGTTATGTTTTACAGAACTGCACAAAACAATCTGTCTGGATTGTTTGCTTCTAGGTAAGCTGTATTACGCGAACTTCGCTGGGATAATGCAATAATCTGCTGAATCCTTGTCAACAAGCGCTATTATAGGCCCACTCGTATTACATTTATTATAGTTTGCAAATGTTATGAAACAATATATTATTAATACTCAGAAATAAATGACTAACTATCATATTCGGTATAGGCTTTTAAGAATCTTTGCTTTCTCTGAATTGATACAACAATCACTTCAGCCGAAAGCGGTCTGCTGTATTCTTTATTTGACACATTTCACATTTTAGCGTCGTGTATTGCATTTCAACTTTGCAGAGGCAGTAACAGAATACGCACTTAAAAAGCTTTTGAAGAATAACACACAGGCACAAACAGATTCAGGCACAGACAAACTCCCACTCAAACGCCTGCAATCACACACAAACAAACACACAACAAACACACATATACATACACAATCACACAACAACAACAACAACAACAACAACAACAACAACAACAACGCACACACACAAAAAATTACTCCACAAAAATGCACCTTTCGCCGAACCATACTCAGTCGTTTTCTCTCGATTCTAAGAAGTGACACATTAATCGTTGGCAACCCGAGCTTCCCCCTCTCCTCTTCCTCCCTCTTCCTCCCCTACCTCCCCCACCGGAGCAGCTCTGAGCGCCTCACCTGAGCCAGCAGGGCCAAGGTAAGCCGAGCAATTGGTGCCGCCTTTAGCCTGTATTCCACTAGCAGATTTTACTCCCGATTTTGAAAATTGCCAAATAATACTCATAGCTACTTATAAGCATGTTACATATCACTAGAAAGGATTTTGAATTCTCTTTCAAATGGTATGTAACATGCATGGGTTTCTTTAATACTTCTGGTGGAAACTTAGAAATGGACAAAATTAGTAGTCAGAATCGCCTAATGGAATAGAGGCTTCAGCCGAGCAATTGGTGCCGCCTTTGTCTGTCGCGTCAGCCGAAATAAACCGGTAATTCAACCACGTGTGGGGTACAAGTACCACCGCCATGCAGCATCCCCGGCTACAGCTGTAGGGGGTGGGAGATACTTGATCCATAAATCTAGGTACCCCTCGATAATTTCCGATTGCTGATTCTAGTTTGACTCATCGAAGCCTTGCATTGGTAACCGTCTTTTTTTTTCAGTGAGCTTCTGTAAAACACAATTCATTGTAATAGCATAAAAAGGCAGTTGTTTCTTCTTTAATTTGGTGGCTACGCAGAATAATAAGCCCAGAAGTTAACCATGTTGCAAGCTTGTTTGCATGCTGAAATCTATAGAGTCTGAAAGAAATACGTCTTTCACGCAAAGACAGGGCATATATATACACCTTTCCCATGAACCTGCGCAGTGAACCTTCCCATAGAAGGCCTTTACCCAACGATTTCCATTGAAACCCATATCCCAATCGGTTGTTCAGGCATATTCCACTAGCAGGGCGTCACTCTATTGAAATAGTTCTATATTGCAGTAAGTAGTATATATAAAGTACATCCTTTTGATTTTTTTTTTATAAATCACAATATATCACCCTTACGTGATTCGTTTTATTAACAGTGTGTCGGTATAGTATGGCCACTATTACCCAAGAGTAGTGGTCGAGCAAAACATATTTCACCTAAGTGCATTATTATGTATGGGTTAGGTCCTACAGATCCTACGGGTCGTCCTGCCAGTGACCAACTATTTTTTTCCTTGGTCTCTTTTTCCGACCTTCCCCCGCCCAACATGCCCCCCCCCCCTCCCCAGCCCCTATCGAACGCGTCACTGACGCCACCACTGACGCCACCGCCGGTGTCGCCGTCGCTGCTAGAACGGTAAACTAGTTCCGGCGCGCGGTGTAGGGGAGGAAGACGCGGGGGTGGGACGCTGGGGGGACGCTGGGGGGACGCGGCGGGGGGCTTAATTAAGGCACTCTAATGGGGCGCCGCAACGACGCGAATGCAATTGAGAGCGCGGGAAATGCAATCTGCGCCTCTCAGTGGGTGGTAGGGGCGGCGGCGGCGATCGGCGGGGGAGGGAATCGAACATGGCGCGAGACGAATCTACCGTCGGGGGTTACTTAATGTGTGAATATGATGCAACGGTCTGGGAATTAAGGTTATATTGGAGGGATTTGAGGTCTGGCCTTTCCTCTCATATATTATGTTTATATATATACATATACATTTAAATATACATGTGTGTACTTTAAATGCATCCTGTACTGATTCTGTGGATTCTTAGCCCTACATATCAAACCTACCGTCTGCCACCTACAAAAGGATTTAATCATATAATATTCATCTGGAAAATGCCATTTTGGCCCAACTGTTGACCTCATCATTAAGGTAGCTGACATTCTTCTGTTTCATCAGAAATAGTACAATAATGTTTGCCCATCCATACGAAATGTCTCACCATTTTCCGAGTGTCCCCTTGCCCCTCCTTAGCCTACCTCCAGGGTCAGGCCCAGCGAATTCACAAATAGTTTTTTCTCCCCCCCCCCATTTCCCCCTCCCACCCCCCACCTTACAATCGGCAGACCCCCACCGGCGGGAATCATATTGCTTCTTGACAGCGCACGCGCACCGGCCAAGAACTTCCGGTCTGCCATGGCAGCCGTGGAAAAAAACTATGTCAAGCCGCTGATGAGATGTGTGCGCAGGGGTGAGGGGGTGGGATGGGGGCGGGGAGGGGCGGCAAAGGGGTGGGGAGTTGGGCAAATCAGGCCCTCTGCCTTCATTTGTCACAGCGTGCAGTAATCTGTGGGATTCGCCGTCATCAAACAATGCCATGGAATAGTCCTCAAGGCCAATGACGCCCCGCCTCAAACACCCTCCGCCGAGAGAAAAAAGTGCGCGGGGAAATCGGACCTCTGCCGACGGGAAATGAGCTGATGTCGGCCAGAAGAGGAGAGCCGGAGTGGACCTGGCCCTGCTGCTTGTAATTGAATTATGTGCATGAGCGGAGACCCCCCTTGGTCCGGCCCTACTCCCTATTAGACCCCTTGACCGGTGGGGTGGGCTGGGAGGCGCCGGGAGGAGTCAGTGCTTGGTATTCCACTCCGGGGAACGCCTAAAGCGTTTAGCGCTGTTAGAACAAGATCAGATTGCATTAAGTCGGATTAAGATAGTGGAGGAGGTGGGGTCGGCGATCCCACACAGCCGACAGCCCCGCTTGGCCCGTACCCCGCCTGCCCCGGCCCGCCCAAAGTGAGCTAATGCCCACACGCCAGGACCAAGCGGACCGCTGCCAGGGCTACCACTTAACACTGAAGAGAGCTGCATTGCCAATGGAAAAAAAATAAAATAAAAAATGGAGATAAAATGAGGGGAGTGGAATTCTTTCTTTGTTTTAGGAGTGGTCAGCATTATCAGAACAGTAAATCAAATTTCCGAACACCCCCCAATGCATACTGATTGCAAATAGGTAATTTATCTTTGGAGATTGCTTTTGAAAATGCCCAGAACTTATTGGCAAATGTCGTGTATTGAATGGCTCCTAACACTGATTAAGGATAATATTTCCGGCACAATTCAGTTGGTTTTTTAATTGGGCTAAATGTAGGTGATGAATTTCAAACGGGTTGGAAAACCATTTACACCTCTTTTTAAAAGGACACTGTAATCCCAGGACTGTATTTCAGGAAAAGGTTTCAATATATCATATTGCCCACCAAAGAGTATTAGACCATGGTAGAGGCAATGCGTGACAGACAGGAATCTTGGCAGCCTGGTAGGTTCTAGCCTTTCATGCATCGTCTAAATTGTGCATTGTCCTATCCTATATCTACCTCACATGCATGCAAGATAGGATCAAACAACAACCTAAGGAGTTGTACCATTTGCCTCTTTTGAAAGGAGCCATTTCTTCAGCAGAGATAAATACTGTAGTTCCAGAACATTATATTATATACATCACACTGTGAGGTGGAGGGGGGGGGGGGGGGCTTCCGCACGGCATCTTGTGATAGGACATTAACATGCCAGCAACAGCCTTACACAATTCCTATAATCGTGATGCCTAAAAAAACTTCATTGCCCAGCTATCTGAAGACAACAGGTGATTGTGCAATTAAATATTTTTGCCCCAGTGCAGTCCATTTTGTGTGTGTAAATTTGTCTCCGCACGGAATTCTCACTTTAGTATACAAATATTATTTCACCCAGCATGGTTATCCATGTAGGTAAGATTAAGAAGTACTACACGCTCTAACAATGGGATCCAAAGGGTTACCCACAGTAGGATTTGCAGGGACTAAGCGCCTTAAATCCCACCTCCTGTCTTTTCCTTGACCACGCATGGATTTAAACAAAAACAGAATCCCCATGGACCAACTATGGAGGATCATCCAGAAAATTGAGTCGGTCCCACAGGGGGGAGGACAGGGTGAGGCCCCCAGCTGACGGGGGGACACATGGGGCCTTAGACTGGCAGAGAATGGAGATCCAAGGAATGGTCGCTCAGGGATTTGTCTGTTATGTTTACTGATGCGCCAACTGGGACCTGGTATGGGCTTTGGTTTACCAGCACACGGTGCACCGTGTTGCATATTATTTCCAGCAGAGCTGGGACATAATGTTAAGAAGGGGGGGGGGGGGGGTAGAGAAAAGGTACATAACAAAGGAATACATTGCATTGATCTTGATGTATATAGTTATAATTTACACTTAGAATGTTTCTGTACTACAATTAATATTCATTGTAATATCACAGTAAACCAGGGGCAACCCTGAAGCGTAGTACTTAATGAACAATTTGAGAAAAAAGGGTGTATCACAGTAGACCTATAACCATAAAAACCTAATATTAATTCAACTACACCTTTTACAGTGTAGGCTTGCAACGATAACAGAAGTAACAGGCTTAATGCGCCTTCCAAAGCTGGTCCTGAAACGGTGTTGGATTTAGGGAGCGGGGGAGGGGTACAGGAGGGGCGCCCTCTGATTTTCGACAAGAGAACTCCCTGCAAGACCTGCAAATTAATGGCCAGTATTTCGTCACACATAATTGGTTATTGTGATACCAGCACCTAGGGAACTGAGTACATAATTATATAGAACCAGGGTGGCAAACATCGTTGAGCCGTTGGTACCACTTGTTGGTATTGGCACTGCATGGTTTCAAGTCCCATGCAGTGCAGCTTGGAAAATAGGACATTTGGATGACCCCTGAATGGAATTGTGCCCAAATGGTCCACAAAACTGCAGTGGAAGAACATTTAACAAAGTGAACTCAGCCTGTATAAAAAATCGACACAAAAATAAAATAGATATAGCCTCAAAGACCGAGTGACCACCCTCAATGACTCTAATGTCTTTGGTGTTGGTCAGAGATCAGGGCCAGTTGTCCCTGTGCCCACAAAAAGACCAATGAACACGGCGACACGCAGACTCCCCGATGACCAAAAACCCCACACCCTTTTCTTCCCAAGTAGCACTACCCCACAGCCAGGTGGGCGCAGGGGGCGGATCCATGTGACACCGGGTGAAATGCAAGTGCCAGACAAACAATACTTCTTACAGACTTTGGTGACTCTTTAGAACTCTTAGTGTCAATCTTAGTTATGGACCCAATTTATATACTTAAGGCTTGGTTGATAAGTTGTGTTCTTTCATTCAGTATAGATTTACTTTAAACTTGGGGTGTGATAGGCCTATAATATGGATATAGATTGACTTGAATTTCAAATCATGCAGAGCATCTGCGCTAAGATTTAATGATCCTGACTAACTGACCCTGATTGCTACACACAAAATCTGACTGACCAACTGACTTTAAAAAAACAAAACAATGTTATTGCCAATATCACATAAATACATGGCCTTCCTATTGGACAAATGACTGACTAATAGAAGACTCACAATGGTGATCAATATTTGTCAGCCCTTATAAGAATGACCAGGAGTGAATTAGAGTCCACTCTCTGAGCCTGATTCCCCCTCCTGGAGAGGCCTATACTCTCAACCTCCCAGGATCACGTAACGCCAGTCACCAGCGGCCACTGGTACCAGTCAGAACAAAGCCAGTTGTATCCAATAAGGCCAGTCCCCTAGCGGAGGTGAAGGGGACTAATTTCCTTCCGACTTGGGCTCGTTTGTTCAGTCCCTGGTAACGCCTGCCAAGGTTATCTGGCCTAAGTGGTTGAGGGGGGTTGGGGATTGTGCCACTCTCCCCCTCCTCCAGGGTGGACTGGGTCTTTCCTCTCTATGGAAATGGCGTCAAGAGCGTTTGCCGATAGCCCGCTAAGCCGGTATAGGACTCTTAAGGCGGCGGTGCAGGTCTGGTATAAAGGTCACTATACTCAGATCTATTGCTTCCCCATCCAGGCTGGAAGCACTGGTTGCCATGGAGAACTGCAAGGTCAGCACTTTGACTTTGAGGAGCGTTCTTGTCTCTTGCGGTTTCAGGATTGACATTATTGGAAAAAAGTCCCATTTCAAATAAATACTTCCAGGGAAAAGGGATAAAAGAACCTGACACTGCATTGGCCTTTGGTATTACATAACAAAAATGACAGGTACTGTGATATAGAGAGAGGGAAGGGGCCTTTTATGGTTATGTATAGGAGCAGGTGTACTCTGGTTGTTAATTAATTTATTTAATCTAACTGCTGTAACCGAAACTATATACCTAATTTTATAATTAATTAGTGTGTACTACTGGATCATGTCATCTGCTCTGTAACGTATACATAATATTGCCATAGTACCATAGATGAATTCTAATTTTAAGGAGTCCCCTTAAATGTCAAAATCTCACAGTAAGTATTTCTACCTAACAACACACAACCAGCACAGTTATCGGGATGTTTTTTTATTAACGTTAATGTGACGATATAGATTTGTCCAATAAGAAAAGACAATAAATTAATATCAATTGTGTTGAACAGTAAGGAGATATTCTGTTGTAGAGCTCAGCTTTTGTATTCTTATACATAAAATGAATTTACCATGGAAACATGACAAGAGAATGGCCAGTGTCATCAGAATTTACATACTCTATATTTCAATAAAACATGAACATTAAAGCTGAATATACGGTCCCACAGGGTATTTATGTGCAAATGCCTCCTCTATAAACCCATCTCATACAGTATTGAGAATGACAGGGGGAGTGGCGTCTGGAAACTGATAAAGACGGGAGGTAAATCAGCAGAGATCCAAGATGGACGGGCCGTTCTGGCACTCACTCAACACCCCCTATGGTGTAGCTGCTGCGAGCATTCAAAGACAATACTCCAGTGTAAGTTGGTATCAAAGGGTTGGCCTGGGGGCTGGGCGGGCGTGTGAAATGATGGCCTGGGGCGTGGGGGTGTAGTATGGATTCTTGGGTTCTCATTGTGTAAGAGGGAAGGGGTATAGTCTTAAAAGGCTATAGCCATCTGTGCCAAGATGTGCCTACATAGGAGTAAGTGGGTTTGGCATTTGAAACAACTTTTAGAGATGGTGTCAACAGGACATCTGTTTTTCCATATTTTATATGGAGAACTTAACCAATTCATCTATTAGATATTTCTACTGACTGACGATAAAAGGGGGCAGGATTTGAAGAACACTCAAGTCAAGGATATTATGAGCTACACTAACTTGTCTTATGGTATACACATTATTCGAATGTGTTTTATAAGTCTTTTTAAACAGCAACAGTTTCGAGGACAACCGTGATTGTATAAAGGCTTATGCCATTTCATTGTAGATTTTAGATAAACCGCAAACTTGTTCTATATTATAGGCAAAGGTCTGAATGTTGCAGCGGGTACCATTTCTCAAAGTAAACACCCCCTATTTTCAGGTGTGGGGTAGTGAAGTGATCAATGATCATTGAAAGTGGGTGGGAGGTGGTAAGGAGTGTAGGGTGGGTAGGGTAGGGGAAGTAGGGGGTGTAGATCGGAGGTCGGGATATGGGGTAGGGGAGGTAAGGGGCTATAGGGTGGGATAGAAGCGTGGAAGGGTGAAAGGGTTGGGTTTAGGGTGAGGGAAGGTAAGAGTTGTAGGATGGGAGCGGGAGAGGTAGGGCGGGGATGTAAGGAGTGTAGGGCGGGTGTAGGTAGGGGCTGCAGGGAGAAAAGGTGGGGTTTGGTAGCTATAGTGATTATAGGTTGGGGGGCTGGGGGAGGTAGGAGCTGTAGGTTGAGGGATGGAGGTAAGGTAGGGGCTGTAGGTTGTGGGTTGTGGGTTGGGGGAGGAGGAAGGTAGGGGCTGTAGGTTGTAAGATAGGATATAGTAAGCCTCATGGCTATTTCTTGAGATAAAAACTTTGATTGTACAAGTGTGTGTTTTCCTGCCTTACTATCACGTTCGTTATACATATTCATTAGTCCAAAATCTTTGTGTCACCTGTACGGAAGATCACATGTATGTGAGTATGGTTTAATAAATAAATGGAAAAAAAGATTGGAGCTGGGGTTGGGAGCCGGGAGAGGTAGGGGCTGAAGGTGGGGCTCTCTCTGTGTGGCGGGCCCAGATAGACACGTCGACCAGCAGAGATGTATGGCTTTCCATGCACCTTGAACTCGATTAGCTTCGGGTGGGCATGCAGGTAGCGATCCGCGCCGAGTAGGGAGGGGGCGGCGGGGGTGGGGAGGGGAGGGGATTGTTACTGCGGTAAGGGGAGGCATAGGGTCTTTTCTCAATGTCCTACATGTTGTTTCAGCATATAGGCCTACATCATATGCTCCCATCTTGTATGATCTGCCTGAAATTATCACGTTTATTCGTATAATTATAGAGTGAATCCCCGAAACAACTTTAAATCTGATGTATGGTTTTTAGGAGTTAACATAGTCAATAGGCCATTATGGCTTTCAGTGAGATTTTTGATAAAGATTTATTGAACAAACTGTACGTTTTCCACACCCTATTGCATTTCCAATACTCAGTCTCCTTAATAATACATCCAAAGAAATTTCCAGTTAACCAATGTCAGGCGTCAACAACATCACTCTTTCCTCTATCAACTGACTACCCAACATACGCATCGACCGCCATATATCACATCCTAGTCAGAACCCACTAGGTGGCGCTGGGCGGTAACTGGTCTATTGACAGGCTGGTGGGTGGTGGGCAGGGGGTGACCACATAAATCAGGCTGGCCGCTGACGGTGGTGTTAGACCGGCAGGCCGGCCGTCGGGGATCACCGGCCATGAAATATTCGCTGGGTGGCGGCGATCCGATGGACCTCAGGCCTGGGCTGATGGATCTCAGCTACAAGTACCCGGCCTGTAGGTGGGTAGGGAGGGCCGGGTGGACGGCGGAGAGTTTGGGTTTGTTTGTTTTTTGTGTGTAAAAAAATAAATTTCTCTATCCATAATATGTAAGATCTAGTACAACCATATTATAAAAACCACCACAAAATGGTAATGATGTTTAACTTAAACACAGGTTTAGAAAATATTTCCATTAGTTCAATTAGCCCTGGCGTTGTGCATATCAACAGACCAATCACCCCCTCAATCACTTTAATGTAAGTAAGATATCAATGTTACAATATAACTCAATTTTGTCTGCAAGGGAAAATATCCCCCGCCCTAAAAATACAACGCGGCAAAAACAACAACAACAACAACAACAACAACAACAACAACAACAACAACAAAAGGAAAACAAAGAAAACAAACAAGACAACACAAAAACCATCCATTATATCAACAATTTCACCATTATACCTGATTTCATGCGTTTACAGTCGGTTCTCTATAAATGCCCACCGCCGACAAGGACGGGCAGTATTGTAGGCCGGGGAGTGGTTTGGGTGGGAGTTAGGGGGCCTGGTGTGGTGGGTAGGGAGTGGGGTACATGTTACTGGGCCCTCCTGGGCATGCATCAAGTGTGCCACGACCCCTGCAGGCCTGACATGGTTGATGAGACCAACCCAGCTCCCAGCACCTTGGAAATTAGACGTTTTCAGCCAAACCCCCTTTCGGGCTCCATTTCCTCATTTTATAGGCCCATAAAATATCACCCAGAATGCCTTCAGTG
Source organism: Lepidonotus clava (assembly GCA_936440205.1). Classification (NCBI taxonomy): domain Eukaryota; kingdom Metazoa; phylum Annelida; class Polychaeta; order Phyllodocida; family Polynoidae; genus Lepidonotus; species Lepidonotus clava. The sequence continues at coordinate 10,206,149 of OW387142.1, read as the reverse complement.
ATTTGCTCAAGTGAGCAGCTTTAGCTATGGACATGTTCTTTGAGATGATATGATTCATATAGATTGATTCATTTAGATAGCTTGGCATGCCCTTTTGTAAATGTGTTTGCTTGTTGCTTTTAAACATTATTTCCTTATTAAACTTTGAAAAGTAGAACATGCAATCGTATAGTATCTGTGTTATCTAGTTATCGTCAGTTCGTATACATTTTGCATGTACCATATTGTTATATCATCTTTCATGACAAACCATAGCTGTTTGAAATAAGTTCTTATTACTAGTTACTTTCCGTATGTACTGGAAAAAACAGTACCGCGGACTTTAAACCTTTAACCTTATAGTAAATTCAGTCAAGTACAACTTAATGTACAAACACGATAACATTTTATTTAAGTGCTCTCAGCACCTTTGACATTTCCCCAATCTCACTACTAACTTTCCATATGTTTGCCCTTTATCCTTCATCAGCTGCGAGTGAAACTTGTATTAATCATATGATTATTAACTTTGTCTGTGAGCTTTCCCAAAAATGTCACGAGAAAACTATTTCAATGTCTTTAATGAGCAGCATGTGCCTGTCTTTGTCTTCTGAAGCTTTGTCCAATTTCTTCCACTAACTACAGTGACTGTCAGACTAATTTGTTTCTGGGGAGAAGGCACGGGATAGCAATCAGGCCTCTGTCATACAGTTTGAGGGAAAAAAACAGCAGTGCACTTTTGCTAATAACTCAGACAACTATAATGAGAATCCTGAAACACTTGTGTCTTTGGAGAACATATAATTCAGTGCTAATGGAATGTTTTGACTAATAATCCACATCCTCCTGCATTAAGTCCGTGAGAAGGGAGCCCGTGCCGTAAGAGCATTAAAATCGTGGATTTTAATGGCTCTAATTGTTCCTTTGTTGCGCCTCAACAATGGCTGTGACAATTAAATGAAGGGAAGTTGACAATTAACTTCGTATATGTATACGTTTATCATCTCAAAACCTCTGGGGAAAAGAGCTCTGTTCCGCTCGCGTCACGAACCAATAAAAAAAAAGAAGTTTAAGAGAAGTAAACTTTATGACCTTTATAGTCGGTAAAGCTGCTCCCATATTTGGTTAAAAGCTAAGGATTGGGGTCCCAGGCAAGCATACAACGTTATTTTAACGTTGGAGTAATGTTCTGTTAAGTTCTGTTTTGGTTCTTGTTACATTGTTTTGATGGCACCCAATAGCGTCTAGCTGGAACTTAACATTGTGGCGTTGCTTAGGTTATTCACATGCTTGTTATAACATTCTATATTGGTAAGGTCTTATAAGGTCACTATAATATTATCATAACAACTTCTCAACTTCAATATAATGTTATCATTAATTTTAGTGAGTCTCAACCTTACGTGAACTCACCTAACTGTTACGTGAAACTTAAGCAAGTTACAGACTGACCAAAAAAGTATGGTCACAGAACGTGCCCATTTCATCCCTACTTGCCTGGGGTATAGTAGGAGCAGGGCAGGGGTAGCTCTGACTCAACTGACTGTCCTGAGTTAACTTTATTTAGGGCGGGCCCAGGGGACCAATTCCCAGCCCCGTAAATCACACTGGGAGATATTCGCCATGCCTACAACATTACCCGTCCATTACCAGCTGTCTATGAGAGAATTGTTGCTTTCGGAGTTGATGGTGTGGGTCCTGCAGCTGGTGGAGGCAGCCGGGGGAGGGGTACTTTTACTGGAACCAAGGGTACCCCAAGCAGAACAGTTTTGAGGAAGGGATATGGTTACAAAGTTGTTATGGTTGATTTCGAGATAATACAGAAAGCCTTTAAATCTACTGTCAGAAATGCCTTATGAGGATAGTATCATAATATGCAGTGCACATCCGAGGGGGGGCTTTACGACCTATAGGGGATCGTCACGTACCGAGGGCGAAGCCGGAGCTTCGTACGATCCCGATGGGTTGTATTCTCGGATTCGGTTATCCGGGCATTTGGTAGAGGTGGCGCTGCAGTAAGGTGTGAACGTTGGTGAATACAACCCCATAGACACAATGCTTAAGAAACTGACTTTTTTAGACTTTGGATGGATATATAGGTGCCAGTGGCCCAATTTTCACATATGTTTTTCATTTCATATTCAGGAATATCTTATGAAAATTTGAGATTTTAATAAGTAGTATAAGTATATCTTTTAAATGTATAATCATTTCCCGCCTCCCCTCCCCCTAGCCTTATCAGCAGTATCTAGGGAGTTGTTGTCACCAAAGAAAATGGTGGAGATAAGGCAGGGTACATAGCAACGAGGGGGTCCCGAATCCGAGAATGGCCAACCGAGGACGCCCCCTAAGGTTCTTCTTTATTTCATCACCCAAGAAATACTCAAAATGAGTTAAAAATACAAAGAATGATGAGCGGTATGTACGGCCCCACAATACGCACCGCCCTCAATATGCACTGCTCGTCAGTCAAGTGGGTGATAAATTTAGACAGCAGTCTTTCTTCAGCTATAGAAGGACCAGTTGGAGAGATTATTAACCCTGTATTATTGGATGTAGGCAAACCTAGCTGATACATAGCACAGGGCCACAGTTTAGAATAAAATGCGCAGCGTAACATTGACAAGAAGGACTGCGAACCCAAGCTGCTTAAACAACTTATGTGACATTTAAACACAACCTGCTGTACTTCTGAGTAAATTATTCCACAGTTTTGAATAGGCCAACCCCTACTTAAAGACTAAGTGCCCCCCAGCGCACATTCCCCTTCTCCCCAGAGGCGAGCAGCTCATTGTGGTGGTCAGCTTGAGGGTGAGCTGCTCCCCGGTCTCTGAGTGATGACCCACCCTGGCCAGGGGTCTGCTGAGGGGTGGGTAGTGGTCAGGGGGTGTGGTGGGGGAGAGGGGGAGGGGTGACTTCAGGGGGTGTGGTGGGGGAAGGGTGTGTTGGGGGGGGGGGGTGGGGGTGAGTGGCCAATCGGCGCTGACTTATGGGCAGGTCGGTGACCAGCGCCAGAGACAGCTGAAACAAAGCCGCCTTGCCAGGAACCAGCAGGTGTCTAGACAGGAAAGAAAAGGCGCGGTTAGAACAGAGAGATGAAAGGATGGGTCCCCATGTACCACCCAGCCTGCCGTCACTAACCGCTCCCTCCCATACGTCAGGGGCTAACCCCGACACCCCCACACGTCCGTCTCTGGCCCTAAGACCTACACCCACTGGGCGATTTTTACACAGTCGGTCGACTAATCCACTATATAATCGGCTGATTTTAAGAGTAGAATAGGCCGACTTTAGCGCCAACTCATATCAAACTTACACATTCCAATACGATATACATACAGATGATCATAGGAGTTGGCTGATTTTACCACCGACTCGATTGCCGACTGTATAACCGACTGTATAAAGTCACTTGGTGGGTATATGGCTTAAGACCTAAGCCCCAACCGATGAAGGAATAGGGCTTTCAGTGCCTCCCAGACTGGCCTTTTACAGCCTAATTGGCTCCGTCTAACACATCAGTAAATTAACAAACCACCTGTTCCTGCTGGGTCTTTACTATTTATAGACACGTCCCAAATGGATGGACTATAAAAAGGGACGTTGTCCTTGATCCTTTGGATTATTGAAAGTGAGATTGAAGCCTGCTGTGTTTTATTTTATTTTGAATGGATTCATTATAGGGCACATTCACGCAGGATCCTTATATATACAGGTTATATGGTACTATCTTGATCAGAACAAGAGATGAGTACATACGCAAGGCTGCCTTTGCTCTTATTCTAATTCAATTGCTCTTTGGAATGAGTGCATATTGAGCAGGCGAACCTAACAGCCCGTATTGTCTTTGTAACAACAGAAACCTTCAGAAATGTGACATTTGATATGCTTTATAGGCCACTATGAGATCGAAAGAAGCGGTCCCATTGTACGGTAATACAGCCACAGCCAATATGTGCATTCCCAAGAATAATCCCGGGAAAACAATCACTAAGGAGTGTAAAATGATTCTCATCTACTCTCCTCGCTCTCTGCTGCTACCTACTATTGCTCACTATGATCCACACCACTACTACTACTGGCACTACTATCACCACTAATAATCCTGATGCCCTTGGCAACTAATCTTTTCTATAACACACTGATCTCCCCCATCTGCCCCTAAAGCACGGCATTATCACATTAGGGGTTTGTGCTCTCTTTGCCAACTGCTGCTTCTTATTCTGCATCCTGCACGCCAAGTCTGAGGGCACTTTTGATTCCCCCCTCAATGACAGACTTTTGAAATCAGTGTGATTTTTCTTAAGTACTCTAGATGAGCATTATCAGAGTGATTTTCTCTATTCTCTGGATGAACATTTAATACTAGTGGAATGGTTTTATCTTTCTCTAGAAGAGCATTAGCAGAGTGATTTTTCTCTTTCTCTAGAAAAGCATTAGCAGAGTGATTTTCCCTTTCCTCTGGATGATAATTAATTACCAGAGTTTATTCCTGAGCTTGATTAGAAGTTATATGATACTCTGCTGATGGTTGATATATCCTTGTCTGGCTGCAGGAGGGCCAGGACCAGGCAGGGTCCGATGGGGAGGCCCCTGGAGCAGTGAAGGCCTACGCCTACCGCGACCCCCGCGACCCCAGGGGTCATGACCCGAAGGAGTCGCAGCGACATCTACCGGCGCGCCATCGCCTGCTGTACGACCCTGTACAGGGGACGATCTCCAAGCACACACGTCTCACGGAGAAGGACCTAGAGGTGGGTAGTTGTAGCAGCACTGCTGCGATTGGAGATGGTGGAGGTGGGTCATTGCCGGCGACCTGCAAGGCTGCAATTGCCTATCGCAGCAATGATAACAGCCATGCAATCGGCCTTAACAGCAATAATAACAACGCGGCGAATGATTATAGCAGCAATAACACCAGCTGTGGTGGGATCCAAGGCACAGGTGGCCGCTGCCGGCCTCCACTCGGGAGTATATCCAGGGTGGGGGAGGAGGCATCGACGCCAGGCAACAGCCACCGGTGTCGTAGTAATAGTAAAAACACCACCATGACACCGTCACCACTCTCACCACTACCACCACCACCACCGCCACCACCTGAAGCACCACCGGCGCCACTATCCCCACCACCACCTCCCCAGGCCTCGGCTAAATCCTCCTGTGTGGTCCCTGTTAAACCAAGTTCGAATCCTAAGGTGTCCCAGCCTCAGGTGGGAGGTGGTTATACCCCAATGAGCAGCTCACGGCGCCCAGGCCTGGCAGATCGAGCAGCTCACCACCAGCTCACTCCACTAACCACAGACCTCACGGCTCTCACCTTCTCCAACCCGGGCTTCTACGAGGGCCAGGAACCGCCCTCTAACACACGGCAGACCTCGGCCGTCTAACAATACTTAGAACACCTCCTGGCACTACTCACGGCCTTTTAATGCTTGATTCTGCGATCCAACCTTAATATATAATATGAAATGGAAGATTTACTTTCATCATATATACATTATTATAAAACACGTATTATGCCTAATAACCCCTCCAGGCACTATTGATATGACGATCTTTTTCTGCTTTAATTTTGCAATCCTATCGTATTATTGCAATGAAAGATTCCCTTTTATCATCACGTTTGTGACACATTTATGACGTATACATTTTCACTTATACTTACTACATATAATTAGACAGGCCTGGGATTTTTACCTGCCATTTTATCCCCACATGTATCTTTCCACTAATATTATTTATGTGTGTTCTGTATATATACGAATATATAATTAATGTTGTAATTACAACTCCTCACATACTGCTTTATTTAAGACCATTCTTGAATAGATTAATCCCTGATTACTTGTAACTTACAGCTTCAATGCTGCACATATTGCTTTCTTTCCTGCAAACACAACTATCATGTAACAAAAAAAAGCATCAATCACACGAGATAACGCTGGCTGCAGGATGTATTGACCAAGCCTGGCCTGTGTTGGCCGAGAGTGGAGCATTAAGTGAATGTAAATAGTGGGTCTGCTGCAGCGTCAGACATGTATTCCACTACGCGATTCTGACCTCTGAAAATCGTCCACTGAAAATTGGGAAATTTCTCGGTTCCATGGAGATAAAACAGAAAGCCATGCATGTTACATACCATTCGAAAGACAATTTCAAATCCTTTCTAATGATATATGACATGGCTATGATTAGTCCATACTCCTATTTGCGATTTTCAAAATGCGAGTAAACAGAAAATTGCCCACTGAAAATTTGGAAAGGAAATATTACAGAAACCCACGCATACTACATACCATTCGAAAGACAATTTCAAATCCTTTCTAATGATAATGTTACATGACTATGATGAGTCCATACATTTCAAAATCGGGAGTAAAAAAATCGGACAGTGGAATACAACCTTGAGACGTGAGGCGGCGGTCAGAGACCCCCAGCGCCCCCTGCCGCCACCCACCCAAAGCACGGGACAATGCCGCCGGTTCCCGCAGTCGTAAGTAGCATATAGAAAGATACACCTGCACCTGGCTGGGTACCAGCGAAACGCATGCGTAGAGTGTGTTTTTTTCCTGGATGGATCCTGTTCATGTTCGCGCCTCTTCTCTTCCTGTTCCTGCTCCTGCCCCCAGCTGCTGTAGACATAGCATCCTTTAACCTCAGTCAGGGGGGCCCAGGCTTTCGCCAGGTTATTTGTGGCTAATGAATTTTTAACCCCCGAGCGTAAAGGAAATGTATTGGACGCCGGGCGAGGCGACATAGGTCTTGCCGCGCTCAAGCGGCCTGCCCATAGGTCGCGCCACTAATGGCCCTGCCGGTAATGTTTATTCGGGCCGGTCCCAGCGGCATTTCACATTACCGGGCCGAGGCCCAGGCCATCAAGGCGGGGTACCTCCCACCTGCGGACCCCGGCCGACTCTCCCTGTACTCCCACCCACAGCCCGGCCGGCGCCAGCCTGCCTGCCTGCTGCCCGCGAAGCGCCACCCACAGGCAGCAGTATTCCTGCTCTTCTTTTACTGCCCACTAGCCCTTGCTCCGTTTCTGCTTTCATTTGTCTGCGGGTTACACTGTGCCCATAATTTTAAGTCTCTCCTGCTCTTCCCCACCCACCCACAACCCGGCGCTAGCCTGCTGTCCGGTCGCGTCAAATAATGAAAGCCCTTCGCCTACTGATATTCTTTTACTGCCCACTTTACTGTCAACCGAAAGCTCCCCCATGCTCTTCTCTTGCTATACCCACTTGGCCCTGATCCCTACTCTGCTGTTCCTCCCATCAGTCACCTTACTGCCCATTTCCCACAGCTCCTTTCTTTACTGCTCCTGGTATCAGTCTTCGCATTAAATGCCCATTCACGGCCTCCTCCTACTCTTCCCGTGCTCCAGCTTCCTTCTTTACTAGTATTTTCACCAGCGCCAATTTTGATGCCCATTTTACCACCCACTTTACTGCAAGAATACGTCCCTGCTGCTCCCCTAGTCTTACTGTGATTTGCACATACCCCCTCCTTTTCACTTTCGTTCTTACCTATTTCTGACCATATAAATGCCTATTCTATTTTCACCCAGCAACATAACCTCTATCCTGCTCCTCCCCTTCAAACACACCTATCCCTTCATCCTCCTATTACGAACGAAAAAAAAACAATACCTCTGAAACTTCAAAGCACTGCAAATCTTATAGTGATTATGACCTGATAAATGAGAGTACATGTGAATACGTTTTATTCAAAGCACCGGGACGGAATGAGTACATTTAGCAACAGAGCTAGAGCTGCGTCCTGCTCCTTAATCAGTTAATCCTTCACTGAATACAACCTTTCACCGCCTCCCTTCCCTTCACCCATCCTTCCACTCCTGCCTTTTCTTCCCATCCCTCCCACCACCACCCACCCCGTCCTGCTATACCCGCCTCATCCCCTACCCCCAGCGCTCTCTCTCCCCGTACAAATGTTGACCAGGCCGCAGTGAGCCCTCCTTCTGTCTCCCCAAGCCGCCACCAGGGAGCGCGCCGACTGCTGGTCCTCGGCAGGTCTTTGTCACGTGGCCCTGCTATTATGGGCTGGATCTGCTGGTCGGCGGAAGTGGTCGCTTGTTTAAGGTCGGCGTGGTCAATACGGGTTGGTGGGGGTGGCGCGATGACCGGTAATACTGCGGTAATCTGGGACTGACCACCCGCCTCGAGGAATGGTCAACTGCGGGATGGGGGGTCACTCCTACCTTATTATTGTGTAGGTTGGTTGGTTCTGGGTTACTTTATGCCCTAATCAACTGTCATAGTTTTTATCAAGGGCGGTAATAACTTATATGTATAGATCTGGGACAAAAGAAACAACCAAAAAACCTGAACATTTTCTGTCACCTCCTGATAGTTCATCTGGTCCTATGTTCTCGTAAATTCACCAAAATGCAACTCTAGTGGCATATTCAGAGTGTAATGACAATAATCATGTGGTCTTTTAATGTGCAAAACTTCATGATTATAGCCAGAACTCTTAACTATCACTATGTCAGAATAAAAGGAACACAAAATGAGCTTTTTCTTGCTGACCAGATCTATAGGTGATATGGGGCAGATACATAATTTCAGAAAAGGGGAGGTCCACATATAGGCTAAATACTAAAACTTTGCACTTTAATGCATGCATGCATGACGTTTTTTTACTCTTTGCGAAGTTTTAGTCCCCACCAAAAGGGGTGAGCCGGCGCCCCCCCCCCCCCCCCCCCTTTGATCCGCTCCTGATGGTGAATGGACTACCACCTCTGCATACTCTTCCTCTGTATTGCAGTTTCGACTTGTCATGAAAATATAAACATATTTCACACATATTTCCTCGAAGAGCTATTAAATATTTCACACAAGTCCCCTTAAAGGACTATTAAATATATTTCCCCAGGGTTATTCATAAGCAAAACAATGAATATGATGTAAATGTTTCATACTTTCCATTAAAAATCGAATAGATTTTCCCATCCATCAAAACAGATACATCAAGTGTAAAAAGCAAGCAAAGTCATACATCATGCTATGACATAAAATGCATGTGACAAAACATAGGATTAGCTAATGGTCAAAGCAATTTCCCCCTAGAGGCCTCTGCAACCTGCATTGTAGCTCCCAAGGGCTATACCACGACGGTAGCATTTACCATGCAAATGCCCCCCTCCCTGTCCCCAGTTGCCTAGCGCTCAAACTCCGCATCCCTCACACTCCTCCAAATGAATGGTCGCCCAGAGAGAAGGTGCAGCTTTGATGCTCTCAATGAAAACCGCATTAAAGGTTATTTGCTAGCACCACATTCAACAGGTTGCCGTTTACACCGAGCGGAAGCCGTGCTAGTTCCTGAAAACTGTACGCAAAAGCCGGATCGGTCACTAGAAGCCAAGATGGTTCTTGGAAACCGATTTATTTTTTTTTACTGAAGGCCAGGGCTGCGTTCTTGAGTGCCAATTTTTAACCCTGTTTTGGCTAACTTATATTTTTAGACCCTATTTGAGAGTGGTGCATTCTTGAGTGTTGGTTCAGTCTGCCTCTCTTAGATAACAGCTAAAAATATCTCTCTATATGGCATTTAAAACCGTTCTCAAGTGCACCAGAAATAAGTCTAAGTTAGTTGAGAATGGGCTATTTTTGGCTCCAATGTAAAACACCTCTCAGCCAACAATAAGTGTCCATGAATTTGTACAAAAATGTGCAACTACTAAAGAATGTGTTAAAACATTAGAAAGAAAGTACTATATTCTGAAAGCTGAGATGTTATGCTAGAGTTACATGTAAGTAAAATACAAAAATTTTAACTTAAAACCCAATAGAATAGTGTTTAGAAAGCCTCTGTCCCATATTCAGTGAAGAGAGTGTCTGTATGCTAAGATACCTCTGTTAGGCACAACTTACTGGGGTACAAAGGTGCACCTGAGATGATTAGGTAACACTGGTGCCAGTGGTCGTTGAGACTGGTGCCAGCAATTATAGCCCCTCAGTAGTCAATGGTCCTTCACCTGTCAATCACAATTAACTGTCTGCCCATTGTCTGGGTGCACCAGAAGGGCCCTGACAATGATCATGCTCTAATACACACACTTCAACTTTTTCCTGGCATTTTTTGGTATCTAAATCATTATGAAATAGGTGAAATCATACACCAATGTAAAGCCAAAGGAGTAAGCTAATTTTTGACATAGCTTATACATAAAATGATCTAATATTTCCTGAGAAAATATGTGAAATATAGAAATACATGTGTTTTCAATGTGCTAAGGGAGGAGAAGGTCCCCCAGGAAATATTAGTCCTGTGTGTGTATTGCACCAATTGCCCTTAACCCAATCAGACCTGACTTATTTTTGGCTCTTGGCAACACCCCCAGATAACTTGGCCAGTTAAAAATAAGTCAGCTAAGCCAGCAATGGGGTTGAGTCAGGAACGCAGCCCAGGTTATGTTCTCTTTACTGGAGGCCTTTTTCTTCTTTTTTAACTGGAAGCAGTCTTCTTTTTTACTGGAAGAAGGGGTTTTACTTGAAGCCAGTTTCCTTATGGGAAACCAGAATCATTACTGGAAGCTGGTTGTTTTCTGTTACTGGAAGCCATATTTTCTTTTACTGGAAACCGGGTTTGTTACTGGAAACCACTTTATGTCTGGCAGCATAGCGATTAGTTAAAGGGAGCAAGATTGGTTACATAAAGTCTATGCATGGGTACTGTAAACCAGAGATCGGTTACAAGGACCCAGACTGGTTCCGGAAATCCAGATTGCATTCTCCGAGTCCCAGCAACAAAATAAATCATCCCGTCGTTGAAAGCGTCATTTAGTGAGTCAATTTGCCGAGCACTCGACCAGTCCATATGTCCCTGATTTGATTTGGGGACTGGGGCATGACCCGGCATCTTCATGCATCCTACCCCTCAAGTGCTTCCCTACTTATCGAAAGTCAGATGCTACCTCCCCACTACCTCCCCACTTGTCCAAGGTTATTTAACGTTGAGGATCGATTTTCATGCATAGATTCATAATTTTTCAATTATAGAACGGAAAAAATGTCTCTGGACGTGGAATTGACAATCAAGTACGTGTATTACTGTATTTGAGTCAGTATGAGAAACCAGCCACATGCGCCCAACATTAAGCCCCCAAATTGAATATACGAACCGAAAATAACTGTACAAAAACGCCAATGAAGCATGTGCCTTAATGACGACCAATAAGCCGTGATTAACTCCTGGGTCGTCAGGGTCTGCGCATTAGTGAGATATCAAAAAGTGGGTCAATCACCCCCAGGTATTGGAGAGGCCTGTTAATGCGCCCATGATGCGTCATTGGGGTCAGAGCATTAATTGATCCGGCCCCGGGATCCCCAGCACTATGGGCGTCAGATGCGGCGGGTCGCACGGCCCTGAGACGGGCCCTATACCGCATTCGGGAGAGGGCCCAGTGGGCGCCGCCATATTGAACAAGGGGATAGTCTGATTGGCTGATAAGGCCCGCTTGTCCACCCACAGGTAGTGGCACCAAAGGTGAGACGCATGCGCAATAAGGACTCCCGAATACGGTAGAGCAAATATTGTATCCCAGTATCAGATTTCACTCACGATTTTCAAAATCACGAGAAGGAATTCGCGCTTAACATATAAGTGTTACATATCATTAGAAATAAATCATTTTGAATTACCTTTCAAATGATATGTAACATGCAGGGGTTCATGTAATATTCCATGAAATATCTTCATTGAAATTTTTGAAATGACCAAATTCTCAGTAGTCAAAAATCGCCTAGTGGAATTCTAGCTTCATGCGGAGCAGCTCAAGGGTATTAGAGAGCAGCTCGTTGTCAGTGTAACCTCAGCACTGTAGCCCCCGGCAGACCAATACTCGGCCACTAATTATGCACTCACCATTTTCGCCAGATTCTGATCCCCACTCCCTAAGGTTACATTTCGACGTGCTCAGTCAGGCATAACGTAGCAGGAGGGCACCATGTGCGATCCCATCCCCTCCTTTTCAAGTAATGATAAAAATGGAAAAAATATTTTCCATTAATTCAATAACTGCTTAGAATAATACAATAGGCCCCAATCTCTTGCATCAAGTATTAATTCGCCTAACCCTACATGAAACACTTCCGTTGGTTTGTGCATTTAAGTGTTTTATTACATTATAGCCATACAACCAGCACTTCCGAAACTTTGATTTTGCTTTGAATACATTAAGGGCCTTTGTAATGTGTTTCCATTTCTTAGAATCTTCCCCAATATAATATACGTTAAAGTGATGGCAGGCAAGTGGAATAGGTTTACAATGCGGAAAGGTTTCCGAGCCCACCCTCGAACTGTTTAATATGGACCTCAGCCCTGGACAGACCTGACCACTCAACCCTATTTAATTAAGACGTAATTAATGGTCGGACCCCATCCACACGTCACCAACCCGTCAGCTGCATTCCCTCACAGTCTCCACGGAGCCTTGAACACAAATAACGACCCAGTGTTGTACTCAGGCCAAATCCCAAACCCAGTGTCCCCTCAAAACCCCTCCTTCCCATGGTTGGACATCGCCATACCAAGCAGATGTAATTTGCTCTATTGCCTGCAATTTACCTTAAGATATTTGCCAGTATTATAAACCTAAATCATAACAATATCATTTTGGCATTTTTTTTCAACCATTATTGGTCTGGCGGGCAAACATTTTACAGCCCAAATAACACTGATAAGAACACCAAGGTCTCTTTGGGGTTTGAGGTAGGACTGATCCTACACAAAATGAAGCCAAAAACCCCACGGAGAGGTCCCCCTTAATAAGTTATTAAAGCCAACTAGCAGGTACCTGGGCCCCTCCCCACTCACTGACCGGGTGAGTAATCATTCCCAGGCATGACTATGAGCTGCTCGGAGCTGCTCAGGGCTGCTCATGAGTCGTTAAGGTAACGAGCCACATTTACATAATGATATAAAGTCACAATGAGTCGCTCGTTCTCCACCTTTAGGCGACTAATCCCGCCGTAATTAACATCCCATTGCTTGCTGTAGCAGCTACTGATAATCCATTTTTCGCTTTCCATGGGTGGTCTTTTTTGCCTCATCGGACGAACTTTTGTCGGTGTGTAATGAGCTAGGAAGTTAGTTTGCATGGAACTTACATACACTAATGCAGCTTGGCTATGAGACTAACAGGAAAGCGAACCAGTGTGTGATAAAAATTATAGCTATACCAATGAGGCGAGTCCAGCTATATAGCCTATAGCTTGTATGTATTTTACCTAGAATGTCTATTCATATTTTAATAGATTAAAAGTTTGATTAGAGTGCATGGACTTGCTGCCATAATGGACCAAAGAAGGGTAGAAAAACCTGTATTTTCTTTACAATATTTACCCACATCAAATCATAGAAGCTGACCTCCAACCGTCAAGGCAGGGCATACTACCAACTTCCGGTGGGATTCTGATTGGTGGAATTCATAACCCTCATACCGTACATGCCATAAAGCCGGCGAAACCCTGGAAACAAATAACACCACGTTCAGCACCAGGGGGCGGTGACTGCTAACCCTCAGTGTTGTGGGGCGCCGTGCGCATTGACGCATACTTTCCATTTCTGCCATAATGAACTGCTCGCGACCGACCCTCATAAATCAGGCCTAAAACGAGCTGCTCACTAAAGGCTCGGGGTCAGGGGAGGAGTCCCCGGGGGTCGGCCGGCCCGCGACACCGCAATATGGCCAGGTGACCTGCATGGCAGTGACGGAGTATCGGAAGGGAGGGAGATGGTGGGGAGAAGTGGGGATGGAGGGGATGAGGGGGTGGGGTATGAAGGGAGAGAAGAGGGGAGAAAGGGGGAAATGGTAGGGAGAACAGGGGAGAAGATACCGTAATATGGCTAGGCGACCCGCACGGCACTGACGAAGTATTGCGCGGAGGGGAGGGAGGATGGCGGGTGGGAGAAGAGGGGAGAAGGAGAGAGGGGGAAGCTGTATACAGGGAGAGATGAGGGGAGATAGGAAAACATGGGAGAAGACACAACAATATGGATAGGTGACCTGCATGGCAGTAACGGAGTATTAGGGGGAGGGGAGGGAGAAGGCTGGGAGAAGAGGGGGGATATGAAGAGGATGAGAGGGCGTGTATTAAGCGAGAGCAGAGGGGAGAAGGGGAGAGAAGACGTCGCAATATGGCCAGATGACCCGCATGGCAGTGACGGAGAATAGAAGGGAGGGGAGGGAGGGGGGGGGGATAGTAGGGAGAAGAGGGGAGATGGGAGGGAGAGGAGAGGGTATGCTAGGAGAGAAGAGGGGAGAAGGGGGAGATGGTGGAGGAGAACAGTAGAGAAGACACCGCAATATGGCCAGGTGACCAGCATGGCAGTGACGGAGAATAGAAGGGAGGGGAGGGAGGGGGGGGGATAGTAGGGAGAAGAGGGGAGATGGGAGGGAGAGGAGAGGGTATGCTAGGAGAGAAGAGGGGAGAAGGGGGAGATGGTGGAGGAGAACAGTAGAGAAGACACCGCAATATGGCCAGGTGACCAGCATGGCAGTGACGGAGAATAGAAGGGAGGGGAGGGAGGGGGGATAGTAGGGAGAAGAGGGGAGATGGGAGAGGGAGAGGAGAGGGTATGCTAGGAGAGAAGAGGGGAGAAGGGGGAGATGGTGGGGGAGAACAGTAGAGAAGACACCGCAATATGGCCAGGTGACCCGCATGGCAGTTGCAGAGTATTGGAAGGGAGGAAGGCAGGGGGATGGTGGGTGAGAGAAGAGGGGAGAAGGAGAGATGGTGGGGAGAAGAGGGGAGAGGGGGAGATGGTGGGGAGAAGAGGAACAGTGACGGAGTATTGAAGGGAGGGGAGGGAGGGGGATGGTTGGGAAAAGGAGGGAAGGGGAGTGAGAAAACAGGGAGAGAACAGGGGAGAAGAGGAGAGGCGAAGGATTGAGTATGTAGGGAGAGAACAAGGGAAATAATAGGAATAAAGGAGTGGGTTTGCAGGGAGAGGAGACATGGAAATGGGATAAAGGTAAGGAAACAGGAAAATGCTGAACCAAAACACAAGCAAGGGATTGAAAGAATAGGGAGGGAGTTATAGTTAGGGAAGAGGGGAGGATGGGAAAGAAATGGAAATAGACAAAGTCAAAGGGAGGAAGGCAAAGGGGTTCTGGAAAAATATGGAAGGGTTGGTGGTAGGGAAGGGGAAAGAAGGATGGGAAAGAAAGAAGAGAGGGTTGAAAGCAGTAAAAGGTTCAAGATAGGTCAAAGGCAACATGGGAAAGGGTCTGAACAGTGAGACACGGAAGTAGGGAGACGAAGGATGAGGAAGGTGGCCGGGCAGGGTGTGATCTAAAACTTTAATTTTTTTAATTTATTTCTATTTGGGTCTATGGGTTCAGCTTTGCTGATCTTCCACCCGCTCCCACACTATAGCACAAGAGGAAGGAATGAGAAAAGAAGGGAGCGGAATAGAAGAGCAACAAGATGGAACCCGGAAGACGTATTAGAAATAGTCTAATACAAAGGGAAGGGGTGACAAAGGACTGACTCCAGCTTCTGTAAACTCCCACCAGGCGGCGGGGGGACTCCTCCCGTACTACCACCTGCATCCATCATGCACTGCGGCAGGCAGGCGGACTTCCACATCCGCTTCCGGTGGCCCTTTTCCCCGATTACCAAACACTTCGTCCCAGAACACATGAAAGCCAGCAGCATTTAGTCCCACTAATTTCCAGCCTGAACTCCCCGACAAAGATTTACTCTCCTTCCTGTTGAATTAACAATGATGTTGGTCGGGCGCCACGGGAGCAGCAGCCTAGGGAGGCAGTTCACACAAGTAGGAGCAGGGGGTGTACTTAGTCTCTGAAAATGTGTCCTGTATATAAACAAGGAGGGCAACCAACCTATCCACCCACTAAGAAACATTGTGTGAGTGGACGTTCTCCATCCCCATTCCTTGGAATCTGGTACATGTACATGAAAGGTTCTCTAAAATCAAGCTGACATAACTTTTTTCATGAATTCTATTATCTTGTTTTTTTGTGTACTTTATGTATATTATTTTCGATTAAAAATGTAATGATTATAAATTAAAATGTAAGTAAATACAATTTAGATATTTTTCCTTAAGGTGTGCAATGAGTATCCCTCTTTCTTAAAGTTCTGTTAGTCCTTTACAACCGCAGCTTGATACGTCGATTGCGGTAGAGTTTCCATACTGAGTGCTCTCCCCTAGGTAATGCTCCCAACCAGAGCTGCTCCAAAGTGCACGAGGTACAGACAAAAGCCTTGAAGGACGAGAAGGGAAGGGATAGAGGGAACACAAAGTACCAAGCCTTTGACCAGAAACCATTGATTATAGATGTTTCACAGCCCAGCGCACTGCCAAACTTTAACTGCCGACAGCGGCGGCAAGCAGCACTTGAAGTACAGTTGTTGTTTGAATCTCAAGTGTCTGAACAACTCCCATCTGTGTGCTCCGAGCTGTGAAGGGTATTGCTTTTAATAATGAAGCACTGCCTGCTGGAGGTGTGGAGACTGATGGGGAGGGAGTGCTGCTGGAATACCTGTAGAGGCAGGCCATGTGTCTTACAGATTGATCACCATGGTTGGGATACTTTATTGCAAAATGGCCGATTTTAAACGACCAGCAGCGAAAATAAACACACCAGTTCGGTCTATTTATTACTATAGCCTTCATCAAAACATCAATATAAACCCACTGCAATGCAACTTAGTAATAACTCACAACTTCCAGTGTTGTTATAACTCAATAATGTTAAAGGTTCACTGGGTGGCAAGGTATTATAAATGCATGAACTTTTCATTTCGCACAGTTTACATAGTACAACCTTTCACTAGGCCTTTCATCATTGGCCATGCTTTTTAGTTGGATTGTTTTTCCTTGTTCCTGTTCGAACGGCACGCACTCAGCACACTTTCAATTTTCCCTCCCGGTGTCGGCCCGATAAAAAAAGGCCTTGCCAATTTTAGATGTAGCCACGGCAGGCATGTTAAATACTCCCCCATAATTAGATATTAGTCCCAGTTTTATAGGATTAAGCCTGGTTTCCACCAACTAATTTAACCCCCGATTATTTGGTAATTTATTACTTTCAAATATTGTTGTAACAGAAGATTATATATCTTACATAACATTTGAAAGAGAATTAAAACCCTTTCTTATGGCATATAGCATGTTCTTGATTAACTAATATTCCCACCGCCTATTTTTGAAATCGGTTGTAAAATCGACTAGTGGAAACAAGGCTTAAGAGTAGGGATTAAAAGACGCACGTTTCAGGCAGGGCTTCCCATTCTTTTAGAAATATTTATCCTAGGCTTTATACAAAGTTTATAAGGAAGATTAAGTGTCCCTATATGCTTCCTAGACGTCATTAGCAGGATTAAATGTCTGAAACCCACCCACTTTCATCACTCCAGCAGAAAATTAAGCTGGAGTAATAACTCCAGCAGTTCAATCTCGCTTTAAATCATAACCGGACGGCTGGCAGTTGGAGTGTTTTAAGAACAAATACAGTTCTTGGTGTTTTGGAGATGTGCAAACAGCCCCATGTTTGAAAACAGTGTAAAAAGTCCCCCCTCTTTGATGTGCCCAGCTTAAATCAGTCTGCGGCAGGGTGTCATGTGGCCCTCCAGGGAAGGGGGTGGGGTGGGAGGATCTGTAGTCATTGTACGATTTGTAATATCTCTGAGGTGACAAAAGGCTAATATCCACTCTGAAAAGTGTCACATTAGGGACTTTTCAATTGAAAACATTTCTTTGCAATTTATTTTGAGATATTGGTGGTTCTAAGCCTTATTATTCATTGTAGATGAATTTTGTTTTGGACGGTAGTGTACCATACAGTGTAGATGCATTTTGAATGTACTATTATTTACTTTGTCAAGCTTGGTCCATTGGTGATTTAGATATCTAATAAAACACAGACTACTGTTTGTCGTTTCAAAAACAATAAAACGTCAAGGTAGTAATAAACAGGTTTAAATTCAATTTCTTTAATCGCTTTATTTATCCTCATTTATCCTTTATTCATGCTCATTAATCACTTGGATATACTCATGCAGTAGACCATCTGAAAACACAAGCTCATCACATAAAATGAATCATGTTTGATATGAATCAGCCCTGTCTGGTTGGTGACCCCCTTTACTACCTTGAGCCTTGTCCTCCGCCCCCGGTCACCAAATCACCAAATCACACAGTGGGGGCAGGTCCTACACACACCCCCTCCCCCTCCCCCCCCCCCCCACACACACACCGTATCCCTGAGGTGGTGATTTCCCTGCGGGTCCCCTGATGTTTGTCTGGTCCAGCTTGATGGTGTCTGATAATCCACTAACCCGAGCAGCCCCGAGCAGCTTCGAGCAGCTCCGAGCAGCTCCGAACAGCTCCGAGCAGCTCCGAGCAGCTCCGAGCAGCTCCGAGCAACTCCGAGCAGCGCGTGAGTGATAAAAGCTTTGGCAGGACAACGGCTGTGTGTGTCTAATATGGGAGCAGCTCAGTGGTTGAGTGCACGGTTAACCTGCTATGTTACTCGCTTCACATAGGGCTCCAACTGCCTAAATGGGCAGCCAAATCCAGCCTGTGCATTGCATCTAGCGATCTAATGAATGGAGTAGCAGAACTAAGCGACTTTGTGTGTGATAGCTCTTTACAATGAAGATTCCATTTTCGTTATATATACAGCTTGTTCTTGCCTGTTTTAAAGGGAGCATCAATTTGCATATGCTAATAGCCTATTAGATAAACTGTAGACAATAGTATTATGGGTATGATCCTTTTGATAATGTTTGAAGATACTTTTGACTTTTATAGGTACATTTTGATGCCTCATATTTGTCACAAATTGTTTACATGATATTGATCAAGTTGCTATTTCCTTGTATCCATGATTTTCTAACCGACCTGCTCATACCATGGGAGCCAATGTTTAACCACCTGCTTGTATCAAACTTTGTAATAATAACCATGAGTCAATATTTAACAACCTCCCTGTATCAACTTCAATAATCTTTCATTACATGCTTCACATCCCTGAATTAAACTTGCCAAAGAAGGGTGATCCACGATGCGAGATAACTCCAACTGGCCTTTTTGTCATGCCTTCTTCACATATTTAGACATTCAATTTTTTTTTTATCAAAATACCATTGCTGATGAACTGTTAAAGCCCCATTCGTCCTGAGCACATTTTCATTGCGACCTGAGATATAATTGCAATCTTCTTGTATCTTGAAATATCATTTTTGTAACATATGCTTGTCATTTACAAAGGAGCTATCAATGTATAAGGTTAGGTGATTATTGACTCAAAAATTAATGATAATTTTTTATCCTTATGATTTCAAAGGGAGCCAAAACCAATATCATTGACAACATTTTCAAGACTCAGATAAATGCAGTAATATGTTACATGAGTCTAATAAGGTCAGTGGTAAAGTATAAATTAGCAGTGAAAACTAACTCAAACCAAAGTAGAATTCCAAGAGAGACGATAATATTTCCATTTGTTTGTAAACAAACCCTATTTTTGTGGATCCACATTTATTGCGTTGAACAGGGAAAATGTGATTCTAATAATTTTCTACAGTATTACATGGTTTAGATTTTAGTGGGGTCTGTTAACAACATTTTCGTTACGCGGCGGATAAAAGCACCAAATTTTGCATGAGGCACCTTTGAGGCATAACTATTGAATCTAGAAGGGGAGCCATCTTGAAATACCAAAATGAAATTTTGACAAATTTTCTATATTTTTAGCATTTGAAATTTAAGGTTTTTAACCAAAACTTTTGACTAGCTTCAATTAGACCTATTGTATAGATTCGAAAGGTAAATAATTGAATTCCCTATCCTATAATCTACTAATTTGGACAATAACAATGTGTTTCTAAGCATTTCAGAAGCTGAGATATAAGATTATTTAAATAAAAGTCGGCCATTTTGGATTTTAAGCCCCCCTCCGGGTTATATTGATATTTCAAGGTGGCTCCCCTTTTAAATTCAATGAAGGAGTCCCAGGGGATCATCATACCAAATGAAATCAAGATATCTTGTAGCAAAAGAGTAAAGTCTATATGCTTTCTTTTGAATTATTTTGGAATCCAGTGGTCATTATCAAAGGTATGATGCTAACGAATTCAGCCATTTTGAAATTTATGGTATTGTATTGGATGAATATCATATTTATTGAGCCCTCTAGGCTACTAACAACTGATATTGGAACCATTTCCCTGGCCTTATCCCTTAGTAGCTAAAAATCATAATATTTCTCAAAATTGGTCAGCCATCTTGGATTTTGGATTTCCGCATTGACTTGAAACATAAATAATTGAATTCCCTAACCAATAATCCCTCAATTTTGACACCAACCATGTCTCTTTAATCTTTTTAGAAGCTGAGATATAAGCCTTTTTATAGTAAAAGTCAGCCATATTGATTTTTTGGCCCCCACATCCATCCTATTGATATTTCAACGTGGCTCCCCTTCCAGATTTGATAGTTATGCCTCAGAGGTGCCTCATACCAAATTTGGTGCTTTTATCCGCCGCGTAACGATTTCTCAAAAAAATGACCTTAACAGACCCCACTACTGGATTTCCATGATTATTTGAGTTTGGAAAATTTTGTTGTATCTATTGGTCTTGACTCCCTTTAAGGTCGCAGTCAAAAAATGCCAAGGGCGAATGGGGCTTTATCCTTAACCTCACGACCTGCTCACTGAATTGCTCACTGAGTTTTGATATTCATACAATCTGTCAAAAACAAGTATGACAATAATTGTATAGTTGATCACCTCTTTTTGCTAACCCCAAAACCTCATATAAACTGCTCACCCTTAACCCCACGATCTGCTCACTGAACTGCTCACTGATTTCCTCCTCCTCTCCACCCCTACAGGTGCACCAGTTGCTGCACATCCTGATGCGGGAGGGGCGTGGTGGCAGCGGTCAGCAGGACTCGGACAGCGTGTCGGGGTGCTCGGCCGATATGTCCAACACCGACTCGGGGCGAGGCCCCAGCGAGGACGGCGACCACGGCCGGCACGACCCCAACGGGCCCGAGGGCACCCAGCCGCCCCCCTACGGTAAGGAACCGACTGTTTATTCATTTGTTGATATATTATTACTTTTTATATTATCATAAAAGCTATTACATATTGTGGATATTTTCTATCTATTTTTCTTTTTTTTATAGATTTTATCGTCAAATTCTGGCCCAAAACTATGTGATGATTTTTTGTCTCAGAAAGCCAGGGTTGGATCCAGGGGGTGGGGGGGGGGGGGGGGTTGGTCAAGGGGGTCCTGACACCCCTCCCACCATCCCCCTTTTGGTTCTTACACTTGTCAAAGAAAAGACTGGTCACGCGCATGTGCGCAAATACACAATGTTTTAACATTAATAAATAAAAAGGGAACATAATAAAAATTTGAACATTTATTATATAGGTATGGAGGTAATGATAATAATCCGGTGTGTTGATGAGAGTTCTTTTTACTTCGTGTGGTCCGCTCGGGGACAGTCCATGCCCTACGTTAGTGGGCTGTAAGAAGTTATAGTAATAATAATAAGGGAGTAGGAGGGCGGGCTGATTTTTGTGAACGTCTTACACCTGGAATGTATTGGAATCAAGTGGTGTGTATCAGGGGGCCCCAGTCTGTATTGCAGGGGGCAAGAGCACTGATTGGTTGGTATAAATAAGTTCAGTCTTGGTCCCTATTATGTAATGTCCAGCAATGGTGCAGCCCGCTCCATTCCTTGCACCATTAATAAATAAAAAGGGAACATAATAAAAATTTGAACATTTATTAAATAGGTATGGAGGTAATGATAATAATCCGGTGTGTTGATGAGAGTTCTTTTTACTTCGTGTGGTCCGCTCGGGGACAGTCCATGCCAAACCGCAGGTTATACTCGGGCTAATGCCTTATGCACTGAGTTCAGCTGTCCATCGAGTGGTTTTATGTAGTCCCTTATAGCGAGGGAGCGCCACGTGCCTTGGGTCATCACATCGTTGATATTGGCACCGCCTTGATTAAAGGCATAGTGGGCGCCCCCCCGATGGAGAGAGTGCAAGGAGTAGGCAGTGGTTGGAAGTCCTGCCGCCGCGACAGCATTTGTCCATTCCCTGGCCATGAAGCGCGTTGTAACCGCGTTTCCATCTTGGTAAGTGAGGAGTGGGGCCGACGGGGAAGGATTTCGGGCCGCCCTATAGTCGCAGAGTGCTCGTACTGGGCAGACCACTGGGTCTTGAGCGGCGGGTAGAAGGATCTGTTTGGCATCAACCGAACGTTGCAATGTTTTAGACCACTTCACAGTTACGAGCACGCCATTAACTCCGGGTGCGACATCGCCCCACGTCAGGTGTCGGGTGGGATCAAACTCAGCGACTGTAGTAGGGGCGAGGGTACTCTGGCGAAAGAAGCCGAAGTACATAAGGAGAACGGCTGCCCTTAGTAGTAGGAAATGTTTGTTTGTCTTGATTTTGCTGAGGACCTGACGAAGGATAGCCGGGGTAACCGGTAACTTGGGTGCCGGGCGATGTCTTATATTAATCTTGACCGAACGGAGAGCCAGTCTGACTCTATAGTGGTCCAGGTGGACCGTCGGCCTGTTTGTAAGCCTGAAGAACGTTCTTATATGGGTAATCATGTTGGAGATGGCGGCAGGGGTGTAGGTCTGTTTAGCGAGAAACTCTATGAACCAACAAATATGGACGTACGTCAGTCTGGTATATAAAAGCCTGGCCCTCTTACAGAAGGCTAGGAGCTGCCGAACTGCTGCGTGTCGCCCCGCCTTCGTGCCTGGACGGTGGGCCTGGCGTTGCCTATCCGTGGCAGCGCGAGCCAGTGGGGCACAGAAGGGGTCTGAAATTAAGCAAAGGCGTTGTATGAGAAAGCAGCCGGGGAGATGTCGACTTTAGTAAGTCCCATCTTAGCAATATATTTTTCGGCAAGTGACTTGTACGCTGGGTCGGACGTGGCCCTGCTGAGAGCGTCGGGTAGGGCCATACGCTCTCCGGGGACGTGGGAAAAGGCTAGCGTGGTGTTGGTGGCGGCGGCATGGAACCACATCGCTCGTGTGCACGCGGCCAGGGCCGCATCCCTTGCCCTGCCTGACTTGAATGAGCACACGGCGGGGCTGTTGTCACACAGGACATGTATGGTGCCTCCGCTGTGCCTGCTGTCGACGAATGTCCTGACGGCGGCCATGCAGTTCATCGCCTCTAACTGGCTGATGTGATGCTTGTCTGCCACGCTCTGAGGTATGGGATGTATATAGTAGCGCTCACCATCGCTGGCGCCCGCCCCCTTTGGGCATGCGTCCGCCCAGATCCTGAGTACTGTTATTTCCGAAGGGATGATGGCCTTCCCGTTAAAGTCGGACACGCACCTAGCAAACCAGGCCAGGTCTGCCTTCACGTGGATCGTTACTGGCACTG
Source organism: Lepidonotus clava (assembly GCA_936440205.1). Lineage (NCBI taxonomy): Eukaryota > Metazoa > Annelida > Polychaeta > Phyllodocida > Polynoidae > Lepidonotus > Lepidonotus clava. The sequence goes on along the minus strand of OW387142.1, from coordinate 10,182,739 downwards.
TGTCCTGGTGGTATGCTGCTCGGAGTGCCGCCAGCATCCTCCCTATGAACACCCTAGCGCCCCGCACCACCTTTGCTAGGTGGTTCGCGAGGCCGACAAGCCTCTGAAGGTGGGTCTTGGAGAGGGTCTTGAGCTTGGAGGCCACGGCCATACAACGTTTAATTTGCTGTAGCTTGTGGTCTGGGATCGACAAGGTGTTCTGAGGAATGTCGATGTTTATGCCCAGCCAGCGCACTTGTCGGGCCGGCTCCTGTGTCTTGGCGTGCGCGATCTCCAGGCCCAGCTGCCTCAGGAGCTCCAGTGTCTGGTCATAGTGCTTGAAAGCCAGCAGCCTCGTCGAGATACATGTGCGCGACAACGCCTTGTTTCCCCAATGCCCTTACGATAAAATCGGCCACGGTCTGCATTACGAACGATGACATTCGGCTGCCGAAGGGGAGCCTCTTCTCCAAGTAGAAGAGGCCATCGAACGTAATGCCAAGGAGCGGCCAATCCGCCGGGCTAATGGGGAACTGGCGGTAGGCCCTTGACAGGTCCACCACCGCCATGTGTATATCGCCCGGGCATGTGTTGGCGATTGTCTTGGTGGCGGAGTCCAGTGTAGGGAGGTTGTGGCGCGCATCCTTTCCGTTGAAGATGCGTGGTCTTATGTGTTCGTTGATACCCCCATCTGGGAACGACAAATCAACGATTATGCGCTTATCATCGGAGTCGGTTTTGTCCCGGGTCATAATAGGACTCGTCGTAAACCAGGGGGTGAATGGTGGATTCGTGAAAGGCCCCGCCAGTGCACCTTTTTCAGTTTCCTTGCGTATATAGGCACGTACGTGTTCCGCATTCCTATCCGCCGATTCGTGGTTGTACACCAGTGTTGAGTGGTAACGGGGAGGGCCGGAGTACTGAATTGGGAATCGGTACCGTATACCCTGAAGCACCACTTGGTCCTGTGGGTGCCCTGTAGCATGTTGGGACCACTCAGTGATGTTCAGCTGTGTGTCCATGTTTATACGAGCTGCCTCGTGGTTGTGGCAGTATGTGGACTTAACTGCTTCGTAGATGTTTGCTGACTTCTCGTCCAGTTCGACTGAGGGGAATGGCCATTTGTTGAACTGTTGTGGCTCCTGTGGCGTGGAGCTTGCACCGTACTGTGCGCTGGCGACCCCGTCCACTGTGATGTCCCCAGCATCCCCGATAACTGAAGCGAGTGATGGTTTGCCATGTTGGTGTTGAGGTGGGTGCGGGTAGTCGATCCTAGCCATGAAGTCTGGGAGCGCTTCATCTTGCCTCTGACTTGCCAGCTGTTGTTGTTGTTGTTGTGGTCGTATTTCCGGCAGAGGCGAGCCATCGTGGCTTGGCTCCCCGCTTGACTCTCGGCGTCGTCTCGTCTCGGCGTCCGCCGGGGTGGCGCAGTCGGGGTTGTCAGTCATGTCGAACGAGACCTGTGCATCGCCCATATCGTTGCCTTCAATCTGTGTTGACGGCTCCTTCACGTGCTGTGTGCATGCACCATGCGGTTGAAGGCCCAATTCCGCACGTGTTGTTTTCATGCTTCGTCCGCCATGTTGGGTGTGGGGGCCGCTTATGACCTCGGTGGGTGTGACGTCATGACCCGCAGCGTAGTCTCGGGTGTTTTCCTTGTCGTAAGTGGGGCACGGGGCGGGAGTCCGGTCGAGCGGCCCACCTGATTGGCCCGCTGGTGTGTTTTGGTGCTTCGCTGAGCCAACGTGTTGTTGTTTACATGCCAGCACGTGGGGTGCGAGCACGTGGGTTTGTTTACCTGGTGCTTCGTTTATATCCGTGTCGATCCCTTCATCGCCGGGAATGGTGATTGTACTGTCATCCTCGTCATCGTGGCTGGTGGAGTTTCTTCGTTTCTGCGTATCCGATCTATCCGTTTTGGCCCGCCTTTTCTCAGCGATGTTGCTAGCTGGCGGCGGGCCAGTGTCTAGTTTTTTTAAGCCTGTGCGTCGCGGTCCGGTTTGTTGTCCCTCCTGTTTTGGCCGCCGTATGTTTTCTTTCTACTGTCGTGCCTGGGTTCTTTGTATGTGTTTTTAAGGTTTGCCTTCCTCTTGCATTTTGCCGCTGAGTGAATCGCCCTCTCGTCTCCCAGGCCATAGTGGCACACCCCGCATAGATGGATCCACGTTCTCCCTTCTGCTGAGTGTTCGTTTCTCTCTGTGCATGTGTCGGTATTATGCTCTGGGCAAGGGATTCTGATGTTTGGCTGATTCTTTCCTCCTATCCATGAGATGCGGGTTCGTTCGCTTGCAAACAGTTCATCATCGGCCCATGTAGCATGCCCCTCTTCTATGTGTGCGAGACAGGCTTGGGACCAGTCTCTCACAGGGGGCCATGCCGACGCTGCTGCGTCTTCTGCTACCTGGGCCGCGTGGCGGACGACCGCGTACACATCAGAAGCTGGATCCATAGCCTTAGCCACCACGTTAAGAATGCCACACATATACTCGGGGAGCGTTAAATCCCTCCTCGATCGCCTAGCCCGGGCACGTTTTTTAAGATCCGGGGGAAGACTCCTGTATGGTTCAAGCGTAAGGCCTGAGGTAGGCAATGATTTACCTTTTGTGGTGCCCATTTCCTTGTACTGGTCGTCGATGACGCGCGTTGCGTCCCTGCGTGTACGATGGTCCCTCCACAGAGTACGGGGGGATGGTGTTCTCCTGTCGTGGCTACGAGCACGGGACCATGATCGTGTACGCCTGTTCGTTGATCTTCGTGATGCACTCCTAGACCGACGAGCTGACCTGCGACGTGATCTACTCCTCGTGTGTCGTGATCTGGCTGACCTGCGGGATGATGATCGCCTGTGGTGTCGTCTGGAGGAACGGGAACGTGACCTCGATCTCTGTCGCCTGTGCGAGTGTCGTCTTGGCGAGCGTTGGCTAGCCGGCGAGTATCCGGAGTACCTGGTTGATTGGGTTGATCTGCGCCTCGACCTGCTTCTTGGTCTTGACCGTGACGCTGACCGGGACCTGGTGTTTCGGTGCTGTGATTCCCTACGTAGTTTTCCTAGCTCGCCCTCCATCTTTTTAAGACGCTCTGCATATTGCTCCAAGGTAATCGCAGGGGGTGGGGGGTCCGTCTTTTCCTGGTTCGTCTCCTGGGACAGTACCTCCTCGTCTTCTCCACTGAGGTTGAGCGGCGGTGTAGCCGGTGGCTCGGCGGCGCCCGCGTCCTTCTGGGCGGCCATTGTTTCAACCTGACGGGCAGTGGGGACTGTGAGTGCCCTGTGTCGTTTTCCGCCTGTTGTCTTCGGTGTATTCCTTTGCAGCAAATACGCACATCGTAAGCTGGCCGTACTATTCCTAACAGAGCGGCTTGACATGGTATGCTTCTAAGCTGCGTTCCTGCCGTTTTAGGCGGCTATCTCTGATTTTTGTGAACGTCTTACACCTGGAATGTATTGGAATCAAGTGGTGTGTATCAGGGGGCCCCAGTCTGTATTGCAGGGGGCAAGAGCACTGATTGGTTGGTATAAATAAGTTCAGTCTTGGTCCCTATTATGTAATGTCCAGCAATGGTGCAGCCCGCTCCATTCCTTGCACCATTTAGCCTAAAATCCCCTTATGAAATCCTGTATCCACTCCTGAAAGGAACCCCATTTTTGAAATTGTAGATATACCACTAATGACTATTGTATACAGATGGAGTAGCAATAGTTTTCCTATATTATATGCATCTTTCTGATATAGTATGTGTTGTATGCATAGTTAATGGAGAGGGTGAGATGAAGATTGTAGTTCTTTTTTTAACCGAGGCTAGATATCGTCTCAAACTTCCAAAACCATATCCTAAAGGTCCACTTCCTGTTTAAGTGATCGCCATGCAATAACCATTAAGTTGAAACATAATCACGTTAGGTAACATGAAGTCGCTGTCAAATGATATATTGCATTAGTTTTAGTAAAACGACAATACATAATTCGGATACAACGACATCAAAAACACTCGATGGGAAATCCAAGCTTATCTATACCTACAATATTGGATTTCCCATGGAGCGTCAATTTTTAAGGTAAAACGATTAGTAGAAGCTATCTTGCCCTGCTAGTATTTCATATACATATGGGCGCAGCATTTTTCGGCAGCGTTGAGTTTGGCGTCACCTACGCATGAGGCAATTTGTTCCTCAGTTTACAACAGCAGGGTTCAGATTTCGCCAAATAAGCATCTCTGTGTAACAGGTTTACACGATTCAGGTGCAAAGAGCCTAATAAGCACAAACCATGCATCCCGGCCTAGATATTTGATCTATGGTAAGGCGACTCCATTAATTGTTATATGTGAGCCGCAAATATTGACATGAAGGAGTGAATTAGAGAACGAAAATATTACGCCAACATTGCATCTCTCAGGTAGCATACAATGTATAATGTTTAGCCTTGACCTGTATATCAAATATATTGATATTTCCCTGCTATAACATTTACAAAGCATTTGGTTGTTATGGCTTTAACAGGCGAATATAGTACATAGTATCTAGGAACCTACAATGTAAACTGCTCGACATCTGTATTAGTATCATGTTTCAATTAAGTTAAATTAATAATGCCATTATGTAAGGCAATACAAACAGTAGGTAACATGAGAATTCCGTTGTTTGACTATATACATACTGTACCAGTACATACTACTCACATTTCAAATACTACTTGGCATTTAGCAGGCCAGAACTAAGGGCTAAGTTCTGTCTTCGAACTAGTTTTTGAGATACGCACATGATTAATTGGCTAATCCTTTTAGGGAATTAATCTAACAGAGTTATAGCATATGCAGCCATCCTTGTGTGACCTGATATTTTTTAATGTAGGATTTAATTTTAATCCGTGACAGCTTGTATGGGTTCTGGAGATGTGCTATATATACATATATTTACGTCGCGGCTAGAACAACTTAGAATAAATACAGGAACAACAAGTTCTGGAGATGTGCTATATATACATATATATAAATTTGCAGAAAGGCAGGAAACCCTACCTGCTTTAAAGGATTACACAATTTAATTCCATTTACATCAAAGGGATTGGGAAATCAGTTAAATGTACATGTATTTCCGAGAAGGAAGTGCTTCACGAGATCAAATTGGTTATTTACAAGAACGAAGAGCTTAATTTTCATCACTACTAAGGTAAACAACTCTCCCTCTTCAACAAACCGCCGTAGATGCAGCAATCTCAGTTATTGCCTCAGTTGTCAATATCACAAATTGAGAAGTTGATTATCAACTATCTATCAAGCCTAGGTGTGTCAGGGATATCAGCAAGATATTCCTCCCTCATCTACGGTGGACACACCTACGGAGAACCATTGTACATTGGTTTTTTATCATCCCCCCACCCAACCTCAAAGATATTTTCCAACGTCTTTCTAAATGTTTCCTACCGCCAAGACTTTACTCCCTGTATTTCTCACGAGGGCGTCACCACCTCCCCTGTCTCAGCGATGCACAAACATATGACATAATGAATCAATATACTACAGTAATCAAATGTATAATAAAAACGATAAAAATTACATCGCTGTAACTAATGGCATGCAGAGACGGGGTCAATAAAGCTATGCAAAGAGAAGGTTATCCAAAATCTTGACACAAATTCCCAAACCAAGTCGTCAATTGCATTATAAGCTAAAGCCTGGTTTCCACCAGTCGATTTTGGCTGCCGATTTGTTGGTAATTTATTCCTTGGTAATATGGCAAAATAATGTATCTTACATACCATTTGAAAGAGAATTAAAAAAGCTTTTCTTATAGTATATATCATGTTCATGATTAACCAATATTCCCACTGCCAATTTCTGATATCAGTAGTAAAATCGGCTAGTGGAAACAAGACTTGAAGGAAGACTTAATTGGAAAAATTCCCATAAACACCTCTTGTAACATTACGAGTTACCAGTTGCCGAATATTTCTATTATCCCTACTTGGTACATTCTGGCATGCACTCTAAAGGCCCATTCGCCCTGGCCGATAATTGTGTCGTGAGGAGCTCCGACAAACCTATCGTATGGAGAAGACGATGGTCTAAGGGGCGATAAAATTGTCACATGTGCCCATGATTCAACAAAATAGCATTCGCTCTGGTGAAACTAGACCCTAACGATTGCAAACGATAATTTTTTCAAGTACTTGTCCCATGGAATCGGCTGGAATTCAAACGATTTGATCCAACATGTTAGATCTGATCGGTTCCAGAACTGTCGTTTGAAGTATCGTTTGTACCAGAATTGCAAACGATAAATGTCGCAAGGGATCGCATGTACCAGATCTGCCAGGGCGAATGGGGCTTTAGCGATACAAGCTTAGCGCCTTGTAGCTACCCGTACCTTAACAGTAAAACCCCAGTCTGTTTCACATCACGTAAGAACTCAAACCTGTGGCTTTCACGTCGATTGGGAATAGGCCCAATGTCTTTGTTTCCTCTTCTAGGTTAATCCCCTTGGATTATCTATAAGCCCATCTACGTGACTGGATGGGCTTTATAAGGTTCACAGGCTCCCATTCATATTCCCCCATTCACATTGAAACGTGTGGCAAACATTGGAGTTATATCTTATTGGCGGATTTCGGTAAAACTAATAAGCAGATAAGGTTGGCTAATAAAGAACCTATCGATCAAAGGTTATATTTACAAAAAAAGATGTGATTTGTGTGTGAATATTACCAGAGTTGATGAGTTAAATGAACTAAAACATGAAAACGTATGCAATACACCTTTCCCATGAACCTGCGCAGTCTGTCACTTTGCCCACCTTTGGGACTTTTGGTAACTGGGTCACTTCACTTCATATAGGTTTACCATAGGAATAATCCCAGAGAACTGTGTCAAATATATTTCACCAAAGCGGCAGCACGTTATTGAAAAAGATGCATACTCTTTCATGTGGCTCAAGGTCGTGTACATGTCCCGAAAGGAGAATGAGCAATAGAAAATATCATCCGATAAACAGTAGAAGACACGAGGGAAAAAAGTCTCTAATTGCCTCAGAGACTCTGGAGGACTTGACTCCAGCATCCTAATGATAATAGTCCCCAACCGTTGGCACTATGACATTGCAACTCTCCTGACCCTCCCACACAAGGAGATAGGTAATAAACAAATTGACCTGGGACCTGGCCATACACAGGCTGTAGCCCTGTTTCCACCAGCCGAGTTTACTACCACTTTGTCAGTAATTTATTGCTTTTAACTGGTAATAATTATGGCAAAGGATTATATATCTTACATACCATTTGAAAGAGAATTAGAAACTTTTTCCAATGGCATATAAAACGTTGTGATTAACTGATATTTCAACTACCGATTTTTAAAATTTGTTGTAAAATCGGCTGGTGGAAACAGGGCTTAAAAAACCGGCTGGTATACCACTGAGGTGAGTTCCTCTTTTGAGCCGCAGCTGGTCGTCTCGGCGGGACGAGTTTTGATTCAATTTAAATTTTCATCACTTTCACCAAAACTTAAGAGAAAATGAAGAAACGTCCCCAGAGAAATTGGTGAAGGTCTTGAGAGCATTAGAGATTCCATCCGATAATCGGATCATCTTTCGCTGGCCCTCACTCGGCGCTGCTAGTTCCGCATCACTCGGTTATTATGTGCGCAGCTTTGCACCTGTGTAGAATATTACTACGCAAGCGGAAGTTGATGGTATACAAGGCTATCATAACGTTTATTTCACCATAGTTACCGAAACATGATTTAACAAAATGGCTTTCACAGACCGTTGTATTTTAAAAACACTTTAACAACTTTAGAAACCACACAAAAGCTATAACAGAAAATAACTATTGAATAGAAAAAAATTAAACATGGCGGGTCGCGCCAGGGTGGTATAGTTTGCAAGTTAGGTACTTTATTGAAGCATTGTTCACAAGTGCCATGGTACATACACACTGAAAGATAAATTATAAATGGAATTTTGTTATGCAGAGCACACGGTTTTAACTTGGTGTCATTTAAAAGTAGTTAGTCAAACAGTTTTCTATTGTACTACAACATCCCTATTAGGCATATTCCATCGTACTTTAAACTTCTAAAAGCAGTTAAGTAGAAAATATGGTTTGCGCATCATAGTCATGACAATATAAAACCAGGTAACATCACATCCACGTACTATTGACTGTTTGAATGGTACTTGATGTTACTAAAACCCCTACTCTACCACACTCCATTACGGCCTATGGTTCCCTATTTTCCCTGTTTCCACCAGCTGATTTTACTACCGATTTCAAAAATCAGCAGTGGGAATATTAGTTAATCACAAACATGTTACATACCATTAAGAAGCATTTTTAATTTTCTTTCAAATGGTATGTAAGATATATAATATTTTGTTATAATACACATTAAAAGTAATAAATTACCAAATAATCGGCGGTTAAATCGGTCGGTGGAAACAGGGCATCATCACATTGCATGCAGTGGTAACCTGCAGGCCCGCAGATTGTGTAGGAAATGATGCGGATGGCGTGCGCTGTTTGTTTGTCTGTCGGATTATTTTACAAACCCTTACCCCCTAAAGCGGACTGATACCAAGCCAAACCGCCGCAGGTGATTGGTCGACGGGGGCCATTGTCTGCGCATGCGCGATGACGCCATTTACCCACTGGACCCATTTAAACATCACCAAAGTAACGGCGGTGTCCTGGTAAATAGAGGCCCATCGTGTGGACACTATGCAACTTCAAGTGGGCCTGGGACAAATACAGTCACGTGGCTACGTGTTGGTTTAGTCAGCTGGTTGTATAGTGCTAAAAGGGATATCAACCCAGCGACCTTTACGGGGAAGGTTTATTAAAGTTACTATCAGTTGATTGAATTTTGTTCGGTCAAACAAATAAAGCAAAAAACAAAAAACAAAAGAACAAAAAAAACTAATAGAAGAAAATAAATCACTTAAGATCCTGATGAAGGCCCCGATGTTGATTCGCTGCTAATCAAAATTTCAACAGTCTGAAACAACGGAGTTGGGTCTTATGTATTCTACATCTTTGTTTAAACTTCACTGAAGTGTAGTACTGAAGCGTCCTGGATTGCAGTATTCTTCCTAAAAACAACAGTCATATTGTACTGAGTAAACTCATACTTATAGATTTTATGCATATATATCCCACCAGATGGCGTGTTCTGGAAAACCCTCTATAGCTCCTATTGGCAACAGAGAAAGCCCTATTGATTGGAGGCACTCAGCGTGTCTTTGATTTGCCCCCTTACCCCTCGTGTTTGTTTGTAGATTGTTGCTTGCCTTTTCCCCATGATTTCCTCCGCTCCTTTGACTCTTTCCCCATACGTTCTCTCTCTCCATATAATCGTGATTTGTTTTATAGATCTGTGGTTAGTTTGATCTGCTTGTCTTGCTTGTTTTCCTATCTTATATAAGACATTTGTGAATCATCATAATCGATTCTCCTTTTGATATCTTTCTTTTTGTATTCCCAAAGCTTGTTAGTAGTTGTGTGGTGCATAACAATAAAAAAGATGTTAATACCATTTGTTTATTATATTACTTTAGTGACAGGTGCCATAGGTTGACCTTATAGATCCCTTGGAAATAGCATTGACCTGATTCCCCTTAATATTTCTACAATTCAAAAACTTAATTTAGAATATATAGAAAAGAAATATTCTGCCATACTATTACATTACATTAACTTAGAAGTATCAAAGTAGAAGGGCCTATTAAAATTGTAGTAAATTTTGCAACAATTCTATATATCCGCATTACATTGCGGATATCCACAATCCTTTGATTGCTATGAATAATGTGTAACATTTGTTGTAAATGGACAAACAAATTTTTGTTTTGGTGTAAATAGGTATGTTTGTACGTTCAGGAAAATCTTGGAGGCTAGAGAATACTAGCACACTGTTTTTTTGCTAACTTGTCTTCAGGTAAAATAAAAGAATTAAAAAAAAAATCATTAATAAACACATTCAACACTACTTCCTATTTTGACCAAAGAGCAGTGCTTGTTTCAGCAATATTAGTATAAAGGAAGATGCACATAACATATCCGGAAATATGGTACTAAGCTAGCGTACATTTCCATCCACTGCGATAGAAATCTACGAAAGCAATTTACCTGATAACAAAAACGCGTCCTTCCTCATCATCCCACACCATACATTCAGTCACCATGAATCAAGTAAACGCTCGTCAAATAAGTCAGCCTTGTGGCACCACGCCGATTAGTAAACACAAATTTCATCCTCTCCAAAAAAGGTGGAGGCAAAATAGATACTTTTATTACCGGTGCAATCTGCATGCATTACCCACCCCCCTAGTCTGGTACTGGTCCAAGTCCCCCGGGCGAGGGCCGCGAACGCCACTTTCCCGATAACATTGACATAAATTGCATTCATTATTTTCACTGCACTCACCATATTTTGTTATTGCGCCCGACCAGAAATTATTATACATAATGTGTCCAAATGGTAGGCATAGAGTGGGGGATGGATTCTATGGTAAATGCTGCCGTATAAATGAACTGTCCGCAGGCGTTTGGTGGTAGGGAAAAACAGCTAGGCGTTGGTTGGGGTGGGGTTGGTGGGGTGGAGGTAGTTGGGTACAAAACGGTCAAACAACCAAGATGATTGTCCTGTTCTGAACTATCAACACCAACTCAAATAAACGTTGTTTTCCACTATCCAATTTTACTCACATTTTGCAAATGCTACTAGAAATAAGAAGTAGATTATGTGTTATTTCAAATTATTTCAAATCCTCTTCATCCTCAAATGGCATATAGCATGCACGGTTTCTAATTATTAAAAGGCGATCCTCCGGGAGCCTTTTACTGGGCCTTAAGTCACTTGCAACAGTTGTGATGTCACAAAAGACCTTTTTGGACAGTGGTTTTCCTATAGTATTGGCTGTCTGTAATGTCATTTTGTCACCAAATTCGGAGGTAAAGTTTACTGTACAATTTTATTGAAAACATAAAAGCACTATTGGAAAACACTTCAACGTTTGAACTTGGGCATACTGAAACAAACTATTTTCTCAAAGCATGATAAATGAGCCTTTTTTGTTAGTGAATTTAAATGTTCTTGCTGCTTTTATGTTAGCATTTCCAGGTTTCAGTAGATCAAAGGCCCAGACTGTTTATCAACAATTAGGAAGGCATGTGTGTTAATTGATCTAGCACATGATGCCCTTGGGGGCAATTGATCTGGCACATGTTGCCCCTGGGGCATGGGTGTTTTACTGATGCTTACACTGTTTATCTTATACAAACAATTACCCTAGTGAATCTAGCACATGTTGCCCTCTGGGCATGGGTGTTTTACTGATGCTTACACTGTTTATCTTATACAAACAATGACCCTAGTGAATGGTCTTTTGGTAAACATGTATACTGAAAATAACTTAGATGAAACAACCAAATCAACCAATACAGTTTACTTATCTAACTACTTTGCATGGTTTTGACATGTGAAATTTGTTGGTTTGTTTCTACTTTTTCATAAGCCCAAGCACCCAGAAAATTATCACAATTTTTTAAATCCCCTAACTTTAATTGGTAACCCAGGAAAATTAAATAGAGTTATTTTAAAGTTACATGAATTGATCCACAAAAGAATTAATCTGTGATCTTGTAAATATGCAAAGTGTTAGACCTTGAGGTCAGTAAGAACTACCAAAAAAAAAAATCACCTATCCTTTTTGTTTGCCCAGGAAAATTTTCAAAATTTTGTATTGATTTAAAATTATGATAAAAAAATTAGTCCAAACCCTAGATACAGGGATCGCCGATTGGGTAGCTAGGCTATTAGATGGCCGGGCTCGTGCTTCTTGTATTATTCATTATGAACACTTAGCAATTGACAAAGTCTATGCAGGCAAATGGCCTATAGTTGAATACAGTCTTTAGGTTAAACCTGTGCCATTGAAATCCATACAATGCAATTTCAATGATTACATGTCCTAGATACACCTCTTAATTGTACAACATAAAATATAAGCCGGATTAACAGTGTCACATTTCATCAGTATCAGCCAGTATTGTGGGACAAATCTTGACACAGACAGTCATGATAAAAAAGTGTGTGAAGGAGTGACGGCAATATCATTCACATATTGCTTCAACATAAGAAGTTTCAACTGCAGAATTACAATTACGGCTAGGCAGTTAATACCGTGCTTGGATGGGGTTTAAGCGAACTTAAAGTTGTATATATGTTTACAATGTAACAGAGTGAATGTTTTTATTTGAAGACTTTCTCTATTGTACTGTATCTGATCGATCGCGACTTGTGTATCATATTTTATTGTCATTTAACTCCATCGTTAAACAACGGGAAGACCATTCGTGTACCACTCTGAAGTTGACAATGAAATAATATTTGAAAAAAAGAGGGGAACAAAGGGACATAACCTAGGAAACAATTACTATCGTCATGGTCCTGATTTTAGGATAAGTCCAGAACGCTGTATGTATGTTAAATATCCTACGTACATCTACACAATTAATGACCAGACAATTTTCTCACCTTTGAGTAATGTTCAACATCAGATAAACTAAAAGAGAGGCGACATTTTTGCTCTGCTCTCATTTCTTTGCTTTCATCAAGATACATCAAGAACCCCAGTGCCATCCCCCAACCCCCAACCCCCAACCCCCGACACCCTACCATCTCCAACCTCGCCGTCATAAGTAGTGGTGGGCGGTGGGCGGTGGGCGGTGGGCGGGGGCCGGCCGGGGCTAGGTGTTTCCCTATATGAAGTGGCCGCATATATAGGTGCACTCCATCACCTCATTTGGCAGGTAGGAGGCAAATCCGCATAAAGACGGAAGCCGCCCGCTGCCTTGTACCTCTCCGAGGGGCCGCTAGGGGGCGCCAGGTGTAAGGGGCAGTTTTAGGGGATAGAATCATTGTTTTTGGAGATGGGGTCACTGATTCGTCCTCCGTGTTTGATAGGAGGAAAAGCAATCATTTTTGTGAGTGCTGTGGAATTATGTCTATCCAATTTTACCATTTTTTGTTGATGAACCTGTGACTAAGTTGTTCCGACTTATATATATATAAAGAAAGAGTGTTGAATTGGTCTGCCAATAATACCTGCTCTAGGAGGATCCAGATATTTAAGAAAGGGAAGGGGGCGAAAAAGGTGCCCCCTCTTTACGTTCGGGCGCCCCCGTCCGCTCCTGTGCTCAATACTATCAGATTATAGTAATATCTTTTATATAATATTTCCAGAGGAAAATATTAAAGGCACAAACCAAAATATAGGGTTGGACATTTAAATGTTTGTTACTTTCAGTAAAGAGAATAGTTACCTGAAACAATAATTCATCTCTATTCAGCACTCTCTTCCCCCCCAAAAAAAAAACAACACAAAACACACACACACACACACACACACACACACACACACACACACACACACACACACACACACACACACACACACACACACACACACACACACAAAACAAAAAAAACTGCTGACTCATGGCACCCGGCGCCCCATAGCTGTAGCGGCCGAGTAATCAAGGCCTGTCGTTTTCTCGGCGCAATATACGGCGGCTGGGTTTCACCTAATCCTCGATCCTGTTACTCGGGGCGACTGTTTTCTGTCGTCTTTCATTACCAGCAGGCGACAGACTGAGAATATTAGTCCACGCCACCGCAGGTCCCACCACATCTCACCGGCCATCAGCACAGACATACCGCCTAGGCGCCACCACCCGCCACTTGGGTCTTTTTTTTAATCTCGATGATGTGTGTTTTTCCATGACGTTTCTAGGGCTGGAGATGAAGGGTATAAGAAGGAGTAGCGTCATCTGTTTTCATACTGTAATTAATAGATCTATCTGGGCTTCTTTTATCATATGAATTATTTAATTGTAAACCGGAATATTATGTCAACCCTCATGGAGGTTGTATTTAGTCTTTTGCCACGAGCAGGCCTGAGCAGCTCACTGTTTCAAAAATCGGCAGTGGGAATATTAGTTAATCACGAACATGTTATATACCATTAGAAAGGGTTTTTAATTCTCTTTCAAATGGCATATAAGATATATAATCTTTTGTTAAAATACTAGTTAAGAGTAATAAATTACCAAATAATCGGTGGATAAATCGGTTGGTGGAAACAGGGCATTAGGCAGAGAAGAATCCTAACTTTGGTGGAACTCAGTAGTAAAGGGGTTGTGGGGGTACAAAAACAGGGAAGGGTTCTGATGAGCCTGTTCTACCCCCAATCAGGTGCGATCAATTCGCTGAGCACACGCGCACTTAATGACAAGTGTCTAATTAGCCTGATTACCACCTGTTATAATCACCACCTGTAATAAGTGTTACCTGGTTCCCGCCGCACCCCGCAGCAGCTAATCGAACTCACAGGGGAGTTTCGCCCCATTTTTACACCAACGCCCAACTTTGGCAATTAACCAACTTGTGGAGATTTTTTTTTAATGCCTGTTGATTTTTTTGGGGGGACGGGTAATTGTGAGGTAGGTTCTGATGAGCTGGGTGAATGCAATAAGCGGGGATGGGAATGGGAGGTGGTGGAAGTGGTGGGTTGGTATCGGAGAGTGGCGCGGAGGTTGTGTGAATGGGTGAGCGTTGGAAAATGTCCAAGCAATAATTTAGAGGGTCTGGCTCTCACCAATTCACGCTTGTATGAGAATTCACGCAAGCTGTCTGTGACAGTTTCAAAAGGTGGGCTCATTATCAAAAAAGTCCACATCAAAATAATTAATTTCCCGCCCAAATTAAACTGATATCCCCACCCCCTTTGCCCATGTCCCTCTACCCAACACGCACGCCCCAGCCCACCTGTGCCCCCCTTCAAAGCCCCAGTGGCAAGGTGTAATTGCCGTTATGTATAATTGATCAAAAAACTCCTTATGATAGACGCCCCACTTAGGTAATAATTGCAGGGACCATTGTGGTTGGAGTGGGGGCCAGCTGGGGCTGACGGTTTGGGGGCGGAGGGGGGCACCATGCACCTGCCTCCGCCTCCTGGGCCACCCCGCCACTCACCCTCTGGAGGAGAGTAGGGGCTGATTGGAAGGGGGGGGGGGCACTGCTGTCCGAAGTGAAAAAGAAACACATACCTATGCATATACATATGGCATATATAATTCATGATATACATATATATATATATAAAAAAAAAAAAAAAAAAAAAATATATATATATATATATATATATATATCTTGGGAACGGCTCAAAGTCAGATAATAATTAATATCTATTAGGTCACCTGGTCATTTAGATGTCCCTTTAGTTCAAATACATTCATCATTAGTCTTGAGTTCTCAAACACAAGGAGAATTCCAAGATACCTATATCATATCGTATTTGATGCATTTGGTGATCAATGAATAGCATGGTAATTGGAAGGCACCAACTGCATCTGAGGGACTGCGCACGTTCATGGGAAAGGTGTATAGTTAATTGTTTCCTCATAATGGAAGATAGTGATTTTGGTTCAAAGAATCGTTATTTGCAATATCAGAAAAGAAGGTGATTTTAAGGCATAGGTTGCAAGTTGAAAGCTTACAATTGCAAGGGTGGTAGCCACTAATATAGGATCAGGTAAAGAACAAGTACCCCCCCCCCCCCCCAATTCGCCAATGTGTCCCAGCCCCCTCCCCTCTCCGAGCCCTCGCCCCCCGCGCCCCGTGCCCCTGGACGGCGCTGCCCCTGGGACTGTAAGCTACACCGGGAGCTGTTAGTGGTATTCTCCGGGCCCTGCCGCTAATGGTCCGCCGAGACTCGACCACTACTACCGGCCTACTCCATGGTCCCACCCCGCCCTATACACCCATCCCACTCCGCCTAAACCCACCCACTCAATGGTCCCACCCCGCCCTATACCCCCACCCCACCCCGCCCAAACCCACCCACCCACCTCCCAATACTCCACTCGCTGGCCTCTCCTTCTTCCCACAAGTTCCTCTCCATTCCCTCCATTCTCCTCTATGTCCTCAATCCATCTCCATCTCTCCAAACTGATCTCCCACATTTATCTGCTCCTGCCCCTGCTCTCCCTTCCTTCTATTGTTTCTGCTCTCCCTTCCTCTCCTTTTTCTTCTTTTTCTTCTTATTTTCTTCTTCTTGTTCTTGTGCTTCTTGTTCATCTTCCTCTTCCTCCACCTCCACCTCCTACTCCCTCGACCTCCTCCTCCCTCTTCGTCCTCCTTCCCCTTATTTCCCTGCATCCCTCCCCATCCCCCCTTCTCCCCCTTACATCACTGCCTCCCTTCCCTTCCCTTCCCTTCCCCCTGCCCCCCCCCTCCTCCTCCTCCTCCTCCTCCCCCTCCCCCTCCCCCTCCCCCTCCCCCTCCTCCCCCCCTCCTCCTCCTCCTCCTCCTCCTCCTCCTCCCTCTACTCACCTCACTGCCTCCCTCCCCTGCCTTCACCGCCCCCCTCCCACCCTTTTCTCGTTTTTCCCAATTCCCCATTGTGCATTATTACCTCACTCTCCACCAGTACCTCACTCTCCCAGCACACTGCCCCATTTCCCCACCATTTCCCCCCACCTTTATAAAAACCACCACACCAGCCCCTACCCTCATAACCAGGTGTGCCTCCGGTAAAGGTGATCAGATTTACCTGCCTCACGTCCCAGGGGGGTTGATTAGCGTTAATCCACCTGGGCCTCCAGCATGCACGACTGCACGTGTGGGGCGGCACGTGCAGGGGGCGGGGAGGGGGTGGGGGTCTTTTTTCCCCGCGCACGTCGCCCGTGTCTCCATCCCTAATTACCGGTTCAGGTCTGGGCGGTCTTAATTAACGGTCGGCGTCTGGGCCTTACACCTGGGTTACACCTGTGTGAGTTGATCGGGAGGGTGGGTGAGGTGGGAGGGGGGTTTAGAGCTGTGGTGAACTGAACACCTGTGGGAACTTTACCGGACTTTTGGGGACTGGGCGGGAGGGAGGGGGAGTGGAGGGGCTGTAGTAGGGGTCACCAGGTATATAATACTCTTACCTATCAACATAACAAAAGTGAGGAATAATAAAATATTCTAACATTGGTGACACTCTATAGGAAATTCAAGCTTATCTGTACCTACAGTAAGCTTGGATTTCCCATGGAGTGTTTGGTGATATAATTTGAACACATCGCATGCTGCTTGTAAATATCCTCTTGGGGAAACATACTAAAGTAATGCTGGTATCAATTAAACAGTTGCATATAACTGCAAGGACCTGTTGAAGGGAATAATTTTCTTGTCAAATTTAATATTATGGCAATTATTTATAACTAAAATTACATTAGGCGTCAATGTTCCTATTGCTAACTGACACCTGCAAAGTGCTTGAAATTTGCCCTACGTGAAATAGTATAACATCTGTGGTGTTGTACTATTAGTAGTAGGGGACGTGGGGCGTGAAGGTTGGTAGAGATATGTTGCGTGGTTAATGCGTGTGAGAATGACAAGTCCCTGACATAAGACATTGAGAGGGAGTAGAGTGTGGGTGGGCACGTATTCTTTGATGAGTATGCCACATGGACGCTTCACAACATACTGTACATATGTGATATCAATAGTTCATTCCATTATGTGCAAGGGCGGTGTCTGCCTGGGATTGAATAATGTTGAGGCGACAAGGACAATATCTAGTAAATTGGAATAATTACATCAAATTTTGTTGAAGTATTATTTCATCTATGTTGTATATCATATAGACGTTGTGCACATGACGTCAAACACTCCTAATTTCTATTGGCGCCATATTGGTGATCAGGTTTAATTCGTCATTATTCACAATTCTACAGTATCTATGCTGTATATATTTTCTTCTTTTTCATCAAAGAAATCCCCAATGAATCATGATAAACAATTATTATCTATAAGTTATGGATATATCTAATAGCCTAACGTCTGCACAAGATCTATAAGTCAATGCATAAGGGGGAAGGAAAGACCGGTCCTTTTTGCGATGGTGGTGGTGTCAGCAATTTTTCAGCTATGTCGAGACCAGGTCCTTTTTGTTGTTATGAAATGAAGTTCTAAAATAAACACCTACACCTATCCCCGTGTGTACATACCGACCATTCCACCTGGTCCCTTTAAGTGCATGCCTGGTCCCTGGTGACTCCTGAGACGCCCTACGCTCCGGCACGACCCGCTCCTATTGCCGCCTGGACAATGGCGGGGTACAATAGGTCATTTGCACATCACGCCACCCACTGAGAATCAATTCTAATGGGAACACTTCCGATGGGCTGTTCATTTCATGGGCGTATTCTGATTAGGTACGCAGTTTTCCCTTATTTTCGGACTACTTTTGATTGATATAGGGTATTGTGGCTAATATAATTGCTGCTTACAGTTTACGGAACCTACCCATTTCCAGCAATCCTGTTGTTATTAACATTATGATGCTACGTGCAATTTAAGGGAAGACTTGAGTGTCTAATGCAATAGCCAATATCTCTAAAAAAAAAATAATTGGATTTGTATACAGGCTCAGTTCACTTTATTAAATGTTCTTACACTGCAGTGCTGTGGACCATTTGAGCACAATTCCATGCAGGGGTCATCCAAATGTCCAATTTTCATACTGCACTACATGGGACTCAAACTCATGCAGTGCCAATGCCAACGAGTAGTACCAACATCTAAACGACGTTGGCCATCCCTAACCCCAATAAAAATTAAACAATGTAGTTATAGTTCGAATTATAGCACAGAACAATTTCAATCGAACCGTTAACACTTCTACTAGCTTGCAGAACACCTCTCCGAATCAAGAGAGACAATCTGCTAGCTCACAGAAGACCTATCCGAATCAAGATTGTCATGGCACCCAGTCTGGGCAGCATATCGTTCCACAATGTCAGCTCAAGGACAGTCCTGTGTAAAGGGCTCTATAATAAAACCAGATCAGAGTCCCAGTCCTCTCAGGGAGATGGCCCCCTAATGGTATTTCTACGGTTCTATTTGGGAGTCGGGCACTCCAGTGTCTGGCAATAGAGAAGGCATAAGGCCATATCTTTTTGTTTATTACCAGATGTTGGGTAGTGTTTAGCTGCTTTAAATAGACAGGTGTAATTCTATGGATTATAAGGCCTTTTTAGGCTTATTAAACGTATGATATACTTACATGTATTTGCAATCCGGTGTGAGTCTTCCTAGTGTCTGGCAATAGGGAAGGTACAATGACATACCCTTTTATTCATAGCCAGATATTGGTTGGTGTTTGACTACCTTTGGAAAATGGGACCTAATACACGAAATAGCAGGCTCTATTTATAGACTGATATAACATAGATAAAACATAGATACTCACATGCATTTGCAGTCAAAAACACAGCCGATATCAAGGGATGAATTCACAGCTAATATCACTGTGTTTTTAATATCTAAGCGACACTTTTTGATATAGGGTGAAGTAATACATGTATCAAACACACAACCTGACAATTTCAAAAGTATTTGACTCTCTTACATAAACGCTTCCTAGGATATTTATTGTCCTTTTGAGCAATAAATAAACAACACTGTCGTCCATCATTTGACCTCGTCGAGTTTGGTATTATCCTACAACTTTATTTCATAAAAATGTGATGTGGCTGAACCATATTATTTGCTGGACTCTTTTGTTTGAATTTATGGAACACGATTATGACCATGCTTTACCAGGGGGGTAGCCAAGCCCTAATGTCAAAGGGGGTTCCAGGTAAGGGATTCCGACCTGTATTTGTGACAAGATTTAATATTTTTTACATATATTTTGGAAAATTCAAGAGGGTTCCATATACCCAGGAACCCCCACTTTTTATAATATCATTGTAACATTGAGATAACAGTTCAAGTGTTAGAATATTAGGAAAAATGGATATTTCTTATTGGAACACGCAACTAGGCCCAGTATGTTTATTACACTGTCAACCTAGATGTAAGTAGTATATAGAATTGGTGCCCGTTTACCTGTGGCCACCTTAAGACGTGCAGCATTTGACTATAGAGAGATGTCATAGTGGCTTAAAATCAATGTCAATGTCAATAATGTATGATGCTTATCAAAGGGTAAACGAAATAAAAGAAGGTCACGTATTCAAGTGGACCTGTATGTATCGTGCTTTAACTTTGATGGAAACGTATATATATAATAACCAACTAGGGACGGGATATGAAATATGACATTGGGTTATCAACCCAAGGTATATCGGGGTCATTAGGCCTGCAGGGCTGCCTGGAGGCTGATATCCCTGGCATGCTGAGGGTTGATCAAACCGCCAATGGCTATCATAACATTTCATTTTATATCTATCATACCTTAAACAATCTCAATTTAGAATATTAAAGTTTAGATTAACCAACTAGAGGAATATTTTCTACTACATGAACCTCTTTCTTGTTTCACCCTCTACGTGCATAATACTTTGGTTATCACCTTCCTTGTCTCAGTCCTTCAATGCACTGTTTACTCCTGAATCTTTATCACCCTGGGCATGATATATTCTTTTTTATATTTTACTTTATTTACTATTAAGTCTTCTGTATAGGTCGACACGAAATGTCATCATAATTTGATCAATACTTAATGAAAATTGAACATCGTCATATTGGAAATAGTGATTTAATTGTGTATTTCCTGGTCCTATTGCAGAGGCATTATGGGAGGAGAAGCGGAAGAGCCAGCTGGGCGGGTCGGGCGACCTGCGTCCTGTACCGGAAGAGGGTCGCCCCACACAGCTCCACCACCGGCCCCCCTCAGACATCAACAACATCATCCCGCCCTACACCACCACCACCTTCTCCGCGTCCCCGCGCGACCCCGCCTTCACCGCGCGAGGCCGTCATTACAACACCACCGGCGGTTCCGGTTCCGGTCCGACTGCGCATGTCAAGCCGCAGGTAGTAGCGGCGGCGGCGGCGCGTCGCGGCGCCAACATGGCGGCGACGCGACAACAACAACAGCAACAGCAACAACAACAAAACGCGTCGCTCAACAACCGCGCCCACCACCTGGTGGGCGGGAAAGGAATCACTAGTAATAGCCCCCGGAGTAGCCCCCAGGGGTCCAGAGACAGCCTCAACGACCACCCCTCCAAACCGGACGTCGTCACGCACCACCGCGTCGACCCGGCCAGTCTCAACAACTGCCGCCAGGGGCCGGGGGGCAACAGGAGTAGTAGTAATAGTAGTAACAAGGGTTCCTCCAGTAACAAACAGGAGGAGGTGATTTATGTGAACACGTTCGGCCACCGCATGCCGCTGCATCCTTTAGGGCGAGTGGAGGAGACCCTGGATGAGGGGGGCGGGTCGGACGACAGTGGGAGCACCACCACCTCGGGCAGCTTCGAGGTGGACCAAGGGGACAGGTGTAGCGCCAACAGCGTGCAAACTGTGATCAACGCCACTCAGATGGACACGGTCGTCTGACCGGCCCACTGCGCCATCACCTTGGCCCCCCTACCTTCTCCACCTAACTACACACACTACGTATACGGACGGGACAGATAACCGGTACTATAACACACTGGAACTTCTACTTGATTCAAACCCAGAGGCACAGCCCCCTTGGTATGAAAGCCTCTACGACTTATATAGATACAAACCTCCAGATCCTATATTTGATTTCAGAATCACCTGTTCTACATGGAGGGGATCTCTGGTGACGCAGACCCCTCCTCTCCGATGCGCATACGCGCGCCCCGGGTTGAGCCGCATGAAAAGGCACCTCCGTGTATGTGACATGAATCCCAGTCTCCTCCGGGGCGGCCGAGATGGGGGACGGAGGAGGAGAGGGGCTTTAATATTATCTACGGGCCATGATATACGCATCAATAAAGATCCGTCTCCCGCGGCCGGCCGCCGGTCGTGACGACGGCCCGCCCGACGCGATAAGGAGGGTCGTAAACAGCGTCGTAATGGATGTAGGGGACCGACCGCACTTACCGCCCCTGCCGCCCGCCCCGTCCTCCTGACGTCGTCATCGTCGTCCGCCGCACAGGATGACATTATGTTGGCGAGGTGGTGGCGACATTGTGGCGACGTGGTGGCGACATGGTGGCGAGGTGGTGGCGAGGTGGTGGCGAGGTGGTGGCGAGGTGGCGATATGGTGGCGACATGTTGGCGAGGTTGTGGCGACGTGGTGGCGACACGGTCATTAGGGTGTCCCCTGATGGTCAGGAGGTGCGGAGAGGGACTGGGGGCAGTGCCCTGGTGGTAAATGTGTGCGGCGATCAGAGCGCCCCTGGTGGAGAGGGTGTGGAGGGAGGGGGCAGGGTATCGGCCCTCTGGTGGCAAAAGTGTGCGGTGATCAGGGCTCCCCCTGGTGGCAAAGGTGCGGACTGGGGGCAGGGGGTCGATGTTAATAAGGCCCTGCACGGAAGGGTCGGTCCTACATATGTTAATACGCAGTGGGTGGGATGAGTGGCAGTGTGGGCGTCAGTTGGCCGGGGTCAAGAGGTCAGGACCTCTAGGGGGTGTCAAGGAGAATGTGAGTTTCAAGGTCATTAACCCCACTGCGATATTTCCATGTGATTGCGTGTGATCCCAAAAACAAACCCAGTAACATTTAAAAGAAAAAAGGTTTCATATTAACAAAAGGAGACACGTCAGTACAACCCAGAGAAATACCAGACATGGTAATTTGTAATGCGCAAACATCATTTTCCGAATAGGTGAGCAAAATTTTGAGATCGCATGGCAAATTGCAGTGTGTGTTTAGCCTCTCCCTGGCCGGCCGGGCAATGACCAGCTGGACAGTGGTCAGTGGCCAATGGGGACAGGACCCCGCACCTGTCCCCTCATCTGTCCCCCTCATTTAGCCATAACCTTAACTCCTATTGTTCCCACCACTCAAGCCTCTAGCCATCCAAACCACCCACATTTACTCCAAAAATACCCCTGCAAAAACAAGTTAAAAAGGAAAACATCCTTCAGGGAAGCAACATGTGGCGCCACCTAGATTCCCATCACGTGACTCTATTTTTCCAAGATGGCGGCGGTAAGGAGGGCGCTGTCTTTGTAATGGCCGCCGTGAAGGTCATTAGGAAGGACGCATGGTGCGGTTATACCCCCCTTTTCCCTCTACTACTACTATACTGCCGCCGCATGAGGGATGGCTATCCTATGGCGGGGGTCTGTGCTGTAAGACAGGACGCATACTGAAGGTGCACACATTGTATAACGACAACCGGTGTGATGAA
Source organism: Lepidonotus clava (assembly GCA_936440205.1). Taxonomy (NCBI): domain Eukaryota; kingdom Metazoa; phylum Annelida; class Polychaeta; order Phyllodocida; family Polynoidae; genus Lepidonotus; species Lepidonotus clava. Next base: position 10,159,598 of record OW387142.1, on the reverse strand, counting down.
TATATGTTTGTATGTTTGTATATGTATACTGCAGCTATAACAATCGCATCTCCACCTTCTAACATGATAATATATGATATTCTATAAACAGCTGTTTGTGGCTTTTGAAGCCGTATTTTTGTATGTAATGATATTTTATTTAATTTCCTGCTATATTTTATATATACATATTATGATATATGGTATGATACTAATTTTTTGACGTGCGGCATGCGTAGGTCTATATGAAACAAACGTAGCTCTACGTAAAACGTACGCACACTAAAGATGTATATTATGTTACCGTACGTAAAGCACTACGTGAAACGTACCAATCTAAAGTACCACACAACAGGCTACTCTACTGCCCAGGTTGTGCTTCGGGCTTATGGCTATATATTATAAAACGTACATGAGCAGCTGCACTTTGTATGAGTCGGCACCCTTCTTGCTGCTCCACTTGAGCCTAGTTTCCACCAGCCGATTTTAACCACCGGCTGTTTGGTAATTACTACTTTTATCCTGTAATATGTCAGAAATCTATAGATCTTACATACCATTTCAAAGAGAATTGAAAAAACCTTTTCTTATGGTGTATAATATCTTCATGATTAGCCAATATTCCCACTGCCGATTTTTGAAATCGGCAATATTCCCGCTGCCGATTTTTGAAATCAGTGTAAGATCGGCTAGTGGAAACATGGCAATAATTCCCGTAAAGCCTGAGCTCTCGACACAGATTCACGTGGTGCGGCTTTTCAGCCAAAGGTCAGTGGGCGGGTGTGTCGTATACCATTAATGATCTCCAAGCCTCCCGGACACACGCCCCTCCCGTTGTGACGTACTGGACGCTATGTGTAACGCTTCGCATTTGGGTAGCCAGGGGGCGCCATAAATCTGTACTAAAAATGGTTATTTTTCTGTGTAATTTGTCTCAAAAGGTTCTGTTGAAGACCTTCGTAGAAGGAGTTCTTCAGTCTTCACCGAACAGGTAGCGCCAATTTTGTGTTTTTTAATCATTGCCGTCCTTGGTTATGGCAGTATTTTACTTTACGAGATAACTGTACATGGCGCTCCTTTTTGGGAAGGAAAGAAAGAGATGGACATACACCTAGTGCATTCTGTTAACTTTTTTCTACGTCACTGGAGCAATGTATTGACCTATAGCTACCTGTTTGTCCACAAAACCTGTATTTTGCGAAAACATTTAAAATAGATGTGTTTACAATCAGCGCCCCACCTCTCCATCAACCACCAAACCTTTCCTTTCTCTAGCCGTAGCCTCCCACCCACCACCCCGTCTCCGTCTCCAGCCCACGTCGCAGGTGGCGCCCCCTATACCTCGGCAAAATGATCTGTTTTGGCCGCGGGTGAATCTCGTTTCCGGAACTAATGACAGCGTCCACCGCTGCGCGCGCAGCTCTCAGACGCTCTGCAAGCTGATACCGGCGTGCTGGCCCAGAATGGCTTCTGGCCAGCCCGGAACCAGCAGCTAGGGTTTGACAGGTGAGGGGCCTCGTTCTGGGGGACAAGAGACGCAATGCTTTATGGGAAATCTAAGAAAAGGGCCCAGCCGGACAATGCCACCCAGAAGTAAGAATAAACCATTCAAAGCCACAAATGTTAAAAAAAAAACCTATTTTTTCTCAACCCTTAAGTTCTTTCGAAATTTCTTTTCAATATACATAATTCTAGGCTCCATAGACCAATTTTGATAAATCGTATCCGCACACTATGGCTTGAGCTTGGTGAGTGCAGAAAAAGAAGACTGGTTCTCAACAAGGAAGGCTAAGATGGGGCTGTAATAGTTAGTTGTGACAGTCAGATAATGGTGACAGTCAGCTGGGACAGGAGGTTGTGACAGCTGGCAATAGAGGCCTATGGGACTATTGGAAGGTTGACCATTACCGGCGTATAATGTTACCGGGCGCTCCGACAGCATGCCTTTAAACTAGGATATTACAGTCACATTCTAGGCCACAGACACACTAGCTAAAGGCTTGAGCATGGAATCAGATTTTAGAACTAGAAATTAAGAAAAACTAACGACATTTATTAGTCTTCTATAACTGCAATTTTATGGTTGTTTTGCAAGAGTATAATATTTTGAGATATCCACAACTTTGAGAACTAAGGGTGTGTGTGAAATTTAAATCTACTAGCAACAAAAGGCATCAACAAAACCACAGTATAGGACAGGATACAGGCTGCTACGTCTTTATCTCAATCCACTATTCAAATCTGAAGCAAATATATAAATGACAGACTTATAGAATGCAATACACAGCATCAAAGCAGTATATCACTTGACAGCCCACAAGACTGATGCAGTCACATCGTATTGCATCAATGCACTCTTTTTGTTGACACATCTTTATGATTAACAATAAATATAACAAAATTATGTATCAGATCAGGACGCCCTTGAGATATTCACCTACCAGTAGCCTTATGCTTCACAAAAAAAGACGCTGGATTTAATTGGTTTCATTGATCAATATGTGGCTTCCCCTCCCTTCCCTACTCCCTTTCAAGAGAGAAAAACCCTCCCTCATGCCACTCTCCCTACGCTTCCTCCTTCATCAAGCTGCTCCCGAGCCCCTTTTTCATTACCGTCGACTCAGCATGCCAGACTAAGACTAGTTTCCCCCTGGGCGATAATGGGAGTAGTTCCCATAGACGGCGGAGGTGCATTTCATATTTCGGAAGACGGTGATGATCTGTCACTGGGGACGCGGAACACCTGCCAGGTGGGGTAAGAAAAGGCGGGGAGGTTGTGGGCAGGTGATGGGTGTCTCAAGCAGGTTTTACCGGGTGATTGGGGCACGTAATGGCTGTATTCCACTGGCCGATTTTACTGACGGATTTCAAAAATCGAGAGTGGGAATTGTGGTTAATCATAGACGTGTTACATATCATTAGAATGGATTTTTAATTCCCTTTCAAATGATATGTAACATGTATGGTCTTCTGCAACATTACTGGAAGAAGATAAGCATTAGCAAATAACGAGTAGTCAGAATCGCCTAGTGGAATACAGGCTTTACGTGCTCACAAACAGGTGGTATTTGTCGGTTATACGTACGTGCTCCGTACGCCTCGCCAGTGTTATGTAGTAGAAGGTCACATTGCTTCTTTTGCCGAGACGTAGGGAGACAATTTCCTGATTTTGTCATGCTTTCTTGCCAGTTGTTTTCATGTAGCGAACGGACTTTTAACAACTCTGACGCATTTCCCAGGCAGTAGTATTTTTCAAACCTTTATTCGAGGTTTTCATATGCAAAAATGATTATAATGAACACATAATACCCAACGAAAATAATTAATTTGCATTTCTTATAGTGTTAATTAAGAAATGAATATATATAAGAGCTTATGGAAATAAGTCACTTTTGTTAAAAGTCCCCATTATGATAAAGACCATGTATAATTAACTTGACTTAATGCAATTCTTCCGAGAAAAGGGAATTGTTAACGAATATGGCATTGACTGTGAGAGAATATTTGTATATAATAACAATGATCTATATTGTACCAAAGTATACCATTTTTACCATGAGCGCACTGCATATCCTGTACCCATATTCAGAGCAGATCTCCACATTCATAACAACAATAACCCAAGAGAACTTCCTCGCTTTATGATGTCCTTGAAGCTTTGCTTTCAGCCGCCACAAATAAAACATTACGCCCATGCAATACACATAAAAAAATCTTAAAGAGCCTGTTAATCTGATCAAATTATAGAAGTGTACCCCCGGCGTTATGGGTCCATCAGGGAAGGGTCGGATTACTACAAACAATGAGGGCGCGTTGGGTATGTGACGTGGGGGAGTGGGGGGCCCCCCCTTTGTCTGATATCGACTCCCTTGTGTAGCTTCATTATCATTAACCAACCTTAATGTGCGCCGCCCTTAGCTTTGTCGGAAAACAAGGCAGCTGGTTGCATCATATTAGAAACTCCCGGGAGAAAATGAGAGAGGCATGGGTTGTGGGTGCGGGTTGGGGTGCAGGGGGTGTTATCAAGGAGTTCACATTGCCATTCGAATTGACGACACAAAGTGAAACCAAGGGTGAAATTGTTATAGCAGTGAACAGCCTTTTGGATGTAAATGGGCTTGTCAACTTCTACTAAGGAGCCATTTGTAGCTATCCTCGTCTAATCAAATACAAAAGAAAAATATTGTGATCAAAATTGTTCTAGATCTGAGCCATTCCAGCTAAGGATGTAACGTCGAGAACGTTAGTGTAACGTCGCAAAACATCACAGAACGTTATTGTAAAGTCGCAGAACGTGACAGAACGTTATTGTAAAATCGCAGAACGTGACAAAACATTATTGTAAAGTCGTATAACATGACAAAACGTTTTTGTACCGTCGCAGAACGCGTGCAGAACGTTACCATTACGTCATTCCTTGGCTGGGAAGTGACTATTCTGAATTACTAAATCACATCAGTTAACCTCCACCCAAAAATAGAAGGGGGCATTTCACTGAAATCAATCAATTCAGATCATAGCAGAGACCGTTATGATGAAATCCATGGTCAGTGCCCAATCAAATCACAGAATCCAGACAGTGACCCCCCAAACCCCAATTCCCTGGCGCCTCAACCCCACCACCCTAGGCGTATGAATCTTTCATGGTTTTTTTTTGCGGAGAGCAGGCCGATTGTCTCTGGATCCGCTGTCACTAACTGAGTTTAATCCCGGGTAGCCGTGATTGCGTGTTACCAGGCCCTAACCCTGAGATCCCCCTCCACCCCCCCACCTCCCTCTCACTCCCCACAACCTCGGTACTTCATTAAACCTTGGGAGAGACGAGCAGCTGGTAGGGAGAGGGCCCGGTCACATGGGGAGATTCAGTAGGGCGAGTTATAAATGTTTAAGATGGGGTGGGTTGTTAAAGCATGAAGATTCTTGAGATGGGTTATACTGGTTATATTGGCAATATTGTCATGTAAATGCTTGTGATGGGTTCGATTATCACCCCAGTAGAGGAGAAATGGTGGTGTCCTGGGACGTTCAAATGACGTTTTGTGACGTTCTGCGACGTTACAATAATGTTATGCAACGTCACATCCTTGGCTAGAGGCTTCATGCTTTAACAATACCCCCTTAATTTCCCAACCCATATTTAAATGATAAACAGCATTAATAATGAATCAAGTAGTACAACGATGTTATTCCGGGTTTGAAGAGTTAAGCCACTGTTCTATCCTCAATGTTTCGAACTGTTAACTTCAACCTTGACTTGTCGGGGTAGTATATGTATCTTATCAGGACGTTACAATCAGTTTAAGAGTAGGGGTTCTGTACATAACTGGCCCTATTGTCCCTCTGTATGTGACTCGGCCTATGTGAACAATAGTAAGTCATTTAAAAGCCTAAAGATGGGCCTAAAACCCGGCCTAAATAAGTGTGTGTCTGTGTGCGCCGTGACCATTATGTCTGGGACCAATATTGAATACAGAAGCAGCAAACTGGAATAAAAAATAAAAACGCATTGTCTCGCCGCTATGTACATGGACATAGTGATATTGTGTTTTATTTGGGATGCTGTGGCCAAGCTGTTTATATACAAGGGCTTCATATTTCCATTTCATGTGATTTCGTGTTGTTTGCACGATGACGATAATATATTATATTATGGAGAATCCTAATGCGAAATGAATGTATTTTATGTACATAAAACGGTGTACAGACATATGACGCGATAGTGCCATTATGTTTTAATTTATTGGACCGACTGCCATGAGTGTCGCCGGCAGTGTGGTTGTCAGAGTATGTATATACATACAAATAAATATATATCTATATATGTCATGAAATAATAAAAGAAAACAGAGTCTATACATCAAGTGCGTTCTTATCTTCTGTAAATCTAATTGACAGTCTGGTTTCAGCCCTAATCTAATCACCGTTGAGGCATCAGTCTCTGGCATCGCTCTGGAGGAAACGGCGCCGCAGGGGTGATTCGTCACAATTTAGACACCAGCAAAAGTATTTCCGACCGCCAAATTAAAATGGATAATTCCACGAGCTGCCATATATCCTCCTGCTTCCTTTTAGTCTGACAATCAAAGCTAACATGATTTGAGCCTCCTCCTCTTTCTCCCACTACCCTTTATGTCCCTGCATTCCAGCCATACTTCTTTATTACATGTAGGTATACAGTTTCCCCACGCCGCTAGCCAAACCTCCACAGACCTCCCTCTATATGCAGGAGCAATATACTTATAGGAGCGTCACACTGCACACACATGTTACGTCTAAGTGAACTGTGGCCAGATTGCAGCTTTTTTTCTGCTTGATGCCGTCAGATTGATGACAAAGGCAGAGTGTGGGACAGTTTGCCCTGAGGGCACAGGAGGTGTGTGGGTGGGTGGGGGAGGCGAGCAGGGGGAGGGTGGGCGGAGGATGGATGAGCGAGGGAATCTTTTGTGGCAAGATGGTTCAGGGGACGCTACAAGTGTTCCGTGGACCGTCCCCACCCCCGGGGGAGGGATCCTACTGCGCATGCGCGTCTCAATCTGGAAAGGGTGATTGTAGATTGGGGGGGGGGGGTACTCCGATATAATGGTAAGAAGTACCAAGGCAGGACTGTCCTACCTGTTACACTCTTATGGATCTTTATGTTATGAATGTTCAGTTGGAATGTCATTATACATTCTATGCTGAGAAAACTAATTGGCGTTATGTGCAAGGATGGACAATTTAACATCAGACATAGAAGGGGCAGGAATGCTTTGTTCAGGACTGTCATCAATCTAAAGGATATTGGGAATTTCCGGGCATGGTTAATTCAAAGCTAACTGATATCCAGTTTTTTGTTTTTTTTAAATATTCCTTATCTCAAGTGATCATGATCTTTCTGAAACCATTGAGATAATATATGGGAAAAATTCATTTCCATTCATAGCCTTATAACTCATAGAGCCCTTTCATACCTGAAACCTACAATATAAGGTTTTTCAAAATGGGTAATCGTGTCCAATATTGTAATAAGCTTGGGTGGAGTGCGTTGAACCCCCGAGTATAATGATCAGTAAATCTCCAATAACACCGAAGAGGTCATCAAGAGAGGCGTTCCCATGACAAAGTTAATCTAACAATTTTCCAGCGATTATTAATTCACAAATTACAATCAACATGGGCCTACATCTTGGCCTTCAAAGGGTAGCAATTCATTCCTGTGTTTTTTTTGCCCAAATAAACCCAAATAGACACATCCCTTCATATGACTCTTTTTTTTTTCAAATAGGGCGAATATGAACTGTCTATATACGCAACGTCGCGTATGCCACGTCGTTTATACTAAAGACGGTGTGTACACGACGTCGCCTGAATAAGAGCAACAATTTATGTGACAAGCCTCAAAGTCCAATTTCCATATACTACTTCCATGTCAGGTAGCCTATAATAGACTCAGTATAGGTGATAATGTCACGTATATAGTGGAGCCTATTGAGGCGAGGGCACGCGTATAGGCAGTGGAAACGTTTAACACCACCAAATACGTTTTTATAAAGCAAGTAAATGAGTTCTTTTTAACAGATAACAACTCCGATTCCCATTTACATACATCTTAACACTCAAAGGCTGACAATTCTTTCCTGTTTTTTCCCATGCAAATAAACCCAAATAAACAACTCCGCATGTGACACCACCAAATACGTATTTTCATCAAATAAGATTTATGTATTTTTTTGGGCGGCAACAACTCCGATTCCCTTGTACATAGGCCTACATCTTAATATTGAAAGCAAAAGAATTCGTTCCCTCTTTTCCCTTATAAACCCAAATAAACAAGCCAGTTTAACACACCACCAACAACCTTTTTTCTTTTATTTTAGCAGTTACATATCTTTTGAGCGAAAAAAACCCAACTCCTACAAGTCACTACATCTTCACCTTCACATCCTCACAGTGCCCCCTCCCCTCCTCCTCCAGCCATCCAGGCCTCCACTCTCCAGGCGCAGACGCGGTGTCAGCCCTCTCCAGGCAGAGATAATTGAATGTCAAGCGGTCTTAGTGGTGGGCCGGTGGGCCGTAGAGCCGTACTGCTGCCTCCAGAGCAGTATTAAGCCCCACACCCACTGGGCTGAATCGGCGCACAAATCGGACGATTTAATACCATGATCCACGATGCGATTTTGGACCGATTTTGGACCGATTTTGAACTGATTTTGAAAATCGGTTTCTTAAAAAATCTTTTTTCATAAAAAATGTACAATTTTCCAAAGAGATTTAGATGATCCATACCAGAAAAATTGTATTTTCGCAGGGAAACTTTATTGCAAATATGCGAAAAATGCATGAGAAGAAAATTGGTTGGCCTCTTGTGGCATCGTGGATCACTGGCCCAATAGGTCTACTAAAGAATCGGCTGATTTAGATTTTTGCACTGATTCTGATCACCAATGAGTAAGCAATATTGAAATATACGTATTTGATGTGAAGCTGTGATAAAATCGGCTATTTAATTGGCCGATTCTTGAACTTTGAAAATGATACGACCCGACATAATATAAAAATTAAATATAAAAATATAAAAATTGGTCCCAAAATTGCACATAAAAATAATCTTAAATTTTCTGAAAAAAAGAGTATGGCGCATGCATACGTGCCTAACATTAGATCCGCCCCTTGATTATTCGAGTAGTATTGGCCAAATATAGTGCCGATCGGTCGGCCGACTTGATCAAAATCCCCTCAAATTTGCCTAGTGTTCACGGGGTTAATGTCATGTTTCCATCAAACGATTTAACCTCCAATTATTTGGTAATATTTTACTTTTAACTAGTATCATATCAAAATATCATATATCTTACACACCATTTGAAACAGAATCAAAACCACTTTCTAATGGTATATAATATGTTTGTGATTAACTGATATTGCCACTGCCGTTTTTTGAAATTGGTAGTAAAATCGGCTGGTGGAAACAGGGCTTATAGCGCCACCGGCATAGCCCGTTTTACAGCATTAGACAGCAGTCAGCCGGCCGTATCATAAGCCACACACCCCTGTTCTGATGGATCACACTGAGTCACATACACCCTGGAGGCATGACATGCACTCTGCCACCCACCCCCTGTCTCCTGATCAGGAAGATTCAGCCATGTTATCAGTCAAAATTATCATATCTTTAAGTAATGACTTGGCTGAGTGGCTGCGATCAGAGTCACACCGTAAATACTTCAAATTGGAGGAATCTTGTTTTAGTTTCAATATTCAAATAATGGAAATTGTTTTGGTTTCAATATTCAAATAATGAAAATGATTAAGAGGAGAGGGAGGAAGCAAGAAAGGTACAGACCCTCGGGCTTCGGATCAATGAAATTAAGACTTGTGGCTTCCACAATGTAAACAACCATGAGGCTAAGTGCAATCGATAAAAACTGAATCAGATCCAACCAAGTTTCTGATTCCTATCTCAGATTAAATTCGAAGCGGAAAATGTAGAGATTGTTTCACTAGAAAACAGTGATATCCTTTTACCACCGATGAAATGAGAAGAGATAAATATTGAGCTAGATCCACAAAGTTTGCTGTTATAACTTTCATGAAATAAGATGCTGGGTTCTATTATCTGTGTCACGGAATTAAACAACCTGTTGAAAACACCTATATTCTGCATATTTTGTTATTCCTATTTCCTAATGGAATGAGCAGATTCCAATATCTTGACTTTTCTTCTACGATATTTCCAGCAAAGATTTCATGTCCAGTTCCAATGGATATAGACATGGACCTGCCATAATAAATGCAGTGATAATACTAGGGCACAATCGTAGGCAGTTTCATCAACATTGAAAGGGATTTAGGCACTTTGCATACTTGTTTCAGAGATACGGCAACCGACCGCATGTCGGCCATTATAAAGTTTTTCAAAACTCACATGAAGTTTTCGCAGTTGTCCCACTCCGCCTGTAAAAGGTCGCCGTGGGGTCAGAGATGACTAGTGGCTCATCCTCATCGTCCTCATCATCCTCCAGTTCCCCTAGATCCTCCTGAACATCTTCTTCTTCCTCGAGGGCATCGTCTTGCCCCTCCTCCCCGTCGGCGAAGAGAAAGTACTCGTCGACCAAAGTCCGCCATTGCTGTGGCTCGGCTATACCACGTAAATTCGCCCGATTTATCGTATTCAGGGCATCCGTGACAGCCTCCTCGTGAACCATGTTCTTCCAGACGATGTTGGGAGGTAATCCGCATCAAAATCCAGCAGTGATCCAGGATTAAAACAGCTAAATCCGTCGGAGAAGTGATGTCGCCCGTCCGTCCTGCTCGCCATACGTCCCTTTAAATTTCCACAACAACTGAAACCGGAAGGCACGCGAGGCCTCTCAACCAATCAGCGGGCCGCATTCCGCACACGTGACCTCCTTGACGACGATTGTTTACCGGACGACGATCGGGAAAACACGTTCTGATTGGTCCTTGCAGGTGCGAATTCAAAATCCGAGACTGTCATTGGCCAGTTCACTTCGCGCCCTTTCAGCAGGTACCCGGAATGTGGGGCTGGAATGGGATCCTGACCGCCAGGCGAGCCGCGAAGTTAGGGAAAAATGGCGTGAATCGAGGGTCTTTTGTTTCAGATCACTGAGGCGTTGTGCGTCTTTGGGGCTTATTTAGAGGGACTTTGAGATGGCTTTGGGACCTAAATTTTTTGGAGGGAAGACTTCTGATATAGGAGATATGAATAAAAGAAAAAAAACATTTTCGATAAAAAATGCGAAATGCGACTTCAGAGCCCCATATCTCAGTTTGACTTTCTGCGACATCTGACTCATTTCGCCAAAACGGGTCACAATTCTCGACATTATTTTTCAGTTCTACATGTTATCCGTCTGTCAGTTCCAAGGAGCTGACATTTTCATTAATATAGTAAGTATATAATATGATATATAGACAATAAAAAGCCCATTGCATGCTTTTGCATTTTGAATTTCAGGCGTAATATCGTGAAATACTTGCATGAATGGCCTATAGACCAAAACTGACACATATAAACGATACTATTGAATAAATCTAAAATTTGTAAATTTTGAATAATAAGAATAGCATATTTTGATTAAGTACGATAATGTCAGATTAATTCAGCAGAAATATTCCTTGTGAATATTTTCAAAATGTTAAAAATACTCACCAACATGGTGCCCAGACCGTTTCTCGGAATTGTTACGTCATCTGCACAACGTCTATACGTACGAATTGTTTCAGGATGTACCAAGACATGAACCCTGCAAATCCTACAACGCTCTGGCACAAATACCCACCCAGTATCAACACATTTCGATAGTGTTCGTCATCACACGGTTCAAATCGCATGGGTAATTTCATAGAGTTGGCTTACATTATCCGTGCTCATTAAGGGTGTGGGGGACACCAACACCAGGAAGCCGAGCTGCTCCTTCTACAGGGGGCTTGGTGAGCAGCTCAGCACGTCTAATGAGTGCTGACAACTTGATAACACTAATTATCGCCCACTCCCTACATCACTACCGACCCCCCACCCATCTCACACACCCACATATGCCCAGGACAAGGTGAAGGGCATTTAAAACCCTTAAGCCCTGTTTCCACCAGCCGATTTTACTACCGACTTAAAAAATCAACAGTGGGAATATAATCATGAACATATACCATTAGAAAGCATTTTTAATTCTCTTTCAAATGGTACATAAGATATATATAATCTTTTGTTATAATACTAGTTGAAAGTAATAAATTACCAAAAAATCGGGGGGTGAAATCGGTTGATGGAAACAAGGCTATACTGTTACAACATTAAAGCAAAGTCTTTGAGTTCGTATCCCACCAGGCGATTTTGACGACTAGGAATTTGATAATTTTTCAGTTTCCGTTTGAAATATCACAAGAACCCCCGCATGTTACATACCATTCGAAAGATAATTCGAAATCCTTTCTAATGTTATATAACATGTTTATGCATAGCCCTAATCCAATCTGGCGATTTTCCAAAATCGCGAGTAAAATCATATCATGGAATATGACCTTGTGTTTAATTTCTTTGAGCAGGTGTAATTGAAGCAGAGGCTGTATCCGATCTAATTAGGGCTGCTCCGGATCTGCTCGCCTGCCCTGGTTGTCGTTTACAATGACTTGGATCAATATGGGCTATTTTTTACATCTTAATATAATGAGTGTCAATCAGAATCAATTTGCACTTGTGACTGCCTGGATGGGAATCTGAGAAGGGGGCGCCGCAAAACGACATAACCTGTTAGTGAATCTAGAAATCCACACACGCTGGCGTTAAATCTGATGTCGACTTTTTCAGTAATTCCCTTCTGTCATTTCCTGAAAGATATGAAAACACAAGCCTCAGTAACAAGTGCAAATGCCTTATAGTAATTTTCGATTAGGGTGGCATTGCAGGTGACTCAAAAGGAACATTGCCATTTCTCTGTTATAATTAGGCTTAGCATTTCCAAAAAGAATTGGATAAGCACTCAGTGGAGTAAATCTCACATGCAGTTTCTTCATCTGAACTAACATCCTTTCCCAGAAACATAAACAGTGCTATGAGCCATAATATCATGATATCAGGGGTCCGTTTTCAGCCAATTAGAAGGGATCGGAACCTAATCGCTTATCAGCGGAACTTGATGGGTAATAACATGTCTCTTAAGCTGTTTTACATCTGCTATTTTATCTAATTAGAATGTTATTTCTTCAGAGTGAGGTAATATCATGTTCATCCTAAACCGTGTGCCTGTATATTATGGTAAAAACATTTGCCATATTCTCTTGCTGTTTGGCTATCCAAACTCTAATAACTAGAACCCATTTATAACATAAGCATGTCAATCATTTCACTGATTAAAATCTCAGTGTATCAAGTGCCAGACTATCTGCAGGCAAATGGTGTATGAGGTTTCATTCCTGACGTCCAAGGCTCTATCTAGTCTCACTTTGAGACACAGGCACCATTCGTGCACGCAGACCTAAAGGCTGTATTCCACTACCCGACTTTACTTACCATTTCAGAAATCGCCAGTGGCAATCAAGCTTAAATATACACATGTTGCATATCATTAGAAAGGACTTCATATTACCTTTCAAATGGTATGAAGCATGCATAAGTTCTTGTCATCATAATTATTTCTAATACAAATATAGAAATCGCTAAATTCCAGAGAGTGAAAATCGACTAGTGGAATACAGGCCTTACCCAATAGGATCTCTCTGATCTCATGCATACATGGAAATGCCTCAGGCAGACAATTGGATGTTTTCCCGATCTCATAAGGACATGAAAAATAGACTAAGTCCCGTTCAAAGTGGATATGCATACTATAAATATAGGAGAGTGGGTAAGACCGACGTTTTTCCAACGCCTCATCTTTTCAAGTAGATGGAATGATGATATTCTGTTTCGTTGTTTCAATATTGACCAATCATAATTCGAAACGACGGATCTTGATTGTAAGCTAGGTGGTAGGAATATGAACACGAATAAAAAGACAGCATGATTATGGACGTATTTTTCCAAAGGTAAGAACAGGTATCAATTGTTTGCCCTTTACTACTATGATCATAGAAAAGGTTAATAGAAAACAAACAATCTGTCAGAACTCACCAGGTTGAATCAACAAACCACTCATCTGTTATTCCAGTAGTGTTCCCACCTCTCTCTACGTGCTGTTTCTGGTCTGCGTTTGCCTCGGATTTTATTAAAGCCGATAAAAAGACCCTCATAATATTGATCCTAGACGTTATTCATAAAGATGGCGAGGAAGTGAGGACGATATGCATTGATACCACAAGGCGTCAGTCTCGCCGACAGGACATCCAAGGCACGTCCCACTGTTGTCTGTCAAGCCCGACCGACTTTTTCCCCAAAGTGAGTCTGTACACCAGCAGCCATTTCCGGTAAGAATTCCACCCTGTATCCCAGCATGCTTTGGGGTCACTGGTCAATGGCAGGTAGGTCCACAAACAAGCGAGCAGCCTAACAACCATCAAAGGGGTTACAAATACTATTTACAGAGGGCCCATGGAAATATTCTTAACATATTTGATCTGCCCAGTCATAGCCATGGACTCTTGCAGGTGCGCGGACCCATTATGTAAGGGTAAATCTGGGTCAAAACGGACTAGCGCCACTGCTCTCACTTAATACACAACCTGGTTGGTTTTTGTACTTTGACATACAGGAGGTTTGTTTTAGCGCTGAAACCACTAAAGGCCATCCTTCACCAGAGATCTATTAATCATGAAGTGAGCCCAGACAATGGTAAATAATTGCACAGAAAAGTCGACGAGTCTTTTTGAAACAAAAACTGGTATGGCTTCTCTGTTTATTTAGATTCTAGCACGTTTTACTGTGACGACCAATCATATAAAACCTAGAATTTCATGATTTAACGTGACCGGAAAAATAGATAAAGAATCCTTGTTCCCAGTATTCTATTGAACATCATGAAAAGATTTTACACTGTATTATATGCTACATTATTTACAACTTTGTCTAGGAATTACTATTCGCGCGCTTGTCTCCTAAATTGGATGATTAACTGATTAATTGGGTTTGGTTTTTAGATTATGTATCATTCATGCCAAAAGGAAACCATCTCCTTAATTTGCATATATACAAAGTGAAATTGGCAAAGAACTTTATTGATTCACGTTGCCTTTGCAAATAGAGGTGTGTATATGTTATGGCGATAGAAAATCAGCGTAATGTATTAGGTATTAGGGAGTTTTAGCAACTCCAGCGCAACCTGTAACGAAAACGCAACATATCTCTTATCTCGGCTGTAATTGCTGATACCAAAATTATGCCATGAGAGGTACATTACTTTTCCCAAGTTATCAATAAACAGGTGTTTGCTTTCTATAATTCTACTATAGGAAGTCTTTGATATGGCTTAAAAGGTTTGAGATACATCAACGCATCGAGATGTGTTGGGGTTGTTAAAACTCCCTGTTATAGTGGTACTTTATAACTTATATATTTCGTTAGGAATTCACATTAACTCCTGGAGCACGGGGTCATCATTTTTGTGTCAAGAATCCATTTTGTAGCACCATATCAAACGTCTGATCCAGAGATGCTGTCACCTTATTACACTGAAAACACAGAGTTGTCAAAATGGTGCCAAAAACGACAACCCAATGTTGTCTGTGTATTTTATACAAAAAATCTTATTTAGGATAATTTCATGTTGTAGATATCATAGTCCATAATAATGGCTTCCTATTTCTTATTACTAGTTATTAGGTATGGCCATTAAACATAGGAGGCCTATTAGTTGTATGTTTAATGACACCATTCACTTACAATACTTTATCATAGACAGAGGCCATGACAACCTTGGGCTGTCATTTTAGGCACCATTCACTTACAACCCTAGGGTTGTCAGGCAGCACTTTTGACTCTCATTTTGTTCTGTAACAACCCTATGACAACCCGATTCTCAGTTTTTGCTCCTCTGACAACCTTTTTGGCCAAAGTAGTCAGGAGAAAATGACAACCTTTGGGTTGTTATCCAGCCTCACAATTCACAATGACAACCCTCTGACCACCCCCAAATTGTCAAAGGATTGTCACAAGGTTGTCACACAGTATCAATGGCCTGAAATGAGCCCTGCTCTGCCCCCACAAGTCACCTATGACAACCCAAAAGTCACCTATGACAACCCAAAAGGCACCTATGACAACCCTCTGACAACTTTAAAGTGGCTCTCTGACGACTTTGTGTTTTCAGTGTAGACTTTACAAACGAACCTTTTACTCTAACACCCTAGTAGTATATGCAAAATTATACCATTTCTTTTCACCGTTTGAGAAAAATATACCCATCAAAGAAGATAGATACAAGGACAAAAATCAAACAGAAAGGTCATGTTTAGGCTGTCCAGCACAGGCGTCGCCCAAATCACAAGTGGGCGACAATAAAGGTCGCGTCGTGGGGGTGACAACCTCAGAAGGTCGCGTCGTGGGGGCGACATCCTTTATATTAGCATACCTCGTATCCAGAGAGAAGGGCGCCAAAGACCACGACTGGCGCTCCCACTGTATTCATGTGTCCACAATTTGCCTTCCAAATGCGGCTTGCTTAAGACGCGGCGGGTCAGGGCGTGGGTTGGCGGGGCGGGCTGGGGCTAAAGGAGGGAGGTGATCAGTCATGGTAGGAGGGGGTACTGACAGAGGCCCAAACCGATAATGATGGATGGGCCCAGTCACCGTCTGTTTTTCTCCCCACTGCTGATGGGTCTCACAGCAAAGGTGTTTCTCAGACCAGTAGAAGTAGTCCGACAGAAATATGTTTCTACTGAAGCCTTTATTTTTTTTTTACATATTCATATTCTGGTACTTCTTCGTGATTCGCTCCATCTATGTAAAGGATGTGACTTAAAGAATGGTTTCATGTGGCTATGATACCGGGTGGTGACGGATTTGGATTCTGATAAAAAAAACTCCCAATGGGTTAGTGGAAACTCCTTTTATCACAATAATATTTTTTGGAGAAACAGCTAGGTTTCCTGTTCAAAATTGATTAACGCGGGCATTAGCCAATTTACACTAAATTCGCCTGAATCGCCAGGAAATCGTCTTAAAATCGCCACGTGGCGAATTGGCTAAAAGCTAATGTGAACACGCCTCGGGCATGACAGGGCATATTATGGCCCTACTCCCCTCTCCGAGACCCACAGTGCCCTAAGTAGAAAGACGATCCCCTTTTAGGCTTGGGGTGGTCCCGCCTATATCTATAAAAAGCCCCCCTCCACTACCACGCCTATATAAGGCCTATCGGTTCTCAGACCGCAGGGAGAGATGCTTCTGCACGTATTCTGCTTGTCACAGGGGCAATAACATAGAGCTCCAGACACGTAACACTGCATGCCGGATGGGTCTTTAATCTTGGTTATAGGTCTTCTTACTTCCCATTTGCGTAACTAGACACACACGCACATATATAGCTTGTTTATTGATAATTTGTTTTAATGGCTGTGAGTAAGATTTCGGTTAGTTATGATGATATTTACTGCTTGCTAGACGTGGTTGATAAATTGAGTGAATATAAGAAATAACAAGTAACAAGGTGATTAGTTTGGATATGAATAAATATAGGAAAAATTGATGTAATCCTCCTATTACATTGACTCTAAAGTTTAAAACACCACAAAGTGAGCAGCTCAGTGGCAAGTGAGCAACTGCCCTTTGACTATTGGTTCCCCAATTTATAAAGTCAAGCACAAAAAGATCCAGAGAGCCATGGTTACAGAATGGCTACATAAATAACAATTTGGAGGTCTCGCAGCACAAAATAATATGAAAAGCTTGGTTTTCACATAGATTGTGATTCAAACCAATATCAATATTAAGCTTGAGAAGCCTTATAGGGAAAGGGTTGGTGAAAATCAGATACGTCGCACCTCACCTTTAAAACCTGGAAATTACTGTTACACACACAGACACCAAGGCACACACACACAAACACAAACACTTATGTTCACAGACAACCCATTTCTTCTTAGGATATAGATGGGTTGTAATGTATATTAGGAGAAGCTTCTTCAGCACCCTGTGATCACCATATAACCATGCAGGGTTATTACATGACTGCACCCACTAACACAGAAACAGATAGGATATAAAAAGCACAGCGTCAGGCTATTACATCTATTAGTACCCTTCTAAAGCCACACAAACCTAATTGGAACCAGCAGGGTACATATATGTCCGTATGTAGCGACTACCATCAATGTTAACGTCTTTTAAAAAAGCACACCTCTTTTAACAGGCTGAAATTCCCTTGAAGGAATGTGCAGAATCAATGGCAGTGTAATAAGTCCTGGCTCGGACACTGTGTACACTGGCTTCACGGACAACTTCAAAGATTTCACATCAAATACTAACAGAATTAGTTGCAATCAAAGCCCCTCTTTTTCACAGTAGCGCCTTGTATCCTTCCAGGAACATTTGTGAAGACACGTTTTATGTATCACGACGCATAGTGCCCTATTTGCACTGAAAGACAAATAAAAAATTAACGATTTTTAGAACCAACTTCAAGGGACGAACAATGAACGATTTTGTTTTTATAAATGTCCAAGAAGCCAAAATCGTTCTAAAATATTTAACATGTTAAATAATTTGTCTCTCATCTGTTGGGCATTTTTGTCAGCTGACAAGGTCAAAAATCGTCCAAATCCGTTGTTTGAACAATTTTTTGTTTCCAACAAGAGATTTATTGAAAGATTTGTCAGGATTTACATATGTGGACGATTTTTATGTTTTTTCTAAACCGTTTGACGAAAAATCTGTCGGTGGAAACAGGGCTTTATGCTCAGGTCCTTATTGTAGCTTTGATTTCCGTGTCCTTTTACAGGTCGTACCTCCCTGAGAGAAGCTTATGGAAGACTGGACCGTTTGTTGAAGTCTTTTTTGTTATTAGCTTTACATAAATTAAGAATTATCAACTAATCCAAAATCATAATAAAACCCCGTTAAGTAAGAAATTGAGTACTAAAAAGCAATAAAATGTAATAATGATTGTTTTTAATTTTGTTGCGTACTTTTTATGATTCTCAGCAAATAACAATCTTCCCTGACAAAAAGTTGAACATGTTTCCAGCGAGGTAAAAAGGATACTGGATTTTAATTTTACACTGAAAATGTATGATTTACCACATGAAGAGAACATCCCGCCATCCTAATTTTCAAGGTTGGTAAATACAAATAAATTCAATGATAATCGAAGTATCACATTGAACTCATTTTCCGTTTACCCATTCGTTCATTCACTAATAACTTGATTTCCATTTTAATGACATATTTCTTGTCTACTATTTCTTTTTGTTTTTCAAATAGTACACTTGTATTCTCCTTTTGCAATTTAGCATTTCAAATACTAACCCAGGTTAGACGACCTGATATTCATGAGAATTCCGTGTTGTGCCTCATTGAAAACTGTAGTTACCGATGTCAGAGGAGAAAAACATTGTTGAAGCAAAACGAAACCGGGACTGGATTTTGAACTGCTCTCTGGTGGAGAGAGACACCGACCTCCCGGGAGATGCCCCCTGTGAGAGCCTGATCTGGGTTATGGGAGCAGAAAACCCACTCACAGTTCAGGTATGACGCGCCGTGTGTGCAATTAGTGGAGAACGACTTTTCTGGGCCACTGGGTACCAGCCATAGGTTATTGGTGTACACGCCGTGCACCAGCGGCCAAGAAAGTTCCCAGAGTGCTACACTGATAACCTACTGCTGGTACCCAGTGGCCCAGAAAAGTAGTTCTCCTAATTCTCCCTACCATCGATGGCTGATTTACAGTATTTTCGCTATCTGCAGACCAAAAAGTATAGAAATTAGTATAAGTAGTTGATCTAATTTCATCTATATTGTATACATTGAAAATTAGAAAATGATAGACACAAACTAGAAAATAGTGAATGGTACTTTTCGGCAACATTCATTTACAAATAATGCCAGGTTTAATGAAAATTCCCATGCAGCAGCATTGTGACTTAATTGTCGACATATTACCCAGCATGCACTTTGATCTAGGCTAACCTGCAGGTAACATACGGAAAGTTGGATAACTGTGGTAGCGAGAATTAGGGTTTGGTTTAGTTATTTTGTATTTACTATCGTCATTGTGAATATATATCTCAGAGTGGTTTATGAATTACAAGGACTACGAGGTGATTAGTTTGGGCAATAAATGAATAGACCATATTTATTAAATCCCTTGTAGTATTCATTGACTCTAAAAAATAATAATCAGATGAAATCAGCTGTGCGGTGGTTGTATTAAAACTGACCAAACGTTAATGGCGCTGGATTTATATAGTGGGATATGACAACAGTGGCAGCAGAACGGTCCTTTAGGGGGTTTGTATTAAACACGCACATCTGAAATTTCACTAATATCCAAGCTCTGCAATGTCTATGGTTAACATATTAGTGAAGCACTAATACAAGAGTCATTTGTTCCCTTTAATACTGTTTTTTTCAAATCCATGTTTATCATTTTAATTATTGACGCTTAAGTTAGGAGCGCCATAGGTTTTCCAGTGTAAACATTTCGGGGCGACTCGCAGTAACCCTGATCTGACTCACATAAAGACATTCTCACTTTATCTGATCTTATTACTTGTGGTCCGAAAGGATAAAAAATGACTTTGGGCCACTTGATCTGTTTTATCCCCACTAAATGATTAATTATAGGCACAACACATGTCGCCGGAAGGAGCATTTCTAGGTCTCATAGTTCTAAAGCCTAATGAAGGCAACATAAAAAATGCCTAACATTAGGACACTTTGATGAATTCAGGCCCATCAAAGGGGAAGGGTACGGGCATTAGGCTGTGATGTCCTGGTAATTATCTTTCTCTAATAGAGAACCCTTAATCTGCAGTAACACAACAATTATGAGTTATCACCACATTGCTAATGGGAAATAAATAGAAATGGAGCTAGCAGGCAATGCCAGCACTATTGAACAGTAATTATATAATTGGGTACATGTACACATGTAAGTGTGTGAGGTTACACATGCACACAGCTTACGAATGTTTACATGACTGTTCAGTAAAACCATGCTTTAAATGTCAAACTGCCACTGTCAATTAACTGTTTACAAGTCGTGTATTAATGATATAAAATTATACGGAACGTATTAATTTTAGTACTTTCAATGATAGTTGTCGATGCAAATTAGTACCGCTTGTAATTATTTAAAGACAAAAATGGAACTTGCTGATTTAAGAGGGCAATTTGGATGATTCGCATGGTAGGTGCTGACTTCCCAATTTGCCCTACTGATTAAAGTCATTTGTTTTCTCACAGTTTTATGAAATAACCTCTCAACGATGAAAATATATCAACAGTCTGAACAAAATTTGCTGAAGGTCATGAAAGGAGTATCCTCGTATAACCGTACATCATGTTCTCAGCCTCAACAAAATACAGAACTCTGTGTTTTCTAATTGTATCTTACATGTATATAATGGCTATGTTACATTTATTCCACCTCGAAGCTATTCTTAGCTTTGATATGTGGAAAGAAGCACGTATGATAATAAAAGGCAAGAAGAGAAGATGTTACATAAATCTGCTGCTATCATTCTTCTTACGTAGAAAGGGATATTTAGATCAATTATCAATGTGACCTAAATATGTGGATCGCTTTGTTCTTTAAGAAGAAGCATATCCATAAATCCAATAATATTATGGTAATGGCATCAAATAATCTATTTTCCATATCAAAGAAACATACTCATACACAATAATTACTTTGTTCAGATGCAGAGGCCGATGAATTATTCTGGGACTTATTTCAAAGTTGCAGAATCATTCCATAATCCTACTACAAATTCGCTGTATAACAACATTGCATATTTATAAAAAAAATAACATTAATCTTCCTCGTGTTCCTAACCAGTGTTTAAACGTAATCTGAGTCATTCGTCCTCTATTTTCTTCTTACAACCACTCCTGAGGTATTTCTTGTGACCTCTGTTTTAGAACTAGGCGTTAATGAGCAAATCAAGGAGCTCCGAGCAGCTCCGAGCAGCTCCGAGCTGCTCCGAGGGCAGGCCTTAATGGTGCAGTCAAGTGAGGCTCGAGAGAACCACCATATTGGTCCAAATAATGACCCGAGTTGAGTTTACATACTCACTATTTTCCAAAGGTTGCAACATTGTGATGCAATTGTGACTCTACATATATAAACTTGGGTCCATATTCCTGTTAATGATTAGGCTAATCAGTCAATAATCAATGCGTTACGATAAATACCTTGTGATTAAGTACTAAGAAAGTTACAAAAATATGAACAAAGACCTTTAACATGAGTGTCATTTCGAAGGAAATTTTAGAACCATCTGCTATTTTTGCCGGATCTTACTAGCAGCACCATTTTTGCTTTATTTCTCTATTAAACTGCATATTTATGTTTTGCTTCTTCTTATTCAATCCATGTTCAGTGCAATACCGTGAGCCTAGTTTTATACATCCAATGACTATACAGATTATTTCTAATGTTCGAAACAAAAACCAAAGAAGAATGTTTCTTAGTAATTATTGTAAGCAGATATCGTTACTTACACATGCTTTATTTCTGGGTTTATCTTCCTGGATCAAATTGAGGGAAATGATTCTATCCAACAGAGGCCCCATGTACTACTGGACTAATCCATGCAAACCAAGGAACCATTTTTGTCAGCAAGTTTAAACTCAAAATGTACTTTTAATGAGAGTGATGCATGTGTTGAGAAAGTGGAAAGCTATTCAGTCGATCCGTCAAACGTATTGCTCTTCAGGCCCAGCTGCTTCACAGTAGAACCACTACCCGCCACTCCTCCTATAATTGTTCCCTCATAATTCAAACACAGGTTTCCTAAAAAATAACACTCAATTTCTCTTGGAATAGTATCACAACTTGAATAAATGGGAAGATGAATGCTTGTATTTCTCTATCACATTTCTACAAATATAACATTTTAGCCTTCATTAAAAGTTATTCATTTAAGTATGTAAAATTGCCAATTTAGGAAGTGACAGAAATATGCATAGTGGTTGATAACGTTGATTAATGCCCTTCTGATATTCTAATTTTTCTCTTAAATTGTAGAATTTATAACCCCGAGATGACGCCACGTTGATTGGCTGATGAGTCACCTGTCTGGGTGTTCGAAATGAGAGGGGAAGGTCCTTCAGAGGGTTTTCTCAATAGCTTGAAGTTTTTCATTGGTTTGTTGGGGTTTAACATCGTAGCAACATCTATGGTTATATCACGGAAAGAACAAGGTTTGACTGTTCTGTCTTTGATGATCAAATTAATCAAATGATCAAATCTATGACAAGGTAGAGACCATGCCCCTCCTATTTACTGAGCCAGATGTTCTATAATGTGTATAGTCCCATAGACAGGGCCATGCACACAACAGCTAGTGGCACAAGGCCTTTGATTTCCTTGTTTTTGCCATACGGGACACACAGATGGGTGTACCGGTCAGCCTAACCCAGCCAAGGATTGAACCCGGGCCGCCCGTGTGCAAGACCTTCCAGCTAACCACTTCACCACCCTGCATAGTGGGGTCTGTTAAGGTCATTTTTTAGTGAAATCGTTACATGGCGGATAAAAGCATCAAATTTGGTATGAGACACCTCTGAGGCATAACTATCAAATCTGGAAGGGGAGCCACCTTGAAATATCAATAGGACGGATGTGGGGGCCAAAAAAAACCAATATGGCCGACTTTTGCTATAAATAATCTTACATGGTTGGTGTCAAAATTGGACGATTATGGGTCAGAGAATTCAATTATTTCCATTTGAAGTCAATGCGGAAATCCAAAATCCAAGATGGCTGACCAATATTGAGAAATAACATGATTTTCAGCTGCTAAAGAATCTAGACAAGTGGAAATGGTTCCAATATGACTTGTTTATAACCTAGAGGGCTCAATAGATATAACATTCATACAATACGACAGATTTCAAAATGCCTGAATTTTTTAGCATGAGATCTTCTATAATGACCGCTGGATTCCAAAATAATTCAAAAGAAAGGATATAGACTTTACTCTTTCACAACAAGATTTCTTGATTTCATTTGGTATGATGATCCCACAGGACCCCTTCATTGAATTTAAAAGGAGAGCCACCTTGAAATATCAACACAACCCCAGTGGGGGCCAAAAATCCAATATGGCCGACTTTTATTTAAATAATCTTATATCTCAGCTTCTGAAATGTCTTGAAACACATTGTTAGTGTCAAAATTAGTAGATTATAGGTCAGGGAATTCAAGTATTTGCTTTTGCAACATATACAAAATATCTCATTCAAGGTAGTCAATATATTTGATTAAATACCTAAAATTCCAAATGCTAAAAACATGCAAAATTTGTCAAAATTTCATTTTGGTATTTCAAGATGGCTCCCCTTCTAGATTTAATAGTTATGCCTCAGAGGTGCCTCATGGTGCTTTTATCTGCTTCATAACGAAAATGTTGTTAACAGATCCTACAAGCAGGCCCTGTGAACGTTTTGAGATATAGATGTAAATACATAATACAATCCAATGGATTAGTCCAGGGGCCTATGTAAAGTTTTATGTTTCGTTTAGAAGGTCTTTCTACCAAGATAATCTTTTATCTATGGATTGTTCTGATCACAAAAAGTTTTGGTGGCATTTTTTCTTTTGACCTTGAAGTACATTTCAAGGTCATCAAAGAAAAAAAGTATGAAAATAATGTACAAAATCATAAAACGAAAATAACTGGTAAAGGGTACAAAATGAAATCACCTAAATGTAAAAAGAAACATGCTTTTTTTAAATTCAGTAATGCAAAGGTCATTTATTAAGGGCAAAAGGTCATCTAAAGGCCACTTTATAAGTTAACTCTCTTTTTGCCTTGTAGTCAACCCGCCAAAACCATAAATGAAATATCTATAGGCATTTTTAGATAATGGCAATCATTTTAGCTAGTGGTTTCAAGAATACTCTAGTTCAAAAGATAGGGGTGAAAGCCACACAAACATTTGACCTTGAAGGTCACTTTCAAGGTCACAAAGATCAAAATTATTTTATCCCATATTTCAAATCTATAATCAAATACCTTTTAAGAAATCTAAAGTATGTGATATTATGATTGATAGTTTTTCCTCATGAGCCACTGTAACTTTCAATTCAAACATGAATGTACAGCTTCTCTGGAGTGCTTTTGCTCTTTTCTCAGCAAAGCTTAAAATACATAGGCCAATACCAAATGTGTTCATACAATCATGCATTTTAGGCCATTTCATACCTTTTTCATCAGATTAGCAAAGCAATGAGTATAGAACAAGACCTTTTTTGGATACCACACTGAGCTGTGTCCTTGAAAGTGACTTCCAAGGTCAGCAAGGACAAAACATTTTTTTTAAGATTTGAACTTACCTATGCATTAGCTCTAAGAAATGTCAAAGTTCATTCGTTCCTGGTGACTTTATGTCTATTTTAATGTATTGTAAATTGTGACTTAAACATTATTATAGAGTAGAGTCTAATGCAAAGGCCTGTTTTTTCAGAGTATACTTTAACTATAAACCTTATGTATTTGGGTAATAGGTAATTGCCACTTGTATAATCAACCTAATGGGTCATGTGATAGTCATGAAAAGCTGAGAAGTTCAGTTTTATCGTAGATAAATTTGGACTCGATAATTATGTGTTGACATTGAGCAAACGTTAGCTTCGATCTGCATTTTTACAAGATCAAAAGACATTTTACATTTAAATAATCATAAGCATAAAACCTTAGTAAATAAACATTATTTCTCTTACTCTACATGATAAAATAAGGTATCATGTAACTTAAAGCACATTTTGTATGGCCTTCTGTACCACATACTCCACAGAGCACAGCCTTGTTTTGTATCCAGAATATGACAGAAACTTTATTTGGCTTTTGTGACCTTGAAGGCCATCTTCAAGGTCAAAGGATAAAATAACTTATACTTTTGTCTTAATTCATCATGTTTTTGTACTTTTAAGCATAAAAATAGTATCTATAAGATCAATATGTACATTAGAAAAATGACGCAGGAGATTTGAGAAAAATGAGACATTTGTATTCAGTTTTTGTCTATGTTCATGTTTAAATTGAAGACCAAAGTGCTTGTAGAACTTAATTGGAACATCACAACTCAATCATCTTGACTTTTCCTGAAAGCCAGGAATAGACACTACATTTTTATAAATTTGACCTTGATGACCTTGTATGTGACCTTGAAGGTCAAATTATAAGGTATAACGATCAGAATCCTTATTTTGGTGATAACTACCCTCTTTTTTTAAAATATATTGGCATGAACAAAAGTAACTTTGAATTGCTTTGTAGTTTACTTTTTGGGACTTGGCAGGTTGACTATGTAATATATATCTTAGTTCTTGTGACTTATATTCTTGAAAATGTTTCACAATTTTGATATATATGAATGGCCTTGACCTTTTGAAGGTCATTACATCAAGAAATAATATGCCTTTGTAAGATTACAGCAACATTTTAAAGCTTGAAGAATTTTCTGATATTTTCAATAATTTCTTCTTTTTTTCTTAAATTGTCAATAAATAGAAAACTGTTCACTTTTAATCTGAAATTGCTGTTCTTTTATGGTGTAAACATTGTTGACTTTCACTTTCCTTCTTCATTCACTATGATTCATTTAAAGATATGAAATAAACGAGAACAGTGTAACATGAGGTTCACTTTTGTAACATTTTTCACCCTTTACAGCTTCTTCAAATGACCTTGAACTTGACTTTCATTAATCAAAGGTATTTAGAAAATAACATAGGCTCAGATATTGCTTTGTATATGTTTTCTTGAAGATTGAATCTGTATCACGGACATGGTCAACAAATAGAGGAAAATAGAGGATTTCTGACCTTGTGACCTTGAGAGGTCAATATCTGACACTTATATTCAAAAGAAAAAATGCCACCAAAACTTTCCTAATACTAGAGGGTGAGAGGAGTATATCTAGGTACAATTAAGATCAGTTTGAACAAAAACATGCATTTGCTCTTTTTTTGACATAGGCCCCTGGACTAGATCATGAAGCAATCTGTTATTGCCTTGGTTTGCAGACACTGTCAAGGGCTTTAGATGGAGGTGTGTGCAAACTAGGGAAATAGGAATTGCTGAGCGTGCCCCACTGCAGACTTGATTTGATATATATATATATATATATATATATATATATATCAAGTACACTATGAATGTTGACAGTTTTTATTGACAACACAAAAATAAATAAACATACATAGACAGGCATCCTTGTCCTCCGGTGCAATTCAGCTCTTATTATACACCCACTATTGAGAGGGCAGGACACTAGTGAAAGGAAAGGGCATGGGATCCTTATATAGAATAAATCATTATTTACCTTTATCTCCCAATGCAATGATAACCAAAGGTCAGTGTATTATGATGACCCAGCGATGATCCCAACCTATCTGTTGCAATGAAGCTGGTGCAAAATGATGAGTAAAAGTACCTAAAATTCACGTTTTTCGACAGGTTGACATTTGTCAAAGTACTTCGGTTTACAGGAGAGTGCAATAACTGGGATATGGGATCTGTGTTACCTTAAGCTTTGTATGAGGAGCTGACGGTTATATCACTTTCACTTTGACAATCTGACATTTGTATTGTGGCTTTATATTACGACACATTGACGTCCTTCTCAAGTGCAGTGATCCTTCAACATTGTCTCACATTTAGTACGGCCTTGCTTTCGTTTTGGTAAAATCTTTGACAGCTATCGAAGCCGACGTTGATTTGGGATATAGTTCACATGAACATAAATCCCACCAAAAGTTATAAAACAAAGCCATTAACCTATATGAACCATAAACAAAGTTCTACAGTGTTTTGGCTATGTTCTTCAACCAGAACAGAATGCTTTTATGATATCATCTTTGAGTTTGGTCTTGACATCACCAGAAAATAACATTATAATGACATTCTCATTTGGTGAGGTCTCAACCTCATCATATATAACTTAGCCATTAGCCATTACATGAACAATTTTCAAGTAACAGACTGACAGAATAAAAAAAAAACCACGGTAATGTCAATAGTAATAAGCAAAGTCATAAACTGATAAGAACCATAAACCGATTTCTGCAATGTTCTGGTTATGTTCTTCAACTAAAACCGAATGCTTTTATGACATTCTCTTTTAAATTAGTCGAAACATCACCAGAAAATAACATTATAATGACATTCTGATTTGGTGAGGTCTCAACCTCACCATATATAACGTAGTCATTACATGGTAATGTATTAAGTAACAGACTGACCACACATAGAAAAAGGTCATAAACTGATAAGAACTATAAACAGATTTCTGCAGTGTTCTGGTTATATTCTTAAACCAAAACCGAACGCTTTTATAATATTCTCATTTAATCTAGTCGAAACATCACCAGAAAATAGCATTATAGTAACATTCTGATTTGATGAGGTGTCAACCTCATCATTAACAACACAACTGTTACATGCTGTAGTAAACGTATGGTCCTTCCTCCTCAAACGGCTACTGCAACTGTTACATGCTATTTTACTAAGTAAAAGACTGACCAAAAAAGTATAGCACCAGAATAGTACTGCTACATCGCAACTTGGCTGAGAAGCCTCCCCCTTATTGCTACCCCGTGGAGCTTCTTACCCCGGCCGACGTAATAAGTAATTACCGCATATCGCCCGGTCCTAATTAATCAGCACGTTTCCGGGGCGGGTGATGACGGCGTAATCACGGCTTAATACGGTCACACTCCCCGTGTGGAACACGTGTGGAACTCGTGTAGGTGGGGGGATTAACATCTATGTTATTGAATAAAGCCGTGTTTCCACCGAACGACTTTCAAGGATAGTTCCTAACGACCATAAACGACTTTAAGAAAGAAAAATCTTTGCTAATTTTGGTCGTTCAGAAAGGCACAATTTCTTGTTTCCACTAAACGACTAAAATACTGGTATCTGAACGATTTTTGGACAATCTGGATGACTTTTTCAAATGACACAGGTTAGAAAAGCCAGGGAACAATAGATTTAATTGCTTTTAATTGCTCTTGGAAAAATCGTTGGCATTTGTCGTCCAGAAATATTAAACAGGTCAGATATTTGGTCGTTGGTGAATCTTTCAATTTAGTCTTGAGCAAATGTCGTTTGGGGTCGTTCACAAATGTCTTAACCTACGATTTTGTGTTTCCACTGAACGATTGTACCAACGACCACAAACGATTTGTGAATCGTCCAGTGTCGTTCATGGTCGTTAGCAGATTGTCGTTCGGTGGAAACAGGGCTTAAGGCTATGGGGTTTAGTAGAGGGATGGGGGAATATTCTTTTTGGGATAATAATCTGCTGCTAATCATATGTAGCATTGTGATGTAACATGGCTAATGCTTATCAAATATGGCATTGTAAATTTTGTAAAATTAAGTAAAGAGGTGTATTAATATGGTATCAAATTGTATACATTATCATATATGCTCATCACCTTGTTCACCAATTACAGCATCTGAAGAACCTGTTTCAATAGAAAAAGAATCATGTGCCTAATGTGCTCTGACATTTTTTTGTGGAAAATATTCAAAGTATTGGTGGTTCAAACGGTTTGTATGTCCTTGACTTATATGCAAAGGTCTCCCAGGTCTTATCTGATACATGCATGTAGTTTAGATGGCATACACATGGCATCGGCAGAGATATGATATTTATCATGATACACACAGAAGCACACATACAAACTTTGGTACAGATTCATTCACTTAAAGAATATTCATACACACATTATTTTTGTATACACACAAAACACACAGACACATGCAAACAAACACAAGTACGAAGACATGCAGCTGAAGACACACAAACACACCCGCAGAGTCAACAACACCAAAATGGTTATGCAAGGATGCTAAACACACAGACTGGTAAAGTACAATACAACGCCCCATGGCAATAGATATCGCATAAAAAGTTTTCCCCTTACAATACGGCTTCATATGAAGATCCTCTTTGATCGTTCTGCACCAACCATCCCACACCCTGGGGTAACCTTTACCTTTAGTCCACCCCCACCTGGACTCACCTCGATTAATTACCTTAACCATTCTACAGGTAACATCCCCGGCAACATCATCAACTCACCCCCTCAGCAGTTTGTGTTCCTGCTGCCAAACCCACTTAAAGTTTGTTTAATTGACATGGTCAAAAAGTCCTGTGTAATGGTGCGTTTAGAAGCCGCCCGGATCGCGTGCGGGTCAGAAAGGCAGGCGGGGTTCCCAAGGTTTTATCCAGGATAAATGGGTAATTAGAAGGAAGGGTTAATGGAAACGCATTACTCCGTGTTTGATTGCGTGTTACCCCCCGCAGATGGTGGTGACTACTCCAGGTTCGCCCTTAATAAGGGGACGCCCTAGGACGGTTAAGTCAGCGGAGAAACTTGATCATTTACTCACGCCATGAGATGGACTTTTAAAATTGAATGTGAACACATTGAAAGTTTAATTTGTATCAACAGGTGGTATCGTGAATATCTAGGATAGACATGCGACAGGGGAATTAATTGAGATAGATCTATACACAAAGAGAGGCAATGCCCCTTTCGTACTATAAGGCGTTCTGGTGGTAGGGTGGTAGGGTGTTGGCTTCGTCTTTTGAAGGTTGGTGGTTCAAGTCCCTGTCCTGCTGCTGTGGTATCAGGTGTTCTCCCTGTGGTCAACGGTAGGGTTATCAAAGGTCTTAGGCCCACTGGCTGTTGTGTGTATGGCCCTGCCTATGAGACACTGCATATAAAAGAACACTTACCTCAGTAAAAAGTGTAGGAGTATGGTCTCTACCTTTGCATAGATTCGATCATCCAGGAGCAAGGATGAAATATCCCAGCGCTCCATAAACACTGAGTCTGGTGGTTCAAACCAACCAACAAACATCAACTTTTCGTACTTTCGCATTCAGACACCCAATGCCACCATTTCAGTACGGAACCTGCCCTTGGTGTTGAAGTCATTGCATATTGTTGCCTTGGTCAAAAAGGTTGAATTGAATTTCATCATGGTTTATCGCAATTCTACTTATTTGATTAAAATGGTTGTCAACCATTTTCAAACCATTTCATTGCAGGTTTTGATTTGTGTACCTGTTCTACAATGACGTCCTGGCTTTATGTTTGAGCTGAGACAAAAGTATTCCCTGCTCTTATCAAGATAAATAGGAATCTTTGATCTTCTGTGGATCACTCCAGGAGGAAGAGAATTATGTCCGGTCATAATCCATGATCCTATCTCCTATACCTACAGATGCGAATAGAAGAACATTAGTTTATTATGTAACTACAGGTATGCATTCCAAAAAAAATTGGCGATAATTATCACGAGTTAAAGCGCTTCCATAAAAGATCTGCGATACTAAAAATATTATCGCCAAGGCCTGAAATCAGTATCGCGGCGATAATTACAAAATATCGCCGTTTTAAAAATATATATTTTCACAAATATTAATGTCTCAAAAAATATATATATGACCAAGGAAAAAGCCTGCAAAGTTTGAGTTTGATTGAAAAAAAATTGAACAAAAAAAAAAAAAAAAAAAAATTTTATGTGGCGATAACAATTGTTGGTATCGTGGTGTTTCTTCAAACGAGATTATCGTGAAATCTTTATGGAATGGCCCCCAGGAATCCCTTGAAAAACAGAAGCAAAAATACAAACAAAACTATTTACACTTGACGCCCCACACATCCCCTTTCATAGCACCTGAGTAGAAGGCTGTGGATCTATGGCCCCACCCCCTGGAGGTGCCCTGAGTGGTGGCCCGGATCTATACCTCCAGGGTGGCCCTTACCCTCCCCCCGCTGATTCCCCTTTGTCTCAGCCCTCCTACTCTTTGTGCTAAGTAGAAAGGGTCGATGGGACTCAAAGAGGATTACCCTTTTGATGCAGAGGACTAGGAGAATAAAGATTACCGCAAGCTCCTCTCTAGATATATACGTCAATGTCTTTTTGTGCGGCATGTGCAGAATGTATGGGGCGGAATGAATGAGTATGAGTATGGTGAGGAGGGTGTATGTAATGTATGTTTGTATACCCTGGAGTACAGCATGACGACTATTCATATAATAATTACATGAGAGGGAGGGAAGAAGCACGTTGAAAGAGGGATCCATTATGCAAAAGGCCCTTAGGGATATACGCAAATGAATGTTATTGAATTTGACAAAACATAGCTATTATACTTTGTAGGTGCATAATACATTAGTGGCAGACGGCGGAAAGTTAACAATATGAACATTGAGAAAAAGCTATCCATCTTAGTTTAGAGAAGCAAATCTAATCTTGTGATGTTCTGTCATATCAGTGTACATCTCTCAACAGAAAAGCATTCACATAACACGAACTTCTTATATCAGGTAGGTTTATATATAAATGTAAGACAATCTGTTATGTATACCATATAGAAACCATTACAAACTATATGTTTGCAATAAAACAATTGATACTGAAACCGAGTCATTTGCATGAAGATATATAATTAACGCATGGTTTTGTTGCCAATGTATCCTAAGATGAAAGAAGAAAAAAATTGGACCAACCCAATTCCTCATCCGATCACTGTTCATCTTTACACTTGCAATGACAGAAGACGTTTTAGACCTTTCAGATTTGCTGCCCCAGAAAGACAGGTAATAATGCTTACACAGGTTATTGCTTGATGACGATAAATGTTTAAGTTTAATGTCCGCCCAGAAATTTGTCATGTATGTATCAGGCGGACTCATGTTTTTGACTGTGCACACTTCAATGATATACTCTATGGCGGTGGAAACAACAGAAGGAAATGCAGTGTAACAAGCACAACCCAGGCTTGAACTTGGGTCTCTCAAATGCAAGTCCAACTCCTTACCTGCCAAACCATCCCTCTTCCCCTTGTGTCCATTTGTATTGATAGAACTTATATAAAGGTATGGTATCCATGTTGTCTGGTAACTCGCGTAGGATTGTCTGCATATCCTACTTGATTTGACACGAATTCTGTCTTGTAACCGAACAACAGGGCTAGAATTCGATACATGTATATGAAAAAATACACCAGACACATTGAATTAATCTGATATCTGTATAAGAAGGATGTTGGCGTTCATTTTTTGTCTGACCAAAAAGGTGTGTGCGCGTGTGTGTCGGGAGGAGAACTCCTGATGGGTTTTAGACTAAAATGTAATTCACATTTAAAAACAGAATTTCCCGGAAAAAGATGGCGATTGATTTCCGCCCGTCAGGTGCTCATGGGGCTTGGTAAAGTACATGTTGTACCTAGAAAAGGTGAGTTTCGAATACAGACAATCCTAAGTCATCTACTGGAACATCATGTTGTTACATGATGTTGAAAAGGAATTAAAAGACTGAATTCACCCTACCACGGATAGCTGATTAAAAGTATTTAAAGGACCTGCAGGTCAATTTGGACTGAATTTGTCGAAAAAACAACTGGGAAACTATAATAAAATATTAATATTTGCTATATATCCATCTACAATGAATACATTTTCAAACAACCTAGGCAATAATGTATATGGATACTGATTTGAAAAAAAAAGACGACTAGTTTTTCGCAAAGTTAATTGACAAATTATAAAAAAATTTATAGCCTTGAGTTTTGTCAACATATTACACAGCATGCATCCTGTTTAAGGCTTACCTGCAGGTATAACTCACAAAACTGGCTAACTGTGGTTGGGAGAATTCTCCCTATCACCAACGAGAGTAGAAGGGACCTTCTACTCTCGTTGCTATCACGGATAGCTGATTTACAGTATTTTAGGCACCTGCAGGCTAATTTGGACTAATTTTGTCGACAAAACCCCTGAAATTCCTATAGAAAATTAGCAAATTATTGTGATAAATCCATCTGCAGTGAATGAATTTTCAAATAACTCAGGAAATATTAATAGACATGGATACTGATTTAGAAAATAATGATGGCTAGTTTTTCCACAAAGTTAAGCTACAAATAATGATACAATTCATGAAAATTCCTATACTAAAACCTTGAGTTTTGTCGACAAATTTCCCAGGTAAAACTCAAGAATCTGGGTATCCGTGGTAGGGAGATTTAAGCTGAACCTCACACTTTTCCCAACCCTAGATGACTCCCTGATCCTCGACCCTCTGCCTCCACCTGCTTCCAACTGGCCTCATCCCCTTCACTAATTATACCCCCCTCCACCCCTGGAACCTACAGCTGGGATCCACCATTACGTCATGGCGCCTGAGGCGTCGCCTAGGGCCATGAGGGGGATGAGTTTGTCGACTAATTCCGTGTGTTATGGGGGGCGGACAACTTGAAGTATTACAGATTTAATACAATTTCAAATCTTTTGGCTCTTAAATGATTGCAGTTTTAATACAATTTCAAATCTTTTGGCTCTTAAATGATAACAACGATGACAGGAATGGGAGGATTGCAAATCTTGCAAATCTGTACTGTTTTATGACGGGTGCAGGGCGATATAATATTCCAATGGGTAGCTGTTTTGATAAATAAATGGTCCAGTGACAGTGTCGGAGAAATGCCTTAAGCTCTTTAATGATGACAATTAAACAATAAATCTATCTTATAGCATGTGCATTAAGGTTAAACATGATTCTACATCATTAATGTATGCCTCAATAAGGTATCCGATGAACAAAGAAAAACATGTACTTTTTGCATACATATCACACCAGGTGTCGCCGTAGGGAGACACTCCTATTGTCAATGCGATGCCAAGCCCTTTGTGTGTGGAGGACATCGGCGCGCAGCAGAGAAGTGGGTGGGAGGGGTATACTGTTACTGCTCGCTCACATATCACGGACGACAGCCAGGATTCAGGGGCGCTTCTGGGAGAACGGCTGACGCCTGGGAAGCGTCAGGTGACTGGGGCCTCCCCCGCCGACACAATAAGTCCAGGGCCTCTCAGCCTTCATTAGCTTTCATTCAATTTTTGAAGTTTCCCATTTTCCCCCTCAAAAAACCAAACACTTCATCCATATTCTGTAACATTTGGTCTGTTTTCCCACCACTTCCTTGATATACGACTCCAACCCTGTGAACGGCCTAAAACCCACCAGGGCTTTGTTTTCCACCCCCTATTATCAAAAACTTGTAGAAATTAATGAGGAAATATTTCATATTTGCCTGACAAATGCGGAGTGGCTCGTTGACCTAGTAAAGTGTCCCCGGGCGTCATTTCCACGTGGAAACATGATGAGCCGGCGAACATTGTTTTTCAATTAATGTAAATCATTGTTGACAGTTGGCGTTTCCCGCCGGCAACCGGCGACGACCTGCTGGAGCTGCTCCCCGGCGTGAATCACGGCTATGCTAATAGGCAGGCCGGGGATGAGAGGGAGGAGGGAGGGGAGGGGGGGGGGACAAAAAGTGTGAGAGAGTTGGGGGCGGAGGTGGGACCCTGTCGTACTGTTGACCTGATGTTGCCATGTTCTGTCCCCTCTCTGAGCCCCCTGCTACCCCCTGCCACCCCATGGCACCCCCTGACACCCCCTGACACCCACACAACATCCCAACACGCACCCTCCACGCTGCCAACCTTGGAAGGATTCCGGCAGAGTTTATTTTCTATCTTTTGTTCACCATTGTTTTCCTATATGCACTTCAGGATTTCCGGCCCAGTTTATTTTCCACCTTTTAATTTGCAATTGTTGTCATACATACACTTGGGGTGTGTATTTACATAATATACAATTTATACGACGTTCTGAAGAGGAAGGGATATATATTGGAGTTGTCGAGGGTTGGGGTGACAAGCAGGATCAAACATTAACAGCATGCTGTCTTGGTCTCCAGCTTGTTTCTTTGTCATTAACCTTGTTGATTGCCTTTTACCTCACAGGTCCTCCTTAATCTTTGTCAATTCAAATATGTATTTATATATCTAAAAACAAAGCTTGAACAATTCTTCACATGAAAAAAGTAGGTACTACTAGATTGAGCTTAGCTTCATCTATCCATCGAGCGAGGAGACCCTCGATAAGATGGATTGTGAATAATCTTTCAAATAAAAAAAAGGATATTATCACAACTACTTTCTCTAAAGTTGCTCCCAACGTCAGAATATAAAATCCTAAGGAAATTCAAGATACCATGACCCTGCTGACTAGATTCACAACAACAATCATACCACTAAATTTGAATGAATATGACTGAAGCGACTTGAAAAATCTAAATTTATCATATAAATTGGAAGATTCTCCAAGAGATGATTATTATACAAGCCGATGACGATTGTCCCCACTTCCCTTTAACTCCCCCCGGGATCCCCCATCCCCCTGAGCATTTCAGCACAGTGGGGAGTTCCATTCCCGAGTTTACTTGAGCAATTTGCCAGTGACTCAGAGCGCATGACACTGCAAGGTCATTACAAGTCAACTGATGACCAAGATTGAAACACTACACTGGTATTTGCCTCCCCCTAACCGTGAGCGTGCCTGAATTTCATTACCAGAAGTCAAGTAGAGTTTCTCTTAGCGTGTGCTCGTCCTCGCCAGTCTGGACTAATGTAAGTCGCAAAACAGTTTGATTACTTGGGACCATGTTGTGGATTTTAAAAACGGGTTGCGCTTTTGCTGCAGTTGGCGTGACGCTGAACATGGCCGTGCATGATTATTGAAATTAGACGGGTAATGAACGCTAAAACCTTGTTTCCACCAGCTGATTTTACTACCAACTTCAAAAAATGGCAGTGGGAATATTGGTTAACCATGAACATGTTATATACTATAAGAAAGGGTTTTTAATTCTCTTTCAAGTGGTATGTGTGATATATCATAATCTTTTGTCATATTACATGTTAAAGTAATAAATTGTCAAATAATTGGTAGTCAAAATTGGCTGGTGGAAACGAGACTTAAGAGACTGGGTGATAATAGGGGAAGTAGCGGATTGGTTACAGTTTTACATTCAGAGCGTAGCTCAGGAAACATTGGAGAATGAGTTATTTGAGTACTGAGCTGCTGGGTCGAGGGTGTGGGGTTCGATTCCCGGTTTTGTTTTCACAGCGGGACCGGAAATGTTTGCTAAGGCAGGTCTAACTACAGCGTACGCCCAGACAGGTAAACGAACCGGCAAAGGGGAAATCATGCCCTTCCTTAATGTCAGCATGATTGAAAAAACATATTATTCTACCATCTATGATTAAAACTGAAGAGATATCATCATTACAGCACACTTATGCTAAGCATTATTTGCTGGGCCAATCACATGGCAAACAGATAGAATATCCCTCATAGTCATGAGGTCATGAGTGAGCTTTTTCTATTCTCCTGCCCGATCAGTTTGTGCTTATATTAGTCTACAGACAAATACGTTCATTATGATATAATATAAATGGAGTACTATCACTTGACTTTTGAAACGAGACATCCATAATAAAGTCAAAGGTATTATTGTGGCATCAATAGTACAGACTGGCAATAGAATTTCATTATAATGAAATGAAATTAGATTGAATTTACATTTCGTATGCCATCTCAAATGCTTCCAATTTTCACTTTCAGTATACTTCTATCTCTCCTTGTCCCAGACTAACCTTAAACCTACCCAACAATATTCCAAGCGTATGTAAAAGTTAACATAGGAAACACAATTCATATACAGTGTAGTGAGCCACTAACAAAAACCATTTTGCCTTGTATTAGTATCCTTGATTTGCATTGATAGGTCATCTATTTTTTTGGTTCCATACGGATATAAAATTACGATTTATGAGATTTGGATAGCCAATAACGTATAGATGTCACTTAAAACTTCCTAGACATCTCGCATAAAGGGTCAGACTATTAATTTCCATAGCCAAATAAACATTTAAAAGTTTGAGTTAGACATTCAATCTCTTGTCGCACAAAATGTTATTGCTTTCATATATAGACATAAATGATTTTCCGTTTTGTCTGACTCAAAACCGAATGCTTCATAATAATGAACCCACACTTTTGAGAAAAGGAAATGCTGTCATTTGAAAAGAAAGCCCTTATAACAACAGAGGGATTCACATTAAAACAATTCTTACTGTAAATTCAAAGTCCATAATTTCACCGAGGAATCGCTTTCGATTTGATTTGTGATACATCCTAGAGATTATACAAAAAAATTAAATAAAGGCCTGTTTCGACCGAACGACATTTTGCTAACGACTATGAAAGACACAGAACGATCCACATATTTTGTGGTTGTTAATAAAATCGTTCAGTGGAAACAAAAATTCGGGGGTAAAGACATTTGTGAACGACTACAAATGACATTTGTGAACGATTCACCAACGACTAAATATTAAACCTGTTTAATATTTCTGGACAACAAATGCCAACGATTTTTCCAAGACCAATTAAAAGCAATTAAATCTATTGTTCCCTGACTTTTCTAGCCTCTTATGTTGGAATTTTTTTTCCAGATTGTCCAAGAATCGTTCACATATCAGTATTTAAGTCGTTCAGTGGAAACAAGAAGTAGTGCCTTTCTGAACGACTAAATGAGCAAAGATTTTTATTTCTTTCAGTCGTTCATGGTCGTTAGGAACTATCCATGAAAGTCGTTTAGTGGAAACCCGGCTTTACATAAAAAAACACACGGAGGACAAGCTTTCAATTTGATGTGATACATTCCATAGATAATGCAAAAAATTGAATCACATCGAAAAACACGATCCTAGCAGCGCCTGGATGTTGATTTTGATTACCCATTGCTCCTGGAGGCCTGGTGTGGTGGGCTGATGGTAGGGAGGGGATAGTGATGGGGTTAAATAGGTTAACTACATGACCCCAGTAAACAGTACCCCCACGCCTGTAGTGTACCGGGGGCGGGGCCCAGTGACATGTTCTTAGCGCTGGTTCCTCGTCACACTGACAGCCCCTGCGAGCAAGGACCAGCAGATTGCGGCCCACGGCGCATGCGCAGACACGCCCCCTAGTGTGTGGTTTCCGTCAAACCGCGTCACGTGACCCCTACAACATCCGGGCCTATTCTGAAAAGGGTGTATTGGTCGGTCATCCGATTTAGCGGCCGGGGTGTGTTTAATCCTCAGACAATTAGGGCCTATATACCGCCACCAGCAGGTGCCCGAGCAGGTGCCCTGACCTTATTAAAGACGAGCTGCTCCTGGGCTGACCTTATTAGTGGGAGCTGCTCGTGGGACGGATCAACGCCTGGTGGTGGTACCACCCGCCCTGGAGGTGCCCACTGAGGTCCATTTACCGCCGATTGGATGTACTATACGTCCTCCTGGGCTGGGTGCCCGCCGGTCAAAGGTCGAGGATGTGTAGGTGTTGGAATGGATCTGGGATTTCTTACATTAAAAAAATGTGATGGGAAATCCCCAGGAACACCGGTCGTGTGGTTCTCTCAAGCAGGTGTCCCATGGCGCCACCTCTTCGGGGAAAATCTGAAGCACATGCGTCATTAAACATCTCTTTCTGGACGTCTCTGGCAGTGGGAAATAAGCCATTCCCAGTTTACACCAACAACAAATTTTACCATGAAAATGTGACCCAAAGTGGGATGGGTCAAAATTGCCTCCATACTTATACCCTGTAAACAATTGCATAATGCAAAATTAACTAAAGCAATTTGGTTGACAGATTGCCTCAATGATTTGTAAAATGCAGCTTTATATATTGGCATTTTCAATGTTAAAGCCTGTCAACCCAACCTATAATAATGCACAATCCTACTTTGCCCTGAAATATAGCATTCTGCCAATTGATACAGTTTAAGAAAGTGTAATGCTTTAGCAGTTCTTGGGATATATACAAATACAATTCTTTCTTATTTCTGGGAGATAAGGATGGCTTATATTGAAGTGCTGGAATATTGTTTATTATCCCTTCTCCACCAGACCAATGTATTTCTCTGTCACCCGCGGCACTAATTCCATTTTCTATATACTACTTACAAACTTACTTTCAAACCGTGTCCTTCTCCATTACCAAATATCAGGAACCTTCCTTGTATGACCGAGTAGTCAGATCTTGACGATTCACACAGCCATTCGCCTTGAATCCATGCATCTCCCCATCCGATCAAATGATATTAAAGAATTATAAGTTGAAAGCGTTGTAAAAGTATTTATGGTAAATGATTATTGTACCAAATGTTTGATATTGACCTAATCACCAATGTCCTACAAGTGAATAGTCATGGTGCTCATTTGTCATCATGATTTCCATTTATTCGCTTTATTTGACGCACCGGTAACCTTTGCAAAGGGTACGTTTTATGAGTAAAATAATGAGTGTTTTGTGATGGCAGATAGTTGTTTGGGGGTATTTGTTATGCCTGATATATAATATGCTATTTCCATCGATTCCATTATTTTTCATTGTAAAGTTCACGGAAATGTCAATAACATGATATTTCTTTAATAAAGACCACATATGCTTTTTAAAGAGTAGCACTATAGGAGGTGATGATAGAAAATTTCCAATACGGGCAATAGTATGGTAGTTCTGGTAAATCCTACTTTGTACATAAAATGTAGTTATCCTATATTTCATACACATGAAATCCACTGCCGTCACATAAAACGTGTTCAATTACGGTTTTACGAGATAAGTTTATTTTTCATGTTGGTTCAAATTGTATACATATGTTGATATATTGCACCGTATCTATAAAATTAAAAATACCTAGAAAAAATGTGTGCATAAAAAAATTAGTAAAATAAGATAATAAAATTTCCACTAAATAGACTATACTGCAAATCTTAAAAGAGAAGATCCTTGATCAAACATGTATATTCAAAATTGAAGGCAGTGATTTATGTCTAACAAATATCACCTTACATTATGCCGAGTTAAACTCCCTTTAGGTACCAATTTTATGGATTATATCACCACAGCCCCCCCCCCCCCCCCATTACCATCCCATCTGTACAAATTTAAGAAGAATGGACTTGGTGGGAACGGCCACCCGACGGCCTCTTTCACAGCTCCTTCCAGCTTCTTCTCCTGGGGCGTGAAGAGGGGCCCAAGAGGGCGTCTTGAACTCTTCTTCATCCCACCCTCCACCGTTCCCTCCACCCCACACTACACCCCTCTCCTTGCTCAACCCCCCCACGTCCCCATCTCTCCAAAACACCTGCCCTGCACACAATCGGACTCCGTTAACCTTTTTTCATTCTGGTTTACGTACAATTATAAACCAACACAAGAACACACTTACGAACACATACATAAACACACACAAAAACCCTCAAAAAACACACACACAAACATAATTATAAACACACATACATACTCCACCGCCAGGTAAGATGAAGTGTTTTCAATTAATCCCATATACTCATCCATCCCCTACCCCACACACCCAACAACCCATTAACCTCATCAATCTACTAATCCATCCACCAACTCATACTAACCCTCTCAATCACTACCCACAATCCCACCCAGCAACCCACTTCTGGCCCTCCCATACACCCATTCATCGACTCTTGGTCCATCCACATACCCGCATACCCACACACCACACTCCCAGACGTCCCCCCCCCCCCCAACACACACACCAAGCCTGCCACACTCACACACGCCCACACGCCCACGCCCACCCCCACCCACCCCCCCCCCCCCCCCCACACACACCCCCCCCCCCCCCCCACACACACACACATCCACACACACCCATCCAACTACCCACCCAAACACCGACCCACACATTCACTCACAGCACACCACAGCCACCCACAAACTTCATGTAAGACAAAATGCCCCTGCCTGTTCCCACTCCCATTGACCGCTCCCCACGCAAAGGTCAGTCTCAAGCAGGTTTTGCCAATTGCCTCATTGCAATATTTTTCCCGGGGAGACCGTGGATTGACCCCTGGTTAACCTCCCCTCCCCCCTTCCTCCACCCCTCCACAGGGTTACTACAAAAGGTCACTAGAGGCTGGGGTGGAGGGGTGTAAGGGGGGTGAGGGGGCAGGCCCCTTGGTGTTGTTACAAATTGACGTAATATCCACTAGAGGTAACTCTATTGGGAAACAGACCATCAATATACGACGGATTCTGGGTGTAGGGGATGGGGGTGGGGGGTGGGGGGAAGGAGGGGGGTGAGTGGGCGGGGTAGAGGGTGCTCTGACCCCTTCAGTGATGGTGGTGACACCTGGTGGGCGAAATCAGGTGGTGGTTATGTGTGTGGATTCTTCATTGTGATAATTAGACTTTAAGCCTGTATTCCGTATACCGATTTGATGCTGGCGATTAGATAAATTTTATTTTGAAGAATGGTTTGGAACAATACATCCTATATGATACTTGAAAGAGAATGATAAACCCTTCCTAATGATATAGATATTCATTTGATAATCACACACACACACACACACACACACACACACACACACACACAAATACCAACCTACACCCATATAACCACCCACTCTTGGTCTTCCCACACACCCATCCAAACACCCACACACATACACATACCCACACTCACACTCACACTCACACCCGGCCACTCACACCCACACCCACACCCACACGTCCAAACCCAAACCCAAACCCCCACCCACACCCACACACAATCTAATGATATGTAACATATTCATTTTAACTTTTCCATATTGCCGCTTTCTAAAATTGGCAGCCAAATCGGCTTTGGGAATTATAGGCTTATGCCCTGTTTCCACCAAAAGATTTTCTTCAAACGATTCCAAAAATACCATAAGAATCGTCCAGATTTTAAAATTTTGGCAAATATTTCAACAAATCTGTTGGTGGAAACAGAAAAATTGTTCCAAATGACAGATTCAAATATCAGACGATTTCTTGCCTCATCGACTAATGATATTGCCAGATGGACGTCAGACAAATTATTTGACATGTTCAATAATTTCAGACGATTTTGGCTTGTTGGACGACTTTTCTGCACAAATTTTGCATTCATCTTTTGGTGGAAACAGGATATATGAGGACGATTCAGTAAATAACAAATATATAATAAGATAAAATAAACATAAAGTGAAAAATAAAAATCCTATTTTTTTTTTTTTTTTTTTTTATTTATTTATTTATACAGGTACAATTCAAACATATGTCTGATTTCCAATTGAATCCTGTGAGGTTGGATATTCGATGCGCTAGGCATTGACATTTGTTATAATAACATGGCGTTTTTTTTTTTTTTTTTATAACAGAGAAATGATTATAAACTTATATGAGATGAAATGAGATGAGATGAGTATCACATGTCAAATATACATATAGTATCTATCTTAAGTCAATAAACACAATTTTTCAACAATGTTTTTTTTAACAACAGCATAAATTGTTCAAGGCTGTTAGAGTTTCTAATGTTTTCTGATAAAGAGTTCCATAGCAAACCTCCTCTGTAATAAACAGACTTCCTAAATAATTCAGTTTTAGGGATAGGTAGAGAAACTACCGGGGCTACACTTGCTCTAGTTGTTTTTCCAGAATCCCTTAAAGTAATATTTCCTCCTAATATATTTTTATACATACATGATAAAATTTGCAAATTTCGTCTTACATCAAGTTTCAAAATATTTGCAATAGTATGTAATGAACTTACATGTTGATCTCTTGGATCTGCAATTGTGTAACAGCACCTCAAAGATTGATTTTGCAGTATTTGGAGTGAATTTAAGTCCTCTTGATTACAACTTGATAAGAAGATATTGCCATAGTCTAATACACTACAAAACATTGTTTTTACTATGTCAAGAGAGGCCTTTTCAGTAATAAGTGGTCTAACCTTTCTTAGTATTGATAGCTTGTGTGATGCATTTTTAAAAACATTTTTATAATGATTCTTAAAGTTTAGTTTTTGATCAATTTCTACTCCTAAGTAGGGGTATTGATAGACTCGCTCTATTTGTTCTCCTAGTAGTTTTAATTCAGGGTAGTCAGGATTTTTATTCACTCCAAAGTACGTATATTTCGTCTTTTTAGTGTCAATATACATGTCATTCGATACACACCACTCTTCAAACCTCTGTAAATCCTCTGTAAGCAATTGTATATCTCTTGATTGTGTCATTGGATGTGTTGATTTATATAGTACAGTATCATCAGCATAAAACAAAATATGAGAATTTTTACAAGTTTCTTTAAGATCATTTATATAACAAATAAATAGCAGTGGGCCTAAGATAGAACCCTGTGGAACACCGGTTCTGACAGTTCTTTCCCCAGATCGCCTCCCTTGTACAAAGGTAGTTTGATTTCTATTTTGTAGATAGCTTTCTATCCATGCCAGCGGTATATTTGTTATTTCCATATTATGTAATTTAGAAATAAGGGTTTTATGGTTTATTACATCAAAAGCCTTTTTAAAATCTATATATATTGATATGTAGTTTTGTTGGGAATTTAGAGAAGTTTGTAGCTCAGTAGTATATTTAAAAATTGTATCAGTAGTCGACCGTCCAGGTCTGAAACCGTTCTGATTATCGTATAAAATATTATTATCATCTAAATGTTTGGATAATTGCTGATGTACAAGTTTTTCCAATATTTTGCCTGGTATTGGTGTTAAGGCAATTGGTCTGAAGTCCCCGGCTTCCACAGGCTTCGCTATCTTAGGTATAGGAATTATTGTTGTATTTTTCCACATATCAGG
Source organism: Lepidonotus clava (assembly GCA_936440205.1). Taxonomy (NCBI): domain Eukaryota; kingdom Metazoa; phylum Annelida; class Polychaeta; order Phyllodocida; family Polynoidae; genus Lepidonotus; species Lepidonotus clava. Next base: position 10,115,446 of record OW387142.1, on the reverse strand, counting down.
AAAAATACCATTTGATATTGATAAATTACAAATATATAATAATTTATCTAGTAACAGTTCAAAGACTATCTTCAGATAGTATGACGACATCATATCTATGCCAGATGATTTACCAATCTCGATGCATTTCACCTTAGCAAGTAAATCATCGAGTGATATCTTGCGAAAACTATTCATAGGCATAGTACAGTTGTGCTTCATACATACTTTTTCTCTTCTTTGGGTACCATCTGTAGACAGGGATGATAAAGATGCACCTATATTCACAAAGTAATCATTTATAAAGTCGGGTAGTTTTTCTAAGGTAACTATGGAACCATCTATGTTTCTTACATTAGAAAAATCACTTCCAGTTGCTTTTCCTGGTATTAAATTATTTAAAGTTTTCCAGAATTTTTTTGGATCATTTTTCTGTGCCTTTAATTTTGATTTGATAAATTCTGATCTTGCATTTTTAACAGCTACATTTACCATATTTCTATATTTTTTTAGTTGTTTTAAATCATTCTTATTATGATTCTTGTGATATAGGTGCAGTAACCGTTTTTTTTCTTTAATTAGGTTTATTAAATCCTCTGACATCCACTCAGGTCTCGAATTTGTAAAAGAAAATTGTTTTATAGGACAGAGGTTATTAAGAATTTCCAACAAATGGTTGTACATAAGTAGCCAGCACGTGTTGACATCTCCAGAGGCAAAAAATTCAGTCCAGTCTATATTTCCTAATTTATTTATAATTCTTTCCTTCGTTAAGTTTTTATAACTACGCCCAGTGAAGTTCGTCTTAACAGCAGGGATCTTAAGTTTTTTCCGAATAATGAACACCGGGAGGTGGTCACTAATGTTTATATTTATTGTCCCTGAGTTTGATAATGTATCCGAATTTGTTAAAATCAAATCTATTGTTGTGTTAGATTCCGGACGAGTGGTTTGGTTTATTAATTGATTTAATTGATTCAATTTCATAAAAGTTTTAAGTTTTTTAGTTTCTGAGTTATTGGCTTTTTTAATATCAATGTTCATATCTCCGCCTATAAAGATGTCAACTTTGTTTGTTATTCTTATTGTATTCATCAAGGTCTGCAGTTCTTGTAAAAACTGGTCTATATTTCCCTGTGGGGGCCTATATACATTTATAATATATATCATTCTTGTACATGGTAGGTTACATTTGAAAACATTCATTTCAACATCCTTAGTACTCATGGTAGCTCCGGTCATCTCTTCATAATTTATACCATTCTTAATGTATGTGCAAATACCTCCTCCTCTTTTTTCCAGTCTATCCGTTCGAATCAAACTATAATTTGGTAACGTAACAAAGTAATCATCAATACTGGGAGAGAGCCATGTTTCTGAGAGATTTATGACTTCAAGATTTCTTGAAATTATTTCATATTTAAATAAATCGAATTTTGAATAGAGACTTCTTATATTCCAAAATACAACCTTGAAACCTTTGATTCCATCAAACGACATTATGGGTAACAGCTATGGATGTAATTGATGATTCATGATGAGTGAAGGTGAGTCGAAACACATGATGACAGTCCATACTTTATGTGTCTCACTATATGGACTTAGATCAAAATACAATACAATTTGACGTTATATGTATATATATATATAGCTGGGAGGGCGGATAGAAGTGTGGGAGGGGGGCAACAGTTCCTATTTCAAATGCAATATATATTAACGGTTCTTAAATTCCAAGTTCTGTTCTATTGTTATAGTTTTTCCTCCTCGTGTGTCTGTATGCTGATTTCGGGAGAAAGTATAAAATATAATTCAGTCTTAGCACAATCGTTTTAGGTTCAGAGTAGTTAGATACCTGTTCGGGCAGAAGTATTCAAAAATTTTGCAATCCACCGTGGGTCGCTGACCAGCTGACTTAGGGTGGTTAGATTTGCCAAATGATTTTGAGTTTACTATCGCTGCCTCTTAATACTATTTTGTAGTATAGTTAGTTTTAATTATAGCTGCATTTCCTACCTTGTCTACTTCTCACCAGTTATATGCGAAATTTACCAGTATTTCAGCCCAAGTGTCAGTGAGTTCGTCTGAGAAATGCAACCCGTCTGATATGCGTCCGTATAGGTGTTTCCATTTGTTCTTCCTTTTGATATGTACTGTTTTTGCCGTCCATGGGGTGGGAACTCCTTGAGATTCGTTGAAATTTGCTATCTTTCTATTGATTTCTGGGACTCCTGAGTTTAGTATATCCTGTTGGATAGGTTTTGGGTCCAGAACTCTCGGATATTCCGTGAGATTCATGCCTACTAATTCACAAAAAGTGAATTTAGCATTTTCGTGTGCATATTTTATCATGTCTATTCCATGTGCGAAATGTTGCTCGATGTGATCAACCAGGTTTTCAGTGATGTTGAAAGTGAACTCGTATTTCCTTGCGGTTCGGTTCCAAAAGGTGAAGTTGTTTATTCCGCAAGCTGCAACTATGCCGGCAGTAGGTTGCCGTCGGAGTTGATTTATAATTTCGGTTGACACTTGGTATATTCCTGCGCCTGGTAGCGATATCACCTCAATCTCGATATGTCCGCGGTTTAGTTGATTTACTGGGGCCTGCAGGTTTTGTAGCCTCGAGTCTCCAATGATTATAATCCTATCCATTTTTGGTTTTATAGAGTCGACAGCGTGGGTATTGGGTGGAAAAGATGGCGTCGGTCTAATATATAGGTCAGGTCGGGTCATATCGGGTCACTAGGTTAGCGGGGTTACCTTCCGGTTTAGTTCTGCTGTTCGGGCAGTTCGTGTTTCTCCCTCAAATTCCTCCTTACATCCTCGGTTTGTGTGCCGAGCCAACTCCGGCCTGGAATTTTAATTTTATCTCCTTCCTTATCCACCATTTTTAATGTGATTCCTCCGGCCCAATATTTATCATGCGTTGCTTCTACTAGTCTTTTTGTTCCTGTTTGGAGTAGTTTCTGTCGTAGGTTTGGGTTCATTGTGTACTTAATGGTGAGGAGGTCGAACATGACCTGGTCTTTTACCCTGTCCCATTCCACAGTATTTGGGATAGTTGATCCTATTCTTTTGATTTTTCTAGGATCCCGTTCACGTAGTATCTTCTCAGCTGTTGCTCTGTACCCTGATCTTATAGCCTTTTGGTAGAAAAAAGCTTGTTCTAAGCAGTGAAAGTCGATACCCTCCACTGTTAACTTTGCCGGGTAGAAGTTTGACAGGAATGCATGTTCAGATTGAAAGAAAATGATATTTTCATATTCTCTGATGAATGCGTTTGCCAGGGTCAGGTCTTGTGGTAATCTGTGTATTGATCGGTGATCGTAAGTGAAGCCATCGATTACGATTTTATCAGCATGTTGCCTAGCCTCATGATTGTTCCTGATTGCTAAGTCAACTAATGCTTTTAGTTCATTGCGCTCCTTCCTGGTTTGTTGAGATATTACCTCGTTTATCCATATGTCATGGCATTTAGGGTTTTGTTTTATATTTCCTCTGGCTTTATAGACTTCGTCCCTTATACTAGTTCTCACAAAGGTTACTAGGATTGGGCGCGGTCGCCATTTGGTGTAGATTCCATCGCGGGTAATTTGGTCAGTTTCAAATTTCGGGACATTAATCCCCGTGTCATTCAGGATAGCATGAACAATGTCTTTGAGTGGCTCACCTTTTCGTTCTGGTACTCCTTGTATCCAAATGGAATTTTTATACATTGTGTGGGAGTAGTCTTCGGATTTCTCCCCTGTTTGGAGATCTTCGTTCGATTTAACTTGCGTTTGTAGCTCTTGAATCAGCTTTTGCTGCTTGTCAATAAGGTTTTTTGACTCGGCAAGATTTTGCTCCATTTTCTGTGTTGCAGCTTGGTAGCTTTCTTGGCTCTGCTTTTGAATTTCCCTTATCTGCTCGGCTTGCTCTTCCAACTTGGTATCATGATTGTCAAGTCGCTGTTTCAGTTTCGTGATTTCAGTGAGGTCAGTTTGTACCTTGTTTAATTTTTCGTTGATACTATTAACCTCTTTAGGGATAGATTCTAGCAGTTTTGAGTTTGCAATCAAGAAGTCTAATTTTTGTTGCATAGTCATTGGCAGTTCTTCGGGTTGCGTATCATCTAGGTTTACGGGGGTTGGTTCAACTTTTGAGTCTTTTACATCACTTTTGTTCGAATATGGTTTGGTTCCTACCTTATCTTGCTGATCTTTTGTCTGTGATCGGGTACGTTTATCATCAGCCATCGTGGGTTTGTTCCCTCTATTCCAGTTTTTTCAATTGAGGTAAACGGTAAGCTTGTTTTAATTTCAAGTGTTCACAGTTCCTGTAATATCGCTCACTAAGTCTCAGATCATGCACGATTTTATGATTTTATCCACATATATGCGCAATAGAACTTACTGATTGTAGTCCATCAGTGAATCCAGTCTATAAGCTTATATTCCGTCGTGTCAAATCCGTTCCCTCTGATAGGTATTCCTCTGTTTTTGATGTATTCCCCTCTTCACTTCGTTACGCGCGTCCCGCTAGTCCGCCATGGCCCTTACTGGTCCTATGGATTTGCTATCATAATAAATTAAACCATATTTGTTGAATTAAAATATTGTTTAATTAAATTGTCTATAAAATCGTCTGTAAAATCGTCTGTAAAATCGTCTGTAAAACCATTTTATGGTCATTTGGTGGAAACAGAAAATCGTCCAAAAAATCTTCACTGATGAACGATTTCTTCTAACAATATAGTCATCTGTATTTGTCTGTTGAAGAAATCGTTCAATTTTGATCTAGTCGTTTTGGTGGAAACAGGGCATTCAGGTGTTGGTTGTCTTAGAAATTAGGAGTTTCGGAGAAGTTGTCTCGCCGTCCATAATGTTCACCTTGATTAACCTCGATTTTAGTGAATCATAATTTGTACTTTCAAGACCTAGTTCAGATTGGCTTCAATTTTCATTAAACAGTAATTCCTTATTATGGCGGTCCTTATTGCGGTTTGACAAAACGATATGTGAGGAGAAAGGGATGATTATTGTTATCATCTTTGTTGTTGTTTTATGAACAGTTTCTTTTTCTCTCTGGTCCTATGGATAACGGGGTAGTTATATCTGAGTTCTCCGAGTGACAATATTTATGATATGTAAGTAAAAAAACCACTAGAGTTTGCAGCAGCCTTTACCTATCACTCGATCTAATTAGTAATTTCTATTTGTATTTTGTAATAATTAATATTCTCAAAATCTAATATCACCAACTCTAAGCATCAGAAAGCATTTATTGTATTAGAATTCGAATAACACGGATTATCTCCGAAACTCCTAATTTCTAAGACAACCAACACCTTAGGCCTATAATTCCCAATGCTGATTTGGCCGCCAATTTTAGAAATCAGCAATGTGGAAAAGTTAAAAAACACAGGCTGTCGATTATCAATCCCACAAGTAAACCTTTATTGTTTTTCATGTGGAATTCAACAGGTTGTTCAAGAGCAAATTTTGTATTTGAACTATATTCAACAAGGTCAAATACGAGCCCAAATATCAAGTACCCACCAACCACAGAGAACAACACCACTGGTTGAACCCAACCTAATTGATATGTAGTAAAACCTTCAGCAGTGAACACCCTGGCCGACAAGGGGGGGGGGGGGGGGGTGGCTCTAACCACAGCCGGCTTTGTGTAACGTATTGCTATCAAAGGGTGTGGGGGAGGCGTGGAGGGAGCAGGGTTAGGGCCCCAATCCACCACTGATAGCACCTGGATGGCTGATAGATCCCCCGGAGGTATATCGTGGGGGGACCAGAGGGCTGCTGGAAAAGGGGGGGGGGGCACTGCACAGCAGGCTCCCTTTTTTATGCTGAACATTTTTGTTGATACTACTTGGTCTCACGCATTACAATCTCTTGCAGATTAATTATTTGAGATTTAACATTGCCTTCTCAAAGCGCTTACAATGGTTTAAGGGGAGCAAAATAGAAGCATTAAAGGACCTTTAGATAGTGCGATGACTGGGCTTTAGTCATCACTAGGTGATTACCATCTACAGTTTTAGATTTCATTTTTTTCCATGAATATTTATATGAATCAATGCTATTCTGATAGAAAAGAATTTATGCCATATTGAAATTGAAGAATGCAGATACAAATTAGATAAGATCAGGAGAAGATAAAAGGAAAAGACAGAAATGCTTCCCTGTCTTTATTTGTATCTTACGGGTCAAGTAGTATGGGTGGGTCAGATTTGATTAAAGTACTTATACTTAGATACATTATTGACGTTTATGTAAACATTAAACACTAATCTAAAAATGTGGTTCTTATGCTACATGTTAATGGTAATATTATACAGGTACTCAGGTTCGTGGGCAATAATACATATCATCTCAGGTTACCAAAACACAACTTCCCAGGCATTAGTTACATTAAGGGTTGTGTACTCCCCGACCCTCTTCCCCCACCAGCCCAGAAATTAGTGAGTATGAGGTTACATAGGTCATCAGCTTGGCCTACCATTCATCACCCCAACCCCCTCTACCTCCAACCCCCTGGAGGAATGCCCACAGCCCCGCCTGTCATTTAAATGGCCATCCCTTATTTTGATGTTCAATTAGGCCACAGTGAGGCCTAGGGGAGGATTTATTAGCCTAGGCCAGTGTCGCCGCATCAGCCTGACTTCTTTACACACTGTGGTTTGTGTGGTATATGTGACCCTCCATCACTTAATGAGGCATAAGTCGCCAGGACCAATTCTGAGAAAATGACAAAATAAGGGGAACAAAGTCAATATGGAAAAGTTAATTTTCTACAAATATGGCATGGTATATACATAGAAATTACGATTCACAAAGAAATATCAATGAATCAATGTTTTTCCTGGATGAAAGATGAGTTTTCATGATGGTCATAGATAAAGCTCCTAAAAGCTACACTGGATGTAACTTGGATTAAAATACTGATAGAAACATAATTCTTTCATTAAAGCTTGGAGCATTATCTTGATAGTCAAATTAAAGCTCACTTGTCATGATCTGTGACTTATGCCTCATTATGTGGTGGAGGGTCACATATATGAGTGATTTATACGGGAGTTATACATGAGGAGGGTGAGGCTTTGTATGTGCTGAAAATTTCCGAGAAACAAAGGCGAACACTTAGGCAGGCCTATCTAGATGCAAATAGCAAATTATGACTTGCCTTGGGTGGGGTGGTTTGTTGTAATATTAATAAAGGCGCTCGGGGCGTTGGAAATACATCGCTCCTGAATATATGTATGCATGTAAACATCCTCTATGGATAATATATCTTCCGTGGATGTATTTATTCATTACTCAGGCACATTTGCACAAAATCTCAGCTAGCTCACAAAGGTCAACCCATTCATAACTTTACAAGTTGTGGCGGGATTTGTTGCCTATTAAAAAAGGTAGTCTATACGTTTTCAAATTTGCCTGGCAAAAGCTATGCAGGAAAAGGTCAGGATAGAAATGAATCAAGGGCGTGCAAGGGCACAAAGGTGAACCTGGGATTATTACTTGTGCATCTGATGTCACGTCTGTCGCTCAATATGTCAGAAAAAAGTTATATGTATGCTTTCGTACCTACACGCGTATATATATATATATATATATATATATATATACTTATTTCCTTTATATGTATATGTATACTTACAAAGATACATAATATGAAATGGACATATATGTATACGAATTGATGGGAGTTAATGAAGAATTTAAGGGTTTAAATTCATGTTATACGTAGTATTTTACAAGCGAGCGACATTTGAATAATTGTATCAGTGGGAGAAGTATATGTAAATAGTGCTTTGATTCATTTTGTGCATAAAATGACCATTTATTTATACTTCTTACCCAGTATTTTCTAGAATTCAGCTGTTGACTATGGAAGCTATTCCATAGGTAAGCTATTAAATAAAGAATGATGTCTTCCTCCGCGTCGAACTTCAAAATGCACGAGAACTTGAACCTAACAATAATGTCATAAAAATGAAAGGAAAATGTATATATTTGTGGCCAGGGGGGGTTCGGTTCGGGGGATTTGTATATTAGGCCAAAATTAAAAAAACGCCCCCCCCCCCAAAAAAAAACAAAAAAACAAAAAACAACCTGTTAGTCAAAAAACGAATCCCCCTCTAAGAAAAGCTGGGTACGGGCCTGCCTTAGATAGACTTCTATCCATCTTAAGAATATTGGTGCTCTCAGCATTATACAACAGACGTTTAGCTGAAAAACGTTTCCCCATTGTCTCCACAGTATTACTACCCGTGAAAAACAATCCTTCGGTATACTACTTAGCATTGCGTAGTGCCGATTCAGCCCACTAGAGGGCCGGACCAGACGCGCTATAGTATTTACCACTCCCTGAACACCCTATAGCGCCGCATGTTTACATACAATACATAATGTAGGGCCGACCTTTCTCCCAGTTATCATAATTGAAACACGGGGAGGTCAGATCTTTCATCGCTGACCCAGGTCCGTGCTGACTGAATTATGGGGGTGTGGTGAGATATAGGGATTGGCTTTTAGCCTGTAGGGTACTGGAGGGGTATCATGTAGACGTGGTGGTTAGGGTTATGGGGCGTTATTTGTGGGGTACATGGGGTACTGGGAGTATCGTTTATAGGGGTAGGGAGGTTGGGGGTCCGAGACTTATTGGGGTGGGGGTCATGGGTTTGATGGAGGTCTGGGCTTGGGGTCCACTGAGTGATTTGCCTGAACCTCACTGTGCGATGTTTTATACATCAAATCATATATACGTTCATCCGCAGAAAATAACAATTGCAACTTTACTTAAAATATTAATCGGAACGGAAGAGAAATATAGATGATGTGCAGACGACGTCACAGTAATTATAGTTTAAAGTATATAAATCATGATACTTCAATTACGAAATGATCCATTGGTTTTCATGATGCCTCAAGATTAGCATACAAAAAGTCATGTACTTTTATCTGATTCATCTGTCGTTACCTATGAACCACGTGCAATTCTAAAATTGCCCACGTAACAATTCTAAAGGGACAAAAAGCTAGCATAAGGAAAGAAAGAACGAAAAAGGATCATATTTCTATTTTCATCTTATGGTTGACTGACAACGTAATCAATATGCAAAATATAGATTATATAGATACACATGCAAAAATAATTAGATTATTAACTTGTAAACTAGGTACAAAATATACCAATTCAATCATGCTTTGGATTCCAAATGTCATAATAAGGTCCATGGCATTGAGACGTACGAAATCCCAGTGTCTCACAGGGGCTGGCACAGACAAATTACAGGGCTTAGGGGAACCCATTACGATTGCTGTTGAGGGTTGCTTGACAGAAACCTCTGGAAATTGTCTGAAAATAAAACCTTTGTGAAATAAAGAAAATTAATTAATACAAAGGGACGTCTATAGATAACTGATTAAACCCAAAAACGTATAGTAATGTCTACACGGGCAGTCATGTTTTGGCATGTCTTCGAGTCTGGTGTGGCAATTTGGTAGTAGACAGCTGGTAGATTTATAGCATAAGGGGTCAGGGGTGTGGGGTTATGGGTGTTTGGGTTATGTTTATAGTGGGACACTCAGTGTTATTGAGTGGATTCTGTTCGGTCGGCTGGACATGGGGGCCCAGATCCACCACAAATTTGACACTGACGAATCGATCAGCATTAGGAGAATGGGGGTTTAAGTAGTGAAGGTGACTGTGTGTGAGGTGAGGATGAGGTTGTTGGGTTGGTTGTTGAGTTGTTAACACGCACTCACATGATATACTGGGAACCCACAGACATTTTACATTCTGCTGTGTGTTGGGGAGCACTTGCGTATGCTCTAGGTAGGAATTTCAAATAGCTTGCGCTTCAGATACCAACATGTTGGTATCTGAACGCACGTGCTAGAAAACCATATAGGAATGTTCTTGCTTTCCTACTTGCATTGCCCCAATTCAAGTAGACTTATTAACTCAAGTGTAATGACGCATAATAAAATGTAGACTTAAAGGGACGTTCTCGTCCGCGAAGCCCCATTCGCCCTGGTCGATCTTTCTGTCGCAGAGGGCCACGAAAATATTGTCTTAAGCATTCGCAAATGATCTTATGTGCGATAAGATGATCTCAAGCTAGAGATATTGATCGTATAGCATTCATACTGAGAGATAGAGCACCTTGAGATCATTTTTGATCAATTTCGCAAGCAATCTCCTCCTGAATCGCACAGGATCTCTACGAAAATATTCAACATGTTAAATAATTTCGCAGAGCACCACGTCTCAGAGGGCTATGATGCGACAAACCACTTTCACCACGGCGAATGGGGCTTCAGTTGTTAGGCTTAAGCCCCACTCGCCATGGGAAACGCGGTTTGTCGTAGACCTCAGCGATCTGTGAACGTTGGAAACGTTGGATTATCGTTGGCCTCTGCGACTCGGTCCCTTGAGAAATTATTCAACATGTTGAATATTTTCGTAGGGGACCTGTGCAATTATGAAGGGATTGCCTGCGAAAATGATTGCAAGGGACCTGCCTTCTCAGGGCGAATGCTTTACGATCAATTTCTCTAACTTGCGATCATTTTGTCTTACCTGGCTCTGTTTGCGATTGCTTGAGATAAAATTTTCGCAGGGTTCTGCGACGAGATCCTAGGCCAGGGCGAATGGGGCTTTACAAGTCATACGCCGACGCTAGCCTAACGACGCGACGGCCGGCGACGTTTTTTCCACTTTTGGAATGTAATCCTGCAACGTTATTGGTCAAGTCACGAATTTGGCGCCCTCATAAGATGGTTACAACGTGGCTAGCGGCGACGTCGTCGGCGACGAGAACGTCCCTTTAAGTGGGAACACCACTTTGTGTATGGAGAGGGACACCCTTCTGAGCTAATCTCAAGATCTGTTGCGAATCCAAAGAAAAAAGTTACACCTGCTGTGCCATGCATAACCACCTACTTATCGCTCCTTCAGTAAACAAAGCAGTTTATGATCAATATTGATGTTAATTGTAAAAGGTGTTATCAATTGTAAAAGGGTTGTTAAAAGGTAGGCTCTCCAAAGTGCCATTTTGCGCTTTAGATCTAAAGATTCATCCAGTCTTGGTGCCAGTGAAGCAGTGAGTGAGTCAGTGTGTCAGTGAGTGAGTCAGTGATTAAGTAAGCAAGTGAGTATGTCAACTAATAAGTGCTTGATCATGAGTGTGTGAGAGAGTGAGTAATTGTGTCAGTTGGGATGATAGTGAGTGAGTGAATAATAAGTGAGTGAATAAAGAATATCTAAAAAAATATATCTTCTAACATGAAATATACCCTGCATCCCACACATCCTCCATCGATGCTTTGAGGCGCATGTAGGATGTATTAAACAGAAAGTGCACTCAAAGGCTAGTATTAAAATATCACCGATTTCACAGCATATTTATCATTTTCCCACCTTATTGTAGTTTAGCTCCCCACCAAAAGAGGGCGGTTCGATTAGGACCCCCTGGATACGCCTCCAATGATCATACACCTTCACCAAACCCCTGTGAATATCATTACGCGCTCGTTTGACAATCACCCTGGGACTCGGCCAACTCACTCCTTCCGCTGAGCGCACTAAAACAGCAAGTAATTAATATGGATTATGATTACCTGACATAATGCGCCGTAGACCATTGTCAGGTGGCAGGCCAAAACCCACAGTGTTCAGCCTGGCAGAAATGACAGGTTGGTGGGGGAGGCCGCATAGAGAGCGGCGGTAACAGAATATTCAGGGGCCTAATGTGACTTTCATACTCAACAGTAAAATGTGTTTTTATCTTTTCTGAGTTCTTGGTACATAACATACATGGTCGAAGGCTGTAATAATATTCTTGTGTTGTTTTTTGTCAGATACAAAAGTCAATCTGGCAAAGTGTTCCATTTGAAGTTGTCCTCCCATTCCATATAATTTGAAAAGATTTACATAAATCCATGTGGGTTATGGGTATCATAGATGTTTTTATTATGTGATTTTCTCTTTATCACGTATGATTTCCTTTCGGTACGTGTCATTTAACAGACATGTGTTCCGCTATGAATCTCTTAACGTGACTCGTTTACTCTAGTATTACGCGCACGGAGCTTTAAGTGAAATGCATCCTTGCATTTTCCTTCCAAACTATTGCATGGAACCATACATCCTATTTAACAGAGTACTGCTTCCTTTCTAATGATAATTCCCATGTTTACCCCTGCTGATTTTCGAAATCGACCTCTAAATCGGCATGGGGAAAATAGTTAGGCATTAGTATGAAGGGGCTTTAAATATTGTACCTTCTGTGCCCTAGTATAAAGGGGCCTTAAGGGGCACACCTCCTGTACCCTAATATAACGAACCCTTAAGTGCCGCAGCCCAGTCCCAGCCAGGTTTGTACCCAGATGTTTTGAAAACAATTCCAAACTGCACCGATTACATTAACCCCTCCCGCGGGTGCCATCGACCGTCTGTAGCCTGAAGAGGGGTGGTCACCCGCTATGATGGAGGGGTTGGGGATCTGAGAGGGAAAGGGGGGGAGGGAGGAGGGAGAGTTGGGGGAAAACAACGCACAAAGGATGCTGAACATGTTTCGCTCAAAATATAATCTATAACATTCAACGTTGTGAAAATACGGCATAGATGCCTGAGAAAATTATCATTGTTTTCGGGGTTACATTGTTATAGTACTAGTGTTAGGGCCTAGATGTTTGCCGAAATACTACCACAGCTTTCTGTTATTTCTTTTAGAATGACATACGTCGGTGTAACCCCAGTGTATTGGCCCTCAATTCTACTGACTTAGAAGTGCAGTCTAATCTTAAGTGGCCTTAGATGCTCCTACAACTAAGACGTCAGGATGGTGAGCAAAATAATTATAGGTAGATGACAGCGATAATAGTTTAAACATTCTGTATAATTCATGTCAGTTGAAATGCTTATATTACGTGTTTGTCGGAAGAGATGAACAAAATTAATATATAACGAGTTTTTCATCTTGTGCCTTTTGCGAAATTCTGAATAAGGAAGCCTCCTATCCTACCTCACAACTTGAGAGATGTGCTCACGAAGGGTACGATGGTTCACAATCACCTGACACATGGTAGGCTCATCCTGCACGCAACTGCCGATCATTATGTAAGATTATTGAATTGAAACTCCTATAACAGTTTACATTTTGCTAATTTTGTGATAGAACAATTATGACATTGCATTTCCTATACCCTATAATTATTCACTGACCCAATCCTATGTGGATATTCATGAATGGTAGTTATTGTTCATTAATTTTACATCTGTCTCCTGTGTGCAATAGAGCAAGTCAGTCATAGGGGTCTATATCATTGGCACTAGATTATATGCTAGATTTGTATAGTTCTTCGAGAAGTGAGGAATATAAACGGACATAGATGGGAAAAACATAAGGCCAAGAAATTTAAGAAAAATATAAAAGAGGGTAAATGCACGTATGTGTCGAATACTTTTTAATGTGTATATTATTTCTCATGCATTTTAAAAAAAAATATTACCACAGATTATCATACAAATGACACTTTTGAAACAATGCCCTACACCACACTGTATTCTCTCCAACTATCCAAAGAACCTTTTGCATTTCATATATGAGATCTCAACACAGTAGAATTATCAGCAGTAGAACTCTCAGCAACCTACAACTATTACTTTACCTAATGATATGACAAAACATTATGTATCACACATACCACTTGAAAGAGAATTACAAACCCTTTCTTATGATGTATAACATCCTCATGGTCAACCAATATTCCCACTGCCATTTATTTTTTAATAGGGAGAAAAATCGGCTAGTTAAATCCACCCTTCAAGAAGGGTGCGGTGGGTAGGTTCTACAGGCGGGGTTTACGCCCTCCTCACCCGGCCCCCGCCGCCCGCCGTGGGGGGAGCTGCTCGTCGTCAACTGCTCCTTCGCCCCAGGACCTTCTTGACACGTGTGAGTAATGGTGGCGATAAACAAAGGGCCGACCTGAGAGGTGGGGGGGGGGGGTGGTACCTACCCCAGTAACAGGTGTCTCTACCCCTCCAGGCGACGCAGGCTTAAAGAACTACAGGAGGTACGATGGAAATGTGCGATTTTGTCCTCGCGATCACGTTTAATTGACGGTTGTATGTATGACTTATTTTCAGTAATATTGATAGATTAAATTAATTATTATTACTCTAAATCAACCATGAAAGTCCAAAAGAGCCTGCTGGTACACTATGCGTCAAAACGCCAACCGATTTTCCTGTCAAGCACTTTTCACATATCTAGAAATATATGGTATAGGGTAGACGGTCCCTTGGTACAATGGAAACTGAGGAAAATTTGATAACAATATCTTACAAGAATAATGATTATTTTTTTCAAACAGATTTCCAAAATCGGTCCATAAACAGTTCAAAATCGCATTGTGGATCACCAGCATAAAGCCTTGTTTCCACTAGCTGATTTTACTACCGATTTCACAAATTGGCAGGGGGAATATTAGTCAATCACGAGCATGTTATATACTATTAGAACGGGTTTTTAATTATCTTTCAATTGGTATGTAAGACATATAATCCTTTGTCATATTACTAGTTAAAGTAATAAATTACCAAATTAAACCATTAAAATCGGCTGGTGGAAACCAAGCTTAATCTTCTTACATGAGGACATGTCCGTCAGTTTTGTACAGAAACAGTTAACTGACTGGTGTTTTCTGGTGTAACCTAACGACGGTTCAATGTTTTGTTAAAACTCGTGTTACGTCCGGCAGGGGATTAGTTTCCACATTTATTTTCAATTTCTGTCTGGCACTGGATGAACTTAGACAAACAACTCAAAATGAGTTGATTAACCTCCACAATTATTGTCTAATTTACTTGCAATTTGGCCTAACAAATGCGATCAAGTTGCAGTTTCAGAATATAAAATATAGGCTATAGCATTTGCAATGGATACATTTCAATACTATGCCATCATACTATCTAAACAGCTGAAAACTAATGCCTGTATTCCACATACCAATTTTGATGCAGGTTATTTGTTTGATTTCACTCTGAACATTGCATGAAACAATACATCCTATATACCATCTAGAAGAGAATTGTAAAACCTTTCTATTTAAAATAAAACATGCTTATATCTAACATCTATTCCCACTGACGATTTTGAAACTTTACATCCTATATACCATTCAAACAAGAATTTTAAAATGTTTCTTTTCTTAAATTGAACCTTAATTACCACTTCCAAGTTTGATAATCAGCAGCAAAATCAGCATGAGGAATATATAGGCTTTACATCAAGATCGTGGGAAATGTCGCCTAGTGAGGACCTAAGCCCCATACCCACTAGGCGATTTGGGCCTAGTCGCCCGTCAGTATGGTGCACTGAAATGACCAGGTTTGATAAAATCGCCGGGCGATTTACCCAGCGATTTTTCCGACAACTCAGATCAAACATGTATATTTCAATACACCATACTCACGGGCGATCAGGGGGAAATACGATCGCCGAGGCTCAAATCGTCTAGTGGGTATGGGGCTTTAGTGTTAATCCTTGCTACCATGGCAATTAACGCACCCCCTCCCCCCCCTCCTACCCCCTCCCCCTCCTCCAGGGCGGCCACTCTGCCAGCTCCGGGTGTTAATATCCTATTGGGGTCAGTTTGATGGGCTGGGGGCAAGGAAAGCGCTGAGATTTACTACCAACAACCCCACCGTTCACGACGACTGAAGGAGGCCAGTCGGCTTAGATTGTGATTAGATTTTGGCATGCCAGTAGTAAATTGCTGTTTACAGGGCGTCTTTTGTTTATGTTCTTTTAGAGTGAAAACCATTAAATATTTTCTTGTAGGTTTGAGTCAATAGCGATCCACAGCACCTTGCTTCAAGCCTTGTGGTTTGGCGGATCCAAGGGGGGCCAAAGTGACAATTCCCCCCCCCCGAGACACTAGGGAGAAGATTTTGGGATCTTAGCATTTGAAGATATATGAAATCCAGTGTTTTTAATTTTCATTCTATAAGGGGTGTGGGTGGGAGGGGGGGGGGGGTCAGGGTCTGCCACTCACACACCCCGAGCAATGGCTCTGGGTCTACCCCTGTTGTGCTTAGATATGTTCTAGTATAGTAAAACTGTTGAATATTTACTTGGAGATTTGAGTTGGTGATGATCCACGACCCCTTGTGCTTGTGCTCGTGAGCTAGATTGGTTTATGAAAAAAAGTTTTGTTGCTGCATGTTGCATGTAATGTGTTGGACGTTATGCTTGTTCTAGGCGCCTTGGTGTGCGCCTATGTTTGCATCCAAATAGATGAGATCCAAATAACGCATTTTGGAAACCGACGTAGGAAAAGAAAGCTAAACGTTAAGATTGAACAGCGCAGTAGTAAACCGTCAAAGGTTGGAGATTTGGATAATGTTAGTGCATTGCTGATGCACAAAAGAAATAACATCCTATGTCACATGACACAGCTGCCGTTGGGGTTCGTAGCAATATTGCAATAACAACTATTAGACATATAAGTACACAGACTTATACGTGCATACTGATTTAATAAAACCAAGATTATATGAATAAGAATTCTGTTGCAATTGACTCTGTAATCCATTCCATTTAATTTGAATCAGCGAATTGCAACTGCATGAATGTAATCGATGTATTATGTAAACTGGCCAAACTAAGTACTTGAACAATGTCACGTTCTGCTCATAGTAGACAGAAGATTATTTGCAGACGTTTCAGTGCGTTGCGTGCACACAAATACAAGTTGTGTTTATATGATTTTTGATGAAATCGAACTGAACAATATAAAGATGAAAATGTGCACTAGAAACAAGCATGTAAATGCCACTGCAATAATGTCAAAGTGTCGAAATACTAGAATATTATCATTTCAAAATATTTCCATGAGCCGAACAGAAGGTTACATCTCATATTCCATTATGAAAAACATGATCAAAATAAAGGGCAAGAGGCACTCGATCAGTCATTCATATGATGCCTCTGTACATGAAGAATATAATTCGAGAAATTGATTTGAAAACATAGTTCTAGGCAAAACTTAAGTGCCGAGCCATTCAACAGTGTTTTAACAGTCATTCAATTATCTCCTTTCATTCTTGTCATCGGAAAACTCGCATTTTCACCTTTTTAGTAATAAACAACATACATTTTTGAGTTACATATTAGAATAGCATGCTATAGGTGCGTAAAGCCCCATACCCACTAGGCGATTTTACCGGCGATGGGCGACAGGCAACTGGGAGAATCGGCCGGTATATACCATATTGAAATGAGTGGGTTTGATCTGAATTGTCGCTAAAATCGGCCGATTCTACCCTTAAAATCGGCCAATTTTAGCGCCGATCAGTCGGCCGATTGTGTAAAAATCGCTTAGTGGGTATGGGGCTTATATCAAGTACTGATATACCATCACGACACCAACGATTACCTGGAGGGAAATGAGAAACATGCCATGAGACATTGTCAGGTATCACAGAAAAGTTGAAAGTCTTGAGCCTGCAGGGATTTCGGAAGTTGTGGGCATCCACGCACGAATAGTGCCACATGCACGAAACAGGTCCATGCAAAAGTCTGAATCATGAACACTGATATTTAGCCCTGGTGAGCTTAAAGGCCGTATTCCACATACCGATTTTGATGCTGCCGATTTTGTGTTTGCTTGATTTTCTCAAACACTATGGCATGACACCCTGCATACTACATACCATTTGAAAGAGAATTTCAAATCCTTTCTAGTATATATAACATGTTGGTATTAGACCTTTATTTTTACTACCGATTTCTAAAATCGGCAGGAAAATCGGTATGTGGAATACAGGCTTAAGGTTTTTCAATTTTATATGATATAAGATGGTACATACTCTGTACAGCAAAACATATGCCATTAATTATTGGGAGTACCGCGAACTTCCCATATAAACCATAGTAGCTATAGTCTATGCTAAGTTTGAGAAAACAGGTCAAAGAGCGACTTCACCTATAATTTCATAAACATATAAAGATGCAGTGTATATTCTGGGGCAGGGCTGTACCAAGCCCTAAAATATTATTGGTGGATTCCACGTGACGACAGATTTAAGAAATATACATGTATGCGCAATATTGGGAAACACAGGAGAATTGCACAATTGCCCACCTTATATCAAAGTATGTCATTGCTGTTGAAGTGCTTTCATTAGATTTATCATGTTCAATTAAAGTTGTTGCCCTCAGCCATAGCTAGGCAATGTAAACTTTATAAAACAAACATAAAATCAACAAATCAGAATAGTTGTTGCCTACTGTTGCTGCTCTTTTGCTATGTTGTAATCGCATTATTATCTATTGATAGCATAATTCGCATTATGCATCGAGTATATTCTACTCTAGAGGGAAAACAAAGCTTTTTATAAACGTTTAAGTATCGTACATATGACCTGGGATATCACGCACACTTACATGCATATAGGGTCCAGATAGAACCCCAGAAAGGGTATTATCTTTCCTTTTAGCCTTTCAGCATGTGTCCCCTCTCTTGTATCCACGTTGCCAGCACAAACCTTCTTTGAAAAGCACGTATACACAATCCAACTCAAACTTGTGTTTTACCAGTTCACACAGCCACTACTTGGGACGTTTCAACTTCAAAGGCCATCGATCCTATGAACCATACTTGTCACATAAAACACGAAAAAGTGTATCCATTGAATCTGCTGTCTTCAGTCACCGTCTAACCCCCGTGTAGGCACGCAGAGAACTTAAACCAAAAAGATAGGACACTCAAGCCCCATTCGCGCTGGCCGATGATTCTATCGCTTGGAGGTCCGACAAAGTTATCGCACTGAGAAGACGATATTCTCAGCACCGATAAATTTATCGCAGGCAAGCGATTTTGAAGAAATTGTATTCGCCCTGAGAAGACAGGCACCTACCGATTGCAAACGATAATTTTGTCAAGTACTTGTGGCCCAGAATCGGTTGGAATCCAACCGAATTGATCCAACATGTTGGATCAATTCGGTTGAGTTACTTGCGATAACTTAATCGTTTGTACCAAAGTTGCAAACGATAGATGTCGCAAGAGATCGTATGTACCGAATTTGCCAGCGCGAATGGGGCTTGAAGGCCCATTCGCCATGGACGACCGTTTTGTCGTATGCAGCTCCAATAAACTTATCGTACAGAGAACACGATCATCTCAGGGCCGATAAAATTATCGCCGGCCAGGGAAATTGAAAAAGTAGCATTCACACTGACAAATGGGGGTCCTTGCAATTGCAAACGATCAGTTTCTCAAGTGCCTGTCAGTCATAATCGTCTGGAATTCAAACGATTCAATCCAACATGTTAGATCTGGTCGTTTGCAGACCTGTCGTTTGAATCATCGTTTGTACCAAAATTGCAAACGACAATTGTCACAACAGATCGGTAGTACCATGACGGCCACGGCGAATGGGCCTTCAGAGGTTTGTCTGCTTTTGTTCACTGCTGCGCCACCTGAGTGCTGGTATGTGAGCTTAGAAGTGGCCAATCAGCATAAATCAGCATAAAGTCCGTTGCACGAGATGCCTTCTATACCAATACTACCAAAATACATACATATGGGAAATGACTAGCTCTAGGTCTTACTCCACTGGTTTTGCTCACTCAAGTAATCAGCTGCAGGATTGTTTTTGTATAGTTAGACTCTATGGCAACTGAGAGGGAGTTAATAGAACTTTTAGACCTTGTGCAGACGTTGTCAAGTGACCACTGTTTGGTGATCACCGGATGCTCATCTGAACCACATGGCTAGAGAATAATTATTTCTAAAAAAAGATTTATTTAAGATAACAATTTTGGTTTATTATAACATTAAATCAGTGTTTTAGGCTAAGTCAACATAAATATTCGTTTATGATATTTCTCTAGCTCATAGAATTTTTGAGCAGCTCTGTATAATAAGAACTTTTAAAAGATCATTAATAAAACCCACGGTCCCTTGCTGAGTACTGCGATGTCATCTGCACAACGTCTATAAAACATAGATTCTGAAGTGTGTAAACATACGATTTTGTTTCCTTGGAAGATAATGCAACTCATCGTGAAGGTGAATATAATACAAGTCCAAGAGTACGGTCGAAAAAATCCAGCTCCCTACCCAACACATAACACAAGTCTTTTGAATCTTCCCGCTAATGAGTAAATTGTTTCTGCAATGGGCTTGAGATAACCCAATGGGCGTGACGCATTTTGCTTATAATTTGGGGATCCACTTTTCATGGGGCTCCAGATTGGAAAACTACGCTCATCCGGGCAATTCAATCGGCACCGCGCTGGATCAATTTGAAGCGGGAGCCATAATTTAAAGACGGCAAAAAACGATAAAGACTGGAGGAAAAAAGGGGAATTCAGTTTAAACAAGTCCACATTCCAGTTTAAGACAAGATTAAAACGAGTATTTTGAGCATCTCCCGACAGCTTTAAGCAGTTCCGATCTGCTCCAAGTGGCTCCGAGCAGCTGCGAGCAGTTCTGAGTAGTGCCGAGCCATTACGAGCAGCTCGGAGCAGTCTTGAGCAGATCCGAGCATTTCCCGATCCCCCTATACCTCAATATATGGAGCTATAAATATGACCAGGGATAATGATTTTGGAATTATTTTTTTTTATCAATTTTTACAACAATAAGTCTCCCCCTAGCGGTTCCAAAAGTGATCAATAACATAATTTCTAAGAATATGACAATTGTAACAATATTTATATGTTTTTCGTTATCTAACAGAGATACATTGCATCGATGTGTACTTGAGAGGTCCTGATAACTCACCTAAAAGCGGGAACTCACTGAGCGATGGAACTAAAATTTTGGTCGATTATGAGAACAGAACTGGTCTAAATAGATCAGAAATCGTGTTCCCATCGAGCCATGCAGCCAGAAGTCTTTCAAAAAAGGGCCAGTCGCCTGACAAATATCTGATAATTTTATATATTGGTCCCTAGCAATCTCTAATTAGACCAGAATCGTGGTTGCATCGCTCAGCGGGTTCCATGCACCTTAAGACAAAATTCCTGGGCATTGCACTGAACTAGAGCGACTATTCCAGAGCAATTTTCTTTTAGATTTTTCTATGATTATTTAGCGTTATCACTTATGTCTTCTCCGTCTAAAGTATTATTGACTCAGCTCGCTTGTCAAGCTTAATGGAAGAAATCTTTATTCACGAAATGTTTTGCAATATCACAAATGACGGAAGTAACCTTGGCTAAAGCATTATCTCTCACACACTATCTGAACACCAGGCTTAGGCTTCGTGATGTCCAATGATGATGTTATTCAAAACAACTTCTAATGTT
Organism: Lepidonotus clava; assembly: GCA_936440205.1. Lineage (NCBI taxonomy): Eukaryota > Metazoa > Annelida > Polychaeta > Phyllodocida > Polynoidae > Lepidonotus > Lepidonotus clava. Next base: position 10,094,139 of record OW387142.1, on the reverse strand, counting down.
TGTTTTTATTAAGTATTGGACTTGTTATGTTAACAGTGTCACGATACTGTTTCCAACTGGCTTTTAGGATGTACGCCCATCAGTCTAATTGGGAGGCAAGTTCGTCACTTTGCTTATAAAACCCAAATATCACAACTTAAGACTTGGTCTTGTCTCATAACAATGGATACATAAATCGTAGTTCGGGACACGTGGCGAATCCTACATTGTGTCGAGTGGCGTCCAAAGTCTGTTATAGTGTAGCAAAGTGGTTCTTATGTAAAGTAATGCGTGAGATCATATTGTCAATTTGAAATGTCTTATGAATAGTGACATTGAGGTAAGGGGGTACCAGTTAAACGGTCAAACTAAACGTTTGGTAAAATCTTATCATTGAAGTGAAAAGAAATCGTCGAAAGCGACCAGAAATTGTGTCCCAAATGCCATTGAGCGAAATCTATCGAAAAACCATCAACCACTTGAAAAATATAATTATGATAATATGATATATTGGTAGTAATTGCAAGGTAATAATCATGGGTAGTTTGGAACCGTTACCAGGCAAAACTTCGCAGACACGACCCCAAGCCACCCATCATCTGATACCCTTATCAAAACGACCTGTCCATCTCTTAGTACTATGAAGGGGCTCCTCAGGTGTAACATATTCGGTTTTTGTATGCTGAGACCTTATATTACGTCGTTATAAACATGCACTTCCGGTTTGCCCACCTCGTCGTCCACACGTGGCTTTATAAATAGGCCTATTCCACACGGTAAAGCTAAGCATACTAAGCAGTGGTATCAAACATAATTAGACCTACAACTGGGCCTTTTTTGGTGAACCTATAAGCTTTAAGAACGTTTTGAGAACGTTTTGTGTCACATGTTTGGCTTGGCATGCATGTTAAGTTGACTTTGGTCACAGGTACTCAGCCTAACCGTATACCCCTTTTACCTAATATTACATCCTCCCAGGTACCTACGTTCTTGAAGCAAAAAATCCCTATAGACAAGTTAAGAGCTATTCTTTTTAATAAGTCAATGTTTTAAGTGTCAAACTGCGCATTTTAACCCGCCCGTTCTCTTCCTCTCTGTCCTCCCCCGGCCCTTCTGTGGGGCAGGTTTCGGAAACTGTAGAGGGCCCATTTCTCTCGCCTTTCGCCGTTTTATTCTCCGCCATTCTCAGCGAGTAATAGTAGTCAGTAACGTTATCGGCCCCGGCCCTGAAAGGCCTGATAGTCTCACAGAAACGGCGCACTTTGTCGTCGTAGTCCTGGCGACGGATATGCAGGCGATGGATGTCAAGTAACGTCGGCCCGACTTCCTCCGCAAAAATGCTCGCCCGGACGGGTCGTTTGTTTTGGCGCGCCTGCTTCGCCTTCCTCCCGGCAGATGGCGCGGCGGCGGCGGTGGCGCTGGCGCCTGCAGCGGGGGCGCCGGTACTAAAATGGACGGAAACGGGCGCTGTTTCCGGTCGCCGTGGAGGACGGCGGCCTGACTCAGCCTGCCTCTCCTCCTGCTTCTCCCCCTGCTGCTGCTGGGCCTTTAGGACCTGGTCTATGGCGTCCAGGTCCACCCAGGAGGAGGAGGAGAAGCTATGGGGGCAGGCCGCCTCGTCTCGGGCTGTCAGCGGGCCGCGTAATTTCCCCCTGGAGGAGGCGGGGGTGGCCGGGGTGTCGGGGGAGGAGGGCGCCGACGACGGCGGCGGGCTGCTGTTTGTCATGCTAGTTACCGGGCCTGTCTCATCATTTACTTTACCCCGCCCATCAGCGTCACTCCCAATCCACGCCACCGCCGCTCTTGCCCTTCCTCTACCGGCCTGCTTTCCCCCATCCAGGTTGTGGTGGTCTCCTAGATCTCCAGTCTGCTCAGCATTATCGTACTGAGTCGCTCTCACCTGGCTGTCCTCCTGTAGCGAGCAGCTCCGTCCCCGGGTACTGCTCAAACTGCCCCCTGCCGACCGTAGCCTCCTGGTGGCGGCGGGCGGCGAATCCTGACCCCTAGCGGACGGCATCCGCGTCACAAAAGCCGTCACTGGACGCGGCCTCCTGCTGTTCCTGTCCACCCCACTCCTCCCGGCTTTACCCCCCTCATTAGCGACCACCTCCCGGCCCTGATCATCCGGAGAAATTGACTCATCCCGATCAGGGTCATTGCTGTTTCCGCTCCGGATCCCCGCGTTCCTCCTCCCGACCCCGGCCGGCGCGCTTTTGGGCGGCGCGGGACGGTTCGATTCGCCCCCGTGGCGTGCGCGGCGAGGACCCCGCGAGGAGCAGCTCCTGGCGGCGACCTGTCTTAGCGCGGCCTGCAGCTCCCGGCCCTCGGCCTCCGCCCTCAGGCCTACATCCGTGTGCAGCCCGGCGCCCAACCCCCGCGCCCGGAGCAGGTCCCGCGCCTTCCCCTTGTCCCCCGCCCGCCGCGCGTCCTCCAGGCGCGACTGGGCCAGCTTGGCCTGGAAGCGGCGGAAGAGGACCTTCTGGTCGGAGAGTATGCGGCCTGCGACCAGTCGCTCTGAGCGCTCTATGAATGTCACCTGTCGGGCCAGGGCCAGGGAGGCCTTGATGTTGGCCATCTGAAGGGCCGGAGACTTCTCAGAGTCCACGTACCCAAGCTTGGCCTGCAGCGATGTGGCGCTCATTTTGTTTTTGTTTTTTGGATTCGTGTCCACAAAGCCCAGATGTAATTACTTGTAATTGGATCCTTGTTTAATTCCTATTCTTTTTGGTCTGAAATGTTGAAATTCGTTCGTTTTGGGAAAATCCACAAATCACAAAATTGTTTCCACTAGATCCCAGGATACAGTGATAGGAGAATGCGTGCCCTGAACATCATCTTGATTCTCAATGATATCAGTGTTTTTGAATCTTAAAACCCGGAGTTGTACAAGATATTATTTCATTTCACCCATTTGTACCGTTTTCGAATTTCAAGTCTAGAGTCCTAGCAGTCTATATTTCGAAAAGGGAGTGTTCCTTGAAGACAGGAGCCTATACTAATTGCTCCTATCCGTACACTTATTGAGTTAATTTTCCTCAAAGGGCTCTCACTTTGAGACGACATACCTTGAGTTGTTCCACAGCGTCCAGATACTCGTTTCTACAAATACTAAGCCAACAAAACGGGTCATTCACCTGCATGTCATCGAACCTCCCCCATTCAGCCTGTTCACTCTCGGCAGTTTCCCATGCCTTTCTTACTGGAGCCAATTGGCCTCAAAGCCACAATATTGAGAGATTTTTTGCCCCCTTTACTGGCCGCCATTGTTGTGAGTCATCTGTCAATGCAGCTGGTAGCTGGCGAGTCCTCACAGAAACCATTCCAAAAACCAGCCTGAATTTGGGCGCCGCTGCAGTGGAAACCAAAAACAGCGTTTTGAATAACCCGTAATTCCTCCCAGAACTGCGAATTTGACGCCGATCCGATTGTTATTTCACCAACATTGCCGTCGCTTTAACACGGGCTTGTGAGTTACCAAGGTCGTTCGTTTGGTAAAATATCCGAGTCAATACTTTGAAACCGCCACAACTGTCAGATCTTCGCAAAGGTAAAATAAATCTCCATGTCAGGCTGTCCATTCCCCTGCTCCATCGACGTTTGTGTTGGTTTTTTGGTTTGAACCACCAGACTCAATGGTTCTGGAGCACTGGGATATTTCAACTTTGCTCCTGGATGATCAAATCTATGAGGAGGTAAAGACCATACCCCTACACTTTATACCAAGGCAGGTGTTCTTTTATATGCAGTGTCCCATATTAAGCAGGTCACCAATACAACAACCGGTGGCACTAGGCCTTTGATAACCCTGTCATTGACCACAGGGAGAACGTCTTATACCACAGCAGCAGGACAGAGACTTGAACCGCCAACCTTTGGATGTCGAAAAAACACACGGACGGATTCCTTTCCTACCCAAATATCTCCGTTGTTGATCCGCCCAGTGGGACTTACTCAGTGGCCGTCCAACCTTCTCCTCTCACCGGCGGGGTCGGCAAATACCATTACAGCTGGGGAGAGGAAGAGCAAACCCCAGTCGATCTAATCCTCCTACCAACCATTATTTGCCAATCAGGCCGGGATTAAGTGGGGTATAGCAGCCGGTGTTTGGGTCGGGCAGGGGGTAGCGTATCCGTGTGTGGTATCTGTGATGTAGGTTGTATTATATTTACTGCCCAATATTTATCGTTGAATGATATTTGATACGACCTTATATGTTAGCTATCATTTTTGTTGATTTTAAATCTTCATAATTGAATTGTAATTTTAATAACTACGGTTCATAACGTTCATGCACTATCAATATTCATATTCATATTCATATATATATATATATATATATTCATATATACATATATATATAAATATAAATATATATATATCAAACCATTAAGGAAGAAACCAATGATTTAATTTGGGTTTTATTTTCAGATTAATAACCTCAGTTAAAGTTTGCAGGTATTAGCCCCAATAATGATATATACGTTGAAATCAATATCCCAACAAATATTAGTTGCAACTTCACGTCCGTTAAAGACGTACACTTAACATAAAACCAAAAAAAACACGTCATTTTACACGCCTGATAAATCATCACCCAGATATGTCAGAATCTATAGTAATTGATACTTCTCTAACACAAACCACCACCCACAGGTTTAGAGACACACATTAGTTCTGCCGGATTGATGTTTCCTAAAAAAAACCTATTATCGACTATGCATACAGAGCCGACTTTCTCACGGCTGTTAAAGGTTGTTTCTACTAGCCGATGTTGACCACTGGCAATTTAGTTTTTTATAAACTTTCATGAATAATATTGCGAAAGACTATATATCCTACATATAATTTGAATGGGAATTACAAACCCTTTTTAAAGATGGATAATATGACAATCATTAGCAAAATATCCTGTGCCGATTTTTAAAACCGGGAGTAAATCGGCTAGTTGAAACACAGCCTAACTCCCTCCGGTGACATCAATATAATTCCCATGTAAATTAATGAGGCTTGATTGATTCTAACAGACCGAGAACGCCGATAACCACCGGTTTATTGCTCCACTAATTAGAGTCAAGTTTTACTTAGGCGTGGGGCCCACGGTTAGCAGTCAATATCAATAATTATCCTAAGCCCCGCGTGTTTCGATAGTCAAGGGGCCGATGTTAGGGTCCTTCTATAGTGACAGGGAAAACAGTTGTTTTGTGTGAAGGTTCCCTGAATACACTTCAATAAAACGACTTGGACATTTTTCTGGACCACGCAGCTTGATTCGAGTAGGCTTGATTTGGAAAAAAAAACTAAGTAAATATGCTCGTCTATCTTAATGTATGTACATTGATCCTCTTGGCCTATATTTTCTGATAACATATAAATACAAACGCTCAAAGTCAACGTATATTTCGTGTAAACAAGCACGGTGGGCACTTAATGCACTCTGTTACGTCTCAAGATATATGAAAAGTGACTGGTTTATATATTGATTTTTGAGTTTTTAAACAAAACCCCAACACAGAGTAGATGGATAAACTTGAGGAAGTACATTTCTTTTTTCCTGAATAAAATCAGAGTATAATTATGTTATAACCTGAAAATACTCTATTGATCCTAAGAAGTGGAACATACTCTATAGGTAAATACAGATTGAAGCTGCAGTGACTAAGGCTTTCAGTAGTTACGTCAGTAGCGGGCCAATGTTTTACTCAAATATTGATACACTTCGTATGTAGAGGATCTGCGAGTGGACGTTTCGCTGTAAGCCCCGGCAAATACACCACAAATGACTTCCGTGACCAGACTTCTTTTTCTCTCCTCTCACTCATAATAATGGAAGCTTTCTCTCTTAATTGTGTATTGCAGTCATAAATCTGAATAGAGGTCACTTTGGGTGTATCAAATTGCATCCATTAACGTAGAACGTTTTCTTGTTGTATTTAGGGAACCTTTGGTCTGTAAACCTGTAGAAACTGGTTAGATTAATGAGAGCTTAGGATGTTATTGCAAAGACTTTAGCAGCATATTAACTAACAGTAGGGACGCCGGGAACCTTCTGTTTTTGCATATATCAATTATATACACTCGTTATCAACGGGCTGCAGTTTGGTTATGATCAACTCTTTTTTTAGGGATTAACTCCATCATGTAATGACATGAGCACATTGGACGAATGATTTTTTGTATTCTAGTCAGTGTCAAATATCCCTACCCCCCCCCCCCCAAATAAATAGGCCTAGTTATCCTCTAGAATATAACCTTTGTTGTATCTCTCTGAATCTCTGATGACAGTATTTCCAAGGTATTGTATAACCTCTTCTAATATCTTTTAATATCTTAAAATGGCAAACCCAAACTTGAATTAGAGGACTTGTTATAAGTTGTTATAATTGTAAATATGTTACTCTTAGTACATATATACGGTGACATAGGAACCAAAATATCTTAGGTTTACTTTATGACAATGGTGTGATAGTATTAAGACGAGCTCGAGGTATGACGATTGTCATGAGATCACATTGGAACACCCAGTAATTTCTGGCCCACATTGCAAAGAGTGGGTGCACAATTCGAATCAACTTGAACACTTCGGCAGAATTGCTTCAAAACGCCTTGTAATTCAATTCATTTTTATCCTGATGAAATGAATTGATCTTAATGGAAATCGCCATCTTTTCCTGATTAATCATTATTGCTCGGCCAGTAGAGGAACACAGTTAGAAGGTAAAACATTGTGACTCTGATTATCAGTTAAATAAACGGCGTCTATCCTAGACATTTGATTGCTATCCAAAGCCAAACAAATGTCACTTCACAGCGTTAAAGTAAATTGAAAGTAATAGACATGCCTCTACACGTAACCAATGAATGCAGAAATGAATTTACTGTGCACAATCTATTACCCCATCTGAACACAGGTATACTCTTTTAATATCCAAGAAATATAACAATATTTCACACTATGTGCAAGGTTACAAACATTATGTCAGGTATTTGTCATTCAATCATGATGTACAAATCACGATTAATAGCAACCTGAATATGTAAGTGCTTGTTTTTCGAGTCTTAAGCACTTGAGAAGATAATTGCTTGTTTTTCAAGTCTTAAACATAATTAATTTTAATAAATGAATATACAATGTATGATTATGATGAGCACTTTATCCTCTCAGCATAGAAGATGGATAGGAAGTAAAGGATCATTCTTGTCTTGAACAATATTCGAGGGGACACAATTGTCGACGCTACCTTGAAACATAGAACTTTGCGTGCAGTTCTATGCTTGGAATATGATCAATGATTAATTCATAATTGACTAATGAAAAATATGACTCACATAATTATTCAGTTTCCTCTCCTCACTTCTAATTTTACCCGAATGTGTAATTCCGAGTTTGTCTACCCTGCAGTTGTTAATCATACAAAAATATAAATCTCTCCTTTATTAGTATTTCCTGCACGTGCGGGCCATTATTATGTTGCTTTTGTACTAAAATATCAGCATTTTCTGTCGGTATATCTATGTACAATATCCATGCAATATTATTCATCAACGGTGCAAAATCCTCCAATATGAGGGGGAAAACTACTTTTCTGGGCCATTGGTTACCAGCAATAGGTTATTAGTGTATCATGCAGGGAACTTTCTTTTTTACTGGCTCCCGACGAGGTACACCAATAGCCTTTGACTGATACGTAACGGGAGAGAAAAGTCATTCTCTTCCTTATTATGGTATTCACAATTCTAAAAAATGTCTTGAAGTTCACTAAGATCCGAGTCAATTCAAAAATGGACTCAGCTTTATGAAAAAGAAGGGCTGGAATAAAGTAGTGAAAAATACTTAATTAGATGTTGATGCCACTGAAAACACAAAGTAATTTACACTAGTATCACTGCGCCTGGTGTAACTCAAAGTCAAATGAATTCCCTCCAATGTGTCTCATTAACTCTAAACCCTCAATACATATAGTAATCCTAAAAAGGTTGCACTGTAAATAAGTAGCAATTTACTCAGGGATCTTACATCTCTCACTTCAGTGAATTCAAAGAAAAGACCATACACACCGATGGGTTCAAAAAAGCAAAGTATCATGAAACGCCACTGTCGATTAGGAGAAAACTTTTCAAAGGGCATCAGAACTAATTAATTGACCTAAAACCTATGTGTGAGCTGAGCTTATCTACAAGAAGCTTGTTGCACTCTTTATCAAGAAAGAAACAAGCAATCATAAATTGATAAATAATCCAATCAATAACCGAGGATCCTACAATACGTTCGCCTATTTAGGTGGATTCGGTTCAAATTTCATCTGAAGTTGATCAGGCCTATTGAGAGTAGGGACTTTTTACAAGGTGATAAAGAGAACGTTCACGGGGCTCTAAACCATGGGAGCTAGGCGTCAGCGGCTTTTCCTTAACTCAGGATGGTAACGCAGACATACTCCCTTCAGTCTCCAATTGCTGAGTTTAAGGGGGCATGGACTGAATGGATAAATAAGCGAACAACGAGATGAAGAATCCTATATTGTGGTTATAAACCAGGAGATATTCATAGAAAGTACTCTGAAGTGGATTTATGAGATTTCTTGGGGTCCTTTCTCCAAAACTGTGGGGCTTTATCATACTCTGGGGTTAAACAAATTCAGTAATGTTTAATGTAGGACTGAGACAGGGAGAATGATAATGAGGTTGCTATCACGCTGGAACGCAATATTGAAAGTATTTCAAGCAGTAGAAATCAGTTACACTAGTCCTGTGAGCGTAAGCATTATGGTGTTACGTCTATGTTTGGCCAGGGTTTAATAGATATATAACCAATTAGTTTTAGGGTATTCGATAGGTTTATCAACCCTCAATATTATGTCAGGGATACAAACCCTTGGGCAGCCCTGGCAGCCCTGCCTCAGCTGCAGGCTGATATCCCCGCCATATATGTAACCCCTTTCGGTTTTAATGGACATATTGTATGAACGGTTTCCCCTTTAAAAAGAGTTTAGGTTGAGTAGCCGACAACACATCAGTTTTTAAGAAAAGACAGAAAATGAGTACTTTTCAAATCTATGCTCCACACACTGAAACCCCCTCTCACAGGCCCCCTTTTGTGACAGCAGCCCTATTGGGATGGCGTGCAGTGGGGGGGGGGGGGGGGGGGGACTCAGACAGAGATCCAGATTCACGATGAATTGTGTCGGCCAGGTTTTCTTCATAATCTGAAGCTTTTTGCCTCGCCTGTGAGTTGAAAGAGGATTCCCACTGGTATGCGATTGGTGGTCTAAAACAAACAGCCTTAAGAACAGCTCTTCTGCTCCAATGCACGCTATGGTACAAAGGGACGGCTATGGAACTGTAATGGCTGGATTCATGCACCCATCTTTCTAGGTTTTGTATTAACTGAGTACCTATACTAATGATATAAAGAGCTGGTTGAAGGAGCAACTGTAAGGCTTGTGGCCCGTCATTTTGCCTTTAGATAAGGTGCTACAATTTATGTGACAGTGACTCTATAGTATAGTAGTTGTAGTTTTATGGTGGGCAGGATTAGCTTTATGGAATTTTAAGAAATGATAGTTTCAAATGTGTATATGTAAACATGATAAAATATACAGAAACCCAACCGCATCACACAGGTACACAGGTACACAGGTACACAGGTACACAGATTTACAGAGGGTCATTATCTTATTTTATATCTGATAACCATGGTTGATCATTGGCCGATACCTGAAATCGTCAATAACAATGTGTCAAACTAGGGAAAGTTCCACATAATTCAAAACTATTGTAGAGGTGCTATGAGGTTTTTAGGTGTCAGCTGTTATTCTATATAATCAAACCCAGTCCTGTGATCAGGAATTGTAGCGGGGTCAGTATAATTATAGATATTGTATCTAAATAGAGTGATATACTTGACCTTCACCTGTTTACGGTTCAGGCTAATTGAAGTACACACCCCAACACCTGTGATAGGAGCGTTTCGATCCTGGCACCCCCCACTCCCAATCGCCTCACCTGACTTATCAATATACACGCACCTGTTAACATGCACCTTACACCTGGCCATCCAAAGCCTGGGGTGCCAACCCAAAAAACATTCAAGATAATTACGCCCCCGAGATACATGTAAATACCCGCAATTGCTAGATTTTTGATCGTGGGATTTTATTGAGCCTCAATATTTCATGGATTTTTCTTTAGATTTTTTTTCAACGTTTTCTAATTCCAAATTGTTCCAATGTCCTTCAAACACATATTTAAAGAATTACATGGGAATTCGCATATATTGTGAATGATTTTATTATGATTTTTCAGAAAACTTGTAAGTCCAAAATGTATCGTTGATGTTTTCTGGACGGGATTTTTATATCATGGACCTTAAAATACCCACCACGATAAATTTTGATGTAGCGTGGATGTTTTCTGGCCGGCACTCCAGGTCCCATGCACTACAACGACTAGATCCCACAAATCCGCTGCAACTAGGTTGTCTAATCACCTGGCAACATACTAAAAAATGGCGCCATGATGTCTGGCGACTAGATAACTAGTCACTGTCGTTTCGGAGTGAAATGTTTGACATGTTGATTATTTCTCTCTAGTCGGTGGTGATAAGTGCACTTAATGGACGGGCTGGGCGACTAATGTGACCTCTAATCGCCGGCAGTTTGATGGCAAGAGCGTCCCAGCTTGGAGATTAGCTTTTTAGTATTCTGGCAATTATTTGGTCGCCCAACGATTAAATTTTAGTCCTTAGTCGCAGGTGAAAGCTACTAATACTCACTAATCGCCGTTGTTAGTTGCCCAAGTGGGGACCCGGCGTAACGGCAAGTGCAGTCCTTCTCATTGCATTTCAGTTTTTAAACCTTTCTGTGTTTGCAGATAAATATCTGAGAGGGTTTCTATAGATACGTTATTTTAAGTTAGAGTAACGTCAGACTCCTTTGGTTGTCAATTTAATCTTTTTTTCTATCACTGTTCATAAATGGTAAATAAATATTATTATGATCTTTTATTGTATATTTTTTGTAGAACATAGAAAATAACGAACAAACGAAAAACAAAAAAAATAAATAGAACACAAATGATGCCCAATTGTATTACATGGTTTTCCTTATAAATAAAGATTAAGTGATACTAGGAAGTATTAGTTGATTATATTTCTAGAAATGAGCAGGGCAGTTAGTTATGCGGACAATAAAATATGCCTAAAGTAAGTATCAAATTGTACTTTAGTCTTCAAAATTATGCCAACAGATTTCCCCAAAACCTGGCTGCCACATTCTGAAGACATTCAGCTTTCAACATTGAAACGAAACCTAACATCTATGTTCCCTTCATTATCAGGGAGAATCCCCAATTCTGCTTCCACAGAACAAACAATATCTGCCTAGAATGCTCTCCTTTCTCTTTCATGGAAATTAGAGGAATTCAGACTTTGAGGTGGGTCTTAACTTCCAAGGAGCTTCATACTGCCAAAGGGTGCTAGAATTCCTTTCACACTTTCTCTGGTAACGGGAACTGTCTATGTGAGAGAAAAGCTCTGCAGCCCACAGGAGGGTTCATTTTAGTTTAAAAAAAGTACCTCCAATGTCAGACTATCTAGACAAGTTGGAAAAAACGGAAAAGGTTGAGGGTATAGGGTAAGCCTTGTATACGTAACCGTTACATTATTTTTCTGAGAGGTTGAGACCTAACCAAATCAGATTATCATAACATCCTGGTGAGGGTAAGTCAGGACTAATTATAGATAGAATCTCATTGTGACATTCTGATTAGGTGAGGTCTAGACCTCACTTAAACAGAACATTGTTGTCACCTCCTGACCAGGGGAGGCCCCAACCTTACCTAAATAGAACGTTACTGTAACCATCTTATTAGGTTAGGTGTCACCCTAACCTTAACAGAATGTTATTGTGACATCTTCATACAGTGAGGTCTCAACCACACCTAAACAGAATGTTATTGTGACATTATTATTAAGTCTCAGCCTTATAAATAACGTTGCAAGAACATTGTGAGAATGTCACAATGTCATGTCGCAACAGTTGGTTGCAGCAACGTAATTGGGAGTCATCAAAAGAACGTCGCTGTAACCTAACAGTGTGACGTAACAAGAACCAATCCAGAACGTTATTAGAACGTTATTAGAACGTCATATCCTTGGCTGGGTACATTTTCTGAGAGGTTGAGACCTAACCAAAATAGAATGTTATCATAACGTTCTGGTGAGGGTATGTCAAGATTGAATATAAATAGAATCTCATTGTGACGTTCTGATTAGGGGAGGTCCAGACCACACCTTGCACATAAATTCGTGATGTGCTACTTTTTGTGTGATTAACTTGACTACAGTATTCTGAAAATATTTTCAAAGGAAAAACGTGAAAATGTTAAGGTTATAGTGAACTGTCCCGGAAAGGAATTTAATTTTGTGAATTCCCTGAATGCTGGGGTGCTCAGTACTCCCCTTGCTACGTCACAACGGTGGGAATTCCCTCTAAAGTTACTTTGGGAATCCCTTATTAATGAATGGTTGTAAATAGATATTTATCTTAATTTATTATGAGTTGCAGTGGGCCAAATATATATAATTTGGGTTAGAGAGCATAACCTGTATTACTAATTATACAGGGAAGGGGATTCCCTTCTCAGGGTTGATGGGATTCCCCAATAACTCCCCTTGCTATGTCATTAATTAGGGGAATTCCCTTAAAAATGAAATAAAATACAAGTATTTCTAATGTCCCATAATTTTGTGCTCACTAAGAATTTTCCTTCGATTTTCCTTATATTGATAATGCAAGTTGTAAGTAACATGCTGTATTGAATTTATTGAAAAGTAACCACCCTGCGGTTGTGTGCAAGCTTTCCTTTAAACAACACTGAACATTAATGCCTTGACCTCCTCACTTGGGGAAGTCCAAGAACAGCACTTAAACAGAATGTTATTGTAATGTTCTGATTACGTCAGGTCGTAACCTTACCTAAACAGAATGATACTCTGACTATCTTATTAGGTTAGGTGTCAACCTAACCTATACTAAACGTTATTGTGACATCTTCTTTAAGTGAGGTCTCAACCACACCTAAACAGATCTAACTCATATTGCTTTTGGCACACTCCAAAGCTGAAAAAAACTTCATTATACTCGATACTCTTCCTAAAAGACTCTGCAGCAACACACAATTTCTTTATCCATATATTAATACAAATAAGTTGTGTCCGTCATGTGAGTTAGTGAATATGTACATTATTTCTTACTCTTTTTTTTATTCAATCTTCATTGTGATTATTTAGGCAAACTGTTTATAACTTCAATAGGCGTAAGTTTTATAAACCCTTTTATTGAAAAGCCACTTATACTCATTGTCTAGGAATGCGTAGACTTGTTGGCCTCAGGCTACAATAGGGACAGCAGATCGACTGACAGATATATGGGTGTGGTGCATTTAAGGGCAAGCTTCTTCAACTCAAGACACATATATACAGACGATCTTGTAAGGGGCCTTCTTTTAAGTATTATGTATCTAGCAGGAAAGGGGCTATGGTATTTTTAAAAATATGCGTACTTCCCTATACACATCCAATACATACTTTGCGTCAAGGGGAGGGTCAAGTTATTTGTCAAAACATGTGTACATGTGTACTTAATGTAAGGCCCCTCTCATGCCTTCTAAAATATGTACAGATATTATATGAACATGATTTGAAAATTAATCTACTTGTTCGCAAGTGTTACCATCGAGAGTTCTCCCGAATCAGAATTAGGCAATTTAAAGGACTCTCTATATAAATAATTGATTCAGTTTACGAGCTTAAGCCTTTAGAAAATAGATTACATTTCTCCTCTTAGGAATATTTTCTTTCCTTTGCTGTAAACTTTCCCAGCTTGATGGAAAGTAGTGTGCATTTCTTAGTCTTAGGCGTTGCATGCAAATTTTTTCAGTCGATGTTTTCACTCTTTGATGAAGATACTTTTTCAATCGTTCATTTTCTGAATAATATGCCGTTTTTCAGATTTCACTCAGAGCCAAGGCTTTCTTTTTACTTCAAAAAGCGAAACACAATTCCCTTACAAAGGCAGCTGTGGGCTTCTCTGATTAGGTGCCTGGTTTTTGTATGCTGAAAGTAAAACTGCAACTCAAGAGTGTCCTGGTTTTTCATTCTATCAAACCTTTAAACGAGAGGAATAAGGCATAAGGGTATATATTTCAGTGGTATACTTCGTATCGATGCTATCACATCTGAAGAAAATGAAGGTTGAAAGCTTACTCTTTCGTGCCAGCATCAGATTATGTATCGGTATTTGTTTGTAAAACTTTCTTGTGTACTTCGATGTCCTGGATGGATGAAGTGTTAACAAAACAAGCCCAATAATAGACCCTTTTCGTCTGGAAGCTAGGACACCTTCAAACGATGTATAGTCAACAATAAAATAATGGTATACAGCCTTTTCAATAAAGTGGCGCCACCCTAGTTGAATTTATATGTAAACAACTAAACCTACATCAAGTGATGTGACCGAGTCACCAAAGACAGGCAGAGTGGTGGACTCTGCAGCTTTGTTGGAAAGGTGTATACATACCCAGGCAAGCGGTGATGTAACAAACACGTTCTGTGACCATCCTTTTTGTTACCTGCCCAAATTTCACGTAATAGTTACGTCTCTTTATGTTAGGTTGAGACTCTCCAAGACTGTGTGTTATAATACCTTACCGATAGAGAATGTTATGATAATGTTTTTTTTATGTGAAATAAGGTAACCAGAATGTTATAATAATGTCACAGTGTAACGTAAGATTGTTAGGTTCTAAAGACATTATTGGGTCCCATAAAATTACCAACAAGAACCAAACCAGAACCAAATATAACGTTACTGCAAAGTTATAATAACGTTACATTCTTGCCTGGGTAGTCCCATAGTTGCAGACAGCAAAGCATAAACTATTACACAATAATGGTAAGATAGTTTACATAGCTTCCGTTTTCAAAACATTTACTATTTCAAAAGACAAAGTCATGAATTTCATCTATTGGAAAGTGGTAAATGATATGCATGACTGTCACAATCTGAAATTTCCCAAGATATTTTAGAATTATAAGAAAACATGATTATGTTATACTGTTGTATTGTATTTAGATAAAACAATAGATTCTATAAGATCTACCAGGCAAGAAACAGCCCAAAACCTTGAAAAATCCCAGCCCTCTCCATGGTTTTTCGTATGCTCAATTGTCATTTGTTATCTCATGTCGTTGAACTTCATATCTCCAGAAACTACATATTTTTTCCTATCTATTGGTATAAAAAGCATGGTCATTAATTTTATGATATTGATTTTGGGAACATTTTGATGTAAAGTATGAGAAAGTTAAATAAGTTTTTAAAAAGTGAGAATTGTTAGGACGCTATCCTACAAACAGATGCTATCCAACAAATGTTTGTGGTTTAGTGACTTTTTGCAGGATAGCATCACCACAGGATGCTAAGCTACAAACAGATGCTAAACCAAAAATATTTGTTGGATAGCATCTTTCCAAAAATAGACACTAAGTCATAAATATTTGTAGCTTAGCATCCTTTTGTGACTTAGCATCACTACAAGATGCTAAGCTACGAACAGATCTGCTAAGTCACAATTATTTGTGGGATGGCATCTCTGCACAAAGCTTTATTAAAGTATTATACAGCAAAGTTACCTTTTCTGTGGGATTGATAGGGGATGTCAGGTCTGTTATGTATTATGCCCCAAAAAGTTTAGTTCCTCATCTTTATTTTAATAAAATGTCCAATAAAATAGATAGTATACTTTTGTCTTGACCTTTTTAGATTTCTATTCAGGGAAATGTGAGATGAGAAATCATGGAAAATATGCATTTTTCAGTGGGGCGGGATGATTCAGGGGACAATTTCTAGTAATCGCTATATGAGAGGTGATAGACGTTAACCTTTTTCTGAAACTTGCATCTTTTTAGTACGATCTTCAAACAATATTGACAGAATTTGTGAAAAAAGGGTTGTGTGCAACAACTAACAACTAGGTATACAAAAATAAGTTTTATGTCCTGCAAATTGGAGAATCAATTAAGATGAGTGAGTTATCTTTCTAAACAAACCGATGTTTGTTTACCTTTATCTATTATCCTTCACTGCTATGGAGTGACAAGGGGTCTTAAGTCTTATTTTTGCTTCTTGAATTTATTTGGTTAATAGTTTATCAATATTCAAATTTCTTTTGATATGGAATAGAAATTGCAAAATGAAAGCATGATTTAATTTTCCTGAATAAATTATATATTTGAAAATTCAAAAAGGTTAGTCCTATGTCCTCTTGGAGTTTGCAGTACACCTCTCTTCCAAACCCCAATGAAATAATCTTCAAAATTGGTTTGCTATTTTTAAGCATAAATCTGTAGGATAGCATTCATTGGTATGATAGCATCTTGTTGGGTAGCATTTGACTGTAGCTTAGCAAAATATGGGTGCTGCTAACTGACAAAGTGCTTTGTGGTTTAGTGAATGTTTGCATGATAGCGTCCTGACATGGATGTTAAGTGACAATTAGGTTGTATTTGTGGGATAGCACCCAGTTGTGGTTTAGCGTCCTAACAAGTGTACTGTTAATAAGAAAATATATTAATGAAATTCACATCACACACTACAACACACTCTACTATAGGTGAATGAAGGTTGATCCCATTTTTCTTAAATAGCTGTTAAAAGCCTGCCGCTGTGCTCCACTCTCCAAGCAAATTTGGGTATAGCCTGTTTGGAGATGGCTATTAAGGGCATCAAAGTAACTCATGCAAGATTACATGCAGAGGAGAATCCCCCAGGTGCTTGAGAGATCAATATTTTGTGTCAGTTTTAAGTCCACAGGGGCAAATTTCAACAGATCTTTATAACTACATGGAATTTTAGGTTGATTTTTGAAGTATAAACAGATTGAGACCAGGTCTCACAGTAAGAGTTTTTATTCTACAGAAAATATAAAATATTTTGTAAAGCTAAGGGGGGTTTTCAGACGTCCTCAACTAGTAAATTGTTATCTGTATTATCAAAATACAAAAACAGCTGTTTCTTGCCTGGTAGATCTACAGTGTATGTTAAACCTCTAGAAGATTGGTGAGTAGGGCTATAAACGTTTATCCTAACTAGTGGGCGTGAACTGAAACCCCTCTATGGTACTTGGCCCATATGGACATCAATATCACAGAGTATATACGTTAGAACATAGCCACTGGGCTAACTCTTCACTTTCATCCGATTATACCTGAATATTGAAGAAGTGTTTTGTTTCCAAGAGTGAAGAGTTTCTTTTGCAAAACAGTGTTTGTTCGTAAATCTTTAGATCCTACTTCCATTTGCTTTCTGCCGTACGTTTGTAGTTTCAATTATTATATTCTTCTCTAGTTTCACGAAACATCAGGTTTATATTTCATAGGGCACTTACTTTGCATATTCTTAAAATTCCTTTGATAATATTTCTGAGACCTTTGGCGTAACATGCTCAAAGTATGTTTGTGATATAATTGTCTTTGGTTAATAGACCTGGCCATCTCTGGACAGTTGGCAATGTCAACAAATGAACAGTTCTTTAAAATCAGTGTCTTTAAAATATTTATACTTGAAGAGATGAGCATGTTTTTGAACGAATGATACATATCATATAACAAAAACCGTTGTAAAATAAATATCAAAACAACGGTTGCAGTTTCATTAAAGTGCCATATGTCTATTGTATTCCCTTTTTCATTACCTTATAACTATTGTCTTCACTTTATGCGAAAGTTATGTGACCAACATCAACGAAGATGTAACAAAAGAAACTGCCAGAAAATCACTATTGACAATTACTTTTACAATCTGACCTAAAACACCATAGATAAGACTGGTGCCTATCTTTTTTTTAACCATGATATGAAAAAAAGTATGCTGAAGCTCTACTCACAGTTCTTTAGTTTATTGTCAGATTTATCACGTGTATCGAATAAAGAAACGTGGTCATATCTAAGCTCCTGAACACAGGCGAAGGAGGTATTAATAGTACTAAGCATGGAGTAACATGGGCAGATACAAGATTTTGGAAAGGGGGTGGGGGGGCTCAGTATAGAGGCTATAAGTACTAAATCACATGCAATTGCTCATACGCGTGCAGCATTTCCCCCTATTTTTGTAGTTTAGAGATCAGCACAAACGGGGTGGGGGGGGGGGGTTAATATATAAGGACCCCCTGGATCCGCCTCTGAGTAATTAGTCAGTAAAGGTATCATAGGCCCAGAGTCAATGAAAATTATGTTGGTTTCTAATTTGTCTTAATAATTGCAATACCAAAACGGTTAGAAAATTACAAAATGCAAGAAAAATGTCATCAAATGAAAACGTTTTTTCTTTTTGGTGTGTTGGAAGTGATTGCTCACTTGGGAACTTCAAATAGCTCCTGGCTTCGGGATGCGATAGGTAAAGTCCAAATTGGGTATAATAGCAGGGACAGTGTTACACAAAAGCCTGGGGGTGACATTGATGTAATTATATGCCTGGATGTCTGTGTCTGGGTTTCAAAATGGATCCTTTCAGTAGGACCTTGTCCATGGAAAAACATACCCTTAAAGAAGGGATCATGTACACCAAGGAGACCCTTATCGAATGACAAATGAAATCTTATATGGCCCACAAGGGCCAGGTCCTACTCAATTTGGTTTAATTCAAACACTTTCAAGCATCTAAATGTACTATACTACTTAAAAAGCTGAGAAACAGCTCATACCTTTTCTCATTATCCATGTGTTAATGTTAATGGGTCAACCTGGTATGCATTCCATAAAAAAACGGCGATATACGATAATTTTGATGACGCAGCTATGTCATGTCACGATATTTTTAAAAAAGCGTGTCCATAAAAAATATCGCCACTATATTTTACCGTCATAAAAAGTTGCCGCCATCCTGCATTACCGCCGCGATATATCGCGGTTCGACTGACGCAAGAGCGCGGGAAACTTAATTAGGTCATGGCGGCCACCTGTGCATTTTACCGGAAGTCACCGTCTATTTTGCCGGCGTTTCGCTGGTTCTTGACCGCGTTCGTATGTAATACTACTGCCATTGCTGGGTACAAGCTCATACGCTGGTTCTCCGCAAAAGGCAAGTTTTAAGCTATGTGCTCATCCCGCCAACAAGTGCGGGACGTTGTTTTGACGCCATCACAGTCACTGAGAGAAGAAGCATCATAGATGAAACCCGCCGATTTCCTGCCCATCGTTCTCCTCTTCGTCCTTCTACAAGTCGCCACGGTACGTATTAACATTTCTAAGGTGTCAGTGCATATTGGAAGACGTGTGAGATAAACACGTCGTGTAGTTTAAATCATTATGAACGCAAAAATAGTATCGTATCTGTCGGTCTTTTCCCGACTGCCCCCCACCCCCCACCCGCCCCGTAGTACCCTATGTTTCGGGACGGGTTTAGAATACTATTTTTCAATCCAAGCTAACTTACTAGGGTTTCAGTATAAGGTGAATCCGTACGCGTATCTACAGGAATCGTGTTTGACTTTATAAGCTACGAAATGGCTCCGTCCCCCTCTCAAAATAAGAAAAAAGGTTTGTCACCATGTGAAATAATGAACTTAAGCTGACGTAATTCTCCGCAATTGTAAATAGAATACCGCCTCTCATAAATAGTAATATATAGGCGTCAGTACCACACTGTATGAACACAAACGGGGGGGGGGGGGGGGGGGGGGGGTTCAGGACCCCCTGGATCCGCCTCTGAGTAATTAGTCAGTAAAGGTATCATAGGCCCAGAGTCAATGAAAATTATGTTGGTTTCTAATTTGTCTTAATAATTGCAATACCAAAACGGTTAGAAAATTACAAAATGCAAGAAAAATGTCATCAAATGAAAACGTTTTTTCTTTTTGGTGTGTTGGAAGTGATTGCTCACTTGGGAACTTCAAATAGCTCCTGGCTTCGGGATGCGATAGGTAAAGTCCAAATTGGGTATAATAGCAGGGACAGTGTTACACAAAAGCCTGGGGGTGACATTGATGTAATTATATGCCTGGATGTCTGTGTCTGGGTTTCAAAATGGATCCTTTCAGTAGGACCTTGTCCATGGAAAAACATACCCTTAAAGAAGGGATCATGTACACCAAGGAGACCCTTATCGAATGACAAATGAAATCTTATATGGCCCACAAGGGCCAGGTCCTACTCAATTTGGTTTAATTCAAACACTTTCAAGCATCTAAATGTACTATACTACTTAAAAAGCTGAGAAACAGCTCATACCTTTTCTCATTATCCATGTGTTAATGTTAATGGGTCAACCTGGTATGCATTCCATAAAAAAACGGCGATATACGATAATTTTGATGACGCAGCTATGTCATGTCACGATATTTTTAAAAAAGCGTGTCCATAAAAAATATCGCCACTATATTTTACCGTCATAAAAAGTTGCCGCCATCCTGCATTACCGCCGCGATATATCGCGGTTCGACTGACGCAAGAGCGCGGGAAACTTAATTAGGTCATGGCGGCCACCTGTGCATTTTACCGGAAGTCACCGTCTATTTTGCCGGCGTTTCGCTGGTTCTTGACCGCGTTCGTATGTAATACTACTGCCATTGCTGGGTACAAGCTCATACGCTGGTTCTCCGCAAAAGGCAAGTTTTAAGCTATGTGCTCATCCCGCCAACAAGTGCGGGACGTTGTTTTGACGCCATCACAGTCACTGAGAGAAGAAGCATCATAGATGAAACCCGCCGATTTCCTGCCCATCGTTCTCCTCTTCGTCCTTCTACAAGTCGCCACGGTACGTATTAACATTTCTAAGGTGTCAGTGCATATTGGAAGACGTGTGAGATAAACACGTCGTGTAGTTTAAATCATTATGAACGCAAAAATAGTATCGTATCTGTCGGTCTTTTCCCGACTGCCCCCCACCCCCCACCCGCCCCGTAGTACCCTATGTTTCGGGACGGGTTTAGAATACTATTTTTCAATCCAAGCTAACTTACTAGGGTTTCAGTATAAGGTGAATCCGTACGCGTATCTACAGGAATCGTGTTTGACTTTATAAGCTACGAAATGGCTCCGTCCCCCTCTCAAAATAAGAAAAAAGGTTTGTCACCATGTGAAATAATGAACTTAAGCTGACGTAATTCTCCGCAATTGTAAATAGAATACCGCCTCTCATAAATAGTAATATATAGGCGTCAGTACCACACTGTATGAATTCTCCAAATGGCGGTAACATGCATCATGTAAAATAATATATATATATATATTTCCTTTTTTCAGATGTCGTCCTCAGTGGGTGGCGAGTCTCAGGACCCGTCCACGACGGACTACAAACTTAGGATTAGCTCGATCATGGACGTGCTGTCCAGAGGTGTAGACGCGAAGGACAAGAAGAAGCTGGAGGCGATGTTACAAGATGCACGGGAGCAGTATCGTCGACAAGAGGAGCTCAACTTTGCCTATTACATGGGCAAATACACCAAAGCCACGAAAAATGAACCTGAAACAGATACCGTTATCGTCGTCGATGGTGAGGACTCGCCACTACCAGAAATGACTCTGCCCAAGAAGAAAACAAAAGAACCTGTCGCGTCTACCTCCGGACAGCCATTAAAGAAAAGCCGACCTGCCGCCGAGCTAGATGAATCCGATGACGACGATATCCCTGTGAAAGTCAAACCTCCTCCTAAGAAAGTAAAGGCAACCAAGGTAGTCGAGCCAGACCCTTCTCCAGAATCAAGCCCAGCTCCCAAGAAGAAAAAGAAACCGGCAGTTACAAAGAAGGTTGTGACTCCTGCAGTTCCAGAGAAGAAAAAAGGACGAGGACGTGGTAAAGCAGCAGCCGCTCCTAAAACGCCAGCCCTTGAAACCCCTTCACCAACTGGTCCCGCCTCCGGGAGAACACCCAAGAAGGCCAAGAAGAAGAGGGAGTCTGCTGCAGGTAAAGGCAAGAAAAAAGACCTGGGCTGGTGTTCCTCGGACACCGATGACGAGGGTCCACTGACGTACTCGTGCTATGAAGACGAGGAACTGGAGCTGCTTTACAACACCGCCAAACAGGATGAGTGAGTAAAACTGAAATAAAAAAAACACTAAAAGACACACATATATATGTATCGCAGTAGTAACAGCAAGGAAATGTCTGAGCATTGGATGAAAAGTAAAAAATATCACAATACTTTTAAAGAACAGTCTGTATTGTTAGGAAGAAGTTTTATTTAAAATATCAAGTAATCTAAACGCCGTACATAGTAATCATCAATAAGTATCAAAATATCACTGAATCAGAATATCAAAATGTTGACGTCGCGGTAAACTAATATATTTTTTTTTTCATTATTCAGAGACGCTGTCCTCGGGAGGTGGGCAGAGACAGCAACCCACGACCACAAGATGAAAAAAAGGAGGGCAATCTACAAAAAGATAAAAGACAACCTCAACGCGCAGTTTGGAAAGAAACGCCGGAAGAAATACCTCTACTACAAGATAATCGATCATAAGAGTAAAACCCTATTTAAAGTAAGTAACTGTTAGTGTGGAGGTGCTTTATTTGCAGGACTTGTAATAATAATTTTATCTAATAAAGAAACAAGCTCCTAGTGTTATGGTATTTCCCAAAAAGTCATCTTTTTCCCTCTGTTTGGTTTCATTATGCTACCAGTATTGTAATAGTAATTTATATCACCACCACTTAAAAGACGTTATAACCCAAAATTAATTGAAGTTCATATTATTTAAATTTCTTTTATCATAGAAACGTCGACTGGAGAAGGCATACCAGTATTGTAATATTAAATTATATCACCACCACCTACACGACGGTACAACAAAAAATAAATTGAAGTTGATATTATTGACATTTCTTTTATAATAGAAACGTCGACTGGAGAAGGCATACGGCTACAGTGGCGCCCCTGCCATGCCAGACAACGTCGGCCTCACGGCGACACAGCTCCGGTGCCTGGAATTTTGGGGGGTAGAGGCTTCAGGCTGTAAGTATTTAGATATCTATTATCGCCTTAACATGTAATGCATTGAACCTGACATATCTAGTAGATTATTTACATCTATTTAGAAAAAACACTTAACGTTAATATATCTTATTGAGCTTGATACTTATCGTCACGATATTTTTAAAAATAATGTCAACCAACATCTAAACATAACGACAATTTTAGTAAATGAAATAATTCCTCCATTATATATTAAATCATAAGGTCAAAGTTTTGATACAAATCAGTCATTGCAGGGGCTCGCAAGACAAAGTTAGACCCCTCCTCCTCCTCCGATGACGACGACGATTCCTCATCAGTAGCAGAAGCCATCGCCATGGATGAGTGCTTGGCTGATCAGAAGAGACTGCACGACGAGTCGAAGCCGACCCGGGGGAAGAAGAAGACTGACGAGGAGGATATCCTAGAGAAATACAGTAAGTGTAATATGGAATAGTTGTTTTATTTTAAACAATGAATGTCGCTTGCTCAGTGTATGTTGCGCGATATGAAAAGCTAAATAATATTGCATTGATTGTACTACTTTTCTGTCGTTATTTTCAGCTCTCGATAACAAAAACATATCTTTATTACTGATAAAACTTGTTTATATTTTAGAATTGAAGGGTCCTGCCATCGGGACGATTACCGCAGCATCACCCAACCCAGAGGAAATGAAGAAAGCCAGTTCCTGTCGACCAGCGCGGCAAGTCCGTACAGCTGCTGCTGCTGCTGCTGCCTCCGCCGCTGCCTCCGCCGCTGCCTCTCCAGCGGCCGTCAGTGAAGAGGACGAGGGCTTAGATACACCCAACAAAGGTGATTATCTATTTCGGAGAATCAATGTGTCTTAGAAAATAAAACTTAAAAAATAACTTGATCCTATACCTTGTGAAAGTAACTTAAAAATTAAAATGATTTGAAACGTTAACCTCAGAACTAAATAATCACACACAAAATATATTATCATCAAGAAAAAGCAAACATTTTTAAAATTTTTTTTTAGTGAAGAAAAGAACCCCTAGAATATGCGTCCGAGGCAGGACCTTTCATATGGTAACTCGTTCAATTGAACGTCAACTGAAGACTCCATCAATATCTGTTTCTCTACAAGAACTCGACTGGAGTCCAGCCCCTGCCGGCCGTGAGCTGTCATTTGCCGAGGAGGAGGAAGCAGAGACCCAGGACCCTACAGCAGGAGGTATTATCGTCGCGTCATTTATCCCTGTTAAATATAGTGATAATTGTTCATATTTTGAAGAAATAGTAGGGTCAACTTTCATCAGGCGACAAGTCGTAATGTTAGCCCAAGAGTCGATCTTCACATTCTTGCCGTCATGATACTTATCACACCTTCATACAAAACATAGCGTTACTTTTGAAACATATATGTTACAGTCTCTTATATTATAGTATGTATTGTATCTCATGACAAATGTGATTTATATATCAAAGAAATTCTAAAAAAAAAATTATTCTGTGCAGTTATTTTGGTATTTACTTACCTTACAGACCCCCTTGACGCGATGAACTTTGACGAGGATGCCGACATGAATTACTCCGTGCATGTGCGCACACCGGACATTCAACTGGGCCAACGTACCAACGTTACAGAGGATCCGCCAGAGAAAACCCAGGAGACTGAGGCCCGTACTGATGTGAAGGACAACGCATCAACAAAACCACCTAGGTCTCCGCCAAAGTCTACTGCTACTAGTGCTTTCACCACAAGTTCGGCAGCAGAGGGCCGTATTATTGAAACCATGTCAAACAGATTTGATGTGGTGGAATCGGGACTCATAAATTTCCATACTGACATGGGTGCGATCAAGCAGGAGTTGGTGTTACTGAGGTGTGACGTCCAGGGACCGGCAAAACAACCGACTGACCAGCATATCGCAGAAGAACTTAAGACGATACGGAATGACGTCAACACTCTTGGGGGCGAATTTTTCCAAGTCAAGACTGGCCTAATTGATATTGCAAATGAGTCTATTACTGTAGGGAAAGCTTGTCATGAAATGAAAGCTAACATGCTGGGCATGAAGGGCGATATCTCCGCTGTGAGAAGTGACGCACACACCCTCAAGTCGAAGTCGTTGGGACTAGCCAGTCAACAGCAGACTCTTGTGCAGGAGATGGGTGCTGCTAGAGAAGACATCCGTAATGTCGCAACAGACTCAACCCTAGTAAAGGAGGACGTACAAAGCGTAGATAATAATGTTTTAAGTATGCGTGTCGACACTGCACTGTTAATCAGGGAAGTGGGTATCCTTAGGGGCGATATCGCCACGGTAAAGAAAGAAGTGTCTTCTTTGAGAAGTAGTCAAAAAAAAATAGAACAAACTCTGGAAATAATCAAATCAGCGGTATTGGGCACCCAGGGAGTGATAAATTTAGAGCATGTGGAGATTAAGTCTGACGTTGACGAGCCAGTACCTCCAACCCCTGGTCACGATAGGCCTACACCGATATCTCGACACCAAGAGTCTTCGTCTATTGGTGGCACCAACACCAGTGAGGTTGTTTTCCGTCAGCGTGACGGACAACAGACTTACGCTGGCAGCAGTGACTTGACTGTCCCCCTGCCCTCGACGTCAACCCCTGTAACTACTAGCGCACGTATTACACTTTTTGCAGACACCCCAAGTCAGGAGGAAACGCAGGATCCCAACGCGTCTCTTATCCAACAAGAACATGTCCTTGCAAAGAATACTGAGCCTGACTCGGACTTAGAAAGTATGCAGTGGCCGTCGTTCCCCCACGATTCTCAGCAGGACATTGCGGCTGAATCACAGGAGGTGTCAGCAGAAACCAGCGGGGCTTATTATCCCGTAGTGCATGAGGATGCTGACGGGGGTCAAACAGTGACTCAGGCTTACGTACCCGGTCATATCGTGCGGCAACTTTCAAGAGCAGCTTCACCTCAACCTTCTTCTAGTAAAGCGGCAGAAACACCCACATTAAGACCAAGAGCAAAGAGTCCTGTAGTTAGCCCAGAGCCCAGGCGAGGTTCTCGTATGAAAAAGCCTACTCACCCCAAAGACTGAACATGCGTCAATTGTATACAACGTTTTTTTATCACTATTAAATTGACACTGGCTTTTATGATTCTAATTAATATCGTTTTTGCCTGCATACAGAGTTAAGGTTGTGTCATGTAGAGATAATGGACAGAGATATAACAATTGATGTTGAAAAAGACAATTTATTCAACGGTATTCTGAAATAATTCGGAGGTATAAGTATTTGAACCAGCAACTGTATTTCTGGAAAGGACGAGTTTAAATTTGTATAAAGAAATTAAGTCATTACACTTTGAAAACCGGTTTGAAGTGTTAGGTTACTCGAGTAAAGAAAACGTTGTTGTGACGATATTTTTCAAAGTTTAAATTCTGCTGCGACGGCAAGTAAGATTCAGTTACAAGAATGTTACAGAGTGTTTTGTCTGATACAATAAGATTACATCTCTGATTTGTCAAAGTTTAAATTCTGCTGCGACAGCAAATAAGATTCAGTTAGAAGAATATTACAGAGTGTCTTGTCTTATACAATAAGATGACATCTCGCATTTCGCCAGAAGTTCCAAGTTTACTACTGAGGGTATGTTTCTTAAATAGTCTCGATAAATGTTCGTGTAAAACTCGACAATTTGAACGTTCTGATTTATCGTCCTCTGACATTCCTCGCACCGCGAGGACGTCGTCCCCTGCGACCCCTACCCCTTCCTGCTGGCTGGCGGAGTGCTTGAGGCATTGGCCCCCCGTACTGGGCGTAGATGTAGTTATCACGCCTCTGGACTCCCTCGAGGGAAGGGTTGTCCCTGGTATTGGGGCCTTGGTCGTGGTCAGCAACTTCCTCGCGGTCGATGTTACGGTTGTTGAGGAGGAAGCGGTATCGGGCGTTCACCTGGAGCGTCATTTCCAGGTCGGGGTCGCGGTTCTGACCAGGCTTGAGTTTGCGAAGGCCCCAATCGATACACCGATTGTGCAGCACACAGCAGGCTTTCACGACCCAGGAGGCCTGAAGGGGATGCATCTCGATAACCCCTCCACCCGATTTGGAGAGGCATCTTAGAATAAAATAGAAAACATAGTATTTTCATTTCTGGGAAAGTTATGTAACCGGAAAGCAAGATTATAAAGTGGCGCATACAAGACAATGGATGAATGACTACTCTTTGGATCCGACAGTTAGAGTTATTATTTTGTGTTGTAAATATTGGCGATATCTTTAATTAAGATGCATACCTCCAACGCGACTTGAGCTGTCCGATTGTACGCTCAACTGAAGAACGCGCGCTTGTCTGGGCGAACTGGTAGTCTCTCTGCCAGGGTTCTAGTTCTTCCAGGTTTTGGGTACGGAAGGGCGTGAAGACTTGGGGGGTGAGAGCATAGCTGTCGAAAGAAATAATAATACAACGTTAATATTACTTAGAAAATATTTTGCATTGTGTATATAATATAGAGAGACTTAGAGAAAGAGAGATATATGTGTTAGAAGTTAGAAAATTGAATTTGTAAAAGTAATACTGCCAGTGCTAGTGTCATGTCTAATATAGAGACATATTTCACAAATTTACCCCGTCTGTTGAAATGTGGTTAACAATATCGTGACGGTAGGGTAAAAAAATGACGTGTGATATTTGGCTTTTATGTTCTGTATATTTTTTATCGCCGTTTACTGACGTTTAACCTACCCGCCGTCTCCTAAGAGAAAGTATGGTCCTAGTCGACCATGGTTGGCGATCTGCTGTCCCAAATCTGAATAATCCAGGACAGCCTGATCATGGTGGCAGCCAGACATACCACTCTCCACAAACGTTATTCTCTCATCGTGGTCACTGGCTATCTGTTAACATATAATTGTGAATATATTTTAAACTTGTATGTTATTTTGTGTTTTTTATGCATTGTGGTGCTTGACAAAAGACGTTTATAAGAGATCAAGGTTATGAAGGGTTAAAGAGAATAAAAATGTAATTGTCTGTACACTATTTGCTGAATTCTATTTGTCATCATTTCTATATAATTATACTCACAAGAACGTTCAGAGCATGGTATCCCTTGCGGCAGACGTACGCATGCTCATTCCGGACAGGCCTCTTTATAGGGATGTAGGTGCCGTCGATACACCCCACACACTGCGGCATCTTGTGTCGTTCTGCGAAGCGGAGAGCTGACTTGTGTAGCGCCTCACCCTAAAAAAAGATAATAAGACTTTAACGTTGACGATAATATCGATCATTATGACTGAATAATTTAGTGAGGATTATTGCCATATTTATAGCGAATGCAGCTAACAGATTACATTAGGGGTCACCTTCTGAATATTTTTGACCGCATATTTTCCTTTTTTTTTTATGGACTGCTAAATCAATGAGGGTAATGATTTTTATCATTTACCTTGGGGAACTTGATGTATTTCTTCCTGCGTGAAACGAGGAACTTGATGAAGGGTAGTATGGCCCTACCGATGCTGGAGGTGGAGCAGCCCCCCTGGGTGTCGGACACAACACCATAGTAGGAGCCAGTGGCCAAATACCGTAGACAGTAGCACACCTATAAATCGGAAAAATTATAAAGAATGAATAGCATTAATTTGCAAGTACAGTTAGGATACACTGGGGTTATTTTATTTTAATGGTGATAATTTTTCTAGGCCTACTTCCATAAATTATTGGCGATACTCTGAATTTTCGTTATTTTGCTGTGGGTTATTTTCTTTCATGTAGGCCTTCCATAATAATATAGCGACATTCTTCTCATTTACCTTGTGGAAGAGGGGGATGGGCTTTCCTCTCTTCTCATGTTCACCCTTCCCAGGGCGAAAACGGCTGGCCTCGAACTCTCGGGTGAGTTCCTC
The DNA here is from genome assembly GCA_936440205.1 of Lepidonotus clava. NCBI lineage: Eukaryota > Metazoa > Annelida > Polychaeta > Phyllodocida > Polynoidae > Lepidonotus > Lepidonotus clava. The sequence continues at coordinate 10,065,291 of OW387142.1, read as the reverse complement.
CACGCAGCTAGGGGGAAGGCGAAATCTTGCCTGGAAGTCTTTGATCCTCGGCCACCTCACCCTTGGGTCAATGCGTTCGCGGTAGACCTTCTTTGACTTGCACCGTTTTTGCCCCCACATACGGCTGTAGCTTTTCCTTTTCAAGTAGGTAGCGAGCGCAAAATGTTGAAAACGCAGACACCTGCTGGTCTGAGGTGACCTGGTCCTCCTCCTGGGTGCTGAAATAAAAAATAAATGATAATTATTACTTCACTTTTATATAACTTTGACTGTAGGTTAAGAATTTGAGACTACAAAATTAGAGTGGTTGACACATTACGTGCAAGAAGTTAGAAATATCACTTGAAATAGACAGAATTACAAAATATCACCATTTATTGAAATTCGTCTAAATTCATCTATTATCGCTCACTTTGACCTCAAATCATTGTTTAGTAACTCTACAATACTGTAGGGGCCTTTATATTCAGACCAAACACTTCTACAGTGATTATAGTATATAGAGGTAAAAACGCTGAAGCGCGGTAAGACACAAAAATATTGAAAAGTCAAGAAAAAGCTCATGTGGCTTATTTGTGTACTCACCCATGTTGGAAGTATCCCAGAATGACTTGCGGTTTCCCTTGAAATCGATTTCAACGTTAGAGAATAGGTTTAAAAGGGGTTGTAAAACACCACGATACAAAAATTTGGTATCGCCGATTTTAGCGGTTTTGGACTATCGCGGGGTGCTGGCGATATATCGCCAAAGTTTTATGGAAGCGCAAATATCGTGGCGATATATCGTCGATTTTTTATGGAAGGCATTTTGGCCTCGCGATACGCGGTAACCCAAAAACAAGTATCGCCGATGTTTTATGGAATGCCCCCCTAGTGTTATGGTTGAATCTGATGCACTTACAGAAGGAGAGTACTTCCTTAAAATGCACCCTTACTGAGTGGCATGTGTTCATTTGACACCCTTTGGGAGTGGAAGTAGTGCCACTTATTTCACTCCCTTTAAGCTGAATAAGGGCCCTTGTGATTCCCTTATAGACACACATATCTGGGCAGACTTACCATGGATTCACCCAACCAGGCATGAAGGGCATGAATGGTGACCTGCTAACTACCTCCCCGATAAGCCCATCCCAGTATACATGCACATCAAATTTTACCATGAGATTGCATAGCAATTTCATTCTGATTTTATCCCCAAAGATAGGAGTGTGAAACAAAATGGACCATGGTGTTTTGGTTCACAAATTGTTCCTTAAATCTGTTAAAATGCAGCTTTATATATTGGCCTTTTCCCCATTGAAACCAATGTTAAAGCCTGTCAGCCCAACCTATAATGTCCAACTCTATTTTTCCTAAAATGCAGCATTTCAATTGGCTGGCAAACCTGCAAATCTGTCAATTGGTAAAATCTAAGAAATCATACCATTTTATCAGTACTTGGGGACATAGAAAAATATAATTCTTAGTTATTCCAGTAATCCCAGCTCTAGAACATAAGGATCACTTATACCATAATTTTGTCCAACCCTTGTCAAACCCTAGATATACCCAATGTGGGATGGGCTTAATAAGCCCAACCTACGTTGGGTATATCCCAGGGTTGGACAAGGATTGGACAAAATTATGGTATAAGTGATCCTTATGTAAGCCCAACCCACGTTGGGTATATCCCAGGGTTGGACAAGGATTGGACAAAATGACTGTATAAGCCATCCTTGTTCCCAAAATTTGGGGTAACTGAAATAAGCAAGAATTGTGTTTTTCTATATCCTCAAATACTATTTGAACAATATGATTTCCCAAATTTCATCAATTGACAGATTTGCAGGTTTGCCAGCCAATCAAAATGATGTATTTCAGGGCAAAGTAAACCTAAATGTTGGTGTAAACTGAGATTGGCTTATTGTCCCATGTTTCAAGAAGTTATCATCACTTGCCCCCAAGTTGCCATGTGAGTGTCAGTAGTTGGGGAGCTGCTCGGAATTCAGTGTGTCATCAGTTTATGAGTTGCTCATTCTGCTCCTACCCCTCACAACTTCCTGCCATGATGGCAGCGCCTGGGGATGGCAGGTCGTCAGCGTCAACCTGCTTCAGTATGAACAACCTGCGTCAGCTGGGCAGGACAACCAAGAGGGGACAAGGGTAAATAACCAAAACAGTCTTTGTTCATTACTTTCACATTTTAAACAGAATAATGATAAGGAATGTATTGGGATGTACACTGCACGGCACAGTTCTTCCTGTACTAAATTTTCAAGTTGAGTGATTTTGAATTGGCATGAGAGTTATGACAATTTAACATTTTAGTTAAGACCAATAATTATTGTAATACATGTGATTGTTACTGTTTTTCCTTAGCTTGCAAAGGCTGGACCCTTTTTCATTCGCAAAAAATAAAAAGATAATTGCAGGAATATTTGATGCACAGCCAATTTCTTTCAGATAATTTCGGGACGTAAAGACAAGTATAGTTTACAAGGAATGGTAGCATACCTTGAATATAACCATCAATTGATTGCTTTAATATCAATGTAAGTTCCACACTCAAACAGGGACATAACTTTAATTTTTCAGACTCAAATCTGTCTTTTCTTGTATTCTTAGCCATATGTAGGTGTGTTCAAGGTATATCGTCACCTGTATTTTATACCAAACTGCTGACCATAAAGATATCTTTATCATTCACATAATAAATATTAACTTTGTAAGAAAAAAAGAGAGTAAATTGTGTATTTATTCTCTTGTATGTACACATAGGATACACTTATGTTAACTGAAGTTTTTCAGCATAACTATGTCAATCTTAGACTTAAAGCGACAGCAAATATCAAAAGCAGGGAGCAGCTTCGGGGGGAATTGTGATTACCTTAAATAATTCGCAATCCCTATGTTGTGATAACATTGTTTGATAGTTTCTTATGTAAGGCATTTTATCCCTGCAACCTAAAGGGAAGTATTGATATATTTAATTGACCAATAAGACACCAAAGGCCAGTGCAGTGTCGATATATTGATTTGGTTCTTGCTAGCCCCAACAGATCTACAGCCTACCCCCCTGGGCATGTTTGTGAAGTTAACCTGGATCTCTCACAACGTCCATTAAGGTATCGACCCGGGGGAGAAGACAGGACTGGGACTGACAAGACATACATGGACTGCCGTGCCCACAGCCTGCTAAAGGGCCTATTACACCCACCCAAGGATGCGACGTTATCATAACGTTGCAGCAACGTTCTGGTTAGTTCTGTACATGGTTCTTGTTACGTTCTTTTTTATTCTGATTTGGTGAGGTTTCAACCTCACCATCAATAACGTAATTGTTATGCACCATCTTAGTAAATAACAAACTGACTATAAAAGTATGGTTGCAGAACGTTTCTGTTACGTTGTAAGCTGGTTGGGATCTATTATGATTTTGAGCTGGGACATCTTAATGATATGATGATATCACAGAAAATTCTCATAGAGGGGTGATATGATTGTTTGAAATTAGCAATATGGAGTACTCAAGGGGCCTTCCATTTAGTGCATACACACTATTAAAAAATCTCAGACCCCAATTCCCCTTGGACAAAAATACGGATTGGATTTGTATGAGAAAACACACATATTTTCAAAACTCTCAAGACCCCCCCCCCCCCACTTGATGTGTACATACATGACTAAAAATGACTTGTCTTTAATATGTGGCGGTTTCTCTGCAACATCATTATATTGCAGTTCATGTGGCGTAGTGTAATAGGGCCTTAAGTGATCAGGTCGTATCGGAATGGGAGTTATTTTGAGTTATTTTGATAACTGTAGCACTCAAGGTGTCCCTTGGCGTCTGGTGCAACTTTACATGTTATTGCAGGTGATATCAAGATATAAATGTACCTGAGGGAAATATTTACTGCTGGGAAGATACCATCAGTATGTTATTCACATTTAATATTGATCTATTATTGCAACAGGCGTTCAAGGTTATGGGGGGGGGGAACTAATAAAAACAAAAAAGCTTCTTTAAAGTATTTTCCATAATAATAAAAGATGACTGTGTCCAAAATTATTTGAATTATTATTGCTATTAAGTCTTTTCACTCATATATTTTTAGAAGGGCTCATGTGACAAGGTGAGATTGTGCTTTGACTTGTTTTGTGCGATGTTCTTATTCATATTTTCCAGTTGACTCTACAATATTTAGCTACACATTGAAATGGACAAAAAGAAGATTGGATGTAAGATTTGCTCATCATAGATTGACCATTGAGACTATGTATAGCCAGTTTGACGACAGAAATAGGTCTAGCTTTATAAATAGTCTAGCTTATCCGTATAGTGGGTTCCTCAGGCTGTCTGACGCACAAGGTGGTTAGAGTGGTGCAAACTACAAACACACATAACCCTTTAAGAACCTTGATCAATTTTTATAATGAAAGCCTCCTCTTATTCACCATTAAGAATTGACACCGTGTTTTGAATCATAATTTATTTTACCTCTGTTATCTAAGCCTGTATTCAATTTGCTGCTTTTGCTACCAATTGTAAAGATTGGCAGTGGGAATGAAGTTCAAATAGAAGAAAGTTATAAATAATTCGAAATTTAAAGGTCCCGCAATTCTCTTTCAAATGGTATATGGGAGCATATTTGGGAAAAGGTACCAAATGACATTTTTGGCCATCCTGTGGCCGCTAGTTCTGGAGGTTTGTTCATATTATGAAACAATCACTTAACATGCAGCTAAAAGTTATGTTTTATAATGTTTCTGAAGTCCCAGGGATTCTTCTTCTCTTTGTTTCATCATTCTACGATATTTAGTTCCTTCGCAATCTTACGTAAAATAGAGGCCATTATGCTCATTTTGGGCCAAATCTGGCAGTATCTGGCAGAAATTGACTCTTTGTTATATTAATCATGAAATATATGGGCAAAAAACTATTTTTTAAGTTATTTTGTGAAAAATTTTTACTTACATGAAATTTTCTAAAGATTCTCATGACATTTACTAAAAAATCAAAATTTTCATAAGCAATGCATTATGGGAAAATCAAAATGGAATGTTTTTAACAGAATTTCTGCGCATAATTTAGGTTAACGAGTTACCATGGTTACGGTAAAAAGAATATAAAAAATGAAAAGAACATTTTTTCACAGGTAATGTAGAAAATGTTTACCTTCTCAAAACTGAAAACATTGAGTGGAACAAACACTCCTGTCAATAGTTATGCACTTTTTATATTCTCAGAAATAAGAAAACTTAATTTCTTGATAAACATAAGAAACTGTAAGTCGCAATAACATAGAAGTAACAACAGCAATTGGGAATAAGGGGTTCTCAATGTACAAGAGGTGGGTAGGTTCATACATGTTTATCTCAGGTTTTATCAGGAATATTTCAAAATGGTTTGCAGCATTTGAAAGAATAGGTTCTCTACAATAAGAATAATGCTGACACATTTCTACATGTTTCATGTGATTTTGTGACCTCATTAAATGTCATTAGGTACCTTTTCCCAAATATACTCCCATATAAGATATATGGTTTCATTCCATATCCTCAGAGCAAAATGAAAAATCGGCGGCATCAAAATCCGTATGTGGAATACTGCCTTATGTCAACATAAGGCCTTAATTAACTAATTGATTCTTATAAAACATACAGTATTCAAAGTGTGAATATATTATCTACAAGACGATATGAAATAAGTAACAATCTCATGAAAATTCACTGACATATCAAGCAAAATAAAACTTCAATAATTCGTTATTTCGCCAAATTCTTTTGAACAAAGATATTCCGGTGACTACTAAGGCATTGTTATAAAACTTGAAATAATGATTCATGAAACTCCTGCCAAGAGAAGGCTTGTATTTGTTGCCATGCACACAATTCTACCTAGAAGATCAACCACGCAAACCCAAATCCCGTGCCAATTCTTAAAGGCTTACTTCAGACCCCTGCGAGTGCACTGGGAAGAAATACAGATTTCAAGTATAGATGTTCAGATGGCATGTATCTCCCAAAGAAAAAAGAACTAGATTGAAAATAAGGAAATCTAAGTTGTCACACGGAGGGTTCCTCGGGCTAATATAACTGCACGCAGCAGTCACAGTCAAGTTCAAGGAACTTGATTCTGTCACACACTGTCACGCACAATATGTGACTGAAGTTGGTTTCCTTTTGGTGCCGGTTTCGTTTTAATATTGTGTATATAGGAGGGTTGTGGCACGCTTAGGTTAAAGGTTTGGGACGTCTCATTCTGTGATTGTGCTCGGTACCAAGCTACATGATTGCATTGCGTTCCAGAACATCCACAGCGCTATTTTGCAACTCTAAGCCATGGTATAAGCCAATACTTTTTATTACAATGGATTTCTCTGGCTACTATCAGCTTTCTCCACTCGGGACACAAAAGTGACATTTTACGCAAAATATATCAGAGTTGTATTTTCCATATTCGATAACTCCACTTTCTTTGGTTAAATATGTTTATTGCAGCCTCTTGTACATAATATATTCCAGTAGCGTCACATATAACATGTTTAATAGGTTTGTTATGATAAAAAAGTATATGGTAACGAGCTACGGTAAGTGATAATGAAGGGTTATCTAGCTAGTTCAAGTCAATCGTACAGAAAATAATGTCTGACTCTTTTTACTCTTTAATGATTCTTTTTCTGGTAAAGCCTGTGTTTGTTATGCTTAGGGGTCTTTCATTATTTACCTATGCACATTTTCAAAAGTCTCAGAACCCCCAACCCCAGAAAGTATGCATTAGATTTGTACCAAAAGGGACGCACATTATTTCTTTTTAAAAACCCCAACCCCCCTCCCACCTTGATGTGCAGGTAGTTAATGACAGGCCATTTATTGACAGAGATAAACTTCTGGAAGAAATATTTTTGTAAAAAGCAACAAAACTACCTACAACCTTATCGATTTATATTTACTTAAGTGCAATGCAGGACAGACTAATGGATTTAAACTATAAGTGGAAATCTGCATTGTCCTTGCAAAGTGTAACCCCCATTTCGGACAATTTGCATTACCTCTAGTCATCACGTAATTGAATGAGAGAACTGATGAATTGGGTTAATTGATAACATCTAGTAATTGACTTAAATGTTGTCTGTGTAACCTTGACATTTAATTCAAATTTATACTGAAACTATGTCGCCAAAAGTATTAAAACTGTCTGGAATACTGGCATATTACCATGGAGAGCGACGCATGGAAAACGTCGGGGTGTTGGCAAAGTTTGGATTCCCATGTAAAGAACCCAAGGGCAGATCCAGGAGGGTTCAGGGGGTCCTGACCCTTCTCCTGGATCCCCTTTTGGTGGGAACTTAAACTTAACTTGCTAAAGAGAAATACTCCGTCGCACATCTGGGCGAATGCACGTCATTTTCAGTCTACTTTATAAGTGGATCCCCCTTTCTGAAATCCTGTATCTACTCTATACTGAAAAATACCTTCTCTTTTGATCTGATACAGGTGCGGTTTTTGAAGAGGGAACCCAGAAATTAACAGTAACACGTAGACACGCATTTTCACTTTAATCCCCCGAGGCGACTGCAGCTTCCAAATCTAAATTCACCTGCCCATTTGGGACGAGTATGATTGAATGCTCCCTGGACCATCCAATGCAGACTCTGTAAATAGACATTATTTCACTGAACGACCTCAGCAGGGAATGAACCGGGGTAAAATCGATTCAATTTAAAGCGGACACCTTTTAGGTTACTCCAAAAATAATAAAGCTACACAAAGATGGGCAAGTCCCAACGTTGCCTGTGGCATTTTTGTGACCTCCTCGATAGTGGTGCCGTCTAGGAGACTCTGTGCCACCCGTTACGACGCGTCCATCTATTTTTGCCGTTTTTGTGACATCATTCATAAACAAAGAGGCGGTGACATCACAGAAATGGCAAATATAGACGGACGCGTGGTAATGGGTTGCATGGAGTCTCATAGACGGTGCCACTATCGAGGACGTCCCGCTGAAATGTAATACAGTCATCAATCTTTCCTTCGTACTATCGTTGGTTACTCCTAACATTTTAGGCATTCTGTTTGATTTTATCTAGGTCGCGCAGTAGTAATGTTTACATTTCAAACAGTTATGGCGAAGAGTTGAAGCATGAAAGATCAATGATTTTAAGAAAAGGACGGAGGAAAAGTTCCTGCAGCAACACAGGAAGGAATTAGCAAGGAACGTAAACACATCTGCACTCAATGTAAAGGTTAACTCACCATGTAAGAACTGGTGGAAATGTGCACATACCAGCAATTCTAACGCATTTGTGAGAAAAAGGTACAGAACTATGTAGAGCCCTAATTATACTTTGCGTCGGATCCGTGTTCGCGTTTGGTGGTTTTTGTCAATGCGAACGCTTTGTGTTCAGGTCATATTACACTTCGCGTCAGACCTAACGCGAAATATATTATACTTCGCGTTGGGCATTCAGATTCGCATTTTCTCTTCGCGTTGGCAAAAACGCTTTGAAACGGCCCAAACGCGAACCAGCCAACACATAGTATAATACGGCCTTTACAGTTTTAATAGATTTTCAAGGGCCAAATGTGCAAATTCGAGTAAAAAAGCAAAGTGCAATGTACATAACAGAATTAATAACCTAGGCATATCAAGCCAAAAATGACCAACCTAAAACGTTGCTTGCTATCTTATCCTAACGTTCAGGTTTACAGAAATAAACCCCACTTGTTGATGGCTTTGTTCCTTTTCTCTATAGGTGTATCCGCTGCACAGGGAACATGCGACATGGAAATGGGGACTATCGGTTGACATAGTTAAACACAAGAAGTAGGTATAGATGACTAATAACGAGCCGTGCAGATCACCGTGTGAAGCAGTTCTATTCTCGGAACAACAGCGAGGTTTCACTGCTTTGAAACAGGTGATATTATGAATTTAAGTTTTCATCAGGTAAGCATGTGTTTTATTGAGTTGCGACACCTTTTTTTTTCTATACCGGGTAACTTCCTGTTCATCCAACTACCTACAGATGTACTTCTGACGTGATGGAAACATGGGTCTTAGAACTAGATATAAAAGAGATGCCAAAGTCGTTGACTGAGATTGAATGATGGAATCAGTTGAGCATATTCTTTATCTAGAATTAGAAATAGGAACTCAGAGCTAAAACAGAATCAGAGCATAGGCTTACCCTGGCAGTGTTTTAGAGCCTACCACATTATGTTGTGTCAATAGGTTCTATTATTTAGTATTTTAGTATTTTAATTTTAGTTTTTTTTATCTTATTATTTTATTATTTAGTAAATAATTTACGCGACAATATCGCATGAATCGAGTTAATTGTATACATACGCGAAAATTGGTCCAAGTAGTACATGGAAATGGGAATTTGAAGCATGACACATTGTACACGGAATGTAGGCGACATTGGATGATTAGTCTCCACTATTGAGGCGACAGCATCACCTGAACTGTTTAAGATATACACGAAAATGAAAAAAAAAATCAGGGCCATAAATGAACAAATAATATTCTGGGACTGTAAATCCATAATCAACAACAAAGAATGCCTTGTAAAGAGTTAATAAGGTTGCTGTTGACGCAGCGGAGCGGATTGAGTGCTTAGGAATTATACTTATGGTGAATTGTAATATACGGATAGGATTTAAAAACAAATGTCACGAATAAAGAGATTACCGTTGAACATTTATACGTCAAAATGTCAACAAGCCGACGGGAAATATTTCACGTACAGCTGAATGTTCTCTAAGCACCGTACTCTAATCAAATAATTAGGTGACCCTCCCTGGGAAACCCAAGCTTATTGTAGGTATAAATAAACTTGGCTTTCCCTTGGAGCATCAGTTTGATTAAAGTCTACTAATTTCCAGGCCAATGTTTAGTCCACAAATCATTTGAAGGGAGAGATGGAGGCTTGGGATGAGGCGTTGATCCATGTTATAGTTATAATAAAAGATGTGTTGTGATAACACCAGTTTGACTGGTGAGCTTTTCAGTGTTGAATGATGATAATAATATAAACCCAACATGATCATATCAGGGAAAATTGCACAGTGATATTGATGCTCAAACGCTAGCAAGAGATTACAATTTCCGATTTTCCTACACCAGGTCTATCATATTCTGGTTATGAGACTCCAAATTATTTGGGATCAGCACTGCCTTTTCTTACAAGGTGGCGTGATCCGGAAAATCCCTCATTTGAGGAAATAACAGAGCCCCCTGGTGCCTTTCACAATTCTTTAACCCGGATTATATTTTCCGAATTATTGACCGTATGTACACGCTAATAGGTTATTGAAGTAAATCTGCAATATTTGTTTGCTGCTCAGAAATATCAAAATAAATCCGCGCAATTTCTACCAATCCCACTCTTCCCCCGACCCATCTAGTCTAAGGTCTTTTTGATAGGAGAATGATGAACCTGTCCTTGCTGGCCCCTCCACCCACCCAAGGAACACTGTAGTTAAATATTGAGGCCCCAGAAGGGTCGTGTTGGCCCCTTCTGCCGGCATTAACTGCGGCCCAATCGGACCCCACAGACGGGGGGACAATCCGGGCGGCCCGGCCGGAATACTAACCCTGATGTACACGGCACTGCGGGGGCTCAACCGGGAGGGGGAGGGGAGGGGGGTCAGCATCAGAAAGGGGTTATATATATATATATATATCTGAGGTAAGGGGCATGCCATGTAGTATGTACGCACATTTTAGAATTCCCAAGACACCCCCCCCCCCCCCCCCCCCGAAAAAAAGAACACATTTGATTGATACTAAAACGTATGCATTTTTTTTTTTAATCTCGCACCCCCCTCCTCCCCTTAATACATAGGTACTTAATGGAGGTCCCCTAACCCGCAGATGTATTGTTAGATGCAAGTGCGCGCCCTAACCCCCTTCTTTCTGAAATGTTAATTTTGAGCATGTAAAATTTCCTGGAATTTTATATCAGAAGAATTGGGTTATGTTGCGCCACATGCTTTTCAAAAATCTTTGTCCGTCCGCGGAATGTCTCCGACTCCATCCCGTGCTTCCTTTCTCTGCTGGGTGCGGAGTCTTACTATGTATCAAAGTCATGTACAATAAGCCCATCCCACATGGGATATATGCTAGGGTTGACAAGGGTTGGACAAAATAACTGTATATGCCTTTTTTTTTTTCAAAAATCGGGGTTACAGAAATACGCAAGAATTGTGTTTTTCTATATCATCAAGGACTGTTTTAACATTATGATTTCTTAATTTTCATCTGTTGACAGATTTGTAGGTTTGCCAGCTAATCAAAATCCTGTATTTTAGGGCAAATAGGGTTGGACATTATAGGCTAGACTGACAGGCTTTAACATTGGTTCCTATGGGAAAATGCCAAAATATAAAGCTGCATTTTACCAAATTTAGGACGAATCTGTCACCCAAATTGTTTCTGTTATTTTTGTATTGTACAACTGTCTTCAGAAAATAAGCATGAAGGCAGTTTTGAAGATATTTCATAGTAAACCTTAGCGTTGGTGTAAACTGGGATGGGCTTATTACCACGGTTCATGGCCCGTTAAATAACAAACAAGGGTCAGGTGTATTGTAAGGCCCTAATACCTTATCAAGATTCCTTACTTAAGTGTGAGCCCAATAATACTTTTTACGTTCACACCTTAGTTAAGACCCACACCTCTGATGCTTCAGTGACCAATGTGTACCTTTAATCAAATTTGCATAATATTATAGTATTTCGATTCTTCCTAGATGATTTGACCTTTTTTCTCTTTTTTATATCATCCAACTATCTCTTTTACAAAAAGCTCTTCCGATAGTATTTCGGTGACTGGAACAACATAACGATATAACAATATCAATATATAAACAGCATATCAAAAATACATATCAATAATTTGATAATTTCATATCAATTTCTTTTAACCTTTTATGACCCTTCATATTTATATTCCTGATTTGTGGTACCTTGACGTTTGTCTATGATGAATAAGACGTTGATTTTAAGATAGAAATAGGCCAGAGGACACATTTGAGAGCCATACACCAACACTGTCACCCTTCCACAATACACACTAACCTTGGCTTCTTTATGGTATTATGTATTCTAAGCATCCGCGGTTCTTTGAGGTGTGTAAATCATATATGACGTTTGATGAGTGTGGCGGCTATGGGAGGTGATCTGCGTACTCTCCAGGCCCTGGGTGTGTGCGTGATAGTCGGGGTCTGTTCACCGCACTGACATCTACCGGGGAAGGAGAGAAACAATATTACCACAGAGAAATTAAGCGTGATACATAGGTTTTCGCATTAGATGAAGGGCGGTGGTTCAGACACATTTTAAGACCTTGTATGTGTCCAGGTTTATGCGAATTGATTCGTTTCTTGTTGGTGTCGGCTTTTAGGAGACGACTACAACGTTGTATATAGATGTTAGTCCAGTCAAGTTGCAACGTAACAGAACCGTTCTGCAACAATACCTTTTTGGTCGGTCTGTTACTTACTAAGATGGCACTTAACAATTACGTTATTGATGTTGAGGTTGAAACCTCACCAGATCAGAACATCATTTTATTTATTTTTTATTTTTGGTAATGTTAAGACCAAACCCAAAACAGAAGTTATTAGAACATTCTGTTTGGGCTGAAGAATGTAACCAGAATAGTGTAATAACACTACATTGCAATGTCACAACAGTACATTGCAGCGACGTAATTGGGAGTTATTAAAAGGACGTAACAAGAACAAAATATAGAACCAACCAGAGCGTTGCTGCAATATGTTATAACAACATCGCATCCTTGGCTGGGAGAAGTATTGGCTGATGTATACATTCCTATCTGTTGCCATGTCCTCAAGGGATAAGACGCTATGTATGGGTGTCTAGATGGGGAGTAGGGTTCCAATGTCCCTTGTTGTTGTCGCTAGAAAAAGCCAATATATGTCACATAACCATGACCCTCTGCGCTGTACTCACAACGTTCTGTTATGTTTGATGTTTGAACGTTCTGTGACGTCACATCCTTGGCTAAGTAGAAAAGCCTTATCTAGCCTTATAGAATTTTAGAAATAGCCATGTCGCCCTGTCAATTTTATGGGCCTTTTTATATGTCCTCAGTATTATATTGGTTGGAACCAGACTGGAAATTAGTCTTGACCGTACTTGACCGATCCAATCTTACTTACTTCATAATGAAACAATGCACAATGTATGTCACCTGTTATATTATCAATGGATCAACCTGAAACCTAGTTTGAACCAGTCACTACTATAATTATAAAATTATAAATACTGTAACTATTAAGCCTGTGTCACAAATTGTATTAATATCGGCACACTTGGAAGAGCAGGCATTGGTCGAAATTTCTGCTATGGAATAAACAATGATAATAATAACAAATTCCACTCACTGTAAATAAGCCAAGGAATGTAGAAGTGTTTTCCCCATAACACCTCATTTCTGAGATGGCCTCATAATGTGTCCCATATGGCAGAGATTCTGGAGAAGGCAGCCTGTCGTCCTTACGTTTGTCTCTCAAGATTTGAATACAGTGGTCCCCCTCTAATGCAGCCACCCTTGGGCAATCAGAAAAATGGCCTCTCTAGAAATGAACATTGCCCAAAACACTCAGTTCTGGTCACCCCTTGGGAGTCTACAAATATCCTGACAGATTGTGAAGATCAGCATATATTTACATTCATTCAGTATTTGAAACCAGTTCCTCTGGAAACGCAAAACAACACATTTATGAAGCAACAGGTTGTGGCGCCAAGGTTGTGGCGTCGCAGAGCGTTAGCAAACGCTATTAGGACATAATGGAAGGTCCCCGATGCGACGATTCTTGTCTGCTGGGGAAATCATTATTTCTCTCAACAATTCTGGTCGAACTGTATATGGACGGTAAGCACATGACGTCACACTTCCCAAATGTACTGGCCGCCATATTGGTCAATTTAAATTGCTTATCATTTATAACATTTAAAAATCTAGAATGTATGTTGAAGCCAAATTTGCTTGTTGCCTACACCAGCACCAATGATATAATTATAAGAATTATCGATGACCTTTTGATATATTTCGTAGCCACATGGTTGTGGTGACCAAGATCAACATAATCACATCACGTGACCCTGTCTGCACAAAATCTATAGAAAAATATAAAATATGTTGAATATCAAATGAACACTATAGCATGAGAACAATGATCTATCCTTTCTATCATATGTTATATTTAATGGTATCAGATTGGTACTTTCTATGATAGTAAACACATTCAAAACATTCCCCAATACAAGGGTAGAAGAGCAAGGCTTTATGCTCCATTCCTACCCATAAAGACAAATATCGGAGAATAGTCCCAGATTTGTCTTCTGTCTGACCCCCCCCCCCCCCCCCCCTTCTCCAGGGGATTTGGCGACATTGACCTTGGGGGAGTTAACACAGTCCTCCAGGCGGCCGACACGATGACGTCACACGGCGTCCGTAATCCGGGTCCTACTGAGCAGCTCGCCGAGTGACACATCTCATTTTGTCACGTGACGGGTCATGTGATTGGACGTACACAAAGCTGACACGTGGGATTTACGGCAAGAAATAGAGAGTTCAGGAGAGATCGCTTGGTCTTTGTATTGGAGAAAGCAGTTTTAGTGGTTGTATTTGTGTGTCAGAAATAGAAACTGACAATATACTAGATATAGGCCTAGAGATATTCAAGTTGGTGATGCTCATAAATATCAAGACCTTTCTGTCTACATTACTGTGTCAGGAAACCAAAACATGCATTACTCCAAAATCACCAAATTACATATTACTCCCGAATTTCTTTTACCGAAAATGTTATGATTACAAGTGACTGAAGAATTGGGTTAACACATATTCAATAGATCATTAACTATTACTCTCGTCAATATAGATAACAAAAGAATTTCTCTAATACCACTTTCGATCCACGAATTTGGCCCTAGAGTGTTTTGCGTTCAAACATTTTAAATGCCGGAATATGAATAAGAGTTTAAACAAAGTCAATCATTTATGACATGTCACAGACGTTATTTAACAACCAATTCAACAGAAAATAGTGCACCAATAAGGAGGGAAGTGAGTGTTCTGACAGGACGATTTAGTGGAGAGGAGGGAGGGGAATAGGCAACAGGGGATTTGGGGGAGAGAATAGGACTAGAATAGACCAATTCCTGTGGGAGAACCTTCGGGTCACGTGAACATCCGGGACCTCCCTGACGTGACGTCACGGACGCCGGTCGTCACAGAGGGGATTTAGGACGCCGACTCGGGGGGTCACGTGACCGTGGTTACATCTATTTTAGAGTGGGCCTGGTTTGGCGACAGGTTGGAGGAAATGTTGACTCTATCTGTGCTATGCAAGGATAGTTTTGTCCTGAAATATGGATCCATGTTTCAGATATGTCTCATAAATATGAGAAAGAAAAGGTATGGTAGCTAAGGAATGAGGTTGAGCTTTTCATACATCGCTCAAGATTCCAACTCAGCTGCAGAAGGGGTTGGTCATGAGTCATGTCCTGAGGCTCTGTCTGAAAATACTTAAACGAAAAACATGTATGACGTAAAACCCACAGATTATATATTTTTTTTAATGAACTTAACATAATCATATACAAGTGCTTTTCATGATGTCGCATGCCTTCTTTCGTACATTGCTTATTTCAGACTATCCCCGAGAAATAACTTAGATATTGGCGTGAGGTTTTGGAAACAAAATGTGTAGTTTTAGCCCCTAAAACTCACAAGGTTATTTTGGGGCATGATTTCGGTATAATTCCCTCAAAATTGATTGTATGTAGGCACACATAATAATTATATAGTATGTTCTAAATAGTATCATATGTTTGGGAACTGAGCGTACACACTTCCATTCCTGTGGCATGGTAGCTTACCCCAATGCAATATAAAACAACCCAATTATAGAGATAACATTATCTAATCTGAGTGGTTGTTGTGAGGTAGGAGCAGCTCCCATCGGGGCCGGCGGTACGGACGTAAACAGGTCATTAGGAGCAGCTCACCAGTACCCGTGGGACAACCCGAGCTGGGGCTGCCGACAGGGGTGTTCTTGTTAAACGGTCGATTTTATAATCCATTTGAATCCTAAAGAAATCTTGAAAATATTTAATATAAGCAACCAGGACAGAAAGTCGGACATAAAATCTGTTGCCCCCCCCCCCCCCGCCACACACACACTTTTTTCTGGAGGACCCTATAGTACAACAAGAGGGGGAAATATTGTACGTGTGCATGCCAATATACGAAATTTAGTGATTTAGCCCACATTCTAACTCACCCCACGCCCCAACGCCCCCCTCTTTCGGAAATACTGTATCCGCCCCTGGGCTTGATGTATTTAAAAATTAGGCAAGGTGTGCTCACCATGCAATATTGCCCTACTGTCATTTTACCAGGGAGGGCCAATTATTGAAGGCATTCATTTTATTTTGTTCTAAGCTGCTTAGCTTATGATTTTACAAAATGTTGCCCTGACATATATTGGCCATCGAGCAAAATGGTCCAATTTCATACGATTAGAGGCATTCGTTCTTAATCCCCCCTAATCCTTGTCTCTTTTTGATATTGGAAACTGTTGCAGATTTTGTCCACGGGCAAAACAGACCAATTCCCTTTGAAGTTAGAAAAACGCTTGGACCTCAAGGCAATTATCTCTATCACTCTTATTGACGATAAAATCATTACCACTGTTCAGATACCTATCAGATTAGAAAAGTTAATAATTATTACCTCTTTTACCATAGCCTTGATCAAACGTTATGTACTTAGATATATGTACACATATTTTCTGGGATGCAATAATGAATAACCGACGATTAAGTTATACGACCAATATGCAATCTTATATAGACCAAGCATGGAACATTTTGTCCAAAAAATTGTGATTATTCTTGGCTGTGCATCTACACTGTCGTTTTTGTTTCCTTATTTGTCTCCTGCTTACCAACCCATTTCGTTTGGTTGCCTAAGGCCTCAGGCTCGGAGAGCACACTAATCCATCTGTGGGAGTCCAACCCCTAGTCTCAGCAGCTCCAGGTGGTCAGAGTCAATTCACCCAGATCTGGGGCCGGCTCCGACAGGTGGAAGCCCTAGGTGGCAGCACTGTCACTGTTAGAGGTGGAGAAGCCAAGGTGAAGAAACGCCTGTTCTCACCGAAGACATTGTTTCATTTATCACAATCATCACAATCAGCCCATCCCAGTTTACAGCAATATTAAAGTTTACCATGAAATATTTTCAAAGCTGCAACTGTGCTCATTCCATGAATACAGTTGAATAGTACAAAATTAACCAAAGCAATTTAGTTGACACATTGCTTCTAAAACTGGTAAAATGCAGCTTTATATATATTGGCATTCTCCCCATAGGAACCAATGTTAAAGCCTGTCAGCACAATCTACAATGTTCAACCCTATTTTAATCTGAAATACAACATTTTGATTGGCTGGCAAACCTGCAAATCTGTCAATTGGTAAAAATCATGTTTTATCAGTACTTTGGAATATAGAAAAATATAGTTCTTGTTCATTTCAGCCACCCCAACTCTAGGAGACAAGGATGGCTTACATGGTAATTGTGTCCAACCCTCGTCTAACCTTAGGATATATCCAATCGGGGATGGTGTGGATAATAAAAAAAAAGGTATATTTTGAGGTGTTCATATTTACAACATTGAAACGTATTCACTTGTATAATAGTCGCTTGGTTGAACTGGATTTGATGCCAGCACGACGCAAAGTTTAGGGTAGCACACAGGGTGAATTCATGGATCAAAGTAAAAACTGAGCTGTGTTAAAGCCTTGTCTAATTTATTGTTATTTGACTAAAGTGTTCTACGGGTGGTAGTTTCTTAGAGGAGTTGGCCTTTTCTTTATTAGGAAGGGGTTGGCTATTTCTAAATTAGGAATATGCAGAATCATAACTAATAAGCATGTCATTATATAAAAAATTGAATAGAACATGTTTTAGTGATAAATTCAGGAGGATTTTACTTTGCTTGTAAAACTTTCTTTTTCTAGCCTTCACCAAACATATGTACTTAAAAATATGTCTATTCTGGGAAGCAATAATAAATGGCCCATGACTAAGTTACACGAATAATATGTAATCTTTTATATAGAAAGCATGGAACATTTTGTCAACAAAGCTGTGATTATGCCTGGCTAGGCTTCTACACCATTGTTTTTGTATCCTTATTTGATTCCTGTCCCAGACGGATGAGCTAATGTTTCCATAGACAAAACTGTGCAATAACCATGCAGTACTTATCATAAAGTGTCTGGTTCGTGAATTATCAGGAACAGTAAAATAGATCCCATCCGCCTCCACATGTCGAATCTCCTGTGGATAGACGAGATGAGCACTTCTGCTTCCTCTGAATGTAGTCAACAAGTTGCCGGGGCAGATACAGGATGGATGAGAAAGGAACGGAGGGGGTCCACGTATAAGCTAAATACTAGAACAGTGTGTAATAACACGTAGGCCCTATGCATGTGACGTTTTTTCTCTCTAAGGCAAGTTTAAGTCCCCACCAAAAAAGGGGGAGGGGGTTAGGACCCCCTGGACCCCCTGGATCCGCCCCTGAGTTGCCGTTACTTGTTGGTTATAGAATGCTTAAAGCCCCATACAAACTTGGCAAATTTAAAGGCAATTGTCAACAAGCAATCGTCGTGGGCTAACGGTTGTCCACTCACGATCATGAGTGGACAACAATGGGTTTTGCGAGTCACTTGGTGATTCTGCACCTCGACGACCATCACCCGTGGAATCAACAATGCATTATGGAATCAGCGGTAAAGGATTCACATGGTTACCGGTTACGCCCAAATCTAAGTGGGTATATGGGGCTTCAGGGGCCGATACATGATTTTGGAAATGGCGGGGAAGGCGGGGGTGAGGATGAACATAGAAATAAACGGCGCACATTGGCACAAACACATGCAATGTTTTTTTCTGGCTGTCAAGTGTAAGTCCCCATTAAGAACCCCCACCCCCCTTGATCCGCCCCTTGACTTCAGGTGCTGTTTTCTTTTCATGTGAAACAGATTTGTAATTAGCTGATAGATGTTGTAATTAATACACGCATACATGTATATTATAGAGTAAAATATTTGAGGAAACCGAAGTAACAGGATTGAAGTCTGGTATATCGGACAGATGTTTTATTGTACACAGGGTAGGCTTACATATACTTATTCTTTTTAATAGATTGAAAGAGTTAAAGAAAGAGAACATCGAAAATGAATGCTGACATTCAAGCATTGCCTATGGATGGTGTGTAAAAGGCACCACAGGTAGAAAACAAGTAATTAGTAATATATTTGGTTTGTATACCATTTAAAAACATACAGAACGTAATATTACATAACTGAGAATAGGGAATGAATAGTTATTTATTAAGGAATACAAAACCAGTTTTCAAATTATAAGGCAAAAATTTATGATTTCAAAAGTATCCCCTTTAAAAAAAGATTGGATCTAGAGAATAGTTCCAAAAGATCTTCAAGACAATGAATCAATTATTTAATTACTGAAACCATCACCATCACACCTCTTTCAAAATTCAATAACCTTTGATAACAACTTATTTCTCCAAAGATAGACATCAAGCACCTTTCTATAACGTTTTTGTCAGCAATTAAAAGTATAAAACATATAGCACAATAGAACTTTAATTTTTCACCAGTCAAGAATATTAAAAACTTGTTATCAACCCATATGTTTTTTTTTTAATCATTACATATATTCATCTTGGATTTCTGACACCTGAGAGGGCAGGTGGTTCATGATAATATACAGAAATAGGTTATATGTAACAATACAACTGGTGGCAATGAACCTTTGAACAATAAACAACCGTGAAATGTTCTATGTACATTCAGTGCATTTAGATGAAAGGCATACAATTGTTCGATACATTTTAGATAGGGCTATGGTAACTTTCTTTTTTTAAACAGATTTGAAGTGACCAATTCCCATAGTATGTTGCATGGCTATTTAGTAAAGGTATGCAAGTAGTTACCAACTGGTATTATGATTTTCGAAAACCGGTTCCACAATACCAAGCCTAGGAATACAAATAACATATGGAAAAATACACCTATAAGTTAACGTTTTGCGTAGCGTGACATTGACGGGCACTTAGTATTGGATACAATTATTCCCATTTAAATACAAATACATATCATTACTAAATATGTAACTGCAGGCTTAACACATGATCAACTAGACAGAATTCCTACAAGATAAATGATGATTAGTTTGACTTTTGTTAGATTCCTTAGATATTTTAGGATGGCATATATCACATGACTGTTTTAGTCACTGATCACAGATCTTATTACGCACAAAAGTTTTCACAATGGCCACTTTAATAATTATGGCATTAGGAGACAGTTAGTAGAGGTTTTCTTTCATTGTTACCACTCTAGACCCATCAATTTCCAAAACAAGGAGGAACTGTTAAATTCTGAAAGTGATCCACAAAATATTGATTAAGTTGCAAAGCCAACACAGAGACATGTATCTTTGAAACTGGACCTCTAGGACTATAAAAGGGGAAAAAGCAATAAGAATCTTTCTGATATTAGTAATACAACGCAAATGTGACTATAACTACAAAAGAAATTAAGATCCACATCTCTACGCAGGAACAAGTCACAGCAGAATAGTTCACAGCGGGGATACGATCTGGTCGCTATTTACAAGAGATATCTTGAATAATTTTTTGAAATATATATACAGGTGTAGCCAAAGAATATCTAACTGTCAATGCCTGAGGTTATTCATAATCAGTACAATAATGTCAGTTTTCTAATCTGAAAAGATATTTTAAAGAGAGACCTCCGTCAAACAGGGAACATGGTTACTTTTAATGTTACTCTGATTCTTTACTATTTTACAATCAAGTAAATAATGGTATACAATATGGGCATTCTTCATGGGTAATGCACCTCAAATAAGCTGTATTTTCTTACTGTTATTCCAAACCTTCTTGGCAAGAATTTTAACGTTTTAAAGGATAACTTTGTTTGTACATCCACATTGAAATTGTGACTTTCCCCATAAAGAGCTTTCATTTCGAACTGATGATAGAGCATCAATGTAAGCTCGGATAAGCTCTGCTGTGCAGAGATTGGGTTCCTGTGGCTGTAAGCAAAACTGAATGATTTCGAATGGACCACAATCTCAGTATGTCTGTTTTTTGTCACCGGGCACTATTGGCCACTATTGGCTACAATAACTATATATACACAGGTCTCACATGATGCAAGAAAGATATAACATGTAAATTAAATGCAATCTGCAAAGCTTTTCACTAGACACTATTGCACAAAAGACATCTGTAGCGATGAGATTAGGTTATGTACAATTATATATACAATGGGCAGATTCAAACATTTGTATAGGGTATGATATATTATCTGTGTGACGGGGGATACTATAGGTATTAAGGCAAGTCGATGCTATGCTAACGATCAAGGGATAGCCTTATGTACTCTGTGGTTATTTCCTTCTTGGAAAATCCTAAATACTTGAGTGCCGAATGATTATGATGTATACTGGTTCAATTTCCATTTGTGCTTTACTTATAAAACCTATATTTACAATTTTAAGACTATTACAATAGGGTAAGTTATATGGCTTGAAGTCAGACTCTATTAAATAAATTTTCCTGTCTGAGATATCCATTGCAATCACTATCGGCAAAGGGATAGGGTGGGGGGCAAGTCATTGAACAAAAATGAAAAAGTCAAAAGATAGTCTATGGCGATACCTGATAAACTATTCATTCTCTGGAGAGCTGCCTTTATATTTGAGAAAAGGCGGCAAACATAAAGGTTGATCTAGAAATCTAGGAGTAGGATATTTCACCTTAATGCTCACCGGCTTGATCTAACCTCACTCTGACCATTTATATAACTAGATATTGCCTATTTATCATACCCTAGGGTGATTCAGATTCAGTAGTTATTAAAGAGAATAATGCATCACTGATACAGGCAGGGTGATAACCAAAGTGTTATCACCCTGCAGGGTGATACAGGAAGTAAATTTCTGGCAGTAGAAAACAGTTCTTCTTGTTCAGTTAGTCTATGCTCTAAGATTTCACTTTAAAAAATTGCTAAGGTATGATAAATCCATAACCAACTGAGGAGGAGGTCCTGCGTGACTTATCAACCCTCGGTATGCAAGGGATATCAACCTAGGTGGCCCTGTGAGCACTGCCCTCAGGCTGATATCCCTGACACACCTTGGGTTGATAATCCACTTCATACCTCCTCCCCGGTTTGTTATACATTATAACTTGTACCTGTGGCACTTTACCTGTATCAGTATAGACAGACATCTTTGAGGCATGTGACACATATTCTGAAGTTTGTTTCAAGGCGCAAATGTATGATCACATCAATACTGAGGTTGTGAATGATCCAGATATAATATTATATGGAATATATGATAACTAATTGAAGGTTTTCAACTGATTTCCCAAAGGCACCTTCTAGGTAGACTGTTTGGTCTTTGACAAAGGGATGTGCATAACATACTGTTCCATATTGTTACAGTGTAGTTGGCCTTAGTTTCCTTATACTCGATACACATGTTGTTTTATATTGTATTAATTAAGTGTCAGTTCCGTTTGAAAATGGTTGCAGTCAGTAACTGTTTAAGAAGAATCATTCAAAATATTGTACAAAAACGCAGTTCACTGCTCTAAACGTTCAAACATTTCAACTTCTTCTTATTTGTCTAAAACCTGTGGACCCGTCCTTGCTTACGATGATAATCAGGATGGTCTTCCTGGCTTCGTTTTTGACCTTCCTGCCTACTCCCCTCATGTCCCCTCTGTCTGCCATTCCTTAGTTCCCTCTCTTCTCGCGAGGGGGCACCACGGTTGTCTGGCTTGTGGTTCCAGTTTTCCCGGTAGGCGTCGTCCCTGGGTGGCCGGCGGTGAGGGTAGTATTGCTTGTGGTGATCCCCACGTTGGCGGCCGTCATACAGTATTTCCCCTTCCACCTGGTGGGGTGCTGGTTTAACCCTGGAGTCCTCAGCCCTGGAGGAGGGGCCAGCCACTGGAGGCCTGGTGTAACGCAGCACATTGTTCTGTAGGTCTCTTTCATTTGGAACTGGTCCGCCTCGCCTGGCATTAGGAGGTGGTTCTGACGATTTGGGCTGGTTTTTAGTCAATTGGGGCTCCCTTTCAGAATGGCGACCCCTACCTCTAGGAGCATGGTGGGGAGGTTCATTGCTGTGACCACGATTGTATTTAGACTGAGGGCCTTGTTGGAATTCATCACTACGCACATGTTGACCCCTTGGCTGCTGTTGTTCTTGGTGAAAGTCATTCCTACGTTCATGATCTTTTGATCTAGGGTTTTGTTGCAATGTGGGATCACTGGAGTGAACCTGCTGTCTTGTGGGTTTGGGACTACGTTTGAAATCATTGTTCCTACTAGGGTACTGCCTATCGTGGTCCTGTCTGGAGTCAAGTGCATGATGACCTCTAGGTTTAGGGCCTTGTTGGAGATTGTTCCCATGCACATCAACATGATGCTGCAGCCTTGGGTCAAGTTGACTACTTTGCATATATTGACCTTTGGGTCTTGCCCCTTCTGGGAATTCATTGCTGCGTGAGGGCTTCGACGAGGGACCTTCTTGCGATTCGTTGACACGCGCTCGGTGTTCTTTGTTCTCCGCCCCAGACCTTTCGGGGCCTTTGAAAACAGGCTCCCTTTTCCTGCCTTCATTGACCTTGACCCTAGGAAATAGTGTCTCTTTCCTGCTCTTCTCGCCAGGGGGCACCACTGAAAAGGGCACTTCCGGTTGTCCCTGCGTCTTCCGGGGAGGCCTCACCTCTTGACCCCCAGGTAAATCAGTCCGCCTCTCTCGGCTTTCAGCATCAGGGTTGTGTCTCTCAGTATTTACATTATCTCCTGACGGTGAGGGTCCATCAACTGGAAGTTTGTCATAAATCTTTTCCTTAGTTCTAAGTGGCCCCAGCCTTTTCTTCCCATCAGCTTGGCTAATGTTGAGTAAACCATTGGAAGGAGAATGTTGATTTAGTTGGCCTTGCCCTGGGCTTTGCTTGGGTTCTGTACTATGTACGTGTGTGGTATTGTCCGTGTCCTCCATATTTAACTCATGAGCTACTCTTATTGTGTCCGGGTTTAGTGGTGAACTACTCAAGCCTGGAGGAGGCTGTATACTAGTTCTTAGTGGAGTCTCTGAGGGCATTGTTCCTTGACTTGTTCTAGCTGAAGCCCTTTGCAGCTGGCGCACCATTTTCTCGACATTAGGAGGCGGCAAACCCTCACCCTCAGGTCCTGCTGTCTTTTTC
Source organism: Lepidonotus clava (assembly GCA_936440205.1). Taxonomy (NCBI): domain Eukaryota; kingdom Metazoa; phylum Annelida; class Polychaeta; order Phyllodocida; family Polynoidae; genus Lepidonotus; species Lepidonotus clava. The sequence continues at coordinate 10,040,925 of OW387142.1, read as the reverse complement.
AGTCTTTGCTTCGCCAACCGCATCTCCACTTCCCTATCACTGAGGACACTCACGTCCTCTAAGCTCACTGAAAAGCCCCTAGAAGCACTGCCCTTATTTGGTTGCTTCATCTTATCAATGTCTGATGATGACTTGCGCCAGTCATTGTGCCCAGCAATTGCCAGCGTTTCAGTTGTTCTGCCAGTGTCTGTGGTCAATGATTGGTCAGTTGGTTTGTCAATTTGTGTGTCAGTGATTTTGTCAATATTGCTGTCACTTCTTCTGTCACCCACCTTCCCACCAACAGTGCCGTCAGTGGATTTACTAGCTGCTGTCGAATTAGTTCGTACCTTACTTGTACTACTTGCTGCTAATGGCCCATTGCTAAATAATCTTGCAATAGCCTCCTTGTCAGAAGGCTTGATTAAATGCCTCAGAGTTTTGTTTTCACTAGGTTTGTTAGTTTCCCTCATGTTTTCACTGTCAGCTGCCGGTGTGGGGGTTTCGGAGGGTGGTGAGGTATTATCATTACTACTGGAAGACTTATCATTAGCTAACGCTTTGCTATCAGTATTTGCTGCTGTTTCTAAAGCACTGTCTCTATCCGCCTTTTCAATATTTGATCTGACAGCAGCAGCAGCAGTCAGCCCTGTATTATCTCCCCCTGGAGGACTTTCTATAATCCTATCACTATTTGTATCTGTGTCACTCAAATCACTGTCAGATGTTTCTGAATCCATTTCTATTGTCTCAGTCTGTCCTTCAGTCGTATCATCACTGTTTGCGGGAGCCAAATTGTTACTATCAGCCTGCATGGCTGCCAGAAGAGCAGGAGGTATACCTAGATCAGGAGATTCGTCAGCTGATTCTTCATACACAGTGTTATTTTCTGCTTCATCTAGACTGTCGTTGTGTTCTTCTGAGCCTTCAGATGCATATGACCCAACTTCAGATTCAGAATAAGGGGTGTCTGGTCTGTCAGGTCTGTCAGGTCTGCCAGGGGGTCTGTTAGTTTCAGGAGGTCTGTCAGGAACACTGTCACCTAGTTCGCCATTCATATCAAGTCTGTCAGGTGTTTCAATATTCAGATTTTGGGGTAAATCATCAGACACATTTTCATGTAATCTGTCACTTGAAATGGTACTGATACGATCTCCCCCGTCACCAGGAGAACCTCCATCCTCTCCTCCAGGTTCCTCCTCCCCCTGGTCTCCTCCAGCCTCCGTCATCTCCGTCAGTACCGAGCTCCTTGCACTTTGGGTTGCTACCCCAGAGTCAGAGGGATCCAGGAGGTCCGGATCTGTGGAGGTAGAGGCATTATCCATATCGTCGATCCTCACCGCGTCGGCGGCAGAAGCGGCACTTCCGGCGGAACCGGAAACAACCTCACTTTCTGCCGAGGACCTAACAGGCCGGCTGGACTCCTCCACTTCCACTTCCGGTTCCGGTTGGGCGGCATTTCCGGTCGGCGACGACCTCACGGGTCTGCTGGGCGGTGGGTCCGCCTCACCACTTCCGGTCGGCGCGCGCACCTGCCGACTCGGCGGTGGTTCCGGCATGGCTGTATAAGGCGGCGGGTCCTCCAGCTCGTCCTGGAGGTCATCATACGGCCCTCCCGGTCCCTCCCCCCTGTCCGGCGCGGGCGGCGGTCCCCGCGGGCGGCCCCAGGCGCGGGGGATGGCGCCGGCGCGCGGACCGTGGAGGACGGGCGCGCCGCGCGGGAAGGTGGTGTAGGGCGGCGGCTTGTCGACGTAGGGGGGCGGGCTGACCAGGGGGAGCGCTGGGGGACGCGGCGTCACGTCGCCCAGCGCCGCCCCCCGGGACTGGTCGCCCCCGCCACTCATCATGTTCCGCATGAAGGTGCGCGCCCGGCGCTCCTGAATAAGAATTGAAGGAATGATTAAGGATAACAATTTTATAAGACATGAAATGGTAATAAAAATGATATATAGCAATATGAAACATAGAACTAATTATGTCTCTTCGGTTTATCACTTCATGGTTTCCCAAAGAAAGTTTGAAATTTTTACCTATTTTTGAGGTGCTATTTAGGTATGAATTTTTGCCACTTTTGTCAAAAATGTAGGGTGTCCTAAATCCTCAGGGCTCTTCTTATTCAACATGGCTACCATCACCGCTATATCTACCATTTCGGCTATAGCATACGCTTCTCTTACATAACTCATATCTGTGAAACAATCACATGCCACAGAAACATAGAAGCTCAAGCACCTTTAATATGAGTAGAGACTAAAATAACGTACTCTTCTCCTTGTAGAGGGCTGACGGGTCTGTTCCTTTTCAGCAAATGTTTGGAAGAGGGAAATAACGCACAGCACACAGTATAGCTGAAAGAGCATACCAACAGTTATAAGGTCATCATTTAAAAGTTAAAGGTTCAGTTTCCGCTGAACATATCCAATAAAAATTGGATTTAAAGGTGTGATATAATGTGATACGAAGGTAAATAAAGTATTTGTTCCCATTGTTTGTTCTCTATATTTCTCGCACATCCCCCTAAATGTAAGCTCTTTCTTGAAGGTCACTTCATCCGTATATATGTTTACATGTGTACTTATCTTGGGAGCATTCTCACAACTGTCTAACCTATAGCGGAAAAGGACAGCATCTTATTTGTTTATTTGTCTTGTTCTTTTTTTGAGGGCGAGGGGGGTGTCAAAGTGATATGGAACTCTCCCATCTTGTGAGTTATATGTTTACATTATATTTATATATATATATATATATTGAATATATATCTATAGACATTTCGACAATGTGTACATAGAGCCCCCGCCCCTTTTTATGTCTACATACGCCTTTGACTCTTTTATCTATAAGTTCCAGGGACGGAAATAAGTACGTTTGACGAATATTGAGAGAGCTTGAATGCGCTTTCTGGCCAGCGTCCAGGCTCTTTGCGTGTAAGTAACCGATGAAAAGAGGACAGAAAACCACCCAATTTATTGCACGAACTGAGATATAAGGTAAGAGTTGGGGCCCGAACAATGAACACTGAGGTAAAACAACAAAAGTAACAAAAATACTGGGTTGTTCTAACAGCAACTGGAAACCACTGATGTTTCTATGTAACCATCGTCATCTCTAGATCTTGTGATCATGGACAGATCCGGAGCCAGTGCTCAAGGGGGGGGGGGGGGGCAAACCCTTAACCCCCCTTACTGAAATCAAAAATAAAAACACCAGATTTACATAGATCTTTCAATTTTAAGATGCCACACTTATTTCCCCTGAGTCTAGGGGGGGGGGGGGGGTAAATTGCTCCATTTGCCACCCCCTCTGGATGTGCTACTGAGTACTGAGTGATCAATTCACAATGAATAAGAAAAGGCGTCCCAATCCTGCCCTGTTGATTATTGGAACATATCGCATTTGATATTGAAACTATATAGTTCTGCTGATTAAGGAAGGACTGATTTTATGATTTTGGCCCTGTTTACACAGAATCAAGGAATTTGATTCTAACACCATGCGTGCTAAGATGAACGGTAAGGTAAGATTATTGCTAGAAATATATATTTGTAACTTCTCGAAATAGATTAGATATTCAAAGAAATGCGTTATAAAATGGCAATTTCACGTTACTATCATCGACAATTTTAGGTTTTGAGGTCATTTCTTGCATTGTAGACCAACACCAAAAGCGGTTCATATAGAAAATATAATTATAGCCTTCTTTGTAATTGTATTCCCATTTCCTTTTGAGCCAACCTCTTCCATGGGACTATGGATCCGCTGGTTAAAAAAGGGCTGATTTTGTTTTGACTTCATGTGACTTTATTTTACAAAGAATCAAAGGGATTTGATGATAAATCTATTAGCCCTTAAATATACCACCAGGACAAAATGTCATGAGGAAAATATGTTTAAAAATTCTCAGATACAGATTAGACATTAACATTAATTTTTATGTTTTAAGTTTTAAGTTCTTCAATCCATTCTTGGTCAGCAGACCTAAAGAAAAACTCTTCCTCCTTCAGCCCCATTAGCGTATCTGGTAATTCATCAATACAAAAAACAGATCTTGAGATATTTCTTTGCTGTAGTTTTCAGTCCGTTTGCGTAAAAACACACCAACTTCCTGATCTACTTTCCTTATTCCCACCTAGACATCATGCACCAGCAAAAATACATGGATGACATTTTGAGTTATTGCATATTATCTATACCTCTTGGTAAGAAGGCTCAATGTAGGAATCCCACCTTGCTTTGATTCAAGGTATACACGATATTTGAAAACTGTATCTAGGTAGCAATTACATTTGTTTAAGACTGGTGAAAAAAATAACTTGTACTTGAATACATGGACAGGGGTCTCTCTGCTCATTATTATATTGAGGAATAACGGGGATATACGGTTATAGGTTAATGAAGAGAATTGAACATACAATGGGAAGTATAGAAGATTGAGGTATCTATACGGTTTTTATATTTATACACGGTTTTATTAGATGTTTGACCTCATTAAACATAAATGAAAAGCACCCGAATAACACACATAATTATGTCAACAAATATCATATCAAATCATATAAGAAAACGTACCTTTTCGTAAACATATCAAGTCAAAGTTGTGGGACGAGTAAGTTTTACTTAGATACTTAGTTATTTATAACGATACCGTTTCCCCAACATTCTGAGTAAATTATCTTGGATCTCTCTACTGCCCTAAGGCTGTACCTACCGTGCAGATCATGTTAAAGGCATGGACGGCCAGCAGAGCTATTTCCCATCCATGTAATGTCTGAAAGAGTAGAAATGTAATTATATCCAATTATTCAAGCAATCATGGAGTAAGCACAGAAGTAATATCGTAAAGTGTCTTTCAAATATAATTATTTAAAGCGGTTTATTATTTAAGGAGTTAGAGTACTACATACACTTTATACCTAAATTGATATTAAGGAGTAAGTAACCATGTGACGAAGTAAGAAAAAAAGGTAACATTCCAAATTGTCTTTCAAATGTCATTATATATAATGGTTTATTATTAGAGAAGTAAACGTACTCCGTCAACTTTTGACCTGATTGGTTTCATAACACAATTTATTTCTATCTTTTTCAACGCCACAATAGATAGAGTCTCTGTAACGCTGCCAGAAGTATAAAATGTTTTACCATGAGTGGGTTCTGTATGATGAATATGGCCAGCCAGACCACTGTGACTGTAGCGAACACATGGCATACTATGGTCTGAACCAGCCAGGGGATGAGCAGCCATCGGTTCTCCTGGAGGAAGAATGAAAATGCTGGAATTATGCTTGGAAGTCAAGTACGTTTTTGTAAGAATAGTCACAAGTGGAAACTCCCACAAAGAGTATGTTAATAGAGCTGATTTTTTCTCGCAATGGTAAAACTATTCTTAAGAACTCTTTCGGATTGAATGGTAGCTTTGTGTTTGTTGTTTACAAATTCGACGTTTAACAAAACCAGAATATCAAACCATGAAAAACTATATTTAATTTCTAAATGGCCAGTGTTTTGTAGTACTTTAATGCTGGTGGTACATAACATATCATACATACCTTATGTACTCCAATAATTAGTCCGATGGATATAAGCATCAACAGCCCAAACAGGACGAACGACCCATATGTTAAAACACCGTGAACTGAATGTGGAAAATTTCAAAACGTATTAGCTGAATTCTACACACGGTTTATCAGGTTGTAATTCTGCCCCTAGGCTACATGAAACGAGTTGACTATATGTGTCTATATCTTAAAGAGATACGTGGGTTAGATTAAGACAGGTCTAGTCTATAAATAGCTGATGGGAATTGTGTAACATCACAACTCAATACTCGGCCCTAACGGTCTCTCTCACTTAAATTATTAACAACAGACCATAACTGACCCTTAGCACATACTGCTGGTATATTTACTAGCCACTCCTCATACTCAGGCTAGATCTTTAATCCTATATGCTCCAACTTGCTTTTCCTGGTATGTTTTTGGACTCTTTTGTTATATTTTCCTTCCATTGCTACTTCAAAAATATAGAATGTGACTTTATGCAAGGTAAAATATGGAGATAATTGCGTTATGCTTGGACAGTCTTCAAAAGGAAAATGCGTTTTTCATCCCACTGGGAATACCTTTTTATTATATGAAGATGTTGCCTTTATGTGCCCAGTTGTTTGACTGGAAGTAAATACTTTGTAGCAATACTTCGCCCCAGTTTATAGATACTTGTGAATACACAAATCGGGTAGCAGAGGTGTGATCTAGATATATAGTTATGCGATCAAGGTCGTTACAAGTAGCAACCCAACCAGAATAACGTACAGTTCATAGACATAATACTAAGGCATTAATTTAAGTCGAGAAAAAAGGACATAAGTCATAAAATGCAATTTGATTGGGAGCCCTATCAGTTAAGACTATGTTTGCGCCTTAAGGTCTTGAAGGGGCACAGGGAAGTACAGTTCTTTTGAGAGTGGGAAGGTGAACACGTGCTACGAACTAGTGCACTGCAATTTCTATTTTTTCTTAAATATGTAGGGCAAACAGACTACAGTATGTAGAACTGTTTAATATCAGGCCTAAACTGTACCGACTAAATATTAAGTGTTATGACCGCTAATGTCCTTTCAACAAACATAACCATTATTATATGTCAATCATACATTGGTACTAAAGGACTTATGTCTCAAAACTTTCACACATTAGAGCAACTCGATTATTGATGTTCTTCTGTTCTAACAACGTTTGCAGTTATCAAATGCTATAAGCAAACTTCCTACTTATTTTATACTTGTAAGTTAAAAAGACTACGGTGTATAGAACATGAAAATTGTCAATATTGTCAATTATACATGCACCGATCTCAAAAGAATCCATATGGTGTCTCTTTTTTTAAAAATTCTTTATTACGTATTTAGCCTATAATTTCAGAAGTAACAACAGTTCTTACTGATTGAAGCACCGGCCAGCCCGTACCCGATATTACGGATGAGTAGTATAGCAATGAAGAACGCCGAGGACAGCTGGAAATAGAATTGATCAATTATGGATACATTATCTAATACAATGTAGAATAGATAGACAGTTTTTTAAACTAAGTAGTATTTGGTTATACTGGAAGATGTTTGTTATATGCCCTGGTCTTAAGAAATTTTCAATTTGATTCTGGAGAACCTAAGATATAACTTAGGGCAATGAGTCGGGAATAGTCCAGAAATTATATATGCAAGTCATACTATTTAACGATACCCTCTTTCAATACTGTCAAGACCATGGCAATCAGAAACTTTCAAACGGGGATCCTATCTGTAAAAGGTCTATAATTATCATATAGGTGTTGTAAATTGTATAGATGCACACAGCGTACTCATACTGTAGAATGATTCATATTTCCTCATAGCTCAATACGTAATGAAAGCCCCATGGTACAGTACATGGCTACCATACATGTATACAAATGAACCTGGTAAAATCTACGATTCGATCAACCCTGGCGAACATAATGAATAGATCACAATCGATATCTTTGATGACATCCTTTTCACCTTTCACAAAAAGAGCATTGTGACCGTGTTGCATGAACTGTACCCTTCAATAGATCCTTTGCAATCTTGGAGCATTCAGTTTAGGCGTATGAGAAATTTTATCGTAAACGTTAAAGCCTTACTAATATGTATAGAAATAGGGGAATTAAACATAAAAATACTTCAACATGCTAAAACTATTTCAAATCTGTTTTTGATGATTATATTGCGGTTATAAGGAGAGGTTTTCAGAATGATTGACACAAAAGTTGCATAAAGCCCCTGTTCACAAATGGTCTATAATTCACGGAATGACACGCATTTTGTGGTTACCTATTGATTACTTGCCAATACGATCTATGTGCATCGTTACCTAACTGGCTAGATCAACCAGTACCAAGATAATGATGCTTTTAAAAACAAAAATGTATTTTCTACGTACAATTATGTTTTTCAACTTGGACTAGGTTCATAAGTTGAGATTCCTTTAGATAGCATGTACTTTTTATATTGTGGTTTTTCCTCATGTACCTATACCCCTACATCCACGTGAATGGCGTGAATTTGTCAATACATCATTTATTGAAAATATTTCAATAATTGATTGAGGGTTGACCTACAGGCAAGCAACCTACCTATTGTGTTGATGAAAATTAAGTTTTTGTGGGAGAAAAAACAAAAACCCCAAAACAACAACAAAGTCCAACACATCCAATAAAATCAGATAAGCTCACTGTTCCTTCTTGAAATTCTAGATATGTATCTCCCAGTGCTGAGTATAGACCTTTTTCACAATTGTTGCGCCCGACTATAGCGGATTTATCTGAATTAATGTTTTGGGGTGTGGTTCCCTATGGGGCTGGGCCTGAGGTGTTGGGTACAAAGAGTCTACAAGAGGCTTCACTGCGCAGACTCATAAACAAGGTGTATTACCCCAGGTGTCTACAGGTGGGGCTGACAGTTCACAGGTAGATAGGCATGAGTGCGGCTTACGTGACGTCTCCTAATGGGCATCTAGAGCATGACCAGGGTGGCTCCTCAGCCAGATGAAATAACGACCTTAATAACCGCCTCCTGGAATAGCTATCGCCTTATACATGTATACAGTATGTTTATTAACATGAGGAATAAATGCATTGCTATAATGTTCAGATAATTTCCCAACCAGCTTGGGAAGTAACAGAAACGTTATGCAACCATGCTTTTTTAGTCAGTTTGTTACTTACTCAGATGGCACGTAACAATAACCTTATTGATGGTGAGGTTGAAACCTCACCAAATAATAACATTATTATAACATTATTTTTTGGTGAGGTTAGGACGAAACCAAAACTGAATGTTATATTCTGTTTAGGTCAAAGAACATAACCAGAATGTTATAATAACGTTGCAGTGCAACGTCGCAGCAGTAGGTCGCAGCAACGTAATTGGGAGTCATCAAAAGAACTTAACAAGAACCAAACCAGAACTGAATAGAACATTACTGCAACGTTATTATAATGTCACACCTCCGGCTGGGTTGATTTTGTGATATAATTTGATATTGTGATTTATAATTTCTATCTAATTTTGAAACTGAACGCAAGCCTTTGATGAAGTAGATTCTTATATTCTGATAAGTAGAACAATTAAGTCGTTAAAATCAAAAGCGCGTTCGGGTTTGCACACACACACACACACACACACACACACACACACACACACACATACACACACACACACACACACATACACACACACACACACACACACACACACACACACACACACACACAGGGGCATTGCCAGCCCTGAAATATGAGGGAGTTCCAAGCTTCGTAGCGCAGATGCTGTCATAGATTCTTAGAGTCCCATAACTAGAAAAAACAAGTCATCGCAAATCAAAATATTGGTGTTTCTTCAAAACGATTGAAGTCATATATATGTATATAATTTTTGAATTACGAACGACTCAGTTACGAACTCCTATTATGGGTTGTCAGTATTGCACTTTATTCATATCAAATCATTACATCATAATAGATCATTGTTCATTTAATATATGCTCAAAATGTAATGACTATGTTTCGATATCACTTGTATCGTCTGAAAAGATCAAACGTCCTGAAGACGATCAATAAAACAATCATTAAAAAAGAAAAAAAAAACATTTACACACTGAAAGACACGCATGCACAGAAAGACATACAAAATGGTCTGCATCGCACTTTATTTTCAAAATAATGTCTTAAAACAATAATAATAAACACACAAGCTTTTGAGATGTTGCCTTCATACTTATGATGACGATATATAATTCTTAGATTATACTAATCCTCAGACACGACAACGAATTGTGTCGAAAATAACTAAAACGTGACGACCACATTTTATAGATAGATAGATACATTCATCGTTTTAGTTGCCCCACATTGACACTCCCTGGTTTGTAAATCCCTTCCACCCTGGCTTACCTCTGCAGTGAGTATGACTCACAGGGTGTCAGATATTTTAAAGAGAGACTGCAGTGACTATTTTTTTGTACCAGTTTTTTCTTCACAGGGTCACAAGGTATTTATTTTTGTGTGGCAGTTTTTTCACAGGGTAACTAGGTATTATTTCATTTTTGTGTGGTAGTTTTTTTTCCACAGGGAAAGAGGTAACCTACTGTTTCATGTTACATCCAATGAGGTAAGTATTCCTGAATCGACCCTCCCATTATAATTTTTCAATGGAGACAATTCGCGAGTCAAACGAGAAGAGGGATTATGGGCGATGGGCTAGTTGAGTCTTATATCGTTGAGCCTTATTTCGAATAGAAAAAATCTACTGGAAACGTTTCTCTGAAACATGTGGCTTCATAGTCATAAAGAGTATTACTGTACCTATCTTACCTATCTATCTGTCTCTCCCTTTTCTTATTGTTATATAAACGCCTTCACAAAAAATGTCTATTTGGGTACAGGAATGACTTGTCGCATGCCTCTGGAATGTCTACTGTTACTGCCAATTAGTTGGTGCTTGTCCCGTTTATCTGAATCATACCTATGATCATATATGCACTTAGATGCCAATAAACGTTTAAAAAACAAAACAAACAAAAACACTTACTGGCGGACCTTTTACCTCAATAGGATTCATAATTATCCAAATGGCTAACTCATCCCTGTCCCCATAATAACATGTGACTTTAGTTTGTACAATTCTTTAGCAGGGTAAGGAGACACGCATTGGCGAATCTGGGTTTTTGTCATACGTACATAGTCTGAATTCATCTATCCGATCATTCATATCTTAACAGATACAAATGATTGGTAAAATGAAAGTCAAAAGTCCAAACTGTTTGGGAAAGAAAGGAAACGTTTTAACTTTTGTCATATAGCCTGGTTGTCTGAACTGCCTTACCCTGTTTATGGTATAAGCAGTAAGGCTGTCTCATTTGAAAAGTCTTTGCATGTGAGGAGTCGGTGAAGGGCATTGCGCATGCGCATGGGGAGTAGATTCTAGTCTAAAAAAGAGTCACATGTTATGTCAATGGATCCACTGAAAATTGGGATGTGTAGTAAACTAAATGTATTCCTCTCATCTTTTACCTCACTAGGGTTCATGCCCAAATGGCTAACTCGTCCCTATACTCCGCGGTTCGTGGAGGGGTCTAGCTGTCAGGGAGGGTTCAAGATTATTTTCTATTGACCAATGGGAATCCACCCAGTGCCGATCGAAGACTTCTGGCATAGACGACTTTTCATATGCGACAAGGGCCATAACCCTTTATCAGTTTCACTATCTTTTTTGGTCCAATAGACTGGAAGGTTGTGTGTACTGACCCATAGATTTGCTTGGGAATATTGGTATTTTGCGTTCACATAAAAACCTAGCATGCGTAGCGAAATTGCACTTCCAAAACCCTATTCAACACTCAAAAGGATTATTTCCATTTCATAAAGTTTGACTCTTTACAGAAGTACTCAAATCTGCTTATTCAACAACCCTTTACATCAGAAAATGCCCCTTCACTGCAGATATTTGTTAGAAAGAGAAGTCTGGTCCCTGCTTCCAAAGCTGTTTGCTACTCCAATCATGAGTATACCAGCTATTATTACTACTCCCAACCCCTCATTTCTTTGTGCCTCTAATATTTAGAATTACTTCTGTCTCGGGGTAGTTTCACAAAATCTACACAATTTTACACAATACCTATCATTGTAGTCGCATAAGGTTTACACTAATATTTTCAAACCTTTCAAAATTGAATGTTGGCCACTTTTACTTGATTTCAGAATAATATATGGGGGATACAAGGCATCAGAAAATGATTAAATGGAAGGTGGAACAGTTCTATCATTTTGTTTCAGACTGCCCTCTATTCAGGCTTGCATACAAGTTTAAATGATTGAGGAGGGTGTGCGAAGGTGCCAAACCAATGGGCATAACCTTTCAATTACAATAACATAAAAAACGAAAAGAGGGGAGGCAAGTAGTGGTGGACATTTCTTCTTTTTGCTTACTAATTTTGGCGACGAATTAGTTTTTTTGTCAGAGAGCAATGAGGTAGTTCGACCTCCGATACCTATAACACCAAGTTCATAAGAAAAGAGCTCAAGTCTGATTCGAGTAACCTTTTTCACATTACTTGTGTACGTTTTGTTATTTTCTAGGCAAGAAATCTAGAGCAAGAAGCGAACCACCAATGTGTAGATCAGTCGACCATTTTCCAACCATCGAACATACCCTTTATTGGGCCATTAGGGTCATTAACCCATGCACATTCCATGTTGTTTATATAGAAGAGAGTCAGGGGTCAAAAATCGACAATTAAATGGTAACCGTGCAATCAATATGCTCTGCATGTGGCTCTAGGATCGATTCATTTCCTGAGTGCCCCATAACAATGTGAGTTGAATGGTAATTGGCCAAGGGCTGTTGATAAGGGTTGTCACTGATTGAATACATCGTCCAAAATCCATTCTCATCCACTAGGATACGTTTTGATTTTACCATCAGTCAATATTTTGAGGCAACTTTCTCGTATTGCTCTATAGCTGGTCTACTCATACATATCTGAGGGTCGCACATATTTAGTGGACACAAAAATTATATTTGAAATCCCTTCTATAAACTTGATGAAGGAACAATGTCTCAGTGATGAGCAAACTGTAGCAGATTTAAGGAAATAACATCTGGAAACATACTTGTTTGTTTGTTTGTTTGTTTGTTGGGGTAGTTTAACATCTATTAACCAAACAAGGTTCTTTCCAGACTACACAAGGTAATGCTTTACAGCTTACACGTGATTGTACCTATGACATTATTTAGAAGAAACCTGCAAAAGGGTGCAGTACCCTACTCATTTCAAAGAGTGGCAAGGGATCTTTTATGTGCAATGTCCCATAGAAAGGACACCACACCCCCAGCCTTTGATGACCCTGTCAGGAGCACAGGGTGAGAAACCAACTCACTAATTAACAGTTGTGTATGATATCATTGATCACATTGTCGATGCCATTTAATGTTGTAAAGCTGAAAGTTTATTCTTCTGTTTACTTGGGGATTTCGCATCACAATACTCAATACATGATTGACAATCACTACACATTTGATTCAAGTAGGTTCATGCTACTCATGCCAGCAAGGTGGGCTTTCTTTTCACGAGAGCAAGGTTATAATAACTGGGGTTCAACCCTATCACCTTTTAGGGTGTTCTGGGGGTACAGTGGTAGGGTGTACATGTTGGCTTTGCCATTCAAAGGTTGGCAGTTCAAATGTCTGTCCTGCTGCTGTGGCATTAGACATTCTCTCTTTGGTCAATGACATGGTTATCAAAGTCCCAGTACCATCGGCTGTTGAATGTTGTGCCCTGCCTATGGGACACTGCATATAAAAGAACACCTGCCTCAGTGAAAGTGTAGGGGTATGGTCTCTACTTCCTCATAGATCAGATCACCCAGAAGTAAGGGTAAAATTTGCCAGTGCTCCAGAACCACTGAATCTGGTGGTACAATTAATCAACAAACCAACACAAAAGATCACTTTTCTTGCTTTTTTTAGTCTGTAAAACGTTTTTCTGCACATACTTAGGGGCAATACCCACTCAGCGATTTTACCGTCAAGCTGGGATGGGTGACTGGGAGATTCGACGGTGATGTCACCTGGCAGCGAAATTATAGATGGATTGCTGGGCGATTCTCCGTTGGTATGGTGTGCATTCTGGGCAATGGACGACAGACAGTAGCATCGCCAGGAAAATCATTGTCTGTCTGTGGGATTAGTTTAACGTCCAGCCAACCCTTCAGGGTTCTTTTACCAGACTGCACAAGGTAAAGCTTTTCAGCTAGTTTTACGCCACAGGGGCGGTGACCGAATATGAAATGAGGTGCCTATTTGTAGCAGTGGGACCCAATGCCCTCTTTATAGTGCTGCCACACTGAGATATCATGTCATAGGCCCACACAATACCCCACCCAGTCACATTATACTGACACCAGGCTGACCAGTTATGTTTCGTGGTTCTTACTTTATACCGAGTGCCAGGCAAGCAGTGACCACTACCATTGTTAAAGTCTTCGGTGTGACTCGGCCAGGGATAAATCCCAAGACCTCCCAGACTCAGGGCGGGCACTCTACCAAAGAGCTACTGAGTCTGGTCCCCCATTTGTCGCCTTCTACGAACAGCAAGGGGCTGCTGGGGACCTATTCTTCCCAGGAGGCTCCCGAAGGAACCCCCACCCCGGATCCCCACGGGGTGGGAAAATCATTGTGAAAACATCGAACTTGCTTAGTATTACAGTTGCTCGGCGACACCGACACTTATTCTCCCAGTTGCCTGTCCCCCAGCGAGGGTAAAATCACTTTTACCAGTGACAAGTGATGGGCGACTGGGAGAATCGGTCGATTCTTAAGGTTACCTGTAAGTATAGTATACTGGAATGTGCATGTTTGATCTGAATCGGTACTAAAATTGGCCAATTCTACCCCTAGAATCGGCCGCCTTAAGTGCCGATCTGTCAGCCGATTGTGCAAAAATGTCCTAGTGGGTATGGCGCTTTAGTGGGCTTAAATGACTGAAAACATCAGTATTTTCGTTTTGTTCCTTTACTTGATATGCCAGTTATCTATGAAATGCTACGTTGCCTGAATTCCTTTCATACTTTTCTTCTTTTGTAGATACACAATAACAGTCATTATTTTTCTAATTTAGTTCTATTCTAAGGTTAAAAGCAGCCATTTGATGATATCATATATGTGTGGTTGTACAATCGAATAAATGTATGTACATCTAAAGGACAAAAGTATTAGATCATAGCTGTCCTGATATGATTCATAAAAAAAACCATTTGCAACGCACTACTTATTGCAGCACACTGCTACCTGTCAACGCAGTATTTAGAGGGGGGGTTATGCATTTGCATAGAACACACAAAAGCGTAATTTCATTTTGCTGCTCTCTCTTCTTCGATAAAAATTATATCAGCCAAGGTTCTCTTTCTCTATCCTAAAGGTTGTAACCTCCCCTACATAAGACTTTAGATCAGAAATAAAAAAAGGTACTTTTTGTATTCATTTTACATTTGAGTAACGCATGTGCGTATAAATGGAGCAAATAAATTAATCTTTTGATATCAATACAACTCTTTCTGCCCTACTTGTTAAAAGACCCATGGCTGTAGCTCCCAGTGGGCCCAGCTGGCACCGTGCCCGGGGAGGGGTACACCCTGACACTGACGTCATTGTTTGAAGTGAACATAAAGATATAGCTTAGAACCCTTTTAATGTACGGAATGGGTAATTATGGAACATTTCTCTGAATCAAATAACGGTTCACGGAAAACCTTACATGTGTTATTGTTGGCAATACTAGTTATTAAGCATCGCAGCAGGCCAGCCTTATACCCACTTTTGGTTTCATCAAGTGACAGGGTTAAGCCCAGTTTACACTGATCACCTTAACACGACCGTAAATGATTATAATAATCTGTACATGTAAGCATTAGCAAAATAGTCTGCGGTTTTGGTCCAAAATGAACGTCCGGGCTTCTTGCAATGGCTTCTTACAATTGTTGCCCAGGCAAAAATAGTATTAATTCTCTTGAATTGTCTGTAAAGGAAATAATCGGCTACAGTCGTCAGACAAAACTAAGTAAGTTGAATCCCTTGTTGTCTGTCTGTCTGCTCACTTCTGCAGATGTTTACTGTTTTTAGTATTCTTTCATAATCTCCCGACCCTCAAAATTGTTCTTTCCACTGAACGATTAGTGACCACCAACGTTTACTGAATCGTCCGTCGCCGTCCATGGTGGTTCATTCAAAGTCGTTCAGTGGAAAACAGGCTTTATAGTTTCTTTTGTCAGTCATTCTGTTAAAAGACAACTAAGCCGTTAACTTTAAGTTGTATTTCTCATATTCATCAATTTGCTTTTGTCTCAAATTGTTTTTAGAAAATTGTTTCCAGGAGAACCTAGGATATAACATCACTATAAAACTGTTCCAAGGCCAAAGGCATTTTCTACAAAATGCAGTTGACTAGTTTGCCCTTTCAACTAAGTAAGGTTGATGCAATAAGATTATTCTGCCAAACCAAGAGGTCCAACCCGATATTATAGTAACCATCTTTGCAATAGGCTCATGGGTTATCGCCTTTGAGATATCAACATTTTTCTCCTAACAATAAATGTCTTAAAACATATCAAAGGGTAATAACACTATATTATACCTGGTCTATCATAATGATATTGATTACCTATAGTTATTGAAAGACAATAGTAATATGAAGTAATCTGGATCAAATGAAATACCATTACAAAAAGGACATTACGGATAGCAAGCCTAGTGAGGGGGTATTAGTGAGGTGAACGTTGAGGGCCTGATATTATGGATGAAAGGAAAAAGAATCAAGCAAGATGCCCGAACAAAAGGATAAAAATAACTATGTATTGCAATCAATTTGCCATGACGCGTTTTGCTCAACATTGTTTTTATTTTATTTTACAAGAGGACCCTTTCCTTTTGTGTTTTTTTTAACAAAAATTCCTTTACAACTATAATCATTCCACCGCCCTTTATTTTTAGCCTATAACACATGTTTTCACTTTAAAACATTTTTGGACTACCGCCCATGCAGTGGTTATTCAATCTTATTAAATTCCAGCTCCATTCTAATACAATCAGGAAGGTCAAAAGGCCTGAAGCAACTACCTCTGACAGCCCCCCTGTGTAAAACAACTACCTCTGACAGCCCCCCTGTGTAAAACAACTACCTCTGACAGCCCCCCTGTGTAAAACAACTACTGCTGCTACCACAATACTGTCTGTGGTAGAGCTCCGAGACTCTGCCCCCGATTCACCCAACCGTGACCTGGCGGCGTGACCTGGCATTAATAACCCCCCATTCTCCCACCAGCGCTGTTCCTATGTTGTTTGTCGAAGTGAGCGGTGACAGAATGCATCTAAGGAGAGTAACGGGTGGGAGGGGTTGCCTAGATGGAGGGGAGGGGGTTGGAGGGAGTGGGAACACCCCCCCCCCCTCCTCAGACATCCTGACATGTTTGACCAAGTGACCCCATCCCTCAACCTTAACCTCAAACAAAACACATTGAAAAAAGTAGGTGGCGAGGCACCTCAGTGGTTTACTGGGCCTTTTCACGTATGAGAACAGGTGTACCGCTGTGTATGTATATGAACGGATGTTACATCAATAGACTATTCTTAATGACATAAAAAACGGTATGAAGTACATTGAAAGCCCAAAGTGATCCCTGTTTAAGAACCATTCACACTTATGGAATTAAATAGGTGTAGAGACAATAAAGAATCATAAAAAACGTAGTACTGAAGATCTGGCAGTGGCATACGCCTTGATCATTCTGTAAAAAAAAACTCCATGATCATGAAGCATGACACACACGTAATGTATTGGTGTATAGCACTATTAGAGCAGGTATGTTAAAGATGGGTGTATCACACTTACCAAACTGTATGTGGCCACAAACATGGAACCTCCCCTGAGGCCACAACAGAAGCAGAACTTATTGATGACAGCCATCCTGGCTCTAGGTATAAATAAGTGGTAGATCCATGGAACCAGTATATCCTATGGGGGAGGAGGTGGTAGGGCCATACTCCAGTGTTCCCATGTGTGGCAGTGGTGGTGGTGGGAGACTAGTAGCTGCCTCACCCCCCTGTACTGACGCATGGGAATGTTGTGAAGGTAGGTCGGCCACGGGTGGCGGCCCCCTCCGTTCTACATGGGTGACTTACCAGTGTACACGGCCGTGGAGGGGGTGTTTGTGTGGTGGGGAGGGGTGGAGTGGGGAGGTTGTGGGATGGTGGTACTCTGGCGCCATCCTGTGTAGAGAGAGGTAACCTCTTCTGTTGCATTCAGTTCGACTATAATAACCAAACCCTGTAACCAAATAATATGTTGATATTAATTACAGCTAATATCATGGCCCTAGACCCTTAAACTCAACACAGCAACATGGGCCCTTTTAAAGGTTAGTGACATGCGACTTGGGATTCTAAAAGATAATGACATGGGACATTGCCTTTTCTTAAATTCGATAGGGCAACATTTTCCTTTCTTAAATTCGACAGGTCGACATTGCTCATTCTTACATCGACATGCGACATTGGGACCCCCCATCAAGGGCCCCAATATCTGAAAAAATGTTGCATTTTGTAGATGCTTCTTGTTGTGAGGTAACACAGGCATTACTGGTGGAATTGGTTGTTACTAGGATTCTGCCACATACTGTCCCCTGCTTTACTAATTCTTTCGAGCCTCCATGCTATTATTGGGATGCTTTATATGCATAGGCTTCTTACTGGTCAAATATATATAGAAAATTCATTTTACCAGCTGTTTACCAAACCATATTATGTCTTTTTCTAGGCCTTTTTCGTTTTTTCTCATGTTGGTTATGTACATTATGCAACGTTATGTGTCAAGGCAGGACTTTTGCCCAGAAATGTCTATAAATTGTCTTATCAAATATTGTAATAACAGAAATGAAAATAATGTAAGATGAATACTTTACACAAAATTGTAGAGAGAAATTGTACAAGGACACACATAGGCTGAATGGTTAATGTAACTATTTTTATGTAACTCGTTTATTACATAGCCATTGGAAACACAATGGAACATTTTATTTCAATGCTGATACATTAAATGCTTAAGGTAGGCCTATTTGAAATCTCAGCATGATACACGAACAAATTCGAAAATCCGGAGGAAATCCGTCTGTGGAGGATGAACGGCAGCAATGGACATCTTAACTGTGACAACTTGCTGCTAGTATTTAGGAAGGTGACATTCTGCAATAATTACGTAGAATAATTTGCCATTGCTAATTATCGTACACAGGACCTGTAAAAGCTACCTTTCCTTTGTACATTTCTTTGCTGCGCCATCAAGATATAATATAGTGCCTATAGGGTTTTCATTTTTCATCTTAACCACAAGACAATTTGTTCTACCGGTCTAGCTGTGTCTAGATTGGCCCCGAGCTGGTGACATCAGGGCCATCCTGCAGCTGGATTTTTAATTAATGAGGCATTTTGAAAGGATCTCAATGGTACTCCTCCCCCCCCCCCCCCTCATCTGAAAAAAATAAGCAGTCCTCATAATACTCAGATCCACAACTTTTCCATTTTCTCATTTTAATGAGCCTAGTTTTCACATAGGCCTAATGATTTTATCTGTCTATAGAGCATATGTGGTATATGGCATGTTAATATCTATATAACGTATGACCTTGGCCTATCCGTCCTCCACGGGGGAGCAGCTGGTCGTCTCCAGTACCATGGGGTTCCTGTAGACAGTCGCAGAACGCGCCCCCTCAGCGTCCCCAGTCTCAACCTCCTCATTATCGCTCACGTCATCCCACAATATGGTACCATGACGTAGGCGACGTGTTTCTCCCATGACGTCATTGTCACTCTCCTGCCCCGGGGGATTCCCCGCTCTCCTCCCACATTCACAGCTGCGTTTCTCTCTAAGAAACGTCACATCTTCCACAGTAAGTTCTACGTCACTGTCGACGTCATCAGTCAATTGTCTACATGCGCACTTTTTGGTGACGTCACACTCCACTACTACCCTCGTGGCGCCACCTTGTGTTAACCGTAGTCTCTCGGGTTCACCGTAAGGGGGCGGGGCGTTCTCGTAAGGAGGCGGAAGTGACGTCAGAAGAATCACAGTGTTTGGGGCGAGGTTTTCTGTAGAGCTCCTAAAAGCGGACTCCATGATAGTGATAAGGTCTTTTTGTAACCGGGGCCGCCGACCACACTGAAAGGGCAATCAGAAACAGGTAGTAAAATAACGTTTTAATTAACATTTATTGATTTATTTTGCAATTCAATTTACTGACGAAATTTGTTGAAATAATATAATGTTCTGCCTTATGAAGAAAATATTGGTCTGAAAATCATCATGCACACATCTGGAGACTACAGTTACCAGATGCTAAATCACAGCAAGGTTATACTGTGGGCATTTAATGTAATGTTTACAGTTAATCATCAAACAGTAGAGAAACAGGCTATCCACTTTATAGGCCTTAATGCGTTATCCTAACTGAGTTTAATAACGAATTGATCTACATGTGTATCTCCCATCAAACCTAAACATGCTACGCCTCTCATCTGTACAACAAGTACTATGTGACTTCAAGCCCCTGGAAATCTTATTTAAAACTGCTGCAACAATCAGCCTTCGAGCAGCACGAATGCTTTCTAACTTTTCAGGTAAGTCATGCAGTGTTTCAGTCAACCTCATACTTAATTCTGCTTGAGTTGCTTGAGTTTAGTTTCATTTGGTTACTTAATGACATGTTTTAATATAATGTAGTCATTATGCTATATCACAGGCCTATTATACTGATATATTATAGTTATATTTAGATATCATTAGTTATCATACACATTATGTATATTATGCATGTATTATATAATTATGTATTCAATTACCATAATATATTAAAGAACGTTAATATGACAATGAAAACAATCATTTTTAAGGAGGAACCACCTAGTGTTATAGCTCTTTCAAATAGTCAGAAATCAAGATGAGTGACGGTAGATTCATGGATTGGACCCTGGAGAACCGCCCAAATCGCACCACATTAATCAACAAAGTTTCCCTGCTATTCCTTGTGGACCAGTAAGAAGAATATGTGAATACTGAGCAGGAGATTGCGCAGCGGCCTGACTGCCCAAGGGACCACTGCTCGGATATCTACATATCAAAGATTAATGCAATGTCGACTAAAAGGGCCTCAGCAAATGCCATGATTCTATTACGATACAACAAGAATATAGCACTAAAATATATTGCAAGTTTCTGACAAGAAATAATCACAACAAGGCCAACGCGTTAACCTTGGCACAAGGTAATGATTATCACTGATTTAATGAGGCAATATTTCTGAGTAATTGGAATGTTATGTTATGTTATGTTCAATATTGTAGGGAAGAAAGATATAGTTACATTTTCTGGACTTGGAAAGATGTATGTACAGGGAGCCTCCTCTGACGCCCGTATAATTCTATAGCGACACACAACACAAATCAAGCAGTAAATCTGAAAAGAAAAAGATGCCACCGTTATATTACATATGAACCAATTTCAATAAAGCCTAGTTGTCAGAAATTGTCTTGCATACACAAAAAACTACAGTATCATTTGACAGACTACCGGTGAAATAACAGCGATAATCATACAGTTCCTCTTTTATCACAACTTGGCCAAAAGTTTATTTCTTGTACAAAATGTGCACATTCAACTTTCCGACGGCGTCCAAAACATTCATGACACTGTCAGAATATTCTACATATTTATGACATGCAGTGATGGAATTGGGGAAAATAATCAGCATATTCGAACGACCAAGAAATAATAGTTTGGGTTGGAGATACAGTACAGTGGACATAGAAACACATCATAAATATGGAAATGGTAAAGGAGACCCGGGCACGCCAGGGTCATTGATACTCTACCAAAAGGTCGTATTGTATGGAATTGGTTATTTGTAACCAATATGCCTACAGCAGCCTAGTTGATACCTTCCGAATGTTGCCTTTATGACAAGGGTTGTGAGGGATGGAATCCAATCAGAACTGTGTAATTCTAGTTTTGTATGTTAGTTACAAAAAGAAAATGCTATCTCACTATAAAAGTGTAATTCTAGTTTTGTATGTTAGTTTCAAAAAGAAAATGCTATCTCACTATAAAAATGTAATTCTAGTTTTGTATGTTAGTTACAAAAAGAAAATGCTATCTAACTATAAAAGATGTTCACCACAAAAGTTTTGACACCTATGTATGCGTGTATGTATATATGTATACATGTATGTGTGTGTATATGCATAATATGTACATAGTATATGTATGTAAGTATGCATGTATGGATGTATGTGTATGCATGTGTGGATGTAAGTACGTGATGTGTATCGATCAATTAAATTAGCACCCGCTCAGCCGACGAGCTGTGCATAATGGAGGTAGTATTTATTGCCAGGCCGTATGTACCACTCATAGTCCTCAGTAGTTTTAACATAGTTTGTTTATTGCTTGGGTGATAAAATATTGAAGAACCTTTGGGGTCATCCTCGTGTGTTTGTACAACCCATGGGAACCGTGCAACCCTTGGGCTTCGCCTTCAGGTAGTGAACAGTGACGGATCCGGGGAGGGGGGGGGGCGCAAAGGGAGCAATTGGCCCCTTCGCTTCTGCCGTTGGTCTTCTCCTTATAGTATGTATGTATGATTATGTATGTCTGTATGTATACGTATACATGGATGTAAGTATGGACGGATGGACGTATGAATGAATGGATGTATATAATATTACGGATAAACGAATGGATATGCTCCATAACGTCATCATTTCCTTGTATTTGCCTATCTTTCCCCGCTTAGATTAGGCACATGCAGTCCCCATAGACTGCTGCTACTGATACCTATAATCCCCAGGAGGAGCCCAGGGTATGGGCTGGCTATCATTGTCTCGGCCTCAGTGCTGTCTGCTGTATACAGGTGCAGCAATTGTTTAGCCACTGGAGGGAACCCCCGCCATTGTTATATGGAGGCAGGGTCTGGAAGGAGAGCGGCTGTTCGCTGTATACGTCACTTATATACTGCCTGCTGCTGGGTTCTCACGAATAGAAGGAACAGAGATGGACTAAGCCAGGAACAAGTGAGCTAAGAATGCTTCTTGCTCTTTGCATGCTTTCTATCAAGAGACGGTCGCCAGTATTTTGAGTGTATATATGTGCTGCTAGCACATTTGAGGCTGTTTTGGTGTCTCAATGAAACATACTTTTTCATTGTAATGTTTTAGTCTGTAAGAATCGGACTGGTTTGAGATATTATACTATAGTAAATGCAAAGGTCAACTATAGACTGTATTGCATCGGATTTATATAGTCCCTTTTAAGCATTGTATGCATTTGCTTGTAAATTGTATGCATTTGCTAGTAAATTGTATGCATTGGCTAGTAAAGCTAAGTAAGTAGTACCCTTCCATACTCCTCAAGCTAACTGCTCAGAAATAGAAATGTATGTAATTTGAAACCATACATTACATGAAACATTTCCATCAAATTATATCATTATACTTTTTTGGGAAATATTTCTATTGATGGTGATGTCATTTCAAGCCTCTGTCTGTTGCCCTCAAGCACTCTAATTGCGTGTGGTTATTCAAAACGTTGGATTGTTGCCAAACTGCTATCTGACGTTTAAAAAGGTAGAAGCTAGAATACATCTACGTGCATACGGTCCAAGTTACAAACAACAGAAAATATCATTATACATCTACGTGTGGTATGGTGTGCGATGTCACCTTCAATTCTTGATTATTTAGAATAAAAAAAGACTAGGTAATGGAAATGTCCAACAAGTTCATTGACAATGCGTGATATGGCGATTTAAATGTTTTAAGCGTCACTCTAATCTTTCATCTAATATGGATAGCATTACACAGAGATAACGCCTGTTTTTTGTCTAGTTTATTTCTGCAGAAGCACCTTATTAATGAACAGCTTTAGGTTGTAATTGATCATTATTGGTATTCTTCATTAATAGATATAATGTGAAATAAAACATTCTTGAAACCAATGACGTTCAACTTAATTCAAGTGCATCTTCTAACAGGGAAGCGCGCTCCAACCATCTAGAAATCTAAGGTAAAGTCTCATGCCAGAATGAAGCTGCATGTTTGATGAACTACGCAGCACCTGGCAGTGTAGACGTTTCATACTCACATTAACAGATGTCCTTATGACATAAAAGAACGAACTGAAGACATCCCAACGACGGAATCCCTGCAAAAGGGAAAAGATTTCATGTCAACACTATTCAAAGTTACAAATCCAGACAATTCATAATTTATTGGAGAAAACACACATCCTTGTCAAAACCAATAAACAAGGTGAAACAAAAACCCCAAATAGGAAAATTACACTACATTTTAACAGATTTGTCATTTAATGTCTTCACCATTTTAATGGTTTTTATTAGTGTCTTGAGGATGACGAAATGACGCAAAGTGGTAGCATTTTGTCATTTAGTGCCTTCTGCCACTTAGTGTCTTAATCTTTTTTGCATAAAGTACTTCAATAAACTGCAAAACATAATGAAGATACGCCACAAACGAGTACCCATGCATACTTTATGTATAGACGGGTAAAAGGTTAACGTTGTTCTTGCCTTTTGTTTATGTTTGGAGGCACTGAAGTAAAGCAGCACGGCCAGTGCTTCGTACATCATGACCGCGAACGTCCACGCCACCCAGGGGAAAAACGTACCTCGCCTATCCTGGAAGGGGATTTACGACTAATAAAACACCTTTATTATGGTTTTATCATCAACGTAGGGATTACTGTTCATTAGCACTGGGATGGGGTCTGTCTTGAAAGTATGTCTATGAGAATCCGCCGGGTATAATGATAACCTATTAATCTTACTACCAGTATTTCTTATAACTATAGTGCCCCATATACGTCGATCGTGGTGTTAATGAAATTTAAAGTGTCACAGATTTTGGGACAACAATTTTAGTTATGTGGAAATCTATTCTTGGGACCCCATTTAGGCACTAATTTGAGACCCATTTCGTGAGAATTGACCGAAAATGTATATTGGTGGATGCAGTATGCATTAAACATGCTTCCATAAAAATTAGGTAATGGCGATGACAATATCGCTAATGATAAACTATACTCTAGAATAAAATTATCTAGATTTATCTATCTATTTATTGATTAATTAATGTATTGATCTATCTTTACTTTTTATTTGCTATCTCTTAAAATTACAAGAAGTTCTTCCGATATCCATTGTAACATAATAATGATATATACAATGATGAACAATATGAATATACGGTTAGTGGTACCCTATACATCCATTCTTTATACACTATGAATTTTACAGTTATCACACAACCACATCTATTCGCATCAAATTAGATCAATCGAAAAAAAATTAAATTCTACCATTGGATTAATAGTACATTGAAATACATGAAATGCGCTGAGCCAGTCGGTTTCCCCTATACATCCATTCTTTATACACTATGAATTTTACAGTTATCACACAACCACATCTATTCGCATCAAATTAGATCAATCGAAAAAAATTAAATTCTGCCATTGGAATAATAGTACATTGAAATACATGAAATACGCTGAGCCAGTCGGTTAGAATTTGAAGCTCTAGAACCGCTCAGAGCCAAATTATCTTTTTCTTCTGCCTGGGTGCCCCTTAATATAAAGGTATAATCAGGTTCCCAGATGACAGCCACCCATGGGGACCGGGGACAACCAGACCCTGCCTTCCCCAGCAGAGACTTTGATTGATTAACAATCTATTTCATTACAGACCGATCTACGTATAATTTGCTAATTTCCTGGCGAAAGGCGCTGCCATTCTACTTTAGGGATCCAAGTGTTAATATTATTTTCTTTTTTGATAAACCATACGCAAAATACTCCAACCTGCTGAATAGTAAAAGGGAACAAATTTTCTTTATAAATGTATACATTTTTGAAGAATTTTTATTACAAAATATGGTGATTTTGATTGTCTTCCCCATGGAGGGCTTCTGGAAAGAAAATTATGAATTGTACACTTGGCACCACATAGAGTTACTGCCTGTTCCCGGTGTGTGTGAATGCAGCAGGCGTTAGGCGGATCAACTAGTGAGATTACCGTTGGGTACCAGCAGATACACTTATGGTGAGTGATTAGACTTATTCCCTGATCTTATCGCCCAAAGCAAGCACATTCCCCGTATTACGGTCCCAGATCTCATGATCTCATGAAGCAGTTTCTGGTAACTTTAAACATTCATAAAACTATGTTTGTCCAAAGAAATTATTTGAAAAATTATTATATGTTAAGAGTATAAACTCTTCTACCGATGTGGCTATTATAAAGTTCTGTAAAGTAATCATTTTTTAATTTCTTGCATTTCGACAGATATTGTGGATCTGGCTTCACTGGCTGGATTTCTTCTACAATCTATTGTAAAGAAGTGGCTTGTTTTGACAAATAATATTCATATCTAAGTCACTAAAATGATGGAATTGAAAATAGCTCCGATCTATATTATCATATTAAAGGGAATATTAATTATTCTGCATAACTTCTTTGTAAGGGTTGTTTGAACATAACTAAAATGGCAGAAAAAAACTACCATAAGCTGCGCCATGTGCAAAGAATTCTGGGTTATCGTAATAAGGAGAATGGTCGGCTTTTTACTCCACTGTACATCGAGTCTAAACTGAGGCGTGTACCATCTACTCGTAAATTCCTGAATGTGGTAGAATGTATTGTCAACCGTAATGCTATGCACCTTTTGTATACGAACGTTGAATGCCGAAATGTAATTTCTTTCTTGCTCTAGATATGTCTTTATTGATATGCTCTATAATTTTGTTTGAAATTAAAGGTTTGATTTTTCCACGAACTTACTTTCTCATGTCAATAAATGTATCCTCTAGAATAATAAAAGGTAAAACTAAACAAAAATGCCATGTATAAGGTTTGCTATTGTCCACGACACGTCTGTGATATTGGTAGTTAGATTATGTACATGTCAGCCTTGTCTATATGCAAGATCATTAACGAAGAAGCTTGGTAGTAATTAGTTGCTTAATCACAATCAAGCTGAGATGCTAAAAACAATGTGAGCTCGCGGCAAAAGTTAAATACAACACAAACGTCCCTAGGCCTTACACATATCTGAAAAGATACTTTTAATGAGGATCACCAACGGTATTGTCAGCCACACAACAATAGACTCTTTTCAATAGGACTCAAAAGTCAACTCACCAAATTAGCCCCGGCAAGGAGGACAAAGGACACGACAATGTGAATACTGTAGATGGCGAGAGACCCATAGCTTAGCGCCGAGACGTCTGGAAGGAGAAAAAAAAGAGAAAATGGCAAGAAAAGGCAATTGTTGGGGCGGCAGACAGGAGAAGAAAGCCCGTCAGAGCCCATAGATGTCCACATCAGTAAGGTGTGCTTATGGCGGGGGTGCTTATGGTAGGGAGGGAGTAGGGCTGGGTGGGCTTATGGTGAAGGCCCTATTACACTACACGACCTGGGCTGCAATATTGGAATAAAATAATGATATGACCGAAAATTGCATATATAATTAGAGTAATATAATTGTTAAAATTTGGCGAATTGGATTATTTCACATAATGTGTAGCAAAGTCTTTTATCTCTAACACGTGTGACTTTACTGTGATCTATGGGACCATGCACATTAAAGAACACCTGCCTCGGTAAATGTGTAGGGGTATAATTCTCATCAATTAGTTCATTCCATAGATATGATCATCAAAGACAGAGTTGTCAAAACCTTTTCTTGCCGTGATATGACCTTAGGTGTTTGTACGGTGTTAAACCCTAATAACCAACCAACTTGTCTGTGATTTTGTCATACCGCAGTTGTGTCGTGTAACACCGCCTTTGGGTGCCTTTTTGTCCGTGTGGCAGAAGACATCAACATGTCTCCCGACATCCCCCTCCTCATCGGTCAACCTCTATGGGTACCTCCAACCGAGTTGGGCTGCTGCCACAAAGACAGCTTTTGGTTATGCGCTCTCACTTGCTCTATTTTGACAGTGTTAGGTGTATCTGCTAAAACGTATTGCTGTTTAATATTCTTTTGTGACAACGGTAAGTTTCACAGTATGTTAGACCTTTTTTTAATATGCATACTTTCTAGACCTTTATGTTAAAGGATAGTGTGTCTTAGATTTAGATAACAAACATTTGGCTCTTTCAGGTACACGCATTATCGGTTGATATCCTGAATTATCACCCACATGGCCAATGATGAGCGGTGTGTATTGCGAGGAGGTCGTATTGCCATGCAATACGTATCGCTCACTGTAGACTCTTTGTTTTTCAGTAATTTTAGCATATTTCGAGTACTGTTTGGGTGATAAGATAAAGAGGGACCTAAGGAGTCATCCCCGGGTGGCTGTATGACACATGGGGATCATACAAACCTATGGCTTCACCTATGGCTTCGGTATGTGACAATCCCCTATGGGTCATTCGGCCACCCTCGGCCACCCCCCACAGTCCTTCTTATTATCATAGTGCAGGTCTCATGCTTGCACTGCTAAATTCCGAAAGGAAATGCATTTACTACAGGGTTCATAGTGACTAGGCTATTGGATTTATTGGAAAAATTCTTCATATGTTAACCACACTGAAAACACAGAGTTGTCAAAAGTGGTGCCAAAAACGACAACCCAAGGTTGTCACAGGCTGTGTCTGTGTCTGTTAGACAAAAAATCTTATTTATGAATATTTTCATGTTGTAGATATCATAGTCATTATAATGACATCCTATTATGTTATTACTAGTTATTAGGTGTGGCCATAACACATAGGAGGCCTATGAGTTGTATGGTTTTGACACCATTCACTTACAACACTGGGTTGATATAGACAGAGGCCATGACAACCCTGGGCTGTCACTTTAGGCACCATTCACCTACAACCCTAGGGTAGTCAGGCAGGACTTTTGACTTCTCATTTTCTTCTGTGACAACCCTATGACAACCCATTCTTCATTTTTGCTTCTGTGACGACCTTTTTGGCCTAAAGCAGTCGGGAGAAAATGACTACCTTTGGGTTGTCATACAGCCTCAAAATTCACAATGACTACCCTCTGACCACCCCAAAGTTGTCAAAGGATTGTCACAAGGTAGTCACACAGCATTGATGGCCTGAAATGAGCCCTGTGATGACCCAAAAGTCACATATGAGAGCCCAGAAGTGACCTGTGACAACCCTTTGACAACCTTGCAGTGGCTCTCTGACGACTTTGTGTTTTCAGTGCAGGCCGACGCAGGAAATAGATATTAATCTCATTTGTTCACCACAATACACCAAAGATTATATAAGCTGGAATACATCAACTTAAAATGGCCAACAGTGTGAGGAAATATCTACCTGCAAGATTGATGTAACCCAATCTTAGGCCAGGGTAATAAACATGTTTAAAAAAAAGAAAAAGATATAAACATTATTTAGAGACTATTCCCTAAATCCTGTCACACCAAACGGGGATATCATTCTACAGGGCCAACGCCTCAGATCAAAACACGCCCGATGCCTCTGTGACAGTTAAATTACCACACCTACCCCGGAGACAGAGACCCGGGGTACCTCCAAGGGTTTGTGGGCAAATTGTACACTTAAGCTGAAATCAGGACCAGGCCGTCGTTCATATCCCCGAGTATAAAAATATAAAAACAGAAATTGTTCCGATGCGACACCCTGAAGCGAATATTTTTCTCTTCGGAGAAATATAATCACATGTGGGTAAAAATTCTTTTGCGAATTTAAAGAAGGGATTCACATCGGAATCTGCTTTAAATGGTAGAAGGGAAGACGTCGGAAATCAACTCATGTTATTGTTTTGGGCACTGTCTATACACGAAGCCATTTGAATGTGTTTTACCATAAACACAACAGTATTTTGTTTAAGAGGGAAGTAAGTAGTATACTAAAAGTTAGAATATACCGCCTGTCCTTTGTATAAATCCCTACTATCTGTCAAGATTTGTTTAATAATATACACGACAATATCATGTGGAATAACTCTTTTGTATTCACGACATGTAAATAGTATCTGGAAATTGTGCTTGTCATACACAAGACGGCACGTACATGTTTTCAATTTGTACTCTTACATTGCTGACCAAAGTTATATGAATTCGAAACATATCGCACATTTAGCATTCTAAAAACTAGACCTCCTTGTATTGTATACATATCTACTTTCTTGCACAGTTTATGTACCACAGACCAAATGATGTAGATAGGCATTTGTAGATAGCTTACCTGCATGAATCTCAACATCGACTTTGGTTGTGAAACGAAGAAGCATCATCGACATACAGACAACAGCCGTGAACTGCAAAGACAAAAATTTCAATAGATATGAATTTCTATTGCTAATAAATTTACTAATACAAACCAAAAGTGAAGGAGAATCGATGCAAATAGACAATGTATTTGAACGAAGAGTTCTAAAAAGGTTTTATATATATATATTATTATATAAGTACCAAGTGGACATATATATATATATATTTCTTTTTGGATAAGTTTTATTGACCATCTTCAGAAAGTTTGTTTTTCCAGGCAGTATAAATGAAAATAATTTATCAAGTTAAATATCATTCATAATTTCGTATAACACACTAATGGGTTGAGGAAAATATGGAATATAAAGTGATATGTTGGAGTGAAATAAGAGTGTGTGTGAGCTTTGAAAATGCTATTGAGAAATGAAGAAAATGCAACTACTGTATTGTATTTACTCTGATCGATTCACAAATCACCATTCCACAATAAAACTAACGCACTCATTGTATTGCTGAGCAATGTTCCTTCACCTTTACTTTATAAATAAATCTGCATTGGTTATCTACGTAAAGCTGGAATGTAATAAACAGATAAACCAATATAAATTGACTCAAATATTTCTTTGCCTACCAGAACATATTAGCACTACAGGAATATATACATCAAACACAGACACAAAACATGTCATGTTGGTACATTGAAATAGATTCCCTATGCTGAAAAGCAATCCCCTCACAAACACATAATCCATACCATCGACGATCCGCACTGTAAGGTGAGATTAGGGCCTGTACCAACAAAAAGAAGGTCATCACAATATTCCATTTCGTCGTGTCAAATGACAGATCCACACACCAAGCAGTGACAGACCCCTTCCCCCTCACAGAAATACACTAAAGCCTGTGTTCCACTAGGTGATTTTCACCATCGAACATTTGGTTATTTTAAAATTTCCATCAGAGATATTTTTGGAACCCATACAGATCCTTTAAAATAGAATTAAAGGACCTTTCTTATGATATATTACATGTCTGTAGTAAGCCGTTGTTGTCAGTTGTGATTATGGAAATCGACAGTAAAATCGGGTAGTGGAAACCAGCCTTAAAGCTCCATACCCACAAGTCGATTTTTGACCAAGTTGGCCGACTGGTCAGTGCTACAATAAGCCCATCCCAGTATACATCATCATCAAATTTTACCATGAAATTTCATATCAATTTCTTTCTGATTGAATCCCCAAAGATAGAAGTGTAAACCCAAATGAACCATGGTGGTTTGGTTGACAAAATTGCTCCTAAAATTTGTAAAATGCAGCTTTATATATTAGCCTTTTTCCCATAGGAACCAATGTTAAAGCCTGTCGGCCCAACCTATAATGTCCAAACCTATTTTCCCTAAAATGTAGCATTTTGATTGGCTGGCAAACCTAGAAATCTGTCAATTTGAGAAATTTATGAAATCATAATGTTTTATCAGTACTTGAGGATATAGAAAAACATAATTCTTTGTTATTCCAGTAAACTAAACTCTAGGAGACAAGGATGGCTTATAAGCTAATTTTGTCCAACCCTTGTCCAACCCTGGGGTATACCCAATGTGGGATGGGCTTAATTCTACTAGAATAATCAGCCGATTTTAGCACATATTAAGGTCACAAGCGACTTGCAACAGGATCACCAGTAAAGTCGCCAGACAAAATATCAAACATGTTGAATATTCCAAATGCCACCGGACTACTTTACTTGTGATTCTCTAACCGATCAATGGTCACCACTAAAGGCCATATTCCACTTTGCGGCGTGTACCATATACAGTACCTTCTTTTCAACCAACGTAAGTAGTGTGCATTTCAGATACCAACATGTTGGTATCCCCCACCGCAAGCAATCCAAAGAAAACCTTTATAAAATCTTTTGTGGTAGGACTTACCACATGCAAGTACTGCAAGTATTTCCTATATTCCTCCCCTGGATTCCACCTTGTGCAACCCTACAGCAAGGAAGTTTGCGTGTGTCATTTCATGGTACCAGAAGCAAATACTGCATAGTGGAATATAACCTTAAATCGCCTAGTGGGTATTGAGCTTACCTGCCTCTCCCTCACAGCGCGAAAGGCGTCAGGGCTGTCGGAGGAGCTGCTCCCCCCTGTACCCCCCATGTACCCCATGAGCAGCTCGGCCCTGGCCGGGTGAGCAGCTCATTGTTGGGGCTGTCAGTGGTCCTGATGGGGCCGGGACGACCGGGAGTATTGACCAGCCTAAACCCACCTCTCCCCTTATATGAAGAGAAATACCCCTTTTTCCAAGTCTGTCGGAATCGATTTGCAGAAATAGGCTGATAGACTCTGGGATTGACCTTACCTGCATGGAACTGTGGGTGTCAAATAAGTCTATGATACGAGTTTGGTGAGACCCATTTCCCATGGTTGCATCCCATAAAAGCAAAATAATTGCTAAATTGTGAAAACCGAATCAATAAAAGGTCATAAATATCTTCCAATATTTGTACTGCTTTGTCTTGAAATTTATGGAATATTCGTAGAATATTGTATTACTTTTTTATTATCGATTTGGCATTTACGCATCACCTATCCGTCCCAGCAGAATTTTTTTGGTTTAAATTGTGTTTCAAGCTTTACAGAAGTACCAGATAAGTTTGTGGTGTCACTACTATAAGTTGTCATTCAGACGTATGTAGCACATCTACAATGTTACATACCGATGTTTTTGTCTGTTTCCTTTTCTAACGTTAGGGTTAAAATGTTTATGTTAAAATGTCAACATTTCATCCTTTATTACAGTACACAATAATCCACCATGGTATCTCGACTACTTGATGTTATACCTCATACAGACGTGGTTTCCCAGTCTCAGGAGGTGGGCCATGCAGCATCACGAACTGCTTGATTAAAAATCCTTTGAGTCAAAGGTCTCTTCCAGGCGTGATACATTAGCCTGATGGCAGTTATTTTAAAGCAGTATGTGAAACTCATGGAAATGGGATTTCTGTTTTTTTTCCAGGTAGAAGGAAATATCTTTTGACATTTAGATGTATCCTGTTCATATCAAAAAGAAAGTCATAATTTCCGTGCGCGACATGGTACGTGTCAATCGCTGCAATGAGACGTTAATGTAAAATGTAACTCTGTACAGTGATCTGCAACATGTCCTTTGATATTCTGACATCTTAAAATGTACAGTTTTCTTTGGCTGTAAACGAGGATATGCTATGATTTCTTATGCCATCTGCCGTTATGTATCTTCAGGCGGGGTTTGGAAACCGGTTTCATGATTGACGTTCCAATGTCTGAATAAAGATTGAAAAAAATGGCATCTGCAGTCTTTTGGGGGCATTTTATCTTAAATTTGGATAAAGCAAATTCCCAAGAAGGTAGGCCCTACTCTTCCTTGAGAAAAAAACAATGTATACTGAATAATTGATACGTTTTTCTTTTCATATGAAACAATGAATCTATAGACATAGAATAAAAGCATGCATGACATCAAAAAAAACCATCAATACTTGCTCCAACTACATTGTTGTCACATTTCCTGCTGGTGAAATATAGCCCACTCAGCAATAGTTGTAACGCGTTTCTACATGCCATGTGTACCACGGTCAACAACAATTGATTCTGCGCTCTCCACCCCCTGACCAGTCAATACTGCTGATTGGTCACCTACCACTAGACCCTATGTAAACGTCTTGACCCTATGGTCAACAGGGTGATTGTTTCCTACCAGGTCTTTCAATCATAGCAACCGATCCATCGATTAGTTCAGTTATGCAAAGTTGCAAGATGCCACACTCTATCCCTGTTAATTTTAATGAAGGCGTCAAGAATGCAAGTTACACTATCTCAAGAATGCAAGTTACATTATATTTAAAATGTTAATAATGTCTAGGTCCAACTCTAAGGGGTGTTGAATATCACATCGTGTGTGTCTATGTGACTATAATGTTAAATTAGCCCAGCCCCTCGAAGTTTGGAACTGTTCTGAGTGAAATCAATCATCATAAAAAGACCAGCAAGGGTAAGATATTATCACCTCTTAAAACATCTAATGTTTTCCTGACCCCATACAATATTCATCTAGAACTCAAAGCTAACTGTGCACATAATGCACAAAGCATACCGCCTGTAATTCACAACCACACTAGTCTTGGTTAGTTTAGCACACCTTCCCCGAGCCACCGATCGGTCCCCAACAACAAGACCCCACGCAAACATCTCACAGGCAATTTGTCCGAGCAACAGCTTCCGACGAGGCTATTCATAGCACTTGGGGCCTGTGGGCGGAACCTGAGAATTGCAAGTAATAGCGAGTAATTGGTGGGGCACTACCCCCACAGAAGAAAAGGTCAGGACACACATGACCAGTGTGGGTAATGAAAGGGGGAGTTGTGGGCGAGCAGCTCGGTCTGAGGAGTCAATGTGTCGCGAGCTGCTCAGAATACAAATAAGGTGGTCAGTAAAAGGGGGTGGTTATAAGGTTTGATGGACACGCAACAAATGGTCAAAAGGTGTTATTTTTCATTGCATAGGTGTTTGATGCCAGTTTTACCTTACAAACCAAATAGCAGGGAAAGTATGTTTGTTGTGTAGTTGGGCATTTATCCTTAACCTTTCAGGGATATGGAGTCTTCCATTAAGAAGTTGTGTATATTTGCAAATCAGACCACCCACCCCTAACCTTTGGCCCCTTTGGCTAACCAAGGCATTAGATCTATATAAGAATGTACTTTTTTATTTTTTATTTTATGTGTATTGAACCACATTAATTTTATAAATGATCTTCTATGTAGGTAGAACAAGTAGGAAAAATATTACAGTATCACAAACAAACAAATTACATTATAGTGTCAGTAGTATGTCAATTTGACTTACATTTTCAAAAATTACAGTTCCCCCTCCCTCCTTGGTGCATATACTTAATGGAACGCCACATTTTCATCGAAAGTATCCATTCTGTCATAGTACAGTTTCTATAAACTTATGAGATCAGTCCTCCCTATAGGGATATTCTAGTTCAATTCCTGTTTTATGAATATTGGCTTTCCTCAATGCTCTCTCTCCTCTGATTGCCTCGTTCTAATATGATGGAGAACTAAACCAGGGATATTGCTATATAAAACATATATCGTCTATGGGCTGGGATCTGCGTAATCACATGTGATGTTATGTCTGCACAGTATAATGTTTTTATTTAATTTCACTGCTTGCACTGACTCTATTCCCACACTGCTTCACAACCTAATATCATTTCTAAATTAGGTCTACCCCTTTCTCTTTGTCTGACTCCATATATACTTAAGCATGTTTTAAAAAGAAGCAATCTCAATATGATAAAAACAATAATTGCCTCAAAGAACAGAAAAGATGATAACTATGAGAGATGACGCTTTTTGTGTGTTAACGTAAAACACAGGAGAA
This sequence comes from Lepidonotus clava, assembly GCA_936440205.1. Classification (NCBI taxonomy): domain Eukaryota; kingdom Metazoa; phylum Annelida; class Polychaeta; order Phyllodocida; family Polynoidae; genus Lepidonotus; species Lepidonotus clava. Next base: position 10,005,621 of record OW387142.1, on the reverse strand, counting down.
AAGTAGATAATAAGGTTTTGATAAACATAGAAGGTGTGCCAAAATGAGGAAAAAAGAATAAGTTAGCTTAAGCCCTGTTTCCACCAAACGACATTTTCCTCAAGACAGCCTAAGACTTGGAAAGATTTGGAAATCGTTGATGGTCTTTTGGAAAATCGTTCAGTGGAAACACAAAATCTTGTGAACGACTGCAAACGACATTTTCTCAAGACAAAAGTGAATGATTCACCAACGACCAAATATCCAACCTGTTTAATATTTTTGGACGACTGTAGCTCACGATTTCATTCCAGGGCAATTAAATGCAATTAAATCCATTGTTCCCTGTGTTTCCTGGTTCTTGTCGTTGGAAAAGATCGTCCACAATGCCCAGAATCGTCCAAAAATTGTCGTTCAGTGGAAACAACAATTTGTTCATTTGTGAACGACCAAAATTAGCAAAGATTTTCTTTTTCTGAAGTCTTTCATGGTCGTTAGGAACTTTCCATGTAAGTCGTTCGGTGGAAACCCGGCTTAATACATCGGTGTGCTTACTGTAAGGAGAAAATGCCACCTCTTGTGTACGAATCTTCCAGGCAAAAACAATGTCGGGGTAAATAAAAAAACCATGTAAAATTACATCAACTTTTTAAGATTATAATAGTATATCAGTGGGAAATTCTTTTGGAAACGTCAACACTGGAAAAGTTTGTAGCAGCCTTCGATCTGCAGCTGGGTATGCATATAGTCTTGATAATTCGATATGCCTTGTACTTGCCGAACTTGAGTTGAGAAAAATAATTGTCTCATTATTTCTTTCCATTGTTACTTTGCTTCAGGCGTGGGCGGGTAGCTGGCAATTTAAAAGAATCCTGCCACCGCCAATAGCGTGTACACCTTTCTACTGCTGCCTACACACGCACTGAATAGTTTTAAAGCATAAAAGATCCCATGATTACCAAATCAAAGCATTAAATCACGGCAAAGTCGTCCATTATTCGTATAATTATTCTATCCTCTTCTAGCAAAATGTAGGAAAACAAAAATTAAAGAGCACAAATCAAAGAATTACAAATTGTAGTAGTAATATTTCATTTTCCTTACCGAGCAAATGCCTAAATATTTGAATAAAGCCTGCAATAGAAGTCTTTAAATTTAAACACAAAGCATACAGTTCCTGGTGTAGAGCACCTCACAATGTTATTGATCACCAGAACCTCGGCAGAAGCAAATGTTCGGTAACTAAATATCTGAATATTTACTGAAATAACCAAGAATTATAAGTTTCTCTATCCCCAAGTACTGATAAAATATAACGATTTCTCAAATTGTACCAATTCATAGATTTGAAAGTTTGCCCTTTCATTAGCCACACTGGTCATGTGGGCCCTGACCTTTTCTTCTCTGGGGGTAGTGCCCCACCAATTACTCGCTATTACTTGCAATTCTCAGGTTCCGCCCACAGGCCCCGAGTGCTATGAATAGCCTCGTCGGAAGCTGAAGGTGAACATTAGTTCCTAAATGTGAACCAACCTTAAATAGAGGTTCTTTTGTCATTAAGGGAGTCTTGGATAAAAAGCCTTACTTCTGTTGAACTGAGTTGCTGTATGAGTATGGGGTTATTACTTCCTAATTAAATTAACTAACACTTGGCCCAGCATAGCACGAAAGCCAGGGAGATCAGGGAACACAGGGCTCAGTTCAGTGACAGTTCATCATTGACTACAAACCAACAACTTTTAATACATGACTTTCCTCTAAACCTTCAAAAGAATAGATGGGATATGACCTAAGAGTATTGGTTTACTTAATTTGGATTATTATCTAGGAAGTACCTCCCAGTAAGTGACACTAAACTAGCTGTAAAACATATATAGCTTGGGTATATCAGGGAAGGTTTCACTTAAGGTAGCTGACGTCATGATAATATTCTTGTATGTCATAATATTCATCACCAAATTATCATAATGTACTAATTAGATCTTTCAACACTTGGCCCAGCATAGCACGAAAGCCAGGGAGATCGAGGAACACAGGGCTCAGTTCAGTGGGCAGTTCACCATTGACTATGGAATATCAATTCATGAATACAATGTTTCTCTTAACCTTCAAAAGGAAAGGTGGTATATGATGGTAGCTGATGTTATAACTCCATGTCCTTGTATGCCATATTCATCACCATAATATTTTATTTTACTGATTAAATTATTCAACACTTGGCTCAGCATATCACTAAAGCTAGGAAAATCAGCGAACACAGGGCTCAGGTCAGTGAGCAGTTTACCATTGGCTATGGAATGTCAATTCTTATAAGCTTTATTCCTCCTAACCGTCAAAATAATACATGGTATATGACAGAAGCTGTATGTCATATTCATCCCCCCAGTGCCATAATGTACTAATTAGATCAACCAACACGTGGCCCAGCATAGCACTAAAGCCGGGCAGATCAGGGAACACAGGGCTCAGTTCAGTGAGCAGTTCACCATTGAGCAGCTCGTGGGCCTCCCTGAGGGGCTCAGATAGGCCCATTGCCCGCCGCCCCGCCAGGTTATCTCCCCCCAGCACTTCATTAGGCCGGCCCATCCTTATTGAACCAGCCGCGACCATTTGTTTTTATTGCCCCTCCTGCCGGAATGGGCACAGGCGAGCTTTAATCTAGCCCACCCTGACTTCTGCTCTATACAACGGGAATCAGGCCCACGCTTAATTTCATGCCTTTAGAGGAGTTCTTTTTGGCATTGTTCAGTATTGTATTGGCATCATTAGGACTTCAATTGAAAGGTTTGAAAAGATTACTTACATGTTGAATTCTAAAAAAAATTATATCAAGTCACTGTTGCGATGAACATCGATACTTTTGACACTATTGCAATATATAACCGGTGAATGGGCTAGATTTTTAGATAGAATCTAATGCAGGAATTGGAAACTATTTTTGTAAAATTATTTTGCAAGCCATATTATGGCTAGAAAAAAAGGAAATGGAAACTAATTTAGAAAATAATGGAAACTCCTCCAACAGAGGTGTCTCCATAAATGGATAAAGTACGTGTTTTCCACAACAGCTTTACCTATGGCAGTGCCATAGAGACGTTCCCATCAGCACCCCGTGCCATTGGGAACACCCCAGTAAAGAAAGCTCCCAACACAACAAACCAGAGGAGCTTTTCCCATCCATTTTGTATGTCTCAGGGAGCCCCTCACAGCTGCCACTTTATGTAGACTGGTGCATTTATTGTGTGTGTCAGGAGGGGCCCCGGAACAGGTTCTGTCTGAATGGTCACGGCTTCCGCCACTAAATGTCCTCGTGGACGTAAGGGGCCCGCGGAGCAGGTATATGAAATATGCAGCACAGAACAAGCTCAATATTGTCTCAGATGCTCTGGCCTTGGCCTTTTGTTGAGTGGCAAAACAGTCAACAGTCAACTCATGCAGCTATGTTTAGAGGGGACGCCTTTCACACGTTAAAACGGAGTTGCTCATATGGTGCATTTAAACGTATTTCTCTTTAGGCCCTATACATATCTGTGGGCTAATGAAATAAATTGGAAAATATTCTTTTGTTTTGCATTCATAATACTTGAGGGATATTTTCCAGCATTGTAATTCTAGTATTTTAATGAGGTATTATATGCACTACGTAGACAGATTTTTCGTATTGAAAATAGATTACGCAAATGAATAACGATGGAAAAAATGAAAGTATTAATTGAACTGAGCCAATATTATAAAGGTCCTTAGGATGATAGAGCTACGTGCTCTATAAGACGTAGAAAGTGAACGGTATGTCCTATGTATTGTAAAAACTTCATGATTATTGTAATAACTCTGAAAACAAAGGGAAACATTTAGAATTGTTACGATTAAAAGCCTTCAAAGAGAATAGCCCATTAGTGCTAATACTAAGGGAATCAAGTCATCAAACCAAAGGTAACGTTAGGTCAGCCAGATCGACCTTTATACCTACCCCTGAGATTTACATATGGTAGCTAGGCAGATTTCTTTCACCTTGTATAAGGTATATTGCTCAAATTCACCTTACATTGCGTGTTAGACTTGCCAGGGGTCAGATGACACAGAGATCATTAATTACCGCTGTCCCCCGCCCAAACATAGGCTGATATGTTGACTGGGGCCATTAGTGATGATACCAGGACGAATGGCTTATTGAATGTGTCATCAAAGAGACGCCAGGCTGCTGGTCTACCTTGCATAATGCAACGGAGCACGCCCAACCGGCCATGCATAATTCACAAGGGACAGCTCTTTGCCTCCGCCCCACTGCAAAGACAGAGATTATATCTCCCGGGGGCCGGACCCGCAGGTCGGGCATGCCTTGACTACAGCCGATATGCACATGCCATACAGCTGATGGTTGAGGCTATGGGCGATGGGCGGTTGGAAGGGGAAAGTACAAGGCGAGATAGTAGGCGGTGGGATAGAAGAAATAGGTGAGAGGTAAGAAATGGGTGACCAATGGGGGCTGGAGGCAATAGGCTACACACAGAGACATCAGAAGTAGACATTGGTGGGAGAGCTGCAGGCAGATGAAATCGGTGTGTGGCCATAGATTGGAAGTAGTTGGTGGAGGGGCGCTGGGAAAAACACTTGATTGGATACAAAATGGGGATGGCAATGGGTGGTACTCTGTTAGATGTGATAGAGGTTGTAATGTCCAGGCAAGGAAGTAGAGGTAGACAGCCACTAGCAGTGTAACTGGGGAGCTGGTGATTTAAGTCGCCAGTGTTCAAGTAAAAAGTTGAAGAAGGCCATCTGTTTACAGACACTGTAAGCTTTTGATGCTGGAACTACAGCCAAAGAGTTTTTGCGATACAAGTATTTTAGTCGTCATTTGAAGATTTGGTTTAGGAGGTATTTTGCAAAATCTAGATAGCCTTGAATGACTTTAGTATTTCAAAGGTTGGCCGAGCCATAAACAGCCCTACATCAGAAGGAAAAATTGGTATAAAGAATTACGATGAATGAGAAATACAAATTTGGTTATGTTTTATTTAGATTTATATTAAACCTTGTGGGTACCTTCAGAAGCCTTGAGGTGATATATAGTTACAGAGACAGTGTGTGGTTCTTTTTGGAGCCAGCAGCGGTTTTGAGAGGGAAGTTTTTACATGGGCTAGTATGTGAGTGGTCCTTGAAGTAGGAACTTTTTGGCTTCTGGAACATTGGCCATTTTCTTACAAATGAGGGGATTCAAAGACGCTGTGGATACAGTAAAGGATACACTGGATAAGTTTGGGAAGCAGTGAACAGATTTACGAGGCACAGTATAGCGTCCCTGGGGGTCAGAAGCCATTGACTGGTTCCAGAAAGGCAGTAGTTGTAACTTATCAGTCAAAGGTCAGTTTCTGTAAGCAGTGTGTTCTTGTAGGAGGACACCAATGGGCTTTGGTGGAGAGGCGGTGGGTGGCAGGCCATAAAACGTATGAAAAGGGGCGGCCGGAGATGAGAGGCAGTAGGGCACAGGGCGATTGCAAGCAGAGGCTTTATGAGTCTGGCCTCGGGCTCGCTGTTCGGCCAGCCGCATCTCAGGGACTGACTAATGAGCCTAACATGGCCGCCGGAATCACTGCCCCTGCCGCCCGCCCAACATAAAGTGTAATATGTCAGCACTGCTAACGGCTACCATGGGAGTAAAAGCTCGCCCAAGCAAAGTGCTTTCTGTAAGCATCCTATGATGTAGCATGGACTGGCCCCATCAACCGTGTTACCTTTATGAAAGGGGAAAACCCGCCCCAAACTAATCTGTATTACCACATTATAGGATCATGTTTGCCGCGGAGTCCATCCTCACGCTAACCAAATCCAATAAGGGGAGGCGGATGGTATGACCAAACCGTGCCCATATATTGGCCGGCTGTACAGTTTTAAAGCCCATTGCAGTAAAAACCCCTCCTTACCTACTTCTGGTATGGTCAGGCTATGGGCAGCCACTAACAGGTTCAATTTCCCTCCCTCTCAGGCTAATGTTTTTTACTCTCCTAAACAACTGCAACCCATCCCATTACAGGTAATCTTTGGATTCTGGTTTAAGAATGTTAGCTTTTATTGCAATTCTACTATAGCTACGCTCCATCTACCAAATCATCTGTATAAACCAAGTCTCTTTCCGTATCCTACCGGCAAAATTTCAATTACCATTTAGTAGGCTCTATATTGAAATATTTAAGGTGTTTGCAGTAGTAACACTCATTGATTCATAATTTGGATTACACAGCCTCCAAGGACTTGTCCTAAAATGTGTTTGCTCTCAAGTTGAAGAGCAATATTGCTGGCATAGCTATGTAATTATTCTGCCATTTTTGCCAAATGAGGTATTCATTTTCGGTAAGCTAATCTCTGAGATGAAGTTAAAAGGTCTTTTCCAGTTCACGCATTGTACTGCCACTAGCCATGAGTGTGAACGATGAATGGATGACGTACACAGATATAGCTGGGGGAATGAATAATCACATCTAGACTTCCCTAATCAACCAATGATTCTTAAATTCCGTTTGACGTGCCAATGAGGTGGCCATTGAAGCATATCTCTACCTGCACCAGGCCTGCATGCCCCCAGGCCGTGAGTAGTGTGCTGTCTGTAACACGTTACCAGCCAATGGTCGGCGGGTAATGCCCCATTACCACAGGGCGATTTTCACCAAATCGGCCTATTGATTGGTGCTAAAATCATCCGAATATACTAGAACAATGAGCCTACGTAAGTACCAATTGAGATCAAGCATTTACATTACGCTACAGTATAGGGACAGGCTATTGTGATGAACGGCTATTCATCCGAAATACATAGAGGTCAAAATAATAGAAATAAGGTAATAGTAGAAATATATGTAAGAGAACGAAATATATGTAAGAGAACGAAATAGATGTAAAGGAACGAATATGTAACGAAAGTATAGAAAGCCTGAAAAAGAGGCACGAATATGTAAAAGAACGAATATGTAAAGAACGAATATGTAAGGAACGAATATGTAAGGAACGAAAATGTAAAGGAACGAAACCCGGAAATATGTAAACCGGAAGTGAAATGTAAACCGGAAACGGAAAATATAAACCGGAAGTGACGTCAGTTGTAGGTCACGTGACCGAAAGCAGCCAATCAGGGCTGACCTCTCTAGTATATAAAGGGGCGGTGAGGCCCGAATAAACAGAGTTCTTTAACAGTTCTCCTGGTGTCCAGACGTGTCCTCTTTCCTGAAACAACCGCTAAAGATGAGCCGATCAGAGTAATTAAGCAGAAGTTGGGACAAAACAGTCGAAGCTCGAGATAGGTAGTAGAAACACAGGGTAAGGGGCCCGACGGCCCGAAGAACGAGGAACGAGGGAACGGAGTAAGGCACGAAGGCCCGAAGTAAGTCCCGGAAGCCGAGGCGTAGCATGGCACGAAGACATGGGGAACGGAACGAAGGAGCAAAGTCCGCGGGGACGAGGGCGCGGCATGCTCGGCCCCACGCTACCAAACAATAGGCGACCGTCGGCCCGTCGCCCCCGCGGACCGGAACTCAGGGGTGGACCGCCCGGTCGGGGTGAATGCTGGTCTGGGAGATAGAGCGAGACGAACCCCGGCCGACCCGTACCCCTACCATAATTTCCCTCCCCCGCAGTCCTCCGTTGACATCGAGTGCCGATTCCCGATCGATTCGCTCAGCCCCCCCTCGTGCGCGAGGCACGACTCTAGAAACACATCTCGGTTCTTGGCCCGGATTCCCCGTCCGCCCCGAGACCCGAACAACCCCCACGTTCCTCTGTTGTAAGAATCGGCAACCCCGACTTACCAGAGAACGTCACACTATCATAAGTATCAGTTAGTTTCAGCCCTGATAATTTGGCTTGAAGCCCCATACCCAATGGGTTGAACTGGCAACCAAATAGGCCAATAAAACCAGAGGACTTTTCGTTTTTAGCACCGACTCAGATCACCTAGCAGCATGTGATATTGCAAAGTACATTTCTGATATGAATCAATACTAAAACGGCCGACATTGTTCTGCTAGAATCAGCTGATTTTAACACCAATCAATTGGTCAACTTTGTCAAAATCACCTAATGGTTATGTGGCTTAAGCCTCACACACACTAGGATGAATCAGTGCACAAATCGGCCAACTATATTTGGCCGATTTGTGCACTGATAGTACCAAATGAATCAGCCGATTTTTGCGCCAATTGGGATCACCAATAAGTATGCAACACCGAAATGAATATGTTTGATAAGAATCAGCCTTAAAACTCAACAGATTCTTCAGGTAAGATTGGCCAATTTTGACGCTGATCAGTCGGCCAACTATGTAAGGATCGTCTAGTTGGTACAGGGCTTACCGCTATCTGCTGGGCGCAGTGCTGGGGAGTGAGCAGCTCCCTGGGGCCGGCATTTAGGCCCTGACAGGAGCAGCTCAGCTGTCTGCAGGGCACAATTACAGGGGCTGGAGATGGGGACACATAGATACGAACATGTGGCACGTCATCTGTGACTTGATTGGACATATCCCATAGGAACTGTGAAAAATAGGTTAATACTTATGACAAATACAGATGAAATTTGATGTAAGAAAACTTTCTGTAAATATGATCTAATGTTTGCTGATTGAAATTCGTTCTATACATTTTGAAAACTATTGTAGCATAAGGTCAACTAATATATTGTATTTCACTTCAAACAAGAAACAGGTATTTAGTGTGATGTGTGATTGTATAACGTTATACTCTTTGTGCTTTCTTTGCCTAAATTTTCTTGTACTTCTATATTTCTATATATAGGATCTTGTACTTTTATATGCCTTTGGCCCAGCTTTGTGGCTACGTACTTGTTTGATCATCAGGCATATTGAAGGAAGCTAATTATGGAACACATTCTTTTCAGAATATCCCTTCCATCCTAAGGCAATACCACTCAACACTCTTCACTGTGCAATAGATAAAAGCTCATTCTGTGATATGAAAAATTCCTTCCTTTTCAATCATATTTCTATAGAAACATAGGATTTGCCGAGTCAGAAGAGATGAAGTTACCTGCTGTGGCCAACATGGTGTGCTTACACGGGGCAAACAGTGGGGTGTATATTGGCTGAGGCATGGGGCGGGCGCCTCCCTCGGCGACAATACAATGTAATTACATATCTCATTACGGCTTCATTACGACCTGAGACGGAGGGATGAGGTAGTGCTTCTCACTGATCTTGGTAGAATTCAGATCTGCTGTGAAAGATGATATGTTTACTAGTTTAGGCTATATGGTGAATTCAGGGGTCTGGAGCCAAACGTCCTTATTACAAAAACATTTTTCAAGATGTAACATTTTTAAACCTAATGTAATACTGGAAGGAAAATGGTACATGGCTTAAAAAGCAATCAAAAATTACGCGGAACCAAGTTTATAAACAATCTAGAATTAGTAATCCATGACCTAAAGAAGCAAAAAATGTCACCATAATTATAGAGGGGCAAAATTATGTCTTACCTATCAGAATTCGAGCAATTGACAGTAAATTTAAACAGATGTAAAGCTCTAGGTTGCTGATTTTAGTTTTACTAGTAGTTGTTTCCTACCTATCACTATTATATATTGTTGGACACCAATTGGATTGAATAAACCTAAATTGTAATTATAACCAGCTGCCATTCTTACTCATTTTCATTATAAATATCATCAATACATACAAAAAATGATAATAGTTGCCAAGATAATTATAACATTATCAAAAAAGAGAATTGTTTTGTGGTCGGACAACTATGCAATATCAAAGTATAGGCCTATACACAATATTCCTGGTAACAAGTATACCTTTGTTTCGTCGTTATATAGTAATCTGGATGCATTCAATTCTCTGTATTCTTTATAACAACATTCTGCATACGCGGACAGTTGGCCGTGAGAAACCCATCCTGTATATCTTTTCAAGGATGAGCGGAACTCTGGAATAACTGTTTTATATTGTCCACTGGATCCCAAGGGACAGCCGGCGTGTGCAGACCCTAGAATGGTCCTATGTCACACGCAGGGTGCGCGCACTTCACTGCGCGCACCCTGCGTGTGACATAGGACCATTTGTCGGCCTGGGCCCACCCAAAGGAAGCCTGTATACATTCCACAAGGCGATGTTCACTATCTGTAATTTTGCTATATAAAATGGTATTTGAACCCTTATATACCACATCTCATTTGATAAGAAATATGAAATCCTTTCTGGTGATACCTGTATATTTAATTGTTCTTGCCATTGGCTGAAATCTTGAATGCAATTGGGAAGTCAAATACAGCCTTAAATCCTATATTCCACTAGGTGATTTTGATTATTTGGAAGTTAGCAATTTCTAAACTGATATCAGAAATATGAAAGGCGGCATTGCATGCTACATATCATTTGAAGGGGAATATGAAATCCTTTCTAAGAATATATAACATGTCTAGATATCAATCGTCATTGCCATGGGCAATTTCTGAAATCGTGAGTAAAATCGGATAGTGGAATACCCCTTTACGCTGAGATAGGTGCTGTCGTGGCGATATAATTGAGCCACATCCTCGCCAAGCACAGTCAGAATGGAGAGGGATCTGAGGAGTGAAAGGTGGGGCAATTGGCTCAAAGTCCGCGCCATATCTCCGCATCAGAGCAGGGGAAACAGACTATCAGTCAGTCTGGGGCAGGGTAATAGGGAAAGGATTTGCCCGAGAAATTGGGAGTTTTTCTGCTTTATGTCTTCTGATGCAGGCTGGATGGAGTTTAATTCTTCTACTGTGGGAGAGCTCCTATCCAATTAGAATGATATTCATACATGTGTCTTTGTATTTCGGGAGATTAGGGGGGGACGGTTATGGTTAGGTTTAATGGATTGTGCAACACCCCCCTTTGGCCAATTGTCATTTAGACGAACATATTGCGTGTAAAGTTTCGGATTTCATACCTTTAACACATCAAGAATAAGTCGTAAAATGTTGCCTTGTAGCACTTACTCTTGATGATAAAATTTCAAGCAATTTATTGCACGGTCCTATTAGTGTGGTATGTGCACCCGCACGGCTGACGAGCAGTGCACATAATTAAGGGACAGTGCGTATTGACAGGCTGTAAGTACCGCTCCTCATTATTAGTTTTTTAAGAGCTTTAGAGTCTTCTTATATTAGTACAAGTTCAGGCACATTACTACCGCTCCCCGTTTTGTCTGTAGTGATCAGGGCAACCGCCGGTTGTGCCTTCATTGGATATATAAACCATATCTAAGGACCTTTCCTGATAACTAGCTATTGTACATGTTTCCAAAACTTTTTATGCAATGTTGCAAAACACATGTTTATCATTAGTGTTGCACTAGGCTAGCTGGACCATGTATAGTAAAACTCTTCGTTGGTCCAATGTGTCCATATCAGCCCCAGGCTTAATAGGCATGAGCCTGTCATCAGTATATGATTCGTTCACTCTGCAACTAACAATTGTATTCAAGACAGGGTGCCTCTCACTTCTCACCAACATTCACAGGTCACGGTATTGATCACTTAATCGTGTTTTTAAACTCAATAAAAAAAACTTTATCCCAACCGTTAGACCCATCTTATGACGGCTTCAGAGGGTCAGTCAGTCCTTGGATGACGGCCATTCATTTATCATATGGTCACTGAAGAGCGCCTCATACATGGATCTTTAAAATAATCCAAATCTGACTTTTGCGAAGCTAGTCAAGATAATTTCGGAGGCATCGTTTCACCCCCCCCCCCCCCCCAACAGATGTGGATACAGAATCACTTAAATAGGACTCAAAACAATGTTCCCTGATATTTTACCAGGATGCATTCAGTAATGACAGATTGGAACTATTTCTAGATCAATTAGTAATATGCTCAGTCAGCATTCAGCCTGTTACTGAAACATGTGTTGTTCAAAGTTTTATCAGCCGCCAACTGTTATTTACTCTGTACAAGAATATAACCTTGACCTGCATCGGTCTCAAGTTATCAAGTACAATACAATTATATTTTACTTTGTCATATCCCTGTTCAAAGCGAATCTTCTAAAATTATCGTATCTATTTATGTCTTTTAACCATAGCCGATAGTATCCTGATGCATAATCATTAAAGGCTATATCCCACTATATTTTGCTCGTGATTGGAAATTGACTTGCGGTGCTAGACCCCACCACTAGTAAAACCGGGCACCGCGAGGTGGAATATAGGGCTTCACTTGCAGTCGTCCTTGTGTTGTTACTTGCGTTGGGTCAAGGCAAGGAACACCACAAATGATTTTATATAGGTTTCTATGGATCACTTGCGGTGGCAGAAACCAACACGTTGGTATCTGAAAGGCAAATTACTAGCGGTGGCAAAAAGGACAACCGCAAAATTAATGGTCCCCCACCGCATAGTGGAATATGGCTTTAAGTAGTTAGTCGTGAATTTGTTATAAACGTGTTTTAGCGGAGGAGTGATGCTGAAGATAAGGTTTTTTAAGCAGATCAAGTGTTAGCCATGCACAAAAGCAGGTTTTTCATCTGGTTTCTAATAGTCACTTGCACATGCCCATCTAGGGATGGACAAGATGTGTCAGGGCAGTTTGCCGAATTCAGGCACATGTACTTACAATTAATCTATGCATCTTATTGAAGGTTATTTTGTTTGTTCATGCTGGAGTACGTATTCAATTGCCCTCTTACATTTCAAAAACTCCCTGACCCCCACCTCCCTTTTGGTGGGGACTTGGCACAGGGAAATTCAAAATGCCGATATTGCTTTCCCAAATAATAATAATAATAATAATACTATGACGATATTGCTTTCCCAAATAAAAATCAATTAAAAAAATAAAAGTAGTCCAGTATCCGCCCCTGCTGTATATATATGCGTTAACAATGCTGTCAGGGGCGGATCCTGGAATTCTTGTAGGGGGGGATCCGCCTATATTTAAAAAAAACCCCACATATCCCGATACCCCCCAGTTTTACATCGAAATGTATAATTTGAACCCCCCCCCCCCCCAAAAAAAAAAAAATGGTGCGAGGGGGGGGGGGGGGGGGGAGGAGTGCCCACGTCCCACGCACTCTCTCAAAATCCGTCCCTGATATTAGTATTTGGGGGGGGGGAGGGGGGAAATAAAAAAAATAAAGAAATAGGGGACAGGGCGCACACACTATGCGCCCCCTCTAAAACCGTCCCTGTCTATAATTGTTTGAGGTTGTTCACGTATTAACAATGCTATAAGTGTCTTAACAATGCCCCATTTGGTTGAGGTTGACCTACCACGGAGAAGAAGGCAGAGAAGACGACGCTCTTCTTGGTCCCGAAGCCGCAGCAGTGCCCCCGGCACATGGCCGCCACCCGCGCCACCCGGCGGACCAAGGAGGAACCACGCCCTACGTACGGCCGGTCGGCATCGGAACGTCACTGAAATATATATACTCATAGATTATGATCTATGATAATTGGAAAATATGGATTTAATTGAAGAAGGGGATACTGTTTACGTGATTTATAATTCTATATAAAGACCCCACCCCCTATACCTTCATCATTGTCCTGCCCCCTCAGAAACTGGTGAATAAAATGGCTGTTATTGCCACGGAGGGCAATAATGCCTATCAGTAAATGAAAACGCCAATTTGTGTGCTTTCAGTAAAGATTTTCAACATGTTTCTGTGTAATTGATATAGAATAAATCAAGTACAGACCACGGGAGCACTCAGCAATTGTTATTGCCCGGTTTGCACACACTATGTCCCATACTAAAGCCCTCGATGATATGTGCAAACCGGGGCAATAATAATGGCTTTGTGCCCCCTTGGTCTGTACTATGTATTTATGTGCTATTTCAGGCATTGAGTTACATTGAAAGTATATCAATAATGGACAAATCAATAAAATCAATAAAATGACAAATCATAGGCTAATTGCCTTGTATTTAATTTGGGTGCTTTTCGACACCAGTTTTGTCAATTTAAAGCACATGTATGATCCAATATGGGAGGTTTTGCTTGTCAGTCCCTTGTACAACCAGGTCAAATAAATTTTCAGTACAGCAAGGTGCGATCCCGCTCATACCATCATGCACGCTATGTATAACTCTATGTGTACCAACTGGTCTCTGAGATGAGAATACAAATGCATTAACGATCAAATTCTGAGCATCTGCATTAAAAGGCGGTGATCATAAACTGTTTGAGGAGTAGAAGCCTTCATGAAATCATTGAACGAACTTCCGTACACAACAGCTTCATGTAGGTAGCACTTGTTTACCTGCTTAATATTTGAAATTCAAATGCACCTAGCCGCACCAGTCAATTCACGGGACCATTATCACGCACTGTTGTTTGAAATTCAAAACGAAGAATCGTCAATACCATATTGGTGCAAAATCTATGCAAAGTCAGACATGGTTCTCCCATATTCTAGACGTGTTAACAACTCAATAATTGGAGCTTTTAGCGATAACAGCGTTACAAAAGCTTGAAACTCCCGGGATAGTTTTTTTTTTAGGAAAGACTCAGTACTATTGGACTATTTTGCTGAACGAGTTTACCAGCCAATTTTATCGTTTTGCAAAACATGTGTGCAGTGAACAGTTGTAATAAATAAAAACTTTATAGTTGCAAGTGAACCCATCTACCCGAAACTATTCATTAACTTCATTAAAATTTTGTTTGGTTTATTCTAGATACCCTTTCAAATTGGTTTTATTTTTGTCTTCGGATGAACAGGGCCCTGATTGATCATGAATAAAGCTTAAAGGGAGTCAAAAGCAATGTTGGGTCAAAATTTTGCAAATTTAGTTAACTATCGAAATATGTTCTACGGCCATATCCTAGGCCTGTAGCAAAATATAATGTGTGAATACAGATTAAAACTACATTTATATACATTAAAACACGTCCCCAGGCAATTTTGGTGATGCACCAAAATTGGTTTGTTTATGAACATTGACTATTATGGAATTAAAGTCAACTTAGAGCTAGTTAACATAATTTATACTGTAACAATGGCTAAATTTAGACTCTTAGAATGTGTTTTTATAGTTATCTAAGTTTGCCAAATTTTGTCATAATTTGACACAACATTGCTTTTGCCTTCCTTTAGATATACAAAGTACCTCATCGCCTTTTAGTACGGGAGGTTTTGAATTTAATGGCAGCCTAGACTGTGTAAAGCCACTCTAAAATGAGACGTCTCTTCTGGGAGACACTGTTTAGCACCCCGTCTCTTTCTATGGAGTTTTTTCTTGGGACAGAGTAGTCTCACCCACGGGACTGGTTCTCTTTATTGAGGTAATGTGGAGGGTGCACATAAAGGCCTTGTGTTGTTGGAAATTGGCCTTATTGTGAAGGTACGAAGAACTGGTGGACGCGGTCTGGGATGGCTAGGACACCAATACAAACTGTACCTATTTTATCAGACACGTTCATTTTATATACATCGTGGTAACTCGATTATATACATATATAATATATATATATATATATATATATATAAATTAATTTTAATATGTTGTAGATTTTTACCTTTGAGTAGTATAGGGAAATAGTGATTTTAAGGCGTGGGACCACATTTCCCTCAGCCAACGAATTATCTTTGATGCTAAAGATAACTATTTAATACTAAGCTATTTAGTACTAAGCTATCATTCTTGGCATATACATGCATCACCACACACTCTAAAGCCCCATACCCACTAGGCGATTTTGTCCAGAGTAGGCTGATTATCGGTGCTAAAATCAGCTGACTCTACTCTGAGAGTCGGCCGATTTTAGTGCCAATCGAGATCAAACATGCACATTTCAATATATCATACTAACAGGTGATCATAAGAGTCGGCCGATTCTGCCAGTCGCCGGTCGCCAGTCGCCGGTAAGATTGCCTAATGGGTATGGGGCTTAACTGTTCAGCTTAAGGTGCAAGCATACGTGAACGCGTACCCAAACCAGCGGGCTATATTTATGACACATAAACCGGCTGCATGTATAGAACAACCCCCCTTTGTTGTCCCAGACTCAGTGCTCCCCTCTATTCCCCATGACCTCCTTGTGCCTTCAGTCAGGGATCCCTCCAGGGTCCGGCCATATTGCCCGCTGTGGTCCTACCTCTTTGTACCTTATTGGGGCGGTGGTCGGGGCACACTCACCAGATGGGCCTCATCCCCACTGACCAGCCTCCGGGAAGTGGGGTGCAACATGGCACAAAACATCTCTTTAAATTTAACGAACTTCTCTTTAAATTTGTTCTACAATAGTGTATATTACTAAATCGAATTTCGTAAAGTAATACTTAATATCTTTTTTCTTCAGATAAATTACTATAATCCCCGTGCGTTACTTCATATTCAGCTTAGCCTGAACGTCTCACATTCCTATAATTTATCCTTGAGACAGGAGGTGCTCCAGGGGGCACCTATTGATCTTATGAATTTGAATAGGATCTTGAGACTTATAGTGCAAAGAATACCGAATCCTATACACCAAGAACCTGTGGTTAGTTGCTTACCACTCTAGGAGTGAAATGCATGACAAATATGCCAGATCTAAATCCAATGCCCCAGGAAGAAACCAGACAAGCAATGGAAAACAGATTCTTTGAATTGATACACCAATAACATAACACTGCCATATCTCTATTCTAGGAACAATTTCCCATTATTGACCTCCGAATAGCTCTCTTGACACTTGGCCCCCCATAGAGGCGGTCAGAGGCTGAAAGCCCGCGCCGAGTGAGGGCCATTGTCATGAAAGCTTCATTAACCTCCCCCTGTGGTGTTCTCCCCCCTCCCCTGCCCGGGGATGCCGCTCCTCTGCGGCCAATCCTCCCCTGAGGGCTCCCACACTGGAGGACTAATAGAGGGCTTTTAGACCCGGGGACGTTACGGGAGACGTTACAGGATCTGCTCAGAGATGCTCAGAGCTATTTCTAGCAGCCCAGGGCTATGGCTCTTACCTCGGAGATATTACGAGCGATTTAAGCCTATTTATTCAGAGCTATTATACCTCTCCTTGGGAACCCAGTATCTCATTAATAATTTATACAATTTACCATTATTCTTCTATTCATGATGTAGTTTCCGTCATTTCCCTGATTCATATCAATGTTAATTCAAAGAGATTTTCAATTATATTTCAATATATGCATTATGTATGTATTCATTTACTTATTCATTGTATCTCATAATTATTATATAAGCCTTGAGGGTCTAAAAAAGAGAATTATCATTCAGTAAGGGAGTACATTTAATTATTCACTGATAATCCTCACCATGAATCTATAATTATATAATACGAATGGAAATAGCTGTTTTATACATCACACAGCAAATTTCCATAGTTTCCATGGGGCATGGGGAACAGTCCTTCACAATTGGAACATCTTGCAAAGGACAACGTGCTCAGTGGTTTACAGTGGTTTACATCTGTAATAAATGATCCCTTTCCTTTTTCAGATCCCCTGAGCATTCTGCGCTCGTCTACAATCTGCACGATCTTAATGAACAGACCACTTCTTATTCTAGAGAGGGTGATTAAAAACTCTTTTATTGACTGACCGTCCGTTACAATCAGACAAGTCTTAATCAGGAATTCCCTACAGTCAAAATGGTTCATCCAATTGAGTAATTGTTCATTTCTCCCTCAATCAGATCCCTAATTAACCTTGGGATTTCAGTGGTTACGTTTTACTAGAATTACTTTTTCCTTATAAGAGCACGTCACCCTATACTATGCTGTATATAACAAGGTAATCACGAGATTAGACTTAATTGGAACTCGCACGATAGTTTGGGATTTTTTTTTTTATCGATGCCGAAGTTTCTACTTTGCATTGCACTCACTCCTTAGAAGACATCATACGTATAAATACGTGCAAAATGTCAACTGTAGTCTTGAAAAAAAAAATATACCCAGTTGTTCCACTGCGTTCTCATATCACGTATAGATCTCCGCACATATTGAAAACACTCATAAACAAAAGCTATACTGCACCAGCACGAGCCATATCTAATGTCTAATAGCCCTCTACAAAAAAATTATGCTCAGTGCAACATGACTGTACAGGCTATTCAAGTGACTCAAAAGCAAATTTGTTTTCGCACAAACCATCCTTAACCTAGGGGCCTTCCATTAAGTATGTGTGCATCAAGGGGGAAGGAGGTTTTCCCTCTTCTTTTTTTTTTTATCAAATGTGCGTACATTATAGTATATTAAAATCTATTGCGTATTTTTGCCAAAGGGTAGGGGGGTGGGGGACACTTTTGAAAAGGTGCGTCCGTATTAAATGGAAGGCCCCGATTTACAAAACCACCATTTGAGTTTGAGGACCATATAGCTCTGTCAAGCCCTCTATATCTCTCCTCCCGTCGAGAGGGTCGTCGATGGTTTGGCTATGGACCATACTATACTATCTGTACATGTATAGTTTTGGTAGCTAAAGTGTTCCCTTGCGTCTCACCTATCCTCTATGCTTAAATCCCACACCCTAACGACAATCTCTGCAGCAATGTAGTCTTTCAGAATCTCAGCCCAAAGGACATCAGGAGTATTTCACCAGGAACTAGTCTCACAGCTCCCATTCCGTGTCTCCCCCTCTCTGTGATTAAAGCTCAGAGCCGATTGCACCCACCCCCCTGGAGACATCAGAGGAGTGGTTCCCAGGTCACTGCAAAGGCCAGGGCCCACCTTGGGACAAAACAGACTCCTTTAATTCAAAAAGACGAGTGAAGCAATCGCAGACATAATGTGATTTGGACAAACGGTTCAGAGGAAATTGAGAAGAAGGCACTGAGTCAAAATATGTGGCCATGGAGCGACAAGCGTATGCTACATGTTTAACTTTTATGGTTGGTTGGTTGGATATTGGGGTTTAATGCCACAGCAACATCTAAGGTCATAATACGTTGAGAACAAGATTTGACAATTCTGTCTTTTGATGATCATATCTATGGAATAAACGAATCTATACGAAGATAGAGACCATACCCCTACACATTTACCAAAGCAGGTGTTCTTTAGTGTGCACGGTCCAAAAGTTTTATTTATAGGTATATTATTTTTGTATTGATTCTAACTGTATCACATAGATGTGCTTTTCATACATCTGTAGAGGTATGATATAAGGAGGTGATTGATGTACAATGTACAATGTTATTGTTATATTATGTCATTAAACAAGCCATAGTTCTATGATATTTTCAGATAATTGAACTTTCTGGAGACATATTCAATTGGGGGGAATATTCCGCCCAACATCCTATGTTTCTCTTTCGGTATAATCTGCAGTGTATAATCGATATATCAACTACATAACGCTCATGAGCATGGCAAGCACATTAGCTCATAATCAAGATGTGATAGAACTAGAGAATCTCTGTGGCAGCATTGCACCTGTCTGTGTGAGGCAAGAATATCCACGCGGGAAATAAAAAAAATAAATAAAGATAAAGCCTCCAAAGAAATCCTCCCTCTTGTCTGATGATTTCCCCCCTTAGATTTGACACTCTATATACTAGCAGGTGTTTTAAACTAACTTTACTTCTTGCGTTTTAGAGTTACTAAACAAGAAATAAAGATAAAGCCGCCAAAGAAATCCTCCCTCTTGTCTGATAATTTCCCCCTAAGATCTTAAACTCTATATACCACCAGATGTTTTAAACTAAGTTTACTTCAAGCATTTCCAAAGTTACTAGGAAAGACTAATCTATCAATTAAACTACCAAGGTCATAGTGCTTGTGAGGGACAGGTGGCTTGCGTAGAGTAGCAGGGGGTATTTGGCCTTTCCTAAAGACCCAGCACTTCCAGCCTACCCCATGGACGGGTCATCAAAAATGCATGAGGGCGGCTACCCATTGAGGGGTGGGGCCGGAAATAAAGAGTCGCTGCCCGGGCCGACTGACCGACGCGCCCCTAGGGGGAGTTCACGGGAACTACACCAAATAACATTAAAGGGGCGGGTTCCCCGAAGGGCCCACGGGGGTTTAGGGGATATTAAGGTATTTGACCAGCAATGAATTGGATTCACTTGAGCCAGACTGAGATTGAAACAGCGGGGATTTCTATGTGTGGATAAAAAGTGGACAGTGAGGAATTGTATTTAAATGAGCTAGACTAGGCATGGATTTTCTTTCTCTCTAGCTTATTTAAGCCCCACATAGACTTCGAGTTTCAAAAGTCTTATGTAGCCATCTACAATAATGTATTTTATTTGATAGATAATAATAAAGTATAACTCCAAACCTGCCACTGTGGTTATTTTATGGAAATCAAAGGAAATATTAAGGTCTAGGAATCAGGAAAGAAATACTACACAAACGGCTGGCAGTTCCTCTAAGGATACACAATAGAACCACAGTATTGGCAGTTGAATTATGCAGTACTTGTATGCCAGTACTAAGTACTTAGTGATCAGAAAATGTTTTCAGGAGTAACATAACACAACAATTAAACTAAATATCATTTTCATATGGTATACTGTGAATTCCTTGAAATGGTCTTATTTAATCATGGCAATAGCCTGTTTACCTGTGCCCTACAAAAAGCATTACCATCATCGTCCACTAAAAAGAGCCTTATGTTATTGGATTGCACATGTCAATGGATGAGAGAAATGCCGCAAAACATCCAGGCCTTTCAGTAACAGGTTACCTTGATTGCAGACCCACTTAGTAGATCAGCCCTTGATGCATACTTTGCTGACGCTAGCAATCACTTAATGCTCTTACTTATGTGACGTTCTCTGGTAAGTCGGGGTTGCCGATTCTTACGACAGAGGAACGTGGGGGTTGTTCGGGTCTCGGGGCGGACGGGGAATCCGGGCCAAGAACCGAGGTGTGTTTCTAGAGTCGTGCCTCGCGCACGAGGGGGGGCTGAGCGAATCGATCGGCACTCGATGTCGACGGAGGACTGCGGGGGAGGGAAATTATGGTAGGGGTACGGGTCGGCCGGGGAACGGTCCACCCCTGAGTTCCGGTCCGCGGGGGCGCCGGGCCGACGGTCGCCTATTGTTTGGTAGCGTGGGGCTGAGCACGCCGCGCCCTCGTCCCCGCGGACTTCGCTCCCTCGTTCCGCTCCCCATGTCTTCGTACCATACTACGCCTCGGTTTCCGGTACTACTTCGGGCCTTCGTGCCCTACTTCGTTCCCTCGTTCCTCGTTCTTCGGGCCTTCGGGCCCCTTACCCTATGTTTCGACTACCTGTCTCGGACTTCGACTGTTTTGTCCTAACTTCGACTTAATTACTCTATTCGGCTCATCTTTAGTGGTTGTTTCAGGAAAGAGGACACGTCTGGACACCAGGAGAACTGTTGAAGAACTCTGTTTATTCGGGCCTCACCGCCCCTTTATATACTAGAGAGGTCAGCCCTGATTGGCTGCCTTCGGTCACGTGACCTACAATTGACGTCACTTCCGGTTTATATATTCCGTTTCCGGTTTACATTTCACTTCCGGTTTACATATTTCCGGGTTTCGTTCCATTACGTTTTCGTTATTCGTTCTTTACATATTCGTTATTCGTTCTTTACATATTCGTTCTTTACATCTATTTCGTTCTTCGTTCTTTACATATTCGTTATTCGTTCTTTACATATTTCCATTATTATCTTATTTCTATTATTTTAACCTCTATGTATTTTGGCTGAATAGCCGTTCATCACACCCTCCCGCACCTTCTTGAAAGGTGGGAACACACGTTATACAAAATTTCAACACAGTTCATACAGCAACGACAACAGAACATACTCTAGAACCAGAAACATTTCAATCCTACGCTCCTTATCGGCAGAGGAGGAGGTGTCACCCTCTGTCCTCCCCGGTCAACTTCGGAGGGCCCCCGGGGCCTATCCGGCTAATTATTATTTCTCTTCTTTCTTCGTTTTTCTTTCTTCGTTTTTCTCTCTTCGTTTTTCTAAAAGTTCATATAATTCGTTTTTATATATCTTAGTCTCTTTTATCTTCGTCAGAGTTCTCTTATCCTTGATCTATTTAGGACCTCCTGTTTTTCTCGTCTTTTAGGATGAGCGAGCCGGTCGTGGCTCTCCCACCCGGGACTGGGGATCGGTCGTGACCCCGTCGCCCCCGCTCCTCTCCTCTGGGCTCTGTTTACTTAGCCCCTCGGCGCGTTTTTCCTCGCCTTTTTACCCTCATTAGGACAGAGGGACCGGTCGTGGTCCTCCTGCCCGGGGCCATGGGTCGGTCGTGACCCGCAGTGCCCCCGTTCCCTTCGTTTTTCGTCGTCCAGATGTTCTCCCCTAGTTCGGGTGGAGAATCGGTCGCGACTCTCCCACCCAGAGGCCAGGGTCGGTCGTGACCCTTAGTCCTCTCGACCCTCGGTCCGTTCTGCCGTCGTCCAGACGTTCTCCCCTAGTTCGGGTGGAGAATCGGTCGCGACTCTCCCACCCAGAGGCCAGGGTCGGTCGTGACCCTTAGTCCTCTCGACCCTCGGTCCGTTCTGCCGTCGTCCAGACGTTCTCCCTTGTTTTTGGGTAGAGAATCAGTCGTGATTCTCCTACCCGGTCGGTCGTGACCCCTCGTTCTTCCGTAACTGTTACTCTTCTCTGCGTTCTCTTAGGTGATGATGATGATTTTAAGGATGAGTTGAAGAAGAAAGACTGATGCTTTTGTAGATAGAATGTTCTTTTTTGGACTTCGCACCCTCGGTCGCCTCGGCATTCAGAGCCCCCCAGTGACTTTTTCACGGTTGGCAAGGACAACATGTTCGAGCCAGAGGCCAAGGTACCCAAAGAAGAAGATGGCGTTGTATGTGGAAAGGAACTTAACTTCATTCATTAAAGCTTAGAGTGGAAGCTTCAGCAGACGACGTCGCGGGTTTCGTGCTACTTGTGAAGCTTTGAGATGGAGTTCGGGTGAAGGTGAGACTGAGAAGATTAGAATCATTAATTATTGATGAAGTGTCCGTTTTCCGTACAGGAACTGAAGTTTGACTTTTACGACACATGTCCTCGTGGTTAACCCAGCATCAAGATGTTCCGTCCTCGACCACGTCGACACATTTGAAGATTTCAGGATTTCAGACAGAGATGTCGGAGAGAGTCCACCATAATAAAGTATTTCCGTCACCGTTCCGGGCCCAAGTGGCATGACAACAACCGGAACGGAGACCTGATTTAAGAAGATAGTTTTGATGAAGTTTCTTTTTGATGACAGGAGCCGGTGCCTCTCATCCCTCCCCCCCCCCGTAAACAACGGCAGGAAGACAGTCCTCTTTGGGGCGAGAGGGAGGCTCCTTCGTTCTACTGATGAGATGATTTTCCTAAGAAGAGGATTCCTGTTTCGGGCACTCGGGCCCTCGTTCGTTTCCTAGGCTCTCGGGCCTCGCTCCTTTTGCTAAATTTTTCTCTTCGTCCTCCCGGAGGACCGTGCTTATTGACGATTTTCTTAAGACTGTAATACCAACAAATAGTTCGTTAATAGAGGTAAGTTTAAGATCCGGTCTGGTTTGATTTTGGAGTAAGGCCACAGTCGTCCACGGTGCCATGTCACATTGCATGGAGACACTATGCCTATGACGAACGCCGAGACAACAGCTCCGAGCCGTTCCGGGCTGCTCCTAGGTACGACGGTTCGAAGTTGGTAAGTTGAAGATATTAGTGAGAAGGAGAAGAAGAAGCCGTAGAAAGTGAAGATGGACGACATCAACTGGGACCTGCACCCAACGTCAACGTTTGAGATCCGGAACGGGCCCATTCACAATAAAATAGCATGTATAGAGAACTCATCCGATGAACTCCAAGAAGGATCGCTCCTCGTTGCTCTTTGCAGACCTCTTGATTTGTCTATCAGGGCATCCGCAGCCGACGTTCCAAGCACCACCTCCCTGTATATTGCAAAGATTACTTCCCTATATGTTTCAAAGACTATTTTGTTTCGTTCCTCGGGAAGAAGACATTAGGAAATACGACATGGAAGGAGTCTCTGTCGTTACAGCAGGTGAGAGATTAATATAAGTTTTAGTAAGTCTATTAAATTTTTTTTTCCGTTTCTCGTTCATGTATTGTTTTTACTATATATCACGGTCGGTCACGAGCCAGGGCTCCTAAGTTATCGTCCCTGCTCGTGCCTTGGTCCTCCGGGAGACATCTACGACTCGCCGCAATCCTTTCACGACTCGCTGCATCAACTCTGGCACGATAAAACCAGCATTCAGGTCGAGAAGTTCCATTTTGCCGCTCTTCGTATGCGCTAAGAGGCTGAAGACAAGGAAACTCAGAAGATGATGGTACATGAATCCGGGTTCATCCACATTCTGATCGATCCATCCAAGATCAAGAAGACAAGGTTGCAGGAAGTAGAAGTGCCGCTAGAGGACAGAGGTCGTCTCTTCCTCGCCTCCAGATCGCTCAAGGCAGCGCGGGAGAAGGGTTTTCAGTCTTGGCCCGCGCCAGCCTTTCCTCCAGCGGCGAGTCGCCGGCCCACCGGTACCTTATTTACCCCGGCACGATCGTCGACTCAAAGACTACAATGACAACACTATCCGTCCTTTCTGATTTCCTTTCCTCGATTCCGCCTCCCAACTTTCACTCTCGCTCCCGGGTCGCCCGGCCCGTTATCCATTTCCGCGACCGGACGATCCCGTTCCATCTGCTCGGTCCCAACCAACGCAGCGGGCTCCAGGGAAGAAGAGGAACAGCTACAAACTTGTTTTTCCTCCTAGCGCCTCCTTCCGTCCCGTATTCGCCCCGCAGGCTTGGTAAGTTCATTCCAGTCATGGACCCTCCAGCTCGCTGATTACGCTCAACACCTCCTAACACATGTGGTTTCGTTCACTTCCGCAAGAAGGTTTCCATAAAGAAACTAATAAGAATAAATTAAGATAAGAATGTTCGAGCCCGCCAGTCCGTTCCCGATGAGTTTAAGTAAAGTTTTCGGGCCCGTCCAGCGGTCTCCAGGAGAGTCTTTTATCCAGGCTTCGGCCTCCTGTGCGGCTCAGGTACCTCCGCCTCGGCCCGGTTCTCTCCCTGGGGGTTTGACACTATGGGTGAGGAGCCAACGCCCCGTAATCCCTCCCCACCCGACTCGCGACGCGCCATTTTCCGCCTCTGGTTCCGTCGCGCTGTTTTTCTTCCGTACTCCTTTCGCGGCCCTCCGAGGGGAACGACGCGTGG
Source organism: Lepidonotus clava (assembly GCA_936440205.1). NCBI lineage: Eukaryota > Metazoa > Annelida > Polychaeta > Phyllodocida > Polynoidae > Lepidonotus > Lepidonotus clava. The sequence continues at coordinate 9,980,547 of OW387142.1, read as the reverse complement.
GTGTTGATCGTTCCGCCACCTCGGCCAGGGGTCCCTTCCCGGCTGCTTTGGCTGCTTGGGCTCCCTCGCCGGCCTCGTCGGCCTCTGATCCTTCTTCGGTTGCTACCTGCTCCAGCTGCTCGGCGTCGCTGTCCTCAGATCCTCTTGACGCCCTCGGGTAGTAAGGGATGCGGATCTGCCGTCGCGGCCTCTCCGGTGCCTCCTTATCCACCGCCCTCTCAGGGGGTTGAAACCCTTCTGGATGGCGCACCGCGTAGTCCCGTTCCATGTTGGCTACCCGGGCCGCCGTTTCATCCCCAGTAGCGAAACTGGTGTACGGCGGTCGTCCTTTCGGGTCCAAGGCGAACGCCGCAGCATACTCCAGCCTCAGAAGGGGGTCTTGCTTCGGCATCCCCCTCTGCAGGTTCCCTTCGTGTGATTCCGTCATGTGCTTTCTCCAGTCCTGGTGCGTCGAATAGGCTCGACTCGAACACACCGGGCACATGTAGTACTGCTTCCGGAATCCATCGTGCTGGCCTTTAATATGCTTGACCAAGTGCTTAAACTCCTTTCCGTGACAATGTCCTTCCCAGCACTGTCCGCTCATCGTGTCTGTTTTCCGGGCTTTCGGGGCTCGTTCCAATCTTGAAGCTCGTCCCGTCAGCCGTTTCCGTTTTTGTCTCGTGGTGATGCTGCTCGTCTCGCCTCTCTGCTTTTCTTCTTGTTTTCTTCTCCTTAGCTCAGTCTGCTCGTCTGCGATTCGATGAATCCTGGTCGGCTGACCAGAATGACCTGCTCCGGCGAGCGCTCTGCCTTTTATAGCCGCCGCAGGCGGAAGTGGGCGTGGCCTGCACTAGCGACCCCTAGCGTCAGACTCACCATCCACTTCTACGGTGGCGCCCCCTACTATTTTCCGGTCCCCGGGGCCCGCCGCTGGTCACCGCCTCGCCTGCTTTCTTTACCTCGCGGCCCTTCGCCCGTCCTCGCGTTTTTCCTAGGCCTTTTATTGCCCCACCGGACGCCCTCGGTCCTTTCATCCCTCGTCGCCTTTTCTTGCCTTTTTCATCTTGGCCCTCACAGTGCTTCCGCACACTTCCCGGAGAACACAGGGGCTCGGCGTTATCATCTCCTCGCCGCCGCCCCGTTCTCTTTGTCCTCTTTTATTCCTTTTATGACCTACTTTAAAGCCCGTCCTCGTTTCAGGCCTCGCCTTTTACAGCCGTCCGTTCGTTCCTCCGGCGTTCCCGAGAGTGCCGCATCTACTCTCCTCCGGTCTCCTGGACGCTGTAAAGCGGTATTACCAAGTCGGCATTACTTCAGAAGTCTTCACCAGCTTGCCACCGGGTCTGTCTTCCGTTGTAATCCAACCATCTTTTCCACGCTGTGGTTCCTCCGAACTGACCGGAAAGCGGCTCCGTGGGACTACTTTAGACATTCGGGCCGTCGTGGCTCCCGAACGCCGTTTTTCGTTCCAACCCCGCATTTCCCACCTATATTACATCCGCAAGAGAACCAATCTTCAGCTAGGTAGCAAATCTCTACAGCCTAACGACCTGCACTCCTACTGTAGTGGTCAACGCACCGCCCCGACTCAATGGCCCCAGGTTGATCAGTCCTTTTTGGCCAAAGCCTTTCTGTGTAGCGCCGATTTGGTCGTTCCCTTGGTCCTCTTCCACCTGCGGAATCGAGACACGAAAACGACTTCATCACAAAAAGGGGGTACCCCGTTTCCTTACGTGCCCTAGCGCGCCCCACCCCAAGCATTTACTGTGCAGCCTCGTATCCTTGCTGGTCAGCTACCATCCAAGCTGGCGCAGCGTGTCCTCGGTAGGGTTCCAGGCGGTCCACATGGACCACCCCCCCCGGTTTCCCTCGTTTCTTCCGTACTACCACCCGTCCTCGGTCAAGCACCTTGACGATCAGTGCAGGGCCTATCCATGGAAATCGCAACTTCGTTCCCTTGTCCCTATCCACTACCGTATCGTGCACCCAGACCAGTTCTCCGGCGTGGTATTCCCGCCGAGTCACCTTCCCATCATACTCGTGTTTCTGATGGATGGCGGCACGTTTCAGCCCCGTCCGGGCCTCCCGATAGGCCGCGACTAGCCCTTCCTCTAGGCTTTCCACATAGTCGCTTACCCGTCGGGGTTCCTCCTCTGGTCCTAGAGGTCTCCCATAAATCGCCTGTCGCGGCATCATGGTCTGTCGGCCCAGCATCATCATGTTCGGTGTCACTCCCGTGCTGGCTTGCGGCGTTGCTCTATAACTCATCATCACGAGCGGGACCATCTCGTCCCATTCCCGACCTGTCGCTCGGCAGCTGGCTTTCAAACAACACCCCAAAGTACGGAAACTTCGTTCTATGTACCCGTCACTCCTGGGGTGGTACGGCGTCGTTCTTGTTTTGTGAATCCCGAATAGTGCACAGACCTGAGCCACCACCTCGGATTCGAAATTCGTTCCTTGATCCGAGTGTAGTTCCCGAAACGCGCCGTACCGTGCTACTACTTCTTCAACCAGTTTGTTCGCCACTGTCGTTGCCTTTTGATCCGGGATCGGGAAACACTCCAACCATTTGGTGAAATAGCATCCCACCATCAGGCAATACTTATTTCCTCGTTTGGTGACTGGGTACGGGCCCGAAACATCCATGGCCAGCCGTTCCATCGGCTCCCCCACTATGTACTGATGTAGCGGCTCCCGTCTTCCTCTCCCCTTTTTCAGCAACGCGCAATCACATTCTCGACATTCCTTCCGCACGTCTTCCCGGAGTCCCGGCCAGTAAAACCCTTGTTCCAACAGGGCCGTCGTCCTGGCGACTCCTAAATGCGCTCCTGCCGCGCCTCCATGGTATTCCCTTACCAGCTTGGCCCGTTCCCCTCGGGGAACGACCAACTGGTTCCTCCAACCATGTCCTTCTAGTTCCCAGTACTTCCGATGCAGCACGCCATCCCTGAGGCTCAATCGTTCCCATTGCCTCCATAGGATCTTTGTTTCCCGGGATTCCGGAGATATGGCCTCCCAACCTGGCCGGTCCGCATCTTTTTCCATCCGTGCGACAATCGGCCCTATATCTCGATCCCTCCTCTGCGCTGCTCTCATCTCCTGCGGGGACCATCCGGGCTCGTACCCCCGGGCCCGCGTCACTACTCTCACTTGTTCGGTATTCTCGTGCTCCTCTCCACATTGTTTGCACGGATACCGGGACAACGCGTCAGCGTTCCCATGCTTCCTGCCCGGTCGGTGTTGGAACGACACATCATGCGAGTCGATAATCTCAATCCACCGAGCAGCCTGCCCCATCGGTTCCTTACTTCTCTGTAGCCAACTAACCGCGCTGTTATCCGTCCGGACTATCACGCGTTGACCATAGATGTAGCACCGAAAATGCTTCAAAGCTCGCACCACCGCCAACAGTTCTTTCCGCGTGGTGCAATACTTTCGTTCGTTTGACTCCAGGGTTTTGCTCGTGTAAGCTATCACCCGTTCCTCCCCTCTCTGCTCTTGTGATAGCACGGCTCCCGTTCCCACGTCACTGGCGTCTGTATCAAGCCACCATTGTCCTTCTTCCTCCGGGAATCCCAACACCGGGGCCTCCGTTAGCGCCTTCTTCATCGCATCAAATGCCTCTTGTCGTCTCGCGCTCCACACGAATGGTTCCTCCTTCGTTGCCAATTCATACAAGGGGGCAGCCAACTCCGTGAAGCCGTTTATATGCCTTCTATAGTACGAACATAATCCCACGAAGGCTCGTACCTCGTGGAGATCCCGCGGGACCGGCCACTCGGTTACTTGCCGACACTTTTCGGGGTCGGGTTCGATCCCGTTGAACGAGACAACGTGCCCCAAGAACGGAATCTTCTTCTGGAACAGCTTACATTTTCGCGCCTTTAACTTCAGTCCTGCAGCGTTCAGCCGGTCCAGAACCCGTACCAATCTTTCCAGAGTCACTTTGAACGTTGGTCCAAAGACCAGTATATCATCCAAGTATACCAGACACTCCTCCCACACGATTCCTCTGAGGATTCTTTCCATCAGTCTCTCGAAGGTGGCTGGGGCGTTCACTAGCCCGAATGGCATCACTTTGAACTCATATAATCCTCCTTGAGTCACGAAGGCCGTCTTTTCTTGGTCCTCCGGTGCCATCTCCACCTGCCAATATCCGCTCGCGAGATCCAGACTGCAGAAGAATAGGCTTCCTCCCAAAGTGTTGAGGCTGTCCTCTATCCGCGGGAGCGGATAGGCGTCCACTTTCGTAGCCTGGTTCAGTTTTCGGTAGTCAATACAGAACCTCGTTCCTCCGTCCTTCTTTTTGACTAGAACGGTCGGGCTACTCCACGCACTCCCGCTCTCTTGGATAATCCCTAAATTTAACATATCCTCCACCAGTGCTCGTTCTTCCTCTCTCCTGGTGGCCGGATACCGTCTGACCCTCTGCTTGATCGGCATCTGATCTCCCGTTTTAATTCGATGTTGTACTAAATCTGTCCGTCCTAACTCATGTTTCGAGGTCGCAAACATTTGTTCCCGGGCCATGATGGCTTTCTCCAGCTCTTCGCCCTCCTTCGTGGTCAGGTCTTTCTTAGCCTCCCCTATCATTTCAGCGAGCGCTCCTGGGGGTTCTTTTGCTTCACTTCCTACTCCTCGTACCTCTTGTACGAAGGTGGCTTCTCCGAGTACCCCGCCGGTTTCCAATTTCGCGCTCTCGGTCCCTCGGTTGGCCACCCAAACTTCATTTTCTTCTCCCAATGTCACCGTTCCTGGGATCACCTCCAGTCCCATAGGTAATCCAGCGCCGGTGATGACAGCCAGCTGTCCACCCTGTCTTATGTCCATTCTCGCTACTACTGTTACTCGGGTCACTTGGAGTGGGGGTATTTCCGTCGTTTTCTCGATTCGCACGACCTGTCCTCCGACGGTAACTGCCCGAATCCCATCCGTTCTCTGTTCTACTCCCGGGATTCGTTCCCCCTCTCCCTCCCCCTCGGCGGGCAGGAAGATGGCACTCGCGTGGGGCTTAACTGTCAGCCGGTATTTCACCGCGAAGTCGTTTCCCAGGATCCCTTCATCTCTACCGATGTCTGCCACCATGAACGTCCACTTCAACACGCGTGTTCCCAATTTCACTGGCAAGTTCGTGCATCCATAGCACCGCAACGGACTACCATCTACCGAGCAGAGACGTCCTTCATATCCATCCAGTTCTTCTCTTTTTCGTCCCCACTCTCTCCAGAGGCGTTCCGACAGCAGACTGATCATAGATCCGGTATCAACCAAAAAACGGACGACACTCTCTCCCACCGTCCCGGCCACATAAAGTCCACATTCTCCCATGCCTACTACTTCTCTCGCCGCGCCCGAAGGGGGCCCCGCGCTTACTGCGACGGCGACTGTCCGTTTCCCTGACGCTGAGAACACTCTCTTGCGAAATGGCCCTTCTGGTGACAGTGATGACACTCTAAATCTTCTTTTCGCTTCTTAAACGCCTCCCTCCGGGCCGTTGCTTGTCTTCTAGCTTCCCGTTCCTCTGCCAATTCTTTCATCATCTCCTCCAACTTACCGTTCAAGGCCATGATCTGTGTATTGGCGTCCTCCTCGGGCTTCACTGCCCGCAGGAGGCGGCGTGAGTATCGTTCCTGTATTTCTACCACCTCTACCGCCTCCTCTAGTGTCTTGCATCCTTTCTCTGCACACTTCAGCTGAAGGTCTTCCCCAACTGCAGCCTGGAACGCATGTAATGCTGCTTTTTCCTGGCTAGCGTAGTCGTTGGAGAAGTAGGCTCTCGATGCCAGTCGCCAGGCATTATCAGCCAACTCCTTCGCTGTCTGGTTCTTTACACGTTTCAAGCCCGCCAACTCTTGCAGAGCATTACACGTGTCCTTCTCCTGACCGAACCTCCGGCGCAACGCATCCACCCTCGCCGAGTAACGGAGTCGTTCCCTGTCCGGGAGTCCGACAAAGTACATTCGTGCCGTTCCCGTCAGCGAGAGGAAAAGCATCGCCGCTTTTTCCTCGGCCGTCCAGCGTCCCAATGTTGCGTACTCCTCAAACTGGTTGATCCATCCCTCGAAATCCGGTTTACCGTCATACTTCTCTGGTCGTAAACTGAACTTCTTCAAACTCGCTCCTTCCTGGCCGGTCTGTTGTTGTTGAGCCCGCACATTCTGCTCATCCGTCGGGGTGGACGTTCCCATAAAATTAAACTGCCTACCCATTATGGTCGTGTCCTCCCCTTTTGTCTCGGTTTTCGCACCTCCTTTCTCCTCCCCACCTTCCTTGAAGGCGACGTCAGAATCCATCTGCTCGAAGACTGCCGCAGTCGCCATGAGTATCCAATACCGATGAAACACCCAAGATCCACAAGTCCGTATGTGCCTATTTCAGCACCACCGCTGCCACCAGTGTGACGTTCTCTGGTAAGTCGGGGTTGCCGATTCTTACGACAGAGGAACGTGGGGGTTGTTCGGGTCTCGGGGCGGACGGGGAATCCGGGCCAAGAACCGAGGTGTGTTTCTAGAGTCGTGCCTCGCGCACGAGGGGGGGGCTGAGCGAATCGATCGGCACTCGATGTCGACGGAGGACTGCGGGGGAGGGAAATTATGGTAGGGGTACGGGTCGGCCGGGGAACGGTCCACCCCTGAGTTCCGGTCCGCGGGGGCGACGGGCCGACGGTCGCCTATTGTTTGGTAGCGTGGGGCCGAGCACGCCGCGCCCTCGTCCCCGCGGACTTCGCTCCCTCGTTCCGCTCCCCATGTCTTCGTACCATACTACGCCTCGGTTTCCGGTACTACTTCGGGCCTTCGTGCCCTACTTCGTTCCCTCGTTCCTCGTTCTTCGGGCCTTCGGGCCCCTTACCCTATGTTTCGACTACCTGTCTCGGACTTCGACTGTTTTGTCCTAACTTCGACTTAATTACTCTATTCGGCTCATCTTTAGTGGTTGTTTCAGGAAAGAGGACACGTCTGGACACCAGGAGAACTGTTGAAGAACTCTGTTTATTCGGGCCTCACCGCCCCTTTATATACTAGAGAGGTCAGCCCTGATTGGCTGCCTTCGGTCACGTGACCTACAATTGACGTCACTTCCGGTTTATATATTCCGTTTCCGGTTTACATTTCACTTCCGGTTTACATATTTCCGGGTTTCGTTCCATTACGTTTTCGTTATTCGTTCTTTACATATTCGTTATTCGTTCTTTACATATTCGTTCTTTACATCTATTTCGTTCTTCGTTCTTTACATATTCGTTATTCGTTCTTTACATATTTCCATTATTATCTTATTTCTATTATTTTAACCTCTATGTATTTTGGCTGAATAGCCGTTCATCACACTTACATCAAGGGGAGCCCGTGAAGGGCTGCACGCTGGTGCCTGTAAAATTTCCCTTACATCTGTCACGCACGCTTTTTGATCATGAAAGGAGATCCCCCGAAGCTGAAACGTAACTCCATGTTCACGACACGATCTCTGTGGCAGTGTTGGGCCTGCCTGTTTAGATTGGCATGGTCTGAAGACGTGTTTGTGTGAGTGGTAATAATTAAGGCCTTCCTATGTGAGTGGCACTATCTGAGGGACTGTATGTGTGAATGGCACTCTCTGAGGGATTTGTTGTGTGAGTAGTGCTGTCTAGAGGCCTGCCTATGTGAGTGGTAATGTCTTACAGCCTGTCTGTATGAGTGGCACTGTCTGAGGGATTACCTTTATAAGTGGCACTGTCTGATGGCTTGTTTGTGTGAATGGCACTATCTAAGGGACTCTCTGTGTGAGCGAGCACTGTCTGGAGACCTGTCTGTATGAGTGGCACTGTCTGAAGGATTACCTGGGTGAGTGGCACTGTCAAGGGCCTGCATTTGTGAGTGACATTGTCTAAAGACCTGCTGTCTGTGTAAAAGGCATGGTCTGACAACCTGCCTGTGTAAGTGGGACTGTCTGAAGCTTTGTGTGTGAATGTCACTCTTTAAAGGTCTGCCTGTCTGAGGCCCTCCCTGTGTGAGTGCCACTCTCTAAGGGTCTGTGTGTGTTTGAGTGGCGATGTCTGAGGGCCTGTATGTGGGATTGGCACAGTCTGAGGCCCTGTCTGTGGGAATGGCACTGTCTGAGGACCCGTCTGTATGAGTGGCACTGTCTGAGCGATTATCTTTACGAGCTTGTTTGTGTGAGTGGCAATGTCTGAGTACCTGCCTGTGTGAATCTCACTGTATGAAGGCCCGTTTGTGTGAGTTGCACTTACCTTTGTGACGGGGATTATCTGGAGGTTTTCCTGTGTAAGTGGCATTGTCTTAAAGCCCGCCTGTGTGAGTTGCACTGCATGTCTAAAGTCTTGCCTGGGGGAGTAGCACTATCAGAACCAACAGCTCTGCCTAAGGGCATACCTTTTTCAGTGGCATTGTACTTTCAATATGCCTGTCTTAATGCATGCTATCTGTGCTGGTTGTATTTCAAATTACCATACGATACTTGTTATACAGCTTTAAATGTATATTGGAAATAAGAATACTCCCGTCTTAGTTCAGCAGTGTAAGTGATCGTTGGAGATAATACGACCAGTAGGAGATATGATAGGTTGCCAATATTGATGAGCACAGAGCCGTTTTCACTAATCAATACTGCCATTAACACTAATTAATGACCATCAGTTACATCAATCCGTCTCATCAAAGTATCCCTCAGTTAAGACTGCAGATTAACGTGTATTTGATGTCTGTCATCAGAGACTGGTGAGGAAGCCAACCTGATATCCCCCTGCCTCCTACCACCCTCTGCTTCCTGCCCTACGCACACAGCAATATGCATTAAGTCGGAGCATGTTTGTCGCTCCCTGGCCGCTGCGCCATGATTATTTACCTCAATATCCCGGAGAGGTACTGTAGTGTCTGACCCTATCAAGGGATAGCCAGTTGGCATCACTTTGACTGCTGTATACCTTTTGTTATAACATCTATCATATAATCTATATCTTTCATGAGAAGGCCTCTCTTATAAAGTGATAATATCACAATGAAGTTAGGTGTGGTAAATGAGTTGTATGCAACACGGTAAGCCGGAGACAACTCTTCTTTTTCCCATCAATTTTTTTTTGTTAGTTGCCCTGACTTCTCACCTCCCTGTCTGCACCAGCAAAACTTCAGACCAAGAGAAGATAGGTCTGTACAGGCGCAGAAAATGTTATTTCATTAATTGCTTTTATATATGATATAGAGCATATGCGGCACGATTTGACAGAGTTTTAGTGCCTTAGCTATTTTATATCATACTTGAATCCCCCCTTCCGTTTAACTTTGATAATGTATCCGGCCCTAGTGTCTCAGCGTTCAATGCTGTCGCTCCTCTTTTACAGTCAAATTGGATAGTAGTTGCACCGAATTGTGCACGAACTGCCAATGCTTTATTGTGGTACAACACATCAATATACTTTACCCACTTACCCTGCCAGTACTATTTCCAGTTCCCCACATTCCACATATATGCCTATCATACCACAGCACAGAACTATAAACACTTCAACTGAAGTACTTATGTACATTTGTCGTAGAAGGCAAGACTTTATTACAAGAGCAGATACAGGATTTCAGAAAGGGGGGTCGCCATATATGCTAAGTACTAAATTGATGTGCATTCAACTACGTGTGCACGATACATTTTTCTCTTGGCAAATTTAAGTCCCCCCTGGATCCGCCCCTGTATTAATAAGTACCTGTTTTCTAGAGCAGAACACCATACCTTATTAGAACAATAACCATGAGATAATCCACACGTGGTGCACAAGAGAGTGTGGGTAATAGGATTCGTTGATGCTGCCGTCTTACCATGCTAGAAAGGGAGCTTGTAGTTAGCAATTTGGGCAAGTGGATTTGAGAGGAACAGATTCACGGAACAGGCAACCAATCCCAACTGCTTTACTGCTCATTCAATTCACTGATGTAAAGGCTCTCATTCCATACTTAACTTGGGTAGACTCGAGTATGTCACATTTAACGACTGAACGCCTCTGCTAGGCTATTGAACTACCACTGCCGCTATAGAAGTTGCATTGAATTGCTCATACGGAGTCAATGGGCTCACAGTTGGCCACCTAAGCTCCATACGAGCAATTCATTGTAGTGCGACCCCCTATTCAAACAGAGCTACTCACTCACCCCTAACCCCCACCCCACAACCCTTCAGCAAGCAGTAATCCCACACCCTGGAGGCGGCATATTAAGCAAACAGCAGATCAAAGACTACTCACCCCTACAGCTACAGCGCCCTGGAGGACCTATACCGTCCTGGAGTGGCCGCAAACAGGGTGGTGGTCAGCTGGTCAATAATCATTGGTCCGTGTAGCCTGTCATATCACACAGGGTGTACATCTATAGCTATAGCCGACCCTGGAGGAACGGGAGGAGACTTAGTAAAGGGACTAGATCCATCGGTCCATCTGTGCTGACTGCATGACTGTTGCGGTGTGCTGTCTCACTGATGAGAACTGCCAGTGTCACTGCTAGACTCTACTACTGGTACTGGAGGAAACCCCTCCTGTGTGTGTATATGTGTGTGTCCCCTTACTACACACCCACCTGCCCCACGTGGAGGAAGTAGTACTAGCACTGGAGTAGTATACCCCAGGTAGGCCTTAGCCCTTTGACAGACGCCCAGCGTCCTCCAGGTGCTAAATGCCTAGGGTTGTACTGGAGGTGTGTAGGGTGGTGAATGGGGCGTACTGACTGCTCCAGGTACAATGAGCTCCACACGCTCCTCCTGCCCCTCCTCCTGTGACTGACGGGGAGCGGGAGGACGGGTCCAGGCCGGGGCTGCTCCAGGGGAGGCGGCTGCTGCTTGTAGCACTGATGCTGCCGCTACTACTACTACTGCTCCTGTGTCTGCAGAACCGAGACGGGGAGGGGACTATCTGGGTCTCTGAATGGGTCTTGTAAGCACGCATCATTCCTGCGACTGATGGTGTAGCATATAGTGTCTGTAGGTAAGTAGAGCCCTGCTTCAAGGATTGAATATATATATATATATATATATATAATTATGTGGAAATAATGTGAGAAGGGTTAGGGGTTGGGTTCAATGAGGAAAAGGGCTTTTGGGTAGGAACTTTCTTTATCAGTGGTTTCCGGGAATATAACCAATAGCCTATGGCTGATACCGAGTGGCCTAGAAGACTCATTCTTTCCCTCATTGCTAACACACAGATCTTTGGTGTGGTGTGAGGGTGCAGGCATTTTTATGTGTTATCCGTAATAGTTCACGGCAAACGAGCGGGCAGTAGATATGTTTAGTACATGACTTTAGCATGTGTTGCCTCTTACACGCCCTGGGATTGCATAAGGAGACGGAAATGTATACCCTCTATCTGTAATTTGAAAATAATATAAACACTATTTCCTTTGCTATTCCATCAGTTTTATACGTTTGGCAAGTATTCCTTGTAGTAACAATATAACCAGTGTTATCACCCTCATGTATCTGGCATCTGACCCTAGGGTTAGAGTGGCAGGCGCCATCAAGACTTAAGCCGTGTCCCCACGGGGACAAATTTGTCGGCCGACAAATGTTAATCGTCAACGATAAACTGTTTGTCGGCCGACGAATAAAAAGTCGGCCGACGTTTTTTGTCGGCCGACAAAAAAAGAGTCAATTTTTGTGTTGGGACGCGATCAACGACAAACTTGTTGACGATAAAGGACCGAACGACGAAAGTTCTTGTCAGCCGAAAAGTGAGTTCGACGACGGAATTTTGCCAACGACAAACGGAGTCGGACGACAAACCAGATTAGACATGTTTAATTTTTCGGCGGTAAAACACGACGATAAAAGCACTTGTCGGCCGACATTTAGCGGATGACTCGTGTCTCCCACGTCGTCGGGACTATGTCGTTGGCTGCTTTTGTTCGTGGGGACGCGTTCTCATTAGTCGGCCGACAAAGTGATACCGACCGTTAGCACTCGACCAATCAGAAGCGAGCAAGCGGTCATGTGACCTCCCCCATGGCGTACAACGTTGTTCAAAATGGCGCCGAAGAAAAAACCGAGAAGACGCGGAAGAAGATGGTCAAACCGAAAAAACACCGACCTACGTCGCCCCGATCGCCGAGAAACCCAAAGGCAGGCAAATTTAAGTGGACGATCGGCCTGGAGGAGAAGTTCATCGACTATATGGAAGAATTGAGGTACTTCTATGACCGATCGGAGGACGACTACAACAACATCATCAAGAAACGCCGGGCGCGCGACGATTTCGCCGCGAAGTATAACATACCAGGTAGGCCGATTAAACCCCCTATTTCACCGATATATGTCGTATGATAAAAAGTAATCAATGGCAATGGAAGGCTCTACAGAAACACCACTAATATAGGTCGGTGAAATCTGTAACGATATATCTGTCCGATGAGACGTCGTTCGTATTTAGTTGGCTGAGCATGTACCATAACGACTCGCTTCCCCGTAATGGCTTACAAAGATACATCTCCTCCTCTACACTCTTATCTTTTGTATAAAGAACATAGGCTATCAGAAATATTAGTTGTACGGCATATGTTTCCCGACGACAAACTGGGTCAACGACAAGGGACCTGTCACCGTAAACGATGAAAATACCCAATACATTAGACTATTCATAATTCTTTCAGTGGAAGAGTTGGTCTCGAAATGGCAAGGCTATCGAACGCAGTTCCAAAAGCACATCAAAGAACTGCCGAGTGGTAGTGGAGCCCCCCCAAAGCTGTCCAAGAGGAAGAAGTGGTTGTTCGGCCGATTAGAGTTCCTAAGGAAACATTCGAAAGGGAGGGAGACGACGTCAAACCTGGCAGTGAGGAAGGTAAATAAAACGCTGTACTTTTAATCACAGATAAAAAAGTAATATACATACATATGTAGAGATATATTACGTAGTTGGGCGACGTTCATTTGTTAACGACCAGTACAACGACATTAGTCGGACGACAAAGTGTGCCGTTTCCTGCTAATACCTGCCTAATCGGTTGTCGTTATTCAAAACATCTGAAACCCTTGTAGATCCTCTTCGCATCGACATTTATATTTGTTATTTTCTTTCAGGAATCGGGCCCAAGTCGGCCACACACACGCTCTGCACAGAAGATGGTCGTCAAACTTGGTCGAACCAGGGCTGGAGATGCAGCTCAGGCAGACGACGACGAGGCTAGTTATGCCGATTCAGAGTCGGCAGCTGGTTATGCCTCAGGCGACGACGACGACGAGGAGGAGGAGAAAGAGGAGGAGGAGGAGGACGATGACGACGAAGATGGTGGAGAAGAGGGTGTCGTCAGCAATTCCCAAGAAGTGGATAGTGACCGTGAACACCAAATTTCTGACGCCGACTTTCCAGAGGAATCAACCACGAAGGCCGATGGAAAGACAATTAAAAATCTACCAGAAGATCCTCTTGCCTCCAGTCAATCTCAGCAAACTTCGCATGAGGAGGCCAGTCAGTCGGTTACCGATTCCCAGGAGGGGAAGGAAGCCGACGACAAAAGCGACGTACCCATCGTTAAGGAAGATATACCTGCAGAGGATTTGGGGGTTGTCGTTAAGATTACCCCTGTTGTCGCCGAGGAGAGTCCGATCCAAGGTAACAATGAGGAAGCAACGACGGAAACTGATCAGTTCACGCGTCCGGAGAACCCAATTGAAAAAGTAGAGGAACAGCTGGACGAATTCGGGGATACAAGTAAACCCAAACTTAAATCGTCCTCTAAAACACCCGCCAAGTCTTCCAAAAAGAAAAAGAAAAAAGTACCTGCCAGTCCGCGGAGTCCGACACCCCCCGCGACTCCTGTTGTCGTTGTCCAGGACGACGAAGACTCACCTCCACCTGCGCTTCCTCCAAAAAAGAAACGACTTAAGAGGTCTGGAGAAGAGGCAGCGCAATTTCTGGATGAACTCCGAAAAACATTGCAGGATGCTTCACCGAAAATCGGTAACGACGAACCGAAAAAAAAAGTGAAAGATTCTTCAGGCGGAAAACCTACTAAGTCGTCCTCCTCTTCGAAGACAAAGAAGGTAGGAAAGTATGCCGAGGATTACGATGATGCTGACGGTGCAGGAGGCTCAGGTCATCAACAACCAACGACGACAGAATCTAGCCGACCGCCAAGTCGAATCTCAAACCCTCTGTCGGTGACAGCATCTCGTCGTAATTCGGCGGCCAGTTTGAAAAGTCTGTCGTCGACTGGGAGTGGGGGAAAAAAGAAAGGTAAAAAATCTGAGAGCAAACCTATCGAGGAGCAGAAACTGGATGTGATGAAGAACTTAGCCGAGGTATACCAAACGAAATCGGGGATGCCGAATATATTCATCTCACCATTCCCAATGGCAGCAGAGTCATCCGCCGACAAAGAACCAAAGATGAGTGAAACACGTAAAGCCGACGACGCAACTGAGTTAGATGATCTCGAGATGTGGGGAAAGATAACTATACGGAAACTCCGTCGTATTGAGGATGACGATTTAAGGGAAGATGTCCAGGATTACATCCATCAGGTAATCAAAGCAACGATAAGAGGTGAATGGCGGCCACCGAAAAACTTTCATGTTGCTGGTCCAGAAATGCCTCAAACTCCTCCTGCACCGACGACAATAACACACACCATCAGGTCGTCGCCACTTGTACCTATGCCAACTGGAAGAACAACAACCTCAAAGCGAAAGGATTCATTGGCGTCGTCCACTGGTAAAGACGATGAAAAAACTTCTGTCGGCGCGAGCAGTAGAAGATTTTCATTGGCCGGACAGGACCTAGCGCCGATGAACAATCCAAACCAAGCAACCTTTATCGGTAATACCTCTTCAGGCCTAGCGGATCCGACGATGTCCCAGCATCAGGCGCAAACGACACCTGAATTTCAATATACTTGGGCTGCTCAGGGTTTACATTCTGGTGCTCACCATAACCCGACCTTCTATCTGAACTACCCAGGATATCAGACTCAATCGTCTGGCCAGCAGCAACAGCAGCAGCAGCTCCAGCCAGCACAGCATATGTTGTCGATTCAAATGCCCGATATGTCTGGACAGATGGAAACTGAACGCAACTATACCAGCATGTGAAGGACCGATAGAACTTTGTTTTTATATCGTCCAATTAGGATGTTGTAGTCTGATGAGGATACTTAGTTTTTAAAGTTTTCGTTCAGTTATCAAGCACTCATAGACAACAAGTTGAACGATTTAACGAAATTTTATTAGTTGGTCGCATATAGATAGCTCACTTACAAGTTTTTGCTCATGGACGACAAGGAGGAAAAGACAAACTTTTATATTGCTACAAAGCATCGTGTTTTACCTGAGAATCGTCATAAATATTCTATATATGCTTGATTGTTTGTAATAAGAAAGAATATTCTGGGATGGTTCTACAGCATTTCTGGTCATTATTATTACTAATGTGCGAAAATCTGTTGTTTTTTTATCGACCTATTCTTCACATTGTCAAACCTTGATAAATCGGCGAAGACATTTTGTAAAAGGAACGTAAAAACAATTGACCGAACGACAGCTGTGCTATGTCAACGACGTGTAAATCTTAAGTATTTTACCTTAATACCGACATAATATGTATGTTTCAACTCATACATGGCTGACGACCAGACAGTACAGTCCTTGTCGTTAACAAGTCTTTGTAAATGATGCTAACTTGACGCTTAACTTTGATGATTACATGTTTATCGTTAACTTTAAACTTTATAGATATTTTGTCGCTCACAAGGACATAGTGCTGTCCGAGCAGATGTTAAGTTGAAGACAGAATAGATCAAAGATGTTTCTTGTCCTTGGGTTAAAGAAAATATATATTAAAAAGTTCTTTTAGCTTTATCGCTTGCTTCTTCGTCGTTCCATTCATTCAGTAGGCATCTATAGCTTTCCACTGCCAGGGTACAGATCCAGCACTTGAGTTGAAGTAATCGCGAAGAAGATGTCGTTGTTCTTTTGAGAAGGCCGACGTATTCTTGCTGGGGTCCTTCTCCAGGGGTGTAAGATGAACGTGTTCACGCCATTCTCCTGGAATGAGCATGTTGTCGGCGTCCTCCGAATTGATCGAACCTGGGCTCAGGTAGGCCTTCCTGCACCGACGACGAAGCATGTTGTGGAGGCAGCACGCAGCCAGGACGATGTTCGTAACTCGGTCAGGCGACTTATCAATCTCTGTAAGGAAGATCCGGAACCGACTTGCGAGTATTCCAAAGGCATTTTCACTGACCCTTCGAGCCCTGCTAAGTCGGTAGTTCAGTATACGCTCCTCCACCGTCAGATGTCGTTTCTTGTATGGTTTGACAAGATGTGGACCCAGGGGAAATGCGTCGTCGCCAACGATTACATGGTTTGTCGCTGCGTTGCTACCAGGTAGACGTCTAAAACCTGGCATATCAACATCACCATCTTTGATCGCCTTTGAAAGGGAGCACTCTTTCCAAATGCCTCCGTCGGCGTTACGTCCTTCCGAGCCGACATCCGCATACCGAAACTCGTAGTTACCGTCGACGAGGGCCATCAGGGCGACACTGTGAAAGCCTTTGTAGTTATAGAACTCTGATCCGGCTTTTGGGGGCTTGCGTATCCTGATATGCTTTCCGTCAAGCGCACCGACGCAGTTGGGAAAGTTCCACCAACATTGGAATACTTTCTGAAGATCTGACCATTCCTCGGCCGATGAAGGGGTCTGGAGGTGGAAAAAAATGAACAAACGATGACGAGCACTATATAATTTTTTTTTAAATTCTGCATGCTATACTGATTTCTTTATATCTTAGTTTTCAACACCGACAGGACCAGATAAGTCTAACTTTTTGCGTCAAACAGATATAGTTGTTGATGGTGCGTTTAAATTTTTATAAGTTATTTCGACTTACCGACAAATATTCTTCTGCAAGATTCCGGACGATGGCTTCGCAGGTCTCGTCGACGATACGGTGGACAGAAGATTTGCTCTCGATGAATTGATGCACTAAGGATGGCGGATTGTGACCTGTGCACAAACATATTTCAAACCAAATTAATAAGAGTAGTCGTTGATTCATTTTCCTTGTCCTAAACGATTAACGAGCTGTGGGATGTATTTATATTGACTGTACAAGCCTAGCGACATACTTTTACCAGTTATACCAATATATAATTCTTACAGAACAACGACAAATTAGGTTTAAGCGTTTTAAAAAGTTTTTTAAATCTCACCGAAAGCAAGGTAACGCATCGTAGTACTCAGTCGAACCTCTGCTGGGATCGCCTCCCTCATGTTGGTGTCCATTTTCGTTATATCGTTTTCTACCAGGCTAAGAAGATAGGCATAAGTCGGCGGATCCATCCGCATCATCCGACGAAACTCTTTGGTGTCACCAGCCTACAAAAAAAATGCTAATATTATATATTTATGACTATTTTTGATCGTCAGACAACACTTGTACACTGTTGGAAAGGTAAATAAGAGGAACGATAGGATTTATGTGTACGGCGACAGAAGTGGACGACATTTTACATATAGAACTAAAAAATATTGCATTCAATTGTATTACCTCTCTCAAAGCGCACATTAATGTGTAGACATTCTCGCAGGTTGGATCACGACGATGAGCAAGCCATGGTCGCTCCCATACTACGGGAGATTTCCTTTTCTTTTTCGGCGGTGGTTTGTCGCTGGATTCATCCAGTAAAAGCATAGATGCGAAGATGAGTCCGTCGTCTGCCATGTTGCCAAGGCATATAGGCCTCTGAAGAATCCGATACACACGGGTTCAACTTTGACTTTTCATGGGCTCTACTAATTAGGCTATTTGATTGGTCGGCCGACAAGGCTATTTATAGTAAAATCGGCCGCCCCCGTGGGGACGTGAAATGTACAAGATCGGCCGATCTTGGTCGACGATGAACGTCGACGACAAAGTTTTGTCGGCCGACAAACTGGCGCCGCGCTTAATTACCACCCGACGATTAACAGCTTTATCGTTGACGATAGAATGGTCTTTATCATCGTCAGTTTATCGTCGACTATTTTCCCCCGTGGGGACAGGCCTTTAGTGTAGCAATACGATCTCTATGCCTGGAAACAGCCAATAACATATTAAAACATTACTTTGATGAGAGTTTCTTATGCTTGTGTAGGGGGATAGGAACTTCACCATAGTATCAGAGACAATTTCCTCCTGGAGGTAGTGCTATTGTTGTATAACTTTCTCTTAAAGTCATGTTCCACCTTGCGTTAGCAAGCATTTGCGGTGGCTACCTTTGCTACTGCAAGTATTTGCGTTTATGATACCAACATGCTGGCATCTCCCACCACAAGCATTCCACAGAAAACCTATATGAAATAATTTGCGTTGGCACTTGCGTTGACCCAATGCAAGTGGCAATGCAATACTATATTCCATCTTGGGGTGTTTCAAACAATGCAAATTTGAAGAGAAACCCCGCAAATATAATTAAAACACAATATAGTTGAATATGTGCAGTCAGTTTGTGTCAATTCACACTCAATTCACATCTTTTCCAAGTGATACCCCTTCTCGGTAGATATTCGTTAGGTTTCATTACCCTAATACTTCTAAAATGATATCCTTTTTCATGTTAGAGTCTACGCACTGAAATTACTTCAGGCCATACCAGAGAAAGAGGCTGTTGAATGCCAGTCAATTCGGTTGCTGTTTTATTAAACAACTTTTTAAAAGACCTGTGTGAACCAGCAAATTAGGTCATGACACCATTATTTAGTACCCCTCTTATTCTCTATGTGGCTTCATAGTGTATGGGTTAGCAACCCCCTCCAAACAATAATGTTGTGGGTTTGAATCCTGGAGGGACTTGTTAAAGACTATAACGACCAAACAACAAAAGCAAACCAACACTGACTAACGAAACTCTTTGTTGACATTCAGCACCCCAAAGTTCCTGCCCTGGAGGACAATGCCCCCTGCCTCCAACCCCACCACTGCCTCTGCTACTGCATACTGCCGCGCAGCATGTAGTTCCTGCAGACACAGGAGGGGAGACAGTTTGCTGGAGCCGCTCCCTGGAGCTGCACGTTTTTCTGACGCCGTCTGCTTTCCCACGGAGTGATAGGGGTGGTGGGTGGGACCAAAAATATTATAGACAAGCAAAGATAGACAACTTTGACCAATGCCTACCTGTTTTTTCGTGACATCGTCAATAGTGGTGCCCCCTATGAGAGTCTATGCAAACCGCTACAACGCATCATCTATTTTGCCGGTTTTTTTTATGTCACGAAAACGGCAAAATAGACGTCGCGTTGTAACAGTGTACACGGACTATCGTAGGGGGCGCAACTGTCTCCACCATTCACATAGAAACGTCATGAACGAATTATTAATCTTTGCTTGCTACACGATCGTTGGTAGGACTAGGATGCTGGAGGAGGAGGGAGGAGAAGGGAGGGAGTGACTTCTAAAGACTAACTGGTATCGATTTCCTTCTACGACCCATGGGAATATACCCAGCCTGTGATCAGTCATCTGATGTACTGCTGACATGAGATATCTGACGTTTGGCACCCTGTTCAGCAAAAAAAAACATTGTCCTGCTCAATTGGTTTAAAGGGCACATGAATGCTGCAGCTGGTGTTTTATACTGAATACATTCGGATAGACAATCGAAGGGGTAAACTATAGGGGTGGGACAGATGAGACCGTGGTAGTACTTTTTTCAGACTGAAATACAATTAATAAAAACACGAAAGTTCAACACTTGTGTAATGAATCCATAAGCCCACATCCAAGCCAGGGTATAGCATAAAAGGACTGGGGGGTTGCCGCATTTGGGGTATTGTAATTAAGAAGCGTGTCTGGCCTCATAACTAGCAATCATTAAGTAAAACATCAATATGCTTTACAAAAATGTCAGAGCCCCCCCTCTCCTGCCAGCAAACAAATCAACTCATTCTCTTGAATGTTCTACCTATAGTGTCAGAAGAAACTATTATGAGGATCTTGGTTCGTTTCTTTTAAGTTCTCGACTTCTTTTTGCATTCTTGGTATGAGGAGGACCTTTTTATTTTCAGTTCAACTTCACGATATGGTTAGGTTGCTTAGCGTTCGAATCGACTGAAGAAGCTTTAATATCGATTGGGGACTTTACACCCAAGTGTATGAAATCTACAAAAGGCGTTACAAAAAGTGTATCATGCTACCAAGTACACTATCCATCCTTGATAACTATCATTCTGGAATGATGACCGACCAATTAGCTGTTTAATACAAGATCACAGGAGATCAAGAACTGATTTAACAGGCTCATAAACTTTGCAGCAACGAAAACATGGCGGAGCTTGCATAAGAGGTATTGTCTAGGCAGTCTGTTAGACGGTGGTTCTTACCCATGCAGCTAGCGCAGGTCTTCCCTTCAACATGCCCGCTCCCCCCAACCACAACCCCACCCCTCACCTCCTTCAGATTGTGTACGGTGGCCCATAGGCACAATTACCCCCCCCCCCCCCCTTCCAACCGCCCAACCCTCATCTTCCTTTGGAGCCTGCGTCCCTCGGGACTCGCACACCCTGTTAGACCGTAACATGTAAATCTGCCCTAAAATGTAATTTGACGTAAAATGTAATCCATATTGACGTAAAATGTAAATCTGTAGTAAAATGTAACACACATTGCCGTAAAATGTTATTATGTACTCTGCCCTAAAATGTAGAAATGCAAATGCAGTCATAAACGTAAAATGTAAATGGCACATACTGCCTATATCTATTTATCTGACTGAGAACAATAGGGCCTTGGATGGGAGGATCCCGTTGTCCCCTATCACTGTCAGAGAGGAGCCAGTGAATATGAATAATCATAGCGCCATGATCCTATCTAGGATGCCCCCCCCCCCCCCCCCCCCAAAAAAAAAATAAAAATGTAAGCCCAAATTTTTAAAAATTTTAAATGTAAAATTATTGGGCTTGGAGGGCCCGGCCAAAATTTTGCTAAAGCATGTCCCTCCCCTTTTTCAAAATCCTGTATCCGCCCCTGCTTGTTGTTTATTCATTGCCCTGTAGCCTGTTGAATTTATGAAATCATTATGTCGCCCTGAAAATTTCAGCCTGTAGAATTTTAGAATGGGCTCTATAGAGTGTCAAAAATGGATGGTACCTCTAAAACTATCAAAATTACATTTTACGTTGCTCAGTGTCAATTACATTTTACGTTAAATTGTTTCATTTTACGTTTTGTCATAATTACGTTTTGCGTTAATCTGGTTTACATTTTACATTGAAATTACATTTTACGTTGATTCTATTTACATTTTACGTTGATTTACCTTTTAAGTCATATTTACATTTTACGGTCTAACACACCCTACCTTTTTTGAAAAGCTATAGGAGTCACTGCCACATCACCCCTACCCACCCCTCCGGGAATAACCCAAAAAATATCGGAGGGGCGGGGGTAACCCCCTACGAGTTCCTACCAAACTGGTGGGGGGGGGGGGGGGGGGGGGGGGTCAGATGGAGGGATTATAATGGGCCACCGTAGTGTTGACCCCCATCGCCCCTTCCCCCGACGCCTCCCCCCGATCGCTGTGTGTCGCACTCACTGACTCGTCCCTAATAAGACGCCATCACCCTCCTCCAGCGTCTGCTCCAGCGTCCCTCCAGCGTCTCCACCCGCTTGTTACCCGCCTCTCTGAGTGCACACAGAGTCTGACATAGTGTGACGCCGAAAACAAGCTACGTACGGCCTGTCTGCACCCAGACTTTGACGACAACAACAATGTCTACCGCTTTTCTATTTACGGTATATTGATTTTTGAAATGAAATATATATGCACTAGGTGAAGTTGTTCCGGCGACATGATGTATGAGATATGTTCATATTCTTTTTATTTGAGTTTATGTAGTTTTTTATGTATTTATTTTATGTAGTAGATCGGTTTAAACGACACTCTGAGGTCTGTGCCCAGATCATTTAAACATTAATTCTTACTGTGGTGGAGAGCTAGCCTTCACTCAAACTTCCATAAACATGCTGATTTTGAACATCGTGTTTTGGTTTATTAGCGCGAAGGGAGGCGGCTTAGGAAGTCAACAGTATTGCTTGTAAGTAAGTTCCCAGTACCAGTGGATAGTCGTCAAAGTGCATCATTATACATACGTACCTACACACAAACACTCACACAAAGACACACATAAGTGACGTCACCTCTGTTCAATTCACTGAAGGTTTCGTTGGCTTCCAACCCTGATATAAAGGTGACATGTAAGTAGTATATGGAAATTGGCGTTGAGTGTATTGTGTACATGTGACATTTTACATCTTCAGTATGCGCGACGTCGTGTCTTGAAATGTCACATAATTATAAAGAACCAACTGTGATGGAAATATCACTAAAAGGACGTTGCGTGAATACGTCTGATTATATAAGGGACAACATTATAGATTATGGACAACATTATAGACAACATTATAGACAACATTATAGATTGATTCTATATACACGATTACAACTGTTTTGTTCGTATTTTTATAGAAAGGACCCTGGAAGCAATGTTTGAGAGTAAAATACAGTATACAAACCAAAAGGCTTTTGGATTTTTCATGCATAGAGCTGATTCTATGTGAGACGCCGTAAACACGTAGCCTACACATATATATGTCAAATGTAAGCAATCTTTCTTTGATATTGTGCATTTCAAACTGTTTATATTTTTATGTGTGCATGTGTGTATGCATTCATATAATTATGCGAATAAAGATGTGCATGTATATATGCACATATAAAACGTATGATTGTAAACATGTATACATGTAATATACTATTTTGTATCTTTGTATCTGTGTACGTATTGATGTGTATACATCTATGCGTGTGTTTACATATAGATCTCCGTGGCTAGTGTCTGACTGGGCAATAACAAAATACCTAAACCATACCTAAACCATACCTGTCCTACAGCTCAGTGACCCCCCCCCCCCCGTGTCCCCCCCCCCGTGTCCCCCCCCCCGCCCCCCCCGTGTCCCCCCCCCCCCCCCCCCCGTTCCCAGACAGTCATAAATCTCCGTCTGTTACGTCCAATCCATTCCTTGTCCTACATACATCATAGAACTGACTAAACCAAAAGGGCTGCGACGTCAAGTCGATTTTAGGGACGTCAAAACCATGAGATATGAGGCTGCAGGGAAGCAGTAATGAATTGAGTGCATCTTCTATTACCAAATGATTGATGAAGGGTCTAGTAAACGACTAACATGGAGGCAGGGTTAAAATTGAAACATAAGTGACTATTTTAGTGGAAGTCTTTTCAACAAAAAGGTTATAGATCTTCCTACTGTAATCTGGCCATCACTTCATGACTGCACTACCTGGTGCAACAAGAAATAGAGGCAGTGATTGGGGAATAAATTTTAATTTTATTGTGAATAAAATTAATTGGTAATGATAAAATTGTTGTTTTGTTAAATAAGTAGATTATGATTGAACAAAATATGAAGTAGATGAGATGAATGGTACAGTATGAGGTTGTGGGTGAGTGGCTTAATTTTGTTGTGAAAGAGAGATATAGTCTTAATGCATGGCGTCGGTGGCGCGATTGAGGGTGAAGGAAAGAGGAATTGTGGGAATTGTAGGTTTGGTTATGTTTGTAGTTGAAAGGTGGGGGTGTAGATGTTACACCAGGTGGTAGCAATGAACCCCCCTTCAGCAATAAGGTGTATGCGAGACCAATTTGCATTTCCTTCTAAGAAAGCCGGATACATCAAAGTTATATTACATTACGCATCCTTCTGAAAATTTTCTTTTGATTTGCGGATATCTATGTCTTTGAAATATTGGGTAATTGGATATTTCAGAATATCTCATTTTCCCTGGAGAGAAGTATTGATTCAGGATCGTATTACTCAGTCCCGTCCTTTCTTACCAGATTTTATCAATCCACACAGCCTCCATGTAGGCATGTCAGGCATTACACCATTAGATATTAACATGCTGCTTTGTGCTCCATACTAGAAATTGGATTCCTACCCTGACAGAAAGTCAATCATGCTGTTCTGGGAATGGCGCTATTATTGCGTGTCTAAACACTCGATAGGATGTCTAAGCCAATAAAGGTAGGCGCAGGCAACCTATTACATATTCCCTTAGTGATTATAAAACCGTGTTGGATTAGAAACGAAGCGAGTGGTGTCTGTGTAGTGCCTAGAGTTATTTTTCATCAAGAGTTTCCCTTATTCTATTTTCAAAATAGAAATGGTAGCTCAGTCTTCTTTTTATTCCTTTGGGACTTGCGTGATATCAGTCTGATGTTTTATTACTGCGACTGCTGTTAAGATCTTACTTTAGTGAAATAATCCTACTGAAGCAAAAGTTCTCTATTTCTTTTATCGTTTTAACTGTTGCCTGTTTTCGAGTTGTGCCTTGATTGGCACATCATCGGTACAATGAGTTCGATTTTAGTTTCGTGTATTATTAGAAGTTTAGATGACATCTGAGAATAGAGTGTGAGGTAAATACAGTCGCTTCGTGCCAGTTGTTGACGGCAAATCTAAAATTAGCTAATGTCTTTTAGTGACTTCAAAAAACCTAATTGTGAGCACAAAATGACAGAACAACATTTAAATATATCCGTCGCTGATCGCATTTGAAGAGAATGTCTTTTCTCTTTTGGTATTAATATTGTAGTTACTTTTGTATCACGTGTATAAGTCGAAACCAATTCTTATTGCCCATGCATTACACTTGATTTCCGTACCCGTTTTGAACGATCTCTTGCTTTTCATACTGGTAGAGATGCGTTTTCATGAAATCCTAAATACCCCATCTCTCAAGTAATCCTGGTATCCATCTTTTGCTATATAAAACCCCCTTAATTGATATACCGGACGACTGATACTATTTATTACCCCTGTACTATCTTTAACAATGACAGGTCCTTCTCTTTTTCATGTTAAAGGAGCGTATTTTCTAAATCCTATATCCCTTCCCTACTTGACGTCGTAAAGATACGCCCACGCACTTTACATGGGGGACTCTGTTTCTACCCCATCCGCTAAAGCCCCATGCTCACTAGGCGATTTTTACACAAATGACAAATGAGGTTAATATGGGATTTTCGAAAGGGGGGTCAGCATAAAGGCTAAGTATCATGTTAGTACTTAACCTCCCCTTTCCCAAATCCTATACCCCCCCCCCGTATAGACCATCCAAATAATAGACCCTACAAACATACAGTGCTGAAATCCCTCATGTGTGTAGCACCCCAGTCATCCGGACGATACCCATGAAGAAAGGAAAAGTAAAATCAGCCGACCATGTAAAAATGTCCTAGTGTGTATGCGGCCTCACATGTCCCACAATGGGGCTGGGTGTCTGTAGGCCTTAGGGGTAGAGAGAGGTTGAGCAGCTCATTGGATGGGTCTTTATTATGAGTGATCTACGGCCAATGTACTGACGGCCGGACGGAAAGCTGGAGGAGGGCACCAGGCCCATCAGGCCGAACAGTATTACCCATCAGGTCGAGCATTAGGGCCGTCTCCGCCGTCCGGGCTGGCGAGCAAAAAGATCAAGCGTCCTTACATCCATCAGTTCTATATGGTCACGTGTACCCCGTTCACATCCCAAGACTTTCACCAGCCAAGTTGCAACTTAAGAGTGCCTTTCTGGGACCATGCTTTTTGGGCCAGTCTGTTGCTTAATAAATTGGTAAATAATGTCTTTTGGTGGTAAGGTCTAAACCCCATCAAATAATAACATTATCACAAGGCTATTTTTTTGGACGGAATTCAGACTAAGACAGAAATCAGAACATTATGACTACATTTACTGGTTCGATCCCGTGATTAATAAATTTGCTATGAATAGTAAAAACAAGTTACAAGTGATTAAGTTTTGACATATATATACATATAGTGTTACAACAAGCTAAAATTTAAAATTCAGCGATCCACGGTTACAGAATGGTTATGTCACTTGCCTGGTCCTGGAAATAACAATTTTAAGGTATTGGACCCCAAAATATTACATTCTGGTTTAGTTGAAGAATGTAATGAGAACACTACAATAACGTTGCAGCGCATAATCACAGCAGTACATTGCTGCAACATTATCATGGGTCATCAAAATAATCTAACAAGATTAAAAACTGCAACTTAATAATAACGTCACACCCTCGGCATGGTACTTAACCTCGAACCATACTCCATTGCTCCAGACATTAGTCATTCCAAGGGGGTTTCTCATTTACTATATTGCTATCTAAAGTTATACCAGAGGGAGAGATCATAATAATTGAACGAGGAATGTCTTGGGAATGAAATGAGAAAATTAGATTGGATTC
This sequence comes from Lepidonotus clava, assembly GCA_936440205.1. Classification (NCBI taxonomy): domain Eukaryota; kingdom Metazoa; phylum Annelida; class Polychaeta; order Phyllodocida; family Polynoidae; genus Lepidonotus; species Lepidonotus clava. Next base: position 9,954,293 of record OW387142.1, on the reverse strand, counting down.
AGAAGGCTTGTCTCCTTCTTGGTGATGTATATCCAGTAACATCATTACAAGTTAAAGCTATATAGCAGCATTACGAGTCCCCTAAGTGATAACGAAAATTTATGCCGAAGCGAGGATGTATAGTTAATACCATTAAGGTGAGTGTTTATTACCCTCTGGATCAACGAGCGGGGCGTATTGTGTACCAGACGTATTCCCAGGCCGTACGCACCACACCACTTCCGTTATGGCGAAGTGGATTTGTTGGGGTTGCAGGTAGTTTCAGGAGATTAATTTCACATACAGTAGATTGATTTCATGTTACAGTCGGGTAATAAAATAAAGAAGGCCCTTAGAGGCCGTCCGAGGGTGGCTGTATGTACCGGGAACCCCCTGACGGCCCCGGTACGTACAGCCACCCTCTCGGACGGCCTCTAAGGGCCTACTTATTATAATATTGCCCTCTGATGAGAAGGGAAGCATTCCCCGAGCATTCATATCAAGTAGCTTGATCATATTATGTTCATATTTGCGACACTTAAAGTATATTATTTAAATAAAATATTGACATAAGTTGGTAACAATATAAAACTTTTAAACATTTGGGAAGCTGCTGCAGATCACTTTTAAGTAAGCATACAATCAAATTACAAGATTCTTTTATAAACTACTTTATAATTATCTTGATTTGTTGAAATAATTGTATGCCGTCATTCTCCTTACTGACTGAATGGTTCTAATAGTTGTAAACACTCTAGGTCATTGTTGTAAGTTATGCAGTGACATATACCGTCAATGGGATTGGGGCTTATAACATAAAAACGAGATGAATGAATTTGATAAATTATGTATAATCAGAAATAACCCTTCTCTATATGACATAAATCCCCCCTCCCTGCTTGACGTCGTAAAGATACTCCCACGCACTTTACTTCGGGGACTTTATTTCCACCCGCTACTCTAAAGCCCCATACCCACAAGGCAATTTTCACACAGCTGACAAATGAATCTGCACAAATATTGGTCAATTCTGAAGATCGCCTGTCAGTATGTTGTATTGATATATTATATTCATGTTTGATCTGAATCGGTGCTAAAATGTGAACTAGGCCCCACTCGCTTCTTCCTGCTATGGCTGACTAGCCATACACACCCATCTCATTCACTCGCCACTGCCACCACTCCTTCTGAGCACCCTCTCCTTGAAAACAGAAGATGAAGCTAATACACCCTATCCCTGCCTCTAAAGAGATCTCGTCCGTCCCGCCACTCTGAGAATATCTGAACAGTATCAAATAAGAGCCATGTGGCTATACATATATGAACGAAATTAGTTATAGGGGAAAGGTGTAAGTTCATTAGGTTGGTGGGCTTTGTTTGATTATGTTTTAACTCACATATGGATTCACATATGTGTGTTGAAATATAATCAATCTGTTTATACTTTATGAAAGCAGCATGAACATTTTTGGTATAAATGCCACGTCCACGAGGCATAAAACAAATGTTTGTAGAAGAGCGTTCATAAATGATGGAGCAAATTAATTTAAAACCCGTGTTGGGGTATTAAAAAAATCACCCCCAATATTGACATATAATGACCAGCCCTGGCCTGAGGTCACACTGACCCGGTTTCCCCTGACCCCCTGTGGTCAGCCCCACAGCACCCTGCTGCTGTGGTCACATGCAGTGAGTGACCAATGAAATACATGTCACCCCTGACAACCAGGACTCAACACAGTTGCACCAATAGATTTCCAGCAATCTGTGTCAGCTGGAGAAAGGAGGGAAATTTGGACCTACCCTTGTCATTTCGTGGTCGAACAGGGAGCTTGCAGCCTCGTCCAGACTTCTAGCGTTTATAAATGATACTAACTTTTCAAAAGTGGAAGTATATTCCTCCAAAAATTAGCTTTGCCAACTGTGGAAAACACTTATGTCACACTTAAATACATATACTGATCTATGTGTGTTCAAACTTTGTACCTACTCACTCTGAGCAGCTCCAAACACCTCCCCAACAGTGGCGAGCAGCTCAATGGCTCAGGGACCAACTGAAGGCCACGAACGTCGGAAGAACTTCATGTAATTTGAAGAGATGTTGAAATAAAAAAAAAAAAAATAAAAAAAAAAAAAAATAAAAAAAAAAAAAGGCGGAACCACCCATCACCCCTGAGCGCCTCCACCCCGCCAGGAGCTGGCACCCAAAGCCGAGGTGTCATAGCGGGAGCAACTCTTTGTGAGGTGCAGCCTGGGAAAAGGACATTTGGATGACCCCTGCACGGAATTGTGCCCAAATGGTCCACAGGACTGCAGTGGAAGAACATTTAATAAAGTGAACTCAGCCTGGATAAAAATTCAATAAAAAAAAACACAAAAAAAACAAGAGGTATGACAACCTGGGGTGGATGTCTGTAAAGGTGGAAATTTGCTGACATCAACGATTTCTTTTGTCGGTGTTGAACAAAAGGCAAAGTATAGGTTATAATTAGACATGTTTCATGTGTTTTGTTCCTGGAGTTGTCAACAACGTATCAAAGGCCCTGCGTATGTAAGATTTTGATAATTGACATTTGGGTTGTGACAAGTAACAATTTTCAGAAATAGATATCAAATGTCCTAAGAGAACTATCTGCGCTAAACTTAGCTTGTCCTTGTATTATTAGTTTGATATAATGCATCTGATAGTTCCAAAGTTCTTAAAAGGATGAACTTGGCAAAGCAACTAGTTACTGTCTGTCAGAAATATATGGATGTTTCAACGGCAGTTGTTCCTTCGTGGTCTTTTTATCATTACATTGATTATGTAAACGTCCGACGAAATCAGAAATAAATAACCGCCTTTGGGACACAATCATACTTTTCTATACTGCAACAACTGGCAATTACATTTCTCATTAATTTCACGAAGGACAACGAACTTGAACCAAAACATAGAGTATCCTGCCCATGTGAGTATTGTGACAGCAACATAATGCAATACCATTAGTTGAACACCTACGCACAGGCAACTGAAAAATGAAAACCTCGGTGTTTTTTCACTTAAATGTGAAATTATCTCCAAAGATATTATACCTACACTAAGATATGCAACTCTGGCAATCGCCTACAAGATTTCCGTAAAAATCATGATGATGGCTCCCTATAGGAGAATCTGTGCAACCAGACACAATTAAGACAGCAGTACGTCCTTTTTCAACCTTTTTCGAAATGTAAACAAACGGTGATGACGTCACGAAAATAGCAAAACAGACGATGCGTCATAGTGGTTTGCACAGATTCTAATAGGGGGCACCACTGTCGACGATGGTAAGACGAAATATAATTCAGTCGTTAATCTTTCCTTTATACTATCGTTGGTATCTCTGCTGATACGATAAAGGCAATCACACGCCACCATCTCCTTTGTTACTGCTGATGTCGCCTATTTTAAGCTCCGTCGCCTCCGCTTTCTTCGGTGATTTGTTTACCCCGCCTACGATTGCGATTTTCTGATCCGCCTTGATTGATTCGGCTTTGTCTGATTTTATTGCTATTGATTTGTCACTTGATTTGCCACTTGATTCCCCGTTTACCTCCTCTGCCAGTCGAGACGTCTTAGTGTGACGTCTGCACCTGAAAGTCGGTATTAAGCGATTTTCTGTTGGATTTTTTTGTTTGTTGTTTAAGTGCTCTTTTAGATGGCTGCAAGTTGTAAAATCAATAAGCGTCTTTTCTCATAAAGATGTATAATCTAACAATGCACTTTCACAGGTCAATGTCTTCTTTTTTGTACAACATTGATAATGGTAATGGTGTAAATATATAATTTAGTACCATACAGTTCTATTTACTTACAGCAACGTTAACAAACTGCGAAAGTGCTTTTAGACAGCTGCATATCGAAAAATCAATAATTATCTTTCCTTATAGAGATGTGTAATTTAGCAATGCACTTTCACGGGTCAATGTCCTCTCTTATGTATCATATTGACCATGGCAATGATGTTAACACATCATTTTTTTTTTTTTTTTTTTTTTTTTTATTGAGCAAAACATCATCACTTTACAGTGCTTTTCATGATGGGTAACGATAGACATATTTACAAATGTATAATACATATATACAAATTCAATACAATTGTACATTAAGTAACTCCTATCTCATCTATCTTTTTCGAAATGCTTTCCAAAAGATCATAAGTTAACATCTTTTTAAATTCAACTATGGAGTCCATTCTCTGTAATGTAGTCGGCAATACCCAGTAAACACCAAGTGTTGAATCAATATTGAAAGTGGATTGATCCAGCAATCAATCATATCTAAATGCTGATTAAATGTTGATTTCCCAATATTGATTCAATACTGGCAACTGATGTTGATTCAATGTTGAGTTATCAATATTGAAGGATTTAATGTTGATTCAATGCCTTCACACTAACATTGCCTAGATATTTGATGATCAATCCTAAATCAATCCTTTTTTACATTGATTTAAAATTGAGACATCAATGTTGAAGCAATATTAGATTTTCAATTGCACATCAATCCACCACCAGGGGGCACTGTCTGCCAACTTTGTCAAAATGTTGAACATCTCAATATAAAAAGGAACCAAAGTCATAATTGCTTGAATAATTCTGAAACAACTGTTGGTATCTCAGACCAAGTTTACCATTATAAATTCCATTACATGAAAAGTATTTACAAACTTTCTGTTATTTAGCATTTTTTTGAAGCATGGCATGCAAAAACACCTTTTTGGTCGAAAAGCAATAACATACTGGTTCAAATTACTGGAGTTCATGTGTATCTCTACCCATGCATTGTCAGACCACCTGAAATTAATGCTGCCTATCCATACAAAAGTGGACTTGGTTGGGGCAATAATAATCGATGGCCTTAATCTTGGCATATGATTAAGAAAGGTTTGATATTATGATTTCAAAAAATAAATCAGGTGAGGGAGAGCTGGTTTGTTTTTTAAAATATTGTAGCCATATATTTTTCATTCACTTTTTCCGTAATAACTTTTCCCTTTATTTTATAAAAGGGAATATTCAAGAACAGCAAATAAATATTTTTACTAATGATGATTTAGCATTTACTATTCTATATTTAAAACAAATTTTATCAACAATGTTGATTCAATGTCAGATTTCAACATTGTATCAATATTGAAAGTTGATATTGAATCAACATTAGCTTTTCATAGTTGAAAAAACTTCCAATATCAACCAATATAAAACATTGATTCAATATTGATGGCAAGCATTGATTCAATATTGAGTCAACATTAGTGTGTTTACTGGGTAGTTTCCATAGTGAATATGCTCGATATTTCCAATTTTTCTTATATATTTCCAAGTTTGGTTTATCTAAATCAAGTTTTTTACCAACATCACTTCTCAAATGTCTTTTGTTGGTAGAAGGCAATTTAGAATTTGATATATCAATATTATACACATAATAATGTAACATCAACAATAGACGACGCATCCTTCTGATAACTAATTTTTCAACTTTACAGTATGCATGTACATCAGATTCCATTTTACTAGTAATTACTTTTCCATCAATCAAATTATTATTTACAATTTTTAAGGCACGAAATTGTAATTTCTGCAACTTATCAATCAAATATTTGCGACCACCATCTATCAAAATATCCAAATAGTCAAAGAATGGTAGAATCATTTGCTTAAAAACTAACAAGGCAGCCATATAAGTCAACATAAAGCGTATTCGTGAAAACATATACAATTTATACGACACCTTTTTAATAATAGCGTTTAAAAATCTATCATAATTTAAACAACTATCAAAATCTACACCCAGATAACAATAATTTTTTACAACTTTAATTTCTTCCCCTTTGATCCTTATATTGGTACAAGAATTATAAGTGTCCTCCAATTTCGGCAGAGTTGTAAAAAACATTAACTGTGTTTTAAGTCTGTTAATGTGTAAGTCATTATCAATACACCAGGTGTCGTATCATATAGTACCATACAGCTCTGTTAACTTATGGCCGTCTTCTAGGGAAAGTGTTATTTAACGATGCACTTTCACAGGTTTTCTCTATTGTGCCATAGATGTTGGCAATAATGTAAATGTATGATAATATTATGGTGTCCTACAGCTCTATTTACTTACAGTAGAAACATTGAACCAGGAACCCTGCCTGCTGATCACCTAGATCTCTCCCTACCCTGGAGTGGCGTTATGGTCCGTTACAGTTAAACCAGTAACGGGTCCGTTACATAACGGCATTGGTAACCGCAGTCCGTTCGTCTGGACAACCCCAGCCTACTTAGGCCATTCAAAGGCTTATCCCATTGTAGTCGTAAGTAACAGGATAATATAATCTTTACATTTGGATCTTTAATTTGTTTCTTTTGAGCATACTTAAGATTGTGTATTCAGCTGTTTGGCAAATGGCAGAGATAGAAATGGAAACGATACAAATTTGTCACAATTTGTATAGATCCAAGCAAAATACAGCTCATTTTCATAATCATCATTTTGTTAAACGGTATGGTCCAGCAATCAATAGACATTGTCTGAGGATCTAAATTGAGTTTTATATTGGTTTCTAAACATACTGCAGGATTTCTATTCACAATACAGGCTCTGTTTGTCAGGTAATTATAGTTGATGAGTCAATGATACATATTGGGCGTTTGCAGGGGGGTTTATTTCTAGATGTAGGCCTAATGCCGCTATCGTTAGAATTTAATGATTATTTTGGCTGCATATTGCTTTGTATTTCAAAGTCTCTTTGTAGACCCAATTGTTGACTTGCATTCAATTTTATCAATGATTTTGCATTTCATCCATCATATGCGAAATAATGTTGTTATACTATAATTGTCAATGTATAGAGGACCTACGAACTAGGAAGTACGAGCACAACGATCAAAATAATCCGGTCAAGATGCATTCACTGATCCAAACGTGGGGCCTCATGACTCCCCAGACTTCAATTCCAGAAGCATAACCCAAAAGAAATTGGAAAACCTCAAAGAAACCAGAACGAACTAGATGACAGAAAGCCGTCAAACCGAAACAGACGAGTAAAGGCCGTCAGCCCGCACCCCCTGGTGGTGGACCATAGGGGAGGGGTCAGTCTGGTGAACCCGGCCCTGATCCCGGGGAAATGGAGGTGGCGCACGGGACACTGGGTTCTGATCAGTGTCAGAGGGAGATCAGAGACAGGGCTCAGAGCTCCCGCACAGAGCACGCACATCACAGCAGTGGGCAGAGCTCACACAGATCCACATGGCTTAATCTATGACCAATGGCCATATTGAAGTTTTGTGGACAATTCCGCTGCAACGTACATTGTAATCTTGTCTCGATTTGAAAGGTGAAATAGACTTTCGTAATCATACATTTTTGTGGTCACCATATTAGCTTGATATTTATTACTTGGTAACTCGTGCCTGTTTTAAAAACAATTGACGGAATGCAAGAGTAGAGACACCACAAAACAATAAATGATAACAGTCCCTCACGTGGTTAAAGGCACTTAGTCGGAAAGGACACCAGAAACAACCATGGCTAAGTTAAATGAGGTACATTGGTCTAAGCTGGCAACCCTCCCCTCATTATGATGAAGCTACAAATTACAATATACAAAATATCCTTATTTATATTAACTTATGTTTAAATGATAACGTAGAAATTGTAGTTCGAAATAAGTGAGCAACACACAGTTATTGAAGTAAATCTAATCACTACTAAGTAGGTAATGTTAACCCCCATCCAACCTCACCATACACTGATGTCTTCTTATTCTTTCCAGGGCGGGTGCAGTCATCGAGACTGCGGCCGTGTTGGAGTTGTCGGGCAGAGGGGATTGGTTACAGAGTAGGAGGACAAGGAAAAAGGAATAATCTTTCATCCCAGGGCCACTATCTGCAGCTGTTTTATCTTAGGGACAGGCATTACTGCAGTTATACAATCACTTCCCCCAGGGTCGTCGAATAACCATAGTCAGAGGACCTGGATCTCTACCCTCATATTTCAGAAGAATCTTACATTTCCAAGCAAGAACTAAATATGCCCTATCGTGTACTATGGTTGTCGAGCAACTGCTTAATTACTAGCACTCTTTGGATTTTATAGACTGTCATCAATACTACTTAACCTCTGATCGGATAGATTCATTCGTCTCACCAGATCATATTAAAATTGGCACGTCTATATTGATATCTTTGTCGTCTATGTCAGTCGTTGTAATACTTTTGTGGTCATCAAAATCGTCCAGTGGAAACTGGGCTTTAAACCGACCAAGTGAGACACCATCTCACAAGAGTTATTCCACTCTCAGTGTCTCTACTAAAACTTCAGGTCTGAAGATAAAACTTCTGCCGTCTGCCTGTGATGTCCCAGTAATGGTCTGTGATGTCGCATTAATGAATGGTGTCAACGACCGTTGCGTTAGCAGAGAAAGGGCCCCATCTGGTCTGTAATGACAGCCCCATCGTTGACAAACACCTTGCAATTTCGCGCCAAATTCTTCTGATCTCCCGATTTATTGTCACCAAATAGCTTTCCTTTTTGCAATGAGTACCATCATTGTTGAAACTTTCACTGATGTCTTTTTGTTAGTTACTGAATGATGTTTTACTGAAATACAACTTTGTTGACAGGGTTTTGAACCTTGAATTGCAAACAACTATTGAAATAAAGTCAGGAAATATTGAACTTATCTTGAAGCCAGTTTATCGTGTAATCCTCTGTATTCACAAACTTAAATCTGTCCGTTGGATACGAGTTTCACAATAGTGAATTTTTGAGGACTAGATATGTGTTGCAGATATTAACCAGGGAAACGTGTCATTCTCGTTATATGGGCATGCATTTCTACCTATATAAAAGGCTCAGATCATGACGACATGACATAAGAATGTCTCGTTAATCCAGGGTCATCTGCGTCCAATGGTACATTCACCCAGTTCTTACAGCCTTAAGGGTGACCATCACATGTTTTATTTGATCATCACGTCTGTCTATGACACGTAAGGCAGCAATAAACACAACAAAGGGGCACCTCTGGGACTACATGATAGCTGTGGATGAGTCATAAAATAAATTGTTAATTATATTACTTCAGTTACACAAAGGTAGTGCTTGGCATGTGAATGATTGGATCATAAGGTTTGTTTTGCCTCGATAATCTCGATCTGGTGAGTAGACAAATAACCGTTATGTTAGGTAAGAAAAAAGTAGTATATGGAAATGAGAGTGTATCCAGCGTATTAAACCTCCGTCTCCCACCTTGTAATCTGGTGTCTCTAACGCAGCTACTCTATAATTTTCTCGCAGTCATTAAGGAATAAATGTGTTCCAATCTGAGATGATAATTCTTCAGATTTGCAAGATCTTCACTCTAAAAGACCGCAGGACAACGGTCAGCGGGTGCTTCCCCCTAATGTCAAAGAAAACCACAAATCCAGAGCTGACATCTAGTGCAACAGTGGTAAACTAGATTTTCCACATGGCTGCAGGATCCAAGAATATTGTTCTCCCTGCCATGAGGCCCGTAGCCAGGGGGGGGGGGGTACGGGGGCTTCGTACATCCCCCCCCCCTTGGAGGGACCCTCCCCTAATTTTTATCATAAAATATGACACTAAATCTAAAAGAATAAATATTTTATCCCTTTTATTTAAAAAAACGACCCTCCCCTCTGGATAAAAAAGAACTAGTAAAAAGACGAACCCCCCTCTGAGAAAAGCTAGCTACGGGCCTGGCCTTTGAGGGTCTCTATTCCACAAATCACAAAAGCCAAAATTACATTGTTTTTCACCGAAACAGGTTTATGGAGCTGAACCCAAAAGTGTTATCTGAGGTACATTTAAAAACCGTTTGTTTCATATAAGACTGGATCAATATTACAGCCTTTGACTTTAGCAACAAATTCACTAACTTACCTATGAATATTATGTCAACTAATGGGCAATGCTGCTTGTGATACAGCAATTCCAAAACTTGTGAAATACCCCCAAGATAAAAATCCTAGGGTAACCTCCCCTTAAAACAACACTCAAAACGTACATGTAACTTTTGTCCTTTTCTAAATCACAAAGCCTAGCAAATATTTTATCAGAATCTTCCCATCTTCGTAACAGATGTACAACGGGATGATCTGTTAGTTAGATCCAGTGATGGGATACAATATACAATATACTGATTTTCCCAGTCGCCCATTGCCTGTTGCTGTTAAAGTCATTTAGTTGGTATGGCTCTTTAGGGTTTGGGTCTCGAAACATAGCAAATTAAATTTTGGTAAAATCTCTATTCTTGAACCCCTCAAATATACCTGGGATTCTCGGATTCAACTGGAACCACCATAAATGTCTCTGATGCCCTCACAGATTTCTGGGCTGGGTACTGTCCTTTGAATTTTAAGGGTGTAGTGCCCCATGAAGACTGAGCTGCTTGTGTGTGGCAGTCCATATCCTTCATAAGACTGAAAAACTGAGGGGACACGTTCCTGGCAAATGTCAAAGGTGAAATTCAAAGCCGTTCTCAATACACTGAAGGAGGAATAGCCCATACAACAACATTTCTTTCTCTCCCAACTATGGGTTTATCTGGACATGAAATATAAGTTAGGACATGAGTAAGGCATTTAAATACATTTAAACATATAAAAGACTCGATTATGTTATATTAACATATCATCACTAGGGAGCGTTCACAGCGATGTAACATTGGAGGGTTCACGGAGTTTCCTGAAGAGGGAACCACTGATCCCGTGCTTAGCCAATGATGGAAGGGTGGCCTATCTGTACAGTAAGGTGCTCATATTCTTAAGGTTGATGGCATTGTTCTCAATCGCAGATTTTAATGTGTGTGTTTTTGTTGGTTGATATCTGTGTCTGTCTCTTTGTTTTGTGGCTTAAACTACATTGGAAACCTCAATTTAACACACACTAGAGGGCCACATTATCAGGGGCGTATCCAGGAATTTGAAAAAAGGGGCGGGGGGGGGGGGGGGGTCGTGCTATAGCAAAAAAAAAAACCGTGCCCCCCAGGCACTTGAATTCTATATTAAAATTATATATTTGGGTTAAAATAGGGAGGGGGGAGGGCGTGCGCCTGGCACGCCCCCACCCCGCCTGATTATTTCATACTGAAATAGAAGCAATACAGGGAGTTGAAATAGATTGATACACTGTTAAAACTTTAAAACAACTCCCAAATTACCAACATGTACACAGCGACGTATCCTCACGGCTGACACACTGTTCTGCAATCTGACTGGGCCACGACAATCCCTTTGTTCTTGGTACAGTTCCCTTCCTGCGTCCGGACCCTAATTAATGTCCCTGACTGCCGGTAGGGGCGGGTCGGACAGGGTGACAGCACCTTAAACATTGATAACCTTGTTACTGGTGGTCGGGTGACAGCGCCGGACCAACCATAGGAGGGGATGGCGGGCATTGGTTGTCAATTGCAAACGTTACCAATTGGCTGGGAGATCTACTTTGATGTAAGCGTATATTAGCAAAATTAATGCTAATGGCATAGAGAAAGATACCCTATAACAGGATATTGAACACTCAGGCAACAAATACTTCCATTTAGTGACGACTTTCAGATTTTAAAGGGGGCCAAAAGCAATGTTGGTTCAAAATTTTACAAATTCTGTTAACTATTGAAATATATTCTACTGCCATAACCTAGGCCTGTAACATGTGGTAAAACTACAGGCCTAGGTTTAAACAGACTTAAAATACATTAAAATACACAAAAACACATCCCCAGTCAATTTTGGTGACCCACCAAAATTGGTTTGTTTACAAACATTGTTGTCTTCAGGCATAAATGGCAAGAGTTTTATGGAATTCAAGTAAAGTTATAGTTAGTTATTGTCATTTATACTGTACTATTAGCTACAGTTAGACTTTTAGAATGTATTTTCATAGTTATTTGAGTTTGCAAAAAGATTTCATATTTTGACACAACATTGCTTTTGACTCCCTTTAAACAAATACGTCGTATTGATACGTACAACAAAGGTAAACGATATATTATCATCTTATTGCACAGTGTTCTTTGTTGTAGTGTCTATCAAATGATAGCACCATCCAATGGTTAAAAGTTCAACCTTCAAGTAATTCGTCATTATATGGAGTCCTGCAATTAAGGCAAGGCCTCTTGCTATTCATGTGGATAATTATGATATTCAGGTACAAAGAATAATAGACACTTGGCAGCGTGTACGCCATGGTAGACACTTTTATTATATCATCACAAGGAGATGATATATATAAGATAAAATATAAACTACCCGAGCAAGAATGAAGTATTTAACCCCTGCCATGGTGTCTTATAGACGTTGGACCCCGCAGGACGAGTGGAGACGACTATGATAGGGCCTGTATCCTGTACGATGACAGCAACCACACCTAACGCCCAGAGCAAACCCTGCAGTGGGCCCACCTGACAGCACCAAGAGGGGTAATGGGTGGGGCCACTGCTTGTACAGGTCTACACTGAGAGATATGTAAACTTTGAAGCACAATTAAGCAGTCTAGATCTATGATGGAGATTAGTATGGAGGAGGCAGGGTCACTTTAGAACTCTCTGCGAACAGTATGGGGCCGAATATTAATTACCTATAGAGGTGGATATCAACATTACAGAGAACTTTTATCATTAAATTATGCATTTTAAATTAACGTTTTTCTAACATGTGCATCAGGCCAATAGGGCTTGGGATATAGAATTCATCATTGTTCACTTTGTTAATAGCCCTCTGATATTTTGTCAGTTTTGGATTAGGCAGTATTGTACACACAATACTACACCAACAAGAACGTCACAAAATATTAGTGTAACGTCCTAGAACATTATTATAATATCACTTAACGTTGCAGTTATGTTGCTCCTTGGCTTGGTACATATCTGGTTTCATCTACTGTTTGGTTAATACACTCAGCTTCCCCTGTGGAAAGGCGAGGCACAGCTTAGTGAGATGGACTTATATGAGTATTGTGTTTGCTCCGATGATCCTTCGAACAACACGCTGGATGCAGAAGAGGTTCTATACGATTTTGTTCTGATCATAATTATCATATTGACAACAATTTCAATGGTAGATTACCTGAAATGGCTAAACGTCCGGCGGTTATAGCCAACAGGCCTGGTTCTTAACTGAGCATGTACTGTTTAACAATCAAAGTTCAGGAAAGTCAATAAACGTTACACGTCTGGGATGACTTTTACCAGTGCATAAAGAAGCATTCCCAAGCAAGAATATGAAGTTATTATAATGCTTTTATAACGTTCTGTTTAGTTCTGCTTTGGTTCTTGTTATGTTATTATGATGGCACGCAAAAATGTCTTTAAAACTTAACATTGCGACGTCGCACTGTGATGTTATTGTGACATTCTTGTAACATTCTTTGATGTTACAGTACCATTATTATAATGATCTTTAATGGAAAGGTTACAACTTCACTAAAATATTATGTTACTATAACATTCTTTTTTAGTAAGTCTCAACTTTACGTAAAATAAATCGCTGCTTGCCGAGGTTACAATCATATGAATAATGTGAAGGATGATTCATCATTCAGTAGGTGAAACAGAGTGCATTGAGCAGACAGAGTAGTACTCTATGAAGAAGCATAATGCCGGGTCCCCACTTGGACGACTAACGACGGCGACTAACGTTAGTCGTCCGCCGATTAAGATATAAGTACGTCGTCGGATGACTAATCAGTCACCGGTGACCAAAAAAGTTAATCGCCACGTTGGGACGCTCTTGTCATCAAACTCCCAGCAATTAGGGGTGACTTTAGTCGCCTAGCTCGGCGACCAACTGCTTTAAACGCCGGCGAATAGTGGAAAATATTAAACATGTCAAATATTTTGCTCAGAAACCACGGCGACTAGTGGTTTGGTCCCCAGACATCAAGGCGCCAGTGTGGAGTTGGTTGCCAGACGATTAACAATGTTAGTCGTCGCCGATTTTTGAAATATAGTCGCCCAAGTGGGGACCAGGCATAATGTCTGCAGGAGAAGGATTCGGATTCAAATGACAATTTCACTTGTGTATCTATTAACACTTTGACGAAAGTTATTGCTTTGAAAAATATCCTGCAACTTATTCCTATTTCAAACAAAATATTACAACTAATGGAAAAATAATACAAAGTGACACGATCTGTTATGATAGCATTCGCGTTGGAAAACTAAAATGGCGATAACTACCATGGTCTCATTGATGTGGTTTGGTGATCTACAATGACGTCATACCTCGGTTGAAATTGAGAGAAGTGTTTTGGTTGTATACATTCAATAATGTTAGTTTCAGATCTTTCAGACAATACTTAATACACAGAATATACAAAGTGAAGCTTGTACTACAAGTACGCACTACATTTCCAATGATAAGTCACCCATAATTAGTGCGAATTTCAAATCCTGCTCGATCTAGGTACAAATACTATAACCACAGTGGAGCCACCTTACACACCTGTGGTACCCCCTCCCCCCCTCCAGTCACCATACCTGGACCAGGGGTACATCTTGCAGTAATCTTCTCCAGGGTCCGGTCAAATCTGCCCATGTCAGGTTTCTCCAGCTGGGGCCCGGGTTTACCATAATCCTCCAACGTGAATGAGTGCCTAGACAGGTCATGATGTATAACTGTGCGTCTGTTCAAATACATAACGTATGGCCTATACTTATAAATGTACCGTAATGAATTACGGATTCTAAAATAAGTTTGATTCTTAATAGGTAGCTATTTGAACAAATTTGGACAAATCCTTAGTATGAGATTTGGTTTGTCAGTTTATAAGCCTATAAACTGTTTAAGTGGTTCAGTCTACAGCACGGTTTGATATCAATACATTATAAATGAAGCTACTATTAGTTTGCGGGTTGTCTTTATCCCAACATTTATAATTGTGCATCTTTCGGAAGTGGAAGAATGATACTGTATTGAGTTAATGCCTCAACAGAGTTAATTACCATATCAACAGATTTTCCTTATTTTCCTTAGCACTATTTCCCCTTCAAATTTCCCTCCGATTGTCCCTTTTATTGCCCTCTCACGCCCTCCCCGACGTCCCCCCATTCTTAAGGTTTAACTATTCTCATTTCCAACTCCCCACTTTTCTAGATCTGCCCCAAACTTCTGCCTTCCTTAGGCCCATCACCCGTCCATCACCCTGACCCTTTCCGACCATCGGGGTCCATCTCAACCATCCCCATCGGAATGACCAGCCTTAACCACCCTCTCAACCCCCGGATCCCCTGCACTAAGCACCCACTTATACCCCACCATTGAGCAGTTATGACAGGCAGAAAAACCTCCGTAGCCAGTGGTAAAAAGTAAGGGTGGGAATTTGAAAGGGAAGACGACAGAAATTGCCGGCGGGCGCCATCATTGGGGTGTCTAAAATACCAGGAACATGATTCTTCCATCACAATCTCCAAGTCTGTCCCCTGGGGAAGGGGGTCGGGGGGGGGGGGGGGTGATCGCCACTACATAGCCACATTATTCCCCATCTACTTGGGCCGTGTTTTAAGTACGTGTATGGGACTCTGCGTTAGGAGTAGACCACTAGCTATTCACGTTTAGATTCAACGTTATATGCAAGATTCCGTACCTTTTTGGGGATGTTTTTATTTGTTTTACCGGGGGAAGGCTGGGTGAAGTGTGATTTGAATCAAGGTTTATGATGTGTTTTTATTGTAATGCAGCTCTAGTATTATGATTCGAAAGAAAACATTGAGAAAAACATTTTACAACGTAGAGCCTTTTGTTAATGAGTTAAAATGTTGTATTTTAGCTCCCTTGCAACCAGGCGAATGACGCTGAGCGTAACTATTAATTAAATACATTATGTATCGTTGTACCATTTCGTAACATCTGTACACCGATACAAAAGTGACAGATAACAAATTCCCAGATACTTTGGTATCAGGATTATGTTTCTAAATTTAGAAATTAATATACAATCTAATTTATGTACAGCGTATACATAGGTTGCACGTTTTCTCTGTCTTGTCAATTTGGTTGGAACTAAATAATTAATAACTTGATCTCAAAAAGGTTACATAATAACAAACGAAAACTTAAAGGGAGCCAAAAGCAATGTTTTTCAAAAATGTGACAAAATTTTGAAAACTGAAATAGCTATGGAAATACATTCTAATAGTCTAACCTTAGCTGGTGGTACAATTTTAACCATGAAAACCAACTTCAATTTAAGTTGAATTCCATAAAACTCCTGTTTTTCCTGTCCGTAGACAGCAATGTTTGTAAACAAACCAATTTTGGTGGGTCACCAAAATTGGCAAGGGACATGTTTTATTGTATTTTGATGAAGTTAAAGTCTGTTTTCATAGTCTATATTCTATTATGGGCTTCAGTTATAGTCATAGAATGTATTTCAATAGTTATTACATTTTGCTAAATTTTGATCCAAAATTGGTTTTGGCTCCCTTTAAAAGAAAAAAACAGTAACATGAAAGTACTCAATACAAGCATTAACAGTTTTATGATCGCTCCCATAGTATTGCTCGCTTATCACAGATCGTTCCCAGGCTCCAACAAATGAAAGTTATCTTTCTGCTCGGTGCGCCGTACTGCAGATATGATTGCAGGTGTCTGCATGTTAGTTTACAGCCAATAAAACCAGGCCTGCCCGGCGGCTGACTGACTTAATTGGCCTGCTTGTCCCCCGTGCCACCTCCCCTGACAGGCCTGCCAGTAACAGTACACCTCACACCTCACACTGCTCCTGTAGTTTGTTTTAACAGTACAATTCCCTCCACAAATACACATACTATTTACTTAAACATACATAAATTCCTGTACCTGAATTGGGTTAGATATTTTTTATTTCATCTGTAACTGTTAAGTGTCATGCATTATGTACTTCAAGAGATGATTCATTCACATGTTACAAAAGCGTTGAATTCTTATACGTATCAATTCCCTCCACAAATACTATAATAAGAAGACACTATTATGGAGTATGAGGTCGGATATATTTACCTCAGGTCAATTCCAGACCGTGCCGTATATCTGACCGAAATACGACATAAGTGTGTCTTCTTTATTTTATGTGATGGCTACACAACTGAAAAAACAATTTATTGAGAGAAAAAAGGGCAAATTTGTAGTCCCGACGGCGATGTAATAGTCCCGAAGGCGATGTTGTAGTCCCCACGACGATGTCGACATCTTATTTCTTAACCTATCACGACGACAGTTGGTCAAAATACGCCCCTATACAACATAAATGGACTGGCTCATCTTCTGGGACAGCTAGAAACCTTTAAACACATCAATTTATTGAAAAAAAAGAAGTGATGTTGGAGTGCCGACGGCGATGTCGTAGTCCCGACGGCGACGTCGACATCTTACTTGTTTACCTAAAGCCTGGTCCCCACAGGGCGATTAGTTTGTTAAAATTCGACGGCGACCAACGTGATACTCGCTGGTTTAGTCGTCCGACGATTTAGCATACAAGGGCGCCGTGATGTCTGGCGACCAAATCACTAATCGCCGTGGTTTCTGGGTGAAATATTCGACATGTTTAATATTTCTCTCTAGTCGCCGGTGATAAAGGCAGTTAATCGGCGGGTAGGGCGACTTGTGGGTCCTCTAGTCGCCGTCAGTTTGATATCAAGAGCGTCCCAACGTGGAGATTAATTTTTTGGTACCCTGGCGATTAGTTAATATTTCTTCCTTGGTCGCCGCAGAAGTGCACTAATTGCCGGGGTTTAGTCGCCACGTGGGGACCAGGCTTAATGCTGGATTATGATTGGCCAATACCATGGCAACGGTGGTCACGTGGGTCAAAGCCAGCCTCTGTCTCCGAGCACATTTCTAGAGGTTAGTATAATTCAGGATATATTTACCTCGCCTCCAGCAGTGCTTATTTAGTTCGAAACGGCACAATACGCACCGCACCCCCCCCCCCCCAGCCATTACATAAACATGTATACTTGCAACACTATTTACTAAAACTTGATTAGAGTTCCTGTACATGAATTGAGAAAGTTGCGAGTCTATTTATCAATTAAATGTCAATTATTTGTTCTTGAAATAATTATTTATATACATTGAATGCATAAATCTACTTATCAATAAAATGTTATTATTATGTTTTTAATTTAAAAGGATGATTTATACATAAATCTTTGCAAGGGTTGTTTTAACATGAATGCTTGTAAGCATCATGTTTAAATCTGAAAGGGAATATTTCCTGTAATATCATATACTAACTGATAAACATTCCGAGTAATGTTACCGTGCAATGAGCATGTTTTGATATTAATCAATTTGCATAGGAACCTATAATGGGCACTTAATGACGTTTGCTAACGTATCATGGTTTGCTTAACTTCACATAATGGATAATCGATTATTCGAGTTTACCAGAATGTCAGGAGGAAGATGAATATTCTTGTAAAAGCATGTTCTAGATTCTACAAATGCTCTTAATATGAATCGTTAGAATGTTGGAACGCCTGTAAAAAGTCTTAGAGCGAACCCGAAGCTAATTGTTCCACGTTTGTTCGTGGGTGGGTTCTATTTCTAAACAATTGAAAGATGATTCACGAGATATAAAAGCTGCTCCATGGCCACACAGCGAGCTATTCTTCTCTGCTCAAGAGTCCACTGAATTGAGCTTAGGATATTAAAGATGATACTGAAACTGGAGATTTGGGAACTGATAAATTTGCCAATACATGGTAGGCAAATATAAGGGAATCCTTTGCAAACAACGCATCTGATTGTACTTTAACAAAAGAGAACATTGCAAATGCAGAAGCGCAACTACTTCATGTTTGGGACATGGTACAAATAGAGAGTGAATAAGTTGAACAAATTAAGATATTTTAACTGCGTTTGAATACCAAAAAGAATCATGGTGAAAGACATCATGATGGAAAATCCCCTAGAATAAATATAAATAAATTTGCTGCACAGAAAAAAAATCAAAAGACTAATTAAATCTACCCAGATCAATTATGAAAGACAAATCTAGTTCTATTGCAATCTACTTCAAGTTTACAACAGCAGTTGTGTTGCAGAACAAGAGATCGATGGCTTTTATGCCAGACTATACTATAGATCTACTCGTGTTTAGAGTTGCTCAGAGCTAGCATTTATAGGATTACTTTGAGGATAGTTGAGACCTGACAAATACGGGTCATTCTCAGATCCTATAGGGCGGATTACACAGGCCGACAATATCTTCAAAATAGTCACCAAGAGTACTTGTAGTGAGGCTAGCCCTACAATTGCCTAAACCCTTATGACAATGTTTTTGTCATGTGTAAACTGAATGTGTAATTGGCTTGTCCTAAGATTGTCATGGATACCATGTTCAATGCCGAAGGATTTGTTGCAATAAATATCCTTCCAAACAATATTGACCTACTTCTCTTAATAAAAGTCAGGCTAACTTAATTGAATTGTTGTAATGACTTGTGTGAACCAACCGCAAACGTGGCATTACACTACACAATTTCAGCTCATGATATTACAGATCTAGACAATTTGCTTGCAAGGGTGATATAATTGTTATAAATTACAATGTGGAGTATCTCACATTATGTGTAACAAAAATCACATCTTTGTAATTTATGTGACTTCTCTGCGACATCGTCATATTCCAGCTCAAGTCATGTAGTGTTATACCACTATTACCTATACCCTGCACTAATATACCCTTCACTCATCATGCCTAGACTCTAAAGCAAAGTAAATAGACTGCTTTTTCAAGTAACAATGACTTAGATAGGTCAGAAAGTACAACTATCAAACTTTCCATCTAGCCAGCAGCATAACCTTTAACCCATGCTCATCACTCAGTTGACCCATACAAGGGACAAGTGCCCAAAACGATTATTCACAGGGGCTTTGCTAATCCAAGTAGTAACAATGAATGTGTAGGTCAGATGTTATCAGTATGTATTATTTTACAACCCAAAGTAATTGGTAGACCATGATAGAATTATACATTGGATTGAAGGGGAAGTGACCATCTGGTAATTTGTCAGATATTGTGTCAATTCTAAATGACGATCATGCGAGGAGGTAAAGCATTGCTTAGATCTTTTTTAAATCATGTAACAGCGTGTATTTAGAGCTGATATATATATATATATATATATATATATATATATGCATCATCCATACTGATTATTCTTATGTAAGGTTTATTTTCCGTCTACACATATATCTATGTCCCGTTTAGGTAGCTTAGAACCAGAAGAGAAGGCGATGTTGGGTTATCACTCTGTAAAGAAATACATAATACACTACCAAGGGTCGCAGATAAACATCAAACGTGAATTTTTAATGTTCTTGTATAGGCCCAAAACTTGATATAAAAATTATATTATTAAAGGACATTTTTCAATGATTGATAGCGGGCAGTGGTCACCCCATAGGGAACTCTCTATATGTGTGAAATATCATTTGTAGGTCAGATCGTTTGGGAAAGATGTATTCCCTAAATGCAGGTACTCAGATCAGCCTAAAATGTGGGCCAATACGTCCCCTGGGTTGACAGGAAATGCATTTCCAAGCGAATCCCCAAGGACAATGTTCAATTTTTAGAAACCTCTCTGGTCCAATGAATGAGTAAAAGTGGGGCAGTAGCGCCCTACTGCTATTCCTGATGGGATGGTCTTGGAAAGTGTGTGCTATCTTTGTCATAAAAACTAATGATTTATATGTAATGCAATAAAGGCGGATACATATTTTATTATCTTAGGGCAAGGGGACGACATGTAATATGTATTTATACCGATATGACCCAGAAAACTAAGCTGTACACTAAAACCTCCAATTGCTTTCGATCCAAAGGCAGAAAAAACTGCATTTCAATAATATTAGCAAGCAATCAATAATATGTATCTGACATATATGAGTTAGCTGTCAAAAGATGAGATTTATATTTGCAGGTTGCAATACTTCAAGTAACATCAAATTACATGTACAAAGCAATTGAAATATCTGTTTCCACATTTAGCTGCACATCGAGTAATACTTTGAGATCATACTTGTTACATTAGTTTTGTTAGTTTGAACATCATCATGAAAGACTGAAGTGCTTGCCGAATAAAAACTAAGTTTTTATTCAAAGGACAATGTCGCATGTCTTACCCCGGGGAATGTACTTCAAATAATGCCCCGGATATATTCGTTTTCAATAGTTTTATCAAATTTGCCGGGAAATACCTCAAGGCTCTTTAGGCAGGAATGGCCTACTATGTCTCGGTGGGCTATTCACTTCTGTGTAACTTGACCTTTAAAAATAAAGTACGTGTACGATAAAGCGTTATTGCCTAAGTAAATTAATGGCAAAAACATTGAATCCTTGCAAATACCTGATAAGGTTAAATATGAAGAATCGTAATTGAATCATGTAGGCCATTTTTTCATGAACACCCACATCATTCAATCGCAAAGTGTATGGCCCTGCAACACCGTCTCAGGGCATGTCGTTTATCTATAATTTTAATGTTCAAGTGTGGTGTTTTATAGTTACACTATAACTGCCTTTGATATCTTAACCTGTAAGTAAAGCTCCAGTCTTGTGTTGGAAGAGGGCGCTCGTATTTGCTTACCTTTTATATATATATAAATATTGTTTATATATCCTGAAGAAACATCAGTTAAGTAACTGGTTTTATTGCAACCTCCAGCCAAATAATTTCATACATGGTGTTCCATTGATCCACATTAACCTTTCATTCTAAGATATGATTTTCATTTCTCTCCAGAAAAACAAATAATTTATACGGATGTAGTCTGGCAACTTAAGGTCATTAAGGCAGTAATATAAAAGTCAGACGAGTGTATATCAATATGGTATATCAAATCCTAATTTATATGCAACGGCTGGGGGTGGTTTAAATTGTAAAACCTGTGTGTATACTATAACAATATCTATAGTCATTGTGAAACTATAGTGCAGGTCACTACGATGTCTACACGTGAGGCTTTATCAATGCACCTGTGATGGGGAAAACCGATTTAAAGTTCAACTCATACTTGACCCAAGTCTATCCACTCCTATAATCTGCCCTCTGGCTATGGTCAACGCATGCGGTAGGTATGCAGAAGGATGAGGTATATTGTCTGAAGGTTTACACTGACACACTTCAGGTGCAAGGGTCAAGCATTGAGTTCACTGTTTCATCCTTATATCTTATTATGTTTCTTTGATTTTTGCTACTATAAGAAGACATGTAGTTAAAAAAATTCATACAATCTAATAGCAGCAGCATAATAATACCATGAGTCAACACCTTGATTCACATTTGCTGTTTGCATGTTATGATTTGCATGATAAATATCAGTACAATTTCGAAAAAGAATGGCATCATTGCAAGTTTTTGGTTAAAACTGTCAACCATTTGTCTAGTAAAATTTCCTTAAAGGAAAAACCCTTATCTGTTGTTTAAACTTTGGCAGCCCCGCCTCACACCTCGGCCAAGTGTCGAGCTGTCGCTCTGTAACGTTTTAACCTGTCTTGCATGTTGCATTGTTCACCGTTGAAAGAAAAAGTGGTCCTAGAACCAGAATACAATTTTGATCGTGTTACCGCCTCAGGGTATGCACTGGAGTATCGGTTGGTATACACGATGACAACAGCGGGGCGGTATGCTATGTGAGGGGTTGCATTTCGCAAAAAACGAGAACACAAACAAAAATTGCTGTATGTTTAGGTTTTAAGACAGGTCAACGTATATAAATTGTTATATCCGTAAGTGAACGTCTTGCCTTGGGAGGTTACCTGAGTAATGTCAGTTCGCAAATGAGGAGGGAGAATAGAAATATTTCTTTCAATAGGGGTGTTTCTATTAGTTTGAACTTTTTGCAACGTTTATTCTAATCTCGCCAAGTTAATGTATGTGATTTGTAGTGTTCTTATTTGAATGTACAAGGATTGTCTGTTAGAAACTCGCTTCTCAGTATAGGGTAATGCAATGTTACAATTCGCATAACTTGAAAATACATGTACAGTGTTTACATTACAAGGAATCGGAGATTTTGTTTTGTCATTTGACTTTCAATTTCTAAATCAAGGATTGAACACAAAGGGATTGTGCCTGCGTTGGGAATTGATAAATAAAGCTACCCACTTACTTACAAATTCAATATGTTCAGCAGGAAGGGGACAATAAGCCCATCCCAGTTTATACCAATTAACTATGAAGATTACCATGAAATATATTCCAAAATGTATCCATGCTTATTCCCTGAAGAGAGTTGCACAATACAAAATAAACCAAAGCAATTTGGTTGGCAGATTGCGCCTAAAATATTTAAAATGTGACCTTACATTTTGGACTTTTTCCCCATAGGAACCAATGTTAAAGCCTGTCAGTCCAGCCTATAATGTCCAACCCTATTATCCCTTAAAATAAAGTATTTTGACTGGCTGGCATACCTAAGAATCTCTCAACTGATAACATTTAAGAAATGATAATGTTATAGCAGTACTTTGGGATATAGAAACATACATGTCTATTTTGTCCAACCCTAGTCCAACGCCAGGATATACTCAATGTGGGATGTGCTTATTTGTAACCGTACAACTATTTTTTTCCCATATTCCTCCAATCGTGGCATCCACATACCCACGTGATGTCATCCATTGAAGCTGGTTGCTGGCCGGTGTCCAGGCCCAGAAGTGAAGCAGTAATCACCTGTTTATTTTACGACTGTGACCAGCGCGCCGTGGAGGAGAAGACGCTCCCGAGATGTCCTCGGCCCAGGAGGAGCAGCAGCAGGAGTGTGTCTATTTACCTACCGCCGTGCTGTGGGGGGGGGGGGGGATTGGGGGGTTGGGGGTGGGGGGGGTGGGGGGGTCTACAGAGCCAATTAAGGCACAACTACGCCCTGTGATTGTAGTCACATAGGCCGAGTGTCATATGGCGATGTGACTAGCATGTAGGGGTGGGGGAGCGAGCTGGGGCTCTGGACGAAGGGCTGTGCTATTTTTCCTAGTTTTTGTTGTTTTGTGTTGTTAAAAAACAAAAATAAATAGGTGACGATGACCCTTTACTTCATAGCTTTGCAATAAATTAACCGAAAAATTATCGCTTGAATTGTTTGAATCATATTCTTTTGTTTGCTTGCTTGCTTTGGTAGAATTATGATGACATAACAAGATCTAAGCTAGGTCGTCTACCAGATACTTAACTGTATCAGCTTTTTTCCATACTGTTTGCAGTGGGGGATTGCATATCAGGATTTCATCTGTAGCACATTTGAATGATATGTGTATATATATATATATATATATATATATATATATATATAGCACATTCAAAATATATTTCAGTATCAAATTAACAATCAAAGCTAGTGGATGGATAGAGCCATAGGGTATAGGCTATGTTACTATCCCTGGGCTCAATAAATAAAAATCCGCTTCTTTCCCAGAAATCTACTAACATGGAAATATCCCAGACGTGGAAGAGCCTATTCCTAAAAACATAAAAGCAATAGGTGGCAATACCCTCCAGATAATCGTTGCGGAATACAATGAGAGATACAAAACAACCCTAACCTCCTCCCCGAAAGCGATTGCAAAGTAGATTCATTTGAAAGGGGACCAATATGAAAAGAACTGTGATATACGCATTATGATGATATAAAAGATGCATACTCTCATGAAAAGAAGAAATCTTGGAGTTAAGGTACAGACCACTTATGCAATAAAAATGCCATTGTCTTAATTAAACATGCGAAAATAGTATAAATAACAAAGCATTGCAAATGTCAGGTAAGCATGGATTAGACGAAATCAAGTTTTCCCATTGTAACACACAATGTTGTGCGCTTCAGTCTGTGTCTGGACAAAATTCCAGTAGCCAACACCTTGTCTAAATGAGAAGGTGATATACTGTTCACATGGTAGACACATGTTGTGTACGAAACTATTTGCAACTTCACACGAAAGACGACATGAGTGGAGATACATCTGATGCCTAGTCTCTCCACCACGGATAGCATGTTTCCTGTGTTTACTTGCATCAGTTAAAAAGTGTTAAAGGGCAGACCTTTTTTCAACACTTTTCTCGAAGACAGGGGTAAAATATAGGGCGCCAACCGGCCAATGCTATGACAGTAAACCGCGGGGACCAGCAGTGTCCCCTTCGTGGCCACCTCGTACAGGTGTGTGGGTAGCATAGGAAGCTGATAAGACGGGGACAAGCGAAAGTATGTGATGTCACGCTCTCTTCAAGACATTGTGTGTAAATCCCTGTGTTTGTGATATAGTATGTCTCCTATCCTAGGCTATCCTAGATCAAGATGCATACTGAGATGGTTTCATTAATCATATGAATAGCATTACCTGCATACATTTGATATTTAATAGTTCCTTTGAAAATTCATTCATTTCAGATAAGCATATAGTACACGCTTGTATATTTTCTATACAGATATATGGAATACTGTAAATCAACTCTCTGAGGTAGGAGGAATTCTAGAGGGAAGAAAAAACGACCATAACTGACTGTTGCAATTGAGGGTATATGACCCTGTATAGGTGGGTAGGTGGGAGACTATACGACTAGTGGCATGTCCCTTCTCTACGTGGGCCCCCTGCCAAGGGTCCCCCTCCCCCCTCCTAACCCCCCCCCCCCAACTCTCCTCACGCCGGTAACAAGTCCATGGCTGGGGGCACTCCACCGCCACGCCGCCACGCGGCCAAATCCCGAACCACTCCTCCCCTATTGTGACGGTGTCCTCAGCTTTAACTGCTAGTACTGTACTACTGGAGGACAAGGTGTGCCATCATATACCTGAGTTTAGCCTCATACTGAGGTGCGAGTCACTCAAAACTGTGCCTAGGATCTATAGAATTACAATTATGGTGGATTAACATGGAGACTTAGCTGCAGGGCGTACATATTAGACCTATATGTACTGATGTGCCCTGTCCTCTGGTGGATGCATATATGGACATCAGTTAAAAAGTGTTTAAGGGCGGACCTTTTTTCAACACTTTTCTTAAGTGAGTACATCCCTGTGTTTGTGATACAGTACGCCTCCCTAGGCTTATACACATGCCTTCAAGTTTTCAACTGCCTCAATCACCCTACCCCCCACCCAACAGCCTACCCCCACCCGAGGGGCCTACAACATGGACTTTGGATTACTGCTTCAAAACGCCGGCCCGTTGTCTGCAAGCTAAAAACCTCGCACTTCACTGGTTGGGAGGCCTCAAAGACTCGCCCCCCAACAGGTGGCCAGATTCCCACGAGGACCCAGCCCACCCGCCTTTGAGTCCCAGTCGACGCTAATTCAGGTAAGGCGCTCTTTGATAAAATATGAGCCGGGAGAAATGGGAAGAACCTTCTCAGTTCTCATTTGGGAAAGTCCCTTTGATTTGGCTAGACGTAAATTGAAACTCGACATTGTTGTTTTCCCGTTGGAGTCGCATTGCCGTTTTCCATTGACGTTGTTCTCAGTGAAGCGGGTGTGTTTTATCAAGTGGATTATAACATTGGAAACAGTTTTTTTGAAAGGGGTTTTTGTGAAAATAACTAAAACATCCTCACACACAGCTTCCTATTCAGTGATTTCCTTTTAAATGTGTTTTTTCAAAGGAAATTGCAATTTCCGTTCACTTGTTTGAAGTGGTGTACTTAGGTAATCTTTATCATTATAACGATACCAAGACCTGCACTTCAACATATAGGCTAAACACGCATTGCAGTACGGAAACAGTATAGCACACATTCAGAGGAAAACATTATTTGACAGGCCCGTACCAAGCTTCTGCTGTGGGGGAGTGGGGAGGTTCCACAAGTGGAACTTTCGCCTTTATTTTAACAATTTGAACTTGAAAAAGGGGGTGGCGAGCAGTAAAAAGTGGAACTTTTCAATATTTCCTACTATTTCTTTTTGGTTTTTTTTACATTTCATCTTTGAAGGGAAGGTGGAACTTTTGGGGGGGAAAATCATTTGTGTGTGTGTGGGGGGGGGGCAATTACTGAAATAGAAATTTGTACTCACAAAATTAAATGACTTTATAATTATATTGATGACAGATGATTACAGTGCCTTCATGAATTCTTGTATATTAGGTCAGTCCTACAATCTAGCTAGGAAATAACAAACCAATCCCCAATATGGCGGACATGCCCTTTTTAAGGAATGTGACGTCATCCCATTATCACGTCTACAGAAAACGTTAGGAAGGCCCCAGGGACGATTCAAACTCCAAAATGGGACAGTAAGCAGCTGACTTTTATATAAGGTTAGGCCATAACTGTTGAAATATTCAGTGGTACGACTTATTGTTTCTCTCAAAATTCACAATATAGCTTTTTATTGGCAACTCTGGACACGGAGTATACGTTTGACCTATGGGTCATAAAGGTAGCCTTAGTGCAAAACTATCATGTATATCTAAGATTACTGACCGTGAGATGTAGCCACAATTGACCACGTGTGTATTATGAATAGGAAATTATGTAGATAGCCCGAATATATAGAATAAGCATATTATTGGGAAAATGCAACATACTTAATTTATATTATTAAACATCCTCAAAATCCACACGGACAAGTTAATGAGTTTCTATTTAACGCAATTGTGGCTGGTATATGAAAGAATTACAGCTAGAGGACACGTACATCACTGCACCGCTTGACCTCTAGGCACAAAAGAGAGACACAATTGCAAAATACAAGAGAGATTTTGAAGCATTTGAAATATGGCGTATAAACACCGAAATCTTTCTGTCATTATGAAGTACTTTGCTAAGAGTTATTATTAATAGCTATATAATATATCATCAAAAAACGAATATTATGGTATTGAGAAAAAAAGGCAGGAAATGAGGATCATGGGTCGTGGCGGTATCTTCTCCTTTTTCTTGTATCCGGCATGGTTATTAATACCCAAACATCTGTATTCAGTGACCCACTGCACCAGAGCTCAGGACTGTACAGATGAGCTGTCTTATTCGTATAATCTATAGGTTATGTAGCTGGAGGTAGCGCAAACTACAGCTAAGAGACTGACACAGACTGGTGTCTAACACAGTTTCAAGCCTAATAATGTCTAGAGTCTAAAGCTGAAGATTGTTAAGGCAGTGAAGGTTTGATATTATGGAGAGTATTCTGTTATTTGTAGTATGTGGAACAATTCAACTTGTACTTGAGTACGGGCTTGGGATTTGGCATTTGTGTAACTATTTAGGATACAATAAACTTACAAAATCTTTTACAAGTGAGTTTACTGTTTATCTTAAATCTGAACTTCTTCATAGAATGAGGGGAGGATGTGGATAGCGAAATCCATATTTCCAAGAAGATTGAAGATGAGGATATAGTCTAATATGTGTAAAACATATGCACCTTGTGATAGCTGTAGCTTCCCCAAACACGGCTATCTTCAAGCAATAATGATAACCCACAACAGTTCACCACAAACATTCTTAAAGTTCCTCATTTAAGATGCAAAGCAGTATAAATAAAGGGCCAGCGATACCAGTGGCGGATTTAGAGGGGGCGCAGAGGCCCCTGCCCCCGCCCCCATTTTTGGCCAAACTTAAATTCTCATATCCAGCGGGTCAGTGGAAATTTTTACAATAGGGTGTTCCACCCCCCCCCCCCCCCCCCCCACACTCCCTCTTGAAAATCTCTGGATCCGCCCCTGAATACGAATAGTTAAGTCGAAGTGCAGAAATGGACCTTGCACCTTAATTCAAATTCCTCATGTTGAATTTCACCAAATTACGTACCGCGTTCAACCACAAGTTAGTTTTTAATTTCCCCCACTTTCCTCCTGTACCGTTCGGACGCTGATATATCAACCCCCAGCGTCTGTCGCCGTGTACCCAGCGTCACGTGACTCCCACGGGGTCTACAGCTCAGGGAGCAGGGGCAATGCATACCGTAAGGGTGAGCTATATGTATCGGGCCGAGTTTTGAGGCATGGGTCTTGGTTGTGAAGGGGCTGGCCCTCCGAATGTTTCCAGGTTTATTGTAGTCATGACCACTCAGGGGCGTAGCCAGCCCTGAAATCAAAGGGAGGGGGGGGGGGGGGGTCCGATAAGGAAAGAAGGGATAACACGTAAATCAACGGGGATTCCGTCCATCATTTCTCAGAGTGTTCTTACATTTTACTTTATATTTATAAAAACAAATCATTTTACTTATATTTAAAAAAAACAGGAATCCTCCTGACCTAGCTAATCAGCCTTTTCATCTAAATTCAGTTGAATGAAATTTCTGAAATTCAAGGCAGTTCAGTGAGGTTCTTCCGAATTGTGTTGGTAGTTAACAATGGTTTCTCATTCATTCAGTTTAATATTCATGGATTTCCCTCCCTAAATGCTGACGTGACTGTGACTTTTACTTATGACCTCTCAGCAGGTCATCAAGCTCACGACATGCTAATTGGTGAAATACAATTGCACACTTCATTGACACATACATCAATATTTCTAAAGTTATTTTTACTTTGCCTGACATAAAAACAGTAAAATTGGTGACTTTGTTCTTGGTATTTAACTTTTTGAAAATATAAAAATTGAATTTCTGAAAATGCCGTGCCTGGTTAACCGACTAAAGGGTCGTGTGGTCATCTGTAAATGGGCCGGGGCAGTCTTTGGGCCAACGATACTCTTTTTATAAATGCACCCATTCCCAATCATTATGATTAATAGAAGATTGATGCCGCATCCTGTGCGCTTATCAGCTTTTGTCGAATCATGATTAATTACTGATAATAATCATGTTAAAGGCTAATGTTTCCTGTTAAAATTGCTCTCACTACATCACAATCAAATTGACCCGTTGGACACGCCATGACAAATCACCTGCAAAGTGAAAACCTGTGCATCTGTTACCTTTGGCCCGGTAACTATGGAGATCACACAGCTATACTGCTCCAAGTGTGATAAAAATTGTATGAAACACCAAAAGTGTAAGCGTTTAAGGGAATGCTATGAGAGAGATTAGAATAATTTATTGAAAAACTATTGCAGATTACCTGGATATCTGGTGAAGAGAAGACCATTTCCTCTAAAGTTGCGTTGTTTGTTTAAATAGTAGAACGTTGTTTTGTAAATGGCAGCCATACTGAGATTTTGAAATCGTCACCATAGCAACGGTATTTCTAATATAGAAAAGGGCAACCTTTGACGTGACACATGATTTATTGATCCTGACGGGACGGGAAACGCAACTAGTATATCAATTATCTGAACCTAAATGAAAGGTCATCTGTCTAAGGCAATTATTACGATAGCTGAAATAATAATTCAGAATAATAAGCTTTGAAAAAAGGTTTTCGCTATGATATAATATAGCCAAATATTCTAACCTTAATTAGAGTGAGTGTTCATAATCATTATGAAAGGGAGCTAAAACCAATATAAATGACAAAAATTTCAAAAATTTCAAAACTCAAATGATTATAGAAATATGTTAGAAAAGTCTAGTTGAGGTCAATGGTAAAGTATTAGCTGTAAAAACAAGCTTGAACCAAAGTAGAATTCCATGAGAGGTGGTAATATTTCCATTTGTTTGTAAACAAACCCCATTTTTGCGGATCCACATTAATTCAGTTGAGCACTTGAAGCATGTTTTCAATGATTTTCTACCATATTTCATGGTTTAGATTTTAACATGGGCCACAAATAGGCTCAAGGAAAGGATTTCCATAATCATTTGAGTTTGGAAAATTTTGTTGAATTCAATGGTTTTGGCACCCTTTAATTTATGCTCATCTCACCATAGCCTCTGTCCTGGCGTGGGACCTGAGGGTAGAGCGGTGAGTGACGGCCCGTCATCGTCCTATTACCTGCCCCAGGTACACCAGAGACAGCCGTGGAGGGAGGGGGGGGGAGGGTCAGCCCTGGAGGAGTGGGGCGCCCTCGAGGGGGAGGGGCAGCCCTCGAGGGGTCGGCATGACGACCAACGGTCACATGTGGTCATGCGATGAGGTCGTGTTTTGGTCTGTCCTCTGTCAGTTAAAGTGGTCAGCCGGTTCACAGTGGACAGCGACATTGTTTGTCGACTGTCCGGGGATATTATAGAGGTGAATCACCGAGGCTTATTAAGCCCCTATTGCACTACATCCAGCTAATATTTTCTTATTGCTACAACATTTCATTTTGGTTGTAATAACGTTGAAAATTATGTAATAACAACTAATTTGTGGACTCTGAGAAAGGTGGCGGTTACGTAGTTCATAACATTGTAATGTAACCATTTCACAACCTTTTTACAACCTAAAGGTATATTTTTGCAGGCCCTTGATTCTTTTTATAGATACTATATTTCACTATTTGGATATTTTATACATGCGTGACAAATAAGTTTGTCTCTAATATGTGTGGTTTCTCAGTAAGGTCATCATATCGCAGGTTATGTCGTGTAGTGCAATACCGCCTTCATGAGTAGGCGGACATTAGAATACGTTGCAGCATAGGTTAGGTAAACGCCCAAGGTGGTTGTTCAATACAATGAAATGTAAAATAAATGGACGTAAACAATTGATAAAGATTGTGTTAAATATTATTCGTCATTTGTTAGGACAAGAATGGTTTACGGGTAAGTAAGTTCATTAATACAAGTATCACAGAGATAAAATCGATTTGAATGTCTTCTAAAGCTTTAACTAGGAACCCATAACGTATGCACGTATTCGAAGTTAAATATTAGAACTTATCTAAAATAGTTGCATTATTACATCTACATGTTTTCTACTAAAACTCTACTACGCAGTAGTACACGGTTATGCTACATAACTGAAACGTCCAAAGGTGAAAGTTATCAGTTACCTAATTGGGAGGGGTGATGGGCTATAGCTAATTGATTCAAATGTTTCCCCCTAGTAAGTTAGTGTTGTTTGCCAGAAGCAAAAATTTATTGTCTCATGTTTTACGCCACAAACTAATGTTGAGTTAGAGGTTAGACCCAGGGGCAGTGTGCTCTAAGTTCCCAAATCTCTGGGCACCTTTGCCAAGTCATATCCATGTTCTGGCATTCCCTATTATTTCATGTTATTGTAAATCGGACTATACCGAAATAAACAAATTCCAAAGAGTTGGGTACGTAGCATATTCATTTTACCAACATACCTGCAATCCATGTTATACCATAATTATCATGGCACTATTAATAATCAACTCAATCAACAATACTCCCAAACGTAAGATAGTTGAAAGGCGCTAATATTCATGAGCACAGAATTAGTAGAATACATATTTTACTGTTTTTCTTTAAAATTTCATCCCTGAGGGCAGTGACTTGGCATCTAGCCGGCATTCTGACCCACACACGGGAGACCTGACCCCCAAGCAACTGACCCCTACCCCGTCTCCACACACACACACACACACACACACAAACACACACACACACACACACACACACACACACTCCCTCCTCCATTCCCTCCTCCACTGTCCCCTCCACCCCCACATGCACGGGAGCCCCCTCCCCCCCCCCCCCAAAAAAAAAAAAAAAAAAAAAAAAAAAAGAAAGAAAGAAAGAAAAAAAGATAAGAAAAAAAAGAGTATACTTAAATAGATATTAAATAGATAAATCTGGTTAATTAAATAAACACATAAATAAAATAAAACACAAACTAAATACATGAAATAAACACACACAAAAGAGGTAAAAAAAAAACTATATAACAAAAAAAAAAGCAAAAAAAAAAAAGCTAAACAAATCTGCACACATAGTTTCGCTCGTTTGACACCTGTGTCTCCAGGTGCGCCCCTCAGCCATGGGGAAGTACTAAGGGATCGGCCCCTACCTGTAGGAAGCCGTTTGACATCCCATTACTTACCTGGGACTGGGTGTCCTTCTGGGGTCTCCTCCTCCAGGGGTAAGGTCACCATAGAGACCGCGGAGTAAGTGAAAAAGAACTCTGCTGGCGCCTTCACTGCCGACAG
The DNA here is from genome assembly GCA_936440205.1 of Lepidonotus clava. NCBI lineage: Eukaryota > Metazoa > Annelida > Polychaeta > Phyllodocida > Polynoidae > Lepidonotus > Lepidonotus clava. The sequence continues at coordinate 9,921,390 of OW387142.1, read as the reverse complement.
GGCGGAGAAAAAGTCTACATCTGTCGCTACATGATTTGAATGTTTTGCTCAGGCCTGTTGCCGGATAATGACAAGTGTGTAGGAATCAAGGGGTTACTGACCTTTTTTAAGGTTTTTATTAGTAATAATCATCACGGTTTCTCTTGGGTCTCAGAGTTATTATACTTATAAATGTGAAAAATATATATACAGGATCACATTAATTCATTACAATATGGCTCATTTCATGTAACATTCAAGTAACGTTCAGCCTATGACAATGACGATATCTAAAATAGATCCTTGCAAATCAGGATCAAGTACAATGTTTACATCATTCACCTATCAGCATGATACTTTGTGGACGCAATGGTCATTGCATTTCTGATCTACATCTGATGAGACATATGTCTCATTACCCATAAAAGACAGGATTTTATGTTCCTTAAGCCTGCATTCTACAGGCCGATTTTGATGCTGATGTTTGCTTATTTTTTCTAAAGATCTGACATGAAGTCCTACATGTTGTACACCATTCGAAAGGGAATTACAAAACATTTTTAATGATATATAACTTGTCTATGCTTAACCATTATATCCGCTGCCGGTTTTAAAAATCGGCAGCTAAACTAGTATAATGGAATACACGCTTTATGCTTTCGAAACCGCTAAAATGTATCATATATATTTTAGCTTCAAAAACTCTCGCGGTCGCGGTCAGGTAGAACGACAGCTTAGGGATGTTTGTTATACGTTTTAGTCTTGTTTTTCGGACTTTACATACCAGGCCTATTTTGACAAACGCATTGGATGATTTTTCAACAGAGTTGCCAAATGAGATGCAAACCACTAAAAACAGCACCTCTGTCCTGTGGGGGTACATGGCGCCACTCCACTCTGTTTCTATGTTCACCCTGAGGGTGTAGAGCAAACCAATGCAGGCACATGTTAGTTTGTGATGACTATTGCAAAATGTACATGTAAGATTATATGAAAATATACAGGTTTACTTGTAATCATCATATGACTGCAGTTTAACCGTCATAGCAACAGTGGTTGATAGTAATACATGCAAAAGGTATAATATTATGATAAAATGTAAAAATATAGTATGGCATGTGGGTGGGAGTATTGCGTAATAGGAATTAGGTTCGATCACAAATAATTTATACTGTTAAAATTAAGCCCAATGAAGCCTATTTTATATGGGGAATAAATCATGGGATCAATTAGAAATTCAGCGAAAATGGAAATATTGAAATATTTTGAAACAAGAAGAGTTAATCTTCTGCCAGTGGGACTTACTTTTCAGGGAGATACGAATATACACAATGCTGAGTGCGCTGCTGGTGCAGTAGATGTTTCAGAGAAACATGCAGTAAAAAGGTACCGTATGTCTGTCTCATATACCACTAATGGCCAGAGTCTAAGCTACATTGCTACGAAAAAAAATCGAATTGGTGCACGTTCATGGAAATAATTGAAAATCGATCATTCATGACTTTACATCTTTGACGTCCTTTCTTTACCTGGCTGTGGTAGCGAACCTAGCGGCCATTTTGGCAGGTGAGCCGCAAACCTTTACGTCTTTGGCAACTGTCTGGGGTACCTGTAATAGACACTTTTTCAGTCCACATTCTACCAGAAGCAGCCAAGCACTGGGTCCAAAATAGAAGTTAGAACCCCAATCTACAATGTGCAGGACTATAGCTATGATCTGTTTAGAATCTCAGAGATTTTAGATAATTAAAGATCTTGAACGTCAAAAAACCCATACAGTTAACATATAGAAATTGATAAATCCACGTCCCATTGAGTAGTGGGAAAAAATATCGCAGCATTTCCCTCATATCAGTATAAGATGTAGGGTAAACCGTAAAATCGTCTATAGCAAGATCAGGAAAACTTAGCTACTATATTAAATCAAGTTTATGCTTGTGGAGTGTGAGAGTGTATCTGAGTTGTGACCTTACATACTTATGAATACCCTGCTATATTGCTTACATGTTTTTTTTTTATACGAGATCGTGCTACGCGGTAAAACCCACCCAACTTTCACTATACCGTTGCCATGGCTCGCTACAAAAACTCCCCTCCATACATCATACCATCCATGACGTATATTGGCCATGGTCGGTCGCCAAGCACGTTCCACGTTCAGGAGAAAAAGGTGAACTTTAACATTACAGGTGAACCCTACTGCGTTTTAGAATTAGACCTCAGGAGCAAAACCCCTTGATTTTAATAGCAAATATGATCGTCTTTTGACAAGTGACATTATGGAGGCGAAATTAATATTTTATTTACAATGTATTACAGGTTATGAGTGAGTTAATCATATGGTCTGGCCTTTCAATTTCTTCCGACCTTTCACTTTAAACTTGCGATGAACTTGTTGTGTCAGGTTTGTGACCACCCATTAATTAGGAGAAATATCTCCGTTATTTCAAGGTATAGTATTGACCAATTACAGGGTTATTTCCCCATTTTTATTTGGCGCTACTGCGAATTGTCATCATGCAGATGTTCCTAAAGTACCGGACGTATCTCTCTCAATTTATGCAAAGTTAAAACCCTGACCCAATTATGAAGCTCAGAGGAAGTTAGAAATAGGTATTAGGTAGTATAACAGATAAAAATACGATGGTTTGCATTCAATTTTGCAAAGTATCCTTTTACAGAAGGCTAAGTATATATAAGCGCCAAAAAGGAGGGTTTTGAATTTTTGTAAATGATTTTCTTTCAAATGTGCGCAGGTTCCTTTACAGATTCAATGCATACTTTGGCCCAATTAAGTTGGGTGGGGGAGATCTGGAAATATTGGAAGACCTCAAACTATAAAATATAGTTATATAAGGGGCATTGGGAGCATGCAACTGGATTGCCATGACATAGTTACTTCTCGTTTAATGACCTATAGGCTGTGGTTCACATAGTTATGAACAATGACATGAGTCCTTTCTGTTGAGGTCCATCGCCATATAACAATGGCACATAGTTATGTATGATTAGTCCTAACTTCATTGTGTTACTGACGTCATCGCATAGCAATGCACAATCCTCATTTTATCTCAGGTATGTTTGTCTCATATTGGTAGTTAATATTGATTTTTGTAAGATATTTGCTTATCTAACCAGAATAGACAAATTATGCTGTAGACATACTTTATTTCAAGCTGTACATATTTTAGCTCGAGTCATGAAAATTTAAATACATAGATTATATATGTGTGAATGCGGGGTACATTTTATTATTATGGGGCCTTCCATTAAGTACTTACGCACAAAGGGGGGGTGGGGGGTCTAAATTTGAGGAAATTTGCGTACATACCTGTACAAATCCAATGCGTATTTTAGCCCAAGGGGGGGTGGGGGGTCTAAAATTTCAGAAATTTTGCGTACGTACTAAATGGAAGGCACCTATCCGAAAATAAATTCATTTGATATGTAATGTGAATTCATGTATCGGAGTTCCTTAAAACATGCAATGTCTGGATCTTCCATGCACATGTATGACTGCAAAAGTATCTACGCTCACAATAATAATTGATTAGATGAGATTACAATAAAAATCAAATTGGACATTGTGCTTTATATAAATCCATTGCAACCCAGCCCTCTGACGACGAGAACCCATACGAGGCCTTCCACATGGCACCAACAATCTTCTGATAGGATGACAACAGGTCGGCAACACCCTTTCAAAATTACCATCATCCTGCTGCCCAGTGACAATGTTTATTGCCCGGCTATCGCTGAAGATGACAAAAGCAACCTTCTTTTCCAGTCTTGCCAAAAGATATTCCTAGATATTATCTCCATGTGGAATCCTTACTGACTGCCCAAACACTACAACAGTTATCTTGATATTGCCAGGTAGCGAGGTTAGACCACACGTCATCTACAAAGTGAATAGATTATTACACCAAAGATGCTATTCAATGGAGTTCAGTGCATCTCATGTTTTGACTCATAAACCAAATGGTCCTTTCATGCAAAACAAGTACCTCCCACCTCTAGCCTCTGGTGTGAGATGTAACACAGAAGGCCCATTGTTTCTTACATTACTATTCCTGTATGATATACGGCCCACACCCAACGTGTGTGGGCTGCAATAACTCATACCTGAGGGCCATGCCCGTCAGCCTGAAATACAAAAGTGATCATTCCTTTAACATTATGTGTGAAGAATGACTGATTCTAAAGGTGTATAAGGCCCAGTATGTGATGATACATGCATAATTCTCTCTATAACTAATCATCGTCTTTTCTTGGTACCCATCTTATTATTTATAACCAGATTTCAGATATTCACAAGATTCACAAGATATTCACATCTTTTACAAACCAGGAAGAGGCAAGGTCTGATACATATAAGCAAAGGCATTTTCCTCATTTTACAAACTCTTGTCATAAACTTCATGTTATACTTTCGACTGTAGTATCTTTGGAGGTTTTATTCACTTTCATCCGTGTTTCCGTCTGAAACTGGGCTTCCTCGTCTTGGCTAAATCTTCATGAAGATTGTCGACTTGTTTCATGCACATTGGTTGATGTACAACCATATTTTTATCATTGTGAGGTTATTTGGAATATGTAAACCAATGCTTGGCAATTTCAGTACTACAACTTGTTTCTAAAAGTCTGATCAGCTGCTGATGTATTGGTATGTTGAGGCTGGAGGATGTATCATTCTCTCTGGGGACCTACCTGTTACAGTGGAGGCTTCGCACAACAGTAGACCGTGTGCAGACGTGCTCACCATTTTTTGCTGATCCCCATATTCTTATCTGACCCATGTGGCTATTGATCAAATCTGAAATAGATGAATGTTAGATATCAAATGTGCCTAACTATGACTTAAAGTGGCTCATTTAGATAAATTCAATATATATACATATATATCGATAGAGGATTAAGAGGGGGAGCAGGGGGCGCAAGTAAAATTAGGTTTGGTCGGAGGTTTTATAATAGGGTGACCGTTCCCCCTTTAACATTTCCGGACCCATCCTTGGATATATGTTCTAGATATTTTAGAAGGGGGTCTTCCATTTAGAACGTACATACATTTTCAAAATTCGGATTTGTACAAGAACATACGCATATTTTCACAACGTTCGTACCTCCCCTTCCTCCTCTTGACGCATAATTACATTTACTAAGTATGGAGGGCCTAAGTGTTTATAATAAAACCTCGAAATGGTCACCAATATGGCGTCCAGTCCTTTCCTATGTATTGTGACATTGTCTGCAAAATACCTATGGGACAAGAGGCAGGCGGGGCAGGGGCAGACGGGGGGGGGGGGGGGTCTTGTGAGTTGTAAGCCTCCAGTGACCGGGCAGGGTGTTGCCGGTAACCGGCCTGCTAAATAATGGACTGACGCTTGAAATGACGCATTGTCTTGACGCTTGTCGGACCACTTTGACACCTGGACGTGTCGGCAACCAGCGGAAAGGAGACCTGAGTGTGGCGGGGGGGGGGGAGTGGGGGCTGGGGGCCCCCAGGGGGGAAGGTAACAGGGGAAGGGCGGGAAAGGTTAATACCTCCCCACCAGAGGGCATTGTGGTGTACAGTGTTCTAGGGGAGGTTGGGTGGGGGTTGGGCTGTTGACTATAAGAATGGGAGGTAAAGAAAGTAAAGGCTGTAACTTACCTCGGAGAAAATCCATTCAATTTTTACAAACAAACAATGAGCTCATGCTATCAGATTTAGAAATGAGAAAAGCGCAAAAATGTATGTTTGTGGAAAGCATTGGTAGTAAGGACATCAATATACAATTTAGCTATATATATATATATATATATATATATTATATATATATATGTGTGTGTGTGTGTGTGTGTGTGTGTGTGTGTGTGTGTGTGTATTGGCTCATTATAGTAAGAAAATTGCCTGGAAATAAACCCATCCCAGTTTACACCAACATCAATGTCAAGTGTGACGTTCTCTGGTAAGTCGGGGTTGCCGATTCTTACAACAGAGGAACGTGGGGGTTGTTCGGGTCTCGGGGCGGACGGGGAATCCGGGCCAAGAACCGAGATGTGTTTCTAGAGTCGTGCCTCGCGCACGAGGGGGGGCTGAGCGAATCGATCGGGAATCGGCACTCGATGTCGACGGAGGACTGCGGGGGAGGGAAATTATGGTAGGGGTACGGGTCGGCCGGGGGGCGGTCCACCCCTGAGTTCCGGTCCGCGGGGGCGACGGGCCGACGGTCGCCTATTGTTTGGTAGCGTGGGGCCGAGCATGCCGCGCCCTCGTCCCCGCGGACTTCGCTCCCTCGTTCCGCTCCCCATGTCTTCGTACCATACTACGCCTCGGTTTCCGGTACTACTTCGGGCCTTCGTGCCCTACTCCGTTCCCTCGTTCCTCGTTCTTCGGGCCATCGGGCCCCTTACCCTATGTTTCTACTACCTATCTCGAACTTCGACTGTTTTGTCCTAACTTCGGCTTAATTACTCTGTTCGGCTCATCTTTAGCGGTTGTTTCAGGAAAGAGGACACGTCTGGACACCAGGAGAACTGTTAAAGAACTCTGTTTATTCGGGCCTCACCGCCCCTTTATATACTAGAGAGGTCAGCCCTGATTGGCTGCCTTCGGTCACGTGACCTACAACTGACGTCACTTCCGGTTTATATATTCCGTTTCCGGTTTACATTTCACTTCCGGTTTACATATTTCCGGGTTTCGTTCCATTACGTTTTCGTTATTCGTTCTTTACATATTCGTTATTCGTTCTTTACATATTCGTTATTCGTTCTTTACATATTCGTTCTTTACATCTATTTCTATTATTACCTTATTTCTATTATTTTAACCTCTATGTATTTTGGCTGAATAGCCGTTCATCACACCCTCCCGCACCTTCTTGAAAGGTGGGAAAACACGTTATACAAAATTTCAACACAGTTCATACAGCAACGACAACAGAACATACTCTAGAACCAGAAACATTTCAATCCTACGCTCCTTATCGGTAGAGGAGGAGGTGTCACCCTCTGTCCTCCCCGGTCTACTTCGGAGGGCCCCCGGGGCCTATCCGGCTAATTATTATTTCTCTTCTTTCTTCGTTTTTCTCTCTTCGTTTTTCTCTCTTCTTAATGAAAGTTCATATAATTCGTTTTTATATATCTTAGTCTCTTTTTATCTTCGTCAGAGTTCTCTATCCTGGATCTATTAGGACCTCCTCTTTTTTCCGTCTTTAGGATGAGCGAGCCGGTCGTGGCTCTCCCACCCGGGACTGGGGATCGGTCGTGACCCCGTCGCCCCCGCTCCTCTCCTCTGGGCTCTATTTACTTAGCCCCTCGGTGCGTTTTTCCTCGCCTTTTTACCCTCATTAGGACAGAGGGACCGGTCGTGGTCCTCCTGCCCGGGGCCATGGGTCGGTCGTGACCCGCAGTGCCCCCGTTCCCTTAGTTTTCCGTCGTCCAGACGTTCTCCCCTAGTTCGGGTGGAGAATCGGTCGCGACTCTCCCACCCAGAGGCCAGGGCCGGTCGTGACCCTTAGTCCTCTCGACCCTCGATCCGTTCTACCGTCGTTCAGACGTTCTCCGTTGTTTTTGGGTAGAGAATCGGTCGTGATTCTCCTACCCGGTCGGTCGTGACCCCTCGTTCTTCCGTAACTATTACTCTTCTCTGCGTTCTCTTAGGTGATGATGATGATTTTAAGGATGAGTTGAAGAAGAAAGACTGAAGTTTTTGTGGATAGAATGTTCTTTTTGGACTTCGCACCCTCGGTCGCCTCGGCATTCAGAGCCCTCCAGTGACTTTTTCACGTTTGGCAAGGACAACATGTTCGAGCCAAAGGCCAAGGTACCCAAAGAAGAAGATGGCGTTGTATGTGGAAAGGAACTTAACTTCATGCATTAAAGCTTAGAGTGGAAGCTTCAGCAGACGACGTCGCGGGTTTCGTGCTACTTGTCACGGTGAAGCTTTGAGATGGAGTCCGGGTGAAGGTGAGACTGAGAAGATTAGAATCATTAATTATCGATGAAGTGTCCGTTTTCCGTACAGGAACTGAAGTTTGACTTTTACGACACATGTCCTCGTGGTTAACCCAGCATCAAGATGTTCCGTCCTCGACCACGTCGACACATTTGAAGATTTCAGGATTTCAGAAAGAGATGTCGGAGAGAGTCCACCATAGTAAAGTATTTCCGTCACCGTTCCGGGCCCAAGTGGCATGACAACAACCGGAACGGAGACCTGATTAAGAAGATAATTTTGATGAAGTTTCTTTTTGATGACAGGAGCCGGTGCCTCTCATCCCTCCCCCCCTCCGTAAGCAACGGCAGGAAGACAGTCCTCTTTGGGGCGAGAGGGAGGCTCCTTCGTTCTACTGATGAGATGATTTTCCTAAGAAGAGGATTCCTGTTTCGGGCACTCGGGCCCTCGTTCGTTTCCTAGGCTCTCGGGCCTCGCTCTGTTTACTAAGTTTTTCTCTTCGTCCTCCCGGAGGACCGTGCTTTTAGACGATTTTCGTGAGACTGTAATACCAACAAATAGTTCGTTAATAGAAGTAAGTTTAAGATCCGGTCTGGTTTGATTTTGGAGTAAGGCCACAGTCGTCCACGGTGCCATGTCACATTGCATGGAGCCACTATGCCTATGACGAACGCCGAGACAACAGCTCCGAGCCGTTCCGGGCTGCTCCTAGGTACGACGGTTCGAAGTTGGTAAGTTGAAGATATTAGTGAGAAGGAGAAGAAGAAGCCGTAGAAAGTGAAGATGGACGACATCAACTGGGACCTGCACCCAACGTCAACCTCTGAGATCCGGAACGGGCCCATTCTCAATAAAATAGCATATATAGAGAACTCATCCGATGTCGAACTCCAAGAAGGGTCGCTCCTCGTCGCTCTCTGCAGACCTCTTGATGTGTCTATCGAGGCATCCGCGGCCGACGTTCCAAGCACCACCTCCCTGTATATTGCAAAGATTACTTCCCTATATGTTTCAAAGACTATTTTGTTTCGTTCCTCGAGAAGAAGACATCAGGAAATACGACATGGAAGGAGTCTCTGTCGTTACTGCAGGTAAGAGATTAATATAAGTTTTAGTAAGTCTATTAATTTTCGTTTCTCGTTCATGTATTGCTTTTACTATATATTACGGTCGGTCACGAGCCAGGGCCCCTAAGTTATCGTCCCTGCTCGTGCCTTGGTCCTCCGGGAGACATCTACGACTCGCCGCAATCCTTTCACGACTCGCTGCATCAACTCTGGCACGATAAAACCAGCATTCAGGTCGAAAAATTCCATTTTGCCGCTCTTCGTATGCGGTAAGAGGCTGAAGACAAGGAAACTCAGAAGATGATGGTACATGAATCCGGGTTCATCCACATTCTGATCGATCCATCCAAAATCAAGAAGACAAAGTTGCAGGAAGTAGAAGTGCCGCTAGAGGACAGAGGTCGTCTCTTCCTCGCCTCCAGATCGCTCAAGGCAGCGCGGGAGAAGGGTTTTCAGTCTTGGCCCGCGCCAGCCTTTCCTCCAGCGGCGAGTCGCCGGCCCACCGGTACCTTATTTACCCCGGCACGACCGTCGACTCAAAGACTACAATGACAACACTATCCGTCCATTCTGATTTCCTTTCTTCGATTCCGCCTCCCAACTTTCACTCTCGCTCCCGGGCCGCCCGGCCCGCTATCCATTTCCGTGACCGGACGATCCCGTTCCACCTGCTCGGTCCCAACCAACGCAGCGGGCTCCAGGGAAGAAGAGGAACAGCTACAAACTTGTTTTTCCTCCTAGCGCCTCCTTCCGTCCCGTATTCGCCCCGCAGGCTTGGTAAGTTCATTCCAGTCATGGACCCTCCAGCTCGCTGATTACACTCAACACCTCCTAACACATGTGGTTTCGTTCACTTCCGCAAGAAGATTCCCATAAAGAAACTAATAAGAATAAATTAAGATAAGAATGTTCGAGCCCGCCAGTCCGTTCCCGATGAGTTTAAGTAAAGTTTTCGGGCCCGTCCAGCGGTCTCCAGGAGAGTCTTTTATCCAGGCTTCGGCCTCCTGTGCGGCTCAGGTACCTCCGCCTCGGCCCGGTTCTCTCCCTGGGGGTTTGACACTATGGGTGAGGAGCCAACGCCCCGTAATCCCTCCCCACCCGACTCGCGACGCGCCATCTTCCGCCTCTGGTTCCGTCGCGCTGTTTTTCTTCCGTGCAAGACCTCGAGCAGCATCTACTTCACCCTTCTTCTTGGCGCCGGATCGGCAGCAACAGTCTCTCCTCCCTAGCGGGGAGCTCGAGAAGCTGATCCACCATTCCGCTCTGTTTTTCCGCCTCTCTTGTCGCCTTCAACAAGTCATCCAGTTGATCCTCACTAGGGTCTGAGCCAATTGGACGGTCCGGTTGTGTTCGTTAACTAGCTGGTCGACCCCCGGGAACTCCCTGGTCAACGGCCCCAGTGCCGCCGTCGGGAACTGCGCCATCGCTTCTTCAAATGTCTCTGGCTTGCGGCCCGTTTCTAGTGCCATCAGGAACGCCATAGACGCCGAAGCCATTGCTCTTGTCTTGGCCGTCATTCCTCGCACCTCCCTCGGGGGCCACGTCAGTTGCACCCGAATGGCCTTTTCCGCGTCCCAGTCTCGTACCGCTCGCGCCGTCACCGGAAAGTTTCCCTGTAAGACCTGGTGAATGGCCTGTGTCCGTAATAACTTGAGTCTCGGTGTTTCCCTAGATGGTCCTGCCGTCGGTATCTCCGTTCCTATAGACCCGAACACTGAATCCGCTCCCGACTCGTCCGATTCTTGTTTCTCCGGCTCGTATCCTCTGGTCTCGGCCTGCCCCAACTCCATGTCCTCTGAGTCTTCCACCTCCGCGTCCATGGACTGGGCAGCCGGTATTTGTAATCTGTGTATCACAACCCGCGGTTGTAGCGCCCGCCCGTGTTTATCCTCGTCCTTGAGTGGGGTATCCGGTCCTGGCGGCGATCCCATACGTTCGGGCGACGGTGGTCCCGGGGTCTCCTCCGATCCTTGCGACCCGAAAAACGAGCTCCCCAAACTGGCTCGAGTCAGGTTGTCAACCGCCGCCCGTGTCTCTGGCGTGTCTGGTGCTACCGTAATGTCTCTTATTCGTTTCAATCCTGGGGGCGGCACTATCGGCTGCTTACATACCATCTCCTCCAGGGGTGAATCTGCTTTCGTCGGGGTAGGGGTAGAGAACAGCGGCTGTGTCGACGCCGTCGACGCCGTGTCCTCCGGCCTGGCCGCATGCCGAACATACTTTACTTTCTCCACTCGCCCCGACGGTTTGAGTCCCTGCCTTTCTGCCATCTCGCGTAGAAACCTCCCTAGGTACAATGCTTCTCTTTCCACCAGCCGGCCTCCCTGTGCTTCCCGAATGCTGTCCTCCAGCTCCCGGTCGGATCTCGCCTCGTGGTAACCCCTGAACGATCCCTCCCGGTTCATTGTTCCTTTTAAATACCCGGGGTACCTCGGGTGTCGTGATTCGTATATCACTGATTTCTTATGAACTGTCATCATAGTAAATTGTGCGTCGCTACAAGGTGGTTCTAGTCCCGTGGTCCGTCTGACTCCTGTCGAGGTCTCAGGCTGCGATGGTCCCAGCTCTCCCGTGCTACTAGACTCAGCGATAATCAAAGACCGATCGCTTCGGGCCGACATACTCCTGCCTGACTCCGACTGGTCCGAACTCGTTCCCTCTTCCAATTCTCTCGGGACTTTCTTGACCTTTTTCCACTTCTTCTTTCGCGACGGCTCCTCCGCCGGGCATCCCTGCGTCGGGGGCCTCTTGAAAGCGAGCGGCTCCTCTTCCTCTTTGACTTTCGGTCGTTGGTCGTCGGACGAACTCACTAATTCCACCACCTCAGCCCCCGGTGGTATTCCTGAGCAACCCGGCTTCGGGGTGGGTGTGGATGTCCGTCCTTTTCCTCTGCCTGGGAGTCCTCGTCCTCTCGGTTCCCGTGGTTCTCCCTGGGCGTTTAACTTCTTAATTCGGCTTTGTACTAACCCTGATATTTGGTCTGGTGTCAGGAGTGGCTTCGGGTTGACCACGGCCCGGCTCGCGCTTCGCGGCGACTCGGTGTCTTCCTTCCGTACTCCTTTCGCGGCCCTCCGAGGGGAACGACGCGTGGGTGTCGATCGTTCCGCCACCTCGGCCAGGGGTCCCTTCTCTGCTGCTTTGGCTGCTTGGGCTCCCTCGCCGGCCTCGTCGGCCTCTGATCCTTCTTCGGTTGCTACCTGCTCCAGCTGCTCGGCGTCGCTGTCCTCGGATCCTCTCGACGCCCTCGGGTAGTAAGGTATGCGGATATGCCGTCACGGCTTCTCCGGTGCCTCCTTATCCACCGCCCTCTCAGGGGGTTGAAACCCCTCCGGATGGCGCACCGCGTAGTCCCGTTCCATGTTGGCTACCCGGGCCGCCGTTTCATCCCCAGTAGCGAAACTGGTGTACGGCGGTCGTCCTTTCGGGTCCAAGGCGAACGCCGCAGCATACTCCAGCCTCAGAAGGGGGTCTTGCTTCGGCATCCCCCTCTGCAGGTTCCCTTCGTGTGAGTCCGTCATGTGCTTCCTCCAGTCCTGGTGTGTCGAATAGGCTCGACTCGAACACACCGGGCACATGTAGTACTGCTTCCGTAATCCATCGTGCTGGCCTTTAATATGCTTGACCAAGTGCTTAAACTCCTTTCCGTGACAATGTCCTTCCCAGCACTGTCCGCTCATCGTGTCTGTTTTCCGGGCTTTCGGGGCTCGTTCCAATCCTGAAGCTTGTCCCGTCAGCCGTTTCCGTTTTTGTCTCGTGGTGATGCTGCTCGTCTCGCTTCTCTGCTTTTCCTCTTATTTTCTTCTCCTTAGCTCAGTCTGCTCGTCTGCGATTCGATGAATCCTGATCGGCTGACCAGAATGACCTGCTCCGGTGAGCGCTCTGCCTTTTATAGCCGCCGCAGGCGGAAGTGGGCGTGGCCTGCACTAGCGACCCCTAGCGTCAGACTCACCATCCACTTCTACGGTGGCGCCCCCTACTATTTTCCGGTCCCCGGGGCCCGCCGCTGGTCACCGCCTCGCCTGCTTTTTACCTCGCGGCCCTTCGCCCGTCCACGCGTTTTTCCTAGGCCTTTTATTGCCCCACCGGACGTCCTCGGTCCTTTCATCCCTCGTCGCCTTCTCTTGCCTTTTTCATCTTGGCCCTCACAGTGCTTCCGCACACTTCCCGGAGAACACAGGGGCTTGGCGTTATCATCTCCTCGCCGCCGCCCCGTTCTCTTTGTCCTCTTTTACTCCTTTTACGACCTACTTTAAAGCCCGTCCTCGTTTCAGGCCTCGCCTTTTACAGCCGTCCGTTCGTTCCTCCGGCGTTCCCGAGAGTGCCGCATCTACTCTCCTCCGGTCTCCTGGACGCTGTAAAGCGGTATTACCAAGTCGGCATTACTTCAGAAGTCTTCACCAGCTTGCCACCGGGTCTGTCTTCTGTTGTAATCCAACCATCTTTTCCACGCTGTGGTTCCTCCGAACTGACCGGAAAGCGGCTCCGTGGGACTACTTTAGACATTCGGGCCGTCGTGGCTCCCGAACGCCGTTTTTCGTTCCAACCCCGCATTTCCCACCTATATTACATCCGCAAGAGAACCAATCTTCAGCTAGGTAGCAAATCTCTACAGCCTAACGACCTGCACTCCTACTGTAGTGGTCAACGCACCGCCCCGACTCAATGGCCCCAGGTTGATCAGTCCTTTTTGGCCAAAGCCTTTTTGTGTAGCGCCGATTTGGTCGTTCCCTTGGTCCTCTTCCACCTGCGGAATCGAGACACGAAAACGACTTCATCACAAAAAGGGGTGCCCCGTTTCCTTACGTGCCCTAGCGCGCCCCACCCCAAGCATTTACTGTGCAGCCTCGTATCCTTGCTGGTCAGCTACCATCCAAGCTGGCGCAGCGTGTCCTCGGTAGGGTTCCAGGCGGTCCACATGGACCACCCCCCCCGGTTTCCCTCGTTTCTTCCGTACTACCACCCGTCCTCGGTCAAGCACCTTGACGATCAGTGCAGGGCCCATCCATGGAAATCGCAACTTCGTTCCTTTGTCCCTATCCACTACCGTATCGTGCACCCAGACCAGTTCTCCGGCGTGGTATTCCCGCCGAGTCACCTTCCCATCGTACTCGTGTTTCTGATGGATGGCGGCTCGTTTCAGCCCCGTCCGGGCCTCCCGATAGGCCGCGACTAGCCCTTCCTCCAGGCTTTCCACATAGTCGCCTACCCGTCGGGGTTCCTCCTCTGGTCCTAGAGGTCTCCCATAAATCGCCTGTCGCGGCATCATGGTCTGTCGGCCCAGCATCATCATATTCGGTGTCACTCCCGTGCTGGCTTGCGGCGTTGCTCTATAACTCATCATCACGAGCGGGACCATCTCGTCCCATTCCCGACCCGTCGCTCGGCAGCTGGCTTTCAAACAACACCCCAAAGTACGGAAACTTCGTTCTATGTACCCGTCACTCCTGGGGTGGTACGGCGTCGTTCTTGTTTTGTGTATCCCAAATAGTGCACAGACCTGAGCCACCACCTCGGATTCGAAATTCGTGCCTTGATCCGAGTGTAGTTCCCGAAACGCGCCGTACCGTGCTACTACTTCTTCAACCAGTTTGTTCGCCACTGTCGTTGCCTTTTGATCCGGGATCGGGAAACACTCCAACCATTTGGTGAAATAGCATCCCACCATCAGGCAATACTTATTTCCTCGTTTGGTGACTGGGTACGGGCCCGAAACATCCATGGCCAGCCGTTCCATCGGCTCCCCCACTATGTACTGATGTAGCGGCTCCCGTCTTCCTCTTCCCTTTTTCAGCAACGCGCAATCACATTCTCGACATTCCTTCCGCACGTCTTCCCGGAGTCCCGGCCAGTAAAACCCTTGTTCCAACAGGGCCGTCGTCCTGGCGACTCCTAAATGTGCTCCTGCCGCGCCTCCATGGTATTCCCTTACCAACTTGGCCCGTTCCCCTCGGGGAACGACCAACTGGTTCCTCCAACCATGCCCTTCTAGTTCCCAGTACTTCCGATGCAGCACGCCATCCCTGAGGCTTAATCGTTCCCATTGCCTCCATAGGATCTTTGTTTCCCGGGATTCCGGAGATATGGCCTCCCAACCTGGCCGGTCCGCATCTTTTTCCATCCGTGCGACAATCGGCCCTATATCTCGATCCCTCCTCTGCGCTGCTCTCATCTCCTGCGGGGACCATCCGGGCTCGTACCCCCGGGCCCGCGTCACTACTCTCACTTTTTCGGTATTCTCGTGCTCCTCTCCACATTGTTTGCACGGATACCGGGACAACCCGTCAGCGTTCCCATGCTTCCTGCCCGGTCGGTGTTGGAACGACACATCATGCGAGTCGATAATCTCAATCCACCGAGCAGCCTGCCCCATCGGTTCCTTACTTCTCTGCAGCCAACTGACCGCGCTGTTATCCGTCCGGACTATCACGCGTTGACCATAGATGTAGCACCGAAAATGCTTCAAAGCTCGCACCACCGCCAACAGTTCTTTCCGCGTGGTGCAATACTTTCGTTCGTTTGACTCCAGGGTTTTGCTCGTGTAAGCTATCACCCGTTCCTCCCCTCTCTGCTCCTGTGATAGCACGGCTCCCGTTCCCACGTCACTGGCGTCTGTGTCAAGCCACCATTGTCCATCTTCCTCCGGGAATCCCAACACCGGGGCCTCCGTTAGCGCCTTCTTCATCGCATCAAATGCCTCTTGTCGTCTCGCGCTCCACACGAATGGTTCCTCCTTCGTTGCCAATTCATACAAGGGGGCAGCCAACTCCGTGAAGCCGTTTATATGCCTTCTGTAGTACGAACATAATCCCACGAAGGCTCGTACCTCGTGGAGATCCCGCGGGACCGGCCACTCGGTTACTTGCCGACACTTTTCGGGGTCGGGTTCGATCCCGTTGAATGAGACAACGTGCCCCAAGAACGGAATCTTCTTCTGGAACAGCTTACATTTTCGCGCCTTTAACTTCAGTCCTGCAGCGTTCAATCGGTCCAGAACCCGTACCAATCTTTCCAGAGTCACTTTAAACGTTGGTCCAAAGACCAGTATGTCATCCAAGTATACCAGACACTCCTCCCACACGATTCCTCTGAGGATTCTTTCCATTAGTCTCTCGAAGGTGGCTGGGGCGTTCACTAGCCCGAATGGCATCACTTTAAACTCATACAATCCTCCTTGAGTCACGAAGGCCGTCTTTTCTTGGTCCTCCGGTGCCATCTCCACCTGCCAATATCCGCTTGCGAGATCCAGACTGCAGAAGAATAGGCTTCCTCCCAAAGTGTTGAGGCTGTCCTCTATCCGCGGGAGCGGATAGGCGTCCACTTTCGTAGCCTGGTTCAGTTTTCGGTAGTCAATACAGAACCTCGTTCCTCCGTCCTTCTTTTTGACTAGAACGGTCGGGCTACTCCACGCACTCCCGCTCTCCTGGATAATCCCTAAATTTAACATATCCTCCACCAGTGCTCGTTCTTCCTCTCTCCTGGTGGCCGGATACCGTCTGACCCTCTGCTTGATCGGCATCTGATCCCCCGTTTTAATTCGATGTTGTACTAAATCTGTCCGTCCTAACTCATGTTTCGAGGTCGCAAACATTTGTTCCCGGGCCATGATGGCTTTCTCCAGCTCTTCGCCCTCCTTCGTGGTCAGGTCTTTCTTAGCCTCCCCTATCATTTCAACGAGCGCTCCTGGGGGTTCCTTTGCTTCACTTCCTATTCCTCGTACCTCTTGTACGAAGGTGGCTTCTCCGAGTACCCCGCCGGTTTCCAATTTCGCGCTCTCGGTCCCTCGGTTGGCCACCCAAACTTCATTTTCTTCTCCCAATGTCACCGTTCCTGGGATCACCTCCAGTCCCATAGGTAATCCACCGCCGGTGATGACAGCCAGCTGTCCACCCTGTCTTATGTCCATTCTCGCTACTACTGTTACTCGGGTCACTTGGAGTGGGGGTATTTCCGTCGTTTTCTCGATTCGCACGACCTGTCCTCCGACGGTAACTGCCCGAATCCCATCCGTTCTCTGTTCTACTCCCGGGATTCGTTCCCCCTCTCCCTCCCCCTCGGCGGGCAGGAAGATGGCACTCGCGTGGGGCTTAACTGTCAGCCGGTATTTCACCGCGAAGTCGTTTCCCAGGATCCCTTCATCTCTACCGATGTCTGCCACCATGAACGTCCACTTCAACACGCGTGTTCCCAATTTTACTGGCAAGTTCGTGCATCCGTAGCACCGCAACGGACTACCATCCACCGAGCAGAGACGTCCTTCATATCCATCCAGTTCTTCCCTTTTTCGTCCCCACTCTCTCCAGAGGCGTTCCGACAGCAGACTGATCATAGATCCGGTATCAACCAAAAAACGGACGACACTCTCTCCCACCGTCCCGGCCACATAAAGTCCACATTCTCCCATGCCTACTACTTCTCTCGCCGCGCCCAAAGGGGGCCCCACGCTTACTGCGACGGCGACTGTCCGTTTCCCTGACGCTGAGAACACTCTCTTGCGAAATGGCCCTTCTGGTGACATTGATGACACTCTAAATCTTCTTTTCGCTTCTTAAACGCCTCCCTCCGGGCCGTTGCTTGTCTTCTAGCTTCCCGTTCTTCTGCCAATTCTTTCATCATCTCCTCCAACTTACCGTTCAAGGCCATGATCTGTGTATTGGCGTCCTCCTCGGGCTTCACTGCCCGCAGGAGGCGGCGTGAGTATCGTTCCTGTATTTCTACCACCTCTACCGCCTCCTCTAGTGTCTTGCATCCTTTCTCTGCACACTTCAGCTGAAGGTCTTCCCCAACTGCAGCCTGGAACGCATGTAATGCTGCTTTTTCCTGGCTAGCGTAGTCGTTGGAGAAGTAGGCTCTCGATGCCAGTCGCCGGGCATTATCAGCCAACTCCTTCGCTGTCTGGTTCTTTACACGTTTCAAGCCCGCCAACTCTTGCAGAGCATTACACGTGTCCTTCTCCTGACCGAACCTCCGGCGCAACGCATCCACCCTCGCTGAGTAACGGAGTCGTTCCCTGTCCGGGAGTCCGACAAAGTACATTCGTGCCGTTCCCGTCAGCGAGAGAAAAAGCATCGCCGCTTTTTCCTCGGCCGTCCAGCGTCCCAATGTTGCGTACTCCTCAAACTGGTTGATCCATCCCTCGAAATCCGGTTTACCGTCATACTTCTCTGGTCGTAAACTGAACTTCTTCAAACTCGCTCCTTCCTGACCGGTCTGTTGTTGTTGAGCCCGCACATTCTGCTCATCCGTCGGGGTGGACGTTCCCATAAAATTAAACTGCCTACCCATGATGGTCGTGTCCTCCCCTTTGGTCTCGGTTTTCGCACCTCCTTTCTCCTCCCCACCTTCCTTGAAGGCGACGTCAGAATCCATCTGCTCGAAGACTGCCGCAGTCGCCATGAGTATCCAATACCGATGAAACACCCAAGATCCACAAGTCCGTATGTGCCTATTTCAGCACCACCGCTGCCACCAGTGTGACGTTCTCTGGTAAGTCGGGGTTGCCGATTCTTACAACAGAGGAACGTGGGGGTTGTTCGGGTCTCGGGGCGGACGGGGAATCCGGGCCAAGAACCGAGATGTGTTTCTAGAGTCGTGCCTCGCACACGAGGGGGGGCTGAGCGAATCGATCGGGAATCGGCACTCGATGTCGACGGAGGACTGCGGGGGAGGGAAATTATGGTAGGGGTACGGGTCGGCCGGGGGGGCGGTCCACCCCTGAGTTCCGGTCCGCGGGGGCGACGGGCCGACGGTCGCCTATTGTTTGGTAGCGTGGGGCCGAGCATGCCGCGCCCTCGTCCCCGCGGACTTCGCTCCCTCGTTCCGCTCCCCATGTCTTCGTACCATACTACGCCTCGGTTTCCGGTACTACTTCGGGCCTTCGTGCCCTACTCCGTTCCCTCGTTCCTCGTTCTTCGGGCCATCGGGCCCCTTACCCTATGTTTCTACTACCTATCTCGAACTTCGACTGTTTTGTCCTAACTTCGGCTTAATTACTCTGTTCGGCTCATCTTTAGCGGTTGTTTCAGGAAAGAGGACACGTCTGGACACCAGGAGAACTGTTAAAGAACTCTGTTTATTCGGGCCTCACCGCCCCTTTATATACTAGAGAGGTCAGCCCTGATTGGCTGCCTTCGGTCACGTGACCTACAACTGACGTCACTTCCGGTTTATATATTCCGTTTCCGGTTTACATTTCACTTCCGGTTTACATATTTCCGGGTTTCGTTCCATTACGTTTTCGTTATTCGTTCTTTACATATTCGTTATTCGTTCTTTACATATTCGTTATTCGTTCTTTACATATTCGTTCTTTACATCTATTTCTATTATTACCTTATTTCTATTATTTTAACCTCTATGTATTTTGGCTGAATAGCCGTTCATCACATCAAGCATGAAATATATTCAAAATAATAACTGTCTACATGCATTTTCCATGAAGGCAGTTGCATAATACCAAATTAACCATAGCATACTGGTTGAGAAATTACTCCTAAAATTTCTAATATTCTGCTTTATACATTTGCCTTTTCCCAAATAATAATAATAAGCGGGAAAAGGCATAGCTCATTTCATAGCTGTGCCTTTCCCGCTTGTTTTGTGTCTGTGAATTTCATTGCTTCTCTCCTACACTCTAGGGTTGAGACTAACTCAACTCAACTAGACATGAGTTGAGTTTGCCAGTGTGGCTGGGACATATTAGGGACATGTCGCTTCGATAGGAGTAATCCGTGTAATATCTTGACAAGTTAAATACCGAGACATAGCAGTTTATTATGTTTCTAATTTGTACAATCTTGGTTAGGAAAATATTAATTGAGTTTTCTGTGAAATAACAGGTCTTGAAAAATTTAAAAATCATAACGTGTATACCTTTATGTTTGAACACATATTTCCCACCTAATGCCGCTTCCCCTAAGGACCCACCACGTTGACGGGTCATTACTGTGCTCGGACAGGGCCCTCTGATAGGCCCGGACCCACGGGGAGGGGACACCTGGCCCCAGGGTCAGCGGTCAGAGCTCATTAAACCACTTAATTACTCCAGTACTCACCGAGAACTGACCAGACCGCATCCCGGGGAAGGAGGGATAGGGAGGGAGAGAGGGGGTACTCTGTGTAAATAGATCTGTTTTAGAGGGAAGAACACTTCCCAATATGTTTAATTATTGCAGATGAAAATACAGAACTATGCAGATGTAGCAATTTCAAACCACAGGGTCAATGGATGTCTTTTTGCTTCCCAACCAAGAATATGATGTTATTATAACATTATTATAATGTTCTGTTTAGTTCTGCTTTGGTTCTTGTTATGTTATTTTGATGGCACCCAAAAACGTCTTTACAAACATTGTGACGTAGCACTGTGCCGCTATTGTGACATTCTTGTAATGTTCTTTCGCATTATAATAACATTATTTGCTTGTTACACCACTGCTTGCCTGGGTTAGATGCATTAAACTGCAAAAAGCCCAAAATGCTAAGAAAATCTCAATGTCATGTATTGTCGATTCTATTACTTGTCTGGGACTGTTAAGATGGTACGAGTAGCTCAATTGAATAGTTCACTTTTGAGTAGCTCAAAATAAGTATTTTTATGATTAGGCCTACTCTAGAGCCTATGTACCTTTTTGGGCTCCTGACTTGACACTGAAATTTGCCATTAGATGCTTTGATAATGCCAACAGTTTCTCCCATCAAGGTCTCCCAGTAAAAATTATTAACGGAATCACATCATCTACAAATGCATGTCATGGCCTAATGTATCAAAGAACTCGTTACTCACACTATATCGGTAAGAAAAGGATCCCTGCCTCATAGAAATCTACTTATAAGATATCATTACATCCAAGAACATATGTCAGCAATATGTCAAGTAATTAAACTTTTCCATGGCAGTTACAGCATGCAAATTCCTACTTACTAGAATGAGGTTTTGACTCATCGTTTTCAGCACAACTCTAAGCCAAAGTGCTCCCCCCCCCCCCACTTTACGTTCATCCCCGTGCACCTAATGACCATCACTCACCTTTAGTTGTACCAGGTTTTAGTGCATCCGAATTCTGACAATAAATATTAATGTACCCGGCAGAGATGACATGTCATGACCCAGTGTTAATCAGTGGGAGACCAAGGCACCGTGTCACCTTAGTATCTCCCCTAGGAAGCATAGGAAAGTGAAACTGTGAAATATTTAATATTTGTGTTATCAAAGCACTTTTGTTAGATTTATGTGTCGAACTAAATGCATTCAATGATAGTGAAATTGCTGCTGTTGCGTCATGTTCATGCTTAAAACAATAATGATGTGTTGTATGCTTTTATTTGTTAATATCGAGGGGTGGTAATACTCAACTGCTGCAATTTGTTAATCAAAGGATCCAAAATCGCCTTGTAAACCGGCTTGTAAGAAATTTGAGTTAGAGGTTAACGACGGAAATGACGACCGGAGGGAATCTCGTGTAAGAACAAAGTCTGACATAATGTGCAGCTTCTAAACTTGGTGTGGCGGGGAGGGTTATATATGTGTGAGACTATTACATACTTCTACTCAAAATGTGTTTTGTTTTGGTTGGCTTTTGGCAATACATTGAATACTAACCAGGTCGTGATCCGTGGGTTTTGTCCCCGCAATTTAAGGGTTATTGATTGTCTTGGATCCGATAGAGGGCATGTAGTGCCCGAGGGCAGATCCAAGACTAACCTCGAGACAGGATATGGCAGCAGATGAGGAACATGATCATTATCGGACTTATTTCAGCCCTTCATCAATATTGTACATACTTTGAGCAGTTTGTGCGTGAATTGCACGTAGATTGTATTTTACAAGTGTTGTTTGACGTGTTGTCTTGTTTACCTGTGACGTCACAGGTCGGGGATCTGGAAATGACGTCATAGCAAGTAAATGAGAGATGGATATTCCTCGTAGATCAGTCAACTAGCTGCTTGATGGCAAGGCAAACAAGCCAAAGGATAGGAGATAAGGTATCGGAGTTGAAATAAGAAGTGTTTCCCATACCTCTAGCATATGGTGTTTTGTCAGCACTGTGTTACTGTTAACTGTTCTTCTTTGTTTATGTCTTTACTACAACTGCTTATCAATTTTTATCATGATATTCAGAAGTGAGTTTTCGTACAGAAGTATAGCACCCATGTATTTGTCCACTGTCCAAAATCAAGGTATGCATTTAATTCTATTTGAAACAAATTTGGCTCGGTACGAGGTCTAGAAAAACGCATTGGGAATGCAATATTTATACCTTTGATATTAACTTATCCTTATGCAACCTTTCTTTGTATTCTCATTCTATTTGTTTGAATTACAATGGCTGTCCAAGCATGCCAACGTTTAGATTTCGCTTAATGATAAAATACATGGATTTTCATATAATTACCACAGTTAATTCCGCAATGTAACATACTTAGATGAATGTGCTCTTTAGAATTTCATCAATATGACATTTTACTATTGCTTTTAATCCAGGGAACGATATCTTAAAGTACATTTAATTTGGAAATACCTAAATGTATAGACTCACACTTGGCTCAGCCTACCTCCCTAACCAATGAGCGTGCACCGTGTGTTAATAAAGTGAAGTTAGCCCCGAGGCCCTGACGTGCAGGTCGACATGTGCGCCCGGGACCTGTATAACCCATGTCAGATCACCGCCTCATTAAGGCGGCTAATTTATTATACCGTCTTCGGGCCGGGGCCTACCCCACGCAGCAGGCAGTTTATTAACGGAGGCCTCCACGCCGATAAAAATTGAAGGATAATAAATTTACTTGATTAACTGGGGAGGTATTAGAGGCTGGCGATCTCACTTAAGTCTCTGCCACGTCGGTTTCCTATAAGGGATTAACATTCTTATCCAAAATATTACTAAACGTGGAATGATAAATGATACGTTGATACCAAACATTCGCATATTTTCTCGATGTAATATTGGAACACGTTTCTACTTTGCCAAATTTCTTAATAGAGATAATGGAATACTCGAAAAATATAGCCCGAAAGTCACATACAGAATTCCCATATCTGACATGGAGTATGAGATTATGAACAGGTTAATCAATGACAGCTTTAAATAGGGAACGAATATTATTGTTGTTATTTTCAAAGCAAATATGGTCTCTCCCCCCCCCCCCCCTGCACTCTTTAAAATGGCAATTCTTATGCTGTCTGACCTACCAACATGAATACATGTTAAAATTAGATCTAGCTCTACCAGCATCTAGTAATGGAGTCTTAATCCCAGATAAGAAGAAACAGACATCTGAAACGTGAGGACGATGGCACCTTGACGTGCAGGGGCAGTTGAGGATTGGTCTTATACATACATGTAGACTTCATAGTCGACCTTAATAAGAATAGCACAGAGTAGGAATGTGCTCCCTTACTCCTCTACTAAATGGCCTGTGGTGTATGTATGATTGTCTGTTGCCTCATAGTGAATCTATACCCAACTGACCAACCGGACTTGCTCTGAGATTATGTAATGTTAACAACACTATAAAATAATACAGATAAAGAGAATTGATCATAATCTGAAAGGTAGTTGACTTTCCTGCCCTGGAATTTTAAAAGGGTTAGTATAGGGCCAATCAAACTAAGTTATAACAGTTAACACTAGATACAGTTAATTCACTCTTGTTCAAGATGACTACCATACTACCACTTCATACAAATATCCTACCAATGCTTTGCACAACCCATACATGATCATAACCGTCGATATCGTGAGAACGCGTGCATGTCAGGCTATTTATGTTCCAATGATGGCACATAACGACTGTTCATGGTTGTACTGCTCCCTATCTGATGGCCATAACCATTAGCTAATGAACAACATGGTCACGTGAATAGTAGCACGTGTACTCCCACTCTGGGTGTTATCAAGTCTGTGTGTCTGAGGCCAAAGTATGCTATCTACATTTTGATTTTGTTTTAAAATTCTGTTTATCATCAACTTCACATAAACAAGTACATGGTCTTCCATGGCCAGTTGAACAGGGTGATGGTGTAAACATGGACTATTTACTATATCTATATTCTGTACAGGGCCTGTACAAGGATGATACAAACTAGTCAGGGGTAGGCAAGGGAGGAAACAGAGTTTCTAGCATTAGTATTCTGTCATTCGATTGGCCCATACCAAGTTGAATATAATATTTTGTCAATATCAATCATTTGGTGCTGATCAAAACATCTAAAAAAAACTGACATCTAAAGATGAAGATTGAGAATCTATCCTAGGAGAGTAAAAGTTAAAATATTAAGAATCTATCCTAGGAGAGTAAAAGTTAAAATATTAGATTGGGTTCAGCTTTCACAAAGCAATTACAAGGGTTATATTAGTTTCGGATAGATTTTTGGTGCAGAGTTTAGTGTGTAGCTCAAAACACATCGATTGGTGCACCTTCTGTATGAAAATAAAAACTGAAAATTAATAATTTAAGTAATGATTGAAAGAACATGTGAAATGTTGTGAGGAGGTTGTGACATGCGTGTTAAACATTTTATCAAATATTTCTAGGTTGTCAACTTAAAGATGGTCATAATTGGATTTGAGTCAACTGTTTCTGAATGCAGTTTAAAGTTTCAGGGTCTTCCTCATCTCGTTTCTCAGAATACAAATAACCAATGATTTGATGTTGTTTTTGGGGCCTAATTTATAGTGAAAGATAGAATTACGAACATGCACTGTGAAACTGTTGCACGTTGCTGCAAGTAAATTCAGCTGTAAATTTAGGTTTGCAACAAAAGTTTTGAATTCTTATTTTTACGGTAAACTGGAATATCGTATGCACTGCTGTAAATCTGCAAATACTTGCGATTAGCATTTTTTATCTTTACTGTTAAGTGGGGAAATCTTTACTGTTAAGTGGGGAAAACTATGGTAGAGCATTGGTAAGTCCTTTTAGTATGCTATGGCAATTCACCTTTCATTCATAAAACATTTGTATGTGTTTTATGTGCCAGCTACATCCCACAAATAGAACCTCATGCCTACATTTAACACCATAAAATGTACTTTATAGATCTATTATCCTGCCTAATATATATGTCCAAAATGTTATACGTGGCCAACACGGTGGTTTTGGTTAAAAACGGAGGATTGTGGAGTGAAAACATGTTTTTCTGCTGTTATTCCCGACCCAGAGTTATGTTCTAAATGTCCGCCAGAGGGGGTATACGAGCTAGTTGGTCCCTTTTATTGCTCTCGACCGACCAGTTGGCAAAGGGTCTCACGAGGTTAGTGTAGCTATATATACAAATGCTGGCCAAAATAGTTTAGGTCACCTATAATGCATGGAATCTGCAAACGGCCAGAGAAATAATTTCCACATAGAACAATAAGTCATTAAGGTAGCAAAAACGTTGATGTCTGGTACAACATATTGTGTATTTATTTTGTCTTGCAATAAATCTTATTATAACATAAGCGGTGTCCAGAAACATAGTAATAGGTATTAGATAGGCTAGGTACAACTAAATTGATCTTATGTGAGTACGGGCTAGTCTCAAAGGTAGGTTGATATTCTTTTATGTAATTACAACAATACATCTTCATGTTTGCTTTGAATTATACAGTAAAGTGCAAGTATATCTTATCAGGTAGTCAAACACTACTGGTATGAACAATGGTATTTCATTCAAATACACAGAAGCTGGCTTATAGAAGTAGGTACACATGGGACAGAATCATGATATATAATTGTAAGATATTCGAGATGAGCACGTTACTGCGCACAATACTAACTCCGCCATTTTGCCCATTATCAAAATCCCAAGTTAAAGTTCAATTACCTCCTACTTAGTAACACTCAAAATGCAACAAGGTCTACCAGAGTAGATGAAAGGAAAGGCAATCATTCTGTAATGATAAAATGTTTTGTAGTTTTTAGGCCCGACTACGGGGCATTGCCAATTCAATCAACGAATTCCCCAGGTCGCATTGTGCTGCAGGGACGAGCTCAAAACACCTTTTTGGTCACATAAATCTCGGACCGAACTCAGCTGTGTATTTCCCATACCCTTTACAGTTTTGAAGCAATTTAACAGCTACATTTACGTCATGGCTAGACAAATATAGAGTTGATTTATAACAAGGAATACAGGTGATTTGTTTGGACATTAATAAATAGGAATATGTATTTTATCCCTCCTATTGACATCGATTCTAAAAATTAAAAATCTGCCGCAAAGTGAAATGTGTGGTGGTTGGAATGCAAATGAATAACTGTTATGCATCTGTGATTTATAAAGTGAGGGTACAACAAATCATCGTAATGGTAGTAACGGGGGCGATGACGTCACGTCTCTCCGAAATGATAATTTTGACATAGGTATCACTATACAAAATAAATACGTAACTTACGAGAATGAGTTTTGAGTTTTGAAGCAATTCAAGATCTATGTAATCTACAATAACGGACATAGAGTCTTGAGGCAATACAGCATGTGTGTATTGTACCAGTACCTGAATGAGACACAGTTTAACTCATTTTTAAAGCAGAATGTTTTGATATAAAATGTGTCATAGAGGAAATCAATTTTTATCAAACAGTATAACCTCTTTTTCATAGTTTACTATGGACATTATTACATCTTACATTAACACATGCTGTACTCTTAATGTAAGATTATTGCAGATGTACTGAATCCAAGACACTACAAGGCATTTAAAAATCTGCATTTGATTTGAAAATGGTAAGAAGGACATGCCATGAAAACTTTGCTTCTGAGAAATTCCAAATAATTAGTAAGTAATTTAACAATTAAACCGTAATATCATATCTTAATAATATTACGATATTACAGTTAGTTCCATGGCCAATTAGCAGCAAAGGTCCAATGATTTGTCATTTGGTAATTACTTTGTCAATGTACCAGAGGGCTCTCCAGCGTTCGTCCCTCTCAAAAGGTTTTTCCCATGTTATGGCCTGGCAAATTAATTGAAACCATTTTCCTTTGTCAATATTTGAGGTGTCATCCTGAAAATGCCGAGAAAAAAGTAAGCCCATTGAGAAAAAAGAAAAAAGAACACCACATTCAATCGGAAGAATTACACTGAAATGTTTCAACATCTGCAATAGTGTTCTTTCTTGCTGTATTGCTGAAACTGATGCTTCAGAGCCGACGCTTCACAAATAGATAACCGTGAAAATTCCAATAAAAGTGCATGTTTTCTCGTCAACTCATACGGGAGATTTAAGGCAACCATCAGACCTGCCATCCCTTATAAAACCCGCATATCCATTCCCTGTCCGCTCCTGGCGGGTATGGACGCAAACTCATCAAACCCAGATGAAAACTGGGATGAATCCGTCACGGGGAATCGACTCTTATTGTATTTCAATCAGCAGTGATATCCGAGTTAGGGCCTCCTAACTTGTACTCACACACGCGTTCCTGCCTGGCCCGAAGCACAAATCAATGTCAGAGAGGATACACCCA
The DNA here is from genome assembly GCA_936440205.1 of Lepidonotus clava. Classification (NCBI taxonomy): domain Eukaryota; kingdom Metazoa; phylum Annelida; class Polychaeta; order Phyllodocida; family Polynoidae; genus Lepidonotus; species Lepidonotus clava. The sequence goes on along the minus strand of OW387142.1, from coordinate 9,893,945 downwards.
ACGAAACGTGTCAGAAATCAATGCCTTTAGACACAGCCTGTGAGGCTCTCAAGATGTGTTGTATGCGCACGCCCCGGCGTTTCCATCGAACTCACTGCCCCCCTCAGTGGGTCAGTATTGATTAGCATTGATACTGGTGTATCGATTTGAAATGGGAAGAGACAGGGAGGTGTTTTTAAAGTAATTATACCAGACATGTCTGAAGTTGAATCGACGTCTTTGAGGCTGATTAAAGGGGTGGGGGTATCACACAATTTGTCTATTAAGCCTAATGACTCATTAGAGGCTATACGTTGTCATTTGTGACGACGGGTAATTTTTGATGCTTGGTATGCCTCGCAAAAGGCGTGTTGTATGGAACATGTGCTATCTTTTCTGCAGAGCGCAGCTATATGGAAACACATTAAAGATACGTAAATCTAGATTACACTTACTATATACAATTATTAGAATATCCTATTATCATTTACATCAGCAAATACTTGTGTACAACGGATGCACTGATATGACATAAGCATCTCTGTTTCTTGTTACAACAAATAGTATCAAGCACGAATCAGACAACCTTGTTTCAAAGGTAGGAGATACAACTTTTGATGATTGGATAACACACATGAAGAAATATATAATACTCTTATAACAAACGATGGTGATCTACATCAAACTCAATGACTGTTGTTTTTTCGACAAGTGGATTTTGTTTTGCTGGCAGTGTAGCTATGAAATTAAGATGTTTCGGGTTTCAACCAGGACTCTTCGTCTATAATAACAATAGATGTCAATGACAACAAAGAGAGAGAATAGCTTGTTCTTAGTCTTCTTTTAAACTTCCTTATTCATAGAGAGTATTTCTTTTTATCGCCCAGGTTTAACTGGAAGTTTCTATTACCGTTTGAAAGGGTGACATATATGTGTGATAAGGTCCTTTCCTGGTTGTGAATGTTAGAGATGATGAAGCTATAACCTGTTTATAGCTGTAAATTGTAATTACTATGTTATCCATATAGTCCCTATTTGGATAAAGTCTGTAATGAGCCTTTATTTCCACTGGCGATTTCTGAAATCGCGAGTAAAATCGTCTAGTAGAATACCGCCTTATCAATCTTTCAGGAAAAGCTCTTTTGAAAGCTTTACTTCAAAAGATATTTGTCTGTGCGTACATGTCCACTCCCAAATTAGTATCACATAACAACTATACATGAGAAAGGACATCTTCGTCGAATAAACTTTAGTAAAGGCAGTATTCTAAACCGTTAATTGATGGCTGAGTAACATAAGTTCCACCTCCTTCCACCTCGGGAATTCTCAGAATCTAGACTGAAAATAGGAAATCGATTCAAGCCGCACTTGAAGATCCACCGGTGAATAATTCATTAAAGTGTCGGAGATGTTGAACACGTCTCGATAGGCCCATCCCTTACTTCCTGCTGCAGGGGAGGGTTCATAGGGAGAAGGAGGATAGGTTTCTTCCCAGTTGATACTCACATGTTTCACACATAATGATCTTATGGGGATCATTTAATTATGTACTTACTGTCACTTGATTTTGGTTTGATTCAACAGAACACTTTCTGAATGGCTTTTTGTGATTTCCACAGTATTGTTTGATTAAGATAAAGGCAAAGAATCCTGGATGGTGGCATTGATTGCTGAAAAAAACAGTCGCCATGGACTAATGTTCGATAGAATTTTCTGTTTGATAAGTGCTTGCAAAGGTATAGACATTTCTTTAAACTTATAATTGAGTTTTACTGTTTGACCTAGAATGTCAGACAGTTATATCTAAAGAAACTCGCATTCGATAATTCCAAGTTCAATTCCAAGGTCAGAAAATGTAAGTTATATGATTAACATTCATGACTAAAGGTTTGGTTGCTGATTTGAACCACCAGACTCAGTGGTTCTAGAGCACTTGGTTATTTCACCCTTGCTCCTAGATTATTGAATCTATGAAGAGGTAGAGACCATACCATGTTTACCGAGGCAGGTTTTCTTTAATGTGCATGGTCCCATAGACAGGGCCATACACACAACAGCCAGTGGTACTGACACCTTTGATAACCCTGTATAGTTGTCACAGGGAGAAAGCCTGAAGCCACAGCAGCAGGACAGAGACTTGAACCCCCAACCTTCGGATGACAAAGCCAACACCCTACCGCTGAACCACAAGAATGCCCTATAACTAAAGAGTTGACTACGTACCTTTTATAAGCACCTCCAATAAGCCGAGAGATTTCTTAACGCTAGTATCCTTGAAATAATTCCCAATATCTTCCCATCCTTGTTGTACAACAGATAACAAAAAGAAATGTTTGTAAGTAAATGAAGGAAAATAGGAAATTAGGAAGAATGTTTCTAAGACTGCGTCACAACCACTCCTCCTGTCCAACCTATACACCCTCCAACCCCCATCCTTTCATCCATCCTGTCCTACCCAGCATTCATGTTGAACCCCCACCACTGACAGGCCGTTTAATATGACATAAATCCATAGGACCCTCCTGTGACCAGTACCTGTCGATGTGTGGATCAGGTTCACCACAAGAGGACCGTGTCGGCACAGACAGAAGGGCCGGCCTGCTCTGTCACTTCTACTGAACAACTGAAACCAGGTTTACACTTATGGCCCGTCATGTCATATACATATATGTATATATATATATATATATATATATATATATATGAATAGATGGATTGATAGATAGATAGATACTTAACCCAACTCAAGGGTCTTAAGGGGCCAGTGGTGTTAAGTTATGTCTAAATGAAGTTTGTCTTAGGCAAAGGCCCTTAACAGGACCTTTGTCTTCAATGAGGGGCTGGCAGGGTTGTGTAAAGGACACAACTTCTCGCTTTGATACATGGTCGGGAAAGGTGTAGGGGGAACAGGTGTTGATTGGCAGGACTTCTCCCTTTGATAGGTGGCCGGGAGAGGTGTGGAGGGGACAGGGGGCGACTGGCAGGACTTTTCCCTTTGATAGGTGACCAGGAGAGGTGTGGTGGGGACACTGGGTGACTGGCAGGACTTCCCCCTTTGATAGGTGTCGGGAGAGGTGTAGAGGGGACAGGGGGTGACTGGTAGGACCTCTCCCTGTGATGTGTGACCGGGAGAGGTGTAGAGGTGACAGGGGGTGACTGGTAGGACCTCTCTCTTTGATGCATGGCCAGGAGAGGCGTAGAGGGGACAAGGGGTGACTAGTAGGACTTCTCCCTTTGATACATGGCCAGGAGAGGTGTAGAGGGGACAGGGGGTGACTGGTAGGACCTCTCCTTGTGATGTGTGACCGGGAGAGACATAGAGGGGACATGGGGTGACTGACAGGACTTCTCTCTGTGATATGTGGCCGGGAGAGGTGTGGAGGGGACAGAGGGTGACCAGCAGGACCTCTCCAAGGGAGAGGTCCTGCTGGTCACCCTATGTGACCGGGAGAGGTGTGGATGGGACAAGGGGTGACTGGCAGGAATTCTCTATTAGACATGTGGCCGGGAGAGGTGTGGAGTGGACAGGGAAATGGCATGTTTTTGAAGTATAGGGTCAGGGTGGCCAACGCCACTGAGGTGCTGGTATCACTCCTTGGCATTGGCACTTCATGGGTTCGACTCCCATGGGGTGCAGCTGGAATGACCCCTACACGGAATTGTGCCCAAATGGTCCACAGGACTGCAGTGGAAGAACATTTAATAAACCACGGTGGACGGGGAGAACAAAGGAACTAGGCCGTGAATATATCACGTATTGGGTTCAGTGAAGCGGAACCCTATAATCTCACGGCGCACACAGCACTTCCACTGGACTCCACAGGTTCTGATGCAATTGTCTTTTACACTTTTGCATATAACTTTTTTAATATTCAACAAAATCACAAATAGTAAGTGAGTAGATGTAGCTAGGAACCTTCTTGAAATAGTCCATAGCTCAAATATGACATTTCTAGAAGGTTTCTATTTTTTATGATAAACTGAAAAATAAAAGTATGTCCATTCCATTAATTTTACTTTTCATTAAATCATAAAAAATCTAAATATCAAATGTTTGATACAGAAATAGCTTCACAAGGTTCTTAGCTATATTTTAATATATAATGTTTGGTAATCCAATGAGTATTAAACAAGTTATGAGCAAAAATGCTAAAGAATCACCCATGGTTTATGTCAGATAAAGCACTTGTCAGGAAGGTTACTTGAAATACCCACTCAGCTACCGCCTCGTGGTTATTTCGAGTAACCCTCCTGACTCGTGCTTTATCTACCACATAAAGTGAACTCAGCCTGGATAAAAATCCAATTAAAAAAAAAGTACTGCTAATATGACACAATAATTCCCTCTCATAGTTGAATGAAAAAATATCATCGGACATATTGTTTTACCAATTTCTCCTTTAGAATCAAATCTAGAACTTTGTCCCCATCTACTTCTATCATTTATCAGGTAACAATGTAATATATTTTGTTTTGCTAAATATTACTTATACAGAAAGCCTATGTAGCGCACAATACAATAACAAAATGCGAAATAAAACTATAAACTATGGGATTTTTGTCCCAATGTGAACCCGATTCTAGCACCACCACCCCAAACACACACACTATTTCTTTCAACCCCGCCCTCCCACACACACACAACATCGAGTCAACAATAGAACACAAAGGAACCAGCTCTGATTGCAAACTTGAGCAGTTCATCCTGCGAGCAGCTCGCTCATTGAGCGCCCCCACTCCCCTCTACCGGGCTATAATGAAACTATCAGCTCCCCTAATCACCCACCCTGAGTCGGTAGGTGTGGGCTCTGGGCGACTGTCAGCGGCGAAACCCGACCACGCCATGCTAATACTCTTGATCAATTGTTCTTGTCGGAGGCTGGGGATCTAGGAGTGAATCGGCGGAGATTCAGGTTGCTTTTCTCTGTGTCCACGCGGGCCCTTGATGTGCGACGGTTGTGTTTGTGCTCGTATTTCCGGGAGTCGAGGAGGGGGGATTCTTTCATTCATTTGGTGTGCTTGTCTTTCTAGAGCGCAAAGTGTAAAAGAGTTTGAGAAGCCGTTATTAACTAGTTTATTATTTAGATAACCTGCTTCCTTAGTTCTCTAACTGACAATTTGCATTCATTCTGCAGTAAACCCTGCATAAACACTGCATGACCGTCTGAGGAGGAAGAACTATATGTTTTCAACAACCCTACATAAACTGTATTAACCAAATATTTCTTTCATAATTATATGTTCATAAAGGCTATCATTATCCTGTTAGTTATTTCCTAAATGACATACTTCCGATATATTGTTAATTGGTATCGCCGAGGATCGTCCCTAAAAGCGATTAAGGTTTTTTAGAGTTTGAACCTAGGGACGGATATGATTATAAACAGATAAACCCTGATTGGCACTATATATATAAAGACCTTTAAACTGGAAAAAGTGGGATCATAGTTGGCAATGCTACACGTGACACTGACACGCAGGAAGACTAGAATTATTGAAACAAGTGCCGGACATAATCTTTTAAAACATATCTATATCAAAACAACATTTAGCACGTCATAACCAATCACAAGTTCAACACACTTCTATCTTCCTATACTTAAGGCCTCCTTACACCAGGGACATCCACGCGGCCCAGCGCGGGGCCACCCCGACACGGAAACCCCATTAGACGAGTACAGTGATAAAGTAATGTCGTATCGAGTGGCCCGCCCGCGTTTGGGTGTTATAATGAGGCAGATAAGATGCGCGTACACCCTCCTCTAATGAGCCGAGCACCCAATAAGAAACGAGCTGATCGGGGGGGAGGAGGACCCAATGTATTGTGTGGGAAGATTAGACGATTGTTGGGATGGTGAATCTGCTACTTAGTGCATTGATTTTGTATCAGGTAAGAGTCCCCGATCTGTGTCTCACTTCACACCGTAGAGAGTTTTACTCTAAATATTAGTACATTGCAGGGGTGTACCCAGCCCTAAAATCTGGGGGATTCCAGGATAATCAAGGGGGTTCCATGCAAAAGTGAAGGGTTCTGACTATAAGTATTTGGACAGAATTTCCCTACATTTGTATGCAGTTAAATTATATAAACTTTGAGAAATCTGAGGCGGTTTCAGACTCCCTCGGAACCCCCTTGGGTACGCTACTGGTATTGTGCTGTGTCAGTGGAACACTTGCTGGTTCCAAAAACTGTTTTCTCAGAGACTGTATAATGCGGGCATTCGACACAGGTGGCGCTGCTGTGCCAAACTTGTTTCGGTGAATATAAAACGTTGCTGTTACAATGCTTAAAGCATGGGACTTAGGGCAATGGGATGGCTTTCGAATGATTTTGTGACAACCATTTTTATATGAGACATTCCTAATTATGCCCCACTTTCCTTACCATTCGATTGTCTTACAAGTGTAGCAGCAATAAAATTCATAGAAATAGGCCTAGGTGACCTTTGCAATCCTTTGCAATCCTGTGCAACTACCGTCTCTTCCCAACACACACAAACACACACACACACGTGTACACACACACACACACACACACACACACACACACATATTGTCGCTACAAATCCTCGACCAACTGGTGAATATGCAATCTTGAAACAAAATTGCCAATAAATTATAAATGAACAATTTCTGTATTTACAGACATTTGCCAGCTTTTCTAGCCTTAACATGAGCTTACATGCATAAAGAGAATTATTGAATAAAAATATCATCGTATTCCGTGTGATGCCTGTACATTGTTTGACGGCTGACAAGTGAAACTCAACTCTTATTGCCTGGGGGAGACACAGGTTCATATTTTGCCTGTTCTGACAAGTCTCACCTAAAACCAACCTGACACCAACTGTCTACTAACTTTACTGCACCGTTATTGCTGCTCGGAAATTGTACTCACATTCTCGCGACATTTGTTGGTGAGCATGTCTGATTACACAAGTATTTATGGTAGATATGTTATAAGGTCAATCGGTAAGGTTCGCTTTTCGTCAGTCATCTATTAGAAACAGAAATTATTGTCTGTGCTGAAACTTTGTACTGTTGTAACTTATATTGCTAACTGACCTAAATAGCCTCAAATCATTATTCTCGTATTCTCTGTTACCCTTTGTAACGAAGCTCATAATAATTATGAATCCTTTCTCCGATATACCAAAAAACACATTATTATGCATGCCTGATTGATAATTTGAGAGCGATGGGTCGACATCATTATGCAATGAAATGAAACGACTGTCTGAGAAATTATGTTTGTACAGTTATCCATAGCATAAGTGAGCTTATAGGTTATTGCTGTTCATAATAGATTCTCCCAGGCATGGTTCTCTCCTTTCCTATTTTGCTATGCACCTGCAGTCTGATATTGCACAATGTGTAAATGGGAAGCATTCAGTAAACTTTCTAAAATATCAAGCATGTACAACTACCAAAGAAGGAATATATTTTTTGTACATGATGCAAAGTCATATATGTAATGCTAGTTCAAATGTCCAGTTAGGCATTGTAGTGAATCTGTTGACAACACCAGGGGGACGGACCAAAAAGAATCCCGAGAATTCCGTACCCACGAGAAGTTAAAAAACCCACGATTGCATAATTTGCAATCGTGGGTTTTTTTCTCTCGTGGGTTTTTGTATTCATTATTTTTATTTTTTTCAACCATTAAAGTGTTCCAATATCCTTCTAACACAATTAAAACATATTATCTGTTAGTAAGTATGTTATAGGAATGGTTTTAGTATGATTTTTCTAGAAATTTAAATGTCCGGAAATTCTCGTGGATGTTTTCTGGGCACATTTTTCTTCTCGTGGGCATAAAATTCTTCTCGTGGACCTGAAATCACCGCCACGAGAAATCGTGGATGTTTTTTGGTCCGGCCCCCAGCTGTAATAAGCTTGTTGAGTCAATGCTTAGATCTTTATCGGATGATATTGCGAGCATAAGCTCATAACGGGAGTAGCCATTTTATCTATAAAAAAACAAAAAACAATGTGTTTAGTTTTTCAAAAACCAATAAATTCCAAATTAAAACATACAATATGTATAAATCAAGGGGACCCTTTAAAAGTAGGGCTCCACACCAACCTAGCTAGGTTAACCCATGCACTATTGTTTTGTCCCCGCCCTTTAAGTGAGGGATGGGTTCACATAGCTGGGGTAGCTGGGGCCGGAGACAGGTATTCTTCCAACAGGCTGGGTTGATCCACAAAAGGTTGGGTATTACCTCATCAATAATGGTTAAACTCCACCTTATGTGTAAGTAGTTTGTGTACATGTATTACGAATGTTTAAATGTGTACGCATGCATTTATCAGGAAAACGCGAGTTTGTATGTTTATGTTTATAAATGTGTATGTGCATGTGTGTGCATGTTTGTTCATATATGCATATAATATTATGAATTTAAGCAAATATGTAAAGATGTACATGCTTGTGTGTGTGCGTGCATGCATGTGTGTGCATTTATATGTGTGTATGTTAGGATGTATGTGTGCAAGTATGTATGTATGTATGTATATAGATATGTGTGTGCATGCATGTAAGTAAGTATGTGCACATGTTTGCATGGACGAATAGATAGGTGAATGGACGTAGGGATCAATGTGATATTTACCATTGGGAGTTGTAGAAAGTGAGTAGTTATCAGTATTCTGAAGATAAACTCCCCTCCTCATATTGCAGTGCAAGTGACTCCCAGCCAAGGATACGACGTTAATGTTGCAGCAACGTTCTGATTGGTTCTGTATTTTTTTTCATGTTCTTTTGATGACTCCCAATTATGTCGCTGCAACCTACTGCTGTGATGTCACACTGTGACATTATTACAACATTCTGGTTACATTCTTCAACACAAACAGAAGCTTCTTATGATGGTTTTCTTTGGTTTGGTCTTAACTTCACCAGAGAACAACATTATAATAACATTCTGATTTGGTGAAGTTTCAACCAAACCATCAATAACATAAGTGTTATTTGCCATCTTATGAATTAACAGACTCACCCAAAAAGTATGGTTGCAGAACGGTTCTGTAACTTCACAACTTGGCTTGTCTAGGTTTGTAAACTTCTCCACGTACTAATCAGCATACCACTCACGCCCTCTGTATTTCCCTTCTCTGGGACTCCATTACTTAAAGGACTTTATGGCATTTTTAGTCAATACCCTCTAAGAGGACTGGGGGTTCCCGCTAAAGTAGGGTACAGGAATGTGATTCACAATAATGTGAATCTATAGTTTGTTCACAAACTTGTGCCCTGATTACTGCTTCCCTAACCATTATGTTAGAAGATGTGGCTCTAAGTAGTGAATATAATTGTGACATTCTTTTTAGGTGAGATCACAATATTAGCCTAATAATGTCACAAGAACGTTATCAGACTGTCACAATGCAATATCGCAAGATTTGGTTGCAGCGACGTTATTGGGAGTCATCAAAAGAATGTCATTGAAACTAAATAGTGTACTGCAACAAGAATCAATCCAGAACGATGCTGCAATGTTATTAGATTGTCATATGCTTGGCTGGGAGAACCTTGGTGATAACGACCTATGAGTCAAATGCTAAGAAATTATTGATGGCTCTATATTAGCGAAAACAGTTTTTATTGTCATACTTGTAAGGATATCCATTGTTTTGATTTGTTAATGTCCAGCTGATAATAGATGAATTCCAAAAAGGGATACCCATTTCACCCTACCATAGATAGCTGACCTATATTATCTTAAGCATCTGCAGGCTGATTTTGACCAATTTTGTAAAAAGAAAAACCTGGAAAACTATAGAAAATTATTTAATAATTGTGGTATTTCCACCTATAATAAATGGCAGATATGAAATGGAAAATATGTATTGTATATGGATACACGTTTAAAAATACTATTCTCTAGGTATTCTTCATGACAAACTAGAAATTGTGACATGATAAATGAAAATTTCCATGCTAAAGTCTTCTAATTTATCGACATAATTGCCAATCATGCACCCTGATCTAGGCTAACCTGCAGGTAAAAATCAAGAAATTGGCTATCCGTTGTAGGGTGAATTGGTAAAAGATAAGTTGTATGACATATTTTGTCTTCCCAATCATTTCTGGCTCATTTTTCACCAGTCAAATAACACTCCCCCTGTCAGCCTCCACGCCTTTCACTGATCTCCACACGTATGCCCCTGCCCTTTGGTGTGTTGGTGTTTGCACACCCTGAAAGAACACCCTGCCTTGTCACATACAGCAAACACCATGTGTGCTCAGAGGGCTTTCACAGGAGACTGATCTGTGACCCGCTATCGGACGGCCTGCCCAGGCACAGGCCTGCCGCTGGCGTCTGAAATTAACATTATGTTTGGTGTGTATGGGTATCATGATATAGGAAATGCATGTGTTCATCATTTGCATATACATATTATATAGGACCCATAGATATATACATATAAACATAGATATATGTGCGTGTGTTTGTGTTTGTGTGTGTGAGTGTGTGAGTGTGTGTGTGTGTGTGTGTGTGTGTGAGTGTGAGTGTGTGTGTGTGTGTGTGTGTGTGTGTGTGTGTGTGTGTGTGTGTGTGTGTAAAGGATGTATATTCCTTTTTCTTCCTGCATCATGTGGGTAGGTGGATTGGTGGGTGAATGGATGGCGAGTTTTTTGTTTTTGATTATTTATTGAACCACATTCATCATAAATGATCTTCCATGTAGGTAGTTGGGAGAAATTGAAGTTACCCCTACATGGGATCTGCATTTACAGTTAAGTATACATATGTATTGAAATTCAAAGCAGGAAAACTTGTGCTTTCCAACAAAGTTAGCGTGCACAATTATTTAAATGTTGCCTTGCGGAGAATGCCAGGAATGTTGAATGCTGTAGAAGGTCGAAAGATGTAGATTTGCCAACAAACACTATCAAAGTTAACAACATCAAGTGTTTATGTCTTGTTATGAAATGTATTTAGGAATACATACGCTTTCTTGAGTTTGTTGAAAAATAGCAAAGCTTTGTAGAAATAGTGTGTTCGAGGCCCAAATATAATGGCGATACTCCGCTCTTAAGCTTGTGGCATGAAACATGTCGGGACCTTTAATATCAAATGTGAATTGTGAGACTTTTTTGATTGGGATCTTTTAGTTTTGTTCTAAAACGAAAGTGATGTTCAAATGGATTAAAGAAACAATCGAGGAACAGGTCTCGGAGAAATCCCTCCTTTTCTTTCTCTGTGAAGTGCATGTTATAAAAAGAAGTGCCAAATAGCAAAATATGTTTTGCAGATAAAGGGAAAAAAATTTGCATTTGTCTATACAGAAAGTACGTTAAGCCCTTTTTCCACCAGGCGATTTTACTACTTTCAGAAATCGCCAGTGGGAATATTGGTTAATCATGAACATAGTATATACCATTAGAAAAGGTTTTTTAATTCTCTTTCAACTGATATGTAAGATATATAATCCTTTGCCATATTTCCAGTTAAAAGTATTGAATTACCAACAAATCGGTAGTAAAATCGGCTGGTGGAAACAGGGCATTAACTATGCATAAAATTATCATGATTTACGTACTCAGCCCCTGGATGTCATAGTACATGCTGAGGATAAAAACAAAACACCGAGATAGTTTCCCAAATTACACGACAAAGAAAAAAACAATATTTTGGTAATTCACTAAGTTCTCTATCAGAATATTGGAGAAACTCAATACACCAAATCCCCAACTCTCCGGTCCTTCCCCGCCTGTGATGTAAGATTGGGCAGTAACGGAGTATGACTGATACAAACGTCTTCCCAAATAGGCTGTTCTCAGTTGAGTATTATTTGTAAGAGGTCTCCCGATATTAGTCTGAACGATAAAACACTCACATGCCTCGAAGTCAAATCATCTTTCCAAAAGTTTCGGTCATTTTTTTGATATCAAAATAAAGATTCCAATGCTTAAATATAATTTCCTTTTTTTTCATTTATCTTTGATGAACATCTCCAGACCTGTCTTTTCTTCCACACCTTACAGGTGAATACTTTTTCAAGTTGCGATCTTCTATTCATTCACAGTGTTTCATTCCAGGTATTCGATATATGAACATACTATGCAGTTCAAACTATTTAGAGTTGCTCTGGCTATGACCTTTCGTAAAACATGTTACCTATACTTGCAATCGTAGAAAGAGAAGATAATTATAAACATCCTCAAAATGCATAGATAGACATAAAGATATATTTCTGACACATTTGATTTTTTGGAGGGCATTCTCTTAAAACAAGGTTGACCAATCTTCTATCTAGGGCTATCGTAAGTACATTGTTGGAAATATTCATTGACGGACTTTGAAAACAGAAAACAGAATTCCCATAAAAAAAATTATACATTATTCTATGTCGCCCAAGCCGCGGGGTACGGCAACTGTGTGAATGGTGTGTAGGTTTCCCATACGACAATATCGGGTGACCATCACCAAAGAGGAACAATATGAAAAATGTGTAAATCAGCTTCATAAAGGCTGTCAAATTCCATTTGATGTTCCAACCCATTAGTAAGAATAGAGACAACTGGCTTCTAAGTGGCTTTAATTGCCATGATTTCCAAAACAAATACTTTTTCATGTAAAAGAAAAAAGAAAAGTCCCGACACTTTCTGCAGTACATATCATCTTTAAGAAGAACAATCTTTATTCATCAATTGCAAACAGATTTTTTTTCCCGAACCTTTTCAATATCGATTCATAATCGTTCCAAAAAATCGCATCGTGTATCCTCGCCCTTACAATCCGTGTAGAACCGCACCGCAGCCGAACCAAAACTCCCGATAAAAATCGACGTTGAATTCTGACGAGGGTTGGGTTCGTTTTTTATTCTTGCCTGGGCCGGGGCTGGGGCTGGCCGGACCCAACATGACCGTGGAGCCGACACCTCCAGAGTCAATGTCCTCCCATCAAACCCAGCCGGCAAATGTTGACCGCCGCCAGGCGATGAGCTTTTTATTGGCGCTCCCTCGAGCTGCTCCGAGCAAGTTTGTGCTGCTCGCCGTCTCCCACCCCCGACTTTACTTTGTCTGTGAGCGTGTAAAAAGTGAGGGGTGGGGACAGTAAATTTCTGCCAGCTTTGTGGGTCCATGCCCTGGGGGGTAGGGGGTAGGGGGTAGGGGGTGGGGGGTAGGGGGTAGGGGGTAGGGGGTAGGGGGTAGGGGGTAGGGGGTAGGGGGTAGGGGGTAGGGGGTAGGGGGTAGGGGGTAGGGGGTAGGGGGTAGGGGGTAGGGGGTAGGGGGTAGGGGGTAGGGGGTAGGGGGTAGGGGGTAGGGGGTAGGGGGTAGGGGGTAGGGGGTAGGGGGTAGGGGGTAGGGGGTAGGGGGTAGGGGGTAGGGGGTAGGGGGTAGGGGGTAGGGGGTAGGGGGTAGGGGGTAGGGGGTAGGGGGTAGGGGGTAGGGGGTAGGGGGTAGGGGGTAGGGGGTAGGGGGTAGGGGGTAGGGGGTAGGGGGTAGGGGGTAGTGGGTAGTGGGTAGGGGGTAGGGGGTAGGGGGTAGGGGGTAGGGGGTAGGGGGTAGGGGGTAGGGGGTAGGGGGTAGGGGGTAGGGGGTAGGGGGGAGATAGGAGCATGGAGGGAGTAGGGTGTAAGGTGTAAGCTGTAGGGGTAGGGGGTAGTAGGAAAGGGTTGGGGTTTGAGGGGTTATCAGAGGGGTTGTGTATTGTGTGGGGGTATTTACATAGCGGTCGTAAATGGGCCTGATTCAGGGTGTTGGGAGGGGCTGGGGGCAAGCTGATGCCTTCTGACATGGCGCTCTTGCAGTATGGAATCCTTTATGTGTTGTACTGTACGAGTGGGATGGCCGGACGGCCTGCTGATGTTTGCTGCCCCCATCCCCTCCCCCCATACCCCACACTGGCCTTTTCCACCGGCCCCCATTCCCTTTGCACTGGTACGCCCGACAATGAGCTCACCAACCCATAATGACCCCATACGGCTATGGGCATGTGAGGGTTTACTTTCAGCTAATCAGAAAAAGCTGCAGTTATGACCAAAAAAATGTGTGTGCGTGTTGCTCTTATGTATCCTGTCCATTTTGATCGGTTAATATTGTGAACGGATTCATACAGAAGGTTTTTAAATTTACGGAATTAATAGCTTGTTTACACAACAGGAGGTGATTAATAATATGAAGACACCGGAAAACACATGAACCATGTTCTCAGAATGGCAGGACCCATCTATAGATAGCCTCCACTAAAGGTTACTGCTATACAGACACTATTAATTGCATTGCTAAGGCACATAATTTACTTACCTGTGATCATCAATGTATACCTGTTCTTTTGATATAGATTTCATTTCTTACACTTTATTGTATTCAGCATCAGCTGGACTGAATCTAAAATACGTATGCATACCCAAAATTGGTTATCGCAACTAGACGATTAAATTTCATATAATGATCACCTTCAATTAAAATGAAGTACGGCTTCATCATTTCCATCATTTCCAATAAATTAGATTAATTAGAACTGTTAAATGATGAATGATCACTTTTATGCTATTAATGTGTTCTTTAGCAGTCCTAGTCCAGAGCCTTGTGTCAGATTTTCAGCAAATGCACTTTTGGATTCAAAAGGCTTCCAATCATACATAAATATGTTCCTTAGGTCCTGCTGTTTTAGAAAAGTTTTGGTGGCATTTTTTCTTTTAGACATTAAGGTCATTTTTTCACCTCTTAAGGTCACAAAGTAGGAAATTAATTGTTTTAATATATTTACATGGTGTGTCCTCAATAAAGCTTCAATCATCAAGAAAACTTGAACAAAGCAGCATTTTATGGCTATACATTTTTCTAAATCACTTTTAACCATAAATGTGAAGGTCAAGGTCATTTGATTCATGTTAAATGGATGAAAATATGTAGAAAATGGTATTATGTATAGTTCTTTTTTATTCCAATTCTTTACATGGAATAAGGCAAATTTTCAATGGAGATGATAGATATGAATGTTGACTATAAATTTCAACAAGAGTACTTGGCCCAATATGTTTAATATAATATCAAACAGCCAATGATTAAAAAAAGAAATAAACCATAAATTACTGAAAATACTTACGTCTCGTGTATCTATCCAGATAAAGTTCAGGAAATGATCCAATTGCATATTTTTTTTAAATTTATGACCTTAATCTAGGTCAAGGTCATTTACATGATATAAAATGCTCAATTTAATCAATAGAAAGAGATTAACAATGGTATCTTGTAATATGAGTTCAGTGCATCTAAGAATTATAAAGTGATTGAGAGTGATATAGAATTATTGGACCATATGCAAGTTGCATGTATGAAATCTGATGTTCCTGGATATATTCTCAAAGTTTGAGATATAATTTACATCATTATGAGTACAAAAACTCCAAGATAAGGTTTAAACACAGAAGCTAAGTACTCATAGTATCAATAAAAACTATCAATGTGTAACATTCCTTAATGGCCTCCATCCATAGAATTCTATGGCATTGTATACATCATCCTTGGCAACATCATGGCTATGATGTCATCATCATCTATGTCATCATCAGTATTGTTATGTCCAGTTTGTCTTGCCATTGATTTCAATATCAGTTATAAAATCATACATTGGCACAAGTGTACCTCTCTGTGTGATCTGATTTTTTTTTGTATTTATATCAACCTTATTAACATCATACACAGTGATGTAATCCTGATTATATCATCCTTGGTGATGTAATTCCTTGTTATGTTGTGCCTGTTAACATCATCTATGGAAATGTGGCCCTCAGTGGAGATATTGCTAGTTATATTAGTTTTGGTGATGTCATTGCTCATGACATTATGATCATTATTCAATGAGGTTATGTATCATGACATCATCTTCAATGAGGTCATGCTCAGTGCTGTTAGGCCCAATGATACGTTTTGTCTTTGATGTAATTCTAGGTCACATAATCTTTTGTGACATAATAGGAAATGGCCTTATTGCTTGTTATGCCATCCTCATTGACATCATCCATTCATGATGTTATCCTAGATGATGTCATTACTGGTAATGTTATCCTTGCTGACATAATGCCATATGAGATCAAGGCAGACAACATCATCTCTGCGGTTAAATCTTTGTGACATGGTTCTTAGTGATATCATGCTCAGTTATGTTATGTCTGTGGACTCCATTTTCATTAATGATGTGATCTTCAGTGATGTCATCCACATTGGTGAATATTTGTAGCTACTTATCCCACATTAAATAGCAGATCACCCATACTTCTAAAATATGTTTTCACCAATCCTCGTCATTTGTAGTGAAGGCAAAACCACTGCAGTTTTAACAACGGGAAAATAACATTCTTTTAATTTTGCTTTATAACACCCTGTGTAGCACACCTATCAATAACCTTAAAATTTGTTTTAAACAATGTAATGACTTCTCGGTTAATAATTTAAGTGCCATAGAACTGTTTTAGCTTTTCAGTCAACTGCTCATCATTTATTACCAAAACATACCCCATGTTAAGTTAAACTGAGAAAAATGGTATTTTGCATTAGGCATTACTATATAAACATGTTTAACTAGCAATTTACAATGCCTCCAGACAGCAAATGGTTCAATGAAATCCTATGAACAATGGTGTCTTTTAAACCTAACATGGTGAACTTCAAATAATGAGAAAAAATAAATTTGACCTTTATGACCTTCAAATTGACCTTAAATGTCACAACTTTGAAAAATATCCACCATGGTCTTTTTCTGCATTCAATACTCCGAATTCTTGATTGCATTAATATGAAATATTTTATTGTAGAGAATGGCTGATGACTGGAGACATTAGCTTATGCATTCTGAGGTGAACTGAGGTGAACTGAGGAAACAGCAAATACAATTCAGATTTCCTCTTCATTTATGTTTATTTGAAAGTTTAAGTGCCTGTAGATGAAGAATAGTTAATCACAATGTCATATATATTATTTTTCATGAAAGGCATTTGACATTAGAATTGAAATTTGAAATAAAATATTCTTGACCTTTGTGACCTTGAAAGTGACCTTCAAGGTCAAATTTTAGTTCGGTATCTACCACAATCTTTAACTTAAGGATATACTCTTTACTACTAGCTACAATGCTTAACAGGTACATAACATGCTTATGAATGTCTTATCTGAGACATTATAGCTGCCTAACTGCTATGTAAAATACAAGGCCAATGGAGAGTTGACCTTTGAATGACCTTTTGAATTTTCTTATATGGCTATTCTTTTGTACAATATTAGTACATGTTAAAGGTCATTTAAAGCTCATCTTATTTTAATATTTGTTCGAAAGACCTTCTTAAAATTGATTTTTAAAGTAATTTCATACTTTTTTTTCTTCAATGACCCTGAAATCATCTTCAAGGTCAAAAGAAAAAATGCCACCAAAACTTTTCTTATTCACAGCATTCCATAGAACAGGATTTTTCTTTGGTTGAGAGTTTTTATTTGAAAAAAGTAAAAAATTACACAACCCTCTGAACTATCCCAGCATATCACCAGAAATCAAAATAAGTCAGCAATAATAACATGGGAAGCTCTGAGCCAATCTCTCAGTGAGTATTCACATACGGTTGGCCTGCCCTGATTCCCACCCCCTGTCTGATTTCACATGAGGACTACTTTATGTCGGCGCAGTGACATGTCCTTCTGGGTCGACGGGAAGAGTCTGCCAGTTCACCGTTCACGGTGGGCGTAGGAATATGTCCCCGTTTCCCCCGCTTGGCGACAGGGGGCGCTAGGTTGACTAATGCCGCGCCTTAAGAAAGCGCTGACTCGGAAAATTGAATATCAAAATTAATTAGCTATGATGTCTAGAGGAGGTAGGCCGTGTCGGAAAACCCGAAAGAAAGTGTCAACTCGAGGATTTGGGACCAGGGGTGGGGTGGGAGGCGTGAGAGCCTGTAGCCGGTGCATATCATTAGAGGAAGGCTTTATCAGAATTAGAGATTCAGGAGTTGTTCGGACCGCCAAATAGAGTTTGGGGTTCTTTGGAGAATGCGCGAGGTATGAAATATCGGCATGTATATTTGATATCAGCAGTTATGTTTGTAAGGGGAGACCGTGAGGGCCGTTGATCCTCCTTGATAACGGATTATTATCTAGGGACTGGAAAGCTGGTGTCTTTTTGCAGCATTCACAAACGTTGCATACATACTCTCCATGGAAACCTTTGAAGGTTTATGAAAGTTGGGGATAAAAGTTATAATGATTCAATAAGTACAATTCGTTATCATCGTATATGGCACGTATGTGCGATAGTCCATTAATAAAGTGTTTTAGTTCAATTTTCATAACAGGAGGCTGGAAAATTGATAATTATTGTCTCTTTCCCATGAACAGATTTCTTTCTCAGGGGCGTGAAAATATAGTGGCATGTATAAGCACATGCTTAATCAATGGTCAAACAATTATTCATTGAATTTTGATAAGATGAGGCCTATGAATTCGCGCACATATAACCCGTGTAATGCCATACAAAGTCATATAAAACACATTTTTCCCATCTGATCCACATATTTGCGACAAGGGTTAGCATGTGAATGTTGAAATACGGAACGGGCAATTGGGAGGGGTTAAGAGCATTTTTTATATGATGAGGTGATTGTAAAAGGAACATCTATATTCTGTGCCCCTTTATTTTGTCGCAGGGGTCATGTGTAGTCTAAAATGTTTTATGTAGATGCGTTTTAGTGAGTTAAAGAATATTATTAATGAATTCGTTAAACTTGATATGATATGCAACATCTCAATTGCTTCCTTCTGAGGTTAACCAAAATATTAATACCCACTGAAGAAAATCAGAATTGGCATGAAAAAAAAACTTGAAAAATGCCTATATACGAAATTGCCAGCCTTCAATAAGCCCATCCCACTTTACACCAACATTAAAGTTACCATGTAATATTTTCAAAATTGCCTCTGTGCTTATTTCATGGAAAGAGTTGCATAATACAGAATTCACCAATGCAATTTGGTTGACAGATTGTTCCTACAATTTTTAAAATGCAGCTTTATATATTGGCCTTTCCCCATAGGAACCGATGTTATAATGTAAAACCCTATTTTGCCCTGAAATACAGCAGTTGCATTGGCTGACAAACCTGCAAATCTGCTACATGATCAAATTTAAAATATCATAATGTCTTGACACTACTTGGGGATATAGGCCTGTAGGGAGTTTATGTTTGCACATGCGTGTTCCTTTGGCGCCACTACCAGTCGGGGGTCAAGCCAAGCTCCCAGCCAATGAGGAGTGTCCTTTTGTACCACGTGACACAACATGGCCGCCCCCATGGTGCATCTCCCTACAGGCCTGTAGAAAGAATATAACTCTTGATTATTTCAGTAACCTCAAATGTAGGAGACAAGAACAGCTTATATGTATACAGTAATTTTGCCCAACCCTTGTCCAGCCCTAGGACATACCCAATTTGGGATGGGCTTATTGGAGTCCACCATATAGGATGTCCAAGCCTTGATGACCACAATCAGCCTCCATAAGGGTCAGCAGTGACTCAGGCTTGACCTCCACAGCCTGGGGGTTAATGGTGAAAATATGAGCCGCTATTTACACAGAAGGCGAGGCGAGCAGAGGCCGGCCAGCGGTGATAGGCCTACTTGACGGTGAAAGGTGAGAACTGGCCGGCCGGTGGGCAGCTCCTCCAGTGACCCGCAGGACACTGGAGGACCTGGACATTGGGCGTATTGTATACTATCTGTGTGGGTATGGATTGCCATCCATGCATCGGAATTTTGTATTCATACGTTATTTTGGGTAAATTGATATTGTTCATTATTTTAGGAATGTGCTTTGAATTGACCTATTATATATACTATAACAGCGGACTAGGTCATGTTTTTAGTACCATAGCTTGATTAGAAATATTACATACCTTGAATTTAGTCCATCCTGAAGGTAACCCACCCTCCTTCCAATCATATGATACACACTAAAGAAGTAGTGTGCGAGAAACGTGGCGGACTGTGTTGATAGTAAGATCGTTGCAAAAAAAATAAAACTTCACAATAAAGAAGTAGTAGCAAGAGAAGAAACAGTAGTAGAAAAATGAAAGCTATATGTCAGAGAGCAAGGCTTTTATCTAGTTATCACATTAGACACAATTAAATCCACGGAAGTTTGATAATCAGGAAGTTGAATCCAACAGGCTGAAAATGCCTGCCCTTTCGTTGGTTTGACACGTCTTTCTACCACAGAAAGCAGAAGAAATCATTAAAACAGTCACTGCAGCATCAGTCAGCTAGAGCAACAACGAAAGGCTTGTGTACAGTCCCTTATGATACCGCTTGTAAACACTCCTAGTGTTATCCCCCACCTTTCCAGAATAAATACACAAATTTTGACCACACACGTAGTCAAACTAACTGAAATCAAAGCAGAAACTTGAGGCGGGAACCCACTGAATGATGGAACTACAATTCTGGTCGTTTAGGAGACCAGAACTTGTTGATAAAGACCAGAACTTGTTGAAAAAGACCAGAAATAATGTTGCATGCAACCAGACATTTTTCAAGAAAAGGTCAGTTGCTTGAAAAATATCTGAGAGTTTTAGATATTGGTCCCTAGCAATCTCATATTTGACCAGAATCTTGGTTGCATCGCTTAAGCCGCGTCCCCCCTTGAGCAACTAACTACGGCAACTAACATTAATCCCCCGGCGTCTAGAGAGTTAGTACGTCGTCGGGCGACCAACTAGATGCTGGTGAAATATAAAAGTTGGTCGCCACGTTGGGACGCTCTTGCTATCAAACTGCCAGCGACTAGGGCTCACTTTGGTCGTCCTGCTCGACGATTAACTGCACTAATCGGTGGCGACGAGTGGAAAATATTAAACATGTCAAATATTTTGCCCCAAAACCACGGCGACTAGTGGTTTGGTCGCCAGACACCAGGGCGCCAGGGTGGAGTTAATCGCCGGGCTACTAACCACCTTAGTCGCCGGCAAAAAAAAAAAGTTAATCGGCCAAGTGGGGACCAGGCATTAGTCGGTTCCCGCCTTCAAGGGGAAGCTACCAAATCTAAATTATTATAGTTGTACGTTGAACCCCCGGAAACCCTCCCAGCTACCCTTATTCTACAATAATAATGAACCGGACATTAAAAAACATAAATGATAGAACTTTCACATCGCAGCTCTCAACAATTGGTCACTAATCATTTTAACCTCATATATTTCTTTTGTGTAAAAACAAAGAGAACAAGAGCCATGAGATTTACCTCCCGGAACTGGAGGATTAATCGTGGGTTCTGCACACGTTTGTTCTCACTTCTCTCATTCTTCGCTGGAGGTCCTGCAACAAAAACTATGGTTCTTCCTCTTTCCCTCCATCTGTGTCACTTATTTATTCACGAGGACCGTCGTGGGTGCAAAACGATGACAGACCCTTTATTAATTTGTGGGGAAGGTGTATGTACTGTGGTTCTCTTAGCCAGTCATACAGTGGTTGTATTTAACTTGCGACATAACAGAACCATTCTGCAACCATACTTTTTTAGTCAGATTGTTACTTACTAAGATGGCACGTAACAATTACATTTTTGATGGTGAAGTTGAAACGTCACCAAATCAGAATGTTATCATAACATTATTTCTTGGTGAGGTTAGGATGAAAACAAAACAGAACATTATATAAAGAACGTTCTATTTGTGTTTAAGAACATATCCAGAACATTGTAATAACATCATATTGCAACATCATGGCAATACTTTGCACTACATAATCGGGAGTCATCAAAAGAATGTAACAAGAAACAAATACAGAACCAACCAGAACGTTGCTGCAACATTATGATAACATCGCATTGCTGGAAAGGTACAGTTGTTCACCTGCTGCAGCTTTTTATTCTATTCCCCAATTGGTTCTTATTGCTGTAGAAAGGTTGTGGATCTCTTATCTCAGCAAACATTATACCATTTCTTTGACCGTGAATCGGTTATACTACATCTGCTGATAATAATATGGTCGTAATTGTTGTTAGTTTGAAAGCTAGCTAATTCTTATAATAAGGATCATTATAAGTGAGTTTAATCCTAATTATGTCAAACTTCAATTGCTTCCTTTTTTTTTTTTTTTACAAAACATTACATACATTTAAGTGTGTGTATTTAACTTTACATATTGTTCTATAACTCTGAGTGTTCTGCTTCCCCTCTGTGCATGAAGCCCTCTTCACTGTAAGCAATCTTTCTGTGCAATCGCTAGCAAATCGCTAGCAAAGACAAACTTTTCTATAAAAATCAGGGAAGAGGTGATTTAACATTACCACATCACAAGGAGACTCCTCTGGTCAATTTTGGCGACCCATCACAATTGGTTTGATTATAAATGATGCTGTTTACAGGCATACATGACACATGTATTACCAAAGTCAAGTGAAGTCATATATGGCTAGTTATTGTTATTTATACTGTGCCACTGGCTAAAGTTAGACTCTTAGAATGAATTTTCATAGTCATTTGAGTTTGCCCAGTTTTGTCATATTTTAACGCAACATTGCCTTTGGCTCCATTTAATTGCTCAATGGGTTCCTCCATTAAGATGCAGCATGTGACGGGTATCGGTGGCAGGTGGAGGTAAAAGTAACTTACGTCAGGTGAGCCACGCCACCTAAAACAGGCCTCCACACCTGAGGTTGGGCGTGGGGATCTTCAATGCACCTGCCGCACTTAAACTTTTTACTTTTCCTATAAAAAGATACAAGACGATGTATAAGGATTGTGCGTGCGTGCAGGTAATCATGCTCCATCTTGCCGTGATATAGGGGTCGTGGTCGTCAACCATATGTGTGTGCAGTGTTTGAAAGCAGACGCATAACATGTAAGTCAAATGTATTACAAGAGACAGGTATGAATTTCATATTCTGATAATGCCCAAGAAAAAAACCCAGTAGGGCTGGACAATACAGCACATTTAGTCTTATAAGAAGGACTTCGGGGGAGGGGGGGTTATTTATCAGGTGATTCCGTGCTGTGGCCCTAGGGGGTAGCCGTCACCACTAAATCAGTTCAGTAGTACCCCTGGACCCCCCAGGGCCCCCAAACCCTCAAGTCTCTGAGGGGTGCCCCCGGGGATTCCCTACTGACGTGTGGGTTTGTGATATGAAAACTGTGCTTGTTTTCTAGTCTTTAGTGGGTCGAGGAGGGAATAACTGAGGCCGGTTTTTCGCCTCCTATTCCCCTTCCTAGCGGCAACTATCACTATTTGTAGGGCCTACTTCATATTATGTATGTATGTGGATTTTACTGCCAATTATAAATATGATTTGGTCCTTTGTTTTATAACAGATCAGTCACTTATCAATGTACTATGATAATTCATGGTTCTTGAATCTATTCTTTACAGAAATCAGCTACATGTTGCAATTCCTCTTAGAAGCTATTACACAACAATGTTTCCATTATAAATCACACTAATCATAAAACACTGATTAGTGACAAACCAGCCAGATCTGTTACAAAAAAATTGAAGGCTTGGAAACAGTGATGACCTGTATTAGTTTTGATCAAAGAGATTGTTCATTGGGACGTTGGTTGCAATAATTTGTATTACTCATACATATAAATGATTATTTGCCAATCCGATCAAAAGGAATTCTGAGCAATGGCCAGCAATCACAGGAAATTTCAGGTCAGGACTGCCTCAAACCATTAAACCATGCCAGAGAGTAGAATTAGTTAAATTGTGAGCCCGTTGCACATGGCTTTCGGCAAGCTTATCCCATTCAAATTCTAACCATAGGAAAAATCCTCCAATAAAAATTAATATTTTAAACGTGTGAACAGGATAATACTTGTACGACCTGTTTCCCTAATTCCTGCTTTTACAGAAGCAATCAGGAGCAATAGTCGTTGGGCTCCTTGTCGAGACAACACCCAGTGATTTACAGCTCCTTCTTCCCTCTCCTGGTGTGCTAAGCCCCAGAATTTACTACTGGCGGCGAAAACTAAGACCCATTAAGAGAAGAGGTCCGGCTCAAAGAGGCTGGATTCATAGCAGCCCCTTGTGATGTGGGCGCCAAGGCCGATCCGTTTGTGAGGCCTGTACAGAGGCATTATCTCCTGGAGGGTGTGTGTTGGTAGGAGGAGGGAGGGGGAGGTTACTATAGGGCACAAAGTGGCATTGGCCGAATTCTTCTAGCTTCCATCATATAGTTCAGTAGCGGATTTAGGGGGATGGGGTGCATGCCTTTTCTTGTCCAAATTGTTGTTTTGACTATTCGCAAAATTCTAATATCCAGGGAAAGTGTCATACCCGTTTCAAAAATGTAGTTTACTGAAAACTGAATCACTTTAGATCTCCAACATGGTATATACAAAATGTATTTAGCAAGATAAAAATGGTATAAAGTAAAGGTGGGTCACCATTCTATGTTGGTACTCGTTGCTACATAGTTAACTAACAATCCAACGGTCCAATATAGTAGTCCATGCCATAGAGCTATATGTTTGTAAATAAAATAAGTGACTCACTTTCCAATTGAATCTGGCACTTATCACATTAAGGCCTGTTTCCACCGAACGACACTTTTCTCAAGACAGCCTAAGACATGGTAAGATTTAGAAATCGTTGATGGTCGTTCAGAAAATCGTTCAGAGGAAACACAAAATCGTTGGTCAAGACATTTCTGAACGACTGCAAATGACTAAAGTGAAAGACTGAAGTGAACGATTCACCAATGACCAAATATCTAACCTGTCTAATATTTCTGGACAACAGTACCAAACGATTTCTTCCGGAGGCAATTAAAAGCAATTAAATCCATTGTTTCCAGAGATTCCTTCATCTTGTCGTCGGAAAAAGTCGTCCAGAATGTCCCAGAATCGTCCAGAACACAGTTGTTCAGTGGAACCAACCATGTCTTCATTTATACAAGATGTTTACACCCAACCATTTACTGACCATTACAATTTTTTACAGTCGTTTGCAGTTTTTATCTTTTCTCAACGAAAATCGTTCAGTGAAAACCCGGCTTTACGTGCATATCATTTCTACATGTTCATTGTTGCCATTCATGTGGGGGCTCCTTTCTATGCGCTTCCATTCTATGTACCACGGATAAACATTTCAAGGACCGTCCAAGGAGAGAGGACCCTTCGTTTTTCACGGATAAACATTTCAGGTGTACATAATTGGTTTTTTGCATAATGGAGTTCTTGGAGTTCTCACTTTTATGCCGTCCCCAAAATTCCTGTATTTGGCTGCCAGATTTCCCATTCCACATTGAGACCTATGACGATACTGTATAGGAATTATCGAGATTTTTTCCGTCGCCACTTGGTGTTCCATAGTCACCCCAGCATTCAAGGACCGGATTTACTTATTTAGCACGCTTTGTAGCTATATATAATAGTAGGTTACTTGTATTCTCTCTTTGAAAAACACATCCTACGATCAATATTCTTTTTCTTTTTGATACCCGTATGCCTCCTTTATAGATGTTTCACAGTTATTGCAATTAGTGTATGACATTATGAACGTCTTAATAAAAGATACACTTATATCATCTTTGTCTGAAGAACATCTCTGTATGTCCTTATTCTCCAATTACTCAATGGGCTAGCATAAACACGTTTTAAACATCACAATATTCCATAATGCATCAAATATCAAAAAAGTGTCTTTTGACTTTAGCCTGTTTTCATAATACATTAGAATAGAATTCTCTAGATGCCATTTAGATCAGAGTTAATTGAACACACGTGTTATCTATTACAGTGGTTACCTTGTATGATACATATCGATATGTGAATGCATTTATATTATTGAATATTATAATATACTCTATCATTTTAAGGAATTCCAAAGATATCTGTTCATTTGTATTAATTCAGTACATTTAGCTTTTATGGTCTACTTCCTTGTGTCACTCCTTTACATATCCCCTGAGTCCCTGATATTTTCCTAGATCATTCACTTAATAAATATGGTTTCAAAAAACGTAGGATACAATAGGTTTAACTTTGCCAAATACATCAGCTTAACAATTGTTAAACAAATGAAAGTATGTATTACCTTGTCGGTCCTGCATAATTTTCTTGTGTGAGGTATACAAGTGTGAAGCAACAGAAAGTAAACTACATTGTGTATATCCTGCGTGTTGTTTATTCATAAGAAAGGGACACATGTTAGAGTACCACACGTCCCATGTTCACCCACATTCACATGGTGCTATGTATACCCCGCGCCATGCCCGGGTCCCATAACTTAAAGGGGCAGGGTGAGTTTAATGAATTCCAATCGTCCATGACCCGTAGAAGGCACTCCCCGAGTGACGATTAGGGCCCTGACCGGATGGAGAATGGCCCTCCGAGTCATGGTCACGTGACCGGGGAGGTCCTAGGGGCCGCCCTTTTAAGTGGACGGAGTACCCCCACAGGAACCGCCAGGTCCTAAACAGGTGGGCTGTAAATTTGATCTGTAACGGTTGTAATGGTTGTTCTGATTTGTGACCTTTGTTCTTGACTTCTGGTACACAGTTCGTCATAAGTATAATCACTTTCAGCTTTCCAGGTTAGAACCACTTATTACCCCACGGCCGTCCATTATACGATACGAAATTTATATTGAATTAACTGCTTACATACTTTAACGAGAGAGTGAATTTGATTCAGGATATACATTTGTATGATGCAACGCACTCGGAGAAATCGTCATGTCCTTTATGCTTTTGAATACCAGACTACGGGGATACCAAATATGTGACAGATTTTGCAGTTTCAAGTCGCATTTATATGTAGACCAATAAAGCGCTGAAATGTAAAAAGTTACACGCACACAAAAAATTTAATAGGTGATATAATCAGAACGTATACACTGGAAAATACAAGAATCTGTCCATACGGTTTTTGTGGAAAAAAGCAGAATGTCCGTGGAATTTCAAAGCCTAACGATACTGCTACATATTGTTTCAAAATATTTGTTTCCATTGGAACTTTGACACACGACTTATATTTACGGTCCCAAAATAAGGATTTTGAAAGAAAGACACGTCAAATTAGATCTTGATCGATCATCTCAACCGTTCCAGATTTAATCCTATATAACCTTCTCATGTTCAAATGGCTGTTATCTTTGCTCTTATTGTTGCGTGGACGATTTCTGTCAATGTAGAATACCCAAAACGCTCGAGATCTTCTTGAGTCACCATCACATTCCACAAGACTGCATGGTTTCCGCAGAGAATACCATTTTGGTAACGAATAAAGACCAGTTGTCAATGAATCTCCAGCAAACAGAGAATCATACTAGCACATAAATACATATTATCACCTGAATATGGTGAAGTATATATTTATCTTATCACTACAATCTAAATCACAGCGCTACCAATCTCATCAAATAATTATACAATGACACTATTCATAGAACATGTAACGTTGCCCAGGAAGATGACACTGCAAACAATAAAGGCGGTTATACACGTGTATTGTCAAACCAGAGACATCCCACCCACATGCCATTCACTCATCACACGTCCGCCCATACAATGTTAACCCATCTGGATAAGTACTTCCTTATCGAACTGGGCGGAAACATTATTTCTAGTTTTGATCATCCTGTGCATTCTTTTCATCCAACCATATGAAGTTCACTGGAATGTGCAGCCGCCCTCACTCCCACTCCAGCAAGTACATGGTCAAAGACAAGTCCCTGATCGATATGAGCCGGTCAATAAACCTGCAGCAGATGCAATCTTTGATGTCTCTAAAACCATTTCCATGTATTGATCTCTGGATCGATTATCTGCTACTGATTCAGATACAATGCTGCATTCTCCCCGCCCGCCCAGCGCCGTTTTATGACCAGACCTGATCGTTTCATGCATAGCAGACTCCGGCATCTACAAGGGCGGAGGGAACTGTTGGGCTATGGGGCGCCAGGTGTACTTTAGGCCCGTATTTTCTTAAAAAAGCATTTTCCACATGGTATGCTGGTACCCACTTTCTCTGCTAGGGGACTCAGTGTGAGAGACTGCAGGTTCACCTATTTCTTTCTGGCCATCTGATTGGTTGAGAAGTGGTCACATGACCCCGAATTCATCAAAATCTGACAAACTGGGCACTAGGGTGAACCTGTGACTGTACATGACGTCCAGAGGAGTGTAGCGGATCAGGAGTTGTAGCCGTGGGGACCAGCGTATCCACAAGGGAATTTTGCTGCTGAATTTTGAAATCGGCAGTTTTAAATAAGGATTATGTTGTATATCAATGGAAAGGCTTTCCAATCCTCTGTCGAACTGTTTTAGGATCTAAGCTTCCATGCCATGTTTTCCGAGAAAAAGAAATGCAAAATCGGCAGCATCAAAATAGGTATGTGGAATACAAGTTTTGTGGCAATAACACTTATGAAGTATATCACTTAATATCGAAGGGCATTTTTTTTTTATTTACTACGCTTTTTGTGTTAAAATCGTTTGTTTTTTTTAGATAAAGATTAAGCATATATATGTGTGTGCATATGTGTGAATGCTGAGGTATGAGCATCACCTCCGTAGTCAACGTGTTGGAAGACGATACTCTCATAATGTTTGTATAAGGTCATTGTTTGTGGAGCAAGGACATTGAAAAGAAGAAAAAACAAAAGAAAAAAGGGGGCTGTTGGCGATTTATGACCAATGTTTACAACAATTATTCAACAAAACCTGATTGCCAGATCAATCCATGTGTCGAAAAGTAAACTTAAAATTATTGTAAACACTTGACTGGCACTGCCATATGACCCTAATCCCTGGGTGTTGTTGTTGGTTGAACAGCGAATGGCAGCCGAAGTATCCTCTTAGCACAATGTACCTGTTCAAATGTATATGCATCAAATTGGTCCCCTAGCCATCCCAAATACCGTTCACCGCTTATCCTAATCTTCACCTGAAGAAATGTATCAATTAGCTACAACACATTTCCTTTATTTATAAAATAGT
Organism: Lepidonotus clava; assembly: GCA_936440205.1. Classification (NCBI taxonomy): domain Eukaryota; kingdom Metazoa; phylum Annelida; class Polychaeta; order Phyllodocida; family Polynoidae; genus Lepidonotus; species Lepidonotus clava. The sequence continues at coordinate 9,865,029 of OW387142.1, read as the reverse complement.
CACAACTTTTACAACTCAAATAGCTATAGAAACAAATCCAATTGGTTTTACACAGTCTAATCGTACAAGATTAACTATAAAAACTCTTTTTGATATCATCAATTTGTGTCATGTGGATCCTCAAACAACTATGAATGATTAAAACTCTAGAAGGGTTTACTTTAAGCTTTCTTGACCTTACCACTACTTTAATATTGAATCATTTGCCGGACCATGCATTCTGTCCATGACAACCCTGTCTACATATATGAATATACGTTGCATCGTTCTCAGCTAGAAAACTAATTTTCTTTTTTGTCGAAGCACATCTAGTCTATATTTCGGTGGGTCTTTTTTCATGCCGTACTCAGTAAAAGATCCCCAGCAGATTCACATGAGTAAAAAGATAATTGTTCATGTTTACCGGAAGCAGGAAATAAACTCAATGGGATGTAGAGGCAATGTGGTAGGATTTAAACCTTTTTATCCACAGGCATATAATAAAAACAAATATAAAAAACAAGTGCATTAGCCCATTATCCGTTAACACTTCGCCCCCCATACTTGAAGGATACAGATACCCTATTACGCCGCTACAGGTTAGGTGGCCCGGGCTTAGCACGCCCCCTGCTACACACTGCCTACGCCGGCATTCTCATGAATACTAAATACGGGATAAAACCAGACTTAGGTTAACTGCCGCCTCCCCTGCACCCCTCAGTGTTAGCACGCTGATTAAAGACTTACAAGTATGTCTAGCATATTGTAGGTCGTGCCTGAAAAATTGGGCCCGGCGCGCCCAGAATTAAGAATGAGAAAAACGCGCCGTTGCCTCGCGTTATTTGTTGGGCCTTAACTGGATGGTGTAAAGAAAGGAGCCCCTGACTTGCAATTTGGTAAGCCCCTGGTGTCTGTAGTCGTATAGGTGTTCATCGAATGAAGAGTTTACCAAAATATTTTCAGAGTATATTTTCAGAGTTCATCTTTTAATAAGCCTTCAAGGGCTCAAAATGTGACAAGGTGCTTGTTTATGTAGATGTGATGGATAACATGAAATTGATTGAAGCAATGTTCTGTGAATATAAATTTACTCTTAAGTCACTAATTAACTTCCTAATCCCCTTTCTGACCTACAAGAAGATGGGCAAAGTACACTGAATAGATTTACTTCCTACGTATCTTGGTTAACTGAAAGAGCGATCCCATCCCCTCCACCGATGCTACATTTTCAGTCAAAATACTCACCATTGACATTCAATCCCTTAACTTTTCCGGAGAAAACAACATGGCGCTCTCGCTGTTGATTCTCATCTGGAGCAATAATAAGAAACCGGACGATGCAAAGCACATGATAACCTATCAAAGGGTGTTTTAATCTCAGCGGATACGGCGTCAGGACGTAGTCTACAGACAGGTAATTTAGTTCAAAGACCGTGGAGGTGCGGAATGGGAAGGGAGGAGTCAAGCCTGGTTTCCACTAGCCGATTCTGACTGTCGGAATTTCGGTAATTAATTATTTTTCACCAGTAGTATGACAAAAGACCATGCATCCTACATATTGTTTGAAAGAGAATTTAAACCCCGTCTTGATTATATAAAACATGTCTATGATTAACCAAAATTTCATATGGCGATTTTTGTAATCGGGAGCAAAATCGGCTAGTGGAAACCAGGCTATATAGTCTAGGGGGTGGGGGGGGATGTGGAGGGAGGGAGGGGGATGAGGGCAAGATCCGTGTCCGTATCAAAGATCCAACCTGTGACAGACAGAAAGAATATCTGCGGCTAAAATCAGCCCGCCCAATCCCCGGGAGTTTCGCGGCGCCCCTTTCATCGCGTTTCCCCTCCTCCGCCGTAGGAGAGCGGCGGGAAGTGCCCGTATGTAAATAGCGCCGGGGTGGGTTATCGCAGAGGACGGAGGCTTTATCGTTATCTCCTCTGTCTCTTCTTATCTCCCCCCGCTCATCCTTCCTGACGTGTCATGAGCAGCTCGACATACAGCGTCCACGGCTACACACTCCTCTCAGCCCCCCGACTCAGGCACTATCGGACACTCACCCATCTAGGCATACCCCCCCCCCCCCCCTCTCTCTTTTCTTCCCCCACCTACTCACACCGGCCACTCACCAACCCACACTACTCCGGCCATCAGCCTTTTCCCTATTTCCTTTTGTGAATTTGAGCAATTAGCCTTTTCCTTTACTAGTTTTAAGTAAAAAAAGAAATTAACATATAGATATATTGTTTCTTGTTTTATCCCCCTTCGGTTGTTCATAAAGGTTAGAAATCAAGGAAGCCCTAAAATAAAGGATATATCTAAATTACTGTATTGCATATCTATCATGTCTAAAATCTTAACATGTTTGATTAATATTACTACTTAAACTCTCAATCAAGATTTTTTTTGTCTTTTGCCTTGAGAGTACCCCATTTCCTGATCCAAGTACCACCGCCCCACTAACCACCACCACCACCACGCCCCCCTCCCCTCATCCTCCCCGTCCTCACTCAGGGCGTTAGGCTCAGGCCCTGATTGCAGGCCGGGAGTGTTGACAGGCTGTTGTCTTTTCGGATATATGATCACGGTTGGGATCAGAAAGAAATGGGGTGACAGGCGGGCTGCTTTACGGCCTAGTGAGAGCAGGGAAGGTAATAGAAGATAGGCTGTGTATACAGGCAGCAAGGGACGTTCAAGTAGTGTGTATTTGTAGGAGGGTTTTACCTAAGTAGTAAATGAAACAGAGTTTGTATCAGGCGTTTTTTGTAAGGACGAATGTTTGTGTATGAGACTTGAGTCACAAGTTCACACAGGCTAGTGTGTGATAAGTTCTTTTATTTTCGGTTATACCCTAAAATTCCAAATGGTAGTCACTTGGTAATTTGTATTTCGTTGTTGTAGCAAGTCACCCTCGAATACATCTAAGTAGTATATGGCATTTGGGGGTTTGTGCCAGAGTATTAGAGGTGCAGGACTCTGCCACATTTCACTAGAAATGAAAATATGGCATGGCAATGTCTTTTGTATGAGTGCACGTTGTAGCTTACAATGCTTTATCTGTCTCTGAGTTCTTAGTAGTATCATAGAGTTCAAGAACACCAACTCGCTATATCTATGGTAGTATGTAGTATACCACTTCGAGTAATATACGAAAGGGGGTTTGCATCAGGGAATGTGTCTATTATAAAAACTGGGCAGCAGAGGGCGGTGACAGCTCATGGGATAGAACACACGGTCACACAGCCCTCTGTCAGCCACAAGTCACCGCCACTCACTACTCCACACCCCTCTCCCCCTCTACACACACACCGGCCCGACCCCCTGAGTCTAGCCGAGTGTGTAATAGCATTAGGGCGGCGCGGCGGGCCTGGACGCACAATGAGCCAATTGACAAGCCAATACATGCCGAGATCCCCGATATCACGGCGCTGCCCGGCCACTGCCACGCCCCGCGCCGGCTGAGCCGAATACGGGAGCATGTTCGGGAGCAGGTATGGGGGGGGGGGATTGCTCCGAGCAACTGGTCAGTTCATGAGCAGCTCACGAAGAGCTCTGAACAGCGTCGAGCAGCTCCGAGCAGTTCCGAGAAGCTCCGAACAGTTCATAACTGCTCCGAGCAGCTCCAACTTTATATAAACGGGCATCCGAGTTGTTCCTTTCAAAACTGTTCAAAGCAGTTCTGTTCTGTCCCGAACTGCTCCGAACTGCTCCGAGCAGATCTGAGCAGCTCCGAGCAGTTCCGAGTAGGTCCTTCCTATTCCCGAAGAACTCCGAACAGCTCTTATCAGGCCTAATCAGCTCCGCGTAGTTCCGAGCAGTTCCATCCTATTCCCGAGCAATTCTAAGCAATTATTTCATATTCCAAGACACCTCTGAGCAGATCTGAACATGCACCTCTGTGCAGCTCCGAGCCGTTCAGAGCATATCCGAACAGTTTCGAGCAGTTCTTTCACACCCTCGAACGGCTCGGAGCAGCTCGGAGCAGCTCGGAGCAGTTCCGAGCAGCTCATAGCCGGCCAGTCCCCGCACACAAAGAGGCCGTTCAGCATGCAGGGCCGGAGGGGGTAGGTAAGGCCGGCCGCGGCCTCTGTCGCCAATAATGGACTGTGAGCTGTCAAACCCTGTGGAAACCGGGATTATTGGCCAATTGACGGTCTATAAAACCGGCAACAGGCAGGCTAAGTGCGGCCCCACTCTCATAGGCCGGGTTAATGCAATATCATTGGATCTTATCAAGGCGGCTCGGGCGGCCAGCAAAGGGAACCAGGGGGGTCGATTAAGTAAGATGAAATGTGGGAATTACCGGATCTATATCTATGTCGGCTATATCCATTACAGCACGTACCACAAACATGTACAGTCACCTCTGTATCCCTTTCACACTTAAACGTCATCTTGAAGTTTGACGTTCGTGCTCAGAGTATCACAAAAGTTGGTGTTGGTTTTTATTCTTTTCGTCCAATCCATTGTTGTTAGATGAGTCTCCCGCCAAATCCAGACTGAGAAGCTAATCACTAAAGTAATGGGTTATCCGTCCTCCTGACATAATCCCCTCACTAAACTCAGTCAAAAGACTCCTCCCTCGAATCCATTGCAAATATTGCCCGCCATTGAAGGTACTTCCCGCTCACGTTCATTATCACCCTGTCGTAACACTATCTCCCTGGATGATAGTTCTCGGGGGCTGTCCGTGCGAGTCTTGTTTGATGGTGCTGACGAAAAAGTCCACTAACCTAATTCGGAATGAGCGATGGTCGACCTGAGCGAGGCAACAGGGAGAGGGGCGGACTGAGAAGAAAGGTAAATATAAAGGGAGGAGCATTGCATGCCTGTCGGTCTTAACGGGCCGGCAATCGGTTATGATGTGACAATGATAAATGCCTTTAATTAACCCGATACACTCGGCTTTATTAAAGGGCGCGCCAAGTACAGGAGGGAGTCACCATTAGAAGGATCCACTAATGCAAACCCCGGCTTTTCGGCGGTGGCAATGAGACGGGTTTGTCCGTCCGTTGACATATTTTAATTACAGTTTTGACAGAAGATGGCACGTGGCCAGCGGAGACAAAAAGAAGTGCCATTCGTTTCACACCTACTTTTAATACGGACCCGCCAAAGCATGAAGAATGCAATTCACCACTCCCAGTCCTCTCGACCGAGAACCGGTGGGAAAAACAGAAAAAGATAGAAATCAAAACCGAACCTTTTCTTCACGTGCTGAAGGTAGGTGCTATAGGATACGCACGCACATTGAACTGCGACCAAACTATGAGATTTTCTACCACAATACTTCATAACATCGATTTCAAAAAGACCTAAAATATAACCATTATTTACAAGAAATAAAAGCGAAGTTTCAAAAATAAAATTGTGCGTTTTAGTGCATGAAATAAGCTATGTAAGCATTGTAAGATGGGGAAGATCCGGATTTCGCGCGCAATCGCACCAGGAAATCGCGCAGTTGTTTCCCTCCGACCGACGATCGTTGTCGGGGCCTCTCATATTATGGAGCCTGCGTGCGACGTGTGCAGATAGGAATCGTTGAGTAATTGTTGGCTGCAGAGGCGACCGGCTGCTACTGGCATGCGAACCCGTTACAAAACCGAGCCATTTGCCCGGCCAGGGATCGCTCTGTAATCACGAGAATCCCGTTAAAGAGGCTCTTTGATCCGGGCTGCGATTACAGTGGGGGGCTACGGGAGGAGAGTGAGGTGGGGGAGGGGAGAGTGGAGGGATGGGGGAAGAGGGACCCAGTCTTTTCTGTGTTAGAAGGTTCGGAAACAGCTCAAAACAGATCACGCCAGGGCCACATAAATGATGCTGTCGTCGCTGGTTGAGGTGGTGATATGAAGCGTTTTGGGTCAATTCTATAGATCTGGGACACAAGAAACAACTCAAAAAAAAATTTGTCACCTGTTAGTCCATCTGTTCCTATGTTCTTATAGATTCACCAAAATACAACTCTAGTGGCACATTCAAAATGAAATGACAATATGTGTTCTGTTGATGTACAACACTTCATATGAAATAACATTTATAATATCTAGCGAACTCTTAACTATCACTCTATGTCACAATAAAAGGAACACAAAATTAGCTGTTTCTTGCTGACCAGATCTATAGAGTCTTCGGCCCTGGAGGAGGCAGTGGGTGACCACTGAAGTGTACCCTGCCGGGTGAGAGCGTGGGGTAGTCGGTAGGGCAGGGGGTCAGAAGTCGCCAGGTTTAATTCTGGGGCCTGGAAAGGAGCAGGTTATTTTTGTTTTCATTTTAATTAGTCCAGGAGTGGTTCAAGTCTTGGAAAAAGGGGCCCCGGGAGAACTAAAAATTTGTGATTGTTATTCGAGTTGAATCTGGTGGCCAAGTGTGTGTGTGCATGTGTGTCTGTGTCTGTCTGTGTTTGTGTGTGTGCCTGTGTCTGTCTGTGCATGTGCCCTTGTCTGTGTCTGTTCATATGCTGGGGATGGGGGAGTACATGCTGTGCTCTCGACAATGCAGAATGGATGCACTAGGGTACAATGAAACACATGGCAGAGGGTAAAGTTGAAACCTAGGATGTGATAGTAGTCATAATTATCATATAATAGTAAAGAATATAAACAAAAGAAATGCGTTCGTGAACGTCGGTAGGAAATCGGAATGGTAACTATCATATGTATGGTATAGTGTGGGGAAGGTTGTTAACATATATACCACATAGAGAAACGGGGAAGGATAAGGACTCGGACCAACACAACAGCCCCAAGGTATGTTTGGCCCAAGGCGTGGGTGTAAGATATATGGGGTATTATGCTTTACCGTCCGATTATTGGCCAATCTGGGCCGGGCAGCGCAAGGCGGTCACCGAGCGTTTTACCGCTCATGACACCACCAACCCTACACCCTCCAGGCCCCGGGCCCCGGGTAACGGGGTGCACGTGAGCAGCTCGCAGCACGAGCTCCCAGCGACTCAGGAGCTGCTCCTGAGGGGAGTGGGCGGCGGGCCTTTACCCGTGTTCTTGTCATCGATCCCAGCCCTCCCAGAAAGGGCTTTTGCCTACCGCAGGATTTCACTGAGATATGCCACTGGTTAGGAGCTGCTCGGAAGTGCTGGGACCTGCTCGGAAGTGCTCAGTACTGATCAGGACTGCTCGGAACTCTCCGGGATAATTCGGAACTCTTCGGGATTGCTAGGTACCGTTCGGAATTGTTCGGGACTGTTCAGAACTGCTCGGAGCCACTCAGAATTGCTCAGAACTGCTCGGAATTGCGTACCTCTTACCGCCAGGGCGGACCGCATGGGAGTGAGTCAGTGCCTAAGGAGTAGCTCTACTGGAGGTGGGTCACATGAGCTACCAGGTAGGCTCCACCACCACAAGCACCACTGACCACCACCACCACCACCATCACCACTCAATATCATCCCAATGTGTCACCGATACCCACTGACCGCTTATAGTCATACTGACACTTCCTAACCCCATCCCCAGCACCCCACCCCACATTACCCCACCCGTCGGACTGACCCACAGCCAAGAGTGGCATTTTTACCCGGCGATCTTCTTTTGTGCCCTTGCCCGCGGCGTTAAGGCTTTCGGCGGGCGGGCCGGCCCGTGTAGCCGGGTCCGTAATCAGGTTGGCCCGGCCGGCAATGGGTTGGTAATTGGATTGGGGACCAATTGTGGCCGGATCAGGATGGACAGTGATTTGATCAGAAGCAAAAAAACACGACTGGAAGTGACCTGAAATGTCAGGACTACCTGATCCATGTGGGTTGTCAGGGGCTGAGCCTACTGGTTGTACTGCTACTATGGGTACTGGAGGAGGGGCTGGGGTGGTTGGTTGGGGGAGGTGGGGCTCCTCCACGGTTTACCTGGATTCTTTTGTCGTTTGTACTCTGCTCCCTGTGGGACCTAGGACCTAAGGACTTTTATAGGGAGACTCGGACGGGAGTTATTAACTGCTGAAGGCTAAATAGGTTATTAAGGTAGGCCTTTTTCAACTGGTACTTCTCTCTTCCTTTACGATCTACTTCTTTCTTCCTCCACCTACACGGTGATCAATTCTCGAACAATTCTTGTAAGATGTACATGTATACCATGTATGCATGCATGCATGCATGTATGTATGTATGTATGTATGTATGTATGTATGTATGTATGTAAGAATGTATGTAAGAATGTATGTATGTATGTATGTTTGTGTATGTGTGTGTAAGTATCTTATAATATATATATATATATATATAATTGTGTGTGTGTGTGTGTGTGTGTGTGTGTGTGTGTTTGTGCGTGTTATCAATTGATACATAGTAATATAATCTTAAATATTCTAGAGTTTGTTTTTAAAAACCAATACACTGCAAAAGGGCTCCAGTGATGGTTACAAATACAATGTAATGATGTACATTTGTAAAGGAGAAGTTGACATTACTTCGTGACCTTTTCCATAGATTGTATATGATGAGTTTTACAGTAATAGTATCCTATTATGGTGATGTATCGCTAGTAGTTGTTATCAATGTATGCACTCGGGTTATAGATAAATAGTGAAGACTGTTACCAAGAAGATAATGTTGGCCTCTGCGTTGATACTATGGCAAGGCAAATACTGAAATAGAAACCTGAACCACAATCCACAATCGACATGGAGGAAACCAATAGTTGGTCCAATCCAAACCCATCAACGACCTACTCGATTGGTGCGCAAAAAGCAGCGCTCGAACAACATCTTTGACTGGGTCTTGAGACAGTTGTTAGCCCGTTACTGATCTATTATTAACCGAGCCTAATTAGAGCTATCGATTGGAGGTTACCATGAGCATTTCACTGTGGCTCCATTGGTTGTTTCTGTCTTGATATTACTGCGATATTGGTAGGAAAAGGAGGCTCCCATGCGAAGACTATATAGGTCATTACTATGTATTTCCTGGTGTATAATTATATGACATACATTTCAACTTATCTAGCATCATAAACTAGCATTATGATATAGTAGGAAATACTGTCGAATCAGCAGGTCGATGCACACAATAGAAAACTGTGTATATATTGTGATTTTCAAATGTAAACAATAAGTTCTTCAAGGAATCGTTGACTTGACGTTGTAATTTGGCAATATGGTTTCACATTGCGACGTCAGTGTGACACGAGGTGCTCAATTATAACATTGTTCAGAATATAAGATGCACATTATACTAATACATATAGGTGATATATATGCATAAATGAGTTTCTAATGTCCATGGGACACTGTGCAGCATAGTTCCGTCTACCCATATTGGGGCCTTCAATGCGGTGGGTCCAGAGGTCAATAGAAATATAATGAAATCCATTTAGATGTAATGTCTTTACTTCTGGTCGGGCCGTTTTTATGAATTTCGAATTGAGGAACAGGTGATGTCACCACTGTACCTTCTGTCTTTTGTTTAATTTATCCTAACCCAACATCGATTTTAAAAAATTTCCAGGTCACTGTTAGGCCTTTAGGGATATGGAGCCCCCATATTGGACGATTACGGCTCTCCTGTACTGTATTATGTATGTTTCTGCCCGCCGCTCAGCAGTCTGTCCCGCATTCCTTCTAGGAGACTGCCCTCTATGTCTGTCTGGTTACCCAACCTAGACCAGCCACCCAGAAATAGAGTCTATTCATCTGGGATAATAACCGCAGAAATGACCATTAGTATAGTTAAGTACCCTAAAGCCTGCAATCTACATACCGATTTTACTGCCGATTTTGAAAATTGGCAGTTGAAATAAAGGTTAAATATAGATATGTTATACATCAATAGAAAGGCCTTACAATCCTCTTTCGAATAATGTATGGGATGTAAGGTTGCATGCCATATTGTCAGAGAAATTAAAATCAAACAAATACAAAATCGGCAGCATCAAAATCGATATGTGGAATACAGCCTTAAGGCTTTTTAGTTGGCCTTTTAATATGAACACATTAGCTTTAATTGTTTTTAGTCTAAAAAGAGAGGTATTTTATACGTGTATTTTCGCTAAGCCTTTTTGTGGAAACGTGTCGATGATATGGTATTATTTCGATCCGAATGATCAGTGCACAACTATCATGTGAAGGTATAAATTTGTGTATTGGTCACGACAATCAATACATGGATTGACGTCTCATAGTGACCGATAAGCCATGAAAATATTAGGCAATTGGCAATCTGGTATCATGCAACCATTTGCTGAACACATGCCAGATATGGTTCCTCCAATTGCTATTTGAGCACCATCAACAACCTGTCATTCGAGGGGAGTTTGTACTTACAATCAAAATGCTTATGATAACCTATCTTAGGTCTTATGACAGTCCCAGCAATCATCCTAAGGATCCCGGCAGGTTTATATAGTCCCGACAACATTTAAAACTATACATGTATGTTCTCATAGAGGGTTTACATTATATTTTCTGAGATGCTGTCACAATTCCTTCTGATATGACAGTAACCATTATGTTAATCATAGCTATCGTAATGTGCAACCTGAGCTTGATCGAGTATCAGGAACAAGTGCTTTCATCCTCGGTACAAACGTTCAGTATCCCACATTTACTTGAAATGCCCAACCCAGAATGCTATGGGTTAAGTCATTTGTCCAGGTGAAATATAGAACCAATTTGTCATTTGAACAAAGAGGACAGCGCCCAACATACCACAACCATGGCAACCAAGCAAAGTTGGGCTGGAGCCGCACGAAAGCAGCATAACTATACACCTCTGACCTTGTTGTGAAAGTTCCATCACATCTTTGATAGCCCCGTCAATTTTAAAATATAATGGAAAAATGTGTGTTAAGACTACCTAACCCCGATTTAGTTATCCATAAGCCATGCATAGGTGTGAGTGACATGTTCCTGAATGTTCTCATATTCTTATTATTCATCTTTCAATACACACACCACTCAAGAACGTGCCTGGAAATTCAATATGGGATAGCTATGTACCTTATATTATTATAAAGACACTCTAATAATATATACAAGAAATGATCATCCATATCAAAGGGAAAATTATCAGTATATCAATGAAAATGGTTACTGTCACAAACAGTGGCACACCATTATCTATCCATAACCCCCACAAACGGAGGCACTTGCCCGCCCCCCGCCCCCCCCCCCCCCGCCCCCCGCCCCCTTCCCTATCAGACCAGCCCACCCATGGCCGTTAGGGGGTGAGGCTGTCTAGGTCAGACATTATGAGCGAACTATGAGGACTTGGCATGTGGGATCGAACGTGTAAATCGGGGAAGGATGGAGTACCCATAGAGGGAGGGGCCGTAAAAAATGGCCCATACACTCAGCCTAGACATGCCATGCTCCCGTATATAAGAGGTAAGACCACCCCTTCCCAACCCACCCACCCCCAACCCTCCCCACTCACAGCCACAGACTCAATTGCAAACTGGCACACTTTCTGCGAAGGGGGACAAATTAGCAGTACTGCAAGTGGAGGAAAATATACCTCACGCCGGCGGCTAATTCAATATTATACCCCCGGTGCATACGGCCCATTTTTCTGCACGTGCGGCGCTTCACGAGGGAGGCTTTTAATAAGATAGGCCCGCGTGATCTCCAATAAACCCGGGCATGTTATTATCATCGGCGGATCTAGGGGCTGGTGTGAAGGAATGAGTCTTTGATAGTGTCTGCGCCTGGCACTTTTGTCACCCTCCTTAAGGCTGTGTTACACTAGGCGATTTTACTCCCGATTTCAGAAATGGGCAGTGGCAATATGGATTGAATATCTTGACGTTGTGCAGATGACGTCACAATAGCCAAAAATGGACTGGACGCCATCTTGGTGATGAATTTAGAATTCATATCATTAGAATTTTATGAACATCCTGAACACTTGTATTTGTCAAATGTGACTAAAATATGCATATCATGTCATATCCCACAATTTTTATCTTATAGAATTGATTAAATCTAGGGTTATATGCTAGCCATGTGGTCATGATGAGCACATGGTGATCACACAAATATGGTTACTTGACCACACCTGCACAAGTTCTATAGACACGTTATATACCATTAGAAAGGACTTTTAATTCTCTTCCAGATGATATGTAACATGTTATATACCATTAGAAAGGATTTTCAATTCTCTCTCAGAGGATATGTAACATGTTATATATTATCATTAGAAAGGTTTTTCAATTCTCTTTCCAATGATATGTAACATGCGTGAGCTTTTTTCCACATTTTTAATGGAAGGTGGTAAATCTACCAATTCCTGTCAGAATCGCCTGGTGGAATACAGGCTTTATCATGCAGGGGTTAGAGGGCGGCGGGCACCATGGATTATATAGATTACCTCCGGGCTGATTTATCCCCGCGGGTCATAGAGAAGGGCCCGTGAAATCGTTTGCCTCCTTTTCCATAAGGTGTGTTGTCGTAAATCGTGGGGACGCCGACAGGGGCCGGGTGTCCTAATTCAGGGGTGATGGCCCGAGGTGCATTCTGGGACGACTGGGAGTGGCCCGGATGTCCACTCACATCCTCCTGTATCATGTCACCACCAGGGGGAGTCTGTATGGGAGAGGGAGGGGTGGGGGGGTGGGGTTCTAGATATACATCCGTTGTCTGAACAAAAGTATGTATTAATAGACGTCTGGAAAAAAGACAGTGCACTGTTTCTAGGGTCTTATGCAGAATCCTTCAGCTGGTGATTCAAGACGCGATTTTGGACCGATTTTGAAAATCGGTTTGTTAAGGCTGTATTCCACATACCGATTTTGATCTGACAATGTGTACAGGTCGGTGGTGTGGGAGCAACTGAAAATAATGGTTACAACGTGAGTATATATAGTAACATGGCAACAATCTACATAACCAATGTTACAGAAAGATGACATCCCACACCAATTCACAGAAATGACAATTTTAAGGTCTCGCATCCCAAAATATTACATTGTTTTCACAAAAAGAATTTGACTCTGAGATATATTGTTAAATGCATGAAAAGGAAACACAAACATTGCCAACTCAGACTTGATTACCTATCCTTCATAAAGCCGCCCATAGCGTGAGATGTCATTACGTAGATTTTATACATAATTGTTTTAATTTACTCGACGAAGCGTTCTCTAATTGTGGCTGTCCTAGATTAATGATACAAAACATACCCACCTTGCTCTCCATAGCAATCTATTCGCACGTCTAGATTTATGTTCTTGAACATTAGCGGTGCACTGAGATTAGTGTCGCCATGTTAGTTATTACTATGGTAATAATCATATACAGATCACGTATCAAATGAATATGAGATAATGGGATGTACAAAAGTTTAATCATTAATTGTTGGAGTAAGCAAAAACGTATGCTTATTACTTTAGCTTTAAAGGGACAAATATAATGTAGCTAAATTACTATTTGCTCCGAGAACATATCGAGAAGAGGCAATCCAAGTTGATCAAGGTTTAACCTATAGCCAAGAACTAAAGGCATACGCATCGCAAACATTCATTGCTGGAAATAAATGTCAGTATCACTCCAGGACACGTGTATATATATATATATATATATATATATATATATATATATATATATATATATATATAGACCTAACAACCGGTAATGTTATCTATTACGCTTCGGTTATTTGATTTGAATCAACTGCGGGTATTTGCAATTCTGATTCGACTAGTCTCTGATCCGATTAGTATGATCTGTATACTAGCCTTGATAAGATATGATAATCTATTACCCCATCTCTTACATCTTATCGCATTTTGAGTGTTGCCTGCTGAAAACAAACCATTATATACTACTCACATACACATTGTGTTTGAGTGCTAGTGTTATTAGAGCCATGATCAGGTTTTGAAGGAAATGTTTTTGTAAATTTTATGTAGGACAATGAGTCCAGCATGTCATGATAAATTGCTTTTATATTTCATGTATATATATTCTACATATAATACTGAACATTTCCAAACACTGATTTAGATTGGGCTACGTCGACGACTATTCAATGTATTAGTACTGACAAATCAATAAGCCATCAAAAGTTTGCACAACGAACATAACACACAGCCACTGATGATATAGGCCAACAACCAACTTGACTGGACATTATTACGGCCTGAACGTACGCCCAGACCCTATAGCCCCATAGATCAACACCCCCCTGAGATCCAACCTTGATTTGTTTAGTGGCCATCCCTTCACCCCCCACAGATAAGAGTGAGTTCGTTTGGGGGTCCCCGGCGCGGCGCGCACCACGTGTCTGACCCGTATAAATCTGTGAACATTCCGTGACACTGTCCCAGCCCCGCGCGCGCCCACTGCTCGCTTCTGACTTACCAACTCTGGACTGCTCGGAGCTGCTCGGAGCTGCTCGGTTGGAGTTATTAATCTTAATGCGGGTGGTGCCTGCTCGATGATGGACTGAGTATACTCGTCCATACATCCCCGACCCCCAGCAGACTCCCCCGGCCCACCGTGGCGTGGGAAATACATATTTGTCCCGGGTCATTATGCGCCGTAAGCTGTATGTATTACCCGCCCCTCACGTGAGCAGCTCCGAGCAGCTCGGGGGGAGGCGTGAGCCGCTCGTCCTGCATTCAGGGCTAGTTTTAGTAGATTGGAAGGAGAGTTATTTTCGAAATAAGCACTGTTATAATGTTATAAAGGAGTATTAAATTATCTATTAGTGTTACTTATAATGGATACATGACACTATGATATTGAAATGGTTGAATGGTCGGCGCCTTTAGGTTGGGAATTTACGATTAGTGCCTTTTTATTTCATGTCAACTCCTTACACTGTTAAGATTAGTGGTTGAACGCTAAAATGAACCGATTTTAACAGAAGTAAAGTTGAAATACAGAGGTACTGTTGTTGACATATCTTGAATCAATTCTTATAATAGGTAATATTTATAAGGTAGGTCCACCCTATAATTAACCGTCATTTACTTTAATATGTCACTTTTCAAAACCAGGGATGGATGATGACGAATCTCCCCAACGGGTGCATCCATACTTGCAACTACTATAACAACACACCAAAAATAAACCACCCGCCATGCCAATTTGCCAAAGTTCTTCACAAGTTCCCACAACATGTCTTCACCCCATGTTATTTGCACACACCCCTCCCTCCTAAACCATACACCCACCCTACGTGATGGATCCTTTAATCCCCTACCCCTCCAGTAGGAACCCGGGATGATCTATACCCCGTATCAGCGCATCACGGCCCCCGACACCCTGGAGTCCATTTCCAGGCGGCTCTGTGACATCTTGAGATTCAATTTGCGGCGTTGATTCGGCCTGGGGTGGGGCGATCCCTTACTGGAGGTGATGACTGTGTCAGGACCCTGGAGGAGACGGGTACAGACGCGGGGGGGAGCGTCTCCGGCCCCGGCTAAGGGGGTAATGACTCCTGGAGAGAGGGGGTGAAGTCACAGCCCGCCAAATGAAATACAGTCAGGGATGTGGGATTGGATAGGATTGAGAGGTTGGGAGGTGGGTGGTTGGGAGGTTGGGAGGTGGGGTGGTGAGGAGGTGGGTATTGGGGTGAGATTGAGGGGGTGGGGAGGTGGGAGGAGTAGGGAGGATCGAGTGCTTTCACATATAGTTTATCATTGCTGGTACATCACTGCAGACACGTGGTGGATTCATGTAGCTATTTGGCTCTCGGATATGCGTTAAGAGAATCAGTGCTTTGCAGCAAGTGTATTGCAAAGAAAACCAACCAAATTATGTTCAAGGCATATATAACTTAATTACTGATTATGTTTGATTAGAATGAAATATTTTTGACGCTCTTGACAAAGCATACAAGATAAGAAAAACCTATTCCTTAGATAAATTAAATTTTACATCTGAATCTACCAATAGGTGATGGTCTCCATGGTAACCCCTTCGAAATTCGACTAAGTGTACAAAACTGAGAATTCAGAATTAAAGAATGCCCTGTCTATCTTCTGCGAGAACCATAATCATTTGGCACATTTCAATTTGTAATCCAAAGTATCGGACACTTTATGAAGATGAGTGTAAATAGCAGCCCAATTTTAGGATATCTACTCTGTCTGACCTTCTCAGAATCCACAGGAAATCTTCTCTATTCGGTAATTACTACTACTGTTCGCAGAAAACGCCCAAGTTTGCATCGACCGTGCTTCCAGCCTAGTAGTTACATGCATTTAGGTTTACAAGGTACACCACAATACTTGAGTAAATAATTGGCTCTCAGCTTATTTACATGTACAAACGACTGTATGTTGTATCCACAGTTTGTAAATTATGTTAAGGCCATTGAAGAGCAATTGATTTACATATGATTATGTGTGTAAATATTTATATTTACACACACACACACACACACACACACACACACACACACATATATATATATATATATAAATCAATTGCCTCTCATAACTATTACCACCGGCTAAGATATAGTCAAATAACAGACCGAGACAATTGTACAAATTCAATAATAATGTACTAAGACTCATACTAAGACTCAGCTTTTTAGGAAAGCAGTCTGCTTCAGTATGTAGCAACACAAAGACCGAGGCAATAGTTACAAATGGGACTAAGTACAGGAGGCCGGGGAGAATAAGCTAAACTACCTTCTTCTTGGCATGTCTGTCTGGGCCTGAGGCAAAAAGGGACTTGGTCTAATGTACGTATTAAATTAGAATAGTGGTTTTTACAAGAAAGCATCAATAATGCATTACAAAATGCCAAGTGACTGCGTTTATGATTAATTTAGACAATTTGAGTTCAAAGACGTTTTTTGTTATATTTATGGCATTAGGTACAGTGTTCCATGATTTAATTACATTATGTAATGCTAAGGTGAGATTCAGATGAAATTCGGACCAATCTAGACCTAACAAGCCAAGGAGCGAAGTAACGATGACATTCTGCAATCTTCTAGTAACGTCCTGAGACTTTCGGCGACGTTATAATTACGTTCTGTGACGTAGCATCCTTGGCTCGGTAATCATACTATAGCAGCAGTGACCTCATAGGGTCAAAGTGAATTTATTACCATGGGAGTATAGTACGGTATTGAGAATGAAAAGAAAAAAGAAGAAAATCGAGGATAGCAGAGTTTTTGAAGACTCTTTTGGGACAAGGCTGCAACATGATATCGACAAGCGTTAAGAAAAGTATAATCAGTATAAAAAATATATACTCAAAGAAGGAGAATGTAGGATGCCAAGGCGACGGTCGGATTCGTGGATGGTTTAGCCAAGGTGCGAATAGGTAAAAAAAAAAAGAGTCAGTGTCAGCTAACAATTAGGGTAGATAGCTCGATTTATTTATTTTCTAATTTCTTTCTAACTTACACAGATAGCTATATACTAAAATATGCTTGAGAATTAATACCCCTTTACAACAATCTCTAGCATCCAAAATACATCACTTGATCAAGTCGGTGCTATTTCGAGTCTTTTAAGTTCTTTTTATCGAATTTTAACTTCTTTTTTTTAAAGATAATTTTCATAAAAGAAAACAGGAAGGGCCAACATATTAGGGTAGGTCAGTTTAGCAGACCAGTTTTCTATTTAGGTGTTAACCAATCTGGACCCTGGTTGTCAGGGCCGCCCCACGCTATCAGAGGGCGGCACCGTCACCGGGCGAGCAGCTCGCGAGCAGCTCCCAACAGCTCCCCACTGACTCCCCACCAACTCCCCCCACCACCGGCCGGGAGCCGCGATAGGCCGCTCCAGGGCCCAGAGAGACCACTCTAACACCGAATACACGTTTTAGATTTTAAAGATATATGAGGAAGATGTTTGATATAAACTGCACAGACAGGGCCTTCGTTTGAATATAGATGTAAGGGTTAATTCGCCAGGGGAGGCTCCCGCCCGCAGATTTTATGAGGTGTTTTGATACTGTGTGAGCTATACGTCAGCGATGGGAATGTTAAGGCTTACTTTGCTACTGATAGGGAAATTATGGTGTTTTCGTGTTTTCGTATGATGCACATTTTAACATAGTTACGATAACGATGATGGGCTGCAATAATGGTGAAGCTATTGACCAACAAGCCCAATCGGTTAGGGGCTATAATTATGGTAGACATTATAATATTATTTAGAGCGGTAATCCTTCTGTATTTAGGATCATGTTATGTTCTATACTATGTGTTTTGTAGTAGACGAGGGCACACTTACAAATTTCCTAATGTTGCGCATGCAAAGTTTTACCATTGGTAATAATTCATCATTAGCCAAAAACGGCATAGCCATTTACAGGTATTTACCTTGTTACCAGGAATTTATATTCTCCCGCCCTGTCAGAAGTCCAAAAGCTATTTAACCTAAACCCTTTCTTCTCTTTCCAATAACTTGATCTACTCTACCTTGACATCCCGTACAAATAGTACTCTTTGAATATCATTGACGTTTACCAAACCCCTCTTATCATATGCCAATATTTTGGCTTAGATGTGGACTTGAACTGTTACAGATCTGCCTCTCCAAAAGGCCTATCATAACCCTTAATGACAGGGCAAACATCCCAATCTAATTACAATGGGCAAATGGGGAATTTTAATGTTAATGGCCAAGGACTGCTATTGTTTGAACCAGTCTTTGGCTCTGGTGCCGACTCTGTAATCTGCCAACGTTACAGAGCCCGTCAAACGCAATACGTGATTTCCATCGCTTTTCTTTTTCATATCATTAACACCAGGGCGAGTTTATGTAATTTCACAAGCCATTAAATTGATAAAAGAGATTGTGTAATCTATTTAATGGGAGGAAGAGCGCGACATTAATTTGCATTAGAGCTTCTCTCGTTATTAGAGGCTCCTGATTGTCTCCCAATGCAGTCGCTCGGGCGTATGTAAGCATTCAACGCTACTTGGCGTTCCCTTTATGAAACCCAGAGTATTGACCGCGAATATAACATTAAGGCGAATTTAGGTCAGGCACCTTTACTTTCTACAAAAGTTTGTTTCACTTCTGCCTTTGTTCAACTCCCCAAATGAGGCCGTGCAGGAAAGCCTTGTCGGGATTGGAGACAAATTTGCGACAATAACTCTCTCCTATTTGCAATCAAACGATGTTGATTTATTATTGTTCAGAAGGCACCCACTCAACATGATTCTCTCAAGGATTTTATTAGCCCTCGGAGTGTGGGGCGCTTTTTTGCCCGGCGCCATTCAATATTCCAAATTGTGTGTGTTTAATTGGTGGCTCACACATCCAGTCCGAGTCGGAATTAATGATTATGGGTCGCTTAACTTCTTGGAGTGTTTGTGAACTGATAAACACCTTCTCCAAAGAAAGCCTTCCCAGAATTTCAATAAATTCGCCTTTCAGCGCCTAATCCTGCTTATAAATACATCGGGCTCTCAGGCGCACTAAGCAGTTTTAGTACAAATAAGTTAGTTTTTTTTACTCGTGTTATAATGGGATTTCCTATTCACAGGGTAAATGAGCACAATAATACGTGTTGCTTAATTAATTTTCCCAAAAATTCCAATAAACAACCTAATCAGTAAAGTACCTTAGAAATATTCCCATTTAAACATTTTGCTCGACCCAAAATAACTAATCAAATCAATGATGATCTTTTCCAAAGAAATGATCTCATTCTTAGATCTCGAAGCAAAATAATATGGACATTTACAGGGTAGGTGAGCATAATAATACATATTGCTAAATTAATTTCCCCAAAATTTCCAATAAACAACCGAATAAGCAAAGTACCTTATATTCCCACTTAGAAATTTTCACCACCATAAATATAACTAATCGAATCAAGTATGATCTTCACTAAAGAAATGACCTCAATCTTGGACCGACGGAACAGAATATTACGGGCATTTTCGTGGTACAGTTACTTGCTTATCGAACACAATCTCCCACCCCGGCCCACCACAAGGAGTGACCTTGTCGCCAGTAATACCGTCCGGGCCTATATAGACTGCCCGCCCTGAATGCCGTGACGGCGGCCAATAAGCGATTATTCCGGTAATACTGGTCCCTCCATACAAAGGGCTGGGCCGGGGGCGGGGTATATATTATGGCCTTGTCTGGGCTCTGACAAATCTTAAGGTCAGCCCTGAGCGCTGTGGGCGAGCAGCTCAGGCGTATTAGGACCAAAGTAGGTTAGCTCATTAAGGCGGGCTAATAGCTCGGTAATGGCGCAGCTGGTGCTGATAGACGCATCAAACGGACGAGGGCAGCCTTTAGATGTGGTGGACAGGGGGCGCCCCGACCTGCCAGACAACAACCCCCTTCTTGTTCTCCTCCCCTCCTGATTTCCTTCGGTTCTTCCACCTTACCCTTACTGCTACCGTGCTCTCAAAGCCTCCTCCAGCCTTCTCAAGCCTCCTACAGCCTCCATGACCTCCCCATGCCTCCAAGACAACAACCCTCATTCTCTTTCTCTTCTTCCCTTCTCTCCTGCTTTGTTCTTGTTCGCGACCTTACCTTTGCTTCTCTGAGTCTCCGCCAGCCTTCCTCAACCTCCTCCAGTCTCTCACAGCCTCACCAAGCCTCCTTCAGCCTTTCACAGCCTCACCAAGCCTCCGCCGGCCTTCCCTAGCCTCCCCAAGCTTCCCCCAGCCTTCCTCAGCCTACCCAAGCCTCCCTCAGCCTTCTTCAGCCTCTCCAACCTCCTCAATCCTCCCCCAGCCTCCCCTAGCCTGTCACAGCTTCCCCTAGCCTCTCACCGCCTCCACAAGCCTCCAACAGCATCCACGAGCCTCCACAAGCCTCCCATAGTCTCCTCCAGCTTGCCCCAGCCTTGCTTTCTCTCCCCCTGCATATCCTAGCTTCTACTTACTATAGCACTCCAAAGGTTCTCTCAGGTTCGCCCAGCCTCCCCAAGCCTCCACAAACCTCCATAAGCCTACACTTCTTCATTTCCTTCCCTCACCCTCGTTTTGTCTTGCCTTCCTTAGCCCATCTCCCTTCTCCCAGTCTCCACCTGCCTCTCCTAGTCTACCACGTTCTCCCTTTTCCTCCTTTCAACTACCTCATCTTCAGCTTCTGCCTATCTTCTTTCGCTTTCTCCCAGCCCAACCCTTTCTCAGCCCACATAATCTGCTCCCGTGCTTCCATTTAATAGCCCTTCTTATTTTCCACTAGCCTCTCCAAACCCTCTCTTTTCCTCTCCTTCCTTCACCAGTTTTCTTTCACCAAACCCCGCCTTATACTAATACACCCCTTGTCCCCTTCCCCTCCTTTCCTTCTTTTTATTCTTACCCTCTTTTGCCTCCCTTCTGCCATATACTGGCGTATTCAGTCGTCCTCTTTTCCCGAACCATTCCGCCCCACTCTCACCTCCCCCCCCCCCCCCGCCTCGTCAAAGCCTGCAGCATATTGTTGCTATGACAATAGCAGAAATCCGGATCATGCCCTGTGCTTCATTTAGAAAGATGACCCCTTCTCTCAGGGACCTCCAAGGGGTCCTGACCCCCTCCCCGATCCGGATCAGACCTCACAGGGCTTCACGTGGTGGGCCCGGCGTCTGTGGACGTCAGCAATTACTCATGAAAGACCCTCTAATGTTCCCCTGTTAGGCCCGAATAATCGGCATTGTCAAGATTTAGAGGTTTGCTCAAAGGCCAGGGGCTTAACCTCAGCCGGGAGGCAGGAGGGGGGCCTGGATGAGGTTGACAGGGGATCCTCGGTCGTATGTAGACTTTAAGAAATGTTTGTGTGATTCTTAATAAGATAGGCTTTGTTGGGAAACTTTCGTAGGAGGGGCATGTCGATCTTGTTGACTCCCTATCTCAGAATGTTCCTTAATCTCCTTGGTATATTTTTAATTTGAAAGGCTATATATTATATATTTAGGATTTCAAGAAATATCCTACGTGTACGGCCCACATTTTGGTGGTCTAGGACCATAACGGGAATGGGCGGTTAGGGGCCGTTTGAATTGTAATCAAAAGGCTGAGGGAAAAGAGCTTCATCTGTCCTCCTTTACACAGACCATATTGTGGACACTTAACTCAGTCGAGTTACCCATTTTCTCATACTTACTGTCGGGGCTACATCAAGTACACATTTAAGTAATATCAACAGAGGCGCCTTAAGGGCGTAACCAGCCCTAAAGTCAAAGGGGGTTACAGGTAAATCTAAGGGGGTTCTGACTTTCATTTTTGGCAGAGTTTCCAAATTTCACTTATATTTAGGAAATTTAAGGGGGTTCCAGACACCCAGGACACCCCCCCCCCCCCCTGGCTATGCCACTGCACCTCCGAAACCCATTTATTTAGCCTGCATTGGAACTACCTAAACAGTTTCCAATTTCTGATATATTATTCTGTTGATAAATTCGACCGGCAAAACAGCTACTCCCATAGATAGCCATACTTAATATACTCCCCGTGGCCCTTACCAAAGCCCTGAACGCAGCGTCGAGTATACTGGGTTATTTATCATGGACCTTATGCCTGATAGTGCAGACGTAAGCGAATATCGGACGGCCAACGGCTGGGCAGTTTGTCATAGGATAGACAGACCGGCGCCGCATATCCTCAACAGGGTCCGAGATAGGCAATGTGCTTCCTATTGTTTCAAGTATAAATCAACTTGTGTATTTTTCAGCGTTGTTGAGTCTATATGGGAGGTCGTCTGTTGAAGTCCTTAACTGCAGGGCAAAAGGTTAACCAGCTAGATCTACTCAGATATCATAAACACACTCTTTGAATCATAAGAGCTGTTTTTGCTTGCCACAGGATATCTATGTTTAGTATTTCCAAATCTTTAAGGCCTGTTTCCATCGAACTATTTTAATGAATAGTGGCTGCACACTGCAAAGGATTACAAAAGTGATAATCATCAGTTACCTACCAAGTGATGACTATTTTGAATAAACTGGTTCCATTTAATGACTACCCAGCATTCCGAGGATGTGAGGTCGCAGAATGTTATTTTAAGCTCGCAAAACGTCACATAGCGTTATTAGAACGTCACAGGACTTGAGAGTCAGGTTGCACCTCGGCAGGTATACACCTAGATGAACAATTTTTACGGTGTAGTTTTCCTTCAATGATAATAAGATTTAGTATTTGGATCATCTTTAAGGTCCTCTTTACACATTAAAATCGCAGTCTGGCCATTGTAGAAGCTCATTGCTTCTCGTTTTAGCGGGAGCCCAACCCGAACAGACTATCTACGCGACGTCCTGTAGTACAACGTGAGAAGGGTGGAACACGAAGTCATCTCTGTGAGATAAGACTCTCTTTACATCAACGACTCATTATCCACATATCACTTCATAATGCAACACTATATCTTCAAATCTCCAACTCCTCACAATTCTTTCATTAACAGTAACGACCACATATGACTTGAATCCACATACGCAGTGCTAGAATGGGTTAACGACAAACGCTGTACATGGATGTGTCAATTTTGATAAGCTAAACTTTACGTTTGATCATGCATTCCGCATTATGGTATAATGCATATCTTATTCCATTTTCCTTATACTACTATCATGTTAGGCCTACAAAAAGAAACTAAAACTTTCAACACTGAAGCTTATATTGTGAAAAGAACGTAAACAATGAAAACAACGTTACGTAAATTAAAAGGTTGTCATAATATGTAAACGACGTCGCGCAAATTGCACAAATCAAATGGCGTGTCACGTAAATTTCCCGCGGCAAAGCACGCTTTCTGTATACTACTCACACTTGCTTTCTTGTAGGGAATATAGTGAGTGTAATGATAAGTTTTTATAGTGGAATGTGTTAGGCGGGACTCTTTTAAATGCTTTCATGACTCCAGGAATGACTATTCTTCATGTTCTGCGAAAATAAATTGAGACGAACCTAGATTCTAACTTTACGGACCTCCCAGTTCTAGAATACATGCAATCTACTCCCCACACCTCTTTTTAACCGCAGAGATCTAGAACTCTGGTGAGCACTATAAGTACTTTTGTCAAAGGGTGAAGTTCCCCGGAGGTCTACGGACCAATCGGCCTGCTTCTATTCACTTTCTACAAGTCCCCCGTCACCCCCAACCCCCTAACGCCAGGCTTGACTTGCCCACCCCCAACATGGAGAAATACTTCGGGAGTAGCCTTTGAAAGCGCCCGCTGACTGTCACCCACACTCAGGGGTGGGTAGGAGAGGGGCGGCGGGTAGTAGGGGACAGTAAGTGGCTGATTCCATTGGCGCTGCTAATCATTCAAATTGGATTATTTCCTATTTACCCACGATCCGGCGAATGGCCCAAGGAGATTGACGGCAGCGCCGGGCACAGCCTCGAAAATTCCGTCAAATTCGGTCCGCTTCGAGTATCCGCGACCAACGTATTTTGGCGCAGAAATTGGAAATGTAATTACAAATTAATTTGTCCCTTGGGTGGAGACTGGCCGCGGAAAGAATTCCATGTATGAGAATTACCTCTGCTGGTGACGGCCAACCCCGGGCTGCGGCGGTTCGATTGACGTAATTCATACGGCGCTGTCAGTCACAACCGTCCTCCAGGCCTTTTTACAATTAACAAATCAATAAAGCCACAGCACTATCTGCTGGAAATCTACCTCCGCATCAAACACTTTTCCTCCTCTGAGCATCTCTTCTAGTTCTGGCGGCGACTATAAATAGTACTTATTAATAAAACCGGAGCCACTACGACTTCATTGGGGTACCACTACACGTGCGGCGTGAAATACGATGATTCTATGGGTATTAGAGCGCGATTCTGGTCCGGACAGATAGCTATAGTCGCGTCTAGGAGGAAATAATCAAAATCAAAAATCCCGTAGGTGTGCCGTTATAATCAATCAAAGGGGGTAGTGTTTAGTTTTGTTATTGGACCTGGAGGGGGAGGTGGGGACGGTTCAATAATGTAGACCGCCTTGATTTCAGGCAATTCAAGTCAGGCTGTCGGAGCGTTCGCTGAAAGCGCTATCCAATCATCACATTTGGAGAGTAGGCATTAAAGGGGATAACACGCGCTAAGAAAAATGTCCTTCTTTCATGCCTCCTGTTAATGCTGAATACCTGCTGCCCCCTCCTGGAGGGACCCCGCCGTGTTGCCACCAGGGGAGCCCCAGTCGGCGCCGCGCGTGCGTGATGCTACGAGTTAAAGTTAATTTCACTGAGGGGAATTTAATGAATGGAGGGCCACTACAGAAAAATCAGGAAACACTCTGGCCACAACTAGGTTGTGTTCACGATGCACACCAAGGCTAGTGGTTTTAGGCGGTGGGGGTTGGTTGGTGGACGGTGGGCCGGTGGGCTCGGCCTTCAAACACACTTGTAGAAATTGGTTTTAATGGAGTACAATTGAGTGGGACCGGCGCGGGTGTAGTTCATCGATTGGTGTCAGGGCGGCTGACCTTTCAGACCGAGCAGCTCAGAGCTGTTCCAAAGGGCCTTGAAAATCCCGAGCAGTTTCTTGATCAAAATCTATGTATGTTATATTTTCTGGTTTGAGCTGAATTCATGTTTTCAAAAAGAAATTGCGTTGAGAGTCTGAACAAGGCAGTCCCGATCGGCTCAAATCCGACAGAATTAGATTCGTGCAAACCAAATAATTCAGTCAAGTATACATTTGTTATTCGTGATGTGTACATATATGTCCTTAAATCAGCACAAGCAGAAACAATTACTATTACTGCTGTTGGAAGACCGTGTCATCGTACGTGAAATAGTGAAACTAATAATCAAAAAATATAAAAGAAAAAAAAAAGACGTTGCACAACGTTCGCAAAATGTCCCAGAACGTTGCACAACGTTACCGTTACGTCGCTCGTTAGCTGGGAAGGTTGTGTAACTCTCATAATGACAGCTGTGACTCTGAATATAACAGTTTCAATTTACGGAGAGGTCCTTAGTAGTCAAGACAGGGCACCTCAGGCAAAAAAGCTCTGAAAAATACAGAGCAGTTTTAAATTCCCCCCCCCCCCCCCCCAAAAAAAAAAAAAATTAAAAAAAATCGGACGACTTTCAGCCGCAGAACCACCCCGGGCAGCTCCGAGCAGTTCAAATTTACTCCCCACACCAGCTCACATCTCACCCCTCCCCGGACACCCCAAACCAAATAGTGTAACCCACACCCAGCGGCCCACTCCCCAACACCCTTTATCGAACACGAATCGTATCGCCAACTTCATTCGCCACTGGCGACTGTGGGGCGGGTTTTTGTCGTCCTTTATCGGCGGGAACATACGCGGGTCGGGGCGGGTCGGGGTCTATGCAATGTGACAGGCTCAACTAGTGGACGTGTTGTAGGGGCAGGGCTCACATAGCGGGGGGGGGGGGGGGTTACTCGACTTGGGTTTGGGTATCCACTGCAAAACGGCCTCTGGGAGCTGTGGCAGTGATCGCGGTAAAGCAAGGACAAAAAAAAAGGGGGGGGGGAGTCACTGACCAGACAACTCTAAAAAGGGGGGCTGTTAAGACTTACTGTCTGCATAAGATATCTTTTGTAGTCGGAAGAAAGCATCAAGGATACATTTCAGGCTTCCTAAGGTTAATTGTATTATATTCTTTGAAGAATAACACTCATTTTTGAGACAAACACAGCAGCTGTAGTGAAAGCAGGGGGCTGTGCTTTGACATGCCAGAAAACAGGGGGCTGTAAACCAACATCTGAAATCTTCACAGAGCTGTCATATCACGAAAAAGTGGGGGAGGGCTGTACTTTTGCAGTGGGTACTGTTGGCCGGATCGTATAGGTTATGAACAAACTTGTTGGGGGTGAAATTACTTTATTTTCCAGGTTATCCGGTACTTCAGTCTGATGTTATAGTACACTGTCCCAAACTGGGCTCTGCTGGTGACCTGTCTGTTCCCTCTCCCTACTGCCACACCTCTGCCCATCCAGAGACGGGACCTGGCAAGTAGATGGATGCTAGGTCATGTGGGGGTCCCTTAATTAATATTCATGCATGGATCCCCACACAGCAGTCATATTGGTATGATAAAAAGTAATTATAAAAGACAATAAAACATACACTGTGTAACCGTGCCTACCATCAAAGAGTGAGAACCCCCCCCCCCCCGAGGGGGGGGGGGACTCACACGGCCCGAGCTGCTCGCGAGCTGCTCACTGTATGGGGGAGTGGGCAGGGGGGAATCTCACTGTATGGGGAGGGGGGGGGGCAGGGGGCATCGATCGGCGTCAGGGCCACTCACACACAGGGGGACAATGCCCTCACACCGCCTCCGCTCATAGAACCAGGGTAATCAAGCAGAGCTACTCAGAGTATTAGAGTATTGTGATGTGAGGTGCAGGTTTATTATATTGTACTGTTATCCTGTTAGTATGAGCAGATTACATAATACAAGGTGAGTGGTACTACACTCACATCTACAAGACAGAGCGCCTTTCACACTACCAAAATCTTAAATGCGTTTCTCATATCTTAGATTTTTCAGATAAGATTATTTTTAAAGTTATTAATCTTAACTTTACATAATATATGGTTAACAAGAGGAACATAAAATGAGTCTGAAATGTTAACATGAAAAAGCCCAAATATCGTACTAAAACTACCATCTTAGAGTCAGCACCTGTTAGATCTTACAGTTTTTCTATTTCACGATTGAGACTTGCGTAAGTGAGGCCTAGCTTTCAGTGGAATAAAATTGATATCAGTTCCATCTGAAATTGCTGCCAACATTCCACCTTCTAACCTATTTCATATACCTTAATCAAAAACTACATAATGATGACTTTATCGCATGTATGGGATTAGAAAAGACTACTACTGAGACCGCTTCTGAGCCTTGCAACACAAAATATCATGTCCCTTTATAGCAAATACATTCTTCACATCCCTGGTAAAGTAGTCATACCCAGACAAGCCAAGATGTCAGGCACGTTCTGTGAAAATGCTTTTTTTGCTCAGTCTGTTACTTACTAGTTCCTCACTGACAGATATGGTTCTTTTTGTAAGGTTGAGACTCACCAAAACAGAATATTGTAATATCAATATTTGAGAAGAGCTCAGGCCTTTACCTTACTAAACCAGAGTGTTATAATAAGGTTATGTTGCATGGGTATGTTCATAAAGTGCAATATTTGCTAACATTATCCCAGCATAATTGCCAACACAAGGCTTTTCTTTTTTTACAAGAGATGTATTATCAATGCAGATGTGTAGCCACACTTACCACGCATATCTAAACGGACTCAGCTTTCTGGGACCAGACCTTAACCCCTCCTACGACCCTCTGGGGTATTTTACATGCAGATTTATGATGGATCGGCTAACAACCCTTGGACGCTTGACCAGGTCCAGTCCAAGGGTCAGTCTCCAATTATCATCCGAAATAGACACAATAATGCATGATATTTGATTACTTTGGCGTGAGTTTTACCTATTTGTATGTTAAGACATTACTTTTATTCTCGTTAATTTTGGATATCTAAATGCATTGTGAACAGACCTGTATCCTTTCTGTATAAGAATCTCACTGGAGAGCAAATCTCACGGGCCATCTGCATATTTCATTACTCCTATTCCCCGATGATATTCCCATCAGAGGACGTGCGAACTGCCGCCCCGATTTCCAAGTCAAAAGAAAATCAAAGTGGGAGTATTCCGACGCAGTGCGTTATCTCCCCACCCACAACCATGTGTTGAGAGCAGCTCGGCTGAATCACCCGAGCAACTCGCGCTATCACAGATCACAGGTCGGCCCCACACCTAATGAAGGAACCGCCACAACGTCGGGGCCCCTGATTTGTATGCACCGACCTGTATTAGTCATAATCGGCCCGGTAGTAGAATATTTCAGTACTATCGCGGCGGAGATCCATGAAATTGAGAGTTGCTCTCCTGGGAGGGGGTGTTCTGTTTGGGGGGTTGGGGGGTTGGTGTGAGCGGTTCGCGTGCGGGTCGTTTAATATGAGCAGCTCGCCCTGAGATAAGTGTTGTGACAAATTTAGGTCGATGAGAGCAATCGGTTGTTGCTCGTTATCCCCGTGCCTCTTCTGGTTAATACAGGTACTCGGACACCGTTTTTACCAGCCCATGTTTCTAATGATAAAGGCGGGTACTGGTATTATTTCTAGCTCCATTCAGAATGGTCAACTTTCATTAACACAGTTTCCAGTATCAATATGTATCAATATTTGATCATGGGCAAGATGAGGCTAAATCAATTGAAAATATCAACTTTTTTAACCGTTTCTGCATATACAATATCAATGTGTAATTGATATACCCCCCACTTGAAAGAGTTATAAGTTGGGTTCAATCATGATCGGTGGTGCAAGATTTCAATTGTAGAAATATATATTTCTCCACAATTTCTGAATCTTGAGGATTTATACAATGGAATCCAAAATGGGAATTGGGAAAAGGACCCTGATTAAAGGAGGTAATACAATATGGGTTTGAACCCCCATGTCACTTTACCACCTTAATACTGATCACATGTATCCAGCAGGGTTCATTTAACACATTACCAAGCTCAATATTGATACCAATCCCCTTTATTGAGTCGTACCCCACACAACAGACCCACTCCCTCCTCCCTTTATCCCTCCCATACGCTAATTGGCCAACTGCTAACTTGAATGACCTCGTTGAGTGGACCATAAAACTCCAACGGCCTACAGTG
Source organism: Lepidonotus clava (assembly GCA_936440205.1). NCBI lineage: Eukaryota > Metazoa > Annelida > Polychaeta > Phyllodocida > Polynoidae > Lepidonotus > Lepidonotus clava. The sequence continues at coordinate 9,835,522 of OW387142.1, read as the reverse complement.
ACAGTGCAACTTTAAAGGCATTCCTCCAGCTCTAATGAGCGCCCGGAAAATACCCATTACCTTAACGACTCGCCCAGTCCTATCATTAAACATAATACCAGATATCTCTCATTAGCTTCAGGAATTGTTGTCCTATTTTCCCACTTGTATTATTATTATAGGGGATTTCTCTCATTAAGTTCAGGGGTCGTTATCCTATTTCCTAGTATTGTGATACAGTAGCAGAGTGCAAACCTGTGTTTGCCACCACTAGGACCTCGCAGTCTGCCATCACTGGAGGCGTACAAAACCAAGAGCTGCCTTCCTCCTAATTGCAGGCCCAAGCAGACTGCTTCACATATTTCACTGGGAGCTAGGCTGAAGTAAAAGTCAAGTGGTCTTGCAAAAAGTAGAGTTTCATCATTCTATTGAAGCGTGTAACAATGCCTGGTACTGCCTACGTGCGGAGTTCTGGTTCGTGAAGTTGGAGTCTACTGGGAAAATAATAAAATGGGAATAAAGTGTGGTTGTATCGATATACGTTTTGAAAGGTTAAAAGTAGGGGACCTTTCAAGTAAATTGGTCAGCTTTATTATCTGATGACACCATGGTTGATCAGAATATATTATATACTTGTATCGTTAAAATGTTTTCATATTACTTCAGTTGTAACTGTTTTCTTAATGGTAATATTTTGATCAAGTTGATAACGAATAGCAAATAGAATGTATTTTCATATCTTATTTGCATTTGTTTAGTTGTTGTCCTCGAGTTCACTTTCATTGTAAAAATGGTGCAAATCTTACACAAGTTTGATTTGTGTAGAGCACTAGCTAGATAATGGGTAGAAGGGCTACAATATTTTTTGTTTCCTTTGTCAAATTGTCAATCAAATAAGAAAAAAAAACATTAACAATTATGGATTGCAAAATATTGAATATAGGTTGGGTCATATCAAATCATAATGCTCCGGCGTATACCGAATAACAAAACTACATTGGACAAGTTTGGCTAAGGGCCAACTTTATGTTTCATTTGAAGGCCTTTCTACTGAATTATGATTCCCTCTATCACGCCATGCATACGACCAGTTGCGCCATTACTCTTTTGAGAGTAGGCATAATACATTCATCTGTCATTTTAGCTAAATCTATCTTATAATGATGTCTATGTATTAGGCACCGTGAACATTGGACTGCATGGATTTAAATGGGCACTGGCAAACAATATGCATTCTTAGCTTTATTGTGTAACAAATCGCCAGTGTTTATTAATATATGATAATCTGTTTCATGAAAAAACTTCGCAAGTGCACCTAATTGACCTGCTTTGTCAAAACATAGCAGAATCAGTTATTGTTCAACAAAACATAATAGTTCATGGGAGTAACCTTCACCCAGCCCAGGTAATGATCGTGTCCGATTGCACGGTATTACCACATATTGACCTCATCATTTTTGGATGAGGACATGCAATTGTTGATCGTTTTAGTCAAGGATAGTTTAGGACAACTGTAGGACAATTGTTATACTGAATACTGTAACAACGTAGGCTGACTTGGCATAATCGATTAACCTTTTGTAAAACGCAGGTGTACTCTCTTTTGAGTCCCGTGGACCTCAAGGGGAAAAGATGAAAGGTCAAAAATAAAGATCCTTAACACCAGTAAAGATAATATTATAAGAAAGTTCTCCATGGCTTCCATGGCCTGAACTCCCATACCTTTCTTAGCGTGATCTGTAAACATGATTTCATTTGACGATTTTTGATTCAGTAATCTCCACAAAAAGTCGTATTATAAAAACCTTAATTCCCCCCCCCCCCCACCCCTAGGCCTCCTCCTCCACTTCCGGTTGGCTGGGTCCCGGCGGGCCTGGATACCACGGGACGTTCCGGGATAACAGGCCGGGGACGAGCGGGAGGTGAGCTGGGGGGGGGGGGGGATTGAATGTGAAGGGAGGAGGGGAGGGGAGGTGTTGGTCAGTAACCACTGGCCTGGCCCGCCAAGGGTCGTCTTTCTGTGCCAATGAGGTGTACGGAAAATGTGCGAGTTTAAAGGGTTCCTTGCACATACATTTTCAAATGCCTATTTCTTATCTTATCAAGTTCTCGTGTGTATCCTAAAAGTATTTCAAAGGGAAAAGATGGAATTAAGTATTAGTGAAATATAAGGGAAAGAAAATAAAATTTGGGAATTCTTTAGTTTCTGGCCTTTCATTCCTGTCCTTGCTAGGAGAGTAAAGGATACAAATTTGTATAGCCTGTATGTGCCCTAATATAAATATTTATTGCTAAATCTAAAATTTCTTTCTGTACACTTTTGAGGGTTGGGGATTCCCTTTTTTGAAAGCTGGGGAATCCCAATTACAGTCCTTGCTACGTCACAAATTAGGGGATTCCCCTTAAAAAACCATTGAAATAGACCAAATATCAAAGTTCCACAACAATGGATACATCTGGAATATCCTTAGAATATTTTTAGCATTATATGTTCATGATGCATATTTCATGCACAAAGAATTTCATTGACAATTATCTACCCCTTCATTATGTGCAAGGTTTCCTTTAATGATACTGTGACGTTCCTCGGTAGTTCGGAGTTTCCGGTTTCTACCGCCGAGGGACGTGGGGGTTATTACGGTTCTCAGCTGGGCACAGAGGCCGAGCAAGAAGCCGAGATGTGAGATCAAGAGTCATGCCTCGCGCACAAGGGGGGCTAAGTGGGTCAGTCGGGGGATCGGTATTCATTGAAGGGGGGAGGGTGTGTTGTCAGGCCGGGCCGAGGGGTTGTAGCCATCAGGCGCGGAGGATGGCGGAGGGCAAAAGTGCATTGGGCTAGGGGTCCGGGTCGTCTCTTCTATGTCTCTCTCAGGCCGGCTAGGGAGGATCTACCTCTTCATCCCCTGGCAGGAGGTCTTGGGCCAACAGTCGCCTATGTTTTGGTAGCGTGGGGCCAAGCCGGTTGCGCCTTGATGCCTCCGGTCATGAGACTGCCACTTGCTATTTCGGGCTTCCGCACCTGGCCGGTCTTCCGTCCTCGGGCTGTCAGTCAGGTAGTTTCAGGCCTTCGGGCCATGATTCTCAGTCCTTCGGGCCTTCGGACCCCGTACTATTTTACGTCTAATTTTTTCTATAACTTTACCAATATTACTTCTACTTTCTGGTTACTTAGTCCATATTTGACCATCTTATTGACTGGAATCCCTCCTAAGGGGCTGCTAGAGGAAGAAGACACGTGTGAACACCAGGAGTACTACGAAGGAACTCTTTATTTTCGGGCCTCACCGCCCCTTTTATACCTTAGCGGTCAACTCTGATTGGCTATCTCGTGTCACATGGTCATAGTGACGTCACGTGGTCATACTGACATAATTTCCGGTTTACATTATTTCTCGGGTTTCGGGTTTCGGGTTTCAGTCCCATTACAAAGTGTACTTAAATCTATCGCATCGCTTCATGTTTCACATTCTAGCTTTGACACCTGATGAATAGACATTCATCACAATACCAAACATTGTTCACATCATATCCCAAATTTCCATAAAACAGTTGTAATATAATTATGAAACTTCATATCTTTTAAGCCCCCTACCCACTAGGCGATTTTACCGTCGCTGGGTGACGAGCGACTGGGAGAATTGCTGGTAAAATTGCCCGGCGCTCCTGAGTTGCTGGGCGACTCCCTGTTGGTATGGTGCAGTTCTGGGTGAGGGGCGACGGCCAAAATCACCAGCAAAATTGACGGTATAATATCAAACTTGCCTGATTTTACAGTCGCTGGGCGACGACGATGGCTGTTTTCACAGTCGCCCGTCACCCGGCGCCGGTAAAATCGCCTAGTGGGTATGGGGCATAACATTTAACCCTTTAAACCAAACGTACTGGGATAAGAAGGGCTTAGCTTCCCTAGAGTTTTCCAAATATTTCCATAAACATTGGAAATTCCGACATGATTGAAATGTCTGTCAATGTTTACTAAAAAAAAAAAATTCATTAATGTTGAAGTCCAAATAAATACCAGTTGGACAAATAGAAACATTATGAATAAATAGTTCAATGTTTACAAAAGTGTCAAAAAGGAATATTCTGTTTGATGGTACAAGGGATTCCATTACCTTTCATTTGTTATAATTATATGGGAGCATATAATGTGGGAAAATATGAAAATTTAATCTATTTTTCTGGGCGGCTAGTGAAGAATGGAAGGAATTACAACTATGGGTGGCTACGGTCCGATTGGGGTTTAAAGGGTTAAGGTCTGGATGCCTCACGCATGCCCTCCTAAAGTTCAAGGACTTGTTTCTTTTCATGGAGTCTCCAGTCCAGTGTCACATTCACTTCAAGGTCTCCCTAATACAAGTCCTGCTTTGTAAGTTTAAGGCCGTCCATAAGGACAAGACGACCTTCACTTAATTGTTAGGATTAAACATTTATTTTACATACCATACTGGTGAATAGGCTGCAATTATAAAGGTTCAGCTTTCAAACTGATTTGAATGTATTTGCGATTTTAAATTTGCCTTTCCAAAGTAAAGTTTATCTGTGGTGGCAAATCCATTTTGAAATCAATGCAAAAGGTGAAAGGTATATAGCAATGTTTAAGGCTGTGCGGGTTCAATGTCCTCAAAAGTTCAATGACATTCCCGTAAATAAATCACTGTTTCTAAATGCTTGAGAACTGTATTATGCTCGAGTAGTATTCGTGATTCCATGAACACCGTTAGAATATTTCAGATAAGGTTTTAACTACAATCTCAGCTTTGGGTCTTCTGTATGTTAGTTCATGTTTTAAATAAAATTTGAAAATAAATATCCTAGTCGTCCCTATCCCCAGTTAAAAGTTCTCAAAACGCTCTTACAGTTCAATGTCATTCTAAGTTAAAAGTCACAAACAGTTCAAGGTCAGATGCAGTTAAAGGTCATCCGAGGTCAAGGTCAATACAGTTCAAGGTCATCGCAAATTCTAAATCATTATGGTTCATCACAAGACCATCACATTTTCAAAATGCCAGGCACACTTCAAGGCCAACTCCAGTTCAACCTTGCACCCAGTTCAAGGTCATCCCAAGTTGGAGGTCGTCGGGAGTGACCTCTGCGAGCAGCCCGTGCGTTCCCATACATCCGGGTAATCTACGTCACGTGGGGGCCAGCGTCAATGGGGGCGTCATGAGCGGTCCGTCCCTGACCTACTTATCTCTTAAATAATAGGTCCATACACCGTCACAGAGCCGATGGGCCTTACTGGTCAGTTAAAAATTGGTATATTATGGCAGGATTATTTCTATTGGGTAATCTATTTATGGCATGGGTAACCACTTTGATGGTTGTTGGGCTGCTGGCTGGTTTATCGTCCTACCTGCCATAAACCAGTTAGTGGGGTCTGTTAAGGTCATTTTTTTGAGAAATCGTTACGCGGCGGATAAAAGCACCAAATTTGGTATGAAGCACCTCTGAGGCATAACTATCAAATCTGGAAGGGGAGCCACGTTGAAATATCAATAGGACGGATGTGGGGGCCCAAAAACCAATATGGCCGACTTTTACTATAAAAATTCTTATATCTCAGCTTCTAAAAAGACTAAAGAGACATGGTTGGTGTCAAAATTGAGGGATTATGGGTCAGGGAATTCAATTATTTATGTTTCAAGTCAATGCGGAAATCCAAAATCCAAGATGGCTGACCAATTTTGAGAAATATTATGATTTTTAGCTACTTAGGCATAAGGCCAGGGGAAATGGTTCCAATATCAGTTGTTAATAGCCTAGAGGGCTCAATAAATATGATATTCATCCAATACAATACCATAAATTTCAAAATGGCTGAATTCATTAGCATGATACCTTTGATAATGACCGCTGGATTCCAAAATAATTCAAAAGAAAGGATATAGACTTTACTCTTTTGCCACAAGATTTCTTGATTTCATTTGGTATGATGATCCCCTGGGACCCCTTCATTGAATTTAAAAGGGGAGCCACCTTGAAATATCAATATAACCCGGACGGGGGCCAAAAATCCAATATGGCTGACTTTTATTAAAATAATCTTATATCTCAGCTTCTGAAATGCCTAGAAACACATTGCTATTGTCCAAATTGGTAGATTATAGGACAGGGAATTCAATTATTTACCTTTCGAATCTATACAATAGGTCTAATCGAAGCGAGCCAAAAGTTTTGGTTAAATACCTAAAATTTCAAATGCTAAAAACATACAAAATTTGTCAAAATTTCATTTTGGTATTTCAAGATGGCTCCCCTTCTAGATTCAATAGTTATGCCTCAGAGGTGCCTCATGCAAAATTTGGTGCTTTTATCCGCCGCGTAACGAAAATGTTGTTAACAGACCCCACTAAGTGGCCCCAAAGCAAGCTGGGATATGGGGTAGAATTCCCACCTAAAATAGTTGCTGGTCAACAGTCCTAGTTTGAGCGCCTAGCAGACTTGGACGTTACTACAGTCTACGTCATGATCCGGCTACCCGCCCGCCGCCACCAATAATAATCCGCTGTTCACAGAGGGGGGTCACTGACACGGCCGGCTGTGCCCACTGCCAAACGTCCCCCCGCTAATAACACAAGTCTGAGCCGGCGCCCGCCTCCATGTCACCTTACACAAACACTTCATTATGGGCAAAGACCCCGGCTCGGGCGGGTCTGGTAGGAGGAGTATAGGGAAAAAGGGCATTGCTGCCGTCCGCACGACTGCCTCTGGTCGATTTCCCGCCCCCCTGTCAGCCAGTGCGGAATTGGCAGACGCTCATATCAAGTCACATCCACTGCTATTTAAAAAAGAAAGAAATATGACAGAGCAGTCAATGAGGTTTTCCCGTTTCCATCAGGGGCTCTATAGAATACTAACAGCTATATAGATGCCCTCCCCTCCCCCCGACCTCTTCCTGTAGGGTGGGATGGAATAAGTCGTTTGTGGCCTATTGTCGTGAAAGGATTGACATCAGCTGGGCAGGAGAAGGGGGTATAGTCTTATAGAGTGTTATATCACAATCGGCTTATGGCCCTCATTAGTAGACACAGCTGTATTATCAGCTGTTCATGGTTGTAGGTGGTCTAAGATGTTGGGGGGGGGGGCACTTTATGGTCAGTCTGTGTAATACTTTGTACATCTTCAACACTGTGTGAAATGTAAGCTGAAGCCAAATCTTACTGTTCATAACCTAACCTCAGTCCTAAAGGTAATTCTGTATCAATCTGTTAGCTATTTAGGTAGTCAAAGGCCGGGTTATTGAACGCTGTTTCTTTCCACTCAGATTCAGGGTCGATGAAGAGGATCACTGGCCAACTTTCTGATCTGAAAATCGCGGTGGCAAAAGTGTAGTACGCTCAACAGGTTAGGAAGTGACAATCTTTTAATAGTAAGGTCTGATGCACTGATTGATGACTGACTGATTAAGAAAATACATCATCACTGACTTCCAGAACGCCAGGTGAAGCGCAACAGTGCTGGGAACCTTGCCCCCGACGCCGTTTAATGCCAATAATACAATATGAAGCTTATTCCGAATCTGGCTAAGTCCCGGCAGTATAACAATAAACCTATATAGTGGGGTCTGTAAAGGTAATTTTTTTGAGAAATCGTTACGCGGCGGATAAAAGCACCAAATTTGGTATGAGGCACCTCTGAGGCATAACTATCAAATCTGGAAGGGGAGCCACCTTGAAATATTGATAGGATGGATGTGGGGGCCCAAAAACCAATATGGCCGACTTTTACTATAAAAATACTTATATCTCAGCTTCTAAAAAGACTAAAGAGACATGGTTGGTGTCAAAATTGAGGGATTATGGGTCAGGGAATTCAATTATTTATGTTTCAAGTCAATGCGGAAATCCAAAATCCAAGATGGCTGACCAATTTTGAGATTTATTATGATTTTTAGCTAATAAGGCATAAGGCCAGGGGAAATGGTTCCAATATCAGTTGTTAATAGCCTAGAGGGCTCAATAAATATGATATTCATCCAATACAATACCATAAATTTCAAAATGGCTGAATTCATTAGCATGATACCTTTGATAATGACCGCTGGATTCCAAAATAATTCAAAAGAAAATGATATAGACTTTTCTCTTTTGCCACAAGATTTCTTGATTTCATTTTGTATGATGATCCCCTAGGACCCCATCTTTGAATTTAAAAGGGGAGCCACCTTGAAATATCAATATAACCAGGACGGGGGCCAAAAATCCAATATGGCCGACTTTTATTGAAATAATCTTATATCTCAGCTTCTGAAATGCCTAGAAACACATTGCTATTGTCCAAATTGGTAGATTATAGGACAGGGAATTCAATTATTTACCTTTCGAATCTATACAATAGGTCTAATCCAAGCTAGCCAAAAGTTTTGGTTAAATACCTTAAATTTCAAATGCTAAAAACATACAAAATTTGTCAAAATTTCATTTTGGTATTTCAAGATGGCTCCCCTTCTAGATTCAATAGTTATGCCTCAGAGGTGCCTCATGCAAAATTTGGTGCTTTTATCCGCCGCGTAACGAAAATGTTGTTAACAGACCCCACTAATAGTTCTAACTTCATCAGTTATAGGGTTTGAAATTGTATAAGTGAAAGCCACAAATGTGATCCATGAGGTTTTCATATACATTATCACCAAAACACCCTATATGGATCGAATTGGGACTCACAGTTACTTCTCACATACGTAGTTCGTCTCTCAGGAACAAGCAATCTGACTCTTTGGGAAATAAGATAACAAAAAAGAGTAGTACAGAGTCCATCTTCAAAGCTATGTTAAATTATGTACGGCTCCCTTGGGTAAAGAAAACATTCTCAAGTTTCCGGCAAGCCTTTGCCATACCACTTGCAGCCACGGACTGTCAAATACGATTTCCGAAAAACGTTCCGGAAAGTACTTTACAAAAACCATAAAATTGACAGTGAGACCAAAAACAGTTGAGGAGGCAGGGGCCCCTGAGGCCAGTGGCGCTGAACACCTAGAGTTTTTACAGTCCCTGCGCAGAATGATATTACTGTAAACCCTCAAAAACGCGACTCACACAGACACTCCTGCCAAATTAGGACCCAAGTTCTTGGGTTACTAAAGAGAAAACAGGTGGGCTTTGAGGAGGTGGTATTTGTTCTACCCCGCTAGGGAGGCCTCAACGGAAACAGACGTTTCTTCATATAAAAACATTATTTATTTCTTTGATTAAACGCCTTTATCCAATTTGAATGCGGTAAAGAGGAGGGTGTTACATGATCCTAATAGCCTTACTGCATCCTTAAGACTAAAGCCCCATACCCACAGGGCAATTTTGATCAGAGTCGGCCGATTCAAGGGGCTAAAATCGGCCGACTCTACTAGAAGAGTCGGCCGATTTTAGCGCCGACTCATATCAAACCTGCCCATTCCAATATTCTATACTAACAGGGGAGCATAGGAGTCGGCCGATTCTGCCCGTTTCCCATCGTCCGTCGCCGCTAAAGTCGTCTAGTGGGTATGGGGCTTAAGCAGTTGTGAAAAATTAAGATAATCCTTGGCCGAGTAGTAATAGGTTTATCCTTCAAAAGTGGTCGGACGGGGTGGTGTTAGAAAGGTTAGTGCCCTCAATGCCTTTCTGTACTGAAGGAATGAGCTGTGCTTTTTTTCTGTCATTGCCTTCAGATGGAGTAAACTCGAGAGCACATGTACATGTAAAATAGTTTTTGAATCAATGATTAAAAAAAGCACGACAGGCAGATACATAGATTAAAGGGAGCCAAGCCTAGGCCTGTGGTAAAATATATAGAATACTGTGAATACAGACTTAGACTGCATTAAAATATATTAAAACTCGTCTCTGATCAATTTTGGTGACCCATCAAAATTGGTTTGTTTATAAACATTGCTGTCTTCAGGCATGCATGACAAAAGTATTATGGGATTCAAGTGAAGTTATACATAGATAAGTCAGAGGTCATCATGCATGACTTATACTCTTTCAATGGCTAAAGTTAGACTCTTTGAATGTATATTTCATGGTTATTTGAGTTGGCTTATTGGTCGTTGCGTGCCGAATAGGCAGTGCCTGTTTCACCAACCCAACTTATCTTTTTTGCACACACCCAAGATAAAAGGGTATGGTGCCCAAAAAGACACAGGTGGAACTTACAAATACGGGTTGCACGCATCTCCTATGTCCTTTTTCTTATTTTCTCCAAACAAGAAAGCCTATCCATATGTACCTGTATGTGGCCATGAAAAAGGGAGAGACAAAGAAGTCAAACAGAGCAAGAAATAGGAGGCCATGGTGGAACGAGGCTTAGGTAGACTTTCCTCAGTTTATTTAACCCAAGCAAAAATATGATGTTATAATAACATTAATATAACGTTCTGTTTAGTTTTGCTTTGGTTCTTGTTAAGTTATTTTGATAGCACCCAAAAACATCTTTAGAGCTTAACATTGTGATGTCCCACTGTGACGTTATTGTGACATTCTTGTACCATTCTTGCACATTATAATAACATCATTATAACGTTCGAGGAAGCCTACTTTATAAGTAAGCTCTCAACTTCACTAAAATACAATGTTATTATAACATTCTTTTTTAGTAAGTCTCAACTTTACCTAAAATAATGTAACTGAAAATTGGGCAGGTTACAGACTAACCGAAAAAGTATGGTCGCAGAACCTGCTTGTTACGTCACTGCTTGCCTGGGTTGCTTATCAGCCTACACCGACGAGGGAGCCGGGCAGGACTAGTCTGACCTGATCTGATCGTCAGGAGTTGTAACCCTGGAGGAAGCTGACTGGCTGACAGGGCCTGCTGACAATAAGACATCTGGTTCTGATAGAAAGGGCCCTTTGTGATAAGAACAGACCTTTCCAACTGACCCCCAGGTCGACGATCCCGCCAGCGATTACCCTTCATAGCGGTGACATGCGCCTTTGTAGCCGACGACCTGCTCACTTGAGCCGGGCATTGAGGGTGGTGAGCAGCTCCGAGCAGCTCCGAGCAGCTCCGGAGGCACCCATTCAACCTGCCGGAATCCTGTCACCCCCCGACAGGCTGAATACATTAACATGCATAACTTGTGCGGGCCAGCAACCAGCGATGTATGGTGGCGCCACCTTCAGGGCGGTATGGTAGTGACTCAAGGCGTAGGGCATTTTGTATTATCTGATAGAGATGGTGGAGTGTGACCATGTAACAGATTCTGCCATGAATAACCGATCTATTGTGGTGGAACTAAAGAGTAGAGATTTGATATGCTGGAGACCTTTGTATCAAACGGTAACATGAATAGAAAGTAAGAAACAGCCTGGAAGTCTGATAGCTTCCATTTTCTTCAAACGGTAGTTTATCTTATACGTAATCAGTGGAGATTAGTACCTTTAGGCTATATCATCTTAAAAGGTAATTGTTTGTTATCGTTAAATGTATTTGGAGGGGGCAAAACCGTAATCTGGTGTTCAAAGGCCGGCCCTATCATCCCAACACATATAATCTGTGTAGAGGAATGTTCCAATGTGTTCCTTGCATAAAGTATTTCATGCTTTGTTGAACATTCCTTAGGGAATCTGCTTGCATTTCGTTTGCAGCTTTGGACATGCATAGCTAACGTTTTGAGGAACATGACCTTGAGGCACAACCTTCGCCTTGTCTTTGAATATGCATGATGTATGTCCAGAATACATGACCTTCACCTTAAACTACATGCACATTCCGACACATTGTGTTAGGAGTAGGCTTTGAGCTAACTGTAGAGTCCTAAGGCTAGATTCAGGTACTGTTCAGTCTGTACCAGTGGCAAGCCAGATTTCTGCACTGTTCATTGTGTACCAACAGCAGGCCAGTATGAGGTACTGTTCAGGCAGTACTGCTTATGGGCTAGTCTAAGTCCCCATTCGTATTGATTTTTACCTTGAGATTGTGATTTGAGATTGTGATTGTGATTTGAGATTGTGATTTGGCCTATTATTTAATAAAATCTAAAAATCTAAATTTTGGAACAAATACTTCTATGATTTACCAAGGACTCTTATGATAATTTTTCAATTCAAAATAGTAATTCGTTATGCTTGAGATTTTGAGATCGCAATGAATGTCAAGGGGGAAAATGCCTATGCCAAATCAAGTTTTATGTACTGTTCAGCCTGTCTCAGGTACTGTTACGCTGGTGCCCGCGCCTCGAACTCACGCTATCGCTGTACGTCACAAATAGACACGGGTTCAGCCCAACCCCAAATGCGTCAGATTTTGACGAATTCGGGGTCACGTGACCACTTCTCCACCAATCAGATACATCGACAAATTGGGGTGCACCTGTACTCTCTCAGGCCGAGTCCTCCCCGCCGAGAGAGAAGGGAGCCCAGCATAAGGTACTGTTTATTTTGTACCAAAGTGAGTTTCAGGTACAATCTGTACTGGTGACAGGGGCAGCGTGCCACAGAGACAGGCCCCTCCCGTGTGTACGGCCCGGACCGACCCACCTCTGGCAAACTCTCTTTGAATCTGGCACGGTGACAAATGACACCCGTCACACGAGAACCCACTCTTTTTTACTCACTCAAAAACAATCAAATGTAAGCCGTTGTTTTACAGGGGGCGGGCAGTACAATCAACACACATTTTTGAAAGTATGTATAAATTCTTGTACAAAACCAATGCAAATCTTAGCCCAAGGGAACGGTGATATTTTTTTTAATGTGAGTGCATACCTACTGAAAAGTCCCTTTTTTTTATTTTTTTATTTTTTATTTCAACAATTTATACAGTTGACACGCCTCAACGCTAGGCGCTGCTTTTCTGGGTGTACACTGTTTCTATCCTGTTACAATTAATCACATTTGAAATGGGAACTTCAGGTTATGGCCGTTTAAACATTATCTACTCTTTCATTACAAAACTATGGCTATAATTGACATATTATTTTCAGCAAAAGAGTAAGTACATAACAATTAATTGGATAAAGGAAGAAGACAAGAAGAAAAAGGGGGGGTGGGGTGGGGGGTACATAAGGAGGATGAAAGCGGTCGAACTTCATAATCTATTAGAACAAATCAGGATATACCGATATGTTCTTTAAATCGGAATTTAAATTCCTTGTAAGTGTCAGAGTTTTGGATCTCCTTTGGCAGATTGTTCCAAAGGTCTGATCCATAATACATAGGACTTACGAAACTTTTAGTCAATAATACATCAGGTATTTTCAATACTGTTTTATCAAACTGTCTAGTTCTAATCTCCCTGTTATCAACATATTCTTCCAATGAAGAGCGTCTATACATTAGGCCAGCTACATGAAGATTACGTCGCTGGACCAAAGTACCACCACCCATTCTCTGTAACATAGCATCAGTTGAGAGCTCCTGTCTGTAATATACTATGCGTAAAAACCTATGATACATTGATTGTAGTTTACGTTGTTTATCATTAGGCAATAGTAAATACATGAAGTCATTATAGTCAAACAGCGGTTGAATAGTGGCTTTAAAAAGTGTTATAGCCGTATCCGTACTCACCAGAAACCTAATTTTGCTTAAGGTGGTCAACTTATCTGACAACACTCCCATTAGTTTATTATATTGTGCTATTAGGTTCAATTTAGAATCTAGTACAGTGCCCAAGTACTTATATTCTTCAGTGAATTTTATTGAATTCTGACCGAGTTTAAAATCAAGCTGTTGAATATTGAGTTTCTTTCGATAATGAAAGTGAACACACTCAGTTTTACCTGAGTTAAGGGTAATTTGGTTACGGTTACACCATTCGTTGATTTGATCTAAATCACTCTGTAGCTTGAATGTGATATCATTAATTTCAATATCAGACAAATACACCACTGTGTCGTCAGCAAATAAAATCGTATTACAATATTCTACATCCACTGGTAAGTCGTTGATATATATTAAGAACAGAGTTGGACCCAAGGTCGATCCCTGGGGTACGCCAGTTTGAATAGGATTTGGGGGTGAATATTTTCCATCATATACAGTACACTGAGTTCTATTTGTTAAATAATTCTTAATTAATTCAATAGTTTTCTGTGACAAGCCACTATGTTTCAATTTTAACATCAGAATATCATGGTTTATGGTATCGAATGCCTTTTTTATGTCTAGAAACACACAGAGAGTAATATTTCCTTTGTCCAAGCCCAACATAACATCGTCCAATAATTTAGCAACTGCACTAGTAGTGGAATGGTTTTTTCTAAAACCATGTTGTTCCTTTACAAAATAGCTTGAATTTTCATAAAAACTCTTAATTTGGTCGTGCATCAGTTGTTCCATAAGCTTACCAACTATTGGTAATATGGATATCGGACGCAGATCAGATGGTGATGCTGGACATTTGGTTTTGGGCAAGGGAATCACAGTCGCCTTTTTCCAGTTGTTGGGAAATATACAAGTAGTACGAACCAAATTGTACAAATGACATAATAAATCAGGTTTGTATAACATAGCATCCTTAAACAGTCTAGAACCGTATTCGGGTATCCCTGATGATTTATAAATTGAAATGCCTCTAATCTTTTCCAATACTGACTCGACACTAAATTCAGCTAATTCTAATGTCTCATCATTTCTAGGATTTCCAATTTTCAGATTTTCCAAATCAGTTTGACCAAAATGTTCGGCTAGTTTAGGACCTATAGTGGCAAAGTATGAATTTATAGTTTCAGCAACTTGCTCATTATTGAGTACTGATCCAGTATTTTCGTCTTCGAAATTTACTAACAGTTTGGCCTCTGTGTTGAACAATTCAGAGTAAATAGTTCTCCAAAACTTTTTTGGATCATTTTTATGACGTGCAAGTTCGTCCTTTATAAATTCACCCTTCGCATTTCGCAAAGCTATATTACATCTATTGCGTAAGTTTTTTGCAATAAACCAATGTTCGGGATCCTTTGTTCTTTTTGCTTTCTTATAGAAATAGTCTCGATCCTTTTGCAGGCTAACCAACTCGTCTGTCAACCATGATGGTTTATCATTTCGAACTTGAAATTTCCTTTTAGGAGTCAGTATATTTGCTATCTTAGTTAGCAAATCATGAATCCCTTGCCAACATTGCTCGGGATCCTTACTAGTAAGAATAGTTTGATAGTCTAGAAGGTTGTCAATCTCCAGATGGAGAGCCTGTTGACTATATTTCCTATACGTTCTGCCCTCATATTCTGATTTAGTATAAAGTGCCCTTTTTCTCTTTTTAATAACAAACACAGGTTGGTGATCACTTAAGTAATGATCTAACGTACCTGAAGTTGATATATTTGTCATATTACAAAATATCAAATCAATCATAGTTGATGAAAATTCAGTTATTCGTGTTGGCTTATCAATCAGTTGAGTCAGGCCGTATAAATTTGCAAAACTGTGTAACTTCTTCCTATCTAGTAATCTCAAGTTCGAGTAATCAATATTAAAATCGCCAAGTAAGAGGAGATCTTTCCTAAGAAGATTTGATATTGACTGTAATGCGGTAGATAAGATCTGTATCATATTGTCAACATTTCCAGTAGGAGGCCTATATATGTTAAACACAATACAATTTCTTACATGAGATCTTTTGACCTCAAGAATTTGCAATTCAAGATCAATACTTGATGTATTTAAGTGGGACCAAGTTACAGCATCACAATCTAGCGTGTCCTTATAGTAAGTACAGAGTCCACCTCCTCTTTTCTGAACATTTCTGCCAATATCACAAAAATTTCTGTCCTGTCTTACAATATTGTAATTTTTGATTTTAAGTATTTCATTACTTACTCCGTCATGGAGCCAGGTTTCTGATAAAGTAAACACGTCTAAGTTCAAAGTTTCAATATTCGATTGAAATTGTATAAATTTATTCAAAAGGCTACGAATGTTGCAGTGTAGCACCTTGAAACCCTTTTGGCTCGATACATCAGTTAAACTATCCATTATGATGTGTAGTTAACAAGCCGCTTCTCATCCAAGGACCCCCCCAAAGACCCCAATTCACAACAACCCATATAGTAACCATCATAAATAAAGAGGGGCTTTACCAGCTGCCCCAAGGTCTCCAGTCACCATTTGTAACTACCTTAGTAATCACAGCTGCCATTAGTTTAACATCAAAGAGGTTTAACATACCATTTAGCAGTTGTCACCGGGATAGGGGGAAGAAATTTTCTCCATCCTTGTGAGTCCGCGAGGTCAATGATATCGATGTGTGTCATAGATTGCATGAATATCATACTTATGGTCAGCATTTACACTACTACATAATTGAACCATAATAATCACAGCTACTATTAGTATAACATTAATGAGGTTTAGCATATCTTTCAGTAGTTGTCATCGGGATAGGGGGAGGGAGTTTCCTCCACGTTCGTGTCTTGTTGAATCGAGAATGTGTAATTACGGAAGGGTCGTCTATCCATGAACGAGTGGCTTCGTGCAGTCGGGTGTTTCCAGTTGCCAGCAATCGTGCTCGGAGGGTTGGGTTTTGCAGCATATTCTCGTAGACTATCTCATACATCATATTGTATTGGCACTTATGCCACTCTTGGGTCGTACGAATGTTGTCGCCAATGCGCTTTGCTTCATAAGGACATGACGTTGCTTGTATTTTCAATGCTGACTTGAAATCTCCATTTGTCAGAGCTTTTACAGCATTGAAGGCCTGCTCGACACTGTCATATGGATGTTTGTCAACAACAACATGTGTTAGACAGCGGAGAGAGTTGGGAACAGTATAGTTATCATGTATAAATCTATAGCTAGGACTGCCTGTCGTCAGGTTTCAACATGTATGATGTAATATTGATATTGGACACATTTCCCACAGGCTCACAGTAAAGAACTGTTTTTGAATGAACGTTTCAAATTGTCCCTAAAGTGTCCTTTATCACGAACAGAAACATCCAATATATCTATGCACTTAAATCATAGCCTAGGTGTAACCAAATATGCACTCTTTTTATGATCATGCCAATTCAGACAGGTACTGGCTGAGATGGCCATATATGCACCCCCAATACAGGACATAGATTCATCTTATTCTGACGCTCCTCGTCGGCCGTTTTCCTTGTTGGCCAACACCTTATTGGCATCCTTGAAGTACAAACAGCAATAGCCAATATCTAGAGGACAAATGCGATCGTCTATAGGTGAACCTTTTGTCCGTCACTTCAGTAACTGAGCTTGACGTGTTTTAACCATGAGAAAGGAACTCTTTCTATACAGTATTTATTTAATGGGACATTTTACCTTTACAGGTCAAATGATGTTACATTTAGGAAAAAAGTAGTATTCGAAAATTGTTACTTTTACATATATAGATGCATGATTATATATATATATATATATATATAGTATTACATTATCAAGTTTAACCAGATATACAACAAAGATAGGTCGCCAGGGGCTTAGCCCATGGACGTAGTTAACCCAGAATTTACAAGTTTAATTGTAGAGCTATCAGTAAGGTTTAAGTTAGTTCCGTTGTAGAATTTTCCCAAATTTCTTGTAATTACTCATATTTTGGTAACCAAAATAAGTTCCACCCAAGCAAGAATGTGACGTTATTAAAACATTGCAGCAATGTTCTGTTTAGTTCTGCTTTAGTTCTTGCTATGTTATCTTCACGGCACCCAAAACCATAAAACCTAATATTGCGATGTTACGCGTTACATTATTGTGACATTCTTCTCACATTCTTTTGCATCAAAATAACATTATGATAACATTCTGTATAAGTAAGGTCTCAGCTTCGCTCAAATGTAATGTCATCATAACACACTTTTTAAGTAAGTCTCTATCGAACCTAAAATAATGTAACTGCTACATGAAAATTTGACAAGTAACATATTGACCAAAAGAGTATGGTCACAGAACATGCCTGTTACATCGCTTGTTGCTTGGCCAGACATTCTAACCCCAGGATTTATCAAGGCAAGTGGCATGTCTTTAACCTCGCAAGTGTCCTCATTGTACCAGATTTTGCAAAATCAAGACAAGTATAGCCCTGTTTCCACTGAACGACACTTTGCTAAGGACCATGAACAACAGTTAAATATTCACTAATCTTTTGTGGTCTTTAGGAAAATCGTTCAGTGGAAACACAAAATCGTTGGTTACGACTCTGTTAGCGACTGCAAGCGACAGTAAACGACTGCAGAAATGAAAAGATTCACAAACGATCAAATATCAAACCTGTTTAATATTTTTGGACGACAGTTGCTCACGGTTTTTTACTGACTTTTCTGAGCTCTGTCATTTGAAAAAGTCGTCCAGATTGTCCAAGAATTGTTCAGATATCAGTATTTTGATCGTCCAGTAGAAACAAGAAATTATTTCTTTGTGAAAGACTAAAATGACCAACGATTTTTTTTTTTTTAAGTCGTTCATGGTCTTTTGGAACTCTCCATGAAAGTCGTTAGGTGGAAACCCGTCTTGTTCCGCTTACTTGGTCGCAAACTGTACCGTTGCAGTAAGAAGTTCAGCGAACCTGACATGGCCTGCCATCAGCGGTTTGGTCAGGGCTCCAGGGAACCCTCACCCCACACATGCACATGTAACCTGACCCTAAGGCCTGTCTGAATTAGGTCTCTTAGAGGTGGTACCCAGCCCTTTGAATCCCACATCCTGAAAGGACTTGGTGTTTGGATATTATTAACCTAATACCTACAGCCATCGTTTCTCCATTGATAGTCTTTAAGGTGCCAAATTTATTCTACAATCATATTTGGTAAGAGAGTATGAATTATATCAATCACATTAAAATGATAATAAACTATTTTATTAACAGAAGAATGATGTTGCGGTGACTTTACTTTTAAGTCTCAAGGCTAAGAGATATTTCCACGAATGCAATCTACTGCATGTCTAGTATCAGTTTCTCTCGCAGCTTGAATAATGTACCTTGCATCTAGCTTGTTAATGCCTTGGTATCAAACCTAAACAACTAACTTTACTTCATATGCACCAAGGTGAATATACCTCAAATAGTAAGCCTAATCTCAGCTGCGCGTTTCGGATGAACTACCGCCAAATATAACTCACCGATGCCGCATTAAGCTGTATCAAAGTTTCTAGGCCTCTCCACTCCCCTCACAGTCTACCTTAAGCCCCCCATTCCGCAGATAATAGGCGCGTTCTACATAGTTAACGTACGGCCAGCCCTTCAACCCCTGACATTAGAGCATGGCCGAGCCCCCCAGATCCGGCGGGACGATCCTTTAACACGATAAAAGGCGCCAAGCTGGCCGGGCTATTGAATGCCAACTTGAGGGGCTAGTCGTATCTCAGTCCCACCTTTCACACTGTAGATCCCCTCACAGGCCTCCCCCCGCGCCCTCCCGGCGTCATCGGGGTTTAAGACACCTTGGCGACTTCTTTGGATTTGACGATCTCCAATAAATTGGCCGCTTTGCTTTGAGCGGCCAGGTGAGAGGGGTCCGTGACGACCGGCCGTTCACACTCGCGTTAAGCGTATGTTCCACTAGGCGATTCTGACTATTTGGAGTTTTTGAATTTTTTGAAATTTCTCAATTATGATAAAGAAATATGAAAGGAACCCCAGCTTGCTACATATCATTTGAAAGAGAATATTACGACCTTTCTAATGGTATGTAACATGTCCAATGCAAGCAGCGACGTAACAAGCACATTCTGCAATCTTACTTTTTCGGCTAGTTTGTAACCTGTCCAATTTTCACGTAACAGTTACATTATTTTAAGTAAGGTTGAGACTTTCTAAAAAAGAATGTTATGATAACATTATATTTTAGTGAAGTTCAGACCTTACTAATAAAGGACTTATGATAATGTTATAATAAAGTGAAGAAACGTTACAAGAGTGTTACAATAATATCACAATGCGATGTCACAATGTTAGGTTCTAAAGACATTTATGGGTGCCATCAAATAACGTTACAAGAACCAAACCAGAACTAAACAGAATATTTCAATAACGTTTTAATGACGTCATATTCTTGCTTGGGATTGCATGCTACATATCATTCGAAAGGGAATATTAACACCTTTCTAATGGTATGTAACATGCATATGGTTAACCAATATTAATTCCTACTTCCGATTTTCCATTTTGATATCAGGAGTAAAATCAGCTAGTGGAATACAGCCTTAAGCCATGAGCAATAGAGGGCAGTTCCACAACGATTTGAGCAGTCTGCGAGCTACTCGCACTTACAGGTCCGGCTGATTCAACGTTGGGAGATATTTACACCCGTCAGAATGGTTATCAGATTAGACAAGAAGGAGAGGGGATTGAGTATGTTCATTGGGTGTGGTCTGAAGTGCACAAAGTCCAGAAGTCCAACTACACTGGGCAGTTGAGCCCTGCCATACTGTTTTGTCTTTTAACATCTGCTTTTCCAACCCTCTGTAGCTTTTGGTAATCTTTGTAAAATTACTCTTGATGATCCCCGATCTATTTCAGTGACGCTAGTCTGGCGAATTACAGAACAAATACATTGAGATTTCTACCAATGCTAGGCCAGAAGCATATGCCACTTCAAACAATATATCTTAGATAGGAATAGGGGATGCTAATACTGAATTGTTGTGCTGACTTAATTTAATGTTGATATTCGTTCCCCCTTATACTTTACCACTGGAGGGGGGAATCAATTGAGTGATGAGACTAGCTATAAGCTTAAGATTCTGGTTTGATTTCGACCAAAATCTAACATCGGTAGATATTTTCCGGGTGGCTGACATATTGTGTACAATATTTTTGATCCCATTGCTCACTAGGTACATCTGTTTTGGCTACCTCCTGTCGTTTTTGACTATTCCTGGTTGCTTCAACAAATATATTCGACCGGAATTAGATCATTTAACCGGTCTACCCTTTACTTTGTCAGCTGTATGTGAATAGACGACATACGATTCTTTGAATAAGTTTTGTAAAACACTCTGAACGTTCAGTTAGAACACTCTAGCAGTCCCGTGTTCAGTACCTTGGTCATGCCTCCCGCCCTAAAGTTGGACTAAGCTCCCCTCTTTGACAAGCATCCAATAGCAGGCAAATGAATCTCACCTTAATTAAAAGCCCTGCTTAGATGGCACCTTAAAGCACCTCCTGTAGCCTCCAGACATGGGGCTCATGACCTTACACATAAGGCTGACAGCCTGTGATGCTTGAAGCTCCCAATTAGTTCGCTAAATATGAAAGAGCTGATATCTCTCTTATGGCGTTGATTGTTTTCTTATATGTTGTGTCAGACTTGGATTCATGCAATTTCAGATGCCAGACAATTACAGAAGTGGAAAATACCCATCAAATAAGGCAATATAGTTTCGCAAAGTTAGTGAGTGATAATGCAGGAGTTGTAATAAGTATGAACTTTATCAAGGACACGATTCTCTGATATAATAGTGTATCATTGCTGGATTGAAAGTTAGACTGTGTTATATAAGCTGACGTAGAAATACCTGGATCTAGATTGTGGTACATGGTCAAAAGTGTTGCATGTTGTTTAAATCAAAATTTACTGTAATTTTACAGACTTACCGTGCATTTACAGGAAACCTCTCAAATATATTGAATTTACAGTAAATGCATAACTAAAATATCTAAATATTTATTAAACTACTGTTTAAAAAAAATGCAGTTACTGTTTACAGTGTATGCGTCAACCAATATTCTATGGCGATATTAGCATGTGGGGATTGGCTATGGGGGAATTGGCATGAGAAAATATCATAAATAATGCGCAATATTCAGTCAAATGTACAATTATGAGACAACTATAATTATATATATATATATATTAATAAGAAAAAAACTTCAGTTAACAATGTACCAATGAGAACCAACCGCTACCAAACCTCTGTCATCCTACCTAAGTGGCATATCATATGCGCACAATGACTTAGGGTGGCCCCCGGTGGCGCCGGGTTGAGGCTTTAGGCGTGTTCTCTTTAGGCCGGTCAATAGGCTTGGCCCTGGGGAGGTAGGCCTACTTTATAGGCGCCAGTCACTAGGGACAAGCACGTCGATGGATCAAGATGCCTCCGCCAGGGGGCACTTCCGGCGTCTCCTCCAGGGTCTGACGTTATCTGCGTCCCCGGAACCCGGGAGAGATGCATCCTGGGAGTGTCTAGAGACGCTATAATTGGTAGGATAGAGAGGCCCTGGTCTTATTCTGTGTGGTGCATGGCTTTGGTTTATTATTGTACAGAAGGATGGTTATGTGTGTTGCAGGTGTTATGTCATTAAGAATAGGACATTAAGGTCAGCGAGTGTTAGTTGGGATCCCTAGTCCAGTTTATAACTTACTAAGATAGCACCTAACAATTATGTTATTGATGGTGAGGTTGAAACCTCACTGAGTCAGAATGTTATTATAACAATTTTTTCTGAGGTTATGATGAAACCAAAACAGAACATTATAAGAGCATTCTGTTTGGGTAGAAGAATGTAACCAGAACATAGTAATAACATCACAGTGCAATGCCATGGCAGTATGTTGCAGCAAAGTAATTGGGAGTCATCAAAAGAACATAACAAGAACCAAATACAGAACCAAACAGAAACGTTGCTACAATGTTATGATAACGTCGCATCCTTGGCTGGGCCCTCACCCCCACATAACTATCTGGCATGCAAGATCACCTTTTGACAGCTAGTCTCCCTATAGTTGGGGGTCTCGATCTCTAATATGTGACATTACGGTATCATATATATGCATTGTTCTTCATATCAATGGTAATCAAATTATCAATAAATGAGACAATCGTTTGAACAAGTCACCCCTTAACACTAATCGTAGACACTAATCTTCAAGAGGCTCATTTGGACATAATATTATTGTTAGAATAAATATTAGCTCTTGCCATGTATGTGGACATACCTGAGAAATATCTGGTACGGATTCTCAACATTCATTCAGCTTTAATCTCCTTTATCAGCCCCTATAGTTTCAGACTATAGCCCAGAGTTAGTTTTCAGTGCCTGCAGAGCCCTGGGTATCTCTTCTCTCCCCTTATCTCTGTAGGCCCCTGGAGGCCCCTGGGTGGCGCCCTGACTCCTGATAGGGTGGTGTATTAAGGTGCAGACAGTGGGCATTAAGGGGCTGCACCCTGCGAGACCCACCCCCTGTCTACTGGACACTTCAGGTGGAGTCTGGTGAAAAATGCAAGAGGCCGACGTCTCAACACTTAAACGAATGGATTAAACTACTTTGACTAAATTCTTAAGACTCTTCCGTTCTCATATTGGGTCACACATAGAGGTGCTTCTGATTGGACCAATGGTTGAAGCAAATCATGCAAGAGTCAGGTGGTAAAAGAAAAATTCCTCTGATATAAGGAATTTTAAACTTTTACTAAGAAACCAAACCTGAAAGGCGTCATGTCATAGGCAGTCAGCGTTGGGTTGGACCTTGTAATGAATTTGTATCATAAGTTTGTGTAAAAAGTTTCCTTACGACTTTCAATGTGAATAGTTGTCACACAAAAGTAAACTATGGAAAGGTACTTAGGATGTCATGATCCCTCACCCCAGCCATCATGCAGTAGGCCCTATACATTATATGGAATACTTCTCAATATTGAAAATAGTAATTAGTTGTGCAAGGCATACATTTATACAGCCATGTTATTGTTTGCAAGATAAACCTAAGCCATAAGTATATCAACAATATAGGATATAGAGTTGATGCTTTTGATATAAACGCAAATAGTAATATCTTTTTTTCCGAATGTAGACAAAAAAATACCTCTGAATGTTGTTTGGGAGGACTATGGCTGTGGTCCTTGAGTGACTGGTAGTAAACGACCTCAGGTCCCGGGAGACGGCGGGGGGAGGCGGGGGGAGGCGGTCCGCCAGGCAGAAGGGCGCGGGGTCGGCCCAACCAGATGCTATCAACAATCCCCCAATGAAGACCGCCGATGGAGCTCTATTTACGGGAGATTCTATCAGGTGGACGCACCCCCTCCCGCCCATCTCCCCTTCACTTCCTCCCGTCTCCGTCCCGGCTCGCTGACGTCCATCCCAAAGTATCTCTGGCTGTTTTTAGGACTTTTGGAGACTCAATTATGGCTCTTTTCATAGTGCTTTTAGTAGTGTGTAGGAGTAAACAATACCATATTCGTTGTTGTTTTCTATATAAAATATGTTAAGACGAATCGAGTTATGTTGTTATCATCTCAGATTAATAAAAAAAAAGATGAGTAAGAAATCTGACAAGCGAATATTCACATTTATGAAATCCTAAGATCCGTGGAGGTAACTATTTTGAAGGCCATTGTTAAATTCAAATTCTGCATTGGTCTTTTTAATTATAGATGTTGTACAAATGACGTCACAAAAGCCAGAAAGGGACTGGCGCCATATTGGTGATCATTTGAAAATGCTTATTATTTTACATTTCACGAACACCTAGATCAGTTATTATTATTAAATTTGTCTAAAAAGATTGTTAGATGTCGTCATGAATAACTTGTATTATATACGCTCATGATTTCTTAATTTATGTATTAGATACTTGGTAAGGGGCGCACATGGTGATCACCAAAAAGTGGTCACTTGACCACGTCTGCACAAGATCTATATAACTTGATGATGAAGCAGCGATTCATTGTAGAATAGAAGGCCTCGTACATAAGAATTTATTGACATACTGGGTATTAAACTTGGACAAGGTCATCTCTAGATAAGGCAGAAAAGAAATCAGCTATTTTATTTCCTTCAAATGAAATTGTATGGAATCATGCTTGTGGTTTGAATAAAAAAAAACTATGAATCTTTCTGATTTAAAACAATTTTTCATTCGTAAAGTGTCTCCGTGAAATCAGCTGCTGATGTTCCAAAGAAAGAGAAAAGTTGACAAGTCCATTGTAACTATTAGGAAAATGAAAACAAATTGTTTTTATAAAAATATTTCATTTTCTTTTTATTCTATAGGTAAGTTTGGCTGCGCTGATACACTTCCGAACACCTTCCAGTTTTTGGACAAATTACAAGCTGATGAGGTAGGTATTGTTACCTAGACTGGTTCACGGAGAAATCTTAGATTTTGGAGACGAGATGATATCTCGTAACAATTGTATTCATGCGTTTTTGTAACAATAATTGGATGCACAGATAAGGCCATAGTCCCTGCTCAAGTGAAGACTGAACAGAACGAATAGAAGTTTGAATATGAAAAAGACCTGTACGCAATCATTTCAAAACTAACAAAACTAACAAAAACATTAATTCACACTAGGAACTGTATTTCCACTGGCAATCGTTATTTGGCGATATCCTGCTTTTGTCTTCTCTCTTTTCAACTGTTTTGTGCTGAACATTTTTAGCAATGACATACGGATTGTTATGCCTTTTGTTTTATAAAAAGCACGTATCTTAGCTTAAAAATTATTTCTTAAAAGAACCCATCTGGATAACTGGTTTGAAATATGACGAATTGATTTAAGTAATATCATACACACATAACTAAAGAAAGGAAATGGTAGAAGCAGACGGTCACAGTGCTCCTTGACTGGGTTTCCTTACTTAATGGGTATTTTCCAGGATTGTTATTGTCTAGCATCCGAAATTGCATACATTTAGACCTGTCCACTTTGCCAGCTAGCCCACCCCTTATTTCTATGATATCAACATTTGCAGAAAAATGTTCATCATACTTGGTTCACAGTAATTTTCCTGGTAGTATTACCCAAAACTAGCTTTTACTTTTGATATGATGTTAAATATGTAGCTGTAGGACTGGAAAGCAAAAATGGAATTTTCCCATAGGGAACAGTGTTAAACTTCAGTTTAAGTTAAAGCCCTTCAGCTTTGCCCACAATGTCCAACCCTAAAACCACAAAAACATACCTTATTTTGGTTCACCTGAAATGGAGGTAATTACCTTATTGAGAGAAAATAATATTCATCCTCATTTATCAACACCTTATTGACTTAGAAAACACAAGTACTAACTCATTCAGTCAGATTTGTGTCAGTGGCTGACTTTGCAAAAACTGCAATTATGTCTGACCTCTGTATCATGCCAGCAATACATATAGTGGGCATGTCTATTATGACGTATAACAAAACTATTAATAATGCAAAAGAGCTTTGAGTTTTTATAAACCGTAGCACTTTAATTCCCACTTTGGATATACCTCGGGGTTGGACAAGGGTTGGACAAGGTTTGGACAAAATAACCATATAAGCCATCCAATTGCCTTCTAGAGTTGTGGTTAAAGAAATAGGCAACAATAATTGTATTTTTCTAAATTCCCAAGTGCTGCTTAGATTAGAATTTCTTAAATTTTATCAAGTGACATACTTACAAGTTTGCCAGCCAATCAAAATGCTGTATTTCAGGGCAAAACAGGGTTGGACATAACAGGCTGGGCTGACAGGCTTTAACATTGGTTACTATTTGGAAAAGGCCAATATAATTATAAAGCTGCATTCTACAAATATTAGAGGCAATCTCTCATCCAAATCATTTCGTTTAATTTTGTATTATGCATTTATCTTTAGGAAATAAGCATGGAGACAATTTGGAAAATATTTCATGGTAAATTTTAATGTTGGTATAAATTAGCATTGGCTTATTTGGAGATGCATATATATATATATATATATATATATATATATATATATATATATATATATATAGGCCTATGTGGTCACAGTTATTTCAGGACCAACTAAGCCGTTGTTTGTTCAGAGGCGTTCCTCCTATCCCTAACAATACATCTAC
Organism: Lepidonotus clava; assembly: GCA_936440205.1. NCBI lineage: Eukaryota > Metazoa > Annelida > Polychaeta > Phyllodocida > Polynoidae > Lepidonotus > Lepidonotus clava. The sequence continues at coordinate 9,808,881 of OW387142.1, read as the reverse complement.
CTCCCATCAAATACGTCATTATGTGTTTGGCCCTGCGGCGACCTGGGGTTAAGAGACAGTTAAAAGATGCCCGCCCTAATTTGAGATGGATAGTGGGGTGTTTGGGTGGGGTGGTCGGGGCTGGTGACGGCGGCTGAGGGATGGCACCTCTAATCTCATCTCTCTGCCCCCCGGCCACCACCCCGGTCAGCCACCACCGGGGGGCGCCACGTGTAAGGCCGTAGTTTCGTATTTGACTAACGCCCATATTTTCGTAAATAATTTTGGTTATTTAGGGTTTCTTTTACTAGTGTCATGATTAGAGATTTTGTCCCTGACAAATGGTATTTTAGATCACATAATCCTTCTTGGGGTTGCCAGGTGTAAGGCGAGTTTCGTATGTTACCAGTGGCCATATTTTTTGTAAACGATAGGGTTATTTTATAGAGATTCTTTTTACTAGTGTCACGATTAGAGATATTGTCCATGACAAATAGGATTTTCGGCCAAATAATCCTTCTTGGATAATATTGCGCAATAACATAATTTTTAAAAAAAAAGACAGAATGGCTAGTGACCATAGGGCCTTCTTTTAATGTAACTTATGCGCACTTTAGCCAAAGAGGGGGAGTCTGAAAATATGCGTACGTACTAAGTAGAAGGCCACTATGGTAAAGTATATATCTGAAAACGCTAACGGAATCCGAATAAAATGTATTGAGATCATTCAGGGACTACTCAGATTTATTCATGACCCCTTCAGGTTACATAGAATCCCTTCATATTGTAGCCTGAGTAGAGTCGTAACCCATTGACATTTAAATCAGACGAGTTCTATACCTTTCTTTCTAACCCTGCCTTGAAAGACTCATTTTACTTTAATATCCGGGCAAAGATCGAATCTGTACCAAAAGATGTTTTAGTGAGACACAATGAATGCGTATGTCAAAGGTTTTTTGGGATTAGAAGACACAGTAAATCAACTTCGTCAATATTCGAAAGGAAAGTAAGGAAATGAACACAGACATATTGAATTCTACTAATTGACGAACTCCGTCCCTTATGAAAAAGGTCTATACTTAGCTCCACACTTATGTAAAAGGTCTATACTTGTCGCCACACTAATGAAAAAGGTCAACGCTTGGCGCCCCCTTGGACATCAGCTAAAATCACATTATTAATTACACCCTCAGCAACACTCGCCGATATCTGGTCAGGCTACTTTCCCGGCCACTAATTCACTTGTGAGATTTTATACCTTCATTTCACGGCCCATTTCACGGCCAGATTTCACGGGTCAGTGACGTCCTGAGAGGGGGGAGGGGCCAGTGTACTTAGGGCGTGAGGGGGAAATGAGAGAACTCCCTAGGAGACAAGAGAGTCAGAATCACAGGCCACTGAGTCGGGTCATTAAAGGTCATTTAGGCCTGATGTGCCTTAATCTGAATAGTAAATTATCCTTCTAGGCGGGATGTCCACCTTGAGGATACTTGAACCAGGGGGACCAGATAATGGCATCTGTCGGCTCTTTCTACTTACAAAGGGAAACCTGAAACTGACGGATCCCCAGTGGTTGTGAGTCTCTGATGCTTGATCTATCTACACGTCAGGCTTTTCTTTTGGGTTTCAATAATTTGCTTCTGTAATTGACTAAACTTCCTTCAGCATAAGTGACTGTTTCCTGTGGAATATGTCCACTTCGGATGATACAGTGAAACTTTTTACCCCGGTGAAGCAGGTTTTCCTCCTTACTTAAACCATTTTTACTATTGACTTAAAGGGAGTCAAAAGCAATAAAAGTTCAAAGTTTTGCAAATTCTATTTACTTTGGAAATAAATTCTATGGCCATAACTTTGGTCAATAGTAAAATATGGACCATGAAAAATGGTTGAATCTTCATAAAATACTTTCAAACTTGTCCCCGTTCAATTTTGGTGACAAACCAAAATAGGTTTGTTTACAAACGTATTGCAGTCTAAAAACAGAAATGTCATGGGTTTGCCGGAATTCAATTAAAGTGAAGTTAAAGTTAATTTTCATGGTTCATACTATACCAATTACTGAAGTTAATGTATTTTTTTTAGTTATTTTATTTTGCAAAATGTTTGACAAATTTTAACAGAACATTGGTTTTCGCTCCCTTTAAAATACCAATGTCTTACTTAGCCTGACTGAATTTATGATGATTATGGTGAAGCCCCACTCGCCCTGGTGAACGTGGTTTGTCGTAGGCCTCTGCGATCTGTGAACATTGGCAACGTTGGGTTATCGTAGCCCTCTGAGACCTGATTTCTTGCGAAATTATTCAACATGTTTAATATTTTCATAGAGAACCTGTGCGATTCTACATGTGAAAATCATCGCCTTGTTTCTCATTAGAGTGAATGCTGTTTGTTCAATTTCGCTGGCCTACGATAATTTTATCGCAACTACAGTCATTTGCAGATGGCTCTCTGTGATAGAAACATCGACCAGGGCGAATGGGGCTTTATATAAATATAGAAAACAAGTATCAAGTTTGAGAAATCAAAATTATTGTAGAACCTGATAATCTCCTAATGAGAAGACCCCATCAGTGCATGAGAGGCCCTCTCACAGAGGGCGGGGACGTATCAATACCTGATTAATTGACCCCCCTACAGATGGCGCTCATTACCAGGCCCACCCACGTGTCAGAGGTCAGGGGTCAAATGTCACAATGTGCTCCCATTGTGCGCCCATTGTGTGCGCCGGGTGTGATAATCTGATAATGCCTGGTGATCATGGCCCGCCCACCCCGCTCCCCCTAGGGTGACCCCCATAGATATAGCGTATTTAATCCGATTAAGGAGTTAGTGAAAGGTGACGGGATTATTCTCCCAGAAATTGGGGAAACAATAGTTCTAAAGGAGGGACATAGACTAATTTTTGAGTTGATACTCTGAATTCTGTTTTAGTTGTATCCCGATGCAGAATAGACATTATAATTATACACATATATATATATGTTCGTAGCCTAGAATAAAAGGTTTCATTAATTTGAGCCTCGAATAAAAGAAGGTAACATTTATTTGACCATGTACGATGTACTATGGGCATGTACTTGATTTTGTCATATTTTGTAAAATAACCCTTCAGCCCCAATCGACGCGTATGAAAATTTTCCGCAGCATGCATGCAATCGATTCGTGTTGGTAATTTCCATATAACTCTGGACTTCTAGTCTAGGATATAATGCCAGCGAGTAGAATATGATGCCTTGAGAAGGATAGAAACTGGACTTGACATTAAACCTGAGCACGGATGCAGGTATAATGTACTAGCTATGTATATATCTAAAATACTGCCACATTCTGTATATATAATATGAAAAATCTGGCCATTTGGTCGTGAACCAGAGACATACATTACATTAGTACATAACCAACGGGTCTAACAGTATTTTCACCATTTGAATCAAGGTAATCATGCGTGTTAAATACAATTTACATCTCCAAGTTCTGATAGATATGCAGATGTATACTTAAACAAGAATTTACGCAACTTTACAGCAAAAGTTTATTATCATCTTTACCAGTTCATGCAGCACAAGAAGTCAAATCTTCCACTGAGATATTATAGGCAGTTCAACACACACTGTGTTTGTAAGAAATTGTTGATTCAAATGAATTGTTAAGGTTTTAAGTTGTGGGCCACCCGATCTAGATACGGTGCCGGGATTCAATAGAAGAGATGGGACAAGGGGTATCATTTAACACTTAAACAGCACATACTTGAATTTCATTATTATGCAACAACACCATAACGTTACATGTATTTGTATGTGACAATGGTAATATCGCCTAGTACCTAGGAATCAAATGATTAACACACAAAACGGCAGAAGTCAGAGCTAATCCAAAAATCATAACTTTTCATCCTAGCTTTGTTTCCTCCTTCACATCTGTGTTGTCCCCGTGGTAGATTTAAGAACAAACTACTAGCAATCAGCCGGTTTCACAGAACAGCCGGTTAATTTTCTGTCATTATTTCATTAGCTTTCGTTAGGAGTGGAAGGAATCGGGAGATGAAACAATCATCAGATTATAGGTATAATCTGATTTAGCAGAGAAAGGGCTTACATGGGATCGGGAGAATCAATGGTGTAGTAATCGATGGCCCTCAGGCTAAGGCCCTCAGGCTTGGGGCGTACAGGGAGTGTAGTAAGGGGGAGGGGGTGTTGTAGTTTGTATGCCCTTGGGGACCATGGGATCGGCCATATCCTGATTCTCAATCAAGTCATCTGACTGAGAGGGATGAGGGGTGATGCCAACAAAGAGAATGCAGAAATGTAAGCGGAATTTACAGATTTTCGAAGGCAAGAAATTGTATATTTGTTGCATATTTATATTGCTAATTGAAAAAGGTGAAGCACAGACCTAGATGCATGTTGATCACTCCAACAGGAGCTACAGCCGGATATCTATGAGGGGCAGTCAATCCCTGAGACCTTGGTGTCCGATATTCGCTGTGAGTGAGTGATGTATGTTTTACGCCATACTGACAGCCAGGGTCATTTTCACAGCAAAACGTTATGATGAATTCGGACTGTTCAGACGCATTTTGACTTGATCAGACTTTGGTGGAATAGTTGTGAGATAGGGGGACAGGGCAGGCAAACAACAGGGGAGCAAAACCTGAAAATCATTTTTGCTGTACCTCATCCCTTAGTAAACTCAGACACCAAAACCTGGAATTGAACCCAATGAACCACTTGTTAGTGCTAGGTGCCCCCTATCATCACCTTTTACGATGGCTACTAGGGGCCTATATATTCTTCCCAGAAGCAGAAGCCACAGCCTGGTGCCCCCACGAGGGACCTCAGGGAAGTTTCGGTATATAGCACTAACTATACAGTGACCAAATAATGGACCCTCTTAACCTATCTTCAGCTAGAACTAACACCGGTAAAACAGTATAGGAATAAATTGACGGCCTCAGTTAAATATTATAATAAAAACATGAAAATAAGACATATCTAACATAATACCGAGCTTGGACCAATTTTGAAGATCCACACTTTGCGCTTCATACTGATTTGGCGGGAGTCCGGCCGCAGTGGATCACCTGAAAAGGCCACCTGTGTAATACATAATAGAGCGGTTGGCTCACTACTCCTTACCACACCAATAATAAATGAGTCCATCGGACCGCCATTTAAGGCCGTCGATACCACCTGTGGGAATGATATTTGTAACAGATAACACTATCACTTATTCATAACACCAACTCGCCGCAGATGATCCAGATTATCATTAGCTCGGCAAAATAAGTCGATCTTTATCACTGTTATTGGGTATCATTATTGGTTTTCAATTAGGCATAATCTCTATTTTAGGTTAAAAAATAAACTCCAAAGCAGTGTTTCAATAAACCCATGTCGTCAGATTGCTGCTTGAAAAAAACACCTGTATTGTTTTAAACCCATTTATTATATTGTTCGTGGATTAAATACGATGCGTTGAGGGGAGCATATCGAACACTTCCGGCATTAAATAGGATGCGCTGAGGGGAGCAAATCGAACACTTCGTGGACACTCCTAACTTGACACCTGGTTCATATTGCATTTCAGGAAAGCAAAATTTGACAGTTCGCCTCTCACAACTGACATTATATTGAAATCCAGATATGACATGTGCCCTTGACACTGACACCTATGATCATTGTGTGATGGATGAATTGCCCTATATTTGGTAAATTAGGTTCTCATTTTATAACTACTACCTCTCGACCTGAATGCCCAGAGAGCTTCCACCTTTTCGGGATGTCCACTATAATGTGGCTTGCAACGTCCAAATCATACCTTAATTCCGTACACTTGGGCTAGTTTCTCCCAAACCACATTTAAATTTAAGTTAAAAGTCCAATTGGCGATTCTAACTGCAGTAATTTGGCAATCTATAAACTTTATCTAGTAATACAGCAAAAATTAATGACGCGCACCTTAACTATCATTTGACAGAAAAAAAAGTCAAACAGGGCGAAGCTAGCTACAAAATTGAGAATATGCAAGTTGTACATATGGCCTTGCATGTTTTAAGCAAACTAAGCTGGTGTTGAGCATCCATGTACACTCAACTATCCAAATGCTAACAAAATATAAAGGTTCTACGATATTGTGCACAATCCAATGGAATATACTTGGTGTCCCATACCTTTAACCATTGATTCATTGGCCACCACACCCCTTCCCCCCTCACTGTCGTGGGAGGCCGTGATGCGACTAATATCTCCATCAATTGACTATCAGGGGGCGTTGTGTCGGCGGGTTTGGCACCCGTTTGGAGAGTAGCTCAGGGCTAAGTGGGACAATTCGGGGCGAGGCTACACTTTAGAGCTGCTCGGATTGGGAGGAAACGGTGACCAGTTTGGGGTGTTGTACTGTAATACTAGGAGTAGAGGGCGAGGGATGACTTGGAATTGGGCGAGGGGTGACTTGGGTATATTGGACTAGGAGGAAACCATGGCCGGGTTGGGTGTGGGTACTGTGCCGAGAGACCGAGGGAGGGGTAGTTCTAGTTGTAAAGGGTGAGGGTTACTTGGAGTTGTTCGGAGCTGCTCGGAGCTGCTCGGTTTAGGAGGATACGCTGGCCGGTAAAGCCAGTGGGTATTGTACCAAGAAACCAGGGGGAGGGTAGTACAAGAAGAAGAAGGTGAGGGGTTACTCAGAGCTGCTCGGAGCTGCTCGGAGTGTGGCAGAAAGACCTGTGAAGGTATATGTCACAGCAGGCAAGTGACACTGGGACACACGCACGAATGTTTACACTCTTCTGCAATGGGGTAGAACGTGAACCATTACTATCGAGTATAAGGTGATACATGTGATAAGCTGAACAGCATATGGCTTCAAAAATCAAAACATGGCTTACTAGTAACACCCTCCCTAAATTTCGTTTTTCAAATTACGCATCTAATCATGTCTGATACTATCCCTCCATACTATCACTTTACGACCTCCCCCGCCTCCTCCAGTGTATTAAAAGCCCGTGTTGGTCAGGGGGACGGCTGGAGACAATGGGGGTAATCTGGGGAGGGCTCGGGGCGGAGAGTGATGGGGGCGTCTGACTGGAATAGGACTGAGGCGTTGACATTCCGCTCGGAGATTGTAGAGCGGGTGGAGGCGAGGGATATAATGAAGATACAGGGGGAGGGGTGATAAGGAGAGGGGGGGGGAGGGGGGTTAGGTGGGGTGGGGGTATGAATCCGAAAAGTTTGGAGAAACTCGTCAAGGAAAGCCTCCAACGACCGCGACGGCTATTCTGCACGGTATTAGGCTTACCACTTCCATCAGGGCTATTGTTGCTGCTGATCTACGGCGCGATTTTTGGTCGATTTTGGAATAATGATTATCCTTATAATATTATGATATGTTATTCCTTAACTACTCTTCAATTGCTATGATGTCAGGTGACTGTTCACCCTCAAATATATTTCTAAATATATGAAAAATTGAAGAAAAGAAAATCGGTTGGCGTTTTGTCACATCATGAATCATATGCTTAACACTCTCAGGGAGGTTTTACTGGATACCTCGTGACCTGCTGCTGCAATGTGCATGATTCATGTAAGCTTAATTATCAATCGCACGATGTACTTTATGATTTGGGGCTGTTGGGGTACTACCGACATACCTTCTTTACCTATAGAGAAGAAAACCTGTTGATGTATTTAGGTGTGAAGTAGGAGGATGAGTAGTATAGGAAAAGGGGGGTCAGTGATGGCCCAAGGTATCACACAAATTGAAAGACGACAGTTGATCAGAATAACGTCTTTTATTCATATATGAAGTGACATAACATGATAATTAACATAACAAGTAATTCTACACAAGATTACAAGTTTAAATGAAGTTAGAAAACGGTTGAACATAACAATTATTGATCAGTTCTTCAAAAAGACATAACATCTCCGACTGATTTCCCTTGAGGACATGAAACCTATAAAGTTGAGGAGATAATGTTCAATAACCTGCAATGTACAAGCCTCCTGTCCTCAAGGCTTATGTTTGTAAGTAGTTTGCTAGTGTTAATTATAAGTCAAGTATCTTGTATCATGTCCGGTATCTAGTATCTATTTCACTTCCTGGAGTGTCTGATGAAAGGCGAGGACGGCCGATGTCTCATTATCTTTTACAACCTTCACACTTTATGCATACTCCCACGCCCGTCTAACTGTTTTCTGAGTTTATCTTCTTATGTTGCTATTAGCTCAACAGCTGTCAGAAGCAACTTAATCACTTCCTACTAGATGAGCTTTTGTAAAACTGTTGATATCAGCCTTTTTACTGTAGCCTTAGTGAAAATGATTAGATTGTTTAATGTGAACTTAAATGGTTAAGGAACTTGATAAATCTATCAATCAGGTATTAAAGCAGCAATTTCGGCTAAATAATAGCACAATATGCACTCAATTTATCTGTAGCTGGTACCAAACGATATCCTGTTGCTTAATTGTCTATTTCATAATATCGAAACGCTAAACACTTCTAACATGTTCATGAACAAACTGTTTGGTATTAATTCAGGAAGACTTTTTTTTTAATATGCCAAACCCAAGGTTGGTGCTGTGCAATACCTGTGGCCCATTGCAGAATGACCGATCATAACAACGACAATTTTTCAGATCACTTTAAGAACATGTGTTGTTATGATATCTTTATTGTGATATGCCTGTATCTTTTTGTTCCTACTGTATCAAATTGAATTCTGTAACTTAATATATGGAGGGACACTGTCGGACTATATCCTGTAAGATATACGGCCCATTAACAGCATTCTCAATATAGGGTTATTTTTAGGGTGAAAAATGGCCAACAACGATCAAAGTGGACAGCAAATGCGTTGGTTGTTACAAATGCATTCGTTGTTACAAAATTCATTGTGCAACGGGCCACTGATAAGCCTCCATTGAAGACACCTCCCTGTCATGTACCCCTGTTTTATTTTCCTTTGAACAAATTCAGTTTTTGGCAAAAGTTTGACATAAACCTAATCTGTAGATCAACTATTATTATAAAATGACGAGTGTGGCATGCGCAGTCAGAGTCATACACTTGTGATGAATGTCTATTCATCAAATGGTAAAGACCGAAATATGAAAAGTAAGATAATACGACAAAGTAAAGTATGTTTTGTAACAGGCCCGAAAAGGCCCGAAATTGTAAAACCCAAAAGGCCCGGAAAAGGCCCGAAATTGTAAAAGCCCGAAACCCGAAAGTCCCGAGAAATATGTAAACTGGAAGTGATAAAGTAAACCGGAAGTGACGTCATTTGTAACCACGTGATCAAAGACAGCCAATCAGGGCTGACCACTAGACTATAAAAGGGGCGGTGAGGCCCGAGAATAAATGAGTTCCTTTACAGTTCTCCTTGTGTCAACATGTGTCTTCTTCCTTTGGTAACCGATAAGAGGATCCAATACGAGCTAATTAACTAGAAGGTTAAGTAAAACAGTAGAAGTTCGAAGAAACTAGGCGAAACTTAGGACGGGACCCGAAGGCCCGAAGGACCGAAACGGGGCACGAAGGCCCGAAACTGGCCCAGATGGAGTCCCAGAAACGAAGGCCCGGAATGGCACGAGGGCCCGAAATAGGGGACGAAAACCCTGGATCCGGGGGAACGACGGCGCGACCGGCTCGGCCCCACGCTACCAAACAATAGGCGACCGTCGGCCCGACATCCCCGCGGACCGAGACCGAGGGTGGACCGTCCGCAGGAGATCTCGAAGAGAGTACCGGCACTAGAGAGATAGAAACGGCTTCCTCCTGCCCCCTACCACTTTTCCTCCCCCGCAGTCCTCTGCCCGTCAACGGAAGTGCCCCGCCCGGTGGCTGGGGCCCCTCGTTCCAGCCCCGCTGATGCACCCCTTCCCCGTCGACGAATACCGATTTCCCGATCGATCTGCTCAAACCCCCCTCGTGCGCGAGGCACGACTCTAAATATCACATATCTCGGTTTCTTGCCCGGATTCCCCGTCCGTCTGAGATCCGAAACAATCCCCACATCCCTCTGTTGTAGAAATCGGAAACCCCGAACTACCGAGGAACGTCACACACTCAATTGTGTATTATTTCCAACGGTAAAACGTTACAGATAAAGTATGTTACAGACAAAGACAGATCCACACGTTTAATTGACACAGACAGAGTACCAATATCATATAAGCTCGGGCTGACGTGTGCGACACCTTGCCCTTGACCTGCCCTCCCTCTGGGCCCTCCCCACCCCTCCCCACCCCTCCCCCTCCACAACCTGTCTCCCAATCCCTCCAATACCCTCCCCCTCCCCCCTTCCCAACCCTCCCTCCTCTCCTTCCCCTCCCTCCCCTCCCTCCCCTCCTTCCCCTCCCTCTCCTCCCTCCCCTCCTCCCTTACCCTCTCCCTACCCTCCCTACCCTTCCTCCCCACTATCCCTACCCCTGCCTCCCCCTCTCCCAAAACCTCCTTCCACCCTCCCTTGTCTACCCCCCTACCCCCCCCCTCCACCTCCCCCCCTCCCCAGAGCCCCTCCTGAGTTTCTCCAGACGCCTGCCCCCTGGCCCAGCGAGGTGCTCCCTGCGCCGAGCAGCTCAAACAAAGGTTGACCCCGAGGTGAGCTGCTCGCGAGCTGCTCTCCCCCCCCCCCCGAGTTCCCAACCCGCCAGCACCTCCCACCTCCCACCAGCTGTCTTTCATCTCCGGTGATAACCACAAGTGATAGGTTACTCCACCAAGGCGCTGGCGAGTGTCTCAGGGGCTTTATTCTGTACTTTTTTCCCCTTTGTCTTCCCACTACTTGGTGATCTAGGGGTTGTTGGTGTACACTTGTAGAATATCACAGAGATGGGTATAAGATATGACTGGGAGACAGTGCTTAACGTCAACGCTTGTCAGGAAAGTTTTTTATTTTCCGCCTTTGTATCGACTCAGCCTGTGGCGGGGTTACATAGTAACCATACATAGTGATGCATGGTCCGGATATTCTGTACCATGAATACTCTGTTTTCATCAAATAAAAGATTTGTGTATTACATGCCATTTTACATATATTGATACTAGCCAATTCAATTATCTTATAGAAACAAAAGGTTTAGTTATCACACCCACATAACCCCGAAATTTCTAGATATTGTGCAGTTTCTTCACTTTTTCCAGTACTTTTATTCGCAATCAAACCAATCTACTTTCATCTGGAGAGGTGTAAAAATAAATGTTCTTTGACACCACAAAGTCTTTTGTTTTTCAGAGCTATAATCTAAAGATAGAACTATGATATTTCTTTTCGAAGATTCATTCCGCTTAACTAGCAAGAGCATGGAAGAGTGACATATGATTCACTGACATAGTTCGTATGTTTCTGTTGACTATCACCATATACAAAATAAACATATACCAAACAAATAAACAAAAACAATCCTCCACAAAACTAGCCTAATATCTATACCCTATACACAGGTCGTGTGCAGTGTGACAGTAGCGGGTCGGGGGTATTGGTATTCGCCCAGGGACCCCCTTCGCCCCACACCTGAGCCGAAAGCTAAGCCCGCTCTCTCCCCTCCTCCTCTCCCCTCCTCCTCCCCCACCGTCCTCTCCCAGGTGTCAGCGTCCAATCAACGCCCGCGTCCCACCGCCCCACCTGGCGGCCGGCGGGGGAGACGCCGCGTCCCATGTATTAATCAGGGGGGTGGGGGGTGGGGGGGTAGGAGGTAAAGGGAGTGGTGGATTATAGCGGGACGTGGTGTAGGGTGGCCGGGCTGAGGTAAAATGTGAGGTAGGGTGATGGTCCTTCTGCCTGTTGCCCCTTGCTTACGCGCACTGCCTGTTGTCGGCTATGTCACTGCCCTTTAGTATCTGCTATAAATACTTGCCTGTTATTTATTATTGCCTGACACCTATTTCTGCTTAGGCTTGTTGCTATTCCTGGCTGCTGATCCTTGGTTCTTGTTGCCCATTAATGACTGTTTCTCAAGACTGCCTGTTGCTTTTGCTGTCTACTGCCCTTTAGTGTCTATAGACCATAAATGTCTGCTGCCCTTACCTGTAGCCTGATGTGTGCTGCATCGAATCCCCCTTGCTGCCTGCAGAAGTGTCCCTCTCTGTCCCTTATTGCCTGCTACACCTTGCTTCTTTTTGTTCATTACTATAGTCGTTGTTATTTACCTTGTAACGTCTGGAAGATCAGACTATTCTGATAAAAAATCATCAAAAAAACAAAAAATCCCTCTATTATTCATCGGAATACGTGTTTCCTGCCCCTTCTTGCCTGTTGCCCCTTACTTTTTTGTCTCTTATTTTTGTACAATGATGTGATATCGAAAAATGTTTATCTATATCTGCGCCAAGCCATCGGAGTTAAATGAAAGTCATGCTGATATGCGTGAAAGGTCTCAAGACCCAAACCCACTAGGTGATTTTACGAGTGATGGGCGACGGGCAACTGGGAGAATTGGTCGATTGTTATGAATACCTGTTGGTACAGTACATTGAAATGTGCATGTTTGACCTGAATTGGTGCCCAAATCGGCTGATTATTGGGGTATGATCGGCCGATTTTAGCACCAATCAGTCGGCCGACTTGGTCAAAATCGCCTAGTGGGTATAGTGGTTTGGCGTTAACAGCAGTTTAAGCGACTCCAATATAATGTTATTTTCCATAGTAATTTTCAGCCTAATTCACCCTTTTAAGAGGTTCGGGAAAATCCAAATTCAAAATGCCCCTCCCGTGTTTGCGGAAACTTTCTGTTATTGGTAAACAAGGCACCCTCGAGTGAGTAGTAGAGAGAAATGCGTCCCTGCATCAGCTGCCTACCAGAGCCGGCTCCCTAAAACGTACACAAGGTTTCAGAGTATGGCTCAAGCTATTCACTTCATGCTATCAAAGGATAATATGTGATGTGATAATTGAAAATATGTAACTGATGTTTTTTCCCCCAATTCCTGTGTGTATAAGTTCTACCATTAGAAAATTAATTTTCTTGGAAATATACTCAATACTAATGAAATATGCAAATGAGATTACTTTTACTTAGTTTTTTGTACATGTATCCTAAGTTATACATTTGGCACCCCAATTTAGTCGGGTGTGATCCTGATGTCCTAACCTAGAAACCTATTGCATAACAGGTTCTTAAATCAAAAAGAGTCCATGCTAGGATTTAGGTGGTGATTCCCACCTAAAATGGTTGCTGGTAAACAGTCCTAGTTCGAGCAACTAGCGGATTTAAACATAACTACAGTCTAGGACGGTCGCTCTGTGTATTACAGTCAACATTAGGCACCCCATAGCTGGGTGTGACCCTGACGGTCCCTCTTTGTGTACTACAACTACATGGCTATGTCGTCAGGGTAACGACCTGACCTTAACACGAGCACCGCTTAACTACAGCAGCACCGTGAGTAGAATAATTAGCATTTAACCCCCAGCAGGGACAGATGGGCACGGTGTGACAGTATGTGAAGTAGGTTTACAGTGTACCAGAGCTGTATGCGGTCACACCGTACTCATGCCGCCAATGAAACTTCCTATTGCTTATTATGAGTTTACCATCCATGCATATATGTTACTGCCTTGTATAGAATACAATGCTAATAAGAGTTAGTTCTAGACTAAAGGTTTTATGTAGCAATGACACAGAGAGGGTAATACCCTAAGTGTTGCAATCCTAAGAGGGTGATACGGAAACTAGTTATTGTAGAAGAAAATCCACTTGTGATGTCAGTCTAGGCTTTATAAATTCTCAAACTCTGCAATCGTACGCGTGTTTCTTATAAGCAGTATTTTCCATACAACATAATTATTTTCGTTTAGTAGGGATACTTTTGCCATGAAAATTAACAAGAGTTGAAAGACAATGCAAGGAACAAAACACAGGTGCCATGCTGTTTTCTTAACTTAATCAACAGGAGAAAAAAAAATCCATGCGTTCATTGTAGATGTATAGTGTTGCCCAACACATCTGATACATTCCTAAACCATTCCCGGATGTGGTTCCTTGTAGCGCGGCCTTATTATCGACCTTGTAATGGCGAAGGCAGAGATACAGAATACTTTTAACTCAGTAAATCAATTATCGTCTACCTTTAATCAACATCTACCTGTTTGTTTACAGCTGCTATACAGGAACTGGGTAGACGTATAGTATAGGCCTGTATCTTACCTTATACATAATAGCTGCATCATATGGGCGTTTGCACGCACTAGTGCTGAAGGTAACGCCATGTTATCTTATCTTAATTTATACAGTTTATATGATAAACGATAAGTACACCTTGATTCAAGGCTGTCAATTGGGCATATATAATTACTGTTTTATAACTTATAAGATTTACTACACTGTAGTCCAGAATGATAAAACAATTGTGTCATTTGAAGTACTGCTTACATGTTTTATTATGGTTGGGTCTCTAGTAGCAAGGACTCGAGGTGATAAGGCATTCACATGCTTCTTAAATGACATTAATATTTAAATTACATTTATATACAACCCACACAATCAGAAATATTATGTTACATTCTCACCCCAATGCATTTACTTCTAGAATACATATATACCCCCAATATTTCCCACTAACAATACCAGTTCCCTTTCCGTCCTAACCCATCCCGCCCCGCCCCCTCCCCCTATACCCCCTCTGTCTGGGGACCAGAGCCCCCTGTCCCCCGGTGATGCTTGAGTGGCTGTGCACCCAGCAAACAAAGCCTGGCAGCTTTCAAGTTGTGACTCCAGGGTCGGTCCTCCATGTCGTCGCTGCGTGGACGCGGCGGCGTTAAATTGATTTAGGAAGCCGGCGCAGAACTTTGAAACCACCGCCATTTGCCTTGCCGTCGAGGGGAGTTTTTTTTTACTTCCTTCCTTTGGGAGGAAAGCAGGGCGGTGGGCTCTTATAGAGACGGAAGGGTAGGCCTATGTGTATGTGGGATGGGCAATTGGTAGGGGAGTTAGGCAATAGATGCCTTGTAAATAGGGTACCTTTTTATGTATAAATCTTTCAGTGACGCAACCTGAAAGGGGGAAGATCTAGGGGTTGGTGGGGCGGGGGGGGGGAGGTCCAGAGGGTCAGGACCTCCTCCCTTCTAGCGGGTATTAAGAACACCCAAACAAGGAAAAGTTTTGAGTGCATTTGCACAAATTTATGCACAACATTGAATTCACGCAAACGCAGTTCCAAATTGTCTTGTATTCTATGCACCTGCAGGCTAATTTGGGCGTATTTTGTAGACAAAAACAGGGAAAAACCAATATAAATAGAGTATCTTACGGCAATCTAAAAATAATGCAATAAAGATATTTTCCTAAAAACTTCAGAAATTGAAATACATACAGTTCTACCTTTTTATTATTTCAAACAAAGAAAAATGTCATAGATGAATAATTATGATAAGCTAAAGGCTTATGACAGGAAATGGACTTGTCAACATATTACCCACAATGCACCTTGATTGGGCCCGCAGATACACCAAAATACTACTGACCAGAGGACTGCGTCCAGGAGAATTAGATAGCCTCTATATGTTGATTCCTCCCTTTCCAAAATCATCTATGAGCACCTGCAAGTGGAGGGTAGAGAATGCAGCCCATAGCTATTAGTATAGGACGTCGGCTGTTTCCTTTGTGGTGATTAGATACCTCACAGGTTATCTATCCTTCATAAAGTTTGATAACACATATTCGCTTCTCCTAGAGTCATACAATCCCCATTTCTGATTTACTGAACAGTCATGGACAGTGCTATTTGAGCACTATTCCAGGATTTACTTCTGTAAAGAAACAGGTAATATATATTCTACTCTTTATCTTTCCAGAGAAATCTCGCGAGCATCAGCCAGTTTTAGATAACACCTATAGCTAGGGAACACTTTACCATTCGTGATATATAGAGGAAACTCTATAACTGATACTGAATTTTGAATCGTCCATTGAGCAGACTGTGTATCACTCAGCGTTATTGCTCTCAGGAGAAAGTTGCATTTACAGCACATTTAAACCGTAGGTGGTGAAGGGATGCATTAAAGGGAGGTGGAAACCAGAACAGAAATAATTAGAAGCTACCTGAAACGTATCGACTTCAACCACAGCCGCGCTCATTTTGAACATTTCTTAAAATCAAATGTTAACTAAAGAGCGTTTGCATCACGCCATCTGAAATAAAAGTCAATTTTGATTGACGCTTAAAATATTATTGGAGAGATTTTGCTTCAGAAATCGACATTTAACATTCAGTCTGGCAAACAGTTTCATACAGATGCCACGTTTTGCCGCTTCAAGTGGCGTTCTTCACTCCCCAAGCACAGGAGTTGGCGGTCATGCTACAAGATTGTGCTGGAAGAGTCTCAGTTTTTGAGTGGCTGTGCCACGCTTCTTGCAATAGTCGTTCAGTTGGTTGATAAATTCAGTCTTCTTTATTAAAACCAAACCAAATGGTTAGTAAACAGATTGGGAATAGCCTGAAAATACAGGCAATTAATGTGTAGTACAGAATTATGTTAAATCATAGTCTCCTCAAATAAATGATTATCTTGACATTAACGTCTCAAGATGTAATAATTATATCGATTGTTAAATGTCACACCAGCAAAAAGTACAAAATTAGTCGGACCAAAATTAGTTGAACGGAGAGGATTATATTATCACTGTCTCAGGATAATAATGAATACCTCTATCTCCTGTCATAATAGTGCAGGATGACGCTCATTATCAAATCTCCGGTTTTGGCAACATCTCTAGGATCAGAGCTGATACGAGACAAGAGGAGGGTGAGTGAGGGTGTCGTCAAGATGGTGTGTCTTAACAACTGTCTATTAGTATTACCTGATTCGTAGTGTGCAATTTGGGAAGGATTTAGAAAACGCTAGAAACTATGTTTGTGTACTATTCTGATTATGAAGTTGTCTTAAAATATACCGAGATGTGCATAATTCTATCATTATACCAATTGGAAGATATATTATTTGAGGCCGTTTGACATCGTTAGCGGTACAACGTTGTCAATTGTTTTACAGAGAAGAATGTGAAAGATGACGCAGTTTCATAATACAACAACTACAGCGTAAACCATACCCTCTCATGGGTGCAACGCATCTAGTAGTCTCATCCGACACTACCAACACAATCATTATTTCATGTGAGGGTGGGTCCTGAGGCGACGTTGTGAGAAGGGCGGGAGGAGGAGTGGGCTTGATAAAGAGAGGGGGGGGGAGGTGATGTGCTAAGCCGAGAGGGGTGTGATTGTAATCGGAGGTTGTGATGACCTTAGATGACTGAGGGTCTCTGATCATCCGGGCTAGCTGCCTGCATTTGCTACAAGTTATGGTTTCAAGTATGGTTATACTCTTTCTTCCATTTGAACTCGCGTCTAGAATTTTGAAAGGCAGGGCGCGTCTATAGAATTTTGAAAGGCAGGGCGAGGGTCTTTTTGAAAATATTTATCTCAGTGACCTTTGGCGGAATATTGCAATGGAACTGCTAAATTTCTCCAAACGAAAAGAGATGTTACACCCTCTAGATCTGTCACTGGTACATTTTCAATCTATCCCCTGCACATTTTCAGTTTTCCTCGAATCAACTACTTCCTAAGCCCATCGTTATCAGACTCTAACATGTACCTTTAAATGTACATGCGCACTTCTTTCTTCCCCCTGTGGTTCCTCCTCCCCCAAAACCCTCATTCCAACATGTAGCTACATCCATCCCTGTCCTTACAACTGACCTGCTATCCCTTTTTGTGAGCCCTTAATTATAGTTTTTAGTATTGTAGCTTATGGGAAGGGCTCACTCAATCAGTCATGTCTTTTGTAGGTATTTGGGCTTTGATCTGATTGCCCGGTTACACAATCTTACATACAAGTAGCTACAGGCCTTTGTCCACCGGCATGCATTTGTAAGCAGGACAATTAGTGTGCATCAAGTGTAATTGAGTGGGCAGGCCTCCACCTTCACCCTTCCCCACCCCCACTCCTTGAACTGAGTTCAAGGAGTGGGGGTGGGGGACACAGGCACTGGAACCTCTACCCTATTGGGGCAGCTGTTACCTTTCCAGTCAGAGGGTATACTGAGTAAAACAAGCCAGGTACAATCTCCTTGGCAGAGAGTCCCATTGCAATACCCTCCATTACAATAGTGGAGTAATCTGCTTGGAGAGTGAGCCAGGTATCTATAGGTAAACTACCTGACCAGCAGCACTAGACTGTAGTTACGTCCAAATCCATTAGTCAATCCATTATTCCATTATTAAACAATAGCAAATCTGGGTCAGAAAAGGACTACACAGGCACTGGAACCTGTGACCTGTGCAGTCAGGTGTGTCACCAGTGACCACTGCTGGTACCTATAATTAGCCCAGGCAAGGTGAATGCCAAACACTCAGTCTTGAGGTTGGGTGGAAGGAGGGTGGAGTGGGTGGAGGTGGTAGTAGTGGAATGGGGGGGGGGGAGGCTAGGGGTGGTCTAGTCCATTCATGACCTACCTATCTCTTACATATTAGCTTGAGCAACTAGTGGATTTGCATAGTACTACAGTCTAGACCTGCTGTGGACAGAGTTCTTCAGATTTCTAGTTATGTTAAGGGCGAACATCGATCGTTCCAACGATCGGAACTTTGATAGTCATTTGCTTCTTGTTTTTCAAATGACACACCCAGGAGCTGCTGCAATCCGATCCTACTACTATCCCCGATACCTTTTGCCGACCCTTACAACTCTTCCTCTGCACTGCGGCCTGAAACCTCTTGCGTACCTTTGCACAACCTTGTAATTCCAACCAAACCACAAATCAAGAGCCTCTTCCTTCCTGCCGTCACACATTCGCTATCAACGTATTTAGATGTATGCCTAAAGTGATATGTGCCAGTTCTGCCAGTCGTATGAAAGTATGTAGATTTTATAGAGAGGGAAAAAATGTCCAAAAGAAACCTGTTGATTTACTTTGTGATAGCACATAAAGAGCACAGTATTGCAACAACCTAGGAGGGGGGGGGGGGCGACCAAAAACATCCACGAGAATTCTGTGCCACGAGAAGTTAAAATATCCAAGATTGCAATATTTGCTCTCGTGGATATTTTAGTGTCCACGAGATCTTGTGGATTTTTGTTGTAATTTTTTTCATTTTTTTTCAACTATTAAAGTGTTGGAATGCCCTTCTAACACAATTCTAAAAGTATTATATTGGAATAAATGTATTATAGGAATGGTTTTAGTATGGTTTTTCAAGAAACTTTCATGTCCAAAAAGCTCTTGTGGATGTTTTTTGGGTAGAACCTTCTGCTCGCGTAACCACCACGAGAAATCATAGATGTTTTTTGGTCGGCCCCCATGCATGCATTCCTCGTCCCCAACCCCCAATCACCCTCACGTCACTCTGAATTTCTCTATTCACCAAACACTGGCTCACTTTCTTCAACAATTTCAGGTCAATTTCAATTTTAGTCTGCGGATTTTTTTAAAACTTTCCCCAGAGAAAGTCAAAAGTTAAGTTTTACAACTAGTATCTCATACAATAAAAAAACATCGTGAGCTTCAATTCTACACATCGCTTAACCCTTCCCCCCTCCCAGCCAACGTACCCCCCCCCCCCCTCCGACCCTACACACCAAATCTCCAGATTATTACACTAAGGCTTTACAATTAATGAACTATCGACTGGGAGGGCAGCAGTGCCTAAAACCTATTTGGTGGGCGAGTCGACCAGCTCGGGCAAAGGCAATCAAAGAGGAATCAATCAGGGAGACAGAGGGGCCGGGGGCCGGCTGCCGATGACAGGACGCCTTATTCAGGGCTCATTGCGGCCCTATGCTAATGAACGCGACGGATCTAGTTTCGATTTTGTCGCACGGCGGCGGGCGGATGGTATGGCAGGCCAAATGGGTAAAATTGGGAAAACAATGTTTTCCGGGAAAACACCACTTTCTCATGGGAATCAGAGTTATTTTGGGAAAACGGGGTTTCCCCCCGGAAAACATTGTTTTCTGACTGGAAAACCCTGTTTTACCAAAATAACTCTGATTCCAACCGGAAAACTTTGTTTTCCGGTGGGAAAACATCGTTTTCCAGGGAAAAACACTATTTCCGATGGAAAAACAGTGTTTTCCAGTCAGGAAACATTGTTTTCCCAATTTTCCCCATTCGGCTTGCCATAGTATGGGTGGGGGGACAGTCAGATGACGGTTCCTCTATCCCCCGTATCACTATGCGGCCCACCGTAGACGGCCGGGCCCACTTCCCCACTTCACTGAGTACTCTGGAGGTGTCTAGTGGCGACTTTCTCTTCTCATAGGATTCACTTAGTTCATTAAAGACTTGCCTCCACTACGCGATGTTGTGCTCAATAAGCTGTGGTTGTATTCTGTGATTATACGTACCTTTACCTATCTCATATGTATTAGTTCAGATTATAGCTTCGAAAAATTATTTGATTTTAGTCATGCAGGTGAGGCAGTAGACCAGTATGCATACATAAAAAGCAAAAGCTCACATCTTGGAGGAGGATTATGTATATTTTTGTTTTTTTTACAAATAAATATATATTCAACGCTTTATTCAACACCAGGCATTAACATTTTGGTCGTCAAAGTAAGGCAGTGGATAATTTGATATATTAGTTACATATATAATTATATATTCAAATACTCTCACCAACTGCAGACGATCTGAAACTAGAATAGTCAAATTGGTTCTTTTTGTGTGTAAGCAGAAAGTACTGTAATTGCAATCTAGTAAATACACTTTTTGCTCATACGCAATTCTAGAGGAAATTGTACAGTGTAAAAAAGGCTGAAAAGCATCCGCACTTATATCAGATTACAAGACCCACTACTTGGCTGACTCTTATTGATATTTGTCTCCGCTCATAAAGTCTCCATAGACACAGACGCCTACTCAATGAGGATACGGCCCCCTTTGTCAGTGAATACATCAACCTACACACCTTGCGTAAAAGCTACACCTTGCATAAAAGCTATACACCTTACAACTGGTCGTAAGTAGGCTGAATGGAAGGAGCTCGTTTGTAAAGGTCAATGAATGGCTCATGTTACATACCATAACTATGTCCCGGCCTTTTCAGACCTTACCTTTCATCTTATTTTCATCAATATGTGTGGTTTACCTTTGATAACTGCAGCATATAGCTAAGTTTGCCTTATTTGATGGCTGTTTTAATTTGACTTATTATCTGACTGTATTCATTAAAAGCGATGCCATTAAGTAGTTCTATTTTTGAATTCAATTGAAATGACGTCAGTGAATAAATGTTCATAAAGATGTGCAGAAGCTCCAAGCAGATTAGGACAGTCAGGATTTGAATTTCCTTTTGGGGTTTGTCACATTAATATAATCATAATTAATCAGTTATGTCTAGGTAATGATTTAAAGACACGGTATCTTCCTCGCGATATCAACTCCCTTGATGTTCAGCAGAGCAGCAATGTATTTCTCACTTTTAGAAAGTGGTGATAATCCGATAACGTTATTGGTCACCTGAAAAATTAGAAGTCAAGGTTCGGGAGTTACAACTTAACAAAGTACGACGTTTTGATGGACGAAACCGTCCTTTAAACGTGAAAAATAAAGCAGACAGCGTCCTGCAAGTTCAAAATCCCCTGCTTTTGGGGTAGTTAGCGAACAGTATCCGAGAATATCCCTCCATAGAAGGTGCTTGGTAGGCAAATTTCAATTATTCTTAGTTAATACGTTCTTCTTTTTAAGATAGTAATGTAGAAAAACCTTCAGTGTACTAGTCATCTGGTATGAACCAAATATTACAACAGTGGCATTTTATTCTGTATGTCAGCACCAAGAGGGGATAGTGACGTTCTTGTACAGATCCAATGCGTATTGTGGACCAAGAGGGGGTTGGGTCTGATTCTTGTGCATCTTTACTAATTGGAAGGCCCCAAAAGTCTCAACGTTCAAGGTAGTGTCTCTCTAAAACCAGATACCTCTCAGAATGCCCCTAGCCCTTATTAAAGAAGTACAACACCACGCACTGAGGACCCATAAATAAATGCACCTGGAATCTCAATCCATCTCCTGTGCAATAAAAGCGTCTTGTTATCGACTCTCACAGGGGCAGGAGAGGGCCCCCCTCCCCTTTGAAGACCACCAGGTGTGCAGGCCTAACCCCCCACTTGTTGACAGAATCTACTTTATCTTACAGGGTGCCAAATCGGGGGTTGCCAACCCCAACCCCCCACCTCTCAGCTGGCATTCAATTATTCCCATCCACCCCAAATAAACCAGAAGTGACAAACTGGAATGAAATTATCCCCTTTGTCAGAGTGGATTCTCCGGATTTCTGGGGAGTAACCAGAAAGGGTATGGAGTCCTTGGGAGCACCTTGACACGTCAGAGCCACCCTGGAGGTGTGAACTTAATCAAGGCTGCTAACACCGCCAATAACGTAGTAATCAACTACACGGCACATCGTGTTGATCTTCTAAGCCAGGCCGCAGTCATAAAGGGAAATCTATTATGCATTACAAATGGAAGACTGGGAGGGTAAAGTTTTACTTCATTATCAGTTTCTTGTCAAAGATAAAAAGGGCCTTCTTTTGATGCAACCATGAGGCATAAAACATCACCGAGATCTTGGATGGAATTCTTAAAGCTACATTATGCTGATGGGTCGTGTTGTTTACTTTCAGTACATCAACCTACCATAATACTCATGTATATGTTTAGGATATGAGACTCAGGCGCATGTTCATTAAAAGCAGACTGGGCTGACAGTAGTCTAAAAGCAGCTTCAATAGCGCATCCTTCGGTCTTATTTCCGCAGTAGCTAATCCTCGTTTGACTAAATTGTGGCTTATAAGATTACAGCTTTCAACTCAAACCCTTTTCTACCTTGTGGAAAGACCTCCAACCCCTATTCTCCTTAAAGAAAGCTTTCTACCCAAACGCACATTTCACCTTCCTTCAACCTACCCTGCCCAACCCCAACCCCAAAGCGTCGATGGCCCGATAGCCCTGCAGGCATGTGTGAAAATCTCACCTCCAAATTCAAACCCAATCTCTGCTATTTGATGGCGCCCACTCCCCCAGAGCTATTGGTCAGTGCCTGCCCCCCAGGGGAACCACACTGCCTATTGCCGATAGCAGCAGATAGGAGTCAGCCGGGTCAGCCTAGTGTTTAGTCCTATAACCACCAACTAATCCTGAGTCCACCGCCCCAAAAGCGATTGACAGTGGCCTCTACTTTCCCCCACAAAAAGCCCTTCCAAGGTCCGCGTTTACCCAGCTGCCCCTGCGTCGATTGGCAGGCGCGATGACGCCCCAACCAAGGCGCAACACCCCGAAATGATACAAATGAGCGAGCTACAATTCCATTGGTGCTCATTGTGCGCCGAACGCAGTGTCGGCGTCCGCGCCACTGCGCATGCCCCAGATGGGGGTCAGCCAATCGGAGCGCGCCGTGCCGGGGTTGGCCTCCAACTGAATGCTAGTGGTTTGGGTAAATACACAGCCGATAAATTCCCCGATTCGGCAAGTCGCTAACTTACTTACGGGCCCCGGGCGATAATACAGGTCGGTAGAAAGCTGCGGACACCAGTTTCTGTGGTAGACTCAGCGTTTTGAGGGTTCTCTCTGGCGCCGCATGTAGAAATAGGTGGGTTTCAGGACAGTGCCCCCTTGTGGGGTAAAGCTACTACCAATCATGTTTAAGGGGGTGATTTCATTTTTTTGGTACACTTTTATGTACCTTTTAAGTGGTAAAACAATTACTCACCAGGAACCCATTAGAATGTGCATTTGCATCTTATATAGGCCTATATTGGTAACACATAGGAAAATGCTCACTTATGTTCGTATCTATGCGATAAATTCATGCTGATGCTATTGCCATTGGTCTTTACAGGTTATGATGATAAAGGGGTCGGGGTGGCCAACGTCGTAGAGGCGTTGGTAGCACTCGTCGACATTGGCCTTTCATCGGTTCGAGTCCCAAAGAGGGCAGCATGGAAAAGGGACATTTGGATGACCCCTGCACGGAATTGTGCCCAGATGGTCCACAGGACTGAAGTGGAAGAACATTTAATAAAGTGAACTCAGCCTGTATAAAAAATCCAATAAAAAAATATAAAAAGGAGCCGATGACACTAAAGTAGCAGTTATTGTGAAACCGTGAGTGGCACGGCATGGTTGCTTCTCAACGTATTCAGAGATCTTCAGATCTAATTCTCTTAGGAGGGACAGGGCAAGTTTAGTGTATCCTCTAAAACGATCGCGACCTATTCTTTTCATTCCCCTTGTAACACTAGCACCGATGCACATCTTAGTTCTGCATCGAACAAGATATCTCCATTATATTGCAACCGTCCAATACAAGGGCAAGACCTTATAAATACGCTCAACAATACCAAAGCTATTGCAACAGCTATACGGTAACTGTTTACTGCACAGTATGGCCATTTCTTTGGTGCAATTTAGAGGAGGACGGGAACGTCTCAGATGTGCTCGGACCTGCTCGCCGTTTGCCGACGTCGGACGGTAATTGAGAAGGTGAGCCGTCGTGCGGCTTTAGCTTTTATAACCTTTGTCTGCGGAGGTGTCCCGGTCAATTGCTCTCCGTGTACGGCCAACAGCCTCCAATATCGCCCACCCCCGAGCCGCGAGCGACTCACTTTATGACACATAAAATGGAAGTTTTATCGAGCAGCTCATGCAATATGCCTCCCTGTAGGCGGATTGCCCCCAGGCCCGGGCTGGAGGACCACAATACGACGTTCTGACCCCTAGCGGCCAGTCGACACATTACCTTAATATGATTCTTTGCAACTGTCTTATCTAAGTTGATCCGACCCCTGGCTGGGCCTGAAACTTTTATCGGTCCCTCCTCCTGCTCCCTATAGATCCAGCGCCCTGTATGATAAGCATATTCCGACGTAATGCGCGGCGATGCTTTTATTATCGCCCGCCCCAATGTAGTTATCCGGCGGGCCCGGGCAGTGGACCCGAAGTATCAGGGCGACTTCCCGCCATTTCCCGTATGACATATCGCCTCCAGTGAGTCCCAGGAGGAAGCCTAACTCCGGGCGGGGAATTTATTAACATTTAAATGGAACCGTGCGGTGGTGGAGTCTGCGCTCATTAGCCTGGCGTAGTGATATGATTAATATCTGGGGATATTCACAGGTCTAAGGATACACATTGGGGATACAATGTGTCTGGGCCCTGGGGA
The DNA here is from genome assembly GCA_936440205.1 of Lepidonotus clava. Lineage (NCBI taxonomy): Eukaryota > Metazoa > Annelida > Polychaeta > Phyllodocida > Polynoidae > Lepidonotus > Lepidonotus clava. Next base: position 9,783,732 of record OW387142.1, on the reverse strand, counting down.
CCACCCTGGAGGGCCTCCAGGCGGCTCCTGGACACTCAGAGACTCAGCCCTGGAGGAGACTTAGGCCGCAGTATGCTCTTAGTGTGAACATCTATCACACATACCGTCACCTTCTCTACAGATAAGGGGCCTCAAAGTTTTCCTATCAACCCTGTAAAAAAACGGTCCGTGGAGGATTGAGTAAAGTGTAGAGGTATGGTTTAATGTAAAACTACATAGCTCAATCTTAACAAAACATATACTTCCTTTGTTGAGACATGTATACTGAATTTATTTTTATGAAATCTTGTTCAAATAGATCCTTTAGCAGTTAAGTATCTTTCAGATAGATGACTGTAATGTACACGTAATTCTGAATACATTGAATAATTGGCAGGTTTAAGGGATTCGTGTATTATTGAGTGAAATATTAGTAATGATCATATATATTCGTTTAATGAAAAGTGTTTTTGCTTTATGCTTATATGTGCGATTTCCTAGAAGGCCCTGAGATGCCCTTTATTTTTCTAGAAAATGCTTCTCGGCGTTTTCAGGCTGCTGAACATGTGCAGAATAACTAGGTTGTATTTCAACACTTGCTATGTTCAAGTCTTACAAGAAATTATCAAATCAATTGGCATAAATAGCGCGCACATAGGGTTGGATCATATTACTTTATGCAACAGTAGTATCACCTTGCTTGGAAGCAATTTCCATAAAGGGACAGGATAAATGAGAACATCAGATAATGGGTCATTTCCCAAGAAATTGATATGTATACAAACGTTATAGTAAAGCTGATCCTACTTCTAACGGGTTGTCATATCTGACATATTGGAATGGCATTTGTATTGTACTCCTAGATAAATACTACCCAATATAAAACAGGCACATTAAAGACAGTAATCTGATTGTTTACCTGAGTTCACGAGACCTGATTTGTGGACAAAGGATACAGTTTTTGTGTTCATCTTTACGATGTTTTTAAGGCACAATTTAGTGATTTACAGTAATATACAATGAGTCGCTCAATAAACAATTATTTCCAAAATAACAACAAAAACACTCATACTGTAAATATAATCATCATTGAAATAGTTCAGTTTACTAGCCTTCACCAAGGCCTTCAGTTTAGTAGGAATGCACTAATGAAGTAAAATATAATTTTAGTTGATGGACGTGATGCTGAAGATTCGTTATACATGTCAAATTGTAAAACGCATAGTCCTTTCTAATAGGACAAATTGGATCATAGCATATCAAATATGTATAGCTTGATGCAAAGTGAATATCCGAATATCCATTAATTACAGATTCTACAGGTCAGAAATAGTGAAACTGCTAAAGTTTTTCTGATCACAGTAATGCCCTGTTTCCACCAACCGATTTAACCTCTGATTATTTGGTAATTTATTACTTTTAACTAGTATTATAGCAAAAGATTATATATCATTTGAAAGAAATTCAAAAAAGCTTTCTAATGGTATGTAACATGTTCGTTATTAACTAATATTCCCACTGCCGATTTTTGAAATCGGTAGTAAAATTGGCTGGTGGAAACAGAGCTTATTGTCATAGAACGCCTAATTTGATGCTAGTCGTCTGAGGTTTCCTTGAGGATGTATGCATAGGATACAGACTTTCCTCTAGCTAAACCACATAAAAAAGAGGAGAAACGTGACACATGTGTGCACATAAATTATCAAATTTAAGGTACAACATTTATATACTGCCCTACCCCTCCTTTCCTCCTTTGTAAACCCTGGATATGTTGCTGTTGTTGTCATAAAGCCTGGTTTCCACCAGCCGATTTTGACTGGCGGTGATTTGGTAATTCATTACTTTTAACTAGTTTTATGACAAAAGATTATTTGTCTTACATACCATTCGAAAGAGAATTAAAAACAATTCCTAATGGTTTGTAACATATTCATATTTAACCAATATTTCCACTGCTGATTTTGGAAAACTATCGAAAAATCGGTCAGTGGAAACAAGGCTCAAGGCTTTGGATTGCTGAAACCCAAGCTCGTCTTTTTATATGTGGTCAGAATACAGACAGTTAGGTGCATACTCCTCCATCTATAACTCATACCATACTCTCAGCAGGTACAAATGTAAGGTGACAGCCCCTGCTGCACCTCCTGGGGGGCCTGCAGTATGTAGTTATGGAGGGGTAACCGGAGGAGCAGGTAACCAAAGTACGGGGCACAACCTGATCTGTTCCTCGGCCTCAGGATGGGACTAGCAATACACAACCAGCCAGGTCTGGCCTTTGTATAAACTTGTGGTCCTAGCTATCCACTTGTATCAACTGTCAGAGTAGAGGCCAGACATATAATTATTTCGGTACCTGAGATAACTCAACTTTTGTATGAATTTTGTATAGTTTTAGTCTCTTTTGACAGATCGGTTATTATATCAAAGTTTTTTCCAAATAGTGGGGTCTGTTAACAACATTTTCGTTACGCGGCGGATAAAAGCACCAAATTTTGCATGAGGCACCTCTGAGGCATAACTATTGAATCTAGAAGGGGAGCCATCTTGAAATACCAAAATGAAATTTTGACAAATTTTGTATGTTTTTAGCATTTGAAATTTAAGGTATTGAACCAAAACTTTTGGCTAGCTTCGATTAGACCTATTGTATAGATTCGAAAGGTAAATAATTGAATTACCTGTCCTATAATCTACCAATTTAGACAATAGCAATGTGTTTCTAGGCATTTCAGAAGCTTAGATATAAGATTATTTCAATAAAAGTCGGCCATATTGGATTTTGGACCCCCGCCCAGGTTATATTGATATTTCAAGGTGGCTCCCCTTTTAAATTCAATGAAGGGGTCCTAGGGGATCATCATACCAAATGGAATCAAGAAATCTTGTGGCAAAAGAGTAAAGTCTATATGCTTTCTTTTGAATTATTTTGGAATCCAGCAGTCATTATCAAAGGTATCATGCTAATGAATTCAGCCATTTTGAAATTTATGGTATTGTATTGGATGAATATCATATTTATTGAGCCCTCTAGGCTATTAGCAACTGATATTGGAACCATTTCCCCTGGCCTTATGCCTTAGGAGCTAAAAATCTTAATATTTCTCAAAATTGGTCAGCCATCTTGGATTTTGGATTACCGCATTGACTTGAAACATAAATAATTGAATTCCCTGACCCATAATCCCTCAATTTTGACACCAACCATGTCTCTTTAGTCTTTTTAGAAGCTGAGATATAAGAATTTTTATGGTAAAAGTCAGCCATATTGGTTTTTGGGCCCCCACATCCGTCCTATTGATATTTCAACGTGGCTCCCCTTCCAGATTTGATAGTTATGCCTCAGAGGTGCCTCATACCAAATTTGGTGCTTTTATCCGCCGCGTAACGATTTCTCAAAAAAATGACCTTAACAGACCCCACTAAAACCATTACCTCAGATTGGAAACTTAGGAAAAAAGATTTATGAGAAAAACATATGAAAAGAATCACAGTGCCTAGTGCCTAGGATCTACCTGCACTTTTAAATTATGTTTTGCAACCTCCAATATTGTCACTTATACATCTTCAATCCAGTTTTATCTTCAAATCTAACACGGGGAAAGGTAGGTTGTAGATGTGCTAAGACACCATTCAATGCCAAGCAATTTCCCATTGTTAAAACAGTCTGTCTCCAGCTTTGCTCTGTGCAATGGTTGAAAGGGCATTTGTATCTCGGGTCTCTGCTTTTGGCTGCCCTGGATTGACTTCCCCTACCCCTAGAGACAACCTGAAGGTTTCAGTTTGAATAACGACCCACCATTATAACAGGCCCAGAGAGACAAGATTCCAGATAAAGAGGGAAAGGAGAGGGGCACTGCAAGAGGGCCAGGAGAAAAGAAAGAGCAATTTGTGCAGTATAGTGAGAGTGAGGGGCACTGGGGGTGAAGAGCCTACAATTTCATGGGTGAGTGGCTCCCGCGGCGCACCCTGCCCCCGTACGGCCCGCTGAGCTGCTCGGAACTGCTCGGAACTGCTCGGAGCTGCTCGTAGGGGTGTAGGCATTATGACAGGGACATGGGGAGAGAGGTCGGCAAGCAGGCCTGGAGTCGCCCCTGTCTAAAGGTTGTATTCCACTAGGCGATTTTAGCCACTAGGAATAGTCTTATCTTTTAAGATTTTGTTAGAAATATTACAAGAACCCCGGCATGTTACATATCATTTGAAAGGTAATTCAAAATCCTTTGAAATGATATATAACATGTTTATGTTTAACGCTGATTCCTTCTCTCGATTTTCGAAATCGGGAGTAAGATCGGAGACTGGAATACTGCCTTCACTCTCCCCCGAGACTCGCTTGGAGATTGCCTGCAGTGGTCTGTAATACGGCCAGGCGCCTTGTATTGCCTAATGAGCCATTCAAGTACATACCCCAATCCGCCGCCCGTACATGTCCGGCACTTAGAGACGGCCGGCACTGGGACGGGAGCGGTCACCAAGGCACTGGGTCTAAATGTTGGAAATAGCTATAGCCGCCAGGGTCCTGATGCCAAGAGTCCCCCAGCCAAGTTGCAACGTAACAGAACCGTTCTGCAACCATCATTTTTTAGTCAGTCTGTTACTTGATAAGATGGCATGTAACAGTTACGTTATTGATGGTGAGGTTGAAACCAAACCATAACAGAATGTTATAAGAACATTCTGTTTGGATTGGAGAATGTAACCAGAATTTTAGAATAACGTCACAGTGCAACGTCACAGCAGTAAGTTGCAGCAATGTAATTGGGAGTCATCAAAAGAACATAACAAGAACAAATACAGAACTAACACTGCGCGAAATTAGACCTTTAATGACCTTTGATTTTGTAAATGGAGCCATTGAGGTTCATTAAAGGCATAGGAAATGTCACCTTTCCAATACCTTTGCAAGATCTTTAATGAATTTGTAAAGGTCACCTGAAAAAGTTTTGGAAAGGTCTTGTAAAGATGACCTTTCCATTACCTTTAGCACACCTCAATGGCTCCATTTACACAAACTTAAAGTCACACCAGGTCTTTTTTCGTGCAGTGTAACCAGAACATTGCTGCAACGTTATAATGACGTCACACCATTGGCTGGACCATGCTAGTTTCTCTCCCTCCCTGTATACCTTCCTCTTAGCCTCACTCCATCGCTCCTTATTCCCTTCTTTTATGTCTTCTCTCTTCCCTCTAGCCCTCCTTATTTCCATGACCCTGCATCCTCTTACTTTCTCGTCCTCTGTACTCGAATTATCGTTCTCTACATCCCTTCTTCTAGTTCTTCTGTCATCCCCCTCTTCCTCCTTCCTCACCCTCTCCTTTACTTTCTTATTGTAACGTCCTCCTTCTTTCCTTTTCCTCCCTCTTCCCCCTTGTTTTTCCTCCTTACTACCCCATCTTCCCTTTATCGGTATTATCTTACTCTAGTTTCCTCCCCCTCCCCCTTCCCTCCTCGATACCCTGTCTCCTCCTTGTTCGTCTTCTTTTCTGCCTCCGTTTCCCCTTTTTATCCCTGTCTTACCAGCAAATCTTAAAGAGCATCTTGAATAGGGTATAGGAATACAATATCAGTAGGTTGATTTACCCCTTATTGTGTAGTCAGGCGGGTTATGAAAACCTGTTTTGTTAAAAACTAATATTATTAGTTTTTTACTGTCATGTTTTAGCCTGAATAAAGATTGAATTTAAAAAAAAAACTCCTACCCTCCCATCCCTTAACCCACCCTTTTCCCTCTCCCCACCCCACCACCAACACCCTACTATCCCTCCACCGAGTCCACCCATTCCCCACCAATTCCCCACCAACTCCCCGCCCTACCAACAAACTATACTACACACCCTTCCTCTCCCCATCTCCACTCCCCACCCCACCAACAAACTATACTACACACCCCTCCTCTCCCCATCTCCACTCCCCACCCTACCAACAAACTATACTACACACCCTTCCTCTCCCCTGCCTTCCCTCCCCATCAAACCCTACTCCCACCCGGTGATGCCTGAATCCTGGATTAGAGGGCCCTGGAGTCCGTCCGCCTCCAGTGTGTGAGCGCCCCCTGGAGGGGCTTAGTTACAATGGGGGAGGGTAGATCAGTGTAGTTACACCTTGATCGCGGATTAAGTGACTCCTCCAGGCGGTGATCCAGACCAAAGTGGCCACTCATCCTCAGAGATCAATTTGACTTTTTGATTATAAGAGCCGCTTGAAGGAGGCTGGTTTTGTAAAGGTATGTAAAGAACGTTAAGCCTGTGCATGTATATTAAGGCTTTGGTAGGTAATGGAGGGGCTATCCGGCTGCCTTAGTAGATTAGGATTATAGAATATAGCGAACGTAAATATTTGTTAGCATACTTGGTATACTGAGTATATGAAATACGAGTTGTTATCCCAGTATTAGTAAATACACTATTAAGTTAACAAATATTGTTACATGTAATTTCTTGGATATCTTGTATAATAAACTACTGGTTTTGTTTTATTGATTGGAGTTATTGATTGTCTGCACTCCCCCCCCCCCCTTTCCAGCCTCCTGCATTTCTGATACAAGATCCAAAATTAAATCAATTGAATCTGCAAGTTAAGTGCAGGTTTTGGATATATTTTGATAAACTTGATAAAGAGCCATCTAGACTCTTTGATTGTGTACATGTTCTCAACCAGCTACACATACATCTCTGAATGATAAGGCACCAGAAAGGGAAGACACAGAGAGAAATCTAATCCAGCCAGATTGACACATTGACAGGGATGCCCAAAGATGAGTATATCCACTGCCCCGATTGATGCAACTTTTGTTTCAGCACCTTGCCGGTATTATCAAGCCTACCCTGGGTCCTGCGCATACAAATTACCGTCTTACCCAAAAACCAATTATTGTAATCAACTGCTGCAATTGCACAGAGGAATTTCCCTGGCGCAGGGTGCCTGAGGTGCATACGTAATGTAAGTGTGGTGGTAGTCGAGGTACCTGGTGTGGCCATATTGGTGGGGGAGGGTTTCCCCTCAGGGCAGACCAAACTAGGTTGTCTTTGAAGGAGGGTAAACAAATAAGGCTTTGATCCTCTTAATGATTAGTGCTATTCAAGGATGCTGTGGCATTAACATAGTGTAGGTAGGAAGGTGTCGCACTTGGTAGACTATCGGGTCATATGGAATGACTGGATTGAAATGAGAAGTTTATTTAAAAGGTAGATCTCTTAGATTGTTTCATAATACACGCATACATACATACCTTCATTTATACATGCATACATACATGTTTGCATACATATGTATACACAATTACCTCCATTTATATACATACTTAATACAAAACATATATACATCTATGCATCTATGCATCTATGCATACATTATTTACGAATATACATATACATACATACATACATACATACATACATACATACATAGATAAACACACACATGTATGCACATTTTATACATACGTGTATATATATGCATACTTACCTACTTACGTCTTCATAAAGATGTGAGGTTAAAATATTCCTACACACTATTGTATTTTACTTCCCGTTGAGTAAAAAGAAACCTTGTACGTCGGGATTCTGAGGTTTGCTGAGAATCTAATGGCCTTGCGTGAGTCTGCTTAGTTGTAAAGTTCATTTTAGTCTGGCACTTGGGAGCAGAAATTAGTAAGAACTATGTGTAAATTCTTAGAGATCAAGCCAAAGAAGTAAATGTAAGAGCAGCTCAGTAATAGATAGAGCTTCGACATAAAATGCATAACTTGACATATGCATGTTTACTGGAATGTGTATTTTTAAAAATTTTATATAGTGTGAAATACAGTCAATACCTTTTTTTATAATCTTTTTAAACGCTATCATTTTCTAGGCTGTAGGCTTTCTTGGGTATTGCTTACCCTGAAGCCTACTTCTCCCGGTCATGCCTCTCTTTCCTGTAGGAGACAGAGTTAGGCAGTCTTGGGGAGCACATTGCAGGGCTCTAAACATGCATTTCACTTCACAGCTCACCCAGGTGTGTGCCAAACGTGACCCGCCTGCTTTTCATACCTCTACACTGCCTCAACCAAATGGGAAATTACTGTCATATACCCAGGAGGGAAAAATCAAGAAGTGAGGAAATGAATATGTGTTGAAGGTTCCTCTATAACTTCCAGGAAAAGTGAAATTCAATTTACATTGAAATGGGACTTAATGTAAAGTACATCATATCTGCCTTCTACATTTGCCTTAGGTAGTATACTGCCACCAATTGGACATTTTGTGGTTCGAAAACATGGGTGTATTCAGCTTACTTTTATCATTATGAATAGTAAAATAGAATCACGTGGTCCATAAACATAGGAACCCTTTATTGACAGCATTTCACAGATTGTGGAAGGCTATATGTACATTTTACTTCTCATGTATCTTTTTCCATATTATGTAACACATCTTCTCTTTCACGTGTTTGTTTTGAGCTCACCCTTTCTTGAAACTTTCCTAAGAGATTCCAAAATAAATAGATCACTCTGAAGACATTCCTGACTTTTCGGTTTCATCATTCGTCTCATGTAATTGAGCATGTCGAGTGCAGGCAAGCAATGATTATTGAATGGCTGGAATAGCGATTGGCATGTCACGAGACATTACATCGTGATGTCTTCTATAGCCATCCCTCTCTACCCTGGAGGCAGTTCTGGGCCGCTATGAGGGAAGGGGACACTAACTTTATGGAGGAATCTTATCCTATTCAGGCATCTAACCCATGCGTTATCTACAACAGTCGTGCCATTGATCAACAAAAACAACTTTATTATGACCTTACCATGCTTGCATTTGTTTCTTTACCTAGTTATATTTCTTTCTTATGTGGTTGATCCGACCTACATACAATGGAGTAGTGCCTTAGAATCTGTTAAGGGGTTTATTTTTATCGTCATCAAGCTTTCTAACAGATGTACACAAGTAGATGAAAAAGATCAATTATTCAAGTATGTATTTCAAAAGAATTATCACAAAACACATTGCACAGGGTCCTGAAAGCACTCTTACGGTTTCCTTAAAAACACATCCTCTAGCTCCCTTATTCATTTACAAACGAATCGATCGAAGTAGCACTGTGACATTATTACAACATTCTAGTTACATTCTTCAACCCATTCTTTTATGGTTTGGTCTGAACCTTAACAAAAAATAACATTATAATAACATAAATCTTACGTGCCATCTTATTAGGTAACAGACTGACCAAAAATGTGTAGTTGCAGAATGGTTCTGTTACATCGCAACTTGGCTGGGAAGTGCCCTCTCCCCAGTCCTCCCCTATTTGGGGCCGTTGGCTCTGACTGTAGGCCCAAACAAACCCGCCTATATACCTTCATCAGGGACTGTTGGCCCAGCCTGCCCGACCCACCCGACCAGGGAGGCCCACAAATTAGGGACACATACTCTATTTCCGCACCCTCTTTGGGCAGCCAACACATTGCGAGAGAGACAAAAAACTACTACTGCTCTTCCCATAGAGAGGATGATGGCTTTATAAGAACCTACATGTTGAACTGTTTATTCTTTGTGCAAATAATTCATTCATTTGTTCGTTTTTCTCTTTTGGCAGTAAGTGTTGAACTGCCGGCTATACCCAAATGGCTGCTTTATAATATTGTTTTATCATAATATCCAACAGATATGAGGGACATATATATATATATCCAAAATTAATTTTGGTACATAAAAAAAGAAAGATATTGAAGCTGCACCTAACTCAACGACTTACTTGTTTTTGTCTTTATTCCAGTGATTGTGGATAGTTGGTGAATCGAGCAGTTCTTGATGTGAAGGCCTTCATCAGGACATAAAGTAAAAGTAAATCATCTTCTTTGATCAAATTAAATCAATTTATTTCACATTTGTTTTTACTTTGATGAGTCATTTTTAAACTAGAACAAAAGCCTCACACCCGGCGCCCCATTAAATCTTCACGTTGTCGTGCCCGAGGGCCGAGTCCGGCGCCGACCGTTTCAAGTGGGGCCTGTTAAGATTGGATTAATTAGCTACGGATCTACTGGAGGGGAGGGGGAACTGAATCTGTCATGAACAGGGGCCTGAGACTCCGAGTCTACTAGTACTTAATGTTTTAAGTCATAATGTTTTAATGTCATAACTTTACTCGTCTAGACGTCCATCATGGGTCTTCATATGCATCTTTAGAATTAGTTTTTGGCTATTACAATCTATTTGGCCACCAATTGATATAATTGTTGTTTTTTTTAATTTCTAGACAGGCCTTTACAAAACCGTATAGAACCCATAGAACACTATAATTTGTTGGTGCCATACCATCTTATACTATACTATACACCTATACGTCGCCATGATTCATATAAGTGTTATTCAGGTTATTTATGTGTGTCAAAAATGGCCAACAGTAACATTTCTTTCAGCGAAAAATGATATTGTTCCTGGAAGTAATCTTCCACGTGATTATGTCTTGTCTGTATTATAATGTATGTTACAAACAAGACATATTTACCTAGAAATGTGACATTTCTTTTATCACCATCACGTAAAATTCTCTTACCGAGGATAACACATTTACTTCCCATTCTGTCACATCCCAAATTTCCAGTTTGCAGAGTCTTTGGTTGGAAATCAATGTGCGAGTTTCTTACTACTCTACCCCTGAGCAGCTCACTCCTCCTCCCGAGCAGCTCACCTCCTCCAGTACCAGACAGGGGTGAATAGACGACAGGGTCAGCCCGGTGCGTCTGGCACCAAGTTTGGGAAGTGGTCTCAAGGAGAGAAAAGACACTTTCAGCAGTTAAGATTACTTTGTACTGGGGCATGAAGGATTTCGGTCAGGTCTCTAACTAGTACGAGTGTTCTTGTTGGATCACTAACGCTCCAAAATGAAAGATGACTCATGCTACATAACATATAACATTGCTTTAGATCCTTTATTCAAAATAGTCATGTTACACCCTTCACCGCAATCATATAAATGTAGCTGGCTAGTTTGGAAAATTGTCATAGTGAAGTACTTTAAAGTTTGGGGGTAGTACTTTCAATTTGTGGGTGTTGTTTAGGGGAGTAATGAAGATGAAGGCAGGAGTAGTTTGTAGATGATGTTGTATTAATTCTTCAGTCACAGGTTAGAGCATGGCCCCAGGCCAAAGCTCCATGAAAATCGCATGTACATAACTCTGTGTCTCCAGCCCAACTGCCTAGAGTGGAGCCTTCAAAGTTCCCTCCAGAGGCCTCCAGGGCCCTGATTGGTTGGGCAGGCTCCAGGTGGAAGGTGGCTCCACCTGAACCCTGTGGCTCCACCTGGAGCCTGTGAGGGTAGTTAGACCTACTTCAAGGGTATAGTTTTAGTATTTGTTAATTTTGAATATGTTGTATATAACTTTATATTAGTTCTCTCATAAATATATTTAGAAATAATATGTTTTAGATTATAGATATGTCATATCAATTTTAAGGTATGACATAATGTTAAGCCATCCTGGACTGCATTCCAGAAAGAATTCACGATATATCATTTCCCGATAATAAATAAGTGCCCAATCTTCCACAACTTTTGTCAACCCGTTCCAGAAACATTATCCGCGAGTGTGATTTATCGGCACCTTGGTCCATGTCGGGACCCAAAAATATTTATCCGCAATAATTATCCGCGGATATTTATCCGCCGAATTTGTGGGAAATTCTTCAAGGTCACTTTATCTTCCCGCCTTTTCATGCCATGACGTCATATCCGGGTGAGGTCAAATCGGCTGGTTCCCCGTAAGAACATATAGTTAACTGTTTTATCGTGCCTATAATCTTCGCATGTAGCTTGTTGCTGGCGTTTTTTGTGGGTTACTATAGACTATACGTCAAGTACACGTCAGGTACACGCCATCTTGCCGTTTCCGCCGTAAAGCCGTAACGCCGATGTTCTATCTTCTCTGGACATTTCTGATCGTTTGATGCATTTTCCCCCGTGCCACCATGGTAAGTGTTCTTGTAAAGTTACATAGTACTTATATCGATGACTTATTTTACATTGTTAGTACTATATATATGGAAATAGGAGTATTTTGTGGTTCACACATATAGTGACATCATTCCGACATATAGTGACAGTCCTAGTTTATAACACAACATTGGTTTGACAGTGTTGACAGTGTTTATACCGTTAAAAATTATAACTTGTAAGCACCCCACCCATGTTCTATTACTCTAATCTACTGAGTTATTTACTGACCTCTTGTCTTGTCTTGTCGGGGGCCATCAAAGAGAGCTAACTTCATCCCCCCCCTCCCAATTGTCTACATTCATGTATTTTTATCGTTGCTTATTATTAATTGTCGTTTTCTATACCAATGGATTATTATTATTTATTTTAGGCTTCGGGCAAAGGTTCTAAGAAGAGTCTGGACCCTCCGTGGGAGGAGAGCATAGATGTTCGCGCAATTCGTGCACTGATGGTGACAGCGACCAATCCTAACTACTTGCGCACTCTCAACACACTCCTTCAGAATGCCCTGGCCGAAGACCGAAGGAAGCATTTTGAGAGTCTGAAGGAACTCTACGAACTTCCATCGGAGGGTAACGAAAGCTTCCTTGACGTTGAAACTGATTCCCCCTTGCCCACAATCGACATATCAAAGCGCACTTCTAGAAGGGAGGAAGAAGAAAAGAAACAGGATAAAAAATCGGATAAAAAAAACCAAGATGACGATTCTCAGCCTAAAAGAAAACTTTCTCTCGAGGACTTCAAGACTCCAACAAAGAAAAAAGCGTTTGGACGTAAGACACAACCCATTGAACCGATTGTAGTTAAAGATGACGATGAGGAAGAGGAGGAGAAACACACACAAGCATCAGCGCATACAAAGAAGACCACCAGACGTCCTGGGAGACAACCCAAACCAATTGACACTGGGGTCAGTGAGGTTGTGGAGGATGATGTGATGGACACTATGTTAGGAGAGGATTCCCAGTTCGATCAATCACTCGATTCCCTGTCTTCCATTTCAGCAGCCTCCACTCCAGCACCAATACGTAGTAAAGTCAGAGGGAAGGGGAAGGGGAAGGGTAAGAGTACCAAAAAAGCCGCTCCTCCTGCTGCAGCTTCTGCATCCAATGTGTCGACTGCCTCTAAAGGTAAACGACCAGATCTCCCATGGTGTTCATCCTGCACTGACGATGAGGACGAAACCTCAAAGAAAAACTGGACTGAGCTGGAACTCGCAACAGCCTACAATGCAGCTGCTGATTTTAAGTATGTCTTTATCTTTCTCTTCAGATAAATTATTTGCGATAAATGTGAAATTTGTTAAATCTAAGCCCCGCATATAATTCAAATAATAATAATAATTTAATTAATTGACATAATAATAATAATAATAATTTGAACAGCATATCATAATTGACACTAATTTGGAAACAGGCAGGCCATAAGTGTTTGTCCCTGGCCGCCAAGGCGCTCTGACCTTTTACCAACAACTCAAATATTTTTCCGCAAAATATTTATAGGCCTGCCCCGCCGTCTGCGCCTAAAGCAAAACTGGGCCCCACAATTCACGTACACAGAAAACAAAAGCTAGCTAGCTTTGACAGACATCGATCGAACTTTCTGTTTAGGCGTGGCAGGCAGGCCTATAAATATTTTGTTTTCTGTGTAGGTGTAAGCATTTATATATTCGGTAAAATTATGACGTACAGAGTATTCACTTTGCAAAAATGACTCCACAAAGATAGGTGCAAGCCGGGGACAGCCGGTTACGTATTTCGACAGCGCTTACGTCCACCCCAGACTGATCGAACTATACAAAGAGAGGCGCAAGCTGGGGACAGCCGGTTACGTATTTCGACAGCGCTTACGTCCACCCCAGACTGATCGAACTATACAAAGAGAGGCGCAAGGAAGGCGGGGACAGCCGGTTACGTATTTCGACAGCGCTTACGTCCAGATCGAAGCTTCAGCGAACGACCGGCGAACGTTCGCTGAATATTCTGTGAAATTATGACTTACAGAGCATACAGACTACAAAAACAACTTATTTATATTATATTTATCCTAGAAATGTTATCTTTTCATGCGAAAACTGAGTTTGGTGCTGCAGTAGTGGATAACTGCTTATATGTGCGGTTTAGACACCTTTCCTGTTGGGTGAAAGAGAGGCACTGGTATATATACTCAGAGATGGGAATCTACTTTCGGGTAGCTGGGTAGTGCATCCAATCAATTCATTACCTTGATTTGTACAGAGCACTCAATCAATTGGCCTTAGGCCCCCAGCTACCTGGGTGCTGTGAGATGAATGATAGAAACCCCACTCATCTCATAGCACTCTTAATTTTTATCTGGAAAATATTTATAGGCGCCGGGCGGGCACAAGGTTTAGCGATTGAAGGGCGAACGTTCGCTGAATATTCTGTGAAATTATGACTTACAGAGCATACAGACTACAAAAACAACTTATTTATATTATATTTATCCTAGAAATGTTATCTTTTCATGCAAAAACTGAGTGGTACATCCGACCTTAGACAATATAGTTTATAGTTTAGGCACCGAGGGCGGGGGAGGCCTATAAATGGATATAAATATTTTCCGGACCGATCGAACTCTAGAAAGAGAGGCGCCGGGCGGGCACAAGCTTCAGCAAACGACCGGCGAACGTTCGGAGAATATTCTGTGAAATTATGACTTACAGAGCATATACTGTACAAAAATAACTTATTTATATTATATTTATCCTAGAAATGTTATCTTGTCATGCGAAAACTGAGTTTATTGCTGCAGTAGTGGATAACTGCTTACATGTGAGGTTTAGACACCTTTCATGTTGGGTGAAAGAGAGGCACTGGTATATATACTCAGAGATGGGAATCTACTTTCGGGTAGCTGGGTAGTGCATCCAATCAATTCATTACCTTGATTTGTACAGAGCACTCAATCAATTGGCATTAGGCCCCCAGCTACCTGGGTGCTGTGAGATGAATGTTAGAAACCCCACTCATCTCATGGCACTCTAAATTTTTTTATTTTTTTTAGGCCTATAAAAGGGGAGAGCGCCGGGCCGGCCAGGAATAAGGCTGTCCCGACTTAGACTTAGACTTAGACAAAAATGGTCCCGATCGGATAATATAAATAAGTTGTTCTTGTAGTCTGTATGCTTGTGCCCGTCTTAAATTAAGTCATTTTTGTAGAGTGAATACTCTGTAAGTCATAATTTTGCAGAATATATAAATGCTTACAACTACACAGAAAACAAAATATTTATAGGCCTGCCTGCCCCGCTGTCTGCGCCGTCTGCGCCTAAATTAAAAGTATATGCTCTGTAAGTCCTAATTTCACAGAATATTCACCGAACTTTCGCCCTTCAATCGCTAAACCTTGTGCCCGCCCGGCGCCTCTCTTTGTAGAGTTCCATCGGGCAGGCCACGACAAATAGTTATCGTACATAATTCGGGGCGCCCGTAGTAAGCACCTGAAAATTATGTTTAGGCGCGAACGGTGGGCCGGGCCTAGGTTTATTCTACAAGACACGTAACCTTCTGTCTTTTATTATTTTATTTAGATGTCTGAAAAGTATTTATAGGTGACATATGTATGGTTTGTTGTATATTCTTATATTTTTTAATTTTACATTCCAGAGACATAGTGATTGGTAGATTCAACAGCAACAAACCACGATCGGAAAGGAATCGTCTGCGTAACCTAGCGTTTAAACACATTAAGAAGATGGTCAACAGCATAGGTGGTCGAAAGCGACGTAAGAAGGCTCTCTACTACAAAATGATCACCTTCAAATCGGACTGCAGAAAGAGGGTAAATATTTCTTTTCTTGACATAGGATAAATAATTATCTTGCCTAAAAGCCAATGCATTATGTGATACTAGTAGTATGTACTGTCACTTTTGTTTATACCAAAAACTCACTTTTTTTGTGGTTAACTACCGGCCTTATTGTAAATATTGGTTTTTCAGAATAAAAACATTTCACATTGAATGAATGTCCCTACTGATTTTTAATAAATCCTTATATAATATTACTTTTGTTTTTTATTAGGCGAAAGAATTGCAGAAACTTCAGAATCAGTCTGGTGGACGTGGAGTGACAGAGAAAGAAAAACTGACTGCGCTGGAGGTGATGGTGCTAGCGTTTTATGGCCCTGAGTGCTGTGGAGGTACGATAAAATACATTTTTATTACCATTTGTCCCACAAACATTTATATTCTGCTGAATCACAGAAATAGAAACTTTATATTTTCTATACTTTCACTAGTCTTCAATGAAAAAATAACTTGAATAAAAAGAAAATGCATAGAAGCCTTTGACTTGTTCATAACATTTGATGCATATGATAATTATTCAAGGTAAGCCTGATTCCCCTTCTATTTGTAGTGATCCCAGGTTCCTGGAAGCGGCCACTAGAGACAGACCAAAGCAGTGAGATGATAACTACAGCAACAAATATGCTGGAAATGATGGACGAAGCAGAAAAAGACCAGAAGAAGGCAATAATCAAAGCGACAGAGGACTACAAACGCCAGCTCAAGGCCCAGAAAGAGGTGCACGGTAAGTCATATACGCATATTTGTGGCGCAAATTACCACTTAATAGTAATAGTAATAGTAGATTATTTTAATACTATAAATATAAGTGCAGACCATTTCGAAAGATGCCCGGTTATTGTATAACTTAATACTATAACTAGATATTCCATACTTTGTAATAAATTTCATTACTTCTGGCATACCTTTAATTTTCTAATGAATTCTTTTAATAGGTATTTCTCAGAAGACCTTCCAGCTGAAGGATGAGAAGGCAGAGAAGGACGACGATGAATACCAAGGCTCACAAGGTGACGATGAGGGTGAGAAGATAGAGGAAGACTACGAGCCATCTCAGAAGAAGAAGCGCCTAACATTAAAGAAGAAAAAGAAACCTAAAGTAGAACCTGAGGACGACATCCCGATTGTGATAAGTCCTATACAAAGTAGGTTATAGTCCATTGTTCCTTTGAAAAACAAATATTTATATTCCTGAAAGTTAGTATCAGTTAGTATAATTTAGAAGAAATAAGTGCGAGCATATATAAAAATTATAATAACCATATTCAACAACAACTTATGGCAAAATAACCTTGAATAGCACAATGATATTTTATAATATTATTCAGAGGTTTTTTTTTTTCAGAAAAAAAAACACAAAGCCGATAAATGTTGTGAGCACAGATAAATATTATGGTTTCCATGTACTGCTATTTTTCTGAAGGTGAAGATGAGGACGAAGAAGAAGAAGAAGAAAAACCACAACTACCCCGCACATCACCTCGTCTCAAAGCCAAGGCCAAAGATGGAGAAGTATCACCACTATCCCCTACCCCCCCTACTCGTTCTTCCGATCGGATTAAGGAGAAGGAAAAGGACAAGTCTGAAACCGCAAGCATCGGTGAGACGCTGGACGGACTCTTCACCTCGAAGAGAAAACTCAAGTACTCGTCTGCTGCTGGTTCTTCTAAAGGTTAATACAATGTCATATTTGAACTTCTTAAAAAAAACACAAATAAAATAGGAGCCGCACTGTATTTATTTTCTTCCAAAGTTAAGTATCTGCAGCCTTAGTATAACTAATTCCCTTCGTCACTGTGAGTGCGTAATATAGATATCTATATAAATATAAATTAAAACTAACAGCTACCATACATAAAACAATTATTAGATGACGAATGTATCCACAAATGGCCTCTATAAAATTATTTCCTTTATATTTATTCCAGGCGCTCCTAAAGTGTCAACACCTCTCCCGAAGGCAGATGATGACGAGGATACGAACTACTCCTTCTCAGCTTCAAAAGTAGTGGAGGACAAGGTCGAGGACAGTGAAGGGGAACAAGTCAAGCAGAGTAAAAAACCCTCGGAGGTGAAGGATGGGAAAGAAGTGCCTACCAAGTTCAAGGATCCGAAAGGCGACACCATAGTTATAGGTGATCCGGATGAGGGTAAGAAGAAGGATGCCTCCGGTGATGACAAGACAAAGCAGCAGAAGGTCGTGCCAAAAACTCGGGAATCGGATGTGATTATTGTGGTGGATAAGCCAGAGGGTACGTATAATAAATACTATAAGAAAAACTATGTAAATCATATAAAATGCTCAATAATAGAATAGATAAGTAAACCAATTACAGCGAAAAAAACAAACAAATACTCACAGTAATACTTTCATTATAACCTAATATATCAATGTACATGAAGGTATGCTATGGAAATGCCCATATTACTAAAGTGAAAGGTAGGGGATAAATATTTGTAACGGAGCAAGTATTTGTTTGAAGAAAAACAGTTGATATTTATATTCCATATTTATTTTACAGGAGCGGAAACAGTAAAGATTGCTGCAACGTTGAAAGTACTGGGGGATGATATCAAACTTGTCAAGGCTGACACAAGAACGTTGGCTACACTGCACGCAGAGACAGCCTGCATGTCCACAGAAGTGAAGACCTTAGTGAATCAGTTCTACGGGATGAAGGGGGACTATGACAACGTACACTCCGCTGTAGTATGCATGAAACAGGATGGTAAATCAACATTCCAACATGTCCAGTCACTCGTGTCGAGCGCTGAAACAAGTACACGTGATCTACATCTAATGAAAGGAAAGTTGGGTGTGTTGACATCTGATTTTCAGGATGTGAAAGTCGATGTGGCAGCATCATGTGGTAATATCAACTCTGTTGGCAAAGACATTGAACTTCTTAAGAATGACGTGCAGGAAATGGAGGTAGATATGCGGATCGTAAAATCTGATATAAAAAAGAACAAGGCGCACTTATCCTCGCTGGTGGAGGAGGTGCGTATGTTGAAGACAGAGGTAGTTATAATGAACAAGAATATGGATACAATTCACAGCATCCACAACCATGTCAAGGAACTTGTAGAGGCACAAAAATTATCTGTTGCACAGATCAAGGAGGAGGAGGATGAAAATTCCAGTGTAATCGCTGTGGGCACCGTGAGTCACCAACCAAAAACTTCGACACCACAACATGTTGAGCAACCGCAACAGATAGAACAACCACAACAGGAGGTGCAACCACCACAACTGCAGGTAGAAATACCTCAAGAGCTTCTACAACCGGCGGAACCACCACAAGCGGTAGAAATACGTCAAGAGGTTGAACAACCGGTGCTACCACAACAAGCGGTCGAAGTACCTCAAGAGTTTCTACATCCGCAACAGGTAGAAATATCTCAACAACGTCTAGAACCAGAACAAGTACTTGTTGGACAGACTGTTGAAGTGTGTACTTCCACTGCTCTAACAGAGGGGGTAAACACCAACATAAATTGGTCAACAGGAACTGTTTCCACACAGCCATTGGGAGAAATGCTTGTGGAGGAAACAGACCCACCTCATGATGTTGCATCAGTCGTACGATCGGTTATACAATCAGTTGTGGCATCGGCTGCTGCTGAAAATAGACCTCAACCGAAAGCTCCTGCACGTAGTGGTAAAGGTGGTTTTCTTGAGTCTGTTAGTTATGGTCAATTTTTTGATAATCCAGCACAAGTTAAACCACCAGGAAATGAGGGGGATGGACTTTTCCCATGGCCTACACCACAGGCTGTGGCTGAGGATGAGGCACGTACTCGAAGAGAAAGTGACAGTGACAGTAGCCAAACATGTGCAAGGCGTTCTAACCGGGTCAGAAAACCATCAAAGAAGGCGTTTAAATGATTATATTTTGGTATTACAGTATATACCTACCATTATGATGCATAGGTATTTACCGTGAGAACAAATGTAATCATGTCACTGTAAGCTAGAATGGCTAACAGTATACCGATAATTAGGTTACGTTATAAACATTTCTTGTTTTAGTTAATCCACACTTTCATTTTGGAAAGAGTTGGGTCTTTTTTGTATAAGGATTTGAACTGTTGGAAGAAAACATTATATTCAGACAATACTTGCTACCGATCTTGAGGAGGAAGATAATATTGTTAAATTTGCATGCATGTTTGGTGTTCGGTGTTAATTGTGGAGTGCTAATTGTACTGTTTTACAAAAGAGTTTTCAACTGTTTCGTATACCAAAAAAAAGATGGGCAATAATAGATTATTATTGGAAGTTGTTGTATCTATTTGTGAATGTAAAGTACATAGTCACGATCAGTATATATATGTAGGAACCATGGGGGAAAACGTATAAAGTTAGAGATAACTTTTATTGATATATAATTTGCTCTGATTCTTGTCATGTTTTCCATGGTCACCATGTATGCGTAACATGCTCAGCATCATAAAGAAAAATTCCCACATAAGTATTCACGATAAATAGATATACTGAGGAAGCCTGCACCTAAACGTACAAAGTTAGAGATAACTTTTATTTACCCATCATGATTTCCATGGTGAGCATGTATGTATAACATGTTAAGCATGCTAAAGAACAAGGCGGAGATAAGTATTGACGATAAATAGATATACTGAGGAAGGCTGTACCAAAACGTATAAAGTTAGAGATAACTTGTCGTGACCCAGGATAAATAATAATCTTTCATTGTTATCGTGATTTCAATGATGACCATGTATGTATAACATGTTAAGCATGCTAAAGAACAAGGCGGAGATAAGTATTGACGATAAATAGATATACTGAGGAAGGCTGTACCAAAACGTATAAAGTTAGAGATAACTTTTCGTGACCCAGGATAAATAATATTCTGTCATTGTTATCATGATTTCAATGATGAGCATGTATGTATAACATGTTAAGCATGCTAAAGAACAAGGCGGAGATAAGTAGTGACGATAAATAGATATACTAAGGAAACTGTTTTCCAGACCGATCATGTATGTAACATGCTAAGCATGTATAGTTAATTATCTTGCTAAGACGTGTGAGTATATTTCAGAGATAATAAATAATAACTTTGCCCTTATACTTAGTTCTACTATATTGTGTACGTTTATAAAATATCTGACAAGAAATAGACTGAAAGTGCATAAAAGTTCGATTCAAACTATTTTTCTACATTAAATTATTAGAACAAAGTTTAATTCTTTTTATACCTTTTATTGATTTGGATGACAATATTCATTTGTGAGTACGGGTCTTCTGGATAATTCTTCTCATAGACAAGATATAATGGAAGCAAATAGTGTCTTCTAGATAAATCATTTATCTTCAATTCATCAGTAGGAAACATTTTATCATAGCCTTTTCACTAATTTAATCATATTGAAGAAATTCATTTAAGAATCAGTTATCCTTTAAGTTGATTTTCGAAATACTACACTTTTCATTTGTGACAAGGCCTTTCAACAAGACAATGATGTCAGTAACACAACATTAACATGAAGCTTATTTCTTGCACTAGAAATTGTTTGTGACTAGAGAAGAAATTCAACGGCGGTTACGAGTGCGGGGTTGTCTTACATTCGGTCTAGGGCCACCATAATTACGGTGAATGTACCTTGCCCTCTTAAGCAACCCAGCCCTGTACAAGTCACCCTTCTTCTCCCTTACTGGGGCTGTAGGCGGCTGTTGTCTGACGATCCGAGCAGCCTGGCGCATTGACCTCCGAATACGCAGGCGTGCCTCATACTGGATCAGCTCCTCCACGTCTGGGTCCTTGTTCTCACCTGGCCGTAGTTCTCGCACTCCCCAATCGACACACAGATTGTGGAGAGCGCAGCAAGCCTCCATAACCCAAGAAGCATGGAGTGGGTCCATTTGTAGGGTTCCTCCTCCATGTTTTGAAAGGCATCTGTGAAAAAGATAATGTTAAGTCACTTTTAATTATTGGTAAATTAATGCGAACAAAACTGAAAAAAAAAATTAATGATAGTGCAAGAGGGCAAGGTAATTATCCGTTATTAAGCCGCAATAAATGTTTAAAGCACACATATATTTTATCCTATTTAGATTTGCTCTAGTAATGTAGCATTATTTTCTTTTCAAAATAGACAATTATTTAAATAGAATATAACTAATATAGAATATAAATAATATAAATAATTACCGCCATCTCATCTTGAGTTGCCCAATGGCGCGTTCAACGGAGTTCCTTGCGGAAACATGCGCAGCCTGGAATCTGCGTTCGTGGTTTTCCATTTCGTCAAGGTTTTGAAACCGGAGCGGTGTCATGATTTGTGGACTGAGCCCATACCTAAGACAAAAGCATGTTTTATCTTTAAAAATAAAGCAAAAAAATAAAACAAAATAATATTAACAGAGAATTTAATGATTTAATTTGATTTTTTCTTGATATTATATTCTGACGTGTAAGCGTATGTTGAAAACTCTGTCATCACTGATTGTAACTATTATATGAAACTGCATACATACCCACTGTCGCCCAGGAGAAAGTAATCGCCAAGACGTTCAGTCCCCAAGATGCAAGGCCCCAATGAACAGTTCTCAAGGACTGCCATGTCATGGTTAGATCCTGCAACAGAGCTTTCCACAAATGTGAATCTCTGCTCACTGTCTGTGACAAGCTGAAATATGATGAAAATATAAAAGAAATATAATTGAAATAACAAGAAATCTTATCTGTGACATTATAATGTACAATTAAACTTGACGTATTTACTTAATTCTTATTTACATACAATTTTATTTCTGCTATGGTAAGGACTATATGTGTTTCTTTCCTATTTATAATGTAATCTACAACATATTTAACTTACAAGACAGTTCAGAGCATGGTATGCATGACGATTGACATACACGCCCTCGTTGTTGACTGGTTTTTTTATGGCCACGTAACTCCCATCAATGCAGCCAATGCAATCTTCCATTTTATATCGTTGTCGGAACCGTATGGCTGCTTCGTGGAGATCATCCTTCTGGAAGAAAGAAAGTATAAAATGTGTAGACAATACAAATAACTTCAGTTATTTGGTGAAATTCTATACAGTTAGAGATAACTTTTCGTGACCCAGGATAAATAATATGCTGTGATTGTTATCATGATTTCCATGGTGCATGTATGTATAACATGTTAAGCATGCTAAAGAACAAGGCGCACATTAGTAGTGACGAGAAATACATATACTTAGGAAATATTCTATTTGAATTTAGTTATATTCTATTTAAATAATTGTCCTATATAAAAACTTAGTAATGTAATATTCAATGTTAATATTATTGTATTTATTATTTTATTTTATTTAAACTTTATTTTTGTATACCTTAGGGAAAGAGATAAGTCCATTTTGTGACTTCCAGACAAGGAACTTCACAAACGAACGTACACAGCGCGATATGCTGGAGGTACTGCACCCTCCCTGGGTATCCCTGATGAGGGTGAAGGCAGCACCTGTAGCTAAGAATCGGAGAGCGTAACACACCTGAAAATAAAAATAGGTATTATACAATCTATCACCAATTAGTTATAGCAGTATAATCATTATGTTGTGTAGCATTCAGCATTCAGCATTCAGCATGTAGTTAATAGATATGCTAATATAAGATATATCTGATTAATACGGTCATTATTATTATTCCTTTACAAATTATTATTTAGTATAAAAAAAGAAACATATACCTTGTTGAAGACTGGAATGGGCCTGCCCCTGTTGTTTTTCACTTTTGTGGAACAGAAGGGCGACTGTTGAAATTCCAATGCCAACGCTTCAACCATGTTTGGTGGTAGTCTGAATCTGGCCTCGAAATCGCGAATTCGAGGGAACTCAACCCTCGGATCCAGTCGATTCTTGTATATGCGCGTCGACCTGCATCGCTTCACCCCTCTACCTGGCTTATACCTTTCTTTAGGTATGTGAGCAGTCGGTAGCAGCCAGTCATCTATAGGGTGACACCTTGCTGCTGTAGGACGTTTCTTCACAGGGGCCATTCTGAAAGGAAAATAATAAATACAGATTATATTATCTATATTATGTATGGAAACTTAATACTATGACACCTCGAGTGTGGATTGCTCATGTTACTAAAAGAATATACTAAAAAAAGATGCTTAAATAGTAAATAATACATCGAACCTTGGACTCTGGAATGACTGGACTGGCGTACTCAATGCGTCCTTCTGTCCTTGCTTAAAATAGCTAAAGTAACTGTAAAACACGGAACGTGATGCAAGCAAATAGTTGAAAAAATGAGAAAATAATTATCGGCTATGAATTCCGGATAATTATTAAGCTCCGGTTAGGAACTTTTGCTATCGGCAAAATCGAAGTTGCCGATAAATATTTGGATTTCCGGATAAATATTTTCTATATCGGGAATGGGTCTCTGAAATGGCAAGAGTTATCGGGAAATTGACTCTGACCTCACTTTTCTTATCCGCGACGAAAATAATTATCGTGAATTCTTTCTGGAATGGGCTCCTGGAAGTAAATTAAGGTTAGGTTAGTTTATCATAGTTTCATTGTAAACTACCTTTAATGTGCTGAATACATACAAAATTTGGATAAATCTAGTCCATTAAAAAAACGATAATGACAAAGCTCCTACAATATAAGTAATATATTGGACCGCTGACAAAAAATAGCATTGGAAATCTACTTTGCTAACCAGAGAAGTGTTGTTTTTTCATAATCAGAAAAAAAGGCACTCTTGAACCAGATCATTAGTATACGTATCTAATTTAACAGTCCTCGTTAATTCAGCCGGTTCTTGACATCAGATAGGGTATAAATAGCCCAGACATATATCACTGCTCAGAAATCAGTGCTGCCTATAGCTAGTGACAGCTGATCTACTAATGGTGGGTCATTTATATATAAATAGCAAATGAAATGCAAGCCCCGGGTCTCTATGTGACTTATTGAGTGCTTTTAAAGGAGTGTGTGGTATAATTGATTATTGCCGTATATTGACTGTTTTCTGCCTGTAGGCTAGTGATTGCTAGAGGTCTTTAGACATCAGAAATAGTATCTGAATAGTGTAAGTTTTCTAACAGCCTTTTTTTTTAATTTTCTATTTATCTATCCCTGTTATCTCGATACAAAATCGGTTTTCAATCTAACTCCAGCATCTAGTTTCATGTCTACAGCTGTATATAAAGTAACAAGTACATTTTTACCTATGTGATGATATAGCATTTTCCCTTAACTATCTAATAGTACATGTATAGCAAAATAGATAAGATATACTCAACTGAGTAGAACAAAAAGGCCATTGCATCCCATTAGACTAGTATTGTCATATGACTGGAAAACTTTCCCCGAATCACAAGGGGAACCATTAAAGTCTAGCTTCTATTTAATAGAATTGGCCATTTGTACTCACAGTTTCAGAAGTTCAATTTCTATTGCCCTTCTTTACCTGCAAGGTCCTGTTAAGCCCAGCCTTCCTCTGGCGTCTGGTTGAACAAGTCGCGTATTCAGCACTTTGACCATACAGCAGGCGAAGGAAGGGCTGCAACAAAGCCAACCTACCTCAGCGCCTTGATGGAAAAACTTAAAACACTGAAAAGAAACAGAAAGGAAAACGGAAAAGGTCTTTACTTGACATTTCCTGCATCCATTTCTTGAAAACTTGCTCCTTTATGTAACCTAACAATGTGTGTGGGGATGCCTTTGTTCCCAGAGCTCACTTAACAAACTGTTTGTCACATTGTATTGACTTAAAAGGGGGCCTGATGTGCTACTTTCTGGACACCTTACCCAATTAGTTTTTGCGGTGTCCAGTTGCACAGGGGAAATTGTATTGAGGCTTTGTATTTGTGGCGGCTAACCTCAGACATTGTATGAATCGACCTTTTTGGCTGTCTTATGACATCTACCTACACATGGATTTAAACAGGTTTTTGTGATGTGGGTCTTTCAAACTGAACATGGTTGGAGCAGTTGAATCACAAAATATAGCAGTAGTGTACACACCTGTGTCGATGGGGAAACAAAAATAGTACATATCATTATAAAAGGTAAATAGTATTAAGGTAAATGAGATGAATAAGATAATATGTGTAATAATTATCTCATATTGCTGAGCATTGTGCAAACATCCATTAGTAAGGCAGGGCCACAACGGGGGCATTATGAACCAGCTCTGCCGGAATTCCTACTGGGTTTTTCTTTTGTTTCTTGGATCGGTTAGGTTTCATGTACACTTGATGGTAAACGCACCTGTCAAATTCTTTTTCCCTGCCACCTCAAGGTGCAATAAAAACCAATAGTTTGTATTTATTATCCCACATATATGGCATGCTCCTAATTGCCAATTCCCAACAATTATGTCACCCCTGTATGTGAATATGTCTGTAATATCATCATATTGTGCCGATATCGCAGCCCAGGTCGTGTAGTGTAAAACAGCCTTAAGGGCAATGGCGCCATTATAGATCTAAAGTTGAGATTTTGTTGAAACTCAGAGATATACCAGATAAATATGTTTAGAGTCCAAAAATGATAAAAAAAAAATTAGGGGGTCACCATGCTAACTTTTTACCTACAGCTGGAATGATATGTGCATAATTCCTTCAAAACTAAGTTTTTGCAGAGCCATATTCACAGGTACAATTTTCGTGAAAACATTTATAGGAATCCTCAAATAAACAATCTAATCACTCAAATCTGAAGCTAAGACACTTGTTCACAGACTACGTGGCCTGGAAAAAAAGTTTTTTTTTCACTGCATCTCGATCTATTTTCCTTACAAATCAATTTTGTAAAAAAAAAAATCAAATTTCTGACAAAAAAGTCCACACCGAAAACATCAAAGTTGAAAAATCTATAAAAATGACACATAATGTGTGTTAGACTGTTAGCTTTCATTTTCAACCAAGAAAACATGGGGTCACCGCATGAATTTAGCCAGAAAAATTGGTCATGTATCTGTAATTCTAGAATTGACCGTCCAGGTCTATTTGTTTTAATTGTCCCTAAACCTATCAAAATATAAAATATCCTGAAGTATTATATTCTAATATTGTACTTTATAACATAAGGATTGTGTTACTGCTTACTGTGAGAAGATTGGATAAATATTAACAAAGTTGTATCCCTTATTGCCCTACCCCCTCCCAACCTCCCATAGGCACCTATGCAGAGGCACTGGTCGTCATGGTCCACTGCACACCTATACCTGCAGGCTGCGCACCGTGGTGCGCGGTAACAAATGGCGCGTTTGTCTTTAATAATCTTAATCAAGGACATTTGTAAGACAAGTTTCACCTTAGTGAATCAAGATGCCTAAGTCGTGTCACTAACAGGGAGTCTTTTGACAAGCTCTAATTGTTTCCTGTCATACAAACCACATGTCCTTCTTCATGGCGAGCCACTGAAGTATTACATTTCTATTTCTTATTGAGGATATGTAATTCAACCTTGATAAATGAATGCTTCAAAGTATTCTCTGAATCATGTATCAGTCGCTTTGAGATGCTCATGTAAATAAAAGAAAATCCTAGCTACAGTTATAGCCTCAGGATTGGTAGAAAGATGGTAGCATATATTCTGATAAAAGAATATAGCTTGATGAAAGAACCAACTATCAATGGGTTTCCAAGAATCCGAGAACATCATAGCAAATCGTCAAAACAATTACTATATGATACCCGTCAGGCTCATATCAATTAATCATCATTCATAAAACAATCTGAATTAGATGGTTGATGCGGCTAATTCAGTTTCGCTTACAGTAATGTGCTATGGCCCTAGGGGACCTCTCCAATCCTCCTTCACCTAATGCAACCACTTTTTACAAGAACACAGCAGTCGCTGGCTCTTTGTTCTCTACAAAACGGAGGTAAAGCACTAAAAAGCGCGTTTCTACTTGAAAGGAACGAGCATTGTGCATGCGATGTATAAGCCAACAACGGAACATACTTCAATTACATTTGCAGTTTGAATGCAAAGCTGTATTACTGAATGCCTTTGGGCAATACTTTGAAAAGATGGTTTAAGCTTGACTCTGTGTTGTGTTGTTCCTCTCAATAGGCATCCAGACTTGAAACGTATACGGATTGGTACCCTTACATGTTATTTTCTTTTTGTGAACAAATAATTTAGGACAATCTAATTAATAGATACTGCCTTCATTCAGAGAGATGTTATTTGATCTAACTAATCAAAGGGAATAGAGATTCAAGACACTGCCAAGTGATCAAAGAAATATCCACTTCATATGGACTACATTCATTACTCATGATGTTATGTGATTGATCTGATTAAGGAGAAAGCAGAATAAAGAAAACCAAGAATAGCATTTCCTGGTTAATAAAACCGGTCTCAATGACCTTATCTCCCTATCAACAATTTCAATTTAGCAAAATATCTTTAGCGTAACTTAAACTGGACAAACTTGAGAACGTCGGAGAAATGTTATTTACCATTTGAGTAGCTGGGATTCCATTTTCCCATGATATGTAAATAGCTAACATGAATTCTTCTGCAGCCCTAGCTGCTGTAAACAGAAAAACAAGGATCGATAGATACATGCACAAATTGCATAATCGTTGATAGCTACTTTTTGTTAAAGCTATTATTTCAGGCTGTTTTTAGATTATTGCCTTACTCGGTTATGATAGGTGATTTATACTACATCATGCTTTGGATTTTGTGCGTTCTTTAGAAAAAATGATAAAAGGAAAAGGTGTTCCCTTTTAATCATTAGACTGGTACGTTTTAATAATTATTGATAATCTGCTGGGTTAAGTAAAGAAATGAGAGCTGTTTCCCTGCATGCCAAACTAGAATTCTGCAGTGCCTTCTGTTTTTGAAAAAAAACAACTCACCCACCCCCTTTAGGCTTAAATGCTCATCGAATTTGTACAGGTACACATGTGCACATTTTCAAATATTTCAGATCCCCACTTGGAGCATACGTACTTGATGGAAGGCCACTCTTAATTCGAATCAATCCAATGAGTAAAGGTGGCAGTTCAGGAAGCAGATTTACGATACACCAGGAAATATGACCAATAGTATCCTCAAACTATGGTAATTTTAGGCCAGACTTTCAGCCTAAATTGATTGGCCACCATTTATTACAAAACCAGCTCATAAGGCTGTACCACTCCTATACCGTAGACACCAGCAGGCCTGGATGGCGGATAGACAGAAGGCTATGCCTTTTTATTCCATCATCATTTGCCCTGAATATATCTTTTAGTGGTGTCAAATCTTCCTGACATAATACGGTACTTCGTCTCCGCTAAGAACAATTTTGCAGATTTATAGAGATAATGCAGAGATTAATGGCATGCAGCCAGTGCTCATAAAGTGGCCCGTGCAGGCTCGTGCTGGTGTCAAGTGGTGCCCTCGGTAAATCACCATCTCTACGTACTACTTAGACTGTTTAGACCGGCCTGACGGTACAGCCATATCCGGCGCTATGAGATGCCAAGTGGTGCCCTCGGTAAATCACCATCTCCTCATACTACTTAGATTGTTTAGACCGGACTGGCATTACAGCCGTATCCAACACTATGGGGAGCCAAGTGGTGCCCTCAGTAAATCCCCATCTCCATGCACTACTTAGACTGTTTAGACCGGCCTGATGGTACAGCCATATATCTGGCACTATGGGAGGCCAAGTGGTGCCCTCGGTAAATCACCATCTCCACATACAACATGTTGGTAACAATCGGTAGGAACTCTCCTGATCTGTTACTCCTGATTTTTGGGACCCCAAAGATTGTGAAGTTATATTCCATATCAAGATACTTCGCATGCACCCAAAGATCGGGACTGACTGCCGATCTTTGGCTTTTTTCCCTAACCATCAGCAGGATTTCTATAAATTTTGTACCAAACATCTTGTAGTGGAATACAGCCATTAGACTGTTTAGACCTGCCCAGCGGTACGGCCGCATCTGGCACTATGGGAAACCAAGTGGTGCCGTTACTAAATCACCATCTCAACAAACTACTTAGACTGTTTAGACCGGCCCAGCGGTACAGCCATATATGGTGATCCCAAGTGGTGCCCTTGGTAAATCACCATCTCCATATACTACTTAGACTGTTTAGACCGGCCCAGCAGTACAGCCATATATGGTGATCCCAAGTGGTGCCCTTGGTAAATCACCATCTTCATGTACTACTTAGACTGTTTAGACCGGCCTGGCGGTACGGCCGTATTCGGCGCTATGGGGTGCCAAGTGGTGCCCTACGTAAATCACCGTCTCCACATACTACTTAGACTGTTTAGACCGGCCTGGCGGTACGGCCGCATCACGCACTATGGGGCGCCACTATGGGGCGCCAAACCCTAGGCTAACTGCAGAAATATTTCATTTCCAGGTAAACCCATAGGAATGCGGCCATAAATCCGACACTGGGCGTCACTCTTATATCCACTCCCCACCCTATACGACACCCACATAGCCACATA
The DNA here is from genome assembly GCA_936440205.1 of Lepidonotus clava. NCBI lineage: Eukaryota > Metazoa > Annelida > Polychaeta > Phyllodocida > Polynoidae > Lepidonotus > Lepidonotus clava. The sequence goes on along the minus strand of OW387142.1, from coordinate 9,753,481 downwards.
CGACACGATACCCACACATATTGTGTCTATATCAACGTCAATCATATATATATATATATATATATATATATATAATATATATATATGTATATTTATTCGGGAATATTCATACAGCATTTGAGAAACCTCAGTGCAATGTAGCACTGGTCTACCGGTTGCATGATGTATATATATATATATATATATTTATACATATATATATCTTCTAATGTGTGTTTCATTTTAGCCCAGAATAATCCAATATGTATGTAATATCCAATCTGTCTGATATGTGGGCATTGAAAACATCTACTTTTTTAATAACAACTGAGTTAAATCCTAAACTAACAGCAGAAATATTTCATTTCCGAGTAAACCCATAGGAATGCGGCCATAAACGTGTCAGTCATCATACACCCCCCACCCTATACGACATCCACCACAGCCACATACGACACGATACCCCCCACACACCGTATCTATATCAACGTCGTAAATCTTTGATCAGGCCTCCAGTTGGCAAGGACTTCCTCCCGGCTAAGATATCCCCATGGCAACGGGGCCACGTGACCTCCTGGGCTCGGGTGCCCGGATGTTGGTTTTTGCCCACGCCCTCTAGTGGCCGGAAGGGGAACGCAAGGCCCAGATGCATAATGGTGTCAGATATTATGGCTCTTCATATCAGAGTAGTATTACATGGAGGACACAGTGTGCTAGTACACTGCCAATAAAATGTTTTATTTCGTTTAATCGGGGAGGGGTGTAGTGTTTCTGTTTGGAATCGAGAAGGGTAATCATGTTACTTAGATATGAATGTTCGCATTTCTTTTATATGTTTTTGCGGTTATGTCAAATTATCCACTTCAATCGATATACATTTATGAAACAGTTCCTGTTGTCATGCCCCAATCGCACCAGTATTATGCCTTGATAGACCTTTTATTAATTTTACTTAACATAATGCCTATGATGATTTACCAAAATTAATTTGGTATCAGGTAAATCTACAGTAGTTAGTTATCATCAATCAAACATGGTAATTATCCTCTGTATATAAATTCTGTAACGTTTTACAAAGAAAGTCCCATTAAGATAAACAATTTACAAAGTAAACCTAGTCAAGAAATACACTCATTAACCTCAAACTCCTACTAGTCGGAAGGGGAACGAAAGGCGCAGATGCATAATGGTGTCAGATATTATGGCTCTTCATATCAGAGTAGTATTACATGGAGCACACAGTGTGCTAGTACACTGCCAATACAATGTTTTATTCCGTTTAATCGGGAAGGGGTGTAGTGTTTCTGTGTGGAAGCGAGAAGGGTAATAGTGTTGCTTAGATATGAATGTTCGCGTTTCTTTGATATATTTGTCCGGTTGTGTCAAATTATCCAAGGTTACTTCAATATACATTTATGAAACAGTTCTTGCTGTGATGCCCTAAGCGTACCAGTGTTATGCCTCACTCGGCCTCTATCGAATTTGTTTGACATTTATGAAGATTTCCTATCAATAATAGTAGATATATCTAGAAAAGTAGAGTCTGAAGTACAACGCGTGATCACGTCGTTCGATAAATTAAAAGATGACGTCAGTCACCATGACGCACAGTTGACCGTCATTGACGCAAGAACGGATGCACTCGAGGCGACAATCTCAGCGCAAAAAGGATTTATAAACGAATTAAATCAACGCATCCAACGCATTGAAAATGAAAAGAAGAAGAACAATCTACTACTACATGGAATACCAGAATCTGTGTTGATTAATTCAGCCGTTGAAGGTTTGTTCAGAGATACAAGAAGCACGCTAAACGGCAACGTCATTGACAATTGCTATCGCGTTGGACAACGTAAAAATCACAAAGATGCAACAAGTTCTTCATCTCCAAGACCAATTTTGATCTCTTTTTTACGCTACTCTGACAAAATTGAAATTCTCAAGAATCTCAAGAATCTGAAAGACATCCCACGCTGGAAAGGTGTGAACATAGGCGATGATTTATCGCCAGAACAAAGCAGGATTAGATCAAATCTCCGTTCCATCGCAGCCTCAGCTCGTAGGCAAAATTTAAAGGCAAAAGTGAGTGGTGATTTCCTTATTATTGAAGACAAAAAATATACTTATTCACAGATTGACAACCTACCATACAATCTTAACCTGGCTAATTCAAAAACAATTGAATTTGAAAATGGCATCGCCTTCCAAGGACCTGATTCATATCTCTCAAATTTTTACGAAGTAAATCTCACATTTGACAGCAAAAAATTCAATTCTGCTGAACAAGCATTTGCATTCATGAAAGCATCTACATGCAATGACCTGCAAGCCAGCGCATCAATTTTAATGATGAATGATCCGTACAAAATCAAGGAAATCTCAAAGAAAATCACACCAAACAAAAAATGGTCAGAGGAAAAAGAAAAAATCCTTGGCAAAATTGTTCTGTGTAAATTTGAAAGTAATCCTGCTCTTGCACAAAGGCTTATTGACACTGGAAATAAGAAAATATACGAAGCAACTAAAGACCTCTACTATGGTTGCGGGAAAACACTTGCACAAATTCATGAGATCAACGATCAAGTTCCAGGGAAAAATATCCTAGGAAAAATCCTACAGGAAGTGAGATGCAAACTTAAGGAGTAAAAACTGTTAAAACTTAAAAAAAAAAAAAAAAAACGGTCTATGACAAAAAATCCTAAAAATGGAAATTTTAATCATCACTGATTCAAGAGGAAAAAACCTAAATAAAATACTGGATGATATGCAAAAGGATGATGACAGTGACTTTGCTAAATTCAATTTCACACTCTGGGTAATACCAGGTGCAACCATTCAATCAGCCTACAAAAAGGTTGAAAACTATCTTGAAGATAATAAATACTTGATGATTTATTACATGGTTGGTGTAAACAACTTATCAAAATTGAAAAATGGCAAAGCAGAACCAATCTACTCAGATGTTGGATCACTTGTTGATGAATTAACTGACTTATACACTGATGTGAAATACAAGCTAAATGCATTCAGCTACTATGTGATTTTCCCCCAATTGATTGGCATTTTCTATGGAAAATACAACAAGGACCCAAATGGATATGATGAAATGCAAAACATTTGCAACGATGCAATCCCTCACTTGAATCAAGCCATTCTATCCATAAATGGTGACAATGAAATGTACACACCTATGTTACAAGACTCTATCTACTACCTGAAAAATGGAAGGAGAACGTGCAAAATTCATAAACTATATGATGGATTGCACCCAACTTACAACACTCTGCAAGATTGGGCAAATCAAATCAAAAAATCAATCAACAAGAACTACTCGCTGATTAAATTGGTTTGATTCAATCAACCTAGTTACCCAAGGGGTACTGGTGGTTTGAATTAATTCAATCTAATCCTTAAGTAAGTTGAATCAAATCATAGTAATTTGCTACCAAAGTGGTACTTCTACTATGAATGATTTCATTTTCTATTTCAATAATATTGTAAAATAATTACATTATCAATTAATTGGTCATGTTGGATCAATTTCATAATCTTAAAATTACCAAAGTGGTAAAATTAACTGAAATTGAATGACATTATAATTCAAATAATACAATCAAATGATTTCATTATGATAATAATTTTCTTGAATTTAATAATGGACTATCTTTTGAATCATCATTGAAAAATTCTAGTTTTGTTTACATGAAATATTAGTTTTGTATTAACAAAGTTACCAAAGTGGTACTGTACATAATAAAATATTTTATAAAATATTTTATTAAACAATTTTGTTACCAAAGTGGTACAAAATAAACAATCAATCATTTATATTTATTTACTAAAAATGTCTAAGCATATTTACTTGAAATGTCCTGCTACATTTATACATTCATACTGATTAAGTCATGTTACTAACAATTTTTCTATTTTATTATCAAAAATTCCGTTGACTAAAGGTAAAAAGTAAATTTCCGGAGATTACACAAATTCAATCCCGTTTACAAACCAAAAAAACTTTTTGAGATTTGAAAATGAATCTCAAATCAAAATCAAAATCAAAATCAATCTTCATTCATATCAAAAACTCATCAAATATGCTAAAATCTATAATCCAATATTTTTATCCATTAAAACAATTTATAAAAATTATAAATTTCACAGATATAATCATAAACTTTACCATCAAATTTAAAAATCAAAGGTGATGTTACAATTGATAAAAATCAACCAGGTCTCCATCTAACACACCTTAACATCAGAAGTTTATTTAGTAACTTAGATCTATTCAAAATATTCATAAATGATAATAATTTTGCCTACATAAGCTTATCTGAAACATGGTTAAATAATTTAATTTCTGATAACATGATAAATATTAAAAATTATAATGTTATCAGACAAGACAGAGAAACATTAAGTACAACAAACTCTACAACCAAAAGAGGTGGAGGCATTTGTGCCTACATCAGAAATGATATAAATTTTTTTACAAATGATATTCCCTGTAAAAATATCTCTAATGAAGATATTGAAATTCTATGGTTATTTATTCAACCAAAAAAACAAAAAAAAATACTAATTGCTAACATATACAGACCTCCAAATGGAAATATCAATAATTTTCTAGAAGAATTAAAAAATTGTCTAAATATAATAGATGTAACAAAAAATACAATCTTTCTTATGGGTGATTTCAACATTAATCAATTAGACAAAAATAATACAAATTTAAAAAACCTTTTTTATATAACAAAATCTGCTGGTTTAAATTCATTAATAAATGAACCAACTAGATACTCTGTTAATAACAAACCTACACAAATAGATTATATCTTTAGTAATTCTGACATTATTAAACAATCCGGTACCGTAAATCTTAATCTAAGTGACCATGAAATGGTTTATACCACAATTAAAAAATCCAAAAATAAAAAAATCAGAGAATCATTTGTAGGCAGATCATACAAAAACTATAATATAAATGATTTAGAGGATCATCTAAGTAATCTAAACTGGATTGAATTTTACAATTCACAAGATGTAAATAAATCTTGGGAATTTATTAAAAATAAAATCCTTACTTATTTAGACAATAAATGTCCTCTCAAAAAAATTAGCATCAAAAAAACAAAAGAACCTTGGATAACAAATGAACTACTTGAATTAATCTATGATAAAGATAACCTATTAAAAAAAGCAAAAAAGACAGGTTTAAAAAATGATTTCATTAAAGCAAAACTAGCAAGGAATAAAACCAAAACACTTACTAATAAAGCTAAAAAAAATTATATCCTTTCCCAATTGGAAATAAATCAAAATGACTCAAAAAAATTTTGGAGAAATCTTAATGACTTACTACCGAATTCAAAAAAAAATAACAACATTAATCTAATTGATGAAAAGGGTTCTCAAATTGATTCTGAAAATACAGCTAACTACATAAACAATTATTTTACATCAATTGGAAAAAATCTAGCGAAAGAACATAGCACTAACTGGTCCAAATATAGTGAAAAATGTAATTCAATTTTCCAATTTAACTTACTAACTGAATTAGAGGTATTAAATCATATCAAAAAAATTGATACTAGCAAATCATCAGCTATAGATAATATATCTTCAAATATCCTAAAAGAAGCATTTATACTATTAGTTCCTGAAATTACTCATTTATTTAATTTATCATTAGATACTGGCATATTTCCAACAGAATGGAAATCAGCAAAGATTACTCCCATACCTAAACAAGGAAATTTAAATAACATTAGCAATTATAGACCAATTTCCCTCCTACCTCTTCCAGGAAAAGTTCTAGAATCATTAGTTCATGAAAAACTATCAAAATATTTTGAAAACAACAATTTACTTGACCCAAATCAAGGTGGATTTAGGAAAAATAAGAGCACAACCTCAACAACTTCTGAATTTCTAGATGACATTTACTCTAATATATCAAAAAATCAAACTACTAAAGCAATTTTTATTGATTTTAAAAAAGCATTTGATTCAATTAATCATAAGATAATTCTTGAAAAGTTAAAATTACTAGGTGTTGATAACTCAGCCATGGGCTGGTTTGAAAACTATCTAACAAACAGAAAACAAAAAACAATTGCAAATAACATTTTATCTAATGAATGTACAGTTAATTGTGGTGTTCCGCAAGGTTCAATATTAGGGCCCTTGCTTTTTTTAGTCTTCATTAATGATTTAAACCTCTCATTAAATCACTGCAAAAATAAATTATATGCTGATGATGCAGTAATTTACTATAGCAATGATAACACAAATCTATGCATCTCTCTTTTACAAATGGACTTTAATAATCTTTTGGAATGGTGTGACAAAAATTCAATAAGCATAAATGCTGATAAAAGTAAAACAATGATTTTTGGTACACCACAAAAACTCATCTATGAATCAAATTTTACAATTAATTTCAGAGAGAAAAAACTTGAACAAGTTCAACAATACAAATATCTTGGTATTATATTAGATGAAACATTGAATTTTCAAAAACACATAAACAATCTAATTAGTAAAATTTCTTATAAGTCATATATGTTAACTAAAATTAGAAAATATATCACCACCAAAGCCTCAATTATACTCTTTAAGAGTATGATTCAACCATATTTTGATTACAGTGATATATTTTTCATGACTGCTAATAAAAATAATATCGACAAATTGAATAACTTACAAAAAAGATGCCTAAGAAATTGCCTACCATTTGATAAAAAATATGAAAAAGATGAATTACATAAGTTAACAAATGTAAATACATTGGAAGATAGGTGTAATGCACATCTCTTAAAACTAATGTACAAAAGATCTGAAAATATTAATTATATTGATGTTAGACCGAAAGATCTAAGATATACTGACGGAATTCTATTGCAAATAGATTTTCCTAGAATTGAATTTTGTAAAAAAAGTGTGAAATTTAGAGGATCATCTTTATGGAATAACCTTGATCACAATATTAGAAACATTGATAATTTTGAATCATTTAAATATTGGATCAAAAAAGATTTAAAAAACAAAATCAACTAAATACCCTTTTTCTAACAATCATCCCATTTTTTCACAAACTCATCTGAAGATTTTAAATGTATTCTACATTTATGAATAATTTTAGTATTGTTAACAATTCGCAAAAATTCATTTTATTTTCTTTATTCCATTAATCATCCACTTTAACCCAATTACCTATTACTGAATGTATTGTTATATATCAACTTTATGTAAATTGATTTACTGTTAGAATTAAGAATGTTAACATTTATAATTCTATATCTAGACATCTTGATGTAAGCCATTCTGGCGTTAAAGGAAGATCGGACAACCAAGCTCCGATTTGATGTCAGATTAAAAAATGAAATAAAAAAAAAAAAAAAAAAAAAAAAGTAAGTTACCATAAGCAAAACGTGGTAATTTTCCTCTATATATATATTCTTGCACTCTTTATAAAGAAAGTGCCATTAAGACACACCATTTACAAAGTTGTCCTACTAAAGAAATACACTCATTAAACTCCTACTAGTGTCCCCATTCACATTCCTCCATCTCTCCTCCACACTTCTTACTATATTCAAGACTTCTCAGATGGAAGGAAATAATTCAGAAACACATGACACACTTTGCAGACTCAAGCACATCGGCGGGCGCAGGCACGATTCAAACGAACTCACCGTACCTCAAAGCCCAAACCTATATGTCCGATGGATTAAATATTCTGAAAAGGCAGTGAGGATCATAGAAACGTTAAGGACTCTATTTCAGAGAGCCCTAGGTCCGTCCTTCCCCCGTCCCCTTCAAGTCGCTGCCGTGAATGTATTTCCCCCACTATGTGAGGAGTATTTGATACTGTCCTTGAAAGGTCTTTTTCACTCGGCCATCAAATATGCATACGGCTATTCATCGCAGTCGTCCTCATTAATTTACGTCACGCCGTAAGAAATGTGAAGAGACAGCGGTGACGGCCGTCTAGAGCGGGGCCCCGCCCGCCGCCCATACAGACTCACAGCTAAAGTCAGGATTACACTAGAGGTTTATACTTTCTGGATTCACCTATGGGCCTTCAGTTGGTCCCATCAGTTGTGTTTCTTTTTCATTTGATTGATGTTTGACTCTAAATACGTGTTATGTGATAATAATAATAAGTCATATTGCCTAACTAATATATCTAGGAACATATATATAAAGCCTATATAAAGCCGAATTTTCAAATTGGCATCGGGAGTTAGGGTTAAATCTAGAGGTGTTATTTATCAATAGACAAATTTTGCAACTCTTTTGAAAGACCAAACATATACACATCTTCAGTTTCAAACTCGGTGTGGGGAAATCCAAATTTTTAACTCTACGCAAAATGGAAGACCGGTATGTGGATACCCGATACACAGCGACCATAAGCAGGGCATATCTCCATGCCTTTGAACAACTAAGAATACTACGTCCCCCTTTGAAAAGGGATACATCGTCTATGAAGGAGTATTCAAGTTGCATATAGTTTTGTTATCTATTTGTCCCAATCTGATGCAATCATGAGGCCAGAGCCCTGCGATTAACAACCAGTATACTCCGCGACCACCTTAACTATTCATATTTTGATGTTCTTTTGAGCCTAGACACGATACGACTTAAATACAGAGTTGTTTTTTAATGCTGATATATCTTTATAACTGTAGCTTATGGGCCAATAGTATGAGAAAAATGGATATGTTGCAGTATTGATTTATCTCCCACTCATCACAGGTCTTCAATTGAGACTTTCTAAATTGCTTGCATTCATTACGAAATAACCTTTTTTTAAAACTTTCCTTCTGTATTTGGAAAGGCATCGCTAGGTCTAAAAGAACGATTTATAACTCTCATACCATTGTTATGAAACTAAGGCCCTGGCAATTCTGAAGAAACGAAAGTTACACATTTGACATTTCACTTTAACTAGTGGTAAGACCCTAGTAGGGGAAGCCGTTTAAATGATCACAAACGTTTCCCTTTAATTCAAACGCATACTTTATTCACCCAAAGGGGAACAATTCCCGTCACACTGAAGCTGAAATATCTGAAGAGGTTTCGGTTTCTAAGCAAGTAGGGGTGTCCCCTTGGGTGGTGTGGATCTTGGCAAATTGGTGCCAGAGATTAGGGGGGTTGGGGGCAGGGGGGGAAGAGGGGGGGGGGGGGGGGCTCAGTAGGTATTTCCTGCACTCAGAGCCCTTCTCAGCAGATGACCTGATCAATTATTCCCAACTTCTGAGGACATTAACTCTTGCCAACAAAATTCCAATTCCTATTCCATTGTTTGTTATTTTACCCCAAACACCAACAAGTTATCGGTTTAGAGTACAATTAATGCACCCATGCATTCACTGAAAACTTTCCCCATTACAAAGTTATGAACAGTTTATATCCACCAACCAAAACCTACGGAGGCTCAGAAATTGAGGAATGGTAGAATTATTTACCGCGCATCTCCAATGATGATGGCGCCCCCGTGAGAATGCCCTATCAGCGTTCCCTCTCAGTGAAAGGTACAGGAGTTGGGGATGGGGAGTCCGCGGAGGGCAATGCTCATCTGAATAAGGGGACGCAACATGAAAACTGCTTTAGGGCCGGCCCCCAGGATTTATGTGGTTCCAGGGTAGGGGGATAAGAACATAGAGACAGGTTATCAGGGCCCGATACCTCAGCGGAGTGTCACCTCCGCTGATACAGTCCTACCCTACCCAGCCGGAGGTGTGACATTATAATAATGTTGCAGCAATATTCTGTATTGGTTCTTGTTACCTTATTTTGATGGCTCCCAATAATGTTGCTCCAACATACTGCTGTGACGATGCACTGTGACTTTATTACAACATTCTGGTTATATTCTTCAACCTAAAGAGAGAATTCTTATAACGTAATGTTTTGGTTTTGTCCTGACCTCACCAAAAATAATGTTATAATAACATTCTAATTTGATGAAATTTCAACTTCACCATCAATAATGTAATTGTGACGTGCCATCTTAGTAAGTAACAAACTGACTAAAAAAGTATGGTTGCAGAACGTTCCTGTAACATCGCATGCTGGGACTGGTGAAACTGTGTTGTGTACTTGGGAGAGATAGCATAGCTAGGAATCATTACTAGAGCATGTGTTTCTATAAACACATAAATATGTAATTCGAAGCCATACAATTGTTGTTGTCGTACAATAAGCTCACTGGAGTTCCTGTAGAAATCGAAATACCCGTCTTAGGGGCCTGATAAAGCATGAGATACAGGAGGTTCTCTATTTCATTTCCTATTTATACTATGCCCCCAGGAATTCCGTTGAATCCATACAATTTTCATAGGAAAGTAAACAGATAACTAATATGGCTAATCGTACCAGGGTCGGCCACTAACACACAGATATCCTAATATCCAATAGCAATGTGAGATTTCAATTTGTTCATGTTTACCATTTAACTCTATAACCATCGCAATGCGCAGCACAAATATGCCCATAGAATGTTTAACAAGAAAATGTAGTAGCGTGATAATTTATGAAATACGATATTAGAACACATACTCTTTGTTGGCACACCTTTCTTGGCCGGACACAAGGCTTCGTACATTTTATGGGTAGTTCAGCAAGGAAATTATCTAAGGGACAGTGCACCTCCAACAGTCAAGGCTGTATTCCACTACCCGATTTCACTCACGAGCTCAGAAATCACCTGTGGCAATAAAGATTCAATGTAGACATGTTATATATCATTAAAAAAAGATTTCATATTCCCTTTCACATAATACGTAGCATGCAAGGGTTCTTAGCAAATTTCTAATAAAAAATTTACAAATTGCTAAATTCCAGATAGTCTAAATTGCCTAGTGGAACACAGGTTTTACCCCAAACCTCCACAAGTAGGGGGCGCCACCCCGGCCGCCCGGGAGGACGAGTTTTGTGTCAGTCCCAATTTAGACGTCCGCACCGCGCCTGCGCACCCGAGGGGACGCTGGGCCCTCGGCGTCTCACCAGAGGGCGTGGTGACGTGACAAAAGTGGGCCCCACCTTAGTGGTATTGTCAGGGCCCTAGTGGAGGGGGAGGGGGTGGTTGGTCAGGGGTGGGGTTACGTCTGGGGAGGTGGGGAAATGTGAGGGACTTGGTCTGTGAGATAGTATCCAATGGAGAAAACTATAGTGAGGTGAACGGCCGATGTGACTGGCTATTCGAAGTCAGGGGAGCCATGTCTCTATTAATGTGAGAATTTATGTAGAATAGCTCGAATGTTTTACCTTCCGAATTATTTGTTTTGTCCTGGTTATCGAGGTGCTGTATAAGGCGTTTGATTAGAATAGTGCCCCCTCCAAGCCCCCTTATTTCTCCTGTGTTTCTGAAGTCAGAGGCGCATTTTGTCCGTGAGTCTAGTGAGAATGTATGAAGAGCATGCATACACCTTTACAGTTAAGAAATCAAATGCAATGTGAACAGAAGGACGTACACCTAAGCCATATTGCCAAGGCCCTGGAGGCGGGAGCGGTCGTCAGGGGCTGGGGTTACGTCTGGGGGAGTCAGCTAAAAGTGAGTAAAAGTCTGCCACTTTGCACACCTTCGTGACTTTCGGTAACTGGGTCACTTCACTTCATATAGCTTAACTATAGCAGTAGTCCCTAAGAATTGTTTCTAATGTATGACACCAGGTGCTACCTTATTAAAAAAAAATGTGTATCGTGACAATATCGATGCGCGAGGACAAACATTCGCCTTAACCCTCAGGAAGTCGCATGTCATGTGGATAGGAGGATATCTCAGTATGTTGGAGTATTCTATGTAGTCTATGAAGTTAAGGGAAAGCTCTACCTTTTGGGCTCTCCCATAGGAAAGTGGAGTGGGACCTCCTTACATTTAGATGTTTCTCCTAATCTTTTCATAAGGGATCACGGCTTTTACACTTCTCATCATTTCAGATGTCCAGAATACAGTACACAAACTGCGTGTAAATCATCATCTTGTGCCCCTGATTTATTGATAGAAATACTTGTCCATGTCCTAGTTTCGAAGACAATCCTATGCTACTCAGCAGTGCACTTTTCGCCACATTTACAATAAAACCTACTGGACATTTCAGAACCCACAGGTTATATGAATGGCAGAACTGCTTTATTAGGCTGTACGCCCATGAAAAGCTTTATTGGGTTTAGGGCTCTGATTTCCCGGATATTTAGGGTGTGTATAATGTATGGGCATTATTCCGAGTCTTTGATGTACATTTGGAGGCGTGTATAAAGGGAATTGGATGATGATTTGTGTGTCACTTTATGGGGTGCTGTGTTTGAGGTTTGGGTGCGGTGGTCACGGCTCCCCTTTATAAGCCGAGTGACTCAGGCTGAGTAGGGCAAACAGGGAGCTGCTCATGGCCGAAAGGGTCATATGGGGCGCTGAACGTCAACCATGAAATTCGTATTTTAGTCTGGAGAAGTCTGTTTCCTTCTGTATCTCTTTCCTCCTTCCTTCCTTCCTTCTTTCTTTCTTTCTTTCTTTCTTTTTGGTTTTCTCGTTCTTCTTGTTCTTGTTTTTGCTCTTCTTCTTTTACTTCTTTTTTTTCGTTTTCTTCTTCTCGCTCCTCTTCACCTTTTAAAACATAGTTTGTAATTCTAAGAATCCTTTTTGAGCAGCTTAAAATTGCGATAGGATGGAGATGCTAGTTATGGCATTATTCTGATGATATTTGTTGGGTTCAAAATCCCTGATTTTTCGCTATCTAATAGTTATTACTTTATACCTGTAGCGAACCCTTTTTTTTTTTTTTTTTTTTTTTTAATCTTTTTTATTATACTGAAAACATCTCAAACCTTGGTCTGTTCTCCCTCAGTTTTCAGTTAAGGTGTTTTACAATCATGTGGGTAGTTGGTCATTTCGATATTTAACAGAACTTTTACAAAATAAATATTACCATTAGATTGAAAGTACATCTTGTGGGTAAGTAAACAGTGGCAGACAAGTTTACAATACTATGTATTCAAGGGTGAAATGAGATGAGATGGCGATGAGGATACACTAGGTACAGAACAACAGCCGGACATACCTTTTAATTGAGGTCAATAGAGAAACAATTTAATTTACCCAGTTTAATCTGGGTTTTGATTTTGATTTTAAATATATTTAGATCCACTTCTGTTCTTATATTAACATCTAGTGAATTCCACAGGGTAGACCCCCAGTAAAATGGAGTTTTTCTAATAAATTTGGTTCTCGGAATTGGGAGAGTTATGGTATACCCATCTTGTGATCTGGTTTGTGTACCTTCCTCCCTGGTCAGTATATCAGCTGTCTTGTTTTGAACTGAGTGCCATACACAAACTAACAGTTGAGATATTCTTCGTTCATTTAAAAAGCTCACATTAGTTAATGTGTGAAGATCCTTTAGATGTACTCCTTTAGGATCTTGTATACACAGACATGAACGGAGTGCATGGTTCTGTAGTGTTTGTAACATTTGAAGATCTTTTTGGTTAATAACTGTTAGGAAAACATTGCCATAATCTAACACTGAGCAAAACAGAGATTTACATACCAGTAATGAGGCATTACCCTTAATTTCTTTATTGAAAGGGAAAACTATCTACGAATTTCTAACAACAACCAATTACATTTTCTTGGGTTGACATTTGGCGGCCCATAGGATGAGCGGGCCAATCTGAGCCACTCCGTACGTGTGAATATGTGACGTTCTCTGGTAAGTCGGGGTTGCCGATTCTTACAACAGAGGAACGTGGGGGTTGTTCGGGTCTCGGGGCGGACGGGGAATCCGGGCCAAGAACCGAGATGTGTTTCTAGAGTCGTGCCTCGCGCACGAGGGGGGGCTGAGCGAATCGATCGGGAATCGGCACTCGATGTCAACGGAGGACTGCGGGGGAGGGAAATTATGGTAGGGGTACGGGTCAGCCGGGGTTCGTCTCGCTCTATCTCCCAGACCAGCATTCACCCCGACCGGGCGGTCCACCCCTGAGTTCCGGTCCGCGGGGGCGACGGGCCGACGGTCGCCTATTGTTTGGTAGCGTGGGGCCGAGCATGCCGCGCCCTCGTCCCCGCGGACTTCGCTCCTTCGTTCCGTTCCCCATGTCTTCGTGCCATACTACGCCTCGGTTTCCGGGACTACTTCGGGCCTTCGTGCCTTACTCCGTTCCCTCGTTCCTCGTTCTTCGGGCCGTCGGGCCCCTTACCCTGTGTTTCTACTACCTATCTCGAACTTCGACTGTTTTGTCCTAACTTCTGCTTAATTACTCTGATCGGCTCATCTTTAGCGGTTGTTTCAGGAAAGAGGACACGTCTGGACACCAGGAGAACTGTTAAAGAACTCTGTTTATTCGGGCCTCACCGCCCCTTTATATACTAGAGAGGTCAGCCCTGATTGGCTGCTTTCGGTCACGTGACCTACAACTGACGTCACTTCCGGTTTATATCTTCCGTTTCCGGTTTACATTTCACTTCCGGTTTACATATTTCCGGGTTTCGTTCCTTTACATTTTCGTTCCTTACATATTCGTTCCTTACATATTCGTTCTTTTACATATTCGTTCTTTTACATATTCGTGCCTCTTTTTCAGGCTTTCCATACTTTCGTTCATTATTACATATTCGTTCCTTTACATCTATTTCGTTCTCTTACATATATTTCGTTCTCTTACATATATTTCTACTATTACCTTATTTCTATTATTTTGACCTCTATGTATTTTGGATGAATAGCCGTTCATCACACCCTCCCGCACCTTCTTGAAAGGTGGGAAAACACGTTTTACAAAATTTCAAAACAGTTCATACAGCAACGACAACAGAACATACTCTAGAACCAGAAACATTTCAATCCTACGCTCCTTATCGGCAGAGGAGGAGGTGTCACCCTCTGTCCTCCCCGGTCTACTTCGGAGGGCCCCCGGGGCCTATCCGGCTAATTATTATTTCTCTTCTTTCTTCGTTTTTCGTTCTTCGTTTTTCTCTCTTCTTAGTGAAAGTTCATATAATTCGTTTTATATATCCTAGTCTCTTTTTATCTTCGTCAGAGTTCTTATCCTGGATCTATTAGGACCCATTCTACACCTCCTCTTCTTTTCTCGTCTTTAGGATGAGCGAGCCGGTCGTGGCTCTCCCACCCGGGACTGGGGGTCGGTCGTGACCCCGTCGCCCCCGCTCCTCTCCTCTGGGCTCTATTCACTTAGCCCCTCGGCGCGTTTTTCCTCGCCTTTTACCCTCATTAGGACAGAGGGACCGGTCGTGGTCCTCCTGCCCGGGGCCATGGGTCGGTCGTGACCCGCAGTGCCCCCGTTCCCTTCGTTTTTCGTCGTCCAGACGTTCTCCCCTAGTTCGGGTGGAGAATCGGTCGCGACTCTCCCACCCAGAGGCCAGGGCCGGTCGTGACCCTCAGTCCTCTCGACCCTCGGTCCGTTCTTCCGTCGTCCAGACGTTCTCCGTTGTTTTTTTTGGTAGAGAATCGGTCGTGATTCTCCCACCCGGTCGGTCGTGACCCCTCGTTCTTCCGTAACTATTACTCTTCTCTGCGTTCTCTTAGGTGATGATGATGATTTTAAGGATGAGTTGAAGAAGAAAGACTGAAGTTTTTGTAGATAGAATGTTCTTTTTGGACTTCGCACCCTCGGTCGCCTCGGCATTCAGAGCCCTCCAGTGACTTTTTCACGTTTGGCAAGGACAACATGTTCGAGCCAGAGGCCAAGGTACCCAAAGAAGAAAATGGCGTTATATGTGGAAAGGAACTTAACTTCATGCATCAAAGCTTAGAGTGGAAGCTTCAGCAGACGACGTCGCGGGTTTCGTGCTATTTGTCACAGTGAAACTTTGAGATGGAGTCCGGGTGAAGGTAAGACTGAGAAGATTAGAATCATTAATTATCGATGAGGTGTCCGTTTTCCGTACAGGAACTGAAGTTTGACTTTTACGGCACATGTCCTCGTGGTTAACCCAGCACCAAGACGTTCAGTCCTCGACCACGTCGACACACTCGAAGATTTCAGAAAGAGATGTCGGAGAGAGTCCACCATAGTAAAGTATTTCCGTCACCGTTCCGGGCCCAAGTGGCATGACAACAACCGGAACGGAGACCCGATTAAGAAGATAATTTTGGTGAAGTTTCTTTTGATGACAGGAGCCGGTGCCTCTCATCCCTCCCCCCCTCCGTAAGCAACGGCAGGAAGACAATCCTCTTTGGGGCGAGAGGGAGGCTCCTTCGTTCCACTGATGAGATGATTTTCCTAAGAAGAGGATTCCTGCTTCGGGCACTCGGGCCCTCGTTCGTCTCCTAGGCTCTCGGGCCTCGCTCTGCTTACTAAGTTTTTCTCTTCGTCCTCCCGGAGGACCATGCTTTTAGGCGATTTTCGTGAGACTGTAATACCAGCAAATAGTTCGTTAATAGAGGTAAGTTTAAGGTCTGGTCTGGTTTGATTCTGGAGTAAGGCCACAGTCGTCCACGGTGCCATGTCACCTTGCATGAAGCCACTATGCCTATGACGAACGCCGAGACAACAGCTCCGAGCCGTTCCGGGCTGCTCCTAGGTACGGCGGTTCGAAGTTGGTAAGTTGAAGATATTAGTGAGAAGGAGAGGAAGAAGCCGTAGAAAGTGAAGATGGACGACATCAACCGGGATCTGCACCCAACGTCAACCTCTGAGATCCGGAACGGGCCCATCTCAAAAATAGCATATATAAAGAAGAACTCATCCGATGTCGAACTCCAAGAAGGATCGCTCCTCGTCGCTCTCTGCAGACCTCTTGAGGCGTCTATCGAGGCATCCGCGGCCGACATTCCAAGCACCACCTCCCTGTATATTTCAAAGACTACTTCCCTATATGTTTCAAAGACTATTTTGTTCCGTTCCTCGAGAAGAAGATACCAGGAAGTACGACATGGAAGCAGTCACTGTCGTTACCGCAGGTAAGATATTAATATAAGTTTTTAGTAAGTCTATTAATTTTCGTTCTTGTTCATGTATCGCTTCGGTCAGTCACGAGCCAGGGCCCCTAAGTTATCGTCCCTGCTCGTGCCTTGGTCCTCCGGGAGACATCTACGACTCGCCGTAATCCTTTCACGACTCGCTGCATCAACTCTGGCACAATAAAACCAGCATTCAGGTCGAAAAATTCCATTTTGCCGCTCTTCGTATGCGGTAAGAGGCTGAAGACAAGGAAACTCAGAAGATGATGGTACATGAATCCGGGCTCATCCATATTCTGATCGATCCATCCAAGATCAAGAAGACGAAGTTGCAGGGAGTAGAAGTGCCGCTAGAGGACAGAGGTCGTCTCCTCCTCGCCCCCAGATCCCTCAAGGCAGCACGGGAGAAGGGTTTTCAGTCTTGGCCCGCGCCAGCCTTTCCTCCAGCGGCGAGTCGCCGGCCCACCGGTACCTTATTTACCCCGGCACGACCGTCGACTCAAAGACTACAATGACAACACTATCTGTCCATTCTGATTTCCTTCCTTCGATTCCGCCTCCCAACTTTCACTCTCGCTCCTGGGCCGCCCGGCCCGCTATCCATTCGATTTCCGCGACCGGACGATCCCGTTCCACCTGCTCGGTCCCAACCAACGCAGCGGGCTCCAGGGAAGAAGAGGAACAGCTACAAACTTGTTTTTCCTCCTAGCGCCTCCTTCCGTTCCGTATTCGCCCCGCAGGCTTGGTAAGTTCGTTCCAGTCATGGACCCTCCAGCTCGCTGATTACACTCAACACCTCCTAACACATGTGGTTTCGTTCACTTCCGCAAGAAGATTCCCATAAAGAAACTAGTAGGAATAAATTAAGATAAGAATGTTCGAGCCCGCCAGTCCGTTCCCGATGAATTTAAGTAAAGTTTCGGGCCCGTCCAGCGGTCTCCAGGAGAGTTTTTTATCCAGGCTTCGGCCTCCTGTGCGGCTCAGGTACCTCCGCCTCGGCCCGGTTCTCTCCCTGGGGGTTTGACACTATGGGTGAGGAGCCAACGCCCCGTAATCCCTCCCCACCCGACTCGCGACGCGCCATATTCCGCCTCTGGTTCCGTCGCGCTGTTTTTCTTCCGTGCAAGACCTCGAGCAGCATTTACTTCACCCTTCTTCTTGGCGTCGGATCGGTAGCAACAGCCTCTCCTCCCTAGCGGGGCGCCCGAGAAGCTGATCCACCACTCCGCTCTGTTTTTCCACCTCTCTTGTGGTCTTCAACAAGTCATCCAGTTGATCTTCGTTTTTGTACATCACTAGGGTCTGAGCCAATTGGACGGTCCGGTTGTGTTCGTTAACCAGACGGTCGACTCCCGGGAACTCCCTGGTCAACGGCCCCAGTGCCGCCGTCGGGAACTGCGCCATCGCTTCTTCAAATGTCTCTGGCTTGCGGCCCGTTTCTAGTGCCATCAGGAACGCCATAGACGCCGAAGCCATTGCTCTTGTCTTAGCCGTCATTCCTCGCACCTCCCTCGGGGGCCACACCAGTTGCACCCGAATGGCCTCTTCCGCGTCCCAGTCTCGTACTGCTCGCGCCGTCACCGGAAAGTGTCCCTGTAAGACCTGGTGAATGGCCTGTGTCCGTAATAACTTGAGTCTCGGTGTTTCTTTAGATGGTCCTGCCGTCTGTATCTCCGTTCCTATGGACCCGAACACTGAATCCGCTCCCGACTCGTCCAATTCTTGCTTCTCCGGCTCGTATCCTCTGGTCTCGGCCTGCCCCAACTCCATGTCCTCTGAGTCTTCCACCTCCGCGTCCATGGACTGGGCAGCCGGTATTTGTAATCTGTGTATCACAACCCGCGGTTGTAGCGCTCGCCCGTGTTTATCCTCGTCCTTGAGTGGGGTATCCGGTCCTGGCGGCGATCCCATACGTTCGGGCGACGGTGGTCCCGGGGTCTCCTCCGATCCTTGCGACCCGAAGAACGAGCTCCCCAAACTGGCTCGAGTCAGGTTGTCAACCGCCGCCCGTGTCTCTGGCGTGTCTGGTGCTACCGTAATGTCTCTCATTCGTTTCAGTCCCGGGGGCGGCACTACCGGCTGCTTACATACCATCTTCTCCAGGGGTGAATCCGCTCTCGTCGGGGTAGGGGTAGAGAACAGCGGCTGTGTCGAGGCCATCGACGCCGTGTCCTCCGGCCTGGCCGCATGCCGAACATACTTTACTTTCTCCACTCGCCCCGACGGTTTGAGTCCCTGCCTTTCTGCCATCTCGCGTAGAAACCTCCCTAGGTACAATGCTTCTCTTTCCACCAGCCGGCCTCCCTGCGCTTCCCGAATGCTGTCCTCCAGCTCCCGGTCGGATCTTGCCTCGTGGTAACCCCTGAACGATCCCTCCCGGTTCATTGTTCCTTTTAAATATCTGGGGTACCTCGGGTGTCGCGATTCGTATATCACCGATTTCTTATGAACTGTCATCATAGTAAATTGTGCGTCGCTACAAGGTGGTTCTAGTCCCGTGGTCCGTTTGACTCCTGTCGAGGTCCTCAGGCTGTGATGGTCCCAGCTCTCCCATGCTACTAGACTCGGCAATAATCAAGGACCGATCGCTTTGGACCGACATACTCCTGCCCGACTCCGACTGGTCCGAACTCGTTCCCTCCTCCAATTCTCTCGGGACTTTCTTGACCTTTTTCCACTTCTTCTTTCGCGACGGTTCCTCCGCCGGGCATCCCTGCGTCGGGGGCCTCTTGAAAGCGAGCGGCTCCTCTTCCTCTTTTACTTTCAGACGTTGGTCGTCGGACGAGCTCACCAATTCCACCACCTCAGCCCCCGGTGGTATTCCTGAGCAACCCGGCTTCGGGGCGGGTGTGGATGTCCGTCCTTTTCCTCTGCCCGGGAGTCCTCGTCCTCTCGGTTCCCGTGGTTCTCCCTGGGCGTTTAACTTCTTAATTCGGCTCTGTACCAACCCTGATATTTGGTCTGGTGTCAGAAGTGGTTTCGGGTTGACCACGGCTCGGCTCGCGCTTCGCGGCGACTCGGTGGCTTCCTTCCGCACTCCTTTCGCGGCCCTCCGAGGGGAACGACACGTGGGCGTCGATCGTTCCGCTACCTCGGCCAAGGGTCCCTTCCCTGCTGCTTTGGCTGCTTGGGCTCCCTCGCCGGCCTCGTCGGCCTCTGATCCTTCTTCGGTTGCTACCTGCTCCGGCTGCTCGGCGTCGCTGTCCTCGGACCCTCTCGACGCCCTCGGGTAGTAAGGTACGCGGATATGCCGTCGCGGCCTCTCCGGTGCCTCCTTATCCACCGCCCTCTCAGGGGGTTGAAACCCCTCCGGATGGCGCACCGCGTAGTCCCGTTCCATGTTGGCTACCCGGGCCGCCGTTTCATCCCCAGTAGCGAAACTGGTGTACGGCGGTCGTCCTTTCGGGTCCAAGGCGAACGCCGCAGCATACTCCAGCCTCAGAAGGGGGTCTTGCTTCGGCATCCCCCTCTGCAGGTTCCCTTCGTGTGAGTCCGTCATGTGCTTCTTCCAGTCCTGGTGTGTCGAATAGGCTCGATTCGAACACACCGGGCACATGTAGTACTGCTTCCGTAATCCATCGTGCTGGCCTTTAATATGCTTGACCAAGTGCTTAAACTCCTTTCCGTGGCAATGTCCTTCCCAGCACTGTCCGCTCATCGTGTCCGTTTTCCGGGCTTTCGGGGCTCGTTCCAATCCTGAAGCTCGTCCCGTCAGCCTTTTCCGTTTTTGTCTCGTGGTGATGCTGCTCGTCTCGCTTCTCTGCTTTTTCTCTTGTTTTCTTCTCCTTAGCTCAGTCTGCTCGTCTGCGATTTGATGAATCCTGATCGGCTGACCAGAATGACCTGCTCCGGCGAGCGCTCTGCCTTTTATAGCCGCCGCAGGCGGAAGTGGGCGTGGCCTGCGCTAGCGACCCCTAGCGTCAGACTCACCATCCACTTCTACGGTGGCGCCCCCTACTATTTTCCGGTCCCCGGGGCCCGCCGCTGGTCACCGCCTCGCCTGCTTTTTTTACCTCGCGGCCCTTCGCCCGTCCACGCGTTTTTTTCCTAGGCCTTTTATTGCCCCACCGGACGTCCTCGGTCTTTTCATCCTCCGTCGCCTTCTCTTGCCTTTTTCATCTTGGCCCTCACAGTGCTTCCGCACACTTCCCGGAGAACACAGGGGCTCGACGTTATCATCTCCTCGCCGCCGCCCCGTTCTCTTTGTCCTCTTTTACTCCTTTTACGACCTACTTTAAAGCCCGTCCTCGTTTCAGGCCTCGCCTTTTACAACCGTCCGTTCGTTCCTCCGGCGTTCCCGAGAGTGCCGCATCTACTCTCCTCCGGTCTCCTGGACGCTGTAAAGCGGTATTACCAAGTCGGCATTACTTCAAAAGTCTTCACCAGCTTGCCACCGGGTCTGTCTTCTGTTGTAATCCAACCATCTTTTCCACGCTGTGGTTCCTCCGAACTGACCGGAAAGCGGCTCCGTGGGACTACTTTAGACATTCGGGCCGTCGTGGCTCCCGAACGCCGTTTTTCGTTCCAACCCCGCATTTCCCACCTATATTACATCCGCAAGAGAACCAATCTTCAGCTAGGTAGCAAATCTCTACAGCCTAACGACCTGCACTCCTACTGTAGTGGTCAACGCACCGCCCCGACTCAATGGCCCCAGGTTGATCAGTCCTTTTTGGCCAAAGCCTTTTTGTGTAGCGCCGATTTGGTCGTTCCCTTGGTCCTCTTCCACCTGCGGAATCGAGATACGAAAACGACTTCATCACAAAAAGGGGTGCCCCGTTTCCTTACGTGCCCTAGCGCGCCCCACCCCAAGCATTTACTGTGCAGCCTCGTATCCTTGCTGGTCAGCTACCATCCAGGCTGGCGCAGCGTGTCCTCGGTAGGGTTCCAGGCGGTCCACATGGACCACCCCCCCCCGGTTTCCCTCGTTTCTTCCGTACTACCACCCGTCCTCGGTCAAGCACCTTGACGATCAGTGCAGGGCCCATCCATGGAAATCGCAACTTCGTTCCTTTGTCCCTATCCACTACCGTATCGTGCACCCAGACCAGTTCTCCGGCGTGGTATTCCCGCCGAGTCACCTTCCCATCGTACTCGTGTTTCTGATGGATGGCGGCTCGTTTCAGCCCCGTCCGGGCCTCCCGATAGGCCGCGACTAGCCCTTCCTCCAGGCTTTCCACATAGTCGCCTACCCGTCGGGGTTCCTCCTCTGGTCCTAGAGGTCTCCCATAAATCGCTTGTCGCGGCATCATGGTCTGTCGGCCCAGCATCATCATATTCGGTGTCACTCCCATGCTGGCTTGCGGCGTTGCTCTATAACTCATCATCACGAGCGGGACCATCTCGTCCCATTCCCGGCCTGTTGCTCGGCAGCTGGCTTTCAAACAACACCCCAAGGTACGGAAACTTCGTTCTATGTACCCGTCACTCCTGGGGTGGTACGGCATCGTTCTTGTTTTGTGTATTCCAAATAGTGCACAGACCTGAGCCACCACCTCGGATTCGAAATTCGTGCCTTGATCCGAGTGCAGTTCCCGAAACGCGCCGTACCGTGCTACTACTTCTTCAACCAGTTTGTTCGCCACTGTCGTTGCCTTTTGATCCGGGATCGGGAAACACTCCAACCATTTGGTGAA
Organism: Lepidonotus clava; assembly: GCA_936440205.1. Lineage (NCBI taxonomy): Eukaryota > Metazoa > Annelida > Polychaeta > Phyllodocida > Polynoidae > Lepidonotus > Lepidonotus clava. Next base: position 9,730,941 of record OW387142.1, on the reverse strand, counting down.
ATAGCATCCCACCATCAGGCAATACTTATTTCCTCGTTTGGTGACTGGGTACGGGCCCGAAACATCCATGGCCAGCCGTTCCATCGGCTCCCCCACTATGTACTGATGTAGCGGCTCCCGTCTTCCTCGTCCTTTTTTTCAGCAACGCGCAATCACATTCTCGACATTCCTTCCGCACGTCTTCCCGGAGTCCCGGCCAGTAAAACCCTTGCTCCAACAGGGCCGTCGTTCTGGCGACTCCCAAATGCGCTCCTGCCGCGCCTCCATGGTATTCCCTTACCAACTTGGCCCGTTCCCCTCGGGGAACGACCAATTGGTTCCTCCAACCATGTCCTTCCAGTTCCCAGTACTTCCGATGCAGCACGCCATCCCTGAGGCTTAATCGTTCCCATTGCCTCCATAGGATCTTTGTTTCCCGGGATTCCGGAGATATGGCCTCCCAACCTGGCCGGTCCGCATTCTCTTCCATCCGTGCGACAATCGGCCCTATATCTCGATCCCTCCTCTGCGCTGCTCTCATCTCCTGCGGGGACCATCCGGGCTCGTACCCCCGGGCCCGCGTCACTACTCTCACTTTTTCGGTATTCTCGTGCTCCTCTCCACATTGTTTGCACGGATACCGGGACAACGCGTCAGCGTTCCCATGCTTCCTGCCCGGTCGGTGTTGGAACGACACATCATGCGAGTCGATAATCTCAATCCACCGAGCAGCCTGCCCCATCGGTTCCTTACTTCTCTGCAGCCAACTGACCGCGCTATTATCCGTCCGGACTATCACGCGTTGACCATAGATGTAGCACCGAAAATGCTTCAAAGCTCGCACCACCGCCAACAGTTCTTTCCGCGTGGTGCAATACTTTCGTTCATTTGACTCCAGGGTTTTGCTCGTGTAGGCTATCACCCGTTCCTCCCCTCTCTGCTCCTGTGATAGCACGGCTCCTGTCCCCACGTCACTGGCGTCCGTGTCAAGCCACCATTGTCCATCTTCCTCCGGGAATCCCAACACCGGGGCCTCTGTTAGCGCCTTCTTCATCGCATCAAATGCCTCTTGTCGTCTCGCGCTCCACACGAACGGTTCCTCCTTCGTTGCCAATTCATACAAGGGGGCAGCCAATTCCGTGAAGCCGTCTATATGCCTTCTATAATACGAACATAATCCCACGAAGGCTCGTACCTCGTGGAGATCCCGAGGGACCGGCCACTCGGTTACTTGCCGACACTTTTCGGGGTCGGGTTCGATCCCGTTGAATGAGACAACGTGCCCCAAGAACGGAATCTTCTTCTGGAACAGCTTGCATTTTCGCGCCTTTAACTTCAGTCCTGCAGCGTTCAATCGGTCCAGAACCCGTACCAATCTTTCCAGAGTCACTTTAAACGTTGGTCCAAAGACCAGTATGTCATCCAAGTATACCAGACACTCCTCCCACACGATTCCTCTGAGGATTCTTTCCATCAGTCTCTCGAAGGTGGCTGGGGCGTTCACTAGCCCGAATGGCATCACTTTGAACTCATACAATCCTCCTTGAGTCACGAAGGCCGTCTTTTCTTGGTCCTCCGGTGCCATCTCCACCTGCCAATATCCGCTTGCGAGATCCAGACTGCAAAAGAATAGGCTTCCTCCCAAGGTGTTGAGGCTGTCCTCTATCCGTGGGAGCGGATAGGCGTCCACTTTCGTAGCCTGGTTCAGTTTTCGGTAGTCGATACAGAACCTCGTTCCTCCGTCCTTCTTTTTGACTAGAACGGTCGGGCTACTCCACGCACTCCCGCTCTCCTGGATAATCCCTAGATTTAACATATCCTCCACCAGTGCTCGTTCTTCCTCTCTCCTGGTGGCCGGATACCGTCTGACCCTCTGCTTGATCGGCATCTGATCCCCCGTTTTAATTCGATGTTGTACTAAATCTGTCCGTCCTAACTCATGTTTCGAGGTCGCAAACATTTGTTCCCGGGCCATGATGGCTTTCTCCAGCTCTCCGCCTTCCTCCGTGGTTAGGTCTTTCTTAGCCTCCTCTATCATTTCAACGAGCGCTCCAGGGGGTTCTTTTGCTTCACTTCCTATTCCTCGTACCTCTTGTACGAAGGTGGCTTCTCCGAGTACCCCGCCGGTTTCCAATTTCGCGCTCTCGGTCCCTCGGTTGGCCACCCAAACTTCATTTTCTTCTCCCAATGTCACCGTTCCTGGGATCACCTCCAGTCCCATAGGTAATCCAGCGCCGGTGATGACAGCCAGCTGTCCACTCTGTCCTATGTCTACTCTCGTTACTACTGTTACTCGGGTCACTTGGAGTGGGGGTATTTCCGTCGTTCTCTCGATTCGCACGACCTGTCCTCCGACGGTAACTGCCCGAATCCCATCCGTTCTTTGTTCTGCTCCCGGGATTCGTTCCCCCTCTCCCTCCCCCTCGGCGGGCAGGAAGATAGCACTCGCGTGGGGCTTAACTGTTAGCCGGTATTTCACCGCGAAGTCGTTTCCCAGGATCCCTTCATCTCTACCGATGTCTGCCACCATGAATGTCCACTTCAACACGCGCGTTCCCAATTTTACTGGCAAGTTCGTGCATCCGTAGCACCGCAACGGACTACCATCCACCGAGCAGAGACGTCCTTCATATCCATCCAGTTCTTCCCATTTTCGTCCCCACTCTCTCCAGAGGCGTTCCGACAGCAGACTGATCATAGATCCGGTATCAACCAAAAAACGGACGACACTCTCTCCCACCGTCCCGGCCACATAAAGTCCACATTCTCCCATGCCTACTACTTCTCTCGCCGCGCCCGAAGGGGGCCCCGCGCTTACTGCGACGGCGACTGTCCGTTTCCCTGACGCTGAGAACACTCTCTCGCGAAATGGCCCTTCTGGTGACATTGATGACACTCTAAATCTTCTTTTCGCTTCTTAAACGCCTCCCTCCGGGCCGTTGCTTGTCTTCTAGCTTCCCGTTCTTCTGCCAATTCTTTCATCATCTCCTCCAACTTACCGTTTAAGGCCATGATCTGTGTATTGGCGTCCTCCTCGGGCTTCACTGCCCGCAGGAGGCGGCGTGAGTATCGTTCCTGTATTTCTACCACCTCTACCGCCTCCTCTAGTGTCTTGCATCCTTTCTCTGCACACTTCAGCTGAAGGTCTTCCCCAACTGCAGCCTGGAACGCATGTAATGCTGCTTTTTCCTGGCTAGCGTAGTCGTTGGAGAAGTAGGCTCTCGATGCCAGTCGCCGGGCATTATCAGCCAACTCCTTCGCTGTCTGGTTCTTTACACGTTTCAATCCTGCCAACTCTTGCAGAGCATTGCACGTGTCCTTCTCCTGACCGAACCTCCGGCGCAACGCATCCACCCTCGCTGAGTAACGGAGTCGTTCCCTGTCCGGGAGTCCGACAAAGTACATTCGTGCCGTTCCTGTCAGCGAGAGAAAGAGCATCGCCGCTTTTTCCTCGGCCGTCCAGCGTCCCAATGTTGCGTACTCCTCAAACTGGTTGATCCATCCCTCGAAATCCGGTTTACCGTCATACTTCTCTGGTCGTAAACTAAACTTCTTCAAACTCGCTCCTACCTGGCCGGTCTGTTGTTGTTGAGCCCGCGCATTCTGCTCATCCGTCGGGGTGGACGTTCCCATAAAATTAAACTGCCTACCCATGATGGTCGTGTCCTCCCCTTTGGTCTCGGTTTTCACACCTCCTTTCTCCTCCCCACCTTCCTTGAAGGCGACGTCAGAATCCATCTGCTCGAAGACTGCCGCGGTCGCCATGAGTATCCAATACCGACGAAACACCCAAGATCCACAAGTCCGTATGTGCCTATTTCAGCACCACCGCTGCCACCAGTGTGACGTTCTCTGGTAAGTCGGGGTTGCCGATTCTTACAACAGAGGAACGCGGGGGTTGTTCGGGTCTCGGGGCGGACGGGGAATCCGGGCCAAGAACCGAGATGTGTTTCTAGAGTCGTGCCTCGCGCACGAGGGGTGGCTGAGCGAATCGATCGGGAATCGGCACTCGATGTCAACGGAGGACTGCGGGGGAGGGAAATTATGGTAGGGGTACGGGTCGGCCGGGGTTCGTCTCGCTCTATCTCCCAGACCAGCATTCACCCCGACCGGGCGGTCCACCCCTGAGTTCCGGTCCGCGGGGGCGACGGGCCGACGGTCGCCTATTGTTTGGTAGCGTGGGGCCGAGCATGCCGCGCCCTCGTCCCCGCGGACTTCGCTCCTTCGTTCCGTTCCCCATGTCTTCGTGCCATACTACGCCTCGGTTTCCGGGACTACTTCGGGCCTTCGTGCCTTACTCCGTTCCCTCGTTCCTCGTTCTTCGGGCCATCGGGCCCCTTACCCTGTGTTTCTACTACCTATCTCGAACTTCGACTGTTTTGTCCTAACTTCTGCTTAATTACTCTGATCGGCTCATCTTTAGCGGTTGTTTCAGGAAAGAGGACACGTCTGGACACCAGGAGAACTGTTAAAGAACTCTGTTTATTCGGGCCTCACCGCCCCTTTATATACTAGAGAGGTCAGCCCTGATTGGCTGCTTTCGGTCACGTGACCTACAACTGACGTCACTTCCGGTTTATATCTTCCGTTTCCGGTTTACATTTCACTTCCGGTTTACATATTTCCGGGTTTCGTTCCTTTACATTTTCGTTCCTTACATATTCGTTCCTTACATATTCGTTCTTTTACATATTCGTTCTTTTACATATTCGTTCTTTTACATATTCGTGCCTCTTTTTCAGGCTTTCCATACTTTCGTTCATTATTACATATTCGTTCCTTTACATCTATTTCGTTCTCTTACATATATTTCGTTCTCTTACATATATTTCTACTATTACCTTATTTCTATTATTTTGACTTCTATGTATTTTGGATGAATAGCCGTTCATCACAAATAGATGGGCCGAGTGATAGAGAAGAATACCTGTCACCTCCCCATTGCCCCTGACCCTGGGGCTGTGACATCCTCAAGTCGACCTGATTTACTACTATTATCCCCACCATCCTTCCTTGATATGCGGAGGCGATTTGAGGATCATGGCAGGGGCAGAGTGAGAGATGGAGGGGACGGAGGGGCAGAACGGGGGCCATAAATAGGCGGAATGCACTCGAAGACCTGCAAAATGCAAAGATAGTTATGATAATTATAAATACCCAGATGTGTATTATGGTCAACTTATAATGGAGAAATATCTAAAAAAAATTAACTGAAGAAACACTCTAAATACCTTAAATGCATACGCACTACAGGAGTGGTGATTTGAGAACGAAGGGGGCGTTAAGTAAAGATTTGAGAGAACCCCTTAGGATGCTAAAATTTTATTTTACAAAAATCTAAAATTGGCATAAATTAGCCCCCGCCCCCCCACACACACACATCTCAAATCCGTCTCTACCAAGGAGATTAGAATAGATTTGACTCTGCATGTCTCTACTTTAGATAAATGTTATAAAACAGATGCATGTCTTCCATCTAAAATGCCATCGATTATTATCAATACTTAAATACAGCTCCAACTAAAGTTATTCTATGAAGCAATATTTGATGCTCACTCTAACCAACCTCCATACAACCCGTACACACCCGTTTACACCCATAAGACCACCACCCCATGTGGGTCATTGTAGTCAGTGCGCCGAGAGTTATGCCGGCCATTGGGGCGTGGGGCTGGGAGCTAATTGCGAGCAGCTCTGAGCAGAACCTTGAGGGCGGGGGCCATCCGTCCTGATTATGGCCCCACACGACGAGTGTGTAACTTCTTGGGGCTGTCAGGGGGCAGAAGGCGCCAGCCACTCGGTGCATGGGGTGTTCGGGGGGGGGGGGGTACTTTGTGGTTGAAAGACCGAAAGGTAAATATGAAAGAATGTTTCTATAGATCTGGGACACAAGAAACGGCTCATTCTCTGTGCCTTTTTTTATGACATGGTGATAGTTAAATGTTGTGGCTAGATATTATAAACTTTATTTTATATGAAGTGTTGTATATGTCAAGAGGACACAACATGTCATTACACTTTGAATGCGCCATTAGAGTTGCATTTTGACAAATTTACGAGAACATAGGAAGAGAACTAACAGGGGATGACAGAAAATGTTCAGGTTTTTGAATTGTTTCTTGTGTCCCAGATCTATAGTGTTTCGTGGCTACACAGTGTGAGGGGAAAAGCAATTGTGGAAGTTGTTCCCATCCTGCCATAGAAGGTGGCACCATAATTATGCATAAACTTGTGTGTAGAAAGTTGCAGCCAGTCAAAATATTTATGGAAAGAAAATGAACCACAAAAAAGATGCCATTGTAGGTATAACAACGGGCCGGAGGGGGAAATGCACTTTCTTCTGACAAATTGCTAATTCGCTGTATACACATGTGGTGATACTAGAAATAGTATTGTGTCAAAACAAAGTACTTCATGCTGAACTATCTGATGTTGACTGCGAGATAGGAAGGTTGCTCGTGATAAATAATTTCCCAACGCATCCTTCATCTGAAGGTATGCATCGCTTTGCCGGATCCAGTACATAGTTAACAAATATCTTGGGATCTCAGTAAAAAACACGAACTGGCTGAATTAAAGATTCACTGCAAAAAGAGTATAGTCATTGTTTCCTCGAATTTGACAATCAAAGGCCATTCTCAATGATCTTTTTGGTCAAGTACCTCCTCCCCTCTTTTAGAAATGAGCCTGATGACGCCGTCACCCCCCCCCCCCCCCCGCCCGTCGACCAGCGGGTAGTTGGCAGTCGTCCCTCGTCCCCCTGATGACCGTCTGAATGAGCCCTAAATGACATGGGCCTTTTAGTGCCCGCTGTCCCCTCTCCCCGAGACCAGGCCAGGGATGGGGGCTGTTCGACAACTGTTATAGGGCTAGGGCCAAGTTGACAGGGTCTATAGTCTGTCTATGGGCAAGGTTTAACTCAAGATTTCTTTCAAATCTTACAGTCAAGCACTACGGTTGTACATTTGTTCCTTCGAAAACTTGGTAGAATTAGAGCGAGCATCTCTAGAAATGTAGTAGAATTCAATATCATGCATGTATGAAAACACTTTTATCTTTTTAAATAGATTGCAATAGATGTCTGAACAAAATCCCATGGTGTAAAACGAAATTCTTAACGGAAGGACGGAGATTTTGAGCATTCCTTATTCACAGCCTGTTGCTCCAGAACATCGATAAAAGGCCGGGTATGACTAGGGAACCAGCAAAATATTATTGATTTCTGCTTCGGTAACGAATTGAGAATGGGTGTTTTCTTGAACTTTGATTGACTTGCTTACTTGACATTGCCATCAGGGTTGCTCTCATGATTGCATTTTGAACAGATAAGATACATGTTTCAATGTTTCAATAATTCATAATACAAAGATTATGAGACCTTTATGTAAATTGTGTCGATAGTTGTAACCAAGTACCACTCTCTATTTTGAGGATAACTGTTTTAGTATAATATGGAAAAACAAATCAAATCAATACGGTGGTTCAGCTCAATAGCAATTCATAAAGTGGAATAATGTAGCATTCTGTGTCAGCTTGAACAACAGGTGAATTGAAAAAAGTAATATAATTCGAACAAACAAACATAAAACTTGAGAGTAAACGAAACCCTATTAGGTGCCTTAACATCACTTAGTTTCTCTTGATATGGGGCCTCCGAGTCAGCTTGCATATATATGGGGTCTGAAAGTGTCCTTATAAATGTTCCTGTCCAAAAATGTGTGGTCAACTGTCCAGAAAAGTGCCAAATTGCCATTTCCCCATTATAGATTTCTGGAAAAAAATGTAAATTTAATGTAAAGTTTTTAAGGTGCTGGAGAGATCCATACAACATTATTATTTGATGGGAACTGGTTTTGCCTACATATGTCTAAAAAAAGTTCTAAAAGCCCAAAAACCTATAATTTTTATATTTTTGGGGTTATGAAAATGTGATTTTCCATTATCTAAACCTTTTACTTTTTTCAACCACTGAACTGATATATGGTCACAACACTGCTCTCTGCAAGAGCCCTCACCTCCTAGAGATGCACCATCCGACCTAACTCTGCTCCGTCCATACCTTTCTCTACCCACCATCTCACCCCCTTTATATGATAATGTCACCCTGGGATCAAACCAGGGTCAACCTCCCCTACGACGGTTATGGCCTCACCATAAACCCAGCGGGTACCCTCAGTGTATACCTGACATGACGGGGTATTAATACGCGTGGATCGCGGACTATTTATTGGGCTGTCACATCAGTGCCCCCCCCCCCCCCGCATAATTCAACGCTAACACAAACCGATGTGTCCCGCTGTTGAATGTGGCCGTTCTAATTGGCCGATTTTAGTTCTGTAAACAGTTCTAAAAACAAGATATTCCCGTCTAAAATCCCTGATATTTTCAGTCCAGAAAGAACATTATAAGTAGGGGAATTTTGATGCATGATTGTTGCACAATTGTGGCTGTTTTGACAAGGATATCTTTCGCTGTTATATGAGTCATTATGCGACGGGCCACAGGGGTCTGAGGCCTATAATACAGGCTTATAAGGGGCACCCTGGAGGCTGGGAGGGAGGGGGGCTGGAGGTATGGAGATGCCCTGCTATTTGACACGCCGCCTCCTGGAGTCAGCCCTCTGTTTTATTGTCACACCCCGACCCCCTGCAGGTTCTAATGGTCGTTATTAGGGTAATGTCCACAGTGCCTGCTGCCCACAGGGCCGGCCCACAGCCCGCAAACCGCCAGGTTCTAGGCTGAATTATGACGTCGGATGGCTCTGTCATGAAATGTGTCCCCATGTGTCCCCATAAAGATCGACCCTCCTGCATTGAGAACCTTTGAAGGAATGGTGCTCGGGGTTTGTCACTGTGGCCATGGTGACCATATAGTGGAATTTCTGAGTGACAATCCCTCTTATATAATACAAAAGAAATTGCGCGTCTGATTCAAAATGGTCAGATTTCTCAAGGTTGAGTATTGCCAGTTAATGCAAGGATAATTTTCATTAAAAAATTACTTCATTCACGTAGACCCTTCAATATGGGTATAAAATCAAACTGTGTTATATCACAAATTAACCAGTATAGAATAGAAAGCCGTCGTAGCGAACTAGAAGGAATATTGTTTAATATTATTTAACTCCAAGACGACGAGTTAAGTGTCTGCAATATGTCATGTATATTTTTTCTCAGGATGCAATTTTCTCTTGATAGAAATATCTGCATTTGACATCAGTGATATATTATAGGTTTACTAAATCAAAATAGACTCTATGATCGAAACAATAACCAAGTCTGACCCTATAACACATTTAGCAGTAACTATGTAAGAATATGTAAGCAAATGTTTGAAAATCGTATGCTTGTTCAGCTTTAAACCACCCCACCAGAAACCTATTTCCAGGTAGATCCATCCCCCTCCCCCCCCCTCCCACCCACACCTGATTAAATTAACGTCCTCCCTTCCCCCGCCGGTGACACCCGCCCTGGCCGGGTTTTCCGTCTTTGTCTCCCGATATTCGGCCCCATAGATCAGGAGGGGCGGGTAGCGGTCTAGATAAGTGCATACAGGAGTCAATCAATGCCCGGCCCGCTGCCGGCCCTTGAAGGCCTCCGTGTAAACCAGGGACACGGCCTCTCGTCTACAGGGGCCGACGATTATGCAGGCGTTGACCCGACATACCTCCCGACAAGCCCCGGCCCGGCAGGGGTGGGTGTGGTGTGGGGCGCGTATTGTAGGTAAAATAGATTGGAAATATGAAAGGAAAACGCAGGGACGGATTTTTTTTTTGGGGGGGGGGGAGCGGGGGGGGGGGGGGGGGGGGGCTAATTTTAGCAAAATTCAGATTTTGTTAATGTAAAACACCAAAGGGGACCCCTCAAGTTTGTACATAAGGGCGCCCCCTTTCTAAAATTGCTGGATCCGTGTCGGAAAAGTGTTTCTTCGGCTTCTATGGGATAAGAATTACTGGCAAAAATAAATTGCTAAAGTAAATGGATTCAAGTTCCAATTTCTTGGGGGTTAAATAATTAAACAAGAGATAGCTTTTATAAAACGGAAACAAGAGATAACTCATAAAGAGGGCAAAAGAGATAACCAAGAAGGGTGGACATAATTTTCATTTCACACATAACCCTGGCTGGTTCCTGTGATTAAGACAACGCTTTATTCGTGTGGGGTTATTCAGTCATGTGCTTTCCTGAAATTTGTCAATTTTACCTTAAAGGAGAGGTGACCATAGAGTTTCTGTATCAGTTTCCAGATTGATTACCCATACAAGAACCCTCACAATTTTAAAAGCATACATGAGTAGGGTATTCTTCTAAATTGGCTCTCTGTAATTAAAATATCCAGGTCCTGCTTTTATCTCGGACCCAAATTAGTACCCAACCAGTAGTCATTTGGCGCCCCATAGGAGGAGGCCGCTGCTTACAAGGTGCTGGAGGAAACCTTTTAGTCACCGACATGGCCCTGACCTGATCAACACCTCCTGACCCGACTACCACCTCACCTGGTCGTCACATGATCCTTATACCACCTGACCTGCTCGTCACCTGGGTCTGGGGCACGTGACCTCTTGGAAATGGGTCCTAGTCTTTTCCATCTGTTGGAAAGGGGTCCCAGTCTTTTCTAACAATTTGAAGGGGGTTGCGGTCTTTCCTATATGTTGGAAATGAGTCCCATTTTTTTCTATTTATTGGAAAGGGGTCCAAGTCTTTTCCATCTGTTGGAAAGGGGTCCCAGTCTTTTCCATCTGTTGGAAATGAGTCCCACCTTTTTCTATATGTTGGAAAGTGGTCGCACTCTTTTCTATGTGTTTGAAAAGGGTCCTAGTCTTTTCCAATGGTCCCAGACTTTTCTATCTGTTGGAAGAAAGTCATGGTCAAGGGGTCCCAGTCTTTTCCATTTGTTGGAAATGGCTCTTAGTCTTTTCTATTTGTGACATCCTCTGCGAAAAGCAGTCTTATGGCCTGGAATATTGAATTAAGAAGGTTTCTTGGGGAATCTAAAACTGAAAGATTTAGGTAAATATTCTTATTAGAAAAAAAGTTATGTTGATTTTAAGACACAAAGGTCGGATATGCTAAATATGCTAATTTAGACCAGTCTTTGGTATTTATAAACATACAACTTATAGATAATTGAGGCAAAAAATTGAATTCCCAAATATGATTTCAGGAAATATACTGCCATTTCCTTTCTATTTAAGATATTTAGAATCTGTTTTTTGCTGAATATAGCCAAGCAGTCCCTTGATTCAAAATTTCAAATTTTGAAAACTTAATTTTGTTCCATGGTTACCATGGAAATCCTCATTTGTATAGCCATAGTATCAGCAGGTTTGGATGTTCTATCAACATTCCGGTTACCATGGCAACAAAATGCAAAAAATCCAAATTTTTTCACCAGTAATGAAAACTATGAAAAATTTCATTTCTAGCATTAATTTAGCTTATCTTTAAGATTTCTATGATTTCTAAGCTAAATAAAGGCTCTAGAGCCATGAATAGGCATTTCCATAAGGCTGGAAATCCCATAAACTGTCACATTTGTTGGAAAGGGGTCCCAGTCCTTTCTATCTGTCAGAAAGGGCTCCCAGTCTTTTGTATCTATTGGAAGAGGGTCCCGTGCTTTTCTATTTGTTGGAAGGGGGTCCCAGTCTTTTCTATGTGTTAGAAAGGGGTCCCGGTCTTTTCTATTTGTTGGAAGGGATTCCAGTCTTTTCTGACTGTTGGAAAGGGGTCCCAGTCCTTTCTATTTGTTAGAAAGGGGTCCCAGTCTTTTCCAACAGTTGGAAGGTGGTCCCAGTGTGGACCTCCAGGAACGTTGGTTCTGTCTGACACTGGATGACAATTAATATTATTTGAATAGTTGTTTAGTCCTTATTATAAGAGGTAGAGCAGTGTGTTGCCTTGCAGCTTGAAATATTTCTCAATCTTTGAATAGTCTTTTCTATTTGTTGGAAAGGCATCCAAGTCTTTCCTTTTTGTTGGAAAGGGATCCCAGTCTTTTCCATCTTTTGGAAGGGGCTCCCAGTCTTTCCTATCTGTTGGAAATGGGTTGCAGTTTTTTTTACTTCTGTTAGAAAGGGGTTCCAGTTTTTTCCTTCTGTTAGAAAGGGGTCCCAGTCTTTTCCATCTGTTGAAAGAGGGTACCGGGCTTTTCCATCTGTTGAAAGGGGGTACCGGGCTTTTCTATATCTGTTGGAAAAGGCTCCCAGTCTATTCTAGGAGGTCCAAGTCTGGACCTCCAGGAACGTTGGTTCCGTCTGACACTGGATGACGATATTCCATTCCTGTTATTATTTAAATAGCTGTTTAGTCCTTATTATAAGAGGTAGAATAGTGTGTTGAAATATTTCTCAAGTGTTGATTAGTTGAATAGTTCTCCAGGCCATATTATAACAGTTTGGGTAGTGTGATGTCTTGCAGCTTGAAATATATCTCAATATCCCCCGATGCCCTCTTAAAGATGGTGGTCACAGAGCCTTGCACGAGGTTGCATTTGAAGGACAATGGAATGTGCCGCACTAAGGTCTTTGGTAAAGTACATGAAGCCTACAATAGAAATCTTCACTATGTCACCAAAAAAACATGATGTCCCGGAGTCTCCAGAACAAAGACACATGCCTCTTGTGGACATATTTTTAGGAGATTGATGGAGATTAAAGCTTACAGCATGGAAATGGGATCGGTCAAGGTAATCTGACTGATAGTTTAAATGTGTTTCTATATAGTTATGTAGGTCAGCTAATAAAGTATATGGCTTTCTCTGGTGCTTCATTGATCCAAATAACAATGTAAAGGTATGAGAAGACATCATTTGCCTGATGGGCAGGAGCGCTACCTGTATATATTACACTTTGATGATGATGTTTTGGAGTTTAAGGTCTGCTCAGCAATTTTTCAGCTATATCGAGACCAACTCAGGTTTTTGTCACAAGTCTATGATCGCATCTATGGGGGTGAGAACGACGGCAAGGTAAGGTGACCTAGCAGTCAGCACCGGGAACCGATCCCCTGCCGGCCGCTTGCAATGCCGACACGCTAACCACTAGACCACCTCATCCCCTCACAGCAATTTAAGCAAGTCTATTAGAACTTTTCCCTATCATCTTTTGACTTCACAAGACCTTTCACATTTGTCCGATATATTAAAGGTGTATATATCATTCATCCCTATGTGACGCATTATAATCTGCCGGATGTCTACATGCGAAGTCCAACATATTCTCCTATTCTGCAAATAAAGCTCATTACAAAAATAACGAGTATCTTGTACTTATCCTGTGAGCAAAAGTGTGCAGAACCAGCATATAATACATAGCTTTTTCACCTTGATGCTACCTAGAAGGCTATACATGAAAGTGTGTATATACATATATATATATATTATTTATATACAGTCTCAGATACGTGCCTTCGTTAGGTCTAGGATACCTACATGCTATGTAGATCGATGACGACTGAAGGTCAGGGTTGTCGGTAGAAGGTTGGACCTTGTAAGTAATAATTCACAATCAGTGCCATAGGACGCTTTATTGGTTAGCGTTCAGCAACGTCCTTAGGATAGGCCTTTGATAAGGCACAGGACCTGAATGTGATACCCTTCATTTTCCACAGGCTCATGTGATATGGTTGGACTAAAACCCTCAACCAAAAGCATGCATATAAGTGCTAGAAACACTAAAGAATCAGTCCCTACTTCCAAGGATAGTTCTTTTAAGGTATTTTGATTAAGGTCAGGTTAGTTTTCGTGGCAAGAATACAGGGAAATGTACTATATAGGCCTGTGACCTGTCTACATATTTTCCAGCATGCATCTTGATCCAGGCTACTCTGCAGGTGCAATTCAGCAGATAAAGGGCACAATATCCTATTCATAACATGCAGACATCTGACCTCTCATTTGAGTTACGCGGATTGTTTTAACGGCAAATTGTGCACAATGATTTGGTGAGCTGTCATATGAATTCTGAACGATTGATTATTGGTCTGACTTTCACAACTATAAAAGAACGGGAAAGATTATATGAACTTTAGTCTGACCTTCAAAAGATGATCATAACCCCACTAGTAACTCATTTCCCAAGGGGTTAAAAACTAAAATAGGTATGGTGCATTACTCCCGTGGCTCTTGTATACTGTCACTGAAATACAGACACAAGTATTACTTGTGTGATGTTTATGCTACAGGCAGACAAGGGAGATGCCACAAAACTACAACTGACGAGTGGGCCTCTCTTATGTGAGTTGAAGGGCATGCGTTTCAACATGATCAGTTGAAAGGTGAACTGCCGTGTCGCCATGTCCAAACGTCGTCAGCGGAGACTTTACATAAAGAACACTGTATGTGGATTCCCTTTACCGTCAAATTAAAACACTCAAAAACTAATCCCCGCTTTTTGTAACCCCTGCCAGCCAACAACTACACATGTGAGTCTTCAGTTTCAGCACATGTATCTGGTCGGACGTCATTGTAGCGGGTGGGTCTTTGTACCTCGTCCCGACTACACATCCGGCTAAAAGTACGCGCACCCTTTTTTCTTCCTATGATCTTAAACGGTCGATTGTGTCCAAAGGACAATTGGAATTTTTTGACCAAAGTTTCCCTGACTGACTGACAAACTGACTGACTAGAGTTTGGGTGCATGGAGGGGGTGGGTGTAGGGTTAGGTTTTTGTGTGTAAGGCATAATGGCAGTTGGACAGTGCTGTCACCTAGTGGCCAGTAGTATGATGTAGCACCGCTAGGTCGCGCTGCACAAAGTCTCATTCATCGAGGCCGCCTTCAAATTCTCATTGCGCGGGGGGAAACAGTGGGAGGGGCGGGCCGTTCCTCCGGAGAGGCAATCCATAATGTCTGTCAGCCCAGCTCAGACGCAAACCGCCAACGGAAAATCAGCCCAAATGATGGAGGTGACCCGAGGGGTCCCCCCTTGTGTATTATCAGAGATAAATTAGAGGCGGGGTCAGGCGGGGACCACTCGCTCTATGTTTTACTACGTACCTGCGTGCAGCTCAGACGTGCTCATGTGGAGTGCTCTGAGCTGCTCAAGGTATGGGAGATTGAGGTACACTGACACGGACTGAGGCAGGTTGCATGTGGTGTGGACAACTTTGGTGGTAGGGTAGGGAAGAGGGTTGGATGGGGTTCAGAATCGACAGGTGCGTATTTTATTAAACCACATTCATCTATTAGATGATCTTCCATGTAGGTACAATTATTAGGAATATACAACAACATAACTATGTATATGTACAAGATCAAGGATAGAAGGATGTATGTCAACAGGAAGAATGGGTGGTCAACTGATTTCAACTGTCAACAGTTGTATAGCCAGGATTTTTTTTTTTTTAACTAATTTTGGTTATTGAGGATGTGCTTAATTGAAGGTTATGTTACATGGATTCCGATATGAACACAATCCTTTGTGAAGAGAAAGACCATTATTGCTTCCCTCTCCCTGCTGTTATTAAACTGAATATGTATCTTGTATACATGTATACATACATTTACAGGAGATTCTACATACCCACTGCCCTTGAGAAGTTATGGAGACCTTCCAGGAAGCATTGAATGTAACTGGATATAGAAACAGACAGAATCAAGTCTGGGGCTTATAGGTGGAACGGTGCTTTATAAGTGAGCTCTTAAGTGAGCCCCTCCTAAAGATTAATAACAAATAGAGTTATAAACCTCTACTGAGAATTTGCTTCTCTTGCGTGGAAATGCTAATTTTTGCATGGTCGTCAGGTGGTCGTCGTTAGATTGCTTGTTTGTACAGAACCTAAACAACATCTCTGATATTTGATACAAGAAAGAGTACCCTACAAGGCGGTAGGCCTGTGAAACGTACCTGGCCTTTCATGTGTGGACCCATAGACCCTGTGCCAGTTTCCTTTTGCTGCGGACCTATCCCTGACATCCGGCCTATGCTACAGCATTGGATGTAGTAGAAAACATTGATTTGGCTATCCCTCTTTAATTAATACTGATTTTCTACTACGTCACAGATGAAGATCACAGCTATCCAAAAATGTACGTATTTTCTCTGGGCAATAATCACAAGTGATACAGGGATCCAAAAACTAACTCTTAAGCACTGAGTCTATGGGCCGGAACTCAGCAATTCGCTATCTGTTCCGCGCGTTTTATTGGGGTGGCTGCGTGACTGGCACGAGGTCTATGTTGAGAACTCAGCAGGCCTGGTCCACTTTCCATCATATATATATATATGTGTGTGTGTGTGTGTGTGTGTGTGTGTGTGTACGTGTGTGTGTGTGTGTGTGTGTGTGTGTGTGTGTGTGTGTGTGTGTGCGTGTGTGCATGTGCGGGTATGGGTATGGGTGTACAAGAGTGTTTGTGATAGTTAGAGCGATGGGAATGGACCAACGATGGTGGACCGTTCACTTTTTTCATATTGATCCCCTATGCATCCAACAAACACACAAGCACACATACAGACACAAACATACATACACAAACATACATGTGTAGACTTCTAATAACCAGCAATGATATGATATTGAAACCTGTAATGCCAAATTAATCATGATATCTCTTTTTACCTCATACGAATTAACATACAATAGCACTGGAAGAACTTTGCAGGACGAGAACTAGTTTGGAAATAGAAAAATAAAAGAAAACTAGTCGAGTTATTGACCGATGGTTAAGGCCAGGCGAGCTATAGCAAGCAGATGAGGGGCGAGTCGTTGTTTTAATGACCTGCTCACGTTCTGCTCGGAGCTGCTCGGAGCTGCTCACAGTAGGGAGTGATTACAACATGGCCGTGGGCGCCTGACGTCTCCCGGGGAACCAGCCCCAGAACACAGCCCCATATAGGAGATTACTGTTTGTAGAACCAAACCCCCAGGGGCTCAAATGATATTTTAATCACACTGTTATCGATTGAAGAAAACCTGCCCGGCAATTCCGTGTTATTGTCATACTTGTGGTATCCGCCCCCAGAGGCCTTGGTATTAAAGGGTGTCTTTATTTATTGCAGGGTATTCAGGGGAGATGGGCTTAGGCTGGAGGAGGCCTTGGAGCTTTAGTTCTCCTGCAGGGATTAACAGGTAAGGCAATTGATTATACACCTTTGTGGGGCATGGCTTGTTGTAACTCTGTTTCAGGTTGGCGTATTTAGATCCTTTCTTGAATAGCTTTAATGTTTTATATGTTGGTTTTATTTCAGCAATGGGTTGACCGTTTGGCCAGGTAATTATTAGCAATGGCTTTATCATCGAACAAATCAGGTGAATAATTCCAGAATTGCTGATCTTTGCCTTGCGGCTCAGGTGTGACAACGTCTGTAGAGAACAAGCTCTGGGCACCTGATACATAATAATCATGTATATAACCAGTATTTGCCTACCTGCGCATTGATATGATTACATGTGAGAGTCATTCAAAGTATGTGAAAACATTTCTTTTATCTTTTTAGTCTTTTTGATTCTATAATGACCGTTGAGGTATCCCAAGCTTTTCACATGTTGTGCATGGCATAGCGGTAGTAAGGATAGTTCTGAGAAAGTAGTCTGTCGTTGCCGCCTCTTTACACCCATACTCCCCTGTCGCTTCGAGTTCCTATGTGTTATATAATTACTAGGTAATCCTACGCGACGGGGGAGTATGCTTTACACCTGACCATTGGCCAAAGAGTCAGTCTCTACCTTGCTTTGGAATTAGTAGCAGGGGCGGATACAGGATTTTCGAAAAGGGGAGGGGGGTCAGTATAAAGGCTATGCACTAAAACGGTGTCCATTCACACGTACGCGTGCGTTATTTTCCCCTCTTTTTGTAGTTTAGGGGTCCCCCAAAAGGGGCGGGGGGGTCAGGACCACCTGGACCCCCCCTGGACCCGCCCCTGAGTAATAGACACTGAATAAGGTGTGGAATTTCAAAATATGGATTTTTATTAATTTCTACCACTACCTATGTCACACATGCGATCGAGTGTTTCATTATATCAGTAATCTCAGTTAAATACAAGAAAAACATCCATTTTACAATAATCCGAAGGTGTCATAATTATGATGATGACCAACCACCATAGGTCAGCCCCAGTGGGTGCAACTACTAATCTGGTTATTCAGATTGAATCCTAATGTAGTGCCATGTACGGAGAAGTAAGACGTATCCCTACGCGGCAGTGAGGTGGCCGGGTGAGGGAGGGACGTGTCGTCTAGTGTTTGGACCAATCACCTTTCGCCGCCATTAACAGCTGATTTACCGCCCCCATCCATCAAACCAGCCCCAGATTTATCAGCGTCGCCGATCCTTGGCTCAACTTCCGCACACAAATGAGAACAAATTGGCAGACATCTCCCATCAAAACGCTGCTTTTTCACTTAGTAGCGTCTTGAAAATGGGCGTTTAAGTCGCGGAGGTAGCGCTGGTGGGGCGGTGTGGAGGCGGCGGCGGAGATGGATCGGCGATAGGAGTGAGGCTGTCGTCCGATGCGTTTAGCGGCCGCTGATATTTGGCCGGCTGGTCTGGGCAAAGGTCGCCGGCCTCTATACGGGGGGCAGGCCGGTGGGGAGCCCGTGGTGGGTTGGGGTTAGGTTTGGAGGGGGGAAGACACAGTGAGCGCACAGAGGCGATGTATTAAAGAAGCAGTGCTGTGGCTTGACCTCTACGTGCGGCGTGGTTGGTCATTTGATGATCAGTAGTAGTGATCAGTTGATTGTCAGTTGATGGTCAGTTGATGATCAGTAGTAGTGATCAGTTGGTGATCAGTTGATGATCAGTAGTAGTGATCAGTTGGTGATCAGTTGGTGATCAGTAGTAGTGATCAGTTGGTGATGAGTTGGTGGCCAGTTGGTGGCCAGTTGGTGGCCAGTTGGTGGCCAGTTGGTGGCCAGTTGGTGGCCAGTTGGTGGCCAGTTGGTGGACAGTTGGTGGCCAGTTGGTGGCCAGTTGGTGGCCAGTTGGTGGACAGTTGGTGGCCAGTTGGTGGCCAGTTGGTGGTCAGTTGGTGGACAGTTGGTGGACAGTTGGTGGCCAGTTGGTGGCCAGTTGGTGGACAGTTGGTGGACAGTTGGTGGACAGTTGGTCAGTTGGTGGCTAGTTGGTGGTCAGTTGGTGGTCAGTTGGTAGTCAGCTGGTGGTCAGTTGGTGGTCAGCTGGTGGTCAGTTGGTGGACAGTTGGTGGTCAGTTGGTGGTCAGTTGGTAGTCAGTTGGTGGACAGCTGGTGGTCAGTTGGTGATCAGTTGATGGCCAGTTGATGGCCTGTCGGTGGTCAATAGATTTTCAGTTGGTGATCAGTTGGCAGTTAGTGTGTGGTAGGTTGGTGAGTTGCAATTGGAAGTCATAGGTGATTAGTTGGCAGTCATTTTGAAGTCAGCTTTTGATTAGTCGATGGTCACTGGTGGATGGGGCTGGATGGGGTCAAGCTACACTTGGCATTTGTGTTCCATAGGTATTCAGTTATAGGTCATAGGTGGACATCACGGCGCCAGCATAGAGTTGGTCACCGGGCTACTAACTCCTTTGGTCTTCCGCCGATCAAGTAAATCTAGTCGCCCCAGTGGGGACCAGGTATTAGGGAATTATGAATGGGAACTGTCCAATAAAACAACCATACCTTCACTGTTTCAAAGCACCTATCTACATGTCACAAACATAGTGAAACTTTAATGGGTGTGACGATTGTCTCATTTCGTTGCCAATTATAACCAGGAAGTTCAGGGGTGTAAGAAAGTGTGCTAGTGAGCTCCAAAGTGGTAAAACTAACTCAAAATAGATTTAGAACTTCTATCATTTAGAAAATGCCATAAATATGTCCAATTAAAACCTTTTCACAAGTAGCAAAATCATTAGAATTCATCAGACAGCAGAAAAAGACTCGTGGATTTTAGGTTTAAGGCCTTGGTATTTGAGAGGGTATAGTTCTCAGCCAGCCTGACACCAGGGCTTAGTACCCGCCCCCACACAGGATGCTACCTGTCCTCCCACTACTCTAATAACTCACCTCTGAACCTCCGACAAACTGGACTTCTACTCGGAACCAGATGCCTGATACATTAACTCGTACGCTGATCCAGGGGTATCTAAGTTGTAAAGAAGATGTAGCAGCGGTTTGAAATGGGTTCCATTAAGAAATCCCCATTGAATTTTAGACACCACAAAATCTCAGTTCGGAACCCCAAACCTTGGGTGACAAGAAAGTACCGTAGTTTCAATTGAGTTTTGATAAAACCTGAAAAACTGCCTCTTTAGAGCGTATTTGATCATCATGATAACTTAGCAAGTTTATCACACCTTCATAATTATGCTCTTACTCTATACGATATATATATAGTTATATCTCTTACTCTATACGACAAGCATCTCATTACTTCTTATCATCAGGATATATGACTAATTGACTTTCTTTCTAATTGATTAAGGTAATGTTTATGCTTTGATGATTTACTGTATATGACTATGCATTAGTATACAAGACGTCAGTTCTTTGAGGTAGTAAAAGGTTAAGTCTTTTAGTATCAACGTACCATGTAGTGCGTCATCGCTGTCAAATAACTGTCTGTATTGTAATTTCGAGAAGTTTGAAATGCCAAATATGTAAACGATCCTCTTTTCAAAAAGCCGTTTCTCAAAGTGATTCAGTCATCACACGGTGTCGACACTTTGATATGGGGATGAGTGAACATGTACAATAACAAAAGTTATAACTATATTTTCCGCGTGGTAACATAATGTAAAGTACTTGGAAAGTTTTCAATTAAGTATCACGAAGATGAGATTTGAGTACAACTGTATAAAGCCCTTCGTCTATTATTCGTTAGCTGAGCAACGTTCCTGACAAATACTTGAGCATCAGTTCCATGGCAATTCATGACACCTTCATGTAAGGTAAAACTTGAACAACAATTTGCAGCTACAAAAAATATTGTTGGTGCAATTGTGGAAACAATTAACACTGATTAGATGCAAAGACCCAACGTTGTCTAAACACATTGGAGTTCTTACAAAATAATATCGCATTATTTCTCGATCATCATTAATAATTTTACGCCACAGCGATGTTGCACATTCTATTTGCATGTTTTCGTTGAAGCTATAAACAATCCGAATAGCATCGTAAGAACCTTGTTAAGGAAGGAATTTGAGATGAACAACAACAGCAAAAACCACCATAATCGATGTCCTAATGCACTTTGTAGTACATTTAAGGGATTTAGTACATTAATCTGGAATTAAAATGATATCTGAATATGAGTGTAGTAGGCCTTAACATGTAACCAAAAGTTACATTGAAGCCCGTCAGTTCGTCTTTTTATCATATTGTCTGAACTTAGCTGGATGGACCCTCACAATGGACCCTGGGCAAGGTGCCTAAAGTACCATCTTGCACTCTTCCCCAAAAATATTCAAAATGTAACCCTCCAATCCTCACCAACATCCTGATATAATTCACATCTACATCATCCCAAAGCCACCTAAATAAGTCCCCACATTTCCCTTTTCAATACTCATCCTTACACCATTCCCCAATACATATAATTCATTCCCCTCACACCTCCGTCTCTTTACTCCCTATTGTGCAGCAAATATAGACTGTAGTTACGTCCAAGTCCATGAGGCGCTCAAACTAGGATTGATAACCAGCAACCATTTTAGGTGGGAATTCCCACCCATATCCCAGCATGCTTTGGGGCCACTGGTATATGGCAGGTAGAGTCATAAACCAGCCAGCACCCAAACAACCATCAAAGGGGTTCCCTCTGAATTTTATAGAGAGCCAATAAAAGAATTCCTTATAGATTTTAGGTGGCCACTATAGTCAACCTAGGGCCAGCCGCCTTGTATAGTAGCCATGTACTGTTGTGGGTGAAAGGACCTATTATGCAAGAGGTATCTAGGTCATGAAAGGACTAGGGGTGAACAGGGCCCCCTGCCCCCTGGTGGGGGCGACTGTAACCACTGCCCGCCCGGCTGTATCGGCCCCTCATCACGTCCCTCCTTATTATCGCCCATTGCCCCACCCCCTGCGGAGCGGGCCCCTGACCCTGGAGCATCAATATGCCCCTGGCCGCCTCCAGCGTGAGGGGAATACGGGGGGCTGTGTCAATACGCGGGGCTCCGGGCGGGCACCTGCCAATTTACCGGGTCACCCTGTCCCCATGGTAACTCAGGGGGGTTGGGGGGGGTGGGGGTGGGGGCTGGGGGGGGCGGGGGGGGGGTGGGGGGCTGGGGGGGTGGGGGGCGGGTGGGGGCTGGGGGTGGCTGTGAGATGGCGAGTTGAATGATACAAACTTATTTTGTATATGATATATACCCCAGCCAAGGATGCAACATTATTATAATGTTGCAGCAACATTCTGGTTAGTTCTGTATTTGGTTCTTGTTACGTTCTTTTGATGACTCCCAATTACGTCACTGCAACGTGCTACAATGACGTTGCACTGCGACATTATCACAACATTATGGTTACACCCCTCAACCCAAACAGAATGTTCTTATAATATTCTGTTTTGGTTTCGTCCTAATCTCACCAAAACATGATGTTATAATAATATTGTGATTTGGTGATGTTTCAACCTCACCATCAATAATGTAATTATTACATGCCACCTTAGTAAGTAACAAACTGACTAAAAAAAAGTATGGTTGCAGAACGTTTCTTTTATGTCACAAGCTGGCTGGGTGACTATTTTCATAGAATTCCATTGAGGTCATTATTTTGAGTGCTCTGCGGTTCTCTGAAAATAGTCTCAAGATTCACATTGGGAACAGTTTTACATGACTGATAATTTACAAATGGCATGGCATTCGTGACCTAAATGATAATTATTGTCATAGTTGGTTACAGGGTATGTGGAACCGCGGTTATTTTCCAGGTTAATGTGACAGGTCCAAGATAAAAAATGCTCCCAACGGCTCTTTCACTGATGCAATAAAATGATGAAAATGACAGGTCGCAGAGAAATCACATTATGACATTCATGTGCATGAACACGTAATCCCTTTTTGGCGACAACTGGTAAGAAAATCAGAAAACACATTTTAAGAAAGTGTTGTTTATTTATATGCAGAACTGCCATATAATCGTGCTATGAGAAGCAGTGGAGAGAGACAGGATGGGGTGCAGAGGTTTTCTCCTGGGGATTTACCTGCAAAGACGTGAGGGTCAGGGGCTTAGGAGGGCAAGCCTTTGGGGTAGGACGTTTTTATTGGGGAGATAATTACGTCTGCACCCTGGGCGTGCTCAGTAAGATAATGCAACGTGAACTCTTTGATTTAGGTACAGGATTTACAGATGCTGTGTCTACTCAATGGATATATACTCATGGCGCTTAACTATTTCAAGACAGTCTTACCGGACAATTTGGATTATTTTCGTCCAGTTGGTTAACCTTAAAAGTCATCGGTTCTAGTATTTTGTTCGAAGAGGATACAACTTTGCAAAGATAAAAGGTCCAAGAAAACCTAACGCCATGCAAGTTGTCCCCTGGCATTTTATTGTTTCAAAAAGAACGTAGAGCTTTACTACGAGAACATTGCGCATTGTCTTATTGGGATACTGCACCGCCTTGCACTCAGGATGTTGGCAACTGAAGGATGTACGTCATAATTTTTACCTTATCAAAATACCTTTTGTTTGGAATGGTTTGTTTTATTTGAACCATTTGCTTCCCTTCTGGAACTTGAACCGTTACAGGTCATATAAACAACACGTGTGCGTTTTCTCAGCCATATTGATTATGTCAAACGTACGTCTTAAGAAAGGGACCCTTGTTTTAACCCACCTGACCCTATAGCCCACTGACCTCTGACCTACACCTCCCCTGTAACCCAATACCCTATAGCCCACTGACCTCTAACCTACACCTCCCCTATACCCTACAACCCTATAGCCCCCCGACCTCTTACCTACACCTCCCCTATACCCTACTACCCTATAGCCCATTTACCTCTAACCTACACCTCCCCTATACCCTACTACCCTATAGCCCATTTACCTCTAACCTACACCTCCCCTATACCCTACTACCCTATAGCCCATTTACCTCTAACCTACACCTCCCCTATACCCTACTACCCTATAGCCCATTTACCTCTAACCTACACCTCCCCTATACCCTACTACCCTATAGCCCATTTACCTCTAACCTACACCTCCCCTATACCCTACTACCCTATAGCCCATTTACCTCTAACCTACACCTCCCCTATACCCTACAACCCTATAGCCCCCCGACCTCTTACCTACACCTCCCCTATACCCTACTACCCTATAGCCCATTTACCTCTAACCTACACCTCCCCTATACCCTACTACCCTATAGCCCATTTACCTCTAACCTACACCTCCCCTATACCCTACAACCCTATAGCCCCCCGACCTTTTACCTACACCTCCCCTATACCCTACTACCCTATAGCCCATTTACCTCTAACCTACACCTCCCCTATACCCTACTACCCTATAGCCCATTTACCTCTAACCTACACCTCCCCTATACCCTACAACCCTATAGCCCCCCGACCTCTTACCTACACCTCCCCTATACCCTACTACCCTATAGCCCATTTACCTCTAACCTACACCTCCCCTATACCCTACTACCCTATAGCCCATTTACCTCTAACCTACACCTCCCCTATACCCTACTACCCTATAGCCCATTTACCTCTAACCTACACCTCCCCTATACCCTACTACCCTATAGCCCCCCGACCTCTTACCTACACCTCCGCTATACCCTACTACCCTATAGCCCATTTACCTCTAACCTACACCTCCCCTATACCCTACTACCCTATAGCCCATTTACCTCTAACCTACACCTCCCCTATACCCTACTACCCTATAGCCCATTTACCTCTAACCTACACCTCCCCTATACCCGACTACCCTATAGCACAATGACCTCTAACCTACACCTCCCCTATACCCTACTACCCTATAGCCCATTTACCTCTAACCTACACCTCCCCTATACCCTACTACCCTATAGCCCATTTACCTCTAACCTACACCTCCCCTATACCCTACTACCCTATAGCCCATTTACCTCTAACCTACACCTCCCCTATACCCTACTACCTTATAGCCCACCAACATCTAACCTACACCTCCCCTATACCCTACTACCCTTTGGGTGTCAAAGCCCCCAGCCCTCGGCGCATAGTGGCAGATCCTGTTTTTTAAAAAGGTGGGGGCGCACTAATAGAAAGGGGGGGGCGCATCCCCCAATTTTCAGAATTTTTCATTAAAAAGTTCTAAATTTGTCCAAAAAAGGTGGGAGCATGCTCTACCCTACACCTCCCCTACTCCCCTACTACCCTACTACCCTATAGCTCACTGACCTATACCTGACCTCTAACCTACACCTCCCCTATACCCTACTATCCTATAGCCTACTGACCTATGCCCGACCTCTAACCTACACCTCCCCTATACCCTACTGCCCGCGCCCTATACACAACCCCGCATGGAATGGGTGGTCCCGGAAACGCTGGTCTGGGCGATAATACATCTACCCCACATTGATTACCTTGACCAACGATTCAATCCACCAGTGGGCGCTGCTGCCTCTTTTGCAGATAGCAAAGTTAGACTCCTTAGGAACAAATAAAAAAAGAAAAAGAGGTTGTGACTTGAGCCCTAACCGTTTGAAGGTTTCCTCAGAAGGCCCTCTCTATTGACGCCTGAAGGGCCCGGGAGGGGGCGCGGCGGCCGTCGTTGCAACGGGTAATGAAACCGTCAGCGGCGCCTAGATTATGGCCAAATAATGCACAATGAGTGACAGAGGGATAAACCTGTGTCGGCGCGGGAGAAACGCGGAGATTTAACCGGCAGTGTCGCCTCCCAAAGCCCCCAGCCCTCGGCGCATTGACAAGAATGGAGCAGGGAGGTGCTGTGTAAAAAAGACACGATGGGGTCTTAATCCTTGGGTGTTGAAAGCTGGCAACCTCTGGAGTGTTTCCGGATAGCGTGGAGGGGGCTGATAATGCTCAACAAGGTCTGTCCGGTCGGTGGGGGGAGGGGGTGTATGGGGGTTGGCTTTAGGCTCAGGCCTATGTATGATGTATGGGTTATAGGCCGGGTCCCATGTGGTCTCCCCTGGCCCCCAGCCGCCCGCAGATAGACGTAGCCGAGACGGCTCCGACCAGATGGATGGGGGCTGGGCACGGCAAACGGAGCCCACGCCGACAATTGTTTTTGTATCCACAAAACTGCAACTACTCGTCTGTGTCCAGTTGGCTGATCGATAGCAATCGGACGAGGCAGGGTATGGGCCGTGGCGGTGAGAGAAGAGAGTGGTAGGGGTAAAAGGATGGGGGGAAGGGTCAGGACAATGTTTAAGACTCCCAAGTGGAAACAGTTACTACTGTTACAGGCCACT
Organism: Lepidonotus clava; assembly: GCA_936440205.1. Taxonomy (NCBI): domain Eukaryota; kingdom Metazoa; phylum Annelida; class Polychaeta; order Phyllodocida; family Polynoidae; genus Lepidonotus; species Lepidonotus clava. The sequence continues at coordinate 9,704,614 of OW387142.1, read as the reverse complement.
AGCTGGACCTCCCAGAGGAGAACTGCCCTGGGCCATTTGGATTATGGTGTATCGTATTTATACCATTACTGTCCACTCCGCTCTGGTATTAAAAGAGTCGACTCGTGTTCTATGGATATAGCATTGGACTGTTGTTTTTTGGTATGGCCCGAAACTTTGCTGGGAGTTTGGGAATGGACAGTAAATTGCCGATCAAAAAGTTCTAGTAGGATGGCGGCCCGTTGCTCATGAAGTTGTGTCCATTAGTTAGAAAGTTTTAACAGTAACAGATGATGTGCGTAGCAGATAAAATGATACCTTTTCATCTCTAATTTATATGCAGTTCACAGGGGGATAGTAATTTTAAGTCTTCATTATATCAAAATTCTTTATTGGATTGATTAGTAGGTCCTTTTTATACTATATTGTTACATATATTACGTCTATTAGCTCTTTATACTATATTGTTACATATATGTCTATTAGCTCAATCTATTGTGAAACGATTTGTATACAGTCATTCAAGCTGTTGTTTCCCTTAACAAATAACCAAAGAACATGTAATGTACACATTGTTTGTTAAGAAGCCACAAAGCTAGTGCCCATTACACAGAAACACACCTGTGCGGTAAAAAGTTCACTTTTAATGGTTTAATACACTAACTTGTTGGATCAGTTTATCCCTAAATTTAATACTATAGTCTTATTTATCTCAACCGAGTGTTCTAATCGATTGTGCCTTATTCATTAATTTCACTAATGCACACGTTGAATCTAGCGCCCTGCGCTTTGCAATTCTATATCTGTGAGATTAGTCTAGGCTTTTTATGACAACCATCTGAATTTCCAATTGGTCTGTGAATGCATCAGATTGTAATTCACTCTAACCTTTGTCCATTATACAACTAGTGATCGCATTCTACAATTTCACTGTCTGTCCCTCTTCAAATACAGACTTAAAGTGTCAGGTGATCCTAGGCCTAGGTACAAAGCCTACATGAGGCTTTAGGTAGGCGGGGGACTGGTTCTTAGGCTTGCCGCTAGGTGGTGTCGTGTTGGGGGCAGTCGCCGCTAGTCGTCGCTGCTGTCGCTGCTGCCAATCATTAAGCCTGGAGTAGGGGCGGAGGATGGGGGCCGACTAAGCCGATGACACTTGTAGAAGATCTCACCTTCTTTCTAAGAGGATTTTCTTGTCACGAAGAAGCGTAAGAAAGGAGTCATGTGATCGTGGGAATTATTAAAAAGTGAAGGAAAATAATGCGAAACGAAATGAAAAGGGGATTAGGGTGTGATGAAAGCGTCAGGGGCGGTAGCCATATGAAAGACATTTGTCATGAATACGGCTCCAAATTAGAGTCCCCAATGACGGCTGGGGGAGTTTAACACGCAAGAGACGTTGGGGATCCATCCCCTTTTATATATTTAATCAAACGGGGTCCCCTCCAGCTCTAAGACATAGGAGTATGTATGAAACAGACCTCTGAGTTAGGATCCTGCATTGATCATCAGAAATAAGGCCAAAAAATATGCACAAGTAAGCAGTAAATAGGGAACTAGAGCTGAGTATTAGACACTGCCTGTGGCTCTTGTAATATATCTAAAGGGAGCCCCTTACTTCAGTCATTATTCTTTTCCCTTTATCGATATATGTATAGTGCCTATACAGACATCTACGTTCTAATGAATCCCAGCCTAGAGAAATAGATACTGTAGAAGTCTATTGCTGTTTAAAGGGTAACGTGTATGTCAGAGGTTGGGTTTAAGTGACTCGGCAGTTTCATTGACTTTATTTTATTCACGTAAAGGTGCTAAGCCCATCATGTTTTCTTTTTTACAACTGTCTTCCTAACAAGTCTATTTTTCCTGCTTCAAATGTTGTCATTAATTGTCAAGCACCAAGCCAACACATATTTCTGCTTTTCCTCAAGTTCCGACATTTGTTATAAGCTACTTCCAGCTCTTGATATCGTATATCAAATCGACCGTCTTTTGGTTTTAAAACTGTGGAAGAAGTATATCAAAATGGGGCTGCGCACCGGGCTCGAATACATGAGTAGTATATCCAAATTGGGTACTGCGTCAGGCTCCGATCGAAATCGTCCGCTTGCCGATCCATGTTGATTCTGTACAAAAACAGAGCTTATTTGAAATCAAATAACGAAACGAAGGATGCTTGAGAATAAAAAAAAAAGGTGAGATTGTTAAACATGAGAATAGAAGGGGGGTAAACTAAGAAAACGAAGGATGCTTGAAAATAGAAAACAAAAGGTGAGATTGCTAAAAATGAGAGTAGAAGAAAAAGCTAAGAAAAGGAACGATGCTTGAAAATAGAAAAAAATGTGAGATTGTTAAAATCTTACGCTGGTGCATGGTCGGTGACCCCGGAGACGGGTGGGCATACCCTTATTAGGAGGTGGGGGCGGGGCCTAATTAAGAGGCCGGTGGGTCCCTCTGGTGGCGGCTTAGGGCTATCTGTGACCCCCAGCCTCCAGGGCGGGGGGCTTAGGCCGAGATCTGAGCCCCAAGACCTTAAGTCCGACCTAACCTGGTAGGAGACAACTTACTCTAAGGGAAAGGTTCGAGCACTCTGGTTGAGGCCGCGTTTGGGGAGGTTGGTAATGATTTCTGAGATATACCCGAGATTAGTAGCACTCTTCTCACCTGGTAATGAAGGTGATTCTCGGACTGAATTGATTTTCGGATTGATTCTTTAATGTATTTGCAGGGAGGTGGCGGTTCATCCTGTACTCATTCTGGTAATGACCCAATATCGAAATGCACTGGCCAGGGTAGGGTAATGTAAGAAATGGAGATTACCGCGAAAACACACAAAAATGCCAATTATAAAAACCCAGATCCAAACCTACAATTCCGTTTTTCTATTATTCCGTTATTTTTATTGCACCTGTGAATGTGGTTATGTTGATAAAGTGTTGGAAGATTTTACCTGCCTGCATTAGTTCAAAAATCAAAAAATAAATTAGGCTGGGTATTTCCCCTCTTTCTTAGTATTTTATTGTGGCTGTCTCTTTCATACACACAAGCATGCGTTTTTATATGCGCGTGTATTCGGATGAAAATAGCATATCTTTAATCACCAGATCACAGAGGCCATCAGGGGAACAGTCTGGTATCTAATACCACATGTCGGAGGTCTACTATTTATACACGCCTAAATATACCTAATCACTTCTAGTCCAGGTTTAGAAGTCTTTACTTAAGAGGTAACTCAACACAGACGGTGGAACCGTTCATCGATGACTGACTTGGTTTGCGCCTACAAATCATATTGAATATATAGCAAAAAATTCATATTGAATATACATCATTATTATGTTTTGAGAACAAGCCATGGGAAGGCATAGGTTTCTCTCGCAAAATATCAAGGGCGCTGGTTATTTGGATAGCTGAAGCTCAGCATAATGATTCATATCTGTTCACACACCAGGCAGTTATTTACATAAGTATCAGTGAAGGTGTTTCTAAGAAACTTTCACAACCAGTCCTTTCGTGAAACGCCAAAGTTATGCTATATGCAGTTGAACATGGTATTTTGCTGTATGTGGGTAAACAATTGACACGTTAAGCTTTCTTACTTACTGTAAAATCGGCCCACCTTGGCAACGTTAACGACGCCAGGGACGCCAGCGGGAGAGGTATGACTTATTGAGAAGTAGGATGTTTGAATCTGTATGTATCACTTTATTTTACCCCTGTATATACCGGCCATGAGATGATGGAATCCCAAACACTACTGGTATTTCGACCATAAACATATAAATTCTTTGTGGCATCGATATCATAAAGTAATAGCAATTCTTCCTTCCTGGAACGTTCCTGGCCATAAACCCGCAATGGGCCTTGGCCGACCTCAGAGGGCCTGGTTATTATGGGATGTTGGCGCCCCCTGACCTTGGACCGTCCCCGTGACCTTGACGATAACGTCGACCATAGAGGCAGTGCGCAGCCCCCGTATCTCGGGACGCACCCTTTAATATATATGGCCGTATATTTCGTTGTATCCAGAGCAACAGTTTTGGTAATGATTGCCAATGGGGTAAAAATGGGCGATAATAAAGAAGTGTGTTGAGAAATGTAGTCACAAATTATCGCGGGATATTTATGTATGGTTGTAGTGTATTGGGACGTATGCAACCCTTCCATGTATCTCCTGTTTACCAATATAGATAAGTCAATCCCCTTCAGAGTGACATAAACGCGGCGTTGAAAACGGCGATGAAATTTTAAGTAAAACGTTTGAACTGAGGACCATACAAAATCACTGCGCATTTCTATATTCATTGTATCCAGCCCCTGAAGACTGACTCCAGTAGCCCCCAAACTCCCACAGGAGGAGTGTTGTGGGTTGGGGGGCTGCTATGGCCGCACCTACTGGAGTCCTGTCCCTTAAGGTGCCCTGCCGGACCCTTGTTCCCTGACCCACGTTGTAGGCGGGCAAGGTAGGCCCTACACACTGGAGGCTGGGGCAGGCGGCACTTTGGGCCATGTTAACTCCAGGCCCGCCGCCCCCCGCCCCCCGGCCGGCCGTCTAGGCTCTGAAGCCCGGCCTCTGTGTCCCAAACACAATTTGCTCAATTGACAGGCGTTGGCAAACTTGGCCGCGGCGGTAGGGGCGAGAAGGAAGGAAGGGATGGGAGTGAGGGCAGGGAGGGTTTGAGGGGATGGGAAGGTAGGGTGGGAATGCGTGGCGGAGGCGGAGAGATGGGAATTACAGAAGACCACATCTAGAGAGGCCTCAAAAGGCTAGCGTGGCCGGCCACTGTCCACTCTGGGTGGCCTCCTACAATAGTAGAAGCGGCCGCGACTACTACCTTCCCCAGCCCAGCGCTACTGCCAACCTCCACGGTCTTCCAATCCGACCCTGATATACTTATGTTTATCAAAATTACATCGGGTTCGCTAGAGTGCTCAGGGTATGGGCGCGGCGGCGCTGCATGGAGGGCGGTCGGGATGGTGGGAACCTGGAGGAGAGGCAGGAGTAAACTGAGTTAGGGAGGGCGTCTTCTGAACCTGTCACCACCCTCGTCTACTGAAGGGTCGGCCCGCCAACTAAAACGTCCCACGCTGACCACTCGCTGACCACCTCCCAACCCCAATCCGGCCACCTTATAGAGCTGGCCACCACTTGGACGCAGCCAGGGATGGACCAATCAGTTGGGAATAGTCGATCTGGATCTCCCACGTAGCGAATCCCGCCCTGAATATGGAGAATATGAAGTAATATGGAGATTATCTAGTATTTGTCAAGAAATTAAATGTTCACTTGTTGTACTGCCGCAACTGAAGAAAATTTCGTATCTAATCTTCTCAACTAAATTCTTCCCAACATTGAATGTTGGGAAGAATTTAGATACTTGTTGCTTGTAAATATTACAAGCAGCAAGTAGAAGTGCCGTATGTTATAGTAAACGGCCTGAAATATACATGTGTTTAATCTTAAATTATTTGATAACTGTACAAATAAAGTGCATAATAAAATGTCAATTCGCATAATAGACTCTACACAAATGTATGCAGTTCAAAGCCACATTCATAACACCTGAAACTCGACTACAGCGCTTAAGTGTGCAATACTAGACCCAACCCTGCTACATTTAGAACTCACAAACATGCAGACACAAGCAACTGTCATATATATCGTCTGGAATGTCGGCTATGCCTTTTTCCTGACGAGAAACAAAGAAATAACCAATACCTCAGAAAGTATGTAAGGTAACTCTACATGACCTTCAAAGGTGGATAAAAGGTCGGAGGAGGGTGTATAATGTTTGATATCTAAAGATGCCCAATCCAGCCACCTTCAGAGGACGTCTGTCTCCTCCGACATATGATGTATCAGACAACCCGATTTTGGTCTATCTTCAAAGACAACTTTTATGAACATACATATATATATATATCTTATTGTCATCTTTAGTAAAAATGTATGCTATCACCCAGAAAAAAAAACATCTCTATACTGATATATTATATTATAAGAAAAGGAAGATCAGAAATAATGTAGATGTCATCATTGTAGCCTATAGAATGACATTCAGAAGTAAACTTTCTATACAAACCTTATTAGTTGTTCTAATATACATATTTCCATGTTTCTCTGTAAGCTCGAACTGTTTCTACTGTTGACATAATCTACGAATTCACATAATGATATTTGAGTGACATCCTGCTGCATTTTACAATAACAAAAAATAAACAGAAAAAGAACACTCATATTCTTAGGCACTTAATATATTGATATACCATTTATTTTGTACACTACAGGTTCCTACTTTTACATGTACCTATTGAAAAACTGTCTTACATCCCAGACTAGTAAACAGTGCAATATCACAACCACATGGAGTCCTGTCAAGACTTTAAGAATATGTTTGATACAACATCAAAAGGCCAAAGGTCCATTACACTTAACATTTTAATTAATGGCGAATTGTTTACCAAACTGCTACAAGTCATAGTATTTATTTTCATCCTGCCATGGAATGTCAGGGAGTATACTAATTTGGTGCCATTCTCTCTTAATCTCTGCTCCCCTCAGCCGACAAGGCAGTGTGGGCAGCGAGGCGTAGTGGGCGATAACAGGGAGGTTTATATGAGTTGGCACTTTACATCCGGGACAAAAGCCAGCGCTGGTTGCCGGTCGGACCACACAGAGACAAGTCCGTGTTCGGGGTGATGAGGTAGTCAGCCAGAAAACAATACAGTCCTGCCAAACTCCACAAACTGTGGGGGTGGGTGGGTGGAAACCCCCCCCCCCGGGGTGGAAACTTACTCTGGTGTGGTTCGAGTGAGTCTGTTTTTTTCACTGTATAGTACCCGACTGTCTGTTTGCTTTTTGTTTTAGTGGTTGTTGGTAGCCTTGTAATTCGGGAATATATTTTACTGAAAGAACAATGGAGGCTGTTCCAAATGAAATTGCATGGCCTATATAAGTATTTGATAAGATATTCTTATATGATAAAAATGGTGAAATAGGGCAATAGGGAGGGAAGGTTTGTAACGTAGACCATGTAATCAGTTGTGGCAATGGGACGACCCAGAACGTGCTTGCAATACATTTTGAAAGAATTTCTGTTTTTGCGTTGACCAATTTTTAAAAGGGGTTTAGTTCGGACTGTTTTTCATGTTTTCATCACTTACGAAAGGCAAATGGACATAGAGTGATATAGTTCATGCAAGTGTTAACCCTAGTTAAACAGATTTAAGTTTTGGTATCACATTAAAGTGTTATTTATATGTGGTCCCTGGACATTAGACTGGCGAAAAACGATATTTGCAGGTGGAACTTTATATGCATTCAACAAGCTCCTTTTAAAACTTACTCAATTCGGCAATAGATATCAAGTTCTAATCATAATGTCAACAAACTAAGCTATGTCAGTCATAATTTTAGAAAATAGATGTAGAAAGGTGGCCAAGTTTAATAGGGTTATGTAAAACTGCTCATGTCTCACATGGTGGCAACAGGAGACGGGCTTGGCTGATGGGTTAATTTTCTACAGACAGGAGATAAAAGTAAACTATCTGGTTCTACCTTGTCTGTGATGGCCACGGTCTCTCGGCGCTCGAGAATTAGGTCTTTGCTTCTTCACAGAATGTAAGGGATGTACTTCGGGGTTGGAGGTGTCGGCATCATGATCAGGACTTTTCTCATTATCAGTGGCCCAGTTTACGGTTCTAGAGACCTGTCTGCTTTTGGAAAAAGGCTATAAACCTGCTAGACATATTTTGTGATATTTTTAATGCAGCGCTTTATATTGTCTTCTTTTTCTTAGTTCAATATTAGTTTTCAGATGTAACTCACTGGTCTTCCAGATAAATGAACATCAATATGCAAATTTTCATAATCGTATAAGTTCACTATGTGTGCGTCACAATATCAAAAACACGAAAATTGAAAGGTAATTTAGGAAGTGTGGATTAGCCTTCACAATAACGTACGAGACTAATCTATTGAAACATCGATGGCTTTTCCTACAGATGCTACAGTGTGTTGGGCTATATACTAGAATTAAGGGATGAACAATTTCTAGGAATTAACCTCACTAACATTGGAAGGCCTTGATAAAATAACATTTCAGTCTTCATTCCTTCAACATTATTCCATTAGCACGTGCTTTTAGTGAAGAAAAGGAACACAAACGCTGAAATGAAATACAATAAGACAACCTGAAGTTTATTAAGTGCTGAACCCTCCTTGTCTTTGGGGACAAAGTCTAAGAAAGGCACCAAATTATCGCAGGTGCGAATCAACTAATTATAAATGTACCAATTACGACACTTCGGAGAGTCCAATGTCTTATTACTTGAATTTCCTGACTTAATACAAAATTTCTATATTTCACCGAAAATCCGCCTGAAGAGTGATGACGAGTATTTGGGCGTATGTGATTAACTGCATGTACCCGTGCGTGGAGAGTGATGCCTCTCTGCCATGATTAACGGACCTCCCAGGATGCAATGCGGCCACAATTAACCGTCAATAACGCCGACACTGGGCTCCGGCTCATTAAGTCCTTTAAGATACAAGGAGTATGGCCTCTTAATTGGCAGATCCCCCCTCAACAAAGGACCCAATCTGTTAGTGTTTGTTGCCAAGGTTACGCCAGCTGGGCCCTCGATGAGTGCCAATTAGAGGTGTAGAAGCGGCCAGGTAGGAGAGGGCACCCCGTCAGGCGCCTGATTGGGATTGTAGCACTGAATCGCCGCACATAATTGGACAAGATCTTCCCCGGGCCACTGGCAGTGTAGACGGCATACCAGTAATCGTTAATGAGCTACCTAAGATGTACATGTGAGAGGTGGTGTGGTAATACTTATGCATTAAACCTATGAGCAAAATGTGCAAAATGAGCACATGTGCCATCTATATGATCATACTCTATTGCATGGACAATGTGTTAAATTGTATGGTATCATCATTTCACAAACAAATTAGTTTTACTCCAAAAGCCTAGAGAACGTTTCACATGTTATGTAGACATAAAACTTTGAAATTATTCGGCGTTATGTGCTATTATACACAACAGGCTGAATCATTAACGTGCCCTCCAAACTGAATAAATTTAGATAGCCATACTTAGAATAGTTTGTAAAATACAGGGCTAGGATGGTTAATGCAAAGGTGGGACTGCCATAGCACTGAAGCACCGGATATTAATCTTAAATCTTCTTCCTTCATAAAATTAGTGGACCTGGCAAAATTCTCTCTACCATCGTTAGCCATCAAGCTTTTCAAGTGCACTGTTCCTTAAGGAAATAAGCAAGGTTACACTCGAACTTTCTAGCATGAGTTCCTTCGCTTTGCGTTTGTGCCAATGTGCCACTGAATTACCCCGATCTCGCACACACACACACTTACAAACACACATGTATACACACACATACCCACACACGCACAAACACATACACACACACACACACACACACACACACACACACACACACCCATCAGCAATACATAACTTCAAATTCCGCCACTGTTATAATCCGTCGGCCTTTCTCATTGTAATCGAATATTCCATCAGGTAGATCGTCCCAGTAGGGACCCCCCACGGCGCAGGTTACCTTTGTCAAGCCCTCCCTGGGGCATGTCAACTCATGAATAGAAGATCCCTGAATATGCCTTTAGATAGACCCCGGCCCCCAGACACATTAAGATATCAATTGTCACAGGCAGATCTCTAGTAATCTAATCTCGTTGAAGCAGCTTAGGGGATTTGCTAACAGATGGATTCTACATTTCTGTTTGATGAAAGAGTTATAACTGAATTAAGGCAGGGGAACTCTTTAAGCAGTCAGACACAGCCGTGAGTCGGCCCGCAGACTTTGACTAAAGCCTAGTTTCCACCAGTTGATTTTGACCACCGATTATTTGGTAATTTATCAATTTTAACTAGTAATAAGACAAAAGATTATATAGCTCGCATACCATTTGAAAGAGAATTAAAAACCCTTTCTTATGGAATATAAAATGTTCATGATTAACCAATATTCGCAGTGCCAATTTTTGAAATCGGTAGTAAAATCGGCCAGTGGAAACAAAGCTTAATGTTTCCACTACATCACCTTGGCGATATCCACCATACACTGCTTGAGGATCAAATTTTCTTTTTGAAGTCCTCCAAAGGAATGGACGAAAACGTACGTTTTTTTTATCATGATGAGTATTGAAATTGTTTTATATTCATCGTGATTGGAAAGCATCAAAATAAACCAGAGGAAATACTAGCCTCAACTCAAGTTTTCTACTATTTCTAATAGATTTGTACCTACTGTATCATTAGAGAATTATACTTTGGACATAAAATGTAAAATAATTCTAATAATGATATGTTTTAAACGCTTTCCCCTCTCGGGGCTGCAAACTGAAACTTAAGCCCCATACCCACTAGGCGATTTTACCGTCGCCGGGCGACGGGCGACGGTAAAATTTGCGGTCGTCGTCGCCGGGCGACGGTAATATCTGAAGTTGCATACCCACTAGGCGATTTTACCGACGCCAGGCGACGGACAACTGGGAGAATCGGCCGATTCTTATGATCGCCTGTTGGTATAGAACATTGAAATGTGCATGTTTGATATGAGTCAGTGGTAAAATCGGCCGACTCTTCTAGTAGAGTCGGCCGATTTTAGCACCAATAATCGGCCGACTCAGGACAAAATCGCCTAGTGGATATGGGGCTTCACATGTTTGATATAATATTATTCTCGACGATTTTCCCGGCGATTTTCCCGGCGATCGCGTTGTGCGTCGCCGGTCGCCCAGAAACGGCACCATATCCATGGGGAGTCGCCCGGCGATTTGTTTGATAACCCAGACGCCCGGCGACTTTACCGCCGATTCTTCAAGATCCCCGTCGCCCGTCGCCGCTAGAGTCGCTAGTGGGTATGGCCCTTTATAGAAAAATAAAAGAGGTAACATGCTGTCAAGGACGCAAAGCCCTATACCCACTAGGCGATTTTACCGGCGATGCAGAAACGGGTAACTGGGAAAATCGGCAGATTCTTATTATCACCTGTCAGTACGTTATATTGAAATGTGAATGTTTGATCTGAATCAGCGATGAAATCGGCTGATTATTGTGGTATAATCGGCCGATTTTAGCACCAACCAGTCGGCCGACTTGGTCATAATCGCCTAGTGGGTATGGCCCTTAAGGCATTAGGAAAACAGTTTCAATGAAGAAGATAGTAACTGTTGATTGGTTGGTCAGTAGTTCTGGAGCACTGGATATTTCACCTTGCTCTGGGATGATTGAATCTATGAGAGCATAATGGCCATACAGTTACACTTTTACCAATTCCACATGGAGCCACATACAACAGCCATCGACTCAAGACCTTGGATAAGACCCTGTCATTGACCACAGGGAGGATGCCCAATACCATATATATACCACAAGACCTGAACCATCAATTTTCTAATTTCAAAGCCAACAACTTGTCCAAAATAACCGCCCCAAGGGAGAAAATCACCAGAACAGGGTTTATATACCTCGCCAAAAGTAATCTACGATGTGTCCTCTCTATCCTATGTTTGTGTATATGCAAAACCCAGACCCCAAATTGATGGGACTGGGAAAGTTTCGATGAGAAACTGCCAAGTGGCTTCACTGCTCCCTGAGGGGTACGGGTCTTAGGGAAGCCAGGAGCCACCACGTCATGCATATACACAATCTGGGGCCCCACGTCATGCATATACTCAATCAGGGCGTCAATTCTTTGTTCTGGCGAATCTAGATAACGCCGTCTTGGTAGGCGTGTTTCCCTGGGGCGATAATTTCTGTCGGAGCCGCCGGGGTTTAATGTTAGGCGCAGTCGACGTGAAAATTCAAATGATTTTCCAGAAAATATGTCCTCCAGTGATAAAAGGGCATAGGAGGTCCCCGGGTCTTTTCCTCTGTTGACTATGTAAGGCATCAGGGGAAAAGATATTGGTGTCTGATCCTGTACTTGGATATCTATCGTTGTACGGCTTTACAATTTCTATTTGTGAAAATATGAACATCAATACAAAATACTAAATTATTATTTGTTTGGTGCAAATGCTCTAATTCAGGTAAAACTATTATGACATAATAGTGTAAAATTAGATTAAAGGGCATTATTTAGGTCGTTTGCAATATAAGATATCTATATAATTATACATGATTTGTTAATATATTATATGCTTACTTTTGCATAGTTTTATATAGTATTATTGAGTGTGTGTTCGGACGAATAACATCTTTGTACTGATATCCCTGGGAGAGGTCACATAACATGAAGTAGCGGGGTAAGATATACATAGTACCATATAAAAAAGCCGTGATGCAGCTGCTTCTGGTTTATTACTACGGTGGGAATTGCCATGTTTCTTGGACTGACACTGTTCACTCATTCCCAGCTGTGCTAAGAATAGGGTGAACAATGCAATTTCCATGGAAAGAAAATACAAGCAGAAATACCCCGACGAATCTCCGCGAAATTTTACAAATTGAGTGGTCCTTTAGATAATGAACAAGTAGAAATGATCAATTATGTTTTTGAAGATTATAACTTTTACGACCGAGTTCGGATGATAGGGAATACAGTGCCCTAATCGACGAGCTGGGTTCAAGATTGTCTAGGATGCATCTAGTTAGACCCCAATGCCTGCATACAAACCAAAGGGGGCTTACTCCAACTCTAAAGGGTGTTTACAGTAGAATTCTTTACATAGTCATATAATGTCAATATCTACACAATATACAAAGGGTTTTGAATTTTGATATACTTTTTAGGAATATGTCAACTTTGTATAGTGTAGGTTGCCCAGGTACCATAATGACTGGCAATCCAGATCCAGTGAGTATGTTCTTTCTCTGGGTAATGCCACAAATTTAAAGCCCAAGGAACTGATGATATTCCCTGTTCGAAAATAATAACATTTCAATTTAGTTATGTACTCGTTAAGGCTAATTTGTGCTTGCCGTCAGCTGTCCGACATGTTGTACAAGTAATGCCATGTGTTTTATTGTTTGATATTATGTTTACACCATTAACCTTCAGATATCAACACCCCCGTTTTCCGTTGGTATCCCCGGAGGTGTATGATATACAATCTTCTGCCGACAGTGGGGTTTATACCTACACGTTTTCCCTCTCCGCTCAGTGATCTATATTATGATAATGCAACCCCTGTCTGCCTTAAGGCCCTATTACACTACACGACATGAGCAGCACTATTTGGTTCTGTATGAAGAGATCTAGTTATTTATAATTATATCGTCAGTATCACATTAGTGTAATAGTTGTTGTCGGCGGCAATATTAGATTTGTACGATACAATTGTTATCACAATGAAGTCCTGGAAGAATATGGCACAGACGCTGTAACAGAGGCTACGACATTTATTTGAAATATGAAAAGATCTTGGTAAGGCAAGTTGTAAATGTTATACACAGTCCAAGGTTAGACAGACAGGTATATCCTCCTGCAATACCAAGTTATGTCATTGCACAAAATGGTTCGCAAATCGTATGCCTGCAGCCTTTATCTTCAAGTGTAATATTTAAGGGTTTCAGGTGTAATAAGGACGTAACCCCCCCCCCCCCCTGTAAGTGTAGCCCCAATAATCTCGGTCTCCAGTCCCCTACAAAAACCTGCACTCCCCAGCCAACAGCTCCCCCCCCCCCCCCCACACACACAGGTATCTGCACCCCCCCCCCCCGCCTGCAGGGATCAATTCATCAATGTCCCCGGCTGGAAGTAAGTGATCATCGACGACAGCCCGCCCCGCGCATAACGAAGTCAATTCTAAGGGCTCAAACTTAGAAAGAAACTGAAAATATTTCTGAGAAATAATGAAGTGAGCCATAACTGGGATTAAGTACATGTGTGTTGTTCTCTTGGTTTGATATATTGCCTTGTTTTGCATTCTTAATATTTATAGATAGGATTGGTTAGATCCGCTTTTTGTATTGGTCTTTCTCAGAGTCAATGCATGGCAACTTATCTTTGTGCAACATCCCTAATTATATTGGAGAGATCAATGTTTAAGGAAAAGTTGAAATATTGATAAAGTATGTTATGTTTAATAAAAGGGTATCGGAAGGAAGATCCACAAACAACCATTAGAGCCAATATAAATTACTTCAAATGAGATCACACCGGCATGAAAAAGGTCAAAAGGTTTGATTTCTTGTCTCAAATGTTAGGTAACTGAAATGACCCACGTTCTGAGACTTTGTTCGTCTAGTTTTGAAAAAGAAGAACACAAAAACAACTATTCTGAGGCGAGTCACGTTCCCTACAGAGGTTGTTACAAGTTCAAACACATTCACACCCTGGAGCACGATTGAAACCTCACCTCTAACTGGTGGCAATACGAAATGAGTGCTTAAGTAACGGGAGATAGCAGGTCCCGGAGATACAGTGTCTGGCCAAGGCCCGGCCAGTGTCGGCAGGGGTACCTGATCCGTCCACTAGGTGGCGGGACTGTTCTACAGGGGCGTTCCCAGGTGAGGGTTACCATCAGAAATGATCACGTGACCAGGTGCAGCCCCACCCCGCCAATAGTGTCTCGGTATTGTACTGCTTTATGGGTATTTTTAATGTGTACTGATGTTGCACTGATTTGTGGGTGTTTGGAATTTGTACTAATTTTGTATACTGTTTTGTGGGTGTTTGAAACCTGCGCCGATATTGTACTGATTTGTGGCTATTATCAGAAGCTCGTACTGATATTGTACTGTTTTGTGGGTATTTGAAAGTTGTACGGATGTTCTGTTTTGTGGGTGCTTGAAAGTTGTACTAGTTGTATACTGTTTATGGGTATTTGAAAGTTGCAGTAATGTTCTAATGACTTTTGGTATTTGGAAATTGTACTGATGTACCTTTTTGTAAGTATTAGAAATTTTGTCCTAAAGTTCTACTGTTTTAGAGGTATTTGGAACGTGTGCTGAAGGTCAGAAATCCACCGCCATAACTTGTTAAAGGTTTATTGCCATGTGATTATGTGGTCTTCTTGTTGACAACTAAACTATAGGTAATCCTCCCAACACCCAGGCACACTGCGCCCAACACAGCCAATTCAACTCACACATTGACTGTGATTCATCATAACAACTTGGACCCACACAATGATCATTGACCTTCAATCTTCTTCCCCAGACCTGCCAACAGCAGTCACGAGTAGAGTTGAGATACTTTTCGGTTTCACTGCCGCTGTCGGCCGTGGGGAACATGCAATAGGCCCATCTATCTGCACGTGGTGGACGGGGATATCTAGGTATTACATGCAGGGCTAGGGGGTGGGTGAACGGCCGGCGGGTGTAGTAGGGGCTAGGGATAGATAACTGGGTAGATGTAGAACAAGTGATTTCCACAAGGATTTGGTCCTTGTTACTAACGATGGGAAACTTATGATTAAAGGAAAGATCATGCTCAAGGTATTCTCCAAGGTAAGGTATGGTTGTTGTAGATCAATGGCTGCTGCATGGTATGTCACTTGTAAGTCAAGGAAAAGGTTCTGCCATAAACTTAGAAGTCTGGGTCGGCTCTCTTTTATGTTTACTTATAAACCCATCAAATACAGAGATATAATTCACCTTCTCACTGATTGCAACCACATATGACAAAAGTTTAAATCTGTTATCTTCAGAATTGTGCATCTAATGGGTGTAAGTGAAATACCTGAAATGCGTATTTGAAATTACCAGGACACTTTTGACACAAAAGCCCTTGCTTGAGACTACATATCGTCCCCTCTAACCCCAAAGTCCATCTATGAGCCCAGCTCAGAGGGAGATGTATAAGTCAATAAAAGAATTTAAAAAAAAGAAATATATGCACTCATCATTTCAACAAGGGGTCGTGAGTTTTACCGGGTCTATCCTTAAACCTACACAGAGGAAGAGGTATGCCAACTATACGCGCTGGTCATTTCAACCTTGGAGGCGATGAGTTTTACTTGGTCTATCCTTAAACCACCACAGAGGGATGGATATAAGAACTATATGTGCTCATCATTTCAACCTCAGGGGTCATGAGTTTACTGGGTCTATCCTTAAACCAGCACAGAGGGAGATATATATATATAGATATTTCTTTTTTTGTGTTTACTAAACCATACTCACATACATGCGATCTTCCGTATAGGTAGATTTGAAAACGAACATTTGAATATAAATCAATCAGTACATAGGTGACAAATGCATCCAACATAAAACATAATACATAGGAATGAGTTTTCTACTTATACAGTTTTGTATGACTACAGCAGGGTACGATGTGTGTAACAACTGAGTTCAGTATATACACAGCATCACAATAATAGACACTTACGTATATGAACTATACGGGCTGGTCATTTCAACCTCGGGGCCATAAGTCTAACTGGGTCTATCCTTAAACCCAGCACAAAGGTAGAAGTATAAGAACTATACCCGCTGGTCATTTCAACCTCGGGGGTCATGAGTTTTACTGCTTTCCAAGTTTAGACGGTGCAGTAAAAGTGGAGCAGCTCATTGGGTAGTCGTGACGAGCCCCAGCCCAGGCATTACTCGGCCCACAGCGTGGAGGAGGATAATAAACCTCCTCCCACCTCCTATAAATACTTAAGGAGGTTCCCCCCACCAGCGCCTTACATTCAAGCTGTGTAGGGGGACAGGATTGAAGGCACTGTGCTGCATACAATGGGCGTCTTCAGGTGGTGGTTTTTATGGAAGGCGGACCTGCCTTGGGGTGTATAGTAGTGTATAGGGCCAGTGTCAAATGAGTATCGAAGGTATGGTCTAGCTGTAAGATTTCACAGAATTGATGTATGGAATCTGACACAAATGAGTGTCAAAATATGAGTGCATGGTCTTGAATTAGGAGTTCCGCAATTGGTCGGTAGATGCTAGCAATATCGGATATATATCAGTTTTGGTCTGCCTTTTTGAGGTTTTGAAATTGAAACTGTGCTTACACATCACAACTATTTCTTCTTGATTTGTTGCCTTGATGTATTAGCATTGTCTTCCAAAAGCCCCAATGGTGGTGTTTTATTAATCATGCGTACGCGTGTATTACAACGGTGGAAAGTGAAGAATCAGAAATTCTAATTAAATGCGTTCTCATGTGTATAACTTGAATGCGTCATTTTCTCAATGTATCATATACGTATGCATACTTATACAAGTGTAGACTCATCTATCAGACTATAAGATATATTAACTGGAACCATTGCCATGTAATATGTTGTGTAAATCAGCCTCTAAAATGTCCGATTAATCCTGTGCTTGTATAACGGTACATGGATCTTGGTTGCAATACGCAAAAATTGAACCATGCATTCAATATATGATAAAGACACTTCCCTTAAAGTAAAGGATCGGTTCCCCAGGAGGTTGAAATGTATATATATGAAGTTGTGAACCTTACGTACTTTATACAAGAAAACTTTATCGAATAAAATGATACTAATCTAAATTGTCTGAAACTGCACAGAAAGAAATTTAAATCTTGTGTTCAAATGACAAGCAAGAGGCCTGCCATTCAATAAACAAACTTGATAGCTATCTGGTAGAGATTCAGTTTTAGTTTGTGATAGGCATATAACAGATAGTATTGCGGATGCAGACACATAAATAATGGAGGAAGGAGTTGGTTATGGAGTCAGCTATATAGACGATCGGCCTTGCTCTAAAGATCACAGTCTTTGATCAGCCATTAGAGAGGGAGGTAGGACACAGGGCACTTTGAAAAATACACCATGAAAGAGAAGTAATAGATAAAAAGAATGTTATAGTCAGTTGTAGGATATCTGTAATTAAGCGACATCTATGTTATGACTAAAGCCCCATACCCACTAGCCGACTTTAAAACCAATATTCCAATAACTCAAAGGATTCATCAGAACTGTACGATACTTAATTTTAGTATACACTGCTCTGCGATATACTGCATTCACATTCATTTCTATACTAAGCTGTAAATTTGGCATCGAAATAGCCCTTAAAGAATTCCATGAACAATTATGTGAAACCAATTCAATTACCAAACTTTGATTAATTATTTTAATCTAGATAGTTATTAGAGAATACTTGTATACCCACGAGACATCTAAGTATATTCATTAAATCTTAATCTACCACTTTTCCTATTAGAATGAACGTAAGGTCTACGTTGACATTCTATTAGTATGTAAGAAAACCAAATTCATTTAAAGATTACCAATGGTAACTTATACACATAATATTATAGCCTTACCCGACACTCATAGTCTTTAAGCAAGTTAACTTGTTGACATGTTTTCGTTATATCATCAGGCTGCCTAGCGGTTCCCTGAATCGGGCATTTATAATGTATAGCACTTTCCTAGGGAAGTCATATTACTATTTTAAGAGGCACTTGTAATGCATGTTCCTGGTCCAATTCTAACATGCCTATACAGAGCCTAGACGCGGGGCTCGACACCCCGGGACACAGTGGCAATGAGGGTATGAGGTGCCAACTGTTGATGGAAAAATAAATGTTCAAACGGGGCTTTTCGATACCTTGGTTTTATTATCATCCCCAGGAGACTGATGTTTCCTTTAATTCTTGGTCGATGGTTAATGTGTGGAATTCATATCTTCATGTGTGTGAACGTGGTTATAGTTGGGGTCTGTTTAGGTTATTGTTTTGAGAAATTGTTACAAACTGGATAAGAGCACCAAATTTAGTATTAGAAGCTGAGATATAAGATTGTTTATAGCAAAAGTCGGTCATATTGATTTTTTGGCTCACATATCTATTCCTTTTGATATTTCAAGCTGGTCCCCTGCCAGATTTAATAGTTATGCCTCAGAGGTGACCCACACAAAATGTGGTGCTCTTATCCGCTCTCTATCGAAAATACCCCACCATAAGGTGAATAGTGCAAACAGTTGATATATGTACTGAAGAGGCTGTAGCAAATACATAAGGAATTGTATATATGTACCTTGTCCATGTACATGAAGTGAGACTTTTTGACATGTGTTTAGTGGTAAAGTGCTCTGAGAGTATGTCAGTCTCCTACTGAAATGTGCAAAGAATTGCAGATAATATCCAAATGATGGCATTTCTTATTAACCCAGCCAAGCATGTTACGTTATTATAATATTGCAGCAATGTTCGGTATTGGGTCATGTTACATTGTTTTTTATGGTTCCCAATAATGTTGTTGCAACATACTGCTGTGACGTGTCACTGTGACATTATTGTTATGTTCTGGTTATGTTCTTCAACCTAAACAAAATGTTTTCATACAGTTCTGTTTTGGTTTCGTCCTAACCTCACTAAAAATGGTCTTCGCATGGCACTAATGTGGCAAAGGCGAGATCATTGCTGCCCCCTGCGGGGACTCCACCATACTCCCCTCTACAACTACCCCCACTCCCCCTACCTATTTACATATACACTATCCCCCATAATTCCATTCACAATATCCCACAACCCCCTTCTCTCCTTCCATTCCTTTTCAAATCTCCAAATACAACACACCTCAATTCCATATCTCCTCAATTTCTCCTTATATCCGACGCCATCCACGCGAGGGAACGTACAATACACCCACGGATATATTCGGAGGCAACCTGCGCAACATACCAACCGCTCACCACCAGATAAGTCCGTATTTATTGACTTTTTGGGCCCTGTCCCTACGCCCAGACATGCCGCCAAAAACGCGTGCTCGTAGGGCCAAGGAGAAGGCGGAGGTATCGATAAGGGAGTCCTTCCTTAGCCAGGAGAGTGAGGTGTCGTTTAAACCTAGTTATGAAGGGGATACTGAAGGGATTTCTCAGCAGCATTTACAAAGTCCCGACCCGCCGGCCAGTACCACGGGCACCGGGTCAACCAGAGAGGACAGTTACAGGGTCCGGGCACTTGAACTGGACGTAGCAGCAGTGAAAGGGGAGGTGAAGGGTATCAATGACAAGCTTGACCTACTCATAAACGCTTCCCTTCAACAGGTCAACGTACAGCCCCAGGCCAGCACTCCAACGGGGGGCCCACGACGGGCCGGCGGATACGGTTCAACGGGCAGACGGGACGGCGGCGGCGGCGGCCTCCCCCCACCGAGGGAGTTGCGGGACGAACGGCCGGCGTACGTGGACCGGGTCATCGGGCGGGAGCAGTTTGAGCTTCCCCACGCCGACGGTAAGACCCATATGGCATCAGACCCCTTTGTCGAACGCATCCTACCTAAACCATACATGTATGTAGTGCGGGAGGGTTGCCATACCTTGAAACAGAAACTTGACGTCCGTTGCTCCCTCACCGCTATGGAATATACCAATGCCACTATCAAGTTGCTAAGGGATAACCGTACATGTAACGAGTTGGATAGGGATTTCATACTGGCACATCTCCAGGACGTCACTCATGACGCCATGGAGAGGCCCTGGGATAATGTGAGGCGCTGGTCCCAGCACATATGGGATGCGGTTGAAAGGGGTGACTTCGGATGGGCAGATCAGCAAATAATTGAGAATCACAGAATTCGCCTAGCCATGACGGGCGGCGGGGGCGGGGCAGTGAGCAGCGGGGTGGCCCCTACGGGCGCGGACACCCGGCCCCAATCTCAGAAGAGGGAGGTGATTTGCCGAGCATTTAACACAAGGGCGGGATGTAGACACCGGGCTCATCACGACGATGGCCAGGTCCGTATGATGCATTTCTGCTCGTTCTGTGACTCGTTAAACAGGCAATGCCCGGGCCATAACGTGGTCGACTGTGAGAGGAAGCTGGCCCCCCCAGGCCCGCGTCAACCGCAACACGCCCAGCCGCCCCCGGGACCCCACGTGCCGTACCAGCAGCAGAGGGCCCCCGATTATGCGCCGTGGAGGACCACCGCGACGACACAGCATCAGTCAAAAAACGCGCAGTAGGCGTGCCGGGCATGGACGGCCCGAGCACGCCTGATGACAGGGTAGATCGCGACCCCACAGCAACACTGACGGGGCATGAGGAGGACGCGGGCGCCGACGGCCCACCGCCCCCCCTTAACGCCGGGAACGCCCGACTAGATGGGGTAAGCCCTGATTTCATTCGTCTACGTCGTAGTTGTGAGAGTAAACTTCCCTTCGGTCAGGTGGCGGACGCGAGACCACAGGTGGTGGCCGCCCACCGACGGGAACACTGGCCTGACATGCAGGGCAACAGCTGGGAAAGCCAGATGAGGGAGGTATACGGGGCGGTACGCGAGACCGGCCTGCCAAACGCCATGTCGGCCCGGGTCCCGGTGCCGTCCAGCCTCAACATCCCCGCATGGGAATATCTGGTGGGCCCCCTCCCGGGCGGCTCACAAATCGTCGATTTCGTCAAATATGGATTCCCCGTCGGGTATGTGGGCCCAGTCACCGACACGGTGGGGGTGGACAACCACCCCAGTGCTGTGGACTTCCCGAACCACATTAACGACTTCATAGATAAGGAGCGTCGGGGGAATGGGGTAGTGGGCCCGTTTGAGGCCCCACCATTCACCCCATGGTGCCATGTCTCTCCCCTTATGTCACGAGAGAAGACGGCATCAGATAAACGCAGGGTCATCACGGACATGACTTACCCACACGACAGATCGGTCAACGCCTTTGTGGTTAAGAATGGTGTCTACGGGGTGGAGACCCAGCACTCCCTCCCCACAGTTCAGGGCCTGGCCTCTGACCTCCGCGAGATGGGGACGGGGGCCTATATGTGTACCATAGATGTCGCACGCGCATATAAAAATTTTACATCGGACCCTCTGGATTGGCCCCTCCTTTGCTTCAAATGGGGCGAGGGCTTTTATTGCGACATCTCCATGCCCTTTGGGGCCCGCGCCTCATCTCGTCATATGCAGGCAGTGGCTGACTGTATTACCAGCGTCCTCCGCAACGACGGCGTGAGGTGCTATATGTACCTGGACGATCTGGTTATAGTCGCCCCAGACAGGGTCACGGCAACGGCCCACTACGACAAGGCCAAATGCCTCTTCCGCGCCCTGGGCCTACCGGAGGCCGTGGAAAAGGCCCAGCCGCCGGCGAAGACCATCCGGTGGCTGGGCGTGGATGTATGCGCTAGCGATATGTCACTCTCCATTCCCGCGGGCAAGGTCGCGGAGATACTCGACAAAGTCAGGTCTGTCCAGACAAAGCGCTACATTACTAAACGCACAATGCAATCACTGCTTGGCCATCTTCTCTACATAGCAAAGTGCGTTAGGCCGGCCCGCATCTTCGTGGCGAGGCTACTGGACGCACTCAGGCAGGCGAAGGGGGATCGCGTGGCCATTGACGCATCAGCTAGGGCAGACCTCGACTGGTTCAGTGAATTTTGCGAAAACTGGAATGGCGTGTCAATCATCCCCCCGGCCAACCCGGACAGGGTGGTGTTGGTGGACGCCTGCCTTAGCGGACTGGGGGCCACGGATGGCCAGTTCGCTTACGGCCAGCAAATCGCGAGCGACGACGACCCGGTGGCTAACATCACCGAAGCAGAGGCCCTTAATGTGGTGGTGGCGCTCCACACCTTCCTTACAAGCAAGGATAGGGGCTCACACATCAGGGTCCGATGTGACAACCGGGCCGCGGTGGACGTGTTCCAGTCGGGCCGGGCGCGCAACAGGGTCCTGCAGTGTTGCGCCCGGGCCCTCTGGATGGTGGAAGCCATCATGGACGTTCGCATTAGTTATGATCATATTCCGGGCCGGGACAACGAGGTGGCCGACGCCTTGAGCAGGGCGCATAAGAGCGAAAGGGATGCTGCGGGGGCTAGTAAATGGATACGTCACTACTCACTAAAATGTGTGCCACCCTGCATGTTCCTCCCTTTAACCATGGATGTTCCCCTCTGTTCTAGATCCGGCGCTAGCGTCGCTCCTCCGGCGGGCGGCGGACCGGCAGACAACAGCCCGAGCCCCCGGGATGATGGCCAACCACCGGGCTACCGTCAGGACATACGCGGCATTCATGGGCCGATTCGGGCACGACCCCCTGTCCCCGTCACATCAGATGATATGTGCGTTTCTCGAGTATGTGGCGGGCCATACCCCAGCGCCGGCCACGGTCAGGAACAAGTTGTCCCAGGTGCGCGTGTTCCTGACTCTGGCGGGGGCGTCGTTGACCGAGATCAACCACCCCCGCGTCCGCCTCGCGCTGGATGGGATGGACAGAGACAAGTCATACGTACCAAGGATAAAGCCCCCGCTGGCAGTGGCGAGTCTGGTCGCCGGCATCATGGCCATCCCCGCCACCTCAACAGGCGACGCCGTCAGGGCGGCCCTACTGGTGATATACTACGGCGCCCTGAGGCAGTCAGAGATAGCCCCGTACACTGTGCGTACCTTCGACCCTCAGCGGCACCCAACCAGAGGGGACTTGGTAATAGGACCGGACAGCGCCGAGCTTACTGTCAAATGGGCCAAGAACTTACAGAAATCGGGCCAATACAAGCGGGTCACCCTGCCGCGGCTGGAGGATTCCGTCATGTGCCCAGTGGCCGCGATAGAGTCGAACATTCGGGCAGTGCCCACGGCCTCGGCACGGGATCCGATCCTCATGTTCGCGGCGGACCGCAACCCGATCCCGGTGTCGCTCATCAAGCGGGTGTGGACGGCGGCCCTCACTCGGGCAGGCCGGGCAACAGAAACTATGTCACTGCACAGTATCAGGAAGACGGCCGCCACCCAGGCCCACAAACAGGGCTGCCCGGAACTGGACATACAGCGGCACGGCGGGTGGCGGTCGACCGCATACCGCAGGTATATAGACACCCCAACTGGCTCTGTGACAGATGCCCTGGTCAAATCGGTGACGGACTGACTCAAAGCTGACTCTTAAAACACATTCATACCATTATTTCACTTTAATTCCCTCCCTCCCTCTCCCACATTTTCATAACTTGGCTGGTTTGGCGGATTTATTTTATATTTAAATATACACTTAATAACTTCATATATAAAACTTTATTATAAATAAACTTTTATTCCCCAACCACGCCTTTACTTCTCTTTCCTCACGGGGTGCAGTAATGGTCTTCGCATGGCACTAATGTGGCAAAGGCGAGATCATTGCTGCCCCCTGCGGGGACTCCACCATACTCCCCTCTACAACTACCCCCACTCCCCCTACCTATTTACATATACACTATCCCCCATAATTCCATTCACAATATCCCACAACCCCCTTCTCTCCTTCCATTCCTTTTCAAATCTCCAAATACAACACACCTCAATTCCATATCTCCTCAATTTCCCACCCACCCTCACCTTTTTTATACCTTTTACTTACTCCGCTTCGGCGGATTTATTTTATATTTAAATATACACTTAATAACTTCATATATAAAACTTTATTATAAATAAACTTTTATTCCCCAACCACGCCTTTACTTCTCTTTCCTCACGGGGTGCAGTAATGATGTTATAATAACATTCAGATTTGGTGAGGTTTCAACCTCACCATCAATGACATAATTGTTATGTGGCATCTTAGCAAGTAACAAACTGACTTAAAAAATTATAGTTGCAGAACGTTTCTGTTACGTGGCAAGTTGGCTGGGAAGAAAACTATCAAGCTAAAACAACCCTTTTCATACGTTGTAACTATCAAATTTCAAATGCTTTCGTGGTCTTACAGACGGCGCCCCATAGACTAGGAGGTACTAGTGGACTCCTTAATGATTGCTATGGTTTGTTGAAAGCTGTGGTGGCATTGCTCGATGGGTGGTGGAGCAGTGGCGGCAGTGGGCTCGGTGATTTGCGCAACTCGAGGGGCCTCTGATGGATCAAATAAAGCATCCGCCTATAAAAGGGTTAATTGAATAGCAAAACCTGAGACGATTGGATCCATATATACAGTGGTGGGCGCTCGGAGCCTCTAGCAGGGAGTCCGTAGGTGGTAGTCACAGAAGTATCACTCGTGGAAACAGGGGAGGTAACACCCTGTAGTTTGTGGCTGCAGTGGCTGGCATAGATTCATCTAATGTCAGGGATTCTGGCTATATTTTGTAGTGAAGTGAATAATTTGATTTGCTTGTCAGACAAATCAGGGGAGATTAGGGTGCTTGCTGGAATAGATCGACAGTTATATAATTGAAGTTGTAATATCTGGAGTTACGTGCGTTGGTGCGCCGCTCTTTTAAATCAATTCATCATTGTTTAATTTCCATTTGTAGCAAAAGTGGAATGGATTCTGAAGGGATCCTCAAATTGTATTTAAAAGGGGTAACGTAACTTTTATTAACAAAAACAGTTCCTCTCTCCAGATTCACGATCATTAAAGGTTGATTCTGTATCACTAATATATCAGTTATTTAGTCCTTAGTATCTATATTAGATCTGCATAACGAGAACAACCTTTACATTATACAATCTTCACCAGAAATCTTTTGGAAAAGTATGAACCATTGCTCAAAATAAGATGTGTGTCGCAGGCCGAAACCCAAATTCAAATAACTTAAAATGACACTCCTTTTCTTTCCAGCTACTAGCTTACCCTAGTCTACCAGGCAATAATATAAAATCTTACTATAGATCTGAGACACAAGAAACAACTCAAAAACCGAGATATTTTCTGTCGCCTCCTGTTAGTTTGTCTTTTCCTATGTTCTCATACATTCACCAAAATGCAACTCTGATGGCACATTCAAAGAGTAATGACAATATGTGTTCTGTTAATGTACAACACTTCATATGATATAGCCATATATATCATACATATTATATATAACAATCATACCTTATAGGTAGGCAACCTAAAGTGCCTTACCTCAAACCCTACCCGCAGTGGGTGGGCCGTGGCAGGTGGGGTTGGGGAGAGGCGGGCTACCTTTTTCTAGACGTTGTCATGACCTGTTCTGGCATGAAATCAGTCATGGCCAGTCCCACCTAATTAACTGGCCGTATCAATTATTCATCTCTACCCGGGTCTTTTGTTACAGCGGGGGGAGGGGCCAAGTGGCACACGCTACGGCAAGGTATCACCAGACTAGGACTGGAGAGGTGTGCTGGAAGAGTGAGAGGTGTGCTGGGAGAGTGGAAAGTTTGGACATCATCCTCAGGGTGACACGTCCACGCCGTGAATTTTGGGGAGTATTGGGGGGGGGGGGGGTGTTCAGAGCAAGGGCGTATACAGGATTTTCGAAATGGGGGGGGGGGGGGGGGGGGGTTGTCATAAAGGCTATTTTCCCTGTTTTTGTAGTTTAGGGGTGCAACGATCCTCTGGACCCCTTGAACCCCCTGGAACCGCCCCTAGGCCTGTGTTGCAAAGCCAAAGGCTAGGTGTTACAAGCAGGTGTCAAACTGTAATCTATGAGATCATTGGAGAGGGTCAGAAAATGAGATGGATTGACTCAATTGGTTCTTTATTTTTGAGGAAATAAGTACAGAATTGTATCATCAGCAATTCAGAATGGTTAATAGATGAGGATGTCTTAGATATTTTCTGCTTGAGTTCGATATCAGTGTTCCACATATAAAAAGAGACTCTCAGAATTATCTAAGAAGGAGTTCAAGACGTCATGCCCTTTACTCCAACTGGAGATATACGCTTTAATAAGTCTGAAGGAAATAGAATTTCAAGATTAGCAAAACAATCTGATAAGGTGACACAATCTGAACTTATATACACATTGCTTTCGATGTCTGCCCTTGAAGAAAACCGCCGTGTTTAATATAAAACCGCGGGCGTGTCCCTCGGAGAGATCCAACGTTAACACCAGCCACATTTCAGCCTAAGGAACCCTATACGTCGTCTCATAAAACACATTTACTCAGACTCATGGATCATAAAAGTCCATCGATAACGTTTAATCATTCATAAGCGGCGTACATAGGGCGGGGGGCCGTGACACCCGATATGATGCGGCCTTAAGTGGGCGGAAAGGGAGCCCAGGTTCGGGCAGGATCGGGGGGGTTCGGGGGGATTCGGGGGAGGGGAGTTTGAGTACTGGGCAGGCACGGACCGATGGGGAGGGCAGTATGGGGCGCCAACTGTAAGGTAGCATATTTATAAACATACACCATAGCGGTGGTTTTGGGGAGTGCCTCAATAAAATGAATATTATTTGTATAGTATTATCAATATCGGTAGGGACTCCCTAAAGACGGGAACCCATTGAGCGATTGAACCATAACTCTGATAAGTTCTGGACACCTAGTTCTGGTTGAAACAACCTTAAACTACAAAGTCAGTCCTTAGTAGAATTTCTACAATGTTAGATATTAGTAGCTAGAAATCTCTAATTCGATCAGAATCCTTCTCGCATCGCTCAGTTGCAATTGGTTCTCACCAGACATGTCATCAGTTATCAATTTCTCTTGGCTAATTATGACTGGTTACACGATGTCTTTTTCAGCAGTTGACAGGCATTTTCCTGCAATTGTTGTTAGACTCAAGCAGTTCAGACCTGAGTGGGTTATGTAAGCAATGCCTGAGCCAACCAGCTCTCACCTTTCACATTAGAACGACACTGTCACCTGGAACTTCTTTAATAGTCTTTGAAAAGTGGTAGAATACTGATGTTTAGCACGCATAATAGAAGATTGTACGGTTCTCGTTAACATTACCAACGTATACATTTAATCAGTCCCACCATTCAACCAAGGACCATTGTACACAATGCACTAGTGCTTGGTCATTCGGCTATCTATGTTTTTTTCCTGGATGATAATAAGATTGGTGTGATGGAACCAACTGACAAACCCAATACGTATATTGGCCTAACTGCAGAACGCAAAAACACATTCAGAAAACTAAATCGCCAGATGTCATAAGGATTTCCTTGTTATGATTACATATGGCGCCTCTCATTGGGGATGAGCAGCTCGGCAGGAGGCGGTGAGCAGTAAAATTACCCGGCAAACAGTGGAGGCGTGAGGGGGCCGGGCGGGCGGCCTGAGCCTGGTGAGCGGCTCGTGAGCAGGTCACGAGCAGTTTGGGAGCAGGACGTGAGCACCTCGCCTGTTGGCGCTGCTTACACAGATCATCGCGGGATCCTGACTCGGGGATCCCTCTCCATACCTGGCTGTGTGGTGTCCTCCCCTGTCCCTTCGTGTCCTCCCAGCCCCTAACACAAACATATGACAACCCCACCTTGCCCCTGCTGCCACTCACTCATACAAAACCACTGACACCTATCCCCCACTCCCTCACACGAACATCTGACACCCCACCCCCTCCCTGTCACTAAAATATCAGACACCCCACCCCCCTCCCCATCACACAAACAACTGAAACCACACACCCCTCCGCATCACACAAACAACTGAAACCACACACCCCTCCGCATCACACAAACAACTGAAACCACACACCCCTCCGCATCACACAAACAACTGAAACCACACACCCCTCCGCATCACACAAACAACTGAAACCACACACCTCTCCCCATCATACCAACATCGGACACTCCATTCCCCGTCACGCAAACATCTGACACCCCACCCCTCTTCCCGTCACACAAACATCTGACAACCCATCCCCCTCCCTGTCACACAAACATCTGACACCCCCATCCCACTCCCTGACACAACTATCTGACACCCTGTTCCCCTACTCCCTCACACAAACTTCTGACACCCCATCCCCCACTTCCTCAGACAAACATCTGACACGCTCTCCCTCCCCATCACACAAACATCTGACACCCCCATCGACACCCCTCCCTCTTCTCCCACTCCCTGACACAAACATCCGACACCCCCACCAACACACTTCTTCCACTCCCCCCACACACAAACATCTGATACCTCACCCCCTCCCTGTCACACAAACATCTGACACTCCCACCCGCCTCCATGTCACACAAACATCTGACACCCCAGTCACTTACACAAATATCAGACACGTGCACCCCACACTAACTTCCTTGCACAAATGTCTGACACCCCAAACCCTCCCTCACGTCCAATCCCTCACAGAAATATCTGACACCTAGACCCCTACCCCTCCCCGGACATCTCATTTCAGGGGTCAGCCCCACTGGAGGGCGCTGTGACCGGAAGTAGAGGTCATGGGTGGGTAACAAGTGGCGCCAGAATTGGTAAGGGGAGAAAGATTGTATACTCACGGTTCGGTCAAAGCACTTGCTGTGTTTTAACCTGTGATTGTGTTCACTATTGGAATAAGGTGCACTTATGTGACGCATACACTATATGCATATAATATATATCCCACTGTAGAAAAACTTGTGCAGTTTGAGTTCAGCTAGAAATGAGGTTAGTTCCACCCCAGCAGCTGTTTCGGCTAATAACAGTTTCAGCTAAAACAACACCCATCCACTTAAGTGAGGGGTACTATGTGATCACACCGAGAGAATCATATTTAAGGATAGACAACTGGTGGTAAGGGGTGTTTCACCACCATCGCAGTAAAATGCTCCCTATTCAATGAGCCTTTTAACAATATACATATATTTTATATCAATGAAAAGACCTACCTATTAATACGAAATATTTAAACATGTGTCAATGAACATCTGTGAGGCTGTCCCGAAGAATTGAAAAACTCAGTTTTGAGGAAAAAATTTTGAACAAGGATATCTCAGTAAATAATGTGGTTTGAGACTTGAAATTTGGAATACATGTACATCATAGTCATTCAGAGGGAACAGTATCTCAGAATTTTGATTCAGGTCTTAGTTCTTATTCTATGAAATCTAGAAAATTAAGTTGCAAAAAATCATAAAAAGTTACCCGTTTTTTGACATAAAATGAAAACTAGGTTCCAAATAGAAAAACTGAGACACGGTTCCCTCTGAATGAATGTCTATGACAACTGTACCAAATTTCAATATCTTAACTTAATTAGGTACTGAGAAATCCATGTTCAAAAAATTAAAGTGAAAAAATAGGTTTTTATTCTATAGTTTCTTACATGAATGTCTGATCATACTTTAACCGATATTAATATGTAGAGAATAATATTACCTTTCATTTGATGTACAATATGTCAATGTACCCTGTATTATCACAGAGAAAAGCAAATCTGTGTATAACGCACTTGATCAACAGTTGTCTATCCTTAAATGTTATTCATTTTACCTTTACATCATATCAATAACACCCTACATGCGTATCGTCCTACATAACATTAATCGATTTGGTACCCAGTTTTGCTGCTACGTGGAATTCCAAGTTTATTATTCAAAAACCCGCAAAAAACCCTTCCTTTCCCTATTCCCGAGTGAGTGAGATAGAACCCACCCCTCCTCCCTTCAGCACACAGACCCCGTCACGTCCCCAGCCCAGCCCGCCCGTGCTTAGCAATGCACGTCGCCGTGTGTTTGGTATGGCCCACTTCAATTCTCCGAGTGCTCCAGGTCGGCGCGTTTAATTTGATTAGTTCCCACTTCTCAGGCACCTCTCAGCAGTGACTGGGTGCCACCCCCTGGAGCAGGAGCTTTGATGTTGAAGTGTTACCCACTTTCATTTAGAAAGCATAAGGTATGGGCACAATGCTAAGCCTGGAGGAGGAGATGGGGATATCAAAGGTATTTTTCTTTATAGGATTTTAATATGGGGAGTATAGAAATGAAGATGTTTCTGAGCACGTTCTGAGGTAGGATTATTAGTTTATTGTCACAGTAACGTTCTGATATTCCTTTGTATGGGTAGCTTCTTGTACCTTTATATACACATATTGTACATACAGAATATATGGACTAAGATCTTCAAGATAATAAAGTTAAAATCATAATACCCAATGATAATGGGTTAAGTCATAGCACCAAAGGTATAACTGCACATTAGGACATAACAAGGGCTTCACCATTATCTACTATACGGATGTA
The DNA here is from genome assembly GCA_936440205.1 of Lepidonotus clava. NCBI lineage: Eukaryota > Metazoa > Annelida > Polychaeta > Phyllodocida > Polynoidae > Lepidonotus > Lepidonotus clava. Next base: position 9,673,870 of record OW387142.1, on the reverse strand, counting down.
AAACTATCATTTAAACTGGCCGATTTCGTAAATTCTATTAACCTGTGAGGGATGCTTTCCTTCATCTCTAACCATCTGTATAATACTTTACCTGAGTTACATAAAGATCATTATTTCTATTTGCCAGCTGCTGTCTAACTATACAGTTCTTACCTGAAGAACTCCAAATAAGATGATAAAATATGGAGTTTCAAATTACACACAAGTTCGAGTGCTCATTCATTTTTGTGGGAAAAGTTGTACCACAAAATGGACAGACATTCTCAGCAGTCACGTTCGCACTATTTATTTGGCAATCATGAACAATATCCATGTCCATAATTTGGAGTATTCTATTTTTGCTACATCTCAATACTGCCTGTTCACACGCAAGCTTGCTATAACCTGTCCGAATATGACGGCCGTAAGGGTATAAAGGCGTCGGGCTTACGCAAGTAGGACATAAAAATGGTGCTCTTTTCGTGGACAACCTAAATCTGAATGCCTCTACTCATTTGTGCTTGCTACAATTTGTGGACTGTGTATCGTGTAAGGATATAAGTTTAGGACAACTTGATTTAGAAATCGTGACTTTTTGATATGCTATATCGAAAAAGATTGCCTCCAGTAACCATTGATCGAATTATTATGAATGACCAGTAATTGAAAGTTTTATGGCTGATGATTCAATAAAATTCGTGTGGTTGCAGTCCTCAGGATCATAAATGAATGCAGGCTTTAAGAAACAGAAACTTTATGACTATGAAGGGGAATATAACGAAATAAATTCCATATCAACGTAGAAACAGATGTTAGCCAATTACCACAAACCAAAAAAGAAAATGAATAAGCAGGTAAAGCAGGTTATTACTGCGTAAAAAGCACACTGTGGGGTAATGATTATGTATTCTTGGCAACAACCTTTCTTTGCTGTCGTCAATTATTTTCAAAGTAATTATTGCGAAATGTTTATGGCCGCCATCAAAATTGATGGCAGGTTCAGGCAGTCGAAGTGGACGAGCTCCTGGTTAGCGACACCTTTACAGATGGGTCGTGAGAGGGGGGAGAAGGGCAGATAGGGGTGACAGATACCCTGTCAGAGACAATCATCAGCAATCGGAGCACGTTGATTTCAAACCTCAAATCCTAAATCTCAGCAACAGAGACAGATTATCTTGGGGGGAGGGCGGAGTCTAGGGGGGGGCGACCAAAAAAGATTCACGAATCTGGTGTTCAATAATAGTCACGTATCCGAATTTTGGGTTCGTGAAAGATTCGTGGTCACGAATCTCATGATTTCATTTTTTTTCATTTTTTCCATTTTTTCCGTTTCTAAACTGTTTCATTATATTATAATGTTATTCTAGTATATATAAAAAAGTAATATATTCACATATATATACTTTTTCAACCTTATTTTCAATGTTCAAGAAGATTCGTGAGTGTCCATTAAGGTTCGTAAATGTTTTCTGGACACACCCTAGGTTCGTGAGGGACCAAAACATTATCACGAATATTCGTGAAAGTTTTTTGGTCGCCATACCTGTTATCTTCACCTCCACACCCTTTTAGTGGATCGTTAAACTACAAAAAGAGGAGAAAAAGTTACACGTAAAGACACAAAAGCTTGCTGTTTTAGATCGTATAGCCTATAAAATTATGCTGATCCCCCTTTCATAAATCCTGTATTCTCCCCTGGAGGTGGAGCACGGAGCATAGGTAGGACCCCGTTAGGGTGCCTTCCCATACCTGCTTTGCTGATACGAACTTTGCATGTAAAGGTATGCAGAGAGCATCCTGAATCCATAATAGTTGTTATCTCCTTACCTTGTGTAGGAAATCCGAATCCTCAATGCAGGTATGGAAAGGCACCTGAATAAAGGTGTTGAGTTATGATATCTTCTGCGTGTATGTTACTTAGATCCATTCCCATTTAATTAATAATGTTAGCATGTTAATGTACCTCTGCATATTACGCATACAACACCAATGTCAAGGGGGGAACCCATTTAGTGAAAATTTCTTAAGAGGGGAACCCACTTAGCGATTTTAGTATAATTCTGGTCGATTATAAGGTTACCAGCTACCAATTTCTAACGTTGTCAGATATTAAGCAAGTGTTTTATATATATATATATTTTTTTTGTGTCTAATTGCTGAGTAGGAAGACTGTTTCAATTTTTTTTGACCATAATCTGATCATAACAATCAAAACTAAACAACCAAAACTGGTCGCAACGACCAGAATTATAGTTAAATCGCTTAGTTCAGGTCGTTCAGTTCTGGTCGAAACAACCAGGATTAGTGTTCCCATTGTGCGATTCGACCAGAATTGTATATAAAAAAAAGAGTGAATCGCTTAGGAAATATCTAACAATGTTAGATATTGGTCGCTACTTACATGTATTTCGATCAGAATTTAGATCGCATCGCTCAATGGGTACCTCCCTTAATGAGACCATCTCTTCGCATGGGCGGATCCAGGATTAGTTAGGGGGGGGGGCCAAGATCTCAAAAATATGATCTGAGTAGTACAGGGAATTCAGTCTGGACGGCGAAGCCGTCCACGGGGAGGGTATGGGAGGGGTCTCCCCTCCCATTGGGGGGGTCTGGGGGGCCACCCCCAGGAGATTTTTCATATTTCCATTGCCAAATGGTGCATTCTGGTGCATTCTAGCCCTGTTAATAGGTACTACAACCCAAAATTTTTCTTTTCTTTTTCACCATGAATTATAAATATATTCATCATACATGACCACGAAAATGGGGGCAAAATTCTGTCATATTTCTCCATACATTGCCTATACAGGTATTGTGACTGATTCACAGGTTAACCTAAAACTAGGAAAAAGTTGAAATTCCTGTAACTCTTGAACCAATTACGTTATGACTTAAATAAAAAGTGACATGATGAGAAAACTATCAATAATAAAGATAACCAGTTTTCATCCTGTTTTTCAAAAATTGCATTTTTGGCAAAAATTGTATGCAAAAGTCAGAGATTTTTTCTTTAAAAAAAAGAAGAGTCTTTTCAAAATTGGTGCATTTAATATGAAGACCTGCGCATCCTCTTAAATAATTTAAGTCAACATATTTCTATACAGAATTTTCCAAGGAATCCGTTGGTGCAGTTAATTTTCATGTGAAACACTTCGTTTTTACCAAAAATGTATGACAAACATTTTCTCTTTTTGACACCCTGAAAATTTGGGAAAATAAATTATTTTTTTGCAAAAATTTACTCTCCAAAGTAAAGTACGAGACTTCTGCTTTAAAGTGATACCAAGTTTGACCAATTCCCTTTAGTAGATCCTGAGATATTGCCAAATGAAAATTACACTAAAATTAGGGCTTACATGGGGGCTGGTCACAGAATATAGGGCTAAAAGTGTCCATACCCTATACCCGGTTTGGTGGTAGTACCTACTGTTAAAGTCATAGAATTATAAATAGAATTATGGAAATTTCAAGTATGTAGCGATTTTAAGAGGTATGAGAAAAACACATTTTAAAATTCCAATCAGAATTTTATTACACAAACCAGCAATTCTGTCGAGTTATATAAAGGCTTCAGAATGCCCTATGGCATCTTCAGATATGTTTTTATAGATTTGCTTAGAGAATCTCATGATAATGCTAGACAAATTCTAAAGTACAGGCAGCCTGTTACTTTTCATAGTCTCTTCTGACTGTCCTAATATAAGATCCAAAGCCTTTCTGACTATCATGTAATTAACAAAAGCAATCCAAAGAACTGTGCTAACATAGCAACATGTCACTTGACAATTAACCTACAGATCTGTCATCAGCCTTCTAGGCTTCCTACGACTGAAAGTCCCAACCATCTTTTCAACATTACATTTGTTCGCATAGGATCGGTGAATGTACATCAACGATAATGCATTGAGTCTCCCCTCTCCCATAGTAGTTCTACAGAACGTTTTCATCCTCCTCAAGGAGCTAAAGCTCCTCTCACACTCACAGCTCGTAACAGGCAAGGTACATGCCAATCTAAGTAATGTGTGTATGTTCGGATACAGTTTCTTGTTGCACGCTTTCAGTGTTGCAAGGGCTGTTGTGGGTTGCTCAGATCTCGGCTTTGTCTGCCAGTGACACTGCAAATAAGTTACATTACATGTAAAATATATGGGTGAATGCACATTCTGTATATAAATAAGACTATAGGTAACATTTGATATGATATGCAGGTTCGTGCCTATCACTAGCCCATCTGCCAATAGACGAAAATTTGAGAACTAAAAATTTGCACCTCAGTTAGCATCCAATTGACCCTGACCCATTTATGAGAGCAGTTACCAAAGAAGATCATGGCCAACAATGTTATGGCAAAATGGGCATTTTGGCACACAGCCTAAAAAGTTTGCTTCCAACACTGGATATTCATAGTTTCTAAGGTTTTTGATATTTTCTATACCTTCCATAGGTGCAGTTCCTGTGGTAGGTCTGGTGGACTTGGCAGGTCACTCTCATAGAAGCCTAGGTCGTTGGCTGACACCTCAAGTGTAGAAGGAATCAGTTTCATGGTCTGGAGTGAAGACTCGCACAGACTTGAAAACCTGTATTTATGGAAGAGATATTTGTGTAGAAATTAGCACAATGGAAACTCTTTGAAACATAGAAAAACAGCCCTCAAAATGCAAGTGGATTCTGTATACAGGTTGCCAGAACGTTTTATTGTGTGCAGAAAAATGGGTATACCAGGTGCCAACAACTGGTGAGGTGAAAGGACCCTCAAATGCCAAAGTTTTCTCAATAATTTTCTGTCTCGAGCATTGATTGTCATGGCAACTCTTAAATATACGATTCTCTTTTTTTTTAAATGTAATTTAGTTAGCTGATACACTTCAATTACTCCAAACTATGATTTGTTGGATATTACGATTTCAGAAATATAATGGTCCAAAGTAGGTCACTTTATGTAATTTATCATTTAATGTGAATACATGCCATACCTTTGTCATAATGATATAACGTTTGAATGTGTTACTTAAAGAAATAAAGATATGATATGGTTTTGGATAGTTCTGGCGCTTCTATACTGGTATCACTGTAAGGTGAAAATACTTCAAATGTATAACGATTTTATGTCATTTAGGACAGTTCTGGGGCTTCTTCACTGGTATCACTGTAAGGTGAAAATACTTAAAATATATAACAGAAAAATACACTTTCCTTAGTTTCAAAACGTTTTCAAACATTTTTTTATCAAATCAATGTATACATTTCTGTCAGAAAACATTTCACTATGTTCTGGCTTTTCAATTCAGGAACACTGATATCAGAACACTTAAAAAACGTTTTAGCATTTAATTGGTAATATAGAATATATTTCAATACGTTTTGGCACAGCAGTTAGTGCAAAAATACTACTTGCAATATCAGCAAAAATGTACTGAGATCTAGTGAATTACAAAACCCAAAGTGCATTAACAGAAAAGATGCGTCCTGATGAGAAATCAAAACTATCCAGCCTAACATTTGATAATGCGTTTATCAATTCCCTTGATATTAGGCAGATTTCTATAGGGCAAAACCTACTCAGAATTCAGGAAAAAATTCATACATGATTAATAGATGTTCCCTAACCTTGTATCTAGTTCTGCAAGGATATGGTCGACTAGAGGGATTGAGATGTTTCTTTTGTAGAATTCAGCAGGACAAGAAGCAGGGGTGTTCGAGCGCTGAGTCTGCCTCTTACACGTTCGTGGAACAGTTGGCTCTATACCTACATTCGCAGCTTTTTCCTCAGCCTTGCCAAACCACCCCTGGTGTTTAGCATCAATGTCAGTCCGTACCTTAGGAAATAATAAAAATATCATTAACATTGGGTTGACTTTTGAGTCAAGGAATGATCAATAGCATGATCTTTACATAAGAAAGCATGAAAAATATAATCTGGAGATAGGTGATATTAGGTCTTTATTGAATATGGGTTTTGTAGAATAAAATAAGAACGTGATTTCTCATGGAAGATCCCGTGGAAGATATCACCCTTTATACTTACTTCTTCAAGAGCAGTTTTGACAGTTTTGATATGCTGGAAGCCTGCTACAATGTCAAGAGATCGCCCCTGCAGCACTGTACTTAATTGCTTCATATATGCTAAGCACTCCTTGACAACAATCAGTATGATCACAAACTGGAAGTCTGTGATTGCCAGTAGTAAAGAGGTTGCGTCACTTGGACTACAGGTTGTGTATGTAGTGTCAGTGCTAATCCTTTCCAAAGCCTCTACGATCTGAAAAGAGAGAGAATCTTTCCTTAAGGTTAGACTACTATGATTAGGGACCATTTCGCAGGTCTCACAAAAATGTAGAATAATTGTTTTGCTGCTACTTTTCTTAATATTTACATATATCATTAGAGACATGTTAGAACGACTATTCTATTATATAAATTGTAAAATTATGGATAAAAGAATAGAAATAGAAATTGATTGGAAATGTAAAAATCATGTTTTATACTCAATTTTTTCTAACTGAAATATCTTGGTCAATGATGAAGGGAAGCGCACAATATTTCATATTTATATAGATAATGTTTATATGGAAGGAACAGTGTCTCAGATTTTTTATATAGACCTTAGTTTTGATTTTATAAAATCTAGAAAATGAAGTTTGAATAAATAATGAAAACATACAAAAAGTTTCCCGATTTTTGTTACAAAATCAGAACTAAGGCCTCAATAAAAGATCTGAGACACGGTTCCTCCAAACGAACGTTATTGACAATATTACCAAGTTTTAAGACTATAAAAATGATACTAAGTAAGAAATTTTGGTTAAAAAAATAAAAGTGAAAAAATACAACTTTAATTCTTATTTTCTCAAATTCAAATCTATGAATGCAGTGAGAAATATCATAAGATGAAGAAAAATAAGAGCTTTTAAATGATATATAATGAGTTCAAATATCATCAGTGGCCCCAGAGATATGGCGGGTTTAGTAAATTTGCTACCCATCACCGTAGTCTAACTTTAATTTAACGCAATTTATTGTCTTAAAAAAAGTCTGCTGCTCTGCTGTTCCTCAGCTTGTGCATAGACACTGTTAAATGCATACATTTGCAATGTAGAATCAGTTTTATAGTTCAAAATTGCATTGCCTCTAAATTTAATTTTTGTACAATACTATATTTCATCATGTAATGCCCTAGACAGTAGAATTGCAAGGGAACCTGGGGGGTCAGCCTTTATCAATCCCCTTTTCCCACAACTGGGGGACTCTCTAAGGGACCCAGGGATAGTCCCATCTAGAAAAGCGTTTGTAATTACCATTTCATAGTAGTCTGCAAGCATGTCAAATGCAACATGCCTCTCTGTCCAACGAGTCCGACACAGCTCTTTTATCTTCTGACATCCAACTTCTCCCTGGTGCTCACTCAGAACGTCCTCCAGACATTTCTGCCTTTTGGAAGAGAAATTGAAGAAGCGTGCCACCTTAAATGAAGAATATTTCCAGTGAGATCAAGGACAATTATATTTCCCCCTATATTTACAGATAGAGTTGATATACAGTATTCAGTTACCCTTACTCTCATCTATGCCACTCAACACTGAGCAAAGCCCATCCAATTACATCCTGTCATCTGTCCCTGCATCCTGAGATGTCCATTATTCTCAGATATCACTGCAATTATCATATTTTCAGTAGCAAATTTAGAGGGGGCCTACCTTATTTTTGGAAATCTTACAAAATCAGCATACTTACTTTGTCAGCTACGGCCATCATGTTTCGGATTTGTTGCATCTGGCATGGTGTCACAATAGCACGGTTTAGCTGATGGCTGGCGCACCAGTAGTGAAGCGCTTTGGGGTATTCCTTTTGAATCCGTGGCCCTACTCCCTTGGTCACCCCTGCCATGTTACCTAATAAATAGACCAGATTTGATATAGAAAGAATCAGTATTATCCATTTCCTAAAAGAAAAATTGATCATCTGATATTGAACTGATAACAGCCATATGTTACCCGTTTAGCAATTTGAGAAAGATGTCGCACCTAGGTGAAATTTAGTCAAGTATTTCTTATAAGAATGCTGTTTCTTATTCTAACATCAATATTTTCAAACAAATGTATCAATAATTAGGTGGATGCATTTGGACAAATGAAATAAATTAAATATATGGTTATGACTATTACCTGCACCATCATAGCATTGACCCCTCATGTCGTTGGCATCAAGTCCCAGTCCTTTGAGGTAGTCCAAGATCGTATGAGACAGCGTTTCCCCAGTAGTATCTCCACTAACATTGACATATCCCACAAACACTTCTCGAATAGTTGCTGTAAAACAATGTCAAATAACATATAATATTCTTAATCAACAAGGCAGAGTATTTTTAATAATTAATGAGAAAATGCCAGTTTTAGGACTAAGTATAAAAAATGTGAGCTAAATTTTGGTATTCGTAGATATTTGCATAGATCTGCTGATCTTTATATTTGAAAATATGAATCAATATATTTAATGCATCTATTCTGATGAAATTCCTGACTCACATGTAGTATCAACGTAGCGCAAACAGATTGCAAGCTGTTCCTTGTTTGATAAATCCTGGACTTCGTCAGCAGAAACGGCAAAGAATCTGGCTGCCTTTATTTCCTCAATAAGCATCTCTTGGATGTTTTCACCAATTATCTCAATACACTCATTCTGTGTACTCTTGGAAAGGTATGTAGCGTTTTGACTGTGTGCTTGCAAATGGCTGGCAAGGTGTTCGTCACCACTTTCTGCCCTGAACTTGATCAAACCATGAAAATTCCCACAGTTTTTTTCATCTTCATGATCAATGTGGCAATAATCATCGCGATGCCCCCTCAAGGCAATTCCTTGCTTCCCACAAAATAGGATGCTTTTGAACACGCTATTCAAAACGTGTTTGTTGTGGTCTACCTTTTTCTGGCTCTCTCTTTTAAGCTGTACCAAGACATTTGATTTACCATCTTCAAGAACTGAAAGGAACTGTTGGTAGCGTTCCATTGCACACATATGCGACTGGTGTCCTCTTGCTCCTTTTGTTTTATCTTTACGTACGTCATGAAAATGACCTTCAAAGACAGTTCTCGCATCCTTCCAATTCGACATGCCAGATGACACTAGGCAACCTCTCTCTGATGACGTGTTGAATAACACACAGGGTAGACAAAATGCTGCATTCTGTTCGGGGCTATAGGTCAACCCAGGGTACTCTTTAAGCCACTGTGGTTGAAAACTTCTTTTGTGCGTCTTGTACTGTGTTTTGGGAAATGTGAATTCCTGGTCATCAAACTTGTTGCTTAAGAAACTGTATCTCTCTTCTGTAGAAAGGGGCTTTCCCACAGCTTGTGCAATGTCCCAGCTCACAAAAGATGTCTTTTTCCGTGGTGGACTCTCAGAATTTCTGTGTGAAATAAAAAAGATAGTCAGTATTTTCCTAATTATTGCGTTTTAATTAGAGATCCTTATAATATCATATTTTCTCAAATAAGAAATAAACATGTTTTTTGAGTAAAAATTCTAACTAAAACTTCAAAACGTTATATGGATATTAGTTTAACCCTTTAGACCCCACGGATTGCATTAATGAATTGCTGGATTTCCCCAGGATTTCCATGGATTTCCCTCAGATTTTCCAGAATTCCCTTTTAATTTGTGAAGTTCAAGACCCATGCTTATTGATTAAAGCTACAGGAATAAGGTTAACGGTATTGGCTAGGGAATTAATTCAGCTTTAAAATGATATATTGGTTGATTTTGTATGTTGAATACTTATCAAAGTGTTCTCCTTGGAAAAATATGGAAAAATTATGTAGTAAGTACGCACCAAGGGGGGGTGGGGGGTCTGATATTCTAGGAATTTTGCGTACTTTCCTATACAAATCCAATGCATATTTTCACCTAAGGGGGGTGGGGGGGTCTAGAATTTGTGAATTTTTGCGTACATACTAAATGGAAGGCCCCTAATGTGTTTTAGAAAATAAACCCCTGCGTGAAAACTAATGACAAAAAATAAGGCAGATGTCAGTTTTTGCGCATTTTTCCACGTATTTTTCCGAATTTTCCGAATTTTCCTCCACTTCTAGGGTCAAACTTACAAAAAATGTTCATGATAAATTACTATTTATTTTGAAAACCCTTTCCTTTAATTATCCTAACCTGAGACGTGATGCATTCTATTTTTTGTACATTATTCAAACGTTTTGACACCTTTGTAACAATCTTTGTCTACTTATGAAAATGCACAAATAAATGCACATTCTAGTGCATAACCATATTGTTTTATAACTTAGGCTTTTACATTCAACATAGCATTCTCACTACGCATTTTATGAAACACGACAAAGTCAGTGGTTATTTTAATCAAAGAAATTCAAAAGAATATTCTTATGTTGATGCCCCATTGATGAATTTTTCTAACTTTTGAATATTTTGATTATAATGGACCTAAAACATGATAAAATGCGCGAAAACTGGCAACAAAATGCGCGAAAATAGGCACCAGGTGCGTGAAAACTGAAGAATAACTCACTGAAAGTAATATATCAAGATTTTATTAAAATATTTTCAAATTATAATATTTCTTAAAATGATTATGTTCATAAACGTTGTGCCACTAGGATAAGACGAAAAAAGATTACATTATGGTATAATCTGACTTTTTGCCCTTAGTGCGCGAAAACTGGCACCTCTACTCTATTGATTGGATAATTCTAATCATATATTACTTTAGGACGCATCCCTTGGTGGTTGTCCATTTTAATACTGCATAATGCTACCAATGTACCATCTACGATTTCCCATTTCCATATACTACTTTAGTATTTAAATGTCGCGTGATAGGCCACGGTAGAATGATCGATCAATGAATCTAGGTGGGATCATATATGATCTCTATTAACACTCGAAAAACAATCAATGCAAAATTTACCTGTTGGTCAATTGGTCTGAAGTACAATAACATGAAGTATCTTCTGTTGTTATAGCTGGTTCTTTGCTTTGGAAGAAAGAAGTGATCTTTGGAGTAGCCATGAGGGCAAAGTGAGTGCTCACAGTGGCCCTGACCTTGGCTAAACTTAGGCTCACTGGTTCCCCTGAGCAGTTGATGGAGGGTCATGAACCTGAGTGACCCAGGCGGGGTACCAGCGTGACCTAGATTTAAGCAGTGGTTGCATTCGGAAATGCACATTAAGATCATAGTCAGTGGACACATTCGGAAATGTACAACAAAGCTCTCTCCAGTGTAGGCCTAGTACACAGACAAGTCAGGCCTGCTAAGTGTCCCGAATTTCCCAGGGCAGTCCCAACTATTCAACCCTATCCCAGTAAAAGAATTTCCGATTTTCATGATGAATTTTTTTTTTTTTTTTTCCTTTTTTTTTTTTTTTTTTTTTTTTTTTTTTTTTTTTTTTTTTTTTTGGGGGGGGGGGGGGGGCCAAGGCCCGTCGGGCCCCCCCCCCTGGATCCGCCCCTGCTTCGTGAACTGTTGGCTGAGGCATGCTGTGTAGCGTGTCTTTGTGCTGGTTATAAACAATTGCAACTATCTGATCTAACCAATATTATTTTGTTCGTGAATTTATTCAAAGATACTTGCTTTTCAATACAACTCGTTAACTATCCCAGATACTTGTAGCAATAATAGTTAAACCCCAATCAACGTATAGCTGTATTCCGCTCGTAATGCACATGATTGTTTTAAAAACAATCACTCAGCATAACTGTAGTGCCAACTCTCACCAGACCTAACCTTCCCTGTCACTATGTACCAGGGACTGTGGTATAGTCAGGCCGTTGGCTCGTGGACTGTTTACCCCATCTGTGTGCCCAGAGATGGCTAGTTTCCCCGAGGTGATGGTGAGATAGGCAGGGACAGAGGTCAGTCCCATATTTACCCAACACAGGGGATATTCCCTATATACATACTGCCATAGCAATGACCACAGCCATCCTACTTCTTTTCCCCTTTTTTCTCACCTCATAAAATCCATTTACTATCATTTACAAACACTTAATACGGGGTGCAGGCAATCATTATTAATAACCCCTTATTTGAGAATTAATTCTTTTTTTTTTTTTTTCTGTTATGACACCTTTCTTCAAGGTTTGGACTAACACTTTTTTTCTCTTTCTACTACACCTGCCCTTCGGTAATAAAAAAATGAGGTTTCAACCCCGCCAATTAAAATCAGAATCACGATTAGTTTACAAAGGGTCCTGCTCTCTTGCATTATTAACTAAATGCTAAAGGTCCTAAACAGCATTTCCATATATTCTAAAAATAGACGGATTTTTGCATGTAAATTATATATATATATATATATATATAACAAATTGATAAACAACATTTATGTAGATTTATTGCATTGAATAAGGTGTATATTTCTATATCACTTTAATCTGTTTAAGATGATTCCTGCTGGTTGTATAGACCACTATCTCCTGGAAGAGCAGGGATTTGATCAATAAAAAAAATATGTTTCAGGACCCGATACAAAAATAACACCTTCCCAGCACCCATTGTACAAATCCCGACCCCCAGCCGTGCCGTTGTTGCAGTGCCTGCTGTAGCGTGTGCTGTTTGCATTCCCCTGCTACTGTTTGCCCAGTTCTGTCAACCCCCGCCATATGTGTCACAGTGTCTGTGTCAATGCACCATATAGCCGCATCAAAGATGTAACTACCGCCCAATGACTTATATGGCACATGACCCTGGTCTGAAGGTATAATAGTATGATAATTTATTCACAAAATCATGGCTACTATAGTATTGTAAATACCTGGTTTTGATGTTTGGATATACCTGAGAAATTTGGTGTATGGACAGGATTTTTAGGAATGCCTCGAGCTTATTCGTGGGACTTGAGAGTTTTTGTGTATGGGGATCAGGGAGGTAATCACCATAGAGTTGATAATAAGTAGCTTAAGGCTGCATGTCGTGTCAATCTAGTCTATATTCATGCTTTAACTGTTACATACTAGTGATCACTTCAAGGCTCGGGTCATTGCATGGCCGCCCTCGAGGCATCTTCCCGAGGCCCCCAAGTTCAGTCTGGGTTGCCCTCGGGTTGGCAGGTGCTCGAGTCGCATTTGGATCCTTGCAGCCTAGTTGGGACATGTTAGCTATATAAGTCTACTTCTCAAGTATAAGGCAAAAATGGATCAGATGTTCACAGTTGAGTGCCTTGAAGTACCCTCACTTATTTTTGGGCAATGGTCCACATTTTATAGGCAACAGGCACATGCTGATATAACATGCTGATATTATGCATCATATCCTTAAGGATCCTGTGTTTACCCCATAAACCCCAAGTTTTGTGTTATCCAGACTATTTTTGTACATTTCGTGGTATCTAATATTTCAAGTTACTGTAAGTATTTCAGTCTTTTAAAGCCTTTTCTCAAAAGATATTGCATGACACCTTACATCCTATATACAATTTGAACGTGAATTATACAACCTTTCCATTGATATATAGCATGTCTATATATTTTTTATCATATTAATTCCAGCAAATGGAAGCGAATTCGGCTTGTGGAATATAGTCTTCAGGGATGTGTATTTCAAATAGCATTCTACAAACTGCCTTTAACAGCAGAATTTGCCCGACAGCGGGCGCTGAGGGGGTATGTAGTAATAGGAATAACAGGGAAGGTGCCACACAGGGAATATATCATGAGGGCAAGAAAGTAGGGATCGAGTTTAAAGGTGCATGTTATAAATGTTTCAGGGACTACAGATACGGATGACTGTCAAGAGTCGAGGAGTAAAGGAAGCCTCAAGACAACTTTGACTTTTTCATAATGTTATCCAAAGTTGTGAATAGATCGTGCCTTTCCTTCAATGCGTCTGTTCCATTGGTCGTTCCATTAAATGTAATACGTAAGACGTCTAATGTCTTCATTTATTTTGTAACGTTTCTCAAATGTGGTATGTCATATTTCATCTTTTTTTAAACTTACTGTTAATTGAGAACCCATTGCAACCCTTTTTAAGATTGCGTGTTATAATAATGCAATTTGTGACATTGACAGCCTTAATACAATCTTTCCCCAAGGTCGACGACTGGGAACGTCCTTGTGGTGAATCTTTTTGGGAACTTTCATGAAGCGTGATTTGTGTAGCTTAGTTCGCCTGATTCCGTGGATAAACTAGCCATAATCTTCCCCTCAAATCTGAAATTCGGCTTAATATTGCGTCGTCAATCATCATTTTGTCGGGTTAGCATGATAACGTCTATTCACTTGGCACGTTTTTTCGCTGGGAATCTTGAAAACGAACTTCAGAAAATATATCGATTATTGAGCCAAGTTTCAACCAAACTGTTCAGATCATTGTGAAGGCTTACCATTGACTATTTAATCTGAAATATGTTGCAATTGATGGGGTTAGGCCTATATGACCCTAAATTGTTTAGGCCCTTTTTGAGTATTTAGGCCCTACAGGGCCTTCCATTAAGTATGTACTCATCAAGTGGGGGCGGGAAGTCTGCGAAAGTACAAATCCAAACAATTGGGGGGGGGGGGGGGGGGGGGCTCCGAGTTACTCCCTGGAAGGCCCCTGAATTAATGCTTCCAAAACTGAGGTTCCACCATTGATCTGATATCGATTTTCGAAGTAATGAGATCCCAACACACAATGTTGGAATCTTTATCAGCGTATACATAGTGTCTTCAAGAAGACTACCAACCTCCAAAGCCTTTAAAGTTATACATTCTAGCTAGTTTCGTTGCGCCTAGGTCAGTGTGTAGTACTCTTTAAAATTTCGCTCGCATTACCAACCAAAATGTGAGGTCACATCAAATTATTTGCGACACTACTACATGGCCGATTATTACTTTTATCTTCATACATCATGATGAAAAATCAGATACATAACTCAAAAAGCAACATTACACTAGGCTATAATAATGCAAGAATGCAAAACATCCTCCCATGCTTAAGCGCCAATCCCACTTTATCCGTGAAAGGTAACCCAACGCTGTGGCCCAGGAAACAGCGTGTCATGTGTTCTACATGGGAATTGACCTTTAAAAATGCATGACAGAGCATGTGGAAAGAAGGAAAACAGGGAACGCCCGACGCCTGCCTTTATAAAGTACCAAGAAGCAGTGATCAATCTGGGTGTCTGTCTGTGTATCCGTTTCCATAGAGACGCGCTGGGTTCCGGCTGGTACCGCTGATATCTATGTGGGAATGGACAGCCGGGGTTGTCAACCCGGGAACCAGCAGCCCAACCTTAGGACCTGAAAAATGTAGGATTTCACTAAGTAAATAGATAGGCTTGTGGGAATATGTAATAATGCCCAGAGGTATGGATGACATTCAAAATGTGCAATTTTATTTGTGAAATATAATTATTGCAGGAATTTTATGGTGGGAAGCTGCATGTCAATTCTAAAACTTGGTCATGCACAGTGCCTCCCCTCTCACCGTCTAGACCCCTGTAGATGGGTTAACTGGGATATATTACAGTGGCTTCGATTCCCTGCCGTTTAACCGTCTATAGTCGATGTGCAATTATCATAAATCTGCTACCAGACCTGAGATTGCTTTTTATTTTTAGAACTGTGATGGAGATATTGTCAATGTAAATGTTGTTTGGAAAGACTGCACTGTCTGAGTATCTATATTCTAGTCTCCCCGGATATTTGCTGAGAGGATTGTGGAATCTTTGTTATTGTACCCTAATTTTCAATGCATTTTTTAACTTAAAAGCAAAACTAAGTTAAAGGTAGGGCACCTGTTGTATATCCTCTTGTTTTTAAACAGAAATATACTATAATTAATCGTACAATTTATGCAGTAGGTATATGTATCAAGTGTCTGATGTATGATCATAAAGTATGATATGTTTACTTGGTACATTAATCATATATGAATCTAGTATGGGAAGGGATGTGATAATATGCTAGATGTGCACCATTCAGGGACAGATGACATGCATCAAACTGACATCTTTCACTCTATATTGTACATGTATTATACAATCACTCGTCGAGTAGCACTTTAAGACGCTATTACGTCTATGACGGGATATAATTGCCAGTGTAACTGTTAGAAAAGATAGTGTGTCATATTACAGTCATTCTACAGGGCCTATAGAACACTCCAGTGTAATCTTAAGACAACAACTTATCAAAAATTCGTCATAAAAGTATCCTAAGGTATTTTAGTTCCAATATCATCCTTCATTTGTACTAAGCTACGAAACAAATTTAATAAAATAAGAATCCCTTTAAATCTAGCTTAACGTTTGCTCCTAAGTTAGCCCTCCTTTCCCGTCTTAAGATATTACAACACTAAGATTGCCACCTTGGAAACAACTAACTTTGGAAGATCGCTCTGGTGTGTGAGATCCGTTGCCATACTCTGTACACATGTGATTGATCCGCCTTTCGCAATACGAGTAGAAACCCATAGGTTTCTATATTGATATAAGACTGAATTACTGATGAATGTTGGAAGATTTTATAATGGCTGTGAGCAATTTTTAGATCTACATTAGAAGTGTTTTGCTTGTCAAATGTTTTGTAGCTACTGAGAACGCTATGCCCTTCCCTACGTCTACTTGTTTACCTCAGCAAAAGCCAATGACTTAATGATTCCTGAATTCTTTTGCCTCATCAAACCTAAATGTCTACCCACGTGTACTATGACGTCACACAGCATGACACGTGACACCACAACAGCCAATGGCGTTGCAGCCCTCTGTCCCCTCACATGTGACCACCCTGCCGGCCAGGGGTAATAGAATATGGCCCGGCCGGAAAGGGCCATGGCCCTTACAGGCCACTAGGGGTCAGCACCGGTGGGTAAGGCGACCCGGGGGCAGGCCTCCTCCGGTTTGTCACAGCTCAAACACGCCCCATAGAACGGCTGGCTTGAGAGGGGTGTTCTTATGTCTGGCTGAAAAGGTTAACTTAGATTGTAGCTTGAATGGTTGGGGCTGTCCTAAATGGACTGTTTCTGTCATACTGGATACTGTCTTTTGTTTACAACGTTAACGTCTCCCACTTCACATTGCATTGGCTTTTATTAATTCAACTAAATTTATGTTACGATCAAGACAAGACTAACTTTGTGTCTAGTCATTTCAATGAGTGACATTCTTTGTGCCATCCATTCTATTGGCGAAGGTAGGTGGCAATGTTGTATTATCATATATGTATAATAATATATCATTATATATATATGATATATTCCATATATTCCATATCTTTATATTGTAAAGATAAACATGTATATATAATGTAATATACATGGAGTAAGAAATGGCGCTTTTGTTCCTACGTGCCCTATTTGTACAGGAGGCATTTAATTCACCCTGCTCTAAACATTTCCTTTTCAATCTTCCGTATGTACCCACGTGGCACAGGCTATATAGACTGTTCACTCAAGCCGCATTGTCCAAGGCGGTGAGTCAGCTTAAGGAAAACTCACAGGAACCACCTTCACTAAGTGAAGTACATAGTAAGGGTACACTGTTTGAGTTGCAAAGTAAAATAGGATAATAAAAGCTATGTGGAAGTAAGGGTAGTAGTATATGAAAACAGGTCGAAGAGTATAAGGATATGTATATATGCAGCGTTGGGAAAGAGGTTAAGTAGTATACGGAAAAAAGGGGGAAGGTATCCAGTATTAGGAAAGTGGGTAAGTAGTATATGGAAATAGTGATATGAAGCATGGGCGTTGGAAGTAGTATATGGAAATAAGGTTATAGAAGGAAACATGATAAGTAGTATAGAGAATTAGGGGGTTGTAGCAAGGGGGAAGAGAGTAAGCAGTTGGACATATTGGTATGTAGTGTGGGAATAAAGTGAGTAGTATAAAGAAATGTGGATGTATAGCATTGGGAGCCATGTTAAATAGTATAGGGAAATAGGGGTAGAAATATGGTAAATATCTAAACATATATAGTGACATATATACAGAGACAAGGTATTGCTGGGAAAATGTTGTAAGTGATAGGGAATTCATATGGATGTTCAGCACTAGGAAAGAATGCTATTATATGTAAGGGTTTTGATTAACGTTTGACCATACTTATGTGGCTTCTCATTTTTCCATTAACCCATCACGATGCCGATACTGATACCTTTCTTTATTTCACTTACTTTCTTGGGGTTGAAATTATTAAATTCCATGTCCATAGGCTTACCATCCCAAGTAACAAAGACCCGTGCTGTGCATGTTGTATGCACGGGATCAAGGGGACTATTCACGTGTCTCAAACTCGAGTACAACTCGGGATTCTGTGGACTACAATTCTGGTGTTTCCAACGGGTTTTTGACACGAGTTTTAGACACGAGTTTTAACCTACAAAACTCGTGTTTTTTGCATCCTAGTGTAAGAAAACACTGAGGATTCGAACCCTGGACCTCCTACAGATGATGCCAGTGCTCTGCCACTGAGCTATACAGGAAATCGATGAGAGGAGGGCCAATTACATTCTACTTAAACCACATAGGAAATTGGTATCTTTGGAAAAGCCTTACAATCAAATACCCACTAGTAAGATGTATATCTATTTATTTTTTTGACAATTCTTTAAATCCATAAAAATGTACACAAGATTAGTATACAAGTTTTGGAAGAGTTTACACAGAGAAATTCTGGTGTACAGATGTCAATTTCTAAAAGTTATCTGTGTGTTTTCACAATGGAAACTCAGGGGAAACTCAGGGAAAACCTGTGTAGAATACATGTTTTACTTTGAAATTGCATGTGTCACAAACTGGTGTCAGGAGAAGACAGTTTTTCCATGTAATTCTCCTAGTTTTACATGACACCAGTATTACATCATAATAACACGTGTTTAAACTGGGGCTATATACATGTTTTACTTGGAGATTGTCACAACACCAGAATGTAACTAAAATTACATTAAATTGTAAAGATCAAATGCACATAAGATATTGTAAATTTATACTTGCCAAGATGAATATGAGCATGTCACTTACAAAAATAAATGTTTTATTCATGAAATTGACATAGGGGTGTTACTATGTGAAAACTCGTAGTAAAATCTACTTAGATACTGATATTATACAGGAAATACCACAACACCAGTATTACATGAATTTAACACGTGTTAAACTGGTAAATACACGTGTCCTGTTTGCTGGGATGGCATTATAAGATTATTTTGACTTTAATAAATTACATAATTTTATCATATACATTATATTTTTCTAATTTGGTAAACAATAGTAAAGGGAAAATAAATGGAGAGGAAGCATTTAATCGATAGCCTATATCCGATATCATTGCCTATATATCGGTGCATATGAATGTATCCGTGAGACATCACAAAAATAGGCAGCCCATATAATGGTCCTTCAAGTTTGTAAACAACTCATAGGGCCTACATAACCTGTAACTTCACAATGAACCAGACGTCAGAAACCACCACAGCCCCTATCCCCTCCTCTGTCTACCTTACACCTCTCCTACTCGGTAGAGTTGTCCCTGGACAATGGAGGGTCAACAGGTGGTCAGGATGAACTGTCCCACGTCCATGCGCTGGTTTGCTATGCCAAATTACCAGAGAATGATTTAGAATTAAATTATCTAGCCATCTCCATTTTAAAGCTCCAACAGTATTAAAGTGTGAAAGAAACAGAGAGTAAGCAATTGATTGATATATCCGACATTATCGCCTATATCGGTGCATATGAATATATCCATGAGACGTCATGCTAATAGACAGGGTGTATATAATAGCCCTTAAAGTTTGTAAACAACTCATACGTAACCTGTAACTTCCCAATGAACCAGACGTCAGAAAGCACCACAGCCCCTACCCGCTCCTCCGTCTACGTTACGCCTCCCCTACTCGGTAGAGTTGTCCCTGGACACTGGAGGGACAACAGGTGGTCAGGATGTATTGTCCCACTGAGGGGGGATGACCTCCAATCCGTCAAGGTCACCGCCAGGAAGGTCCCCGGATGACGGACCTACATCCGGGGCCCGCCTTAGGTTAGACCCCCGCAGAGACCACTTCAGAACGAGGCACCTTTTTGGTATGTTTGTAGTGTAATATTTTTGGTTCTGATACCTCAAAATTGTTATTTCCATGAAATAGCGAGTGACGCAACTGGTCTGTAACCATGGAACAACGAATTTGTTGATACATCACTATAATTGTCCCATCTTTATGTAGTTTAGGGTCCACCAAAAGAGAGGGAGGGGGTGGGGGTCAGGATCGCTGGACCAGCCTCCCTGGATCTGCCCATGGATGTTTGAGTTTGTATGCGATATATGCATAGGTAAGGTCTGTATTGTCACGATTGTCCGAATAATTCATAGTAAGGTGAATAATTAAATAATCTGAAAAAAAGAGAATACTGTTTGTGGCTTCCAATTACCATCGCAACCTTCCAACTACCATTATTGATAGATAGTAGATTATCTATATATAAGATGTTTTTAAAGATTTTTCAAAATACTTATCTTTATAAGATACAGAAGAGTACATCTGAATGCTTGTATTGTTGGTAACGAATTCCTTTAGCTTTACATCAGCTATCAGCACCTTGGTGAATACTCTCTTTATGGATCATTATCCCGTAGCTTAAGAACTAGGGCAACCCTTCTATGGGAAATTGATTGTCCGGTGGTTCGAATTTTTAGAAAATAGAGAGAGGTAGCCAAAATCATGTTGTCTGGTTAGCTGTTTTGAGTTTGATGTGATTTATAAGGGGATCTGGCATTAGTTATGCACGCGATAGTACTCTTTGGGAGTACAAAATCTAGATCTGGAAAGAATGTCCATGCATACTGTATGAAGGAGAGGTTGGTGGTCTATAATTAAACCAAAAGAAAAGAGCACGTATACGTTTGCATTCAAGGTAGTTCACTATTTATAATTCCAGGCTTCCTGGCTATGACCTGATTGTAGGTCTATAGGCTACGTGCATAATAAACCCCCCGATGATCTGTAACTTGTAAAATAATGGATACAGAGGAGACCGGGTTTTCAAAGGACAAGTGATAATGAATTGACCCAATTAGTGCGCCTGGAAACAGTTTGAATAATTGGTGAGATAATCGAAGGAAATTAGGAGTTCAAAGCTGCCGGCGGCCCTGCTTGAACATGGCAGCGTGCTCTATCTTGTGTTGACACTGAATAATCAAACACTTACAAGCCACACTCAAATTCTGTTGTAATTAGTTCCCTAGGAAGTCGTTATTGGCCGTCTCACAGGAGGAAGGTTTTATGGCGCGCATTTAATAAACACCAGTTTTTATCGCGATTTAATCTATTGTCGACGCAATAAATCAGGCCGGTGTCCCCCACATCCTTCCCCATAAAACATTCACAGTTATTGGAGGAAAAACGGTATTCCTCGTTAAAAGTGGGTGTAGGCGCTATCTGTTTACGTCTAGTGATTTCAAATGCTGACACTTTTTATGTCGTTCACTGTATTGTTGATTGCTGAATCATGATTAAATCAATCTATTGCAGAGGCAAGATAAAGCAACGTCTGTGCATAGATGAACGGGTCCTGTTGTGTAGGGTAAAATAAAACAGGCTGTAGATTATGTAATATAAACACTGTGTAGATTGGTCACCTGATTTTATTTAGATTTTTTTAATGCTTATATCATTTGGCAAAAGAACACATTCTTACGCTGAAAATTAACCATACACATATTAAAGAACTGGTTAGTTTATACAAGCTTGAATGGGCATAGATGCTTTGAGGGTTCTGAATCTACTTACTTTATAGAAGCCGCTGATTCCTTTATTTTGCAACCCTCATCCCTTTCTAGCTTCTGCATGGTCTACGTTTTAGTGTATAAGGGTTTCTGAGATGTCAAAGCCAAGGTGACAGAGGTATTCGTGACAGGTACATGCAGTAAGGGTTTTTTGGTTCATTAAAGGTAGACTTGCCTTGTATGTCATGATCAGAGGATCAAAGGGAAGGAATTGGGGTAAATTTCAAGATGGATTTCGTTACCTGTCACTTATACCAAACCCAGAAAGATTTTTCTGCACACACCTAAGCCCCATACCCACTAAGCAACTTTAGTGGCAACCGGCGACTGGCAACTGGGAGAATCGGCCGATTCTTATGGTAGCCTGTAAGTATAGTATATTGGAATGTGATGTTTGATCTGAGTCGGTGCTGAAATTGGTCGATTCTAATGGTGGAATCAGCTGATTTTCCCAGTTGCTCGTCACCTGTCGCCGGTTAAACCGCCTAGTGGGTATGAGGCTTTATAGCTTGGAAGGCACTAGTAGCAATAACTCACCGAACACGTAGGTTTGAAGCCCTTGCCTTCATCAGATTATGACAGACTAATTCAAGGTGCGTTTTCTGTGCATAAGTTTCATTACAAAATTGTATATTTAATATGATCCAGGCTAGGATTATACGAATACTGACCTCCAAAGCCAGGTACACTTTTAAGATGTAGCATATACATTAATCCACAACAGGAAGGTAGCTTTTGATATAATTATGTATCCATAGATGTGATTAGAGTTTTTTTTAAACCGTATGTTACTGTGTAATCAACAATACTACTCATAGACTTTTCCTAAAATCATGTGCATTTGCAGTTTGTCCTAAAAAGCTTTGTCAAGACAGATTTGCATACCGTACCTTAATCTTAATTCCCACTGTCCTCGGGGGTTCTGGGCTATAAGAACTCGATAAAAGTCCCCTACCTTCATCTTCAATCTCTTAATTCCTTAATGAGAACTGATGTTTTTAGGCATCAAGCGTACAACTACACTTTAGGAGTCTAGAATATCGGATTACACTATCGTGAACTACATTACTTCGATGACACAATGAAGCAAGTTAATAGAAGTATCAATGCGTTCTTATGAAACACTTTTAATCACCAAACAAACAAGTGTTGAGTAAGATAGGGCAAATTGCTAGTTGTAGTAGACATTTGTGAAAGATGCATATTATACCCAAAATTTATTTTTTGTTTTTGAGGTTTTTTTTGCTGTTTTTTATTATGATACTGATTTTCAAGTCTTCACGTAGTTTCATGTTCATCCAGTCTAGTTTGCAGAGAAGTGATCGCAGCAATATGCAAGTAATGGTATGAGCTACAATAATATTATTTTTCAGCTGTATAAGTCCCCTTTACATTTGCATTAATGATTATTCTTATGCCATATCATACCACATCACAATGGACCTTAGGTGCCTAATATAAACTTGGTAGTATAATTATATAATTCCGAATGAAGGCTAATATTTTTGTTAACTTCATTTGAATTTATTTACTGTTAACCAGCTTTTTAACGCTTTACTTATATCTATTTTGTATTACCAAAGGTATTAACTTTTATGTTTACTTTGTAATTAATTTAAGAATGGGTAACACGGAAAGCATGAATTACGTGCTTTTCAGGGTATCAAATGTGAAAAAGTGCGTTTGCACTTTTTTTTTTGTCTGGTTAGATAAAGGTATTTAAAAAAGAAAAGATCATTCGGCACCCCATAGTCCTTGGCCGCTTCACGCCCCTGTCCCGTGTATTGGCCATCCACTGAGGCTGTACACAGTCTCTAATTGCCAATCAACAAACAAGTGTCTGATGATCTCCTAGCACAAGACACTCCGCTTCTTTTTTGTGGGGCCAAATTGGATGTAGGTCAAAAACTACCATGTCCTATTCCTGTTTGCTACTTGACCGCAACGAGTCGGTATGGTACATAAAGCCTTTAATGAGACATTTATATGGATGAAATAGTTTGTATACTTCATAGTTAACTCTGGGACAGAAATCATGTTTTTTGTTTATGTTAATTTGCGGGATCGCTCTTCCGTAGAAAAAAGAACACTCATACGTAAATTAAAAGCAGAATACACACCAAAGAGTGTTTTGTTCTATCACAGAGAGATGACTTATCTCAGCTGTGGCTGACACAACTCTATCAATGTAAACTATCGCCGCCATTATTTCTGTATTAAGCATTATTTAAAGGAAAATGAGCAATCCCCAACATTTTCGGATTGGTAATATAAAAAGGCCCCAGTGGCCAGTTCATTCCTTCCAGCAGAAATTTAAACCACTTAAACACATGTCTCCTAACCTACAACTATTTGCACGAGTTTCCCAGCATCGTAAAAAAGCTAATTAAGACTCGAGAACGAAACAAAAATGAACGAGTTTCCTGTAACCTGAGGCAAAATTATTTCAATTTTGGGCCAGTGTTCAATAAAACACTGCCTGGGTCAGTGTACATTCAATTAACGATTTTCCGAAATACACGTTTATTTCATGCGGCGAATCTCTGTTTTTAAACACTGCTTCTGTAATCTTAAACTGATTGGATTAATTCTAACCACATACTGTTCTAGTACGAATAACAGTAATACGCAGAGGCACTTAGGTAACTGAAAAACATGGGCAAATATAGCAAGTACGAATGTAATAAATATTAGAAGAAATACATTAAAGGAAAGCTAGCACACGATAAATTTGAGAAAAATCACAGGAAAATTCCCAGTTTACACACACTTATGGTACATTAAAAAAATTGTACTTTGCTTCATTTTTAAGGGAAATCCCCTTATCTATGACGTAGCAAGGGGAGTTATTGGGGAATCCCATCTGCCCTTAGAAGGGAATCCCCATTCCTGTAGAATTTGTAATAAAGGTAATACACTCAAACCCAAATTAAATATATTTGGCCCAATTAAACTCATAATAAATTAAGATATATATACATCAACAATCATTTGTTAATCAGGGAATCCCAAAGTAACTAAGAAGGAATTCACATAGCTGTGACGTAGCAAGGGGAGTACTGAGCAGCAAAGCATTCAGGGAATTCCCAAAATTAAATTCCTTCCCTGAATAATTACCTAGGACCTTGACCTTTTCACGTTTTTACTTTTGAAATATTTTTAGAATTCGTATCTCAAGTTGATTAAATAAGAAATAGCACTTAGTGAATTTATGTGCAAGTTTTCCTTTAAGAATAGATTAAAAAAAGAAATAAGACAAAAAGGAAGCGTTCATAAAAGGGAGCCGCCTCTAGACAATATTTTGAATAAATGAAGACCCTTACTACTACTTTAAACAATCCTTTGAAATGCAAAAAACAAGTGCATCTTTGAAAAGGTTTTGGCGATGTTCGTATCAGTAAATAATTCAGACACACGAAACAAATATTTCTGGAGAGCTCTGTCAAGGAGGTACCTAATGAATTTACTTGTACCGTACATAATTAAACTCCTGTTTATATGGTGAAGTCCTGGATTACAGGGAAAAGAAAAACATGATGTAAGGATATAGCCCCTGGTGAACATTGACAATAGGCTAAGGTAAAAAAAATCGTTGTATTTTAGGATAATTTTCATAAATTCGTTGTATTTAGACAGTAGAGGAAGACTAGCGCAAAGAATAACAAAAACGGAAGCGCTGGGGAAAGAGAAAAGCCCTGTATATACCATTCTCATTAGGGAAGGAAATAGTATGTCCCTTATACAGGCAAAACTAGCTTGAAAGAACATCTCTAAACAGCTGTTGGTGATGTTTGTAATAAGTAAATTATTCAGCCGCGAAACAACGACATTTCTGGTTAGTTTTGAAACCCAAAGAATTGACTTCACCTGGAATTAAACTTGCTGTTTATCGGCCAATGCCCTGGATTACGGCATATATAATGTATCTCTATGATTATGAGAGGGGGGGCATGATGTAAAGACACAACCCAAGGGCATACTGATGTACGAGGAACAGCCAACGTTTTAGAAAGGGTGCATCATGAAATGTTAAACGTTCAACAAAAGACTAGAGGGAATCGTTTTGTCTGGAAATAGTGTAATAGGGACGTGGAGAGAACAACAGGAAGAGATAAGATATGCAGACTTTGAGAAACACGTCAGCTGGGAGGTAACAGTAAACGCCAGAAACGAAGCAATATTCAAAACATCCTCCCAAAGGAAGAACTCGTAGAAAGACACTGATATGAGGAAACTGAATCTATGATAAACAAAGATAAGGCGTAGTCATGATTAAACAATTTGAAAAGCCAAGGATTGCG
The DNA here is from genome assembly GCA_936440205.1 of Lepidonotus clava. Classification (NCBI taxonomy): domain Eukaryota; kingdom Metazoa; phylum Annelida; class Polychaeta; order Phyllodocida; family Polynoidae; genus Lepidonotus; species Lepidonotus clava. The sequence continues at coordinate 9,647,868 of OW387142.1, read as the reverse complement.
TCAAAATCGAATATCATCTGTATAATGTGATATCTGAAAATGGGACATTTTCCTTGCAAAGGAAAAAGGCAGATGTCAAACACATCACGTACAATATGGGGGGAATGACGTTTTCCTAGCCCAGAAAAGGATCTGAAATCGTAGATATTGAAAAGGATTCAAGGATAAGTCGGAAAGTTCTGTTTTGAAGAATGTACTGCTTCTTCCCTCTCTTTAAACCACATTTGGCGACATAGAAATGAATTTTTTTTTTATAATTATAGATCCTTCATTCTGTACAGGTAACTTAATTGTGAGCCAAATTTGAGCAAAACCATAAAGAGTAATGCCCTGCTAACACGAACGGATTTAGCTGCCGATTATTGGGTTATTTATTACTTTTAACTAGTAGTATAACAAAAGATTATACATCTTACATACCTTTTGAAAGAGAACTAAAAATGCTTTCTAATGGTATATACATTGTTCGTTATTACCTAATATTCCCACTGCCAATTTCTGAAATTGGTAATGTAATTTGCTGGTGGAAACAGGGCTTAAGGACAATGGCGCCATTATAGTAGTCACATTGAGAATTGTTTCAAACTATGCACAGTGAAAGTTCTACCCATATAGGTACCAAAAATGAAAAAAAAATGATAGGTCACCGTGGAAACTTTTTGGCTGGACCAGTTTATTTATATGGTAATTATTCAGAAATTGACTTGCAAAATAAATTTAGAAATTTGATTTTATTTGCTAATTATTTTGATAGAAATGAAATAACAACCAGCCAAACATTTTTGATAAATGTGTCCATGTTTTCTCAATTGAGAAAGAAAAACTTTTGTAAAATTTTATGATGTAATATTTGTTTTTAACTAGAAATTATATCAAATGAAATAGTTCAAAAATATAAAAATTCTAAAATAATGTTTCACACAAAAAAAATGAACATTGAAAATTGCTCTAAAAGTTAACATGGCATGCATATGGATGTAGGCTATCATATCCAGCCAAAAAAACAGGGGGTCACCGTACTTATTTGGCTAGCAAAGAGCAATATCCATTTAAAAACCTAAAAATAGCCTAAAATAGCTATTTATTTGTTTTTCTATAAAATCACTGAAATGTTTATATTAAAAGTATTTTGACAATTTTATGTTATTCCTGAGACCCTTCCAATAATTTGGATGCATAACATGCCTTTATACACCCTTTATTGAAAGAGTGACAGAAGAAAATGTAATTTATGTAGCAAATATCCTTTTTAGGCAATTGCAAAGTTTTCTCAAAATGAGTCATGTTTCCCCATTTTCCCTTGAAAACTATACATTTTAGCCAATTTTCTATACCATTTATGAATTCTACATATATTATTGAGTCTTTTTGCAAAATATGAATTAGATTGAGGAACTTTCAATTTTTGGATATCTGGAAAATGGCGCCATTGTCCTTAAAGTTAAAACTGTTTTGATTTTACTCTCTCTGGTAAAACCAAACCAGTATAGAGCCCTTAGAGGCGGAGGGTCATAAAACTCTGCGGTTGGGCTCAGCACGTGTAAGTGGTAGGGCATTAACTTTGAACTATATCGCCATATCTGGGGTAACGAGTGCCCTGCCTGCGTACATGTATATGGGAGTTCTCACTAAAGAGGCGGGTACAGGCCTCGTTAATGGTATATGTACGGCGTGGAAGCATAGTGAGGCGGGCGATATAAGAAGGAAACGAGAAAGAAAGGAGTTAATGACGCCTTAGCTTTCACATAATGAAACTGCAGTCAGAGCCCAGCGTTAAGGGAGTGTTCCACTATACGATTTTACTCGCGATTTCCGAAATCGCAGGTCAGAATAACGTCTTATTATACTAAAGACGTTGTGCAGATGACGTCACAGTGTCCAGAAAGGGGTTGGGCGCCATATTGGTGATCATTTTACAACTTCTATTATTCACGATTCAAAAATATCTAGAATATATATTTTTGCTGGGTTCATCTAAACTAGTCACACGAAGTCATAATTAGTCATTTTTATCATTATTTTGGAATCTATGAATCTCAGATCTATGTTATAGCCACATGGTAATGATAGGCACATGATGATCACGGGACCTCATTTGCACAAGGTCTATAGAGATGTCATTATATGATTAGAAAGGTTTTTCTAGTCTCTTTCTAATGCTGTGTAATTTGTATGGGTTCCTGCAATGTTCTTAACGAAAATGGAGAAAGAACCAGATTTTCGGATCTGAAAATCGCCTATTGGAACACGGGTTTTGGCCGACGTCTCAAGTCTCTGGGGGAGGTTCTATACGAGTAGGAACCCTTTATTCCTTCAAGCTCTATCTAAAAAGTGGGATTAATACTTTACAGTAAATGAGATCTCAACAGTGAGGTGTCATTTGCAAAGCATACGTCTGATTATTTCAGCGTTAGCAATCATTAGAATTCCGTTCTGCTTCTAGTTTCTGTCTTCCTCTTTTTGTTTCTTTCTTTTTTGGCAGGGGGCAAAATGTATGACGATCAGGTGCGTTTCTTGTGCGTCTAGGTTCTGCCAAGAACGTTTCGTGTGCACCTAAGAATGTATTACAGCTTGTAGGTAGACATGGCATGTATTTCGTTCGCTTATCAGGACCACAATGAAGAAAGAAATCAACTGTTGGTGCCAAGAAGGACTGTGCTCATGTTAGGACTTTTCTGTGTTAGTGCTTAATCATCACTGAAACAAAATGTCATTCATGAGAAGGTAGAACATGTTGTAGGTATGTTAATAAAAAGTCCTCCAGGAATTTACGTTTTACTTCTGGCATATAATTGTTTGTAGGATCTTGCAGTAAATTTGAATACACTTAAAGCAAAACAGCCTGATAGTTCTAGTAAAAGTGTCCCATATGTCAAAATGTTTTGAACATTTAAAGTACATGTAGTTTTACACATATTCAGGATTTATAAGCGTCAGTAATAATTGATATCTAAACTACTGATATAATATTTCTTTTCAGTCTATAAGGAGAATGATTGAATCTCAGTGAAAAAAATAACATTCACATAAATCCGATTAACCCTAGCCACACTCAGAATTCCTCAGGCTCTACCTTTTTGCACGAGAACCCCACAAATATTACCCAAAAAACATGCATGTACGGGTATGCATGCACATGAAAAGTGCTTACCGGTGAGTGGGGTGCATTACTTTGTGTGTGTGTGGGGGGGGGGGGGGGGGGATTTCCCCATTATCAGCGTCAGGAGGGGCCATCCAACTTTAACAGGGGTCACGACGAGAAGGGGATGTGTGACTGGAGGAGGGGGTACTGGAGGAGGTGGGGAGGGGGGGGGGGGGGGTCAAGACGGGCGGTGTCAGCCCGTGAAATATGCACAGGCCGTGTGCCCAGTCAGGGTAGGGTATGGGGGGCGGAGTGAACACCCACTAAATGTTACACACTGTGATTAGGCCTAAATACCTTTTTGCAGCGTTGTTCCAGAATGCGCATTGTGCCTGTAATGAGCCGTCGTTATGAACGCATTTTGAGGCTGGCCTGTAGAGGGGATTTGTCAAATGAAATTCGATCTATTAGGTACAATACATCTATCAATGATATTTAAATGATACTATGATAAGCAGTAATCAATGTAATTGAATTAGAAAAATAAAGTTTAAGTAAGTTATATTCAATAAGACAAATTAAGACAAATTAAAGATTGGTTACCATCAATATCAGGAAATTGTATGACAACGAGTCACATTATTTCACAAGATATCGTAATATTTCCCCATTGCATTACACTAAATACAAAATGTCCAACCAGACAGAATATTGGAAAGAATAAAGGACAACTACATTGAATGTTAGACAAAAGATTTGTTAATGAAAAAAAAATTATAATGTATATAGGACATAAACCTTTCTCTACCACATGAGCGATTGAATCCTAGTCTGTCTGAATATTTTGTCATGCACATCCTGTTCTCCATGAGAAGGCGGGTTGACCGAGGAAGGGGGCGATGGTGGGTGGTTGACGTGACATGACAATCAATAATTAACCACAGTTAGACCACAGTCTATATAGCTTCCTTCGACTAGCATTTCGACAGCTGCACTTCCTTCCTTGTGAGTTGCTGGGATATTTGATATAATATGCTCTATGTTCTAGTCTGCTCTAAGTTCTAGTCTGTTAAGGTATAGGTACTTCACCATTATAGTGGGGTCTGTTAAGGTCATTTTTTTGAGAAATCGTTACGCAGCGGATAAAAGCACCAAATTTGGTATGAGGCACCTCTGAGGCATTACTATCAAATCTGGAAGGGGAGCCATGTTGAAATATCAATAGGACGGATGTGGGGGCCCAAAAACCAATATGGCCGACTTTTACTATAAAAATTCTTATATCTCAGCTTCTAAAAAGACTAAAGAGACATGGTTGGTGTCAAAATTGAGGGATTATGGGTCAGGGAATTCAATTAATTATGTTTCAAGTCAATGCGGAAATCCAAAATCCAAGATGGCTGACCAATTTTGAGAAATATCATGATTTTTAGCTACTAAGGCATAATGCTAGGGGAAATGGTTCCAATACAGTTGTTAATAGCCTAGAGGGCTCAATAAATATGATATTCATCCAATACAATGCCATAAATTTCAAAATGGCTGAATTCATTAGCATGATACCTTTGATAATGACCGCTGGATTCCAAAATAATGCAAAAGAAAGGATATAGACTTTACCCTTTTGCCACAAGATTTCTTGATTTCATTTGGTATGATGATCCCCTGGGACCCCTTCATTGAATTTAAAAGGGGAGCCACCTTGAAATATGGATATAACCCAGAGGAGGGCCAAAAATCCAATATGGCCGACTTTTATTGAAATAATCTCATATCTCAGCTTCTGAAATGCCTAGAAACACATTGCTACTGTCCAAATTGGTAGATTATAGGACAGGGAATTCAATTATTTACCTTTCAAATCTATACAATAGGTCTTATCGAAGCTAGCCAAAAGTTTTGGTTAAATACCTTAAATTTCAAATGCTAAAAACATACAAAATTTGTCAAAATTTCATTTTGGTATTTCAAGATGGCTCCCCTTCTAGATTCAATAGTTATGCCTCAGAGGTGCCTCATGCAAAATTTGGTGCTTTTATCCGCCGCGTAACGAAAATGTTGTTAACAGACCCCACTATTAGACACCTTTCTGAATATGTTATTGAACATAGACTTACATTAAGTTATGCACCAGATGAGAAGATCAGTTATAAATCTATCAATATTAGAGTATATTCTGTACAATTGTTGATATTATAACATCAAGATACAATAATTGGAGTCATTCAATATTCGAGATAACAAACTTTCACTTATCTTTCTAAAGCATGTGAACACCTCTGAAGCAGCAAAGCTAAGGATGTACGGTGTTATCTTTCACATTATCTATACAGAGACAAGAGACATTTTTAAACAACAAATTAAAATGTGATTATTGTTTCATGCTTCCTCGAGATCAGTTTTTCAATTCTATTCCTCATCCCTTATATATCGTTACACCCAAACCAACGTCAATGTGTAAGAACCTACCGTCATTTTACAACTGTTTAACCATCCTATAACGCCCCAGTTCGTTACCGCTGACCTAGTCCCCGCGGCTACTCCAGGCTATAGGGAGGACCCCGGCCCCCAGCCCCCATCTCCTGCACCTCTCCCTGGAGGAAATCAGGGCCGACCTCTCCGCACCGGCCACCTGTACCCGGCCGCCTCCTCCTGTACCCCAACAGCCGCCTCCTCCTGGGTCCATCCCCCACTTCCCCCGTGCTCAGGTCCCCAGTACATGACTAGACAAGGGTTGTTACTCCCGGCCAGACAAGGATATGTTGTGGTGACAATGGAGACATGATTATTTGTAATTATGTATTTTCGTAGGGGGAGGGAGGGTTAGAGGGGGGCATCCTACAAAAATGAATTATGCCTAATAAGTTGGGAAAAGACAAAAGATTTTCTGCCCCCAAGTAAAGAATCTAATCAACGTGTAACGGCTTACAATTATTCAAAAAAAAAAAATTCAGCAATCTCAGTAGGCCAATGATTTAGGGCATTATGAGATTACAAAAAGGTCATACAAATTTGCGATATATTACGCCACAACCTGGCCATGACTATAATATTGCAACAGTACTGTTAACATATTGGTTCAGAGATGCTTATTTGTTTTAGATTTCCACATGGTCACTGAAAGTTGATATTGTACAGCACATTATAAGAGCCACTTTTAGAAGGCTACTACAATCAGTTGCAACGACCTCACGCGAGATTTCGAGAAAAGGGAAACTCCCGGGACGCTGCATGCGAGCAGTATTAAGAGTAAATGTCTTACTTAAAGGACGTGTGTACAAGCTGCCAGATGTATATTTTTTGATTATACATCATGATGTTTCATTACAGTGGGATTCATAGGCGCCATTGACACTGCCGTCTATGAAGTCTGTTGTTTTGTAATTTTTCCAAATGCGATGATGAATATCTACATCACAAGCACACCCACATTCACAAACACTCATATATATATATATATATATATATATATATATATATATATATATATATATATATAAACAATCACACAGTCCGGAAGGTAGTTAAGTTTATGACCTACCATGATTGAAATAATGTTCTGGCGTATTATTGACGCCAATAACCTAAATGATTATTTGAAAATTGCGGGAAACCCCCACTCCATTTTTTGCTGATGCTAGCTGTATAGTCTTCCTGTCATCCCCAGACCAACGTACTAGATGTGCGTGCATGGCCAAATGACGGCTTGAATAACTGAGCTCCAATAACCAAACAGTTGAACTCGGTCTCGCCCCCCCCCCATCACGGTTGGAGCAGTTACCTAAAAAAAAAAAAAAAAAAAAGCCTGGTCGCAGGTCATTGCAATAAAAAACGCATCCTGTGGATGGCTCCGTTTTTATCGTGGTAATTTCATAAGGCTATATGGAAAGGACAAATGTAGGGTTTTGTAGAGCCCATGTATACATGGGAAGTTTGAGTGCGGAAATGTGCGTCTGAATATGGTTTGTAAGTGACCCGAATCGGGGAAACTAGAATCGCTAAAGTCTGGTGGAAAGTCAGGTATTGGCATCTGCGTGTGTTGATGAAGCCGATAATCAGTTTAAGATACATAGATACAAACACCATTTCCAGGGGTTCGCTATGAACTAATAAGGCATGCTATGGTATCACTTAACTGCCCAATGTACCTTATTATATAGAAACGCAATTTAAAAAACGTTTAACTTTTCATCCTAGGATAAAGTCTCTGACTACCATTGAAAACCACCAAAACCGAAAGCAAGTTATTTAATCGTGATTATGAAACGAAGAGATGATTATATGATAACTAATTTCATAAGCGAATCCTCTGCAGTAAATTCTCTCCCTACGTCCTAAAACTCTGCAAATTGGCTGCAAATCGTGATTACGGATACAAGATTATTGAGATCATAATGATATGTAGTTAATTACATGTTTCTTCATTCATTTATTCTCGTCTGCCTATTCCCCACTGCTTCAGCGTTAAGAGACATGGTTGTTCTAACCCAAGATAAAGAGGCTGTCATTGCAATCTGTCGCGTTTCGCTCCATTACTCACCTCCCAATTTATATCAGTCATCCCCATCGCCTGACCCCCATCCAACCAACCCTCGTCCAACTAAAAGCAAATGAAAAAAGACATACCAAAGTATTCGACCTCCTTCGGCGTTTCCTGAGCACCATGTATGGATCAAATTTAGAAGATTAGAAGGTTACCTGTTATTTCCTACCATAGTGGACTACTTTCCTCATTCCTATAGAGTTAGAATCAAAGAGTCACAAGTCGCTGGTCTATTTGATACGCCTAATATCATCGATATTGTAATCATCTTACAGTAGGATGAGTAGCGCCCCAAACCTACGCGCCTTACAATAGCCCCCCTTTGGCAAAGAGAAGATGCCCGGCCCGTGAATGGCGTACCAGAGTATCTGTCCGTATTGTGTTAAGTTGCATTAGTCTTGTACCTGCTGCCGTAACGTAGTTATCGATAGCTTACAAAAAAATACATAGATGAAAGGGATAACGGTAGTAGTCCTACTCCATTGCAGTAGAATAGGCAGGTAGTGGTAGCAAATATTGTTGATGTATTTATGTAACATAATATGAGGTAGTAACATTAGAAGAAGGAGTAGGTCTAGTAGTAGTAGGAGTACATAACCGACCGATTGTTCTAGGGATAGTAGTAAAATGTATTAGCGTAGGTGTCTTATATAGTGGCAATTGTTGTGGCCGCATCACAGTACGTCTTTGGTTTTAGATATGCTTTATACCTCTTTGGCAGTATAATAGAGTCACTGAAAGTACATGAAACCCGATGATAGCTTTTGGGAGTTTCTCTTGTTATACTCTATATATGCAAAATCTTAGAAATCAACTAGCTTCTAACTTCTACAGACCGATCATAACAATGGTAGTAATGGTTGAAACTAGAAGTAGCAAGAGTCGTAACCAATGAGGTAAATATGTATAGACATAGCAATGGCAGGACAGGTAATGATAGTATTCAGTAGTAGAAGGAGAAAGTAGTAGTAAAAGAAGGAGCAGCTCAGCCTACTCCCTGGTAAGTAACCCCCGACCCCAAGACCCCACGACCCCGACCCCCACGACGTGCCCAGCATACCTCCCCCTGTCTCCTGTACCTAGACGACTCACCTGTAAGTAACCACCGACCCCCCGACCCCCCGACCCAAACACACACAACGTGCTCAGCATACCTACCCCTGTCCTCCTGTACCTAGACGACTCACCTGTAAGTAACCCCCGACCCCCCGACCCCCTATCCCCCGACCCCAACACACACAATGTGCCCAGCATACCTCCCCCTGTCCTCCTCTACCTAGACGACTCACCTGTAAGTAACCCTGACCCCCCTACCCACCGACCCCGACACACACAACATGCCCAGCATACCTCCCCCTGTCTCCTGTACCTAGACGGCTCACCTGTAAGTAACCACCCACCCCCCTACCCGCCGACCCCAACACACAAGTGCCCAGCATACCTCCCCCTGTCCTCCTCTACCTAGACGACTCACTTGTAAGTAGCCCCCGACCCCTACCCGCTGACCCCAACACACATGTGCCCAGCATACCTCCCCCTGTCCTCCTGTACCTAGACAACTCACCTGTAAGTAACCCCCGACCCCCCGACCCCCGACCCCCCGACCCCAACACACACAATGTGCCCAGCATACCTCCCCCTGTCCTCCTGTACCTAGACGACTCACCTGTAAGTAACCCCCGACCCCCCTACCTGCCGACCCCGACACACACAACGTGCCCAGCATACCTCCCCCTGTCTCCTGTACCTAGACGACTCACCTGTAAGTAACCCCCGACCACCCTACCCACCGACCCTGACACCCACAACATGCCCAACATACCTCCCCCTGTCTCCTGTACCTAGAAGACTCACCTGTAAGTAACCCTCGACCCCCCTACCCGCCGACCCCGACATACACAACGTGCCCAGCATACCTCTCCCTGTCTCCTGTACCTAGATGACTCACCTGTAAGGAACCCCCGACCCCCCTACCCGCCGTCCCGAACACACACAACGTGCCCAGTATACCTCCCCCTGTCTCCTGTACCTAGACGACTCACCTGTAAGTAAACCCCGACCCCCCTACCCGCAGACCCTGACACACACAACATGCCCAGCATACCTCCCCCTGTCTCCTGTACCTAGATGACTCACCTGTAAGTAACCCCCGACCCCCCGACCCCCCGACCCCCCGACCCCGACACACACAACGTGCCCAGCATACCTACTCCTGTCTCCTGTACCTAGACGACTCACCTGTAAGTAACCCCCGACCCCCTACACACCGACCCCGACACACACAACGTGCCCAGCATACCTCCCCCTGTCCTCCTGTACCTAGACGACTCACCTGTAAGTAACCCCCGACCTGCCGACCCCGACACACACAGCATGCCCAGCATACCTCCCCCTGTCTCCTGTACCTAGACGACTCACCTGTAAGTAAGCCCCGAACCCCCTACCCCCCGACCCCGACACACACAGCGTGCCCAGCATACCTCCCCCTGTCCTCCTGTACCTAGACGACTCACCTGCAAGTAACCCCCGAACCCCCTACCCGCCGACCCCGACACACACAACGTGCCCAGCATACCTCCCCCTGTCCTCCTGTACCTAGACGACTCACCTGTAAGTAACCCCCGAACCCCCTACCCGCCGACCCCAACACACACAGCGTGCCCAGCATACCTCCCCCTGTCCTCCTGTACCTAGACGACTCACCTGTAAGTAACCCCCGAACCCCCTACCCGCCGACCCCGACACACACAACGTGCCCAGCATACCTCCCCCTGTCCTCCTGTACCTAGACGACTCACCTGTAAGTAACCCCCGAACCCCCTACCCGCCGACCCCGACACACACAACGTGCCCAGCATACCTCCTCCTGTCCTCCTGTACCTAGACGACTCGGGCCACGACCGGTGGTGCCACCCCGCGCCACCCAGCGGCGGTAGCGGGGCGGAGGGGGAGGAGGGGAGGGTGCGTCGTCAGTCGGCGGGAGGAGGAGGCCGCGCCAACCTACCCCTCACAGACCCGGGCCGAGTGAGTGGGACCTAACCCGCCGTCAGAAGTGAGCAGGTCGCGAGCAGCTCACCCCATGTTTAATACAGGGAGTGTCCACTCACACACACAGGAGGAGTCCGCCCTGGAGGAGGAGGGGTGATATCAATAGGAGAACTGGAGTAGTAGTGGTATGGGTATTGGCAGCAGACGCTGGGCTGGCGTCACGAACCCCCGGCCGCACGTGCTACACGGCGGCGCTGCCAAACGCGGCGTTCGTATTAAGAGGGACGCCCCAGTCGGCGTTCTGTGACGCGCGGGAACGTTAACGCGATAGGAGGAGGAGGAGGAGGTTATAGTACTATGAAGGCACTGGAGGAGAAACTGTAGTAGCACTAGTAGTACTACGACAGGGGTTACATACATTAAAGTGGAGGGCATTCACAGGAGTTTTTGCCCTGAGCTCATGCACTGTACAAGTGGTCATTATTGGTACCTGGAGCACGCTGTAGAGCCATGCACTGGATGGGTACGAGGGGAGGACCAGGGCTTTGAACAGTTGAAATCCCAGGAGCAGTAGCCCTGATCAGGAGGATGGTATTGGCGTGTGCAGCCATGTGTACGGAAGTGGAAGACTCTTCTGGGCGACTTAAGGGTGGCAGGAGGGACTCAAGTACCCCAACACGGGGCAGGTGAGAAGGGGACAACTCGACCAATAGGAGGGGTCACAACCACCCTGGAGGAACCCGTCACCCCCGTGACCCTGCACCCAAAAGAACGCCAGGACCTCAACGCCACACACCCAGGAGAGACGCCAGCGTCTCCTGATCCGCAATTGAAAACCCTGGAGGAACAGTAAAAAACACAGGAAACACACACCCTTTCACCCCCATCTTTCAACACCCCCCTGCTTCTCCAGTCCAGCCATTCCTCGACACCACACCCCTACCCCCCCTCACGAGTCACCCACACCCTGCCCGTGAAACCTGTAAGCAGATTAAGCCGGCGATTGACAGGAGAAAGGATGGGGCGGGCGGCGGCCTGCGGGGGGCCGGCGTGGTGTCAACCCTACCCCGGCCAGGCTTAGGGCCAATAGGATTGGGCAGCGGGCGTCGTAAGCACCCATAGATTGTCCCCCCATCAGTGTCCCAGCAACACAAGCAACAGCTGACAGTGGGGCTATAGTGGTCGGAGTACGACTGCTTTAAATAGGGACCGGGGAGTCGTCATAGTTACCGCTGGGCGCATTTACTGGTTACTATTTTTACCGACAACTGGGACACTGAGACTGTGATAGTGGGATCGGTGTGAGGAATCAGATGACAACTGTAGCTGTCAACGTCTCCTGCTTCTTTTATTGACAAAAGGATTGACAGGATTCATGTCAGGCGCTGACCAATAAATCTACGTGTTTCTCCTTAATAACATTCTAATTCAATAGGACTAACTTCTGGATCACATGCCAATATTGTCTCGCTGTTATTGGCAGGAGTAGTAGGGGACACGTTTCCTTCGTGACGCCTTGGCAGGTATTGAACTCTTGCCAGGCAAGCAATGACCACTCTTATGAAACGTGTCAATTATAATAACATACCAATCGATACCTCTCGTAAATCAGGAGAGCTGATACTGCAATCACAGTGAAATAATAATGCCGGATAGTACTCTTTGATACCCATATTGATATCAGTTACTGTGGAAGTTGAGCCTCAGAAAAGGTACGGACAAATGTGGATCTCACTGTAGTCTGATACAGATCGACACGGTGACATGAATACCCCGTATTGTCAGCAACTTGAGTCAAGCATTGCTTGGTCCCCAAAGCAAGACTGATACTGGACCCACAATAAAAAAAAGTCAACCAAATTGAGATAATAGTTACAAAACAGTGGAAACATATATAGTAAAGGGTCAATAGGAAACGCTTCCATTAGTATCGACGACAGGACTGATACTAGCCCCACAATAAAAGTGATTTTGAAAGCCCTGTATCAACCAATTTTGAAGGCAGAGTCACAAAACAGTGGAGACATAGTAAAGGGTAAATCGGTGATACTTTCTATGCCTGCTGTTTTATACCTCAGCTGTTTGGAGGCTGCTGTTGAATACCCCCCAGCCAACAGTGCTACCTTCGCGTACCTGGCCGCACGCGATAGGGCTGTTTGTTGTTGCTCGTTTCACTGGATTACATCAAGGGGCTGTCGTAGGAGCGGCGCACCTGCCGGAGGTCCAGCCGTGGCGCCCGGCCAGGCCCTATGGTAAGTAGCGAGCTGCTCAGTGTAAATCTACCGAGCTGCTCCGCCCGACGAGCTTCTCGTATATATAATATATAGAGTCTTACAGAGTCAAGGCTCCATGTGGTATAACATGGGATGTTAAATCGAACTCATAGTGTATGCCTATCAATGGTTGTTTTTGTTCGTTATAACTCTCGGGCATATAAATCCTGTGCAGACTGTTTTAGACGGCTTGGGGGGTCTGGAGAGTTTTGTTGCATGGAGGATTAACGTGTCTAAGAAGGCAATAACCACAGTAATCCCTATTCTTCCTCCCTCAGTCTTGCGCTTCTATGCATTGTCTATCCTATTTGGAAGCCACTTCTTGGTGATTTGTCAGGTAGGGGCCCTTCCACTAAGTACGTACGCACCAAGTGGGGGGGGGGGGCTGATTTTCATGAAAATGTGAATGAGTTCCTGTACAAAACCAATACGTATTTCAGTCCAGATGGGGTGGGTTCAGGGCAAGGAGAGTGGGGGGGGGGGGGGGTCTGAAATTTTATGGAAATGAGCGTACGTAGGCTACTTAACGGAAGACTCCTACAGTTGAATCGCTGCACCGACTCGTTACCTATAGGCGGCTCAGGCAGTGACGGTTCCCCTCCCGTACAGGTTAATGTAGCCGGACCTATTGATTGTGGACCGAGAAAACGGCTGTATTCAGGTCAGGGGGAGCCGTCACGGCCGACCAGACCGGTAATATGTAGTCATTTGATGGCGGCTGATCGATAGACAACTAGTATGGCCGTATCCCACGAGCCGATTTTACTCCCGATTTTGAAAATCGCGAGACGGAATGAACAATAATCATAGTCATGTTATATATCATTAGAAAGGATTTTGAATCCTCTTTCAAATGGTATGTAACATGTGTTGGTTCTTGGGATATTTCTACCACAATCTTAAACATAAGCAAATTCCTGGTGATCAAAATCGCCCGGTGGAATATAGGCTTACCTCCCAACCCCACACCCATACTACTCCCCACCCACCCCACCCACCAACTCGTTGTATATTCACCGCAGTAGTCCCAATCATAAATTCTGCAGTAATGTTTGCGCGCCGCCGCTGTATGCTAGCTATCCATGGGCCCATTTTCGCCGGCCACCCCGGCGGAATAATGTCTTTACAAGCTCTGCACATGGCGCTGTCATGATATATTGTAATGGGACCAATCACGAACAAACGGCCCGGTACGACTTAGCCGCGACGACGGCAGGAGTCTGGGACGACCGCCGGGGAAGGGAAGGTAGCTGTGGGCGGAGGTGTAAGAGCAGCGGTGGCCGTTAGATGGTATAAGTTTGTGATGGGGTAGGGTTATGGAAACAACTATTAGGGCTATATGTACGGATTGTGGGTGTATGGGTGAGTGAGTAATGGATGTTTTATGCCATTTCAACAACTAACGTCATATTCACTGCGAAAACAGGTTGGACAAATTCTGTCTTTGGTGATATATGAGATGAAGGGAACAGGGTGGGCAACAGCGGAGGATCACAATCTTGAAATCATTTTGGCTGTACCTCATCCCTTAATGAACCAAGCACCAACCAGGAATTGAACCCAAAGAACCACTTGGTCAGTGCTGGGTCCCCCCTATCATTTCCTCACGATCAGCAGGGGCTACTGGGGGCCTATATTCTACCCCTGAACCCCCACGGGGTATGGGGTGTATGAAGGTATATCTGGGATGGGGAAGGGTTGGGGAAGGGTTATGGAGGGGGGGGGGGGGGCTGTAAGGCAGGGGCGGATCCATCGGGAGGGTTTTAGGGGGTCCTGACCCCCTGACCCCCTGACCCCCTTTTTTTTCCTTCTCTTTTTTTTGTAATGGACCCACAAAACTACAAAAAGGGGGTGCGTGTGAATGCATACTGCCATAGTACTTAACCTATAAATGCTCATCCCCCCTCCTGATTTCGGAAATCCTGTATCTGCCTCTGGTTACGGTTGTGTACGGGGTTGGGGGTGTATGTTGGTGTACCTGTGATGAGGCAGGTGGAGTAGGGTTATAGAGGGATCATTATGGCTATGTGTATGAGGGGTCAAGGGGTCCTACCATACACAAACACAAACACACTTTCTTTAAATTTATTTTTTTATGGTGGAACCCTTACCTATATATATAGTTAGGGCTATATGTTCGTGAATGTACGTAGCCTTACTTGGGTACCTTTAGAGAGAGGTGAAGGAGGGTAAGTGGCAATGTGAGTTCTTCTGGATTGAGAAATTGGTTATAGAGGCACACTCAATACAGTCGGTTATCTGAATATTCAAAGCTAAAAACTGATTTTACACATGAGTCGACACAGTAATCCATCACAGGTTGATATCACAGGCTGCTATCGTGAACTGAATCCCCAATCAATTGTCAGCTCATAAATTCTATGACTATATATAACATATGTATCATATGTCTGGGTAGTGTAGAGCTTTGATCTGAACGTCTATGCAGAAAAGAAATAAAGGAGGCAGAGGAGGTGAACATGTGGTTACACAGACATACAGATACATCCCCATGGTATCCATTTAGTCTATGGATGTACCCAATACATAAACAGAATCTGATCATGATAGCAGCTCTTTGCTTTGATGGCAGCTAGTATGGTGTGCAGGTTTTCGTTCCGGAGGTTTTGGGGGTGTACCCTGGAGGGTAGAGATGTGCACGTGCGCGCGAATCTATGGATCTGGGACACAAGAAAAAACCTGACCATTTTCTGACACCTCCTGTTAGTTCATCTTTTCTCCTAAATTCACCAAAAGGCAACTCTAATGATACATTCAAAGTGTAATGACAATATGTGTCCTATTGATGTATAGCACTTCATATAAAATAACATTTATATTATGATATCTAGCCAGAACTCTTAACTATCGCTATGTCACAATAAAAGCAACACAATATCAGCTGTTTCTTGCTGTCCAAATCTATAGAGGTATAGAGAGCAGCATGTCACTGGCTTATAAATCTCAGTCTCCAGGTGCACTTCATGCAGGTAACACGTACTTTGATATATGAGAGTCCCAGGGGTATAAAAGAGGCTTTTTGCAGTACGACAGGGAGTATTAAGAGTACTGCCGTGTATGGGGGTATGTATGACTGACATATGAGGTTAATGTTGAAAAAGCATTACATTAATTGGATGCATTCATGATATGGATTGCACGTTTTAGAGGCAGACTGGCTACCGGAATAGCTTGACTGAGATGCAATTATCTATTTTAGGATTCTTATATCAAGTGCGCATGCATCAAATCGGGCGGGGTCTGAACTTGTAGAAAGTGTGTGTGCGTTCCTGTACAAAACCATTTGTGATTGGGGGGGGGGGGTGGACAGAAACTTCTAGGAACGTGCGTAAGTACTTAATGTATATCCCCACATCAGATTCCGTATTTTCTGTAACTACTGGAGGAGAAAACTGTCACCTGAAAGGACTATGTCAAAGGACGGCAGAGGTTCCTTTCTGCGCCCAGCCCTGGAGGGGTAGCCCCGCCTACCTTGCTATTCATGCCCTGTAATGATATACTCCATGGGGGGTTGCCTTTCATCTGTCAATGTGTCATGACCAGTGTACGAACCTAAGACTGCTTTGGATCTATGTGATACTAGACAGACATACCGAGCAGGGATTCTTACATACACATACTCAGGAAAAGCAGCCGTACAGCGCTTGTGTAGATTGCACACACACACACAAGTGAAGGGCAGTAACGTCATCCCTTTGTGTGTGTGTGTGTCAGGATATCAGCCTGAGGGCAGGGCGCGCATGGCTACCTGAAGGCTGATATCCCTGATATACTCTGGGTTGATGAACTCTGCCCAAACCCGAACCGGCTATATACGCGACATTGTGTATGCGATCTGCCAATTCCCATTTCTATATACTACTGCCTAACCTATAAGTAATAGTCATGTGGGTGTGTTGACCACATGGTGATCACCAAAATCGGGTCAACTGACCCTGCCTGCCCCGTGAACCCCTGCACCAGTTGGTTATATGTTTATTATACCTTGATCAATGTGTACAATTATAAATTTTAGACTAACATAACTATTGAAACTATTTTCCGCTTCCTGAACTACCTTCCATAATGCATTACAAGGTGACAATATCATAGATTTCGTCCTACCTGTGCCATTGCTGTAGAAGCATACTCATTCAAATAATTTTTTTTTTTTTTTTTATTGAGCAAAACTATCTCGTCATACAACGCTTTTCAGATAGTAGAAATTATGAGTAAGAGCAACTCACCTTTGTTGTTTTATATAAAGAGTATGTAAGGAGTTGGATCAAATCATTTGAATTCCAGACGATTCAGGGTTGCAAGTACTTGAAGAGATGATCGTTTGCAACCATATGGGCCCCCTTTTGTCAGTGTTAATGCGATATTAATATTTTTCATTTCGGGGTCAAGCGATAATTTTATCGGCCCTAAGATAATCGTCTTGGCCATATGATAAGTTTATCGCAGGTGCCTCCGACAGAACCATCGGCCACGGCGAATGGGGCTTCAGACTGAAATACGGATGGTATTTTCAAGAATTGCCAGAGATCCTAACCCTCCTATTAAATCGTGCATACTTAATGGAAAGGACGATTGCTATTATGTGGAGCCCTTCAACATCAGGTATACATATACAATACCACCAGGATACAATTGATCCTCCACCATTTTCGGCCTAATAACGAGCCCATAGAGATATAAGACCCTTCCTATTGGGGGACCATGGCTTTTTGATGTTACAGATGATATTTGGATGTAACGTGATCAATGCACGGGGAATTAGATGTTACAGAAGGATAACGTTACTGCCCCCGCTTCACTGCCACCCATTGCGTGCAGGGGAGGGCGGGGATCTGCAAATGTCTTGGGGTCGCCATTGTATTTTTATGGCTTGGGTGTATTGCCTTATGGGCTGACCTACAACAAAAGGGGGCACGGCACGGCAATATAAATGCCCTGTTTCCACTAGCCGATTTTACTCCGGATTTCAGAAATCGGCAGTGGGAATATTGATTAATCAGGGACATGTTACATACCATTAGAAAAGGTCTTAACTCTTTTTCAAATGATATGTGAGATATATAATCCTTTACCAGTTAAAAGTAATAAATTATCAACAAATCGGTAGTAAAATCGGCTGGTGGAAACAGGGCTAAACGCGCTTCATGAGGTAGAACTAACCAGACATTGACTTTCTGTATAATGCTTCAGTGTCTCGTGCTGTAATTTACTGTAAGAGAGTCAGTTTTTATGCACTGTGCATGCACTGTTGGCAAAGCGCACACAAATAATAGTTCTACTTAAGTGCCATCAATTGAGCTTTGGAAGTGTTTGCTTTTTACAGCACTGTGTATGCATAAAGGGTTCTATGAAAGGGAGCGTTGGGGCATGATGTGAAACAGTTTGCTTCTTAAAGTACCTTAACGAATACCATATCAGTATTCCTGGCTGTTTCTCGAAAATCCCGTCTTATGTATGTCATTACAATAGCTTTTTCCTACCGACATTTTTTAGCATGGAAGTCTTGACCCTAACCATGATTCTCTTTATACTTTATCATTGGCAGTATCCCCCTTTACATCATTATTCTGAGTCCTTTTGATTCAAAGCTACATATTGGCAGGAAAGTCCAAGAGTGAGTCTAATTCATGGGCAAAATATTTTCATTATACCCGAAGTCAATTAGTCATAGGTTCTTTAACGTAAGCGTATTAGCTGATACGCATACTGCAAATGTAAAAATGTTTTCTTTGCATAAAAAAAACACTTCGTTACAGACTGTACTTCGTCCTGACCTAGCATCAAAGGAACGAATGGCCTTACATAAAACATTGTGCTACTGCGCAGAAGACTCCTGCCTTATTCTGCGTTTCACCGTTTAAATCATAGCTGTATAGCTTCTACAGGCCGACTCTATAACCACAAAGGCTTTATATTCTAAAAAATATCTACTGTCCAAGGTCACAACCAAGCAATTGCGGGGTCTTGCGGCTTGCTGCATGGTATATACATTCCCGGCTTTGTGCGTTTCCAGGGCTTAGAAAAGGCGGCTTTTCATGCTGGGTATCTAGGGTGGCGGCTTTGGGAGGGCTTGGAGGGGAGGTTAGTGCCCCTCTCAGGCAGTCTGAGTCTTGTAGGGGACCAGGGGGCCAGATCATCTATGATTCATCATCAGGTGGCGGGGGGCCTAGAAGCCTAGGCCTTCTAGGCCTATACTGTATGTATAGGCCCGGCCGCCCCCTGGTCAAGGATGGGGCCGTCTCGACGTGGGCCTATAATGAGGACAAATGTGGTTTAGAAGACGCCTATTGAGCTTTCCATTAGAGAGGGCCGGGAAGGTCCGGGCCCTCACTGCTAAAAGGGCTCCCAGTCTTCGCCACTATGGGGCTGGTATGAATTGAGACGTCTTCTGCTTAATCTGAATTCAGGACTTTAGGTAAGACTTGTGTAGTTGCTAGTTGATTGGCTATGGGTTAATATAATTATGGTAGCTTACATAAAGATTATAGTGAATTTCTGATCAATGTAGATCTTTGGTGCCGGTCCTTCAGGGGTTTTTAAGATTGATGAATTCCATGAATGCTGTATTGGCATTGTTTTGTCAAATGTAATGAAGCTTGAGCTTAAAGCCCCATACCCACTAGGCGATTTTACCGGCAACTGGCAATGGTCAACAGCAGAATCACTGGTAAATCATCACCAATTCAGATCAAGTGTTAGCATATAATATTTCAATATTACATCTAACAGGTGATCTGAATTGGTGATGATTTTACCAGTGATTCTGCTGTTGCCCATTGCCAGTTGCCGGTAAAATCGCCTAGTGGGTATGGGGCTTTAGGATTATATTCGATGCATTTATTGACTTAACCAAACAGGTTGCATAAAGAAACAAGAGAACGGGCCTAAAATTACGTATTAGGAATCAAAAGCAAGTTAACAGGAATCCTACTAAAATAATTTAGTTTCCAAGAAAGTATCTCTGTTTTCTTACAGCTCCTCTTTTAGCTTATTTGTCAGCCAACCCATTTAGAAGAATTACTTTCTATAGCTGGCTTAAAAAAGGGGTACCTGTCGCGTCGTTTGCATTTCAACAATCGGCTTACATCATAAAAACACGCCACGCAGTAGATTTAATCTTCCCAAGTGCGTCTTCATTTTCTTTGAGGCCACAGGAGTAAACCCTCTTTTGAATCAACAAAGTTGTCGTCACCCATCTCCCAGCCTGACAGACAGTGTATCAAGTCGTCGGCCTCTCACTATAGATCTCGGACACAAGAAACAACTCAGAAACCTGAACATTTTCTGTAACCTCCTGTTAGCTCGTCTTTTCCTATATTCTAGTAAATTTACCAAAATGTAACTCTAATGGCATGTTCAAAGTGTAATGACAATATATGTCCTAGGCCTCTTAATGTACAACATTTTATATAAAACAACATTCATAATATCTAGCCAGAACTCTTAACTATCGCTATGTTACAATAAAAGGTACACAAAATGAGCTGCTTCTTGCTGACCAGACCTATAGGAGAAGGGAGTAGTCAAAGGAGGGGGTAGTAGTCAGAGTGGTGTCGGTATGAAAATGAAGCCGGCAGCGCTGCCCATCTCGGGATAATCCCTACTAATCACATTGCTTAATAGTAATCCGTGGTTGTGTGGGATGGGCGAATCAGTGGATGATGGGCCTTTGTTATGACTACACGTCATTAGGGGGCGTCCTGGGAGGAGGGATTAGGGTCCAGGGTGTCGGGGGGTGTTAGGGGGGGCTGGGGGCACTTCAGGGTGAATCCTGGAGGCTGGAAGAAGTGGGTCCAGTATATTATGATTTTAAGTACTAAAAACTAACTACATTTCCACGGGCTAGTACACTCTTCCAGTGACGTAGCCAGGGAGTTTCCTGGGTCTCTAAAACCCCTTTCGATTTCCCAGGATATAAGTAAAATTTTAGAAATAACATGGAATCTCATTGGTGGAACCTTATATGGAAACACCTCAGTTTTACATGGGACCCCCCTTAGATTTCAGGGCTGGCTTCGCCTCTGCCTTCATTTTATCCCCTTTGACGATTTGGGCTGTGCCAAAACAGATATAGTTGGAGTATATACGTATCTCCTTATTCCCCCAGTAACCAATCTTGGCCACAACACCTTGGGTTGTTTCACATTATATATGGCACTTTTCAGACCAAAGTACACCCTCACCCTCATCTCCTTCCGCGGGAGGATTAAGTCCCGGCCGACAGCCCTGCTCACCCCACTCACCTACTTCTATGTGTTACTCCGCGTGTATACTCCGCCCTCCGCCTCCCTTATCCCTAGTGTGTGATCTAATTAGAAGTAAACAACAGTGTGAATGATGCCTGATGAGTAATACATAGTGGGTCCGAACCGGCCATGCGTGAACACCCAGACACTACTGGAGCATTAGCACCGGCACGCGCTATCAATTATAACTGCAGATTACTCCGCGCGGTCGGCGGATGTGATGAGGTAAAAAACGACATGTTGAAAAAGCAGCCAACAGGTACATCATTGTCTAACCCCTTTGCACTGGAAATCTGGCTCTGCGCAAAGCCCTATTAAAGATTAACTGAGAGTGACGCAAAGTAAACTAAAACTAAATGTAGGTACTGTGATGGACTGGGTTGCGCAGAATTGTTTGGGTGGGTTTTTTTGTGTGTTAAATTGCAGGATCACCTGCTAACTATAGTTACATGATTGATAATCCAACCCGATAGGATTAACAGTACTAGTTCTCTTCAATAGAGTCACGGTCCAATATGGATTATGTTAGTTATGCTGGGGATAAATAGGCGATCCCGTTATGCAATATTAAAGTGGTATTAAGAGGCAAATAAAGAACGTGCGAATGATTGGGTTATGGATCACCATATCACTTACAAAGTTTACATTTCTTTCTCTTACTGTGTACAATCCGACCGAACACATGTCTAATTTACCATTAAAGTGACGTATAATCATAAATAATACCCCACTATTGTGTACATTGGTTCGACGTTTATATTTCATCAGCCGTCGCTCGCTGGGGAGAAATCGATATGTTTCTTTCGAATCGATTCAAACCTTAACAGTGAACAATAAGTAAGGTTATCAGTCATCCCCGGCGCCCCTAGAAGCATTTAACACCACGACTAATGTTTGGAGCCTGTTAGTTTTTGTCTTCGTCAATTGATTATTTCACGGAGACTGATGACGGACTCACGTGATGAATCAGGGACCATTGTTACCAGATATTAGGCCTGTTCACACTGTACAACTTTAAAATGAGGCGGTTTGTAATTCTATAGATATTATGTTATATTTTGTATTTGTTATTGAAGTTGTTACATGAGTACATGAGTTATACAATGGTTCCATGATTTTATGAACGTCGTAGGGAGGAATGAGTGATGATGCAAGAAGGCCTATACTGCATCTCATAGCTATCTTAACTATTATCTGTGCTCATACAGCCTATCCATTATCTCATAAAAGATCTCAAAGTGTTACTGAAATATTGTAAATGGTAAGTGCCTAATTTTAGTTAGATTATCGTTTTTAAAAGGATATTATAGACATTTATTACAATAACCGTTTGCATATTATATGGTAGTTTGACATTTTTTCGATTCGTGTAAACATGGCTTCAGGCTACGCATTGAGACCTGCTGCCGTTGATACACAAACATTGCTGTAGTGAATATTAAAAAATGACCGAGAATGATTGATAATTTTTTCCACCACCCGATAATGAAACCGTGTGTATGAAACTGAAACCCAAAGCAGCAACACCCCACAAAGACCCGCTCAGACTCAGTAATTAGAGACGAGTACCACAGCGTTGGGATAAACAACTATTGCACATAATGTTCAAACAATCTTTAATTGATGAAAATATTAAAGTCCCACTACGAGAAACTAGGGCCTCTAATAAAAAAGAATTTAAATTACCTAAACTTGTCAATAGTAAGTACAAGAAGTCACCTTATTTAAGAGGTATATACTTGTGGAATAAACTAACAGCTAATACTCAATGTTCGATCTCACTTGATGATTTCAAAAATAGGATACGAGGTGACTTCAGACGATTCACAGTTGATTATCTTTGACTTGTTTCAATTTATGCGCAAATGTTAAACTCAATTATATATAATTTGTCTATTGTGTGAAAACAGGTCCTATACTCTATTTATATTTATACTAGTTGTAAATCGCAGTTGTTGTACAATATTAAAATGTCTTTCTGATAGCATACTGAAAATTAGTAATGCTATACATTATTAAGTTAAATTATTGACTGAAGATTAGTCAAATTTTTGTTACACATGCCATATTAAGTTTACTTATATATTATTACTATATTCTACCAGTGACTGTGCCAAAATTGTAACCATATCGGCACACTTGGAAGATCAGGACATGTCCTGAAAGTTTTTGCTTTGGAATAAACAAATAAAAAAAAAAAAAAGATCTAACTCAGGCCTCTTTTGGCCGGCGTTGGGGCTGGGAGGGATCGTGTGACGGGGAGGGGAGGGTCTATGTTCTCACCGTTTGACAGTTGCAGGTCAATCCTGACTTACACTTGGCCGTGGTCGATCACCTGGAGGTGCTGCAGGTGTTAGGCTACAGGAGGACGAGTGTAGTCGTCGGAATTTCCTAAAGGCTTTTTCAGAGTTAACCTTAATAAAAATTAACATTCCATGGGAAATCCAAGCTTATTGCAGGTATAGATAAGTTTGGATTTCCCATGCAGTGTCACGATGCTATGGCGTAGAATAGGAAATTGTGTAATGATATTCAATATTGAAGACGCCATTTATATTTGAAATTGAATAGTGTTTACCATATCAATTATTTACTTACGCGGAATTTACCTCATACTGAGCAGAATGTGAACATATTTGTATTGAGATTTAACATTGAATATGCCCATGTATGCTTAAGGAAATCAAATCTTATCTATCGCTTTAATGATATAATACTGAAACCATCACTTATGCGAACGCAGTAGATATGACTGTATTGGGCTGTATTCCACTAGCCGATTTTACTCCCGATTTGGAAAATCCCCGGTAAAACTATGGGCTTAATACACACATGTTGTATAACATCAGAACGGATTTTGAATTCTCTTTCAAACGGTATGTTACATGTATGGGTTCCTATGATATTTCTAATGGTATTTTACAAATTACCAAATTTTCAGTAGTTATAATCGCCTAGTGGAATACAGGCTTTACTCGATTCCATTTTACCCATTTGCAAATCCTCATTTGGGTATACTACTTACACTCAATATTGAGGTCTGCTGAGTGGTTTGTAATAGGGAGATTTAACAGATATTTCACATCTGTTCGTACATAAAGACGGTCTGTCTCATCTTTGTGCTGATGGTATCAACTAGGTGATAATATAGTGTTTTTTTTCAGTATATCTTTTAAATAGATATGCAACAGTTTGTCGGTAACATGTAACATTGTGATATATTGCCTGATTGTTCTTTTATAAACGAAAAAGAAATGCAATATCATACATCGTGAAGTTGCATAAACAAGTATTGAAACACCTTTTATTGTTTTGTATGCTGATATATGTTTTGTTCTTTTTGCAGGTATGTACTTTACAACATATGGTCGGTGCTAGAACTTCAAGTAAGCAAGTAAGCCTACCCCTTTGAGAGTAAAGAATTCATACTGAATGGGGTGATTATATTACGCTGTTTGACACTGTTTGTAGTGTCAGATTTATGTTTGTTAGTACTCATTATTCAAGACATATGTATCCGAGTTAAGCGGGAGTTGTCTGTTTGGTAATTGATTCTCAGTATGTTTTGCATCTTCTGTGTACAACCCAGACCACTTAAACCTTTGGCGGTGAAAGTCGACTCTGAAACGTCAAGAAATCAAATATTCATAAAAGTATATATAGCACAACTAATAGGCATGAATCAATCATTATTGGACTGGTTTATGCCCACTGTCCAAGATGTAGGTGGATGTAAACCAGGGCAACAATGATTGATGAGTGCACCTGAGGCCTGTCCTCATTTTACTCTACATCAACAACCCTGAGACCTATATAATTATAATATAAAGATTGACAGTACCAAAAAGCATGCACATCCAGATGTTATTGCCCTCCAATGCAATTACAGCTTCGATTATTCATCTGATTTTGAGAAGACAGGACAACAGTGAATGTATAGGGGTTAGAATCTTGATACAGAATAAATTATAAAGGTAGCATTACCTAATCGAAGTCCGAATTCACTTACAATGGATAGCGGCCGTCCATTAAAAACGTACCAAGGGAGTCTGAAATTCTTTTAAAAAATTGTGACACTCCAGGGGAAATCCAAGCTTATTGTAGGTCTAGATAAGCTTGGGTTTACTATGGAGTGTTTAATATTCGAATATGTGCCACCTTACAAATCTAATGCGGACGTCATGCTAAAGGGGTGAGGGGGAGGGTCCAGAAATAAGAAAAATATGCCATAATGAGGAGAACTCTTTTCTGGGCTACTTAAGCTTGATATCATACATAGGCTATTGGTGAACTTCACTGGAAACCAGGGGCAAAGAAAATTCCTGGTATTGTACACTGATAACCTATTTCTGTTACCAAGAGACCCAGAAAGCCTGCCTCATTAATGAACGGTACTAGTCCTTTTCACTTTGGGAAACAGTGGGTCTGACTCGAACTAGAACGGTCCAAGTCCATGTAGTAATTGAACACCGACATAACTTCGAGCCCCTTAAGTAGAATCTGCACCGGCTTCGTTTTAAACAACAGTCTCACAACCTGTAGCCCTTTAGGTAGTATATATGCGCAGGATCTGTTTCCAATAGGCGTACACCCGGCGCCCCATAGAAGCCCCCATCGACCCGGGCCGGGCGGTAACAGGGCCAGGCCGTACCCCCGGGCAGTAACATGTCAAGGCCTCGTCAATACGCCCCGCTCCCCCCCCCCCCGGCCTACTACTCTATTAATACACGCGCATATAGCCTACTCACAGCGCTAACGTACGTCGTAGTATCACGGGAATATCGATAAGCCCCATTCGCCGTGGTGAAAGTGTTTTTTCGTAGACCTCTGCGATCTGCGAACGTTGGAAACGTTGGACTATCGTAAGCCTCTGAGACCTAGTACCTTGCGAAATTATTCAACATGTTGAATATTTTCGTAGAGAACCTGTGCGATTATGGATGAGATTGCTTGCGAAAATCGTCGTAAGAGTCCTTCCTTCCCAGTATGAATGCTATGCGATGATTTTCTCTAGCTTGCGATCATTTTGTTGCACATAAAGTTGTTTGCGAATCCTTAAGATACAATTTTCGTGGGCGTCTGCGACGAAAAGATCGACCAGGGCGAGTGGGGCTTCAAGGGAGGAGAAAGAGGAGGGTCTTAGGTTTAAGTGCTGTGTGTTGGTATGGAGAGGGGCTCGTATGGGTGGGTCTATTAGTTATGTACTAATAGAACTACTTACGGGTTATTTTGGGGACATGTTTGATCATGGGTATATTGAATCATGGAGAATTCCTTTTGATATTAAAAGGTAGGGATATGGGTATTAAGAGTGGAGAGATGGGGTAAGGACATTAGGGGTGTATCGGTATGGGGCGAGGTAGAGGGTGAAGGTCTTATAGGTTTAAGTGGGGTGTGTTGGTATGTGGATGGAGAGTTTGGCTCATAATTATGGCTGGGTCTATTAGTGAGGTAACATTAGGACAGACCCTCGGATGATTGGGTATTATCCGGAGACATAGTGTCACTAGTATATTGGCATTTGGAACCATATACATGAGAGATTCAGACCTATTTTCTTAGGTTAAAAGGTATAGAATTGTACGTGAGGTGGAATAGTGGGGCGAGGACAGCATTTGGGATTTTCTGTCTTTAGTTTCAAAGGGGATGGGATGGTGGGTTAGTTTCTCGGACGGATAGGTCTAGCCAACTAACATCTCATCATTGGTACATTATACTATGAAAACCTTGTTTTTTACATTGCAATGTGTACGGTGTAGCTTAGATATTGGTTTATTGGAGACAGATATAATGTAACAATCACAATGGGCGGTTTATGTTATTCCTTAGCGGAAACACTCCGTCAGCGTTTATTTTTGGTCTCTAACCAGGTCTACCTATAATATTGACATACCCATCCCATCCGACCTCATTTCTAGGACAAAAAACAGATTTGTACACCGTGAATCTGTCGCACAAAAGCATACATATATAGCTTTTACAAATAAAGTAATGTACACATATACGTCTAAAAAGATTTTAATCTAATTAGATGTTTCTATGTCATAGAAATAGCATGTTTAATCACAATGGTGTTGGTGCCTGCAGGCCCAATGGTAAGCATGCATGCAAACCCCAACACGCAAGATGACACAATAGTTAGGGAGATGAAAGTGGAACAGAAAGAAACCTGACACGAATGCCTATTTTTCACTACTCTGCCTAAAAGAAAGACATCTATTTTAGTACATGCACTCGGTTCATTCAGGAAAAAAAACATAGTGTGTGTGGAGTTTGACTTTTTGGACAGAGGGTTGACTAAGGTCATATATTTAATTCTGCAAATGGCGAATGTCAAATGTAATATTACTCTTTGTAGGCGATACCATCTGCAATTTCATCATGATTGCCTTAGGTGTAGCCTATATATACTATTACTATGAGGACGTAAGGAGATATGCCCCCCCTGCTTCCTCCCCTAGACATGCACGCATGGACCTATTCAGTCCCATTCACCCAATCACTTACTATTCCTATCTGCCTCCTCTCCCGTCGGCGACTATGTTGTCCGCCATATCTATGCCGACCATCCCTCCTTGTGTCCTAGTAATGTGATCAAAAGGAATAGGAAATGGCCATATGCTTGACTGATATATGTACGTTATGATTAGCTTCACAGTAGGTGCTGTTTTTGTATTTACGCTATCAGGCAAAAGGGGGATCTTTGAACCTTGCCCTGCCAGTTTCAATTCTTTGTAAGAGCGCATTGCATTTGTAATTTCAGATGTAATGGAATTTCTAAGATTAGAGTCGTGATAATGTACTGACAGGCGAATGTTTACCGTAGCCATGTCTGTTTTGTTCTTGTATTTCCATCCATCTCCCTTTCAACAGAGTATGCGCCATGGGTTAACCATGTAGAACACAGTTACAATAAGGTAAATAATGTGATCCCCTTAAACCTTCTGTTCCTTGTTATCAACATTGAGTTTCCATTGCCTATATAAGAATTCAACCAAATTAGTCGTCATGAAATGAAATGGTACATTGACAAAAATGGCTATTCCAATAAGTATTCGTTTCTCTCCTTTTTTTGCATTTGTATACATACCTTGATTTAATTCTAGTCCTAAAATATTTCCATATCTCTTAGTCTGCAACAGCAATAGATATCAGATATGCTTCTTTAATAGATATCAATTATCCGCCTATTAATTTTGCGAAGAGAGGTAGCGGCGACAGTAACATATAGATAGCTACTTGCAGATGGCTGAGTGCCCCAGGCCTCAGTGACAGAGATTACCTTATCAATAGATTAACATTCCTCCAGCAATACCCAGCCACCCTCCAAGCTCATTTAAATAACCAATTAAGATTCCCTCCACATCCTCTCAATTCCTTCCCTCCCTTTCCGGCCAAGCAAACCCTCGAGCCATACACATCTTAAATTCTTCAGAAAATAAATTATGAGTGCCTGGGATGCCCCCAAAAGTCAGATGCGCGACGTCTAAAACCCTCATTTCCCGTCATTAAGTATTCAATACTATAACTCAGAGGCGTAGTTGGCGCTGCTTTTTTTCTTTCGTGAAACACTTGACCAACTTTGTAATAATATTTAGGAAGCAATAATTCTCGGATGGCAAAGGGATTTTAGTCTAATTCATATTACAGAGTCTGCCTTCAAATCCCGTAATATTATTAACTATCTCTTAAGCTTGTCCTATTTTCTTTCATCCTCATTTGATGATTATGTGTGCAATGTTCATTTGAGAATTTTACCATCTGAGGAAGGAAGGAAAACCAATACTCCAATAGAGATTGGTTGTCATGTGGTAAATATAGAATAGAGGTATATTATTACCTCCCTAAAACGTATAATGTTTAATTGGTTGGTTATTTAGTTAGTTATAACTTAAATCCTGGTACACTTTTAACTTAAAACACACTCAGCGATACTTCTTGTTATGATGTAATATGGTCTGTAGATCAAAAGGAGAACTGATAAACATGCTCTTAATTAGTCAACGTATGAAGAAGTTAAAGGTCCTGAGATACAGGAAGTTCATTTATCACTTCAACAGGCAAAAGTTGATTCTCTAACTGATGAGTGAGCAATTGAATTGTAATTAATTCTATCTAACTTGTTGACTGTCATAGGCATGGGATTCATATTTTATAAGAAAAAGGGTTCTTTTTTCGAAAGACAAAGGATATTTTCCTTTTCGATAGACTTTTGTTGGTTAATGTCTACTTAGGTTGAACACTGCCCGAAAGAAAGATATTCTACAGATGGAAGATGTTGATATACATTTGTTTGAAATTGATTATTACATCTGTGCAACTGTATCCTATTTGTTTTCATGGGACAAAGATTACCAATTGATTCCATGAGTTCCCAATCCTACAGGGAATTACTCATTATAAGAGAGTCACTCACAGTATATAAGGAAGGCGTTTGCTCACCATTGCAGATAAATTGGCCCACTAGATGGTATTTGCTCAGCGGGTCCAGAACTGCTCACTTGGAGAGAAGCTGCTCAGTCTGAAGTGGGAGCAGCTCCGAGCAGCTCTGAGCAGCTCGCCCAGGCTGGGCACGACTCGGGAGAAGAGCTGAATGTGAAGAGGCTTGATGTAGGACTAAGATTCGACCAGCTTTCCAGGCCGAGTCAAGTAGTTTGTCAGGGAGAGTGGGGCTGGCGTGGGCGGGGGAGTGGACATTGGGAGGGGAGATAAGAGTAAGGGAAGTGGAAGGAGGGGAGGAGAGGATCTAAAAGGAAGGAGGGAGAGGAGATGGAGGAGGGAGGGCAGATAAGGGCAAGAGGAAGCAATAGATGGGAGGAAAGGAAAACGAGATCTAAAGGAAAAGGAGGAGAAGGGATTAGGAAAGGAAGGGAGATAAGAGCAAGAGGTACAGAGGAAGCATAAGAAGGAGAGGAGAAGATAATGAGTTGATCTCAAGGGATAGGAGGGGGAGAGAAGAAAAGGGAGAGGAAATAGGGGCGAGAGGAGGAGAGGAAGCGTATTAAAGGG
This sequence comes from Lepidonotus clava, assembly GCA_936440205.1. NCBI lineage: Eukaryota > Metazoa > Annelida > Polychaeta > Phyllodocida > Polynoidae > Lepidonotus > Lepidonotus clava. The sequence goes on along the minus strand of OW387142.1, from coordinate 9,617,706 downwards.
GAGGATGAGATCTGAAGAAAAGGAAGGACGAGATGCAAATGGAGGGGGAGACACGGGAAAGAGGTACAGAGGACGCGGAAGAAGGAGAGGAGGAAATCTAAAGAGAGACGAGGGGTAGAGAGGGAGGGGAGATATGTGCAAGAGATGCAGAGGAAGGGAAAGGACGAGAGAGGAGGAGATCAAAAAGGAAAAGAGGGAATTGGGAGTGATGGGGAAGGGAAGACAGATAAGCGCAATGAAGAGGCAGAGGAAGAGAGGAGAACTTAGGGGAAAGGGGGGGTGGGGAAGAAATGAAATGCTGAAAAGTTGGGTAAATGAAGAAGGCAGTGTAGAGGCGTATTGGGATCTAATATATGGAGATAAGAAGAGGAAGTTGAAGCCCCAGGCCAGGATTGGAGAAGGAACGCGGGCGGAAGGTATAGGTTGAGGGGTGCGGAACGAAAGGAGGCATTCTCCTCCAGGATGAAAAGGAGGGGTGGATATTAACATATACAAAAAGCCACTGGAAAGTTTAAATCCATTGGATTATAAATAAAAAGCTGATTACAGAGAGCATGGAGGCTTACGATACGTTAGGAGGTAAGGGGGCTGTAGTAGGTATGGTTAGGAGAGCGGGGTCGGGAGGGTCGGGGGACGGAGATAGGTGTGGATTAGAAGAAGGGTTACAGAGGCGGAGATAGAGGAAGTAAGCCAACGGAACCAGCAGCGATAAGAAAGAAGATAGGGGAGGCGGATAACGAAAAGAGCGATAGCCCCCACTCAGATACCCTGACGTGAATCCACGTCGAAACCCCATGCAAGCCTGATGCGTCCGAACTCAGAAAACCCTGACCAAAATGAAATTGACTTGAGGCTGGGGCCCAGCCCGTCTCTTACCAGGGGGACGTGTTCGGTCGTGTTTGTCGGCGAGTTAGTATGCAAACTGGACCCCGGGCCGTCTGATCTGCTCACCGACCGGGCCCTAACCGGCGGCAGAGCAGCTCACGGCCAGGGGTGATAGGCCTGGCGGGGAGGGGGACTGAGAGAGGGAAGGGAGTGAAGGTTTTTTTACACTTCACGATTTAATTTTTATTGGAATAAAAGTTGTTTACATTGATGTTACATATCATTAGAATGGGTTTTTGATTCTCTTTCTAATGATATGTAGGACTCATGGCTCCGTGTCATATATTGGGCGGGGGTAGGGGGTAAAAGCTATATTACATAATACATTTTTTTATCATTCATCCCATCATCACTTTACATAGATCAAGTTCGTCCGATAGAATTATACAGTTAATAAAAACAAAAAGACATTAATGAAAAATAAGGAATTCTGATGCATGCATTTTAAAACAGGATAAAACGTTTTTACTTGCGATGTAATATTTCGTCAATGAGAAAACTTGTTTAAACTTGTTTATAATCATGTCACATATCATTAGAACAGGATTTTGATTCTCTTTCAAACGATATGTAGAATGCGTGGTCCCTTGTCATATTATTAGAAAAAAAAGTATTGAAAAACTCCCGAATCAGCGGCAGTCAGAATAGTCTAGTGTAATGCCCTCTTTCTACCAACCGATTTAACCACAGATTATTTGGTAATTTATTACCTTTATTAGTATCATAACAAAAGATTATATATCTTACATACCATTTGAAAGAGAATTAAAAACGCTTTCTAATGGTATATAAAATGTTCATTATTAACTGATATTCCAGCCGCCAATTTTAGAAATTGGTAGCCAATCGGCTGGTGGAAACAGGGCTTGAAACGTTTTTAATTGCAATGTCATATATCGTCAATGAAAATAAAACTTCATAGAACAAAACTTACATATAACTAGAACGGGCTTTTAATTCTGTTTCAAACGATAAGTAGAACTTATGGTCCGTTGTAATATTATTCAGGGAATTTCTTTTGCAAAATATCCCGAATCGCCAGCAGTCAGAATCGCCTAGTGTAACCCAGGCTTAACTCACGGTGGGCGCGGGGACTGGGGTGTGTCCCCGCCGTCAGATCGGGGCGGGTGACCGGGGGTGGTGATGAGATCCAGGTGCCACCTCCAGGGTGTTTACTATGCCCTCCAAGTGTACCCTGTACCTAGAGGGCTTCTGAAGGTGCAACATTCGCCGTATTACGGTATCCCAGAATCCTTTGCACATGGTGCAGCTTCTGGTACCATTTTTCTATCATTTAAGTTATGTTCAAACCACCATTACAAACAAGTTATGCAGAATAATTAATATTCCCTTCAATATGATAAAGTAGATGGGATAAACTTTCAATTTCTGCCATTTCAGTGACTTAAATATAAATATTTTATGTCAAAACAAGCTATTTCTTCACAATAGCTATAGATTTGATAAGAAATCAATCCAGCGAAGCCAGACCTACAATATCTGTCAAAATGCAAGAAATTAAAAATAATAATTCTACAGAACTTTTTAATAGCCACAGTGATAGAAGAGTTTTCAATCTTGACATATCATAATTTTTCAGATTTTTTCTTTGGACAAATATAGAGTTATGAATTTTTAAAGTTACCGGAAACTGCTTCATGAGATCGCAGGATTGGGACTGTAATACGGAGAATACTCGTATCGTTTACAATGTGTTAACTACTGTTTTATTGGTTTACCGTTTACAGGTTGAACAGTACATGGTGTCAGTGTACCTACAGCTGTAATGTAATAACCAAATAGAAATCTTGGGCATCAGCATCTCAGACTAAATACGTTTGACTGTACTGGCAAAGCTCAATGATTTCTAGGGTTTATCGCCATTAATTTTATCATCGTGAGCATAGAACCAGAAATTAGACGTGCAATATCTGCAAATCTGTCAATTGGTAAAAGGCAAGAAATCATAATGTTTTATTAGTACTTAGGGATATAGGATAATATAATTCTTGTTCAACTCTAGGAGACAATGATGGTTTATATTGTAATTTTGTCCAACCATTGTCCAACCTTTGGGTACATCCAATGTGGGATTGACTGCTTATTGTGCATGTGATACTCCTTTCCTCTCTTCTCTCTAGGTAGATCCATCAATCAATCCTAAAACATTGCCTAGATTCATGTAACCTGACCTTTGTATGCTTTGTGAATTGCACTCACACCTGACACCGATTGCAGTCACAGTTGATAAATTTGCAGATACCTGTACCCACAGTATCATTGACTTTCACTTGTAAATGAGCAGCTCAGACCGCCGTCCCAGAGGCCTAAAGGTTGTATATCATTATCCGATTTTACTCCCAAATGAAAATGACAAGAAGGATAAGCTGTGATTATAGCCGTGTTTTATACCATTCGAAAGGATTTTGAACTCTCTTTCCAACAATATGTATCATGAATTGTTTTGTATAATATTTGTAATGAACAATTTAAATAGAAATATCCTAATTGTTATCAGTCAAAATCGCCTAGTTGAATACAGGCTTAAATCTGTACATCGAGGCCGGTATCGCCCTTAAAGGAGACCCAGGGCCGGCTGTATTGTACGGCAGGAGCTATGTTTATGGCGGTAGGGTGGGACAGGGTGAATCGGCCAATTCACTTAGCAGTAGGCCCGGGCTACTGGGCAAGTGACTCCCCGAGGAACCCCTACCCCCGACCCGACGTATTCCTGAGGACCCTGGTCACAGAAAGATGGCTGTGTTCTCCAGGCTACTCCCTCTTCCAGGGCTCTATAAATATTGCCGCGGCCGGACTGGAGGGAGGAGCTGAGGCCAGGCTTTGAAGTGAGCACGCTGCTGACGCTCCCTGACGCTCCCTGCACCCAATCTCCCCTGAGGAGGGGGGGCTCCCCTTCTCATTGCCAGGATGTGTGTGTTGAGGTTTTGAAAACAGACCTATTTTGAAGGACAATGCAAGTTGTAAAAATTACCCATAATAAAGGAATATTGCTAATATATTTCATACCTTTTTTGTTTATTTAATGCAAATATATCTAAATATTCATTAAACCATATTAATACCTATCTATTTTTATCTAATTCCCCCTATTTACATAGAAAGTGTTCAGTTTTAGCACTTTTTTTATATTAATATGTATAATTCCTTTTTAATTACTAACTCATATTGAGGGAGAAGGCAAATTTCACACCCATTTTGAGTGAAATTTTCTCACTCATTCCACTCACTTGAGACTGAGAAAGTACCCCTCTTTCACTGTTGGACACACACATCCAGGCAGGTTTGAGACCAAGTCGCCCACCCCCCCTGCACCCAATCGCAGCGCTCCACTCCAACCAGTTCACCCCACCTATCCCCCAGCCCACACCACGCACCCATCCGCCCGAGTCTTCCCTGAAGAACACTTTTGCAAAATTAGAACCAATTGTGCCGGACTTCGTGGCCGACCGGGGACTCGTGCTGTGCATGTGTCCATTAAGACGCATTCACCAGGGGGTGCTGTTGTAGGGGGGGGGGGTTGAGAGGGAGGGTAGAGCTGGGGCTTGTACAGAGAAGAGACGTTTTACTTGTCTTTTGTTGACATTTTTTGGGCAGGTGTGGCGAGGGAAAGGCTATTTTAGAGGAGGTAGAGTATTAGAGGAGGTCCTAAGGACTAGAGTAGATATCATGTATGATAGAATATTTTAAGAGAGGACGAGAAACGAAGGGAAGGAGCATTGGTTAAAAAGATCAAGGCTTTTGCTGAACATAAAAGGAGGAATAAGACAGCAGATGAGATGAGTTATATAGGTGAAAGAGAAAGGAACATCCAGAGGACAATGAGATAGCATGAACCTATAACAGGAACAGGTAGTTCAAAAGTTACAGAGGGTGTGCCCAGCCAATCGGTGACAAAAAGGAGACATTCTGCGATGATCTGATAGCTTTCTGTAATATCATAACATTCTGTGTTTGATAACAATGTGCAAAGTCACATCCTTGACTGGATGGAGTGGCAGAAAGGATAGAATAGGAAAATAATGAAAAACGGAGACACAGTGTCTCTCATACCTTTACATACCTCCTCTAATCCTTTTGTCCCTTCAATTTGTAAACTATTAAAAACTGTATTGTACCTGATTATATAACGTTGATTGACATGAAAAGTTGTGATAAAAGTTAATGTCTTATTTGTGATATAACTCAGTGTATAGTTCTGGAAAGCAGCGCTAAGCGTTGAGAATTGTCTAACTGATTTGAGAAATGAAAGAAAAAAAAAGAAAAAAAAAATGGGAGATAAGCTGTGTCTATATAGGAGCAGGTCCTGAGGCAGGTAGGCGGTCATGTCTGTGGGGATCGGGCCGCGGTAATTCTGTGTTTTTGTCAAATTGGCCGATGGAATTGGCGGGTGTGTGTGCTGGGCCGTGCAGCCGCCGACCTGACGGGGATAGGGATTGGGAGGTGACCGGGAGCAGGGCCCGGGAGACCCGCCCCCCTGATCCCGGCCACCACGGGCTCAGGGGTAGGGGTAGGGGAGGTATGTTAAGGTATGAGAGACAGGGAGAAAGAGGTATATGTGAGGTAGAGAAAGGTGCGTTTTGGTATGAGAGGTAGGGAACAATAGATAGACATTAGGTAGGGAAATGTATGTTTTGGTGTGTGGGGCACTGCATATTAGGATGTGTCGGTATGAAGAGTAATGAGAAAAGTATGAATGTGATGAAGGGGATGATCCTGGCTTCCACGGGATCAAAGTTTGTGGTAGGGGAGGTATGGATAGGTATGAGAGACAGGGAGAAAGGCATGTGTAGGGCAGAGAAAGGTTAGAAAGAGACTGAAGAATAGGGGACCGAGCCAAGGGTAAGACATAGCAGAACGTTTTAATAGCATCAAAGAACGCCACAGAACGTCACAGAATGTGACAGGTGCATTGCAGCTTAGCTGGAGAAGACGTGTATAGGTTTCACAGAAAGGAAGAGACAAAAAAGAGGTACTGGAGGCGTATTTGGATATGTAGGATGGTAAAAAAGAGGGGTATGGTTGAGTCTATGCTATGAGAAAGGTTGGCACGGTTATGTGGGGCAGAGATGAACGTGTGATATGGAAGGGTCATGGAAGAAGATGCAAATGTGAGGTAGAGAAAGGTATCCTTGGATGTGTAGGGCATTGAGGAACAGATGAATGTGCGGTAGGGGAAGTATGTATGGGCAGTGAGGAACAGTTAAACATGAGGTCGAGGAAGGTATATTTGTGTATGGTAGCAGTGAGGAAAAGGGGAGCTGTAAGAAAGGGAAGGCAGGTATGTCTGTCTATAGAGAGGGGTAAGGAAGAAGAGACTGGAAAGGGACAGTGGGAGGGGAGGGAAAGCAAGATGGGAGGGGAGGGAATACTTGCGAGGAAATGAGTGGAGAAGGGGAAAGGGGGGAGTGGACTGAATGGTTGGAGGATGTGAAGAAACGTGAGAGGATGACAAGGGGAACGTTACATTTGTACTAAAGGAGCAGTGAGCTCAGATTGAGAGACAGTGCATAGGGTTTGTCAGGGAAGTAATAAGACCAACATGGTTGAGAAGTGGCAATGTTATATTAGCTTACATTGGTACCCAGAGAGTGGTGAACTGAGATAGAAAGAGAGAGGGGGGGCAGTAGTAGGAGCAGCCGGCATGTCGGGCCGGCCGCTGTGTCGGACCGAGGTCCTGAGGGCCATGTTGACTCGTGCATTCATCAGGGCTGACAGTACACAGGCCCTTATCCCCGCTACACTGACCCCCGTCAGCCGCCATCACAAAACACCCCGTCACCCGTCAACCCTCAACACGGGCTGCACCGTCCGGCTGACAAACTCCTCCTGTAACTCCACCCCCTTCAATAGCCAACCGACAAAACCCCTCCTCTAACCCCACCCCCTTCAATAACCAGCCGAAAAACTTCTACTGTTACCCCACCCCTTCAATGACCAGTTGACAAACTCCTCCTCTAACCCTATCCCTTTCAATAATCAACCGAATAACTCCTTCTGTAAACCTATCCCCTTCAATAACCAACTAACAAACTCCTCCTGTAACCCCACCCCCATCAATAGCCAACCGACAAAACCCCTCCTCTAACCCCACCCCCTTCAATAACCAGCCAAAAAACTTCTACTGTAACCCCACCCCTTCAATGACCAGTTCACAAACTCCTCCTCTAACCCTATCCCTTTCAATAATCAACCGAAAAACTCCTTCTTTAAACCTATCCCCTTCAATAACCAACTAACAAACTCCTCCTGTAACCCCACCCCCATCAATAACCAACCGACAAACTTTTCCTATAACCTCAGCCCCTTCAATAACCAACCGACCAACTCCACCTGTAGCCCCACTCCCTTCAATAACCAGTCAACAAACTCCTCCTGTAGCCCCACCCCCTTCAATAAGCAACCGACCAACTCCTCCTCCAACCCCACCTCCTTCAATAAACAGCCAACAAACTCCTCCTGTAATCCCACTCCTGTCAATAACCAGCCAAAAACTCCTTCTATAACTCCACCCTCTTCAATAACCAACCGATAAATGCCTCCTCCAAGCCCTTCCCCTTCAATAACCTACTGACAAAGTTTTCCTGGATCCCCACCCCCTTCAATAAACAGCCAAAAACTCCTTCTATAACTCCACCCCTTTCAATAACCAACCAACAAACTCCTTCTATAGCCCCACCCGTTTTAATAACCAAAGGACAAACTCTTCCTGTCCCCCCACCCCTTCTATAACCAACTGATAGACCCCTTCTGTAATTCCACCCCTTCAATAACCAACTGACAAACTCCTACTGTAGCCCCACCCCCTTCAATAACCAACAATCCAACTCCTGCTGTAACACTGCCCCCTTCAATAACCAGCTGACAAATTCCTTCTGTAACCACACCCCCTTCAATAACCAACCGACAAACTCCTGTTGTAGCCCCACCCCCTACAATAACCGACCAACAAACTCCTCCTGTAACCCCACCCCCTTCAATAACTAACAGAAAAACTCCTTCTGTAGCCCCACCCCCTTCAATAACCAACTGACAAACTCCTCTAACCCCACCCCTTTCAATAACTGACCAACAAACTCCTTCTGTAACCCCATCCCCCTCAATAACCAGCCAACAAACTCCTCCCATATCCCCACCTCCTTCAATAACCAACTGAGAAACTCCTCCTGTAACTCCACCTCTTCCAATAATCAAGTGACAAACTCGTCCTGTAACCCTGCCCACTTCAATAACCAACTAACAAACTCCTCCTCTAACCCCACCTCTTCAATAACCAACTGACAAATTCCTCCTATATCCCCATCCCCTTCAATAACCAACCAACAAACTCCTTCTGTAACCCCACCCCCTTAAATGACCAACTGACAAACTCCTCCTCTAACCCCACCGCTAGATGTTTATCAACCACAAAGTTCCTCCTGTATATCCACCCCCCTCAATAAACAACTGAGAATCTCCTTCTGTAACCCCACCCCCTTAAATGACCAACTGACAAACTCCACCTCTTTCCCTACTCCTAGTTGTTTATCAACCAAAAAGTTCCTCCTGTAAATCCACCCCCCTCAGATGAGGTACAGCTAAATGATTTGCTGGTTTTGATCCCCTGCCCTGTCACCTTCATCTCACAGATTCGATCACCAAAGACAGATTTCGTCCCAACTGTTTTTTCTCCGGGAAAATGACCCTGGCTGCCGGTACGGCGTAATGCACCAAACACTCACTCACTCACTCCTACCCCCTTCAATAACCAACCGACTAACTTTTCCTGTAACCCCACCCCCTTCAATAACCAACCGACCAACTCTTTCTGTAACCCCAACTCCCTCACTTTCCCACCAACAAACTACTCCTATAACCCCTCCCCCTTCAGTAACCAACTGACAAACTCTTCCTTTAAACCCTCCCCCCTCAAACCCACCGACAAACTCCACCTATAACCCCACCTCCCCCATCCCTCCCCTTGTATCTCCCCATCTCCCATTGAAGCTTAAAATGTCACACCACACCCAAGGCATTGATTGACCACTTGCATGTGGAACCATCGTCCTGGGGCTCAGCCGCTGGGTCGGGAACATCCCCAGTTCCTATAGGGGAAAAAGTCTTGGCGTTGGAAGGCGCGAATCCTTGGCTGCGTGCATTATTTAGTGGCCGTATCTATAGTGTGTGTAGATGGGACGCGGGCTGGAGGTGCGAGGCTCTGCGTGCCATGCAGCCACAAGCAGATGGACTTTCATTAATTTAAAAGCACATCAGAGGGGTGAGGGCCAGCTGGAGAGGACCCAGCCCCTGGCCGTCCACTCGCCGCCTGTAGTGCCACTATGTAGCGTGAAACGCTCTGTTAACCCACAGAAAAAGCCGCCAAAGCCGATTCACCTGGTAGAAAAACATTGCAGCAGTGTGGCGTATGTTTATCATCGCACTTAATGGCAATGGTCTATACGCGCAATTCCAGTCCTATTTTAATGGGAATTTGATGGTTTATTGCAGGTGGTTTCTCAATACAAGATCGGATTTATGCTATTTACACATTAGACATTCAACGATGACATTATATATTTTGCCGGCTCTGCTCAAACATCAGTATATCGATGACTGTAATTACCCTTTTTAAATCTTATAAATCAATTGCCACCCATACAATTTGATGTAAACTGAAAATAGTTACAGGTTATAAATAGTAACCTTCCAGGAAAATCATAATACCTAAGACGTGGACTGAACCAATTTCCCCAAGCTGTTGGAAGCTCTGTATTTAGGTGCTTTTAAAAGTGAACATATCAGAGTACCCAGCTTGAAGCGGGATTTTTATATGATTATCACCCTTTTTCATCTCATCATCCGTTAATCCGTCCCTCCTCCCGTTGCATCCATCCCATATTAGTGTCACAGAGGACCCTCAAATACGTTTAATGTAAAGATAGCCCACTGTGTCTCAGGGCCCCTTGAATTTCCTATGTATAACCATGAAAGATTCACTGTTAAATTGAGGCTGTTCTCCAGAATGCCTTTTGAGAATACATATGTACGTGTGATTATGTGTGAACATACACAGAGACATGTGTGAACATACACAGAGACATGTGTACATGTATCTATAAAAGACGTCCAAGATAAACAACTAGATTTTGAAGATCATTATACCTCATCACATTGAAGTGTAATCGTTACAATACTCCTAGCCAGAGCCACAAGCCTGGGTTCTATCCTTGGCGCTGCCTGTTAGATAACCTTACCTTGTCGTCGTTTGCACCCCCCATAGACTCGGTCATGACAAACTCATGTGGTCAAAAACTGGAGTTGGTCTCGATATAGCTGAAACATTGCTGAGTAGACCTTAAACTCCAACACATCTTCATCATTACCAGAGCCACAATTCAAGGTTAATAAACTGTTCCGTGAATGTTATAAAGATAACAGAAATAGAAGGCAAATTACTTTTGTGATTTATTTTATGCTATTTATCACCAAACACTGCTCCAGAACCAAACACATATCTCCTCCAGGGCGGTGGGCGGGGGTGTGAGGTGGTTAGGACCTGGAGATGCGCCCCGTATCCCTCCTGATCCTCCTCTGATCTGGCTTTCTGCATGTGAGAAATCTAATTACGTTGTAAGTCTGCCGACCTTAAGATGTCGTCGGAGGTTCGACACGTTACCTACACCGCCGTAGTGAAGTCTTAATAAGCCTGGAAGAGACACGCCCCTTTGTCCGATACAGAGATAGGCCTTAGGATTCTGGTATCAAGACTAAGGTGAATTATTTGTGTTTACTGTGGTTCAAGTTGTATTAAAAGCATGCCACATTTCATCAAAATACAATCTTATTTTTATGTTGATGCCAATGTGGTTTTGGAATGTTAGGATCATTGCATAGTGAACTATTGCAATATTTCATTTTAATCCGATAAATCTCTACCAAGGGTTCATTGGTATGCATCTGCATGTTTTTTAATACACTTTCTTTTTTTCCTTTTTAAAATCCTGTTAACTCTCTGTGCTTACTAGTGAGATAAGCTAAAGACTACTCACTCTAAGCACCAGCCTTTGTAGTATTTACTGAAGATATAGAAGGATGGGAATTAAAAGCGGACTCCAATGAATCCCATACGTTTCATAATTATAATATCTATGATACATTACAGGAGGTCTGTCATTGATATGTCTCTGTCAGTGTTAATACTGCAGTTGAAAGGCGGAGTGAAGGCGCCCTTTCAAGGTGGGTAATCATATACAATATGCCCCGTGGGGGAGTAAAGCCGTGTTTCCACCAGCCGATTTTACTACCGATTTGTTGGTAATTTATTACTTTTAACTGATAATATGGCAAAGGATCATATATCTTACATACCATTTGAAAAAGAATTTTAAAATCCTTTCTTATGATATATATAACATGTTCGTGATTACCCAATATTCCCACTCCTGATTTTTGAAATTGGTAGTAAAATCGGCTGGTGGAATCGGGGCTTACGCGTGGAGGGGGGGCATTCATATATACGGGTGGCGTAAACATGCGCGGAGTACCTGTGTATATGAATGCACTACCCGACCTTTATAGTGCTCCTGAATTACCTTTATGACTTTATACATGCGCATTTACTGCACACGGAGTAATCGAGCATTGATATGCCACTCAGAAGGCCGCTTTGAACTGTGCCGACGGCGGGGGATGGCACTGTGTGAAGCCACTATACTGTATTCAGACAGAAAGGGTCATAGGCCTGTGTGTGGGATGGGGGGAGGGGTATGGGAGATATGACAACCTTTATAATGCAGGATCAACTGGCGTGTTATTTAAGGTTATTGTTGTTGCGTTTTAAATGTGGGTTCCATGTCCCTAAAAAGGTTTGTATCTTTAAAGTAACCGAAAACCTTTTCATCTAGAGATTAGCCTTGGAAGTAAGTCAGCTCTTAGTCTTAAAAAGCACACACACATACACATGTATAGGAATCAATGATATACCTGCAACCTAAAAATATGTGTTTTAGTATGCAATTATTTTCAGTATTCCCATAATGTATGTTGTTACCTCAAGTATGTAGGTGGCTCATTTAAAGAATGCACCTGTCGGCATTGAAAACTGTTAACGTTTTTTTAGAAGTTATGATTACCAAAATTTGGTAATCATAACTTCTAAAATTCATTGTCGCGCAATGATTTAATCATTGCGTGACAATGATTAAACACATCCTATGAACACGCCTTTAGTCATGGTTGTCAATTGTCCCTAACACTGAATCCCATTCGTGCTAGCATACATAAAAATGAACCCTTAAATCTATTGGTATATATCGTGTACCATAGATAAACCCCAAGAAAAAGCAGTCAGTTGTGCAAAGAAAATAATTATTTTATGTTTTCAATGGCAAAAAAAGTCCGCTGTGATTACTACAGAGGGAAACTTATAATGGGCTCAGCGAAATAGCAATAGGAACAAACGTATCCTCATTATTGCCTTCCCGCACCTTTTTATCACAGCACCTATCAAAGGGATCTTCTATCCATCAATTCTAATGTACCTAGCACTTGAAGGACGTAACGGTCCTTTTCACACGTTCCTAAGGCGAGAATGGGAGAAGAGGGTCATTCCAGGACGAGTAATTGGGAGGAAGGAAGACACCCATAACTACAAGGACAGATAAGATCACAGAAAATCTCCGCCATTTCTTCTCGGTGGCGATTCCTCCTTGAGGAGAATCCGGGTTTGCATGTGGCCGCTTCATGCCTTGGACGTAATCAGACGTGGAGAAGTCATGGCTGGGGAACATGACTGTGGGAGTAGGGAGGATGGGGAGAGGTCTCTAAAGGGTGGTTCGCATGTGAGGAGAGTAGGGGTGTACGCCACAAGTACCGCACGTATCTGCCATCAAGAGGGACGGGCGGGACTAAGGATAGGAAGCGGCCGGGTAATTCAGGACCCTGTGAGCGTCAGATTCAGCCTCCATACACCTTACATAATGGTTATTGACTGCTCCAGGGGTAAGCTTAAGGAAGGTGGGGGAGGAGAGGACAGGGGGACGGAGTGCAAAAGGCACGGCGGGGTCCTTTGATAAGGCCCAATTGCTAACGGTGTCAAAATAGCGCATTGGTCGGCGGTAAGTAGTACATATAGGGAGGCGTGCGCGGCAGGCGAGGAGTCCTATAGAGGCCTTACCTGATCACCTTATTGCGTGTCTGCAGCGTAGCCCCCGCTACCCCAATCGAACTCCCCCCAACCTCATAAACCCCCTCCTAACACCCCTTCTACTAGCCCCATGTTGGCCCATACAGCCTTGCCATCAATCCGCCAAAAAAAAAAAAAACATTATGAGAGGGTTATATAACAAGTGAATCATAGTCCCCCATAAAAGGCGCAGGTGAATATATCTACGCTGCCTGAGCCATTATGTTACTATAGACATGGCCACTCAAGCATGGCGTGTTGCTACAATCCTAAATTAGATCTAAAAGTCAGTGTAGTGTTGGTGTGGTGCCTGTACACTGAGTTATGAATTGCGTAAATTGCCCCACTAAGACACGTGGAGAGTTATCAATAAAAACATGTACTTTGTTTTGCAAATTCCAGCCACACGCAATAGTAGTGTAGTGCTAGCGTGTATGGGGTGTAATACACAAAAAGAAACTTTCCAAAACGCAGTGCTGTGGTTATGTAGGTATTGTGACTGAATAAAACCTGCTGTCTAAGCAAAATCAAAGATTAAAGCAGAAGTCATTGTAAAACCCTCACCAATATTGTAAGTTAAAGATTTTAACTATTTGGGCGCCCCTCCCCCTCCCCCACACCACCACCTTTTTAGGTCAAATTCCGTACTTGGACCCAAACTGGCAACGTGTTTTCACACACAATCGTCTGACAAAAGTTCCAATTTTCCTTTGACTTCAGTTTTCAAAGACATATCCCCCATATGTCCTGATATTCATGCATAGGCTGACAATGTCGCATGGCTATGCTTTAACACACCACACTGTCATCTATCCGTCTGTTCTCCATGATATGCCTGTCACCTAGAAAAAGGCGTTTTTTTTGTAATTGCACGCTACTTTGTGACAGTGACAAAGAGGTCAGGAGAACCGACAGTCGTACATTAGTGTACCTGTTTTACACAGGAGTTTATTCCAGACAACCAAGGGGGATTTTTCTATCTGTTTCTTTCACGATTTGATGCAGTATGGTTCTTGTATACACGAAATATTGTCTGATTGTTGTATCAAAAACAGGGGGAGTCCACAACAAAGTATTATATTTTGTGTGGTCCTGAAGAGGGGGTGACCTTCAGATCTAGAAAGACTTGCGAACCCAGACATACGACCAAAATAGAGGATCTAGAATAGATGTGGCACCATCACCTTGTACATACACATTCCGATCTGGCTACATCACAAGACTTCTTAACAACTGTACATCTGTCCTCAGACTTCCTTAGTCCCGAGTACTGTCATACCTCCCACCAAGGTTGATTCTTAAAGTTAAGAGTTGCACTTCGATTTACTTGATTGACACCATACATACAAGTACAGAGTTCAAGTGCAAGGTATCTATGTATATCGAGCCATGTACAGTGTAATCAACTGTTGTCGCGATAGATAACAAATGTATTAGTATTTGGGCAGCTTAGATTCGCAGAGCTATTATGTTTTGAATTTGCTGTTCACAACTGGTATTACCTATTATCCTATAAACAAGTCAACGTTATTCCTTTTGCAATGAACTGAAAAACAGAGGTAACTCTGATGCTTCTTACTTAATAAAATGTGTGTACAAAAATTAAAATACTCATATAATATCCCAAAATGTTCCATCTCATCCCAATAAATTCCGCAAATGCATCACACGTTTGCAGCTTCTTCAAAACCCTCTATCAGTACAGATTGGCCAGTCTGATCACCACTTCACTTCCCTTTTTTAAGAAGCACTTATGAATCTAATGACTCAGTTAACACAAGGAGTCCCTTAATCGGGTGTCGACGCAAACAGCAGAGATAATTCAGGCCCTGGGGTGGTGAGTTTTCACTTTCCTCTCCGCAGCTCCTTCATTTTGCCTCCTTTTGTAGTCGGAAACCATGTTAGTGTAACACATTATCGGCGACTGGCGGCAGGTCGATTTTTATGGATCTTTTGCGTTTCATCCAAGATGCAGTGTTGGTGTTTTTACACTCAACAAAGCATTCACTGGGCCCTAAATGTAACGGCTAGTGTCTGTCATTGAAGGCTCGATGAATACAGGTGGTTTGCTTGGAATAGTTTTTCAAAAACTGAAAATATTTAACCATTGCTTGAATTCAAAGAACTAATGAATAAGTTAAGGCATGAATGAAGAGTTTGAAGTCATTTTGTCTGCGTCTATGGTTATTTGGTCAACTCAGCAAATATACGGAAGCGTGAATCTTCGTTGCTTAAGAATAGGGCCATAATCTCACAGAGAACCATCACTTCATATTTCTGCTTCTAGAAGGGACATTGCCATTTGCGGTCAATTTAGAATATGACTGCCCACAGAGGCTTTAAACCCCTCATTCCTATAACGGTTACTCAACGGCCTTTGGTCTAGGCATCCATTAATCAGTAAATATTTATTTTTCAATAAATCATGTCTGTCATTTTTCCCCGCCGTGATCCCCGTTCTTAGGCCCTTTGGGGATTTCTGTCATGCCAACCTGTCAAAGATTTGTGAAGAACAAGTCAATCAGTCAACTTTATTACCCTAATAAGCTGTCATTAAGGCTCCTCAGTCCTTTCTGATACCTCTAGAATCATCCCCCGGCAGAAATTAATGCCTTCCTTTCTGCCCAACAGTACAACACATGCATGGCTTAATTCAGACTTTGCAAATTAATGCCAAAAGTCTCTTCATCACCACCCAGCTTTTAGGGAATCGATTAAAGGAAAGGGAAAAAAATAATTAGACTTTACCATCAAGGCTTTTAACAAATTGCTTTAAACATCTTAATTTAAGGAAGAAACGAAAAGGACCACTTTTCATACACGGATTTCTTAGCTGCAGATAAATGCAATCCATGAAAGAAAATTACCAGGGATTGGGGGAGGTGGGGAAGGTGGGGAAGGTAGGAGAGATGGGAAAGGTGGGGGAGGTAGGAGGGATTGGAGGGGTAGGAGTGGAGGACAGGTAGGAGAGGTTGGAGGGGTAGGACAGGTGGAAGAGGTGGGAGAGAAGAGACAGGGAGGATAGGTAGGTGTGGTAAGAGTGGTAAGAGAGGTGGGACAGGGAGGACAGGCGGGACAGTTGGGACAGGTGGGGTAAGTAGGAGGGTTTGAGGGGTAAAAGAGGGGGGAGATGTAGGAGAGGCGAATGGTTGGAGTGGTGAGATTGGTGGGGGAGGTGGGAAGATTAGAAGAGAGAGGACAAGTAGGGAAGATAAGAGAGGCAGGAGAGATATGGGTGTTAGGAGAGGTAGGGGAGGTAGGGGAGGCGGGGTAGGCAGGAGTGATAGTAGAGGCAGTATAGATACAAGAGGTACAAGAGATACGAGAGGTAGAGGAGGTAGGAGAGTAGAAAGAAGTAGGAGGGCATGAGAGGGAGGAGAGGTAGAGAGGTAGGGGAGGTAGGGAGAGGTAGGGAGAGGTGGAAGAAATAGGGAGAGGTAGGAGAGGTGGGAGAGGTGGGAAAGGCAGGAGACGTGGTAGAGGTACGATGGGTAGGAGAGGTGGGAGAGGCAGTAGGGGCGGATACAGGGGAGATGTAGAAAAGGAGGTAGAAGTTGAAGAGGTGAAAAAGGTATTAGAGGCGGAAGAGGTGGAAAAGGATGGAGAGGTAGAAGTGGTAGGAGGGGTAGGAGGGGTAGGAGAGGTAGGAGGGGTAGTAGAGGTTGGAGGGGTGGAGAGGTAGGACAGGTAGCAAAGGAAAGAGAGGTACTGTAGGTCGGGGAGGTAGTAGAAGTAGTAGAGGTAGGACAGGTAGGAGAGGTGGTAGAGATAGGAGGTGTGGGAGAAGTAGGAGAGGTTGGAGTGGTAGTTGAGGTGGGAGAGGTTGGGAGGTGGGAGAGGTAGCTAGGAGAGGTAGGAGAGATGGGAGAGGGGGGAATGGTAGGACAAGGAAGAGAGGGAGGTGGCAGAGGTGGCAGATGTAGGAGACAGAGGACAGGCAGGACAGTGATGTAGGAGAACAGGAGAGACAGGAGGGGTTGGAGGTTCAGAGCTGGGAGTGGCAGAAAAGGTAGGAGGGGTGGTTACAGATGTAGGGGAGGTAGCAGAGACAAGAGGGGTAGCAGAGGTAGGAGTAGGATAGTCCAATCGTGCAGTTGAGACCTGTGATTACGTGATGTCCTGCCAAGGCCTGACCTCCAGGTAGAAGACAGCCAAGTTCGTGAGAAGCCGATGTAGTTCTATCCACATGGCTGTGGAGAACCTCTGGGAACCACCTGACATTACACCACCTGTTCCAGCTACCCCAGCCCCAACTCCCATATAGCTGCCTTTTAAATCGGATACCACCGACATAAAACACAGAAAAGAGGCGGCATATATATCTGTACGTATATCAAAGGCTTTGCTCGTTGAAAGTGTCCTCTGAAATCAGAGAATGAATTTTATCTATTCTATCAAAGGGTATGCTAGGAGGCAGAGGCATGGTTTAATGGGGGTGCATCATGCTTTCATCCTTTCCCCTTTGCCTGGTAATGTTGATCCATTACGACCTGTTATATGCAGCACCAGTCCATATACATCACATCATACAGTTATACCTGTAATTTCCACTCAGAATGTCGATCCTGCAATATGCCCATATAATTATAAAGTGTTTTTCCTTATAACAGGCAAAGGACGCGACGTAATAGATTTTGATGGCGAAGTTAGTTAATTGACTCTGTGTCTCTCACAAGCACCATCTAGTTGGAGTTCCGAACAGAAAAACGTTGTTCATAGCTAAGAGCAAAATACTTCAAACTGGAAAGCTAGCTAGCGCTGGGAATAATTAAACACTTACGTTTTATTGTGATTTAGCTTATGGCAGGACATATTTTATATCGACTAAAGGATGGAATGCTCGACATTAGTCATTTTGGTGGATGAAATCAATGCGTATTCCCAGGTTCCCAAATATCATATATAGGGAAAAATAAGAGAGACATATAATAATTATGGCGCCGAACATTTTGTAACACGGGCCTTATAAATTTAAATCTCATTGACAAATGAATTGCATGTAAAATGTAAATTTTTAAACAGATTCCTGTAAATGAAAAACAGATTGCAGATTGTTGTGAACGAAAACCCAAAGACACTCAAACAATGCACGAATCCCCAGGCATGAGACCTTTTCAAAGAAATGCCCCATTCGACATTCAAACACGCAGTCTACCATTCTTCTTATTGTAAACATTGTGTAATTTTATTGTTTGGGTTGTACCGCAAAAATATCAGGGTCAATAACTGTGTCACTCTAGTACACGAATGTCACTGAAGTAGTCCATGGTTAAATAAAACAATACTTCGATCCTCCACGTCAACTACAAATGCCATGCATTGGTGTCGTGATACTTTTTACAACCCATAGGCTTTTCTCTAATCCCTACCCAAAAACACCAACCACGTTAACATACCAATACGGGTGCGTCCAGTATAGCACAAAACATTAGACTATAAACCACATTGTTGCTGACCGAAATAGATTTCCTCATGCTAATGTAATGGGGATCCCTCGCCAATCGATATGGGGCCTACTTCTCTCCCGCATTAAAGATTAACCCGCATCGGAACTGAACATGATTTCGTGTTCACAGGTGGCGCTAGTAGTAGCCTCCGGGGGTCCCGACACAAAGATATGGGGTGGAGCATGCAACAGGGATAAAGCCGTATGGGGCTACGGGGTTTAGACATGCTTATTTAAGCAGTTTTAGATACAAAGTGAAAACATGTGCAAGTGGTTGATATGATGCGTTGAATCAATAGAGGTACTCTCAGTCTGAGATATTGATATTAAATTTTGTTACAAAACCAAATTCAAAAGTATGTTTATTCCTTTACAATTAAACGTCTTAAACACTGAGAGCAAAGGGACGTCAGGGTGTGAACCTTTATGATGCCATCACTTTCAATCATGGCGGCCTTTAGAGTAGCATGTTGACCGTAGGGATTTTCAAGACATTTAAAGCTAAAGGCGGGTTTACACAGGCCGTCAGCGTATCCTTATGAAAAATCACTTACGTTAAGCTTAGGTTGATGACTTATCGCAACCCAAAAACTAATTATGTAGGTCATTATCGTGGGTTATCGGTGACAACTGTCATAAGGACTATGGTCATGAAGGGTTTACACAGTCCAATGATATCCTTAGAACAATTCGCTGATACTGGTTATCGTAAGGGTGACCTAAGGCTTACGACAATGAAGGTATCTAATAGATTTGTATATGAATGCGTTCTTTGACATAAGACAAGGGGGTTTACATAGGCCGACAGGTGCTCTTAAGACAAGAAAAATCATTATCCTAAGCTGAATTATACTGTCGTAAGCCTGTTCTCCTAAGGTTTTTCCAAAAAATTTCAAACACGTCTGAAATTTCATTGTCTTAAGCAATTGCTCCCGATAAATTATCGTAAGCCTTACGACAGGCTTAAGACAATGAAATCCTTAGGATAAATTGGGTTTACACAGGCCGATAACGTCATTGGGACTAACGTAAGGCCATCAGGATTAACATAAGGTTATCGGGATTAACGTAAGCCTTATGTCGAGGACCTATCGTAAGGATTTTGACGGCCTGTGTAAACCCCCCTTAACCTTGACTGCAAGAGAAGCTTCGTGCGTTTCGAACCGACAGCCCAAGAAACACCAGGGGATGTCTCAAACCATCCGTTGAGAAAATGAACTCTCAATCTTTGTTGAAAGACTCCGAGATAGTGTAGCACTTTGAATCCACTATTTGGTAGCTCTGTGAAATGTTGCAAATGCCCAGATACGTAATTGCGACCTTTTGACATTCTGTGACGTTGTAACAACGTTCCCCGACGTTCTACGACGTTGTTAGAATGTTCTGCGACGTCACATTCTTGGTTTGGCGTTCTTAAATATAGGATACGTAGAAAATAAGCGCCACCTTTATTGACATTGCATCGGATTGCGGGGATGGATTCTGAGCAAATTGACTGTAACTCGAGAAGTATTGAAAACCTGTACAACAACAGTGGTACTTGTATAAGAACAACGAGTCAAGTATGGGATTACACTATAGCCGTGATACCCAACAATTCTATCTGTAGCCGAGTCGCTTCCCTTAAGTTCTACCCATGGTTTTACTTCTTACTTATATGTCGTATGCTTTTCTATAGTCAGGATACAAGTGAACGATATTAACCTTGCCATTAAAACAATAACCTTACTATTGAAACACCAAGTTAGATGTAGGAAAATAGTTTGGTTAATTAGAAATATAAGACCTGAAATATTAAGAGCGGAGAGAATTTTATGGCTGCAAATGCAATAGATGCCTAATTGAACGTCGTTTAGAGCAGACAGATTAATTGCCATGTGGGAAAATGTGAGCGTTACAATATGCTCCATTTTGAGCATTAATGAACCTATTTTTCACCGCCAAATCCATCCCGCTGTAATCGCCTCCCAATACGGGGTTAATGCTTGAATCAGCAAGCCTCAGACTAGAACTACCGAGGGCAGACCCCTTCTTTTAACGTGCTAAGATGGGGGACCTCCCTGAAAATTACTCTGGCAAATTAGCCCTTTCATTTGCTTTGTAAGACAGGCAATCATTGCAAGTTAATGAAAGGACGCAGGCGGTGTTTTTACAGGGGTCCTTGAGGGAAGCGGTTAGGCCGCCTGTAGTTTAGGCATTAACTGGTCGCCACCCGCCGACGCAGCCTTTTAATTTCACGTGATGGTCTTATTACTACGGAGTAGGCCCGCGCAGTGCACGCTTAACGCTGACTTCTGGTACGTGGCATGATATCAGGGATATCAGGCTATGTATGGGGGTAATGGTGACGGTAAGCGATAGGGAGATTGTTAAGTGACAATTGCTGGTGACAGCAACACTTTAAAGGGGGGATTGAGCACCCTTATCTTTTCCTATTAATAATTATATGTGGATGTAAGTTTATAGGATTAGTTGTCAGGGTAATAGATAGGGAACCTGCCTGGACAAATACATGTTATCAGAATACATACTGATCAATCTTGATGTGACTTTTCTAACATTAGATTACGGTGATAGGATAGCTCACCTCTTTCACATCAATAAGCTCCTACCTAAAGCGCTTCTATGTCTGTGTTTTAAATTAACACCCCTGATGTCTACCCCAAAGGTCTAGATCACGTCTTTAACAACTCTGATGCGAGATGTTAAAGGCTGCGAGTCTGTCCCACCGTACCCCAGTTATGATGCATATCGTTGCAACTATGAATTGCCGTTTGCATCGAGGGAAGCGTATGGCTTGGTAGTAGGGAGTCTCTGAATGTGAATCGTCTGACAGCAAACAATCCAAAAGAAATTCCCTTGCTTGTCACATGTCGGTAAGCAAGGAACCTAAGGAATACAGATACCTGTTTTACGAGTGTAAGTATATAAATCGAGCTGTTTTTCTACCCCCCAAATTGTATTCCAGACCATTTTGCGTAGCCTCCGAGGCAACCCGGGCAATTGTTTTTTGTGTGTGTTTTTGTCAGAAGTGTTTTACCCTGGGTGTGCTTCACTTCTGAAAAGAACTGGTTTTCAAGATTGACCCAGTATGATATGATATTAGTATGAGTATGAATGTACTAACATGAAGAAGCTATCTACAAGAATAAGTTTCATTAATGAGATGATGTCTAGTATGAGCTAGCAAGGGAATTACTCCCATATATAGTTCATAAAAAGCCGCCAATTGCTAGAAAAACCTGCCATTTCTGGCGCGGGCCTTCTGGTTTAAGATACAATCAAAAAGAAGTCCCCCAGCTGTCGACATACCGATATGCAGCTTCCCAGGTTCCCAGTGAGTGGTACGTCCAACCATACGGCGCCTGTCATACGCCAGACCCGAGCAGCTCCAGGGAGCAGCTCGCCCACAGTACCTGCTGAGCAGAGAGCAGTATCAATCACTCATTGTGCCACAATCACATCAACATCGATTTCACCGGCTATTCTCCGTCGGCCAAGTATAAAACCGCTCAATAGCTTATTTAAATCTTGCTCTTGGCTGCAGCCAGCCTCTACTTTGTCGGTAATTGTGATTAATCTGGTGCTGGATACGCGGTCGGTCAACCGCAGTCCCATAGAGAAGAAAGGCGAATTATTCATAGTAATATATTCAATTATTGATTCATATGGCCGGGCATAGTAAGTGGTTGTGAATTGTACAGCTTTTGGGATATGGACTGGAGGGAAGGGTAAGCCTTGGCTTGGATTATTGTACACAGATTGAAAGTGTCTATAGTCTTTTTCAAACTATGTGAACATTTGAAGTTAAAGTGCAATGATTTATTTTCCATTTGCTATTTAATTTATTCAATGAATATTTATAATGAAAATATGAGATGCAAATTATGCGGAGCATTCATATCAAGTTCAATAAGTATAACTTGTTTACCTTATACGCATTTATGGTCAGCGATTTCTAAATCTTTCTATACCTCGACATAAAACAAAGAGTACAATATAATATATAAACCTCTTACAATTCAGTGTCCAAGTATTTTAGTTTTTCCGGGTGACTCTTTGCGCACGGAGTTTCACAGAATAGGGCCTATAGACTGGGCAGGTACAACAACAGCTGACATTGATGGTATCTGCGTTTCCGCACACTCAGCATTTTTCTCAGACCAGACGTCAAGCTGAACGTATCGGAAATACTGAGGGGACACGTCAGACTTCACCCCAGACTATAGCAGGGGGGCTCAGCAATCAGTCGGTATGGTTGAGGCACCAAGCAACCAGACATCATACTAAATTGTTCTGTAAGAACAATAATTATAATTACACTTTTAGTAATTACTATTGCTACCACAATTGATATAAAGATGTTATTTGTTGGGAATGACCTAGATTAATTTGACCGGTTATTTTATTGTTATTACTAAATATTCAATATGTCTGTCACAGGTATTTTCCAATATCTGGTTGGGACCCACTTTAGTGCTGGCATGTCCCATTCACACCAACCCAGTTCATCTATCTACCAATTATAAAACATTGTACGTACTCCAGTAGACTTCGAGCCTATAAGTACAGGCTTGCATATAACGAAGCATGTTTTTCTGCCATCGTGAACCGTCTCCATAAATAATACAAAACAAGGACACCATCATCTTATTTAGTATTCATGTGCCCATAAAGACAGGCCGGTAAGGGTGCAGGCCCTCTGTGATTGTTCTAGACCACGGGTTGTGCTTATAGAACTAAAGAAACAACCGACATGGTTATGACAAAGGACACAAGGTATTATCCAGAATAATGAGCTTCCCTCGAGCTCTATTGATAGTTGACAAAGAACGTCATTAACGTCCAGCAATCATGTAATACAGGTTTGAGTCAATACAACCTTTTTTATTCCCAATAAAAATGAAGAATAATACATTTATCCTCAGTATATCATCTACTGTGCGTCGTTAGATGTATTGATAGATATGTTCAATCAATTGCACGGCATCATGTTTTGTTCAAATATGTATTGATTGACAATAGCTTCCGCCTATCTAATGACTGCCTACATATATGCCTTCCTTACAAATCAATACCTGCATAACTTACAACTTATATCTATTTAGGTATGGTTACAGCTTCGGTTTATAGGAACTCTTAGTAAAGGCATCTAGATGTCACACACACACACACACACATATATATATATATACATGGTACTTATGATACCTAATCCTCGACAATTCTTCCTCTTGTATACGCCAGGATGTGTTTGACACATAAGTTAAAACCCTTCATCAGTTCATGTCATAGTGAGCCATTTAAATCCATGTTTAATAGGAATAAGTCCCGGCCAAATGGAATTACGACAAGGGATAAGAGGATGTCTATAAATTACGTGAATAGATAAGTGGGGGTCAAGGGTTTTAGTTCATTTCTAATGCACATTACAACGTCGAAATGCGCTCATAATTATTGGATAGCCCAATATGTAAATAGCCACATCTTGCGCGATAGACTCCTTTGAATATAAGGTGATTCTTCAGTACCTACTTGGAAGAATACATTTGCGTCAAAGTGTTAAATAAATGAAAATACAAAAAAGAAACTATATTACATATCTGCGATATCATGTAACATATAACATATGTCTAACCCTTCTACCAATAACTAAAAACACAAATCCCTATGTGAGTACGCATACCCTAGGCCTTAAGCTTGTGCTGCCCATCCCCATGTAGAACCTCCCAGTCCCTCGTCCATCATCCCCTGGCCGTGTACATGACCTCATCAAGCCGTCCTCTCCCGCCTCCCACAAATTGGACGCAATTATTTTCTGTCGAGGAAGTCACTCCCGGAGAACAATCTAGCGGTCACTGCGCCATGCAGATTCAATAAGGCCGGCGTCTTGGGAGCTATAGGAGTAGCAGGCACATTGGTGTATGTGTGGCAGCCATGTGATTGTGATTGTGGCGTTTTGCGTTGGTACTGAGAGACAGTTATCTTTACAAAGGTGGTTTCACACTACACGGCTTTGGATGTGGTATGACGATGTTACAGATACGATTCTTTGTTACAGATATGTGAAATTGCCAATTTTTACAATTAAAGCACACCTGTATTTGAATTGTCTGTAATATCATATCGCATTTTCAAGGTAGTATTGCACTACAAGACATGAGCTGCGATAATTATGACGATCTCACAGAGAAGTCGCACATATTAGAGATTACATTCTTTCTTATATATACACATGTGATCCTCCAAATTGCCAGTTTTTAACAATTATGTCACTCCTGTATGTGAATTGTCTGTAATATTATATTGTACCCTATAGGTAGTATTACACTACATGACTTGAGCTGTGGTATGACAGTGTCACAGAGAAATCGCACACGACTTGGGATACTGTATGATGATGTTACAAGGAAGTTGCATATATTAGAGATAACATTTTTTGTTACACATATATAAGATTCTACAAATTATCCATTTTTGACAACTATAACACTCCTGTCTGTGAATTGTCCGTAATATCATATCACACCTTAAATGTGGTGTTACACTACATGACTTGAGCTACAATATGACAATGTCACAGAGAAGTCGCACATATTTAGAGATACAATTCTTTCTTACACATATCTGAGATACACCAAACTGCTCAAAAACACCAAATATGTAACAATTTATTACTCCTGTATGGGAAATTGTCGGTAATATCACAATAATAATTGTGCAGATATTACAACCCAAGTCGTGTAGTGCAATACCACCTTTAGGTTGAGGGGACTGGGTGCATCCAGTATGGACAATCAAAGGGCTGTACCATAGAGGACAGTGCATGGGGCGTGATTGATATTACTCTAAAGATATATGCCCTACTAGGTTTGTTTTAGTACAGCTCACCACCCATACGTACTGGCAGTAATACGTAAACCAGTGGCAGAACACAGACTGAGCAGTGCTTAAAGGGATGGTGGCGTAGGCGGCTGCCTCGTAGAGGGAAAGAGATATGATTTGTGCTGTTTGTGAGCACAATGGGGTTGCAACATAACAACTATACTCGTGTTTTAAGGTTGGACTTAGATGATAGCAAAATTGTGATATACCTGTCTGTATAATATACAGACAGGTTTATCACAATTTCATAGTTTTACAACTTACGAACGCCAAGCTTCTGACTTGGTCGGGATGAAAATGTTATCAGCGCCTGAGCCTAGGTTAAATTCAAAGATATGTCAACCTACATAATATACACACAACCTTTTTTGGTCAGGGCTTGTATGTTGGACAGTCTGGAGATAGCGCCTAGAGGTTTGTGTAATAAATATTTAATGACTTAATATAAATATGTGGTGTCAGTTACTTTGTTTACATTGAAACTAATTACGAATGATATCATGTTGTTCCTGTTGGGATTGTTTTTCAATTGGCTGGAGCGGTTTTTTAATTAGAAGATAATTGCAATTGGACCTACCTCATTTTTGTATGAGCATTTAGTTTCGCTTAAGATTATGATAGACCACTTGGACTGCGTGCCTTAAGTTGAATACCCTATTGAACATGTTCTTCAACGCAAGGAGCGTGGAGATGCTGTGTATTTACGTAGGTAATGCCAACGAGTACTTTTTGATGCATTATAATGTTATATACTTTTATTAAATCAAACTGATTGGCATGGACCAGCATTATTAATCAATTTGTTAAACTATCAATGGCCATAATGGTCCACTATACTATGCTTCAGAGGTCAATTATTTTTTGTGATGTCGTTATTCGTTTATATTACACTGTATTGTGCCTCTCAAAACATGCTGCATTTCCTAGATTATCCTTCCACGAAGGCTTGGTGAAATATTGAAGGAACAGTGCTTAACATTGGCACTGAAGTATAGGTGAAAATTGACCTTAGCCTTTTTTCCACTTTAATTACCGATTTCAAAAATCGGCAGTGGGAATATCGGTTAATCATGAACATGTGATATACCATAGAAAGAGTTTTTAATCCTCTTTCAAATGGTATGTAAGGTATACAATCATTTGTCATATCACTAGTTAAAAGTAATAAATTACCAAATAGTCGGCTGGTGGAAACCAGGCTATAAACATGAATTGAAAAACTTATATCCCTAGCTTTCTAATGTACATTAGGAACTCTTCCTCTTGATGCCCTTACAGACATATTCAATTCAAGGTCTCCCCTACCTCTGTCCCCTAGCAGCGCCACCCAAGGCGTGCCCGTTTTACGTCCTCATCCCTAGGTATAATTGAAATCGACTCACGTTACTGGGACTAATTTTGCATCCAATCAACTTCACACGTAACAATTTTCCCCTGGCAAACGACATGTTGGTTGTGTGGTAATTACACAGGGGCTGATGTACCTATAAAGCATGGGCATGAACTCTATAGATGGCGCCATACCTACTGCTTACTAGTTAAGAATAGAAAGGGTAGCACACTCTCCATTTTGGATTTAGCTGGTTCCTGTCAAAACCTATAAGCTGATGACCAGCAGATGCATAGGATTCCCACAAGACTGCAGTGAATGACCCAGTTCTATTTGATATTGATATAAAAAAACACCATTAAACTTACCATCGTTTTGTCATTCTTACAATAATAAATCATAATTATTGCAGTGTACTTTGAATTTTTGTAGTTTATGTTTTCCAGAAAGAAATAGCTCTATGTATGCTTCCCCCTTCAGTGCCCCTTCCTTGAACAGAATGCAACTCATTGACTGGATTGGATAGTTATTTTTTTTTTTTTTTTTTTTATGTATTTTATTTGACTTCACGTAATTACATGATCTTCCAGCCATATGAACTATATAATTTTAATGATAATAAAAGTAATATTGAATAGTTGATGAGTCTGATGAGATGACACAATGAGATCAATAATACTCTTCAATACAGAGAACATACATATACAATAATCGTATAGAGGGTATGAAAAGGCCATGGAGAGTCATTAGGTCATTAACACGGTATCTGTCAAAGTTTTAGGAGACAGATGACTTTTTTGAACTTGAATTTAGTGGTGGACCTCTGGACTTCATTGGGGATTCTATCCCAGAGACTAAAACCTCGTAGAAGGGGGCTCTTGTCTATTTTAACATATTTCCATTTCTTCTTCTTAAATTTGACACTAGTATGACTACGCAACACAACCCTTGGCCTGGCCTTTTCAACACCTTCACAGGCTCTACTCCGACGATACATTAAGGAACAGTGATGTTCATGCCTTCTAGATACAATATCCTTAAGCCTATATATTACTTCTAGTGCAGCATTATCAACATTTGGATGGCTACCACAGTCTATTATCTTAAGGGCTTTCTCATGGAGTTTATCCAACGACTTTATCCTTGAGATTGGGCCACTCTCAATTAGAAAATCTCCATAATCAAATATAGGGATGATGGTCTGCTTGTAGATGGTGCATGCAATTCCATTAGTAATATACTTTCTCATTCTCCCAAGCTGATACAGCCTTGTGTTGACCTTATTATGTTTACTCTTAAGGAAAAGATCGAAGGACAGGTTGTGGTCGATAATAACACCAAGATAGTTATAATGTTCAACGGTTTCCAAGGGGATTCCATTAAGGGCTGGGGTCAGAAGAGCATCTAAGGTCTTCTTCACCGGGTGGAATAACATGTGTTTTGTCTTCTTAACATTTATTGTCAATTTATTCATCTCACACCATTCAGAGACTATTCTCAAGGAACTCTCTACTGTTTTGCAGGCAACAAGCGGGTCAGGGTGAGCATAGTAGATGACAGTATCATCTGCGTAAAGTTGTATTTTTGGCCCACGATCATCAAAAAGTTGCAGGAGATCATTAACATATAGTATGAAGAAAAGGGGGCCTAAAATAGAACCCTGGGGGACACCATAGCTAATACCAAGCTCAGAGGAGACACTGTCACCTATTTTAACCCGCTGGGACCGGTTGGTTAGGTAGTTTTCACACCAGGCAATTACATCTTTTGATAATCCATACATCTCTAATTTTGGACATAATATTTTGTGGTCTAAAGTATCGAACGCTTTGCTGTAATCGATATAGACACAGCTAATATGGTTCCTGTTATCGAGTTGCTCATAGATATATTGTACTAACTCCAGAACCGCAGTGGATGTACTGTGGTCCTTACGAAAACCATGTTGCCGTGCGTCAAGAAGACCATTAACTTCAAGGTGATAGACTAATTGGTTATACACAGCTCTTTCAATGATCTTACTTGGGGCCGGCAGGACAGATATCGGTCTATGGTCAGCTATATGCAATGAGGGGCCATTTTTCGGTACAGGGGTAATAGTTCCAAGACACCACGATGAAGGAATTACAGAGTCTTTGAGGCATTTGTTAATCAGATGGGTAATCTCAATTATAGCAGCCAACAATCCATCTCTGAGATGATTTGTCTTTAAATTTGGGATCTGAGATGATTTATTGACTTTTAAACCCCTGATCAGGAAAGCCATTTCATCAGTCTGGATAAAGCGGAAGTTCATCATTTCGACCATACCAGGATCATTATTATCAGTGGGCACCCAGGGTTTAATGAATGCAGAAGCTAGATTGCTACCCACAGAGTTATAATATTGATTAATCTCATTCGCAGCAGCGATGCCATCTAGGAGTTTGTTATTTACCTTAATTTGAGAACAGTCCGTTGATGACTTAGTATTTCCAAAATGCAAATTTTTATTTATCTCCTTCCAGAATTTCTTTGGGTCTTTTTTGGTATCAGATAGCCGTGCGGTGATATAATCCCGTCTCTTGTGCGTAGATAGTTTGCGCACCTTTACTTTGGCCTCATGTAAACTCTGCCATAATGTTGGAGTATTACTCCTTCTCAAACGATGTAGCAACTTATTTTTATTTCTAGTTTCACGGGCCATCTCCCCATCAAACCAACCTTGTTGTTCTGTCCGTATTTTGATTGGTCGGTACGGGCAGAGAAGGTCTAGATTGTCAACAAAGATTTTAACCATCAGGGACCATTGCTCATCAATCGAAAGATTTCCCAGCCAGAAAGACTCCCAGCGATAATCATCCAATATCAAGGCACCGAATGTATCACTAGAGTATAGTTCTTTATTCCTTATCATAACCGTCTTATAGATGTGATGTTCGCGCTTCTTTTTACGCACAAGGAATACCGGGAGGTGGTCACTTATGGCAATATCCAGAACCCCATGTTCGCTAATCAAGTCAGTTGGTATAGTGGAAAAAATGAGATCTATGGTAGTCTGACTGGTTTTTGTGATACGAGTTTTTGAGTTAATGTACTGTTTAATATTGAATTTTGATTCAAGTTCCTTCAACCGCGCCTTATTAGGGTCCCTTCCTTTCGAGTAGTCTATATTTAGGTCGCCTAACATAATTAGTTCTTTACCATACACATTCCCTCTACCAAGTAGCTCACCCAGCGTGCTATCTAGTTGCTTAACAAATGTTGGGACATTACCTGAGGGGATCCGGTATATTACGCCTATTATAAGCTTTTTATGGTTAGGACGGTTATAGCAGACCCATAGCTCCTCACTATCACTATCAACTTTACAGAAATTATCCAAAAGTTCCACATATGGTTTATATTTATTCTTCATATAGAGAATAATACCTCCTCCTTTCGGGGTGCGTTTGGACCCATTTAATTTGGGTTGCCTATCCTGTCGTATAAACTTGTAGTCTGCAAACTCCAATAAGTTGTCTGCAGCACGGCTACCCAGCCAAGTTTCAGTTAGGCCTATGAAATCATAACCCCGAAGTTCACTCGTCACTTCATCCTTATGCAACAGGAGGCTCCTAATGTTCAAATGAACCAAGGAGAGCCCCTTCCTGTCAAAAGGGGCATGACCGACGTTATTTAGTATATCAGAACCGTTGGGTGGTGACAGTAGCCCCCTTACCCAGGAATAGTGCTAAAAGGGTTTCCCACAATAGTGCTAAAAGGGTTTCCCACAAACTTCTTCAGACATTCTCTAAACCCAATACAAGTAGAAAGTTAGTACTTGGATAATCAGAGCATTGCTTAACACCACAGTCAGGAATAGCCCAGAGGCTAGAGTCTATGACTTCAAATCCAAAGGTAGGGGTTTCAAATCCCACCCATGTCTGGACAGTGTCACTCTTTTTAATAAATGAAGAAATCACATTAAAAAGAATTCATTTGGGTGAAATAACAACAGAATGAGTATACCTAAGATGAATGATTAGAACTGTAAAAGCTCATTATTGAAGATAATTTTCATAAGAAAAAGTGCAACATGGTCATCAGGAGGTTTGAACCACCAACCTTCTGATTTGAAGTCCCTCACCATAGCCATTATACCACAGTTTGCTGTAATTACAGTGGAATGAAATGCTTGGCTGTATGAGGTTGATGTATTATGTTTGGAATGAGGTATTTGTTGAAAAACCCTATGTAGGGGCCTCTTGTATAACTAACATAGTGATGTCATAGGGGATTCCCCTACCCTCCCATGTCCTAATTAACCAGTTTGAAGGAAATAGCAATGTATATTACACAATTATAGCAAAACTATGGGCAAACATAGGTTTTAACATGGACAGGAGTTATAACTACCATTGAATATTGCCTATAATTACCAAAAGGCCTATGTGCACATTGTCTTATGTGGTTGGTCATGTGACCTCCATTCATAAAGTCCTTTCCAAATAAGGGCATTGCCATATATGGTATGCTGCAATACTGGGTGGGGTTGCATTTTTTTCAATAAATCTATCAATTGCCATTTATTGAGCATGGATATCAATTAAACACGACAGCCAATTGGTTTTTATCAATTGTCTGAAATACAAAGAATTATTTATTTCACAAAATATCTTAAAGTTTAGGCTTAAATCCAAAACATATGTCAGTGCAAACTGCAGGGTACATTTTTAGGTTCTTACCCTTTTAGTATTATAAGTAACTATGAGAGAGGGGTAGCGCCATCTAGAGAGTTCATGCCCGTGCTATAAAGGGGGTGCACCACGGCAGGTGCCTGTTTGGGGGCTATTTCCCTGTATTCCACCAACCGATTTAACCACAGATTATTTAGTAATTTATTACTTTTAACTAGTATTACAACAAAAGATAATAATATCTTACATACCATTTGAAAGAGAATTAAAAATACCCTCTAATGGTATATAACATGTTCGTGATTAACTAATATTCCCACTGCCAATTTTTGAAATCGGTAGTAAAATCAGCTGGTGGAAACAGGGCTTAAGTGAGGGAGCCTGGAGCTTATGAGTTATATAGATTAAGTTCAGGAACCCCATCCATAGTTTACATCCAAATTAGAGTTTACCCTACGAAATCAAAACTACTGGCCCTAATGTCGATCTCCATCTAGAGTAAATTCTGAATTCATTTACCAATTTTGATGCTAGTGGTTTTGTACTTGTTTAATTTTCTACTGGAAATGGAATTGTAAAACGTTCACAATGATATAAATACAATGTGTGTGCCTGACCTTAATTCCTATTCACGAATTTTCAAATTGGTAGGAAGAGTTGGCATATGGAATATAAGCCTGAATACATTAATGTAATGTGGAATCTCAGTTTAGGCTTCCAGAACCCCTCCCCCCGCCTCCCAAATCTCGAGAACCCTATTAACCAAAGCAAACAATGCCTGAAGGTATGTCAGCTGGACTAACAGTGTATGTTGTTAAAGTCCTATTGAAAGGAAGGTTATTCCAATATATATTCCATACAGGGCATGCACATAGCGCTAGAGGTATTCTAGAAACAGGGTGGTTATTGTAAAGCGTTTGATCTTTAAAAAAAAGTATATCAAGGGTTTATAGGGAAAAGTATAGAACCACTCAGTTAAATAACATGATTATCATCCCTATAAGTCACTGTCAAATCTATTACAGAAGAATCTGATGTGCACTTGTTGCTAGGCTATATTTGTAAAATTTCTATAATGTCTCCATTAATCATTTCATTAACTCTTGGAAAACAAAACTAACATTCGAGAATTACCTTCGTTTAGAATGTGTAATTAATTGAATAAAACTGTGTTCTATAAATAGATCATAATTATGTGCAACAGGGAATGAGAATCCTAAAGCAACACACAGTAAATGGGGTTTTATATCTTTTTTCATATATATGAATATGGGCCAAAGTTATTTCTGAGGAGTAAAAACAATTTAAAAACAGTTTTGCAAAGCCAGGATCAGTAACACATTGTAATATGGGATGTCATTTCAAATATCCATATCCAGTGACCTTCAAAGATGTTCTATAACAAAACTACAAAACTCCGTCCTGATCGATGCGGCTATATGTTGACGTATTAATTCCCCAATATATCAAGATGTGACATGATAAGATGATATGTGTATTTTATAACTTGTCATATAGTTTGATATTAATATCAAAGTCATGGCACACAGATACATTGGCATTTGACCGTTTATGGTTTGTAATAATCCAAAGTAGGTTAATACAATGACATTTAAAACTAGGCTGGAGCTTACGTGGATGTGGGTGTGGCTTTTACTTAGATCCAACAAAAAAGGAAATATCTGTTGTGCTCACTGCTCAGTACAAAAACACCTGGTCTTACTTTCTTTCTGTTATTTAACATGTAGGTCGATAGAACCTACCAGGCTTGTAATGGATCTCATGAACGTCTCTACACAGTCTTTAGGCACTGAAAGGATCCACTGAAACATACCTTAATAGACGTCATGCATGGTTGCTCTCCACCGTCTGTAAGTTATTGTGTTTTATTTTACTAAAATAAAAATTATTTCCAGCGATCAAGATACATAGAAGAATGTCTTTACTCTAAATCCAATAGAGCAGTAAATAAGTTCGTAGTAATTCCTGATTTATGGCTCTTTTCACGTTTTGGGCCAAGTTGACTGCCTGCTGCCATGGCAAGAATGTTACGTTATCATAACATATTGCAATAACGTTCTATTTAGTTCTGGTTTGGTTCTTGTTACTTTATTTTGATGGCATCCAATGACAACTTTTGAACCTAACATTGCAATGGTGCATGATGATCTTATTATAACATTCTGGTTATGTTATTTCATGTAAAAATAACATTATTATAACACTCCGTCTTGGAGAGACTAAACCTAATAAAAAGAGATGTAACCGTTACGTGAAAATTGGGCAGGCAACAGACTTACCAAAAAAGTATGGTCTCAGAATGTGCTTGTTACGTCACTGCTTGCCTGGGAATGGTCACCCTTCAGCCTTATCTGATATTTATACCCGCATATAGCAGAATTCTGGCGACAGAAAAAAAAGGCAAAACAAACCGTTTTGCAGTCCTGTGAGAAAAGACACCGGGTAAATACGTACCAACATACAGGTGCCATCGGTCCTGGATTCACGTTGAAGAAAAGGCAGAGAAAATGTCGATGGCTTTCAATTATGTCTGGGGAGAGGGAGAAGAAACTGGTTTTGTAGTAAAAAAGAAAACGGCTGAGCGAAAATAGAAGCAGAACTGCCAACACGACAGCACAAATCGACAAGTTGTAAGCTTTTCTACGTGTGTGTGGCCGAAACATTGCTGGTTGGGATTTGAGGTGGGTCCCACTATGACTGTATTGCCGAGAGGACATGGAACAAGATGGAAAAAATTTAACAACGATTTTGTTACGACAATTTATAAATATAGAGCAAAAGGCCGAAACATATTTCTCTTAGGATACTGATTTGCCATAGAATGAAAGCATAATTAACATAATGTTCTACAAAGACATTGTCATGTGACCATATAACTTAATGATCATTTTATGGGTTTATACAATCAAATTTGGCCCGATTATTTTAAACTACGAAAGTAAGAAAGGAATATTGATGAACACTGATAATGACTATGCCTTTTGATAGAAAGCGTATATAACACCATCTTGTCTGCACAGGCTTTAATAGACGATAGAGGAGATTCACCGGAAGTAGATGTCTTACCCCAAGA
The DNA here is from genome assembly GCA_936440205.1 of Lepidonotus clava. Taxonomy (NCBI): domain Eukaryota; kingdom Metazoa; phylum Annelida; class Polychaeta; order Phyllodocida; family Polynoidae; genus Lepidonotus; species Lepidonotus clava. The sequence continues at coordinate 9,583,227 of OW387142.1, read as the reverse complement.
CAACCCTTCCGGTCGTTATAGACACAAAGAATATCAGCAGCACCAGTATTTATAGTTAACTAGACGCGTCGCAAGAACATACTATATCAACTTTGCAAGACGTTATCAACCAAAACAACAAAAGTAGAAAATGTGTCGGAACGCGCCTAAGCGGTATTATAGCCTGCAGTAATCCTAAGCCCGCTGCTTTCTGTACCCAACCCTTGTACTACTATGAAGGAGGGGAGGGGGTGGTGGTAAGAGATGGAACAGCAGCTCCTTGATCGATGAAACATTTCCCCGTCGTAACACGCGAAGCTGCATTGTCATTAGGTTTATTTTTCGTCGCCGCATTAAATGATAGATGATTACCGTCCTGGCTGGTCGGAATCAAAGCACCTACCTGTCAGGTGCGATCATGTGAGGCGCGCATCTCCCGACTTAATTGATTTATTGTTTATCGAAGCGTGCCCCCATCGGGCCTCACACATGCTGATATCAGGCGGCAGGGGTCGGCGTGTGTGTGTGTGTGTCTGGGAGGAGCCTATATTTCACTAGGCGATTTTGATGACTGAAAACTTGGTAATTTCTAAATTGATTTCTAATAGGAAATATCATAGGAACCCATGCATGTCACATACCATTTGAAAGGGAATTCGAAAGCCTTTCTTATGACATGTGGCATGTATATAATTATGATTAGACCTTTTTCTATGATTGGCTATTTTTGAAATCGGGATTAAAATCGGACAGTAGAATACAGCCTAAGGAATTTGCTAACGTTTAGGTTTTCATAAAAAATACTACAGGAACCCCTGCATGTTACATACTATTCCAAAGATAATTCAAAATCCGTTCTAATGATGTATAACATGTCTATGGTTAGGGCTTATGCTCTTTCTCAATATTTTTCAAATCGCGAGTAAAAAGATCAGAGATTGGAATTCAGCCTTAGCTTAACACATCGGCGGTGAGAGGGATGTTGGATGTTGCAGCAGGCTAAACGAAGTTAATATAAATATGATTAAGTCCTTGGCAGTGGACTGCCCCGTTAAAGGGGGGCCCTGGGATCTGTCAGTGTCTGGGGGCTCTAGGAGGGGCCTGACAGCAGACAGGGGACAGAAAACAGACCCCTCCCTTTATTCTTACACTCAGAGACAAGGCCGTCTTATTATCGAATAGTCCGGGTGTTTATGAACCTGTTTTCTGTGTCTGGAATAATGTCGGTGTCGGGTTTATAATGTAAGAAGTTTTGATGCGATCTTTTAGGTTTTATGAAAAGGTGAGCAAAAAGGTTCATTGTTTGTGAGACAATTAGCCAAAGAAGACAAGAATAGCCCATGTCATGATTCACATTGATTAAGCAATTAACAGATCTATATACTCAGGATAAATAATAGACGCGCATATCTTTGTTCTTTAATTCCATGTGGTTTGATGAATCAACGTAGCGATTCCCCTTTTTTACCTAATGCTGCAATTATCAAGAATATTCATAAAACTTTGATTTCAACTACGATGTTTACCTGAAACTAATAATAAAATTAGAATTAGGCCTACTGTAAATATCTAAAAAGAAATTCTATCAATAATCAAAGCACAGGTGAACTATAAACTGATAAGGCACCCACAACGTATCACACACGCCCTTATCTTGCCCCTGGTGCAGATAGTCCTCTTTCACAGGAGGCGCCCCTAGTGTCGGTCAGCGGAAACACTCCCGGGAGACCGGTGACGTCACACAACGTATCAAGATGACGTGGTGGCGTCTGCTTTAGATTCCGATCGGGCCGATTAGGCTCTGCGCATGCGCGGCCGTGAATACTGAAGCACCCCTTCCTGTCTCCTTGGCGCCGGTGCCCGGGGAACCTTAAAAGCATTTCTGCGTGGTGCTAAGGGTGAGAATTCCAGCGGGATTGCATTTGGAAATAAGTTCACATGCGAGAAAAAAGCCGGGGCCACCTGGGAGGGCTTCTGGGAGGCGGTGACACCTTTAGGCCTCTCCGAGTGCACTACCATGAAACCGGCGGCTCGCCCCCCACTTAATAACCAAGGAGCTGGTCGGGTGCAATGTTTATTTGGGTCTACCAGTAGAATACCGTAGAAACGCATTTGGCGAATTTGTCTCTTTTGACAAAGGACGTATACTGTAAATGTTAATAAATCATTATACTTATTTAGATTAAATATATATACTTATATAAACTGAGCATTCAGTAAAAGGAGGTGGGTTGTGTTCAGAACACCTAATAATCAAGGAGCCGGCTGGTGCAATAGTTATCAGTTTTACCAGTAGAATACAGTATAAACGCATTTGGCAGTATAAACGCATTTGGATCGTTTGACATCGTTTTCGCCAATATTCAGAACACTGTGATTTTCATTATTATTAAAGAACACAGATATGCATTACATAGATACTATTCTTGTTGACTATTTAGTTGTCTCATACAGGCTTAGTAGTATGTGGAGAGTGCCAATCGACTCAGGCACTGAAATGAAGACATACCTTAGAAGGAGAACGTTTGACATCCTTCTCGCCAATATTCTTGAATTTCTGTATATTATAATGAATCGTACTTATTTGTCTTTTCTTACCCAAACGTATTCAATGTGGATACTCGGTGTCTCTGAACCGGCTTTCATAGGAAGTGGTTGGGAATAAATTGTTGAAGAACGCTTTAATAGTCAACGTACACGTTTTGCTACTTATTATGTATATTGGACGCAGATGGAGAACGAGGTTAGATTAGTGTATTCAGTAATGATATTGTACAATGGAATTAAAACGTAAGAACCACACTTGTTCAACAAACAAATTAAAATCGGTCTAAGGTATCAACGATAGTACAGAGTGTAGCTATAATATTTTTTAATAAGGTATTAAGCTTGAGAAGCGAACTTGTGTTATTAGCTATAGATACTAGGAGGGATGGCTCTCTAGTTGTCAGACAAATGTAGATTGTGATATAGATGGAGGTTATGTATCATGTATACATAAATTGGAAAATAGACATACATATATATGTGTGTATCAAATGACCCTAGTCACAGAGTATATTCACGTTAAACAGCCAGGAAATAGCAGTGCGTGTTTCATGGATATAGAAGGAATTGCAAAATTGTAATAATGCAAGCAGTCCACTGACACAAGAGGATATATTTAGATTAAACATGCTTGTCGGGGCATAACCACCTCCTCGGCAATGATATGTGGAGGATAAAAAGAGGAAGAGGGAAGGACAACTGGATGATGAGGAATAAAGGTGTGATGATCGTATAAACACCCTGCCTCTATAGTTGGTTATTCTGATGTGCTCAATTTTAAAAGCATCTACTTAGAGAGCTTTCAACGGTGGGGAGATTCGTTAACCCGCGTTTGAAGGTATTTTGACTATAGAGAAGTCACTTGCCAGCTCCTGACAGCAAGTTCCTGCTGTCGTTAATATAAACATGTAATTCAATTTGAATTAAAACTTTCATCCTGATTTTTAAAAATCATCCTGACGAAGACCTTGACCGGTCGAAACATGTTGATCTTGCTGCCATTTTGAATCATCATCTGATATGAAAAAATATATATATATAATATTATATATATATATATATATATATATATATAAGTCGTCCTACATCCAGTCGTTGAGTTTTTTTTTAATTAAAACTCTAAAAAAAAACTACTTCCCAACATCGCTTGCAAACCTCAGACAGTTTTAACACACGTCACAAGCATGGGCTGACAGTTTTGGGTTCGGGCGCGCATGTCGATGTCACATAACGATTGTTGGCGGAGGTGGTAGTTGTTAGTGGTGGTATAGTTGGTGGTTGAGTGGGGTGGTGGCAGCGGGTGATCGGGTCAGCAGGGTACTGGAGGAGAGGTTGGGGTAGCAGCTTAAAGACGGCCGGGGGCGGTAATCTCCGCCTCGCACCTGTCTCCACGGTGCCCACACTGAGTCACCTAACCCCCCTCATCCCCCACCGTCACCTGGCGGCCAATAGCCCTGTTTCCACCAGCCGATTTTACTACCGATTTCAGAAATCGGCAGTGGGAATATTGGTTAATCATGAACATTTTATATACCATGAGAAAAGGTTGTTAATTGTCTTTCAAATGGTATGTAACATATGTAATCCTTTGCCATATTACCAGTTAAAAGTTATAAATTACTCAAAAAAAATCGGTAGTAAAATCGGCTGGTGGAAACAGGGCTTAAGCTAACTGACACTCAGTGCAGCTGACCCCAGGCGGCCGCTCCCTGGGGTATGTCCATTCTGCCCTATAGTTATACCTATAATGTTACCTTTAGACCTGAGGCTTCTCTAATAAACTGCAGTCTCTGGTTGAGCGGTTTAAATCACTGTTTCCTAACCCTTAACAAAAGTGGGTTACAGAGAATGATGTAAAACTAGATCAAATTTATAAATGTAAAAAAATCCCATGGGCTTCAATACAAGTGGGTTCCGCGGAAATTACATAATCTTTTTATAAAGACGAATAGAACTAATCGGAATGACTGTAAGAAGAAGGCGTAAGACTCACCCACATGGAGTAAAACAAATGGTGGACTTGGGAATTCTTATTGACTTGCTGGCGGTATATCCAATTCAGCGCCCGATATTTGCATCCTTTGTGGGTACAAATCTATGGTAGCTTTGTATTTAAAACCCTTTATGGGCGATAGCGTCCTTATAGCATCGCCAAGGGTGTGTGACAGTGCCAAGAGTGTATGTGTTTCAGGGGAGGGCAGGGCCACCTCAGAGTTAAGGTTTAAAGGTTTAGGTTAGCGTTTTCAAAGGTTTCTTCTGTGACCTCCTCAGATTTGGCTGGAACCCAGTGTTACTTAAAACATCCTGAGATCTGCTCATTTGTTCAAAAACCCTGATGGTACAGCCCTGCCTATGTAAACCTCTGTATACTTGCCACAATTGCCAAGATGTGATATCTAAATATACTTAATCTATCAGCCCTACCCCTACCACAGGCAGATCATGGGAAGGTGTTCAGGGGCTCCTGACACCCCCCCCCCCTGGTTTTTTTGGGTGGACTCCTAAACTACAAAAAGAGGGGAATATGCCATGTACATGCGTGTGAATGCACGTCAGTTTAGTACTTAGCCTACGTGCTGTCTCCCTTTTTGGAAATCTTGTACCTGCCCCTGCCCCACATGCAAGTAGTTCTTAGAATTCAACTGTCTACAGGCGATTCCATTGCTGCAAGACCGTAGCACACAACAGGGCAACAAGCCCCAGGGTTGGCACGCAAATTGCCCACCCTCCAATCACCCAACAAAAACACTCTAAAGCTGAGTAGAAGGAGGAATCAAAGCCTTAGAGAGCACCAATTAGGCAGGGAATTAGGACTCAAAGACTTTGTCTGATGTTCCTCGGAAAATTGGAAAATGACTGGTTTTGGTTCTCCAAGGGCCAAGCTTTCAACCGCCCTCATGTAACTAGGCGCCAGCTTCTTTTGGCGGAAATATCAAATGCATTCTTGTCTGAATGCAGTTTAAATGTCATTCTTTATGATTATTTTTCAGGGTGTTTTTTGCTCGAATTTTGATTAATGTTTCGTGAGTTTCCATTAAATTTGGTCTTTGTGTTACTATTTTAGAAGGATAATTTCTTAATGTGTGTGCTGGGTGATTATGGGGCCTTCTGCCGGCAAAGATAATGGTTTAAAAATCTGATAAGGTTTTAACTCATTATTACCATAATTCCCTCAAAAATGGACAAAACCCTTGTTATCTTTACTAACCATATGTATTGATACCTGTGTATTATTAACTGAAAATGACCAAGAAAATTTTAAGGTTATTGTGTTACTCCACAGACTGGGCTCGAAAGTAGCTGAAGGGATGATTTATGGAAATGGTGCGTAATGCTTTTGCGTTGAGGGACCCATTAAAAAGCTCCTTCTCCCTCTTACGTTTTATAAGACGGGTTATTAATAAGGTTTGTACCAATTTCCATTGAACTAAATCACCGTAATGAGACAAATGCCTCATCATTACGGATTACCACCACGTGGAGTCTTCCATCTTAAGACGGCCCGCATACCAGGAAGGGGGTGGGCCTCACCTGCTGAGTAAAGCCTGGAGGGTATTTCATAACAAAATACTAAGAAACGGGTGAATCTTAGTAACCGAAATAAGATATTCTTAATTCAAATTTGATGTTGAATTGTACAAAGATGCTTTTTAAGAATCAATTGATTCTTAACATCATGTTATGAAATACCTAGGTAAAATTACTTTCTGACCCATGTTTTGCCATTGATATAACATTGACCATACTGGGTCTAAGATCAGGTTGTAGGTCTCTTTAATGAACAAAGAATTTTTTATACAGCCTTTACAAAGAATTCTTTTCTTCTTCTTAAAACCTCTCTTATCTTTAAGAAAATCTTATTACAACAAAGAAAAAAAATCTTAAACTAAGATTTTGTTCTGAAAATGCCTCCTGTACTCTGAACCTAAACGTTACAGAGGGGTTAGCAGCAGGGGCAGATACAGGACTTTCACAAATGGGGGGGGGGGGGGAGTCAGCATAAAGGCTAAGTACTAAAACTGCGTGCAACTGCGCGTATGTGCGCAGGATTCCCCCCTATTTTTGTAGTTTAGGGGTTCACTAAAAGGAGGGGGGGTCAGGACCCCAAGGACCCCCCCCCCTACTGAATCCGCCCCTGAGCAGCAGGGTGTTCTACCCCCCCCCCCCCCTCTAACCTACTACCCCCATACCAGGCAGGGGAGGGGAGGTCCTTACCTGCTTATACAGCCTATAATGTTCTTGGGCGGATCCAGGTGGGTGATATGGGTTAATATTGCATCTTTTTTTGAAAAAAAAACATGCATTAAATAGTGCTTTATCATGGACTCTATTTTCGCGGACGTTAGAGTGATGCGAACTTTGTATTCATGCGCCGTTCCCGTGCGAACTACTTTCCTTTATCACCCTACAGGGTGATAAAAGGCTGGTTATCACCCCGGTTTGATATGGCGTGCATTAAATCCTTAACTACTAAACCTGTATTGCCCTAAGGTATAACAGTTTTGGACTATAGACCTACACCTTTCCCACCTGCGCAGTGAACCTCCCCATAGAAGCCTTGTTCCAAAAACCTTTAGCCTGTGTCCATTGGACTCCATATCCCAAATCACAGTTTTGGGCATATACCGCTATCAGGGCGCCACATTTAAAAAGGTCTATATCCTGCCCGATATATTAGGCTACACCGTTTTACTAATCTTTTGATCATGAAATTTACTGAGTAACCTGATGCAGTTCAATTTGCCAAATGAATCACATGGTTAATTTTTGTAAATTGAATGCTGTAAAATGTGCCTCATTGCCTTGTTTCACAACGGCTTTAAAATACCACTCATCAAATTGATACCCAAAAATAGATTAATTTGAGCAAAACTTGCAACAAAATCAGTTTAATGGCCATAAACAACGCCAGTCCTTTCCTTACGAAACGAATGGCCACGTTAAAGGATAGAAGTTGTAACCCTTAAGTTCTCCTGAATTCATACATACTTTAAACCAGACATATAGTACGTATAAGTCCCCTATAGGCCTATGTTCCCCTACCCCAGTTCACTTATAAGCTCATGATAAATCCTCTCTCCAGGGCCCCTGCCGTGGAGGAGGGCGCCCCGCCATAGCCTCCCCCCCCCCCCTGGAGGCGCGAGGCCCACCACATACCCCCGGGGGGCGGTGTGAGATGATAAGACGCCGTGTAAGGCCATTGCATGCATTACCGGTGCATATAGCCAGCAAGGAAAAAATTAAACGACGTTATCTCCATGGAGACGCCCGCCCAGCTAGCTCCGGTGTATAAGTTATCCGGCTAATCGGTCCCTGGAGGGCGGGGGGGAGGGGGGGGAGGGGGGAGGGGGAGGGGGAGGGGAGGAGAGGGGAGGGGGAGGGGAGGGGAGGACTATTCAAGATAGACCTTGACAGAGAAGATGCGTACCTCAAAGAAGTATGAAGGGGATACGCATCGCGAATAGATATATACCCATTCCCTCTTCAAATAATGGGTTGCTTTATTTGTAATTCAGCTTCTCTGTCTTTAATAGTTTGAAAGTCTTTGGTCTGTGTTGTTTTAATCTCATATAATAAACTGCATTGAGATGAACAGTGCACAGGCCATGTGTCCGATAAGCCTTTCTCTGAAATGACCTTTAACCGTAGCATGGATTATCGTTGCTGGTCCTTCTCAGCTGTAACCTGACAGGGTGGGATTACCGAACGGTTCTGTTTTGGTCCAAGTATCCTCCGCCCTCTTGCAGGGCGTTCCAGAGGATTTTTACAATGCATGAATACATACCCCATATACGAATAAAAATTTACGTCTATTCCAGCAAAGTGTGTCCAAAGACTTTACCACTCTGTATCGTATAGTATTGAAACATATTTGTAAATATTTACGACCTGTCGTAAATAACATGTCATAACATGTCATAGCATGTCATACATATCATTATGATACATTATTAGAGCTGGTTGAAGGTTTACGAATATGAATTTACGAATATGAGTATGTACGTGTAAAAGGCTTAAGAATTGGATTTCTCAGCATAATTTTTAAAGGAACATGATGGAAAAGTAGTATTCATTACTTTTTAGTTTGTATCTATATTATTTTTACATATACGTTGACCCCCCTGACCTATCGTAAATATCCACGAAAAGTACTGTATATGAACGTTCGTACATGTTTACATATGGTCCTAAATATCCTCTGGACACGTAAAATGTTTTTTATATTTTCTTTGGACACTTTTTCCATCGTATAGACATCGTACACTACACTGTACAATGCTATTGGCATTGGTAGTTGATGATGAAGTTCAAGAGTTCCAGTATATTTATCTATAAATCCCCGTTTTAGACGTTGTGTTATTAAAGACACAAATTTACCTTAAGAGAGCGGAGCAGCTGTGTAGTATGTTGCTTTGTTTGTCAAGTTCTATTGACGTAGATCGATACTATTGTACTTCCGTACAAAGGTACTTAATTGTTGATCAGTGCCTCAGACGTCATAGCGTTTACCATTGGACCGGTTTCTAAATTATTTCTTTTGTTCTTTTCCTTTATATGTAAACACAAAGTACAATAACATCTCAGAAGTGGTTTATTCTTGTCTAATTCTTCTATTGATTTCTATAAAGACAGATGTGTCAACGTCTCTGTCTGGCAAGTTTGTAACTGAGTGAAGATTCCCTGTTTAATGACTGCTCTAATGCATCTGCATGTAAATATCCTGCATTCTCTCATCTTAAACTATCTATCAAACAGGTCAACAACTGGTGTGCCACCTTTACCTTTATATCTATAGTATGAGTAACAGGCAAAGGACAGAAAACCGCTTGAGGAAAAGAGACGTTAAGGATAGACACCAGTGATTGGGGGGTAAATAGCGCTACTCCCTTTACTCATTAACACAAGATTTGTTTCTTATGTTATTACTTAATAGAAAACATCATTAGAGAGCCAATATATAACTCTATCTATCAATATAACTTATATAGAAATAGGTAGAAGAATGGATATGTAGCTTGGTAGTAACCATAAAAATCTCAATATTCAAGATTAATTTTTGAACATTGATATCTCGCTTAATATTAAACCTGAAGCTTTTAAATTTCTGGTACATCTTCTTGACATATAGAAGGAGGGAAGCGTGTCTCAAATTTTTGATACAGATCTTAGTTTTGTTTTTATGTAGTGTAGAAAATCATAATTTTCAAAAGTCTCAAAAAGTTTCCCGTTTTTTGCCGTTTTTGATCATAAAATAAAATCTAGGACCTTAATCCAAAATTTGAGACACACTTCCCTGCATATGGTAGTTATTAAGGTGTGTGTGAAAGCTCGTTCATGTCACTTGAATATTAAGCAAGACATCCATGTTCAAAAAATAAAAGTGAAAAAATCAAATAAAAATTCACAATTTCTCAATTTTGAATTTCTCTCAAATTTGCTTGGTGTCAATAGATAGAGAAAAATATTAGCTTTTAAATGATATACAGTATGCTAGGATCAGAGGGATATTAAGGAATTCATATATATTTCCTGAAAAGGCCGTCAACCACTGGTGTCTATCCTTAAGAGTGACTGATTTACAACATACTTTAATCAGCAGAGGTAGTGGTTCCAAGGTTATATTCTTTGAACAAAGTACCCTTCTTAACCCCACCTTTAATATTTTACTGTATAGAGTATACCCTCCTCTTGCTGAGCTTTAGGATAATCTGAATGGAAAGTAGGTGCTAGCAGAAAAGGGAGTTTCAGAAATCCTTCACACGTTTGGGGCTGTTACTCAGCCCCAAGACTTTAGGAAATATGAGGCAATCCCAGGTACACCCGACAAGGTTCCAAGCAAAAGATAAGGCGGTTCGAACTAATAATTCAAAAACAATCTGCTGTTTGTTCCCTGTTTTTGTACCAAGCCCTTTTGATCTTGGTGGGAAGAGGGGTCCCTCAGAACTCCCACCCCCCTCCCCACAATAGTGACGATATTTCCAGGATGCCAGCCCCAAGTGGTGGACCACTTTACTTCTCAACCTCCATACACTGTTAAAACAAGTGTTTAGAACCTAAACATTTTCCTAAACACTTCGGTGCATCCAGTTTTGGAACACTTTATTTCCCTAAACATGTTTAGAATTATCGGTGTTTAGGGTTAAGTGTTTAGAAATGTGTGATGTTTAGCTGTTTAACCATGAAGTGTTTAGGTCCTCAAGGTGTTTAGAATCGAAACGCTTATGATTTTTTTATGTTTAGCTGCTAAGTGTTTAGAAAACTATGATGTTTAGGTGTTTATCTATGAAGCATTTAGGTTTTCAAGATGTTTAGGGTTAGGTGTTAAGTTAAACAGTAATATACCGTAATATGTACAGTGTACTTTCATTCTTAAGGATGAAAAACATTTTAAATTTAACAATAATATACCGTAGTGTGTAAAAAAACAACGTAGATCTTACATGTAAAACACTGCTATGGTACCATGCCATTCAGTTTACACCAGATGTAATGTTAACATCATTGAAAGTTTTATTTTTCCTGTAATCACACTACAGGATCATTGAGCCAATAACCACATATGTCCTTCCTTCTTGGTTTAGCCTTGCATGCATTGTTTGATTGCTGGAGGTAAAACCTTTAGGGGTATAGCTGATTAAGTTCTTGCACTAAAAAGGTGTCTACACGTTAATCCTACTAAAAAGGTGTTTTAAAACATTTTGTAAATGTTTTAGGGGTGTTCTGGTTGGTTGACCATACCTGGAATAGCAGGCCAATGAAGTGATTATCTTAATGACGCTACAAAAACTTTAAAATCTAACATTTTTAATCACAAAGTTCCAAATTCCTAAGTATATGAAAAACACTATTTTACTAATCATGGCCAAAAATATGGAGGGCATGTGGCAAACCACTAATAGTACAACTACTTCATAGTAGTATTTTGGTAACTTCTGTAGCCGAGATTTGAACCCGGGGCCCCTCACATATGAAGCCTATGCTCTACCAATGAGCTATGGAGGCCTGTAGGTAGACATAGCCCAGCTTTGCTACTTAACTGAATACGTAGGGGTATGAGAGTACTGAACTATTGTCTGTCACACCAACATGATGTTGAATACCTGTATAGTAGTACTGATCCTACTCATTGGTGCTGACTATGCCAGTGTGCACTGCATGCAGTCCAAGTTAGCTCAGTTGGTTAGGCTTCTACCTTGAATGTAACAAATGTGGGTTCTAATCCCAAAGTGTCCATTTTTCTTTTCCATAGTATACAATTGATATTATGTGTTTAGCTTCTAAACATATCCCATTCAAAACATGGTAAGAGGTTACAAGTGTTTAGCTTTTAAACACAACTAATGTTATGCGTTTAGATTATAAACATAGTTAACCCACACATGTTTAGAAGTTACAAGTGTTTAGGTTTTAAACAGATATGGTTTAGTGTATTTAGATTATAAACATGTTTATGCCCTTAACACATTTAAATTCTAAACACCATTTTAACAGTGTATGGCTGCTGGAATAAAAGCAAACTCCTTTCTCGCTTCAGATTCCCGTGTAATCATCGCTCCGACTATAGCATTCTGGGGAGTGCCGGGACTACTTTTCGCTGGGACTGGTTACCAGCCTGACATAACACCTTCTATAAGAACTATATTTTCGCGGCGGGCCACATGCGTGATGCGGTCGCGCAGTACTACAGTAAAAGTGCTTGACGAAAAAAGGCTATAGTCGGAGCGAGTATTACATGTGGAATCCGACGCGACTAAGGAGTATGGAATAAAAGTAGTCATGAGTTTTAGGGGTGTTGGGAGGTCCAGATGTCGCAAGATATGGCCATGTCCCTTGTCGCTACTTTCTTTTGTACTTTTCCTGTCAATTTTAAGAATTGTCCATGTCCCATATCGAATTTAAGAAATAGCCCATGTCATGTCGCTTATTTTCTTCTTCATGTCACTAGGTACCATGTCGAATTTAAAAAAGAGCCATGTCGCCCTGTCGACTTTAGGGCTCTATACCCATAGTTTTATAAAAATACAAATAGAGAATAGTTAGTTGTATCTGAATTACAATAGTTACAATGAAAAGTATGGAAAAAACTTGCAATTTAGATGAAACAGAAATGTCTGTTGTATTTAAGCTATAATTATGGGATACACTGTAGCTGTTTTATCATTACTTGCGTTTATTTACATTTCTAGATATCCAATTAAGTGTTCAGATATTGCTTTGTTTTGCAATAAATCTTGACATTTCACCACAAGCCAATAAGCTATAGATAAAGCATGGAGAAGCAGCTCATCTAACTCTCAGTCTCATCTGTTTTTTTAATTGTAAATTGCGTTGTGTGTGTAATATCGCAACGAGACAATCTGCATAATTTTACTCAACTGGGTATAATGACCTTTCGCACTTTATTACTGACATAAATATTATATCGTAATCTTCTTAGTAGCTATTAGAAAATCAGGTTCCCAAGTTAATCAAATCCACTTTGGTTAATTGATATACAGATTCAACGACAACCCCTGGACCAATAGTCTAACCTTACTATAAAGTGTTAATTCGTACTTCTAGATCTGTGCAGTTAATTTGATATAATTTGCGCTAAGGAATTACTATAGAAAAGGTGCTCGGCTTACAGCTGCGGTCACTATCAAACATTGTGTCACATAGCCCCCTTCCCCCTATTCCGTGATGCGTAAGTTATTAATGTAAAATATATAAGAACCCATTTCCTCTAGGGCTCTTCAGAACATTTAATAAAGTGAACTCAGCCTGTATAAAAACACTATAAAAAAAATAAAATTAAGGAGGTTTGCATCAAGGGTTTTTGAGGCTTTGACGGTTTTTCTAATGTGTATACGTTCCTGTACAAATCCTGTGAATACTTTAGTGCAAATGGGGGTTGGGGACCTGACTGTTTGAAAACGTGCTAACGCACACACTTAATGGAAGGTCCCTCACCTGTTGGAGTTAGGGTCTAGACAAAAGGGCTCCAATTTTACATGAAAAAAGTAATATTTGATCCAAAAAATGGGGGAGCGTACGCCCCATGCGCCCCCCTCTAAATCCATCTCTGCACCTACCCCCGCCGCACTGCTCCGAGTACATGTACTCCGGGAGATTGGGGAGAAACCATGCGAACAAAAGAGGTGCCGAATCTCTTTTTCTGCAAGGACATCTCCTGTTGTTTTTTTTTTGTTATTTCAGGACGAGCTCCTTTTCTCCTTTTCTCAGTTTCATTTGTCCTTTTTTTGTGCGCAATCTAAAAAAAAATCATTATCATTTATTTGTATTGCTTCTAACCATATTTTTTACACCAGAAACCATTGTAAATTTTCAATCTTTGTCGTGTGTCTTAGTGAAAAGATAATTAAATCAACCTAACTTCCTTAATTTCCTTGACCAATGAAAATTTAATCTAAAAATACAACTTTTTTGGTCATACAAATAACCTCTTAGAAATCATCTTTGCCCTTTCCTTGGCATCAAAATTAACCCCAAAAAATCTCAAATCAGCAGATCTAGTTTTTTCAGCGGCAATTCATTTGGCACCTCTGGAACACAGAGACACAGGCCAACCTCTGTGTGTGTTCAGTGCCACAGACATTTGTCAGAGGCGACAAGTGAGGAGTAATGCAGATGAAAATCACATTACCACAGCTGGCGCCGACAAGCGGCCACTTTGTTCAGAATGTAAAACATATACATCATCCCCGCCGAATACGGCCCGGCCAAAATAGCAGCGGCTGTCTAGGCTGTCTCTTTTAGTAAGGATATGGTTACGCACGCTACAAGAACAAGGGACTTCTGAGTTACACCACCAGGGAAATCAGCCCTCACCCATTCTGACAGTTGGGGAAAAAAGTTCTGTATAGTCGGCTATAGTAAGGGTAGAGAATGTGGGGATGTCACCTGTCGATTTGACTATACAGAGAGTATGCTGGTCGTTTAACAAAGGTAAAGCATCTAAGCCGATGCTACTTGAAACCACTCCTGGCTGGCACTTTCCATAGAGAGCTGTCTTAAGTAGTCTTCTAAAGTATTGAAGATATTTTAAGTCACATTTGAGGCTCCTTCTAATGCGAAGTCTTTGTGTCCTGTGCCACTCCTTCGGCTAAAAAGAACCAAATCTCCTTTACTGTACCCTTGGGACCAAGCTGACAGGCTGTTTGTATGAGAAGATCGGTAAGAAACTGAGAAGCATTCATGAAGGATCTGTGGTCCCAAACTGAAAGAATATTTCAGATTATTTGTACCACCAGCCACATCAATTTGGTTTTTACTTAGATATGTCAAATGTTGACATAATCATATAAAGCTCATGCCCATATAGGGGTAACTTAATTAGCGATAATTTCCAGCCATGTACCTTTATGATGGAACAGACCAAGCTATATTCGACAACATAATATGAAGGCCCACCTAGGAGGGGGCAAAGGGGGCAATTGCCCCCTCCCTCCCCGACCCAAGGGAACATTATTTGGCATCTAAAAATTGGAAGAACTGTGTAAAAATGGTGTTTGTTATTATCAGTTTTATAATGGGGATCAGGATTGCCCCCCCCCCCCCCCCAGAGCACTGACTCTGTATCCGCCCCTGAATACTGAGCTATTTTTAATGGATGGAGATTCTTCAACCATGCTCTTGTAGCTGGAATTCTGGGTCATATTAACCCTACGTCTTTAACAAATTCTGCACGCCTTCCTAGGCGCTTCACCATTAGAATGAAGAGCAGGCAACGGCAATGTCACAGTATAACACCATCATAAGTATGAAGAATAAAACCGTCTTAGGTATATAG
Source organism: Lepidonotus clava (assembly GCA_936440205.1). Taxonomy (NCBI): domain Eukaryota; kingdom Metazoa; phylum Annelida; class Polychaeta; order Phyllodocida; family Polynoidae; genus Lepidonotus; species Lepidonotus clava. Next base: position 9,567,908 of record OW387142.1, on the reverse strand, counting down.
TATGAAACCATCATTGGTATACAGTAGAACACCGTCATAGGTATACAATATAAAACCGTCATACGTATATAGTAATATTATATACCAATGCCAAAATACATGATGAATACTAACTGGACACTGCCATTCAGTATTTTTGGTGTATTGGCACAGTGGGCAGTATTCGTGTATACTGCCCACCTTGCTTTACTGTGTAAAATGTTTTTCTCCTTATTTTGTGAATTCTGAATGGATTTGCATGATTATCTTTTAGATTTTGGGTAAAATTATACAGTCTCATTAAATGGAGATAGTGATAGAATCCTAATTTAAGAGAAAATAATGAATATTAGGGGAAACTGCTTGACACCAGTCAAAGTGTGTGCATAATCAATACATTGGATTACTGCCTACTTTGCTCCACTGGGAATTTCCTTTCTCTTTTGCTTATAACTTACAAAATATGGTATATAATATAAGGAAAACTTACCTCGGTTGACAGTACAACCCTGAATACGAGGTGGGATGTCAGAAAAATTACAGCCTCGGGCAGTAATTTTTCGACACCCACCTCGTATTCAGGGTTGTACTGTCAACCTCTGTATGTTTTCCTATATAACAACGCCATAGGTATATAGTACAAAGCCATTATAGGTACGTAGAGTATTATAGGAAAACTTACAGAGGTTGATGGTATGACCCAGCATACGAGGTGGGCGTCGAAAATGTACTGCTCGAGGCCGTTAGGCCAAGGGCAGTACATTTTCTGACGTCCCACCGAGTATGCTGGGTCATACCATCAACCGAGGGATGTTTTCCTTATATTATATACCATAATTAATGAGTAATTCAACAAATAAGTGCATTGTTATGAGCGGAGCAAAGTGGGCCGTACGGGCTAGCCACAGAGCGCGGACGTCGGAGAGAGCACACCACACACTGAGTACACTCGCACTGTCATTCTCCCTGAGGCACCCCTGCAGAGCGCTAAATGGCCGAGAGCAGGGACAGAGTGGTCCCGCCCTTAGCACTGAGTGCAGCAGACGACATTGCATTTAGGCCTGTATCTTTGTTAGGAGACATCATAACTTAATGCAGTGAGTGAGGCGAAGGCACATTTTGATGTATTCATCCTTTCTATCTAATCAGAAATTAGTTATAAATATTATCTAGTAAGTTAGAACGAGGAGAATGTTTTCCCATAAGCCTGCAGAGTGCAGAGGATGGTCGGCCGTACTAAGAAATACTGCCCACTGTGCCAATACAGCAAAAATACTGAAAGCCAGTGTCCGGTAAGTATTCGTAATTTATCCTGGCATGGGTATATAATATAATACCATCTTGCTCCTTGATGATCAAATCTATGAGGAGGTAGAGACCATATCCCTACACTTTTACCGAGGGAGGTGTTCTTTTATATACAGCGTTTCATAGGCAGGACACCTCATACAACAGCCAATTGCACTAGGCTTTTGATAACCCTGTCGTTGACCACAGGGAAAATGTTTAATACCACAGCAGCAAGACAGAGGCTTGAACTGCCAACCTTTGGATGACTAGGCCAAAACTCTACCACTGTTATACCAGAACACCCTTTGGATAGCCTGTTCTTTTTAACACCCAAATAAGATGGCTCATACTCCACTCTCACCAAAGGGCCCTTTTCCCGAATTGCCTGGTCCTAAAATCCGCGCTCACCCCTGGTAGTTGGTGGCGTGACGTCATCAGTCGCTGTTCCCCGGGCGGGGGTAGGGCGTGCAGGGAGGTGAGGCCGGGTATAGGGGCCCTCCGGGCAGAGGGTCCTCAGTGCACTCTGCCTACTGGAGGAAAGGCCCTTTTATACTGCACGACTTTGAGCTGCGATATCGACCAGATAATGGTGATATTACAGGAATTCCTCACACTAAAATGATATGCTTGTTTGAAATTTTGGAGTATTTTACATATTACTCAGAAAGAACTTTGTCTCTAATGTGTGCAGTGTATCTGTCATATCGTAGCCTATAGCCCTGTTTCCACCAGCCGATTGTACTACAGATTTCTATATAAAATTGGCAGTGGGAATATTAGTTAATCACAAAGATGTTATATACCATTAGAAAGTGTTTCTAATTCTCTTTCAAATGGTATGTAAGATGTATAATCTTTTGTTGTAAAACTACTTAAAAGTAATAAATTACTGAAAAATCGGTGGTGAAATCGGTTGGTGGAGATAAGGCTCATGTCGTGTAGTGTAAGAGGGCCCTAAATGGCTCACATCAAGGGGAGAGGGCCACCAGGCAATGCATGGTGTGACGCACTGTCATACAGCTACCTCTAGGTATATAGCAGGGTGCGTGAATCTAGATGGTAGAGTTATGGGAGAGCCGCATGATGTTTCTATAGTGTACTATCATCTTGCCTCGGTGTTTGTGAAGAGAAGTAGGTCTCATAACATATGTAATATGTATGTATTTATTTATATATATTATTAGAATATCATTTATGATATATCTGTGTGTGCATGTGTTTGCATATATGTATATTATGTATTTATATAATATGAAATATATCAAATCTTTATGTGCCAAAGGTAGCTTATATAATGATTATGGCAACCACCTTTCTAGAAATGTGCTTGAGTCTCCATACATAGGCCTTAAATTCTTCTCATATCAATACAAGTAAGGAAGATGAAATGGCGGATTTCCATTGCAAGAAAACAGTTTTCTTGTTCTTTTGTGAGCATCAGTGAGAAAAAACAGGTGTTGTACTCGTCAACTAGGGTTTAGGGCGCTGTTCAGTCTGACGCGTAGACTACAGCAGTAGGCGTATTGTTAACCGGCGCCATGACACATCGACATTTCCGCTCATCTCATCCACTGGTGGACGAGCCTTGATCGTACAAGACGCCACTGCCGTAAAGCGGAATGTCGTGAATTGTCGTGAAAGGCGCCCCCAGTGCCCCCTGGTGACGATAACCGGGGAATGACCAGGCCCGACGACTGGCGGGCAGTGAAAGGCGAAGGGTCATTAGGGTAGATCCCCCACAGATCGACGACGTGAGGCCCTATCCGCCGCCGTCAACTACCGTGGCCATTTTGGATCACAGGAAATTGTTTCTAGAGTCATGTGCCACTTCTTCAATGTACTACTCATGACAATTTTCACCATACCACTCATGGTATGTGTCACACTTTCACTATACTACTTATAATGCGTGCGTGCATGGCCAGACTGTACTACTAGATTATATTCCTGTTTTACTTTACCTTGAGAAGGGGATGTCGGGCTTCCAGAGGTGGGTCCTCGAGATGCAGAGTTTATGTATTCAATTATGCCTTGTCAATAATCTCAAAATCAGTTTAACCACCTGTTCATAGCGGGGCATGCTTCAGTACTTAGCCTAAATGCTGTCCCCCCATCTGTTTGAAAATCCTGTTGTAATTACTTAAATCTTTCAGTCTTATTCAATATTGTTAGACAAAGACCTGGCTGATAAGACCTACAGTTGAAGACATTTTTTAGCACCCGGCACCCCATAGAGTTCACCCTGAGAATGGCCAGTTGTTTTTTACCGCCCGGCACCCCATAGACCTCACTCTGAGAATGGCCAGTTGTTTTTACCACCCGGCACCCCATAGACCTCACCCTCAGAATAGTCAGTTGATTTTACCACTTGGCGCCCCAAAGACCTCACCTTGAGAATGGCCAGTTGGTTTTTTGCCACCCGGCCCCCCCATAGCCTTCACCCTGAGACTGGCCAGTCATTTTTTACCACACAGCGCCCCATAGAGTTCACCCTCAGAATGGCCAGTTATGTGTTTACCACCCGGCGCCCCATAGACCTTACCCTGAGAATGGCCAGTCGTTTTCTGCGTCCTGCCAGCGGGCAGGGGACGACGTGGAGACAGCACACATCTCTCCTCTGACATGTGAAAAGAGCATTAAGGGGCAGCAACATACCGACTCAGGGGGGAGATTGAGGAGAGTGAGGGCTAAGGCTGGAGAGTGTAGGCCAGGGTACACAGAAAAGGGCGGGGTGTGGGAAGTGCCCGGTCCTGACTCCTCCCACCAAACATTGTCTGGTCGTTATCATTGCCCGTACAACGATATATAACAGTAAACTATCCTACCCTACCCACCGCCAAAGGTCGTGCCCCTCCATGGAGAACGCTCGAAAAATGGCTGAAAAATTGATGCTGAAAGTGGGGGCACGATCCCTCCTAAAAAGCACCCTCCCTCGAGGGAGGGAATCGTTACTTAAAAATAAGCATAAATGTAAGTTGAGTTGACCCTTTTTTTTGTGATGGCTCATTTTGTAGGTGGGATATTTGATCGTTGTTTTATGGTAAAACACGTCCTGTCCTCCACAAAAAAGCCCCCACTTTTGGTGGCCATGTTTTGTAGTTTCGGCTTACAGCTGCGGTCAATGCTTGCGTAAGGACGGCCGTTAGGTTGTTAGCATTAGCATCGCTATCAGTCCCCATTATTGAGCGGGGCCCCTGTGCCGATTACTCCCGGTAGGAAGTCCAGGGGTGATCTATGCTGCAAAACCCATAGCAGATAGGGACTATCCTTACAGATTTTGACCGTTTCTGTTCGTTCTTAGGATATGATTATAAAAGTACATAGTTTTTTGGAGGAAATTTCAGACTTTCACTTTACTGGTCATTGCACATATCACAGTTTCACTATACTACTTATGATATGTGTCACACTTTCACTATACTACTTATGATATGTGTCATACTTTCAGTATACTACTTATGACATGTTTTATACTTTAACCATACTACTTATGACATATATGTTCACTGGCACACATTATAATTTCGCTATACAACTCAGGGTATGTATCAGGCTTTCACTGTACTACTTATAACGGTTCTACTATCTTGTTTGTATATTTTACACTCAAAGTTTATGGATATTGCGGACGTGTTTGTTCATTTCTTTGCTACTGCTTAGTCTTGGAAACATCCATTTTGTTTTTCTATTTTTTTTTTCAATGTTAATACAAATCATGACATATCAAAACGACGAGACAGACTAGTTCTTATTTAAATAAAAATATAAATGTATTTTATCAGCTTGGCTGAGTTCTGTTTCTCATATGACGTTTAACATTCACGCCATACATAACACTGTCACTGTACTTCTCATGGAATATATCACAATTAATTACTCATGATGCACATGACACTGTAAATATATTACTCTGGACATGTTTCGCACTTTTACTTAACTACTCATGGCGTTCTATTCCGAACAATTAATCACAAACAATGCAGATCCTTCACACGTTATACCTTAAATAACCAATAACCTTCCCAAAATTTGTTAAAACAATGTAATAAGTGAGCAATAATTGCAACTCTGCAGATAAAACAGCATTTCAATATGGACAACATTCCTGGAGGGCATGTATTTATTGCCATTAGCTTTGACAGTCGAGACAATCCAGCCCTCTTCCCCATCTCCATATCACTGTTTATTGCTAGGACTATATCCCTTCCCTTTAGTCTGTGTTTTTTGCACTGCACATGGCCTGAGGTCTGTAGACGTAGACATTGTCCTCATCTATCGAGGCAGAATAGCCGACAGTTCATGCCAAAAAAATCTATAGCAATAGTTATAAAACTAAATAGAAAAGATGATATAGATATATGAGACAGCTATTAGACGTGTGCGTTATCAGTTGAGCTGTATACATCCGCCTCTATTCTATTTCTGAAGTCCAATGAAATCCTACAAAAGAGACATGGTGCATCTCACCAGATAGCTATAGGGATATCTATATCTATATAGACATATAGATATATATAACCCATAAACGTAGCCGCGGGTATACCACAACAGTGGTGGATATGTATGTATCCAGATGAATCGTAGAAACGTCCCTTCCTGTGACCCCTGCAGTAGATCATGGCTCCATGCTAAAAAGGAGCGAAGAAGCCATTTGGATGCGTACGTGGGGCGGGCATAACATAGTGGTTCATATGGGGGTGCCTCGTGGTGGTCCCGGCGGGGGAGGCCCCTCAATAGGTCCTAGCGAGTGGTGTATGATAAGAATCGCCGATGAATAGCACCTCCCATGGCCTCCCCTCAGGTCCGTCTACACTGGGAAATGTCTAGGAACTGGGGATAATCGGAGGAAAACATATATGCTTGTAAGGAAAGTGAATGAAATTAAAGTTGAACTGCCACCGGAATCGCAATGCATTGACATAATTATGGATATATCGTTTGTATGGATTTTAACATGGCCAAGAATCACTATCAACTAACAAGGCTCAATTTATTTTTATTTATTTTTATTGCAAGTTATTTAATCTGGTTACAATCGGAATTAGCACGATTCCGATCTCCCTTGTAATCCAGGGACCTTTCAACATATGTCATATCATTTTGAGGTGATCAAATACACTTACACATTCAAAGTATAGTTTAATACTAAATGAATTAAATTAAAGTTGAACTGCTACCGGAATCACAATGCAATGACATATGGATATATCGTTTGTATGGATTATGTGATTATCTACAAAATAGTTAGTATTCTGTGATGAATGCCTGTGTTGCTGAATAGTTAGTAGGCATAACTGTGTATCAAAAAGCATATCAACTATAAGTATTGCTTAAGGGCAATCGCGCCATCTGTCTACGCACCCATGCCGCGCAGCCCATCTTGGTAATAATATATTAGCGTAGGCCCTGTCCCACCTGGGTATTGAGAGAAATTGCATTTTTTTGCTTTAATTTCCTTAATTATGCTCCAATACTCAAATGGTAACGGAGTACAATCCCTTTTGTACTTTTGATCACAAGAACCTTGAACAATAGTCAACAGATACAGGTCTAATTTGTTCCAATCATCAAATCGAGTTATAGCTCTAAATTATAATTTGTTCTAACCAAGCAATTTATTTGGATGAACCATATTTTTCAATGAAATGAAACGAATGGCTTTTTATTCATGGGTACAACCTAAGGAAATCGCTGCACCCATTGGTGAATATGTACAGTGCCCTGACCGCCCAGCACCCTGCCAGACGGCGTATTGATGTTGTATTTAGGCCAGGAAGACATCAATTCTTCATTTCCGGCCGCCCATACTGCCCTGCACTCATTGGCTGGGCTGTATATACATTGTCCATTTCGGGAGCGCCCATTCAATCCCACCACCACAACACTAGACCGGGGCTCCCACCAAAGCTCATACCCAGGCTCCCACCAAAGTAGACTGCAATTATGTCCAAGTCCACTAGGCGCTCAATCTAGGACTGTGAACCAGCAATCATTTTAGGCGGTAATTCCACCTTATACTGCATTTGGGAGTTTGGGTTTGCGCACGTGTGATCCTTTGGCACCACTAATTGTGGGTGGTCAAGCGTGACTTTTCAGCCAATCAGAACCATCGGTTGTGCAACATGGCCATGCCCAATGCGAATCTCCTGTATGTGGTATATCCCAGAGTGTTTTTGCAGCTGCTGGTTTATGGCAGGAAGAGTCATAAACCAGCCAGCACCCGAACAACCATCAAAGGGGATACCCATGCTATAAATAGACTACCCAATAAAAAATAATCCTCCATAATATGCAAATGTTTAACTGACCAGTAAGACGCATCGGCTCTGCGTGGGTGTACGGACCTATTGTGTAAAAGATAAGTAGGTCAGGGACGGACTCCCACCAAAAGGTGATTGCTATGGGCCCAGGCTATGGGGTGTCCTCTTGTGTTGCCCAGGGCTCGGCTGGCGATCTTTCCGCTATTATCGCCCTCTCGTCGCGCCGGTCGCTGATTGGTCCAGTTCTCTGTCCCAGAAGTCCCCGCGACCCCTCGGTAAAGAGGAGACTTTCCATCAGAGGGGTCTGACATCAGAGATCGTGGAGGGCGACATCAGGCTGATGTATGCCCTGACCAATGAGTGAGAGGGTCTGGGTGTCCTTTGTCTTTGTAACTAGTGCCATTGTCTTGAAGTATTGTTACTAAAAGGTTCACTGTTCTCAATGGATCGTTTTGTCTTGTTTATATTAAGACGGAATGACTCAAGGCATTCTGTCCAGTTGAATATCAAGAACCTATTATCAGGCATGGATACAAAAATTCCAATAATATTCGTATTCACAATCTTTTGATAAAAGCTATCAGTTTTGTTATATTATATATATATATACTGTGACACACCTCATACTTACCGGTGTTATATCATATACCTATGAAGTGGCGTTTACTATTCAACATTCTAACAGCGAAACACCGATATCAATGAAGGTGTACAGAAATCGTTAAAGATGTGTGGTTACCTCAACACAATGTGTCAGCTATGAGGGCATAGTTGAAGAGCCCCACCCGCTAACAAATAGCCCTAGATCTCCGTGTGGTGGAGCTCAGACCCCCCACCCCCCGACTCCATATGACCTCTATGGTTTAGTAGACTCAGCAGATACTGCTTGGTGCCCTGTGTGCATCCATCATGGCTGAGCAGAGGTCATAGGTCAACGTACCCCTCAGCACGCCGCCCTCCCTCCCTCCCTGCCTCTATACCAGTCAGGAGCTGCTCAGAGCTGCTAAGGGCAACCTTAACTGCTCGGGAACAACTGTTCTCTGACATAGGGAGGTAGGCCTACTCACGGTCTTGATGATATGTTTGTGGTCAATTAGTTGAGAGGTAAAACAATGATAGTCCTATGTGTCAGAGAGGGTATAAGCTAAGTTTTTCCTCCTACTGATACAACCTTTGTCTTTAAAGTTTTTCAGTAATACACTAAGATTTCGAAATGGTTCATTCTTCAATGTGACTCCATGCTTCATACGTAGGTCGGGCTGAATTGCGTGACCAACCATATAACAAATATAGGGAATATATAAGAAATGATCTCAGGCTTTCTGGATGACAACATTGTGATACGTTTGATATTCTTTTAATATGAAAAGTATACCCCGCGATTTAAAGCAATCATGCAACTTCAGATGGCAGGATATTTAAGCATACTTGTGATACACTGAACAGTTGGGTTATCTACTCTACTTCTCATGTGCTCGGACTATGTCTGTAGTGTATAGACCTAGATGGAGAATTGACGGATGTTGAGTCTACAGTAATAAAGCCAAAAGGCCGAGACAGGCAGAAAGAAAGGGTGGAGCAATCCCCGGGCGGTCAGGTCGGGTGGGTGGGAGGGGAGGTAGGAGGGGAGGTGGGAGAAAGGATGTATTGTCCGGCTCACCACTGGAGCAAGACTGTGTACATTATGCTCAGCCCAACATAGAGTGTTATACTTATATGTCAATTAAGGGGGTGTACGTTTAAAGGGTAGGGAAAAAAACCAATTAACCTTAAAGAAGAAAGCAAGATTCTTTGATGCACTAGGCAGTGAGTCTATCTTAAATATCAGGTTAACGAGTAATTCCTATTTATTCCCGAAAGGGAAAGTGCGTGAGAGGTATTTTCTGTTTAGGGGACTTCCATTAAGTATGTACGCATCAAGGGGGGGGGGTCTAAGATTTAAAAAAAAAAAATGCGCACGTTTTAGTACATATCCAATGAGTATTTTTGCCAAGGGGTGGGTGTAGGGGGTCTGAGATTTTTTTGAATTTGCGTACGTACTAAATGGAAGGCCTCTAATATCCTCAAAAAAAATTTATAGTTTACATCTCGCGTCCCTGAGCCGAGCATAAGCCAATGTTACCCCTCACCAAGGAAAAATAAAGACACTTGTTTTAAACTTATCCGTTCAGGTAACAAAATACAGAGTTAAGTTATTTACTAAAAGCTCCAGCCTGCCAGATGAAGAGCCCTAAAAGAAAATATATTCAAAATGAGACACCTAGCACTTTTGTATGCCGCAGACACACTTTCTCACAAAGACTGCATGGGCGTTTCCGGTCTTCACTCGAGCATTAGCTTTTTTACTTTACTGTTGGTTCTTGCAAGGATCAAGCGGTAAAGAAAGTTACTTAAGCGTATATAAGCTCACAAAGAACTATTAGACACAAAGGTGAAGCCTTCCCAGCCAAAGATGTAACGTAAGAGAACGTTATCAAAATGTCACAGAACACTACCGTTACAGCTCTTCTTGGCTAGGTTGATTCTAAAAACGATTGACAAACCTGACTCAGGTAAAAGTACAAGTAGGTAACTTTCTTTATTAACCCAAGACAACAAGGCCTTACCCCCAGACACCTCCTAATGCCTCCATCAACCTCCAGACGGTATAGTAATCAGCAGGGCGGGTCTGGGGTAGAGATTGGGCGGGTCTGGTCTGGAGATTGAGTCTGGGACGCGCGGGGGGCGGGGTTAAGGTGGGTCTGGGTAATCGGAGCACTGCGCAGGTGCGAAATGCCTCTATTGGTTGCGTCCCCCGCTATTCAGGCCTGTAGTGGGTGGGTGGAGGACAGACTAGGACTAGGCCGACCAATCTGTGTCCACCTCACCCCACACCTGGGGTAGGTTAACCCCTTCTGAACCCAACCAAATTAAAGCTAAATTTGGCCAAGGAACTGGGATAGAGTTATTTATTTTCATTGAAAATTGGAAAAAGAAATAGCAAGTAATATTATAAAGATGACGAACAGGTTTTTGTTTGTAAATATGTTGTGGGCCTAAATTCAGATCCACGCTGCAATTATTTTGAAATATATTATATACAATCTTACAGACTTACAGTAGGTAATCTCTTACAGACTCTAAATCATTATCAACGGCTCTAAAGTGGTTCTTATGTGTGTATGGATAATACGTTGTGGTACAAATCCTGCTCTAAATCTATACAGTGACATTTTATTTGATGTATTATTGACCGAATCCTGAACATAACCGTTCAAAGCTAGTCGATTCTATTTAAGAAGAACATGCCCAACATGTCTGGAATTGAGGTTGCCACAGTTATAATATCTGTATTTCCTTATTGTCTATAATATACAAGGTTCCTTTACTATGTCCCAGACGTAAACAGTCAATGCCTCAGGCAAATGGAAAACTGGTTCAAATATCAACGCATAAGGTTACTCTGCTGAGCATTCCCAGTCTGGTTAATTATTGAACCTGTCCCCTTCGCCCGTCCCTGCAGCATTGTTTACTTGTAATATAATAGAAGTTCAGTGACAGACTTCATACAATAAAGGCTGTATTAAGTGCACATACAGATGTTGATGCTGCCAATTACGCATTTGGTTGATTTTCTCTGAAAATATGGCATGAGACCTTACATACTATATATCATTTGAAAGAGAATTGTAAGACCTTTCTAATTGTTTATAACATTTTCATAATTGACCTTTATTCCCTCTGCCGATTTTTAAAATTGGCAGCAAAATCGGCATGTGGAATACAGCCACAAACTTTTGTGAAAAGCCTAGGATTCCATCATTTGGAGTTGTTTCTATGCGTCTGCGTCTAGTGTACGACAGGTGACGTTTTCTTCAGTATAGACAAAATCTGATTGACCAAAACCCTTCACATCTAACCATGTTTTTTCCTTTTGCAGATAGCTGTCCACTTACCTGGGTCAACTTAACCAACAAATAACTGTAAGTTCCATACAACTTAATACGAACACATCACTCTAATCACAAATACTACCTTTGTAGGACATTCCATATTAATTGGATAATGTGACAGATACTCTGATACAATGACAAATGTATCGGATTTCTATTGGGATGTTTATCAAGAGAACGCACACCACTAAGGTCGATGGTGCACTCTGAGTGATTGTAACCTCTTATGGCTTCTTTCATGCCATACTTGTGGGGGAGTATTTTACCTGTGCAGCACTTAGTGCATCTGGAGTTCTTATACACAGTTGAAGTGGAGACATGTGGTTATTTGATCCATAGAAATAGATAAGATGTCTATGTTTGATCCTATATTGTGGCTCGCTATAAGCAATACGCCTAATGGGGTAGATACCTTTCAATCCCAGGATCATTGAACTATAACTTATCAGTTTGTCAGTTATTAGTTGTTTTTGTCTAATCGCCTTTGTGCAATTGGGGGAGTTTCCCCTGCATAGGTATCGCTAAGATGCATGGGTGGATCCAGGGGGTCCAGAGAGGGTCCAGGGGCTCCTGACTCTACCACCTCCCCTTTTGCTGGACACCTGGAATGGACAGAGAGGGGAAAGCGCTGTTCGTGTGCGCCAATACATGTCGTTTTAGAACTCAGCCTATAATATTATGCTGACCCACCATTTAGAAAATCCTGGAGCTGCCACAGTTATGTAGACCTTCTCCTTGTTGGTATGCACGTATACATTGAATGAGCAATCGTGGGTCTATTTAGGAACTCAAGAGCGGCTCCTGACTTCAAACACGACAACCTGTATCCTATTTCTATTTGGAGTATCCAAGGGTTACTAGGCTAGCTTCAAATGCCAGGCAGCTCTACCAATAGATCTAGATATGCAGTGATTCTTTATCACCTATCTGCACACATAAAAACGTTACTATCCCACAGGGACGAAAGAGACACTTCGTTATTAAAGCTAATCAACGGGATCAGTTATTCCATGATTCTTTCAAACAGCACAAAGGAGAGAAATCAAAAACAAATTTCATACTTCGTATAACGATATCCTCCTCTCACCATTATCTCAGTGTTTTAGCCCAAGTGTTTTTTCAAACAATAAAGAGAGGGAGTAATTCACGGTTTCCACCAACCGATTTAACCTCCAATTATTTGGTAATTTATTACTTTTACTAGTATAATAACAAAAAAAGAAAATATCTTACATACCATTTGAAAGAGAATTAAAATCGCTTTCTAATGGTATATAACATGTTTGTGATTAACTAATATTTTTGAAATCATTAGTAAAATCGGCTGGTGAAAACAGGGCTTTAATGAAAAAGCATTTCCATGCATACTTAACCCTTCCCCTACCCATCATACAAACCCCAAAACAGCCCGTAAACACTTATATCAAGCCCCTACATGGCGTGCCACGGCTTATGAGGGCCCCAAACATGTATACAGGGCCTTCATTTGCATCATCTCAACAGCTTTCATGTAAAATTCACCGTTCTGACGCGCCGCCATTTGCAGTAACGCGCCGTCAAGTAATCCAATCACTCGCCGCGATCCGACGTGCATCGGCCCCACAATATTCGCCGAGCAATGTCATTTATTAATCACGCCAAAGCCTCGGCAACATTTGGTCGGGAATGGTTTGGAGGGGAGAAGGGAAACTTTAGAGCGGTGATATGTTTACTTTGTGCGCCAATGTGATATCTTGTCAGTCGGTTCTGTTCGGTTTGGGGTGTGTGTGTTACGCCTTGTGCCTCATATAATATTGAGTGTTTGTTCTTGTTGCTGTGACTGATATATGAATGAAAAACAAAACGCATTGTGTATCTATACGTTGCCTCTCCAAAGAGATCTATCCCCACTACCTCTTTTACCACTTTCCCCTACTACCCACACCACAAAAAATCGATTATATGTACCTGGGCACTTCAATATTTCCACAAATCAGATTGTTTTCGCGGCTTAGAATACCTCCTGAATGCCCGATTCGATTGGCCGGTCACATTGGGAGCTGGTCGCCTTCTATGGGGTTCAATTTCCTGTCTTCGCACATATCCTACAGCCATTGGGTGTAGACGGAGACTGCGGCCGGCCGCCCGGTGGGGGCAGTGGCCGAGTTAATGTGATACAAAATTAAAGGTGCCGGGTGCCCAGGGGAGGTCGTACAGGGTAGGGGGAGGGGGAGGAGGGGGCCAACGGCCAGAGGCAAAGAAGCAGCCCTGTCTTAGATATAGGGTGCCGTATGTAACGCCCTAAGGCTATATAATGGAGGAAACAGCGGTGAATGTTTTCTTTTATTTTTGGCAACTTTGCATACATACATAAGTTCGTGTTCTTCCAGTAGGCCAAACAGGGGGAGATGATAATGAGACAAAGATATTGATGAACATGATGAATATGGGACAATAGAGTTTAGATGTAACACTTAGATTATACTCTGGTAAGCATATTTACCAGTATCCAAGTAACTCATATTCATAATCGGGGACCGTTAGGGGATTTGTTCAGTATCTCTTTGAATTCACCTTCGTAATCGCTCGCTTTGTACATTCAGACAACATATCCCGCAGTCGGACTCCTCTATAGAACGGACTATTCTGTACAGACCGTTTGCTATAGGTCCGCTGGTTAAGAAAGGGCTGATTTATAGTATTGAATGATGAGAAAGCTAATATTTGTGGTTATTAGCAAGCTGAGGTGCCAGGGTAGTTGACTGTATGAATTCTGCGAACCGTGAACATGCCTACATTGCTCCCTTAAATTTTGCGCTTTCGGTGCATCTGACCGTATCAAAAAGACAAATCCGCATTTTTCTAATTTCAATGTAGATAAATAGAGATAATGTAGATAGAAGCAGGGTAATGAACTTTGGGTTTTAAGACTAGCTAGAACCGATTATTTGGTCACCATGTGACCTAAAAGAACCAGCAGAATAGAAAGTTACCGGCAGGTATCATTTCAACAGTTTATCTCATCAGCAAAACGAAAACTTCCAATACCCGCCTAGATCAAGGTTAAGCCCAAGCAAGAATATGACGTTATAATAACGTTATTATAAGATTCTGTTTAGTTCTGCTTTGGTCTTTGTAACATTAGTTCAAAAACGTCTTTAGAACCTAACATTGCGACATTGCACTGTGATATTATTGTGGCATTCTTGGAATGTTCTTTCACATCATAATAATGTTATTATAATGTTCTTATAAGTAAGGTCACAACTTCACTAAAATACATTGTCATTATAACATTTAGCTGTTACATGAAACTTGGGCAGGTTTCAGACTAACCAAAAAAGTATGGTCGCAGAACATGCTTGTTACGTTGCTGCTTGCCTAGGAACCGATTTCTTAACAATATCACGCAAATAAGGACCTCCCACTGAAACGTACACCTCACCCCCGACTACCCATAGTTGTAAGCCAAGTCCCACCACCATTCTCTTTCATTAAACCTCCGACTTCCGCCTTAAACCGGACCGACCAGGCCTATGCATCCGGGACCCGATAGGCCTAAATCCCATCTTCCTTTCTGCATTAGGCGAAGGTCAAACCTGGTCACGTAATACCAGTAAAAAGTAGGGCCTGAGAGTTGTCTGATGAACTACTTAGGTTGGCGCCGGATCATGGATTTATTAAATAGCCGTTTAATCATGGTAATGGCATGGGCGTCACATTTTAAGTGATGTTTTTAGGTGATGTTTATAAATTATACCGCTGTTGCGTTGATATAACCTTCGCTCAACTTTTAGGTGATGTTCATGCCATTATGCAGTTTATGCGTTACTAAAACCTTAGCTCACCTGTTGTGATGCGGCTATTCTTATCGTATTACCTGACTACTGGGGTGGCCGGTGGGCTCATACACAAGTCCGAATCAACCAAGGCCATAATAAACAGTTTTATTTAAAATACTATCATTTCTAAGTGTTTGTTTTGCAACGTGAGGTCAATCGGGAAATACATCCTGGCGCATAAAAAATGAAATGACACTTCAAGGAAAATCTCAGATATACCTTTCTAGCCTTAACTCAGAACTGTGGTTATATAGCACTTTGTAAAGGTCAAGGCAATATAGTTAGGGTATTCCCAGCCAAGGATGCAACGTTATTATAACGTTGCAGCAATGTTCTGGTTGGTTCTGTATTTGGAACCTTCTTGTTACATTCTTTTGATGACTCCCAATTATGTCGCTGAAATGTACTGCTGTGACATTGCACTGTGACATTATTACAACATTCTGGTTGTCAT
The DNA here is from genome assembly GCA_936440205.1 of Lepidonotus clava. Lineage (NCBI taxonomy): Eukaryota > Metazoa > Annelida > Polychaeta > Phyllodocida > Polynoidae > Lepidonotus > Lepidonotus clava. Next base: position 9,552,172 of record OW387142.1, on the reverse strand, counting down.
CTTAGTAAGTAACAAACTGACTAGTATGGTCGCAGAACGTTTCTGTTATGTCGAAAGCTGGCTGGGTTATCTCTCTTTGACAAGTTTTAGGAAATAAATTAGGACTTCTCATGTATACCGAATGGTACTGGAGCACCCTTCTTCTGATGTGAGACAGAACGGTCTTTTGTATCGACAGATAAAAAATCCCACTAGTATCCTGACATCAAGAGTATTTAAGTTGACATGTCCACCCTTAATGAAGAGCTACTTATACATAGCATGCCACTGACCAGACGTCTCTGTAATCATGCAATGCCCGTGGCTGTAGTAATGTTTACACAGAACACCAATCAGGATTACGGACATTCGTGTAAGAGGGACCCTGCGTGACGTATACAGCCGTATGGATCTTACATAAGGACCTTATCTTTTGATGAGATTGTTGATCTACGTTGAGATACACGTATAGGCCTATGGCTCTGGTCCTCCCACCGTCCGTACGTTATGTTTATGGCTATAGGGATTATACTATAATAGGTTGCCTTATAATACGATATGATATTGCTCTACAATTGTAATGTGAGATCTTTCATACTGATAAAACTGGTATAAATCCCAGATTACTCTGCGACCCGTGGTCAGTGGTCAAAAGTACAAGAACATTAAACCTTTCTCATTCCATTAATCCTCTTATACTCAGAATGCATAGGTTTAAAGAAGAGGTACGAACAGCGGCTGTATCTAATACATAACAAATAAGATTTCCTATGAGGAAAATATGGTTTTCAATGATTAGAATGAAATAGAGTTTCGACAAATCGTAAGCTGACGACTTATATGATTAATTATGAGCAAATACTTCGCAGTGAGAATCACCAATGATGTGACATCGTCGTATTAGCCGTTAGTTCGTTAGTTATTTGTACACAATAGTTTCCAAACTTACAGTGAAGGAAAGCGTGGATACCCCTGTATATATAACTCCATGGCTATTCTGATCGGTAGGAATAGCTTATGACACGCTGTTCTGCCAGTGGGTGTGAGGTGTAGTGCTTACATAATGGTTTCCAATATACAGATGTATTGGTATACTTTGTTTGTCTCCTCAAAAGTATAAGAAATATATGATTGCCTGTAACCGACAAGAAGGAAGCGACATGTGAGAAATGTGATTACTGTCTGAGCCTCGCAGCGGCTTGTTGGTCTAGGGGTATGATTCTCGCTTAGGGTGCGAGAGGTCCCGGGTTCAAATCCCGGACAAGCCCGTCATAGCTTTTTGCTCTGCAAAACATCTTGAATGACTGTCGACAGCATGAACAGTCTCGGTCTAAGTCAAATAAGCTGGGTTGGGGTTTTGAAGGGGGCGGGGGTCATAACTCCCTCGATCCCTTAGATAGCGGCCGTTAAAAATTCAGGCGTGCAAGATATGAACAGAAAAGAATTAGCCTCCATGGTCGGTCTTGATGCAAACTGACACGATGATAAGATGATTCGCTTTGCATTCGATATCCATATACAATAAAAATATATTTGCAGAATTTCTGAAAGTGAGGATAGAAAGTATCAAGCTGAGATCTGAGAACTTTTTGTTACTATCATGACAGCAAAGCCTGCAAGTTAATATTTTGGTCGCTTTTTGCTGAAGCGATCCAAAGTGATAAGTACAGATTTCAACTAATAATGCTTATAGTTGAAATTGTGTCAAAACTGTAAAGCGCCTACTTGAAAATACTGGCTTTTATAACACTTATAGCTAACTTTGTATCTATATACAATTACAGCCAAGCCCTCCGAGTCCTAAGCCTTATAGGGGACACAGGGTTAAGGGCCCCGGAGGACGACTTTAAGGCCTAGCGCCGTCAAGATCTGTTTAGTCCGACGCCGTCCGCCCCCTTTTGGTGACTAGCCCGACCGACTTCATTAATTTATCCCCCGCCGACCCCGGCAGTGTCCGCTGTCACCCGGCTGTATGGGGCCTGTCTCTGGCCTGTGTGTGGCCTGTGAGTGGCCTGTGGATGGCCTGTGAGTGGCCACACAGACGCCAACCAAATAAGCAGTGCACAGCAATATGTTTGTGAGATGACTTCGACTTCTAGTAGTAGCACTGCCCTTTTCATAACCTCAGAAAATGGAGAAAATGGCTGAAAATCGAGAGAAGTGAAGTTTAACAATTTTTTCTATATCAATGACAAATATGAAAGGTTTCAAAAAACCATTAGTGTATGTAATATATCTTAATATCCATACTTAAATTTCAGGCCTCATGTTTCAGTATCCCAAAAAGACAAAAACTGTTAATCGGCCAACAAAGAAATCCTGAATCAGAATAAACCAATACTGGAATATTGTCATTAATGCTATAGGCCTACTTGACATATTAAACTTTAAGGATCACATGAACCACACTCTGTAAAATGAATGAAAGACAACTGTATCCCCGCCTTCGAAAGGAATTCATAAATTGCTCGGTGTGTCCAGAATGTGATCACATCATATCAGTTTTATAGGGCGAGTAATTCCAGCGAATCCATGTTATATACAACCCCCCGCCACACCGTTTACGCCCTATCACCGCTCTAATGGAGATACCAAGATGGCGCCGTGTAGGGCATTCTGGGGGCAAACATCCGGGTATGTTCTCAGCCTCTTCTTGAAAGAAAGATGGCGGGCCCAAGTGAAAAGAGCCGATTTTTACTGGCCCATTCACTGACCCAGCATCACCCAATCGCACGTTAGTCAACCTGAAATTGCTTTCTCTAATAGTTTCCGAAAGTGCCTCAGCATCTGAGACCTTTCTGGGTATTAACTCTGTCCACTGAGGGAAATGTCAGCCAGACACGTTAGTGCCTTTCAATAGGTGCTTTTCCAGACCATACCACCTGGTGAGGGGAAAGTGCAAACTCTGCCAATCTGCTCGAGGTGTGTTTGAAATATTTGTGTACCTCTAATAATATAATAATATTATGTATCATAGTGTTTTTTATATAGTTTTCTGAAAAAAAATCATTTTGAAAGTATCGTTGCACTTGATCTTTACTAGATAACGATATTATTATATTTTGTGAATACTTGTCAGTTTAAATGACATTATTCTTTACAATTAGAGCCTGTACTAGGGTGCACACTATTATACCTATTACCATTAGGTAAAGTCGTCGATATAAAAGACAAATAACGCTTCAACTGATACCATGAGCCAATTGTATAGTGCTTATAGTGTTGTACATACAAGTTAATATTGTTATGACAATTCTATTATATTGACATTGAAATTGAAACAACATTTATAATTGTTAAATGTTAGTTGTTAAATCAATAAAAACAGAACTCCTAAAATAACCTAGTAGTGAAACCCTGGGCTTACCCATAAAGTTGCACTGAGCCCGTTCAAGATGGATGGACGATATAATACAGCTGGGAAACGTCTTACGCCACAGGCTCTCTCCAACTGTACCAGTCAGTATGAATAAATGCACGGTAGGAGGACCTGGGGGAGCAGGGGGTGGGACTGGAGAAGGGGGACAGGGGGGGGGGGACTGGAGAAGGGGGAGTTGGGGGTGGGACTGGAGAAGGGGTGAGTAAGGGGGGGGGACTGGAGAAGGGGGAGTTGGGGGTGGGACTGGAGAAGGGGTGAGTAGGGGGGTGGGACTGGAGAAGGGGGAGCAGGGGGGGGGGGGACTGGAGAAGGGGGAGTTGGGGGTGGGACTGGAGAAGGGGGAGCAGGGGGGGGGGGGACTGGAGAAGGGGGAGTTGGGGGTGGGACTGGAGAAGGGGTGAGGAGGGGGGTGGGGCTGGAGAAGGGGTGAGGAGACCTTGCATGCAGTTAGAGACCCTCCTGTCGGCCCCCTGTCCCTACGGCTATGACACCTGGCGCGCGATATGGGGCGCCGAGAGTAAGATTGTTATTGTGTGAATTATATAATATTGTAATGTTTTTTTCACTCCCTTTGTTAACAAACTAAGATCAGATCTCATGTCTATGTCATCTGCACCAGAATTCGAAACGGGCATCAATTGTCTATTTATTCACTTTAATTAACTCTTCAAAATATCCTACCTCAAATAAGTAACGACATGTTTCAGAGTCGGCTGGGGTGTGAAGTTGATAAAGCCTTTTTGGTGACAAAGATCCCCCCACAGTTCATGACAAATGGTCGGAAATGTCAGTAAAAGGGCACACAGTTAACAAACAAAACCTCTTTGATGTCTAAGACCTGCTTCTATTTTGTTTAAATAAAATGTATTGACAATGCCAACTTTGTTCCAAGTGGCATTGTTTACCATTGTGTGTGAGGTTGTAAATTGTTTCCCGCATCTCAGCTGATTAAATAGTACCAAGACTAGGGCTGATTTTGTTCATGTGACTTTATTTTATAAAGAATCAAAGAGATCTGATTATAAAACTATGAGCACCTAAATATACCACCAGGACAAAATGTCATGAGGAAAATATGTTTGAAGATTCTCAGATATAGATTAAACATTCACAGAAACATATTATGACATTGCAATCAGCTTTTATTATAGGGCATAAACACATTTTAAGTTCTAAGTTTTTCAGTCCTTTCTTGGTCAGCAGATGTATACCGATTATATATAGGCCTATATGAATTAACCCCATTTACCATTTGGTATTACTTATCTTCCAGCACCATATTGCATTTCAACCCTTGAAGACAGCTCCAATGGTAAGTCTTCATGTAAGACGTAAACCAATGCAATGTGAAGTATATCACATAACACTTGGTGCCCCATAAGGCCGGGCCTGAGGGAGGAGACATTAAAAGGCGGGCATCGATCGGCATACTGCCACGCACCTGGCGGGGGGCGGGTACAACAGGGGGAACAGGGGGGTGAGAGGTGATGCGGGGCAGTATGCTGGTCCTCAGGTGGAATACACGGCCGGAGAAACAGGACGCAGGCAGGCGTAAGGAGCCGGGCGGAGGGGCGTGGGGCCGGGGTCGATTCTTCACAGGTGGGTAGGACAGGTTGCAGAGAAAAAGTGGCAAATGGAGGGAATAATCGGACTCCAGGGCGGCCGGGGTGCTCCAGGGCGCGTAGGCGGGTCACAGACGCGGCTTAAATGATACCCACCCAGTGATGCGTATGTACCATACCCCCACACAGGGTAATATCGCCTGAATGCCGCCTATATATAATACCCAAGGCCCCGTGTGTCACTGTGTGTCCCTTTCCTAGCGTTCCATATTAATATTGAAATAACACGCACAGAAATAACTTCCTGTACCCTACACAGCGTGGTTCTTTTTTTCAAAACGACCAAAGTAAATCAATCGGGAGCTGTCGGTCTTTGTTTCTTTGATCATAGTCCGTGAGATGAAGATGGGATCTTGCCTCACGCTAATTACGTGGCCCTATATAGATTGAGTTCGCAGCCATCAAGGCATACAACCACTGTGAGATTTTAAAACAAACTATAATGTTGATTGGTGGGTGATTTGAGTATATTCCTGACAATTGGCAGCTTGGGGATTAAGATCAAACATTTTATATTAGACATTGAAAAATAACTGTTTATAAACAAATGTTTAATACAAGTTTAATGTCACGTGCACCATGATTTCCCTAATGGGTTTGCAATACACAAAGGGTAAAATGCCTGTCATCCATATATATTAGAAAGTGTGGATTTCCTGAAGCCTGTCTACTGATGCGGATCATATAAAGCGTTGAGTTAATTTTTTCTTTAAATAAACAAACTCCAGTACACAATCCTTCTAATGATAGGGTTATCATAGAATTCATAATTAATAAAGCATATGATTAAGGGGATCACAATCACTGCAGGATTTATTCTACACTTGAAATGGCTCCCAGAATATGATTGATATGAACATAGTCTGCATCACCTTGCAGAAATGTGGCAGTGGTAACCTTTTATATAAAGATATAGGCAGCGATTTGGTAGAGAGGCATCGCAAAGTGGATAAGGACAACATTAGAGTTATGTGGCAGCCGTTATCTTTTTACACAGACACATCAGTCTGTCTGTACGATGAAATTGATTGAGGCCGGGGGAGGTACCGTAGCTATATACAACATTCTGGTCGAAAACAAGCTATAGCATTTTCAAAACAGATCATTCAATTGCAAATGTTATTGTTATTATGTTTTTGATAATAGTATTGAGAGGGTATACTTTCATGACCTTCGCATATAGTCCAGGAGCCAAATCCTGAAATCTGCCAAAATAAGGATTTACCCTCCGCGGTGAGCCCCCTGGATTTTCTTGATTTTTTTCAACTTATAGCATCCTAGGGACCATGAATCAAGATGGTTCCGAAGAATTTAGGTATGCGAACACTCTGTAATTACGCGATTTGTGGTTAATTAGCAAAAATTGAAAAACGCGTTATTTCTTAATTTCTCTGGAACTATGCAAGATATGATAACATGCTATATGACATCTGAAAGGTAATTTTTTTCCAGATTTTTTGGTATATTGTTTGCTATTGTCATTAATCATGGCAATGAGTAATTAAAGAAAAACTGTTGTTTTAGTCAAAATCATTAGAACTTAAGGATCCAAGGTTAAAATTTGGAATTGATAAACCAAGTCCTAGGTATACTTAGAGGGGATCTTTGGGCAGTTTTTAAAAAAAGTTGCATCTGATTTCATTAGAAATATGATGTAGAAATCATTTTTTGCTGATTAAATTCTAACCGAATACTGGTTCATTTTGCACTTATATTCTAAAAGGAGAGATGATATGATGAAAACAACACAATATATCCTAAAGTGAGGTGGAAATGATAATCACTATCTCCTTAAGCTGTTATTTCAGCGCTTTCTGAGCCATTTGGGCACATGCATGTAATATAGTGGCTGTGTGGAGAGCATTTTGGCTCACAGTGAGAGATGTGTCACAATAAAACTATGGTTTGAGTAAGATTTCTTTCCTCAGTAAAATACCATGATTATGTCTCAGTTTTATTACATACCATCTTATTAGGGGCCTTGCATTAAGTATGTATGCATGAAGGGGGGGAAGGAGGTATGAAACTTTTGAAAATGTGCATACTTTATAGTACAAATCTAATGCATACTTTTGCCCAAAGGGGGTGGGGGTCTGAGATTTTTGAAAATGTGGGTACTTACTAAATAGAAGGCCCCATATAGTCAGGGATAGACCTTAACATTTTTTCGGACTAGCCCAAGGGACTAGTAGGTGAAGATTTGCACTAGTCAGACACAAATTGCACTAGTGCCCACGTAACGCTTGAAATAATTACATGTACAATTTAATCACCTTGTTAATGATATATATAATGCATGGTTTTAGATTGTTTCTTTTATTATGTAACGAAATGCATTCAATCAATTATAAATAATAAAATTGTTGTTTTCAATGCAATTTTACACTAGATTAGTCTCGAAATTAGATTTGGACCAATTTTGCTTTTATATGTGCACTAGCCAATTGGACTAGTTGCCCTGAAAATGCACTAGTCCGAGAGAATTTCCACTAATGATTTCACTAGTGGACTAGTGCTAAGATCGAACCCTGATAGTTCTCTCTATTTCATGCTGACAAAAAGAAAAGAATAGCCCGTAGTAGACTCACCCATTACCTGACCCCAAGCCATGTTTCTCAGGGTATATATATGGGGAGCCTCCAAGTATTACTTTAAAGAAGAGATGAGTCCTAAAGAGACTGTTGTCATATATCAAGGGTTCTGAATTTAAAAAACACAGTCCTTGTATCAATATGCCAATTGCAAAAAGACCAGGAATGCTATTTGTTAAACTTGATAGGTGTGCTACCTCTTTCAAATCGTTGGTTTTAACAAATTACTAGATTGTTCTTTAAACTCTAGGATTCTAAACCCATGTGCTTATATAAATGAGTAGCTTGGCTTGACCCTACACAAAATGGATATCTTATATTTTATGGGTTACCGGTATTAGTAATTTTATATCAAATTATGACCAGCCTATGATCATGCTTCACTCAGATTCATCCTACCAACTAATAGGATTCTGCCATATATCTAATTTTATCAGGAGGTGTACCAGGGGGACTGAGACCTCTGTGTGGTTATATACATATAAATATCATTAGCAAGTCCTCAAACAAATATCAAGCCCTGAAACAATACAGAAGTACCTGATATAGCTCTCTATTTCAAAATTACAAGTTCTTGGTATGGCCATTACTGGTTTCCCAATATTACCTAGTAGCATTACTACATTGAGCAGCATGTGCACAACACCCTTGATTTGACACCATAACCACAGCACTATGGTATTAGGAGATTATACAAGAGCAACAAATTGCTGTGATTCTGGTTGTTGCCTCAAACTTTCAATTCTTTAAGCCCCAGAAACAACATTATTCCCTTATCAAAATATAACCATTTTCATTTCTGAACTGCTATGAACAAGGATCCAATTTCCTTAACCTACATCAAGACACAGTTTTTAGGAACTAAGGGAAAGGTCAATCATGGTAAATACTCAGAGACCAAGAACTGAGGGAGTGATTACTCAAATACATAAATAATCTTCTAATCTATGATCAGTTCTAATAATCCAACACTGAATACTTAGTCTTTGATACAAAAGGGTACAAAGCTAACTGAGCACTGAACCCATACAGCCTGGATCTGCTCTCAAGTAGAAGCAAAAGGATGACAAAGTTTAATTAGGTAGATTGGTGGGGGGATGTTAACAAAAGTACAACAGGTGGTCAGCAATCCCACAATTTATAGGTCTGGTTCTAAAGATCCACTACCTCCATTTCACTGCTGTAAGGCAGCATTGTCTAAACAGTTAAAGTTATCATTTTACTTCACCAGTTGCAGTGATGAATCCCACGCTCCTTTTGGAATTATGTGATAAAATGGAATGATAAGACGGTAATAAGTAGCCAAAATTTAAGCCTGCCCCACCCTCTGAGGGATCCTTTATTAGGTTGTGCACACAGTGTCTTATCAATGGGTTAACTCACACAACAGGGAGATAAGAACCCTAGTCTGCCACCTTACCCCCTGGACATATACCCCCTAGGACACTTACCCCCTAGGACACTTACCCCCTAGGACACTTACCCCCTGGACACTTACCCCCTAGGACACTTACCCCCTAGGACACTTACCCCCCAACCTTGGAGAACTCGCTCGAATGATGTTTTGACGGAGTGTCTTCGAATAGACATCCATAAATCCTCTCATGTTTACTTTAGGCCATGGTACCGGCGGCCCTCCCCTGGGAGGGGGCTCTCGAGGGTGAGGTGAAACGGTCACATGTTGAATTTAAGTATATATATATATCAGAAGAGAGGGATAAATATCTAGTTTACTCCCCATTATCAAAAACTGTGGAAAATAGTGACTAGGAATAGGGACGAGTAAGCCTTTAGGTATGAATCCTAGACATCTATTAGAAGAGAGGGATATTTATTCAGTTTGCTTTCCATTAGAAAGACTAAGTTCTCACCGCATAATTACCTTTATATTATAAGCCAAGGTTGGGGGGTAAGTGTCCTAGGGGGTAAGTGTCTAGGGGGTAAGTGTCCAGGGGGTATGTGTCCTAGGGGGTAAGTGTCCTAGGGGGTATGTGTCCTAGGGGGTATGTGTCCTAGGGGGTAAGTGTCCGGGGGGTATGTGTCCGGGGGGTATGTGTCCGGGGGGTATGTGTTCGGGGGGTATATGTCCTAGAACCCTGCAAATTACATGGACAAATATTTCTTGCTAATGTAAACTTATTTTACAACTCCAATGTTGTCTACAGTGGACCAAATAGCTCAGAAAGCACTGAAATACCAGCTTAGGGAGACAATGATTATTCTTTTCCCATCTCTTTAGGATATATTGTATTGTTTTCATCATATCATCTCTCCTTTTAGAATATAAGTGCAAAATGAACCAGTATTCGGTTAGAATTTAATCAGCAAAAAATGATTTCTACATCATATTTCTAATGAAATCAGATGCAACTTTTTTTTAAAACTGCCCAAAGATCCCCTCTAAGTATACCTAGGACTTGGTGTATCAATTTTAAATTTTAACCTTAGATCCTTAAGTTCTAATGATTTTGACTAAAACAACAGTTTTTCTTTAATTACTCATTGCCATGATTAATGACAATAGCAAACAATATACCAAAAAATCTGGAAAAAAATTACCTTTCAGATGATGTATAGCATGTTATCATATCTTACATAGTTCCAGAGAAATTAAGAAATAACGCGTTTTTCAATTTTTGCTAATTAACCACAAATCGCGTAATTACAGAGTGTTCGCATACCTAAATTCTTCGGAACCGTCTTGATTCATGGTCCCTAGGATGCTATAAATTGAAAAAAATCAAGAAAATCCAGGGGGCTCACCGCGGAGGGTAAATCAAGGTTTTCAGGTTTGGCTCCTGGACTAATAGCTGTAGGCTAAAATATGATTTTCATTACCATAAATTCCGTACAGCTGACTTCTTGATTGTGCTACTTTGATGTTGGGCAGTAAATGGGTTGTGGCAAACCTTGCCAACTTCACTGATGTATCACATCATATTTTGGACACCTTGCCGTCGTTTCCAACCCCATAGATTCGGTCATGATAACCCATGTGGTCAAATTTTACATATCAATATTTTACATCTGAACCAGCAGAACTAGGCTACAGTTTTTCAACTTATTTATAATTGTAATACTTTCAGACCAGGGAACCCTCTATATACTCCCCCACCCCCCACCCAACCCGATGCCATTTCTACCACCACCCTCTCCACCCCTTTATTAAGATGACGCACACAGATACAATCCTACAGTACGACCGTCTTGTCTGACTACGTCCTACCTTTGTACCTGCAGCCTTCCCCGTTTTAGGTTGCTCTTCTGATCTGAATGAACATAAGGGTCTATGGAGTAGGAAAAGGCTTACCTTATAGATGCCGTATCATTAGAACAGAGTTCTTTTGGGTGCGCATTATGGCCAGGCCATGGTTCTTCTGATACCTGTGCATAGGTAAGGGTATCGTTTACAGATATGAGTATGAAGGATGCAAATATGCCTCTGTATAGTACATTTCATTTGGACTCCTTGTATATGCAGCCCCTTTACTATAACCTCATAGCATATATATATAAATATATTTGTTTAAACATATATTAAATGTATATATATATATATACATGTATATGTATATATATATATATATATATATATATATATATATACATAATATGGCTGGTTTTGATACGAACTCACTGATATTTGATATCTTACTAGTACTATCACCCACTCTTATAGTTACCTACTAGAACGATACATAGGACTATCATGTAATAGAATCGGTCATAGAATATGAAATGACTATGTGGCAAATGACCCAATGATGTGCCGCGATTTTGTTTTCTCAAATTGCAAAGTATCGGAGGCACTTCAACGCCAATTGCTCTAGTATTGCTTTCTGGGACTCCCGTTCAATATAACGGCTGATAGATGTGGGGCCTTAACCTTCAACATTCAAGCAGGGATTTTCCAATAAGGACGGCCTATCCCCTAGTCTGATACGTTCTCCGAGCAGCTCCGAGCAGCTCTGAGCAGCTCGATACGGCAGCAGCCCACGTGGCACAGATGAGCAATCAGCAAATCTGCTGTTGCCAGGCAGGAGGAGCAGGCGGGAAAGTTAACGTTAAGCCCGGGCCTCAGCGCCCTCCCCAAGGCCCTTCATGTGCCCTCAGCAGGACCCCATACATCAAAGATTTGACACGGCAGGGCCCCCTAGGCCCTTAACCAAAGGGGTATGTGACATATACATGATCTGTTGCAATTGTCGGCAGAAGGAGCAGGGTGGCCCCGGGGGGCCTGAGGGCCTCATGGCCCCTAGATGGGAGTACTATTAGGGGGGAAGTGACTGGGAGTAGGGCCCCACCCCCCGATGTGCTGTGATCACTCCCTCGGCTGGTGAACCAAGATTGGTCTTGTGTAAAATGGCCGGGGAAAGGAGGAGAAAGGAGCCGGTGGAAGTGGTTTGACGGCCCGCCGGGCGTTTAGGGCCCGGGAAGAAATGCCCGATACTGACCGCCGTAAAGGGGGAAAAGGTCGGCCAGAGCCGGGGAGTCAAATAGGCTGGGATGGCTTTATGCTGTGTTCTGTGGAGTCAAATAGCCTGAAATGGCTTTATACCTGAAGGGGTCGTCCGGACCTGGCTGAGTGGGCGAAATAAACGACATAAATGCCGTAAGCGGGTATAAATCTTATCGGAGACTTCTGTTGTGTCCGTTTATATCTAAAAAGTTTGTAGAAAGAGTATCCATGTAAAAAGCTTCAAGAACTAAGGTGATAATGACACTAAGGGGTTGTCTGGGACTGACGCACTATGATTGCAAATAATAAAAAGAGTACATCTAAAACAACGACGATTTTGTAGACTTTTATTGAAGACATAATATTCAGCGAATATCGTTGCAAATGTACAGGTTTAACAGCTACGCGGCAGTTATTAAGTTTGGGTGAGTTTCACAATAGCATCTATACATCTCACGATGTAAGAAAAGATGATTTTCAAAGTCCTTATTCTTACAAATTGTGCATACTCTATGGCTAAAAACAGAAATATAGGATCTGAAGTCTGAAACATCGACAACACAAAGTCAGAAGTGAAACACCCGGTCACTTCTGTGTATCTTAAAACTTAAAGCTGTTAAGTCCCTTAACCGCCTTTTCATTTATAGGCGAATTAACGTTCCAATCGTCGATCTGGGTAGGTCAGGTAATGGAGAGTAGCTTCCCTCCTGGGTTGACGCATGCGCACACCAACGAGATTAGTCGTCTAATCTATCAGTGAGAATAACTTATCCCCCAGCCCGCCGCCTGCGCCTGGAGAGCAGCGTGGGGATTAGAGATTAGGGACAGGACGCTGACCAAGGTTGTGCTTGGAGTGTGGTGTGCTACCGGAAACCCGGGGAGTGTTGGGGGTAGGTGGCAGGAGGTGGTCTGAGAGGCTGTGAATTAGTCCTTCCATGGCCTAGTTATCTCTAGCATAAATGTTTGAGCGGTCAGTAAAAGGGGATGGAACTACAGTCTAGCTGGAAAGTCGCTAGGTGTGTGGTGCTGTATCAAAGAGATGTGGCCTAGTGACAGCAGCCAATAGCCTATATTCCACTAGACGATTTTGATCATTTCGAATTTTGCAATTACAAAATGGCTATCAAAAATATGAAAGTAACCCTGCAATGTTACATATCATTTGAAAGGGATTTTGAAATCTTTTCTAACATGTCTATATTCAATATCCTTGCCACTGGCGATTTCTGAAATCGTGAGTAAAATCGAGTAGTATAAAGGTCTGTTTCCACCAACGACAATATGCTAATGACCATGAACAATTCACAAATCTTTGGATGTCGTTAGTAACATCGTTCAGATGCCAACGGTTTTTTCAAGAGCAATTAAAAGCAATTAAATCTATTGTTCCCTGACCTCTGTCGTTGAAAAAAATCGTCCAGATTGTCCAAAAATCGTTCAGATATCAGTATTTAGTCGTTCAGTGGAAACTAGAAATCTTTCATTCATAAAAGATTTTTACACCAGACCAATAGCTGGAGATTACAATCGTTTGCAATCGTCACCTATCCTCAACACCAATTGTTTGGTGGAAACCCGACTTAATAGAGCCCCATGGTCGGCCCATACCCGGAAAGCGGCCCGGGATGGCGCCGTAAGTGGCCGAGCGGTCCTTCGGGGGTCATCACGTGACTTGATGGCGATCGTTGTTGCAATTGGCCCGCGTCGGGTGGGGGGGGGGGGGGGTACACGGGGGTATGGAGGGGTGGGGGTGCGGAGTACTAGTGGTAACTGGGAAATATATTATCAAAGCTTGGAGATGGGTGGTGAAATATGTAGCCATCTGAGTTAATATAGCCGAAAATTCATTAGCTAGATGTTGGTGTTGTTTGGGGGTTTTGAAACGTAGGTTTTGCAATCTGGAGCGTAGCAAAACTCATCAAAATCTTCATCTGGAATCCCTCAGATTTACCTATGATCCTCTTAAATCTTAATAGATGGGTAAAGCCTGATGTTTGCATACAAAGTACAATCCCAGGTAAGCAGCAACGTAACAAGAACGTTCTGCGACTGTTCTTTTTTAATTGGTCTGAGACCTGGCCAATTTTCACGTAATAATAACGTTATTTTAGGTAAGGTTTAGACTTACTGAAAAAGAACGTTATAATAACATTCTATTTTGGTAAAGTTGAGACCAAACTAATAAAGAATGTTATAATAACGCTATTGTAAATGTTATAATAACGTTATTGTAACGTGAAATAACGTTACAAGAACGTCACAACAACGTTCTAGTGTGACGTCGCAACGTCAGACTATTTTAGCCCAAAGCGCGTAGTGATCTTACAAAGCCAGGATATAGCTAATGACAGTAGCAGAGTCACATCTCACGGTTGTCATTTTTGGCATGGAGGGTGACGTTATGGTTGGTTCTTTATTTGGTTCTTGTTATGTTCTTTTGATGACTCCTGCTTACGTCGCTGCAAGGTACTGCTGTGACATTATACTGTAATGATACGTATTACAATGTTCTGGTTACATTCTTCAACCCAAACAGAATGTTCTTATAATGTTCTGATTTGGTTTCATCCTAACCTCACCAAAAATGATGTTATAATAACATTCTAATTTGGTGAGGTTTTAACCTCACCATCAATAATGAAATTACTACATGCCATCTTAGCAAGTTACAAACTGACTAAAAAAGATATAGTTGCAGAACGTTTCTGTTACGTCGCACGTTGGCGGGGGAACTCAATGCAGAATGGGTCCGGGTATAAGAGCCCGGGCGACTGGGGCCGGTTAAAGACCTAATTGATTCTGGAGCCCAGGCCCGCAGAGAAAGATAAACCGGGCCTGTCTGGGGCCTGCTTGTTGGCGGTATTCACTGTAAATCCACAGCAGGGTAGGCAGTGATCTAAACCCGGCCTGGTTTCACTTGACTTCACCCGTTGTATAGGCCTGGGGTAGATGTACGGGCGTGTGGAGTCGTTAATAAGTCCCATGGGAAAACAAAGGGAAAACAACAAGGAAAGAGAAGCCTACTGGAAAGCTAGCATGATATGTCTTGCAACAAAGCCTTTTTAACTGGTTCGATATAGTATTGGTGATCATTTGACCAGTTTCTTAATTAATTTGTCATGATCTCATGTAAACTAATTCGACCATAAATATTCACAGATAATGTGTAATTTAAGTTAAGAGCTTTAGGAATTCTTTAGTTTATGATTTTGGTTGGTGAGAGCCACATGGTCATAAATATTACATGTTTTTCACCATACATAACTAGGTCTGCATAGAGTCTATAGACATTAACTGGTTTACAATTACATCACTTAATAATGCTTAATTCACTCACAGTCGATTAATACTCTCAAAAGTCTGAACATGGTCTACAAACGCAGTTCCCTTTCTTAGAATCTTATGATGGATGGAATTTCCGACATCCAGGAATAACCTGATTGTCTGCTTTCTTGGGGGTTCCTCTTTCCCTCCCATCTTAACAAACACAGATTGCATTTCACCAAGTCCACATTGAGTTTTGTAATTATTTAGACTATTTCAGATATCATTTCAAGTTCAATTGATATATTCTTGTAAACTAAGTAGCTTGGTTCAATTTTGTATCGCTGTATGATTGAACAAGTTAGATGTATACATGTGTATTGTGTCCAATATCAAAATATTTAAGTTATTTAATTGATCGAATCTGCTGCCAGAAAAAAAAAGATCTAGGTACAAAGCATGCATATGGGTGCTCAACAAAGAGAAATGATGGCCTAGAGGGAAAGGTATGAAGTGGGATTCAGAGTCCCCTCTCTCAAAACCAGCAGGGGCCTTTTAATGATGCAAACCTTTTTTAAAGTATTCCTATTAGGGGACAAGGTACTGGTTTATTTGAATGATTCTGCTCTGGACAGATTGAAAAGGGCCTGATTTCGCTGATGTGCCCTATTTCCATATTTATGCTAGTTAACACAAGAAAAATACTGTTGTCATGGTACGTCGAAAAAACAATTACCATTCCAGAGATGGTTCCATCGTGTTATTGCTTCTTCTAGCGCTCTTTAAGAAATGGATATTCCGTGCCAAATTGTCCATGATGCATTTGCATAGATAGAATGTTTTTATGCGTTCACTCATAATCTATAGAAATCCTTTCCGGCTACACACTTTTAATCAACATGATACATATCAATAACATGTTTTTATCGACAACTCATTCAATAGTGAATCTTTGGCAAACTGCCCAATATCCTACTGCATGTGTTACCATATCGAATGACTGGTTCAGTCATTCGTCTTCTCGAATAGCCAATCTTGCTTTACAAAACATATTCAATAATTCTTGCACATACTATTCCTGATGCTTATGACAAGCGAAGGTGAAAGTGAATATTATGAAAATGACTTAAAGTAAGATGGTAGTTAATAAACTTTACGGTTGCTGTACTGGAAGATTCGATACAAAACTGTACAGTACTATCAGCCAGAATTGCGCGTACATATCCGTCTAGTCGTTGATAAAGTGAGGGACCTTACTGGTCACGATTGGCCGCCACCGGTGGTCGGCTGACGTTATATATCAGGCCGTGTACCTTATGGTCTGTCCGGGCTCCGGGGGCAGCGTGGGGCCTTACCTATTGTCAGCACGTAAAATGACGGACCGCCGGGCAGGGACCCACCCCCATTACCCCCCTCCCACCTCCTCCCAGTCCCTCCCGGCCCCTCCTATCCGCTCCCATCCCCTCCTAACCCCTGCCACCCCCTCCTAGCCCCTCCCAGCCCCTCCTACCCGCTTCCACACCCTCCCATCCCCTCCTAACCCCTGCCACCCCCTCCCATCCCCTCCCACCCCCTCCCATCCCCTCCCACCCCCTCCCACCCCCTCCCATCCCCTCCCACCCCCTCCCATCCCCTCCTAACCCCTGCCACCCCCTCCCAACACCTCCTAGCCCCTACCAGCCCAACCCAGCCCAGCCCAGCCCAGCCCAGCCCAGCCCAGCCCAGCCCAGCCCAGCCCAGCCCAGCCCAGCCCAGCCCCTACCAGCCCCTCCCAGCCCCTCCCAGCCCCTCTCAGCCCCTCCCAGCCCCTCTCAGCCCCTCTCAGCCCCTCTCAGCCCCTCTCAGCTCCTACCACCCCTCCCACCCCCCTACACTCCCTACCACACCCCCTCCTATCCCCTCCCACCCCCTTCCATCCCCTCCCAAACTCCTCCC
The DNA here is from genome assembly GCA_936440205.1 of Lepidonotus clava. Classification (NCBI taxonomy): domain Eukaryota; kingdom Metazoa; phylum Annelida; class Polychaeta; order Phyllodocida; family Polynoidae; genus Lepidonotus; species Lepidonotus clava. Next base: position 9,534,943 of record OW387142.1, on the reverse strand, counting down.
ACCCTTCCCAAATCCTCTCATTCACTCCTACCCCCTCCCACCCCTTCCTACCCCCTCCCATCCCTCCCGACCCCTCCCGACCCCCTCCCACCAACTTCCATCCCTCCCGCCATACCCCCCGTTCCTCCAGGGCGGTAGTTGACTGCTGAGGTGACGGTCTGTTAGCTGGAGGGACGGACGCCGGATGGACGCTGCCCCCGGCGTCCCTGCTACCTTCACCGCCCGCCACCAGAGGTCGTCTCCATAACGACGGCATCTGCGCGCGCATCTCGTCATTCCTCCGCAGACCTTACCCACCCACGCAAATAGTTCTACTGGCATTTTGGGATGGGGCCGTGGGGTACTTAGATTGACAATGGGTGTGTTTTTGTTATTTTTATCTGTTGTTCCTTTCTTATATAAGAAATTACTTAACCTAATAATTACGGGGTTACCCAAAATAGGTTTTTTTCAAGAGATATTACAAATAATAACTTATTACGTCCTATCCTGCTGAAGTGTTTCAATGGAGTTATAAAGTCCATAACGTTAATGATAAACTCTGTGTTTGCCATATATGTAGTAGGTATATTTAGAAGAGGTTAGGTTAAACTTTAAGTATATCATGTGTAACATCGAATGTAAACCTTTAAAATCTCACACACACACCCTCCCCACATTGATGCAAAGACTCTCACAATATAGATTTCCCTGATACTATCTAGATGTGATTGCTGGGTGGAAAACGAAGAATAACCTCGATAAAATTATTTCATGAAATGAAATAACCAAGAAAAAATAGGGTAACAAGGTTATTTGAACCGTGAGTGATTTCAATTTGAAATAGGAAAGTAAAACAATAATGGGAAGGGCCCAATAGTCAGGTAGTCAGAATTCTGCAGTGAGCACCTACCACCAAGACCTCCGCCTAATGTTAACCATCACCATGACCATCAATCCCCTCCCACACAGTGCCATCACCGCCACCCGCCGCGCCATCTATCCCACCTCCCCCTCCCACCACCAACCTTTAGCTGAAAAAAGACTTGACATCTGCCCACTCACCAGTTAGACCCCTCCCCCGACCTTCACACCTTCCGTTCCCACTCAACTGCCGCCATTTGGATGATCTTATTCCATTGTTTTAAGGCAGGACAGTGTTCCAATGTGGCCCTGGGGTCAGCCTTAGATCCTAAGATAATATAGGATGATAACATATTATTATGTTGGTTCCGAGGTAGTTATCTGAATGTTATAAGAGGACCAACATGAAACTAGATTTAGAGGAATTCTTAAATTGGAATTCATATATTTCTTGGCTCAGTGCAAAGGTAGGAAGGCATCGGAACAAAAATATCTAAGGATTATTTCATGACGATTTCTAAGATAAGGTGGTTGTTTCAAGATTACGTTTGAACGGCCGACAGGTCTCCAAGGAGCGATTCAAAACTACTCAATGAGAATTAAAAGCCGATATCTATATCAAACACTCCATATTGTCCCCAGTTGACAATACGTGCTTCATTGTTTAATGGGTCATTAGTTTATCTTGTTGTGAAAAGTCGCGTCAGTTGTCTTAGAAAAGGCAACATCATAATGTTATGACGCTGCTTCTATAGGTAAATACAAGGAAAAGACAGTATGTGATTCAGAAAATAAGTATCACCAGACCTAGTCTCAGAAAGCGATTTATATTGCTTTGCTTGCAATCGTTTTATTGTTCGAGCTTTAATTTGACACATGAGAAACCTCTTTGAAAACTGCATCAGTTGTTGAGTTGCGCCACTTTTCTAATAGCGCCGCATTGAATAACAGCTAGGCCTACAAATGCACATACCTGTGTTAAACGTTGATTTATGAAATAAAAAAAATATAAGGGGCTTATGGACTATGGTAAATGATAAAACAAAGGCTAGTCTCTATTAAAAGGGAGAAACGTTTAAGAAATTCCGGATGCAATTTTATAAATTCCCAGACAAACAAGGTGTGAAGTGTGCTATCTGAAAGCCTCTCACCAACTCAGTAAAGGCCCAATCAGTCTGTAGCCACCCACAATGTACCATTTACACATACTACTAACGCCACGTGCATAACAGAGTAGTACAGGAAATTGGGGACAAACGTTGCGCCACCGTCTACCCAGCAGTGGCCAAGCCGGCCACTGTTCCTTATCAATATTTGAGTGCGATTAGGGCGAGGTCAGGAGAAGTCCGCGTAGTAATTCAATCTGATTAACTAAGGTGACAGCGCGGAGTAACACAAGACGGGTGCAGAGGCTTGTGTCGGTGCCTCAGGGCATAGAGAGATATCCTTTGAGGGAGGTTCATTCAGGCTGTTGGAGAAGCCGGAGCTGGATTGGTAGGACAATAACTGTTACTGTTGTTAGAATGAAGGGATTAGGACATCCGGGCTACGGAGTAGGCTTATAATCCGCCTTTGGCCTAGGCCTATGCTTGCAGGGACTCCTCATCCTACACCACATGGGTGGACATAGAAATACTGGGAATGACAAAATGCAGCTTTTCCTACCTTGATATCTCTAGGCCGTTACGTTTCTTCTTCCACCCCCCCCCCCCTAACATCTAAACAAATTAGTACAACTACTTACTCACAATCTATAACCAACGGCTCCCCTACCCCCTCACCTACTACCTATCCTATCCCCGCCACTCCCAACCCCACAGGAGAAACCGGTCACCCAGCACGGCTACACAGGAACAACACACCGACCCAACCCGGGCAGTTTACCTCTATTTAGACGGGAATGGAGCCTTTCAGGTCGAGCAGCTCGCGGCAGTAACAGTGAGCAGCTCCGAGCAGCTCGGGGCTGGGCTGTGAGTCGGTGAGGTGGCCGTTTGATACCAGATAGGTCTGTGCCGGGGCGGGGTGCTCGGGGAACGGCCACCTTTTGACGCCTTGGGTTTCAGAGGCCGACCGCGCCCCTCCTGCAGCTACCAGACCCCCCTACTGCTCGCCTGTCGTGAGACCACCGCCCAGTTTTCTCACATTCTCACACTGTTGCTAACTTTGTGATATGTTATTGCGGTTTCCTGATATTGTTTTGTACCTAGGCATCTCATTCCATTGAACTTTGTGTATTTTCAAGCTGTGGGATGTCGAATATGGTAATCAAGCATTATCATTTTATCTTTTATGTTTTTCTTTTAATATCAACATGAATTAACTAATATGAACAGAAGTCCCACTGAATCAAGGAAACCACACAAGATATGTCAGGCCATATGCCCTGCTCTTCTTCTTGGAATGCCGTGTGAGAGTGAGTGGGTGCATGTGTGAAGGTCTGAAAGGCTCCACACCTCCACACCTGTCCCCAAACACCCACCCCCCACCACTACTGCCAACCACAGACCCAACCCTGCCAAGGGTGCGACGTTATCATAATGTCACAGCAATATTCTGGTTGGTTCTGTATTTGGTTCTTGTTACGTTCTTTTGATGACTCCCAATTACATCGCTGCAACGTACTGCTGTGACGTTGCACTGCAACATTATAATAACATTCTGGTTATATTCTTCAACCTAAACAGAATATTCTTATAACATTATGTTTTGGTTTCATCCTAACCTCACCATAAAATAATGTTATAATAACATTCTGATTAGGTTTCAACCCCACCATCAATAATATAATAGTTACGTGCCATCTTACTAATTAACAAACTGACTAAAAAGGTATGGTCGCAGAACATTTCTGTTACGTTGCAAGCTGGCTGGGAACCCCTGCACCCTCTCCATACCTATCCTCACCTCAACACTCACCCAGACCCCACCCCCCACCCCCCACATCCCCGTCTATTCCTGCCCTCAGCCCCTGCCAAGTGATGACCTTTTCGCCCTCCCCGGGGTGCCCGGCGTCCCCTCCTCCTTCCGGCCCGTCTAGGCACGCCGCCCCGCCCCCCCAGCCCGCCCTGGAGGAGGGCTGGACACTCCGCACGCCACCTACTGGGGGGGGGGGGCGGACAGGGGGATCCGACAGGCGATGTCAGAGGTTTTACCAAATGGGGCCTTCTAATTTTGTACCTAAATACATACATGTTCCACAATTTCAGACCCCCCCCCGCCCCCGCCCCCGCCTGGGGTTGAGATACGCATTGGGTCTGTTCAGAAAAGTATGTCATTTAAAATAAAACTGAATCCCCCCCGCCACACACACACACACCCTTGATGGGTTGGTACTTAATGGAGGGCCCCAAACTAGCATATGACTTCTACTGACAGTGATAATCAATTTTTATTTAGTTATCATTCCTGTATTCGGCAACCACAAAGGAAAGATAGGTTGACCTTTACGTCCGATTGCATCTAAGGAAGGGTAAGAAGAAGGATGGTGAAACACGAGAAAATATATGAAGCTTCAAATCATCTCAAAGCGTTCAGGTCTCACAATACTATCTAAAATCATAAAGGGTCGCCCCAAAACTTAAAATTAAACCAAACTATATTACCGATGCAAGATCTGGAGCTGCAAACGATGGCTGTTTACGAGTATTTCCTAAACAACACTTGCGACAGGATCCACATCCCTTTTTCACACTGGCCCTAGCCAGCTTGCAACATAACAGAAACGTTCTACGACAATACTTTTTAAGTCAGTTTGTTACTTACTAAGAAGGACGTAAGAATTACGTTATTGATGGTAAAATAGAACATTATAAGCACATTCTGTTTTGGTTGAAGGACATGACAAGAATGTTGTAATAACATCCCAGTGCAACGTCCCAGTGGTGTGTTGCAGCAACATAATTAAGAGTCATCACAAGTATGTAACAAGAACCAAATACAGAACCAAACAGAACATTTCACAACATTATAATAACTTCGCATCCTTGGCTGGGCCCCCTTACCCCATCCGTTCACACCCCTACCGTCCCCACATCCCCTCCCTTGGCGTGGTCACCCCGGGGGCGAGCGGCGGACCGTCCGCTGCACTCAGTCCGCCCCTCCGTTGTCAAACACGCCGTCATCTGCGGCCACTTTGAAGCCTCAATTATGCCTCATGGCAAGCTTAACGGGCTAGACAAAGTGGGACCAAAGTGGGACCAAAGTGGGACCAAAGTGGGACCAAAGTGGGACTGGAGTCGGTCTCGGCAAAGCGTCATAATCCCGCCGTACAAACACGTGACTGTCACGTGACCGTCTATTATGCAAATGGCGGCTTCTCCGGGGCGACGCCTGGCGGAGTGAGTGGGAGAAAAACGTGCACATCAAAGTCGGGCGGATTTCTGCATGTTCTGGCTCTCTAGAACCAGAGTATAGGTTAGTTAAACGTTAAAAGTGCTGAACGGACTAATATTAGTTATGGCACGTTATCTTATTTGTTGGCATGTAACATCAGTTTCAAGCACTAATTCATGCAGCATACACATATATTTGTTTTATCCTCAGGAGCCATATGAGATATTAATGCCTGTGCAAAAGTGAAGAGCCAATATTCACAATCATATAATTTTAGGGAAACGAAATTAATATAGCCTGGTCACGTTTCTTTGGTCACAACTGGGCATGTTTTGGTCCATCCATATTGATTTGCAGCCACAATATACGCCATGTGCAAAGAATCGCATTGTTTTATGAATAGGGAGGTCATTGATAAATGATTCATTGGCTTGCACAAAGGAGTATTCATGCTAGCTCTTGGCTTTCTATTTCAAAATAGAACCATGAATTGACCAGGCATGTTTTGAAACAGCTCAATTCTTCAATGGGCTACAACTTGTGAGTCTGCTATGAATAAAATTCACCTTTTCCAATGTATATGCGGATCCTAGGTACAATGTACAAAACCTGTATGATAGATGATGAACTTATAGTAATGTAGTAGCAGCGTAGTTTTACGTTCAGTTAAGCCGTTTCTTATAGAAGACCCACATCGATTACACACAGTAAAAATAAACTCCTGACTTTCCTGCGTACTCTGTTATTGTAGACTCGCCACATAGAGATCTATAGTTACGTACCAGGTTGTGTCTCAGTACCAGTATATATGTGACAACACGTTTAATAATGATCAGACCCAGGTGGGGGGTAACAGCCCTCCAAGGTTACTGCCTCACAGCTCAAGGTGGGCCCTGACACTGCTCGGTCTGAGCACATGGGAGCCAATCAGTGGCCTATACAGCCAATGCGAGTTCCGAGTCAGCCAATCAGAGTTACCGGAAATACATAGTATATGGCCGGAAGTAGATTGTAAAATATTGTAAATTTGACAGATATTTCTAAGAAATGTAATTGAAAATACCCAAATAGATATTTTCTTTCTTCGGAAGTAGATAAGAAATCAGAGTTACCCTTCTTACACTCAGGAAACACAAGTAGGTATAAAAATATCAGAAGGTGGAACCCGCATAGTCGGTATACGGCGAGCTGCTCAGACTGAAGTCAGGAGCGAAGTATAGATCAGGTCGTAAAACCAAGGATGGTTGTTATTGGTCGTTCAATGTTAATTACTAATAGCACTACATCACTGATCCTAATGCACTTGATAAACTTCGGGGACTAGTTTTATAATCTAGAGGTAAACATGACCCAAAGGTCAGAGCGGACCACAACTTGTTAAAATACTTAGGTTTGAAGGTTTTTCTTATGAGATAAATGAGAATAGGGGTCGCAGAAGTAGACTCCACAATAGGATATGTTGGAATTATGTGAATTAAAAGTACAAAAACGTTATATTTAAAATGAATGATTTATGAAATACATATGACAAATATGTCTCCTCCGGGAGTCAGCCTTTATTAATAAATTATTGGTTATCCCTGTATTACCTCTCCATGTCATTTTTGGATTTACGATAGAGAGGATGACACCATGAAATTATAACAGATATGATGCATTGCCAGAGTAGTTGCTGAATGTGTTTACAAATTAACTCATGAGAGTTTAATACACTGAGATACATATACAAAAACAAACGCCCATAACGTCCCATTACATACACATCTCAAGACGCGCAATACACTTTTTTTTTAAAGAAAGAAGGTCAAGGACTGTAATTTTTTCAATTTTGACACCAGTGTTATTGACGATCCTCCATCCAACTATTCTGAGCGCAGCGAACCGTGTCATCCGTGTAAAAGATCCACAACCATCTTGGCAGGACTGGGCTATATAACATTCAGAAAGGCAATGAACTCGGCAAGGTTCCAGAAAACAAGAAACATATATATCCACACTATATGCTCAGTACATGTGTGTACCCACAGTCTGCGCTTGCTTTGTGTAGATTATATCACCGCACACAGGGTATTTTTACCCTCTATATACACCACCCCCTTGGCCCCTCCATTCTATTACCGCAGCCCTGCGGTTATTACATACAGGTATCCGGCCGCAATTAATCGGAACAAATCAGAAGTGGCCGCACGTGGCTTGCTGGTCGATTGTTGATCTTGGCTGGCGGCGACTACTGCCTATTACCTGCCCCGTGGCCACCAGCCTTTGACTGATCGATGGCCGATGCATTACTTGAGCCAATAGACATGTTCATTCCGCATCTGCTCCCAGACCGCCTCCCCCTGATCAATGTGGGCTGAGGGGGCAGGAGGAGGCTGGAGGTACTGGAGGAGCGAGACGAGGCCCTTTGTGGTGGTATGCACACCTTGTTTGCGCCGGGTAAGCCCTGTTTCCACCAGCCGATTTTACTACCAATTTGTTGGTAATTTATTACTTTTAACTGGTAATATGGCAAAGGATTATATATCTTACATACCATTTGAAAGGGAATTGAAAACATTTTCTAATGGTATATAACATGTTCATGATTAACCAATATTCCCACTGTCGATTTCTGAAATTGGTAGTAAAATCGGCTGGTGGAAACAGGGCTAAAGTGATCAGGAGTTGCGATCAGTGCTCGTGGTGTAACGGGTATATGTGTGTTGTGGTTAATAAGGGTGATGTTAAGAATATGTGCAATGCGGTGAGTGTATGAGCGGTGTGAGTAGTTCCTGCAGTTAGTTAAGTACTTGGATTACAGTGGGTACCTGAAGTGCAATGAGCATCTGAAATATGATAAGAGTCTGAATTACATTATATAGATATTTGCAGTGCAATAGATATGTGTTTTGCAATGAGAACTTATACTCTCCTTGAGTAACTGCCATGAAAGGATTAAACCTGCGATGTGAAAAGCACATGCAATTAAACTGAAAATAAAATAGTCCATGTAATGCAATGAGTACGTCGAGCCAGACGGCTGCTTACAATGTACTGAGCGCCTGCTATTCAAAGCCTGCAGGCTACATTGCAATGGGCACCTTCGTCAGTGGCTTCAACCTAGTAGTGCTCTCAAAGTAGATACTCTCCATGCATATATTATAAGTCTGGGTCTTGTCTCAGTCTTATAATGGCCTCTACTATGTACACATTTAAGGTAACCATTAAATCAGGCTTACGACCCATAGTGTAGACATTAAAAGTACTCATGATTAATTTATAATCCATCTACAACTTCACATGGCATAGAATTTGACCAAGTCGGTCGACCGATCGGCGCTAAAATGAGCCGATTCTGTCAGAACAATTGGTCAATTCAAATACCAATTTATATCAAACATGTACATGCCAAAATATATTCTGATAAGTGATCTGAATCAGCACGAAAATCGGCCTTTTCTTTTGGTAGTAATCAGTCGACTTGTGCACCAATTCAGCCTTTTGTATGTTTCCCCCCCTTTGCAAATAAGTTGAATTTCCAATTTCCAATAGTCCATTGAATGTAGGAGGACTATCCTAAACATAATTCCTCATACCTACATTTAATATTGAAAATATCAAGTGCAGTCCACAACAATCCATAAGAGCCTTATCTCTTTGTCTGGACCTATTTTAGGGACATAGAATGGATGGGAAATAGCCTCAGCCTGGTGGGTATGGGGCTTTAGAGTCTACTAGGTTTAAACAGTAGACGGTGGAGGTGGTGTTGTAGTATGGTATGAATCAATCAGTGGGAACATCTGGTGGGCGCCCTGCCCACCTCCAGACTAATCAGGCCGTATTGTTTTTAGTAATATGCTCCCCGCCTGCCCCCCGGAGCTGCTCGGAGCTGCTCGGAGCTGCTCGGGGCTGCTCGGGGTGGGTGTGATTTGATGGGTGAGCAGCTCCGTACGTGACCAGTGTGAGATGCGTACAACCCGCCGAGTGTCAATTAACGAAATTTTCACAATTAAGGAAATTTCCATGAATTTTTCACAAAACTCCTGTTATATCATAAATCATATTAAAAGGTAGAGGATACATATGACATAATGAAGTAGACAATAATTATTATGCTTTAACACCTCTAGATGCCTTAAAGCCTTCCCTGGGGTAAAATTAGCAACACCTTCAGTCCCGCGTATGCCCTTTACGGTTAACGCCTTCATGCATAGTGTTACCCTTCATCTGTATAAAATGCCTATAGCCATAGATTATTGTGTAAAAACCGTCATTAGTGTATCCAGTTTTACAAGAAAATCTATGTGCTGAAATGCAATTGGAGACGTTTATTGTTGCAATTATTGTAACCTTTGACTGAGTGCTCTATACTTGACTTTCATTGAGACTGGAATGCCGTCACCTGGAGACATACATGATATTTAGTGGTGTAAGGAAAGGGACAATCCATCCAGAAGTTGATAAGATTTTTAAGTAGGTCTACCTCAGATAGCAATTTTATGCAGTGCATTAACCATTGGCTGCTATGTTATCCCCCCCCCCCCCTTGGACGGTTAAGAACTATTTGAGGGAGAACTATAATCAGTGGGTGAACAAAATTAAGATTGCGCCAAAATTATTCTGATTTACAACAAAAGTCCCTCTACAAATATCCCTCTTTTGTAGCAGAACTGTTATCGTAGACACAATTATAAAGCTGGCAGTTTGACACCCGGCGCTCCATAGCCTAGGCCCATGCAGTAATTGCTTTCTCGAATCGCTCTCGGAGTGCTCAGGGCTCTTCTTATTGGTCGGGCGGCGGCCGTCTCAGTGTGCCGACAGAGACCAGTGAAGGGGGCGGTATGATAAGGTAATGCGATGCGTAGACAACGATCGGCGCGCTAAAGTAGGCAAATTGACCGTTTGCTATTTTATGGATGAATCCCATTAAGTGTTCGAGAAAGCCTGCTATGTGGTGTTGTACTTGGATTTCGATAAAACGTTGTAATTGCTTTTTTGTTTAAAAGCTGTGGTGTCATTGGTGGTGGATTATTGATACTAATCGTCCATAAACTGATAAAAGAGTCATGAGTAAATATTTCAAACAACTTGCATATGGCTTGTAAAAAAAAGACTGATGTTATAGAGGTGTTAACGTCGTCTGGTTTGAAACGAGCTATCCAAGGAAGCAGAACTCGCGTTTTCGTTTAATTTTGTATACATGATTCTTTTGGCTGTTAGTTAAATGAGCAAATCTCAAGATTGCTTATTGAAAACTGTATCTGTAAATTTCAGTAAGCGTTCAAGTAATGTTTCATACAGGTTTTACTTGTAGTTTTATACCCTGAAATGTTACAGAAAACCCGTGAATCAAAACAACATGTGAAAAACATGAGAAATTGCTTATCAAAATCTCGTGAATACAACGTCTTTGTGATCCCTGACAAACACGTTTCAACTGGGGTCCTTGTTTCTAGAAGGAGCATATAGCTTGTAAGAGACAGCCAGGGGGACACGACCATTACCATTTGTGCTGACATCCATAATACTATATAATATAACATGACAATCACGAGGACACTGGGTATGTCACGTCGTGTAATTTGGTACATGGAGAAACGACAGGTTTGGATGTGTGATATAAATATACCTGAGAGGGAGGGGTTGTTTCCTATGATATATATCTTATGAGAAATGAAGCTAATACAATGGGGCGTTGTCAGTGTAAGATAGCACGGCTCTGATGATGAGAACTAAGCAATTCTAGCGTCGTAGTGTCTTTCCAAAGTATTGATATGATTCTCAGAATATCGTCTTTTCTCTTCCATGAAATACCAAGAAATGCCTGGGAACATGATATAATGTTTCCAGGAAACATTTTATTTCCATATTCCTGTTGTACCGTCTTCATTCCTGAACATGGACTGAGCTCAAGGCGTTTGAGCTGAGCTGTGAAAGTGTGAGCACCCTTAGTAGAACAGTAGAACATTGGAAAGTCAAAGGATGGTGTTGATGTTACTGCTGCAATTGTTATTTGATACCGATCACAATTAAGCTATTTCAGGTTCATTAACGCCCTATTTCCACCAGCCAATTTTACTGCCGTTTGTTGGTAATTTATGACTTTTAACTGGTAACATGGCAAAGGATTACATATCTTACATACCATTTGAAAGATAATTAAAAACATTTTCGAATGGTATCTTACATGTTCGTGATTAACTTATATTTCCACTGCCTATTTTTGAAATCAGTAGTAAAATCGGCTGGTGGCTGGTGGGCTTTAGGTTGACACAGTAGAATGTAGTACAATACGCTTTACCTGACTACTAGGGTGAAATCAAAACATCTGTGTAATCCACTTTACGCCTAGCGTTGATAACTCACTTTAGAACATTAATATTACCAAAATTCAAATAATGCATGATATGCATGAATTGTATTCATATGGTATCGATATTTATCATATGGATACACATGGCTATGTGTATATTTTGTATGTAAAAGATGAAAAAGTTATTATGTTTGTGAAAACATCATTTGAATCAGTTTGATAATTGAGTATTCACTATTTTGTTGCATACTCATTTACTGTTTGACACGTTTTTCGTTCCCTCGACAATCGAAAATAATTTCTCTGAAAAAGAGTATGTTCCAATAAAAAAGGAATCATGCTATCAACCGTCTGACAGCCCACATTCTGTACGCCTTACGTGTATCATTCAAATTTTGAATAATCTGAATTACTATTATGCTATGGAACACAAACACCCAAAACATTGGACATTCTCTGTGGGTTGTGCTTTGACTACCAAATGACGGTAATAGATCTCGGAGTGGAGCACTATAGAAATCTGAGTACCTTTGGTTGTATCCAAGGATTGCGTGTATAGGTGTCGTCAGTGTGAGTGATATCACAATGCATAAAACGTAGGCCTTTTGGGATTATATGTACATGCCATCTAAAGCACGTCAATTGTGTCAAAGAACGTTTGAAATGAGGAAGTTATAAAGCAGATAGCAATGTGTTAGATCTTTAAAGGCTAGATCACACCTTACAATTCGTCAGGTTATGACAAGTTTAAGACGACATCGGTATGAAAAACAGAAATGCAGAATTTAAAATTTGTAAACTTGAAATACTTAAAAGGTAGGATTTAAACAATTATTCATACGACGGTCAGCTAGTTTCCAATGTTTTTAAGGATTTTCAAGGCAGTTTGGGATAATTCTGTAGACAAAAACACAGGAAATCCTACAAATACTTGCTGTATATCTATCAGTAAAGAAGAACATAAAAGAATATCAAATGTAGACAGATACAAAGCCAGGAATCGGAACGTTTTAGTATATTCGACACAGGATACTGTAGATACCCTGTTTTGTTATTGAAAATCTAAGTTTATTATTTTCATGTAACGTTAGTCAACCTCTTCAAATACCAAAAAGTCATAGAAGAGCCCCTTAACCCTCCCCTCCCTTCCACCTTTTTCAAACCTTACATCAAACCCCTTTGGTTAAGGTTTTAATAGACATACCATTGCAACACTCATAGAAGAAGGATTTTTACCTTTACCTTACTTTTGTGAATATATCCTAAGATCTTGTATTTTACATGCACATGCTAGGGTACAAATCAAGATGCTTTGATGTGCTTTACTCTGAGGTCTGTAGGCTTATAAAAGCAGATATCATGAAGGCAGTAGTATAAACATTGAAAACTGTGCATATTTTGACATGAATACATATATACCAGCCGGGGTTTAGGGTGATATCAACACTAGTCCTTAGAGCAAGTTTTGATATCACTAGCTGATCACGAGGAACATAGGCTTTTAGTACCCAGCTTCCTTGATATCATGACATGATGAACATTAAGAATGTCACAAAACAGTATTGATATCATACTAATGCGGAACAAAAACGAACCTTTGTCCTATGCGATGGAAAGGAAAAAGGCGCAGGCCCAGAACATCTGCAGAAATCATTAGATAACATACATTCGTTATAGGTTCCATTACACAGTTGACTATCATGGCAATTATTGCTATGATAGTTTTTGTGTTCCGCAGGAATTACAAGGTTGGGGACAGTCAGGAACCTTGGGATTATATCCTGATTTTTATGTTAGTTCGGGAATCGATTTGAATAAAACTAGTTCTCTTCATCCAATATGTATTTTCTTCCATAAGTCATTGAATTAATTCTATTGTACAAAAGAAATGTTAACTCAAAATGATACCTACAAATATACACACACAAAAAGATGAGAATCGGTTTGCGATTTGTCGCAACATGGAAAACTGGATAAACAGTCTAAGGCCTAGAACATAGCATCCAACTGACTTCACAGAGTCACACAGAAAGAGGATGCAGGCTTTCTGTCCGACTATACTGCTTACAATTAGCAGGCAAAAACCGGACCTACCGTAATGCGCAGATGACATAGCTCGTTGGAATATGTCCTTGCAGGGACAAGCACCTTTAATCCGTCCAAGCAGAGCTCTTTGGGCTGTGTCTTTGTGGGGGTAGATCAATACAGGGTGATGGTGTATGAAATACTGAGAAGACTTTGCACATCACCTATTATATAGAGTTTTAAGGGGGATATGTCCTGTGCTCAATGTGAAGTCTTCATCCTTTTGGGTGTATAGTGACTATGAATTAGCTGTCTGGTACTCTAAAGGGCAGTGAATAGAAGTGTCATTCAGGGAAATGTTGCGTACTTAATACTTGTCCTTGGCTGTCTGTGGCTTCCTTACGAATAACTTCCATTGACTTGATATATGTGTTTAATCATGGTCACTTAAGAACGGCTCTTCCTGAATCAAAATGTATGTATATTTCTGACGGGAGCTCATGTCAACTGCAATCATTTGAGAACACTTTCTAAAAACACACCGAGAATCATATGAAATTTGCTGAATATCTCGAATTACATTATAACATAAGAGCATCTGTCCGCTCTACTCCATTACACAATTGATCTTATTACAACCAAAACGTCGCTGACTGGCTTTAACTTATATCTCAAATGACACAATGTTCTAAGTATTCAATATAAACAGCTGTTCGCGATTTCCAGCCTGTTAATCTGTTGATTTTCTTTTTAAAGTGATCCCAAAAAAGATACAACAGAGATGACCATCCGAGGCTGATGGCGACCAAATTCAAACTAACTTTTGGCTCCCTGGGTCACATGACCACGCAGTAGCTAATGAATATTAATTAGGCAGCCTTGAGCCGGTCCCAAAAATATATATCTATATGATGATAAATAATAATTATTTATGCCATATACTCTACTACACAGGTGAGGCATGTTTGTGTACAAGCATGCTGTCTACCTGTTGCACCATGCCGTGCCGTGCATGTCTTTTAGGCAGGTGGGAGGACCAAGCCCGCCCTCATGTCAGGTAGCGTGTGTGACGGAAAGGGCACTGCTTCCAACATAGACGTACTACACAAAGACTTGACCTTCTTTTGCACCAGACAGGCCTGTACAGGGGGAACCATGATCTGAGGACCAAAAGGCCTGTGTCGTGTGGAGTCTACCGGAATGCACGTGCAATGCGTAACGCACGACAATTTCTTTAAGGGAGTTTTAGCAACTTCCACGTCATGTATGTCAGTGATATCAATTCATTGCAAAGAAGTTATATCATAGATTCATTCATTAACAAACATTACCATCGTTTCACCTTTAATATAGTTAAATCAACGTGAATTGTCAACAAAGAATTATTATGTAATATCTGGACAATCAAACTCGTCTGAAGATATGAAATAAACTTTTTATAAATATATATATATATATATATAGTAATTAAATTGTGTAGCGATACCTCATCAATTTATTTATTTCGGAGAGGCGTGACGTCATCGCCCCCGTAACCATCGCTACGGCGATTTGTTGTATCGTCGCTATATAAATCGCTAGGCCAATCCGTTGATCATTCTCGTTCCAACCATCACAGAGTCAACATCGCAGCAGAATTTTAAAACTTTAGATTTATTGTTACAGGGAGGATTAAAATAAATGTTATTTAATGTCCAAATCAATTTACCTTGTTGTTATCCTGTATTTAATCTAAGTTGTTCTAGCCACGAAGTAAATTATATATATATATATATATATATATATATATACCAGATCGGCCATGTAATCAATATCTATAGGAATGCGCTTCGTGGATCGGCCGCAGCTAGTCTTTAATATGACTTTAATATGAAATCTGGATATTGGTTAAAGTATGGAGGTACGTCTAGTCACAAGCTGTTAACCTATGACCCTTATTGCTAATTACTTGGCTTATAAGGGTTAATACGAGACCAAGTTCATAGTGAATACTGTTAATTGATAAATGATTAGCCAAAAAGGCGTGCACTGACGCTACGGGATACGCCACTCACATTATAAGTAGTATATGGAAATGGGGATGTGTAAGTAGGCTATTAGGGGAGTGCGCAGTCACTCCTTTAAGGTTTAAGATATAAGCTATGATGCATACAAGCTTTTACCTACTTGCTCCTTAGAAATAGCGAGGTGGCTCATAATATCATTCAAATCACAAGAGGAGGGCACGGAAACTGGGTTTCGATATGGGCACGCTAAGAGCTTTATCCCGTGTATACATGCGTATTGTGATGGGCATTGCATGCACAAACTGTTACTTTTGCAAAGGACATAGCTTGTTCGACGTTGTTTGCATAGCTGATTCTAGAAACTTTAATAAACAAGGAAATACGTTTTCAAGGGTGGATCCATGGAGGGGGCCTCAGGGGGTCCTGACCCCTCCTTTTGGTGGAGACTTATACGTCATAAATATAGAGAGAAAAAACGTACATACACATGCAAATGCGCGACATCATGCTACTACTCAACCTATATACGGAACCCCCTTCATATCAGAATCCTGTATCCGCCCCTGATTTTAAAACAATTGAACCGAATGTATACAGGCCTTTTATGGAGTACCAGGGAAGATAATTAAGTTGTGGCAATGCACCCTTTTTCGTCGCCTAATGATTGACACTGGGTCAACTGGTTGCTTCCCCTCGGGGTGTTACATTGTTACCCTTTGGCAGCTGGGAGCGCCAGCGAATCGGAAATAGAAAACAGCTGCGCCAAAAACCAAAATGAGAGTGAAAGAAACCCAGATTAAAAACTTGCGGGGACAAAAAACTAATTTCTAATAGGACATCCATTCCTCTGACTACTCCTGAGCCAATTAAAGCGCTCACTTTTCATGGTGTCCGACAAGGCAATCTCACCCACAAGTGGGGTGTGAATGATCGGGACAGACGGACAAGGGCCGAATTGGGGCTCATTCCAAGCACCAAGAGTGGGGGTGAGAACTCTTGAAACTTACAGTTTCTGAATAGGCTCTGGAAACACTGAAAAGGATTCACCCTTGTGGTTTTCACTTTTCAAGCAGGAAATTATCCACATTGAAATTGTTTATTATGACAGTCTGTATCCAATGTTAATAAGATTAATTGATATGATCCCATGTATCCCTCGAGGATATCTTAAATTTGAAAGGTTTTGCATGGGACGTTGAACTGGAGAAGAGCTGCTCTGTGTGATGTCCTTTCATTTTAGTATAAGGCGGAAACCCACTGGGCGATGGAACTAAAATTTTGGTCGTTTACGAGATCGGAACTGGTTGGAAAGACCAGAACTGGTCCATCGAGCCCTTCAAGCCATGCAACCAGAAATCTTTCACTAAAATGCCAGGTGCTTGAAAAATATCTGATAATTTTAGATATTGCTCCCTAGCAATCTCTGATTGGACCAGACCAGAATCTTGGTTGCATCGCTCAGTGGGTTCCCGCCTTTATGTGTCATTATTCTAGGCTTTGTTGACATAATGTTATACAGCTTCCGTCATTGCAATAACATACTATTTATTTAGATAATACAGAACATCCCTATGTTTGTCTCTGGATCTTCCTTAAGAAGAAACTGTTGAATTAAGCCTTGGTTCTCACATGCTCACACCCTGGAAAATCTTCACCTCTGGATGATTTCCTGTACCAAGGATGAGTTCGTTAATTCACTCTGGCGCTACCGAGAGGAATTACACCAATAATTCCTTTTTAATTGCATTATGACCGTGGCCCTTCTTGTCTGTGTTATTTGTGAAAACGTCACAGTTGATTATAGCCACGCCTCACTAAAGTCAGTTTTCTTGGGGAGGTTGGGGAAGGAGGTGACGTGAGTGAAGCTAATGACATCGATGTTGGTTCTAAACTGAAATAATCGATTGCCGAGTAAAGGTTTATTGATTAATGTACATTGGTTTAAAGTTTTCTTTAATGTTCAAGGTAGTGTTTGTTCTACTTATTGTGACAATAATGACGCATATGTATTGAGCTTAGGGCAAGCTATAGAGGAAAGGACAAGTGAATGGAACGGCCAATGGAAATAAATCTATTCCGGTTGGACCATCAGGCAGGAAAGGCAAAATGTCAAAAATGCATTTTGTAATGCATTAATCTTTGGTCCATGTTCCTGCTGATTCTTTATGATTATGAGTGTAAAACGCCGTTCTTTTCCACAGTTTTCAAGAAATCACCTTTGCCCTTTGTACTCATTGTTTGTCCATGTTCTCTGTCTTGATTTTAACAAAAGCCCAAAATGTCAGCAAACCTCCGAAACTGCCTTCACATAACATCAGCCGGTGGATCTCTTTTGATTAACCGCCCACATCCTCGAGATAAACGACTACATCATCCAGATTAGTCTTTTCTTTTTCATACTCTTCCTACATCATTATTTTCCCTCTCTATATACCCCTGCTATTTTTCTCCTCCCGTGTGTCCTCAGCTGAGACCGTCGCCCCCTAGCAGTTCAGGTCGCTGTGGGGGTGGGGGACTTTCCTAACGACCCGCCCCTAGCCCTGACCCTACACCAAGACGGCCGGACCCCCGCCTATAACTCGCCGCTAAAGGAGGTGGCGACGCCGACGGCCGTAAATCATAACTTGCTTAAATCTTGACGGGATCACGCCGCAATGGGTGCCGGGATAGGACCCCTGGCGGCGGCAAAAGGCAACGAGACCCATACATCGACGGGCCGCAGCTACTTCAAGCCGCACCACGGCTCAACGTGCGAGAATTTCGAGATCGTTGACTTGCAGATTTATGACAATCTAATGGATAGCCAAGGGGCTGGCTGCTATCAATAATCGGCCGGGGATTTCTCCGAGTGTTATCCTAATCTGGACAGAGATATCCCGCTTGTAGGCCGCTTTCAGGGTTGACGGGAGGAGGTGGGGTGCCGGTCACTGGGGCTCTACCCCCCGCAGTGATGGATTCGGGAGTGGGGGATCAGCACCTAAAGGCTGCATTCCCCCACTAGGCGATTTTACTCCCGATTTGGAAAATCGCCACTTGACATATGGGCTAAATACACACATGTTACATGTCATTAGCAAGGATTTTGAATTCCCTTCCAAAATTAATGGTATGTTACATGCATGGGTTTCTATAATATTTCTGATGAAATTTTAGAAATTACTAAATTTTCAGTAGTTATAATCGCCTAGAGGAAAACAGGCTCAATGCGCATGCGTGGAGTCTTCTTCTTCTGCCGCCATGGAGCCACGTGGTCTGACTGATGACACGGCGCTGGTACTGGCAGTTCACGTAGAGAAACCTACTGAACTATGCCATGAACCAGTGGTTTCTGGTATTCTGCTGGCACCAGCAAGAGGCATGTATGTGCTGGGATTGTACGTTGGATACAGTCTCAGTGGCGTAGCCAGGGGGGTTGCTGGGTGTCTGGAACCCCCTTAAATTTCCCAAAATATAAGTAAGATATAAGAAATCTTGCCAAAAATATAAGTCGGAACCCCTTTAGATTTACCTGGAACCCCCTTTGACTTTAGGGCTGGCTACGCCCCTGTACAGGCAGACTGTGACAATTTGCTGAAAAAAACATGACACAAAAATGATTCTAACATGTGGGCGAGGATCCAGAACTTACATATAACATTACCGGGCATTTTACTGATCCAGCAGATGGTAGGAAAGAGACAATAGTGCTTTGGAAACTAGTTGACTGGCAAATCAGCTTACATGTATAGATACATTGTAGGCAGCTTCCGACAACCTGCTGACATAAACGTGATACATTATTTGAACATGTATGCAAGCAACTAACATTGTGGGTCATTTTGCTGATCCAGGAGATGCTTAGTAAAATGCAATGGTAAATTAGAGACGAGGAGACTGGCAACTCAGCTGTTATCTGTATAGACTGAGGTTGGTCTACCTACACACATGTTTAACTGTCCTGGCATAGGGCTTTTATTTATTGTCGACAGGCTCTGACCTGACAATAGTCCTATAACAATGAATTGGAAGAGAATCATGTATATGAAAACGAAGGGAAGGTGACATCGACACTTTGCCGAATGCGGAGGGTCAAAACACTCTTAAATAATCATGTACAATTTGCATCTACAATTTGCATTCCTTTTGAGAACTGTTGGCAATGCAGGTAAGAATATTTCACATTTTTGTCTACAGAAGCATATTGCGTGGACGCTTCATTGCATTCACGGAGGGGCCTGAATAGTTGTTCAGAATGTTGTAGTCACTCACCAGACTGCACATAATAGGAGTGACATTTGAAATGCTCACATTCTGCTCAGCCTGTTGGCAGTAGGCTGAGCAATCAACAATTACATTTACTACTGCGCCAACCTTTCCAGACGTGCGTATCCAGTGTCCGACTAAGTATGTGTACAGAAATATGAAATGTTTGGTCGTAGTACCATAGAACGCCTCCGCACTGATGGCAAGTTGCAAAGTGCATTATTGTATGCTGCAGGTAAATTTGTTCCATTCTGCGTTCTGCTATAAGTGAAGCTGTTCTTTAACAAGCAAAGTAGAGTTGTCTTACTGGGGGATTTTTATCAAACTGTAAGATGGACCTCTGATGTCGTCAGTAGGACATAAACATTTCCTATTTTTTAGACGTAGCAGAGAGTGTTTTAAGCACCATCATTTCTGTCCACATACAACTATATCGGGAAATGCTCACAGACCTATAAAGAGTAGGCAAATTAAGTATTTAGAATCTTCAATGTATACTTTGGGGCAGGGTGGCATAACATTCAGAAGTTTACAGTGCACCTTAGTCTGGGTTTAATAGCTTGGTTCGATATGACAATGAAAGTAAAGATGAATGCTATTTCCGTATGTGAGCCAAGTATGTTTAAATGAAGAACACCAGTGAAAGTCAGCTTATTGCCTTAACAATGTATCAGATTAGCAAGAGAGAATATATGATTTTAATCATGATGATTTGAGTGCTGATCTTCAAAACTCGGAAAGTCTGAATGCATTTATTAAATGTATAAAGTTAATGAATAAGGACTACGTTAATCTGTTGGACACATGATTGTAATTGTAACAACATTTTGTGTAAATTTTATTGACTACTGGTATTACCTACTATGCTGTATATAAGTCACATTTTTTCCTTTATTGTAATGAACTGAAAAACAGAGGCAACTCTGATGTTTGTTACTGAATATAATGTATGTACAAAAAAAATCATTTTCCCTCCCCTTTATCCCAATATGGACAAGGTTCTATAACCTACAAGATGACCCCAGCTACGACTTCTGACAACCCCCCAATACATCACACCTTCCCCCAACACAAGCACACAGCAGACACCTCCTTGTCCAGGGGTTCGGGTACTCTGATTTTAGGGATGGGTGACCACAGGATATTGACCATAAATCCCCACCTCCCTTTGTGGGGGCCGCCAGTCTCTGGGCATCCCTCGCCCCTTTACGGCCTGGTTATGACCACTTTACAGCAGGCAGGGAAGTGCCTCATCATCATTGCATGATGGCTGAGAAAGTAAAGCCCAAACGTGGACAGAGATGAGCCCACCCACGTCAAAGGGGATGGTCATCTCCAGGGTGGGGGTGTTTTGTATACGTATGTATGGTACCATCCGTATAGGTAGTGGATGGTTCTAAAGTGGTATCAGTATAATATTACTGGTTTGGCAGAACTTGCAATAACATCATAAACATTGAATAATAAATGGGTATGGATATTAAGACTAACTTTATCAATTGCAAATGTAAACGGATGCTATTTACTGTATGAAATTATAGTCTTGAAGTTGGATGAAGGCAGGTTTTTAACATTGGCAGAGCTACTTCCACGAACCAACCTCTTCCAGGTCATGACAGGACACAGTACAAAATGCTGCTGATAGATTGGAGTAGCAATACACTTAAGACAATGATCAGTTAAACACAGGCATCGGTCTTCTTTTCAACTTACAGAAATCGAGACAAGAAAATCATATGTAAATCAATGCAATTCATTTGTCTCTATGTATACAATAGTTGTGTTGTTCAAACGTTATCCAGTCATCAGATAGTACAAACATTGCCTATGTACAGAGGGAACTGCTCCTACAGTATTGAAGCCTAACCAAGATTAAGTGATCATGTAAAGAAAACTATAAGGATCTTCACAAAATAATCTAGACCACTAAGCTTTTCATTTGGCTGAAATAATAGTTATGTGGTTCAAATGTATCAGGTTTAACCCTCATTCGTGATCTGATAATATAAAAATTGCTTTTGTATAACTTTAAATACCCTACCAAAATTAAGTGAACATCTAAGAAAAAGAGAGAAAAACGGGATCTCCACAAAATCGTCTAGACGAGAGAAGCCATTCACCAGGCTAAGGAAAAACCCTAAAGAAAAGAGTTATCCCAAGCTTCAGGTCACAGTCAATAAGGCCGCTGACCCCTTGATCCGCGGGTCTTAGGTTCAATCCCCCATGTGAGTGGGGTCAGACAGGGAAGGCTTGGGGGGAATCCCTCCTGGCCCTGGGCCTGTCTACAGCTCAACAGCCACTGCCCACTCCCTCGTGGACGGGCGGCGCAGACCCTGGATTGTACGGTCAAAGGGGGCAGAGATACTCCTGGGGAGGTCTAGTCTCCAGGGGGTAGTGGAGATTCTGCTGGCATATTCTACGCTGGAGTTGGTCTATGAAAGAGGAGTTGTAGGTTGGAGTTATCGCAACCAAAAGGGTAGGCCTAGGGACACATGAAAGAAAATTGTCCTTCATGAATCCAGTTAGGTAGCATTATTTAACAATGCTTCCTGAAATTATTATAAAACGTATGGCATGGTCATGGAAAAGCGATGTTTATGCATTTAACTTTCTGGCATTATCCGTAGATACGGTCCATAGGAGGACACGTTTTACATTCAACCTTTGAATGTAATTGGGAGAAACCGTAAGAATGGGTTAACCATTATGAAAAAAGAATGTCTCAATCAACATTCTAAAGGCACATACATACATCCAAATGACAGCTATTTGTGCAATTTGGCGAATCAGGTTTGATACATAAAGGTTTCTAATTTCAAATTAGTAGAAATGGTTCGAAAGTAAATCGGCTTACACTCATTAGGTCTATGTAATCAACTCCTCAAAATCTACTTTGCTAACTCTCGATTCTTGCTTGACTCGATCAAATCCTCAATAGTCTGAAGCTACATTATGGTTTTATTGGAAGCCTTTAACATTTTGCATGAGCAGTACTTAATTTCTTCAATTATGTAAAGGTCTCCTTTAATCGTTGTTTGAGTAATGTTCTGAGTCTAAGCAATTACTGTGCATGTATGCATATTGTGTAGCCAGGCTGTTTATAGATGAGTATTGATTTTTAATAGCTCCGTCTGGTGGTAAACAAAAACGTCTTGCACCTGGTCCCCTGGTATAAATGGAGAATCAATGCTCCTGCTTCCAAGAAAACGTGTACCACCCTACACACCCTTGTATTTATCTCTTGGTTTTTGTTTAAGTAGTCTGAATGTAAACCAGACAGTACTAAGAAGAGGCCAACATATAATTACATTTCCCGGAAGGTCATATCGGCGACTGGTTGATCATTGACAAAAGTATATGCAATGGAATATTGATAACGTTTAATCATTCATTATATTACGTTTGCTTCGTTTCTCTCCCAGAAAGCATGAGGCCGTGTGGATAGAATGGACGCCGAAAGGAGAATAGCAGTCATGTAAAGTTAAGGTCGTTAAATCTGACAAAACTTAAGGGATTCTTTAGGTTAAGTGCGGAGAGCGGCAACAGGAAATCACAGCCTAGTAGGTGAACGTAAGGGTCTCCTCTCCTTGGAAACCACAGCCTACAAACGCTACTAGACGCAATACTAAACCCAACGATTCCTACTAACCATTTATAGCTAACTCAAATTAAATAGGAAATATTGATGTTAACCTCTGAAGGTAAGCGGATAGTACTGGTGACCTTTAGTTTACAGGAAGTCCCCTTCCCCGTGCCCCTTCCGGACCAGTCAGTGACAGACGTCACCCTGTATTGCATCAGCGGTTCACCTGAACACCTCCACCCTCCTTCAAACCGTGAATCTGAATAGTTTTTGCAGTATGAGCCATGTAGGTACCATATTGTTAAAGAGAGGGACCAGTGAAATTCTATTTTTAAAAAATTCTTATCTTATGCAGTAGATATGATGCTTAGATATGGGTAGAAAACAATTATATAACTATGAATTAATATAGTGCATAGAAAACTGTGTCTATATATCAGATCACATATTGTATCCCCTGCACACCTGACACAGGACGTCTGTGTGTGACGTCACACAAATGACAGTTATATTCAAGTCTCAATTTTTTTCTTTTTTTCTTTTATATATAAATGGATCATTTAATTTGGTGATTTTAATCTCTTTTAGACTTATAAAGTGCATTTATTACATTTCTTATTGCATTTATTTCAGTTTTATATGTTTTCAACTGTTCTGCTTGTGACTTCACACACAGATAATGTTCTGTGCAAGGTGATCCAGGATGCACACAAGGAGACTCATTATCATTCAGAAAAGTTTGAATAAAATAAAAAAATGTTAGAGATAAATGTATGAAAATTGGTGTGGTGACTACTCAGATGGTCACGATCATGACACTATGCTAATTCAAAGTCACTGGCCCCTCCCTTTAAGGCCTATTTTCCGTAGGCGATTTCTTCCTTGAGATTATTTGCGATCTCAGAATTCCAAACATAGCAAATTATAATCTTAATTTGAAAATTATAATAAACGTTGTTACAACAATGGCGAACTCACTTAATATTTTTCTAATAATACGATATTAGGAAATATATATATAAAAAAGATAGGCTGCTATGAATCTCAAAGGAAAATATCCTTACGGCGTATGGAGCTTTAGGTCTGACTGTGAGTGGGTGAGTGGAAATGGGAGAATATTAATGATCACACCAGTCATACACCAGTGACTCTGTCCCCCTTGGGTATGTGGTTTCCCCTCAATGAGTGGGAGCGCTCGGAGACACCATGTCGACGTGCTGTGACGTCTCTGTGAAATGCCTTAAAGCCGGACTGTCAGGAAATGAAATGAGCTCAGAGGAAACTGGCAGTTCAGTGACAGTTCCTTTCAAACGAAAAAAAAGTGGAAATTTCATTCTGCGGTAGCGTGTTTTGATCGGATTCAAATGAAATTTTAGATTTCAGAAACGATCTATTTCATTTTGGTCACGTTTCTGATTAAGATGGTATCATACATGTTCTTCTACTTGAAGGCAAGTAATATCTTAGTAAAAAGGATAGACCAAGTGGAAGAATTATCATCGCGGCTTGAGAGTTTAAGTCGCATTCCAACTTAACAAAGTGCACTAGTAGTCATTCGTGAAAACCACGGGTATATATACTCCATCCATTATAGTTGGATAAAAATAAAAAGTTTAAATCGCGGCGACTTATCAAAGATATCTAAAAGCTTCTTGATTACAGGTCAGATACAAAACAGCTGAGATCATCTGATGATCGTTTTGCTTCCGATAACTTTTGAAACTTGAGTCAAATACCAGTCAGCTTCATTTTTTAGTGTGACTTCTTCATGGTAAAATGCACGTAGATAATACAAACTGTGTCTGTCCGTATGAAATACCTTATAGACAACGAGGTCATATCGTTGGGTGCAACACTATTTGTTTAGACGTGTGAGCAAAGACCAAATAAGAGTTCTTTCCTCCTTGGTGTGAGAGAGCTCAAATTCATAGGCTATCTTGAGAGGAAATGAATGGGGAAGAACGGTTAGTGAACAGAGAAAAATAAAAGATGTTACACAATGCCGCACGATACAGGGGCCCTTGATGGGGGTCCCCATGTTGCATGTCGACTTTGAAGGGGGTATTCCACTATGCGATAAGGAATGCTACGACATGAGGACCGTATCGCACGATATCATTAGTTGGTATCGCAGGAGGAGGTGCCAGTATGTCTAACCTTGTACATGCATATCACAGCAATATCGTAGCATAAGCGCATCATTTTAGGTATTACACTAGTACGACATTCTCAGGATTTTCCCAATGCAAAGTACTATTGCCTACGATATAGCCTACGACATGGCCTACGACATGGCCTGGGATTCAATACATTTCTATACTACCCCTACGACATTATTAAACATGTTGAATAAATGTCGTAGGCTGTGACACCGGCTACGACATTTCCCACCACGACTTAGCTGCGATAAAAACAATGTCGTACGACTTTAATGTCGTAGCCACTGTGACATACCCTATTACACTACACGACTTGGGCTGCGATATGATGGGACTGTGAGATCGTACGACATGGCTACGACTTGGTCGTATCGCACCCCATATCGTAGTGGATGTCGTGTAGTGGAATACCCCCTTTAGAAATCATTATGTCCCTTTTTACTTAACTTCTCATGTCCCATGTCGCCTCTAAGAGCTTCTCATGTCTCATGTCGAATTCAAGAAATGACCCATGCCATGTCGTTTATTCTTTTCTTCATGTCACTAAGCTCCAAGTTGCATGTCGATTTTAAGACATCGCCATGTCGCCATGTCGAATGAATTTAAGGGTCTAGGACCATAAAACAATACAAAGACTTTAATACAGTGTGCCTTACTAAATATTACCGCTATTTGACGACCAATGTGGTCCCATGAAGCATCAAGGTATCCCACCTGCTGTTCCCTTAATTCACATAACTGGTGTTTACATAACACCTGAATACATTGATGAAGTATTCTATACACCGTCTCACTATGTCAGTGCCTTTACAATACGGGCTGCTACAAGGCTGAGCTCTGTACCCAACTGTACTATGAGATTGAGTGACATCCCATGACTTTATAGGGACATTATTCATCCCACTTGTTGAAAGGTGACATCAGGCCTGCTATGTGATGGATCGACTACTCCGATTTCAGATTTCAGACAAAAACCATAGCGTGGTTCAATAGTGTCTTTCCATGGCATGATGTGACCATACTGTTTGGGTTTACTTTAACGTATACAAACAGAGCAATCCTCTGTATCTTTCGGTCCCACTTCTATTACAGAAATGCTAATCACTAGATGAATAGGAAGAATTTGATGTTAAAGGAGCTTTTGTAATAGTTGGCTTAGCCTAAAGAATGTGTCGGTGTGGGACCGTAGATGTTTATCATAGCTTTATATACCAACATTTGCCTGTAATACAGTCCTTAAGTGCCGAAGCTTATTTTAGAACGATGTGGTGTATTTATTCATATGGGCTTATAGAAAGATGGTGTTTTTATATACTTGTATGGCAAATTGTCTGCATGATTTATATACATAGGACTTCATACCATTTCAACAAGAATGTTTAAATCACTTTCGATTTGAACTGACTAGCACAATTAGATGATTTCTTGAGCTCTCCGCTATGTTAAATTCACATAATTCAACCTAATCTGATACAATTTCAGCATCATAACCAAAGGAACTTAAAACTAATGGCACAATGGAGAGATTTTCACTTTCCACTTACATATAATAGTATATTCTTCACCTGTCATAACATAAAGGTATCACTTTACTATTTACATATTTTGTAGCAGTGTCTGTTAAAATATGTCAGGTATGCGGAGTTTTTTTTTGTTTCCTTTTTTAATGAAAACCACCCACCATCCTATCAAGACGACCTCTTGCAATGCTCTATTGAGTTTTGTCAAAACTGAGGTTGGGAGAGGGTTACAGTATTGTGATACCTGGCTCAGGTGGGATATTCTTTACACTTCTCTATAAACTCTGTTCATTCTGTGGTCTGTATAGAAAGATAGGATATGTGATAAGGAGGGTTGGGTGGGGAATTATAGGGTGGCTGTTTGTTTAAGGGTAGGAGCTGCGTGAAGAAACATGTAGGTCTATTGAGAAGGGATTCAGAGGGAGGTGGGGCAGGGTGTTAAGTAACAGGCAGCCCCTGCTACTGGTATGAGGTTCCATGTGTCAATTGTTTTTGTCTAAATCCATTTAAAAATGGCCTGGATTACTCTGCCACTTTGCATATCTCAGGCCAATAAACATCTCGGCATTGTAGCTGAAATTGAGTCCAGCAACGGCTGCTAGGACATATCAACAAAAACTGCCGGACAATTTTAAAACCACAGCAAGTGATAACCTTATCCCAGAATATAGTTAAAGGCTTACATAGCAGAGTCTCTTCTAACAGACTCTTTTTTGGTCTGGTGAGCGATATGGGTGTCTACAGCTTCGATGCGTCTTTGGTGTGGAAGATAACACTTTTTCAGACATGGAGGCAGTATATATCTCTCCATTATCTCATCCTTTTCGGACCAAAATACCGCTTGCCCTTAACATAATTGATAAAGCAATTTTACTCCAAGGTTTCTATTTACGTAAAACAACGTGCATTCAAATCTCAAACCTTTCCTTTACACCTGGCAACCCATGAGAATTGGGGCAACAGTGGACGAGTAAAAGTGCCTTTATAGACAAGGTAAATACAAGGCACACTCCCCTGTTGACAGCATACTTGTCTAGGCATTGTCTCACCCCAGCTTTATCAATTTTTCATAATATTACATTACATAGTGAAGGCAGGGCTACCACACGTTTCCGTTTCACTTATGAAAGGTTCCCCACCCACTACTGGCCTATTAGTTTACGAGAGGTGACTTCATAATTCATCTGCCCAGGTCCTTTACACAAGTGTTTATCCCAGAGGGGCTATCGTGGACCATTTTACGCCAAATGGTTGCCTGAAGTGCTCAATTGCAGTGAAAAACGGTATAGGTCATAGATCAGGTCATCCCAAAATAAGTTTCCTATTTCAAAGAGGAATAATTTGGGAGTATAACAATATAATGAAAAATAAACATCCCATATGTACATTTGTAAGAAAGGAAGCATCATCGTACAATTGCAACAAAATCTAAGTTGTGTTTTTCAGCGGGGATGTCGGGGAATGTATTATATAACTATCAGCAGAGGTTGGATTCAAATCGGATTGCGTTTTGTCATTGTGGCTTAAGAATCATGTACAACAATGAAGTAATACATGTGTAATGATCAGTTCACAAAAAATTACTCTTTCTGTGATATTTTCTGGTGTGGCATGCTGACATATATCCCACTAGAGTTCTAGCTGTTGCATATGGATTCTTTCTCTCTTTTATAGATATAAAACTGAATTTGATAATAGAATATTCGACTGTTTTTAGTGGTTCCTATCGCACTGACCTTTTGAAGTAAGACTGACAAAACAAGATATTTTTGGAGTACTACATTGAGCACGATTTATATGCACGGTTTTGGAACTGTAAGTACTCCAGTGGGACAGACAAAAATTCCCCATATCCGAAAGTACGTATGATAACACAGCCCCAGGGGAAGGATAGATAACAGTTGACCCCCATTCTATAACACGAGGGATGTGTACCAGCACCTGCTGCTATATAGGGTAACTGTGGTGCCACCCAGAGGGGAAGGTCCGGGAAATGGGTGGGAGGGGGGATACTCAGGAATGATAAAGTTGACCACGTCTCAGGTATATGGAAAACTGTGACACGAGCAACACTGAAAGAACGCATTTCAAATTCCCAGGCAGTTTCAATGACCTAAGAAATTCAATAGTGGTATACAAGTCATGTACACAGGTATGAAAGCTGATCGTTTTTTAGCTGGTTGAAGGCAATTCTCCTTTTTAGGTCAGGTTTTGTCAGTTTGGACAGATATATCATTTGCGCCTACAAAAAAAGGTAGGATGTTTGCAACATAACTATGACATTTCAATTGAATTGTCATATGTGAATTATTGGAGAAAACCGCAAAAGGAAACCGCAGGTATATCCTACCTCATAAAAGACATGCAGCCCTAACTTCCACTCTCACAAGCTTTCTGCTTGTATATTCTCCTTAAATTTCAAACTTTGAGTACCCCGCCCCGCCCCCCTCAAAGCCATTCCCACCCTCAAATGCCACATCCGAACCCCGGGAGTACCAACAACTCGTTCCCTCTCACAGAAAAGGTCTTCCTGGACAAAAACCTATTGTACTGCTCGCCCTTGCAGAGAACGAGCAGTTCTGAGCAGTTCAGAGCGATTTTGAGCAGCTCGTGGGCACCTAGGAACAGGTCGGAACAGGTCGGAACAGCTCGGAACAGCTCGGAGCAACTTGAAGCGGCTATAGGTCCGCTGGTTAAGAAAGGACCAATTTTATTCTTGTGACTTTATTAACTTTTGTAAAGAATCAAATGAGTGCCTAAAGAATCTATGAGTGCCTGACTATACCACGAAGGTAGAATATCACAAGCAAAATATGTTTGAAAATTCGCAGATAAAGATTAGATGTTCTTAGAAATGTAGTATGACATTGCAATCAGCTTTTATCATAGGACATAACACATTGTAAGTTTTTTGGTCCTTTCTTGGTCAGCACACATATATGCTGGGCTCCCTTCTCTCTTACGGCTAGGAGGACTCGGCCTGAGAGACTGCAGGTTCACCCCGATGTGTCGATGGATCGGATTGGTCGAAAAGTGATCACGTGACCCCGAGTTAGCCAAAATCTGACGAACTGGGCGTTGGGCTGAACCCGCGTATATTCGTGACGTACAGCGATAGCGTGAGTTCGATGCGCGGGCACCAGCATAGCACACATATAGGAGCAGCTCGAAGCAGTTCGGAGCACATCGGAAAAACTCGGAACACCTCGGATCGGTTCCGAGCATCTCTGAGCAGTTCTGAGCAACTCCCCACAGACCCCTACACGCCCGGCCCCGTGTCCCAGTGAGGCCGGCAGATTGGACCAGCGGCTATTTGCATGAAGCAGGGTAATTGAAGCTGCCGGAAACCAGCACAATCAGAGGCACTTCCATGCTATGGCGGGGCCTTTAGAGAAAAGGCAAGCGGGTGGAAGCGGCAGGCATTAAGACGGGGTTGTCAAGCCGGAAGGAATCAAAATAGATGGCATCATTATACAAAGGATCAATGTGGGATGTTTTCTGAGGGGGATAGGGTGCAGCGGAGACAGGGGTAGGCAAACAGTCTATTTTGAGGACTTTCTTTTTCAATGGGGTGCATAGAAAAATGAGGCTGGAGTGATGAGTTGTAACATCTGCCTCCCGACAGGAACCCATTGTCAGACATCGGCCGGGGAGTAGAAGAAGAGGTAGGGTTTTGGGTCAATACTGCAAATACTGTCATCGGAATTGGTGTGCTTTTGGCGTTGAAAGTAAATGACAACATATTATCTTGAAATGGCAGCAGGTGGAAGATGTAATAACATGTTTTAACCCTTGATGTCAAATACCTTTGCAATAAATGATATGTTATATTAAGGATTAAGATACTGAAGACTGATATATTGAATCCATTATTTTAAGAACTTAGTACTTTGTCGTCAAGTGGAAGATTTGAAGGGGCTCTACAAGACTACTAATTTAACCTGAGACTGCTAGCCTTTTCCATTATATTCAAAAAGTGCCTGTTGGTGGCATTGGTCACCGTGGTTGGGAATGACTAACACAGTTAGTCAGCCGACTAAACCCATTAGCTACACTTGGTCATTCCTGCCTTAACCTCATGGACAGTGTGACTCTAATAATTTCCGAGTTTAAAAACAGAAAACAGTGAAATACTTATTACTGATTAATAAGTTGCATTAGGTATTAGTGGGTTGTGGGCCGGCTGACCATGGGCGTGTCCTTTACGACCAGTAGGGGAGCTCAGCCCCGTCAAGACCCCTCCATAT
Source organism: Lepidonotus clava (assembly GCA_936440205.1). Taxonomy (NCBI): domain Eukaryota; kingdom Metazoa; phylum Annelida; class Polychaeta; order Phyllodocida; family Polynoidae; genus Lepidonotus; species Lepidonotus clava. The sequence goes on along the minus strand of OW387142.1, from coordinate 9,503,694 downwards.
TTTATGTGGGCCCTTCTGAGGTGTGAACTGAGGCCTTGACATAAAAAGGTGTCCGGCTGGAAAAACGGCCGACCTTGTTGTGCCTGGGTGTCAGGTCGTGCTCATTAAGCAGGGAGATTCCCGTCAGACTCAGTGACACCCACAGTTTTGTACAAGTTCATGGCTTTTCATTAAGTATATATACGCATATTTTCAGAAATTTTGGACCCATCCACCACCTATTGGTGCATATGTACTTAATGGAAGGCTCCATATCCAGGGAGACGGATATCAATATGGTGTATCTAACAGGGTCAGAATCCACGGTTCTGACCCCCATTTATTTGATATTCTATAGCATGTTTAAATCTTCAAACTCCCATTACTGCCCATATCCATAGATACTTGTAATGGGCCTTCCATTAAGTACGTATGCATCAAGTGTGTGTGCGGGGGGGGGGCCAACATCTTCGAACATGCGCTTACATTTACATGTATATACAAATGAAATGCCCAGTCAGCCCAAGGAAGGGGGTTGAATGTGCATACTTACTAAATGGAAGGTACTTAAATCCACAATGTCTTTGTTACTCCAACATTCCAGGGACATTAGCTCCCCAACCCCACGCCCACAACCCTTCTCTCCCCCCGCCAACCCCCTGCCCAGGGCCCCCGTTTAGGATCATTAAAGGCCAGCTAATAGGGGATCAACGCCCCCTTTTTCCCATGGCATGATCCAAGTACTCAGCCACGTGCGAACAGAATTCCCCCCTTTAGAAAGCCTTGGCCGCATTCTCGGAATGTGTTAACTCGCCCTTTTTCCCCAAAAGGATTTTGCACACCCACTGAAATTCTTTAGTTATTCAAATGTCCAATATGCAAGTTATTCAATGGAAAAATAATTGTACTTCCCCAAACAAATCATAAGTGTCAAACAGCACAACTGTGACAAATTAAGCTTCATGTTGAAATAAACAACTCCAACTATGACAACTATCTGTGTCACTACTATCCACTTCAGGCCTATTCTCTCAGTTTAAAATTAATTGTATTGCAAATAGATAGGTTATAGACAGGGTTTATATACTCAATACACTTCAGGTAGTACATAACAATAATTAATCCATTACAACTATTTCAAAACTTGAAAATTATAAGTTCAATGGTTATAAACTATAAATTGTCCATAATAGCAGGTGTGCTTCTGATTTGAGTGCAATATCAGGACGTTGCCCAGAAAAATAGCGCACACAGTACCTTAACAGCCTACAACGCCTTAAGAGTATTCTTTGAGCCCCTGTTGCTCTCACTTAATGCCCCAAGTCGTCACTAATGCCGTATTACACCACCAGGTAGCGTCAATGTTTTCAGTTCACGTGGCACTGTGAGGTCAACAGGGGTCAAACCCACCAACCTCCATGTTATTGATGTGGTGAACCAAACACACTACGGCACGAGTAGCACATTGTAAGGCCCTCACTAATCCCAACACACACAAGGTCTTTTACACTAAACCAATACTTATGCAATTATGTGCAATAAAGTCTGGTTCCTACTTAATGGGAAGAGTTGTTAAGGAAGTGGGATGACGTCAGAGTGAAAGGGTTTATTGATTTCTTAATTGTTGAGTGGTGTATTTCTATCTAATTCAAAATTATTACAGTTTTAAAGATATATTTAATATTCCTAATTTGCTAATTTAATAGAACAAATGGGCATTCACAATGATCGCAGGGACAGTCTTTTAATATTTCATGGTATGATCTCTAGATTTGTATCAATTCTTTAAGTGTTTAACCCTTTCGTGATGTAAAGTTTCTTAGTATAGTTTTTCCTGTAAATATTGTAAGTATTTCCTATGCTGTGGTTATATATATTTATAACCTAAGCATTCATATCACCTGTCCCTCAAACCACATCCTGGTTTTACCCCATTCTGTGTAGGAAATACAAGCTGAATGAGTTCATTTCACTTGGGATTAATCTCAACTCTATAACAAAGTCAATCCCTGATGGCATTCTACCTTATATAGGAATCTGTAAATAGTAAATCGTGTTTTCAAAAGTCTAGAACATGTAGTGCTATGGTGGCACATATTCAAAGTCAAATGAAATGGCAAGTTTTTCACATTATCTGTGCATGAGTGCAACCGATATGTAATTTTTGCAGAATATCTAAAGGGCCTTCCGTAAAGTATGTACGCATCAAGGGGGTTGGGGAGGGTCTGTAGTATTCAATGCGTACAAATTCAACGCGTACTTTAGCTAAAGAGAAGGGGAAGGATGGGGGTCTGAATTGTTGAGAATGTGCGTACTTACTTGCTAACTTGCCCCTAACCTGCTAACGTGTTATGCAAAGTTATGCTATTTTAGCTGAAGTGTGGCTCTTTTCACATCAATGCAATACATAGCTTATAAGAAAATGTATACGAAACACTTGATCGTTTTAGAAAGCTTCCTTTTATTTTTCAATACATCGCTCAACTTTAATGCGACTGTCAGGTGAAAGGGGTTTTGGGCGCAGTTTATCAGATGTAGATGATTAGATGTAGCCGTGGTAGGGACATCTGTTTATCTGAGATTAGAGTCACAAGTAGGACGATCATCCGTTTTGGGGCTGAGAGCTGAGTAGATCGGATCCACGGTTTTATACGAACACGAGCAGTCATAGAGTTAATCCCACTGTCTGAGGCCCACCGAGGCCTAAACACGTTAAGATTTTAGGCCTGGCGCCTTTCTAGGGTTGTATTGCACTAGCCGATTTTTACTAGCAATTTCAGAAATCGCTAATGGGAATATGGGTTAGATGCAGGCATGTTACATATCATTTCAAACGATTCTTAATTTCCTTTCAAACGGTATGTAGCATGCATAAGTCACTGTCAGACTATTGATGAAAATGTATAAAATAGTATCAAGTTTCCTTGAGTCAGAATCGCTCAGTGGAATACAGGCTTTACTTGGCTCAGTCCCACTCTTAATTAAAGACCCAGGGATTAGTGTATGTAAGACTGAATGTCTGTTTTACGCTGGGTGTTTTTCCCAAACTGCATCCGTTTACACCTTAGGATTAGAGGTTACTTTAATACGTTGACGGTCACTTAATACCTCAGGCCTATGCTGGGTTGGCAGGTGGGCAACTATCACAGTAAAGATCAGTGTAGTACAGTTTAAAGCGGTGTTTATGTGTACCTTATTGGCGGGCATCCGTATGATGACCAATGTATCTCATCCAATTGTTGTTTGATGACACTATCGAACAAATATTTTGTCTTTTGGAATGATCATTATTGTAATAGGTTCTTAAGAGCATCGTACAAGGCTCATAATATAGGCCTATGGCAGTACATGTATATAGGTTTATGATTTAACGTTGTACTCTGGCAAATATGAAGACCTAACCTTCGGTCCCTACACTGACATTAATCAACTTATAAGATATATCATATGGTTCTTCAAGAACGGCTCATTTGCATTGTTTTTAAATGTCACCGAAAGTTAAAGGCCAAATGTTGTATTTATTCTGAATGTTTTAGAAAGTTGTCCTTTCATCAGTTAGAACTAGATATCTTATCATGGGTGGGCTAGACAGATTCTTCTGAGGGATTCCCTCAATACGGAATAATTTTTCGGAGAAAGATTTATGTTAACATAAATCATATGACCAAGAAGTAAACTTTTCATCACGCTTGTTGGTATAACCCGATTCCAAGGCTGGAATGTTTCTTACTAACCAAGGCCAACACGCAGGTAACCCAGTTGTCTGCAGACTACAGACATGTACACACCTGTCGTATATATAACCAGATTCATGGTACTGCTGTAGATTGGATCACAGATGCATTGTGCATGTTATATACTCTCAGATGAAAAGGAGCACAGATTCAAAATGGCAACATGACAGATTGTTTTATAGCATGCTGCTTGGATGTCAAAGGTTTGATAGGTTCCACACAAAAAGGCCTGTTGTTTTTTCAGAACGATAACGTGACTTTTAAAGATGCTTCAGCCAAGAATATCCAAGACAAATTCCACGTGTGCCTAAAGTTTTGTATGTATGTTCAATTTATAATGTCATTGTACAATAAAAGAAACAGCTAAGCTGATATCAGGCATATCTTTGATTGTTCTTGAAATAACAAACTGATTTTTTTTTATTATTATTTATTTATTCATTTTCAAAATTGTAATCCACTTCATTGTTTATATATATATCCATGTTAGAATTAAACCCCATGTCCACTAGGCCAAACTTGCGCACAAATCGGATATAACTACTAATAAATTTTTGGACTGATTCTGATCATCAATCAGCATGCAATATCAAAATGTATATGTTTGATATGCATTACTACGAGATACGTCACAATAGGTAATAATAATAGAATGTAGGGAATTATGATAGGCGAAAAGGACTTGGGAGAACAATAGTATTTATTCACTGTAAACAAGGTGATTGTCAAATCATCGAACATAACTTGGTGCATGGACAGTGACAATAAATAATATCAGATGCCCTATGAATGTAGTGTAGGGGAGACAGTCATTGTGTAAACTTGTGACATGATTATAAAGTTGTTGGGTGGGTGGTGGAACGTCCGTACTGTCCAGTGTACTTTCAGCGAGTGGCGGGAGCGCGTGAGGGGAGTGCGCATGATCTACGTGTTAGGGGAGGGGGTGGTGCCACTCTCCGGAATGCCCGTCCACTTGCACCTTTGCATGTGTCCACACCATTACTACGAGATACGTCACAATAGGTAATAATAATAGAATGTAGGGAATTATGATAGGCGAAAAGGACTTGGGAGAACAATAGTATTTATTCACTGTAAACAAGGTGATTGTCAAATCATCGAACATAACTTGGTGCATGGACAGTGACAATAAATAATATCAGATGCCAAACCCAAGTCCTATTTGTTCCTGTCACTGTTTGCCTATCTGAGCGAACGCTCGGGCCACTGTGGAGGCCTGAGGGGGTCGGGACGTATATGACCGCCAGGCCTTACTTTTCCACGTTCCATGGGCCATTAGGTCTGATTTACTAACGAGGCCTGTGGCCCAGGCTGCAGTTGTTCCTCCGCGTCGGAGGCTGTGTAGAGAGAGCTGCTCGGTTGGTAGGCCGAGATGGAGTAAGGTGGCCCTCCAGCACTTGTTGACATATCCAAGCGACATGGGCTTCCCCGACTTAAACTGAAACAGGGGTTGGCCGATGGAGCGGGTTGGGGCACGCCTTATCATAGCCGTATAGGCAGAGACTGGGCACAAGCCCTGTTCCTGCATTGGTGGGAGGAAGACCGTCTGGGCATCCTTAACGGCTTGTATTGTCTTAGACCACTTTACTCGTACCAGGAGGCCTCCGTCCGAGCGTGTTATGTCCTGTCTGGTGAACTGCCGAGTTGGGTCAAATTTGGCCGAAGTTTGAGGGGCCAGGTTTGACTGTCTGAAGAGGCCTACAAAGCCGAACAACAGCAGACAGTTTAATGCAGGATCCTGGTAGGCACTGTCCATACGGTGCATGATTTTCTGGAGTTCTTCTGGCGTGACCGCCCTCTTCTGGCAAGGGGTGTGTCGCGAGTTAACCTCCAGTGAGCGTAAGGCCGTGGATACAGCGTGGGTCGTGAAGGGGGCGGGGTCCAGGCCCATGCGTCTGAAGGCGGTCGTGAGGGCTCCGATTATATTCTTGACTGATGCTGGGCTGGCCATCTTTTCGGCCACTAACTCAATAAACGCCAGGACGTGGTGAGCCGGGGGGTAGGCGTACGGGACGCCGTACTTGTGGGAGAACTCGACGTACATGCGGAGGGCTCTCTGGTGTCCGTAGCGAGTTCCCGGCCGATATGCTTGGATCTGTGTCCGCGCTGCTCTGGTGAGTAGCCGATCGTATTCGTCCTCTACAAGAAATCAGAGTAGAGAAACATATTATCATGAGGTACAATGTTCCTTAAGGGTCGTTCCCGAATGAGTCTGAGGGCCGCTTCAGTGTGGGCATCGGAGAGGGGGGCGCGGCTCAACGTGTCGGCCGCGGTCATGAGTTCGCCTGGGATGTGGACGAACTGTAGATCCACGCCAGTATCTGCCGCCCACCTCCAGATGGCTCTGGCACACGCCAGTATGACAGGGTCCCTTCCGCGGCCTGTCGTGTAGACTGCGACTGCGGCTGCATTGTCGCATTTGATCAGGGCAGCCTGGCCCCTCTTTTCCGGGGTAACAAACACCCTTATGGCTGCCATAACATTTATGGCTTCCAGTTGCGAAATGTGGTGGTTCTCCTGTACGTGCTGGGGGTAGGCGTAGATGTAGCAGCGCGCTCCGTCAAGTGCTCCCCCTCCTTTTAGGCAACTGTCGGCCTCAATGACCAGCGACAGTTGCCTCGGGGGCATAGTGGAGATGCCGTTGTAGGTGGGGAGCATCTCGACGAACCATCTGAGGTCGGCCCTTGTGCCCTCTGATACGGGGGTGGGGCCGACCGGATGAGCGCGTAGGTAGGCCAGAATCCTGGACATGAACAGGCGGGCAGGCCTGCATGCCTTTGCGAGGAAGTTGATCCGGCCTGCTATATGCTGAACTTGTTTTCTGGTCATACACTTCTTCTTCATGAAGTGATCCATGTCTGCTTGAGTTTGAGTGATCTTCTCCTCTGGAATGGTGAGAGTGCGGTGCGCAACATCCACTAGGATGCCCAGCCACTTAAGTGATGTTGTCGGCGGGACCAGCTTGCCAGCGGCCAATGGGAGGCCGAGGTCGACCACAACGCGCTGGAGGTCGTTGAAATTGGCAAGCGCAGTGTCGTAGTCGGGGGCCACGCCCACTATATCGTCCAGGTATACTATGACTTCCACGCCAATAGTCGCCAGGTATCTCCTTATGAAGTTTGCGACCTTCTGCATGAAGAGGGAGCTCATTCGTGAGCCGAAGGGCATAGCCACATCTATATAGACATCCCGGTTGTGGATGATGCCAAGAAGTGGCCAATCGTAAGGGTCCGTCCGGAAGTTCCGGTAGGCCCTAGCTATGTCGGCGGCGTATAGATAACACTGGTAGTCGTGTGCAGCTATTGCTTGGACCAGGTCGTCTACGGTTGGGAGACGATGGGTGTGTAAGACCCCGTCGATGACATTTCTTTGTATCCCTGAGTTGACATCTCTTCCCTCGGGGAAGGAGAGATCTACTATGACTCTCCGTTCCCCTTCTTGTCCGGCTTTAGGGCGGGACATTATGGGAGAGAGGTGCGTCCACTCGAAGGGGGGAGCTTGGAAGGGGCCTATTATTGCTCCTTCACTCAGTTCCTTCTCAATATATGCTTGTATCTGCCTTGGGTATGCGGTGGCAGATGAGTGGTTCGCTATTGCATGGGTGGATGGAATAGGCGGACCTACGTATTGAAGGGGGAAGCCGTATGTCACTCCCTCCAGCACAATAATGTCGTCCGGGTGGCCGGTCGCCAGACTGTGCCATGCTGGTATGTGGAGGCCGGAGGGGACCTCCCTCCGGGCAGCCTTAGCGTTGTAGTAGCCGGTTTCAGAGACTTGGTCGTAAATCCGTGCTAAGTCCGGGCGAAGCGTGCCGAGTGCGGTTGCACTGGGCCAGCTGACCCGCTGATGTGTGTCAGTAGAGCAGGGGTCATTATAGTCGCCGGGGGCAGCAGTGGGAGCCGAGGTGGCTGTGAAGTGGCCGGGGGCTGTCGTAGGAGCCCGGCAGTTGAGGGTGGGGGCGCGGTCATCGCGTCCTGAAGTAGCCGTCTTGGCTTGGAGAGTGTTGCCACCAGTCAGTGGGGCAAACCGTCGAGGGGCAATCCAGTCGTCATTGTAATCCACTCCAATTGTGGCCTGCGCTGGGGCCGCGGCCGGGTAACGAGCCGTGGCGGCGCAGGGGGAACCTAGTTTTTTGTAGCAGGCTGGGGGGAGGCAGCCCGGCCCGGGGCCTGCTGCTTTTTGTCCCGGTGGTTGTATCCCTGCTGCTGGTGGCCGGACGTCCGAGCGCCGGCCTTCGCTGATTTCAGGTTGTCGCACAGCTTTGCGGTGTGGGTGGAGAGGTGGCCATACCTGTAGTAACAATAACCACAGATGTGGCGAAAGTTCGCCGTTTCCTCCTCATGAGAGTCAGAGTGTGCGCACTGCTGGGAGTTGAAGTCGGGGCATGGGGTAATGAGTCGGCGAGTCGGGGTGGTGCTATAACTTAGCTTCACCCTTTCCCTCTGGACCTCCTCATAGTCAGACCATGTTATCTCCCCTCTGTGTATGCGATCGAACACGGCTTTTGACCATTCCCTTACGCTAGCCCATGGGCGGACCGCCACGTCCTCCGCCACCTCTCTAAGGTGCCTACACACTGAAGCGGCCAGTGAGCCCTGCTCGGGGGTCTTGTTTAACACCATACCGGTCACACCGTAAACGAATAGGGGGAATGTCATATTTTCACGTTCTGAGGGTTTTTTAGCTCTGAACCTAAGAGGAATGAACATATGTGGTTTAAAGGCATCGGCCTTACCTCCCGTTGGTTTGTAGTCAGGCTCGAGCTTCTTGAGCGCGTCCGCGATGTGGTCAGCTACGCCGGGGTCGTCCATGATGGCCTCGGGTGCCGGCGGGACGCCTTGCTGCGTCGTACGGCGGGCGGCCATTGGGGTGGGCTCGTCAGCCCGAGATCCTGCTTGGGCGTACAATTCGGGAGCCAGGCGACGTGCAGTCGATGGTGCATTACTCCATGCAGGGGATCCCCTTAGCTGTTGGGTGGCCATCATTGTAGTGATCATTTGGAGCTGCTGCTGCATCAGTTCTATCTGCGCGTTCCGCGATGACCGAGCGGGTTTCTCGGAGGACTTGTGTTTCTTCTTTTTAGGCTCCGTTCTGGCCCTCGATGGCGGTGTTGTTGGGACCGCCAGTGAGGCCTTCTTTTTCCTTTTCGCTGCTCTCGTACATCGATCCATTTTATGTGGCTGCAACAGGCCACGTGTGGAGGGTCAGGCATTGACCAAGTCAGCACGTCCGTACTGTCCAGTGTACTTTCAGCGAGTCGGGGCGGTGCTATAACTTAGCTTCACCCTTTCCCTCTGGACCTCCTCATAGTCAGACCATGTTATCTCCCCTCTGTGTATGCGATCGAACACGGCTTTTGACCATTCCCTTACGCTAGCCCATGGGCGGACCGCCACGTCCTCCGCCACCTCTCTAAGGTGCCTACACACTGAAGCGGCCAGTGAGCCCTGCTCGGGGGTCTTGTTTAACACCATACCGGTCACACCGTAAACGAATAGGGGGAATGTCATATTTTCACGTTCTGAGGGTTTTTTAGCTCTGAACCTAAGAGGAATGAACATATGTGGTTTAAAGGCATCGGCCTTACCTCCCGTTGGTTTGTAGTCAGGCTCGAGCTTCTTGAGCGCGTCCGCGATGTGGTCAGCTACGCCGGGGTCGTCCATGATGGCCTCGGGTGCCGGCGGGACGCCTTGCTGCGTCGTACGGCGGGCGGCCATTGGGGTGGGCTCGTCAGCCCGAGATCCTGCTTGGGCGTACAATTCGGGAGCCAGGCGACGTGCAGTCGATGGTGCATTACTCCATGCAGGGGATCCCCTTAGCTGTTGGGTGGCCATCATTGTAGTGATCATTTGGAGCTGCTGCTGCATCAGTTCTATCTGCGCGTTCCGCGATGACCGAGCGGGTTTCTCGGAGGACTTGTGTTTCTTCTTTTTAGGCTCCGTTCTGGCCCTCGATGGCGGTGTTGTTGGGACCGCCAGTGAGGCCTTCTTTTTCCTTTTCGCTGCTCTCGTACATCGATCCATTTTATGTGGCTGCAACAGGCCACGTGTGGAGGGTCAGGCATTGACCAAGTCAGCACGTCCGTACTGTCCAGTGTACTTTCAGTGAGTGGCGGGAGCGCGTGAGGGGAGTGCGCATGATCTACGTGTTAGGGGAGGGGGTGGTGCCACTCTCCGGAATGCCCGTCCACTTGCACCTTTGCATGTGTCCACACATTTTAGCACCGAATAGTCGGTCGGCTTGGTAATAATCGTCGGGTGGTATTGGGCTTAAGCTTAGGGTCGTGCGATTAAGGTAAGACCTATCTCCGTGTAAAGTAGTGTATATCGGTTTCTGCAAACTCTAATGGGGGCGGCCCGATGGTATGACATAGTGGTCACGTAATACGTTGAATCCGGGAAAGATCCGTTTCTACCTAAGGTAAATCCCCTTTGATGGATCAGACGTAACGTGTCCTTGAGTTGGTCCGAGGAATTCCGGGCAGTTCCGAGCAGTTCCGAGTACATCTGAGCACTTCTTTTCCCATTAAGACTAGGAGCTCGAGTGGCGGCGCAAGAGTCAAGTGATGTCCTAGACTAGATCCACCCTGCTGCCAAGAGAATTCACGTTACAAGTCCACAGATCCGTGTTACACATCGCGACCCCAGCCATGGTTTTATTTACCTGGGACAATAGGATTGTAATATGGAACTTTGCATTTCCGGGTAATGTGTATCCAAATGAGCCATTGATATTACGTGTCTGTAATAAGCCAGAAATGTAAAGACAGACGTAAATATTATAAACTTATGGAAATTGGCAATTGGCAACACCTTGATCCCTTTGAGGATTGGCTCATAATGTTGCAGTAGGGTCTTTAAGGAGTATGAAGCAGTCTTATACGTGAATACCCAAAGTAGGCTGCCTTGTGTTTACAGACTCTAATCAGCCATACTCCATAAGCTTTTCACTTATTATTGATAGCGACCACACATGTTACATATCATTTGAAAGGGAATTTAATGTCCATCCTAATGGTATAAACCATTTCCACATTTAGCCTCATTTCAAAAAATTTGATTTTTCAACTTACAAACAGAAAGCTCCGGGTATGATCCAGCCTTGAGCTCCATGTGGCTGTGATCCGCCTATCTGTACACAAGGAGCTGCTCATTGACGGAGACACGAGCTGCTCGCCTTCCGTGAGCTGCTCACAATCACCAAAGGAACATTTCCTATTGACAGAGCTGCTCTTGGGCATATGTAAATATTACCCCGTCGCGTCTGATTTGCTTCTGATATCAATTGATTACCCTGTAAGGTATCGGTCTGTAATGTTAGAGCCGCAAGATTGACGTAAGCTATACAGGCATGAAGTTGTCGAATGAGGGTGATTTCATGGATTGGCAGTTTGACGTGTTAGCTGCTGCTGTGCAATTTTAGGATAGCATACAAACGCATATTATCTAACCCTCCTCTCTTGGAACTGAGTTTCTCATATGAAAAAGCTATAGTTGTTCACAATTTCTATTTGGATTGACGGAAGAAACTTAAAGAAATGGGAGGTAGTCGGGTCAATGCTTTGGCTTTTGTATTCACTTACATTGTTTCGTCTCACAAAATCAGGATCATTTGTTGTGTACCGCATACAAAATTGGTCTTCGCTAGAAAAAAATCAACTAGATTGTAAACCTTTATAGGGCGTTGAATATTTTTCAAATTAACTTCCCTTTGTCGGACAAGCTTGGTGTCTGCAGACACAGGAATATTGACTTTAACAATGGAAAAGTGAGTAGACAAAAAAGACTGCTTATCTTGTGAAATATGGAGTGTCAAGTATGTATTACAAGTCAGCCCTAAAATACACTCAAGTTATTGTCAAATGGATCAAGTTTTCCATGCAAAAAAAGCTCGAACGTCTTGGTAGGTGGGCTGTCATGGAGGTCCGGAAGGGGGAGTATACTTCATCCAGGGGTTAATCCAGGACTCCGAAAGGAGGAAGGAGGGGGTATACAAGTGTCGCGCATTTAAGTGCATGTACTCGGTATTTTCTCCTATTTAGTCTCAGTCACCACCAAAGAAAAATTAGGTCAGAACTGCCTGGGCCCCTATTTTAGGATCGGACTTAACTATATATTTGCCCTCTAAAATTTAACTAAAACTAACCTAACCCCTACTAGTGTTTTATACCTGGTTATACCAGTATGCCCCGGAGACCTACCATAAAATATTACCATAATTATGTATGTGAAATTTGTCTATGAAAAATGGCTGTATAGTATTAACAATGTGACCCACTCCTGTTGAGGATATATTCTAACCTACCAACAAAGAGTGATAGATTCTCCATAATAATGTATTATGATATCATAAGCAACGCCTTTTAGGTTAAAGTGACCCCTTTAATACTCGCCAAAACTCATTACTATGGATGAAGGCATTTTAGTCACCTCTCCTTGCCTCAGCAGTCACTTAAGAGTCACAAGGCCAGGCCTGGTGTCTCAGAGTGAATTAATAAGGTCCTGCATTCCTCAGGTAACGTATAAATCAGGTATCCCCCTGGTTAAATAGGCATGTGAAGCCCTGAAGTGGGTTCTACTTCAGGTGTAAATGCCTTTAATTGCTTTATTGCACCAGCTCAGAAAGAAGCCGTCGATTTATTTGTTTTATAATTGAGACTCCTATAGAAGTGTACATTCCATATGCATCTTTCCTGTCGCCGCCACATAGTTCTGCCATTTACTTTAAGATCTTTATAATGCCACAAATATTTAGTAGTCGTTTACACTAGCCTGTGGTTGCTATCTTTATTATAGTATTGCTTGTTCTAATGAAAGGGACAGGTGGATGTATATGCAGAAGATTGAATCAGGCATTTAAGAGATTCATTTTAATATTCCTTAATCCAATAAGCCCATCCTTGTTTGTATCAAAATGGAAATATATGGTAAAACATTTTATTGGTTCACATCTCCGTCCTCTGAAAGAATAAGTTGAACTAAAGTTCATGAAGGACAATTTGTTTAAAAGATCATAGAACTAGTTTACATAACCTTTACAATTAATATCCAGGAAAAAATATGAACGTCTTCAGGCTCAACTCCTGTCTTTTCCTTGATATCCCTGAGACAACGTTTTTTGATTGGTTGTCAAACCTTTAAATCATTGGATTCAATAGAATCAAGATGTCAGTTTGTTTGATGCAAGGTTTTATTTAACTCTTCGACATGTGCCTATTTCGATCATTATATCTATATATGTGCTACAGGGTTCATATTTACCAACTATGAGAAAGATCTATCGACCTACAATAGGCATGTTACGTATCACATAATTAAAATAACATGATAATACAACCCTGTATGGGCAATCCTTGTCCCCTTTATATCTGTCATATATGTTACTCATGCAGGGAATGTTAACAGAAAAAAACAGGGTGTGAGTCACGTTGCCCTTTTTTTTCACTCGATCACCCAAAGACAAACAAAAGTGAACGCGTCGTGCTCTTACCCATCACATGTGGCCTAACCTTATATCTAACCAAGCCTAGATCTAACACCCAAAAGGATCCAACCAACAGGTGGTTTGAGCCTATTTTGGTGGTCTTAACCCTTAAAACGTGACCCTACGTGTACTCTAACACCTAGCCCCTACCAGCAGGAGACATGCAGGCACGACCAGACATGTGCAAACTGCAATGACTCAGGCGAGTCATTATTTTAAATCAGTAGCACATGGCTGGGTGATTAGCATGCTCTCTCCCTAGAGATTAGGGATTATCTGAGAAGGACCCACTACTAACTGTGCCTCCAAACGACCTGACATGAAACAGTCATCATGTAAGGACCATAAGAGTTGTTAGCTGTGGTGATAAAAGACTCACAGTTTGATGAAGTCCCATTCACCCTGATGAATGTGGTTTGTCGTAGGCTTCTGTGATCTGCAAACGTTGTCAATGTTGGATTATCGTAGCCCTGTACGATCTGATCCCTTACGAAATTATTTAACATGTTTAATATTTTCATAGAGATCGTGTGTAATTCAATACAAAACTGCTTCCGAAAATGATCGCAAGGGGCCTCAATTCTCTGTGTGAATGCTATACGATCAATTTCGCAAGCTTGCGATCATTTTGTCGCACCTGAGATTACTTGCAAATGCATACAATCATTTTTTCGTAGGTCTCGGCGATTCAAACATCGACACAGTTCAGCTCAATGTCACTGTTGTCATATTTGTATGTGAGGGGACTGTCTGTAGGCATAGAGCTTATGGACTTACAGATTGCCACTGGACATGCAAGCTATCATGCCATTCTGAATAGGAACGTCAACATCTTTGTTGAAGGCATCCTCTGCATTTCAAGTCAGAGAATAATGATAAGAAAAAGTGTGTTTCAGTTTGGAAAAAGATTCAATCACTTTTGTTGGGGTTGAGTTTCATTACTGATTTTGAGTACTTGCCAAAGAAGAGGACACAGGATATCGATTTCTGAATGGTATTAAAATAGGTAGTGTCTGGGGCCCCTCTGATGACACTCCCCAGGACAAACTGTTTTACAGAAGCCTTGCAGAAGTAATTTAAGATATTCCTCAATAACTTGTGCATTCTGTATTAAATAGATATTAAAATCCATGCTTAAATGTTGTACTTGCAAAAAGGTTAATGCCATGAAAGAGTAAGATTAACTTGGGTATTATGGTTTATTTAAAACCAAAGAGCATATTCATTTCATATAGCAAATAACCTAAAACACAATTGTAAGATATATAATAATATTGTCAATTTGTGATTTTGGTTTCTGATTTTGTGCTGCCCCGTTATATTATGATCATGCCTCAAAAATAAAAGTAAAATCTTTTTCTTTTTTCAGATCCACACTTGGTGAGTTGATGACTTGATAATACGCTTCCATCTATGTCAGAATTCAAGCCAAAAATCACAGAAAGCTGAACCTGCCCTATTTTAATGGTTTTCCCATGGGATTTTCCTATAGGACCACATGTGCCATCTGTGGCAGTGAAAGGGTTAAATAATCTACCCATGGTAGGTATCAAGAGTATACAGTTTGGTAAAGATAACTTATATGAGTGTTTCAGTATCATCATCATGACAAAAAGAAACATTTGCAATTCTAGCAAGATTAGGTGAGTCTTTGACATGTGAACACAACACGATGAAACATGAGCACATGTAACAGAAGCCATGGAGTATCTTGTTCCAGAAACTGCCTGGACAAACTTAGCGCTGTATGCAGCTGTGTTGCACCATAAGGAGTGTCCAGATAGTTAGAAGAAAACATAGAACAAGGAGCTCACACTGAAATAACTTATTAACAATTAAGTGATTTGCTCTTATAATTTGTATAAATTCCATGGTAACCATGGAAATGGGTTGAAAAATGCAACATCCGGCTTGGGAACAAGTATATTCAGATGTGGCATGTCCAAATTGTCTAGCTTTGTTCCCAACTTTTACTCAAAAATGCTGCTTATATTGTTTCCAGGCCTCTTTTCCAGAATTGCAATTAGACTATTATATGTGGAAAGAAATTATCTAGATAAATGCCTTTCAAGATTTAGATGCAGGAACTTTAAGACCTCTATAAAAACTCTAGCATACTTTATGAGGCGTATAATTGGTATCCGTGTATAGCTGATATGCCTGACTTTTAGGAGCAGCTAGTGCTTTATTTCAATCAACCATAGGCTTGCGTGCTTCCCTTGCTATATACAACTAAATCAGAGATTAGAGGATGACTAACACCTCCGTGGCGTGTCTGCCTAAATGAATCTACCTTTGGTGTGAAGCTCGCGACTAGAGGGGTTTGCACCAAGAGCGGAGAGATGGATATAACCGTGTTCACACTCAACAATAATTTATTTTGATGCTGATTGTGAGGATAGTATATTAAGGCGTTTCTCTATATCTAACAAATAGGAATTAATACATATCATATTAGCAAGCCATTTGCCTCATATGGGTGATGAATTTTTATATTTATGTTCATAAAATGATTTATAAAATTTGCAATTTGGAATTTTGATTCAATTTTGATGAAAAATCTTTTTGTGTGAACCAACCTTAAGTAGGTGCACCTGATGTAAGGTCACCTGCATCTCCCGCCGTACATTACTGTAATGGACCATCTGACGACCCCTTAGAGTCTGATCCCTAATGCACCCTGCCCCCCGCGCCGCTAGAGGGGGCTGCGTGTGGCAGGTGTACCTGTGGGTTGTAAGCCACACCCGCCAGGGGCTAATCAACCTCCATACCCCACACCCCACATCCGCCCCCTACCCCCACCCCACCACCCTAAGGCTGTTTATACCACTGCTTAGCCCTATCATCGCTTTCATCATCCTGTGGCCCGTGCTATCATCATCATCACTAGTTGCATCATCATCTTCATAATCTATATCTTCATCCTCAGCTCATACAGTGGAGGTTCTATAGGATTGCAGGCCCTGGTTTGAATGTGTATACATACAGTGCGGGGTCGTAGAATCGGAATTGAAAGGTTTGTAGCTTACCAGTTGATGGTGAGTAGGAATCTCTTTGGTTCTTTTTGTGGAGAGCTTACAAAGAATCAGATATAAGAGAAACAGTCACTCACTCTTTGAGCCTATTGGAGGGTTTTCACAAGGTGACAAGGTCTTAGGTAATCAGTGCCAACTAAACTGGTTTGTTGAAAAAATAACTAAGTAACAAGCAAAGTAGTCCTCAATACAATACATGTTTTTCATTACAAGTGACTATGTAAAAGCTGCTACGTCCTTTTCTATGTTACACCTCCTCCCTTTGTTATTGCTAGGTCTACCCCCCCCCCCCCCCTAGACCGAGTGGATTATTTTTCCTAACAATCTATGTTTGTTGATTCATGCAAATCTGGGGTCACTTATTTTCACTTTTTTATAGGGGGGATTGGCTTGCCCCCCCCCCCCCTAGATGACTAACTCTGGATCCGCCCCTGGAGGGTGTTTATATCATATCAGGGCTAAGCCTCATCTTGGCTAGATATTACAGACACAGACCCAGACACCATCCTATTACAGTCGAAAGTGCGTTTGTGTTAGGAAAAAGGGTTGATTGAATGAAAGAATTAAGTCTGGCTTATCTTAATCACCTTCACCTCACACAGTGTACATTCTATATGATGGCCATACTTTTACTCAAGATGGCTATGAAGTCTGCATTCTACAAACATTCAACAAAGCTGTTGATCTTGAAAGGGTTTTTCCTATGAGAAGAGAGGCATCTAAAATTCAGGTACAGAAATAATTACCAGTCTCTCTCTTACCTTTTCTGATCGTCTTAGCTTCCATCTATTCTCAAATGTATAGATTTTAGGGCCTGATAACTTTATTTCTTATTATTTTTTGATAGTTTTTTCTGGAGCTGATGAGACAGTAGGTCGGCCGGCTGGTGACTTATGGCCGACACACTCCATACCGTCACAGTGTCTGGGGGTGGTCGGCTGGGATGTCACACCTCCACCTACCTCCTGTCGGCTGGGGTTTCCATGCAGGGGTGGGGTGGGTCTGTGGGTCACTTGTAATTTAAATGGACTCGTTTGTAGTCAAACTTTATCTTTTATTATTCGTTCTCGTATTTCAAGGAGGACGAGCGTTCACTATCACTGGTTTGCTAATCCAAAGGGCAGTGGCAGATCTAGTGCCAGGGGGGTTCCTTGGTGTCTGGAACCCCTTTGATTTCCCAAAATATAAGCAAAATTTCAGAAATATTGTGAAAAATGTACTTTGGAACCCTATTAAATTCACCTGGAACACCCTTACCTGGAACGCCCTTTGACTTTAGGGCAGGCTATTCCTCTTACTTCAGGCTTTAGGTGTGAGACGTACGAGCTTTCCCCTTTGCATAAAAAGTTCCAGGGTTATAAGAAGGAGCAACCACTCTCTTTTCTTCCTGAGCCTAACGTGTAAACTGAAAATAAAAAGTGTCTTCCCACAAGTCATACAAACTATTTCCCTTATCATTTTTCATTCAGTATTCATGCACAGGTTTCTTAACAGTACCCCCCACCCCCGCGCGCAATACCCACCTACGTTTGACCAACCATCCTGATGATATTTGTTTCAACTGCTACAAGAAACAAAGAAATCCGATCGTTACAGCAAAGATATTATAAATCAGGGACTAGATAAACTACCGTCATCGGTTGAGCACACCTAACCACCCTTACCCTGAGTGAGTGAAATAAGACCCCCTGTAGCCACCCTGGTTGACCCGAAGGCTGGCCACCACGACCAACGTACAATCTGTTCCGCCTAACAATCCATACCCAAGGAATATGATAGGGGAGGTATGCTTTAAATCAGGCAGGATGTTGGTAACTGAGTAGAGGGTATATACCTGGGATGTTGGTAGTGTGTATGGAAGTAGCTTTAAAAGGGGAGTATAGAGTTTTCATGTGTTGTTCATATTCTTGGTCATAAACATTTCATTAAAGGGAGCCAAAAGCAATGTAGGGTCAAAATTTTGTAAGTTCTGTTAACTATTGATATATATTCTATGGCCATAGCCTAGGCCTGTTGTAAAATATAGACTGTGAACACAGACTTTAACTACATTAAAATAGATGAAAACCCATCCCAGGTCAATTTTGGTGACCCACCAAAGTTGGTTTGTTTACAAACATTGCTGTTTTCAGGCATACATGGTATGAGTATTATGGAATTTGAGTAAACTTAAAGCTAGTTATTATGATTTTTACTGTACTAATGGCTAAAGTTAGACTCAGAAGTTAGACTTAGAATGTATTTTCATAGTTATTTGAGTTTGCAAAATTCTGTCATATTTTGACACAATATTGCTTTTGGCTCCCTTTAAGGATCCAGGGTTTGAAAAAATAGTGACGACCCAGCAGACCCCAAATACACATTATGTATTTTACTGACAGTGCAAGCATAATTGTATATACCCTTTACACTAACACTAATGGGACATACAGAGATGAGTAGATAATAATTATAGGACGTGCACATATCATGTCATACTATTATTATTCCGTTATTGGACGTAATTCAATGACGAGTAATTTTTTCAGGAGGATTTACTTACCAAATCGATGCTATCTTTTTGCAAAAACAACCTAATTAATTTGATACCTAGATCCTCAATCAATACAATGACACCTATATCTTTATACCTTTTTAGACTTTTACAGATATTTACGTCGCGGCTAGAACAACTTAGAATAAATACAGGACAACAAACAAGGTAAATTGATTTGGACATATAATAAATTACATTTATTTTAATCCTCCCTGTAACAATAATTCTAAAGTTTAAAATTCCGCTGCGATGGTAAATCGTTGGTGGTTAGAACGAGAATGACCAACGGTCAAGCTCGGGCGATTTATATAGTCGAGGTACAACAATCTCCGTAGCGATGGAAACGGAGGGCGATGACGTCACGCTCTCTCCGAAATAAATAAATTGCTTAGGTATCGCTACACAATTTAATATCATTTACGTCGCGGCTAGAACAACTTAGAATAAATACAGGACAACAAACAAGGTAAATTGATTTGGACATATAATAAATTACATTTATTTTAATCCAAAACCTCCAAATCAATTACCTAACGTAGTGATAAAAATTTATCATAATTAATTTTATCGGAGATTGAAGGCCTAATATATTTGTAAATACAATCAGATGACCATTGGCCTCTCTCCTTAATATAGGTTAAGGAAGCACCCTTATTATACAAGTCTGTGGTGCCCCCCCTCCTTAGAGAATGGGTTGAAAAATTACCCTTAATTTTTGAATTCGCTAACATTTGTTTAAATTGCTTGTTAACCACAGTGTAGGATAAATAACCAATTTTATCTGTGGAGAACAAAGGATCATCCCTGGACTTTGGATGAATTTTAAATAATTTCTCCAATAAATACACAGCGCAGACTCTTTTATTTTCTAATCTATTAATTGGTATCTCATGTACCTGGCCTGGCTTTTTTGTTTTTGAGGATGTAACCTTTACAATACAACCCCATTTATGAAATGTAACATTTTTTCTCAGAAGCATATGTTCTGACCTCACAGTGTGTCCTACTCTAAGTAGTGTCCTAAATAGGAAAACAATTACAATATATACCAATATCCCTAACTGGTCGGACCAATCTACCTTCCTATACAATTTTTCTAAATGCTTCTCTTTCAGTGGTTCCTTACTATCCACTTTTAAATTATCTGTATTTTTTATACCTTTTACAACCATTTTAATATTAACATCTGATTAGCCTGCGACTGGCTTGGCCTTGACATTATGATAATATATAACCGCTTGATAATAATTTATCACAGAGGATGCTTTCATAAATTTTGAGATATAAGAAATATACAGGCAGCCCTGGTTAGAGTCACATTTATAAGGCGCCCAATGAAATTTTTTACATACCTTTAGGTAACATTTCCATTGCATCCTCCGCAATTTCTGGGTATTTTCCCCTACAGCGGCTTTTTTCAACGTCACAACGCGCCTTTTCAGGCCAATTTTCTCTGCAAAAGTCAAAAATAGCGTTAGCGCAACACAAATTCGCACCCAAAATGCACTTTTTAACTGCGTCATCACTTTTAAAATATAAAAGGCGTGACAAAGTGTCAGCCACCAGATTATTCTTTGTATTAATGTAATGAGGCACCAGTCTTATTTTATATATTTTGCAAATCCAAAAAATTTCCCTTAACCAGCTCATGCATGTCGGATTAGTACTTATTCCCTTTCTTATCATATGAAATACTTGTGTGTTGTCTGTATAAATATTTACACTGTGACCTGCCAGTTGGCTCAGCCATTCTTGCAGGCCACGTACTATAGGGAATAATTCTAATTCATTAATATTTTTGTTGTCATAAATAATATCTGAAGGAGCTTGTAAAATATGTTTACAATCTGAATCTGGGAAAACAATGTTATTGTCCCAACTACCTGCTCTCCAGTCATTTCCCATATACACTGCGAAGCCTTTCATAGATGAGTCTGATACCATAGGAAGGGGAAATTCTTTGTATTCTATTTTTCTTTTGCCATTAAAATTTTCCAGAAATTTTTCCCACCATAACAGGTCGTCTCTACATGCCTGTCCTATTTTTATTGCTTTCAAATTATTATTTAAGAGGACTTTATACAGGTTATAAACCCTTCGACAGTATACCCTGCCTCCCTCCACAACATGAGCACAGTGGGACAATAGACCCCCTAGACTTTCCAGTTCCTTTCTGCCTATTGTTGCTTTTTGACCATATTTTACTACCAAATTTTTTAATTTAACCAACTTTTCCTTTGGCAACCGAATTTCCATTTTAATAGAGTCAATCTCCAGACCCAGGTAGGTACATACCTGAGATGGTGGGGTCACTTTTCCCCAGCTAATATGAAAACCTATGTATCTTAGGACCCTTATAACTACCTGTTGGGCCCAGGTAGCCTCCTCCAGGCTTGAACCAATGACAATAAAGTCATCCAAATAATTTACTGTCTGAATACCATAAATATCTGACAAAATATGATATATAAACTCAGAAATTTCATTAAAATACATTGGCCCTAGCCTTAGACCAAATGCCAAGCGGGAGTCCTGTAAATATTCAGTTTTACCATTAATTTCCCATCTAATACCTAAGTATTTTTGATGATCTGGGTAAATAGGTACTGCCCTGTAGGCTGACTTTATATCAACTACAGCCATATAATCTCCCGGATTTAATAATGCGACTACATTGTCCACACTTTTGTATTTGAACTCCTCAATAATATTTTCACAATAGTTATTTACTGAGATTTTTTCAGGCATACTACAGTCTGTTATTGGCCTAATATTACCATCAGGTTTAGGGACTGCACCCATAGAGTGAATACATGCTGGCTTTTCTTTTACTATTTTAAGGTAACCCTCAGCTAGCTCCTTGCCAATTATTTTGTCCATTTTTTTTCGATTTTCACCCTCAAAAAGTGAATTGTAATTCCTGCAATCATAACTCAGACCCCCGCTTGGCACAGTGTCATCAACTATTTTAAAACCATCTGTGATATCATCCACCATAGGTCTAAATCTATTTTTACATGCATCCGACCCAAGGGAAAGAAGATATTCAAATCTACAGGGCCTTAATTGGCATAATGCGCCATCAATATAATATTCGCAGGTGCATTCACCTCGAGCGCATTTCTCGAATACATTGACAGTTTGACCACTCGGCGAGCGCGCCGAGACCAGAAGATTATTTTCAAAATATTTAATATCTCTGGATCTACCCGACAGATTTTCTTTAAATTTGGGACAGCCATCGGCAAGGACCTTATCTCCCTCCCTATCGACCGTTAGACAGGAAGTATCGGCTAGAAATTCTATATTTTGAACAAAGTTACCTTGTCGATTGACATTTTCCTCCTCCTGCACCGACACCGCTTGTGTACTTTCGACACGGAAACCCGTGACGTCAGCGGTATCGGTGCCTTGACCCGGGCTTGACCCCGGCGATGCAAAGTACCGGCGTGTACCGATCGTACCAAAACTGGAGATAATATTTGAAATACAACACGAATCGTCGTCTACTTCGACTGGATTAATACTTTCAACCTCTAAGACACGGAGGAAACCACCCTTATGACCAGCACTTCTGGATTTACTGTATAATTTAACATTTTGAGCTGGCGAGCTCGGACACGACTGAGAAGAAACCCTTGTACCCGTGACGTCACTGTCAGATAAGTGTTTACCGCCTGGAATCTTCTCAGATTTGAAAGCGAAATCCTATTTTTTATCGCTACCCGCCCGGACACAATCTTTTTTGCTGTGGCCCTTCTTATCGCAGATTATACAAGCATGGTTCAGGTTACATTTGCCAAAACAACCGCTGTCAGAGTTGAAGCGGAAACAAATCTTTTCGGAGTATGTTCTACCACTTCCCTGGCTTTGTTTACCTTTGAACCCCCCTCCAGATTTGTTACCGACACCTGCCTTGAAGGTATTGTCGAAGGAAAACGATGACATTATCTCCTCCTGATCGAAATTGCCAAATTCCTCGTGTCCCAGCCTCCCAGCCCTTTCCCTTACTGAGATATCATACTGATTAAACGTGTCAAACGTGTACAATCGCTTAGAGGCTTTCTCTGTCAAAAGTTTTACATGCTTGACAGCGGGGAGTGGATCTTTTTTATCCAAAATTAATCTCTCGATTGTCTTTAGACCAACAAGCAACACTTCCTCTACATTCTTAGGCTTATCGCCGCTTTTGCAATACAATTTCTGGGCGTATTTCTTTGTTTTACCTTTGTCTTTTGCAGGCGAAGTGGACCTATCGCTGGAGTGGCTCGACTCATCGCTCGACGACTCGACGGCGGGGCTGACGGGTTTGGGCGATGATTGTACCTTCCCCCTCTTCTTCGTCTTTGGCCTGGACTTTCTTGGAGATACTTCTATCCATCCATCGCTGTCATCATCAGAATCGTCTCTAGGAAAAGCCATCGCCGCCTCTTGCTTCTCCGCCAACCGGTTGACAGCGCCTACGAGTTTAGAGATGTTCTTCTCCATTACGCCCATCCTACTGTTGAGGACTCCAGTCTCCGCAGCCTTCGGAGGCGATTGGATCGCCGCCGGGAAATTGCCCAAAAGGCTATTCCCATCTCAATTCCACCACCACCATCGCCGAACAGGTCATCCGACCCGCCCGGTGCAGAATCATCGCTCGTCTTCAGGCGATTGCATTTCTTCCCCGTCGGGGCGATGTGTCGAGTCTGACACTTTTTGCAGAAGTTCTTCTTCTTAGACATCTTCGGTAAGTCCAATTAATTATTTCTTGGAATGTTGTGTAGAAATAATACGGTTTAAACCCCTTAAAACCGCTGAGAAATTCAAATAATCTCTCTTAAAATTCCGCTGCGATGGTAAATCGTTGGTGGTTAGAACGAGAATGACCAACGGTCAAGCTCGGGCGATTTATATAGTCGAGGTACAACAATCTCCGTAGCGATGGAAACGGAGGGCGATGACGTCACGCTCTCTCCGAAATAAATAAATTGCTTAGGTATCGCTACACAATTTAATATCATTTTTAATGATGATGAAAGCGATGATAGGGCTAAATACTTTCTGGTATATTAAAGTGTTAAAGAGGTACTTTCCTTTGGGCCTCCAACGGTCTGTTCTCCAAACTGGTATGCCTGTTTGTTGGCCAGATGCCGAATGTAATTAGGTAAAGTAACACCTTAGCCGACGAAAGCTGCTTATGGTCAATTGTATTAGCCCTCAGTTTGCAATGGTTATGTGCATATGGATGGAATACTCCTTTTATAAGTATCAACCTACTTAGATACGACCATAAGTGACTCATGTCGAATAGCATTGCATCCTGACCCCCCAAAGCTAAACATACATATCTGCATCAATCATATTGATATTCCTATCAGACCACCTGACTCATGTTGGCTTTGTTTAATACCTGAAAGTGAGTCAACGTGTCTCGCTGAATTATTGGTCTGCAAATATTTGTATGTGTAATCACTTCAGCTTTTATAAACTAGAATCCTATTATTTTCTTGCGTCTAAACAATAGGCTATTTAGCTTGTAAAATCATTTTGGTTTTTCCAAATTGTAACCATAAATTATAGGCCTATTTCCTTACATAGCCCAGAGGATATTAACAGGGATATTAAATGTGGATTTGAATGATCAAAACCATTATCACATCCGTCAAGGATACCTTTATTGCACAGCAATATTCGTATATAAATACTGCGGTATATCAAGGCCATACATTTCGTGCAATATAGAACAACCGCATCATTAATACCCATAGTTCTGCCGAGGCATAACACCGCATGACGAACATGACAGACAAAGTGGGAAGACTTCAACCGATGTGATGTAATTACAGAAACACTGCCGTCCGCTCAAAAACATGCTCTGTGGTAACTCTTCAAGAGGCGAAACGAACACCAGCCTCTGTCAAACCGTCGATTCATTTAGTGCTTTTTAGTCTGGAGGTACCCGAGCGGGTTGGTTTTTAACCGGGAAGTTAGGCTTCTCTGGCCCCAGGCAGGGCTGGATTTCTCCTAAAGCCGCGCACTCACTCGGCGATTTTTCCTTGAAATTACTTGTGAACCAATATTGTAAGATTAAAAAGGGAGTGCTTGATTAAATATTCTCTCCGCAGTACCAAGAAATGTCCACTAAAAAGAATGATTTCGAAAGAGGAAGACAATTTGAATTTCCGATATTGCAAGAGCGTGCATGGACCACTGCAAAGAGAGTTTTGGCATTAAGGCTTTCTTCCATGTGCCGATTTGTTTTTCTTACTCCATGATCTGTTACATCTCATAAGGAAGTCAATAAATCGCGTATCTTAAAGACCTATATATCAACTGAATTATCTTTTAAGTGATCTATATCACCTCTGTTTCCTATTCATATCTCTAGTGCGAAACCGTCAAATGTTTTATAGAAATTGATTAACGAAATGTTGCCAAAAAAAACTTAGTGCAGCTAGTGCTAGTATACTTGGAAGCATAAAGAAACTTCCCGAATATATAGCCAGGATTAAGTCATATAGATATCACATTTTAAGTCATCCTTTCTTCACAAACAATTACCAAATCGCAGGTAGAAATCGGCCAGTTTAACACAACCTTCACTCTCAGGATGCTCCCAATACTTGGCTGCGGCGCTGCAGGCAATTAACAGTAGGCGAGTTTTCTCAGCAATCAAATCAAAGCCGCCATTCCGACCATGTTGCCTAATTCATTAAGTGAATTAGTATTTGTGGGAATTAAGGCAAGAGGGTATTCTATTAAGATATCCAATGTCAGGAAACGCCGTGGAGGTGTGATGGAATAGGCGAGGGCACTGAGCGATGACTTGTCACTGTTTTATGCAAGAAAAAAAGCAGTACAATGAATGAAAGCATTTGGAAGTGGTTTGTTCCTGGAAGTTGGTTATTCAAAAGATACTTTGTATTGCTGGAGAGTAGGTTGGAAAGGCCCAGACATGAGAGATGATTGAGTGCGGACAGATCTTGACACGACAATACAGGGTGCACACATTACAGACAAGCAGGTCCCATGTGGCTTCAAGCCAAATCCTTTCTGTTTTGTTAACTTCCGTGTAGTATGCATTATATCTGTAACGTTCAATACGTATTTTCCCGAATTTGGTTTGAATGAAATACAGTAAATTCCTTGATATGTTCAAACAACTAATATTGTCTGCTATATAGCTCTGTGGTTAATGTGTATCAAATGTCAAAGCACTTTCTTACTACATAATAATTTATCTCATTAACCATGGCTATGTCAGATAAAATGCATGTTAACTAATCGTTGAAAGCAGGATCAACCTGCATCGAAACCAAGAGAGATTATATATGTGGAAGCACTTCTCAAAGTGACTGAATACATGGATACAAAGTCCCAAAATATCTAAGGTACATGGATCACTCTGTCCATTGACAAATCCTTCTAATGACTTTACTGTCTGGATTATAACCTCAGCCACGTGCTCCTGAAGGCATTAAACATCATACCTGAATGTCAGTCCTAACAGAACAGTTTTATTTTATTAACATGAAGATGGATTAGTAGATAACCAGATGGGAATAGATGTTTAACTGTAGATGTGAGGCTCTAGAGGGGGGCTACCCATATAATTTGCAGAATTAAGGAAATGGACGTATCTTACAACACTTCCGTTGCCATTCCACCAGTCACCAGGCGTTTATGCACTTTCTTGTCAAGCCTTTTCCATTTCAACTGTTGATAAAATAGTACCAGTTGCATGCTGTTACAGTTTTTGTCTCTGCATGACAAATATGAGGATAGTAGATCTTTTATCGGTGAACCACAAAGTTTCCTATTTCATTACACAAGGGCATCTGCATCGTGTGCAAAACTATTTCGATTAGGTCATGATATTACTTTTGACTTTCACAGGCCAAATGACAAATTCCAACATGAATCATGAATAATACATGTCTCAAACAGCAGTCAAAATTTGAAAGAAAAACATTGACGCTTGTCAAATTGATGCACCAGGAGCCCTGGGTCTAGACGTAACACCATTGGGTGCATCCCGTAACACTGGAGGTGTGAGAGCCTGTGGCCGCGGCACGCCATGCCTATAGCCGTACCACTGGGAAGGCTCCAGCCCAGGCAGAAGCCCCATTTGTGCAATTTGTACCGCCTGCTTGAGGCAGTGGCGTGCAAATACAAATGAAGAGAGCTCTGGAGAAGTGTCAAACGCCTCCTCACAATGCTGAAGGGTCTAGAGACAGTCTGGGGACGGGGTCTATAGTGAAAGGTCTGGTGCAATTGTAGTCTGGGGGAGGCACTTGCCTAGTATATATGGGCGCTGATGCATGTATTGTTTGACCTCATTGGTAGATTCTATGCTATAGACTGTTTGCGGATAAGGTCATAATTGTATGGTCAGATGACCAAATTTTGTGTTTCACCATATTTGATACAATCATACTTAAACCATAGAAATGCTGATTTGGTGTCTTATGCCAGCCGGCCGTTGATATTAAAAATCAGCTTTAATTGCAAAATATTATTTTATGAAAGGATGAACTTATGATCTGTGGTTCAGGCTAAGTTTTTGTTGTGAGACATATTGTCTCCGTCTTTCTAGCCTCTTGGTATGGTTCTGAGAAAGGTCACTAAGAAGTAATAAAGACACATTAAAAAGGGTCTGTATTCGGCGTATGATGAGCAATATTACTTAAAGTCCGTGTTCAGCTTTAATATTCAGGTTGTTTACCGACGGCAAAAGTGCCCCCCTCCCTTTTATATTAGCCAACGAAAGCGGCGAATCGCCTGTTGCCAAATGGCGAAAACTTCACAACTGGCAAGCGCTACTCAGTACTTGCACCTACAGAAAATCCAATGTTTCCAAGTATCACATGCAAATATACCATTTCATTTCAGCCATATGCGTGTATATACTTGATATACACCTACTCAGACATATATATATGGAAACACGCTGACATGCCGTAATACTAGCCGGAAGCAGGAACAATCCATTAGAGGGCTGGCCTAGCAATGCAACTTGCAAGTCAATTGAGGCTCTTAAAACGTGCTTATACAGCCAGAGTATACATAGCACTTAAAGTTCTACGCCTCTCAAAGATCCCTCATGTAATAAGAACTCACAGGAAGTCCAGTTCTCCCGGAAATGCATGATGTGGGCTAAAACATTAAATTTTAATTGGGAGGAGGTTTGAGGGCGTGGGCGTCGGGAGAGTTTACCAGACATTAATTAGAAATGTGAGTTCATTCTTTTATTTGACGGCCGACACGTGAAGGGAGGGCGTGCCTTCCACATCTATCTTCTCCTCCCCAGTGATGCATATAAACAGCAGCATGAGTCGGCATGCTGTTAGAACCGGCCTAAAAAAAACAGGACGGATCACCTGCCCAAAGAAGCCTACTTTTAAAAAAACAGCCAATGAATCGGCATCGTGCCAAAATGGATCTTCATTTCCAATCAGAAAAATGCTGTCTTCTTGACCAAATCAAGTTTTGGGGAAAAATCTGTTCCTCTTTTGCTCCGCCCTGGTGTATTTATGGAATAAAGCAATTTCCTGTCGCAGGGCCAATATTTTAGGCACGCACACAATGTTCATTTCCTTTTTGCACTGGGCGCGGGAATTATGGGGCATTGTTTACTTCAGCTCTCCAGGTAACTAGGCATGAAGTTGGCCGCAAACAGCGCATGCGCGGGACCCCCCACCGCGCTTCCGGCTTGACGTCCCGCTGGTGCTTGGAGAGCGTGGCTTTTGTCCACAGTGCTCAGGCGGGGACCCAGCGCCAGTTGTGTGTCGGGAGGTGAACGTCTCGAGTTTTGGGCCCTACCTGGACTTACCTTACCCCAGCAGGGGACTGTGGAGGTCTTCTACTCTGTCAAGTGAACGCCAAGTGTCAACTGACCGAATCTTACCACTATAACAACAGAAATCTCAAAAAAATAGTTTTTAAAATGTCCATGCATAAACCTTTGTTAACGAGTAACTATAAAAATATATGATTAAGACTCGCAATATTTTCCGGATCAAGTATTCTAACACATCACTCATCATATTTACACTGAATGACATTATGTACATATACCGGGTACGGGAGATTCGCACCATCATGTTGAACAAGGGATGGTCCTGATTGGCTGAAAAGTCCTGCTTGACCACCCACAGTAGAGTCGTCAAAGGAACACGCGTGTGCAAACCTAGGCTCCCGAATGCGGTATACGTTTCAATTCACAGAAAGATGGGATCTCATGTAGCTTCCATGATCACATCCTGTTTCAAATTTGAACTGAGACGTGTTGAAAAGCAAAGAAAGTAGTATAAAAGCTGGTCACCATTATCACAAGCCGTGCGACTACAAGTAAATTAAAGAAATGTATTTTCCAAATTAGAAGCAAACTTTTGGGCGCAAAACCCGTTTTATTCAACATTTGGCGCCCCATTCCCCCGGCCCGGGTCCCGTGCTGGCAGTCCGTCCCTGCCCTCCCCCCGCGTGTACCCGCGCGCACACACCGGGGTGTAAACCGGCTTTAAGTCCCACCTGCCGCCTGGAGGCCTTAATCCCCACGGGGGGAGCTGCTCCACGGTCTGCTGTCACTCCAGGGGTTTCCACCTGAAGCACACCTCTCCACATACCTGACTCACTGGTGGTTAAACCTCTAGTCACCATGGGCCATTCCCAGCCAAGGGGCGACGTAAGGGTCACGTTCTGAAACGTACTTATATCACGTTCTGGGACCTTCTGATACGTTCTGTGATATCGCACCCATGGCTCTTGCCTTAGCCATACACAAAATATTTAAGTTTAATATCGTATACACAATTTTTATTCAAAGCAGCTGCCGGTTGTCTAGTATGCCGATCTTCTGGTATTTTGATGAATTGAAAAAAAATCAAAAGTGAATTCCGCTCATGATGAAAAAAACTAAGAAATAAGTACCAAGAAGATCACTGGTTTTTGATATCAAATTTTACCATATAAGCGACCCTTTGCTTGTCTCCTAGAGCTGGGATTGCTGGAATGACTAAGAATTATGTTTTTCAATATCACGAAGTACTGATAAAATGTTAGGATTTCTTGAATTTTCCAATTGACAGATTTGCAGGTTTGCCAGCCAATCAAAATGCTGCATTTTAGGGAAAATAGGGTCAGACATTACAGTTCGGGCTGACAGGCTTTAACATTGGTTCCTATGGGGAAAAGGCCAATATATAAAGCTGCATCTTACAAATTTCAGGAGCAATTTGGGGGTTAAATCAGAAAGGAATTGCTATGTAATTTCATGGTAAAATTTTGATGTTCATGTATACTGGGATGGGCTAATTGTATTGGAATATAAGACAGGTATCAACATCATACGTCACCTGTACTGTTTATTTTTGTAACCTCAGACCTAAAGTAGGGTCCCATTATAAAAGCACAGCACTCACTGTGAACAGATCTATGCAGGAAAGGGTTCATGATTTCGAAAGGGGTAGGGGTTCCGCATAAAGGTTGGGTAAGACGCCATTCGTTTACTTGTAAAATTTAGGCATTTTATCAGTTTTGTTTAGTCTATGTCTCCAACAGAGGGGTGAGGTCAAGACCTCCAGCACCACCGGATCCTTCACTGTTTTGCAATTTGGAAAGAGTCACTCTCGCATATCTTAGAGAACTGTATCAAATCATTGGCATTAGAGTAAAACAAACAAATCATTTGATTTTATCAACTCAGTTGCTTAGATGTTTTTAGGAAAATTACTTATAGCCCAATAAGCACAATGAGTCAAAGGGTCCTGACCCCCTGCGACCCAGTTCATTCTCCCCAGATCTGACCCCAACTGGAGTATGGGTGGTCTTAATATAACATTGAAAGGACACCGGTCGAATAATAGGACTCAGGTATGTCCAAACCACCTGACAGGAACATCTGTTATACTCGCACCTCTAAGCCTACTGAGAGCATAACACGATTTACCTTAAGGACGCCCCTTAATGCCAATTAGACGTCGGGACTGAAAGCTGGGAGCTGTTATTGTACAATATTGAATAACTAATCCAAATACCATTTATGGTTTATGTTCACCGGCTGACCACAAACGGCTTAGAGTATTGTTTGGGAGCGAGAAACTGGAATACATTTGAACAGTCGGGGGCACATTCAATTAAAATCCTATAAAAAGTTCAAGCCTGAATTGTCAGCTTGCATTCAAAACGAAGAGATGGCAAGTGAATAGACCTTTAGGACTTCCCGTCTGAAATGTCACTTTGTTCAGATTCACAATAGTCCGAGGGTTTCATTTTTCATCAAGGAATAAAAGTAGGGAGACAGTCTTCAAGTGATATGCAGATATTTGTGCACAAAAGCTTCGAAGATACGACCTTCTCTGATAAGCAGATAATATAGGATATCAGTGAAAGCTGAGTAGTTTTTGTACTAATTTGTATAAGCATACAAAGCTGCAGTACAAGGGCATTAAGGGACCAAATGGGGAATAAATGATCTTCTAGATCTCTTACAAACCCAGCCTCATCAATAACAATTAATTCAGAAAGGCCGAACGGAGCCTCCCAATGCATTTTTTTCTTCAAACAGTTAAAGCTGAATGAAACATTATACTTTTTTCAATTGAATGTATTAGATTGTGATACGTACGTTATCATTGAAAGAAGTAACGATTACACCATTCACAGGACACGTTATAAACGTCAATAGATTATTCATTTACTGAATAGCGATGTATTACTTTTACTAAACGACCATTATATTAACCCCATTAAAAGTATGATGACTGTCAGTTACTCTGCTCTTTTTCCACCAACCGATTTAACTGCCAATTATTTGGTAATTTATTACTTTAAACTAGTATTATAACTAAAGGTTATATATCTTATATACCATTTGAAAGAGAATTAAAAATGCTTTCTAATGGTATATAACATGTTCGTGATGACAATATTCCCACTGCAAATTTCTGAAATTGGTAGTAAAATCGGCTAGTGGAAACAGTTTGTGTACATGTATAAATGTACCTGCCATTCGATATCATATTTTGATGTAGGCATTTTTTCTTTTAAAAGTGCATGACGCTGTCAGAGTTAGTTTTCATAAAGGGGTAAAAGGATAAATGTCTGTCCCTTTTTTGTAGGCCTCGGCAGGCCTACAAAAAAGGGACAGACATTGAATTACTTCAGGAATAGAAAGCCTAGAACTACATATCAGATAATGTTGATTCCCAGGGTCCTCCCAAACCTTGTATGCTCAAATTACGGTGGTTGTATATTTCCAATCTTGATGCATTTCGCTTGGCCGCCGCCGCCTATAACGTCCTAACAGTATACCTTATTCATCCTTAACCCGAACCACTTGAGGTGTTTTTGTCCCACCTGCCCTGGTGTCTGGAGATAAAGGTGCAGGATCCCTGGCCGCCCAGTGTGTCTGTCATCCCCACGGGGAGGGGGGGCACTGACTCTTTGAAGGTTACTACCCACTGCCAAACTACCGTCCCTGCTTTTACATGGTGACTGACCACTCCTGAATTTTATATGACCGCCCCCTATTTTGGGGGACACCGATCACCGCACCACAAAGTCAGGGTGTGTCAATACCAGAAAATATACAGAAATTACCCAAACTGCCTGGGAAAACTTCTGATACAATCTTCTTAGATTTTCTTTGTGAAATAAGGTAGCAATAAAGCAAAGTTTCACATATATTGTTCTATATATATATATAGTTCACCGCCCCATTTTTTTTTTGCCTAAAAGGTGGTCAACCGCCCCTCAATTTTGATGTTCACTGCCCCAGCTTTGCCAGTCCGTTCGGCAGTGGGTACCTTTTCAAGCCCAAGTGCCCCACCCCCCCCCCGGGCTGTCATCAGATAGGGCCCTGACTGGGGTCGGTAAAGTGCCCTCTGTTACCTGAGACTTGGCCAGCGAGGCCACAAAGAAACTTTCCTCCAGAGGAGACAGGGTAAGCGTCCACCGCGTCATGGTTGACTGCCTCCCAAACCTCTAGTATCTGAGATATGTCACTCCAGTATTTGGGAGATAATAAGAGGGGTTTAGTATTTGACAGCCAATATGTGTATATATTTTATTAATATTATTCCTACTCGATCTGGAAGACCAGTTTGTAAACTGAAGATTGTTTTAAATTAAAAAAAAAAAAAAAAAAAAAAATGCCACTTTTTTGTCTTTATTTTTTATCTGTAGGTAAATTGTACTTTTGGTATAGACATGTCATATGAAGCTGTCTACTACATGTGAACTAGTCTTATTGCCATGGTTTTAGTGTTTCAATTACCATGCCCTAGGGCCTTAAGTAGGGGTCATTGAACAAAAAGGTCCTGATAACCTTAAAAGTCCTGCGTTTTGTCAGGGAGCCCATTTGACCCCAACACCAGCAGCCATCCCACCTCCTGGCGCCGATGTGTGACCAGATAAGTGTAAAGTAAAGCCCTGTTTCCACCACTGATTTAATCACCGGTTATTTGGTAATTTATTACTTTTATATAATATTAAAATTTATTAATACTTTTGTATAATAACAAAATATTGTATATCATGTATACCATTTGAAAGAGAATTAAAAATGCTTTCTATTGGTATATAACATGTTCGTGATTAACCAATATTCCCACTGACGATTTCTGAAATCTGTAGTAAAATCGGCTGATGGAAACAGGGCTTTAACTAAAAGGTGGGAGGAGGACAACATACCTACATACAAACATACATACATCTGCACTACCTTGACGGTATGTCCATAGATAGGCCAACATTTGCACTAGTTTTATCGGCCGTCCCCATCCTCCCAGCAGGTGACCATTAAGGCCGATAAGTGGGTAATGTACACTGGGTAATTTCATCCCTGAGTGGGACGAATGGTCGCAGATAGTGGTA
The DNA here is from genome assembly GCA_936440205.1 of Lepidonotus clava. Lineage (NCBI taxonomy): Eukaryota > Metazoa > Annelida > Polychaeta > Phyllodocida > Polynoidae > Lepidonotus > Lepidonotus clava. The sequence goes on along the minus strand of OW387142.1, from coordinate 9,470,047 downwards.
CGTACTAAAGGTGTGTTTCTTTGATCTGTCTTTGTAGGTAGAGGCCATTTGACTGGAGGAGGAGGAGGAGGAGGAGGAGGGGCTATTCGGTGGGAGCTGGAGCGAGGCGGGAGTACCATACCATACCATAGGACACCACAGAACGAGGTGAGGGCGGCGAGAGGAGGCGGCCAACAACCACCAAAGCAGTACCCCCGCCACCACCTTCACCAACTACACCACCACCACCACACAGCACCACTTCTACAGCCCAGCGAACACCACCACCACCACCCACCACCGCTGGAGGTTAGAGTGGAGGGGGCAGAGGAGGCCCGGCGGTCGGGGCTCGGTCAGTCACCTACGGGCTGGTGGAGAGTCCGCACGGTCCGCCGCAACACGCTACCTACAGGAGAAGTAGTACTACCACTACTACTACTACTACCAGCGTCCTCCACGCACCTGTCTGGTGGAGAGAGTTGTTAATACCTGAACCTGTTGGAAAGTGGTTCTCAGCCGCTGGAGTAACTTACAGAGAGACTTGTGGATCCGACTTCTGTGGTTGGTTTGTGTGTTAGGCGCAGAGGCCATGAGGATTATACTACTACTACTACTACTACCATTGAGGACTACCCACTTAAAGAAGTTGTTGTTACAGGCGCCAGTATATGTTAATGTGGGTATAAAGTGAGTTTATGGATACTTATACTTATATAAAAAGCCTGTGACTGATGTGCAGGGAGTTTGGAGATAGCGGGGCCAGGAGGCGCGCCCTGGAGCATCGGCTTGTGATTCTAACCGTGGAGGAGCAGGAGGAGGAACCACAGGGGGAGCTGTACGTCGCGGTCGGGCGGACGGCGCGGCGTCACAGGCCGGTCTGGCGGTAGTAGGGGTAGATGCGGCGTGCCAAACGCATTGATCCTACACCCCACCACCACCACCAACACTACTACTACCTCCAGCACCTCCGCGCCCCGCGCCGTGCTAAAACGCCCCCAATACCCCCGGCAGGTTCCTGAACTGAAGCTCCAGCGACGGCGGCGGCGGCGCCAAAGGCAATTGCTCAAGCATCATTGGTGCTACCCTCATCGGCGGTGGTAGTTACCCTGAGCGGTGTGGGAGGCAGCAGTTGTAGGGAGGAGGAGGTGGGCAAGTCGGAAATGTACATACATGTGGTAGCATGAGCAGTAGCCACAGCAGCCAGCCCTGAAATGTACACGTGATAGGAGGGGCAGTGGGTGCAGCAGCCAGCCAGCCCTGGCAGCACGGCTGTAGTCGGGCTCCATGTCCAGGAGTACTAGGCGAGTTGGAGTCCGTGCCGGGACCCCCTCCCCCTGCCCCCGGCGGGCCAGCACACCCTCCGCCACCCACCGACCAGCACGTGGAGAGGGCGGGGACCCTGGAGGAGGCGACGTTTACACCACTACTACCCCCGCCGCCATGGAGGGCCCGCCGCGCAAGGTGATGCCCGCGCTCCTCCTCCTGTTCCTCCTGGCCCTGCTCCTCCAGGTGCGGACCAGTAAGGGGGCGATGGGGGGAGGGCGCAGGAGGCGGCAGAGCGAGATCCTCCACTGTCAGATCCTGGAGGAACTCCCCGCCGGGACCCTAGTGGGTAACATCATCACCGACGCCCGCTTGAACTTAAAGTACAACGGGTCTGAATTATCCAAACTCAGATTCAGTTTTTTGACTCAGCCCGATTTGGACAAGGAGTACTTTGCTATAGAAACTGCCACCGGGATTATTACCACCCTGGACAGGATCGACAGGGACAAACTCTGTCCGCAGGTGTCTCAGTGCTTTGTGAAATTCGACGTGGCCGTGCGGCCGGTGAAAAACTTCCAGATTATCAAGGTAACAGTGGAGGTGCAGGACGTGAATGATAACTCGCCCTTCTTCCCTCAATCTCGGATTACCCACCAAATCTCAGAGTCCACCCTCCCTGGGACCTCCTTCAGCATCCCGGCCGCCACCGACCCGGACAGTTCAGCCAACGGGGTGCAGAGGTACGAGCTCGTCTCAAGCTCCAACAAGTTCGAGCTAAAAGTTCGCGAGACGGCCGACGGCGCGACGGACCTACGCCTTGTCCTAATGGACGAGTTGGACCGCGAATTGGTCGACTTTTACCAGGTGAAAATCCTCGCGCACGACGGGGGAGAACCGGCTAAATCAGGGTCTGTCCTCATAGACATCTCAGTATTAGACGCTAATGACAACGACCCCATCTTTGAGAACTCCACCTATGAGGTGTCAGTGCGGGAAAACGTCCCAATCGGGACAACAATATTCAGGGTACGCGCCAAGGACCCAGATAAGGGTGCGAATGGGGAGATAGTGTATCAACTCTCGCGGCATACCCAGCAAAACTACGGCGACCTGTTCGACATAGACTCTACTACCGGTGAGATCTTCGTGAAGGGCCCGCTGGACTACGAGGATGGGGCCATCTACCTGTTGTCAGTGACGGCCTTCGACAGCGGGCCCGACTCGCTACCTGCCCACGCCACAGTTGTAGTGAGAGTCCAGGACATGAACGACAACGCGCCGCAGATCACCGTCAACACTCTGACCACGAGTGGCGACGCCCAGGTAGCCGAGAACACGCCGCCAGGTATGTGTTTTATCATACTTTACTAGGGTGATACAGGTTAGTAAGATCTTCGTCAACACTCTGACTATGAATGGCAAAGCCCAGGTAGCCGAGAACATACCACCAGGTATGTGGTTTATTATACCTTACTAGGTTAGTAATATCACCGTCAACACTCTGACCATGAGTGGCCAAGAACATATCACGAGGTACGTGTTTTGTCATACCCTACTAGGATGATAAAGGTCAGTAAGATCACCGTTAACATGAGTGCCGATGCCCAGGTAGTCGAGAACACACCGCTAGGTATGTGTTTTATCATAGCCTACTAGGGTGATAGAGGTTAGTAAGATCGCCATCAACACTCTGACCACGAGTGGCGACGCCCAGGAAGCCGAGAACACCCCACCAGGTAATTCGATGGAAGAACTTGTGAATCACGGGAATCGAACTTTGAAAAAGAAAAAAAAGGGTACGTGTTTAATCATAGCCTACTAGGGTGATACACATTAGTAAGATCACCGTCAACACTCTGACCACAAGTGGTGATGCCCAGGTAGCCTAGAACTTGCCACCAGGTATGTATATTATCATGTCTAACTAGGGCGATACAGGTTAGTAAGGTCTTTGTCGATACTCTGACCACAAGTGGCGACACACAGGTATGTGTTTTATCGGTAAGATCACAGTCAACTCTCTATGAGTGGGGATGCCCAGGTAGCTGAGTACATACTGCCAGGCAGTGTAACCTTATTATACCCCAGGGTGACACAGGTTGGTAAGATCCCCATCAACACTCTGACCATGAGTGGCGACACCCAGGTAACCGAGAACATGCCGCCAGGTACATGTTTTATCAAACCTTACTAGGATGATACAGGTTAGTAAGATCGGACCACGAGTGGCGACGCCCAGGTAGCCTAGAACATGCCGCCAGGTACGTGTTTAAAGCTGGTATTACATTGCACCACTTGAGCTGTGATGTGACGATGTCGAAGTTGCACACATTAGAGACAACATCGTTTGTTAAACATAGGTAAAATTGTCCAAATTGCCAATTTTAAACAATTATATCACTCCTTGAGAATTTTCTTTAATGTCATCTTATGGCCCCGATATTGCAGCTCAAAGTTGTGCAGTGTAATGGAGCCTTCATTCTATATCAGGATTCCAGTCCCTACACCTTCACCATTGTCCTGCCCTCTCTGAAGCTGGTGGATATGAGATATATTTCCACCACGGAGGGTAATAATGCCTGTCTGTGAATGCTAATGGCAATTTATGTGCTATCAGTAACGAAAAGTCAACATTTTCTGTGAAATTGATTTTGAATAATTCAGGTACAGACCGTAGGTGCAAGTAATACTAGTGGTAGAGTTTTTGTATTTGCTCAAAGTAAATGTTTATCAGATTTTCAAAAACTAATGTAATCCGAATCTATCCACGATGTTGTTTGAAAGGTAATGGTCATTCTTATCATATTGAGTATGCCATTAGTTTAAGCAATGTGCAGCCTGTCAGCGTACCGTGAAAGGTCGCAGACCGTCATTGTGAAGATATATTGCAACGATTGCCATCCAATTTAACTGGATATATCATCTTCGCATCCTGACAGCTTTGCACTTTTCTTTCCAATAGTGTCAGACACAATTACTAAGCCATGTCGAGTTCTTCTACCAGCTGCGTTATTTTAACAGAAATATATCAAAAAGCAAACAGGTCAATAACTAGTTTATGTGTTATACGATTCTTTGTTGATGAGTTTGTTGCAGGCAGGCAGTCTATTGAAAAACTACATCTAACGTATTTAGCTGTAATTTTATGTCCTAGGTGTACTTAAAAATCGATATGCTTTGTAAATCAAAAGCAAAATGCAATTCTAAATCCATTTTACTTTTCAACCAGTTAGTTATAAAATCAAACAATGCTTAATCATACAAGTACATTTACATGAAAACTATCTGATTTCGAACTTTTTTGTTGTCACATTCGCATTGTATTTGAATAGTTTTAACGTTTCAATGTCATCCATCCCTTCCCCCAGGCACCTTCGTCGCCCACATCTCGATCGTGGATGGCGACAGCGACAAGAACGGCAAGTTCACATGTTCGCTGAGCGACAGTCATTTCCACCTACAAAAACTCTACCTAACGGAATACAAGATCGTCACCTCGGCCATCTTTGACCGTGAACGCCTACCCTACTTCGACCTCACCCTGGAATGTCGCGACCGCGGCATACCTGCGCAGAAGTCGTTTGCGCACATCCGGGTGACCATATTGGATGATAATGACCACACCCCAGCGTTCTCCCAACCCATGTATACCGCCACTATCATTGAAAATAACCTTATAGGGGAGTTTATCGTGGCGGTGACGGCCAATGACCAGGATATAGATACAAATGGTCGTATTAAGTATGAGTTAGATGAGGATGCGCGCGGGCTTGTGGCGATTGATGAGGACACGGGGAGTATAACGGCTAACGTCATCTTTGACCACGAGGATTTGTCCGAGCTGCAGTTCCACGTGATTGCTAAGGACCAGGGCACAATCCCGCGCTCTACGAGTGCCAAGGTGCTCATTAGCATCGTGGACATAGACGACGAGATCCCCAGGTTCCAACAGGAGACCTACGCCTTTGGCACCTTCGAGAACCAGCCCATTAACACTGAGGTGGGCCAGGTGGTGGCTGAGGATCGAGATTCGGAGCCGTACAACCACTTCTCCTATTCCCTTCACCCCGGCCGCGGCACGGGGGACATCTTCAGGATCGACCCCCATACTGGCAAGATCAGCACCCTCCAGGTGTTGGACCGGGAGGAGAAGCCGGTCTATTACATGGTCGTTGTGGCCTCCTCTGACGAGGACTTCAGCCAGAGTAGCACTGTGAGCGTCTCCGTCTATGTCGCTGACAAAAACGACAACTCGCCCGTGTTTGATTTCCCCAGCGCCAAGAATAACTCGCTGCGGATCTCCAACAAAGTGCCCGTGGGGCAGGTGATCACCAGGCTTAGAGCCCATGACGCCGACTCGGGTAAAAACGCCCGGTTAAACTACCTGATCACTACGGGCAACAGTAACAATGCCTTCGCCATCGACCCGAGCACGGGGGCCATTTCAGTGAATAAGGAACTGGAGGCAAATGATGGGGATAGCTTCATGCTCCAGGTGATAGTGCAGGACCAGGGGGAGCCGCTATTATCGGCCTTAGGGGAGTTGAACGTCTACGTGACCAAAGTGGCGGGCTACGCCAAGTCACGGTCAATGAACTTGTCCAAGGACAATCTCATTATTGTCATTGTCTTCGTGGTTGTCACGGCCATAATCTCCATGATCATCATCGCTACTATCGTCATCATCAAACGGAGGGATACCGAGCAAAGACACAACGACGAGAACTCCAAAAAGGAGCTCCAGCGTATGCTTCCCCCCATGGAGGACGTTAACGGGGCTCCCGGTAGTAAAGTAAAAGCCTCCAATCCTTATGTCACAGCGGTTGAAATGGACAACCTAAAAAGTAAAAACCTCCCTGGGGGTGGTGGGGGAGGAGGAGGGGAGAACGGGAACGCTAGCAAAGCGTCTCAACAACAACAATCAAATGCACCAAATGTCAACAATAGGCAACGGCAGGAAGAGGTAAGTTGACTTTTCTATCTTAGTTTCTTATCTTACTCGTTTGCACTGCTGCTGTTTTTTGTTTCAGGTCTACACAAATGTGTGATATAGTGTTCCGTAAATCCTCGGATATTTCTGTTACCGGCGGCATCCCTTCCAGTAACACAGTGTTCTACTTGACCTTTATCCCTTCTTTGAAACGAATCTAGTAAATTTCAGAAGGTTAAAGAAAAGACAGACACAGAGATGTTTTCCTAGTTTTTTGTTTCTAAACTGTATCGAGGGATGGCGGTTTTTTTCATTCAGAGTTGGAGTACCGTTATACCCCTATAGATTACACTTGATTCTAAGAATCTCGATTGAGAAAGTGATAAACAACATCTGTTGAACATCTTAAAAGGAAGAAAGATTGCATCATATGTTTAGGACAATGATTGAATTCTTTCTACGAAATGTTGAACGGGTTAAAATAAAATAGCTCAACTGGCAAACGATATGCCAATAACTTTGGGAATAGCTTTTGTACAAAAGATATAGCTGGATTTAATAATAAAGAAATACTAATAAGATGCAATTCAAATTCATCTAGTGTAACTAGATAGTGAATATGATTTAAAAAAATTATATATTGAAGGTATTAGTGATGTGTGCTGTCTAGCTGAGCAAACAATGGGTCTATAGATTAAAACACACTACACACTAATCCAGTATAAACTAGTCGGTACATACCCAATCTGTGAAGTATACATGTACTCATACTCTATAGATATAAGGCTCCCACGCCCCTGTTGGCAGTGATTTTAAAGCTCCCTTCCCGGGAGACCCTGCCCTCCCTGATGCTCATCTCATGCCCGCCTCTACTTCCAAAACCACCCACCGCGCATGCGCCAGAACGAGCCTGTAGCCTGTAGCCGGCGTACGGCATGTTTGTGTCTTTGGCGCTGGTTGGAATAACAGGCGGGGAGTCGGGGAGGAGGAAGAGGAGAAGGAGAGGACATTAAAAAGTGATCGGGAGTCCGGGATCGATTCCTGCGGCTTGCCTTTCATGCCTGATTAATTGTACAGGGGACAATCTGTGATCAATAATGGATGATCGCTGGGGATCAATCGCGGGATGCAATCATGATCTGGGCCCATCAGGCGGGAGGCGTGCAGGGGCAGGGGGCGGGGTAGGGGAAGGGGAAGGGGGTAGGGGGCTATGACCTCTGCACCGACACTGGTTGATTCACTCCTCTACAATTCTGACATGACTGGGTCGATCGACATACCCTGACAACAGGGTTATCCAATTGATAGACATATCCAGGCAACAGAGGTATCTAATAGATTCACATGCCCTGACAACATGGGTATCTGACAGACCGCAAAAAAACAGCTAGGGTATCCTACAAATACATGTAGATATATCCTTACAGCAGGGTTATCCGACAGAGAGTTTCCCATGCTATTGAACCTACTAGGCCGTGATTTAAGTTGAAATTATCAATATATCCTAAAGAGATATAGATCGTGAGGTTAGAGGGACTCGATTCTTATGACATAATGTTTCTAGTCTGAAGCCGTGATCTTTGCTACATGTTAACGTTGCTGTGTACAGAATCCGAAGGAGAAAATGAGAAGAAAATTGCAAGCAAGGAGATGGCGAATCCATACATCATTGTCTGTTTTGTCGCCCGACCTCATCTTCCAATATTGTTCACGTTTGGCCTCGAGCAAAGTATTCTGTTCCATATTATGACAAAGGCAATTCTTACAGAAGTATTAGAGCATCACGAATTCACCTTTACATATACAACAAGAACGCTTTGAGGCTTTAACAAACTCTTATTTGACTACTACTTCTGAACCCTGGGATCACATATCTATGACTAAGTGAACTTTACCAAAAAAAGGAAAGCTTGAAACTCAATGCCTTTGTTGACTCCCACACCAGATGGCTGATGTTCTTTTCTCGAGGGAAAAGAAGTAAAAAATAACATCTGAGTTACCCTTTCTGTGGCTATAATAGATGAGAGATATGACAAACCTCACCTGCCCCATCCAATAACGTCTAGGCCTAGGCCTCTTTATTTGCAGAGTGGGTAGTGAATAACACATAACTTATATTCCCCCACAGCAAACCGACACGGTAATAGCCCGGAACAATTCCCAGTCAAAAAGTGGGTTGAAAAAGTTGGCATTTTAATGCGCCTTACCCATGATAAAAAAGATTCCCCGTATTTGCACTATCTAGACATGAGAGGAAGCGCACACACGGCGCAGCTGTGCCTGCATCCAGTGTTTATGATCAGCCCTGGAGGTTTTTAGACACCTTGGAGGTACAGACAGGGTAGACATGTTTATGGGGCGCCAGGAGTAAACCATTGAGAAATAATATTTCATACAAAAGTATTGCCAGTACAAACTGCTAGTGTCTAGCTGCTGGCTATTTTACTGTGTTTTGTATTATGGTTTTGTTGTATATTTTTGGGAGGAGAATATGGATCATAAGGGGGCCAGCTGCTTTAGTAGGCAATGTCTCTTTTCCTTACAAGAGCCTAGATTGTGTTTATTGCCACTTTTTAAGCTTCATTCTAAGCCCCATGTATAGTCAGTCATCATTACTTGGTACAAGTTACAAAGTGAAAGAATCGGACCTGATTTAGCTGGAATATTGCTCAGTGGAACATAAACTCCATCAATTATTATAAAAAGATAACACTACTAATGACGCTCCCCCACCTGTTGCTTAGCCATAAATGAATATCCACAACTCAGGCCATTTTCCCAGGATAACTAAACACTGCACCCTTTTTTCTATTGTAGAGAAACCTGCATACCCAAACACTTTAAGGATGTGTGCATTGCTCTTGACTGCAGCTGCACAAAAATAACTTCTAGCCACCCATCACTGAAAGCCAGCATTCACACCGAAGATTTGTAACAGCTTTTTTATTTAAATTCAAGCAACCCTTTACAAGCTATTGCAAATAGAACTGTCTTACTAGGTTCCCGTTGCAACGCTTTCCAAGCCTGTACTTTTTCATCTGAAGAGCTCCATCCGGCACTGTATTTGCTGTACCGCGGGGTTGGCAAACAAACCTAGTTTAGGGTTACCTCCACCTTTGTATTTAAGCTTTCAGTCATTGTTTTTATAATTGTATAGCTATAGCTTTCACGAATAGCTGTGTTCAATTCGCGATGGCAAATAATGGGAACTCATATGGCTGAAAATAGTAACGATGTATGAGTACCTCAAAATTTGATAATATTAAGTTCAAATTATAAAAACAAAGTAAATCTGGAAAAGTATGAAAATCTCAACAACAAAATCAGTTTTAATCAAATTTCAAAAAGTTTTAATCAAATTTCAAAAAAAAATTAGATCTGGAAAAAGATTAATTTCTTTTCACTACATTCAACATTTATCTATGTTACGACGAGTTATTCTTCTGATGGATTTATTGTTCATATTATCACACGCTAAATATTGATGTATATATGGCGCCCCATACTTATTTACTATAAGAGACCCGCCCCACACCCCCACACCAACCACCTGTCAGAGGGGCCTTCACTATGGGGGCGCTCGGGTGTGACGGCCCTATGCTGGGTGTCACTGGGTTGGAGACACCTAGGGGGGCCTCAATAGGTCCTTTTCTACACCATCCCCCCATTACAGAAAATTACAGAAAACACTTCAGGGCGTCCCGCAACGTTATCCAGTCAGTCAATCGATCCGTGACCGAGAAACTGTCCATTATGTTTGAAATACATTCGTAGAATAGGTCGCATGTTTGTATACAGAACGTCGTCAGAATTGGTCACGAACGAGGAACTGTCTGTGCAAATGAGAAGGACGTATAGGCCTACATACTGTTACAGTTAGGTTAGGCCATAAAGTATGTGAAATATAATAAGTACGTATGTACGCATTGCATACAAAAAGAAACAGGCAATTTGATAGTAGGAACTGACCAATTTTCGGTGATTGGCAGAACTACCTTTGTCTGTGGTAGTCCACAATATCCTCATCTTTTTATCAGTAATACCTGTGGCAGTTGAGGCAATGATTCATACATCTAACTACCCCGTCCCTGGGACTGTGTTTTTGTAACATTCAACCGTCTGGCCACATTTAAATGTATACAGACAGAACTCAACTGTCTACTCAGCTCTCTCCTTTAACATCAAGTATGCCTTTAAGAGATATAAACTGTTGGATGTGTATCAGGCGGATCATCCAAAACATTTGTAATACCCTCGACAGTTAAAGTAATTGATTCATACGCCTGGCTCCCCACTTCCCGATTTCTAATGGCATTTAACAGTATGTCTCTGACTGTCCCTCCCATGGGTATATATAAGCGTACCTGTGCTGTTTGGGCTCGGTCCTCTGGTTTCTGCCCTCATTTAACGTTAGGTCTAGTGTTAAAGGCTCTATTTGCCCAGGCCCAGTCCCCACTGTGGAACCTCTTATGTGGAAAACACGTCCTCTGTGGACACTCAGCCTCTGAAATATCTCCTCAAATATACACGATGGGCAAGGGGAACCCTGGGGGCGGACGGCGAGGGGGGCTTTAGATTGAACGGCCTGGAGCATCTAAACTTTGGGGGTCTACTGTTGTTATAGGTTCTGGGTGGCATATGTTTATCAGAAACGCACAGATCCCACTGAGAATTGAATTTTGATGTGGGTTCTATAGATGGATCCATAGATATTGCGAAATACATATTTGAGCGTATGGATATAGGTTTTCAACCATGTATCACTCTACAAAGCATGTATGTAGCATATCATGGTTTTTATCAATTATAATTTCAAAAAACAGAGACAATGGACAATGATTGTGATAACATAACCATGGCATCTCAAGTCTGAACTGGCAAAACAGTATTATATGCCATGGTGCACTCGAATACCATACGTTTAGCCCATCACCAGATTGAGCAGTATGCACCCAATCTATTGGATCACCTCCATTCCTGCTTTCCTGGAGTATTAGATTTCCATTTTAAAACGAAATACCCTAAACACCTCTATCATACGTTGCCCTCATTTCTAAAATGCGTGTTCGCACCTAGGATAACAAAACCTTTATAGTTATGAAAGGTATTTCTCAAAACTAACCTATATCATACATGTATACACAGCGACCATTCTGACTCAGTGGACTGTGTCCCTGTTTGCTCGAGATTCCAGGGTGTAATTCTCCCTATAACCCCCTAAACCCAACACCCCCTCCCAGAGGTGTCTGCATATTGTGTGAGCTTTTACTTAACCATCCGATCACTCAAAGCGTCAAGTGCAAGTGAGTGCGTTTTCCGCCGCTTTATTGGAATATGTCATGACCAACTCCCCTGAAAGAGGCGTCTAGAGTTTCAGTAGCCGTCCTAATTATGTTTGTCCCAATACAACACTCCCAACCAAACGAACAGTGCAATTATTTCCTCCGTTAACATAAAGGCTGTGTTCCACCAGCCGATTTTACTCCCAATTTTAAAAATCAGCAATGGGAATATTGGTTCATCATAAGCATGTTATATATCAGCAGAAAGGATTTTGAATTCTCTTTCCAATAATGGTATAAAGCATGCATGGGTTTCTGAATATTTCTAATAACAATATAGAAATTACCAAATTTTCAAGTGTCAAAATCGCCTAGTGGAATACAGGCTTTAGACGGAAAAGGGTCCGCGTGGCCAATCAGTCGGCAGTTCAATATTTGGCCGACAAAACCTGCCGATAGACCGAAAATCGGCCGATATTGACCGGCGGGTTGATAAGGATTAAAAGAGTTGAGCCGATAAACCTAAAGCTTGCTGAAAACCGGAACCATGTGGTGCGGGGGTTTAGTAAAGGATAAAGTACCCTGTGGGAGGTTATAGACTAACGCACTGAGCAGGGATTTCACCGGCTTATGAGTTAACCTTCAATCACAGCATGAGCATTCGCCGAGTCACATTTAAAACGTGGTTACTCAGCCATGGGACGGAAGTTGTATATTAGTCGGTTACGTATATATAAAAGGGACACGGATATGGGGTATTCGTTCTCCCTCTTTGATCCTGCCCCAACTCGTAAAACACCACCAAAAGCACGTACCTTTTGTCAGAAATGAGATGGGGTTTTTTACTTATATACGCCCACCCCATTTTGTTTGTTTTTTTCCTTTTTAACTCACCTCAGTCTCAGGTTAAAAAGAACCTGGATTACCTATACAAGTGTAAAAAAAAACGACTTTGATAACAAAGTCTGTTTGCTAGACGATCCGAGATCACTAACATTAAACATCTCACCTCAGAACTAACTAGAAAGGTACCATCTTTTTCATCAACCTCTGAATAAAGCACCGGGCCATATAATTCAGAAGTTGTGGGTAGTAAAAGCTAAGGTAAATTTTGCCGCGTCATTTACACCTCCGCCCCCCTCCGCGCGCGTCGCCCAGGTGTAAATAGGCCCGGGGCGGCCGGACACAGGGACCATGTTGACTCATGACCAGCCCCTACCAGAGAGTCAACCCCCACAGAGGGGACCTGCATCCATTTCATCGCCCACAGACTTAAGGCCGTTTTACATTAAACGATTTTACTCGCGATTTCCGAAATCGCGATTTGGAATGATGGCTTATTATAGGGGTGTTACATATCATTAGAAAGGTCTTTCAATTCTCCTTCAAACGGTATGTAATGTGTATGGGTTTCTGTGATATTCCTAACGGAAATTGAGAAATAACCAAATTTTCAATAGTGAGAACAACGGCCAATTATATAAATATCACATAATTATCATTAGAAAGGTATTTCCATTATCTTTCACAAGATGTGAAATATGTACGGGTTCCTGGAATATTCATTATGAAAGTTTAGAAATAACAAAATATTCGATAGTGAGAATAACAGCTAATTATAGACATGTTACATATCATTAGAAAGGGTTTTAATTCTCTTTCAAACGGTATATAACATGCATAAGGCCCTGTAGTATTCCTAATGAAAATTTTGAAATAACCAAATTTTCCATAATGAAAATCGCTTAGTTGAACCCAGGCATAACTCGTTTGATATCTCCCCGGCCAACACCCTCTGGCACCGTCCGTATGAAAACCGGGCCCCTGAAAGGCTGGGGTGGCGTTCTGGGAAAGGAGTGGAGAGAAAGCATCCAGTGAGGTGTCTTCAGTAGAGGTGCTTGTACACTCGATATTCACACGCTGGGGCTATGTTGTAGGGATCCTGCCCCTTGTGATAAAAACTGCATTGTGGCTTGTTGTCTGTGCCGAATGTGGAGGGCGGGCCGGGAGGGCGGGTGGAGGGGTGAGAAGGGAGGGACGGGCAGTCGTTGTGGAGAGAAATAGAGTGCCAAAGTTTACTCATTGGATTGGTTGTTTTTATGCCTTATCGACGGCTTGAGCATTTCTTTGGTTATTTACAACATTTTTACTGAATTTTAGACCACTCCCCCAACTTGGCTAGATGTACGTATTTCATTCCCAACATTTAAAGTGTGTGTTCAGAATAAGCACTCCACTCTGTTTGAAAGTTAAGTCCCATAATTATTATTGACAGGAAGCCCTTGAAACTTTATCAGATTATTTGGGTTCCTGTCCATTTTCTTTGGATATGCGAACCCGAATGAAGAAACTCACCAATCAAATATAAATCAAGCGGAAACATCCGTGCAAGAAATACAATTCCCAGTTGTTCTTGAATAGGCGATCAGACGTGTATTCACGAGGAAAGTCCTTGGTTTCATTATCAACCATTAAAACACAATCTATAGACCGTTTTGTGGATTTGGGTCAGAAACCCACACCCCAACAACCATAAACAAACTGTTAAAAATAAGAATTAAAAAGAACCTGTCCTAATCAATGGTGCCCGTCTTTGGGGTCTTTGGGAATCAAACCACAGACATTATGATTGGTGGACCAATACCCCACCCCTAACCAAATGTGGAAAACTAAGGCCGGTTCCACACAGCCTCAAAATCTGGGAAGGTCCCTGGAAAATATGAAGGGGTTCCAGGTCGATATATATTTTTTTTTTTAATATTTTATTTATACTGGGTAATACAATTTAGCCAAGATTGGCCAGTTTTCGTTGTTCCCCAGTGTTACATCAAAATATGGGGCAATATATTAGTTCTAGGTACAAGTAAGGATAATAGTGTGTAGAGATATCATGTGTTCATTAACATAAACATAAATATTATTGTTTATAAACAGTGAGTGACTCAGTTAAATCTGAGAATCATTATAGTTTGTAATACTATAGAGATGTTCATGGATCATAATCTATCGAATGGTATAGCAATTTTAAGATTAAATATAAATGTACAAACACATAATTATACAGTCAATTTCATAACAATAATCAACAGCAAGTTACATAGATTTATAAATAGAAAACAGAACAATACAGAAAATTAGGGCAGGAGCCAGATTAATCGATCATAATGCTCTTCAACACAAGGTTTCAATATTGGTGATAGAAGTGTAAAGGGACTTCTGAAAAATAAATCTGAGGGGTTCCTGTAAATTCTCAAGGGGTTCTATGTAAAATATGAGAGGGTTCAAATTGACAATATTCTGGTCAAATTTGATGTTTTAGTGACGTGACCCAGATCTTTTTTTTTTTTTTTTTTTTTACAAATCTGAAAAGGTTCCAGACACCATTGAGAGCCCCCTGTGTACGAACTTTTCAATATCTGAGGGGCTCCCAGACACCCTTGGACATGACCCCCCCCCCCCCCCCCCCCGCGCCTCTACCAGTATTCGAACTTTTCAAAATCTCAGGGTTTCAGACATCTTGATACCTCGAGCCCCCATCCCCCATCCCCCCCGGGTACGAATCTTTCCAAATGTGAGAGCTTAAGCACCCTTTGAACACCCCCTCCCCCCACAATACGTGTTTTCCTAAATTCGAGGGTGATCCAGACATCCTCATAATACGCCCCCTCCTCCAGGGTAGGGCCCTGTAGGCTGTGCAACCCGCTGCTCATGTACCCCATACCCCACTCCGGTGGTAACCCCTCCTCCTCCGCCGACGATGACACCTCACCCTCCCGCCGCCCGCCGTTTGTACAGGCGTGTTTGGCCAAGTGATCAGGACCAGGGCACCCCGAGTCGGGGCCGCGTTTCTCCGACAAACGTTTACCAATTGGCAGAATGAAGCTGATTAAAGGCACAGACGGCCGGGGTGTGTCCACGCCGCCGGCTGGTGCCACACCCAGAGAACAGCCTCTTGGAATTCAACTGTTTTTTTTCTCACAAGACGGAATTAAATGCAGACCCTTTTCCTTGTCTGTACTAAAGAGGCAATAGCTTTGAGGGTTTGTGTGGGTCTGAGATAGAGGGAGTTCCATGGGAATTGTCATTGATTGAAGTAGGATATTTTGTTCCGTATGTAAATCTGGGATAAAGTTTGGCATGCAACCACTCAGAGACATATTTGAGAAGTTCTGTGCATGTTTGTATGTATCCCACAAGAACACTATGACTGTAACTCTAATAATTTATGAGCCTGCTGGTGATCAATTAAAACTTAACTTTGTTTAAGGTGTCTGGGGAAAGTTTGAGGTCAAAATCTTACATGAGTTTCCCTGTAACAGCCTTGAATATCCAATACAAGTATGGGCCCATAACAAATCCAGTCAGATAAGCCCTCTTCCCTTTATGAGGACTCGGAAAGGTATTAGGAACGGACATTTTCTAGTGCCATTCTTTGAGAAAGGACATTGGATATACAAGGATAATGAAAGAAGGCCTTTGGGTACACTTTCATTACACCACTCTGACAGTATATTGAGTACATATGTTCATTACTGAGTTCTGTATCTACCAAGCCGTCAGGTCATTGTCTGGTTGAGTGCATTGGGATTTGATGGGATTTAGCCATACATCCGTCATATTTTCTGTGGGATTATCCCTCCACAGTCCCTGTGTGTACCTATGGTTACCATGGTGGCGGTGGTGGTAGGCCTACCCCCCTCCATCCCACTTCACACCATGCCTTATCCCTGCTATATATCCTTCCCTTCTGGCTCTATCCCTGATCATTACTTTATACCTGTATTCCTGCATGATCCGTCCCCACTCTATTCACCCTCTATTCCTGGTCTTTCCCCCAATTTGTTTCTGGTCATAGCACCTGTCCTGCTGTCCATGGCCAGCTTTTCCTCACTATATCCAAGGTGGTCCTGTCTCTATCCTCAGGCTTTCCCTCACTTTCATCAGCTCATCCCTAGTCTATCCCAGGTTGTCTCCCACTCTTTATTTGGTACATCCCTAGTCTCTCCCTGAACTTCACCCAGCCTGTTCCTGCTCTATTCCCTGTCGGTTCTAACTTTCTCTTTGCTTGCCATGGCCTTTACCCTGGTATATCCCGGCTCTGTTCATGGCCTATATTTAAAATATTTCCCCTGTCCCTGGTCAATTTCCACTATATTCCCAGTGCCCCCCCCCCCCACCACCATTTCCCAGTCTCGTCCCCAGTCCATCCATGCTCGATCCCCGGTTTTATTTTTTACTATATCCACTATACGTCCAAGGTCCGTCCCCCCTCTGTCTCCGTCCCCACTCCGTCCCCCTGCTGTGTCCCCTGTTCGTCCCCCTTCTGTAGACCTGTCCCTGTGATGTCCCCACTCTCCAACACTAGTACTGTAGCTGCTCATGATCCATCTCCGTGTCATCTCTGGTCTCTCCCTACCCTCTGCTAAGCCCATTCTGTCCATGGCCTCTCCCCCCCCCCCCCCCCCTCTTCGAATTCCTCCGGTCCCGTCCCCACTCTGTCCCCGTCCCGTTCTCAGTCCCCGGCCGTCATTAATTAGTCACACCTTTTCCCACTATATCCCCAGTCATTCCCTGCTCTATCCTCGGTCCGTCCCCAACTCTGTCCCCGCCCCCCTCTTCCCCGGTCCGCCCCCAGTCCTTCCCTGCTCTATCCAAGTCACTTCCCTCTATCCCCATCCAGTCCCCAGTCTTCCTCGTCCCCGTCCCCGTCCCCGTCCCCGTCCCCGTCCCGTCCCCGTCCCGTCCCCGTCCCCGTCCCCGTCCCCGTCCCCGACCCGTCCCCGTCCCCGTCCCGTCCCCGTCCCGTCCCCGTCCCGTCCCCGTCCCGTCCCCGTCCCGTCCCCGTCCCGTCCCCGTCCCGTCCCGTCCCCGTCCCCGTCCCGTCCCCGTCCCGTCCCCTTCCCCGTCCCGTCCCCGTCCCGTCCCCGTCCCGTCCCCGTCCCGTCCCGTCCCCGTCCCGTCCCCGTCCCGTCCCCGTCCCGTCCCCGTCCCGTCCCCGTCCCGTCCCCGTCCCGTCCCCGTCCCGTCCCCGTCCCGTCCCCGTCCCGTCCCCGTCCCGTCCCCGTCCGGTCCCCGTCCCGTCCCCGTCCCGTCCCCGTCCCGTCCCCGTCCCGTCCCGTCCCCGTCCCGTCCCCGTCCCGTCCCCGTCCCGTCCCCGTCCCGTCCCCGGACCGTCCCCGGACCGTCCCCGTCCCGTCCCCGTCCCGTCCCCGTCCCGTCCCCGGACCGTCCCCGGACCGTCCCCGGACCGTCCCCGGACCGTCCCCGGACCGTCCCCGGACCGTCCCCGGACCGTCCCCGGACCGTCCCCGGACCGTCCCCGGACCGTCCCCGGACCGTCCCCGGACCGTCCCCGGACCGTCCCCGGACCGTCCCCGGACCGTCCCCGGACCGTCCCCGGACCGTCCCCGGACCGTCCCCGGACCGTCCCCGGACCGTCCCCGGACCGTCTCTAATTAGTGCCGGCCGGGGCTGGAGGGATTAATGGGGAGCGGACGTGGGTGGTGACGGGCGGGGGACGGAGGGGGACGGAGGGAGTAGAGGAGGTGACCCGTACGGCGCGAGCCGCTCCGGAGCTGCTCACCCCGCCACATAACGTTGGAACGGGGAAAGGGGGGTGGCACTCACTATTGGAAAGGTAGCCATGGAGCTCCAGAGCCTTTCACAGATGTACCTAATATGACTCATGGCATTAAGTTATCTGTAAAAAGTATATATTTGTTTCAATGTAACATAATTAAAAACTAAGGGAAACCTTCGCGTTTGTTACCAATAAACCACTCAAGAATGTAATGTGTCTCTTCAAATTCCCATCATATGATTTGGCTATAACAGTGTTTTTTCTCGGTAATTTCTATGCGGCTGCATGCTTTTTCTTTTTCTTTTGATTTATAAGAAAAAAAAACTCATATTACAATTGCGTCTTGGGGTAGTAGTAATATAACAATAAACATTCATTGTTTTAAATGTAGTTATAAAACAATATAATATTCATTGTTTTAAAGGGTTGTTATTCCCTTAATAAATATCATATAATGATTGGTCGCAGTGTTGCCGGAAGCGGCCTACCCCTATGCAGAGACAAACTGCCCCACTCCGCCTCCCCCTAACCCGGACTCTACCTCCAGTCCCCAGAAGGCCCCCAGGTCATGCCGCCCTCAAATGAGACAAATAAATCTCCATCAGTGGGTTTCCTTCGATCTCAATCCCAGCCCCTACCCTCCAGCACTTCCCCGACCTTTTCCCCTCCCCGCCAACAACATTGTCTCAGACCTGGAAATAACCTGAGAATACATATACATGAGTCGCCTCTTTACCTGTTTAGTAAAAGGAGAATCTGTGATGAGTTTGCTTAAGTCAGGTGTATCTGCAACTTCTATACTTTAAGGAGTAAGTGGGATATTTAATTCTTGATATTTAAAAGTTGAATAAAAATGCGTTAATTAGGCCTGTTGGAATACGAATCTGTCTAATTAGTGGAAAGTAACAGAAACCGCCTCCAATATTGGCAATAAAACTCCGCACGGCTTTATTACATGTACCACTAAAGCGCCATTCTTATTGGTTGCAATAACATCCTATTCCATTTTCAAATATCCATCTTCCTTTAAACTTACAGACGACTAACAGTTTATAAATGCGAGTCACATTACAGAGGACATATTGCAAGTGTTAAAAAGAAATTTGGCACATTCACTTAGACGGGGAATGTTTAAGAAGTGGCTCTGGAGACGTGGTTCAGAGGCGGTGGCCTTTAGACCCTGGAGGTAGGAGGTTCTGACTGGTGTTCCGCACGCAGTGCCAGGAGGGGTGGGAGCGTGTCACACGTAGAGGCCGGTAAAAACGGGCGCACCTTTTAACATGATACCCTCACCTGTTGGAGGTGGCATGACATGCCAGGTTAACATGTCACCACCGGTTAGCGTAAGTGAGAGATATTCAAGGTAAAGCGAGCACCTGTATGGGTGGGTATAACAAAGGGAAGACGGGTGTGTGTATATATATATATATATATATATATATATATATATATATACATATACATATACATATACATATACATATACATATACATATACATATACATATATATAATATGTATATATAATATAACATGTATATGATATATATAATATATAATATGTATACTATATTATGTATGGTTCTTTTAATATAATATGTTACTGTGAAACTACCGTGTTTTTTTACTATATAGGAATGATAATCCGTAATTTCTCATAGATTTCATGGAATCCATTCCGAAATTAATCTCCTAATTGTGAGCAGTAAGATCAAACATATTTGTCCACTTTTATTACTTTTAATGTGATTGCGACCCAGTATACTTCGAGGTTATCGAAACACGTTCCACCAATTATCGAAGAAAGCAGGCATCTTATAATGTATCTGCAAAGCGTCCGTTCAACATAATAATAGTTAGATTTTCGATTTCCGATACTATGTATATTTCATTGACTTCATGAGTTCTACTCTGTCCGTTCCAAAGTCATTAAAACAGGTTCGTCCAATTATCAAAGATTAAAGCCATCCGATAACGTTTCTGTAATGTATATTTCATTTACTTTAAGAGAGGCAAAACCTCCTTTAAATCCATAATAATCGTAGAACTTTGTAATAATTTTCTTATGCCCCTCCCCCGTTGAGAGTGAAATTGATATGTCACATTAGTTAAAGATGACTCCCCACTCACAGCCACTATTAAACTGAAACCAAGCAGACAAAAACATTAACATTGACTGTTCAGTTTGAGCTAGTATTACGTCCCAACCACTTTTTGGCTGGACGTTTTTCTCGGCGGCCGTAAACTATTCCGACTCTAATCCGTTTTGTAAAACCTGCACCAATTGGCTTTCATCGGGGCAATTATTAGACGATACAAGACGAGGTTCCCCTTTCAGGGCTTTTCAATCCAGATGTTATCGCTGTCGTTTTTCTTACCCACCTGTTTCATTGATGACGGCTTATCCGTCCGTTTTTGGACGTTGTGGAGTCAGCAAAGGGTCCTTCTTTGTTTACAGAGTGGAGGGTCACTGGTTGAAGGGCCTTTGTCCTCAGGGCATGGAGTGGGGTGGAGTGGGGAGGGGGTTACGCTGCAAAATTAAAGCTGATCTTCCTTGGATTTTTGTTTTTTTTCTGAACAGACTCACTGAAAGGTTTTTGCTGTTTTGTTAGTTTTTGTAAAGTCAGAGGATTTCTGCTTTACGAGCGTCTTCATTGGCTGTGCCAGCAAGTGCAATGTTGTTATAATTACTTCCTTATTTTATGGGTAATCTGTACATGTTAGCTGAGTTGGGCATAGCAAGCGGTCATGCCTCAAGGCACTTGGTTGTCTTATTAGGTTAAGATGATTCTTTGGTAGATGTCATCGAGTAAAGAATAGTGTAGAAATAGAATAATCACCCCGCGCTGGCCACATAAGAAAGTACTTTGACCCTGTTGCTGTCCACTTTCCAGCCTTTGTCCAAAGCCTTGTCCTTTAGTATCCCTATCCATAACTCTATCTTTTTTCTTGTCCCTGTCCATGTACCTGTCCCCACCCTTAGGTGTCCCCTTCCCCCATTCTTCCCCTGTCCCCTTCATTGTTCCAGTTTCTGTCCCTGTCCCTGTGTCCACTCCTGTCCCCGGCATTATCCCTGTCCCCATTCCCATCTCTGTCCCTGTCCCCATCCCCATCCCTGTCCCTCTCTCTAGCTCCTATCCCTTTTCCCTCTCCCTCTCCCCATCTCTCTTCCTTTCCCTCTCCCTTTCCCTCTCCCTTTCCCTCTCCCTTTCCCTCTCCCTTCCCCTTTCCTTGTCCCTCTCCCTGCCCCCATCCCTCTCCCTGTTCCCTTCCCTGTCCCCATCCCTGTCCCTGTTCCTCTCCCTCTCACTATCCTTCTCCCCATCCCTGTCCCTGTCCCTATCCCTATCCGAGCCCCCCAACTTTGTCTCCCCGTACAAAGCCCCCTCTCGGGGGACAGCCCCACCTCTGACGGCGCACGCCTTCATTAGGGCCGATTCCTCTTAATTCTCTGATTACCGAGAAACCAATCTTCCCAAAATCTTATTTGATCTAGCTTTCCAATTTGGGGAGGACTAGAAAACCGTGTATCTATTCGGTGGACATTGGCCAACGAACGGAGACCATTAGATTAACCAGAGACGTGTTGGTGCGCGGGGTCGGATTCTGAAACACACCTCGCGATCCAAGGAAATCTAAATGAAATAATTTTTAGGTGTTTACGTTGAAATAATCACGGTATTGAACTCAGTTTGCAATAACATGATAGAAAATGTAATAATCTACTGGTATCTGTTTTAGAATCATTATGCAGATTGCAATTTCTAATTGCATTCTACGTATGTAATCAAAGGCTATGGTGCAAAATATTAATTTTTATTACTTTAATCAGTTTCATTTCCTGGTATGATATTAATCAACATGTTGCTCAGTAATCATTGTAAAGTTGCTGACATCTAATGAAACACATTGAATATCTACAGATTATTTCTAACAGAGCATGTTATGATTCCCAAAACATTTGGTTATTGTTTTCTTTCAGACTGAATACGATTCAGAAATTGTAAAAGAGGTTTCATGCGTTCAAATGTATTACTCAGTGGATATTACATAGTATGTTTTAGCCATACCCTTTCCATACTTCCAAACAATACACGCCGTTTCATTCAAAGTGTTCATTGTAGCTACCCCTACAATGACGGTCCTCTTATTTTTATGTACCAACTAATTGTTATTTGAGTCTGATCCTTTGCTGATATAGTCCAACAGAAGAATACTAATAACAGAAATATTCAGTCCTGGGAATACGAAAACCAAGTCAACTTTTAACTTTCCACTTTAACGCAAACTCTGTCGGCCTTCAGACAATCCCCCACTGTCCCTGTGTTTGTTAAGACCAGTGGGGAGGCCCCGGGCCGAGGTTAAATACGTTATTAGAGATAGGTACAATACGAACCGCCCCCTGTTAACGCCTAATAAGGGCGAGTCGATACAATGCTACAGTTATGTCCCGCCGCCAGGCCGACCCCCCGCAGCGCTGGGGGACGCCATGTGATAATCTCTCTAATCCGATTAAAGAACATGTCCGGACACCGATATCAATATTCATTAATTGAGATGTGTCGCAAGCAGAAATAAGACGGGGGCAGGATTTGGGTTGAGACTGGGGGAGTTTTGGGGGAGATGTAGCCCTGGAAATTGGTACCTGCACCTGAAATGGGTAACTGCATCTACAAGTGATTATGTATCTCGGCAGCGGATAACACACAGTTAGCAATTCTGCTTTCACATATTTTTGCTATTGAGAGCGCTTCAATTGGATTACCCGGTTCCAAAAATGTGCTATCGCACCTGCCTTTCCTAGGTATATCTCTCATGAACCTGCTAGTGAACCTCCCATAGACGCCTTGTTTCTAACCGTGTAAGCTTATGGTTAATCATTGGAACCCATATCCCAATCGCTTGGATCAGGTCAATCGACCAACAGGGCGCCATGCTAATGAAAAAGAAGTGCACGACCCCTGTATTTATAATTATGTATGACATTCTCTCACAAGACATGGCAAAGACATCGCAATGACTTCAAACCCACTGTAATTGGTATCTTGCAGCATTGCAAAATATCAACTATGAAAAATAGTATTCTCCGTGCGACGCCAAGATATCTACCACGGGCATGAACTCTCTAGATGGCGCTACCCCTGTCTCACAGTTACTTATAATACTAACAGGGTAAGAACCTAAAACTGTACCCTGCAGTTTGCACAGACATATATTTTGGATTTATGCCTAAACTATTATGTTTTTGTGTGAAAAAAACAATGGGTTGTATTTCAGACAAATGATAAAAACAATTGGCTGTCGTGTTCTATTGATATTTATGCTCAATAAATGGCAATTGACAAATTTATTGAAAAAAATGCAACCCCACCCAGCATAGCAGCATACCATATACGGAAATGCCCTTATTTGGAAAGGACTTTATGAATGGAGGTCACATGACCGACCACATAGGGCAATGTGCATATATGCCAATTGGTAATTATAGGCAATGGACAGTTGTAATTATAACTCCTATGCATGTTAAAACCTTTATTTGACCATAGCTTTCTGGTTTTTATATAATATGCATTACTATTTCCTTCAAACAGGTTAATTAGGACTTGGTAGGGTAGGGGAATCCCGTGTGACATCACAATGTTAGGGCTACAAGAGGTCCCCATATGGGGGCTCTGAACAAAAGATTTCCTAGTTTACATAAAACTGTACTCTCATACAAGCCAGGCATTTGTGCCTCTGACATCACAGTAACCGGTGGCCTAGTGGATAAGGTACAGGACTTCAAATCAGGAGGTTGGAGGTTCAAATACCAGATTTTTCAATTTCTATCATTTTAACCATTTATATTACATGTATTCATACCCTGAGAAACATACATATATGAATTACCTTCGGATACTTACACATATAAATTATAGCTTTATTTTGTAAGAAGGGTACCGTTATATAAATAGCATGAAATACTACTACTTGCACTTTGACATAATTCATTATATATGTATAAATAAATGTTACTCTAAAGAAGGTAGGAAGGTAGATACATATGGCCTAATGGTTAGAGAGATCATCTGCAAATATAAAGGTTAAGAGTTCAAATCAGGATGAAACCTTTTTATATTTTACCATACCGTAAACTGAAAATGACATTTGTGTGATAAATACAATATAACTTGTGGATAAATACTTGCCACTTGCATAGATCTATATGATTTCAAAGTTCTGTTTTATATTTTGCAACAATTCCTAAAATGGGTTTATTTCTAAAAGAAAAAGTGCATGACTAGCTATGGGTGGGACTTGAACCACCAACTTTCAGATTTGAAGCTCTAAGCTCTAAGCACTAGGCTAGTTTGTCTCATAGTAAAGGAGGGTGTTCATGAATGGTATGACCATATAGCTTCTAACTTGTTACCTGTGATCACTTTACAGAATGTTTGAACAACTTTGGGGAAACCCTTTTAGCACTATAAATAACCAACCAACCCAGTCAATGAGTTGCATTCTGACCAGTAAAGGGGCACTGAAGGGGGAAACTATACATACAGCTACATTTACTTGTAAAATAGGCCACACAATAATACAAAACATACTGTAATAATTATGATTCATTTTAATACAAATCAGACAAATATGATAAGTTAGATATGTTTTTCCTATTCAAATTAGAAATAAAACTAGGTCATTTACTGTGGTCTTGTGTGAATCCTATGAGTCTGCTGTCATCAGCTTATAGGTTTTGACAGGCACCAGCTAAAAACAAAATGGTGAGTGTGCTACCCTTTCTATTCTTATAGTTCTAATCAGGAACCCTGGTGCCATCTGGAGGGTTCATGCCCGTGATATCTACTGTCTCCAAAATGCACTGGCAATTATGTAGATGGTCTTTCAACAGGCTTTAACAAGAGCAAGTCAAAATAAGTCCTACAAAACATAAAAAGTAATATAAAAGCCAAGTAGACATGAACCAAATCATACATAGGGGAGCAACATAAGCACTTGACGACAAAGAATATTATCTAGTATTATACCCGGCTTTGTACGTGTGTGCGTCGGGGGGATGAGGGTAAAATATAAAGGGGATGAAGATCAAAGTAGCTCCACCCGACCCCACCCCCACTTCACCTCCCCCGTTGAGAGACATTACAATGTACAGGGATCACTTGCCCTAAGCCCCCACCGGGCTACTGATGTCATAATGGGAGAATGATGTTCCCTCCACTGCTCACCCCAGCTAATTTCAGCACGGGGACCCGTTTTTATTCGGAGACTATTGACAAAATGTGTGGCGAAATGTTTCTGTTGAGGAATTGGCATAATTCGCTGGGATAACACGGAGCTTTGTCTGAGTTAGGTGAAAATGTGACCAATCTGTCTTATTTGCATTCAGAGACAATTTTGCAAATTTAGTCAGAATGTTGGTGTTTTTTGAGGCGTTGTTCTCTTGCCTGTCATTTCCAACTCATTGGTGAAGTATTGCCAATGCTTTGGCAGTGAATGTCGGCTTTGAAACAGATATTAAATACCTGAGGCAGGATGAACAGTTGCGTTCTAGGTAATCATTTGTCTTTTGAGGCCAATGTAATAAACTCTACTGGTAATTGAAATCTTTCAGAGCAGGACGTTGAACTTTTGGTTTTGATGATTGTCTTCAATGTGGATTAAAAGAACTACATGTTGTCAAACTATTGACTTCCCTTGCCTATTGTCCTTAGTCTATGTAATTTGCTACTATCTGTTATAGAGAATGGATAGTGTTTAATTTTCTTATTGCCGCCCACCCCAATAAATGTCATGACTGATTATTTACTATTGTAGTAATTGATAAAGTCCATCCTCGAAAGGTGACTCTTAAGAAACAATGAGCTTTTCTTATTTTGGGTTGTGCTCTTTAAGAAATACAAAATCAATCAAGTACTACAGGCGATACTAGATGCATGACCTTTAAAGATATAAACATATAAAAGGTTACAGACGTATTCCATATCCTTTGTGACTACTACAGTCGTGATAGGTGTAGTATACAATACGTATCTACAGACCTAATGAAAGGTCTCCAGATGTATCTGGTTACCAATTGTTTGAAGACGTCAAAGAATAAATAAATCAGTGCAACACAAGTTTATCTTATTGTATCTATTCATTTAAGCCATATCAAAAAGTTATTTCATATCCGTCCATCACTTCTTGAATAAAGAAAAACACTTATGTTGCCTCTCAAAATAGAACCTCTTAGCATGACAATTGAAAGATTTGATTAGACGAACCTGTGTATACTTTCAATAACAATATCTCTTTAGTCTAGAGCCATACATCTTCTTTACAATAAGGCGGTTAATACCCAAGGGGTCTTAATTCGTCTGTAGAGTAATACGTCATGTGCATGAAAGAAACCCTCATATGATTCAAATTGTAAAGGAGCAATATCAATTGGGGTTCTGACAGAGCCTCCCCTGGTGATTCCAATGGCCTGACCCCTTTCTTACTAAACACTCGTTCTCGGGGGATTATGGGGAGTTAAGTGTTGGTATATTAAATTCAGCTGTAAAGAATGAAATATGTACGTCTTTGTAATAGACTGTTTTCATAATATAATATTTATGTATAGGTTGGGTTGGAGCTATGTAACACATTCTAAACGACTAAGATTGCGTAGAAACTAGGTGAAAGAATAATTATGAATTCCATTGTATGTGCACATATGACCTTTAAAAATGAGGATTCTCTTCTGGTTGTATGGCTATATAGATGTCCTGTCGGAGATCCCACATTGTCACATTGACCTTACCCTATACAATATTTATTCACTTCTTTAGTGATGAACAAATGGACATGCAATTGGCAATTAGGCCTAAGTGAGGCTCCTAGTTAGTCCAAAGTCTACAAGTATGTCTACATACATAGTCCTATCGTTTGTATAGGCTACCCGAATTCCATTACCACGAAAGGCTATACATAAACGTGTAGATAACAAAGAGGATATGTTTTTGTTGTGCATTTTGATGATTAAGGTGGAACAAATTAAGGAATTGGTAATATCGGTAACCGTTTCTCATATTCAGACATATCCCATGGAGTTAACATGCGGCATGTTATAATAAACCCGATTCCTTTCCTCTTGTTATCGAGCAGAAGGGGGTGGGCCTGTAGAACCGACAGCTACTTGTTTGTGGAACAGAGCGGCCTCCAAGCCTGCACTTCGATAATAACCCCATTCAGCCCTCTCCGATATTATAAAGCGCTCTCCACTGAGGGAAACGAGAGAAAGAAAAAGACGGGGAGTCAATCATGTACCCCCTACTCTGATCGCTGGTTAAGCCTGTATTCCACTAAGCAATTTTGACTATTAGGAATTTTCTCATTTTTAGATTTTCGTTAGAAATATCACAAGAACCCATGCATGTTACATACCATTAGCAAGCTAATTCAAAATCCGTTCTAATGATATGTAACATGTCTATACATAACGCTTATTCCTTCTTTTGATTTTCCAACTCGCGAGCAAAATCGGAAAGTGGAATTGAGGCCATTGTGCATAAGAACTGTTTAGAGAGCAAATAGGCCGGCCGGGTTAGGGTAGAGAAATGGAAAAGCAGCGCTTGCGTAAATCCACTGAGGTCCTTGAATGGCAATAGGCGGATCTTATTCCGGGCGTAATTCGGTCGATTCCCGGAGCAATCGTCGGAGGATGATCGGGACAAAGCGGTGATAATTGCGTTGTTTGAGACCAAAGACATCCCGCCGTATTTCAATAGGAGACAGACTTTATTTATTTTTCAACTGTGCCATCCGTACCGCGGTTCACTTGGTGTGTATAAATAGGATCACATTGAACACTGTTGCATCTAATTCTACTTCTAAGTGACGTTTAATGTTATACCACGATTCATTTAGCAGGACTCAGTGATTAGGATTATCGAATATTATTAGTTCTATTTAACCTTGCTTGGGTTATTATTACGCCAAAGATTCATTATTAAGCTTTGTGCAGCAGAATATATATATATACGTAGAATATTGCTCCGGATAATATGACTACGCCTTCAAGAAACTATAGCTTTAATTACCTTAAGTCATAAGAGGATATTGGTTTGCAAATAAGTGAGTTATTTATGGCAGTCAAGTCACTAAAAGTAGTTTCTATTAACTTCCTCTAGGATGGCCTTGAATGGGAAGACTTATTACTGATAGTAGGACGGTTAACCTACGCCAACGCATCTCTTCACATCAGCATATCTCTAAAATGCCTGCCATTCAGTATTACAGTTTATAATAGTATATAGATTACATTGGTATCTCATTAACTTTAGCCCACAATGCTAGACCCGTGATGAATCATTTTGCAATTTGAAAATAATAAGTGAGATAAGCGATAAGTTATGTCTGGCCAGCCAAATAATGCCGTCATGCTTTTCTCTACCAACCCACGCTTCTCATGGCCACTCTGCAGCAGGTACGCCCTACTTAACCTCATCCGAATCTCTGGGCACATCTTAATCCTCCCTCCCCTCCCCAGTCACACCCCCTCCTCCACAACTCCCAGCGGCATCTTAAACTGTTTGCCTTTCTTGACGCCCCCACTCCTCAATCTGTCTTTAATTAGTGACCCTCAGTTTAATATTGACACTCAAAAACTACCCCAAAGCTTCCCTTTATCACACATGTTTTTCGACGGCTCTTTTTGGCAGTGTCATGTTCGTTTTTAGGCAAACAAATAATCATTAAGTCGTCCCTCCGGGGTTAAAGCTGGGCTGTTATTGCAGCTGAGCTTTTATTGTAACAAAACATGGATTGCCCTGCAAGATGGCACATGAACTAGATTTAAAGAAATGTGGGGATTAATATCATTCTTGAGGTCCTTAAGGCCGTATTTAAGATACCAAAAGTGGGCTGCCATCCACTAGTCAACTTAACACCACTCAGGGATTAGGCTCGCGTGGCAGTCCCGGTCAAAGTTTATAGAAGAATTACAAAACTACTTTCCAGACAAGAATATTGATGTTATTATCGGGTTTGGCTGAAAATTTGTTGTCAATATTTGTTAGAAATCGGGGGCTGTGCCCCCAAACCCCCCTTTTTCTTTCATTTTTGTATTTCTAAATTTTCTTATTAATTGCCCCATAAACAATGACCGACCTAAGACAAACAAGAGGGGATTATCTTCTATCAACACGTTGACTAGTGAGGAGCACCCCAAAAGTGTGCGGCCAATAAGCAGCCACTATTCTTCAGCTACTGCTGATATGTAATCGGCAGCAATACCGATAAAATTTACCAACATGTTGGTAAAATTTTCCTGCTGACTTTGTACTGGTTGCTGATATCTCACTTTTTAAGGCCGATGTCACAATTATGGTGGCCGAAATTGTGCCGAAAGTGCGGGCCACCGGTAAAGAACGTTACCATGCCAAGGGTCAATATCGGCAGTCCGTGCTTTCGGTATGTGGAATACGGCCTTTGCTCTACTTTTTGGTTGGTTGGTTGGTTATTGGTTGCTTTACGCCCTAATTAACAGCCAGGGTCATATCAAGGGCGGTGATGGTGATCGAATCTATGAGAAGGTAGAGACCATACCCCTACACTTTTACCGAGGCAGGTGTTCTTTAATGTGCATGGTCCCATAGACAGGGCCACACACACAACAGCCGGTGACTCTCTAGGAGTCTTTGATATCCCAGTTGTTGCCACTGGGAGACCTGCAGAGGGGAGTAGTGGCCAACTCAGCTCAGAATTGAACCCCGGCCGCCGCTCTACTTTTTGTCTCGTGTACTTTCCAAGTCACAGTCCAATTGTGTAATAGTTGTATCACCATAACCATCACTGAGACGAGTCACAGTAATAGGCTGGGAACTTTTTACCTTACCAGTACGTTATGGGTGATGTCACACGTTTACGACCTATGCGCCCCCTCCTTCTCCAAAGGCCAACGCAATTGCGAAGCTTATAGCCTGAGGCGTTGACACTCGTCCAAGCACTGTACGTTACATGTGGAAAGTGTCCTTCAATTGAGATTACATGTACCTTAGTTGAATATAGATATTATATCATACGATGTAGAACGATACGCAGGGACTGCAATAAAAGCCAGTTCCCTCTGATGCAGTTTCAGTATAAATAAACAAAAAGAAAAGACCACAAACAACTAAAAGTTTTAAAAATCTAATGAAAAGTTTGGTCAGGTCAGGTTTCCTTTACCGGTCTATCATTAAACAGAGATTAAGAATGCCTGATAAGTGAGTAGTGAATAACAAGTGTTACTCAATCCAAGCTCACAGTATGGCGATTGCTTTTGAATTAAAGCTCCCAAGAAGTTGACTGTACACCAAAATTATTTAATGTAAGTAAATCTGTGTACATTTACCAATTCAAAGCTCAGAATATGCTGAGTGCTATTGAATCGAAACTCCGAGTATGCAGAATGTTACTGAATGCATGCTGCAAGTATGTTCAGTTTTACTGAATACAAGCGGAGAGTATGCTGTGTGGTAATACATCAAAACTCTAAGCATACTGAGTGGTACTGAATCTAAACTTCGAGTATGTTGAGCAGTACTGAATCCAAACTTCAAATATGTTGAGCAATACTGAATTTAAACTTCGAGTATGTTGAGCAATACTGAATCTAAACTTCGAGTATGTTGAGCAATACTGAATTTAAACTTCCAGTATGTTGAGCAATACTGAATCTAAACTTCGAGTATGTTGAGCAATACAGAATCAAAACTTCAAGTAGGTTGAGCAATACTGAATTCAAACTTCGAGTATGTTGAGTGGCACAGAATACAAGCTTTGAGTAGGCTGATCAGTACTGAATACAAGCTTCAAGTATGTCAAGCAGTACTGAATCCAAGCTTCGAGTATGCTTTGTATAACTGAATACATGCTTCAAGTATGTTGAATGGTACTGAATCCACACTCCCAGATGAATTCATGCTCTTCTATGATTATGTTTTTACTCACCGGTTCATACTTGTAAATACAGAAGGTCAGATTAAACCTTCTTAACCGTTGTTAATTTCCATGGTTCTCCTGGCATTTGGCCTTAGTCATTTTCTAAGTGCTTTTTTACATGGATCTTTAAACGAGAAGCAGCTGAACACGTCCCACATGGTCTTTTTACTTGAGGCTACACGATTGATCTTGTTTTTATTTATCTTTTTTCCACAATTTTCTTTTAATTTTGTAACTTCGGCCTTCTGTTTTATGACTCAAAGTGTGCTACTAAAGTGGTGGGCGGGTCACGATTCATTAACAACTAAAAACTGGGGGAGTTCAATGGGACAGAATGGTGGCTCATCCAGCATACTAATCACAGAGTGTTGGTACTCTGTTTCCGACTGGGGCCGTCCCACCAGCTGCCGTGGTGCTTCCCCAATACATAATTACCGTAAAAAGTCTAATGGTAATTACCCGTGTGGATAACAAAGCTTAGTCTTACCCCTATATATTATCCCTGTCAACTTGGCGGGAAAAAAACACATTATTCCTTGTTTTCTTTATGTTTTCGTTGATTTTTTCCAATATAATGGTGTTGATTTTTCAGTGCATTCTCGGTTTGTAATGGACCTACCACCCCAAGAAATTTATTCATTTATCTTTAGAGCCCTGAAAAATGAGTCTACACAAGCCACGTCACCTCCCATGATTTTTGCACTATGAATCTAAAAAGAATATAGCCACGTTTGAGAATTGCCCTGTAATCAATATGACTACTTGCTTACATCGCATGGACACTCCAGTGACTTTCTTTTACTCTGTCACATCGTAGGTAAGCTCTAATAGTTTCTAACCATTAGTGAAATGCCCCTGTCTGTTTTTAGGCAGAAATCAAAAGTCTCATTTTCCTAATCAATTTCTACTAATTGCCACCTCTATTGACATAGAAGAAGGATCATCCTCGGAGAATACAGGCTTTTAGACGACGTACTACACAGCGTTGTTCACATTAATTGACCCCGGCTCACAGGAGCACAGGTACCTGGCCATGTTAATCACAGTGAGCCGCCTCTGTGGGGGTGTCAGGAGGATTAAGGGGGGCAGACAGGTAGGCAGGCAGGTAGCAGTGATCAGAAACACTGGTGGTTAGGGCGGCGCGACTTTTGATCAGGCCCAGATAAAGGGAGCCTGTACCAAGGTGACATTTTCAGGGCCGTCGGGGTGTAAAGGACACCTGCCTGTCATCTCGGTAATGAACCTATTCTGAGCAGCTCGGAGCAGCTCTTTAAAGTGGATGAAGGCGATCAGTGGTAGAGAGTGGGGGGCAGGTACCTACCTACGGAGATACAGACGGAGAGGGAGGGGATATAGGCAGGGGGGGGGGGGCTGGAGGAGGGGGGGGGGGAATAGAGGACTTTCCCAGCGGGTGATCTTTTAACTCGTCTCACTACAGTGGGGACACTTCAAACAAGACGTGCACCAAGCGGTGTTATCGTTCACACCTACCCAGACGTGTCACCTGGAGGAGAAGGAGGAGGGGGAGGGGGTATAATCCCCCCGACAGAAGTCTGCGGGCACCTAGGAGGACTCTCTGATGCCGCAGATGAGGAGACCCAGACTCCCCGCGCGTGGAAAACTTTCCCCGACTTTTCATCGCGCATTGATTTCTGCGGCGGTGGCGAACCCAGGAGGAGGAAGAAGCCGTGGAGGAAAAGAGGGCGGCGGGGTAAGGGGGTAATGTTGGGTGTAGGGGGTAATGTCGGGTGTAGGGGGGTGCCTCAAAGCATCTGGCGTACGTAAGTGGCGCTGCCTCAAAGCATCTGGCGCCAGGTGGCGCTAGAGCCGCCGTTTCCTCCAGGGCGGAGCGCGTCGACCAATCAAAGCGCGCCGACAGGTGAGGCGTGGGCCGTCCGGGTGTGTGTGCGTGTGGGGGGGGGGGGGTGCGTGAGGTGAGAGCGGCTCACCCTGGCGTGCGGGGCGCGCCTAATACCCCGAGCAGCTCCACCAGTAGTTGGTTTTAACTCCAGGAACAGCTCAAAAGGAGAAGGGGGCTGTCGGAATCGATGACGGCGCCACGGCAAAGGCTCGGTCCCCAAGGATCATTTTAATTAAAGGTAATCAGTGCGGCGGACAAGGGTGTGGAATTAAAATCCAGGAAGGGGGTCCCAAGGGCGTGCGAGTAGCTCCAACTCTCGCTGCAGTAGGAGGCTTGCAGCTCGCCACCTCACCTGGGAGGACCCGTCAGTGTCAGACAGCTCCCGGCAAAAAACGTCAAAGCTCGACAGCCCACTGTCTGCTCTCTGTCTTAGTAATAGGGGCTTTTCCCGAGCACGCCACCTGGTGTGAAGTGGGTGAATAGTATAGTCGGTCTACTATGGTAGTGTTTTTTTTTATTGTTATTTAGAAAGCTTATGTGTTTGGATGTTTTCTGGAATGTATGAAAACATACAGGAGAATCGTAACAAGAATTGGTGTAGTAGTTTGTACTGTAGCCTTGATATGAAATCTCTTAGTTTTTACTTAAAGCCAACTTCGATAATCAATTTACGAACCACAGTTTATCTGTTTACCAGTCTTATGTCGGATGGCCAGCATTGCGTATAGTATAGAGAACCAGGAATAAACACTTCGCATACGATCTGTGTGTACGATTTAACATCCACGGGCAATCATCGCAAACGACTCTATTGCCCCACTATCGAAGAAAACACTTGGGATCTGCCCATCTTCTCTCGAGCCTTTCAATTACTAATACAACTCACAGAGTGCCGCAGACTGATCATGAAAGTTACAGTGGGAATTATTTTAAAAGAAAACTCATAACAATAACAGTTGGTGAAAGTCCTAATGATGACTGAAAAATTAATATATACTCTCGTTAGCTCCGGATCGGTTCCTTCAATTAGAACGGCTCTTAAAAACGAGAGAGGGCTTCTCTTGTAACCGTGATTCAATTTCCGACTTGTCAATATTAAGGGGAAATCTTCATTCTAATAGAATAAAAGTGGAGTTCTGAAAGTTTCTTGAAATAAAGTTACTCTCTCTGTCTGTCAAACGTCCCCGGTTATTAAAGGGAAATGGTCAGATAAAAATACAGCCTGGCTACTGGGTCATTTTGAAACCGGAATAGTGGTAGGTCAGGTGGCATTGGTAGGATAGATGTCTTTATATCATAAAAATTTCGTTTATAGATGGATAAAACATTATCACCAAGGATATGCAAAAGCAAGAAGACTATCTAGGAAATACGTCTTTCCAGAAGGAGTGCATTATATGAAATTGCAGTTACTTCTATCACTAAACACTGTCATGGTATGGTCTACCATTTTAGTAAGGCGACGCGGTTTTACCTGGTTTCCCTACTGAATAATGTGAATGTATGAATTGAAGGGTACCAAGAACTCTTCTGGTAACAAATGGGCCCATATCTGATGATGAAGAAAGGTCACATCACTCAAATAAAAACGGAATTTTCCCTTCAAATAAGTCCTACTCAGGCAAAGAGGAAGATTCGTTACCTTTACCTGAGTCCAAATCATTTTTATCTTAGTTGCATTAATGCGGTATGATGTAATCTATCAAACTATACATATCTAAAAGAGGGGCTGTAGGGACCGCAGGGCTGGAGGCTGGCGTTGCCCTGGAGGAGCGTCTGGCCACATACCGTCAGCGCCCGTCTCCTCCACGGCGCCACCCTAGTCGGTCACGTGACCCCTCCAGGGGCCAATCAGGACGGGAGCCGTCAGCGGGTGAGGGGTGGTTTGAATGGAGGAGTCGTCGGCCGTTACACCGGAAGTCAGATGGACGATTCGACCGGAAGTCAGGGGTATATTTAAGCACAGCCTTCTCAGCCTTCTCTGCGCGTCACGTGTCTATTCAGTGACCTCCATGTTATTGTCAAGGTTACATGAAAGGAGGACGAAGGGGTTGGATGGTCAGATGGCCTGTAGGGTGCTAGAAACGCTCCCAAAATGGTAGTCATCCAGTATGGCGGCCATTCAAGATGGCGATTTGATGAAGAAGATCCCCTATCGGCATCAACTTGTACTAAGTGACACTAGCATGCCCTACTGCCAACTGCTCTACTACTGCCTACTGCGCCCTCAATGTGTTGAGTTACCATTAATAAAAAGAGACCTGTGTGAGGTGTTAAAGTTCTGTCATCTATTAAAAATTGCCTATTAATCAAAATGTCAAATGCGGAGATAAGCAGCAGTCATATGATGACAGGCGTACTGCTGTGGGAGGCTTTAAAGTCAATTTCTTTTATTGCTGACACTGCCACACACAAAACAACAGAAAAAATATCAGGCCCGGTATAAATAACACCAGGTTGTAGTTTGAGTGGGACAGGTTGTGGGTGGGGAGTTCATGTAGGGCAGTGTCCGGCAGGTCAGAGGTCCACATGTCGTGTGGCCAGGTCATAAAAATCGTAACCTGTGTTCTCACCAACCTCCCACCCACCTGCCTACGCCCTAATCCCCCTAAAACCTTTTGCCTTACTACCTTTTCTCCCTTCTTTTTCCATTGTGATATCCTACCCTCTCCATTCCCTCCTCATTCTCCCTCTGTTGCGGTCTCCTCCATCCCTTCCTACCCTTAATTTTTCTCTGTCATACGCAGTTCCTCACCCTCTTAATTCCCTTCCCTTCTCCTCCTTCTTTTTCCCTCCTTTCAACCCTCTACTTCCCCTGTCACATCCTGCCCCCCCACTCCCCTTTCATTCCCTTTTCCTACCCCCTCCTACCCCTCTTCTTCTCCTGTCATATTCCCCCTTCATTGCCTTCCCTTCCCCCTCCCCCCCCCCCCTCCCACATACCTCCAGAGTCCTCTACCACCATCCCCGCCCCCCGGAGGCCGTTCTCCTGCAGGGATTGATCTCTCCTCCCGTACCTTCCCGGAGCTTAACGCCGGCCCGGCACGACAGGCCGCCCACAGGGGAGGCGGGGAGAGGGCCGCCGGGAGGGGCCTACTGCCACGGCCACCTACTGGTACAGGAATAGAGAATAGAGAAAACTGACAGTATATAAATATATATATATATATATATATATATATATATATATATATATATATATAATGTAGGACTTAGAGTGAGTGTTGGGTGTTTCACAACATACCGACAGCTAGGGTCATTTTCACAGCGAAAACAAGTTGGGACGAATTCTGTCTTTGGTGAGATGAAAGTGACAGGGTGGGCAAACAGCAGGAGATCAAAACCTGGAAATTATTTTTGCTGTACCCCACCCCTTAGTGAACCCAGACACCAACCAGAAATCAAACCCAATGAACCACGTGGTCAGTGCTGGGTGCCCCCTATCATCACCTTTTACCATCAGCAGGGGGTACTGGGGGCCTATATTCTTCCCAGGAGCAGAAGCTCCATCCCGGTACCCTCACGGGGGTATGATATAAAAGTGAGAGTGAGGGAGTTTATTGTTTCATTACAAATACCCAGCTCTACGACCTTTATCTCAGTATGTTTGATTGACTTAAACCCATAAATCCTACCTTTAAATGTCAACACAGCCCTTATGCAAAATAGGATAGAACATGATTAACTATTAGATAATTATACAATAAATGTCACGCACTTTTATCAGTACAAAAGTAAATATCTACTGTATAATTTTTAAAAGTAAACGGACCCCCTACTTTCACTCATAATGTCTCACCTTTAGTTCACCACTCTACAAATTAAAGAACTATTCGGGTTATGGCCAAGAAAGTTCAAGGTCCGAACAGTGGTTTTTTGTCTCCAGTTTCTAGCCTTAACTTCGATTCAACCTCCCTTCTACATAATAGTTCTAGACTTCCTGAATCCACCCTTTCAGTATAGGTACCCTTCTGGAACCAAGTACCCCCTACCCCCTGCTTCCCACCCCACACCCTGGAGGACGCTGGATGGAGGCGAAGGCGGGTTGGGGCTTGGGAGACGTAGAAGAGGCGGTCTTGTCATTGCAGCCCCAGACAAAGTGGGCAATAATGGCCGACAACAACCTTCTGAGGAATCCGACACACACCGCCGTTTGTTCTCTGATTCCTCCCGCGACCTGGAGGGGGCGCCACCCTCCTCCAGGGTCCGTGACGTTGACGGATGGAGGACGCTGGCCGCTAGGAGGGGTGAGAGGTCTAGGGTCAGAGTTAAGGCTGTATTGCACTATCTGATTTTACTAAAGATTTCAGAAATCGCCAGTGGCAATGGGGATTAAATATAGACATGTTATATGTCATTAGAGAGGTTTTATATTCCCTTCCAAATGTTATGTGGAATGTGAGGGTCCTTTCCTGATTCTACAAGCAATGGTGTAAAACTAGCTGAAAAGCATTGCCTTGTGCAGTCTGGAAGAACCCTGAAGGGTTGACCAGGCATTAAACTAACCCAACAAACAAACAGACAAACAAAATAACAATTTAGAAATTGCCATATTCTAAATATTCAAAATCGCCGAATGTGATATAGGTTTCAGACGGCCCTTCTATAGGCTGTGGCCGGGTGGTATTGGAGGCACTCCGCCCTCTGTACTTACACTCCCGGCCGCTTGTTAGATTGGAGGCCAGGGACAAGTAGTCGTCACCCACACTTTGTGGGGGTCATTTTATCATCGCCTCAAATCATGTTAGCTTCTGTCATTGTGAACAGTGAGGCAAGGGAGTACATAGAAGGCCTGGTTGGATAGTTGTCAAAATAGAAAGGGAGAACCCTGACTGCCAATTTTTGTGACCACTATTTTAATGACCTTCTTCAGTAAGGCAATTGATTCACTAAAGATATTTATCTTTTGACTTAGGCATATTGATGATATGCCTAGATGAGTACATACTTAACAAAATATTTTGACCATTTCTCTTTTCCTTAATCATATATTAATCAATATGGTTTCCATGTCTACGCCAAAGCTATCAGCAAGTTATACACTTTAGTAAAGACCCAATTTGGGACAGGCTTAAGTTCAGACACATCCCTTCCCCAAGTTCGCTAATCAATTAATTCCTGTGCTTACCTTGGGCTCAGCACTGGGCTTACCACCTACCAGTAACTGAGAAGCTCCCTCAGCCACTTGCCCACCTCTAGTTGGCAGTTTGGCAAAGCATGTGAGGACCAAAGTAAAGTTTCTTTGAGCAATTTGTTAAAAGTGTGTCAGACTTGGTTGAGCACTTCAGGCAATTACAGGTCACCGAGGAACATGTTACAGAGTTTGGTAAAAACGAAGTGGAGCTCACTGATTAAAGTTTTAAAAATATTACTTAAGTCAGTGTCTTTGTAGAGTTGACAGCAGTCAAGCATTACCCAAGTCTATGTGCGTTATCCAGCAGGTTTTGTAAGCAGTGAGGTGATATCCGTTAGCAGGATAGTAAAGGCAGTAATCAGGTCAAGTAGGTCAGTAAACAGGTTCATAAAGTAAATGGATAGATCACTAAAATTGTCAAGTGTGGAAGGTTGATGTGCAGGTCAGTAAAGTCAGTGAGCAGATTGGTCACGTCAGAGAACAGGCCGGTGAGGGCAGTGAGCAGTTATGCCGCGTCCCCACTTGGGCGACTAACTACGGCAACTAACGTTAATCCCCCGCCGTTTAGAGAATTTAGTACATCGTCGGGCGACTAACTAATCGCCGAGCTACTAAAAAATTAATCACCACGTTGGGACGCACTTGTAGTTAATCGCTGGGCGACGAGAGGAAACTTTAGTACGTCGGCCGACGACTAACTAGTCGCCCGTGGCTATTGAACAATATTAAACATGTCAAATATTTTGCTCTAAACCCACGGCGACTAACGGTTTGGTCGCCAGACACCACGGCGCCAGTATATATTTGGTCGTCCGGCGATTAACAACGCTAGTCATCGCCGAATTATGAAATCTAGTCGCCCAAGTGGGGACCAGGCATTAGTTACACCCCCAGTCAGGTGAGTAAAGCCAGTTAGCAACTTAGTCAAAAATAGTGATTAGATCTTTAACTTAGCTCAGTTATGACAAAGAACAGTATTTCACCCAGCCATTCGCCATATTCAGTCAAGGTGTGATTAAAGAAAAATGAACCGCTTGA
This sequence comes from Lepidonotus clava, assembly GCA_936440205.1. Lineage (NCBI taxonomy): Eukaryota > Metazoa > Annelida > Polychaeta > Phyllodocida > Polynoidae > Lepidonotus > Lepidonotus clava. The sequence goes on along the minus strand of OW387142.1, from coordinate 9,431,029 downwards.
TTAGGACAGTAAGTATACATCGGTAAAGTACCAAATCAGATCGATAAAGTCAGTGAAGAGGTGAGCAGGAATAATGAACATCTTAGTATCATCTGCAACTGGAGGTGAACAATACAATCTTTTCATTACACTCCGTCAGTAAAGATAATGGGCAGTTTGGTGTGATTTTTGCCAGTGAGCAGATCAGTAAGGTCATTGAGCAACCTGGCAGAGCCATGCAGAACGTCAAGTAAGCAAGCAGATCTGAGATCAGAATTGCAATGCACATGCTTGATCTGAATCGCCACAATAAAATGGTTGATTATTATTACCAATCAGCTGATTTATGTGTCTATTCTTTCCCATTGAGCAGGTCAGCAAAGTCCTTACGCATCCTCACAGACCAACCAACCACACAGTTCCAGGCCTGAGCAGCTCACCCACCCGGCCCGGCCCCATCCCCACCGCCGATCAAATGGGTATCTGGCCCAATCAGCGCGTGTAGCTGACGGCGGGCCGCCATAAAACAGCTGTCCCCGTCACTTTATCGGCCCTTTGCCGGGATCCCCGGCCACTTTCTGCCCGCCCCAGTCAGGGTGTAGCCCGCTAATGAACTATGATCGATGAGCCCCTCAGCCGCTGCCCTATGATCCAGGCCTGGGACTAATGAATTATTATTATGGTGGGGGTTGGGGTTTTTGATCAGGCGGTCAGCGACCTGTCCGTATGGGGCTGACCATTAGGGGTGGACAGACGCCTCGGTGACATGGCAGGGTGGGGGGTTTGGGGTTGAGGGGGGGGGGGATGGACAGGATGTGTGTGGGATCTGGGAGGGTTGTGGGGTGCCAGCATTTTTTATTCAAGTTCAGGATTCAAATTATTGCGGCATGTCGTAAGTTTAAATGGTTTGTTTTCCATGTAGTATTACTCAAAGCATATCTGATGTATAGCAATTTCGAAACCAATGTATTTTCTTTGTCATGTAAAAAGCAAAGTAGGTTCTTGCGTATTTGCCAATGGGCTTGCTCCAAATATGTGTCTAACTTTATTTTAGATTTAGGAGGTGGTTGTATATATGATTTTGCTCTCTAACCCTTTTGTAATAGGTCATAAGAGAACTCTAGGCCTCCCAAGCAATCACACCGTATCATAGATGTGTTTTGGGAAAAAAATGCAATGTAATTACATCAAGGCGAATGGTTCTGGAAATGTGTATAACATCATATCATTTAAAGTTGTATTTTCTTGTAGCATCACTCAGTCCATAAATCCCAGCACCAAGGAGTGAGGATTGATAACCATGATTCTCCAGGAGCACTCAATATGGCGGTCCCAACTATGAACTCTTGAAGTTAAAATGAAAAAGTAAGCATGTGCTAATGGAGATATAGACGACTTTGTAAGGTGCGTGCGAGAACAGGTGGAGATGGGGGAGTTTAGGAGAAGGTTGAGGTTAATGGGGAAAGGAGTAAGATGAGGGTTGTCTCCACGGTTGACAGTCCCCTCTCATTAAACCACCACCCCTCCTGGTGAACGATACGGAGGAAGCACCAGTCACATAACTACTCCACCCCCCTCCTATTAGTTCCCCGTTTTTTAACGTCAAAACTCAAAAACTGCCCCCTGGTGAAACCAAGTATGAATGTGTTGTAAAATAGGGGCCTGACGCATGGTCATTTCCGGTGGGATTTATCATGGCTTGTGGCGATTAGCCTTGGGAGGATGCCATCCTTAAATGGAGAGGCTTTTGTCCCCGCGACGAGGATTAATCAAGTGTGAGTTTTTTGGGCGTAATGTTTGAAATTAAATACACCTAGCAACCAGCCAACCAGTGCTGCGCGGCTGCTGATATTGTCTGTGATGGCGCTTTGTACTGTTAAGCCTGTATTCCACTAGGCGATTTTGTCTGATAACAATTAGGTTATTTCTAGTTTTTCATTAGAAATATTAAAGAAACCAATGCATGTTACATACCTTTAGAAAGAGAATTCAAAATCCTTTCTAACGATATGAAACATGGCTATTATCAGACTGATCAGATTAATCAGACTTTATTCTTAAGCTTACCAGCGATTTTCAAAATCGAGAGTAAAATCGGGAGGTGGAATACGGCCTTTAGTAGGGGCCTCCCCTCGTGGTCTCTCATAGAAACGTGACGAAACGGTTAAAATGGGGAGGAGGTTGGGAGTAAAAAGAGTCCCAGCTAACAAGCGTATTAATCTGACCGTGAACAAGTCGCACCCTGCTCCCCGCCGAGGTGTGCACAATAGGCATATCAGTTTCACAGCAAGTAGTTAATTGGTTCCCAAAAATTATGACTCCTCGCGAGTTTGCGTTTGTTACCGAAGCTGCGTGGCAGTATTAATCGATAATGGGCCGACTGGGGAGGTGCGATCAGTTAGTCTGGGGTCTCTGTGAACGTGCAATAGGGGCTTTTCTGAACCACGCACCTTTATCAGAAATGTATTCATGAACATATATTATGTGTAGCATAAAGTGGATTGATAATTAACTAAAACAAATAGAAGAAGTGGAGCAGGAACGTTGTGCTGTGTTTCATTCAGTGTGTGGTCTTTGTTACAAGAAACAAAAGCTAGTCATTACAAAAGAGAAAATTTATGATAGAAAGTAAAATGTATGCCTGTTAAGTACTTTTTTTCAATTCCTTTATTTATACAGACAAAAAATTAAGTTCACAAAACTTGTCTCACTTTTCTGCCTGCATGTAACATACAAAGTATAAAGAATGCTGAGCAGCGATTATCTGTTGTGATTACCTTTGTGGCTTATGATTACTTTTTCCCATTCGCATACTTAAAAAGTTATTCCGTGGACAGATGTTTTATTTTGTGATCTAGCATGGAGAGTTATCAATGAAACCATTAGGTACTTCAAGTTTAAGTGGGACACGCATCGAATCAAACCGCATTTACCTGTGAAAAAGGCGCTATAGAACAACGTCGGTGGCACTGTGGTCTCACGTAGAGACCAGAACAAAAGTCTGACGACCCCGCGGGGAGTCTGGACCTCCCTGATTCACATGACGCATGAGTTTCGCGCGTGCGATACGAACGCGCGTTCATGATGCCATTTCACGCGCGTCCGCCGTGTAGGGACAGGGGGTCTGTAACAATTGTCCTCCCGTGCACGCAGGAGAGGCGGCGCGTAGATCTGACAGTGTGTGAAGGGGCGGAACTTAGAGGGGTGCCTCACGTGACGCGTCATCGTTCGTACCTAACTCCTACCACCCAGGGCGCGCGTTACGCGTGACGCGCGCGTAAGGTCCGCGCCGCGCCGGGGGTGCGACGGACGTTGTGCCGCGCCCAAGGTTGGGGATGTCATGACGGGAAATGAGGGAGGCATGAGTCAGATAGTCAAGGCCGTATTGCACTGGCCGATTTTACTCCCGATATAAAAAAAAATGGCATTGGGAGTATTGGTTAACCATATCCATGTTACACACCGTTAGAACGGTCTTGAAATTCTCTTTCAAATGATATGTAGCATAAGGGGCTTTTTGCGATATTATTGGTAACATGTTATAAATGACCAAATAACTGGGCTAAAATCGCGTAGTGAAATACATGCTTTTTAGACGGAATCCTGCCTGGAGGTGCCCAGACAAAGGTAGACGCTGCGTCATCCAGGTGACCAGTACTACCGCTTTGTTCCTCCCGACAAAGCCTCCCAATGGGTCGGGAACAAAATAGTGAAAAGTAAAAAACCAAACCAAAAAAAAAAAACACGAAATAAATGGGTCCATTACCTCATTCCCCGTTTCCTTCCGTGGAGATGCTCTTAGTAGAGCTATTAAAGTAGTTATATGGAAAGGGGAGAGTGGTAAGGATTTTTTTTTTATTCTAATTAATTAATGAGTATGAGTAGTGAACAGTTGGAAGAGCTTAGATCTAGAGTGCAATTCAAGTGACACATAGATCTAGATTTGGGATATAGATACTTTTTTTAAAATATTTTTATTGGATATCTTCAGACGAATCTGTTCTTCCAGACATTACAGTAATAGATATTTCATTCATATAGTATATAAACATTTTCAATAATATTTCTCATTATTATTGATGTTGATGGTATTTAATATACAATGAGTTGATGAGTAAATGAATGGATGATTGCTATGGGATCCCTCCTAATTGAATATTCATATTCACTTAGTTATCTACCATATGATCTTACGTTTTCATATGATTTACGTTTGTGAGCCATCCCTTCTAAAAGACGTCTGATCGAACAAAAATACGTTTTTTGGGCCAAAGAACTTCCATTAGATAGCTATAAAATATGTGCGGTCCTTCTTGTCTCTGTGACACAATTGCCCATCAAGAATCAAACCTCATTTCACTTCAAAGTAAAACCTAATCAAATGACTAATGGCATTATAACGTCACTGCACTCCAATACCATACGTTAAGGCCTTAACTATGAAAATAAATTGGTTGGCGCTAACCCTATACCACTTTCATTGATCAACGTCAAATCAGTTTCACCCCAAAAACAGCTGCCCCTAAGCACCCTTTACTGCCCGCCCCATTATATGACTGCCCTGCCAATCCCATCAGTATTAACGTGGATAAACGCACCCACAATGGGCGCGAGTAAATTATTTGCCCAGGGTCAAGTTAAACAAGTAAAGCCGACCTTTAATATGTAAAGGACGTCAACTGGAGTCAGGCCTCCAGGGAGGTACTGTAAATGTATTAATTTTCACGCAGTACATATTTTCCCGCCTTTCGCGCACATATATATAAATGCGCGAAAATATGATCTGAGTGAACATTAGAAAAAACATAGAGCCAATAGAATTTACCATTAAATGCGCAATATTATGAATGCGCAAAATTCTGTTTATTGCTAGGTGCGCGAAAATTTTGTAGCGCGAAAATATATACATTCACAGTAATTGCTTTCCCCCTCTGTGAGTTCGTCTCCCGCTGGGTGGGGCCTTAAGGGGTTGACGGACGCTGACGGGACGCTGGGGGAACGCCGCATACCTGGTTTGCGTCTACAGGTGAGGGATGGGGCGCCACCCACGTAGTGGGCAATGGTCAGTGGGTATCACTGCATAGGGTTCAAGGTGGGGGTCACTCGCTGTTTAGAAGTATGGCTATGGGCTGCAGAACTACATATCTCTCAGGGCCGGACCCAGCCCTAAAATTCGAAGGGTCCTGAAAGATCTGAGGGGGTTCCAAGTGAATCTGAGGGGGTTCTAGATGGGAATTTACCAAATATGATATGATATTTCCTGTTCCTTCACCTTGATATTCTTTTATCAATGTGAGGGGGTTCTAGACACCCTGGGTTCAGCACTGGTAATCTTGTCAATGCTTTTTGTCAGATTTTCAGAAAGAGACATATTTCCCCTCAACGACCCAAATCCCTCTTTATTTCTACAATAATAACTACCATTATTATTCTATCACCCAGCAGAATTGCCATTCGTGTTTTGAAAGTTTCACTCCATACACTCTACCTTGTTTGATGAGTATTTCCCAGGAGATCCACAGGGGTTATTCGTGTTGGGTCAAATAGCCCCCTCCACTCCCACACCCCCTGGGCAGTATACCCACACAAAAGGGTCACTTAAGTGGGGTATTATTGGGCGGGGGTATTATAATGGTTTGTTGACGGGTGGACGTCCTTTCTGGAGTTAAGGGGGCAGGCGTCCTGTCTGATGCTGAAAGGGAGAGGGCCTTTTAGGACTGGAGGGGGTGGGTGATGTAGACTGGAGGGTGTGGGTGGTGTACGGTGGAGGGTGTGCTGGAGGGGCAGGGGGTCTGGAGTGGAGGGGTATGGGCAGGTGGGCTGAGCCTGGGTCTGCCTCTGACCCCTGAGACTGGGGGACCGACCCCCGACAGGCTCTATGTCCCCACTCTCCCACGCTGGATCTTTGATGTTACCGCCCCCTCAAATTAGCACTGTGTACCTGTATGTGGGCTAGGGGGTGTACTTTTATAGGTTAAATCCTCTGTGGGATACTACTTAGGATTATGGCTGACTTCAAGCATTCCATGCATGTTCATACATTTCTGATGTGTGACGGAAATGTGGTTATGTGCATTACACCCCATATACTGGATCTTATATTTCCTTGATCTTCTATTCCCATAGTGTAGACAATCTTTCCTGTATTAAAATTGAACTTGCTGCTATACCTCAAACACTGCAAGAGAACAATTAGTTTTTTATTACTATTTAACACATCATCAACGCTGACTCCACCACTAATATCCGTTTAATCGTGCAATAAAAGTCAGGATTTCGAGTTTGCCGATACGTTTCGACATTTCCTCTGATCGAAAACAAAGCCATAAATGCCATTACCTGGCAAAGTGGACAATGATAATGAGTCCCAAACAACAACTATTTCATTCTAGCATTTTTTTCTTTGTGAATTAGAGGCCTCGTATTTCTGGGCAGATCCATTGGCGGACTTTTACTTGTATTATGTATAGGAAGTTAGTGAAAATATCTATGTCCACAATAATTTATGTTTGTAACCAAATTTTGTGATGCCATATATAATGTACAAATCCACTGATCATACCTAGGCCTTAGATTATTATCAAATATTATTTATTTATTAGAATATGATAAACTTAAGCTAAATTGCCACCTCATACTTCTTGTTAATCACCCCATTAACTCAGATTTTCCCGTTTTCCCCTTATGGTTAGGATTGTTTTGACGTCTCTTCTGATCGAGAAGAAGGCCATAAATGTTTTATGACCCGGCAAGGAAGGCCAATGAAAGTGCGACTTAGGAGAGAATTATGTCGATTTAGCCACCCGCCCATAGAACTGGTATCCGCTGATGACAGGAAAGTAATTCGATGCTGACCTAATTCTATAATGATGGTAATGCAAGCTGAAGGTGCGATTGATTTCGTCGCAGACTTCAATGAAATTTGCATGAGCGGCACCTCCTCGACATTACGATGGGCGTCCATCAAACGAGCCGCGAATGGCGGGGGACAGCGGTGGTGGACGACGCTGGGGCGCCGAGTGTTAAGCGTTTTATTTCCTCCAAAATTGTCACATATCTAGCAATCAGAATGCACCTTGTTCGACCTTGTACCTTTTACAGGCAAGCCCCAAAATACGCTTATGTTGTCAGTTCAATATTGAACTAATGTCCATTCTGAGGCTGGTTCGTTAATATAAGGGTATCATTTGATTTAAACACTTTTTTGTAAAATACTAAGTGATCGAAAGGCTATTTTTGATGGCATCCGATTGAATCGGCCATGTTGTTTATGGTGACGCATGCCAACGAATTACGTACCACTTCGGTACATTCGCGATAGGTGGAGCCACACTTCACATACACGTCTTATGATGTAAAATAGTCTGTTTAGTTTAGATTGACTATTCACATAATGCGTTTAACATACATATTGGGGCCCTTGATGGGGGGTCCTGATGTCGCATGTCGATTTTAAGAAATGCCAGTGTCGCATGTCTTTGTCGCTACTAAAACCCAATGTCACATGTCGAATTTAAGAAAGGGTAATGTCGCCATGTCGATTTTAAGAAGGAACAATGTCGCATGTCACTAAGGTCTATGTCACATGTCGATTTTAAGAAACGTATATACAGCACAATGACCTTGTGAGAAATATAACAACGATATGATATGTTTAATACTGTGAGAAAACTTTGCAGGTTTGATGCGAGGACAGTCTTTAGGAATTTGTAATAACAGAAGGCTGCACTGAACTCAACATTCTCCTCAATAAGATACGAACACTGCCTTAGATCTATGTGCCCTCCCAAATACCTGGGCGTTTCCAGCACCCTGTACACCACAATCGGCTGGCCATACTAACCAGCATACTCCCACCATCTAGCCCACCCCACCCCACCCCTGTCCCACCCACCACTCACCTACCCCAGTCATGCCAATCCGGGCCGGGGTTTTTACAGCCAACCTTGATGCATACAAGGTAGGTCTGATGAATTTCATCAGCGCTAGAAATGGCGGGGATCAAAGAGAAAAACTATGTAAATGAGGGCTCTCCCCTTTCTTGTCGCCCTCATTGGGAGGAGTCCTGTCCCTCATTCCGCCGGCCTAGCTCTTGCTGTCATGGCGACAGTGTTTTGTGGAGGCTTGACGCCCGCATTGAAAATGAATCAGGACCACCGGCAACCAGCTTATACATCCGGGCATCTCCCCATACCGCCATTGTTGTTCCACCCTGAGAAATTCCATTGAATAAATTCTTATTTTATTATATGTGGGGTGCGTTTTTAATGGTTGTTTTGGTTGATATTTTGTCTACTATGATTGAATGAAAAATGCTTAATTTACATGGTGTCAAATGAATGATTAATATTCAAATTCAGACTAGATTTGTTTTATCACAGCAGTCTCGCCGACATAGATTTTTATCATGACATTGATGTCATTAAACTCAATTGAATACTGTTGGCGTTATCTGCCTATAGTATTAATACTTTAACGTGTAGGCCTATATCTTTTTTCGCCCTAAAGGCTATAACTCATTGAGCAGAATCGAATATTTCTTCATTAATCATATCATAGATATGCCATCCTCATCTATTTTTAAATGCATATTGCCATTTGTTCACTATCCATGCATTAATCGTCTAATTACTCCGAGTTATTTCGCAATGTTATTCAACATTTTAACTCCAGTTATAAATAGATCGGAATGAAACAGTATAATATACAGTGTAGTATTTCAAGCTTGTATAGAAATATCTGATCCACCAGAATCCAACAAACAGTTCACCTCACCTTGTCCCCAATTCCCTTCATCTCTCCCCCACATTTTCCAATCTACATGCGGAGGTGAAAGCCGGCAATAATCTAGGGGTCCCCGGGTCTTGCTGCGGCATCCTAACGACGCCTAGAAGGCCAATAAGTGGTGCCTAATTTCGGGGGTAAATGGCCTTCAACAGGGCAATGTTTGGCCCGACCCCTCACCCTGGAGGGCCAAGGACCGTGGAGGGCTTTACGAGGGCCCTTCACCTCCCGACCTGGAGGTGTACAGGAGGACTATAGGCAAACACGACTGGTACCGCTAGACTCTAAGCCAGCCCAATAAAATACTCGACATGGGAACTGCGGTCCTTTTTAGGGTTATTTGACTTTCAGGGTTTTCATATTGAATGGGTTTGCACTGAGGTTGTCTGGAGTGGTCGTCGGGTTACGCAAAGTACAGCGGTCGATTGGAAGACTCGTTGAGACTCTTGTTTGGGAAACATGCCCGCCTGTTTACTTCGTATACTGCCTTGGATTAACTCGGGGATTAACTGTTCTCAACCAACGTAATCCACTTGGTTCTTTGCCACTTTCAGAATTGCCTCCTGCTAGTCTCCAAAGCGGCCAGAGTGCCAATTTACACTGTGCCAATTTCTCGATGATTTTGATAATCCACCGTCAAGTGTAGGCTTAAACTTACTGTCAATATCCTGCAATAAACTTTTTATCTAAAGTACAATAAGTTAAAGTGTGGGGATTCTTGGAAGGAATACTATTATAATCTCAGTGTAGCAAACACCCTGAACACCATTCAGAGACCCGCCTTAAAATAAGTTCCTAATGACAGTTCAAAAAAAGCATAATACGAATTCTAGGGCTAGGTATACCCTTTACAGACTAAGCTCAGAATGCATGTATTTATTGACAGGGGCGGATCCAGAGCTAGTGCTGTAGGAGAGGCAAACCCTAGCCCCCCTTAATAAAAAAATAAAAATTGAAAACACCATATTTTCACAGATCTTCTAATTTTAAGATGCCAAAATTTCTCCCTCGGGTCGGGGGGGGGGGGTCAATTGCCCCTTTTGCTCCCCTCCCCTTGGATCCGCCACTGATTGAACTGTCATTATATATGCAAATTCCAAACTATTTTGTATTATATGTAAAGGGTAAAAATAGGAAAATCCACATGCAGAATAAAGGAACCCCAAATCAAACCTACACATTCCCAAGACAAACGGCGATTCTCCTCATGTCCCCACCTCGTAATAAATGGTCAGCTCGTTGTTGGACGGGCGTGCTGTTGATCATCATTAGGGGGAGATGTGGGCGCGACCCCAGCGGTGACAGGGGGTCTGGACCCCTCATCCGTCAACAGACCCACTGCGCATGTCCCCGTAACCCGCAACCGGAAACGACCCCGGGTTCCGGGAATAAACTGCACCGGGTAAACCTTCCCTGAAACCAACTCGATGATTGCATTAAGTAAACACATGATTAATTATGGTATCTTCATGTATAGAATTGATCATTCAAGGGGTACGCAATTTACATGGAAATGTTCTACAAAATGCAAAATGGTTGCCTTGCTTACATTTACTTTTATTAATAGCTACTTATGGCATTCACTGAAAGGGCCATAAAGTTTGCATTTAGTAAACATAGTGTCAATGATAGTCTTTGCATTTAAAACACTGATCCTTCAACGGATACGCAATTTACATTGAAGTGTTCTACAAAAAGCAAAATATTTGTCCTGCTTTCGTTTCCTTGTTATGATGGATTTAACTATTATTAGATTTATCTCAATAACACTCCTAATAAATCTTCATAATTTATTTCCCCTCATTCAGACTGATGCATGCATGTGCGATAACAGGAACACGCTGCCGTTAGGTGTAGAAGCATAATTGGTATTTTTTCAAACAAAAAATAGATGGCATGCAGAGGGAGGCTGAAGACCCCCAAGAGACCCATAAATCGACAGCCTACAGGCAGCAGAAGGTTAGTAGTTCATAAACCCCGGGCACTTGACCCCATTCGGCAGGAAACATGCACGCAGGAGGACCAAGGACCCAGTGCCTGATTTAGTCTGTTCTGACCCAGATTTACCCTTATACGGTGGGTCCGTACACCTGCAAGAGTCCATGGCTTTTATTGGCTGCTTCAGATCTGTTAAGAATTATGTTATTGGCCCTCTATATACAGTATGGGTAACCCCTGTGATGGTTGTTGGGCTGCTGGCTTATATATGGTCCTACCTGCCATAAACTTGTGGCCCCAAAGCATGCTGGGATATAGGTGGAATTCCCACCTAAATGGTTGCTGCTGTACAGACCCACTTTGGGAAACAGTGAGTCTGACTCGACAGACTATGCCTGATTGGGTCCTGTGTTCGCAGACTCCCAAGGCTGGGATAAAGGGAAGGGTATAAGGGTAACCTGAACAATCACCAGGAGGATCAATAATAGCGATCTGATAATGGATTAAACCCATCCTTCATGCTGGGGGTGTTGCTGTATTATGGCTTGATTTAATCTTGATATCATAGAATGATAAGGGTTCTGATTATGTCGGTCAAGCTGTGGGAAATTCTCTTTATATAGACTCTGAACTGTTTATGCAGTTTATACATCTTGATTTAATGGTGATACGATCGAAAAAGACAAGTTGCACCTTTAGCAATGTTTTTGAATGATCGCTTTGTTCTGTATGAATTAAATATAATACATGCTCAATCCTGTTGTAATCAACGATAGTACAAAGGAAAGATTAATGACTGTACTATGTTTCACCGTAACGTTGTTGATAGTGACACCCCCTGTGAGAGTCCATGCAACCAGTTACACAGATTACAGCAGGGAGTCACTTGCAATCTTTTCCAAAATGTGAACAAATGGCAAATGACATCACGAATACGGCAAAACACAATATAATGCAGCGGTTTGCACGGCCTCTCCATGGGGGCGCTACTATCGATGACGCCACAAAAATCCCGTCAGTCGGACTTACATATCTTTGTGTAACTATGATATTTGTGTTGTAATCCCCTGCCTGTCACTAGATTAGGATGGGGAGGGGTTAATATCCCCAATCTGTCCGTCTCCTGCTCTACCCGCACACCGTGGGGTGCTGAGGTGGACAAATCGTCGACGGCAGGGTGGTCGGCATCCCTGTCACGTGACGAATCGGCTATGACACCTCGTGGATTGGTCTCAAAGCCAGACACCCACAGTGCGACTTTTTATAAGTGATTAAACATCAAATTGTATGTATAAATATATATATATATATATCATCATCAGCTTAAAGGCTGGCAATGTTTTACTTGTTTTCAATATTGTATTGATTTTCATGTTTTGATCATTCATGAATGAAAGCAATCATACAGAGACAAAACATTGTCAATTCTAGGCATTGTTCCAGGCAGAAGATATCTGTTAAGCAAACGCGCAAATGAAGATTGATTAAATTGGTACCTTATTATATTGATCAATTGATGCCATGTTTAAGTGAAGCCTATTAGCCATTACTGCAGTTGCTGTGTAACCACTCATTTGTGTGTTATGTCCTAGCCTGCACCTTCATTTATATCAATTGCCTCGAATGCATCATACAACCAAATGAGATGAAATGCATGCTAAATCCAGTTGTAATCCCTTGGCTGTCACTAGATTAGGATGGGGAGGGGTTAATATCCCCGATCTGTCCGTCTCCCGCTCTACCCGCACACCGTAGGGTGCTGAGGTGGACAAATCGTCAACTGGAGGTGGCGGGCTTCCCTGTCACGTGACAAATCGGCCATGACACCTGGTGGGTTGGTCTCAAAGCCAGACACCCGCCATGCGACTTTTTACCGGCGATTAGACATCTAAAAATGTGTATTGTATGTCCTTGAGCACGTATTATCATTAGCTTATATGCTGCTTCTATTATTGTATTGAATTGTTTTCATCTTTCATGAATGAAAGCAATCATACAGAGGAAACTCATTCTGGATTTCATGCATGAAGATTTCTATAATGCAATCGTGTAAACGAAGGTGGAATAAATTGATACCTTATTGATCAAATCTTTAAGTGAAGGCCATTACTGCGATTGCTTATGACCAACTCTTAAATGCAAGACAGCTAAATGAAATACCAAAATATGATATATCAAGTAAATTATAGTCGCAATCCTAACTGCGTAATGAGTCGATGTGTTATTCAAGAATCTACAATCTATTGTACTAGAGGCAGAGAAGTGATTGACATTTGCAAATGTATACTTATGCATAGACATGGTGCGCACGTTTCCCAAAGATTATAGATACAAGTTTGGAAACCATACTATGCATCGTGTTACTCGTTTTATCAATAGCTTCAAAACTTCAGAACATCAGCAAAAGCTCATCATGCAATAGACCTGGGCGTTAGATCGTGATCGCCCCCACGATAATCCGTTGTCGATGACCCATTGATGGATTAGTGTAAACCTGACCATGACTTGCCTCCCAATCCCCACCCCCTCCCCACCCCTCATAACCACCCTATAATCCTGTAATAAAAAGGGGCAGCAGCGCGACTGCTATTTTGTCTTTGTCATTAAGTGTTGGGTGGTATTTATTGCGGCCTTAATTATGATATGGGAGGCTGATGACACCCTGGATGGCGGCTGGGGCAGACGCCTCCTTATCCGTCTTCCTCCTGTACGTCCTCCCGGCGCAGTCACCATCCATCAAGGGAGTCGGCTCCAGCACCCCGCCCCTCCTGAACCTAGAGGGGGGGGGGGGGTTAGTAGTAGTGACGACGCTAAAACTTGGCTTACCTTGTTCGAGTGGCGACATTTACGCTTGAGAAATTTTTCATTTATTTGCAGGCTAAGTTATTGTATTTTGACCAGGGAGTTTTCATTAAATCACATTTCTCGTGGGTTCATAATTTACATATGAACATTGGGTCCTGTGTACCTATCAAGATCCCAAATTCCTGTCAAGGTTATCGAGAGGAGGTAACCGATTTGGGAATACTGGTCTGAAATCCAACAAAACCTGCAGCTGGTTGCAGCCTACCAAGTGAATATGTTCCAGATCTGACAATCATTGGGGGAAGGCAATTATCAAAACTACTGCTTACACCTCGAAAGTTACACCCGTGGACACTTATATGCAGAGTTGTGATTCATGTACATTGAATGAGCTCCTGCTATGTTTAGGAGCAGCTAAATGGAACACAAAGTGACAGGTCAACTGACAATCAGACTCATGAAACGTTCACACTTTCCCTTCATATTAAAGTGTTCACCTCGCCCTCCACACCTGTAATAACCCCTCCCCCTTCACACCTCTCCTCCCCCCACCCCCCATCCATACAGCCCGTTGTTTGTGGCCGGCCGCTGTTACGATTCATCACCGTCCCGCCTGGTCACCCATGCTAAGTGAGGTCGTCCTGTCCCTCCTCCCACCATCAAAGCGCACCCAATGATATATCTGTAATGGCCCATAACTCCAATCTGCAGGCCCGCCGAGAAAAAAAAGTTATAACACATAAAATAACAACAAATAACAAAGTAAATAACAACAACTATAACAACAAACCAAGAAAATAATAAAAAATAACAAAAGAAAGTAACAAAAAAGTAACAAAACAAATAACAAAAAAAATATTTTGCTGTGATCGTCGGCCTACTTCCTGGCCGTCGTTATGGCAGTCAGAAAGGAAGGTTGATTTATTCTGATTTACCTTGATGGGGCATCGATGTATTGCCTACTAATAATAGGATCCATTTTTCTGTGTTTGTATGCAAGAAGGGGTTTGTATATTGGTTTGTGTCCGCGTTTTGCGGCTGTGGAGGAGCAATTAAAGTAGTGCCTGATGCTAGTGCTGACCGTTTGTGGCTGCTATAAATTAGAGTAAGGAATACTGATTGTATACATTATAGATTGAAAAAAGTTATTTAGTGATTCATTCTCACGTCACTTTAAGGTATTTTCTCTATGTCACTCTGATGAGTTGTATTATGACTGAGAAGGTGTAGTGCCTAAAATACCACAAAGAGTCTTATTTTCATTTTACCTTTAGCTTTTGATTATCTCGTCAGCATGATCAATGCCATGTGACATGATATACTGCGGAGTGTTGTCTGCCGAATAAATCAAGGTTTGTATCCTTGTTATTTAACGGATGTTAATGCAAAGCAGGGAAGCAGAAGAACGTTAATGTAGTGCTTTTATGGTCAACCATATTAGTTATTTGCTTAGCTCACACAGTTCAATATGATGCTTTTAGATCTGTGTTAAGGTATTCCAACTCGCATTAGTCTGCTTAGCGGCATTGTGAGAAATTGAAACTGGAATCGCTCTCGCTTGCTGCACACCTATAATCTAGATATATTTTTGCAGTTAAAAGTGCGTTCGATTAGTAAATTTAACAAGCAAATGTACACTGGCAAACTAAGTGAAAAGCAAAACATATATGTAGGGTTTCATATGTCAGTGTGTGAATGCTTTTAGTGGCCCAAGCCCAAGCCCCGCAATGAATTCCTCCCGGTATGTATTAATGCACTGACAAATAACACGTTAAAGGCTATATAGACATATCTCAGCAATCATATCGCTTTCACGCCACACTCAGAGTATGGGGCACAAAAAGTGGCCATTGTGCATAGAGTGGTCGGCTTTTAATGTAATCACACAACTATGGAAAGTGAGGCAACCCCGGCGCGCTTATGGGGCGGCGGCGCCCCAAACCTCGGCTACAATAGCCAGGCCTCGTGTTGCCTTTGTTATAACTGACATACCCCGTCCCCACTGTGCGATAAGATCGGCCTACTATTGGGCTATGATCAGGTTACAATTAGGCTATGATAAGCCCCAGCGGAGGCTGTGATTAGGCTGGCTTTTGATTGGGAATGGGCTTCAATTTATCATTTTATAGTGAGACCAAATAGATGCATTGTATCTGCAAAGGGCTTATCTGTAGTGGTTATTATAGCCTCTGTATGGCCTCATAGTGACTCACTTTTACAACGGAAAACATAATACGTCATTGTTAATAAATCAATGTTTAGATCTGAGATGAATTTTAAAACAGGTGTTTCAGCAATGACAGATTCATCCCGCAATCAGACCGTGATTCCACATTAGTTTATATGAAAAGATATGAAAAATTATGACAATGTGAGCTTAGCATGAAGCCTATATTCCATTAGGCGATTTTGACCATATGGAATCCTTGCAATTTCTAAATTTTTATAAAAAATAAAAAAGGAACCCTTGCATGCTACATATCATCTGAAAGGGAATATAAAACCCTTTCCCACTATATATAACATGCCTATATCTAATCACTATTGCCACTGGCAAAAGGAACTCTTGTTTGCTATATATCATTTGAAAGGGAATATGGAATCCTAAAAGAACTCTTGTATGTTATATGTCATATGAAAGGGAATATAAAATCCTTTCCAACAATATAATATAACATGCCTATATCGAATCATTATTGCCACTTGCAATATCTGAAATCGTGAGATAAAATCGGGTAGTGGAATACAGCCTCAAGTTAACCGATGTGTACACCCTCTATACCCCTACCTACAAATCATCTCTGGCCCTTGACATGGCGGCACTTCGCCTCTATACAGCCCCCCACACAAATTGCGGTGAATAATGCACCTGAGTATTAGCTATATCACACCCCTGGTGCCTACCCCTAGGCCTCTCCTGATTAATTGATGCTGTCCCGGAGCACGACTGCTTTGTTCGCCAGTTGATCTAATTGAAAACGAAACACCGACATGATAATACAATGAATAATACTGTATGATAATGCCTCTGGGTCAATGTACGTGCTGTGAGGTTATTCTGTTGCCGATATAAGTGTCACTTTTGGGATGGGGCGTTGAGATAATAAACACCTTTTTATTGTGAATATCTCGCATGGCAGTAGTAGGTTTCATCCACTTGCGGCATAGAGGTGTTGAACAGATCAGTTGTAATGAATTAGAAATCCCTCATAATTGGCAAGTATTATGCTTTCAACTGGTTTACGAAGTATTCTATAAACAATTTATTGCCTGGCTTACTTGGTAAATTACTCATGAATCCATATAACTAAACACAATGTGCACTGTGATTAGGTAGATGACCTTTCCATTCAGTGGTTACACACGTTTTCCCATGTATAGAAGCGGATTTAACTTAATATTTTATTCTGGTTGTTTAGTTAGCCAATAATATCCGGAAGAAAAGATGGCAATCATTTCCAACTATAGGCATAAATAATCTTAGTGGGTAATTTTCCTAGCCATTTTTGTCCTAGCCTCTGTCGATTGAAAATAACATTCTCGAGGTCTCTTGAACTCACCCACCCAACTTCCGGTGGTGGATTTAATTTGCTGTGGTTTTAATTTGCTGTGGTTCCTTAATGCATATAAAAACAAGACTCCCGAAGTGCCTATACCTGAGGCAGCAGGTCCCTCACCCCTGCATCCATGCAACAACCCACACCCTGCACCCTGCATGCCCTCAGGCCCTCAGGCCCTCAGGCCCTCAGGCCCTCAGGCCCTCAGGCCCTTTGCACTCAGGCTCCGACCCCCTTATGACACACTATGGCCCCCTCGGACTTCGGGAGGCGCCTTCCTAAACCTGACTCATCCGACATCAATGATTCAGGTCTTCTGACCTGGTGTTTTATCTTTAGACTAATAAGGTGGGAGTACAAGAATTCCCGTGGAGGTGTTCGTGAATTAGTTCTCTCTATTCGGATTTATTTTGTAAATATGCAGTTCAAAACACCTTTATATCTGTCAAATAATCCTAAGACTTTTCAAACGTCGTAACTTTCGCAACCTTTCTTTTCATTTCAGGGTGCATGTGAGAACATAAACCTTTAGCTTTTGAGATCTGATAAGGAAATATTTCAAACAACAAACAGTATTTTGCTAAACATGATATTACACCTATACAGGCGAAGTAGCCATAATCCTGTTAAAGAACCCGGAATAAGATCACAAGTAATCTTTTCACAGTTGCTCCGGATGTGATTGTAATTAACAGGAAAAGAGTGACCACACCTTGCTATAACAATTTCCGATCACGTATTTAGGTTACATTGTACAAGGCACTAATCTGTGGGCGGTCAGAGGTCCAAACCCACCTCAAACTCTGCTCAAATCTAGCAGGGATACCGTCTTCAATTTGAGCTGTTTAACATATTCTGCTTATTATATTCTTCTACGTGTTGGTGTTACCTTGGCAAAATAGTAAAACACTGAAAAGTGCAAGGATTTTCACCCGGGCGTTAATACTTCTACTATGATTTCATTGCAATGCAGTTGAGAGGCCCGTCGCTTTGATAATGGCAGGCTACAGACTATTCATCGTCATAATATTATATGCATAGTGTCAGCCAGGAACCAGTTACTGGTATTTTGTAAATGATATTAAACATATTTTTGGTTTTCCAAGGTCCAGAAAAGTTCTATCCACTTCACCATAATATAGCCTGAAAGTGAGAATTGCATGCTAGAATAATAAAGCACAGGTGGTCAAGGTAAAAGTCCCTACTCAACCCATGGCAATAGCAGACCTGTTCCTGTTCAAAGAGAGCAGCTCGGGAGCTGCGCATTTGTCACTCAGCTCACTCCTCCAGGGTCCTCTATAGTGGGTCTCTGTCCCCACCACACAAAGCCCTGTAAACGTGACCGCCTCCTGCATGAAAGGGCTCCTCCTGGGCCTCTGTTTCCGCCAACAGGCCCTGCCGCTCCTCAAGCCTTCCAGCCACCAGCCTGCTGGTCTGCAGGTCTGGAGGGACAGTATCCTCCTGTGGGTAGAACATGTGGGGAGGACTAGGGGACTAGGTGCGTGCGTATCTTGGCACTACTTCTCTGCATATTAGCCTATTCATAACTTGTATTTAGGCCCTAGTACAATTGTGGATATCGGTGCACAAGAGGGCGATTCCAAGCCCTCGTTTCCAGCCAGGACTATACTTCTGTATCTAGGGTAGCTTTAAATTAAATACAAGATCAAAACTGTCAACAGTTTTTAAAGGAAATGAATCAGAACTGTATTGCCTAAATGCAAAAAAAAGGTATATCTAGATCGTTATTTGCAGAAATATATTCTAGTGGCGTAGGCACTTCTGGTACCTACTTGTAAATTAAATTATAATGTATTGCCAAAATCTATGTAGATTGAATCAATCAGTGCAAGACTAGTCAGCAATATTATACATAATATCATATGAATCATATCATATTTTTATCAGAAACTATTGACATTATACCCCGGGAGACAACCCTTCCTCCCACCCCCCACCCCACACACACACACGTCTGACCTTTCGACCTTCTAGCCTACGTCTGGCCTGTAGCATCAAACACCCGCCCCACCAAAGCCCCGACCCAATATTGGCCGAGCCTACTTGACTCTAACAATCATCATTGCCCCTTTAGCCCCGGTTAGTCCGCCCAATCAGCACGGCGGTCACACCTGGCGCTGGGCGAGCAGCTCCCTACTTTACACACTTTACCCCTTCTGAGCAGCTCAGAGCTGCTCGGAGCTGCTCAGTGCGGCTCGGGACTGCTCGGTTCGTGTCGGGTTACTCCTCTCGGGGGTTTTCATTCTGTCCTCAAACCACTGACCAATATCATCAGGTCTATTTTGGAGGGACCTCAAACCTATTTGGGCAGAAGGGCGTGACCCTTGGGTACATTTTGCGCTGGTCTGGTTTAAAGGGGGTGGTTTTTCGACGGGAATATATCTATTCAAAATCTGATTTCTTTTCTTTACATAATGTTTGATAATAACATGCCTATTCTCAATCCGATCTGTTTTAATTAAGAACTGTTTGGGAATAACCATGTATTAGTTATTTTTTATGTTCATACATAATAACATATATTAATGATTGACAAGATATTTGAGAAAAACACATCAACAAAATTAATAATGGGTTCTGTAAAATGGTATCTAAGTAGTATATAGAAATGTCACTAATGGGACTGACACATAGCATATGTATATCCCAATCCTCTTGTGTAATATCTGAATTAGCTACAGGAAATAAAACAGGGTATAGTTTGCCTTCATACAGTTCACAGCCTGCTGAAAACATGCAGGTGCAATAGGCTTTCTCCTATACCATTGCCTCCCCCTACCACCTACCCACCCACCCACCCTCCTCTTCCCCCTCTGTACCTTTGACAGAGTCTGGCCTGCCTGTTTTCTGGTACCCCGACCACCCTACCAGCCATAAGTGATGGCTTGGACGACCACAATATCCGCCGCAAATCACCGGTGTGCCTGTGTGATATGACAGGCTATAATACAGCCTGACACGCCTATATTTAGCAGCGTGAGACCTCGCACCTAGCGCCGCTCTAATACCTAATAAGCCGAGGCAATTAAAAGTCATTCCATCACCATTGGCGGGCCTTTGACCCTGGGGGAGGGGTGTGAGTGGTGACAGGGGGGAGGGTTTATTCTCGTCATGAATCAGGCGGGCCCCTGTCATTAATGCCATGTGTCCCTGATGAGGTGGTGCATAAGGTTAAACAGGCGCTATCCACTGACAGCATGGAAAGCGTATGGCGGCCGCAGCCAATAGGGCATTTGTAACAACGGCAATGAGGCACTTGTGGCAGCCACAGTGCGGCACTAGAAGTAAGGGTAATAGACTGTTTGGATTCAGGGAAATGAGAGGATGAAGTTGTCTGATGGGATTTGAAAGCAAAAATGTTAATCAGTATTGTATCTGGGGGGTACCGGTGTGGGAAAAGTATAATAATAACCAATGTAAGCCATGGACATGTTGATGGTTAAACACCTCATTGAAGCACTATTTGAGAAAAAGGCACTTGACTTCCTGGAGAAAGGGAAGTTAGGTTACCTGTGGAAAAGGCAGTAGGCTACCTGCAAAACATGTAAAATGTAAAGAAGACCACTTATAATGGAAGATAAGATAATACACATCTAGGGCAATATTGAGCTTGTAAAATGCTAGAAGAGGGTTTATTCTCGTCATGAATTAGCCGCGGCCCTGTCATTATTGCCATGTGTCCCTGATGAGGTGGTGCATAAGGTTAAACTGGCGCTATCCACTGACAGCATGGAAAGCGTATGGTGGGCATGGGCAATAGGGCATTTGTAACAACGCCAATGAGGCACTTGTGGCAGCCGCAGTGTGGCACTAGCAGTATAAGTAATAGACTGTTTGGATTCAGGCAAATTAGAGGATAAATGTTAATCAGTATTTTATCTGCAAGGTACTGGTGTTAGAAATGGGTAATACTAAACCATGTAAGCCATGTTAGTGTCGACGGTTAAAAAACAAACAGTGAGGCAATGGTTGCGAAATGGGCAGTTGACTACCGGGTAAAAAGCCAGTAGGCTACCTGCAAAACATGTAAAATGTACAGAAGATCACTTATAAGAAAAGATAATACACATAGGACAGTACATTTAGTGTGCAAAATGGTAGAAGAAGGTTTATTCTTGTCATGAATCAGGCGCGGCCCTGTCATTAAGGCCATGTGTCCCTGATGAGGTGGTGCATAAGGTTAAACAGGCGCTATCCACTGACAGCATGGAAAGCGGATGGCGGCTGCGGGCAATAGGGCATTTCTAACAACGGCAATGAGGCACTTGTGGCAGCCGCAGTGTGGCACTAGCAGTATAAGTAATAGACTGTTTGGATTCAGGCAAATTAGAGGATAAATGTTAATCAGTATTTTATCTGCGAGGTACTGGTGTTAGAAATGGGTAATACTAAACCATGTAAGCCATGTTAGTGTTGACAGTTAAAAAAAACAGTGAGGCAATGGTTGCGAAATGGGCAGTTGACTACCGGGTAAAAAGCCAGTAGGCTACCTGCAAAACATGTAAAATGTACAGAAGAACACTTATAAGGAAAGATAATACACATAGGACAGTACATTTAGTGTGCAAAATGGTAGAAGAAGGTTTATTCTTGTCATGAATCAGGCGCGGCCCTGTCATTAAGGCCATGTGTCCCTGATGAGGTGGTGCATAAGGTTAAACAGGCGCTATCCACTGACAGCATGGAAAGCGTATGGCGGCCGCAGGCAATAGGGCATATGTAACAACGGCAATGAGGCACTTGTGGTGGCCACAGTATGGTAGTAGCAGTAAGAGTAATAGATTGTTTGGATTAAGGTAAATGGGAGGATGAAGGCATGTGAAGGGATTTTGAAGCAAAATGTTAATCAGTATTGTATCTGAGAGGTACGGTTATGAGAAATGAGTAGCACCAACCCATGTAAGCCATGGATATGGTGAACTGCCAAGTGAAGCACTAACTGCAAAAAATGGCAGTAGGCTACCTGCAAAGCGTAAAATGTACAGAAGATAACTAATAAGGAAAGATGATACAAAAAGGGTAGTATATGTATCAATCTCGTATAATGGTAAAGAAGGGTTTATCCTCATAATGAGGCACTATCCACCGACAGCATGGAAATAGAGCATTTGTAAAGACGGCAATGAGACACTGGTGGTAGGAGTAATAGACTGTTTGGATTCAGGGAAATGAGAGGGTGAAGGCGTCTGAGAGGAATTAAATACAATAATATTGTTTATCAATATTGTCTAGCGAGGTACTGGTGTGAGAGACGAGTATTACAAACCCATGCAAAATGCCTCTTTGAAGCGCTAAGTGCGAAAATGCCAGTTGACTTCTTGTGAAAGGAGCAGTAAACTACGCGCGGAAATGGAAGAAGGCTATTTGCAAAGAAAGTTAAAATGTGCAAAATATCATTTGTAGGGAAATAAAATGCACAAAGAGCAGAGATAAGCTTGTAGAATTGAAAACTACTTTAATCCAGAGGGACAATAGGGTGGCGTAAGAAAGACAGAATAACACGTGTGAAAAGCAGTTGAAGGAAAGACAATATGGCAAGTGGATGGAAATGCAATGAGCACTATTATGCATTGCTTTGACCGCATCAGGCTGCCTCGATATAAGGTTTCTACTTTCTAAAACATCTATTTTCTAAAACTAAGATAAACCATAATATCAACACACAAAAATAGCCTCTATAGTCTGTAATAGTATCATACTGTTTTTCAAAATATGTAGTACATATTTAGAAGATCGTGTATTGCATGAAGACATTAGTAAGCACGTTTCTAGACAATTACAAAGAAAAGTTTATGTTTTTCACAACAAAAAAGTGACGCATACTTCAAATTAATAAAAAAATAAATAAATAAATAAATATATAATGTTCTTTAATTGTTGCCTTTAGTCTCTTACGGATGTTACGTATTGATGTCAGTGAAATAACTCCTGAAATAAGAGATGCTGATAATCGTTTGGTGTCAGTAAGTGCTGATTCAAAACATTCCAACTCGGTAATTTGGCAAAAAATCACTGCAAAAATCCTTAGATGTCTATTCCAAAATAATCTAACTGTGCTACAAACATCAAAACAAGTGGCAGGTGTAGGAGTAGTTTCTCGTTGCACATTTCGTTTCCATTGTTAAAATCCTCTTCGTTTTTTAAACCTTGTTCATTATATTAAGCGCAGATCGGGTTATGTCTGGACTGCGATACCTTATCTCCCTAAAGGAAAATGTCTATTTGACACATTGCTTGACTGCCAGAACTGATGACAAAGTCACATGCCCTCCCTCCTCCCTAACTGTCTGGCGGCCTGTCTAGCCTTTCTTTTCAATTTCAGTTCTCTGTAATTCAATGCTCATTTAGAGCGCGGTCTCGGGAAAAGAAATCGTCCCCATGATAGTATTATGTATGCTGGAGGCATCTAACATTCAAACTCAGTTTCAACTAAATGTTTGTAGCCGAAATTACCTGCGACAGCTCAGTAAAAATGGGGATTTTGATTGCAAATATAAATCATCAGTTTTGGTTGCAGCAACAGCCAAACAGACTTTCGTGAAGGCAAACATTTAACTATATTTACAGATTATTATAATCCCCTAAGTCGCAGGATAGTATTTATGTAGCATACTACCTCATACTGCTTATGCAGTGGTGTATTGATTAAAACATATAACCTATGCTGTTGAAAATAGCATGTAGTTTCAATGGTAAAAACCCCAAGGTTATCGTTTCATATTATCTCTCCCTTCAGAATACCTTAGGCTGGCGGGTATGGAGAGAATTACATCTAGTTTTTCTAGTTGAGGTTCTCCTAGTATGGCAGTGCATTTCAGCCAAGGCCACACATATCAGATTATATTTCTGGAGCATTGTCCTTGCTAGTAAACCATGGTATATAACATGTACTCTTTACAAGAAATAAGGAAGAATTAAAACTTCAGTCTTTTTCAGTTTCATTTTATCAATCATAGATATAATATCAAGTACATAGAAAGTATGGGTATTTAATTTGTGTCTGTCTCTATCAATAGTTTGGTCCGGGTTTTATAACAGGCAAATACTTGTCTCCATCACCTATTATGAGCCATCCGTTGGCTGACCCCTGAAACAGAAATGATCGGCAGAAAGGGTATTGGTTTCTGCTAATACATTTTATCATCATTACCATTATCTCTTGAATTACATATCAATAGCGATTTCCCTAAAGAACCTGTACACTTTTTGCATTTTGGATCACAAACTTATGATAGTTCAGTAAACAGTGATATAAGAGGTATATCCATCTGTTTCTGGTAAAAACCACTCAACCTCTCCTCTCCTCTGATAAAGTGCTGTCATATTCAAGTACTGCAGGCGCTCAGGCCAGGCCACCGGAGAGTGTGCAGACAGAGAAAAAGAAACTGGCCAGTTATTTATTCAGTTCTCGTTCTTGTCTCTATAACTAATTGTGGGCAATCCTTTAGCTCACCTCTTCAACAGAAATGATCTACAGAAACACATTATTTTCTGGTATCACATTGTATCATTACTTCTTGAAATACATATTTATAACAATTTCCCAATAGGAGCTAAACAATATGCATTCCCAAAGTGGATCACAAACTTATGATAGTTCAGTAAACAGTGATATAAGAGGTATATCCATCTGTATCCGGTAGAAAACCACTCAACCTCGCCTCTCCTCTGATAAAGCGCTGTCATATTCAAGTACTGCAGGCGCTCAGGGCCAGGCCACCAGAGAGTGTGCAGGCAGAGAAAAAGAAACTGGCCAGTTATTTATTCAGTGCTCATTCCTCTCTGTTCCGCGCGCCATGATGAAGCATTTGTGCCTGGACAAGATCAATATGCTCCCATGAAAGCAAACGGAATTCGCACGGATAACGAAGCATACCGTGTGTAAGACAGTGTGCTTTCTACCGGGCCCTGCCTACAAATACCGGCCCCTGCACTGGAGGGATCGACCGGCCTGAAATGGCCCAATTTGGGGGGCTTTGTTCACAGTGAGTGCCGCTATAAGACTGGGTAACGGGAGAAGGATGGGCTAGAGGAGCAATGGGGCGCCAATTGTCAAAAGAGTAATATTTGTATTAAGGTGGAATTAATCAGTTATTTAGTTGCATTAGAGAGTTGGTTATATCGTATTCAATTTACCGACTCTGCTTATCCTTCATAGTTATCCCATAGCTATCCTTAAATGGGGAAGATGAATCTGTGTCTGACGACCTTTCCTCACCAAACCTGCCAAATTATATCTCAGTTTGAATCTCCTAGCCTAAGCGATGACACTTACCTTTACCTACGTCATAGAACTGTATGTTCTACAGTTTTATGCCTATTTACAGGAGGGCTAGCTAGAGATAAGGGATCTTTAAACTCCAGAACCTTTCCTTCATGTTGGCAACATGATAAGCAATGTTACTTCAATAGTTAAGTTGTGAACCTTCATCCCCCGCCCCTGCCCTCATTCCCCCCCCCCCCTAAAATTCAACAATGTTCCCTATGAAAACCAATGGTATAAGGATTTTCTTTTATTGAAATACCAATATAGTGGATTAACACTCGGCACCCCATACCCAAGGGGCCCCCACCGGCCGTGTAATCCGTGTAAGATTTATTTGAGGCGTCTGCCTGCAGATTATTCAGCCGGCGGCCATTTAATCATGATATTGCATGCTCTAATCCAGATGATGTAGCAAAAACCTTCCTTCCCAACACAACCTATTCTGATTTAAATGTTATTTAGAATATAAAAGGTGCGCCATTACCAGATATCAAAGTGTTCAGTTTGTTGGCGGCGTGTTGGGTTGGATTGAGGCGTTAACGTGTGCACTCATACCGTTTAGTGCTAACACCTCCACACAACCCCAGGCCTCTAATAAAGATTACCTTTTTCTGTCTAATAATCGCTGCTTCTGTTGAGGAGCATTTCTAAGGGATTCTTCCCCCCTTAACACAGAAAAATCTCATCCCAGGAGTGAGAGGATGAATATTGGAAAATTACAACTGTCCGTGTGAGATTAGATAAAACGTGCAAGCTTGCAAGTACTGCTGAGATGAAAATGATTGTCACTATACGGCTCTCTAGCATTAGAAGGGAATTCTCAACCGGCATTAGGAGATTGTAGTCGTGTATTGTTCGAGTATTATACTTGTCTCTTTTGTAAGAAAAATCATCATGTTATAAGTCATGAAAGTAAAGATATATAGATTAAACAAGGTCTTAACATTGAAGGATCGTACTGCGTAATGATTAATACCTTTCTCAAAACTTTATCCTGAAGTATTCCCCTCCTTTGAGGCTAAAGTTAGTTCATAAATATTTTTCTTTGTGTGATGAGCATTAACATACTATTGATCTTAGCTTATAATCATAACTCTATAGCAGGCTTATGTATTATCCAGCTTGTTTGAAAGCTTATTGATTCTCTCTGACCCTTTTTAGGTGTGTTTTAAAGGTGTGAAAGACGGAGTATAAATCACTAGTCGGACCAACAATAGTCTACAATCTATCAACTATGGCCAGCATTACTAAAACATACTCCTGTGTATCTCAGACTATACAAACAGTTTTCGTTTAGTTTTCCATCAGTTGGTGGACAATGAGTAACGGTTTTAGGCTTGATGGCGGGGCACCACCTTTGTACACATAATGCAAGATGAAGGTTGGTAGTTTGGGAAGAATTCAAGAAAGCGCCCTCAAAAAATAAATGAGATGCTTCCTTTGACAGGCATTCATCTTATAGAAGATGCACCTCTTCAGAGTGTCCTGTTTTGAATAGGAAATATCTTACAGCTCCTTATGTTTTAAAGAGCCTGGGTGGGAGACAGAGGAATTACTTTGTCAACTTTTTAGATTAAAGAATCACTATTACAGCTTCCCCTTTAAGTTATAATAGATGTATGTAGTGATATTCAGATATATACAATTGAATTACTTTGAGACACATCCTCTCTATTCTATACACATTTTTACTGTCTAGCAGACAAAATCCATAGCTGTTTGAATACAAACAAATAGAATTATCCGATGTCTATGTGTTATCTGCGAATACAATTTACTTTGTATCACTGTGCAAATTAATGGAATCTTCTTTCCAAGGACAATTTACATTGTATTAATCCATTACAAAATGTATAGTGCAAATACGCAGAGTTATAAAACAAGGATGGGAAGCTAAAGTAAGTAAAAGCTAAGTAGTCAAAGTTAAAGAAAGACTTTTTTTCTCTCTCTCTCGTTGGTACATGTTCTTCCAGTCAATGTGACTGAATAAAGAAAATACCTATCTACTATTGAATAACAAACACAGACTCTTCTATCAATATAACATAATATGAATTTGATGCGACGACTACTGAGCAGGCATTCTTTTCTCTATTGAGTCTTTTCCCCAAGCCCTGGTAGCTCTTCACAGAATATTTCTACATTGTAAAACTAGGAGGACCAAATAGCCATGCAATAAAAGCTCATGCACTTTTCTAATGTCTATTTTATATTATACATCTTGATACACCGACTGTAAACTGAGCAGGCATTCCTCTTTCTAGTGCATCTTTCCCCTCAGCCCTGGTAGCTCTACACATAATATCCTTACGTTGTAAAGCCACAAGAACCAAATAGCCAGTCAAAGCTCATGCACTGACTAAGCCCTATTCCCCTGCCACCCCGTTGCCGGCATTCATCATCATAAGCCCGCCTCCCCCCCCCCCCCCCCCCGTTCCGTCCTCCAGGTGCTGGGGACAGGTGACAGATATGGCGTCTGGGGGGCCCGCCCCCGGCCCCCCACAGCGTCTTCCGGTCACCACGTGACGTGCACGGGGTCCCCCGTCTGTCTGTCACGGGCGGCAGACGTCAGTGGCGCCACCTGGGAGAGGGTTCTGGAGGTAAGGGCAAATAGAGCCTTTGTAAGTGTCAAATAGTCAAAGGGCTTGATTGAATGGGGGCATAGGTGGTATGTGGTTCTACAGTTAGTGATTCAATGATAACGTCAGTCAGCAAGTCAGAAGTCAATTAATCAGATTCCCAGTGTATCACTAAGCCTATATATATATATATATATATAAATATATATATATATATATATATATATATATATATATATGTCAGTACATATGGCTGAACAAATCAAACCCTTATCCCAGAAGAAATACTGATGTCATGTCAGATTGACCTAGAATATAATTTTGTGTATGACTAGAGTGAATACCAGACATGGTATAATACTGTCGAGTATTACTTAGGGTATTGTATATACACAATATTATAGTTATGGGACCTAATCATGATGAATACTTCTAAATAGCTTCCAAGAGAATGATACCATAATTATATGTACCCTGTACCAGAACTTAAGTTACATTTCTTATCTGTGAATCCACCATTTGTAACATCCAGTCTTAGGTTGGCGCAACCTATTGCACGACTTCCCCGCAAGAGGGCGTGGTGCGGCAAACGATCTATTACGCCACCACCATCAGTAGATCTATGTGGGTGCACCTTTTACCTGGTAGTGCGGAATCAGAGAGGTGTGATGGCGCCCAGCGGAAGCGAGCAGCTCGGAGCAGCTCGCCGGGCTCTTTTTGAGCAGCTCACCCAGCATGTAGGTGGTAATATCCCCCTTCACGGCCGAGGTGTGAGCGGCTGGTATGAGGAATCAGGGCGTCATTACTCGGTCTTTTTACCCACAGGACCCCGGCGACATCGCATGATGTTCGCGGCCAGTAATACACACCAAAGACCGGCGCACGTGAGGGGTGGGCGCTGTCAGTGTTAGGAGAGAGGAGGGTTGTGTCCAAATGCCGCGGCTGTTCTCTGCATAAAGGCGTGTTTTATTGCATACTTTCTTTCTGAGAATGGTATTACATTAGGCGGAGGCGGCCTGAGAGTCGCTAGGCCTGCGAGAGCGCGGCTAAGGCGGTGCGCCTATGAATACCAAATGCCTACTTGAGGTTCCAACGGCTGGCTGCAATATTTAATATTTCCTTTACAGCTCCATAAGCCCCGGTGACAGCAGGGCAGAAGACCCTCTTGCTGAAAATAACAAGCAACTTAATAATTCATGATGATAAAGTGCTTCCTGGGCAGAGACAGGAGGCGGGCTGCAAATACCAATGATGTGGTTGGGGCGATGGGATTGGGGCCGTGTGGGGTGGATCGAAGTGTTGGGTGGGGTGTGAGGGGCAGGAGGGGGTACTCTCTATGAACCCAACAACATGGCCAATCTACGAGCCTAGAACTCCATGTCTATGGAAAACAAACCGTATGGGGTTATTTGCGGAACCAGAGAATGTTGTGCCACTTCCTCGTTTAAGATATATAAGTCATAGGTTGATGGGTTTTGGTACGCTGGTTACCAGCCATAGGTTATTGATGTACCGCGCCGGGAACCAATGGCAGCGAAGTTCGGTACGCTGAGAACCTATGGCTAACTTTTCTCAAAGATGTGGCGGTATAGGCCCGAACCTCTGTTTTGGGATATGGAGACCAATGGGCCCAGGCTAAAGGTTTTGGGAACAAGGCCCCCATGGGAGGGTTCACTGTGCAGGTTTGTGGGAAGTGTGTATAATTAGTATCACTGAACGGCATGTTTACTCCATAATTATAGAACCATTATTTTATAAGTGCGCATTATTGTCACCTATATCGGAAGAACTTTTGTATTGTAGAGATGTTTATAAATAATGATAAAATAACAAACCTCTCAGACCTTGATAACCCCCCCCCCCCCCACACACACACACACATACATACACACACACACACATCATCCCCGTGCCCCCCAACACACACACACACACACACACACACACACACACACACACACACACACACACATCCTCCCCGTCCCACCACAACCACCAACAACAACTACCAGCCCAATATAAACGTTCTCTTGAATTTTGGCGGTTCCCAATTCATTTAGACCACAGCGGTGAAAGTGATTGATCCTCCCACCCCTACTGGAGGTACCGGGCAGGTAGGTAGGGGGTACTGGAGTGGCCGGTCCGTTTTCAATCACTCTTTAGAAATTACAACACCACCACAAGGAGCACGGCCAGTCCTCCACGGTCTGGCCGGGAGAATCCATCAATTAGATCGACCCGAGACTGATTAGGGGCTGTGACCCGCGCCAGATTAGTCAAAATGGCCGGACGCTGGGTGGAATTGGTCTCATTGCACAAGTTTTTTTTTGAGGGATCGACTTCTACTGGATTGTGGATTTCGTTGGCTAATATTGTTTAATCTGGAAAATGTGATTTTGTTGGCTAATCTTGTTTAATCTGGAAAAAATATATTTCATTGGTATATCTAATATATTCTGTTTACCATTTACACTGGATACATTGATATTGGGAAGTTGCTATTTGTGGCTATAGGCCTATGACGTTTCATTAGTATATGGGTGGATCAAAACAAGTGGATCATTGCGCCAATGGGCGATCTTCATGAATGTATTTCACCAATGCTTGACGACAACATACAAAGATTGCAGACCACAATGAGGACCAAGTACCTTTATGGGCCTCTTGTTATCAGCCATAGGTTGATAATGTATTATTCCGAGAAAAAGTTCTACAATCAGAAAAAGTTTCCGACATGGTACATTGATAACCCATGGCAGCACAGAAAAGCCCCACCACATTATATCCATCAATCCAACAACCAAATTTCACAATGAAACATATCACATATTTGCTCGGGCTTTCCAGTAAGTTAGTCACATAGTTTCCCTATAGATCTGGAAAGCAAGAAACCACTGAAACACTTTAAACTCATCCTGCCATAGCTTACTGTGTTTCTGCTCTGGGTTTTTTAACATTTTTACAAAACTAAAAATATCAGTGAAAATATCAAATCTACAAGTAATAATATACTGTCTATATAACAGATACAGATGTAAAAATTGGCATGAGCACTCCCTGGCCAATACATGGCATGGGGGGAACCTGAGTCTAAACTTAATACTCTGAATCAAACTTAAACTCAAACAACACAAAAGTCCTAACCAAAAAGCTGTTTCTTGCTGCCCAGCCCTATAGTATAGGCGTGGCCGTATATCCC
Organism: Lepidonotus clava; assembly: GCA_936440205.1. Lineage (NCBI taxonomy): Eukaryota > Metazoa > Annelida > Polychaeta > Phyllodocida > Polynoidae > Lepidonotus > Lepidonotus clava. Next base: position 9,399,901 of record OW387142.1, on the reverse strand, counting down.
CCCATGTATACATACGTCAGGGGTGTCCGCCTGTTGCGCCCCCTGGTGTCAGACGCTGGGCGTTTAGTGGGGCCTTCTAACGGGGTCCTGACCCCTAGAACAGGTCCCGACCCCCCTGGGTCCTCGGTGGACCTGTTCTAATGCCGTTTTCCCGACTCGGGCCGCTGGGACCGGGGGGTGAGGGGGGTAAGGGGGGTAAGGCCAGCGCCCACCGCCGACCTTTCGGCAGTCTCACACCCTCTGCCTGTATGAGGCGCCAAATGCCAACTAAAAAATATTTTGAGGAATAGCTTTTCTTTAAATGTTTAATTTTCTAAATCCATTTTTGTAGGTTCCTCCTTTTTGATAGCTAGCATTTAGGTTCGTAAACACCTTCTATTAGACCCTACACCATTTAAATTCATATGAAGGTGTCCAAACTATGTATTTTATATTCTGAACTTCGTTCAAAAACTGTGTCTAACATCTATAATAAACGTGTTGCACCTAGGTCGCAATTAGTGAAAAAACAGATATGATCAAATATTCATTGACTGCAATAATCAACAGAGGTAGGCAACTTGATGCTGCAGGTGGCAATTATCTATAAGCTAGAATTGATCTTTTAATGAAGTGAACAACTTGTAACCAAATTGTGTAAAATCAATATCAGCTCACACTCCGCACCCCATCAGGCCGCTTTCCGCCCCATACCATTGTGACGGTCATTTCCCAGCAGCGCCCTCTAATCTCCCCCCACAGTCTGTGTAGTGTCGATCTCCACCCACATTCTCTGCCGTGTGAAGGGCCCTGTTAACTGCTATATAGAGCTGGATATTGTAAAACGGCTATATAGAGCTGGCTATGATACCAACCTACATGTAGTTATTTTTGGATGTGGGTTTTCGCGATTTTGAATCAACTGACTAATACAACTGCTGTGGACATAACTGTTTGTCAACCTCTTTGTAACTTCACCAGGGCAAATTATGTGGAAACATGTAAATGGGAAATACCTATAAGAATAAGTTCACAGTACTTATAATAGTTAATGACGGGTATAGAACTAGGTAACCTTGTACCATCCACAAACCCCCATTTATATATACTACTCACGTTTGTTAAACATTTAGTATTGGACCATAACACGTGGTGCACACCAAAATAGATCTACTTTTTTTATGGCAAATGACAGTTAAACAGATGTTGTAAACTCACGAAATGTAATTTTATTTGCTGTTTACTGATTTGGGAAAATTTAGATCAACAGGTGGTAAATATGGCAAAGTATTTCCCAATGGTATTCCCCGCCAAATTCTCTCCTATGGTGATTCTTAGCGCTAATCTTTCTGCAATGCTCAATTAATTCTACATTGTGCATGTAAATGTGTGATTTATTTGACAAATCTGCTTTCAACGATAACTCCCCAACTTGATTCATTTTCTCTATCATCATATATATTGAAACAGTTGACGACAATACATTCATTTCACATTCTGCAACATGACTAGAACGGTTTTACTTGCGCGGTCCTATGTAAAGTTCGTTTAATGTATTGTTTTGAACGTTGTAAAAATGACTTGAGCATAATACTTATGTGTGTTTTCTTGTCTTTTCAGGTATGTACCATAACACATCTAATCGGTGATAAGTACACGAGTAAACAAGTAAGCCAACCTGTATAAGACTGTATAGCCTGACAATGTGTTTCCAATTCTGATAATGTAAGGCATGGACAGATTTACCAAAATACCGATCAAAATTTCGAGGCATAAACACGGCCAATTACCTTGGTGTACATATAATATAATACCATGCTTGATAAGTAATGCAACAACAGTTATATTTACTATTTCGGGCCATAATGACTATGTTCGGCCATAGGCAAATGTTGTGTTATTCCCGTTCTCAGTGTTTTTCGATAGTAGCTTTCAGACCTGAATAGCATACATGGAACACAATGACAGCTTGGTGACTCGACACTTTATCGGTCATAGATTGTACTCTGATCATTTTTTATGAATGCGTTGGGTTTTAGGCTAAACGTAGTCGCTCATATATACAAGCCTTATGTTTAAAGATCCTCGTTTGCCCCCTACATTCATTCTTTAGATAGTGATCAGGATGATATTTGCATAAATGGACTAGCCAAAATAAACATTGAAAAATATTATGAGTAGTTACAGTAGTGTTATGTTGCACCACATTTTAATCAAAGAACATGTACAAATATACTAAGATTTTCCAGACATGAGTTAGGCCTGTAGAGTTGATTGTGAAGTGATAATTTCTACATCATGTAGTTTATAACTCTTTTCCCAAGGTATAGTTTTCCTTACTTGAGGACTGTGATAAATACTAGATAAGATGCTTCATAATTTGATTTGGCTTTTTATGATGTGTTGATAGACCATTATCCAATCCATTCAGAATAGGCGCTACATGAATGAGAATACATGTTGAATGGAGCTCAAAAACTTTACTTATGGTAGATATTAGAAAGCATAATGATATGTACTTGACCTACATTCCTGCCCAATATTTACCAGTAGAAATAACATCTTACTATACAGCCTTTACTCAGTTACACCCCCAGGCAGGTGTATCCATAGATATGAGTTCGTTTACATCAAATACCTCAACACATGGCTCAGTCCTGGATCAACACAGTGAAAACCTAACATCCTAAGGGTGCCTGAGCCTAAATTGAATGGGATTAGAAGGGCCCAGCGTTCTGAACGGACATCGAATCAATCAAATGCCGTGTTCAGTGGATTTTTTTCTCCCTTCACCGGCCTGTCTGATAAGAACTGAAAGTTCAACTAAATATCTCTGATTTATTCATTTTTCGCGTTGATGCATTAGCAAAGCTGCCTTTCCGACAGCCCCCCGCTCGGGTTTTTCGTGCTAACTAGAGTCTGCTGACAGTCTGATTGAATGGGGGGTTTTCCTAAGTCTGGTTTCCATTTGGTGATTTCAATTTGGGACGGATGGTGATCATGGCAGGCATTGTTTTAAAAGGTTTTTTTCTTGCACTATGGTTTGCAATATTGCTTAAGTGTTCGATCTGCTGAGATATATCAGCAATCCAAAATATCAAATTTTATAGAATTTCATTAAATTTCAAGTGATCATGATAATATAAATAGCTCTAAATTTTATCATTTCTTAATTTTAATTTTTAGACTGTAAAACATGAGCATTCACGTTGAAATTCAAATACACTTTTACAAATTAGCGACAAATAAGGAATTGCTTTGGCGAATTGCATTGTAGTTATGATTGGAAAAATTGTTTGTGATAAATAATCTTATGATATCCAGAGACGTTTTAGTATAACTTTTCCCTATTATGTTTACGGTTTTAATAGATATATTACTAAAGTACCCTTACAATCATGTCATACAGTTGGTTATGCTATTGTTATAACACACTGCCTCCACAAATTCCCTTTCTCTCCTTATTCCAAACACCCCCAGTAGCCACAGAGGAATTGATGTTTAATGCTTTCGACACTTCCGCTCCAGTGGAAATGGGCTTTTGCGCGAATGATTCGAGTGGAGATCACAGAATTTCAATTTTTCGTTGCCTGAACTGCCATTGTAGCACACTCCACAGTCTCAATGCTGGGATTCCGAGCACTGAAAACCCCCCACTCCATAAACCTGGCTGCTGCTTGAAGGGAGGCCACCTGTAAAAACTGCCCACAGCTGATTAGGCCTCTCACAAGGAATATCAGACGCTCCACTCAGTGGCAGATGACGGTTAACATGAAGGTACAATGTCTGCAATGTGAAACGCTGTTTAAGGGGTGGAACAGTTGTTTCGCTGATAGTACTGTTTGACGGTTTTCTACACTTGTATTTCACACACGGGTAATCTGATTCAATGAGACTAGACAACATTAACAGTAGGAAAATAACAGGATGGGCTTATATATATATATTTATATATATATAAGAAATATTCTATAAAATCTCGCCAGGTATTATTCAATATCTTAAATTTAGGATTCTTGTAAATATCAAAACACCTTTTCTTTGTTAATTAAAGAAGTAGAGTTTCTGGTTGATGTAAGAACTCATGAATACACTTGGCGGAAATGGAGGAACTTTTCTTACCAACAGTCCAAATTTTAATCTCTTCTCTCATTATTGACGTTATATTGGGTACAGACTTTGCTGAATGCCTTTGTTTGAAAAAAAAATGGCAATCGTGTTCAAAGTCGGTTATAGACTACTTTTATCAAATCAATGCAGATCAATATAACCTTGGCACAGTGCTGGTTCAGTGAATCTGACAGAACATGTCTTGATTGGAGTTCGCCATCAGAGGGAGTTGTTAATACTACAGGGTGGTGGATATAGACTGGGGATATGTGTGGGGGTTTCTTCACTAGTCAACCAGGAAGTAAGGATCAAGGCCCACGTTTTATGGTTTTGTCAATGGTTACTTAGGGAGTAATTTTTATGAAAACTTAAAATAAAGGAGTTTTATGGGCGTGCGTGGCATTGCATAGCAAGCCATCTATATTGAATATAAAGAAGAGTAGTATTTGGTTTGTCAGGCATTGCTTAGAGGACGATTTATATATGATAGGAAAGGAGAAGCCAAAAAGAAAAGGAGGGTCCTGAGACACGACATCAAATCTATACACAATGATTATCATGTAAAGAAATAATCCCTCCCTCTTGTGGCCGATCGACTAGCAAATAGTTGCATGAGTATTAAAGATTGAAAAGATCGGATCGTTTTACAAGTAACATTTCGCAATCGCTACAAATTGCAGGTTACAATCTGCTAGTATGTACGAGTCCCTGTATCACTGTACAAATCCCCTGCCGCCCTGCTATTAGTTTGTCAGGAGACCCCCATTTACAGAGTGAACGATAGGACTCACTAGTCCGTAATAATGAAGTACGTTTCCGATTCAATATGCTGCAGATCTGCCTCGTTGGCTTTGTGCAATTTCCCAGAACAAAACGAAGGAAACTACTTTTTCGCATGACAAAAGGTCTGTTTATCGTTAATGTGATAAATGGTCGGTCTTTTGCCATCATAGATTTGTGCCATTAAAGGCCGAGGGTATGGGAGTCGACAGGATGTTTGCTTGTACGACCCATAATACCCTTATTTCAATGCTACTGCAAGCCCCAGGGGTCTTGGGAGTTGTAGTATACTATCATCTTAATCCTGGCGTTTTATGTTATCTGATAAACATTTAAGTGTTATGCATGTATGACGTACGATGCCCACTTTTTTTTGCTGTAACGCATGTACTAATTTGAAATCAGGTGTCATCAATAATTGCTTGTAATTTGTGTAGTGTTGCCATTCGTGAAAGTACTGAAATCAATATTGAGAATAATAATAATTTACATAGACATATCATGCTCTAATGCCATCTGACTACCAATCACGTGCATAATACCATGCCAAATTATAAATCTGTACACACACAAAACTAAACTATTTAGAATCCCAAGAAGCGTAAAGGAGTAAATCAAATCACAAGTAGTGGGATTTCAAACCTAGAAACTCGAATCTTAGATCTTTGAATCGACTGGCTGCACCCACCGACACCTTCACGGTCCAGTGACCAGGTATGGCAGGGAATCCTCCCTAGCCCCAGCCCCACACGCCTAGTGATCAATATTATATGCCCACCTCCATTGTTCTCCGGCCATTTGTTTTGCATGTTGCTGATGAGGCCTGTTTTCCTACAGTAATTACCACTATACCGTGATGTCGGAACCCTCCACTGATCCAACAAGGGCGGAGTCGGAAGGCTGAATCTTTGATGACTAACTACATGAAAGTTTGATCTCAAACGCCGGGTGTTTCCTTATGGTTGCTGCTCATGTAACGTGCAGGCAGTCCGCGGCCAACTGGAACTACTGAGGCTACGATGCTATTCTTGGCTAGGGGTTCTGATTGCTCCTACTAAGAATTGTACCTCACTGATTCCCAGTGTGACTGTAATGTTGGTTTCTTATTTCCTGTTGGTGTTTGATATCCTAAGGGCTATCCCATTACAGAGAAGATGAAAAAGTAATATATACATGAGATGAGGAACATTTATAGGAAATCTGCCATTGGGACAAACCCACTATTTTTAGAAAATGACAAGTTTTCTTGAAGGAATTTAGTGTCAAATTATGTAGTTTTGTGACCATTTCCCTGTCTGCTAAAGAGGGAATATGTTGAGGCATGACCAAAAGCCAGTCCTTAATTGAATTAAACATTGTCGAGTGATTCAATAGACATAATCTTTATTGCCCCCAGCCCTCCAAAGTTATAGTGGTAATTTTGATAAGACATATGACTGTGTCCAAGTGACACAACGGCCGTGTATACAAGGTTGCACCTCTCATAACCTCCAGGGCATGAAGTCTCAGGGTGTAAATCAAATGTACTTGTTTTGTCAATAGGTAGGATATGGCCATGCTGTTTAAGGAAAGCTTGCACATAATGACAGAATTGATATTTTCCAATGAAATTCTTTGAACATGATGACTCCATAAAGAAGTAATAATGCTTGAGATATCTGAAGAATATTCCAAGTGTAGACAGAGTTATGAAACTTTGAAATTTGATTTATTTTAATTGTTTTATAAGGAAATCCTCAAGTTTATGACGTCACAAGGACTCTAATTGGGAATCTCCATGTTTCAATAAAAGGGAATCCCCCACTGTAAAGAATATGTAGAGAGCAAAATTTATGTGCAAGTTTTCCTTTAAATCAAACCAATAATTATTTGTTGTAGATAGCCTATGTTTCCAGAACTTGACACCTCTTACTACCAGTATAATATCATCTCCCTGAGTCACTAACTCGGCCTAGAAACCTCCAATCCCAAACAGTCGAATTTCCAAGTGTCATTGCACCCTGGTATAATGTGTCTAAAGATAGTCGTTCCTTTATTCTTCCACTCACGTCCTCCAATAGAAAACCCTCCATCGATTACCGCTTCATTCACTAATCCGGCTTAATGACTCCAAAGACATGTAGAAACGCGTCGCACACAATATCCCCTGGAGAAGTCTGAGACGCAGCATTAAGCCGCCCCGACGATGAACATTTGTCAAATGGTAAAGAACAACACACCCCGAGCAAACAATAATCCGAACAAGCCGGGGAGGAGTTAGTCCTTTCACGACCTAGATACCTCTTGCATAATAGGTCCTTACACCCACAAGAGTGCATGGCTACTAGTGGCTACTTAACATTTGCAAGGAATTATTTTATTGGCGCTATACAAATGGCATGGGGAACACCTTTGATGGTTGTTTGGGTGCTGGCTAGTTTATGATCATCCCTGCCATAAACCAGTAGGTGCAAAGCATGCTGGGATATGGGTGGGAATTCCCACCTAAAATGGTTGGTGGTTAACAGTCCTAGTTTGAGCGCCTAGCGGACTTGGACGTAACTACAGTCTAGGGAGGAGTTGGGCTGGCTGGGAGATGATGAAGTGGGGACTAGCAGGGGGAAAAAGGCTGGGAGTACTTCATCAGGGGTCTTTTGTCTAATCGAGCTGAGTCTGTTTTAATGGTTGGATCTCAGTAGGTCTGAGGCAGTAAGGTCAAGTTATCAGGGTCTGAATGTGGGATTACTGTTTGGCTGAGGGGGACTGGGGTACACGTTAGGAGAGGTATCTAGTCTAATCTATCTAGTATTGCTTCATAGTGTATCATTTATTTTCTACAAATTGTTTCATGTAATTATGAATCAATCCTTAATGCTTTCAATATCAGTGATTCAATACATCTAAGACACATATTTGTGGAGTAATCTAGTTTCATCTATACAGTATTCTTTGATGATTTATCATTAGAATTGTTTTCCATTTTCCATTGATTCATGTGATTATTTATCCTACCTCAATATTTTCAATAACATTATTCTTTTATGATGACATTGTATCATTTGTTTTCTATCAATTGAATTGTGTATCCACCCTTAATTCTTTTGATATCTGTACTCTTTAATGATTTATCATATGTTTTATATCCATTAAATCATGTAATTATGCATCCACCCTCAATGCCTTTAATATCTGTATTCCCTTTAATGATTTATCATTTGTTTTCTATCCATTAAATCATATAATTATGCATCCACCCACAATGCTTTCAATATCAGTAATTATCTGTTCTCAATGCTTTCAATATAAATCAATGTATGTGAAAGAAGCAAACGTCCTAGAAAAAACAATAATTATGATTTATGACACATGAGAGCGAAAACTCATACTGTGTTTTTTTCATGGATATGCAGTTCCATTAAAGAGCTCCAACCTGGTGTGGTTTATTCTTGTGCATATCTTCTATTAAGGGCAAGAGCCTGTAAACACATAAAGGTTTGGAATAAGAGCGGGGAGTTTAATGGGAAAATTGGACTCCCGTTTCTGTTGTACGATTGCAATAAGATAATAGATTGTGATCAAATGAAACAGTGTATGGATGTACTGAAGAGTTAAATGTGTTTGCGGAGGTGTTGATGGCATTATAACGCATTAACTTATTTCGGGAGCCGATACCCTGTTTAGATGAAGTATTTTAATACAGTGTTGATATGTCAAAGGGACTAAATTGCAGCGGTTATGAAATGTACCACCAATGACTCGACCTTATACAAATATGGATTTTGCAAGTGCTACATTTAAAGCCATCGCTTTATCGGTACCTTTTATGGTGTATGTGGTTGTATTGGGTGTTATGACATATTCATATTCAATAGTTTGAAAATATTTTGAAAAATATCTTCTCTAACCCTTATGCATAATTTATATACAGGATTGTTCTACATTTCCAATCTCACATGCAAGGAGTGATTATCTGCGTTCTTGCCTGACCCCTAAATTTAAAATATCCTGTATGACCTTGTTATAGCCCATAGTCCCCACAATACAACCTAGATTTGCCTATATTTGATGGTAGTGGTGTCAGAAGTGTCGCTGGGTATTGAGGTCAGATTGTTTCCCTTCCATTCTGCCCCCGTCCCCCACTGGAGGAAGACTGGTCAGGCGATGCGGTCATTTTGTAGCGGGCGTCAAAAAGTGTCGTTATCAATAAGGGGGAGGCGTCACTGTAGAGGCGTGTTGGGACAAAAACACAACGGTTATAGACTTTGTGCAGATGCGGACAGGTGATCATGACCACTTGGCTGTGAAATGGTCCCGAAATTTATCAATTCCAAATGATAATTATTGTTGATTACGAGTTGGAAATATTAAGTAAATGTTACATGAACATTCAATGTAAATGCCTCGGAAATGTAAATGATAAAGAGTATGATTTGATCACCAATAATTATGACGGCCAGCCCATTTTGGGAGATGTGACGTCATCACCACTTGTAACCGGGACAAAGATGTACATTCAGGGTTCAAATCTGTTAGTTATGATTGGTTATTTGGAGTTCGAGTGCTATAGCACGACATAAATGGATACATTTCTGAGGGGAAATGATGTTCCCAGTAATATTTGGCAGCCTGTATTTTTGAGATAATGCATTGTATTTCATGTTCCGGGTAGGAGGTGGGGTGGTTCGAGCCCCACTCTCAGATGGAACCGAACCAAGTTTTTACAGCATGTTCATAATGCTCTACGGGCTCCCAGCCATTTCACTTATCTTATTAATTCTTTAATATCTACACTTGGTCTGGCCTTACCTCTAAAGGCCATGATCCACGATGCGACAAAATACCAACCGATTTTCTTCTCATTCATTTTTCGGATATATTAAATGATTTTTCCCTGTAAAAATACCATTATGCTTATATAGATTATTCGAAATTCTTTGGAATTCTTATTTATCACACCGATTTTCAAAATCGGTTCAAAATCGACCCTAAATCGCATAGTGGATCATCCCCTTTAGAAATAACTATAGCACTCAACCAAACAACCAACAACCCATTCCCAAACCCGTCCACACCCCTCATCCCACCCCCAACCCCCCACCGTCGGCTCGTCCTACTCACCTCCTGCATTCCAGTCCGTCCCCTGGTCGTTTATCATTTTACATCGAGTGCCCCGCGGGCGGATGTTGCATTACAGAAAGAAAATTTATCAATGGCTGATCGATGCGCGTTACTTGGCGGGAATGAGAAGGCCGTTTGTTGGGGCTGTGATCAGGGAGTCATGGAACCGGGGCAACCAGAACACATACCTGTGGGGGGGGGAGGGGGAGGTGATAAATTGGTAGTGGGACGGGGAGGGGAGGGGGAAGGAGGGAGGGGAGGGAGGTTAGGGAGAGGAGAAGGTAAGAGTGTGGATAGGAGGGAGGAGTGAGCGAGGGGTGTGGGAGGGAAAGGGGAAGGAGGGAGAGGGCGTGGAAAAGTGGGAGGAAGGGAAGGAGGGAAAGAGAGGATGTAGAAAGGAGGGAGGGAAGGAAGGGATAGTTGGGGAAAGGAAGGGAGACAGGGAGGGAGAGGGGCGGAGAGGGAGTCAGGGATTGGATGTATTGGATGCAGGGAAGGAGGGAGGGGGAGGGAGGGAGGAGAGAGGGAGGGGGCAACTCGGAAAAAAAGTCGGAAGAAAGAGGAAGGGAGAAGAGGCCAGGACACGGTGTAGATTGTAGAACTTTACATCCAAGTCCGCTAGTGGCGCAAACTAGTATGAGCTACTAGTATGCAAGAGGTAATTCTTGGAAGGACTAGCAAGGGGGAGGAGTGAGTGGGATGGGGTTTAGAGATGGATGAGAAGGGGAGGGGGACCCAGCCATGTCCCAGGATGTTCTGCCACCTTTTTATTAATAATCTGTGAGGTTCTGTGACGTTAAAATAACGTTCCTCGACGTCACATCTTTGGGAGGGAGGATGGGAGAGGACAGCGTAATGGGGACGGGGAGGTGGAGATGGAGCGCTCGAAAAGGATGGGAGGTGAGAGGGCTAAACATGTAAACTTATCACTGCTTTGACCATACTTGGAAAGATCATCCCCGTTTTGAACCCTATTAGAGGAAAATCAATATTATTATTAAGTTTGAAGTCAAGTACTTAAAGAGCCCTCGAATGAGGTGAATCTTTTTCTACTTTAGAATCGTTACTTGGTGCTTTGGACATGTTGTATTGGACAATTTTAATCTTTGTCCGGTGATGAGGTGAATTATTAAGAATTAAAATATTTGAGAAACTAATAGTCATTAACTGAAACCTTGTCCAAATTGGCATAGATTTACTGATGTTTGAAATTAATAAGCGGACCTATCCAGACAAGTTGATATATGCACAAACAGGATGGTCCGTCTGACTTATTTTGACAATCTAACAGTCTAGCCAAGTATCCAACAAAGTACTTTCCATGGTAGGATAGGATATCACCCAGACATAATCCGTTCTTAATTATTATAATACATACAAGTATAGATGACTTCAACTGTAAAAGAAACAAAAGTACAGACTACCCCCACACAACTTACTTGTTTGGAAAATGTCAGCACACTTTGATAATTTTGAATAGCTAGTTAAATTATGTCAACTTTGATGTTTGGCACAGAGTTAAAATGTGAATGCTATGCCATGTAAAGTAAATCCAAACACAATTATCAAATATCTTATTTCATCTTATTATTTCTAGCGACTCTTTACTCATGCTGTATGAATATTCATTTAGTAGCAGCTATTGGAGGGCAAATACCCATCTACCGCTTTAATTTGGATTTTCATTCTAATATTTACATTTGGTGAGGCACTGCATGCAGCTTCACGCTGAGACTGTTCAATCAGAGCTAAAGGCTAGAATTCATCCCAGGCTAGTGGTTACAGCAAAAGCCCTAATTCAAACCGCTACCTAAATCTTGGGTTATATTTGGGCATTTTTCCATAACATTTTTTCATGAGTTCTATTGTATCTAAGCTTGTGTAAACCCCTAATTCAAACCGCATCCTCGAAGGTGAAGCCTGATATCTTCTTCTTTTTTAGAATAACCTTATTTTAAGCCGCGGCTTAAATTATACAATATTTACCTGTGTAAAGACATACCAAGAGACTAAACTTTGATCTATATGATTGGAAAGCATGAAATATATTTTTTAAATGATATGGAGCTAACAGAATGATCTTTCATTCCATGGCTGAAACAATGTTCCAAAACTTGCAGAACAATCATCAACTTCATCAACTCGATAGATAGAGATAGTTTTGCTCAATAAAAAAAATATATAGAGGTTTTATGGTAGTAAGAGGATGGGGTGCAGGTTTTGGGTGGTGGTCAGTGCGTGTTGGTGGGGTGGGGGTGGCTGACCACTAGGTGCTAAGACAGGTGATCAGACGCCCCTCACACCTTGACCTGTCCGCCCCGCGGCCGGAAGACTCAGAAAAATTAGAGGGGGTGGACCGGAAGGTCACAGGTGGGGCAAGGTCAGAGCTATAGACCTTTTTCATTGGTGTGGCGCCCTGCTGGCGGGTATATCTGAAACAAGGTTTTGGGGGTATGGGTTTGAATGGAACCATGCGTGAGGTGTTGGGAACAAGGCTTCCATGGGAGGTTCCACTGCACTTTTTATTGTGAGAAAGGTGTATAGACTGTTTAGGCTTAATTGGAATCCATTTCTCAATACAGGATGTGCTCTGAGAAATCGTCTAGACAACACCTCGGTGATTTGAATACTAAAAGAGCCAACGGGTGTCAGGCGTATGGCGGCACGCCAACCTCATCTCACAAATCCCCTTTTCTATTAATGAGGGGTATTTCTTAAGGTTTTAAGTAGATAACTTCTTTTGCTTGTCAATTTTTCTTTCTTTGAGGACAGGATCCATTTTGCTAGGAAAATATGAGAAGCGCGACAACCAACTGAATGCATTTTACCAGGGTCATTGTTTTAAAACAGGAATAACAAATACATAATTACGGATAGATTAGTTATAAATTGATCCAAGTCTAATGGTTTTGATTAATTGAATATTCTACATATCAAGCAATACGCCAAGTCGCCAAAATGCTAAAAGCAATTCGCTACTATTTTATTTATTATCGGGTGTGCTAAAAATTAGTGTCCAGACACAATTAGTTAATTGGTACAATAACTGAATCACACTACACCTTATAAGGCATTCAGAGCGTCCACCCCCATCAAAGACCGTGTACACATCACGGCGTCCCCGGGCAGACTCCCCTTAATAGCCGCGATATCGATAAAAGATCGAAGCGTTATTTCCATGCATCATAAAGCGGAATTAGTAGCCCCCTTCATACATGAGTGGCATGAATGATGGTCGTGTTCAGGACGACGGGTTAGGGCTGGTTCTGGCTACACGATGTTCAGGGGGCTGAGATATGACGGGGGACTGTGTTATACTGAAGGGCACTAAATGTTTGCATATGCTGTATATATGTTATGTGAATTAATATTGAGATATAATATAACGTGAATTAATGATGAGAAATATACGTGTTGTTATCACACCTAGTTACAATATGTTCAGTTTGGTACCCGTCTCAGCTCAGCTCTGGAGGGAAAATAACAATTCTACGAAATCTCAGAAGACCTGTAACTGAAACAGCTCAGTTGTTAGAATGATCTTTAAAAAAAAGAAAAAAAGGCTATGGCCATACCCCAACGGTACTACGTTAAAAACGTCAGGATATGATAGAAAAATAGTAATACGGTCATCATAATTTAGGAAATACGAGAAATGGCATGATGTCTAAAATGCTGCGATTAAAAATCACCATTCAATCGTTAATTTTCAATGTGGCCTAAATAACGAGGGAGAGTGGCCCGCAACCATTGTAGCAGTGGTCGTCATTTTCTGCCCACCGCTTCCATTTCGGGGTCAATCCTGCTTTGACAAGTAGAATAGGACGAGCTATTCAGAGCTGCTCGAAACTGCTCGGAGCCACTCGGAACTGCTCAGAACTGCTAAGAACTCCTCGGAATTGCTCAAAGTTGCTCGGTCGTCATTTTATGCCCACCGCCTCCATTCTGGGGTCAATCCTGGCGGGACGAGTGGTGCGAGTAGAATAGGACGAGCTGCTCGGAGCTGCTCGGAGCTGCTCCCCCGTGACTCATTGGTGTAAACTGCCTCACGGCCGGTTCGATTATACAGGCAATATGGTCCTAATGATAGCGGCTTAACCCCCCGTGATAGAACAAGGCGTTGGGTATGAGATATAAAGTATTAACTAACGCCTTCTTCGGGGAAATGAACGTCTCGGGTTTATAACCAATCTCGTGAGCTGCTCGCCCGGAGATAGTGTGAGGTGTGAGTCGCTCAGCCCATTCACAGTTGTTTATGGCGTGATATCCTGGTATAGAGCCGTTTCCGTGGGTGTCATGATGTACATGGGGTAACAGACTGATGTGAATTAAGGTGGTGTGGGGTCGTTTTGAGTATGTTCCTATACCAGAAACTATCTGAGGTAGTTTTGTGCATAAGGGATCCCTTGTATATCCACCACTGTTTGGAGGTTGTGGACTACTCCTGGTATAAGATGCATGAGAAACAAATTCAACAGAATTGTGACCTAAATGGTAGAATTATCAGTCGAAGTTCAGCCTCCAATGATTTAGCAATACCCATAATTCTTTTTAGTGTTCAGACAAGAGTTACTATTTATGGCGTAAATAAGAGGTTCTGACATAGAATACAACCCAAAAGGGTCTTTCATGGAGTTTATGATTTCCTTCATATCTTGAAAATATAAAGATATTTACATTCTCTCAGTGCTTCATTTCATTAGAATAGATTTGTATCTGAACAAAAATGTGTTAATCTAGATAAAGAATATTTCATATGCATCTGTTTACAAATTACTTCTCATGGTGTTATCCGGAAAAGCGTCTATAGGCCGAGTGACGGCCTACCGGGAAGGAAAGGAGAATTGACAGTAGTGAGGAGAAAAAAGGACTTTAATATCTATAATGAGAGAACGAGCCGCCTGTCTTTTTAACCACTCCCCCAGCCAGGGATGTCGGCGATATATAGGACGAGTGCCACCCTGGAGAGGTTAGACGGCGAGCTGCAGGCGTGGAGGGGAGGGGTGAGAACTCGCCCAGGATGGATTGAGATGATAAAAAATGGATGACTCTCGCGGGATGACAATGGCAGTGTTGAGGGTGTAAAATGCGTGTCCGGGCCGGCAGGGGGAGCCTCTATTGTGCGGGCCGAATCAGCCCGCCGTTAGATCTCTACTCAGCCAATCCGTACTACACCCGCTCTTGGAGCCTCACCCCAAGCCGACATGGAGGGTTTCCTGTGGGCCCTCAATACTTCAAAGGGGGCTGACTTCTCTTGGTTGTATCTCTGGCGCGGATATGTCCTGGTTGAAAGCCGTCTTTTAATTAGGTACGGTTGTTATGTAGACTGTGTGTGGGGTTGGGTCGAGTTCATACGTTCGTTGAAATCGGGGGGGGGGGGGGGGGGGGGAGTTCAGTGCCGGTGTTTGATTAAGCGGATTCGGGAATCATCTATTCTAAAAACTGTAAAATTTGACCCAACAGAGTAAATGAAATAAGGATTATTGTGCTAAGGGATGCAGAAAGGTTTGATAGAAATAGATCGAACAAACGGCATTGCAGATATCACCTGACAAGTCTACATCACTACAAGTTCAATATTTGGGATTGCCCTTTATTAGAACTGCTATTGTGTTATTGACATTTTGTTTTGCGTGCCATACATATTTGAACGTTGACATCGGTCTTTTGGAAAGACATTGCCATCCATGATTTGAAATGTTGTTATTTGTGTGAAAAGTCATTATCATTTACTTCAATAAGTGTGGACAGTACTCCAGTATGCCTCAACACAGCAAGAATATTAACACAGCAAGAATAAATAAGTTAACAAGATAAGTAGAGTAGATAAGCGTTTCAGAATTTAACTTGCCAGCAGATCCGTCCCATATAGTGAACCGAACTGATTGGCAGCAGAAAAATAAGTTTACAACTTCGATTTATAGTATTATCAACCTAATGCAGTGCCGCATTTATGCATTTGTAACTCTCAGGAGAGTACTTTTCTTAGACTAAAATGCACTGCTAGAGGCAAACACAACATCTCTAACATTAATTGAATCCCTCCTTAAAGAAATGAAAACCTCCGGGGCGGATGATTTTTACCCAATTGCAATTCCATCTCCTGATTTATCTCCAGAATTCTCAAGGCATTTACAAAAAGACCTACTCACATGTACAACATCCGATAAAATACGCGATCATTGAATGCCTCTAAAAGACAAATGCTGACCCGGCGGGGCGACGCTGACTTATATGATAAATTCATTGGGTGCTAAGCGCAGCGACGAGCGTTTTTAGCGGCGCTAGCGCTCCTTCCTATTGTCACTTTATTGGATTTCAAACTGTTCCTGTTTTTATCTGACGGAGCTTTTTGTGAGACGGGAAATCATTTTAGCTGCCTAAGCTGGGCGGCAATAACAGGTCGCCGGGAGATGGCGCTCTATCCCGAGCGGGTCCGAGTAAATATGAACTGCTCTGAGCTGCTCCGATTTGTTCCGAGCCTCTCCGAACTGCTCCGATCTGTTCCGAGCCTCTCCGAACTGTTCCGAGCTGTTCCGAGCTGTGTCAAGCTGTTCCGAGCTATTCCGAGGGGAAGGGACAGAGGGGAGAGTGTTAAAAAATGGAGGTAGAGGCCCGGGGTAGAGGTCAGGAGGAGAGAAACAAGAAGAGGGGGGAAGGAATGTAAAAGGGGAGGAGGGATAAAGAGTAAAAAGGTACTCAGGTAAACTACTGCCCCCATAATTATATATACCTACAAACTTATCAATGCATACAGCACTTATTATGAGTATGTCCATATATATTTGTGACATTTTGTAAATATGCTTGCATAGAAAAACATCTTTATTCATGACTGTAACTTAATTTAATCCAGTAAAAACATAGGAAGAAATAGTAAGGGGGAGACATGGGAAGTGAAAGTAGAACGGTAGGGGGAGCCTGAGGAAGGAGAGGATCCGAGCTGCTCCGAGCAGTTCCGAGCTGCTCCGAGCTGCTCTGAGCTGTTCCGAGCAGCTCTGAGCTGTTCCGAGCAGCTCCGATACACTTTTTGGGACTGTGCATGCCCGACTCATGTATAGCTAATCGGTCATGGTGGCGTGTGATAACAGACTACATGCTGCGAGGAACATGATTTGGTGTGCCCTTTTTATGTTTGGAATGTGACCATGAAGGTTTATTACTACAAGCAGGGCGTGCTTTGAAAGTGTATACTCAAGGATGCAAAACCGCCCTTACAGGCAATTCCACCGGGGTTTGATCTCTCTGACAAAGAATCCGAAACTGAAGTGTTCTATAAATATAGCAATGTTATCGAGTCTGGCACGTTTCTGTTGTAATGGGATTTTAACGTCCTTAAATTATAACTTAACATTGAATATACATTTATGACCTACAAAGAATTTGAGGTTGTTTTTAAAATACACAGTCACAAACAAGTATGATTATTTCGAAATATCTTATAAAGCAAACCTAGCACATTAACGTTTGTAATGTTCACACTAATGTTATTCATTTCATATTTTGAATACAAATTTAGACGAAGCCAGAGGTGCTTTTATTTACCCAGCCTGACTTGTTTTCCATCGCATGCATGCAGACCCGTCCAACTATCCTGTTTACAAGAGATCAGAACGTATTCCCCCCATTAGATGCTGAAAGCCCCCTTGACCTAAAACACCGTCCCCTACATTTGGGCCCTTTGTCTAAACCTACACGCACTGCTCGCAGCGCTTTACTAAAAACAGATGATGTGGGATCTCTCCCGGAATCCTTTTTAAACAGACAACAACACAGTCGTCATAATGGCTCGGGTCGGCCGCTCTATAGAGCAGAATGTATGAGCGTTAGGTTCGAAGGACGGTTTCGTCTGAAACCTAACATTTTGTTTGAGTTTGAGTTTTGCGTGCCTTTGAGTGTGGTCTTGAAACTGGACTCAGTTCATTTGGTCAACTTCACATACATGTGGACAGCAGATTTTATGTCACAAAAGCTATTGTCAGATTTGTATAGAAACGCACCTCAACTGAGCAGTTGTTAGAGTTTAGAACTAGATAGTCGGTTTTATGTGAAAAGAAAACTGGATAGTCGTTCCATACTGCTCTTTTGTCACATAGTTATAGCTGGATTTCAAGATGATGATGTATTGGTGCTTAAGGTCCACTAGACTTTATTGAACAATATAATTTATACTGATGGCTAAACCGATAGGGGTAAGAACGATAGAATGAAAGGTGGTCCAACAGGCCCTTTAGGGAATCGAAGCTCGCTGTTGCACTGCAACAAATGTCAATGTGGCAAATTTATCAATTTCAATTACCAACGGGCTATAATTGCAGACACAACATCGACGGAATTCAACCTCTCTATGTATCTGTTTCACATCAATGGTGCATTAATGACATATTACGTTTATCTCGTATTACATAAACACCAAGGTTACTCACCTGCATTACAGGTACGTTATCATAAGTTTCATAACCAATTAACAACAAATACAACTTTCAGTCATAATTTACCATTCCTTTCCCTAAGTACACATGCACCCATCGTCATTTGTTTCCCGCTGGCCGTTTGATCACATTGATGGATCATGGCGGGGGGGGGCATAACTCAGTGGTGGGCCGCGCCCGGTCAGTTGTAGGGGTCATTACCTGCCCACAGCAAACGACCCGCGCTGAATAGTCAACCAAAAACCGGTATTTTTGTGACGCGCCAGGCGTTTGTTTTAAAGGGAGGGGCAAGTGACTTTGAATGAGCATAGTACCGTGACCGTGACCATCTGAGTAGTCACCATACCAATATTCATAGCTTTATCTCCAACAGTTTAGATATTATTCAAACTTTTCTGAATGATAATGAGTCTGCCTCTGTGCATTTTGGTGCATCTTGCACAGAGCATTATCTGTGTGTGACATCACAAGCAGAACAGCTGAAAAATTATAAAACTGAAAAAATGCAATAAGAAATTTAATAAATGTACTTTATAAGTATAAAAGAGATCAAAATCACCAAATAAAATTATTCATAAAAGAAAATCTGAAAAAAGTATGTTTTTATGGAATTTAGAAATTTGAAATAGGATGGCCTTGTTTGGTATATAGAAAATAAATTATTTGGGTTTGAATATTACATATCTCTATTTCAGAATCATGTCTAAAGTACTAGATGCGAATTAAGAAAATTTATAATTTCACTGGCCCCTCTCTTTAATGGGAACTGTGCATGAAGTTGTCCTGCTTTCTAGGGTTTTCATTGATTCTCAGAGACTTGCCCGTGGAGCTCATACAAATCTGACAAGTTTCATTTGCAACGGGTTATTTTCTGGGATTATAGGCATATTTCAAAGAGTTGGGTGCAATTGACCACCTTGTTTAATCTATATGCCTTGGCCATGTTCAAATATTACTAACCCCTTTTAACCTTAGTCCTCGTTGGTCCGACTAAACCCACTGGTAATGGGTCTGATGGAGAGTGCCCATTTCACCAGGAATACATAATAGAAACAATATCTGTCAACCAGAATCTATAGTAGCAATTAATTTTTTATCAAAAAGGGATCACAACCAGAACCCTAATGTAAAGATAGCAAGAGCTATTGCACTATATATTTTTCTGTTCTCACTTGGGTGTAAGATTATTCAACTAGGAAATATATCTGCTGAAAAGGAAAAACTTAGTACTGATTTTGTGAGTGTAAGTTTGATGCCCCATACATTCAGTGGGCAGTGGGAGGAGGGAGTGGTTGCCGGAGAGTGTTCATCTATCTGACCAACCCCGGAAGCGACTAACAGGTCGTCATTGTGGTGACAACAGGCATCATGACAGGGCCTGGGGGAGGGTGGTGAATGTACGCTCTGCACCTCATACCTTCAGCAGGCAGTGGGAGGAGGAAGTGTGGCCAGAGAGTGTCCATCTATCTGACCAACCCCTTCCGGGGTCGGCATTGTGGTGACGACAGGCGTTATGATGGGGCCTGTGGGGGGAGTTGCTGAGTGTATATTTGGCACCCATACGGTTAGTAGTCAGCAGGGGGAGGGAGTGATGGCCAGAGAGTGTCCATCTATCTGACCAACCCCTTCCGGGGTCGGCATTGTGGTGACGACAGGCGTTATGATGGGGCCTGTGGGGGGAGTTGCTGAGTGTATATTTGGCGCCCATACGGTTAGTAGTCAGCAGGGGGAGGGAGTGATGGCCAGAGAGTGTTCATCTATCTAACCAGCCCTCGGAAGGGGCTAACAGGTCGGCATTGTGGTGACGACAGGCGTTATGACAGGACCATGAGACTCTGTAGGTTAACACTCAGTGCCCCAAACTGTTGGCGGTAAGCGGGAGGAGGGAGTGGGGGCCAGAGGGTGTCAGGGGCGACAGATGGGGCCAGCAGTGGGGGAGCGTGACTCTTTAGGTTAACACTTTGCGCCCCATACCTTCAGTGGGTGGGGGGAGGTGGGAGTGATGGCCAGAGAGTTTCCATCTGTCTGACTGGCCCTGGAAGTGACTAACTGGTGAGCATTGTGGTGACGACAGGCGTTATGACAGGACCATGTGACTATGTAGGTTAACGCTTGGTGTCCCATACCCTCAGAGGGCAGTAGGAGGAGGGAGTGGTGGCTGCAGAGTGTCCATCTATCTGACTGGCCCCGGAAGCGGCTAACAGGTCGGCATTGTGGTGACGACAGGCATTATGACAGGGCCTGCAGGGGGGGGGGAAGACAGATAAAAATGAAAAGGGTACCCGAAGGATGTAGTTTTTGATTATGAACATGTGGTGCGAAGAAAAACCAGTACATGCAGCACTTCTCCTTGACAGTACTCCAATACCCCCCGCAAATGAGAAGGAAATTCAAGAGAAAATTATACACGTATTCAGTGGATGATTTTCGATCCAAGACATAACGTCGCTCGTTACCATTGCCATGGGAAGGCTTTTATGTACATCCTGTAGTAAAATGTGTACTCACACCCACCAACAACCTGAGGTGTTTCTCAGACAAGAAATTAGCGAGTGGGATTTAAGTTCTTTCCAAACTGTGGCTATTATGAGGCTGTGATTTAATTGTGAAGGCGTGTATTTCATAAAATAATCCGATCTTGCATTAAGAAATAGTTCAAATAGTTTATTTCTTAGTCCAAAAGACGTTTAGAATTCGTATATACCCAAATAAACTGCTATATTCACCTATTAATGAACTATGAATCTTGGTACTCAGCGATTAGCTAAAGGATGACATATGATTTCTGAGTTTCAATAGTTTATACATTGAAAAGAAAGCTCTTTGACCTGGGTATTTTACTGGGAATGTTCGCAAAAACAAATATCTCCCCATCCCACCAGAGGGATTACAATAATTGGATGTTTATTATTTCTGCATGCTTAGTCGCATGTGTAAATGGTGGTTGAATGGCCTGTTTCAGTGTGTCGATTTCATATACTACTAACATGACCTAACTGACAGCACGAGCCAGTATTTTTTCCCTCAAACAATGAGCTTTTCTATGATACTGGAGATACTGTGCCAGTGGAGAGTAAATATTTGTAACCATTTTTCTTTGTCATCTTCAGTTCATCGAACTGTTCTTCCAGACGTTACAATATTGTTTCATGATACATAGGTCTTGTTCAATATTATTTTACAATGTATATGATTATATATTATATACACTCAGATATATACAATAAGGAATTATCTGGTAATTTGAACAGAAAACATTTTGATCAGTGAGAGAAGGACACAATCACAAAATCACAACACCATTGACAGTGCATAGTCGCACATGACTAATAATAAATAATATTCTGCTTTGTGCTCGTGATTTTTGTTATGAGCGAGAGAAGGGGTGTAGAGCTGGGAGGAGGGGGTCATAGGAAGGCGGAGGGGAAGGGGAGAAGGGGGGGAGGGTTGACAGCTTAGTGTCTGAGCTGACCGCCACACGCGCTGTCCGCCGACTGATAACAGCGCCACACAGCGGGACGCCCCTGTACTAACCCCAGGGTCATGTTGACGAGGCGGGGACAGACTGCGCACGCGCACAGATAGCGCCACCACCCGGGGATGGGGGACAACAGTGGGGGTGGTCAGACAAACGTCATACCTACTCCCTGCTGGACGAGCACAACGGGGAGTGGGTCAGTTAACTCTAAGTACATTATGCAGATCTATTCATTACAACCACTCATTTTTTTAACTTAACAACCACAAATGATCGTAGTTGATATTTTTATGCACTTCTCTTTTTCTCCATCTTTGTTTTTTTGGGTTTTTTTTTTTTTTGTTTTTTTTGTGAGCAGGTATTTGTCGTAAGACGTCAGTGTCGTTCAAATGGATACTATCTATATTATATCAAAATGGTCTCAACATCCCACCGGCGAGAGTTAACGATTGCAGCAAGTGTCAGCCGCGATTTTATGGCCTGCGTAAATGTGTCAATTTCATATACTACTAACAGGACTTACTGACTGGCACGGCCCGGTTGGTTGATATTTTACTGAAAAATAGTGCTGAAAAAACGAGTTTTATTCCTCAATGGTACATCCTGAACAACAATAAATAAACAGGGGTAACATTTCTTTTGCATTCTACATTTATTTCAATTCCTGAAGCTGGAGGCACTGAGATCCGACATACATCAAAATTGTTTTTCAAATTTCATGGGAAATGTATGCGAAAGTACATTCACTGTTTATATATAGTCACATGCAATGATATATTTTACAGTCACTTTAGATATTTTTACCTCACCAATAGCGAGTGTCTATAATGGTATCGCCGCCTTCCAGACATGTTATAAAAGAAGAATTAGAAGCTTTTTCTGCCTTTCCCCGGGCGGCTTAAAAGCTAAACCACATTAAGACCTGCGGGCCCTAAAGAGGGGCACTTACCGTGGAGGTGTGTGTGGACTGGGGGGGGGGGGGTCTAGTGTGCCCCCAGTTACTTAGAGAGGCTCTGACATGCCACATAAAGCATTCATATACAGCCCGCAAGACTGGGTCGGATCTGACGCAAATTACTTATTTACTCATAGCCCAGACACCAATAGGATTAAAATTGGCGCGATTAGGGTCTAATAGGCGAGATTAACTCTAACTGAATAAACGGATGATTATTCACTAAGTGTGTGTTATATCGATTCCTAGTATTGACATCCATACATTATATAGGTATAATGATATTAATGCATTATTATCATATTGCATGTCCCCCTTATGTTTTGCATGCTTAGTCGCTCGTATTTGCATTCAGCAGCTAGTGTTTGTACCTAACATGCACCTTACTCTGATAGGCATAATAGCGGTTTTTGGCTTGACTAACGCCCACAATTTCTTTTGGTACTTTAATGCAGAGGAGGGTTTTCTGCTCTTTTTTAAACAGCCTAATTAGATAAGTTCATATTTGTGTAATGCAATCATGAAGGTTATGGCTTGAAGAATAGTATTATAAAGATAAATCCTGCCGACTAAGAGTTAAGGCGTATCAATATCATGTTGAATATGGAGTAGCTTAATTTGTTTCTGAATACAGAATCACCACTATCTGTCTACTTAGTATATAAATGAGAGTGATGATGTTCGTGTGAATGACGAGGCAGGAAGGTGTTCTGACATATCACCAATTACACACCCTATCAGTCATCGGTAGAGTGCAGTAAGAGTTCCCAAAGTGTGTGTTCCGCAATTATTGGGCAGGATAGACTACAAGAAGAGACCCCTTTAAAGTAACAAAGTCGATTACATTCGCTCGACATGTTAAAATTTTGACTTAAGTGTATACATGATAATGCATCACTGTGTAGAAGAAGTACGTATAATTATATACAAGAGTAAAAGGGTTTGTCGATACATCAGGGTAAGCTCATTGGACTTAATTAGCATACATCTTCATGCACTCCTTAATTCTTTCTCATGACCTGACACAAAATGATTACAAAGCCCTTAGGGTTTCAGATTTCCTTTCGTAAAGTTTTCTTATTTGCATCATGAACAATTTTTTTGGTGCTTCTCAAATTAGGGTATGTCCCTCTCTTTCTGGTGCGAATGGACCCAGTGCATCCTTTGAATTACAACAAATCTGAATACGCAAAATATGGTCAGTTATATTATATGGTTACATGGTCAAAAGTACATCATGGAGAAACTGGGAGAAGGGGAGGCAGTGAGGAGAACAGGGTGTTGGGTGTATAATGGTATGGATGGCCTGCGGTCAGTCCCACCCCCACCCCGCCAACCCCCAGGTTGTTTGATGAATGCCCTGTTAAACCCCTCATTTCCGGCTGGCGGTGGTCACCTCAGAGGTATACCTCAGACGGGGCGGGTCGACAGGTCCCTGTCTGCCGCCGAGACAAAGAGGGCCCACGTCCGGGCCGCAATTACGGGCCGTGATGGGAGGCGGGGGCAGAACGCCCGGGCCTAATCTGTATGGGCCCAGCGGGCCGGGATGACCTACTGCTTCAAGCCTACCACGGTATATCTATTCTTTATTGCTATTTTTTTTATTATTATTGATTTCTAATAAAATATCCCTGCATGGTCCCCCTCGCTTTACATGTTTGCTCAAGTTATTACTGCAGTTTCCGTGCATTTAGATTTTGCAGTTTGACATGAGGGATTCATGTTTTTTCGGCCAATCGAAATTACAGGGAGTTGGTGGATTTTTACTTGTTTATGACAAGGGGTATTGGCAGGAGCATCAGGTAGGGGATGACAGGGTGAGGGAGAGAACAGGAGGACTGACTGCGCCAGAGGGATGGGGGCTGGAGGTGAGGGATCAGGCCAAGGGTAGGGGCAAAGCAAGGGAATGAACAGAGGGGAGAGGGTGGACAGAGTAGAGAAGAAGGGAAAGGGTGTAAGTTTCAGATGAAGGCAGGAGACAGGAGACAAGAGGGAGGGGGCAGGAAGAGGGAGGGGGAATAAGAGGGTACTCACAAAAGCTGTTGTGCCCATGTACCTGTAAGCTTAATTTAGATAGGTGTGGTATTTATCTGATTCATTAATTACTATTGATTATGTCCACATGTTACTTTAAAAGAAAAGCATCTAACGTTATGGGTGAATATGGTGAAGAGAACTAATGAAGGAAAAAGAGGGAGAGAATGTAAAGGTGGGGCAGGAGAAAGGGAAATCAGAGCAGACAGGGGAGACTGAGGAAGGAGAGGATCAGGGGATGGGGAGGGAGGAGGGAGGGAGGTCAGTGCCTGGAAAAGCCGACTGAGACCTTGTCATGTCGTGATGCCAGCGTTAGCCGGCAATAAATGACAGGCTACTAATATGTGCGGGGTCTGAGCAGGCCAACAGGGGGGCTGACAGGGGCTGAAGGGCCTGTGATTGGCTGCCCCTGACCCCTGCACCGACCCTGGAGGACGCAGGGCACCTGGGGGCAGTAAAGAACAATATCTGCGTCTCCCGGAGGAAAGGACAAGCTATTGTCTGTATCCTGTGGTTGATATGGTCGCCAGGGAGGAGGAATTTACAGGGTGGAGATTCAGAGCTATAAGTCATGTTAATCTGAGATATGCAGAGCAAGCGTTTTTTTATTTCATGTCGGTGTGCTAAGCTGAAGATAGACGATTGGGCGGAGGGTGGGGGGGGGGATAAGAGAAAGAGTGTGCAAGGATGTTATGAAATATTATTAACAGTGTGTACGTAATTACTGCATTGGGTCTTTTCCCATTCCAATAGGTGATTCTTTGATCTTATGTTTCATTTTACAATTTAATGCAAAGCGGGCAGCGTGTAGATGAAATGAATGGAGTTGCTGTGCAAGCTGTTCTGTTAAAATGTAGGAAATCTGCAGTTATATTTCTATTTTCAAGATTCCTTTCTAAGAGAATATTGTCTGCTATCATCGCTCTTTTTCTAGACTACATTACACAGGGCACATTCCCCGCTCTCTCTGAAACAACAAAGTGCAATATGCAATGCATTAGGAACTCAGACATGAAATGTCATTCACTTTGTTCAGAGGTCCGTTAATATGTCAGGTCTACCCGTCCTATTCTGTTACTTTTTACTAAGATTCCTTCATGATACTTATTTCATAATTCCTGGCATCTAAACTCTATATAGGAATAATGTTGAGCTTATGACAAATTATTCATGAATAATGTTAGTCAGTCTTGGCGATCACCTCGAGAACCAGGTTTTGTCTATGTAAAAATATCCTCAGTATCCACAAGGCACGAGTCAGGGTAAAAGGGAAATGCCAGGTTTAAGTGTTGTTTTATCATAATATTCCCTTAGCGATGGCTTACTTGATCAACCCAGGGCTGTGACTGGTTAGGAGTGATTTTCCCTGGGCGATATTAAGGGAGGTGTCCATGTCCCTCCTAACCCGCCCCGTGTAGGATCATTTAGTAGCGTGTTCTGTTTACATAAGTAGGCTCCGGGTGCTAGGCCTGTTAACCAGGGGCCTCTGCATAACTATAGACCATTTTACACTGAACGCAAAGTTCTTCTTTCTTTATTTGATTATTTGTTGATATATTCATTCTTCTATTTTTTCCTGTTTTTTCTTGGAAGGGGGTTCCAACAGCTGGCTGTGACATGCAGGCTTTAACTCCTTTGATGGGTGAGCATTGCTCCAAATGCTTAGAAATAGTGTCCTTTCACAGTGTATAATGTCACGTATTTTAGGTTCCAGCCTCACCCTCTGTCTTTGATCTCATCAGATTCTTGACTGAATAAAGGCCCATTTTTAATTGGAAGAAATAGTCAGGTGGATTTAGCACCCTATAATAAACGGTTACCAGGTGCGAAAAGACTTACTCACAATTATTTCGAGCATTCCAAGCATTTAAGGTCAGTTCCCCTTCAAGAGACCCCTAACATAGGTTAATACCACAGGTCTCTCACTAGGTGGCGTGGTCGGGAAACCCCTCTATTCCTCCCAGGCTGGGTGTGCTCATTAGTGGCCATGTGACCCACTCTGTGTTTGCAGACCGGGTCTCCTATGCTTCATTACTGGCTGGGGGAGATGACTGATACCGGGCTTAAACCTCCCCCACCACTACCCCCAACTTCACACTGACGCCGGCCGAATCTGGCCGGAGCACATCTCTGTGGGATGACTCAGGAGTTTACATCTATATTTTGCGTGTTATCTACCCTTTGTGCTCCGAAATTTGAGACATAATGGTTGTTTCGCGACTGTTGTTAGGTAGTATGTCCGGTGACCCTTGTTCAGTTTCTTTGCAAATCAATTGATATCATCACCTGAAACCTATATTCCACAGAACGATTTTGCTGCTGCCGATCTTGTATTTGATTGATTTTTTTCTGAGAATATTGCATGGAACAAAACATCCTATAAATTATGGTATTCTAAAGAGAATTATACAACCTATGTAATGATAAATAACTTATAACCCTTGTCAAAAGTGGTGCCAAAAACGACAACCCAAGGTTGTCACAGGCTGTGTCTGTGTCTGTTAGACAAAAAATCTTATTTATGAATATTTTCATGTTGTAGATATCATAGCCATTATAATGGGTTCTTATTATGTTATTACTAGTTATTAGGTATGGCCATTACACATAGGAGGCCTATGTTTTTTGACACCATTCACTTACAATACTTGATCATAGACAGAGGCCATGACAACCTTGGGCTGTCGTTTTAGGCACCATTCACTAACAACCCTAGGGTAGTCAGGCAGGACTTTTGACTTCTCATTTTCTTCTGTGACAACCCTGTGACAACCCTGTGACAACCCTGTGACAACCCGATCTTCATTTTTGCTTCTCTGACGACCGTTTTGGCCCAAAGTAGTCGGGAGAAAATGACTACCTTTGGGTTGTCATCCAGCCTCAAAATTCACAATGACAACCCTCTGACCACCCCAAAATTGTCAAAGGATTGTCACAAGGTCGTCACACAGCATGGATGGCCTGAAATGAGCCCTGTGATGACCCGGAAGTCACCTCTGAGAGCCCAAATGTGACCTGTGACAACCCTTTGACAACTTTGCAGTGGCTCTCTGATGACTTTGTGTTTTCAGTGTAGGTTTTTTGGAAGCGGGTGCTATTTTCTTAATCGTCAGCAGGTGAGGTATAGGGTTTAATTTGCATTACATACATCTGAACGGCTCTGCAGTAAAAAAAACTTGTAATATTTTCAGCGACATACAATGTTATATCATATAAGTTCAATAAACGAAACTTAAACAACAAACACCTCTTTAAATAATGAAATAAGTCTTGTTACACTCTGCATCCCAAGTCTCGTGGTGCACTAACTGCAGTAGGTCCTGAACTTGCAGTCACTGACAGGGGATTAATAAGCCTGATCCATCATGGAGGGCCCTCATTGATAAAGTAGCACCCCTCTAATAAGGCCCACACACACAGCCTCAGCACCAGTGATTATTACGTTATTGCCATCTATGATCAGTATCGGTATAGGTCCGATGTCAATGGGGCGCCATGTGTGGTAATAAGTGGCTGTCCTTAAGTTTGTGGTTTTGTAATCTTGGTAAAGAACCCCTTGTTTGTACAATCCCATAAGGTACCTTCCCTTTATGGGATTGTAGTAAACTTGGCAATGTCTAGGCTGGGCCTTCTTTAATATGATAGTAATTCAATATATAACCCAGGTCCATCACTAATATTAGCGTCTACAATTGGCATAACCTCATCAAATGTTTGTAGATATAATTATTCGAGATCTCCTTAAATAAACCAGTCCCTTGCATAGTGGATGATGAAATGGTTCTTTTCTGTTAAAAAGCAAGTCTGCAACTCTTCTTCCTTCTGGGTCTTTCCCCAGGCAACTGGCTGACCAAATTTATGTTCAAGAACGGCAGTACACTGAAAACACAGAGTTGTCAAAAGTGGTGCCAAAAACGACAACCCAATGTTGTCTGTGTCTTTTATACAAAAAATCTTATTTATGAATAGTTTCATGTTGTAGATATCATAGTCCATAATAATGGCTTCCTAATATCTTATTACTAGTTATTAGGTATGGCCATTACACATAGGAGGCCTATGAGTTGTATGTTTTTTGACACCATTCACTTACAATACTTTATCATAGACAGAGGCCATGACAACCTTGGGCTGTCGTTTTAGGCACCATTCACTTACAACCCTAGGGTCGTCAGGCAGCACTTTTGACTCTTATTTTGTTCTGTAACAACCCTATGACAACCCGATTCTCAGTTTTTGCTTCTCTGACAACCTTTTTGGCCAAAGTAGTCGGGAGAAAATGACAACCTTTGGGTTGTCATCCAGCCTCAAAATTCACAATGACAACCCTCTGACCACCCCCAAATTTTCAAAGGATTGTCACAAGGTTGTCACACAGCATCAATGGCCTGAAATGAGCCCTGCTCTGCCCCCACAAGTCACCTATGACAACCCAAAAGTCACCTATGACAACCCAAAAGTCACCTTTGACAACCCTCTGACAACTTTGAAGTGGCTCTCTGACAACTTTGTGTTTTCAGTGTCGCGAAAACACTTAGTCATGACCTTGATCCATATCATACCGCTATTTCAACTATGAACCAATATAGCTCAGGTTCCGGTATTGTACCCCATAGGCCAGTTTCTTTACTGTCCTTGCTGGTTGTTCCGGCAGCTTACTTTGAAGGAGGAGATATTTAGGGGACATCAAAGTTGGTCAAATATAGTTTGTTACAACCTTGGCCCCCATCGTCAGATTATTGCTACATATATTAACCTGGTACTAGATTCTCATGCTCTGGTGTATATATATAACCAACTGGGGAGAGGGTATATAATGGGTTGCCAACCCAAGGAGTGTCAGCAAAATAAGCTCGAGGATAGGGCCTGCAGGGCAGCCTCAAGGCTGATATCCCTGAAAGTTGATAACCCGTCGAGGACCCACACACAAGTTGGTTATGTGTTCTTCATACCCTGGCAAAATTTTAAAGTGAAATTTCAAAACTAACTGAACTAGCTGAACTACCACCAGAACTACTTTCCTGTATCACCATCCAGGGTGATACACATTGGTTTTCACCCTCCCTATCTCAGTGATGCATTAAGCTCTTAACTACTATACCTGTATCACCCTTAGTGGGGTCTGTTAACAACATTTTGTTACGCGGCGGATAAAAGCACCAAATTTTGCACGAGGCACCTCTGAGGCATAACTATTGAATCTAGAAGGGGAGTCATCTCGAAATACCAAAATGAAATTTTGACAAATTTTGTATGTTTTTAGCATTTGAAATTTAAGGTATTTAACCAAAACTTTTGGCTAGCTACAATTAGACCTATTGTATAGATTCGAAAGGTAAATAATTGAATTCCCTGTCCTATAATCTACCAATTTGGACAAAAGAAATGTGTTTCTAGGCATTTCAGAAGCTGCGATATAAGATTATTTCAATAAAAGTCAGCCATATTGGATTTTTGGCCCCCGTCCAGGTTAGGCCTATATTGATATTTCAAGGTGGCTCCCCTTTTAAATTCAATGAAGGGGTCCCAGGGGATCATCATAACAAATGAAATTAAGAAATCTTGTGCCAAAAGAGTAAAGTCTATATCCTTTCTTTTGAATTATATTGGAATCCAGCGGTCATTATCAAAGGTATCATGCTAATGAATTCAGCCATTTTGAGATTGATAGTATTGTATTGGATGAATATCATATTTATTGAGCCCTCTAGGTTATTAACAAATGATATTGGAACCATCTCCCCTGGCCTTATGCCTTAGTAGCTAAAAATCATAATATTTCTCAAAATTGGTCAGCCATCTTGGATTTTGGATTTCCGCATTGACTTGAAACATAAATAATTGAATTCCCTGACCCATAATCCCTCAATTTTGACATCAACCATGTCTCTTTAGTCTTTTTAGAAGCTGAGATATAAGAATTTTTATAGTAAAAGTCGACCATATTGGTTTTTGGGCCCCCACATCCATCCTATTGATATTTCAACGTGGCTCCCCTTCCAGATTTGATAGTTATGCCTCAGAGGTGTCTCATACCAAATTTGGTGCTTTTATCCACCGCGTAACGATTTCTCAAAAAAATGACCTTAACACAACCCACTACCTCGGGTATGATAGGCTATGTCCCTGTCCTCAGTCCTCAGTCCTATTTTCTCCTGCCAAAACTACTTTCATGTATCACTCTCCAGGGTGATACACATAGGTTATCACCCTCCCTATCTCAGTGATGCATTAAATCCCTAACTACTATACCTGTATCACCCTCGGGTATAATAAACCTCCGTCCCCATCCTCAATCCTAAGCGTGGTAACTAGTTGGCCGAGGGAAGGTGGAGTGGGAAGACACGTTGCAGGCCCATACAGAAACACTTTGTTACAGAAGCAAAGTAACGTTTGATCCATCACTGGAGTAGAGATTAGTTTAGTTAGGGACCTCCCAATGAATTATCTGGACCTGATAGCCCGCTCATTGTCCCCTAAATAATGCAGAGCATATATTCATTATACCCCCGACAAGTGTGTATTGATGATGACATATAGGCGGGCGGGATGCACGGTATGCCGTCGCTCCATCAGCCAGTTTTGATACATGTTGGAATGAGGAGAACTTGGCTGTACATACAAATCGTCGCTCGCTTAGTTCCATCAGCCGTGAAGGCGGGGACATATTCAAATAACTGCACGTGTAAATTGTAATTTGGGATGTTTTCAAGATATTCTGAGTAACGGATGAGGTTGCATCGCTTGTACATTGTTGGCTGTTTTTCTGCCGCCGACGGAATATCATCCTGAATAGAAACGAATTACGTAAGTCAAAGAACTGTTCCGTTGTAAAGGCATTCAAAATTTAGACTGAAACTACTGCGCACTGTAACATTATGCATTACTGCACTTGAACAAGTGTTAAATAGCACACTAAAAAGGAGTGATGTATTGTAATAAAGTCCTAGACAAAAGCAATACTAGAAACCTTTTTGTAAATGTTTCACTTAACATTACAGACGGCAATGTCAGCCTATAAACAAGACGTTAAAAAGACGTTTTTCCTATAGTTTTATATTAAAGCTTCTCTCGCAAAGCAAACCACGTACAGGTGTACTTTATATCTTATTCTTTCCAAATAGTTATACACGTACTTTTTTTTTCTTTTTTTTCACAATAACTGTCCGTAGACATGTTAGCGTTCATCTATTTGCTTTAGCTATGACACATTAGTCGCAGGTGTTTGAACAAATCAGACGTACGCCGTACGTTTATTACACTTGAATGCAGGATAATTTTCCAAAGGGAGGATGTAAGCGCTAGATTGGGATATATCAACGATTCTAGTCTTCTAAATGAAAAGTCGAAAGAGTTCTATCAACTAGGTAGATTAATCAAAAGGCAAATAGAATGACAATATAGAAGTGTGTTATGTCTGGGCTGGCCTTTTAATTTGCATAGCAGTTTAATATTGCAGTAGACCTGCCTAAACGATACGCTGCGGAGCAAATGATAATTCTGAGATTGCACACTTTTATTTTTGCAAACTTGTGAGGATATTTACTCTAAAATTTTAGATTTATGCATTTTAAATCTGGCCAGTTAAGGTTTCTACAAGAAATTTGCTCTGACTGCAAGGAAAGCAATTTTCATAAATCCTTCCCTAATACCCCAACACTTTCCTCCTCTTCAATACCTTCCCCACTCTCTCCCATCCTTTCCAATCTGTCACAACCTCCATCATCATCGTTAAAATTACTGCAAAACACTACTACAAGCTATTGAGGCATTGTCTTACTGCTGTTTCACCCTACCAGTACACAGTGAAATGTCCAGATTGAGACCCCCATATAACATGTGTAGATCTCAATTATATACTTATGTTTGCGATCTTGCGTACACCCAATATAGTGTAACCTACTTTAAAAAGGTTATAAGAAATACAAATCAAACAATGGTGGTTCTGTAATGTGTTCATTGTGTAATTATGTAGCGTGTTGCCGTTTTATATGAGGCATAACTTTGTTGCTGTCTCTGAAAAGAATCTGTTTCAGAATACAGCAACAAATTGTCTGCCATTTAGCATTGTTTTGTCAAGGTTTCTGCCGCTGCTCTTGACCTCTTTACACTTATTGCTGCTTGTAATGGCCATTCTCTGTGATTACAATGACAAAATCGATATTGTTAAAGTTTATGATAGCACTGACCTTCAAAGAGTTCAAGCTTTTCAAATAAGGCCAGCAATGCCAGTGAAAGTCATGGAAATACTACCTATAAACACATGTTCAAGCTTGTATTGTGACGAATTTCCATTACCTTCACTGGCATTCATAATGCAAGATCACAAAAGTTACCAAAGGTCAATCGAATTGCATGAAAGTTTTACGCTCGCTCAGCGGAAAGTGCTGACGAAATGTTTTGCCATTATCTAAAAATTAATATCGAAACAAAGATTTATCGCAAAATATTTGCTTTTCCAATAGCCGCAAACGATGAAATATGATGTGTAATGTGTAAAAAAGAGAAATTTAGTGAAAAAATAAGCCAAAAATTGCGCAACTTCCGATGCTGCGATCCACTCTACACCCATTTTTCTGCTCCTCCCACAGGCCCACTCGACTTGGTACAGCATTCAATACTAGGGGAGATCGGAGAATGCCCTTACCTCTACGTGAGTGCTGTCACCTTCACAATGTCCATGCTCCTCAATGTTTACTGGCAACAAACCGTGGTCAAGGGGAGAACCCGTTACAACCCCTCCATAATATCTCTATACAAATCTGGGCAATTTGAGTCTGTTTGCATGTTGTCCCTTTAAGAGCTTGTGGTCTCCAAATAGTTTTGGTATCCTTGAATCTGAAATTTCCATGAATACTTTCCCACTTTTTTTGGACTCTAAAACTCAAGAGTATTAAGTAAACTTCCAGTTTCAGTTTTTTTACAATGAAAACTTTGCAAGCAGTGTTCATGCAATTTATTTTGCACGGTGGGCCTCCTGCGTTTCTCCCTATAAAACATAAAACATCCCCTTTTAAAACAGTATGTAATTTTGCATTTGGGAAATCACATAGTTGTTTTCGTAATATGAGAACAAATTCGTGCGTGGACCCTACCTTTTCATCACCTCTACCCCGGCCATTGCTTTTACTACATGGCTTTTCACTTTTTGCCCCGCCTCTGTCCCTCGTATTGTATCGGTTTTGAGCCTTGACCATGCCGAAATGAAACCTGAACCTCACTTAGATACATGTCCATGCCATTTCTTGCAATCGCGGATGCTTTAGAACACAAAGCTATTTCCGATGTGTGTATATTGTTGCATCATGCCATGAACCCTTGTTCGTGTAGTTCAATGTGTTCACATGTCATCATCAGAAATACTCGCATCATCATAGCAATTGAGAGAAAATCACATAGTTGTTGTATGGATGTAACAACATAGTGGGTGTTGTATTTGTGGCTGTCACTCTTAATGTATTACTCCCTAGATGTCTACCCAAATCTAGTGTTATTTCCAATTACTTTCAAGTGATTAACTCCTTGGAGATTATTAGAAAAACTGATATGAAAGATAATATATAAGATTGCAGGATTGTATGGGCCTTATGTTAAGCCATGGTTCAATTATGTTGTATGTGTTATTACAAATGATACGCTGAAAACGATGATTTATGCTGTGTCAGCAGTCTACCTCCCACCTTAGTGATCTACCTCTCAGACACAGGAGATGTGGCCCGTCGTATAACAGTTCATAGTAACAATGAAAGTTTTAATCAAACTTTAATTGATGTTTCTTTATAACATATTTATACAATCGCATCCTTGCTGTAACGCATATAATTGTAGCTGTGTCATTTCTTCTGCCAACGCTTATGTAAAGAGAAGAGTAGGACACTTACATGTAATTAAGGTTCGAGCTCCAAATAAAACAATAGAACATTTGATATCATTTTTAATATCAGTTTGGTGCAATGATATATAGCTTTATGGTTTGTAATTTCGTTGATATTATGACCTAATGCGAGGGCCGAATGATACTTATTTCAAATATTTCAAATGACCATATTCCTAACTTTCAAAAAATTCGAATGCAGAGTAACAAGAGGGAATAAGTAAATTATATTGAAAACATGGACAAGGGTATACGGAGTAGGGTTTCTCATTATACACTTCTGAAACGAAAGATCAAGAAATGTGAAAGGCTAAAGTATATACTGTTACTTATAGGAAAGGCTCAAAGTGAGTTGCTGATTCCCCTTATGGGTATAATTTGTAAGACTGAAAAAATATACTTGCAATAACAAAACGTTCCACTGACAATATGCAGCTGTGACCTTAGCATGATGTGGCTTCATGTATATCCTCACGATTCCCTTGATATCAGTTTCTATTGTCTTCCATGTTGTAACAGCATGCTTGTTGTATAGTACACGCATTCAACAGAACAGTATCACGGAGGGTTAGACAATCAGTTTCATAGAACCGTTAAAATGTAAAGCAATAATCTGGAAACTGTTTTTACAAGCATTGTCTTATTTTCCATACGTAACGCAACTATTTGGATTGATAACACCTTATTGTCATTATGTCATGTATCTCTAATAATTATTACTGTGTCCGATAGAAGAAGGGATTAAAGTTATCATCGATAGTTTTGTGATAGGTCAATGGTGATAGATTTGCAGCAAGGCTCTTGAGAATGTTCCAGTCTTTACTATTCAGGTCAGTTTTAGGAATATAATTTGTGCCACGGCACATACTGATAAATGAATAATACCTGCTAAACTGTTTCTTATATACATAGATCTATAACTAATTCAGCGGGCTGATCATTCCAGATTACTCATTGGCATTGGCTCTGCTGAATATTCATGACAAAAAATTGCATTTTCCCATTACCATATATCTGGTATTACATACATGTAGGACGTGCATGCTTTACGTGTATACAAGTTCAGGTTGGGAAGAACTTAATTTAATCAGGTAAGCCTGCATAAAATGACATGTGATGCTAACTCCATCGGGAAGAGTCATTTTTACATACACACCTCATTTAACTATAATAAATCTACACAAACAACACAACCAATTGACTTCTTATAATATCAATTTGTTTAGTCAGATAGTTAGTTGGTGAAATAACTTAGTGATTTGGTCAATTAGTAATTTAGTAAGTGTTTAGACAGCCAGTCATCCAATATAAACAAGATAGTCAAGATACTATTTTCGTTAAAAACTGATCGTTTTAAAGGGAAACGCTTATTTCTTATATTCAAGCACTTATCTTCCATAGAGTTATATATTCATATTTCAGGATTTATGTGCAGCTGATATGTGTCGGTGCCACTTCCATATGTATCACTTGTTCATATTCCTTGCAAGGTTATGTGATTTGGAAAATCCTCTATCACTGTTTACATAGCCAAAGGTTCATGTGCAGAACCATCTGGCTTTTGCATGCCTGAAAGTGGGGGCAATGCACAACGAAAATATTTGGTTACCATTGTTATCTATGGTGACCTTTCCTTTTTGTTTCAAGTATAATGCCAAGGAAACAAAAGGGCAACTTTTTGGAAGTGAATGAGAAAGTATATGACGTTATACCCATCTCGATCAAAAGGTAACTGAAAAACATACAATTGTATTCAACTGCAAGTCTGAATTATTTGGTTCCTAAACATGCAGGTATGAAAACTAGGCTGAAACATATATACAATTTCCCCCCCCCCCCTCGAATATGTATATATAAACGTGTTTATGAATGAAGATTGATGTTGCAATGTGTACTTTCTCTTCAGAAATTATCAGATACAAGAGTGAAAACAATTTAAGTTCATAGCCATGTTTCTCTGTTATACCAAATACTCTGTTATACCGAAATGCCAAAACATTAAAGAAAATCCAGACAAAATAGATATAATCCTTTTCATCTAGTACCTGACGGCAATCTTGGCAATTACAACAAATCCTCACACAATTCTTCACTTTCTTTCTACGAAACCAACATTGTGGCAACATGTGTCTTCATTTACCTAAAGGACACTCTCAGTTGACCTCTGACCTTTCCCCTCCCTTTGTTTTTGCCCCGCTCTCTCCTCATGCTCCGCCGCAGACACGAAGAACCGATTGGAAAACACTGGGGCAGCTTCTTCTGGTCCTTTCTTTTCTTTATTTCTTTTTATTTCTTTTTTTCCTGCTTCTTTTTCTTGTTCTTTCTGGTGTCGGCGGTGTGCCATGTATGCGGACATGTCAGACTGGAGGCTTCGGTAATGTATCACTGGATGACGGATCACGGCCATCAATCTCCCCCCACAGGTGGCCCGCCTCACCTTGACGGCTACACTCTCCAAGCACGACTAGCCTTGTATGTCACGCGGAGTGTGACAATTATGGGATGGGGGAGTTACAGGGGTGAGGTTGTATGATTGGGAAATAGGTCAGGAAAGATCAGGATTGCTGTACTGAAGGGTTTGGAGATATGGCTTGTGAATGTAAAATGGTAGAGGCGCGTTTATGTTTCCAAATTCTTTCATTTCAAATGATCCTAATTGCCCAATGATACGAATTATAATCTGTCTATACCACTCGAATTTTGTTCCAATTAACACTAGGCGCCGGGGTTGGGATCAAAGATCCGCCCCCCCCCCCCCCCATTTTAGTGCACCCCTAGACTACAAAAAGAGGGGAGAATGCTATGTCTGAAATGCACACTGTTTTAGTACTAAGCCTATGCTGACCCTCCCCTTTTGGAAATCCTGGATCAAACCATGGGTCTCCATAACATAGATCACCCCTCACTTCCTGCATGTTAAGGTAGGAGACAAGGCAGGGTTACGATTCTTCCATATTAATTGTCAGGTAATATGATACAGGACGTTGAATATACAGCACATGAATGATGCATTAGTGAAGCCATCGTGTTGGCATTATTATAAATACACTGTGGATAGGCTCATTATAATGCGTAGAACTCTATTTGAGGTGAGCATTTAGGAGTTCCAGTTTCAGTGTGTAGGTTGACAGAGATAGACAAAGATGGACACAGGTAAACTTGATGATGTAAGCAGATCAATTATATCCACAATGTTCTAGTTAGGGAACATTGTAATTATGGGGGGAAAATGCTATAATTAATACTCACTTATAACTTTAGAATGGCAATGGGATATCAACTTTTTCTTTTAATTCATCATCTTAATTTACAAGGGAGCAGTCCCAATTTTAATAGCTTAACCTTTATCAACTGGAGATATTGGCAAATAATACTAAGGGCAGATTAATGAATGCATTGATTGGCTGCTTGCACATATAATTGCAATTCTCTATAGATCCAGCGGTTTTAGGCAAGAACCCTCTGCATGGCCCCTTGTTGAATAGATTTTAGATAAATTTAGGAAAAATCTTGTGTATATAATTTTAACTTATGTGACAAGCATCAAACCCCCATTTCTGTAAACTACTTACAGATAGTCTATCCTTGCGATCTTGTCGCGTAAATAGTGAAACACGTGGACACGACGTCGCGTGTAAAGGCAGTGCCCTTCAAAACGCTATAAACTCTTAAATCGAAGCGCAATTATGGTCAGATGGTAATTTATATGGCTATTCATATATGCTTTTATTAGCATCAAACATCAAATAAAATAAAAAATATTGTTGGTTTAGATTTAATACCACATAAAATGAAAGGCAAACCCCACTGAATTCCTAGAACTGGACAGCGACCCAATTAACCATATTGTCTTAAATGTCCCAGCCTGTCGTCACTCTGGGCCCCACCGACCAATGCGTCTACTTTTACCTCCCCAATGGATCTAGTTTACGGAGATGCAGTTGGCAGACACGGAGGCGGGCGGGTTGGCCATCGGTCAGTTCTGTCAGTGAGAGACCCGGGGCAGCGGTCAGTGGTGGTCAGCGCGGACTGATACAAGAGAAAGGTTCCGGTCAAGTCCCGCCCTGTCTGTGTCCACTTCACGCCCCCTCCCACCCGTCATCCTCCGCCTCGCACCGCCCTCTGCATGAAGTGCCGAGGGTAACGTTTTGATTCCGGCTTTCTTAAAGCCATGGTATCGTCCCATAACCGAAGTCGGGAGTTAAGGTCTGCGCATGCGTGGTACTTTGGCGCCAGTACCAGTCGGGGGTCAAGCGGGACCCCTCAGCCAATGAGATGTATCCTATTGTACCACGTGACTCAATATGGCGGCGCCCACTGCGAAACTCCCGATTGCGGTATAGTTGTGACGTTAGAACGTAATCCGGCGACGTCATTGGTCACGTAACGAATTTGGCACCACGGTACGGGAGTTACAACGTAGCCAATTACGTCCGCCACACGGACGATACACTGGCTTTAAATCCCTGCAAATATGATAGATAGTAACACCCAAGCTGCACAAAGTATTGAATGATATTGTTTACTTCATATGAATAAAGAGGATGGCATAGAATGTCCGGTAGCTGTAACAGAGAAACTAGCTGTATTAAAAGATTACATAATGCTGGGAATCAACCTACAAGTTGTGTATAAGAAACACATTCTTCTTAACATAGGCTACGCTCACACTTTCTCTAATTCTTTATTATGAATTGCTCATAAATCGTAACCACATATGAACATATGAACAGACTAGTTGGCTGTAACTTCAAACGGGTACAAGTAACTTTATATGGGTATCATAATCAAATAGCTAAATAGTAATTTAGAGGATGAATTGATATTAGATGTGGGACATGACGAAGAAGGGACAAACGTGTACGAAACCCGTTTAAAAAGGATCCCAATGACTGTTTATCATACAGATCCCTACAAGCAATAATGAGATAACAAAATGCATTATTACCTAGAACCAAGAGTTTACATGCAGTACCCCAAACATCCTGAGCGATGAAACGGGTACGTTTAAGTGAGGGCCGACTCTCTATGGTAACTTTCATGAGGATAGATCTGTCTAGGCCGCTCGCATAAAACGGTCTTTCTTTTCACATAGAACTTGACTAAGGACATTTACCAATTTGATGGATAATCTGCTGAGATCCAGCAATGAATGTACCAGGAGGCATTGGACGTGTTACCCGTAAGAGGCTGGCTATAAAAATCTGTATGGTGATGGCCTGGCAGCTGATTAGCACTCCCAGTTAAAGCTGTTTGAGTATTCACAGCATTGCCGCCAGTTTGAAATTATCTGAAAATATGCTGCAGCTAGCAGCAGATTTATGGATATAGCGCAGGAGCGTGTGTCCCTCCTATTTTGCTAAACTTAGATATTTTCAAATACAAAATTGTGTGGGGAAATTGGTGTGCCCCCTCCTTTTCCAAAACCTGTACCCGCCACTGGCTAGTGTATCCAGTCCTACACATTGATGTATTCGTCCGTATTACAATAATGCCTTTCTCATAGTGAGTTTTCGGTCCCCGAAAATAATTACAGCATGTAGGCCTAACTCTGATGTGTATAAAATTATAAAGGCTTAGTGGCATCAAATGGATTATGAGATTAAGAGCAATAAGAGCTATTAAGAGCTATTCTGGAGTGTGATTTATGATCATTAAATATTTATCATAAACTGACTATAAAAGAATCTCAAGCCGGAAGGTACTTATCCAAATGTCCTCACATGGGTACAAGCAATGAAGTAAAACCAAACCATACTGGCGACAATCATTAAAAGAACTAATGATTAATAGTGCTCTAACACTTGGTCGCATACTCTCAACCTTATTCGCCAAAAAACACACCCTCCTGGCGATTTCCTCTTTCCCCACGGAGCATGCAGAATGAATGGCGACCATTTGTAGGCGTTAACAGCGCTTTTCATAACTGATGGCGGCCCCAGATGAGATGTAGATGGTAATCTGAGTTGGTTAGATTATGAAATCCAGAATTATATATGACAAAAGAATGTGATATTCAGTGCTCCAATAAAGACAATTATGTAATTCATAATAATCAAATATCTATTAGAAACCAAAAATCAAAGAAACTCAGGCTGGAACTAACCAATCTAAATACCCTTAGATAAGTCAGGCAACTGAGTAAAAAAAACATAGTGGGCACAATCATTTAAATCTCCAGCTATTAAAAGCGATATAACACATGGTCGCATACCCTCAATCTTAGTGCCTAAAAACTACATCCTACCAACGATTTCCTCTTTCTGGATGGGGCATGCAGAATGAATGGCGACCATTTGTAGGCGTTAACAGCGCTTTTCATTACTGATGGCGGCCCCAGATGAGATGTAGATGGTAATCTGGGTTGGTGAGATTATAAAATCCAGAGCTACATAATTATGATAAAAGAATGTGATATTCTGTGCTCCAATAATGCCAGAATGTAATTCACAATAATGAAATATCTATTAGAAACCAAAAACCAAAGAAACTCAGACCAGAACTAACCAATCCAAATGCCCTTAGATAAGTACAAGCAATTGAGAAAAAAACAAAGTGATCACAATCATTTAAATCTCCAGTAATTAATAGCAATATAACACATGGTCGCATACTCTCAACCTTATACGCCAAAAAACACACCCTCCTGGCGATTTCCTCTTTACACACGGAGCATGCAGAATGAATGGCGACCATTTGTAGGCGTTAACAGTGCTTTTCATTGCTGATGGCGGCCCCAGATGAGATGTAGATGGTAATCCGGGTCGGTGAGACGGAGAAGGTGCTGGGTGGGTTGACGTTATGATCCCCGGGGGAGGGACAGATAGCGCCGGTCTGGAGGAGGAGTCGCACTCCTGCATTGGGGCAGGATACCACTATGGGATCTTTCTGGAGAATTATTGACGAGGATGAGGATTTCGCGATTTGTGATGAATTGGTTGATGAAACCGATTTTCTTGTATCAGATTTGAACTTGTGGTTAAGAAAATTGATGGCGATTTTATTTGAAGCAATGTGTCTTTAATCTATTTATTTGTTTCCTAAATGGATGTATTCGTACTCTAACTGGGTCAATTCATACTCTAAAACCCAGCGTACACTGATGCGCATTATAGAATGTTGTTCATTTCATGCACCACAATACGCATACTGGGACCTAATCTGAAGATGGCATTAGTTTGAAAGGGGTATGTGTATCACTAGATTATTCTTTTCTCTCTTTGTATAGCCTGTGTTAGGATGATTTTGTCTGTGCCAGTCCTGCCTATTTATACCCAAGGTGTTTGGGTGATGAAAGTAAGCTAAAGGTAAATGCTACGTATACCCTAGCTCTGGGAGTGAGCAAAGAGACAAAAATATGTAGGTAAGTGCATAATGTAAAGATAATGATATCTCTGAGGAGAAGTCCAAGGAGGGGGGAATAAATATAAAGAAGCTCTGGGGGAATGGATCTGGGAAAGAAGAAAGCTAGAGCTGAAACGGTAAAAGTAGGTCAAAGAAAGACAAATAAAGTTTTGAAGTGTGGCTGAAGTGGGAAAAATCATTGGTAAATTGAGTCAAGTAAACTTAAATATGAATGTAGCTACTGGAGGGGTGTTTCAGCCTAGTTAAGAGGATCATATAAAAGTGCCCATTGAAATAAAAGGGAAGGGTAGGCAATGGAGAATATTTACGGTAAGACTTGGAGGGTGGGCTAATTGAAGTAAAAAATGTATTTGAAGGTCGAGAGAAGGATAGCAATTCTAACATGGGCCAGTTCGGGTATTAGTAGCCCTGGATGAGTCGGCGGCCAAGGGAAAACAGAGCTATCACTATGAGACTGGGTTAATGAGAGTTAAGGATGACGCTTAGAGAGCCGGTCATAGGGAGGTAAAAGTAGGATGTTTGGAACAGGGCATACTGAGCTAGCATCAATAGAGTGGAAGACCGAGGTACAGAAAACGAGCTACCAGAAGTGTAAGTGGCCATGGGAGATTATAGAGGGAAGAAAAGTGGTCCAGAAGGACGAGGAACTGATACAATTAGGGAAATAGCATGAAAATACGAACAGTAGGTCTACTATTTGGTTGGAGAGCAGGTGAATAGGGAAGGAAAGAAATAC
Source organism: Lepidonotus clava (assembly GCA_936440205.1). Taxonomy (NCBI): domain Eukaryota; kingdom Metazoa; phylum Annelida; class Polychaeta; order Phyllodocida; family Polynoidae; genus Lepidonotus; species Lepidonotus clava. The sequence continues at coordinate 9,357,061 of OW387142.1, read as the reverse complement.
TGCTTAGACATAACCGCGAACTACAACAGAACATATTTAGTTCACAAGAATTATGAACGAAATCAGGGTTAAATGATACAAATCCAAAACGAACTTCTGAAAAAGAAACACCACAAGGAGCCTACACCCCCCACTCGTAGCAGTAAAAAAGGGGGTGAGGAGAGCTCGAGCCTGAGTTACGTTCACTCCCAGCAGGGTGTAGGGGGAATCACCCAGCTCGCTTTGATTCCGCAATAACCCACCAATTCCACAGTTATCCGCCGCAAGATAAAGCTTCCCCGGGAGAGACAGTTGCGCCAATTTATTGCATAATCATTGATACCTCGGCGACTTAAGCCTCTTTGTGCTGTTGTCGGGCCTGGGTCCCTGGGGTGCCGGTACGTGGCGAGTCCCCCAACCAACCAACCCACTGTGCCACACCACACCACTCGCCGCTATGATTTATAGAAACACCAGCCCCCCAAACACTGTCCTTTGTCGCTTCTCCCCGGGGAATCATTCCACACAATCACCGGGATAGAGTGTGCTGGCTGGCGGGGGTGCTGGAACACTTGGTTAGACCCCCACTGTCGACTGCTCACAGATCACTTCATTCCTGCACAGAAACGACTGTTTTATGCCTGGTCCCCCTGTTATACCACTAAGGAGAGACCCGACATGGCTTTGGTTACTGCGGATGTGAGTGTTGTAGTTATTGCGGATACTTTGAATCTGTATTTTATTTGGAAAGGGTTGGATACAGTCAATGAAAATGAGAATAAAATCATGCCCCTAGATAATTATCTAACATATATTGTGGTGTTGCACAGCAGGTACAATCACCTTCTCTGCTGCGTTTTCTATTGTATCTTCTACATTTCTATTGCAATTGCTCGCTAGCCATATTAGAACAAAGATCTAGTCAAACGGGCAAGAATAACTTCGCATAATTGAAAGACATTAAGAAGAAATACTCAAGACAAAAAAATTACTTATATTAAATACCTTACATCACTGATACCATTCAAGCATGAATGTATGACAGTATTAAATGAGCACAATATTATTATATGTCCTGTAACTATGTGAATATAGGAAAGATTTTTGAATGTGAGTGTTAAAATGCAAGCGTATCATGCCCTTTGCCCCGGCAACTTTGTACTCAGCTTAAAGTTCAAGTTGTAGCTATGTTTACCCATCAGTTCTTACAATGAGTGACGCAGACATTTCTCTGTATGCATTGTACATTTACAACAATTAGCTTTAATCCAGGCAAACTAAAGGGCAAGTGTAGATTGATTAGCGTGTACAGAGGTGCACTATCCAATAATCTGTCTGAAAAAGCAAGTTCTGTATATTTATGGAACAGAATAAAATTGATATCACCGATTGAACTTTCCCATTTTAGTGCTAAATGCACCCACCATTGACTGTTTCTTCCATCACTTTTCTTCAAAGTCAAGTACAATGACTCTCCTTTGAGTTTGATCTATTCTGATAGACATCATTGGAGATAGTGCCACACTAAAACAGCATAGATAGGCCTAAACACCTTCCTAATCTGAGAACTTGTCCAAGTGACAATGATACGTATCAGACACTCTCTAAAGCCGTTTTGTGAAATCGCAGATCTATAGACACGTGTTTTCCACTACAGCAAACACCAACATTAGACTGAGTGTGACTTTACCACATAAAATATCACAAGCCTGTCTATCCGACGCCAGGGCATCAAGACAAATAGCAGCCACTAACCCGTAGGCCATCCTCTCTGAAAATAAGCCAGCCAATAGCAGTTGTTTGTTACAGAAATACCAACAGTTGGACGGTTTGAGATAAGTAGACTCAATGTGAATCCCTTCTTTGTGTTCTGAATACAATCCGATGGTATGATATCTCTCATAAAGAAAACGATATTCTCCGTAGTCAAGATTTATTTCCAGGGATCTTTCCTGGTATCTTCTTGGTGAACCTGAGTCTACTTCAATGTACTTTGTTCTCAAGTTCTTCCTTGCCATTCAGATGTAAAGGGATATGTGGGAGGAGAAGTAACGGTACAGAGTAACATATGCCAGGAAATGTAGGGGTATAGAAGGCACAGCGGTCACCATGTCCACGTTGAATGGCTTTTGGGACAGGGTGAAATGAAAAAGAAATAAAATAACAAAAAATACGAGAACAAAAAATAATCGTGTCAGACCATGTTGTATACCGTTCAAGCTGATTCTACCATTTTCTTTGTACATACTTCTTTGACCAAAGAAAACTGATTTGAAGAGGGTTTTTTCACTTCTTGTCAACATTTTACATCACTTTTTATCATTCTAAAGAAATATCCTCATTAATATTCACAAACATTATGATTGTTTAGACTGGCCTCACAAACTAGTTCCGGTCATATACAAGTTAGTTCCGGTTTCTCTGATTGGCTGACTCGAAACCATCATAGGACAGTATGGAGAGCCCTATCAATGTCCAGACTTAATGTGCACAATTGATGCGTTTTCAACGAATAAGAAAACAGGAGGTTGGTGGAAGGGAAGTATGGTAAACAGGCACTGGAGACAGAGTACTATGTATGTGCAAATATAAGTATATTCCCCTTTCTTCACTTTAATAAATACATGTCCATAAAAACAGTTCACCAAAATAGATCTCAACTGTCAACTGGATCAACCACTGTTTTTTTTCACTGGAGCCCTTTATACAACAAAAAATAGGTGTTAATGGACACACTGCATATCAGTACAATGAGGCTATGTGAGAATTGATAGAAAAGATTGACAAGTAATCACATTGCATATTAAACCTGCCTATCAAAATGGGAGTTCGTGAAAAAGAAGAGGCGTATGTTTACAAGAGAAGACACCTCGAGTGAGTGCTTATATGAATATATTATCTTATTTTCAACAGAAATCATCAGACACGAAAAAACCAATGATAACAATTAGGGATGGGTCCATTTACATGAAAGAACTATGTTTTTGACATCAGAAAATGATGACTCAGCAATAAGCAGAAGTGCACACGAACCCAAGTCAATACAATACTCACTAGTGTAATGTGCTATTCTGAGAAGGACGTGGACCTATTTTGAGCAATGTTTCTTTTGATTCCCAATAAGGTCAAAAGGTGCACTTTCCCAAAGGGATCTAGCCAACAAAAAATGTTTGTCAAACGCATGCGCAAAGGGACCTTTCCGTCGCACAGAACGACGCCATGTCGACGCTGAGCGAGCGAGTCAGCCAATCACAATGCAGCAATTCATTTAATGCCCTTTGTTTTTAGCGCCCCCTATCGTCCCGTGGGGATGCTCACTTCAATGGCACGGAGTCCCTGTAATTTCTTAATGGTTTCAGAGGAGTGCTGCATTATAGATGTCCCTGGTCGGGGACGGCTCTCCTATCAAGGCGATTTGCCCACTCTGCCTGACAGTTAGGCCTGTGCTTCTACTGCAGTGTCCTCGAAATACTTGTCTTCCTCGAAATACTTGTCTTCATGCAAAGACAGGGCGTCTTGGTTTTCAAAACGGGAATTTTCACCTGTTTCTTTGGCAGCAAGGTTTAATCTTTGGATATGTTTGTCACCTATATTGACTGGAGTGGCTTTTAAGCTCAGGGATTATATTTGAAATGGACTGTCAAAGATGAGTTGAGATGGAGTTTTCCTTTCATCAAGTTTAGAGTGTTGTGTGATAACATGTTATGTACTGAAGCATTATCTTTTATCAAAGATCCATAGTAGTTTAAATAGTGACAACTTGATGTACTTACGAGATGAGGAAACGATATACCGTTAAGGCTGTTTTAGAATAGAAAGCCAGAATTGAATTACTTCCGGGAAGTCCTTTGACTTAGAGGTTATATTTTCCCACTTAACAGGATGCTCCATGCATAATTACAAAGGCCTCAGACGTGCTTTGATAGTGCGTTCTTCTGCCTCCATAGCAATAGAAGTGATCAAGGATTCTCTTTAGCTTATTCGAGTGTCTGCTACCTTCATTCAAAGAGTTATAGGAAATGTGTGTAGCATTGTCAAAAGCTGTGTGAGTTATTCTCGACACAATGCTTGGATTATTCCATCATCTGGCATGTATAATGTACTGCCCTATGCAATTTGTCTTTTCATTTTTTTAGGAAATTTTTAACTAAAATCTTTCAAGGCTGCCCTTAGTTTTCAGATGTATTACATGGTTGGTAATATTGAAATATACAGAGTAAAATAAGTACAAATAAACATAAGCATAAGCAAAATTATGTCGGAAGTTGAAATAGTTGGGAATCAAATAGTTGGAAGAGCATCATCACCATACTCAACCTTTGGCGGGCCATGGACAACTCTGATATGATAACATATATAACGTACACAGCAATGTCAAGGTACAGAATAAAGCAAGGGGTCTTTGTACAACTTGCTCTTTGATCTATATACCTGCTTCTGTAGTCTCTCCAAATATGGTCACAAATAAAGCCATAAGACTATGCCTACGGGCATCCACCCATTGTTTTTCCAGTCTAGGATTCCAGATCGATTTGGTAGGATCAAGGTATCGAGGTTACCTGGGAGAAAGTTTGAACCAAGGCCTTCATAGTGTAAGACACTGTGGAATCTCTTTGAACCCCTTTTTTAAATTGATCTCACCTGTGTTCAATACTGATCGTTAATGCAGTGGCCCGCCTACAACGTGGGTGGCGCCGACAAGGGTGGTTGTGATTGACTGATATTTTTCTTTGGGTCTGTGTGTTTGGCTGGGTACACTGCTAAATATGAAGGGTTGTACTTTTAGTCAATAAGCCCATCCCAGTTTACACCAACATTAAAGTTTACTGTGCAATATTTTCAAAATTGCCTCTGTGCTTATTCCACAAAGAGAGATGCATGATACAAAATTAATCAAAACATTTGTAAAATCCAGCTTTATATATTGGCCTTTCTCCCATAAAAGCCATCGCTATAGCCTGTCAGCCCAACTTATAATGTCCAACCCTATTTTGTCCAGAAATACAGCATTTTGATTTGCTGGCAAACCTGTAAATCTGTTGATTGGTAAAAGTTAAGAAATCAGAATGTTTTATCACTATTTGGGGATATAGAAAAATATAATTCTCAGTTATTCATTGAATGCAACTCTAGGAGACAAGGATTGCTTTTATGGTAGTTTTGTCCAACCCTTGTCCAACCCTGGGATATACCCATTGTGGGACGGGCTTATTGTCTGGGTTGTAACTCCATGTGGAACTTGTTTCTATTGCTCTTGAGAATCAACTTAATCCGAAGATTCTAAAAGCAAAAACCCAGAACCATGAAGGAACCTACAGTTATGGCCAGTTAGACTGTGCACCCTATTGTTGTAAATTGTTGTTAACTGTTGTAATCAGATCTGTCTGAAACTTAACAAACTTTATTTGTATAAAGCAATGCGTGCAGGTCGAGCCCAGATCGCGTTTTAAAGCGTCAATGTTGTTGTACGTCAACTAAGGTCCTAATGACCAGGGGCTTAACCCTTTGTGTCAGTCACTTAACAGCCTAATGGGCTTAAGGCTCTCACTCCTTGTGTTCCCAGAATACAGAAGTACCTAAACATGCTTCTGAACTCAGAAGAGAAAACCGTTTAACGTTTTCTTTTAATTCGACAGATTGAGAAGTTGAGAACTTGTGAGTTGTTCTACCTTCTGCCAAAAGTGTATCCCTGTCATAACCTTTTGGAGGGTCAACTAAAGAGTGGACATTTCCAAAATAATTTAGAGGGCTTTTATCTTAGTAACTGTGTTTCTTATCTAAGAAGAAATAGGCCTATAGGATGACATTGGAACACAAACACACAAGAAATTTAAGATATCTTCAGATTACATTGGAACGTCCTGTGGTATATGATATATAAAAGCTTCTGTTAATACACCCAAAGTATTTTATAGCTTAGTTTGTTACAAACCCTATCCCTAAAAGTTACACTACTGATGGCCATGGCAGCGCCTCCCGTACCAGTATTACCTTTTTCCCGAAAAAAAAACTGAGCGACTATAGCCTTGTTTGTTAGAAACCCTATCCCTTAAAGTTACACTACCGATGGCTATGGCAGCGACCCCCGTGGGAGGTAAAGGTTTTTACCAAGAAGACCCTGAGCGGGTAGCATGTCCACATGCCGCTCGGTATGCCCGTGAGCTGCTCGCCATAATCCCCGCCCCCCGAGCAGCTCAGCCCGCCCACAGGACCACCTTTTCTCCCCTAATTTGGGGGATTAATCCAACCCAAGCCGGGAGTCACTGTGACACATACTCCTTTCCAAATCTAATGAGGGCCGATGAAAATCGAATAAATCATGGCGTGTCCGGGTCGGTGGGGCGCCGGGCAGGGATCCAAAGGACATTAGGGATTGACTTTTCTGTCGCCAGGTGGGGTACAATAGACCCACGTAAGGTCGTTTATTGAGACGATGTAGGCTTGGGTCACGCGCTTCTGTGACCAGGACTAGGCCCGCTACCGCCTAAAGGTTGTATTCCGCAAGCCGTTTTTTCTCTTGGTTTCAGAAATCGCCAGTGGACCTTATAAGGCCTGAATAAGGACATGTTGTAAATCAATAGAACAGTTTTCAAATTCTCTTTCAAATGGTATGTAACATGTATGGGTTTCTATCACATTCCTAGTGAAAAATAGCAAATACCCAGTTATAGCTAAAATCTCCCGGTGTAATTCAGGCTTTGGCCAAAGGCTGGTCAGGGCCTAAGCAGAGGAAGGGTCGGCGCCTAAACGTGTTTCCTGAACTCCTTACGGTGGGCCGTGGTCGGTCATGGTACCCTGATGTCTGATGGTCGGAGCGGTTCGTGTCACCTTCTGTAGGAGTAACGACATTTTGTAAATATGCACGTCATCAAACTGTATTAAATGGACCCCCTTTCCTGAATTAGGTGAAACGCTGCTGTAACGATTTAACAGTTTTTAAATTGTGTAGCTAGTATTCAGAATATGCTAGCAGTACACGAATTGCATCTATAGTTGAAATAGTTTTTCAATTACCACATAATTTCGCTGATATAACACTACATGCATTGCCCACCACAGGCAATAATAGGAGGAAATTACATAGCTCTAAGTTGTCCCCCGGATCATCTCTCCTCCCTGGAGAGAGGGTAATCCCACCGTTTGTATGCGCCTCAGGCCTGGCTAAGTAGGCAGGGCGAGGCCGGGGCATACAGTACACTTATTACCGCCTAACGGGCCATATTGTGGCCACAAACAGTGTTGGGTGGGTGGGGTGGATGAGGCCTGACCCTTATCCCTGATTGTGTACTACTTACGCTCCAAACACCTGTAGGCTTGGGGCCTTCCATTTAGTACATACGCATCTAGGGGGGAGGCGGGTCCGAGATTTTTGAAAATGTGCGTACATTCTAGTACATATTCAATGCGTATTTTAGCCTGAGGGGGGTGAAGGGGTCTGAGATAAAAAAAATTAATGTGCGTACGTACTAAATGCAAGGCCCCCTTGTCACCCTATGGGATCTCTGTGTGATAGTATGACCATGGCCATGCTAGGTGTAAAGGATCTAGGAGGTCAGGGGGTCAGGACATCGTCACGTTTTGGTCTGGATAATGATGGATTCTATATTATGGTACGGCTTCGTAGATTATAGCATGTATTGTAATCCCCAATTTAAACAGAGCATGTTGACTGTTTCCTGTTGTTAAGGGTTAAGGCGGAACGACTGACGAAACTATTTCTAGAGCAGCTTTATTTTGAATAAAAAATGAAATTGTATTTGTAGTGATCCAAATTTGGATAAATTTTGCACAGGGGTAGGGCCTGAATGAGGCAAGATTGGTCTGTGTATAGCATCAGTCTGTGGATATTCGCTCGCTGGTTCTATTAGTTAATAGTTTACATACATTGCGCAACAAAATAATAAGTTCTAGTAAGCCCCGTTTCTCTAGCAAATGCCGATATCTTTCCACTGTGTGGTACGTTTCTTTCTTCCTGACTGTACACGCCATAAAAATAATATCTTAGAATTATCATAGAATCTGACATATGCAGATAGTGGTAAGATGCACGTACAATTAAGTAGACCTTACTTATGCAAGTACAGAGAAAATATAAAAGGAGAGATCAGAATGCATGTTGTTGTATGGCGAATGGTCGGAATGAATATATATAGCCTTTGCTTCAGAACATACCGTACATCCTGTTAGCGTTCCTTTGAGAAATGACTACATCATTGATAGATTTATTTTTTGTATACTACTCAGACGTGCAATATTAGATGGTTTATTGAGGAAATACTGTCCTAAGATGTCTATTTACAATTTACATGAAAACACAACATTTCTTTCTGATCTTTAACTGCCATGAAAAGTGCCAACAGTGTTGTTTGGTAATTAATCAAAGTTCCTTACAATGTGAGGCCACATTACTCCTTTAAATCCTTCTTTTGAATGCTATTCATTTAATGTTTAGAAATTGGTAACCTTTTATAACGTCAACTCTAAAATTGAGGCTTAATCTTAATGCTTGCATGCTACAGCTACTTAATAAGCATACTGGTGAAAGTTTTGACCTCTGCACTGTGTGAAATCACCTGTAACTTAAGTTACATATTCTCCTGAAACTCTCCTAACAAACTAACAACCTTCTCCGCATGTCTGCGCACTAACCATACTGACTCTCTGCGTGCTTGTCTCTCCTCTCTTCCCCCAGGTCCAATCATCAGCCAATGAGAAGCCACCAGCACCACCTCCACCTCCAGCAGACCCTGACCCCCCTGACCAACCCCCCACTGACCACCACCCCACTGACCACCACGACCCCCCAATGAGTACTGCTGCCATAGACGATGACCTCCCCCCTCCTCCAGACAGCTGGAGATTCAGCCTGGGCTGGGCCAGCTCCACGCCCTGTCCTTCTCCTGTAGAAACCCCCCGCCACCCTCCAGGGGTTCACCCACACCCCCACCACACCTCCACTACAGCCTCCAGTACCTCCTCCAGTACCCTACCCCGCCCGTCGCACCATAACACCACCCTCCCGAGCAGTACGACCACCTCGTCCCTCCCTGACCACTACTCCAGCATGCCACGCCAGCACAAGCAGCAGCAGCAGCAGCAGCCCACGGTGGACACCCCCTCCTGGGGCCTGCCGGACCTAGCCGACGACCTGGAGGTATGGCCGACACCTTACTAACATCCCCCTCCTTTAACACTACTTTTCACACAAGGGGCCTTCCATTTAGTACGTACGCACATTTTCAAAAATGTTAGACGCCCCCACCCCTCAACCCCACCCCCACCGTTAAAAATTTGCATTGGAATTGTACTAGAACATAATATGCATATTTTCAAAAATCTCAGACCTCCTCCCCCTCTTGATGTGTAGATACTTAATGGAAGGCCCCCAATGATCCTGTGCCCTTGGAGCTATAGAATCATTGCCATCATGTAGTACATAGCATTATTCACACCTCTCTTCACCAATGATTCTGTACCCATAAAGTACCTTTAGATCTACAGAATCATTGCAATTATGTTTTATACTCTGTAAATGCTAACACCAATATGCACCTTTATCAAACCATGATCGTTTTGTTAAGTACAAAAGGCAATTTCTTGTTTCCAGCATAACATGCATTCCACTATACTAAACGTTCCCCATACGTCTTGATCTTTTAACAACATTGAGTAACCGTAGAAACAATATCACAATGCTTACTATGTCTCATTTATAAGTACACCTTACTGACACCCCCTCTTTCACTTCTTTCACTTCTCTTCACCAATGATTCTGTACCCAGAGAATACATTGGAGCTATAGAATCATTGCAGTCATGTAGTGTACTCTGTTAATGTCAACACCAATTTTCACTTTTATCACACTAGAATAGTTTAGTTGTGCACACAATGTAATTTCTTTTGTCCTCATTTATATCTGCATTTGAAATATATAACTCTTCAACATGCATTCTCTTTCTTTAATTTATTATTCTTGTCTTCTTAACATTTGACTCTGGATACTACGCCGTAAAGTGGTTGCTCTGGGGCTTTAGAATCGGTGTTGATGAATTGGGAAATAGTCATACACAAGTTAAAGGAAAACACGATAATCGGTTTAAAATCACCACACTATCTTTTATCAATTTGAGTAACAACTCTTCATACTTGGTCCTGGAATATTTGATCAGAAGCAAAAGACCATACAATAAGGGTGCTTCGGAGACGTTGACTTTAATTGTTGAGACGTTAATTGTATGCTTCATACATTACTTTAAAGATGCAATACTTTAAAGATAGCATATCTGGAGCAACTCAAATATTTCGGAACGTACCGTCCTATTTTGACAAATGGCACATCCAATCCACTGAAATGGATTACAAACTATAACTTTGAGACAAATAATAAAGCGCAAAAAGCAACACTCCAGGGAGACTCAATTCAAATATAAAAAAGTGTCAACAATTAAATGTTTTCCATTGTTTTGCGGCACCTCCTTAATTTAGTAAAGATAATAGTGAAACAAACCACAACAAATTATTGAATCGCTCATCAAAATGAGATAAACACATTTTAAGGATTTGGAATCAATTTGCAACAGTTCATTCAATCATAGGTGTTTGGGAAGTGTTTATCAGCTTTTAATTGTGAGAGGGACGTTACACAGGGAATTGCTGCCTGGACGAATTAAGCAAGTAATCGTTTGTTTAAGTTGCTTTCTATCTTAACATTCCTTTGATGTCGTCGCCCTAGAGGTTTCTTCTCAAAAAGTTAATGTTTTGTATACAGCCATTTTCACCAAATGCTTTCTGTACAATCGTGTTATTCTATAAGCATACTACTGCAATAAGCGATTATCTGTAAAGATTATCATAAACAGTAGACATGTACTTCTTCCCGGATTGATATATACTTTTATATACGTGCATTCTTGCCTTACCCAATCCAAATAACACAGAATTGAATAGGTGATTTCTTAAAACGCTTTTCAACTTCACGACTAACATTCATGGTCACCCATTTGATCATGTAATAAATGTCCATTAACTACGAAGCAGGATATTCGCCTTAATATTTCACAGAACGCCGCAGAAATATAATCATCCGCATGTTTGTTTAAACTTAATAAACATGATTCAAATACATGACACGATAGGCATCCTTTTCAAAAGGATCCTACAGTGCATTCTCCCAGCCATTATGAGTGTGGGAATCTCCACTGAAAGCGTTCAATATGAGATCACCTGGCCTGTTATGTTAGAGGGGGCGGTGGGGAATGTTAGTGGACGTAGGCACGGTACGCTGTGGTATGGATGTGGGAATATATCCTAAGTACACATATGTAATAGGACACCAAGCCTTTTAGCACCATTCAAACCGACTGAGCACTTCTCAAAAGCAGCTTAAGTGACTCGCCGATCGCATTGGGGGCGTTGCTGTTAACACGATCTTCAAACCAATTGCACATTGATACCGGCCTGGCGTTGGATGTCCTCACGTGATAGTTTGTACTTGGAGTGAAAGTTTTGCTTTATGATCTGTAATATTAAAAGCGTAAACAGAGATATTTACACATCACTTTCGTTGGCTGCATACATAACCCTAGCAGATTTAGTTTGTGAGAGTCAGTGAATATCGTTTTCATATTCATAGTAATATCATATTGAATTGCATGGCCATTGAATGGATCTTATTTAGGATAACAATTATCTTTCGAACCATGTGGTGAGGTCTTGTTGCCCCTGCCATCCCACCAGTCACTTCAGACCTTTTAAACAGAATACATTCTGTACAGATAAGTAGTAAACACCAGGTAAAGTTTATTTCAAATACCATATTTGCTCTGAACAAGCTTTCAATTGCTGTACCCCCAACACCTGGCATCTCAGACCATAAACACCACTTAAAAAACTCCTAACACCGTCACCCATTCTAATTGCTTACATTAAGCAAAACCAACCTACAATGTGTGTACGTGCAGACGGTGGCGGCTTCGGTTTACATGTTGAACCGGTCGTCTTTCTGTGAGCAGAAGGCCCACCTGCCCGGCCCCCACCCTGGAGGAAAACGACCCGGGGCAGGTGGGTGGGGAGGGCGTCTCACAGGTACCTCAGCGGTAAGGGGGGTAGAGGCACCTGTCCACAGACGCTGAACGCCACCCAGCGTCAGTCAATAGAACCATTCAGGGTCAGGTGACCATCATGTTCAGGTGGGACGTGTATTTTTCAGGTACACTTTGGTTATATACATGTATATTTAAGTATATCATAATATGCATATATGGTATTATATTGTTGACCTTAACAAAAATTGTTGTGTTCAGGTAACCCGACCTTACCTAAATTTTTGGCCCTACCCTAACCTTTTTTTCAGGAAAATCTCTTCATAAGAAATATCTAAATCTAATAGAATTGACCAAAACATCATGGAACTGCATATATATGCTGGGGATATGTATTTAAGACGCTAGAAATTGTTTTAGAGTATGTTTGAGGTATTTTCTTTTCATTCAACACTGCTTGGGTCCATGTGTTTAAGTAAATAAAAAGCCCCCCCCCCCAAACATCTATCTATCTACCTTGATATTTTCGACCTATACATCAAAACTGGTATTCAAAAATTGTATAAAACTTGGGAGCACTTTTAAAGAAAAAGCATGGATTATATATCAAACCTTTGGTGTTTATACTTGTCATACACGCTCGACATGCAAACAGAGTACACGCAAATACCACCAGATTCAAAGAGCAATGGGAAATGGGAAATCACTTCACGAATCATTTCTGATCGGTGTTTATTTAAACACATATTAAACTGTTTAGGTGTGGCTATTGCTGGAAGTGGTTTTATAAACGAATCACTATTTGCACAAACTTGGAATCAGCTATTGGTGTGTTTGTGTGCTAAGTGTTGTGGGAAGGAGGTGACCAAACTTTTCGCCTTAAGACCTACAGGCTGCTTATATAAACGGACATTTTAAAGGTGCCTAAATATAGACGATATCCATGTTTGTTTAGTTGTTTATAAATGTGAGCGCTATGATTTATACCTATTCACTATACGTATATTTATAAGGTCTGACATCAGAGTGAACAAAAACTACTTCAATATCAAATATGGGAGCGGTTGTGGTTCCATCTTTCTCAATTTAACTTCATCTACGCACCTGAAAATATTGCCATGGCAAGAAATTCTTGTTCACAATTCTACAGGATGGAGAGCACAGCGAATAGTACAAATGTAGTACCAAAAATGATATTAGTAAATGCTTTTATGGCACTTCCTTCGTGAACATGGTTTGTTTTATTTTTAAAAAGGCCTTGAGTTCAAATGGGTAATGTCCACGAGCACGGCTGAAGTGTGAAAGGGAATATCTGTTTGGTATTTAAGTTAATTATGAAATATCTGATGTAATTGTTTTTCTCCCGACCACAATGATAATAAACTTGGTGTCACATGACATTACTATGTTTAGTCAATAAAGTATTAAATATCTCTGTTGATGTAATCATTCAAAATATTTAGAATAAGGAGAAGGTCCCCTTTCTATTGAATTTCTATACATCAGTTTACAATATGGCAACAAGTCGTTGTCAGATAGGACATCTTTCATTGGTGAACTTAAAGTACTAAAAGGTCAGACCCGTTCACCATTTTCAGTAGGTTGCACTCTAAAGAGTCTATTAGACAGAAGTGCCAATTGTCTAGATGGATTTGGACAAATAAAACAGAAATAATCCAAGATGACTAAATTTACGAGGTCCAATCAGCTTGCACCTAGCTCATGATTCTTGGTTAATGTCTGTAGTTAGGTTTGGATCTTTTATTCACAAGAAACAGTCACATATTGATTCTTTAAAGTCGTGGGTCACACCAGATGGAGACCTGTAGGAAAATTAATATTACTTGCCTAGTAAAAATCCAGGCCCTGAGGTACTTGGCGTAGCAGGCCGTTGGTCCAACATCTTAAAGTATGTGCTTGAAACATATACCACATGTTCCCAGTTCAACCATTTTAAAACCACAGATAATTGGTCAGCGTCCCTGAAAGTGGAATATTATTCATTTTCTCACCAGGTGGCGTGGTCAGGAAAGCGGCCTATTTCTTTCACGAGCTGCTCATTGGTGGTGAGTCCCCAACTGCTCCTCCAGTGCCGGGGTTTTGAGTGCTCACGTCGACCTAATTCCCTCGGCCAATTGCTCACCCCCAACCCCCAAACCGCCCATAGACACTTTGCGGGCTAAGGGGGGCAGGTTGACCCCTTCACTGCCCTCCAAGGGGCAATGGGTGGCAATGGAGAAAACATGTGAATTACGGGCTGGATTTCCTTAACATGTTTATCAACCCGATGGACAACCTCTGGTGCACAGAGTGGGGTATTTTTCTGTCCTTCAGTGAAGCTTGATTGCACAATCTGAAATTCTATCAATTTTGTGGTAGGCCAATTGAAGCAAGACCTGACATCTTGGAAGATCAGGGGCTCTCAGCTATGGAAAACAGACTGAATGAAGATATTGAAACCCCTACTTTTTTACTTCACGCACTCAAGACGAAGTTTATATTGTTTAAAATTATCAACTTTACAAATTTATTCTATTCCCTACTGAAAGTACAAGAACAAACTAGGGGCCTCCCATTAAGTATGTATGCATCAAGGGGGGGAGGGGGGTCCAAGATTTTTGAAAAATTAATGTGCATACGTTTTAGTACATATTCAATGCGTATTTTTGCCCAAGGGGGGGTGGGGGGTCTGAATTCTTTTTAAACGTGCGTATGTACTAAATGGAAGGCCCCCATATACAAACTTAAGAAATAAAAAAATAAGAAAACCCCCTTTAGAATTTAAAGGCTGGGCACCCCCTGCCCTCCCCTCCCACCTCCGTGGAGAGTAGGGAACGTGTTGCTTCCATTTGGCCCCTGTAGACGTCAGGCTAATGACGACTTACGACACCAGGTGTCGCGGCCGGCCGGCGCTGATGGCACGTGATGACCAGGTCCTTGGGCGATAATAGGGTTAGAGGGCCCACATATACAGACAGAGGGGGAGTGAGGGTGGGGGGCTGGGATAGTGGGGAAGGGAGTCTACAAAAGTCTGGTACCAGCACACGTGCAGAGAATCACAGGAAAAGCTCCAATAGTGACCAACTGACATCCGTTGATTTTATAAGTAAAAGGCAGGCCTGCAAACACTGCTTCTTCTCCCCTCCCCCCCCCCGGGAAAATTTTCAAAATACTTTCCCTTTACTTAAAAAAAACTGTTATACAAAGCCCTCAACAATTTTCTTACCAATTTATCTTATCAATTGAAAAGTTCTACTCGGCACCGCTCATCACCCCTTTAATGTAGGCCTATACTCTAAATTGTACATAATATACGCAAAAGATCCACTTTAGGAACCTTACCCCCTAGCTGCCCGTCCAAGGCCGAATCTGTATACGGGTATGAAAGGTTAATCTATCCCCTTTTGACTTGGTGATAAGCTGCTCACCCATCACTAGGTTTGGTAGGATTGTGGGCTACGTGTAGAAATCAGTGGTACTATACAGGATAACTATCGAATTGCTGTGGGTAATGGGGCCACATCTCCCAAGCCTAATGATAAATACAATGAGTCCTTGCTATGAAGTACTGTGTTGTATGGCTTAACAACAATACAGGAATGAGTTTTCCCCTTTTTCTTGGAAGCTATTCGATTATATTCTTTTTGTGATGCATTACAAATAGACCCACGAGGTTCTTAGATAATTACAACAATCGTGGTGAAGCTAAACCACACCAATGCATGCATGACTACTACAGAGCAGAGAGAGTTCTGGTTATCAATATCAATATGTTCAGTTAAACAAAAGGTGAGGTCTTTTCATGAGCTGAAACAATAAAATTGTGCCTTGCCAAATTATAATGTTCCATTGACATTTAAATTGCTATTCATAACCTGAGAGGTGCAATTGTCTTCCTGCATTTATAATCAATACTACCTCTAGACACAAGATATAATGCTAACCTTCAAACCGATATAGACGTATGGACCTTAAACTTTATAGGCACCAAGGATACTAATATTATTCTCTCCTAATTATAGTGACAGTTCAAGATAAATATCTCATGCAATGTAAATAATTTAAAGCTATACTATGGCCTGATGACGCCAATAACGAAGGATAATATAGGTGGGAATGCGCCGTCATTTGCCAGTATTCCCAACGTTAATGCAAATAAAATAGGCCTACCTCATGCAAAATTTATAATTTTGGCATCCTTTCAACATAACATATTTACATGAAACCACAGAAGGTGTGTACTCTGCAATCCATACTGCCCGGTCTGAACAGACAAAGAATGCCTTATTCATGAGTCCTCCCCGGTATCAAAAACACCTCTTTGCCCATTTACTCAAAGACTCCAATGGCATTTTAATCAAACATGAAGACGTATGCCTGACAGATCGTCGATTCCATATGAAACCATGTATTGCCATTTGAATAACTCAAAGGAATTGTACAATGATTAATTCTACATAAGATAAGGCACCTAAGATCTACAGAGATATATCATAATAATGTAACTATACATGTATATTTAAAGCGTTATCGGAATAACAGCTTGATATCCATTGATTGAAGAAATCAAATAGGCTTAATTTGTTATTGGTTGCAAGACACATACATTTAACTTGTTCAGTCGTACAGTGATACAACATATGAATTATGGTATTTATGTTACAAGAATATTTGAATTAAACTTGAAATAATATCTGAAATAGTCTAAATAATTACACAATTCAATGTTGGCTTGGTGAAATGCAATCTGTGTTTGTCAAGACGGGAGGGAAAAGGGACCCCCAAGAAAGCAGACAATCAGGTTATTCCTGGATGTCGGAAATTCTATCCATCATAGGATTCTAAGAAAGGGAACTGCGTTTGTAGACCATGTTCAGACTTTTGAGAGTATTAATCGACTATGATTTAATTAAGCATTATTAAGTGATGAAACTTTAAACCAGTTAATGTCTATAGACTCTATGTAGACCTGGTTATGTTCGGTGAATACCATGTGACATTTATGACCATGCTGCTCAACTAAAAACATTAACATAATTAGGAATTCCTAAAGCTCTTAACTTTAATGACATATACATGTAAATATATATTATATGGTAGAATCAGAAAGTGCTTACATAAGATCATAATAAATTAATTACAAAACTGGTCAAATGATCACCAATACAATATCGAACCAGTTAAACAGGCTTTGTTGCCAATGATATCAAACCTCTTTAGAGGCATTGTGACGCCATCTGCAAAAACACTATTGTGGGCCCAACCCAAGGTCAGCCAGAAAATCTCTTCATCTTGTTAAATTGCAGACCTACAAACATTTATTGGATAAAGAAAAGTTTTAAAATATTATGGAAATTCATCATGTTGACCCTTCTCGAGACACATGTGAACGCAGTTTGGTTCTCAAGACATTTCCTATAGACGACTGAGAAATATTGAATTATCCCTACATCCTTTATACAAAATGATAAGCAAATTACAAACACAACATGGGGAAATTGTATTTGCATTCTACACTAAGCTATCGAGGAAACGCCATAGCAAAATAAGTGAAATGATTATGAAATTACGCAAGGCCAAGAACTACAATAACACTTAGAAAATGTCCTTCGTGAAACCAATTTGTTGATTTGAGAATAACCTTGGATCAATATTAAACTTACTTATCTCTTGGTTAAATGGTTGAACACTAATATCGTTTCTCAGAATTTGATACCGTCGGAATTGATTCCTTGTTCATGCATCTTCTTTTAAAGTTAGTACCCTATCCTTGTTGTAGACGTTATACACAATTGTCCTTTTAAATTTCTTATAACTATGAAAAGATTTGTCTTTTGTGTGATTTTTAACTAAACCCTACAGAAAGCAGTGTGCTAGCAGAATTGACCTGTTCGAACCGTGAGGAATCAGAAAGATATAAAATCTATTAACCTGCCATTCCTCTATGCCTTACATAATTTATTGCAGAATTTATCGATTAAGTGAAATTTTATCGTTTTTCAATATCTCTAGTTTTGACCTTGAAATATTGATCATGGCTGTTCACCTGTAAAGTGATAAGACCGACTCAATCGGTAATAGACGCAGACAGGTATTTTTTAAAACCAAACTTTTTTTTTTTTTTTTTGGAAAGTACCTTTTTCACTTACATACTCCTAGACAGGCACCATTTATAAGTGGTACCAAAGGCGAACAGTGAATGACGGTTAATAAACTATAATATATTTATAGGTTAAAGATTGATAAAGTTTCTAGAACCTTGGCCATACTACAATAATGGTATAACATTGTGGTAAAGAAATGTATTTGTCAGAAGGGAAAGTCTTAAATCTGATGTCAGGAATAGTCACCTTTAAACAATCTAGGTGAAGAATTGCCCCCTGACAGGTTTATACTGTATGTGTTGGGCAAAGACCTAATTTGGAAAAGTTCTGTTTGAAATACATGAGAAATTTCTTTTATTTGTAGTTGTAAACTATTAAAAGGAAATCCAGTCACAGCAGTGCTCAGTCCACAAATGCCACGGCCTGCAAGACGATACATATAGTTTACCTGCAAAAGTGTTTAACACCAAACTCCATTAGGGTGGAGATAGTCAAGCGGTATTAGGTGCCAGACCGAAACGTTTACAGTATATTGGGTTGTTGTGGGTTTGAGGCTGGCAGGGGTAACCCTTACCCCAAGCAGTGTAGACATACAGGGTGTCTACCTTCTCATAGATTCAATCACCAACATTGCCCTTTACACACGCTTGCAGTTAGAACCAGTTAGAAAATGCGTAAAGCAAAGAGTAACTAATCAAATTCAATGTATGGTTCTTGTTTTGTTACTTCCAGTTGGAGGTCAGTCAGTATAAACAGGCTGTACGTTCTGCTCCTCATTCTCACTATTTTTAGACAGTTTAGAGCTTTGATTGGGTGATAAAATATAGAAGACCCTTAGGGGTCGTCCTCGGGTCTACGGACAACCCTCTGGTCAGCGTACAACCTGCGGCCTTCGGCCTTGGATCGTACGCTGACCAGCGGGTCGTCCTTCGACCCTTGGACGCCCCCAGCGGGCCTTCTTATATTAGTATGTTTCTGTCAGAAACCACCTTCTTCAAAATACCCAGTAACTAACCAATGTCTGTTTTTTTCTCCTGCAGGTGAGCATAGCCATCCGGCCGCTCCGCGGGGGGTCTGGGCCCGGCGGAGGGGGTCCTCCAGGGGCGGGGCAGGAGGAGGAGGACGCGGGGTCGGACCACACGACCTCTTCCAACAGTGACAGCGGTAGAGGGCCCTCCAGCGTGGAGGGCGACCCCAACACCCACCACAAGCTCTCCATAGACGGGCTGGAGGACAACTCCACGGCAGCCAAGCAGAGACTGCTACAAGGTACTGTGTAGGACTTGCTTATCGGTGGAAGAGTATGCTATGCCCATGTAACTTGATGTATTTATTTGAGCAGCCCTTTGGCGATTTGGTGGAAAGGAATATATTTTTTTCTGTTCCATGTGTTTATCTGCAGGCCCATATACAGGGGGGGGAGGTTGGGGTGGCGCACCCCCCCCCCCCCCCTCCGAGGAAATGTTTCAAAAAGTTCCACCTTTCCTTTTAAATTTCATTGTAAAGGCACTAAAAAGTTGAAAGAAAATGATGAAAAGTTTCGCTTTGTGAACCTGGCCACCCCTCTTTTTAGGTTGAAATTATTGAAATTGTATCCGAAAGTTCCACTTAAGGAACCCCGCCACCCACCACAACAGAATCTGCATACGGGCCTGATCTGGCCCACCTTTGATATTTGGATCACTGATCACAATGTATGACTTATATCCTTTTCCTTACACATTATTGATTAATGAAGCCTACTTTTCTTCATTATGTTTTAGTAGTATCATATCATTGACACACAAATTAGGTTGAACAAACTTGTTATTCATCAGTCTCTGAATCGACGGTCATGTATAGCACTTAGCGTTTGATATGTCCATATTAAATCATATTCATGGTTTTATATTTATTTCAGGTGGTGGCCGTTTATATTGTACATTGACTAGTTACGATCGATATTGATATTGTTCTATAATTATGTTAATTTTGTATGTTCACCTTTATTACGTTTTTCCGTGGTGATGAATGATTTGTTATATATCTTGATAATTCTCACAAAGGTGATATGGGACGAACAATGATTTTTATAAATAATTCTGAGTTTTTCTATTGTATGCATGGTCTTTCATGCTTTGAACCATTTCAAATATAGTATCCTTAGCATTCGGAGGAAAATATTTTGTTTCCAGTTATGTGCAATCTTTCGTAATCCTGAAATGTCAGGGTTAGAAAATATGTAATTGAGACGATTATTGCGAAGTGTTTTTAGACTTTAGGGAAGAGGTTTTCAGTTTCTATTTGTCAGCAAGCTCAGAGGCAAATAGACGCTGTAATCAATACTCTTTTTTTGGCATCCTCAAATGCAGCGAAATAAAATGTCTCGCTTTTGCCCATAGAACCTGATCGAGTGCTGAGCTTGTCATTTTAGACGATATCCTAAGCCATAACTATTTGCAGTAAGCTGTATGTGCTGATTTTAAAACTTAGCAATATCTGTACCTCTAGAGTTAGAAAAGCTTGGTTGATATGGAAATTAAACCTTCTTGAGAGGGTTACTTTTACTTTGAATCTCTTTAGTATTTTACGGTAAGATATAGAAATTAGGGACCAGTGGTTTGAAGCTGTGGTTGGTCCACATAGGATTCAGAGATAGTTTTGTGAAAATCCAAAACATACTTGCGAAAGCTATGGGATAAACTGTTCCTCATCCATGACCATAATGTTAAGTGGGCCAAGCATCAATCTGGGTACCCGAACTTACTCTCCTCCTGCGCAATATGAAATAAGATACAGCCTGCAAGATGCATACCAAATTCTATCTTTGGTGATCGTATCTATGAGATGAAGGTGACAGGGCGGGTAAACAGCAGGAGATCAAAAACTGGAAATCATTTTTGCTGTAACTCATCCCTTAGTGAACCCAGACACCAACCGGGACTCAAACCCAATGAACCACTTGGTCAGTGCTAGGTCCCCCCTATCATCACCTTTTAGGATCAGCAGGGGCTACTGAGGGCCTATATTCTTTGTAGGAGCAGAAGCCCCAAACTGGTACCCCCACGGGGGTTTCTTTAATCAGATGTTTTTGAAATAATTATTGTTCTATTACCAACTACGATGGCGGATTGAGAGCAAGGATGCCTGTTGGATAGATATGCTTTACCAAGACAAGCAGGTCTATGTGTAGCTTTGGGTGAATCCACCCGTTGCAGCGGTAGCCGAAGTGTCGGGATGACCACCCCACGTGTATTCACATAATCTTTACCAAGAGTTTCTGATGGAGAATGAACAGATTTACTAGAATCATGTACAAAATAAAACAGGGATTCAGGATGAATCATCAGTGGGATCTCAGAGATACTTGGGGGATTGTACAATGAAGAGCTCAATGGTTCGTTACATTGCAAAACTGGTTGAATAATTGATTCGCGGATTACATTGATATCCGACTGAATGCGATTCTCCGGCGATAAACATTGCTACATTGTTCTCTTTGCGGCTTTAGGGACGGATTCATCACTATAAAAGTCAAATATATTCAATTAATGTTACCATAGAATAAATCTATTATATCGGACAATGGCTTGGCTTGCACACTCCTAATTAGCAATAATTTTACTTTCGGATTTATTGATTTCTAGAATCTTTTTGTAATTTCTATACCAATGGCTCTATAGAGTGTCGTAGTTAGTTAAATTTTAAAAAGGACATTCCCTTCGTTATGTCTTACTTTTTTAATGAAACAATTCATGACGGTATGGAACTGGCTATTTAGTGGGAGATAGTTACCTTCGACTAATAAATTATTATATAGGAGTTCAGCAAATGTGTAACTTTTGGATTAAAACTGAAATACCGTTTCAGATCCACATTTGACTCATTTTATGCCGAAATTTAAGTAAAGAGAAAATCCCAAACCAATAGCATGCATTTTCATTCTTTTGTCCGTATAACATTTCTTTCATTTCTGCCGCCATCTGTGTTTTATTTTGAGCACGTCGCCATGAGTTTTGTGAAGCCCAGGAAGAATACAATATTCTGAACACACCCCGATCTCCGAAATCAAGCTGTCGTGTGGGCCTTTTTCACTTTGTACTGAAAATAGATCCGACCTGACAATGTTTTCCCTAAAACAGGGTGCTCACTTTTTACTGTTCAACTCCTGTCGCTGTTGTGGTTCTTTTTTCACTTTTATTTATATCGTGTACCGTACCACGCCTCTGCAAACTGTTCTGGGCATGAAGAAACAACCTGAAAACAATTCACACTTGTACAAAATGACAAAAACATTATGCTCTTTTTACTTCACGTTAGAATTTTTACAGATTGTGTGCAGACAATACCATGTAATACCTTATCATACAAAAGCATCTCATATAACAAACCATCGAACAAAGGCTATCTCACTATTTATCCATTAGGCCTATCTTTTTTTTCAAAAGTATTCGTTGGTACTTGAAATCGGATCATTTTTCAGGCACAAATAATGTGCGTTGCTTGCATGCTCATGTGGTTTGTTGTCAGAATTTCAGAGAAATGAAGATATTACAAGATGCAGGTGCCTAGACTTTCATAACTACCCAAAACCTGATTATTAGGGTTTTTAGGGATAGGCCTATGGACAAGGCCTATAGGCCTATACGCCATATGCGGGTCTAAAAATAGCGCATCGCGCACCGAAATTTCGCGGAAATCACGACCGGAGGTTGGGGGGGCGTTTAACATAGGATCCTATGGGAGAAAACAGGTTATTTCGCTATAACTTTTTTAATATCGCTCTAATCTTCATGCAGTAAATAAAAAAAGTTTGCAATTCATCCCAGGCATACCATACAAGTCTTCAAATTTTCCTAATAGGTCAATTTTCCGCACTATTGCGAAAATTCCGATTTTCTCCATAGGCACCAATGCTCAGTAAGGTCACTTCTGGCGCCCAGTATTTCACTGCGCGATGCCGAAAATCGCGAGTATACCGCTAACCCGTTTACTCCGTATAGGTGTATGGTTAGCATATGTTTGACGTTAATCGTCCTATTTGTAATGCCACAGTACATAGGCCTAGAGTTCGGTAAAACATCATAGTATAGCGCTCAATAATGGTGAGTTAGAAAACCACTTGCATCAAAAGGACGGCAGATCATTTTTACATGTTTCTGATCCAGTGTCGTAATATAAGATGCAAGTCATCCTCCCATCGCACTGCGCACGTCAAGCTGCGCATGTCTCCGGTGCGCATGTCTGGAGGGGTGTGTCCACATCCGGTCAGGGCCGGCAGACAGGGGTCAGGGGAAGAGACAGGGGGGAGGGGGTTGGGGAGACAGGGGAGGGGGTTGGGGGGAAATCCCACGTCACACTCCCCTGTGAGAGGAAACAAGGCTAATTCCGGCATTAATTATTCAGAGGCGCCGCCAGATAATTATGATCAAACTGGCCACAAAGTCGGATTAGGTGGACGGCGGCCTAAACCCGATAGCAGGGTGACGGGGGGTCACCTGCTTCTAGGCCTAGTCAAGGGAGGACTAGACTATATGTTTATGAGATGGTTAATTAGTGGTGCTTTTATGGTTGGAATATGATACCTTTGTTTACGTTTACATGTTGTAGGGACGCACCTTTTTATGATATGTTTATTGAACGTCCTCAGATAGGGATACACTAGCAAACTCAACTCACATGCAATCATGTTGTAGTGAAGCCAAACTGTTTTGTTATGATGTGATGTGATGTGTTGGAAGTAAAGGTCCATTCAGGAATGCTTCAATTACATAAGGAACAACTTAGGTTTTTTGCTTTGTGCAAAGCACTGATGTCAAAGTAGCCTAAACTATGGGGGTGTGAATGGTGGCAAGGAAAGGTGGTTCAATAGATACCTCTGGGAATCGAACCCAGGCCAGCCATGCAGAGGTCCCATGAGCTATCCACTGGAGTACCTCTGCCCCTTACTTTTTTGTTACCTTTTTTGATATTGTTATCTCAACAAAAAATCTAGTAATATCAGCTATCATAGATAGATGAATAAAGGAAATAAGCATATGTTATCAAATATCATATGTTAAACACATTAATAAACACATTCAGAAAAGTGTACCCATAAATGTAGACATAAACAGAAGTACCATACTCAACTTATATAACACATCTGTATAGTGACACATATCCCACAACAAGGGACCATGCACCACATCATAAACAACACCAAATTATCCCAGTAAGACGCTACAGCAGGCGACCCGGGGAAATTGTCTCCGAGAACCCTGGAGGAGGAAGTGGGTGGGCGTCCCTAATCCTACCCGATCTAACCCCGATACCCGAGACAAGCGGTAGGAGGGGATGTACTGGAGGAGGTTGGGGTGTACTGGAGGAGGGGGTGATTAAGACGCGGCGTCATTAATAGTCTAATTGTAAAAGGACACCGGACGTTAATCAGTGGAGGGTCAGGTGGTCAGGGCCATAACCACGTGATTGGTATGTCCTGAAGGGATGGGAGTCTTAGGAGAGGAGGAGAGGAAGAGAGCACGGAACAGACACAGGAAACAAGCGAGATATCCATGTTCAAAAAATAAAAGTGAAAAAATCAGTTTTTCTCCCTTATGTTTCAATTTCCAGGGGATAACTATGTTCTTTATATCAAAAGATATAGAAAAATATGACACATCATTTGATATATACCACATTAATATACCCTTATTTAACAGCATGTAATGTGCATTGCCGCAAGAGGCGCCCTGAGAGGTGTTGTCTTTCCTTAAGAAAAGGGGAAATGATAAAAGGTATTTTTGTTTGGCCTTACAGCGGTTATATATCAAAGGGTTTCAGTGTTGCATTCGTTTAATGGCAATTCATAATGCGTTTTCTAACGTCAATTACAAAGTTAAATCACTTTATATTTCATTGTTCATAGTTCAGGATACACAGATATCCCATAACAAACTATCAAAACCGTCTATATACTGAACGTAGTATTTGTTACCTATCAAGCAATTCTCATAGCAGGTTGGAACGTCACTATTCTAGTACAGGATCTCGTGATATTGAAACATATAGATGGGAGCAAGGTATAGCTGCATCATATACGTACCTAAACATGTGAATGTCGCTGCTTTGAGACCTTAGACACGTAATACTAGAGACATATAGGGGGTAGGTGTTACGCTTTACGAACATAAGACTGTTTTAAATTCAAAGCCAGTAACCAAGATTGAAACTTATTCCAAGCAAACGTAAGGGCTGGAGTTATACGCGCGGACATAGCAGGAGATGGCCGCGTGTACAGAATTGCTTGTATACGCGGACATGAAGTCCGCGCACATAGATCTGCTTATATACGCGGACGTTGTGGCCGTGTATACAATTGTAGTGATATACGCGGACTTACCTCTTTTTTTCATCACAATATCATTTGTAAATCGGGGGCACAGCCCCCGAACCCCCATTTTCTTGTCTTATTTCTATGTTTTTTTTTATTTCTAAACATTATAGCAGATATGATAGATATGTATGCATGGACATTGTGTCCGCGTGTATAAGAAATTATATATACGCTATGTCCGCGTGCGCGACTGTCGCGCGTATAGCCACTCCCAACGTTAGTACCCCTGCAACGGCTGAGGCCCCCTTCCCCCTCCCCAACGCCCCCAACCCCCTCCTTACGTCAGTTCCAAAAGGTGACACGGATCAACGCTGCAGATGGAGGAGGAGGAGGGGGGAGTAGGGAGGGTAGGGGGGACTTAGGCAGGTGGGGAGAAGGGGTGGAGGGGTGGAATGATAAGGGGGGTGTCTTAGCCCCCCCCCCCCCCCCCGCCCGCCGGCCGATCAGGGCAGACGACAATTGATGGCCTGTCTGGGCGCGGCGGCCCTTTGCTCATCATCCTGCTGATACCCGTGTGTCAGCTTTCGCTGGTTGCGCCACGAAGACGCCCTTCCATCCCCCCAACCCCCCTCCGTCCCCCTACCCTCCCCCCATCCCCCATCCCATATCCCCACCCCCCTCTCCACCCTCTATCCCTTACCTCCCCGAGCCTCCACCCCTTCACCCCCTCCTCCCATCTCCATCCCCCATAATCGTTGTCTATGTTAGTCTCCCTCTCCCATCCTCCAAGACAGAAGAGCTCCCAAACCCAACCCCCTCCCCCCTCCCCCCCTCCCCCCTCTCAACCACCTCCCATACCCCCCGCTTAGTTTCACAAACATTTAAGTTTAGGCAGGCAAAGAGCCTCACCGATAAATCGTCATTTGGAAGGCAGCGTTAGTTACCCGTATGTAATACAACGCTGATATAACGCTGATGCGGATAGGCCCATAGCGGGGCATCTATTGGATAATGACTCTCCGCTTCCCGCCGCTTGCTTGTCTTTTGAAGGGGTCATAAAACTCGGTATTCTCCATTAATCACAGGGCCTCCTCCAGGGTTTACGAGGGGCTCCTCCGGGCGCTGGGCCGTAAACAGGGTGGAGGTGTGGAGGGGATAAATCCCGCCTTGTTTTAGTTGTTTAGTGGATCGTTAGTGATCAAACAGTGTAATCGAATCGTTAACAAACAAGTGGTACCTTGAGAGGCGTGGTACAAACACATAAATCGCCAAGTTGGGACGCGGCTTCTTAGGAAGGGGTCTGAGGAAGGCAGTCTTCTTGGCAACATTTAGGCCCTACATGTTATGGCGTAGTCCGCGTCGATCTTCGATTTGATATAAAAATGGTCACCCTTTTATATAGGTCCGTCAATGATTAAGTCTGGGTTGGTCGCCAATTTGGTCCACGGTAAAGCTTTTTTTTCATTCATTCACCAATCTGAAGTACAAAATTTCTTCCTTGGTTCATGGAAATGATATTTGAGATGAACAATGAGGAAATGAAAATGACTTTATACTATTCTACTAAAATCTTAACCTTGGCAAGGAGTACACATGTATATATGCATGGTATGGTGAAAAGTACAGAAAGTTAGAAAATTGTGGTGCATTAGTTGCAGTATACCTATCAATAGATTTTAGATTTACAATCTATATGACTTAATAAAAGCGTGTTACCATCACCAATTTACACTTTCCATATACTACTTACAACCCGTGCTGCTCGCCCGTTAGGTGCTGGTGGACAGAATAACGGTTGGTGGTGAGGGAATTAATGCAATTACTCAAAACTCAATTTCAACAATTATGGTTCATGGTAGTGAAACTGATTTTTCACTTTAGTTATTGTGAATTAAAAACAGTTCCGGATTGACAATGATACCGTCAACAGTGTCAAAGACACATTTCCATATACTACTACGACACTGAAGATACTATGTAAAATAGTTGAGATTCCATGACTTCAAGAATAGATTAGAAAAGTAGAGCAGGGGGAATCAGCATTAATGCTAATAATTATCACGTTCACACCCTAAATCCATCCTTCGTTAGAGTAACTGCTTTTAATACAACTGAATTTGGCCTCGAAGTCTGAGTTCTATACTTCATTACGTTTCTATCGGAATATATTTGAACAGGCACGCTTGATCTATGCCGTCTTATTGTTTAACCCACGCAATTGTCTAAAAGATAATTCATTAAAATTCAGTTAACCGACTCCTTTCTTCGATGTAATTCACAAAAACTCTGACCGATTGAGTGAGAGATGTAGTTCCTACATAATATCCTCTAAGCGTTATCAAGAGCCTCTCAGGGTAGGTAATTCACACGGGATCTAGCCATCGTTATCTAAATCACTGCGGCGTGCCAACAGCTGTCTGGTCGTGACAGAGTAGTGACAATTGCTGGCACGAAGGGCGCGTGGTTTTGTAATTGATCCCCTGGCCCTCACAACACGGGGGGAGTAAAGGCCACAGCTCCACATCTCTCTCCACTTCTCTCCTGCAAACCGCCCACGTTTCCCATCTTCCCATAACCTTCTCAGCCTTCTATACCCTCCTGTTTCATTCCTTTTCCTCACCTACGCTTCTATGTTTGTCCTTTCTTCCCTACTGCCTCCTCTCACATTCTCTCCCAGTCCGTGCTCTTCTTACTCTTTTCCTCGCTCCATCTCCCTTTCCCCTGAATAGTCGCTGCTCTCATGCCCTTTCCTTCCATTCCCTCTTTTCATTTTCCCTCCCCCGCCCTACTGTGCCTTCTCTTCCTCCCTTTCATTCCATCACCTCTGCCCCATTCATCTTTCCTCTCCCCTTTCCACTTAATTTCTTCATCCCTTTTACCCACTTTGAGCTCATTCTTCCCAGTTTCCTTTTCCTCTTCCTCGCCTCCCTTCCCCCTCTCTTGAACCTAACTTCCCTCTCTTGACCGGCCCTTCACCCTCTTCCCCTTCCCTCCCGTCCCCCTTCTCTTTCCCTTCCCCCTGCTCCCTCCCCCATCCCTTCACCCTTCCCCTCTCCCCCTCTCCTCCCTTCCCCTCCCTCTTCTCCCTTCCCTCCCCTCCATTATACACTCCCTTCCCCTCCCTCTTCTCCCTTCCCTTCCCTCCATTATTCACTCCCTTCCCCCTCCCTCCCCTACCTTCCCTTCCCTCCATTATTCCCTCCCTTCCCCCTCCCCTTCTTCCCCATTTACTTCCTCCCCTCCCTCCCCCCTCTCTCCCTCCTCCCCCCCCCCCTCTTCTCCCTACCCCCTCCCCTCCCTCCCCCTCCCTCCCCTCCCTTCCCTTCTCTCCGTTATGCCCTCCCTTCCCCCTCCCCTTCTTCCCCTTTGACTTCCTCCCCTCTTGACTCCCCCCTCCCCCCTCCCCTCATCCCCTTTCCCCCTCCCCTCCTCCCTACAACTACTGCGCATGACCCGGGGTGAGTCAGGCTGCGCACGCACGCTGCCCTCTCCCATTATGACCCCCGTGGCGATGTTTTCCCCTCAGTGTCCATGACAACAGTCCCTTTGTTGACGCTACCAGCCCCTTTGGCCTGGCCGGGCAGTCAGAAAGCCGGCTCGGCCCATCACCGCCCAAACCGCCTGCCAAATTGACTATCAAATATTTAAACCGATTTACAGCTTCGGTGTGAAGTCTGTGGAGAGAAAGTAGTTTATCCATAATAGACGCTTCACTGGAGGGGCGTCGGGAAGGGAGCTGCAGTTGCCGCTCGAGGTTTACATGTAGTATTTGGTTGTGGCACTCGTACCGATATCTGAGCTTTGGGATGAAAACAGGGAGCAAATTTGATGAGGATAGATTTTCATTCTGTTTGCTTCCAGGGCAGTTGTACATGTGGTGCATATTTGTTGAATGGAACAGACTGAGGATAGTGGAGTAAGGGCAAAAAAGGTTCTGTACATGAGTCATGACCTGATAGATAAGGGTCTCATGAAATGGGACAAATAAGATGGTTGTACCAAGGGTATTATAGAATGCAAAGGATAGATTGTTATGAGAATGTCCAGATCAAATGAGAGGAGAAAGAAAGGTAGGGAAATTACAAGAATATAAAGGTAGTAATAAAGAGGGGGAATGAAATAATCAAATAGATATTTATATCAAAAGAATAGGAAACATCAGGGACATGAGCGCTGCGGATGATACGCTACCAATACGCTCGGGCGGACTGGGAGCAGCTTCGCAGTAAATATGTATGAGCAGTTGGGATGGTTTATAACCCGAATAGTTCCAGGAATGGCCACTTGAGGGCGGGTCCCACAGAAGGCCTAATTATCACCATTCAGAGAACTGCCAGCTTTATTAGCACTATCATATCAACTCCCCAGTTTTGGCCCATCAATAATTAAAGACTATAACCAGCATTGATTCCTCCATCAAATATTCATCTTTCTACCTTAGTGGGACTACCGGTTGTACATGTATGATACCTGAATAAGATAAGATACTTCGCCTTTTCCAGGGTCAGGATAGTGGGTATAGTTTTACACTGGCCTTTCTCATCTAAAACGCTTAAGCTTAAGAACACATAAATTATTTTGTGGGAGTCTATCGTGGCTGACTATAATTCCTGACATATAACTATTACAATGAATTCTCCCAACTGGGGATGTGCGATGTAGGTCTATCTGCAGACAGTTCTGCTATTACGATGAACTCGATGAAATATGGTCATTTTCATGGTGAAAACAAGTTAGGATGAATTCAGACTTTTCGGACACATGTTTTGACTTGGTCAGTCTTTGGTGATCGTATCTATGAGATGAAGGTGACAGGGTGGGCAAACAGCAGGGGATCAAAACCTGGAAATCATTTTTGCTGTACCTCACTTGGTCAGTGCTGGGTCCCCCCTATTGTTACCTTTTCATGATCAGCAGGGGCAACTGTGGGCCTATATTCTTCCCAGGAGCAGAAGTCCCACCCCGGTACCCCCACGGGGGTTCCTTAACAATGTGTCATTGTGCCTATATAATACAATGTAGTAGCATTTTGTATTTCTACAGAATGGAAAGGAGGCATCAAGTTTGTCCATCTTCTTGAGCCTTTGACAAAGTAGTTTACTGGAAAAAGCTGCCAGACATTTTGACATCTCAGGCCCCTTCTGTATGCTATCTGATCCGGCACGGGCGTTTTGATGGACCTTGTCAGTGACCAACTAAGATCAAAGTAGAGGATACATTTTCGCCCTTCAGCCGGGTACTTCTAGCAAACTGATATGGCTCTCTTGTCTCTTTGTGTGGCTTATGTGGAGAGGTGTATTTACTGTCAACATAGATAGGGACTAGTGTGAGGAGATTATGGATGAAATAGGTTATGCTCTTGACAGTGATTTTCTGAAATATTTCTAATAGAGGCTAATGTGTTGAATACGGATTACCCTATAGAGGATATCAAGTGACTCAACAGTTAAAAATCCCTTATTTTGTATAGTCGCACCATTGTTTTAGAGGCAAATTCGTTGACTAATCTTCAAAACATGTTTTTAGTATAGATTAAGGATGCAGGTAGTATCATAGCATCTAAACGCATGTCAGTGCATTCATGATTGCGGAAAAAAGTCATACGGGAGGGAAGAGGAGAAGAGGGGAAGGGTGAAGGGAGGGGGAACGGAGCAGGGGGGAGAGAAAGAAAGGCGGAAAGGGAGGGGACGGGGAATAGGGAAAAATTATAACCTTCAGTTTTGTCATTTTTTGTTCAGGCCATAATCATATAGTAACCCTCCATCCCCCACTGCCCCTATACCTCGTCCTACACTGCACAGAGCTGGTCCATGCCTAAACCCCCCACCCTCCCCCGCCCCCACCACTCCCCACCCATGGAGTTATGCCGTTTGACCTTTTAACCAGCGTTAACAGGGCCAGTTGTGGCCACTTTGTGCCAAGCACCCACTGATTCCCCTTCACATGCGATGTCCATGTTTACATGACTGCCAGTTTAGGCCTACACCCGCCTACAGCCAGCCCGCTGTATACACCGGCAGGCTATAGGCCGACCACTTAGGCCAGTACTAGGGGCTTGTTTTATGTTTTTTTTACAATTGTTGATGAGTATTTTGTGTACATATCTTTAAGTATCAATATACAGATTACTTATTTGATATTCAGTCGGACGATATTAGTAATTAGGGGTAGGAAGAAATAGTTTTCAATATAATTACTTTTTATATTTATGTATAAAGATATATGATTTATAAAAATATAATATATATATATATATGTATCTTTGTCAAAATGATTTTCCTTATGTAATGATATCAAAGCCCCACTGTCAGTTGTAAATATGTTTCAGTATTATTGGTTTATTGAAGATTGCAATTTTGTTGTTCCCTAGCCAAATTGAATTAAATTGTTTAGTTCCATTTATCCATCTTGTGGAAATGTTTTATGAGTCATAATTGGATCGGTACTCAAATGGTGTACATTCGCGACACAAGCAAACATGGAAAGGCTTAACTTTGCCTCTATCGCCAGTGTGAAGCACAAATTCGCATATACTACTTACACTGCCAGATGAATTTATTGGAAGGTAAGGGAGGGATTTTTAATGAATACCAAGTGGTATTAATTGTTTCCCAACCAGAGCGATGTATTCAGAGTTGATCATGAGATCATAATTGTTCGTTTCCAGATGTGTACATCTTCTATAAGCTGTATGCAGAGGGCGCCACCGCTGACCTAAGTATTGAATGTACTTTTCTCCTTTCAAGGGAAAATGCCTGCCGTGACTTCTACGACCAACGACTCTCAAATATTTGTTTGAAGAAATCGATGATGCCTCTGTCCCGGCGATTGAAAACAATGGATGATTATCAATTTTTTGGAAACAAAAAAGTGCACGAAGTTATTAGGATTTATACCAATATATGTACATAATTATCTGTGATCTTTTTTCTTTATTTCAGAATATTCTCAATTTACATTGGGATCTTCCAGTCCAACATAGAAAATTGAACAATCAAATAATCAGCTGTAGAACATGTTATGGTGCATTTAAACAATGTAATGAGATCAAAATGAATAATCTGTCTATGTCAATTCAAGCATAAGCGCCCCTACAGCACCCCATAAGTAGTTCCTAGTGCCCTAACCACTCGGCCGGCGGCCTGTCCACCTCTTTCAGAGCGCGTTCCCACCTGGCCGCGAAGGTCCAAGTGCAGTCTGGACGAGTACAAAGATTATTCCCGCCTCGACCTAACGGCGCTGGGCCTTGACGACAAGAGGAAAAGTGTCGATATGGGGGCCGCCATGACCTCCTCCAGGGCGGGGGCGGGGGTAGGGAGAGCGGGGGCGGCAGGAGAGGGGCGTGCGGGTGACCTACCCCTACCGCCGCCCCCGCCCCTGCCCCCTCAGCGCCGCCCCCCGCCGCCCCTGCCGGCCCCCCGCCCCCTGTCACCCCCCCGGCCCCACGCCCGAAGTGCCGCCAACCTCAGGTGCGGCTCTACCTCCAGGGCACGGACGCTGAGGTGAAGACGGCGGGGTCAGGAGTTTCAGAGGTGAACGCCAAGGATAATTTAGAGTGGTGGCTGGTTGGGAGTGGGAAACATACTGGAGCATGTTAAGGGTCGTCCGTTAAGTACGTACGCACATTTCAAAAGATTCAGACCCCCTCAGCCCCCCCCCCCTCCCGCCCTCCTTGGGCTAAAATACACCTTTTATTATTTGTGCAGAAAATTTTTCGAAAATTATGAAATTCACATAATTATCATGTTCTTAATCCCTCCTTCCCCACGACTTGGTGCATATGTGCTTCATAGAAAGACCCCTGTGGTATCAGCAACTATTCTCTCTCACGGCTTCCTTCCCGGACTGGGTTTTAAATGTCCATCCCTTCTGCAATCTGCTGATATTGTGCACTTTGAAATGTGATATTCACCCCACCCAATTCCCCGGTACATTCATCTGAGAGGTTTCTTCATATTCCAGATTCTGCCTAATACCACCTGTACATGGTAATGCTGGGATTCCACTGGTGTACCTGTGCACGCATACCCAATGCTATACCCGCTTGTGGACACATCCATGCCCCTATTGGTGATAGGGAAAAGCATGGTTTCATTGTCATATGGACAAGGAGTTTGTGGGGGAGGTTTTTAGGTTTCAGGTTTTTATGCCATGCATTGGTGGTTGGTTCATGATTATATATATTGAAACTCATATAAACAAACATTGACTTTCACTGTGAGAAAATGCTTTTATTGCACGTTGGTTTCATTTGGCAGAGTAACCTTTACATTAAAATACGCTTACATGCGTGTAGACAACAAAATAGCAAATATTTGCATTGCTCCTTAAAACATTTCGTTCCAGTGTGATTTGAACTATTAAATTTCGTTTACTTGATAGCTCTGATAACTAGTGTCTTTTCTTCGGTAATCGGAGATAATAGAGGAATAACTATTCATAGGCATAACGAATTGTCATCATTGTTGAATGTGTTTGTCGGGACTCCGTTAAAATATACATGAAATGCACTTATACATTTATTAAGATAATTATCGTGTTGTTTTCCTCAAGCGTCATGAATATAAACCTTGTTGGTCCACGTTGCTGGTCACCTGTAGGTTATGAGTATCCCAAGGCATCAGTAAAAATAGAATTATCAGCATGGACACAATCAGTAGTCATGCTGTTCTGCGAATGGAAAATGCCCGATGACCTTCTTATAAATAATAATCAAAAATGGTGTGGCATATGTATACAGATAGTTGTCCAACTATATGTAAAGGCCCTAATGTATATAGAATCTGTTATTGCAATTGGGCACGAACACACATGTATACACACATAACATAAGATAGAAAGTATATGAATCAAAAGATTATTTAACTTAATAATTATGTATTTTATTCTTGTCGTTGCAGGTCCTCAGACAGTTTCTAGTCATTTCTCGCGTCCTCCGACCACGCGCCGCCAGCAGCCCCCCAGTCCGACCCACGGTGCTTACCTCCCAGGGTCGGCCTCCCACACCTCCCTCACCTCCAGCACCCCCAACACCCACAGGAGGAACTCCCGGCCCAACAGCCCCTGCAAACAGCCCCCGGAGGGACCCGGCAGCCGGCTGGTCAGCCCCACCAGCCTGGGGGGGAGCCGGCTGACCAGTCCGAGCGGTCAGCGTATACCCACCACCCCCTCTGGACAGCGGTTACCCACCAGTCCTTCTGGTGGTCAGCAGCAGCAGCGGCTTGACCTCCTGCCCAGCCCTGTAGGGGGCAGTGGTGGTCAGCGCCCTCTCCTTAGCCCCTGCGGGCCGCGCCCTGACACCCACACGTTGTACGTAGGGGCGCCGCTGCCGCCCAAGGTGGCGCCAAAGCCTTCCCCCATGCATGGGGCGGCCATGGGACGCCAGCCCAACAAAATGGTGACGTTTGGCGACCAGCCGGAAGTGTTCGACGAGATGGAGAACGCGGCGGCGGCTGCGGCGGCGGCGGCAGCGTCAGCGGCCCTGCGGCGGTACCCGGGTGGTGGCGCTGCGAACACACTGCCTCATCTGACTGCGCAGGCGCCGCAGCCCAAACAGCCAATGAGAATCCAAAGACAATATCCCCCCGCCTTCCGGCCCCAGCAGCACCCCCAGGCGGCAGGGGCGCCACCACAGTACCCCCCGGACTGTATAGGGGGCAGCAGCGGTATGATGGGGGACGGGGAACCCCCCGCCGACCTCCTCCGGGAACGGCCGAGAGGTGCCGAGGACCCCAGTGACACTTCGGGCGATTACGTCGTGTACAGTAACGACGACGCCGACACACGGGAAACGAACGTCTAGCGGCGACTCCTACCTCGGTGGGTCTAGAAAACAATGAATAATAATGATAACCCTATAGCAAATAGTGTGATACAACAATGCTGTGTGTACGTGTGTGGAGGGGTAACGGCGCCATATTCCCGCGAGCTGCTCTTTCCCCATTTAATAACAAAAGGATATAACAATCTCTACACCAACCACTCTACGGCTCATACCGCGTTCCTTGTTCCTCTGGCGGCCTCTAAGGCTAGCGGAGGCTCAGGGATTAACTATCAATACCAATAGGAGGCAATAGATGGCACGGGGGGAGGGGGTCCGACTGAGAAACATGAAATACGTGGCTTCTACCAGACACTCTCTGAGAGAGGGGGATCAGACGGAAAGGTCAACAGTTAGCCGGAACAGGGAAAAAAGCGCTGACGAAGCAGTAAATCTACATTGTGGCGATCTCAGTGGGGCTCCTGGTGATTAAATGGCCAACCCCTGCTCCATATATAGGTCGGGCGATATCAATATATGTATGCGCCACTCTGGGGGTTGGGGTGAGGCGGCGTGGGTGGTGTGCTATAATATAGAGTACCATAACTGGGCACATGCTAGCATAAGAGGTCAGGTGTGTGGATCACAGCTGGGTGTTTCCTGTACATAATAAAACGTGGCTATCAGATCATAATCAGCAGAGGTATATCGTTATCAAGCTGTACCTACCGAATAAACGTCATTATAAAAAAATAAGGTGTCATTTTGAAAATGAATAAAAAATCAAACATCTGCTGGAAAGCAACCGATAAGCTATGTAAATGAGTTGTGACTGTTGATAGAGTGTTGCCAAGGTAGGTGTGACGTACGTTTGTTTGAAAGGCAATTGGGGAGCCCTGCAATGGTCTTGTAATGACTGTATTCCACTCGGCGATTTTATCCCCGATTTCAAAAATCTGCAGTTGCAATTTTGGTTAATCATAGACATGTTATATATCATTAGAAAGGATGTGAAATTCCCTTCTAAATGGTATGTAACATGTAAGGGTTCCTTTCATATTTCTAATAATAATTTAGAAATTACCGAAATTCCGAGTCAGAATCGCCTAGTTGAATGCAGCCTTTAAGCAATTGGTTCACAAGATCCTCAATGCGGTCCTCTATAATGATATAAATAGTTTAAAGCGTGAGTCACAAAGCTGTGCGTGCGTAATGTATATTTCCATAGGCTGTACATACTTGTATGTGTGAACGAAAGAGATTTTTTTTTCAGAAAATGCATTCCTGATGACTTTGCATTGTTGCTATAGGCAGGAGAGTGCATTACTGCACTCACAAAAATCATTGTGAGACTCAAAGCAATCCCTAAGTACACCAACAGAAGACGTGAGTTAGATTTGGTATAGTTTTATTAAGAGAAAAAAACACATTACTTTCAAATGTGTGAAGTCCTTTCCTGACTGTTCTGTGTTATATCGTTGTTTCTTTTTTTTTCTTTGATTTTGTGGATTTTATGTTAGGAATCGATGCAAATATTTATAAGTGCACTTGAATCAGGTCATCACATTTGCTCTGTTCGTCTCTCTAGTGCTGTGTACTCATTCCTGTGCGCCCACTGTCCGAGAGTGGTTCTATCTTGTGTAGCATAAAGCCCGGAACCCACTATGCGATTTTTGCTAGCAATTGCCTCTGCGTCATCACTAGTAATCAAACCTATTATACCGTACAAGACAATGAATTGGCTTTTGTTGTATGAGAAAACATTATACAAGATAATTCAAACTGCAAAAATCCATACTGGAAAGTTGCAAAGTGGCACCAGGATTTTAGTCCTGTGTCCATTGTCCTTATTACAATTGCATAGGAAAATCGCAAAGTGGAAACATGGCTTTTAACAGTAAAAACCACGCCATCACCAAAGATCAACTTAAATGTTGCGCTATCTACCTCTTCCTTAAAGCTTTAGTAAGCTCTCTTACTGTTAAGCGATTAGTCAGTTGCTTTATGTTTAATCCCAAAGATTGGAGTCATCAATTTTATTTTAGTATATCTGTATAAATCCAACCATATAGCTGGCAGGTGTCGAGGAGTAAGAGGTAATATTACTGCAGTGCTATATCTATCAAATAAGCTGTAAAACATTATGGTAGTCCATGATTAGATACTGTTTATTTTACCTGGAACGTACAAACATGTTACCATTAGTGTATTGCAATAAGACAGTAATCTGTTGAACGATAATACCCCACCTTGTCTGCACACTTCAAACAAAAATAGTCAAAGCGTGCGACATTTGTACAATATTAAAAGTTGATATTGGATGTTTATTAACAACATTATCATTTGACAAAAGACGCCACTATAGGATGCTATTTGGTATCACGCTGAAACGTGTAGAGTATTTCCATGCCTCTTGATCTCCAAACACTTTGGATGTTCTAGAAACTCGCCTGCAAGTAGATATATGAATATGAGATTCAGATTCTGGTAACCACACATAGAACACGTCTGGACGTACAAAGTTACCTACTCAGAGGGTCCTGGTGTGCTTATGTGACATTGTGTAACGGTCAACAGGCTGTTTCAGAAATTCAAACGCATCTCCTACGTTAAGGTATCAAAAACTTCAACAGTGAACAAAAATGAAATTTAACTCACCGCGAAAGCTTTTAACCTGTACTGTAGCTATACAATTTGGCCGCGCAGTTTTACTAAGAGGAAGCATAGGAAGTTCAGGAAATGGTGGATATTGCTATTTATTGTTAATGATCTACAGCCGAAATTATTCACATGGCCATCCAAAATTTACAAATTCTTTCAGAGTATATATATAGAACATTATAACGAACACATGCAATTACGATGCTCAGAACAACGGCAAAAATAAGCACCGTCACAAACAATATAGTGAAACATCAAATTAAAAGCTATACATCCATACATACGTTGCCATGGTGAGAAGCGTAGATGTTGCTGAAACTCCCTGGTGATGCAATAAAAGCACGTGTAAAAGCACCGTTGTACATTGTGACCACAAGGGGGTTTACTACCACTAAGGGCAATCCATATCTTGTGATTTATACCATGTGTGTACATTGATGATAGGCCAAATCCCTACTACAATAATCAGATACAAGCTAACATTGGTTGTGTACATAGAACTCGAGGTCAACTCTACTGCCACTATGTGTATCTCACTGTGTCCCCCAAAACAGCATAGTCAGGGAGATGGAAAAATTACACTGTAACAGCCCACAGCCTATTTCAGATAATGTGAATCATAATTAAAGCCTGCAATCTATATATGATATATTGATTAATAATGGGGGAAAATCACTAAGATATATCCATAAAACTGTTTTATTCTTAACGTCCAAAAAGGTCTTTTGTATTGGGCTGTCAAAGATAAATTCATGGGGGTTTCTGATTAAGGGAGATTCTTTGATAAAAACGTCAAATTAGATTTTGACTAAACATTGATAAGTGACGGCCAAAGGGTCACATTACTTTAAATTTTCTGAAGGCATTGTGTCATAGGCTGTAGGTTGGCCCAGTGTAATTTGGTCGTCTCCTTTTATGTGTCAAGTGAAATGTAAGGTTTGCCTACATTTAGTTTGAATCAAGGGCTGTTTCAGGAAGGATTTCAAGTTCTTTTATTGCAGGTTTATAATAACCACCAACTGATTGTGGTATATTGCACTGAAAGCTGCATATTGAATAAAGGAATACCTCTGTTTGCATTGAATAATACAAGCTAGTATAGGCTGTAGTATTAAACTATAGTGTAGTATACTTCTGTTAATTCCACACAGTTCATACATTTTGGGCTTCCATGAGTCCCCATTGAGTCAAACTTAATTGGGGGATATTAAAACCAAAACAACTTTCTACACAAAACAGTGTTTATGTAACACAACATTTGGAGAGAAAGAAAAATCACTGTTGTATTTAAACAACTTAACCGTGTGTCTCATCTTTTGAAATAACGTTTTTAGTTGCATTTCTGTTCAACATGTGCCAACTGCTGGGATAACAACAAGCAATTGTTTTGTAATTGGACAGGAGTGTGTTTGTTAAAGCCTCGAAGTCCTCCTGGAACAGCCTGGGTTAACGGTATAGGTGATCCGTGTTTAGGTTTGTTTACCAGCACAAATTGGCCTAAGTCCTTTGGGGATGCTCAATGCTTTGTATATTCTGCTAGAGTGGACAGAGGACTCCATCTATATTTTCATTTATTAATAAACAGATATATCTTCCACTGTTGTCTCAGTATGTTTTTGATTGATTAGAAGATGAAGTGAATGCCTGTTCTATTTTAGATGGGATATTAAAGAATATAAAAAGGATGTTTTTCTCTCTTCGAAATTTGGCTCACTTTGGGAGAGAGTCCAGGATAATATAATATATTTCTTTAATAATATTTATAACTTTCATAAATAATTAGCTAAAGTTTGCTAAAACTTAAATCTCTATTCCAAAAATCTAACATTTTATTCTGTATCTCCTTTCAGTTGCCTGTATGCACCTAGTGCAGCTTGCACGGTGCATTTGCCTGTCTGCGATGTCACAGGTTAAAGAAAAAGGAAAATCAAAAAAAATATAGAAATATCTAAATCTAATTTCCCTGATCATTTTTATTGAGACCTAATATAGATAGTGTTATAGTACTGACAATTATCACTGATTTATGAAAAAGTTTTAGAATTTTGAGTTTCCCTTTGTATTATTTACATTTCAAAATTTGAATTTAGCTACCTTCTGCCTGTGTAAAGCCTGTATTCCATATTCTAATTTTAGTGAGAACTGGAAATTTGCTTATTTTTCTCCACGAATGTTGCATCAAACCATACATCTTTTATTTCATTTGAAAAAGATTTGCATAGCTTTCAGGTGATTATGTTAAATATGTATCTTTAGCCTTAATTTCCATAGCCAATCTTTAAATTCGGCAACAAAATCAGTATCGGAATACAGGCTTAAGTGTAAGAACCATGACGTTGTACCGGATTGTATCCTCAGTCTGGACCGTGCCAGACGGTCTTAGATCATGGTACTTTCAATCGATACATCACAGCAGAATATCAAAAAGAAAATACATTGGCTGCTTCGAGTAATTTCTGGCACTTCGGAACGATACATCAGAATGAAATATCAACAGAAAAAAATAAATCAATGTTCGAAATTCCTGAACCAATTTATGTCACTTGAGTCAATACATCATAATAGATTACCAAAAGAAAAGTAGCACATAAAATCTTTTTCAAAGTTAAGGTACGAGCTATTTCTGGACCAAAACTGGCCGTTGGGGCTTGCAAAAATCATGAGGGTCTTTGATTACAACCTGCAGGGTTCTGTGAAGGGTTTGATCAAGGCTGAGTCCACTCTCAGGGGTCAGTGTGGCCTCTCTGTCCCACCAACAAGTTGATCCCGAGTTAGCGCCCTGGGCTGGAGAGTTCTCAAGTGGCTAATTCTCCCCCAGAGGGCCCCACTAATGACAACGCTCTCTGCTTGGAGATTACATCAATTCCGTTGTTTTCAAGCTTTCCCGAGGCCGTGTCAAGTAGAGGGCCCCCTGGCAAGCTGCCATGTTTCAATTACAAAGGGTAATTGTGGGAGAAAAAGCCTTTATACGTCTAGTCTGATCATCAAAGTGGCCGTGGAGGCAATCAGTGCCCGGGGAGGGTCTCGGGCATCAAAGAAGGCCCTGTTAGAGGGCCAGGCAGATGTGGGGGAAAGGGCTTTATCATACTAGCCGATGTCTGCTCGCAATGTCCTATGCATTGAGTTGGAAGTTGCAATACACACGAGCATGATATCCCATACAGAGCCCCAGAATGGGCATTATGCCTGTACTGAACTGTCATTGTGATAACATTTTGAGGTTAGTCAGTAAAGGGCTATAAGTGTGGCTATTATTATCTATGAGCAATTACAGAAAAACTGCCATTTTGGTCAAAATCATCGGGCCTAAAATATTAAAGCTTTATTATGACAATAGCAAACAATAATATACCAAAGAGGCATGGAGAGAATTACGTTTCATGTGACATATGGCATGCTATCATACCTTCCATAGATTCTCAGAGAGAAAACATTAATGTGGGTTGTTTTTTTTAAATTCTGCTTATTAAACTCAAACCACGTATTTAGAGATGGAGAAAATAAAGGGGGCCCGCCATGTAGGGTAAATCGAGATTTTCAAATTTGGCTCCTTGAATAACACATTGTCTTTTAAATTATAAATAACATGTGTAACTTCTACCCACCCGTAGGAGATAATATTGCCATCCATCCAAATTCATGTCATGAAGACATCAAAATCGGCTAGTGGAGAACACGTAGAAAGTCCAGTTTATCCCTCCCTGTCGTCTTATCCATCAGAAGACCTTTATTATCCTGCAGCAGGGCACTAGGACTACAAAGCCCTGGTCATAAAAGCACCCCATTGTAGCCTCATCTGCGCGCGCACCCGGAGTGTGATGAAACGGAACGAGATGCGCGCGCACTACAAAGTAACACTTGGCCGGAAATCAGAGCACCACGGACTGACCCGTTTTTGAGGGGAAGCCATGTACCAATGCACAGAAACTCATGAATATTATTGGGAACTTGCAAATGATGGACGTATTTGGATAAACAAATATCAAAAGTCAGTGATCCATGATGCTACAAAACGTCAACCGATTCTCTACTCATACATGTATGCTTCATGCATCAAAACGTTTTTTGGGGGGCTCAAAATTCCTTTACAATATCAGTAACTTAACAGCAACTTAAATGACACACCTCTTGAAATCGATTTCCAAAACTAGACTGTAGTAAGACTTTGGATTATCTTCAGGGGCTTCTTACTATAGTTTACTATTGTGCCCTCTTATATGGACAACAGTTACTGTAGATGTTATTTAGTTAACACCTCAAAAAAAGTGACTGTGTGCCATCTTGGTGATTATTTAGAAATAATCATTACAGCTAAATAAAAAAAAACATCTGTAAACACACTAGCTTCTGTCCCTCATGAAGTATTACATGCATTTGTTATTGTTCATGACATTATTGTTGTTCAAATTGTTGTTGAATTGAAAGATCAAATAATCAAATAATACATCTTCTTGGAACCTGATGCTTATCTTAGCTAAGGTAACAAGAAAATGATCATATTTCCATTATATTTCTATGTATTTTTCTACTGATTATAATATGTAGCTATAACACATCATTTAATTTTAAGAAATCAATGATGTGTGGCAAGGAAAATGGACTGGCTGACGACCCCCCTGGAT
The DNA here is from genome assembly GCA_936440205.1 of Lepidonotus clava. Taxonomy (NCBI): domain Eukaryota; kingdom Metazoa; phylum Annelida; class Polychaeta; order Phyllodocida; family Polynoidae; genus Lepidonotus; species Lepidonotus clava. The sequence goes on along the minus strand of OW387142.1, from coordinate 9,314,600 downwards.
CCACGCCCCTGGATCCACCTCTGTATAGGCCTACTCTCTCATACTGTCCATTCCCACTGAGCGCCCCACAGTACCCGGTTTGCTACTGACCCCTCGATCCAGTGTCCTTGACCCCCTTGACCTTGACCATCAGTCTTGTTTAGGGGACTGAGGGGACTGGAGAGGGCTGCTGGTTCCTGGTGGGCACGCTTCTAACTTTATTTAACCAGCGTAAAGAAGACATGGGTGACGCCACATGGCCGGGCCTGGTGGGTGGGGGGTATAGGTTGGTGGTCAGTGTGGGCTTTCACTGCAGCCCAGTTATAAGGAGCAATCTTACAAGGGCGGATTCAGGGGGGTCTAGGGGGTCCTGACGCCATCCTCCTCCTCCTCACCTCCCTTTGGTCGGGACTTAAACTTGACAGAGGGGAAAGAAATGTGAGTGTGTATACACAAGTGCATGGCGTCTTAGTAATTACCCTAATATTAAGCCCCCTCCCTCCTTTTTCGGATATGCGGTATTCGCCCATGGTCTTATCTTTTGAGTTGTCAGATTTGATATAAAAAGAATTCAATTTAATATTTTGTACTTGCTGCAGCAGGTGCACCGTCGCAGGTTGCAGGGTCGCAGTATGCAACCATTCAATATCACAGGTTCTTTGATAACTGCCATATTTTATATAGTTTTCACTGATATAATATTACCTAAATAAAGACGTTTAGAATGTACATATTAGGTAGTAGTGCCAATAACGTCAGGGGCCTAATTTATTGGAAAAAAGATTACATAGTTACAGCCTATGCTATGGGCTGACAGTTGAATCCTGACATCTCCACTTACTATCAAATGTCAGATTATCAAAATGCAATAGAAAACATGTATCATATCATGAACATTTCAATTGGTGACTTTTACATTTCGGATTAGATTTTCGCTACGTATGTGTCATCTATACTTTGCATTGTTCCACGCATGAAGAATCCTCATGTTTTTCTAAGAAACACACTAGACATAGAAAAAACATACCGACCTCATTCAAAATAACACTTTCAATGCAGAATAAGCAAATACATTTGTATGCAGTCCATGAGTATTTTTTTGATACAGCAACACGGATTGGTAAGTATTTTGTATCCTATTATATAGGATTTCTTCATTTTTTTGCTTCATGAAACAGCTGTCAAACCAATTTTCAATGCGACGACGGGAAGGACATATACCAAGGATCAAGATTTTCTGTCTTTATTTGCCTCTACTTTACAACATTCTCTTCAAGAAGTTGCAATTGAAATTCTTTCCCTCGTGACCTTTAATCGGTAACATGCACGAATACAAACGTGAGTAGTATACAGAAAGGTTAATTTGGTGCACTTGCTATTTAAATGAAAACTAATTCCAAATTTTATTTTTTCCAACGGAGTTGATACATGCTTCCACGAGAATTAAAATGATTGGACCTTACTGGTTTCAAATCCCACTCCCTCACCTACACATCCTACCCCCATCCTGAACAAGAACCATAAATAATGCCTAGAGTTCAACCACCAGAGTACACACTAACTTCTACTACAGTAAAACGCCGATTTGAAATCTAGATTACTAGAAACATGTAAACACAGTCCAGAACAAATTATTTCTAGAAGAAGTGCACAAAAATAGAAGTAAATAAAGAAGTATTTGATAAACACAGATTGGATGCTTCCCATGTGATCAGTCCCACAGTCGCCGGTGTAAAGAAAACCTTTAATCTTTTTAACCTTTGGCAACATTTAGGCAAGGAGCCATGACATTATGCTAACTCAAAATCCTTTATATTCCAATATTCAGATGACAGATTATTAAACTATAGGTGTAGGAGGTAACCCCCCCCCCCCCCCCCAGGATCCGGTTTGTAATTATAAATGCATAGTCGACGCTATCTTCTGGCACGTTCAGGACTGCAATGCCAAAAATAATTCAAATTGGTAGTATACTACCCATCATGTAAAAATGTTTAAGGCCACAAAACAGTTTAACCTCTCATAAACCATAAAACTCTCTTTGTAAGACGAGGTTCTGAATTGGATAAAAACCTGAAATGAATGGAAAACACCAAATTCCTAGACCTGAACAACAACACAAATATCCTCGCCACAGCAGCCAGAAGACACTCAGTTCACAACCCTCCCCATCCGAGTGCCACTTATTCTGACAGCAACAAATCCGGGCCGAATAAAAGAACAGACTTGACAGCCGGCTGGCGCCCTCCTCTTGATCGGGACCTGTCTCCCGGCCTCCTCCAGGGTGCCGGGGATCAGGGGGGATCAGGAGGGGCTCGGGACGCCACAGGACCTGGAGGAGAGGGGCTGGGGACGGTCTGTGGAGGTGTGGACTGAGGTGAGGGGTAGGGGTGGTTCTGGGGGTAGGGTAAGTCTGTCGAGCTCAGACCCACTGTTTCCCAAAGTAAGTCTGTAAACCGGCAACCATTTTAAGTGGGAATTCCCACCCAATAAGCCCATCCCAGTTTATACCAACAATAATGTTATCATGAAATATTATCAAAACTGCTTCTGTGCTTATTCCCTGAAGAGAGTTGTACAATACAAAATTAACCAAAGCAATTTGGTTGACAGATTGCTCCTAGAATTTCTAAAATTTGACCTTACATTTTGGACTTTTTCCCATAGGAACCAATGTTAAAGCCTGGCAGCCCAACCTATAATGTCCAACCCTATTTTGGCCTGAGATATAGTATTTTGATTGGCTGGCAACCCTAAATATCTGTCAATTGATAAACTACAAGTAATGATAATGTTTTAGCAGTGCTTGGGGATATAGAAAAACATGGTTCTTGCTTATTTAAGTAACCCCAAGTCTTGGGGACACGGATGGCTAATTTGTCTATTTGTCCAACCTTTGTCCAACCCCATGCAGGATATACCTAATGTGGGATGGGCTTGTTCCCAGCAAACTTTGCAGCTGCTGGTTTATGGCAGGTTGTGGGGGGAAGGGGGAGAAAGGGTGCTGGGGAGTGTTATAGCAATGAGACATGAGGTAGGAAGGCGTTATAATTATATTCAATAGGCCTGGGGATTTTACTGTACTGAGGTCAACTGTAGTATATTAGATCTATTGGTAGCCATTGCTTCTTGCGTATTAGCCAGCCTTTGTTACATTTATTTTAGTATGTTTGCAAAATGTGTAGTCATGAAAGAAGCTAGCTTTTCTACAACTTGACCAATGTCTAGATGAGTTGGCATGACCAAATGATTACATTTGCAGGCATATTGCATGGTAATTAGCAGGAACCTATGGCTATTAGGCATATAGGCCTATGCATGTGGTGTTGATATTGGTGTCCTTTTGTTGTCAATGAGAGCTAAAATGTAATGCTACCTCTGATAACTACTATAGTTTCCCAGCCAGCAATTTGGGCATAAATACAAATTGATATACGCTAACTTGGAAGAACAGAGTGAATGACATGTTTAATTCGCTGTTGTCTATACATTCATGTGTTTAGATTTGCATGAAGTATGTGATATGTTTGCAAATTTTGAATAGGAGTGTCGGGCCTACATATCATACCGCCATCCCTCCAGAGCACAAGAAAAGAAACTGGACGGAATAGGTCATAATCTGCCCTTGCTTGGTCAAGACATTGGGACACTAATAGGAATGTGGGATATCTAGTTATGTAGCATTGCGCAGGTACTAATGGTTGACAGTGTGTTGTCCTTTTCCATCTTCGTTTGCCCCTGTATTTAGTCCATGTTCTGTTCTGTCATTGTCTTTCTCTTATGTGTGAATTTTATGAGTCATGTACTAGATTAATGGCTTTGTAGTATGTACCCATAAACGACTCTGCCCATCAAAACGAATGCAGAATTGATATACTTTCGTAATGAGATAAAAACAATGTGATTCCTGCTATTTCCAAGAATTATCATGAGACAGAATATGTCCAGATTAAATTTGTACCTTTTTATTGCGAGACCCTCCTGCTTCACAGGTTTCATGATTTCACAACGGCTAATCACTTATTCGTGCTCTCCAATACTTGTTTATGACTGACATAGTTGAAATAGCCATAGAGTATGATGATTACTAACCTAGAATATATACCTTGTATTTATCAGAGTTTTACACTTTTGCTCTAATACATGTACAAAGCCCCTGCAAAAAAACAGACCACAAAGCTGGCCAGTGTGATTCAATGAACCCGCTGCTAAGAAAATACCCTACGGTGTGAGATATAATATTTTCCCTCTCCATTGATGCTATATTCTCTCAGACTGTGTTCTCCTTACCTGTCCGACCCTGACCGCTTTATGGTGATGGGAGGAGCTCTAAAACGTGGATCAAAGGTATGTTCTCAGTGCCCCCAGGACGCTATGGGCCTTTTCAATACAGGTAAGTTACCCCTTGTATGTACAGGAAAAGCCAACGATTATCTTTAATGTGCCTAGACAGTGAGTGTCATCTTGTTGTATACTAGTTGTGCAGAAATAAGACGCTCTACGCTATGATTGTGGAACATGTTGGTATTGATCTGCGCTATCTTAATTGACTGCCTTGTGGTATCATGTACATGTATCTAAAAAGGACGAACTTCGGGTAAGAAATATAATATATTGTTTGGATCGTCTTCAGAGAGGACTGATTTTAATAGCAGATGACACTGCTAAAGTCTAGGGTCGGAAAGTTTGAGAAGTCTCAAACAACCATTAATCATTTTAATTTGAAGGTACACGTACAAGCCCAATATCCCACCAACGGCTGTCGTACTTGGGGCCGGTACGGGACAGCTGCGCCACCTGGTATTTTCATTCACAAGTAGAAATCAGGTGGTGATTGCAATGGGCCACCTGTTGAGAGTAGAAGAACCAGGGGGAAAATGAATCGCATGTATTTGGTTAGTTTGAATTGGTGTTTGGTTACTAGCTGGTTACTGCATATATATTTTTATATCCATTGAGTGACGGATTGTGTGTCTGGTCTTGCCCAGCACTACCACACCAAGTGAGTTTCACTTAGAAGTTGTCAAGCTACTTTCAAGGCCATTTTCATGACATTCAACATGATCATGACACAACGGTCGCCAGACATTTTAATACAAATCCGACCAATAATCCGGGTCTCATAGAGGGCTTCTGTATTTCAGTCTTATCTTTTATATTATAAGGGCCCCATCGGAAATTATCACAGCACAAACGGAACAGGCCAAAGAAGAAAAACAATGGATGTAAAGATTATCATCCACAGTCCTTCAGGGTCTGAATCTAATGGAATAATTCCAAGTTATACTGTATGGTACACTCCATCAACATATTTATTTATATATGTTTATATATATATGTGTGTGTGTGTGTGTGTGTGTGTGTGTGTGTGTGTGTGTGTGTGTGTGTGTGTGTGTGTGTGTGTGTGTGCTGTTAGTAAAAAGCCAAACCGATACCAAGAGCGTTGAATTACTTGCCAGAAATGTTTAGATTAATTTATCACTTTGATATGTTCGACAATGATTGAATGCATAATTTATAACAGAAGTAAGCTTCATAACCAAAGACTTCATATATGAATAAAGCTCATCAACTTCAATGATATCAAAAGGCAAATTGTGGGAGAGATAAGAAGGAAAAAGAACATCAAAATGATGTTCTTTTTCCTTCTTATCTCTCCCACAAGTTTCCCCGTTTATGAAATAAATATCACGAAATTAAACAATGAATACAATAATTATGGTTTAGTTTTGTGTCGAAAGAGAACCCCCCCCCCCCCTGCAACATTGTTTCGAGTAATACATGCATTTGTGTTAGTTTCCTTTGTTACATGAACGATAAATTAATCATGAATGCAACCTGTTGTTGTCAGGAAATCTCTTTGTTTGGTAAGCCGTTAACTTTTTCGTTTTTCGATGAAAATGAACATTTTGATGTTGAACACTTACTACAAAAAATACAGCGTATGATAGAACACGTCTTTCGATGTGTTAAATCTTTTAAGAGTCCAACTTTTGGAAGAGGAGGACGGTGAATAGGGCATGTACGGCCAAATAGCGGTGCAAAAGGACCTGACTGGAACCAGCCAGGTGTATACAGGTAACACACCTTGACCAATGGCCACTGGCACCTGTGATCTGTGCAGTCAGGTGTGTCACCGAATACGAATACGAATACGAATATTTATTGACTAATGTAGAGCAGTACATTCATGTCACAGTAGGGTTAGGCATTGCCTGTACAATCTGGTATACTTTTTTAATATAGATACAGATACATTCGGTAGCTTCCTCCAGATATTTGTTAGTACACATAGGTTGTAGGTTGAGAACCATTTTCATTTTGGTTGAATCTGGTAAAGTTCTGTAGTTGATAACATACTTTGAGATTCTTTCCTCAAAAAGGTTCCTATTTTCGACCAGAGCCTCACCTTTGCAATGTAGTAAGACGTGAGTTACGTCTTGGTTTAACCCACAGTTGTTGCACTTGGTGTTATTCACTTTCTTAGCTCTGTAGCAGCGATTTTTACTATCGAGAGTGCAATTTGCATCAATTCTGAGTTTCGTGAAGATGCTTCTGATACATGGTGATTTGATAGTATTGAGAAATGTCTGTTTCCCATATACGTTCGATTGACACAAATTTGACGACCAGCACCAGCACCAGCACCTACTGCTAGTACCTGCAATTAGCACAACAGGCAGTCTGGTGGCCGGCTGGACCCACTTCCAGCCGCTATTGGCGAACACTCCCTATTGTTCAAAGACAAAATAGAAACGATGTTCATTATGCTACATGGTAAACCTCACTACAAAAAACAGTGTCAAACCACAAAACAAAAACTTCCCTGCAAAAAATGCACTCGGTCTATCTATTATTCATTGGCAAATGGGCGATCAGACTTGACTCATCTGGAGATAAACGAATTTTTTTTATCTTTAAGGTAATGAGAATTTTTTTACGACGTCACCTTCACAGTCGCTAATGGAGCATCAACAAGACACATAACATTAGTCCCTGAATTATGTTGCTCCCTCGTCGCTTTTGATTTATCATGTCATATTTTGCTATTTGTTCCAGTTTCCTGCTCCTCTGAGAGAGGCCATAGCTGAGTCAGCCATGCGTGACCGACCGACTGCCTGACGATCGACCGCATGGGTTCAGTTGGGGCCAAGTTCGGGAATTACCACAAACAACCATACTTGACTCAATTTGCAACGCCATGCGTGACATGTTTAGCAAGGACAACTTTGGGAGATATATTTTTCCAACAGTACTATCATTCCAGTCTTAGGTAAAAAAAATCGCCTTCAAAAAGTGATATAGTTATCACAATTGTATATAAAGTACGTGGTAACAAAAGCGCATATTTTGATTGAGATATTTGTTAAGTAAACATTTTCTTGCAGGAAAACGCTTCTAAAATTGGCAAACAAAAACATCTATTGAGGGAAAACATTAGTATGATTTCCTTTTAAATTTCCCATCGTTGTTTCTACCATAATATGCAAGAAAGGTTAAAGCTTTGGTGAATATTCCATATTTGTCACAAGATGACATGAAACGAAAACGTCTAAAGAATCTAAAGAATAATTCTCAAGTTTGGCTGACAATAACTTGATCTATGTTATTCAAAAAGCTACAATTGTACAGGATCATATATTACGGAAACTAAAGTGTGTGGGTGGGGGGGATAGTATGGGTAGTTGGGAATTAAGAGATTTATCAAACGTCTCTACCACCAAGGCCAATGGTAGACCTGCTTATCCTAATACCCCCTGGGTCAACTATTAGTCTACTTCCCCTTCACAACATGAATAGAATCTATTTTAATAACCACAGTTGGTCATGGTCGAGTGAAGCGACCAGGCGAACTTGCCCCGTCCAACCCACCTGGCTGGGCAGGTAAGGGGTGACCTAGTTAAGCGAGCCGTGCGCCTTCCACCAGCAGGTAGTAGAGTGTGGAGGGGGGAGTAGACACGTCAACTGGTGACAGCTCCTCCTCCAGAACCCTGTTACACACCCCTATGTGGGGCCCGCCCTGGAGGAGTTTAACCCGCAAGAGTATGGCACCCAGGAGGAGGCAGAGTGTCCAGGTAGGTGTGTTATATAGTATAAGCCAGGTGTGCTATGTGTGAGGGGACGTCCTATGTTATTGTACAGAGAGCCAACCGTGTTTGTAGGCAGTAAGACTGGAGGCCGGGCATTCTGGCGCTGCTCCTTCTCCTGCAACATGTAACACCTGGGAATCAAAAGGGTGCTTGGTAGAGAATGGTTGCATGTCATTCTGTTCCGGCTCACTTTCCCTGATGCCTGTCTGGCTGCAGGATTCACGGGGCGCTGCGGGGAGAATGCAGGCCGGTCAAACGGGTATTATAGAAGGGGAGGCCGGACCCATACATAGAGTATACAAGTAGCACTCACCGTCACCTACCTACCCAGGGTCAGCTCCTCCAGGGTCACAAGCTGGTGGCCGGAGAGGTAAACATCTGACCAGAGGTGACCACTGACCACCAGGGAGATGGTGGCAGCTGGTCAACCCAGCAAACACAAAACGTTGCTACAACGTTGTGCAACGTTGTGCTTTTGCAACGTTGTGATAAGACATGCCTGCAACGTTGCTACAATGGAACAAATGGAACAGGCAGACAACGTTGCAAAATTACGTTGCATTTACGTTGTTTGTGCAACGTAATTTTTCACCACGTTGCTACAACGTTGTGGAACACACATGATAACAACATCCAGGTGGCACTAGTGTTTTCAAAGTTAAAATTTTCTGAAACGTTTTTCAATCTTAGGCTTTCTGGACCACTGTTTTACAACTTTAGTTAATCAATGTACATCAATATGATGTGATGAGCAACAGAATGCAGTTGACATATACCATAATGAATTAATCTGATGAATTGCAGATATTAGAAGTGAATTAAGATAATCTTAAATGTTAAACACCTTTTTGATAGCTTATCAATATTATAGAGTCTCCAGGCCTTAAGATGTAATTTGTAATTGTAGGCCATGAACCTAATATGATCCAGCAGGATATAAGGCTTTGGGTTGGACTTAAAGCTTATTTGTCCACCATTGAATCTTGAAAGCTGGACTTGGGCTATGCCAGCATTAAAAAAAACCCAGATAAATAATGAGAAAAAAATAATTAAAGAAATTGCACCCAAAATGATGTTGGGGGTCATCCAAAATAAGGAATAACTAAAATGAATAACAATATTAACATTTATAATGCTGATTTTCCTAAACCTAGTTCTACTACTAAATTTGTATTTAGGTTGTGAGTTGGTTGTGAGCTGGTAACACTGCAACCTTGTTACAACGTTGCTGCAACGTTTCTGGGAGTCTACAAATTTCCGTTGTCACAACGTAAATTTACAACGTTGCTACAACCAAAAAGTTACGTTGTAGCAACGTTGTCACAACGTCAATTTGTTTGCTGGGCAAGGCACCGTCAGTACATGGCCAAATTAACAGACTATAAATGTGCTGGTTTTCACTCATTCAGGAAGAGTTAAAATAGACTGTTCATGCCACTGTCCATCTAATTCGGGTGCGTGCACACATGCAGCTAGCACTGTTAGCTTATGGTCTGTGTTTACATTACGTTTACACCTGGCTTCATAGCAGAGGTAACAGGCAGCTTATGCACATAAGTCCTTGGCTCCCATTACATCAAACAAAATATAGACTCATCTACATTATACTAGATATTATATTTTCGATAGAAAAGTCTCTTTTTATAATATTCCCAAATTCCGAATGTTCTGACAATTCAGCTTAATTGCAATGATTATGAGATATTTTATAGTAATTATATCAAACGTCATTTCCCCTTTTCTTCTCACATAATGCAGAACATCTATGTGATGTTGGATGATATTGGTTGAGGAAGAGCTAGGGTACATTTTTTAAAGCGTTTTGTGCATGCATTGAGAAACATGATATGATCGTACACATATATACATGTACCATAGACTTATATATATATATATATATATATATATATATATATGATATATGTAAATGTGTAAGATTATATTGTTGTATATGATATCGCTGGTAGTTTCATGGCAATACATTTGAACGTAGACTCGGTTTTACCTGTCTAGACACAGACGCACTTAGTTTTAGATTAATCACAGGTGATCTGTATCAGCTTATTTCACCTAAGTACCCATATCAAATGTAGTCACAGGCTTATTATACGTATACGTCATCGGCACGGGCTTACCTCACTTGGATTTTCCGGTTTTCTCAATTGCCCCCCCCCCCCCCCCAAAAAAAAAAAAAAAAAAAAAAAAAAAAAACATTTAGACCTAATGGGTGATTAGGCCTATGGTTTTTAGCAAGCATCCCGTGCTATAAACTATGCTACCTGTAGCACTGGCTATATTGTCAAGTAATAAATCAGCTATAGTAATTTTCACGCAATATCACTTTATTAATGTGATCAGTGCCACCTGATGTTGGTTACCAAAATGTCATGAGACTTATGCTTTTCCCCACCAGATAATAGCCACTTGGTACTTCTAAAAGGGCGGGACTGGACGCTGATCCATTACAGAAATGAGGGATGCTGTCAAGCCTTTCTTAAGATACAAATAACAGTTTGTGAATTGTTTGTCACGACATTGTCTGCATGTATGTACACAGCTGATCTGGTATCAAAGGAAGTTGCAACACTCAGAGAGCCACTTTAAAATGTTTCTGGACAAAGCACACGTCGCCACGTCTTTCACATAAGATTCAAAAAAATCTATGGTGTATCTGTCAATTTATGTGCCCTTCCCCCTTCCTCTCTCCCCAGGAAATGACACCCTCCATCATAGGTTCAGGGTCAATGTATAATGAAACACTTCTATAAAGAGCTATTCAAGTGTAAACATAAAAAATGAAACAGGAATACTTTTCTTTGTACAGTGTTTTTGCCAGAATTCTTCATAGAATACACAGGTCAAAAATCATCTTAATTAAACCATTGGAATTCCATCATCACAGATAGCATTTTAGCTGGTCTGAAAGTACCAATATCTTTAGATCATTTACAAGTAACAAGGTGAAGGAGTTCTCAAAGTTTTTCCAAAGAATTCTGTTTATTTAGAAAATTTAACTATGAAATAGAAATTATAAATTCTGAACATGGGATTGTCATCCTGAAATCCCTTCCTGGGCACTCTTGTAGCAGTCCGAATGTTGTGTGATGAGGAGTAAGTACTCAAACACCCCATGGTGCACCAGGACCGGGGGCTCCTGTTGGAAGAAGGTTTCCCCAGTATCCCCTGCTTGTTGTAAGAGGTGACTAAAAGGGGAACCCTATGCTCCCAACAGTGTCATCAAAGGCCAGGTGTGTGGGGTTTCTATAGGACATCACACATTAAAGACCCCTTGCCACTCTTCGAAAAGAGTAGGGTATTGAACCCGGTGGCAGGTTTCTTCTAAATCATATTATAGATTCAATCACCGCCCATGTGACGTAAAACTAGCTGCAAAGCTTTACCTGGTGCAGTCTGGTAAAAGAACCCAGAATGTTTGGCCGGACATTAAACTAACCCAACAAACAAAGGACTCAAAGGTTCACCACACAGTGACAAAATACATCAAAGTGTTCAAAATTAGGGTTACACCCTGTATCTGGTGTGCACACAGTTGCTGCTTGCTACACAATCTGTTGGAGGTGTTCACCTGATGTGTGTACGATTTAAGAGTATAAATACTAATACTTAGTGGTGCGCACTTGAAATAGATTACTAGTTGCATCGTTTTCAACCCATATGCACCCGACGTGCTCAGGGAATGAATTCTTAATTTGCATGGGACATTCATACCAAAAGGGCCTTTGGATGCTATTAATATATATTCGTGGATTTATTTAACTTTTTTATCCAAAAAATGTGATCCTTGCAGCAATGATATTGCTTAGCATATTTTAAATGGTTGCTGTTTGATCTTGGAACCAATCACAGCTCAGGGGAGGGCTACATACCAATGAATTGGCCACATAAAGAAGGGTACCACTATATTAATCAGTCGTGAGGGGTGTTCTAATTTATTTGTACCATAAGAGAAGGATAAATCCATTGACTGTGAACGTGTATTTAAGAACACTACAGTGTTATCCACATAGAGTATTGTACGATCAAACTACATGGTTGAAATTCTGGGTCCGGAAAAACGATTTAGAGTATGTCAGTCAATAGAATATGAAGTACAGAAAACAGAAAATCAATGTATCCATGGACTAGGGGAATGTTTGTTTCTTCCTATAGTGTTAAAAAAGGAACCACGGGAATCCCTCGGTGAAGCAGGTAGTGGGAGCAGATCTTAGTCCTTTCATGACCTAGATATCTCTTGCATAATAGTTTGAGCACCTAGCGGACTTGGATGTATCTACAGTCTAAGCAGATTTTTGTTAGAATATATTCAAAGTCCCGCCGACCATCCCTAGACGTTCCACAAACCGACCCTTGGCGGGCCATACGACTCCCGCCACTCAAAAAGTGAAGAGGCAGCCGCCACCCCTGCCCCACACCGCCCCACGTCCCCCTCCCAGCCCTCACGTGCCTCCTCTCCACAGGGCCGGGTGTCATACTGCAAACGCTAGAAGGAAGTGTTTTTTATTGTTTTGTTTTTAGCTATTTGTTTGGTCTTACCGCTATCCCTACCCCCTGCGGCCGTCCGTTGCTTTTTGCAGGAATGTTTATAGGAAAGGGACTCTGACCTGAATTTACTTCTTCCCCTGTGGTTAAAATTCCTTTAAGCTTAATGTAATTTTAACTTTTAGTTTAAATAAGGTTAACGGTAAAGCGGAAGTTTTGGGTCTAATGAGACTTTCTTAAATACTGGCATAGGTATAGCAAAGCCCTAGACAAATAATATAATTATGCCGAAGTTAGGTATTCTGTAATAAAAGTGTATGCGTCTCTCCTTCTGAGAATAGATGTATTCCCCTCTTAATATTACCTCTAAGAACTAGGGTTTCTACCTCAGTGAAATGCCCCTCACAATTTGTAATAGTATTACCAGACACATTTCCAATGTATCATTACTCTATAGGGGAATATGGTAGCGGAAAATTAGATTTCATTGGGCAATTCTTTAAAACAAAAACGTGACAGTAAAAAAGCCGGCTTTGCCACGCTCCATGAACACAGTACCAACCTGATGGGTTGGGGAAGTGGGACAGGAGAAGGGCTGCCTGGGTTTTTTTTCAGGAATAGGATACATTGATAGTGTTGTAAACAATATGCCCTTTATACATTACAACACAGATTATCTGAATAGACAAAACTGCTATTATATTCTATGTCATCTAATGTATTGAATCCAGCAAATTGATCAATTAAGTTAGGTAGGTGATTGCCAGTCAAATTGCTCTTTGCTAAGATAATCTGTGTAAAGACATAAGCTGGGTTGATAGGCTTTAGGTTTAACATAATTTCCCTTGGAACATTTTTTTGAATTCTGAAACCTATCTGACTGAAATTCCTATATTTGTTTTGCATTTTGATACTTTATAATGAGACAAGTTAACGACTGTAAAACTCTTTTATTCAAGACAAGCGCATTAGATCTAAAGCTCCATACCCACCAGGGCAATTTGACTCTCATCGATTGTGTTTTCCTACGGTAGTGCCTGTCATGTAGTATGTTGATATTAATATGTATATTTGATCTGAAATATATTCATTACTGCACATACCTTAAGCTTATAAGTAAAAGACATAACCCTTTAGAACATATGTAGGCTAATTGCAATGAAGTGATCACTCATATGTTCAGGTACAGATAGATACCAGATAGGCCTACCGTGAAAGAATGACTAAGAAATAGACCTAACTTTTTTGACTTTTATGATTATCCGACAGATTATCCTCATGATCTTCTGTATCTATTTTCAGGGTCAACACCGATGACATAGCTGGGCCTCAGAAGTTTGCACGCAATGACTCCAGGAACGCCGCGCACCACTTCCCGTCGGGCCGCCGATGACGTGACAGCCATGACGTACCCGGAGAAGCAGCAGAACGGCAACGCGCGCGTCGACGTGACCGGTGACGTCACAGCAGGCGGCGACGTGACCAGCGTCATGTCCTTCGAGACAATGACGTCAGGGGTGACGACGATGACGGACGCGACGTCGCACCACGTCGCCATTGGGGGCGACCTGCCCCCAAAACGCCCCCCTCCCGACCCTGACCAATCCTCATGCAAAACTGGATTCTGTCGCAATATGACCTTTTTTGCTGTGGTCATGGCGGCCATTTTTCTGGTCCGTGGGGCGCTCCTCCAGTACTCTGAGGACATCCTAATCCACATAGGCCGACGCTACCCCATCACGGCCAAGGAGCTGGACTTCGTCATCGGCTGTGAACGTATAGGTTTTGTGGCCGCTCTCCTCTTCGCTGCCTACTTTGGGAACCGCATGCACAAACCTGTGACCATCTCCATTGGGGGGTTTATCTGTGCGTTGGGGGCTATCCTTATGGCCGTGCCCTTCTTCGTGTCCGGCCCACGGTTGTTCGAGGGCCGCATCTCGCAGTTCGCCGTGGCCGGGCTGTGCAAACAGACTCAGAAAAACGTGTCTTACCAGACACAGTGTGATCTCATAGCGTTTAAGGGCGACGACGGCACCTTCACCTTCACCATGATCTGCATGGGTAGGTGGTTCTTGTTTCAATTATACACTTTGAAGTTTCTGTGGGGTAAGATAAAGATATGACATCACGCAATGCGTATACGATATTTAGGGCCGGGATAGCGTTCTTCCTTTTACCCCAAAAATATTGAGTTTTTACTATGGTACAGTCATGTACATGATTGTATTACCCGAAATTGAATTCAGACAGAAAAGAAATGAAGATGTCCCTTGCCAACCCATAAAGGTATTTGTTTTGGCCACAGATATCAGGGACGGATTCATTTTGCGGCCAAACATTTGTGTTTTCAATAGCATATCCTTCACCACTCTCACCGCCACCTCCCCAAAACATAAGAGAGTACTGTATAGTCTATGGTTTTTCTTTTAACCAAAACCATACAATCTAAATTCCCGTTATTCTTTAAACCGTAACTGATAGTTCCCCTTGTTTAAATAAGAATTTATATTCAAAGGAGCCTGCTTTCTAAAGAGAGATACCTTTCGGTAAACGTTGATTTATACCTATTGGTCTTTGTTATCGGCTCAACATAATGGTTACCTTCAATATGTGTGCCTGGAGTCTCCCCGCTTATTTTGAACAAACTTTCATGTTTTTTCTCCGTTTTCCAGCTAAACTTCTTGTAGGTATTGGTGGCGCCCTGTACGCCAGCTTGGGGCTGGTCTACATAGAAGAGGGATCGCCACAGAAACGGCTGCCCCTCTATATAGGTGAGAGACCACTTTAGAATGTACACTTTTTGTGATATTGTTATCAAGCTCACGCGGCTGCCAGAATAGGCCAGAGGCAAAATATAATGAAACCATTAGATATTTTCTCTAAGGCAGAGTAAAATGTCAGTAAAAGTGAGATTTGCTTTGCCTATCAATATATATATATATTTTTTTTTTTCTTTCAAAAAGCACATACAACACTTCGGCTAGGAGTTGTCAGCCGGTCTTCCAGTATATTTCAACTACATATTTCGAAAATCTCAATATTATTTATTATGAAACAAATGTTTTCAACTTAGGCCTATAATATTTGGATAATAACTGTTATCTAACTATATCAAATGGATTTTTAGATGTTGTATATGTAATATTATAGATATGGTTATAACTTTGAAATCAACAAGTAGATTGGTCCATTTCACAACACAGATGCTACCAATAAGCCCAGTTTCACTAGACATGAATTTTATTCAAAATACACAACTTTAGATGAAAAAAGCACCGTTAAACCTATACCAATTACCACCATGTAACGTGCGACCCGTTGTCCCCCTACAGGTCTGGTGGTGTGCATGCACGGGTTCGGCCGGTTCGTCGGTAACCTGCTGGCCGCCTGGTTCACGTCCCTGCCCGAGGCCAGCAACACCCTAGGTAACACACTCACTAATAGGATAGAGATACATGTCTGAGTTAAAATTCTTCATCTACCACATAATATACCGACTAGGCGGGTCCCACCCACCTGTTGTTGGTTTTTTTCCCCGTTTTCCCCCCCTTCTTTTTCTTCTTTTGTGTGTGTGTGTGGGGGGGGGGGGTTCTTTGTGTGTTTTCAATCGCCAAGTAGTCAATCTTCGTATTTATGTAATTGTGTCTAATCGATTTAAAGCTTTTGCAAATAGCTATATTGACCTATTGTTCAAGAAAACTATTGTTAAAAATAACTATGGTGTGTTGAATGATGGTTTACAATAGCTGTTTTATTGAACGACTTTTACGATGACCATGTTGTGTTTAATGACTTTTCACGATGCCAATGTCATGCTGTATGATTGTTCAAAATAGCTATGTTGCATTGAATGATTGTTCTCAATAACTATGTTTTGTTGAATGATTGTTCATAATAACTATATCCATGGACTGCAAGCCCATCTAGTTCGGCAAAGAATCTACTTCCGGTCACGCTCATTGGTTGTAAAAACCGGGCCTTTAACGCCAATGTTTTCAAATACTGATATTGTGTGTATCATTCATAAACATTCATCAGTCCGGTATTCAACATAATGTCATTTATAAGTATACCAAGTCACACAATATTAGGTACATATTTTAACCTGTGAACACTCGCCATATTACTGTCATGATACTAAAGATCCTACTCTCTGTGAGGATAGGGCAGTAGGCCTATATATATCGTGAACCGTCGCTATGTTTTAATCAAAAAAGTAAAAGCATGCATGTGATCTTTCCCATCACATTCATTGTTTTTTAATCCCAATCTATAAGGGAAAACACAAGAGATACAGATCTTTGATTGAGCCTTTCGTGTGATGTGACAAATCCCCCCTGCCCAAAGGGTGTTAATACCCCAACAGACAGGTGCTGTAGACACGTAGACGAGCAATGAGGTGACTGATTGCCGGGCATTATAATCAATCTAATGGTGTGTTCTGGGGGTTTACAAAGAAAAAACAAAGAAGAAAAAAAAAAAAAAAAAAATCAGTCTGGAAAGAACCCATAAGGGTTGGCCGGACGTTAAACTACCCCAACAAACAAACAAACAAACAAAGAAAAAAGGGGGAATTTTCCTAGTAATCAACCAAAATTCATGTCAGAGTTTCAGCTGGGTGGTGACTTTTCATTGATCATCATTATTCTAGCAATTACGTGCTCATTTAATTAAGGTAATTAAGCAAGTTGATAAAAAAAAAGAACATGTAAGTAGCATGTTTACTTCTAATCGATCCATTATTCTATCTCATACCTATGAGGTTATGGCAATTCCTACATTCGTTAGAAAAAAAATGTATTGAAGAAATACAATCGCCAAGAGCAATGATGCCATAGCTAGTGATAGTTGTTACATATAGCCTCATAATAGATATATTAAATGGTGAGCAATTCATTATTGCACAGAATGGTTTTAGGAGACACAAAGTGTCATTACAACTTCCTTAGAGCAAAAGCTGCTTTACACAATGCGATTGTCAGAAATTGCAAAACTAATGTCTGCTTGGACCTTATTGCTACAGTTTTCCTAAACAGATAATAATCATTCAATGTCCTATGGTATGATCTAGATATCTAAAGAATGGCTTTTGAACCATATGTTTTTTATGATGATTAAAGTACCTGTCAAAAATGGCTTTCCTTCATTTATTGGTATTGACCAATAGCCCTCAAATGATTAACTCAGATTCTGTGCATTCTATAATCTCAGGTCTGCAGACGATAACCAGTGCAACCATTAAAGACATAGCGATATATAGGCTAGATCTACTATATTTAAAAAAATCCTTCGGTGAACTCCAAAACCTAGGAATTCAAGTGATAACGTTACGCACTTGTTTCTATATAAAATCCCCTTTAAATACCAGTTTATTACACCTTACGTCTTGTCTTTTCAGGCAGCAGCCGCCTCCTGCAGGACTACGCCGTGTACGACCAGGAGCGGGTTGGACGCTGGTGGCTCGGCTACCCCGTCTTCTCCTCCCTCCTCCTGTGTCTCTCCCTCATGACCCTCTGGTTCCCACACTACATCACCGTGCCCGACTGGGTCCTGCGGCGGCGGGCGAAACGCGCCAAGCTAGAGGCAGAGCTGGAGCGGAGACGCCGGCTCAAAGTGTTAGCGTCTAAAAAGAGGCACAGCAGCGACCCCAATGGGCATAAGAAGAGTAAGGCCCATAGAGGGCGCCACAGGAAGGTGGGCGATAATAAGGGAGTGGGCGAAAATAAGGGAGTTGATGATAAGCGTAGGTCGCAGAGGTCATCAGGTCATGAAGATGGCGGGGTGGTCAATGAGATGGACGTCACGGCTGATGAGGTCGTACGGGGGGAAGGGGAGGGGATGGGGGGAGGGGCAGAAGGGGGTAGTAATGACGTCACAACACGTGACCCAGAAACAGGAGTGAATGACCTTAACAAAGACGACGCTGATGGACAAAGCGCTGACGTCACCATCCACGTCCCTAATGACCTTCCAGGTGACGACCTGCCAGATGACCTTCAAGGGAAAGACCCTGGAGATTCGACCTCCCTAGAGGTCAACATGGACAGCGTTCACCTGGAGGAAAGGGACAAGGAGTTCACAGATGAGGAGCTAGAGGACAAGAAAATCAGGAAAAAAGTACGACGAAGGTCCCACCCGGACCGGATAGAAGAACAAGATGGCGCTGAAGGGAAGCGGAAGTCGCGGGAGGAGGGTGGTCAGTCAAGGTCAAAGCGGTCAAGTCGGACCGGTCAGCCGGGAGGTGAGGCGGCCCGGAAACACAAGTACAGGTCGTCAGGGACACCGACGGCCGCCCGCCATGTGCCCAGGAGGATCCGGATACGGAAGGAGAATATCCGGGGTAAGTGTGCACTGATCATTAACACATGCTATTGAAAATAGCCCTATACATTAGATATATTGTATAGGCCTAGTCCTATGATTGCCATATCAGACATATTGATGAGGGAATTTCTTCCATATTGATTAGTGATCCATGGAAAGGATTGCTTTTACCCGTTCCTATTTACATATACATTAATCTACATGCATATATGGGGTTATATAGCATTAGGGGCCCGCATGTGCTCAAAAGCGTTATGTACAGTATAGGGATAAGTGCAGCAGAATTTGCAATCCATCTATTTAGCAATTGTGTTCACTATTTAAAACCAGGTAGGCCTATGTTTATTGCCAAATGTGTGTACATAATTAATGTTAAACCGTAACTCATTCCTTTATGTCTTCAGGATCCATCATCAAATTCTGTATGAATTGCATACGATAATTTTTTGTGCTCCAATCTTATGGGTGTAGACCCCTAAATTCGACACGGCGACATGGGCATTTCTTAAATTTGACAGGGCGACATGGCTGTTTCTTAAATTCGACATGCGACATGGCAACTAAGGGACAAATGACACCGCTCTATTCTTAAATTCGACATGCGACACGGGCTTTAAAAAGATAGTGACAGGGGACAGGGTTATTTCTTAAATTCGACATGGGACAGGGGTCTAATCTGTGATATGGTGACAGGCGACACGGCCGTTTTTTAAATTCGACACGCGACGTGGGACCCCCCCATCCATACCCCCAATCTTAGAGGATGATCCTGGAGTCCTATACAGGCCTAAAATTAATGCATGTGTGTGTTCATATTACCATACATGCATTATATAGGTTGCCCACGCAGGTCTTATAAGGTCTTAAAAGGTCTTATTTTGGTTTTGCCATTTATAAGGCTATTAGAAAGGTCTTATTTTGGGTCCAGAGGTCTTAGAAAGGTCTTATTTTAGCTCAATCTGAAATTATTACAAGCTGTAATTTTTCTTCCAGTCATTTCTATCTTCACCTATTTTTGATAGTATGTGTAAATGATTAAAAAGGTCCAGAAAATTCTTTAAAATGGTTAGACAAGGTCTTATCTTGAAGCCCGACGAGGAATTATTAAGGTCTTATTTTGATTTCTAAAAAAGCGTGGGCACCCTGAATTTATAGTAATCCCCATACATGCTGCTAATGGTAAAAGTAATTACAGTAGCCTGTTCACTAAATTAACCTATTTGTATAGTTAATTGAGAACCTAACCGACATCATACTCTTTCTCTTCCCACTCCCAGACCTGCCGCAGACCATCTGGAAGCTGCTGAACAACCTGCGGCTGCTGATCGTCATGCTGGGCGCCATCCTGGCCGGCTTCTTCTTCAACGGCTACCTGGCCTCCCTGCCCGAGTACATGTACGTCCAGTTCCAACGCAGCTGGGAGACCTCGCTCATATTGGCAGGTGAGGGTTGTGGATTCTTATATTGCAGGTTTTGTAAGGGATTGTTTTAGTTCTAGAAAGGTCTTATAGGGTCCTTAGTGTCAATATAGGAGGGGATTGCATTTACCATATAAAAATAAGATGAATTCCATGATGGAAAGGAATAGTTAAATTTGGTTACAATCTCGCCTTGCCATTTTCAGCCAAATCTCCTCCCTCTTGATTAATTCCTAGTTTATTGGGTAAATGTGACAGATGCAATCTTAAATAGCAATTACCGCACAAGAAACAGAAATTATCTAAAGCATATTCCGGGGCATATTCTCAGTCAGTCGTCAATCTCCCCCAGGAAACAATCCTTAAAAAAAGAAATATGGCAACCGCCAAAAACCTGTTAGTTTTACTAACAATCTATCCAAAAAAGTTTTATAATTAGCCAAATTATTACCTTTCTGGATGTCTGATACACTCTTAGGGTAAGGGTTAAAAAGGAGAGAGGGAATCTGAAACAGAAAATTCTCAGATATAGATTCATATAATTATATGATAATAATTTGAAGATCATGGAAATACTAATCTCGTCAATCTTCTCTCTAGAGACCAGACCTATTACTAGATAAAATCCTATAAATAATGAAAAGAATAAAAGGAGAGAAAGTGGCAGCCGCCCAAAAACGTGTACAGATGCGTTAACCGGTTCAGGGAGGGTGACTTTCATAAACCTGGTGTGTAGACACCACGTGGGCAGAACCTGAGAGGGGTCTGTTTTGTGTGCACAGACCGCTTCCTCTATGTTATGTCAATAAGTGGCCGTGTCACAGGGCGTGCGCAAGGGGACAAAAACAAACCCACCGTCCCAAGATCAACCACTGCAGAGTGGATCATACCGTAAAGGTGTCATAAAGTGGACCATGCATTCTGTGATTGATCAGCAAAATTTGAGATTCTGTGCAGTGTTTTACATATTGAAATTTGAAAGTTGAGATGTTTTGGGAATGGCTTTGAACGGGTGGATGTGGTTTCCAGACATTTGATAAGGAAACCACTAATGTATTTGCCATATGGTATCCAGACAGGTTGTGACCGCAGGTGTTTACCTCAGCATTAAAAAAGCACGACGCAAAGAGAATCGTTAAATTACGACCTTTCTACGGTGAACATTACCTACTTCTCCGACCTATTTCGGTTATATATAGCTATGGCATCGCCCTTTTGAACTTAAATGGGTTTAACAACCTCTCTCCAATGCAAATTTCGGTCATATATGACTGAAATTTTAAAATTTGCCTTATTTTGTTAATATTTCAAGATTTTGGATATTTTTTTCAGTGTTACTTGAAGTCAGAGTCTTGTCATAAACAAACAGGGACTTTTTATTAATTATGAAATGTGAAAAAATAAAGATTTGATGACTTTGAAGGGCTAAATGTATCAATTTTGTTGAAAATTCTGAAAATGTCTTAGAATTTCTTCTAATTATTTGACCTAAAATCATTGAAAATTTCAGTTTATCAAAATTCTACTTATGATTTTTCAGATAGTAGTAATGTATTCTGACTTTTGAAGGTTCCTGTGGGACCAAGAACTAATTGGATTTTAAAAATTTGAAAATTCCAATATAATAGGGGAAGATAAAATCTGATACCTATTATGCTGAATCGTGCAAAATATGCAAGAATCTTACAGCAGATACATTTTCAGTATTTGATTAATAACATTTCTTTATAAAAATGATACCTGCTTTGAGAATGATATATTTCAAAAAACTTTAAATAGATATATTAATTCCTAGAGCATAGTTTCATAAGATTATGTGCCACAAAATATATATTCATGATTAATATATGTAGAATGATGCCTTGAAATGATGCTATATGATTTTTTTGGGTGAATTTTGATCTATTTTGGTGAATTTTGACAAAATTGCTCCATTATTCCCACATTTGTTACTAAATGATCTCTCTGATATATATTTTCACCATACATGTCATTTTAACCCTTCATGTATTGTCTGCATTTTATCAATAATAACTTTTTCTCTAACATTAATATTTAACCCTTTTTTTCTTAAATTTCTTGAAAAATGTCAAAAATTTACTAAAAATAATGAAAAAACATAGGTCACGTGACCTAGGTCATGTGACACATGACTTAAAAAAATTGATATTCAGTTTCAAAATATGAATCCTGAGAAAATGGGCTTTTATTTGATATATAGTTTGTCAATATCATAAAGAAATATGATCCTTAAAAGGTCCTCTCAAAATATCTTCTTCATGTCTCACTTTGTAAATGCACAAAAGTGTGGGGAGGCAAAGGGTTAAGTTCTTTGACCAATTAGTAATTTGCATATCCCTTCTTAATTCTAGTCAAGCCTTGGCAAATTGTTTTTAGTTCTTCGTTGGAACTGCCTGTCTTTGCATGAGTCCATAACGTGGTTGTCAAATAATAGAAAGACTATATAATAATTATGAATAGGTATTGCAACAGTTGCCAACTGGGCAACTAAGTTGCCTTTTTAGTTGCTGGGTAGGGTCATCTGGTCGTTATGGACTACTGGAGACCAGGTTTGTCAAGCCCTACTTGGCTGATTATTTTCTAGGTCAGAGTCTTGGCACATACATATACCAGGCATTTAACCATTTATTTACTTCTTACTTTTTTTCGTTTGTATAAATATAGCAAACCCTTTGTTCCATAACTAATAAAAACGCCTCTTATGTTTCCTCAAGGGTTACCCGCATCTATATGAATATATATAAACCACATGGCTTTACACCATATTTACTTAGACGTGTTTTGTGTGGGTTTCAGTTTGTGGTATTTTGGAGTGTCATTTAGTGAGAAATATAGGGGAAGGAAATGTATACAATATGCTTCCTATGCCTTCCGGGCTATAGCTGGGAAAGGCGCGGGAATGTTTTATGAACGATGATGATTTACGAAAGGTTACTATGTGAAACTGCCCTGCCATCCGACGAATATCTCGCCCATTACAGAAGATAATGAATCAATATGTAAAGCACAAGCTGTATCAGAGGAAAATTCAACTTGAACACTGATAAGCTAGGAATGGTAATCGGTTACATAGAAAGGATTACCCTCTGAAGCTAGCCCATTTAGTATTATATCCATAACTGTACTTGTAGCTTTTACCTTTGAATCCATTTTGGGAAAAAAAGGCCCATATTTTTCTTCATCTGTATCACAACAAACACGTTTGGTGAGAATGAATTATACAATTACATGATACCACATAACATCAGTATGATTATTAGAAGATGTTTATATTGTGTGGAAAGGTATATAATTGGTGATTTTGGCCTCTGTTCAACCTTCGAATCTACATCGTGTTCATAGGGTCGTGATCTGTGTGCAGTCCGCCAACCATGATGTATAGGGGAGGAGTGGGGCACTAAGTGTCACTTTTCAGACTGTACTTTTTTTTATACTAACTGATATATATGAATTGATTCACATGTGAATATACTATTATGAGCATCGGTTTCTGCGTGTGTTTTTATTCACATTTTCCTATAACCAATATTATAATTTTATTCATTACTGATATGATTTTGATATTTATAACGAAAATCTAAAGAAGTCCACTGACCTATCCCATGGACCAGACCAGATATATATTACCAACTGTAAACAACTACTCACAGGAATATACACGTTTCTTTCCTGTGTAGTTTCAAGCTTATTTTAATGTGGCTTTTTCTTTTTTTTCTTCCTAATATTAGGGCATTTCTAATTATGCCATATAAGGGTGCACATATATGATACTTTTGCCAGGAAGGCCCTTGGCTCAAGGTTCCCAAGGCTCAGGATGACCCTCTTTCCCCTAACCTAGCAATTAAAAATATGCACTCTCATTCTAGAATTTGAAATAAGGTCATGTTATAAAATAAGTTTTGATAGTAACAGTGTAAATAACAAAATTTTAATGTAAGAGAGGATTTTGTAGGTTTATGTTGGCAGCTACTACAACTTCTAAGTGTCAGTTACACTTAGAAGTTGCCAACAGTCACCTGCTTGACAACCCTGGTTTGTGTAGCAACCAAGGTTGTGACACCATTACTTTTTCATGTGACTCAGGTAAACATTTGCACCAAGAATATTTGTTTACGAAAGGTATCCTTGGTCATCCAAACTAAATATTAATTGTTAATCAGCAGTGCAAATTATAACATATGGAATTACTGCGGCTTACTTTTGTCAAACTGTGGCCATTTATTTCAAAATGGTTGTGCTAACTTATAACAGTGCAGGGGCGCATCCAGGGGGAGGGGTCCAGGAGGTCCTAATCCCCCCGCCCGCCCGCCCCCTTTTCGTGGAAACTAATACTTCACATAGAGAAAAATATCATGAGGGTACATGCAGATGCACAATGTTTCAATACTTATCCTATATACGGACCCCCTCTCCCTTTTTTCAAAATCCCGTATCTGCCCCTGCATAGGGACCCAGATTTCATATGATATATGGCATGAGGAGCGCAGTTGCTATTTACAATGAATACACTATTGAACCCACATGTATACATAGACATCCATGTTGAGGTTTCGTGTCCAAATAATTGAAAAGATACAAATGTAAGAGGATTGTGTAATAGACCTTGTACATATAAGGCCACGTACTTCAATGGTCAGATCAACATATTGAAAATACAGTATAGTTCAGGTCTATCCTCTAGCAGGGTGCTAAACTATTGAAAACGGTTGATAAGGCAGATATTCAGTGTGTTGAGTTTGCTGTCGATTTTAACAACCGGTAGTGAGAATTAAAGTTAATATAGACATGCTATTGTGACGTTCTCTGGTAAGTCGGGGTTGCCGATTCTTACAACAGAGGAACGTGGGGGTTGTTCGGGTCTCGGGGCGGACGGGGAATCCGGGCCAAGAACCGAGATGTGTTTCTAGAGTCGTGCCTCGCGCACGAGGGGGGGCTGAGCGAATCGATCGGGAATCGGCACTCGATGTCAACGGAGGACTGCGGGGGAGGGAAATTATGGTAGGGGTACGGGTCGGCCGGGGTTCGTCTCGCTCTATCTCCCAGACCAGCATTCACCCCGACCGGACGGTCCACCCCTGAGTTCCGGTCCGCGGGGGCGACGGGCCGACGGTCGCCTATTGTTTGGTAGCGTGGGGCCGAGCATGCCGCGCCCTCGTCCCCGCGGACTTCGCTCCTTCGTTCCGTTCCCCATGTCCTCGTGCCATACTACGCCTCAGTTTCCGGGACTTACTTCGGGCCTTCGTGCCTTACTCCGTTCCCTCGTTCCTCGTTCTTCGGGCCTTCGGGCCCCTTACCCTGTTTTTCTACTACCTATCTCGAGCTTCGACTGTTTTGTCCTAACTTCGGCTTAATTACTCTGATCGGCTCATCTTTAGCGGTTGTTTCAGGAAAGAGGACACGTCTGGACACCAGGAGAACTGTTAAAGAACTCTGTTTATTCGGGCCTCACCGCCCCTTTATATACTAGAGAGGTCAGCCCTGATTGGCTGCTTTCGGTCACGTGACCTACAACTGACGTCACTTCCGGTTTATATATTCCGTTTCCGGTTTACATTTCACTTCCGGTTTACATATTTCCGGGTTTCGTTCCTTTACGTTTTCGTTCCTTACATATTCGTTCTTTACATATTCGTTCTTTACATATTCGTTCTTTTACATATTCGTGCCTCTTTTTCAGGCTTTCTATACTTTCGTTCATTATTACATATTCGTTCCTTTACATCTATTTCGTTCTCTTACATATATTTCGTTCTCTTACATATATTTCTACTATTACCTTATTTCTATTATTTTGACCTCTATGTATTTTGGATGAATAGCCGTTCATCACACCCTCCCGCACCTTCTTGAAAGGTGGGAAAACACGTTTTACAAAATTTCAAAATAGTTCATACAGCAACGACAACAGAACATACTCTAGAACCAGAAACATTTCAATCCTACGCTCCTTATCGGCAGAGGAGGAGGTGTCACCCTCTGTCCTCCCCGGTCTACTTCGGAGGGCCCCCGGGGCCTATCCGGCTAATTATTATTTCTCTTCTTTCTTCGTTTTTCGTTCTTCGTTTTTCTCTCTTCTTAGTGAAAGTTCATATAATTCGTTTTATATATCCTAGTCTCTTTTTATCTTCGTCAGAGTTCTTATCCTGGATCTATTAGGACCCGTTTTACACCTCCTCTTTTTCTCGTCTTTAGGATGAGCGAGCCGGTCGTGGCTCTCCCACCCGGGACTGGGGATCGGTCGTGACCCCGTCGCCCCCGCTCCTCTCCTCTGGGCTCTATTTACTTAGCCCCTCGGCGCGTTTTTCCTCGCCTTTTACCCTCATTAGGACAGAGGGACCGGTCGTGGTCCTCCTGCCCGGGGCCATGGGTCGGTCGTGACCCGCAGTGCCCCCGTTCCCTTCGTTTTTCGTCGTCCAGACGTTCTCCCCTAGTTCGGGTGGAGAATCGGTCGCGACTCTCCCACCCAGAGGCCAGGGCCGGTCGTGACCCTTAGTCCTCTCGACCCTCGGTCCGTTCTTCTGTCGTCCAGACGTTCTCCGTTGTTTTTGGGTAGAGAATCGGTCGTGATTCTCCCACCCGGTCGGTCGTGACCCCTCGTTCTTCCGTAACTATTACTCTTCTCTGCGTTCTCTTAGGTGATGATGATGATTTTAAGGATGAGTTGAAGAAGAAAGACTGAAGTTTTTGTAGACAGAATGTTCTTTTTGGACTTCGCACCCTCGGTCGCCTCGGCATTCAGAGCCCTCCAGTGACTTTTTCACGTTTGGCAAGGACAACATGTTCGAGCCAGAGGCCAAGGTACCCAAAGAAGAAGATGGCGTTGTATGTGGAAAGGAACTTAACTTCATGCATCAAAGCTTAGAGTGGAAGCTTCAGCAGACGACGTCGCGGGTTTCGTGCTATTTGTCACAGTGAAACTTTGAATGGAGTCCGGGTGAAGGTAAGACTGAGAAGATTAGAATCATTAATTATCGATGAGGTGTCCGTTTTCCGTACAGGAACTGAAGTTTGACTTTTACGACACATGTCCTCGTGGTTAACCCAGCACCAAGACGTTCAGTCCTCGACCACGTCGACACACTCGAAGATTTCAGGATTTCAGAAAGAGATGTCGGAGAGAGTCCACCATAGTAAAGTATTTCCGTCACCGTTCCGGGCCCAAGTGGCATGACAACAACCGGAACGGAGACCCGATTAAGAAGATAATTTTGATGAAGTTTCTTTTGATGACAGGAGCCGGTGCCTCTCATCCCTCCCCCCCTCCGTAAGCAACGGCAGGAAGACAATCCTCTTTGGGGCGAGAGGGAGGCTCCTTCGTTCCACTGATGAGATGATTTTCCTAAGAAGAGGATTCCTGCTTCGGGCACTCGGGCCCTCGTTCGTTTCCTAGGCTCTCGGGCCTCGCTCTGTTTACTAAGTTTTTCTCTTCGTCCTCCCGGAGGACCATGCTTTTAGACGATTTTCGTGAGACTGTAATACCAACAAATAGTTCGTTAATAGAAGTAAGTTTAAGATCCGGTCTGGTTTGATTCTGGAGTAAGGCCACAGTCGTCCACGGTGCCATGTCACATTGCATGAAGCCACTATGCCTATGACGAACGCCGAGACAACAGCTCCGAGCCGTTCCGGGCTGCTCCTAGGTACGGCGGTTCGAAGTTGGTAAGTTGAAGATATTAGTGAGAAGGAGAGGAAGAAGCCGTAGAAAGTGAAGATGGACGACATCAACTGGGATCTGCACCCAACGTCAACCTCTGAGATCCGGAACGGGCCCATTCTCAAAAAAATAGCATATATAGAGAACTCATCCGATGTCGAACTCCAAGAAGGATCGCTCCTCGTCGCTCTTTGCAGACCTCTTGAGGCGTCTATCAAGGCATCCGCGGCCGACGTTCCAAGCACCACCTCCCTGTATATTTCAAAGACTACTTCCCTATATGTTTCAAAGACTATTTTGTTTCGTTCCTCGAGAAGAAGATACCAGGAAGTACGACATGGAAGCAGTCACTGTCGTTACCGCAGGTAAGATATTAATATAAGTTTTTAGTAAGTCTATTAATTTTCGTTTCTTGTTCATGTATTGCTTCGGTCGGTCACGAGCCAGGGCCCCTAAGTTATCGTCCCTGCTCGTGCCTTGGTCCTCCGGGAGACATCTACGACTCGCCGCAATCCTTTCACGACTCGCTGCATCAACTCTGGCACGATAAAACCAGCATTCAGGTCGAAAAATTCCATTTTGCCGCTCTTCGTATGCGGTAAGAGGCTGAAGACAAGGAAACTCAGAAGATGATGGTACATGAATCCGGGCTCATCCACATTCTGATCGATCCATCCAAGATCAAGAAGACGAAGTTGCAGGGAGTAGAAGTGCCGCTAGAGGACAGAGGTCGTCTCCTCCTCGCCCCCAGATCGCTCAAGGCAGCACGGGAGAAGGGTTTTCAGTCTTGGCCCGCGCCAGCCTTTCCTCCAGCGGCGAGTCGCCGGCCCACCGGTACCTTATTTACCCCGGCACGACCGTCGACTCAAAGACTACAATGACAACACTATCTGTCCATTCTGATTTCCTTTCCTCGATTCCGCCTCCCAACTTTCACTCTCGCTCCTGGGCCGCCCGGCCCGCTATCCATTTGATTTCCGCGACCGGACGATCCCGTTCCACCTGCTCGGTCCCAACCAACGCAGCGGGCTCCAGGGAAGAAGAGGAACAGCTACAAACTTGTTTTTCCTCCTAGCGCCTCCTCCCGTTCCGTATTCGCCCCGCAGGCTTGGTAAGTTCGTTCCAGTCATGGACCCTCCAGCTCGCTGATTACGCTCAACACCTCCTAACACATGTGGTTTCGTTCACTTCCGCAAGAAGATTCCCATAAAGAAACTAGTAGGAATAAATTAAGATAAGAATGTTCGAGCCCGCCAGTCCGTTCCCGATGAATTTAAGTAAAGTTTCGGGCCCGTCCAGCGGTCTCCAGGAGAGTCTTTTTATCCAGGCTTCGGCCTCCTGTGCGGCTCAGGTACCTCCGCCTCGGCCCGGTTCTCTCCCTGGGGGTTTGACACTATGGGTGAGGAGCCAACGCCCCGTAATCCCTCCCCACCCGACTCGCGACGCGCCATATTCCGCCTCTGGTTCCGTCGCGCTTTTTCTCTTCCGTGCAAGACCTCGAGCAGCATCTACTTCACCCTTCTTCTTGGCGTCGGATCGGTAGCAACAGCCTCTCCTCCCTAGCGGGGAGCTCGAGAAGCTGATCCACCATTCCGCTCTGTTTTTCCGCCTCTCTTGTCGCCTTCAACAAGTCATCCAGTTGATCTTCGTTTTTATACATCACTAGGGTCTGAGCCAATTGGACGGTCCGGTTGTGTTCGTTAACTAGCCGGTCGACCCCCGGGAACTCCCTGGTCAACGGCCCCAGTGCCGCCGTCGGGAACTGCGCCATCGCTTCTTCAAATGTCTCTGGCTTGCGGCCCGTTTCTAGTGCCATTAGGAACGCCATAGACGCCGAAGCCATTGCTCTTGTCTTAGCCGTCATTCCTCGCACCTCCCTCGGGGGCCACACCAGTTGCACCCGAATGGCCTCTTCCGCGTCCCAGTCTCGTACTGCTCGCGCCGTCACCGGAAAGTGTCCCTGTAAGACCTGGTGAATGGCCTGTGTCCGTAATAACTTGAGTCTCGGTGTTTCTTTAGATGGTCCTGCCGTCGGTATCTCCGTTCCTATGGACCCGAACACTGAATCCGCTCCCGACTCGTCCAATTCTTGCTTCTCCGGCTCATATCCTCTGGTCTCGGCCTGCCCCAACTCCATGTCCTCTGAGTCTTCCACCTCCGCGTCCATGGACTGGGCAGCCGGTATTTGTAATCTGTGTATCACAACCCGCGGTTGTAGCGCTCGCCCGTGTTTATCCTCGTCCTTGAGTGGGGTATCCGGTCCTGGCGGCGATCCCATTCGTTCGGGCGACGGTGGTCCCGGGGTCTCCTCCGATCCTTGCGACCCGAAGAACGAGCTCCCCAAACTGGCTCGAGTCAGGTTGTCAACCGCCGCCCGTGTCTCTGGCGTGTCTGGTGCTACCGTAATGTCTCTCATTCGTTTCAGTCCCGGGGGCGGCACTATCGGCTGCTTACATACCATCTTCTCCAGGGGTGAATCCGCTCTCGTCGGGGTAGGGGTAGAGAACAGCGGCTGTGTCGAGGCCATCGACGCCGTGTCCTCCGGTCTGGCCGCATGCCGAACATACTTTACTTTCTCCACTCGCCCCGACGGTTTGAGTCCCTGCCTTTCTGCCATCTCGCGTAGAAACCTCCCTAGGTACAATGCTTCTCTTTCCACCAGCCGGCTTCCCTGTGCTTCCCGAATGCTGTCCTCCAGCTCCCGGTCGGATCTTGCCTCGTGGTAACCCCTGAACGATCCCTCCCGGTTCATTGTTCCTTTTAAATATCCGGGGTACCTCGGGTGTCGTGATTCGTATATCACCGATTTCTTATGAACTGTCATCATAGTAAATTGTGCGTCGCTACAAGGTGGTTCTAGTCCCGTGGTCCGTTTGACTCCTGTCGAGGTCTCAGGCTGTGATGGTCCCAGCTCTCCCGTGCTACTAGACTCGGCAATAATCAAGGACCGATCGCTTCGGACCGACATACTCCTGCCCGACTCCGACTGGTCCGAACTCGTTCCCTCCTCCAATTCTCTCGGGACTTTCTTGACCTTTTTCCACTTCTTCTTTCGCGACGGCTCCTCCGCCGGGCATCCCTGCGTCGGGGGCCTCTTGAAAGCGAGCGGCTCCTCTTCCTCTTTTACTTTCAGACGTTGGTCGTCGGACGAGCTCACCAATTCCACCACCTCAGCCCCCGGTGGTGTTCCTGAGCAACCCGGCTTCGGGGTGGGTGTGGATGTCCGTCCTTTTTCTCTGCCCGGGAGTCCTCGTCCTCTCGATTCCCGTGGTTCTCCCTGGGCGTTTAACTTCTTAATTCGGCTCTGTACCAACCCTGATATTTGGTCTGGTGTCAGAAGTGGTTTCGGGTTGACCACGGCTCGGCTCGCGCTTCGCGGCGACTCGGTGGCTTCCTTCCGCACTCCTTTCGCGGCCCTCCGAGGGGAACGACGCGTGGGTGTCGATCGTTCCGCTACCTCGGCCAGGGGTCCCTTCCCTGCTGCTTTGGCTGCTTGGGCTCCCTCGCCGGCCTCGTCGGCCTCTGATCCTTCTTCGGTTGCTACCTGCTCCGGCTGCTCGGCGTCGCTGTCCTCGGACCCTCTCGACGCCCTCGGGTAGTAAGGTACGCGGATATGCCGTCGCGGCCTCTCCGGTGCCTCCTTATCCACCGCCCTCTCAGGGGGTTGAAACCCCTCCGGATGGCGCACCGCGTAGTCCCGTTCCATGTTGGCTACCCGGGCCGCCGTTTCATCCCCAGCAGCGAAACTGGTGTACGGCGGTCGTCCTTTCGGGTCCAAGGCGAACGCCGCAGCATACTCCAGCCTCAGAAGGGGGTCTTGCTTCGGCATCCCCCTCTGCAGGTTCCCTTCGTGTGAGTCCGTCATGTGCTTCTTCCAGTCCTGGTGTGTCGAATAGGCTCGATTCGAACACACCGGGGACATGTAGTACTGCTTCCGTAATCCATCGTGCTGGCCTTTAATATGCTTGACCAAGTGCTTAAACTCCTTTCCGTGGCAATGTCCTTCCCAGCACTGTCCGCTCATCGTGTCCGTTTTCCGGGCTTTCGGGGCTCGTTCCAATCCTGAAGCTCGTCCCGTCAGCCTTTTCCGTTTTTGTCTCGTGGTGATGCTGCTCGTCTCGCTTCTCTGCTTTTTCTCTTGTTTTCTTCTCCTTAGCTCAGTCTGCTCGTCTGCGATTTGATGAATCCTGATCGGCTGACCAGAATGACCTGCTCCGGCGAGCGCTCTGCCTTTTATAGCCGCCGCAGGCGGAAGTGGGCGTGGCCTGCACTAGCGACCCCTAGCGTCAGACTCACCATCCACTTCTACGGTGGCGCCCCCTACTATTTTCCGGTCCCCGGGGCCCGCCGCTGGTCACCGCCTCGCCTGCTTTTTACCTCGCGGCCCTTCGCCCGTCCACGCGTTTTTTCCTAGGCCTTTTATTGCCCCACCGGACGTCCTCCGTCTTTTCATCCTCCGTCGCCTTCTCTTGCCTTTTTCATCTTGGCCCTCACAGTGCTTCCGCACACTTCCCGGAGAACACAGGGGCTCGACGTTATCATCTCCTCGCCGCCGCCCCGTTCTCTTTGTCCTCTTTTACTCCTTTTACGACCTACTTTAAAGCCCGTCCTCGTTTCAGGCCTCGCCTTTTACAACCGTCCGTTCGTTCCTCCGGCGTTCCCGAGAGTGCCGCATCTACTCTCCTCCGGTCTCCTGGACGCTGTAAAGCGGTATTACCAAGTCGGCATTACTTCAAAAGTCTTCACCAGCTTGCCACCGGGTCTGTCTTCTGTTGTAATCCAACCATCTTTTCCACGCTGTGGTTCCTCCGAACTGACCGGAAAGCGGCTCCGTGGGACTACTTTAGACATTCGGGCCGTCGTGGCTCCCGAACGTCGTTTTTCGTTCCAACCCCGCATTTCCCACCTATATTACATCCGCAAGAGAACCAATCTTCAGCTAGGTAGCAAATCTCTACAGCCTAACGACCTGCACTCCTACTGTAGTGGTCAACGCACCGCCCCGACTCAATGGCCCCAGGTTGATCAGTCCTTTTTGGCCAAAGCCTTTTTGTGTAGCGCCGATTTGGTCGTTCCCTTGGTCCTCTTCCACCTGCGGAATCGAGACACGAAAACGACTTCATCACAAAAAGGGGTGCCCCGTTTCCTTACGTGCCCTAGCGCGCCCCACCCCAAGCATTTACTGTGCAGCCTCGTATCCTTGCTGGTCAGCTACCATCCAGGCTGGCGCAGCGTGTCCTCGGTAGGGTTCCAGGCGGTCCACATGGACTACCCCCCCCGGTTTCCCTCGTTTCTTCCGTACTACCACCCGTCCTCGGTCAAGCACCTTGACGATCAGTGCAGGGCCCATCCATGGAAATCGCAACTTCGTTCCTTTGTCCCTATCCACTACCGTATCGTGCACCCAGACCAGTTCTCCGGCGTGGTATTCCCACCGAGTCACCTTCCCATCGTACTCGTGTTTCTGATGGATGGCGGCTCGTTTCAGCCCCGTCCGGGCCTCCCGATAGGCCGCGACTAGCCCTTCCTGCAGGCTTTCCACATAGTCGCCTACCCGTCGGGGTTCCTCCTCTGGTCCTAGAGGTCTCCCATAAATCGCCTGTCGCGGCATCATGGTCTGTCGGCCCAGCATCATCATATTCGGTGTCACTCCCGTGCTGGCTTGCGGCGTTGCTCTATAACTCATCATCACGAGCGGGACCATCTCGTCCCATTCCCGGCCTGTTGCTCGGCAGCTGGCTTTCAAACAACACCCCAAAGTACGGAAACTTCGTTCTATGTATCCGTCACTCCTGGGGTGGTACGGCGTCGTTCTTGTTTTGTGTATTCCAAATAGTGCACAGACCTGAGCCACCACCTCGGATTGGAAATTCGTGCCTTGATCCGAGTGTAGTTCCCGAAACGCGCCGTACCGTGCTACTACTTCTTCAACCAGTTTGTCCGCCACTGTCGTTGCCTTTTGATCCGGGATCGGGAAACACTCCAACCATTTGGTGAAATAGCATCCCACCATCAGGCAATACTTATTTCCTCATTTGGTGACTGGGTACGGGCCCGAAACATCCATGGCCAGCCGTTCCATCGGCTCCCCCACTATGTACTGATGTAGCGGCTCCCGTCTTCCTCGTCCTTTTTTCAGCAACGCGCAATCACATTCTCGACATTCCTTCCGCACGTCTTCCCGGAGTCCCGGCCAGTAAAACCCTTGCTCCAACAGGGCCGTCGTTCTGGCGACTCCCAAATGCGCTCCTGCCGCGCCTCCATGGTATTCCCTTACCAACTTGGCCCGTTCCCCTCGGGGAACGACCAACTGGTTCCTCTAACCATGTCCTTCCAGTTTCCAGTACTTCCGATGCAGCACGCCATCCTTGAGGCTTAATCGTTCCCATTGCCTCCATAGGATCTTTGTTTCCCGGGATTCCGGAGATATGGCCTCCCAGCCTGGCCGGTCCGCATTCTCTTCCATCCGTGCGACAATCGGCCCTATATCTCGATCCCTCCTCTGCGCTGCTCTCATCTCCTGCGGGGACCATCCGGGCTCGTACCCCCGGGCCCGCGTCACTACTCTCACTTTTTCGGTATTCTCGTGCTCCTCTCCACATTGTTTGCACGGATACCGGGACAACGCGTCAGCGTTCCCATGCTTCCTGCCCGGTCGGTGTTGGAACGACACATCATGCGAGTCGATAATCTCAATCCACCGAGCAGCCTGCCCCATCGGTTCCTTACTTCTCTGCAGCCAACTGACCGCGCTATTATCCGTCCGGACTATCACGCGTTGACCATAGATGTAGCACCGAAAATGCTTCAAAGCTCGCACCACCGCCAACAGTTCTTTCCGCGTGGTGCAATACTTTCGTTCGTTTGACTCCAGGGTTTTGCTCGTGTAAGCTATCACCCGTTCCTCCCCTCTCTGCTCCTGTGATAGCACGGCTCCTGTCCCCACGTCACTGGCGTCCGTGTCAAGCCACCATTGTCCATCTTCCTCCGGGAATCCCAACACCGGGGCCTCCGTTAGCGCCTTCTTCATCGCATCAAATGCCTCTTGTCGTCTCGCGCTCCACACGAACGGTTCCTCCTTTGTTGCCAATTCATACAAGGGGGCAGCCAATTCCGTGAAGCCGTTTATATGCCTTCTATAATATGAACATAATCCCACGAAGGCTCGTACCTCGTGGAGATCCCGAGGGACCGGCCACTCGGTTACTTGCCGACACTTTTCGGGGTCGGGTTCGATCCCGTTGAATGAGACAACGTGCCCCAAGAACGGAATCTTCTTCTGGAACAGCTTGCATTTTCGCGCCTTTAACTTCAGTCCTGCAGCGTTCAATCGGTCCAGAACCCGTACCAATCTTTCCAGAGTCACTTTAAACGTTGGTCCAAAGACCTTTTGCTTCACTTCCTATTCCTCGTACCTCTTGTACGAAGGTGGCTTCTCCGAGTACCCCGCCGGTTTCCAATTTCGCGCTCTCGGTCCCTCGGTTGGCCACCCAAACTTCATTTTCTTCTCCCAATGTCACCGTTCCTGGTATCACCTCCAGTCCCATAGGTAATCCAGCGCCGGTGATGACAGCCAGCTGTCCACTCTGTCCTATGTCTATTCTCGTTACTACTGTTACTCGGGTCACTTGGAGTGGGGGTATTTCCGTCGTTTCCTCGATTCGCACGACCTGTCCTCCGACGGTAACTGCCCGAATCCCATCCGTTCCTTGTTCTGCTCCCGGGATTCGTTCCCCCTCTCCCTCCCCCTCGGCGGGCAGGAAGATAGCACTCGCGTGGGGCTTAACTGTTAGCCGGTATTTCACCGCGAAGTCGTTTCCCAGGATCCCTTCATCTCTACCGATGTCTGCCACCATGAATGTCCACTTCAACACGCGCGTTCCCAATTTTACTGGCAAGTTCGTGCATCCGTAGCACCGCAACAGACTACCATCCACCGAGCAGAGACGTCCTTCATATCCATCCAGTTCTTCCCATTTTCGTCCCCACTCTCTCCAGAGGCGTTCCGACAGCAGACTGATCATAGATCCGGTATCAACCAAAAAACGGACGACACTCTCTCCCACCGTCCCGGCCACATAAAGTCCACATTCTCCCATGCCTGCTACTTCTCTCGCCGCGCCCGAAGGGGGCCCCGCGCTTACTGCGACGGCGACTGTCCGTTTCCCTGACGCTGAGAACACTCTCTCGCGAAATGGCCCTTCTGGTGACATTGATGACACTCTAAATCTTCTTTTCGCTTCTTAAACGCCTCCCTCCGGGCCGTTGCTTGTCTTCTAGCTTCCCGTTCTTCTGCCAATTCTTTCATCATCTCCTCCAACTTACCGTTTAAGGCCATGATCTGTGTATTGGCGTCCTCCTCGGGCTTCACTGCCCGCAGGAGGCGGCGTGAGTATCGTTCCTGTATTTCTACCACCTCTACCGCCTCCTCTAGTGTCTTGCATCCTTTCTCTGCACACTTCAGCTGAAGGTCTTCCCCAACTGCAGCCTGGAACGCATGTAATGCTGCTTTTTCCTGGCTAGCGTAGTCGTTGGAGAAGTAGGCTCTCGATGCCAGTCGCCGGGCATTATCAGCCAACTCCTTCGCTGTCTGGTTCTTTACACGTTTCAATCCCGCCAACTCTTGCAGAGCATTGCACGTGTCCTTCTCCTGACTGAACCTCCGGCGCAACGCATCCACCCTCGCTGAGTAACGGAGTCGTTCCCTGTCCGGGAGTCCGACAAAGTACATTCGTGCCGTTCCCGTCAGCGAGAGAAAAAGCATCGCCGCTTTTTCCTCGGCCGTCCAGCGTCCCAATGTTGCGTACTCCTCAAACTGGTTGATCCATCCCTCGAAATCCGGTTTACCGTCATACTTCTCCGGTCGTAAACTGAACTTCTTCAAACTCGCTCCTACCTGGCCGGTCTGTTGTTGTTGAGCCCGCGCATTCTGCTCATCCGTCGGGGTGGACGTTCCCATAAAATTAAACTGCCTACCCATGATGGTCGTGTCCTCCCCTTTGGTTTCGGTTTTCGCACCTCCTTTCTCCTCCCCACCTTCCTTGAAGGCGACGTCAGAATCCATCTGCTCGAAGACTGCCGCGGTCGCCATGAGTATCCAATACCGACGAAACACCCAAGATCCACAAGTCCGTATGTGCCTATTTCAGCACCACCGCTGCCACCAGTGTGACGTTCTCTGGTAAGTCGGGGTTGCCGATTCTTACAACAGAGGAACGTGGGGGTTGTTCGGGTCTCGGGGCGGACGGGGAATCCGGGCCAAGAACCGAGATGTGTTTCTAGAGTCGTGCCTCGCGCACGAGGGGGGGCTGAGCGAATCGATCGGGAATCGGCACTCGATGTCAACGGAGGACTGCGGGGGAGGGAAATTATGGTAGGGGTACGGGTCGGCCGGGGTTCGTCTCGCTCTATCTCCCAGACCAGCATTCACCCCGACCGGACGGTCCACCCCTGAGTTCCGGTCCGTGGGGGCGACGGGCCGACGGTCGCCTATTGTTTGGTAGCGTGGGGCCGAGCATGCCGCGCCCTCGTCCCCGCGGACTTCGCTCCTTCGTTCCGTTCCCCATGTCCTCGTGCCATACTACGCCTCGGTTTCCGGGACTTACTTCGGGCCTTCGTGCCTTACTCCGTTCCCTCGTTCCTCGTTCTTCGGGCCTTCGGGCCCCTTACCCTGTTTTTCTACTACCTATCTCGAGCTTCGACTGTTTTGTCCTAACTTCGGCTTAATTACTCTGATCGGCTCATCTTTAGCGGTTGTTTCAGGAAAGAGGACACGTCTGGACACCAGGAGAACTGTTAAAGAACTCTGTTTATTCGGGCCTCACCGCCCCTTTATATACTAGAGAGGTCAGCCCTGATTGGCTGCTTTCGGTCACGTGACCTACAACTGACGTCACTTCCGGTTTATATATTCCGTTTCCGGTTTACATTTCACTTCCGGTTTACATATTTCCGGGTTTCGTTCCTTTACGTTTTCGTTCCTTACATATTCGTTCTTTACATATTCGTTCTTTACATATTCGTTCTTTTACATATTCGTGCCTCTTTTTCAGGCTTTCTATACTTTCGTTCATTATTACATATTCGTTCCTTTACATCTATTTCGTTCTCTTACATATATTTCGTTCTCTTACATATATTTCTACTATTACCTTATTTCTATTATTTTGACCTCTATGTATTTTGGATGAATAGCCGTTCATCACACTATCATGAAACTCTCATTTCCCTTTACCTAGAGGAGTAACAGGTTCCATTAATATGGGGTTTTGGCACTCAGATCAGAGGGATCCTCATGACATTGTACCAATTTAGACATAACATTACAGACTCATATTTCCCTTTACCTACAGGAGTAACTGATCCATTAGGATGGGGTATTGGCACTCAGATTGGAGGTATCTTCATGTACTGATTTAGACATTATGTTAACAGTTCACATTTCCCTTTCCCTAAAGGAGTAATGTGTCCTTAGCCTGGGGTATCGGCACTCAGATCGGAAGGATCCTCATTTACTGATTCAGACTTAACATTACATACTTTTCTCTCCATTTACTTACAGGAGTAACAGGTCCATTAGCGTGGGGTATCGGCACTCAGATTGGAGAGATCCTCATGTACCACTTCATACATAAATTACTTACTTTCATTTGCTTTTACCTACAGGAGTAACAGGACCATTAGCGTGGGGTATCGGCACTCAGATCAGAGGGATCCTCATGTACCAATTCATACATCAAATTACCTACTCTCATTTCCTTTTACCTACAGGAGTAACAGGACCATTAGCCTGGGGTATCGGCACTCAGATCAGAGGGATCCTCATGTACCAATTCATACATCAAATTACCTACTCTCATTTCCTTTTACTTACAGGAGTAACAGGTCCCTTAGCCTGGGGTATGGGCACACTGATCGGAGGGATCCTCATGTACCGGTTCCGGTCCATGCCGCTAAGTCGGGTCACGCTCGTCATGGTTGGCTGCATCCTGGTCTGTGGCTGTCTCACCCTGTTCAACATGGTCTTCCACTGCCAGCACGACACCAGGTAGGCTAGGGAGGAATTCCTCCTGGTTTTTTTTTCTTTTTTTTTTATTGTGGAGATAGTTGCATGTTCACGAATCGCACTCAGGTACATATTGTATGTTGTAAAGGTATTGACATGTTTATAATGACACGTACTTACGTATGCATATCATGAAGAGAAGTGCATGTTTTACACATGGTGCTTAGGAACCTCTTGTACATTAGGATAAAAGGAATGGTTTGGTCATGTATTGCAAACAAATAAATGTTCTAAATATAACTAGGTGTTCGTACATGGCATACATATTGAAAAGTAGGCCTATATAGTAAATTGCATGTCCAGACTGAGACACGTTTTGGAAGTTATAAAGGTTATAAGCTCGTCCCTGTGTATATCAGAATTAAGACATTTGAGTAAATATGATTATAAATATAAGCACTTCTAATCCTCAGATAGATTAACTATAAACATGGTTGATCAATTATTAAATAATCTTCAAAGTCTTCCTTGGTTTTTCAGATTAGTTACATGAAGATATTTATAGAAAAAAAATGTGTTTTAGATTATGCACATTGGCATATCCAATGTATTTTCAAATTCATTATTTGCTAGTCTTCAGAGTAATATGTCCTTCCAGACTATACAATTGAATACTTGGACATTTGTCAATAAACTAGCGAAAAATGAGAACATATGATTAGTACAGTTATTTAAATAATAGTTGTTCCATTTATTTATATTCTGTCTCCCTTCCATGTTGCCAAGATCACGTAATGCTGTCACCTATCCAAACATCCTCTCCTTTTTAGTGAGGTTACTAAGTGTTATCAAAGGAACTTTGCCAAGAACGACATCCAATGTCCTATGTTAGGTTGATCTCGTGATGTTAATCTGTGGTTAATTATGATAATGAACTTTTTATTGTGATAAATTATAAGTATTTTGTGTGTGATGCATGCTGTACCAGTCACTGGGCTGTTGGTGAACAAGGCCAAAATGAATGTTCTCTTTTCTTTATTCTAATTTTGCTACAGACACTCAAGATTCATATAATGTCATTACACTGATGGGTTAGAGAACAGTTACGAAAATTAACGTCCAAACATTTTTTTTTAAAGTTAGTACTTGCAATTGTGTGGGTATTTTGCCCGAACTGGGTTAAATATCTCTCACAAACGTTAGAGGGTTGGTCACTCTGACTAAGGAGCTTAGTCAAATGCTCTAAAAACGGGGTTAGAAAGTTAAACTTCTTCTGACCTACCCCAGTTTAAAGTGCCAAAAGCTAGATTTTACTGTCTTCCTAATTTTTCATATTTTTCAGTGTGTATGATGAGTGCTTAAGCAGGGGCTAATATAGGATTTTCGAAAGGGGGGTCAGCACAAAGGATAAGTACTAAAGCCGCATGCAATCACGCATATACACGCGTGGCATTTCCCCCTCTTTTTGCAGTTTAGGGGTCCACCAAAAGAGGGGGGGTCAGGACCCCCAGGAGCCCCCCTCCCCTCCCCCCCCCCCCCCGATCCGCCCCTGTTAAGATTGTTTCCCCATTTACCCCTAGAGAGTGTCTGTGACAGTTACTTCATGCTCATGAAATTTTTACATGTAAGTTTGACAGTTACAAGGTGGATATATCATACACCATTTACTATGCTAATTTTGCAATTTCAGCCCTAACAGTACGGCAGTGGCATCCTGTGCTGAGAGGTGTGAGTGTGACAGTTACAAAGTTCAGTATGAGCCGCTGTGTGGCAGTGATGGTAAGACCTACCCCAGCCCCTGCCACGCCGGCTGCACCAACATAGAGAAGACCGACACCGCAGGACTCTTTGTAAGTATCTTATGAACACAATGTTTCATCTGCTGTTATTTGCATTTTAAGAACCGAGCTGACAATGTCATGCTTGAAATATTAAAAAGTATGCATGTTAAGGTTAAGCTATGGTGATGCTGGGTTACTTTACGGCCGTCTCATTATTTTGTTATGCCTATCTGTGGCATGAATTGCATGTAAAAATGCTGCCCCATAGTATGAATAAAATAATACTAATAGTTTTTCATGACAACTATTTCGCCTTGATCCATGTGTCTTACAACTCTGGGAACCCAAAAGAGGTTCTAGGCATACAGTATTTATGCTGCTACATCTAGGTTTATATCTACTACTAATTACTATACATAAGCTACTTAATGATAACTAGTAGAATATGGTAAAACAAATAATAAAAATGTGATACTTAAACAGCTCAATGACATGTTTACAAAGACTAGTAATATTGCCCCACGGGTAAAACAATGGTACAGCATGGCATACACGGGAAGAATTTGAACTCATACATTCGACAGGCTCGGGCTTGTCTGAAACCACTTCCTCTAAAAAGTGTCAAGGAGTGTAAGGGATGTGTTCACACTTTTGCAGTGTCAATGGTATGGGCCATTACATAAGTGTCTCACAGGGGGTCCCCCCCCACCTTGCCTGTAACCCTGGAGCTGCCACTAAACTTTCACCTCCTTAAGTTGACCCAATGACCTAGATAATATAGTATTATATGTGTGTGTATATGTATGTATGTGTGTATGTATGTATGTATGTATGTTGTATGTATGTATGTATGTATACATGTATGTATGTATACATGATAACTTGTGGATGAAAAGAATCATTTAGGAAGTTTTATGTCCCTCTTTAGGGGGAGTAGGGGGCCGGGAAGAGGACAGGGGAATGGCCCTGGTCTCCCCGTGCGTTTCTCTGTGGTGCTGACGGGGTTAGGAGGGGTAGGGGGCCGGGGAGGGCTCAGGGGAATGGCCCTGGTCTCCCCGTGCGTTTCTCTGTGGTGCTGACGGGGTTAGGAGGGGTAGGGGGCCGGGGAGGGCTCAGGGGAATGGCCCTGGTCTCCCCGTGCGTTGCTCTGTGGTGCTGACGGCATTAGGAGGGGTAAGGGGCCGGGGAGGGCTCAGGGGAATGGCCCTGGTCTCCCCGTGCATTGCTCTGTGGTGCTGACGGGGTTAGGGGGAGTAGGGGGCCGGGAAGAGGACAGGGGGACGGCCCTGGTCTCCCCGTGCGTTGCTCTGTGGTGCTGACGGCATTAGGAGGGGTAGGGGGCCGGGGAGGGCTCAGGGGAATGGCCCTGGTCTCCCCGTGCGTTGCTCTGTGGTGCTGACGGGGTTAGGAGGGGTAGGGGGCCGGGAAGAGGACAGGGGGACGGCCCTGGTCCCCCCGTGCGTTGCTCTGTCATGCTGACGGGGTTAGGGGGAGTAGCTCCTTGATAATCTTAGGATGAAAGGAGCAGATGACTTGTGGAGGAAATGAATCATTTGATAGGGTTTTTAGGCCGATTTGAGCAATTTGAAAAAAATTCAAATTTAAAACATTTATGACTCCCAGTAGGAGTCAACTATGGGTCAAATGTGACTCTTAGGTTGTAGCCCCGAGTGAGAAGGACAATTCTATACATGTCAGAAAATTCTGTGATGATTACAACA
Organism: Lepidonotus clava; assembly: GCA_936440205.1. Lineage (NCBI taxonomy): Eukaryota > Metazoa > Annelida > Polychaeta > Phyllodocida > Polynoidae > Lepidonotus > Lepidonotus clava. The sequence continues at coordinate 9,272,107 of OW387142.1, read as the reverse complement.
TTATCTAGAAATTTAGAAAGATTTTTCACCTTATTTTTATACTGAAAGACTCAACCAATGGATTTTGCTAAAATCTTTCAGAAATGATAATTAGGCCCATCTTATACCAAAAATGTCCCCTAATTGATGGAAATCCTTTTACATATTTCCCAGCCTTTACTCCATGTCCCTGACCATCCCTCTATGAATAGCCACCTCTAGCCTCCTGATATTCTCAGGTTGCAAAGAGCTGATGACTTGTGGAAGAAAAGAACCTTTTGATAGGGTTTCCATGCCGATTTGAGCACTTTGAAAAAAATCCAAATTTAAAACATTTATGACTCCCAGTAGGAGTCAACTATGGGTCAAATGTGACTCTTAGGTTGTAGCCCCGAGTGAGAAGGACAATTCTATACATGCCAGAAAATTCTGTGATGATTACAAAATTATCTAGAAATTTAGAAAGATTTTTCACCTTATTTTTATACTGAAAGACTCAACCAATGGATTTTGCTAAAAACTTGCATAAATGATATCTAGGCCTATCTCATGCCAACAATATTGTCGGATATATGGGCAGCAAATTTTCTCAGGGACAACTCATGGGTTAAGGATGGGTACAGGTGGCCAGCCTAATACATCATAGTGGGATTGGATGTGTCCTTCTGGTAGGCCTGAGCCTCAAATCAAGATAGAAACAATACAGGAGGGGGGACGATTGGTAACCAACCACCACTATAATGTAATGGGCCAGGTACCTGCACCTATCCTTGGTCCCTGAGGTGGGCCCCTGATAATTCAATGCCTGTAAATTCAACAACATTTTTGGCATGAGATAGGCCTAATTATTATTCCTGGAAGGTTTTAGCAAAATCTACTGGTTGAGTTTTCCTGTGTGAAAAAAACAGTAAAAATCGTTGTGATTTTCTAGATAATGTTGTAATCGTCACAGAATTTTCTGACATGTATAGAATTGTCCTTCTCACTCGGGGCTACAACCTAAGAGTCACATTTGACCCATAGTTGACTCCTACTGGGAGTCATAAATGTTTTAAATTTGGATTTTTTTCAAAGTGCTCAAATCGGCATGAAAACCCTATCAAAAGGTTCTTTTCTTCCACAAGTCATCAGCTCTTTGCAACCTGAGAATATCAGGAGGCTAGAGGTGGCTATTCATAGAGGGATGGTCAGGGACATGGAGTAAAGGCTGGGAAATATGTAAAAGGATTTCCATCAATTAGGGGACATTTTTGGCATAAGATGGGCCTAATTATCATTTCTGAAAGATTTTAGCAAAATCCATTGGTTGAGTCTTTCAGTATAAAAATAAGGTGAAAAATCTTTCTAAATTTCTAGATAATGTTGTAATCATCACAGAATTTTCTGACATGTATAGAATTGTCCTTCTCACTCGGGGCTACAACCTAAGAGTCACATTTGACCCATAGTTGACTCCTACTGGGAGTCATAAATGTTTTAAATTTGGATTTTTTTCAAAGTGCTCAAATCGGCATGAAAACCCTATCAAAAGGTTCTTTTCTTCCACAAGTCATCAGCTCTTTGCAACCTGAGAATATCAGGAGGCTAGAGGTGGCTATTCATAGAGGGATGGTCAGGGACATGGAGTAAAGGCTGGGAAATATGTAAAAGGATTTCCATCAATTAGGGGACATTTTTGGCATAAGATGGGCCTAATTATCATTTCTGAAAGATTTTAGCAAAATCCATTGGTTGAGTCTTTCAGTATAAAAATAAGGTGAAAAATCTTTCTAAATTTCTAGATAATGTTGTAATCATCACAGAATTTTCTGACATGTATAGAATTGTCCTTCTCACTCGGGGCTACAACCTAAGAGTCACATTTGACCCATAGTTGACTCCTACTGGGAGTCATAAATGTTTTAAATTTGGATTTTTTTCAAAGTGCTCAAATCGGCATGAAAACCCTATCAATAGGTTCTTTTCTTCCACAAGTCATCAGCTCTTTGCAACCTGAGAATATCAGGAGGCTAGAGGTGGCTATTCATAGAGGGATGGTCAGGGACATGGAGTAAAGGCTGGGAAATATGTAAAAGGATTTCCATCAATTAGGGGACATTTTTGGCATAAGATGGGCCTAATTATCATTTCTGAAAGATTTTAGCAAAATCCATTGGTTGAGTCTTTCAGTATAAAAATAAGGTGAAAAATCTTTCTAAATTTCTAGATAATGTTGTAATCATCACAGAATTTTCTGACATGTATAGAATTGTCCTTCTCACTCGGGGCTACAACCTAAGAGTCACATTTGACCCATAGTTGACTCCTACTGGGAGTCATAAATGTTTTAAATTTGGATTTTTTTCAAAGTGCTCAAATCGGCATGAAAACCCTATCAAAAGCTTCTTTTCTTCCACAAGTCATCAGCCCCTGTGCGTTACTCTAGATCTGTGGGACTGACGGGATTAGGATGGGTAGGGGGCCGGGAAGAGGTCAGGGGGATAGCCCTGCAGGTCTCCCCGTGGGTTGCTCTGCAGTCTAGGCCTTTACCAACACCTCTGGTCAGACATAGAAAGGGCTGGGAAATAACTAAAATGAGACAACCAAACATAGTGCTAATTATAGATGTCCCCAGCTGGGCGGGGGTGGGTGGGAAGGGGACCCCCTGTGAGACACTTATGTAATGGGCCAGACCATTGACACTGCAAGAGTGTGAACACATCCCTTACACTTCTTGACACGTTTTAGAGGATGTGGTTTCAGACACCCCCGAGCCTGTCTAATGTATGAGTTCAAATTCTTCCCGTGATACATAATGTGCATGGATGCATCAATACATTATAAAACAAAACAGAAATATGAGAACCATAATTAACTAGTTGTTTCTTGTTAACCTCTCCTGGAAGGCATCATGTACAAACTAAGCTTGTGCTATAATTACAGCTTCATTCAAACTTTCTTCTTAAGACATAGCATCATAACCTAGAATAAGAATCGCTAATCATACTCAAACATCTTTGGGGTATGCCTGCATGGACTGTGCAGTTTGTGAGTAGATGTATTTCATCATCAACCTGTCCATTTTCACAGTTTAGACATAACTACTGCTCTATTGCTGTTGGTGATTTGGTGTGCCTGCCTGATGAACGTATAGGCCTACATGCTTTGTTTTTTACCATCCCCAGATTCTTGAATTCCCCCAAAAGTGTGTCTATTTCACCCCTATGTATTACTTTTGATGAATCTCTACTTTCTCTGGCATTGGTTTCACAACTTTAGATATCTTTTGACTCCAACCAACTTTTGTACCTTTCCCCCATAGAGCTTAATATGCTTTATTCTTCGCGTTGTATTAAGTTTCACCAATGGTATAAAGTTTGATAGGCGAAGTATAGGATGGCTTTTTCTTTGAACAAGTGAAAGAGCCAGTTCACCCTATTATCACACATTTAATCTCCTGGTTCCTGTCCTATGCTTGGAGAGTGGATGCATGGGTTTTCTTGTGAGAGGAGATTTTAGTTACATTTAGTTACGTGTAGATGTGTCCTATGGCCTTTGATAATTTTTACATTAGAATGGATTTTGTGTTGTTATAATTCTTTTAAAAAATACCTTAAATGTATTTTACAAAATTCTCTTATAAGTTTATACGTATTTTGCTTGTATTCATGTTATTTTATTTAAATTTGCAAGTTTCCAGATAGTTAAAACAATAATAACTTTGAGTTTTAGGCAACTCTAGTGGGAGAGTGGACCCTAGGTGAAAGTCAATTGCCTCTCATATGCTGTGCGGCAGACCGGAACAGACTGGAACAGAAGTGTCAAATCCCTTACATTCTGTTGTTATGGTGTGCGAAATGAGAAAAAACAAGTTGACAATTTCAAATTTGTTTAACATTTTTTCTCAATTCCAACATTTACAGAAGTTCATCAGACATGTTTGTCAGCATGGCAGCCATGTTTTTATGATATGCAAAGTGCTAAAAAATGACTTCAAATTTTTTTATTTCCAAGAAATTTCTATTCACTTCCAAGTTTAGACAAGGTCATCAGAATATTTTTTTAGCATGGCGTCCATGTTTTTATGATACACCAAGTGCACAAAAACAACTTTTTTTATTTTCATGAAATTTCTTTTTACTTCAAAGTTAATGACAAGTTTAAGACAAGGTCATCAGACATGTTTTTCAGCATGGCGGCCATGTTTTATGATACACCAAGTGCACAAAAACAACTTCGATTCTTTTTTATCTTCATGAAATTTCTTTTTACTTCCAAGTTAATGACAAGTTATAGACAAGGTCATCAGAAATGTTTTTCAGCATGGCGGCCATGTTTTTATGATGTGCCAAGTGCACAAAAAGAACTTCGAAAATTTAAATTTTCATGAAATTTCTTTTTACTTCCAAGTTTAAGACAAGTTTTAGACAAGGTCATCAGATATGTTTTTCAGCATGGCAGCCATGTTTTTATGATACGCCAAGTGCACAAAAACAACTTCAAAATTTTTAATTTTCATGGAATTTCTTTTTACTTCCAAATTAAAGACAAGTTGTAGACAAGGTCTTCAGATATGTTTTTCAGCATGGCAGCCATGTTTTTATGATATGCCAAGTGCACAAAAACAACTTCAATTTTTTTTTATTTTCATGAAATTTCTTTTTACTTCCAAGTTAAAGACAAGTTTTAGACAATGTCATCAGTCATGTTTTGAGCATGGCAGCCATGTTTTTATGGTGCGCCAAGTGCACAAAAACAACTTCAAAATTTTTTATTTTCATGAAATTTCTTTTTACTTCCAAGTTAAAGACAAGTTAAAGACAAGGTCATCAGACATGTTTGTCAGCATGGCAGCCATATTTTTATGATGCACCAAGTGTGCAAAAACAACTTCAACATTTATTCTCAGGACTTTTCTTCTCACTTCCAAGTTTTAGAGAAGGTCATCAGACATGTTTATCAGCATGGCGGCCATGTTTTTATGATGCACCAAGTGCACAAAAAGAACTTCAAAATGTTTTTATTTTCATCAAATTTCTTTTTACTTCCAAGTTTAAGACAAGTTTTAGACAAGGTCATCAGATATGTTTTTCAGCATGGCAGCCATGTTTTTATGATGCGCCAAGTGCACAAAAACAACTTCAAATTTTTTTGTTTTCATGAAATTTCTTTTTACTTCCACGTTACTGTGATTATGATGAATCGTAATAAAATTGCATTTATGAAACTCTGTATTTTCTTACATTTGATATTCTCATGTAATATTAACATCCCATTCCCATTTTTACCAATTCTTCTTTAACGGCTACGACCTCTTTTATCAGAGAAACATGCATATATTTTATTTACAAATAATCATTGATATTTTAGTTTCTTTTTCATTAACAAGCGAAGAATCTCGTTATTTTAATAACGATTTCAGTTTTATACGAGATTATACACGTGCACTTGTATATTTGAGCACTAATTCAGGTGCCCATGTCCGTCCAGTTAGTAGGTACAATTGCAAAACCTTGTAAGGTTTCATACTTTTTTAAGAATGAATAAGTGAGGTTCCCTGAATCAAAATATAAGAGTGACATAATCAGCTTTAAATTTCTCTGGAAGAGGAATTCCCTAAAAAGAAGAAGCACACAAAATTATAAATGTTGAATTAACACGCTTTTCACATCATAGTACATTTATTTACTTTGTACTTTGTACCCACAAAACAAAACGTTATGGTCAATTTAATCAATCAGGTGGGTCTGGACCCCCTCAGATCCATTACTATAACCCCATATAATTTTTTATAAGATCAGTACTTTGTATCCAAAGATACATATGACATCTACCGTTGATAAATGTTAACAACTGTCTTTATTGTACATGACCACACTTGAGAATTTAATCCCCGTTCTTTGTCTTTCAGAAATTCACTGGCTGTGCCTGTGTGGGAGGTTCGGGCACCGCCCTGCAGGGGGCGTGCGAGCCCTACTGTAGCCAACTGGTGGGTTTTGTCATCATTACCTTCTTCGCCGTGCTCCTCCTGTCTACAGGGATAGTGCCCGTCTTCGTCGTCCTCTTCAGGTAGGGCAGTGAGGAGTTTAGAAAAAAATATTTGTATATTGAAAGAAGGGAAAAGGCTTATATTTGGAAAAGGCAGAGAGGGTAGCCTATATTTTTGTTGTACTTGTTTAAAGTCTGATTGTGTTATGCATGCATCCCTAGCATGTGAGTAGTGATATATAGAACTTTTTTGTATTTATATTGCATTTATTTTATATAATAGTATTTTATCGGCGGATCCAGAGATAATCAAAAGGGGAAGGCGTCCTATAGTAAAAATGTAATGTTATTTATTTTAAATTGATAAGATAGATATTTAGCCATAAATTGGAGGGTGCGCTCCACTTGTGTCCCCTCCCCTAAATCCTAAATCGGCCACTCCTGAGGGAAAATACAGGTTGAAATTTCTTGAAATTCCAAGGTTTTAGCAACATGGAAATCCTTGAACGTCCAACCTTATTCAACATCATTTCCTGCTTGAACTTCCTTGAAATAAGTTGCTGGTATTGGCCGCTTGAATGTTCAAGAATATTCAAGAAAATCCAATATAGTGATGAGATACCTTGGCTTTCCATGAAGTTTCTTGAATATTCGGGGTACCTTAGATTTTCAGTATATGGATGAGATACCATGGATGAGCTTGGAAAACCTTGAAATTCTAAGGTACCATGGATTTTCTGGAAATAAGTTGCTGGTATTGGCCGCTTGAATATCCATGAAGATTCATGGATCTTCAACAAAACGTTGGAATAACTCGAATAAGTTTGAAATTTCAATTGGGGCTTGGATATTCTAGATATTCCAAGATATTAGTAAAATGCCCCTGTAACAAAGTATGAAAATAAGAGCTTATCACGCTATTACAGATCTAAAACCCAGATTATTATGAAGAAATTATCATGTTGTCAACTGCATAAAAACAGTGCAAATAATATATAGAATCCTCTTTATTTCAAAGACAACACTTTTACCTAATAGGGGTAGGGTTATGCACATTTTTAATGTGTACTCGTAACAAACAAATGATTTTTGCTTTTTACAAATCTTATAATCCCTTTACGCCATATGCCTCTAATGGTCGTCATGTGAATCTATTATAAGAAGCAAGGATACTCTAAGCATTTTATGATGTTAATTCTCATCTCTAACGACCAACACCCTCTATACCCATCCTAACTTATATCTTACTGCCATTTTAGATAAAGTAAATAACCAAATAACATACCTTACATAGCCTACTTCCTCCATCTATTTGGTCCAGTGTATTCTAGATAGGTTAGTTCCCATGTTTGAAGTTAATAGACTCTCCTGTGTTCTTTAGATAAGGCAAAATTTCTCAATTTGTCCCTCCTGTCTCCCACGTTTTCAATATGTCTGCCACTTTCCCTCCAAAATTCAAATCTCAGGGTCATGTGATGAACTGATGAGATCACAACAACCCTTGGAAAAGCTTGAATATGCTTGAATAGAAATGGCTAAATATAGAGGTAAACTAAGTTCAAGAAAATTCAACCCAATCTTACATCATTCATCCTGCCTCATTGTAATGTCCAAGCTAATTCAAGCTCGTCAGATTCACATAAAATAAAAGTCCAAGGTATTCAAAGAAGCTTGTATTTTTGTATAGTGGGAATAACTTGGATCTTCTTGGAGTTCAAGCTCATATCAAAGTACAAGAAAATCCAAGTTTATCTAAGACCCCACAGGTTGAATTCCTTTGGATATTCAGGAAATTTCAAGGATTTACCATCTAGCTTGAATTTGTTTTCCTACAGGCTATATTTAAGCTCCGGTGTAGTTTTCAAGAGCAGCATAATTCCGTTGCCTAACCATACCATCGCTGATGCCCTTGATATTTGATTCGGCGTCAGAGTCAGTAGTTGAGAAAATTAGAGACCAAGAATCTAACTGTTCAAAAGTTTGCAACGCTATATGTTTATCTCCACAGTGGGATCCCAACTGGGCCAGACCGAAGTGTTTGTCTTCCTACAAAGACATTCTTTCGAGAAGTTGTTGTCTGTTTTCAACAAAAACCAAAATTAAAAACTTGAAGTCCTAACAAAAGCTCCCCCCGTCACAGTCTGTCTAACACGTCTGTGTTTGTTTAAGGTGGCCTATGGTATTTACAGACTCCATCCTATATATAGCTACATGCTGGGGATCTTTCTCTGTCTGAATAGCAATCAAATTCCAGGTCAAAAAGAGCCATTTTTCAACAATTATTATATCATATATTCTATCGTTTTTCAACCTGCTCTTCGTATTAGATGGCAGGTATAATTTAATATTGAAGATTAAAAAATGAATTATAACAGTGCAGAGTTCAGTTCCCAGGCTGTCCCTTATATATGAAAAGTCTCGTTTGGCCTGGGGAGGAACAGGCTGCGGTCTGAAAATGGTTTCAGTTTGAATAAAAACGTTTGAACAAAAAACGTTTGAACAAAGAAAAAAGGCAATGCCAAGTTCTCTAAAGTAAAAGACAGGCTTTATGGTCTAGGCAGTTCATATGATTATGAATGTAATAATATGCATATTGTTTATTATAATAAATAACGACGTTGTCATATATCAAAAGTCTTAATTCTACTTTGAATGTATTTGTCTATGCTGTTACTCGTTGCAAATGTATCAATAGCTATAGCTACTTAATTATCACGTATATCTTATGCTGATACTATGGTCCGTTAACTGAACTGTTTATTCTAAAGACATTGCTATTTGGTAAGGTGTCATATTTTGACGTGCTTCTCTCTTAGAAGTGACTTATGGTAATCTTTGAATTATTTTGCTAACAAAACGTTACTTATCAAATATTGGCTTTATTTTCACAGGTCCGTTCGATCAAGGAGCAAGTCGTTCACAGTAGGCTTTGCTATCTGGAGCGTCTACACATTCTGTAAGTGGAACTTTGATTATTGAATACGTTACCATGGCATACAACCAAATATTCATCCTGTTTCCAAAGTAAATATAACTCTGTGTAACAAATATTTTGATATCACAAAAGGTATTCCTACATTGCCTAAGACTATTTAGAGGGGTACAGATAGCAAGTGCCCATAATTATGTTTACATGTTTGCAATGTATCGCTTCGCCACTTAGACTGCACATATTTAATATCTTTATTTCATCTTGCATATATTTATGTTGTATGTCTTTGAGATAGAAAACCAAAGGTACATGTCGAATGTATACACACGCAGAGTGCGTGGCAAAGGAGAAGTAGTCAGGATCAGGGAACTTAATTCTTGTTGGTCTGTAGTTAATACTAGCCAGCGTATCTCTTCACCTGAGGAAAAAAAAATGGAAATGAAAGGAGACTCACAGGTAAATGGGAGGGGATCATCCAGGGTACTGCCTTCGGAGAGGTCGTTCGTGTAGTCTAGAGATTAACCCATTTTTTCAGGGTCACAGCTAACTGTCAGTATATGACCTCAGTGCTTCCTCGTTTACTTTATACGTGTATTTTAAGTAGTTCAGAGTTATATCAGACTGCGAATCACTCACAAATAGAATACGAACTATGATTAGTTACTTTGTAAAGCAGCGAAGAAAGGTTTTTATGTGTTTATTAACTTTATGACACCATTTATGTTATCATATCAAATTTTCTGCCTGGATTCAAGCCAAAATAAAAGTGTGATTTTGTATCAAAAACGTATGTATTTATTACAGTCATAAGCCTTTGAATTGTACGAATCTATATGCTTATTAAGTTGAGATGAATTTAGACTGTAATGCATTAAAAACTTCTTGTCAAAATCTCCGTAGAAGGTATATAAAGTTTTGTATCAAGTTGTAAAACATCTCGACCCTTATAAACTGAATGTTTTAAAGGAATTCTTAGGAAATTCCAAAATATGTTCGGACTTTAGGAAATAATGAAAATACACGTTTTAAGGTGTGGTTGATGTAAGATCCTAAACCATTTATTATAACTCTACCCTCCCGTCGTTCCACTCTGTCGGTCACGTCTTTTCATGAGGTAATCTGACCCGTTAAATGGTCGCCTAAAACACACACTTCACAACTCACAGATTTCTGTCAGTTTTTTCCTTAGTCTAGGTTACAAGAATGTAGTCAGCATTCAGCCAACCGTAGCCTTGACTTTGCATGGCAACGGTTAGATTATGACTCTGTGGGTGCCTTCGCTTTTGAAGACATTCATGCTGCAAATATGATGTTTACCGTCGTTAGTTTTTCCCTCATACAAACATCCATAGATATATGTACATAAAACGCGTTTGATAATCGGTCATGTAAGAGTTTAGGCACGTAAGGTTATACAAGAATATATAATATTATAAGCAGTTGCGCTCATGCAGTATCATAAAACACACTGCATGATTGTGTTCTATGTTTATATATTACTAGAATTATAAATTTGACAACAAATTCATAAGCGGTAGGAGAGTTGGGGAGGGAGGTAGTCTTTCGGGTGTTAGTTGCAGCCTTGTCAGTTGAGGGGTTAGTCTGGTTTATCAACATTAAAAGGTTTTTTGGAGTCCCTAGTTATATCTATGTAGTATTGTAGCTACTGGTGGGGACTCCCTCAATCAGTCATGTCTTTAGCCATTTAATTATCTTTGTTCTCAGTGACCGGTTACACAATCTCATGTTCAGCTGTTGAAGGGCATTGTCCTACAATGATTGTTAGAGTCAGGCAGTTTGAGAAGCCAGAAGTGGGTTGCATAACCAGTACTTGAGCCAATCTACCCTCACCCCTCCCCATTAGGACCTCCACTGTCACCTGCAGGTGGGCAGGTCTAGGTGGGTGGGTGCAGGGACCTAGTACTAGTAGTAGGAGCCCCTTTCCTAAGCCCCTCCCTTAGTTGTGTGTGACAGCAGGAGTGGTGGTGATGATCACCACTCATAGCCCATATAGCCTTCTTGTTGTAGGAAGGCCTTCAGTTTATTGAGGGACGACCATCGCTCATGCATGAGCGGAACTTTGTAGCTCTTTTGCTTCTTGTGCTTCTTTTAGTAGTAGGTATAATTTGAATTTGAATTTAAATTCTATAACCTTGAAATCCAAATAAAGGTTATCTACTTATTTCTAAGATTTGTATGGGCACAGGTCTTTATTGTTGTAAATAGTTGATAAGTTTGCTAATATTACCATCATTACCTTCCTTATACTTGCTTACCAAACCTCGTGCATATATACATATATGAGTCTTGTTTTGTGCATTTTTGTTGCGTTGGTAACTTAAAAGTATGCATTGTGTAGGTATTAAGTGACCAACGCAACAAAGGTATAAGTCCGTTTTTGAAGTGGAGGGGGCGCCACTCTTAGCAAGAAGGATGTATATGACATGTTCCTTTTATAACATTTAAAAACCACCAACGCAACATCGGCCAGTTTCTGGCCGACAATCCTAAGATGTCTAGTATATACCTTCAATATGGGTGTGTTGAAATATTTGATCCCTTCATTATGGGTATGTTTTCCATATATTGAAGACATTCAAAATGGGTCTAGCGAATCCCTGCAGGGGCGGATCCAGAATTTTTTGAAAGGGGGAGGGCGCCTTTAAAAAGAAAAAGAGTCCCGGTGCTCCCTCTGGGGGCGCCAGTTTTACATTTAAAAATGCGCGCCCCGCGCCCCCTCCTATCTAAATCCGTCCCTGCCCTGATACACACATCAGGGCGCAAAAGAATCCAGTTGCCCCCCCGGATACATCCCTGACGCCCGCACTCACCTTTTATCTCTATGTTCCCGCCTCCAGCGCAGACGCTGGGCCCGGTGGTGTTCCGCTACGCCCTGTCCGGGCGGTGCCGACAGTGGAGCCAGGACTGCCTGGAGGAGGACGTGTGCTGGGGGTACGACCTCCAGCCCTACCGCCTCGTCGTCAACGGACTCGCCGCCGCACTACTGGTGAGTTTCCTCCTCCTCTCTCTCCTCCAGTTCCAGCTGGTATAAGAGAGAGAACAAATATTGATGAGTTCAAAAAATCGATTATACCGATTATAAGTGATTACCACCGAATCATCTCATCTCATTAATTGTATACATATTGTACATAGTTTGTGAAATAAATTGTAATATTTGAGGTTAATAGTTTTGCACAGGAAGGTAAAGGGAGACCAGACACTACGTTTGATTTATATCCTGTATAAAAAAGCTGAATGAAAAAAAAGTTAATATTACTATTCTATAGACCTATTTCAATAGAGTGGCGCAAAAATGATTTTCAGGTTTTGATCCCCAGCTGTTTGCCTGCCCTGTTACCATCATCTCATAGATCCAGTCACCAAACACAGAATTCGTCCCAACCTGTTTTCGCCATGAATATGACCTTAGTTGTTGAAACGGCATAAAGCATCCATTACTCACTCTATTGAGTGGTGCCCTGCTAGTGGAATAGGCCTGAACAATCGCTTGGGATATGGGTTTCAATAGAAATGGTTGGGAACAGCCCTTCTATGGGAGGGTTCACTGCGCAGGTTCATGGTAAATGTGTTTATGATTATGGGGCCTTTAGATGATAAGTACGTACACACATGTTCAAAAACTGCAGACCCAACATCTCCCTTTTGCTAAAGAACACATTAGATTTGTGCAATAACGTCCGCAAATTTTCAAAAAAATAAAGAAAGATCTCCCTTACCGCTTTTGGTGCGTACGTACCTAATGGAGGGTCGATTGAGTATGAAAGATATTTTCACCATCCTTGGGACCTTCCATCAAGTTGGTAGGCATTGTGGCAAGGGTTGTAGCGAGGGGAGATGTGATACAATAGGAGTTAGGGAGTTATAATGTCCTTATAATATTATTCTCTTTTGGAACAATGCTGTTCTTAGTCTCATAAACAGTGCAGAGGAAAAACTTAGATATAACCCATGAAAATATTATGTCTTTCCCTGTCATATAAAATGGAATTTTGTGATCAAAACAATAAACAAAGTATCAGCCCTTCTCACAAAACTAAACATGACTGGACAGTGCTTGATAAACACAAATCGGTGCTCAAACGCCTAGTGTTCGTTTACTGGACCTTTTTGTTTGTATTTGTTGTTTTTGTTGTTGTTTTTTTGTTCTTGTCTTCTTTTGGGGGTGGGGGGGGGGGGGTTCGGCATTTTCCTGCGGCAGTTCATGAGTTTCCTGACTCTGGGACCATCCCAAGGATGCCAAGTCAATATACATATTTGACAGGACATTCCATGTCTAGATATTATGTCTATAGCCAATGTGTAGCTTTTTGTGCATGTTTTGTTAAGTCATCGCGTGAGTGTCTTGTCCTAGGTCATCCAAGACAGGTTATACATCCAATGTGTATGCCTAGGGTCAACTGACAGAGAATTGAAGCCTACCTGGCTCAACTTGTGTTGACAAGGAAAATTACTGTCATCAGGATTTTCATTTTTTGCATTGACACAATGATATATCATCCACTGCGTTCCGTGTGCTAACAATTCCATCTTTTGTGAAATAGCACTGTACGCAAATATACTAGGTCATTTTAAAAAGAAGACAACTAGATAACGTTGTATAAAACAAGCTGCCTTTGGAAAATGTTATGAATAAAAGTTACCGGGCAAGTCAAACGTTTCCCACAAAAAGAAAACTCCTCCTGTCTGTAAAAGTCTGTCTCTAAGTTTCTTTGCTTTAATCTACAATGAAATACCCGCCAGTGACTACATGTTCTATTTCAGATAATATTTTAGACAAAACTTCAGAGCAAGATCTGATCTTTATGTGTCATCCTAAATATGTTTTAGAATGTGGCAGCCTAACAATATCGTAGCCTTAACGACACAGTATGATTCTACATGGATTTGTACGTAAATGAAAATGAGCTTTTAGACCAAAGAAAGTTTTGAAATTAACTAATTGTAAATATGTCAACTTCCTAACACAGGCAATGTAGTCAATGTATGCGACAGTACTCAGTTATAGTAGCAAATAATGACATTTGATTAGGGATTAAGACTGATCTAACCAGGGATGTACCCAGCCCCAAATTCTGAAGGGGTTCCTGGAAAAACCTCAAGGGGTTTCAGGAAAATCTCAAGGGGTTCCAAGTAAATATGAGGGGGTTCTAGCTTACAAATTTGGCTGTATTTGATATGTTTTAAGTCATATGAAGTAAACTTTGTAAAATCTGAGTGGGTTCCAGATACCCTTGGACCCCCCACCCTTTCCCCTTGGTACGGCACTGCTAACCTCTCTATCCACTTCTCATTGTTTTGTTGACCTATAACCCACTTCGTTTTTGCAGTTCGCGGCTGCCGTCCCTTTCCTGCTCGTCTTCTGGCACCTGAAGAGGAGCAAGGCCAGAAAAATGAAACAGGAAGGTCAGAATAACAACGCCATGCAACTAGAACCCACCGACACACCTGGCTCTGGCCCCACCCCTGGCCCTGCCCCCACCCCAACCGCCGGCCTACCACCGGACAACCCTGGAGGAGCCCAGGACGCGCCATATGACCCTACCCCTAAGGGGGTTGAAGAAGAGAGGGAATTGTCCACGGTGACTGTTACTAGCCCATTATAAACTAGGCGGTATAGTAAGTTTAGGGTATGCATTTAGATATGTTCCAACCACATTCCCGCTGGTTTCTTCTCGCCATGCTGTCTCTTTTGTAGACGAAAAAACTTTCTTACATTTTTTTATCAAACTTTGACATGACATAGTTAGGTCAAATCTATCAAATTAGAACTCTATTATAGTATGTTCAAACATGCACGGACCCTCAATTCCCATGTTCAGGCCCACCGAATGGCAAGTCGTCAAAAGAAAGATACAAGATCATAGATGCATCAACATTGCAGTTTTGATTTAAGTAGAACTATATATTTAAGTAGAAGTAGTACTGGGATGTCGGCCTCTACATCACAGAGGGTCAAGGCAGCAGTAGCACATCAGTAGTCCCATTTCTGGGGGCATTACTTGTATGTATAGGATTTTCCTAATGCTAGGTAATATTGGTGGAAAGAACCATATTTTTGTAACTAATAAGGGTGATTGGCCGCTAATCAGCGTTTTATGATTAGTTTCTGCTGAATATCAATTTTGTGCATAGAAGAAAGAAGTGACATCATTGTAAAAACAGATTAAAGAGATATAGGTGGACACAAACCATGTATTGCTAAGCATGAGACGTTGGTTGTGACTGATTAACCTAATCAGTTGAGGAAATTAGTCTATGAATCATCCTGTATTTTGGACTATTCTCCTTTGGTATTCCTATACTTTATTCATCAAAAAGATTGTATCATTCATTACAGAAAGACTTAAAATCTGCTGCGCTAATCTCCTTGTAAATCATTGATAATATATATTTGACATTGTTTTGCTTTAAATTTTTGTTGATAAGCTTGACATCTATACAAACATACTTGTGCGATTGTTGGTATTGCACATCAACTTATTTCTGTGATATTCATTTTGTAGTTTTATACGTTCACAAATTGGAAGCTTGTCTGAACTACATTCGATCTATTATGATAAGTCTATATAAACTCAACCCAATTGCTAATAAAACACCAGACAGACAATGATATAGATACTTGTACGTGAGTCGCCTTTACTTAAAACTCCAAGAAATTCGTACCGACAAAGTTTCCATACTAGGGTCAAAATATGATACCTTTAGATAACTTACATTATTTGATTTTAAACACAGAATCTCATGACGGTGTCTCTGGAAAGTAGAGCTATAGGTTGACATGTTATGATTATATTTCTTGTACGTTGAATTTAACTGCCCTTTTCTAACATAACATTGTATAGTAATGAAAGTTATAAATAGAGTATTTTCAAATAACTGAAATAGCAGTATATTTTGACACTTTGTACATTATAGGGTTATTGGAATCATAGGGTAAGTCCCATTGCTGTATCCTGAAGCAAAATAACCCTAGATTTTGTCTCGATGGACTACATTCACTAATAAGTTAAATTAAATAATAGTCCTAATATGATAAAGGTAAGACATTACTGTTTGTAGTTAAATCTAGTTGAGTTTTTAACTAATGTCTCAAGATCAACAAACTACTCAAAGGTTAAATAACCAAATGGTGCTGCTAAACCTACTACAAGCGTGTATTTTCCAGAAGTAGTTAGCCTGCTGAGACGCATCAAACCGAACGAGTGTTTTGTACTAATTCAGAAAAGTATTTTTTGTATTTGTCATAGTATTGAAAACTGCCATGTGCAGTTGGTAAAGTTGAGTACAAATGATAAGAATATATAATGCTGAATAACCATGTTACATATGTGTACATTAAAGATGTACAGTCTTTGTCTTTATGGTTTGCATTACTTTGTCAATATTAGGTGAGATGTGCAAGGGAGTGTACTTAATTGGTAAGATGCATACATGTATCATACCGAAAATGTCTTTCAAAAATGTGTGTTGAATATGTTGCATACAATTCATGTATAAATGATATTTACATAGAATATGTTTATATTTCATGTTGTTCTTGCAATAAAGATATTTGATAAGAAATATCTTATTTCCATTTTCAATGTGTTGCTATACAATGTAAAAGACAATTTAATTTCAGAAACCTTTATGATACAGGGATGTCAGTTTGCAGATTTCGTAGAAAAAACATTAAAATCCCTATCAAAGGGTAGTAAAACTACAGGAAACAACAGAAAAGTAGCAGTCAGACCTGTGTGTCTCAAATTTCTATATAGGTTCAGGCTCTAAACATCTAAAGCGAGGGATCTGCACACTCCTGACATTTGGATTGGTTTGAAAAAAAGTAACCTACCCTCCTTCAGTGTCATAGACTAGTGTATATTTGGAAGATGGCTTTTCTAGAACAATTGGCCCATTCTGATAGACAGTGGCTATGTTGTTCCTTCCCTGGTTGCAGGAAGGATCAAATAGAAGACCGTGGGCGTATAAGAAATTAAAGAGTAAAGTAAAAGTTTTCGTTTTGGGGGAATGAGCCATAGTGTTCTCTTTATGCGTTAAGAGTCAAACCATATGGCAGAGACATCTAATGATTTTGAAAAAAAGTGCAAAACATTGGTTGAATTATTACATATTATGTATTTTTGCTTGAGGAATATACGAATGATTTCAGGCGTTCATTATGGTTTATCAAACCAGTCAACTGTGCCCAGTTGGCTGCTCATTCTCGTTCATTTGCCACACTTGGCACCAAAGACACAAATCAAGTGAGTCACTTTAGATAACGGTCTGGGCAAATGTGTTAAAACAAGTGCCTAGGTGGCGCATGTGAGCCCAATAATAGCTTTTGCACAAGATGGCATGGTAGGGACAGAGTCTTTCACAATGTCACTTTTCAATCAATTCATAGTGCTTCCAAGTAGGGTCTCAAAAGTTAACTGTTTTGTTTTATTGCATTCTATTTGAATCATGGCGCTCGATAAGTCACCAAGCCTAATTTGAGGTTACCAAGGAGATGTCTTCAATTTTATTCTCTATTATTAATCTATGACATTTTTTACAGATTGCCAAAATGAATTGGACTTCTCCAGGCCACGTCGGTGACAACTTTAAAGGCAAAACGATTGATACATTTCTAACTAGGAGCCTGGGACAAGAACCAATCTTGTCTAGGCTTGGAATTATATATTAAATGATTAATGAAGTGTCAGTTCATAGAATCCATAGACAGTTAACAGTAGCAGACCTGCCATTGTTAGGACTTTTTATTGCTAACCTGACCGCACCACATGGTCCAAAGGCCCATTCCTTAGGCCATCATCAAGCACTCAATCAGCAGCATAGGAAAAGGTCACTTATTTTCAAAAAGGAGGGGGCCATTCTCAGTTTTAATTAGTTTGCTTCGACACTGTTTTCAGAGAGAGACATTTCAATCAGAATGTCCAAAGATAGGAACAATTTGATAAATCGTGATTTGTACGTCTTGATTGTTAAGCGTACTTTATATACATTCTCAAGCTACTCGAACAGTTCTATGGTTGTATGACTCCCCACTTTTGATGGTAGAGGAAATTGCACATGGCATGCACGATCCTTCAGTGCTGGGTCTATTTATGCGGAATCCCCTTTTTAAAATTCTGGCCAATAAAGACAAGAACTTGCCTTCCATGATCTTTCAAGGGGGAGGGGTAGTCCAGTGGATAGCATGTGGGACTTCTGCACAGCAGGTCCAGGTTCGATACCCCAAGGTGTCTGTTGGACCTTAGTACAGTTCTATGGTTGGACCATCTTTCCTTGCCATCGTTCTCACCCCTATGGAGTAAGCCATCAGTACTTTGTAAAAAGGAAAACTGGTCTCAATAAATCTGAAAAATTGCTGAGTGGACAATAAACTCCAACACATCACCAAAGCCCATGATCATACTATGGGTAAGATATTGGATCAATAAATTACAGCTCCTATCTAAACCAATTAATATAAAGACCCCCTGCACCTGACGCTCGTCAAAATGAATCCAAAACCAAATTGCTTAACGTTGCAAATTCAAGTCGTCCTCCCTGGGCCTATTGGCCCTCTACCTACACTGTAGCAACAGCTATGTGATAAGGGTATCCCAAACAGTAACGCACCTCGGTGTCAACATACGGCCTGAAAGGGTCCTCACCCAGAGTGTGCACTTAGCTGGCCTTACGAGGGGTACGTCTGTGTAAACCTAGCACTCATTACCCAGGGACGGATTTAGGGAGGGCGCCTGAGGCGCGCACCCCCCCTAATTTTGGCCAAATTTAGAAAAAAATTTAATGTAAAAATGTAGCCCCCGAAGGGGCGCTTCAAAATTTTACATAAGGCCCCCTTTCTAAAATCTCTGGATCCGTCCCTGTTAACTGCCCAAACTCTAACTAAAGAAAATCTTAACCCTACATTGCTTTTGGCTCCCTTTAACTGAGTATAGGCAGTGCCCAGGTGCTGTAATATGTTCATTAACACCCGCCCTGCATGAGCAACGAAATGGTATTATGAGTAACCCACCGGTCAAGTCCTCTGCCCGTGGTTACTAGGCAGCAGGACAGGGGGTCAGCGATGGACACCTGTCAGGTGGTCAGTGTACAGGTAAACAACAGGTGGACAGGTGTGAACTGACCACTACCAGCTGACCATATTATCAGAGGAAATACTGTATGTCTATAATGAGCCATAATATGATTATGTCAATATTCAATAGCCCTACTATGCTTGTATAGTTATTCGATGAATTGTGTTTACAATCTGATGACCTCTATATCTTTCCTTATAATAGGTTATACATGTATATAGGTCTTAATCAAACATGGATGTTTGTCTGTCTTAAAATGGCCTATAACATTAACTCATACATGAATGTTTATTTTCCTTTATGTAAGATATGAACACCATATATTCGCCATTGCCGCTTCCATAAGCGAAAATATCAAATGACCCAAACGATTTATACAAAAAGAACATCACAATTTTGCTTTAAAAAAGTAATTACAGTAATAAGAATGTCCATTATAACAAACATGACCTCATCATCTTGTTTCCCACTCATGCATTATCAGTATAGTAATAAGAATGTCCATTATAACAAACATAACCTTATCATCTAGTTTCCTACACGTCATCAGTATAGTAAAAAGAATGTTCATTATATCAAAAACATAACCCTATTGTCTTGTTTCCCACACGTTATCATTACAGCAATAAAGATGTCCATTATCAAAAAACATAACCTTATCGTCTTGTTTCCAACACATTATCAGTATAGTAATAAGAATATCCCTTATAAAATAACGTTTATAACCTTATCGTCTTGTCCATTATAGAAAAAAAACTTATTGTCTTGTTTCCCATGTGTTATCAGTAAAGTAATGAGAATGTCTGTTATAACAAACATAACCTTATCGTTTTGTTTCCCACAGGTTATCAGTATAGTAATTAGGATGTCCATTATAACAAATGTAACCTTATCATCTTGTTTCCCGAATGTTATCAGTATAGTACTAAGAATGTCCATTAGTACAAAGATAACTGTATCAGCTTGTTTCTCCACAGGTTATCAATATAGTAAAGAATGTCCATTTGAAAAAACACAACCTTAGTCTTGTTTCCCAAACTAGTGGGGTCTGTTAAGGTCATTTTTTATTGAAATCGTTACGCGGTGGATAAAAGCATCAAATTTGGTATGAGACACCTCTGAGGCATAACTATCAAATCTGGAAGGGGAGCCACCTTGAAATATCAATAGGACAGATGTGGGGGCCACAAAACCAATATGGCCGACTTTTACTCTAAAAATTCTTATATCTCAGCTTCTAAAAAGACTAAAGAGACATGGTTGGTGTCAAAATTGAGGGATTATGGGTCAGGGAATTCAATTATTTATGTTTCAAGTCAATGCGGGAGTCCAAAATCCAAGATGGATTTTGAGAAATAACATGATTTTTAGCTACTAAGTCATAAGGCCAGGGGAAATGGTTCCAATATCAGTAATAATCAATCATGGGAATTGGTGTCCTAGAGGGGGAAAGTATGAATATGAATTTACAATCCTACCTTTCAGACAATGCAAACCATTTTTAAATATTCCTATTGTAGGCCGAGATATGTGTGTTTGAAATCCCCTATGCACTACACACTGGCACACCCCTGTTTTACCTTTTGTGCTCCATTTCCATATTATAGCTCCCTGAACCAAACCATATTTATTAAACAAAATACAGTTTTCTTAAATATCACAATTACTTAAAATACAATAACTTTTTACACAGATCTCCATTCAAATAACAGTTTTTACCACTGCAAAGTGAAAGACTTTTGTTATTAGACCTGACAAAAATATTCTACACAATCTGAATATTCCTTTTTCTGTTGCCATGGTAACATGAGAACATTCCTTATTGTAACACCCTTTTTAAAAAGGCTGTTCCTTGCAAAATTACCCATAATGCAACTTTCATAGATAAATAGAATGATTTTTTGCTCATAATCTTAATCTCTGGAAAATTCTGCATAGGTCGCATTTCATAGGGAAATATGCATTATCAGCTTGTTTTCATTGGTAACTCACTTAATAATGGACTTAGAGCAAAATGACTGATATCCCTCTAGGTCACCATATCCCGTGACTGGTCACAGTTGTTAATAGCCTAGGGGGCTCAATAAATATGATATTCATCCAATACAATACCATAAATTTCAAAATGGCTGAATTCATTAGCATGGTACCTTCGATAATGACCGCTGGATTCCAATATAATTCAAAAGAAAGGATATAGACTTTACTCTTTTACCACAAGATTTCTTGATTTCATTTGGTATGATGATCCCCTGGGATCCCTTCATTGAATTTAAAAGGGGAGCCACCTTGAAATATCAATATAACCCCGGATGGGGGCCAAAAATCCAATATGGCCGACTTTTATTGAAATAATCTTATATCTCAGCTTCTGAAATGCCTAGAAACACATTGCTATTGTCCAAATTGGTAGATTATAGGACAGGGAATTCAATTATTTAGCTTTCGAATCTATACAAAAGTTCTAATCGAAGCTAGCTACATTAGATTGTGCTTTCTGTTTTCACCGGTCTGCGAGTCGCGGCAACGACGAGCTCGCCCTGACCGTCGGAGCTAGTTATAAGAAGGTCCATTATATATATTATCAAAAAAATAACATAATTTCATCGTCTTGTTTCCCAAACGTTATCAGTATGGTAATTACAATTCCATCATAACAAAACATAACCTTATCGTCTTGTTTCCCATATATACCAGGTCATGTGAGGATTGTTACAGACAAACTCGTGAGAACCTGCCGCCTCTCAGGGCTATGGGCATAACACCTTTTGTCCGCGTCCGCCCAGGAGGAGGTCCTCCAGTGTCCGAACAGGCCGGGTGGGGGCGCTGTGAGCGGATGCCTCCAGGCCCTCAGCAGGAGGAGTGCGCGGGTCGGGGCGCCCGGAGAGGGCCAAGAGACTGGGTCTGGGGGAAGGGGGTACTTGTTTTGTAAATCCTGATAAAGGTCATGTCTGATTCAAACATGTTGATTTGTAAAGATGATTATTTCCATAAATGGATTTTTACCTGTGGGTTTGATAAAATACATCAGTTATTTTGTAAAGGTAGAAACCAAAGCAAAGTAACGTTATCCCCATTCCATTCTTCCAACCACTAAATAATTCTCACAACTATTCTAGTTTATATCAATGAAAGAAGTGGATTTTAATATCAGTAGTCTTTCGTACCAATGTGCAGCAGGTCAATTGACTTCATCTTGCATATAAGAATAATGCAGTTGTCCGCTTGGTAATCAGTATTATTTTAGTTGCCTTGCTTCGTTTTGGAGTCCGCCAGTGTTAGCGAATGCCTGACGCCACCATACTTGCAAAAGATTCATTAAAGTTAAAATGTGAAGAACTATACTTGATTTGACTTTCAAAACATATCAATTATGACTGAACGACCTGAAAGATATTCCAAATCCGACATTTCAGAAATTAACATACGTGCGCAGTTCAGATGCAACACTTATCATAGATACATTATTGCGTGCCAAGCCTTACTGCATTAAGAATAAAGTACCCCCCCCCTCCAGGAGGACCAAGGGTTGCCGTGCACCAGGAGGCACTGAGGCACCTCCAGGAGAAAGGTATAGGCGGGTAATGAAGGTGTGTGAGTGCTTCCTTAAGGACCCTCAGTGCCCACAATACCTCAACCTGCGACCATACCGGTCAAAGGGGCCCAATCTGCCCACCCATACCGCACAACTCACAGACACACTTAACACAGTGCCTGGGGTTCATATGTGTGGGCTACCCATTGTTGGGGCATGTGGGGAGTGTGAGAAGGAACTTCATTATTAAAGGGCTGAGTTTATTGGACACCTGGACGTGGGAACGGGTAGGCGCAGGAGAAAAGGGCTGACCGTGGATGTATATCTTATTTTGTGCATTAAGGCACAGGAGGTGTTTGTGACTGCCCGTGAAATGTCCAGGAGTACATGAACAAGAGTACAGGACCACTAGGATTGAAAACTGATATGGATTAGTGGCGTGAACTGTCTTTTCGGACACCCATATTTGATATACTAGACGTTTTGAAAAGAAGATATACTACTCATTGGGACACGGAGATTATTACTACCGATGAATGAAATTTCAGTGTTGTAGGATGGCACAGAATGATGATATTCTACATCAGGTAGCCATGGATTAACGCTATACCTTACATCATGGACTAATAGTGTCTCACTGAAAGCGCGGACTAATATTGTCACATTGATCTGTGACCATATGAGACAATGGGGGATATTTATGAAGCATGCGGCGGTGGTATAGTGAATGCAACAAGCCATTAGCAGCGCCTGGAAACGCTTTAGGTTGTACAGCAACTGCTATGTGACAAGGGAATAGCAATGTGCTTTGAACATACCTGCTATGTGCTAAGTGAATGTGTGTGTTTGGACTTTACATGCTGATGCCTTCCGATGTTGGAAGGTGGCCAGCGATGAACCAGGATAGTTCTGTTGGTACAGCTTTGTTTTAGTTATCTTTCTGCACCAACTGCATTAGGACATCTTAGAATAACTAGAGCGGATTCAGAGTTTGAGGAAGAGTGGAATGGTTCAAAGATACTCCCCTTCGTTACCAAATTCAGTCCTTGATTTGGAGAAACAGAGAGCAGTAAGGGAACAGTCAAACTGAAAGGCCACAGAGGGTGCCGTCAAAGGATCTCCTTTACAAATGGTATGGTGATGTAGACCTTTTTCATGGACTTGCCAAAGTGGACTCTCCATAGGAGCTTTGTTCCCAAATATCCAATTGCATGTTGCATGCCTAGCAGGGCGCCGCACAATTAAAGAAGGTATAATAGTTTTTCTGGTAACACGTCAGGAAACAGCAATACACTTTCAGCGTTTAAAAAGCTAGGACAGCTGCATGAAACATCACTTTGACAGTCGCACTTAACATTGGAGTAAATGAAAGGCTGATCTGGGCAACATCCTTTCTGGTAACATATTGGAAAACAACAATACAATACAAAGTACATAGAATATCATCAGGTGTTTATAGAAGCAATTGTATGAAATATCTCAATATAGGAGTACATTGTTAATGCTCCTTGACTGACTGACCCCCTGACTTGACCATGGAGCCGGGCGCATCCCTCCCTCAGCTGCCCCCACCCCCTCAGGCAGGGGGCGGGCTGACCTTCCCGGACCTGGAGGAGGTGCCGGCCGTCAAACCCCCGCCCCAGGAGGAGCAGGCCAAGACGCCCGTCGTCAAGAAGAAGCTGGGACTGAGCATGGCCAAGAAACGCTTCAACCAGATGGCCTTCTCCGTGCTGGCCAAGATCATCGACGACAAGGGACAGGAGGCGCAGGAGGAGGAAGAGGGGGAGGGGGCTGAGGGGGGTGAGAAGGCTGGAGGGGAAGGCGAGGGGGAGACAGGAGGAACTACACAGGAGTCCGCGCAGGCCTCAACCGGAAGTGAAGAGCCCGCTTCAGAGAGGAACCGGAAGCAATCGACGACGACGCTGACCACGCCGCGCGAGGGGAAGACGTCGCGTCGCGCGTCGGGGACGCTGTCGCGACACGGATCGGCGACGTCGATCGCGACGGTGGAATCAACCGGAAGTCGCGCTGTCGTCGCCAAGAAGAAGCCCAAGAAGGGCCCGAGTTTCATGTCAGTCCTGCGCCTGGCCAACTACCGCCGGAAGATGGGCGGCAAGGGGCTGCTGGGAAGGAAGGGCGCGGCGTCGGTGGCGTCGTCGCTCGGCGATTTGGACGAGGACGACGAGAACATAAGCGACTTGCCCAACCAGCCACGATTCTGCGCGACCCTGTCGACGGAGGCGCAGTACGCCATGTTGAAGTGCTACGAGGACGTCCTGCTCGACAACATCCGCAGCGGACGCGCCATCACCAAGGGCAGCGACCCCGTACCGGAAGACGCCACCCTCTTCCGGGTTAAGACCCCCCGCGACGGCCTCCGCAGTCTCCACCTAGCGGGCGGGCGGGAAACCATCCCCCAACAACCGCTTCTACCCAAACTCGGCGAGGACGACGTCGACGGAACCGGAAACGGAACCGGAAGTGTCTACAACAGCAAGCCGCCCTCCCGCGACTCAACCCGCGAAACCCGCGTCTCTCTAACCGGAAGTTTCCGTCTACCCAGCATCCCCGGCGCGACGCGTCCGCCATCTTCCTCCTCATCCGGGTTCCCGACGGGGCGTCTCCACGTGGTACCACGTGACAAACAGCTGCGTCTCAGTTATCGTTTCCAGACGGCCATGGACCTGCTCGACGCCGTGCGCGACTCCCACGGCGAGTTGGTGACGTCACCGCGCGCCCCCAAACTCGGCCAGATCAACCCGCTGAGGAACTACAACCGCTGGAGTAAGGGCTGGTCCAAGGAGTTCCAGTACGAGTATAACGGGGGGCCCAACGGCAATGTGGTGTAAACCCTTCACAGGAATGGCCCTAGACCCTTAAATTTAACATGGCAACACGGCCCTTTTTGGGCTTAGTGACATGTGTCAGGGCTATTTCTTACATTCGACACAGCGACATCCCAATTTATTAAATTAGACAGGGCAACATGGACGTTTCTTTAATTCAATGATTTGTAAACGCCCCTTGAGAGGTAATTCAAACCCGCTTTACACATTACCATAGCAATGCTTAAGATTATGGTTCCGATCATGTCTGAAGCGGATTTGGGCAAAATTTCTGAATCAATTATCTAAGCCTTTCAAAGGAATATTTAATGCTAGAAATGCTGTCGGGACTGTCTTGAGGCTGTTGGAAACCTCCCCCCTTCAGAACAATTGGACTGCCACAAGGCCCGTGATAAAGGTTATCATAACCATTTGGATGGGTGTGTTATTCCCCTTAATGGTCAGTTTACACGGTCAGTCAAGGGGTAATCCCAATTACATTGTTAGAATGGTCAGGGTTATGTCAATTTTCGGGGCTGTCCTGAGCCTAATTACGATGAACATTATCATAGGGATATCCTCGACCTGTGTAAGTAGACAAGTAAGTGCCCCATGTAAGGAAGTTGGATTGGCGCGATTAGAAATAGGCATCTGGGGAAATGCTGCATGTGATAGCAAAGGATGTTGTTAACTTGAAAGCGATAAGGACCAAAAGACGGCAGTGATGACAATGTACTTCTTTTAATCCCCATCAAGAATACAATTCAAAACTATTGGTCTGGGATATTATTCAATGCATCAATATGCCAATATGCATGCAGTGTCCGCATACAGGGCGAAGTGCCTTTGGCGGGATGTATTAAATAATTAACCACTATTCGCGCGCACATTTTCAATGTTTTATCGCACCCCCATGTAAGGAATTTTAACCAGATGCATGCTTTCAGGAGGTGATGTGCCAGTTTACCATGTGCTTAGACTTAGGAGAAGTATGTGGAATCAACTTGTTGTAACCATGAACACAGTTTGCAAGCATGAAAGGAAAAGACTTTCAGGATTTTATGTCGCTTGGATAGTCACATTCAGTGTAACCTATAGATTGTATAGCCCATTCTCCACTCCAACCACTCTATGGCCAATTGGAAAACCTGATATAAGTATAGGAGAGGGCCTATGACAATTTCTACCTTATAGCAACGATACTACGATTTCTACGATAGCAACCACTTTCGTTTTCGTTTCATTATGCACTGGTCGATGGCAATAGCTATCCTTGAAAAAACCGCTACATTATGAATTTCTACGTTGGGGAGTAGGTCCCCCAACATTGGCACTGTTGGAATTAATATTTCGGTGATATTAGCCGTAGGTCCTATAACCTAATGAGCAGGTCAAGGGTCATTGTGGGTTGCCTGATACGAACTGGCGCATACTAGAATTATGGGATCGTATGAGTCAGGAAACCAGAAAAAGTCCAATTACCTCCACTTGACATTTACCTGATTCCACGCGAATAAACAGTTATATTTTCGTTTACTTGACCTTTAATATAAACACTTCTTATTTCCATGGATAGATACGAATGAATAAGGAGCATGGGTATTTGACGTTAAGGTTTTTATGCACAATCATACTTTGTACAGATCACGGTGTTATAATATTATGTACAATTTTGTTACCTCCATTTTACTGCTTTTAGTTTTGATCACCATTGTTTGGAACATGTCTTTGTTATAGCTTCGGTTGCATTTATCGATAAATATGCTTTGCATTGATAGTAATGAAGTTTTATGTTATCCTTCAATACAATGAAGTTACACAAACGAATATGTTAATGACATACAGAATTCTTCTAATATAGCCTGTTACAAGGGTGTAAGAAAGTTAAGTTAAACATTATTGTAATAATCTCTAAAGCCAATTGCACCACTTATTATGCAGAAACCCCCAAAATTACAATCTTTTAATTAATTCCAACTTTTGCTGTAACATACAATATATCATTTCAATAATTCATGTCTAGATCTGTTCTATATTTTTAGATTCTTAGATGAATAAAAATGGAAATTTTGCTTACGATTTTAATGAAAGCTATTTCATATCATGTAATCATCATGCAGCCTTAAAGAAGCCTCCATGTGAAAACAAAACATGATTTATTTCTTTGTACCTGAATATTTTTTTATGTATTGAATTTACAAAACAGTAAGTTCCTTAAAAACTAGCAAAAGGGTCTGAATAATGTTTAAACTCATTTCTTTAAAGGTCATAGGGCATAGCATTATTGTGTTTCTTATTCAACAGATTTGTGTCCGGTGAAAAATGGCCAATGGTCCATATTCTACTGTACCTGTGGGTATAACGTGCATATCTAGCATGGCGTGTCAATATGATATGAGTTAAAAGCTAAAATACTTTACAACAATTCAAATTAAATCATAAATGTGCGAAATTATCATTTTATGAAAGCATGTGAGATTACAGTAATGAAGCTAATTAGGGATATAATCATTATCACTTCAGATTAAGTTGTGATCAATATAATTGGTTTGAACTGGTTATGATACCTTTTCACCTAAATGATTTCAAATTTGCATTTTCCATATTAATGTCAACAGAAACAAAATTTCTATTAAAGAAAACACTATGACACCTGGTTGCCTTAGCTGATAAGTTTCCACTTTTACCCAACATTTTTATCTATCTTTTGATAATACTAATAGTGAATGAAGAATGAAGGTATGTCCGACTTACTATAATTGGAGGACCACTATTGCCACTATTAACTTTAATCATATAACCATGAATCTAAATTTCTTAAACATGCCGTGAAATTCCTCAGCATTCACTTTTCCTTGTTAAAATTAAAGCTGGTACATAGTCTATGTTATAAACGCTTGGTCAAATAGTTCGTTGAAGCCATATTTATCGCAAACTAGTAAGGCAGTTAGCAATAGGTCTGCACCAAGTTTCAATACCCCCAAGGGTCAAGTGCAGGGTCCCCATCTACATAAATGGCAGTTTGCTATATTATGCCCGCGGAGAATAAAGAGCTCACTGCGGCGGCCGCTGATCCTGCCTTCACTCCAATAAGACTTTCTCCAAACAGAGGCGTTCTCTCTCCAAACACACGCGTTGTTAATCGGAGGCGGGTTAATCCCGAGACGAGGGTTAATCCGGTGACATGAGTATACAGGGATCACGGACGGCCTCTCATTTCATCAACAAGACGCCGCCTTCAAGTGAACCCTCAAACAACGACTTGGAACCGTCTGAGATGTTTTGCCAAGGGGGCACTTTTTTTGTTTTATCCACACTTTTTAGTTACTCAAACCTCACATATTAGGTATTGAAGGATGGAACTAGCATGACGGCAGGCTGCCATTTCCGATTATGTGACTCAACTATATACTTCGGTATGATAACTGAACTGCTCAAACTAACATTTTTCTGTACATTTCCAGAGCTATGGCTTTGATTTCTTGATGAAACGATCGTTTGATAATATTTATTTCAAATCTATATATAACAACTAATTATATATCTATTGCTAATCATTTAAATTTCTTTCGTATCTTAACTTGCATACGTCTTCTGCTCCTGTTTCACCTCTTTATATGACTATCAGATTGTCACATTCCTCATATTTCTACCAGTCTGCGATCTGTTCTAGGAAATACTTAGTCTGTCCATATTTTGATCAGGGGTGGATCAAAAGGGACACCAATCCACCCTCCCCCATTTTTTTTGGAAATCCTGAGTCCATCCTCGGTGATCCTTTGCATAGGGAGTTCACCCCGACTTAAAACCCTGAAGGTGAATCGTCTGTACCCTTTTCCTACATAAGTAACCCCCTCCACCTCCCACATCCAGTTAGTTAGTTTTTGTTGTTGTGGCACAGGGCATTGAGGCCTATATTGTTAGTAAGAAGGTCGGTAATGGTCAGACCGTTTCACTGCAACGCCAGAGTTGACAATTAGGCTTATCGTCGACCTGTAGAGGGAATAGCTCGGTCCCTACACTACACTACGGGGTCGTTAAGCCATATTAACACAGTTATATGACTTGACTGCACTGCTGAATGTATTATCTGTACATAGCAAGGCACATACCTGTATTTAAACTGGGATATGCTGAATGAGTGGGCCAACTTTGAAAGTCTACACCACCAGAAACAATTTAAATGACAATAAATACCTGTACTTCAAAACCAACCTCTTTAGTATGGTAGGATTAGGTTAATCACCTCCCACACATCCAACTAAAATATGTGTAATCACTTGAATTGCAAATGGATTTGTATGTTTATTCGAGGGTTACTCTGATATATACATGATAATAGATGTACCGCCCTGAATAGAATACTAAAATAAAAATGCATATAGGCCTATATAATGTTAGGGGAAAAGAGATCAAATTGTCTCTAAGCTATACTGTAGTGTAATATTCCTGAATATTCATCCCTTTTCAAGCTTGGAGTGGCTTGATAAAGCTACCCTAAGCTTGCTGTTTTGCCACTATGGTAATGATTATTCAATCTACATTGGATTATCCAGAAATATGGTGGACTTACTAGACTTTAAGCAGATGTTTGGAGTTAAAAAAAATCAAGCTCACATAAAGGTCAATGTCTACATAAAAGCTTTAGTACAGACCCAAATTGATTCATTGATGCCATTAATAATCCTAACGCTATTTCCAGCAAATCAAACAGTTTAAACTCACTTATTCCAAGAAGAATTTGGTCAGGAAATAATAGTCAATTTTTTGGCTGACAACCATATAATAAAGCAGCGTACCCTATACTAACCAAATGGTCGTAAAACCTATACATTAATAATACTTATCCCTTACATAAAACATGAATCTTTTTGATGATGTTTTATTACATCTTGAAAAAATTCCTCTTGCAACCGCTGTTCACGAACGTCATGGTGTGTATCCGGAATCCGGAATGTGCATCTGGAATGCAAATCTGGAATGCGAATCCGAGTGCGCATCCGGAATGCGAAGCCGGAAAGCACATCCGGAAAGCGCATCCGGAAAGCACATCCAGTAACTCTAGGCAAATCTGGAATGCAAATCCAGCAACCAATCAGGAAAGCGTATCCGGAAAACATTTCCAGAAAGCATAATTATAACTCCAGGAACCTGTAACTTATACCTGTACCTAAGTACATAATATTTATACAATGTGTCGTCTGCTAAGCATCACTGTCTGCTTGTCAGACGCAATGAACCAGAACCCCAGAATGCATTGCACAACTCTCAGAACTCCCAGAATTCCGAATTCCTTTGTTTTCTGACTAGTGGGGTCTGTTAACAACATTTTCGTTACGCGGCAGATAAAAGCACCAAATTTTGCATGAGGCACCTCTGAGGCATAACTATTGAATCTAGAAGGGGAGCCATCTTGAAATACCAAAATGAAATTTTGACAAATTTTGTATGTTTTTAGCATTTGAAATTTAAGGTTTTTGACCAAACTTTTGATTAGCTTCGATTAGACCTATTGTATAGATTCGAAAGGTAAATAATTGAATTCCCTGTCCTATAATCTACCAATTTGGACAATAGCAATGTGTTTCTAGGCATTTCAGAAGCTGAGATATAAGATTATTTCAATAAAAGTCGGCCATATTGGATTTTTGGACCCCGTCCGGGTTATATTGATATTTCAAGGTGGCTCCCCTTTTAAATTCAATGAAGGGGTCCCAGGGGATCATCATACCAAATGAAATCAAGAAATCTTGTGGCAAAAGAGTTAAGTCTATATCCTTTCTTTTGCATTATTTTGGAATCCAGCAGTCATTATCAAAGGTATCATGCTAATGAATTCAGCCATTTTGAAATTTATGGTATTGTATTGGATGAATATCATATTTATTGAGCCCTCTAGGCTATTGACAACTGATATTGGAACCATTTCCCCTGGCCTTATGCCTTAGTAGCTAAAAATCATAATATTTCTCAAAATTGGTCAGCCATCTTGGATTTTGGATTTCCGCATTGACTTAAAACATAAATAATTGAATTCCCTGACCCATAATCCCTTAATTTTGACACCAACCATGTCTCTTTAGTCTTTTTAGAAGCTGAGATATAAGAATTTTTATAGTAAAAGTCGGCCATATTGGTTTTTGGGCCCCCACATCCGTCCTATTGATATTTCAACGTGGCTCCCCTTCCAGATTTGATAGTTATGCCTCAGAGGTGCCTCATACCAAATTTGGTGCTTTTATCCGCCGCGTAACGATTTCTCAAAAAAATGGCCTTAACAGACCCCACTAGACAGGAAAAGGAAACAGAACTGCCTATGAAAGCCTTGCTTGTACCCTCGTGCCTTTTAAGCCTATGAGAACAAGCAGGAACAGTCTGGCACCAGTGGCAGCTCGACACATTCCTATGTCCCCCAGGACAAACTTAGCAACTTCTACAATCACAGCAAACTTGGGCCCAGAATAAAGGTACAGCCTTATAGCATGTCAGTCCTAAAGTAAACTTCTCTTCTTTAGGATTCATACCTAAAAGGATAACTCGTCCCTATTCCAGTTTGTAATTGGGAAGAAACTAAATATATATCCCTGTCTTATGATAGATCTTTAGGAAATATATATCCAATCATTGACCAAAGGAGGGGATTAGGACAGGGGCTTAGGAAGTAAGTGTCCGGGGGGTAAGTGTCCTAGGAGGTAAGTGTCTGGGGGGTAAGTGTCCTAGGGCCACTATATTAGGCCACAACACACTGGCAGCGAAAATATCGAAGTTACCATTTTTTCCTACATTTTGTTAAACTTTTCTTGTAGTACAGGAGTTGCTCTTTCAAAAAAGCCAATGTTATAAAAAATCCATCTGCAGAAGTGGTTTCCATGGCAACCATCAACAAAATTAGGCTATTCTGAAATTACCCTTCTACCCTGGCCAGCCGCGTGCAATGACAAGACGCTAACCACTAGACCACCCCATCCCCCTTACTTTCTTATATCTATGATGATTTACTTGTTAGATTTCTTAACTATCGTTTAATTTTCCAAAATTAACGACTGGTAATGCAGGCAAATACACTGTATGCTTTAACAGTATAACCGAACGAGGTAAACGAGATGAACTTCGTTAAACGTTGGTGGAAAAAGCAAAACAACGCTCAAGCGTATGACAAAATTAATTTTTATGATCAAGATGACGATACATAATGTACATTGTACACTTCTGACGACATAGATAAAACAGTCCCGTCCTCTGGGAAGCATGAACCATAACGGACTTACTTCTGTACATCCACTAGTTATACTACAGATTTCAGAAAAGCTTCCACAGAAGAGACTACGTTTCCACGATATTTGAGATCGTATAGTACAGCAATATCTTTTCAACCTTATTACAGCGGTGGCATTACATTTCATGCAAAGTTGATAAACTATGAGGATATTTTTAACTTCCATGATTGAAAAATTCCTATTTCCATTGATATCTATACAACGAAGAACGGGCAACTGGCAGTTTTGTATTGAGAAGAGTAAAGACATGATCTGTGTGGGTGGAACCACGAGTTATATAATAAGTGTTTCCAATATATTTTTCACGACCTTACAATCCCTAACCGGAGGAACTTCTGTGAGCCCTATATTGTGAAAACGTTTTTGGGCCTATTAACCAAGTTGGGAAGAACCAATCCCTGTCCCAATATATTCCAAAACACTGAATGCGATATTGGAATGAAACTTGAATTGATAAATGGACATTTTGAGTGTTATATTATCCCCTTTGCTTGTGGCTAAGTGACCCCGGCCCAAGCTCTCTCTACGAGCTGCTCGTAGCCGCCGGTTGACTCGTGTCCATCGCCTCGTCCTCTCGGTCTCGCTTTGACCGTTTGCTCTTCTTGTGTTTTGACGATCGGTGCTCTCCTTCGGGCGCCTCCTTCCTGCTACTGCTGAAAGAGTGAACAGGGGACTGTAGGTTTGGAATATGGCCTTCAGTTTGAATGCATGGGTACTAAAGTTAAGGAGGTACATGGCATGTTCCAATCCATGTCACTCAGCGGTGACTCTGTAAAAATAGAACAACTCTGATAAAAGCAAATTCCATTTTCTAGGATGTTCCCATGGTGCTTTCAGATGCTACATGCATTTCAGCAAAGTTTAAGGGGTATTGTTGCAATATGTGCAACCTCCGAAATATTACACTGATATGTAATACCTGAATGGCTAAAGTATTCAATTACGAAATAACTGAAGAACATGTTGCTAACTTTCCCGACTGCATTAGCAGAAATTAGTAAAACACTATTCGAACTGAATTCCTCTACTAGGAACTGTAAAAGCAGTAACCTTGCTAGTTATACTTTTCACTCTATGTCTTCCCATCCCTCTCCTTCCCATTTCTCAGTGCGTTTCTTACCTCCTGCGGTGCCTGTCGTCCTTCTCCCGGTCTGGCCGCTCCCGCTCACTCCGGTCCCGGTGCCGCCTCTCCCGGTCTCGGCTGCGGTCCTCCCGGTCTACCCGGTCCCGGTCACTCCCGCGGTCACTCCGCTCGCTGCGTTCACGTTCCCTCGAGCGAGGCCTCCCCTGTCTGGTACGTTCATAATTAAGATCCCTATGTAGGTCAGTTTCACAGAGAGAAAAGAAAAACAAAACAAAAGGCAGCTCGGTTAAGAAGCGTCATGCAGCATGCGACTGGGGTGGGGAGTCGTGCATGTTGATTTTTTTGTGACTAAAACTGGAACAGAAACTTATCTACATCTGACAGAGCCAACAGAAATACAAAAACACTTGGATGATACTTAAACATTATTACTGGGTTTGCACCGAAAAAAAAACCATAGAAATAAACAAATAGATAAAAAAATACTCATGAATTGTATTTTACATATTCTCCTTTAATCCTAGTATACATAATACTAATCAAGAAAACGGCTTCAACTAAAATGACACACACGTGTATATATGTACCCGGTATACTCCTGCGCAAAGCCTTTTATTCAATAAAGTATTGTCATATACAATTTTGATTTTCTCCCATACTTCAACTTGAATCAACTCCGTGTCCATAGAGGTTCACAACGGTAACTGAGAATGTACAATAACAAAATATACAGCATATCTCAGAGATGCCACTCTTCAAACTGAAGTAAAACTACGTTTCATGTAGCAAGGCAACATCTAAAGAAATACTAGTTGAACATAATTTATGATGAGGATGACACAGAACCCGACATTCTGACATGTGCTACTCCACTTTTTTTTCACTGCAACTTTTAGACTTCTCCATGTTTCAACATGTAAGAATTCTCAGTGTCAGTATTTTAGAATAAAATCAGGGAAAATAATATTAGCGAAAAAAATGAAGAATCATGATTTTGAATTAATTATTATGTATTATACGTATGAATTTTGGATTAATAATATAGTATTTTCAATTCAATATAGAAAAGAGGCATCTCTGACACTGAATGCAACTAAGTATTGAAAAGGCGTAAAAAAAGTCACCTTTCAAACGGATCATACATATCTCGGCCCCTGTACCGTCTGTCGCCATACTCTTCACCCGAGCTGGTAAAAACGGTGAAATCATTTGGGTCTGGTTTTCTCAAAAAACACCTCTCACATAACAATTCCAGGGCCTACAGTATGATGCAGTGTATAAAAGTGCTACTTGTCTGTGGTAGTAATAGCAATAGGCGATGCGTATACAACCAACGGGTTGGGAAGCACTCAGTGGTGAATTAGGGTCAACGTATGACGACTATAAGAAATGATGGGGTGAGAGGGGACCGCTTGTACTGCGGCCGGAAGACTAATTCTAGTTGGGTCACACAAAGAACCAGGCCTGTCCCCAATCCTAAAATCTGTTATATTTTTTATCGGTTTACCTCAGAGGCTTTAAGTTTAAGATTTATAAAAGATGTTTTCGATAATCTTTCCAGATCAGTTACAATGTGAATGCCTCAGAAGCTCGAGTTTTCATAAAATTTTCTTAATGTTATCTTTCTGTACAAGCTGCTGGAAATATTGGCCAAAATATCAGGAAGTATTACAAGGGATACAGTATAAAAGAAGTTTTAGTTAATAAGGACCGACCTGGCTTTTGGCATTACCCAAATGAGATGAGGAAGTAGAAGAGAAGAATTTACCTGCTGAATTCAGACTCCGACCGGGCCGGACTCCGGTCCCTGCGGTACTCCCAGTCGTTGTAAGAATGTGCACCTCTGAACAAAAGAACGTTTGAACGTATAAAACAATCATCTTTGTAATATGCTATCCATAGTCTCGCAGATACCTA
Source organism: Lepidonotus clava (assembly GCA_936440205.1). Lineage (NCBI taxonomy): Eukaryota > Metazoa > Annelida > Polychaeta > Phyllodocida > Polynoidae > Lepidonotus > Lepidonotus clava. Next base: position 9,236,494 of record OW387142.1, on the reverse strand, counting down.
TATGTTGTATATAATTCTAATAATTTTCTTGTCATCAAAGCAAAACATTTTAAATATTGCCACATATAATGAAATCAAGTTACTAATAGGTTTGTTTGTTTTTCTTATACAAAACAAATTGTTGATTTCTTTTTAAGTATGTATTCGTAATAATATATTCAAATTCTAGGAAAAAAAGAAAAAGAAGATACGCATCTGAAGTTAGGGGCTTTAATTCTATAAATGTCTACTACCGTAAAACCCTTGATTTAAGCCTCACCCTTAATTTTGGGTTTGTCTTTGGACATTTTTTTTTACAATATTTTTTCTTGAATCCTGTCGTACTCAAGCTTGTGTAACCCCTAATTTAAGCCGCACCCTTAATGATGATGTTTAAATGGCTCTTATTTCTGAAACTAACGGTTTTTTTATGGTAATGTGCCTACCTGCTGTCCCAGGCGCCGGGCTGGGCGGGCGGTGGGGCCCCGTAACCCGGGGGTGGCGCGTTGTAGTTGTCGTAGCCATACGGGCCCCGGTTATCGTACCCTGGAGGAGGCCCGCGGTCTGGGGGTGGGGGGCCGCTGGGGGGTGGGTAGTAACCTAAAAACAGACCAACCCATGGTTAGAAATGAAGTATGAGAAAAGATGCTGTTTTTAGATCTGTTCCATGCCTATATATACATGTACCTTCAGGGAAAGTACCAGGTTTCGTAGGTAGGATTGGACCCGAAATAAAGAATATATTAACAGAATATGTGATCCAGAAAATTACATTTCAAGGATTCTCGTTTATTAAGAAACATTTTTGGCTGAGCAAGGCCCCTTTATTGCTATATTAAATTAAATACTGCATTTCTCAACGGCAGTTACGATTGGACATTTAAGCCGCTTACAGTAGATAGAACAGAAAAACGTCGAATAATATGAATTAGGGCTACCTGTAATCTTGGTTTATTTTAAAAAGAAAGCCCACGTATGCATGTTTAGATTAAACTATAAGATTTCTATATGGCTGATACATACAAAACGTTTGACAAGGTATAGCGTTAACATAGAAATCCGAATATCGTGACTTCCTATGATACTGACACATCATAAAATGCCCCAAGCCTCACAAAAACAGCCGAGACAGCGATGATTGGTAGTAAGATGAGCATTGGTAAATGTATTCTATAAAGCACATTTTTATATTGCAGATTATTCGTTTGAGGAGATTGTATGTACATAGATTAATAAATTAGGTGTACCACAGTTCACAGCTGACTCTTATCTCACAATCATGTATGGAATTTCTGATACAATACACATCAACAGCAGTTAGTGGTTTTTTTTTCTCAGGATGACTGTCACACAACTAAAAGAATAAAACTTGTTAAAATTTAACTCTGAAACAGCGAAAGACGAATTAACGAGTAAACTCATTTTTACATTTGTATGCAACACCGAGTAAATTGGGAAAATAGTTTAGATTTAAATTCTTCTCAGATGCCCTCATCCAACCTTTTAAAAATCACAACATGTTATGTTATTAAATTAAAGCAAACAGCACCATTCCCCTTAAAACGAAAACACAATGAGTCACAACCTGTTCAAAGTAAAAAGTCAAACATTTACACGCGTCCAAAATTCTGATGTCTTAACTAGCCTTACTTGAATATGGATGCATGGCAACTTCGTTTTTGAAAGAGTAAAACACGAGAAAGCTTTAAAGGAAACCCTTTGAGTGAAACTCGAGAAAACTTGACGTTAAAGAACCTGCAGCTTGGGTTACTACAGATACATTGTATTTTTAGTAAACGAGCCCGCCATCCCTTGAAATGTTAATAAGTGAGAAAAAATAGCAATAAAAAATAGTTTGTGCAGTTTCATTTGAATATTCACATGATGTCCCTATAATTTGTTCGTTCTGTACATGTACATGCCAAAGGCAAGTTGGTGTTATGTGGCATCTCTTTTAAAATTTCATTGTCTGTGATAAATGAATGGACTCATAGATGTGTAAGAGTTCAACAACATTTTTGGATATTTTCAGCAATAGAATTCAGACTGTTTTGAATATTTTGAATGGTGGAGTTGAAAGTGTTTTAAACATTGTGAATTGGTTGTAAAATACTGAAGCTGTCCGTATTGGTTGTAAAATATTGAAGCTATCCGTTAAGCGCTAAGTGCGGGTTGTGTCAGTGTCATCTTACCGTCGCGGTAGTTTGGCGGCGGACCCCCCGGCGAGAAGCGGGGCATGCCCGGGGGTGGCACACCTACAGCAGACAAGGCAGCGTCAGCGCCAACTGGTGGCCCAATCACAAACTAAAGGATGCCCACACTTTGATCAGAAAATCCCTTCAGATAATAATCTTAAATTTCAATATTGATATGTCTCTTAAATGGAGCCGAAATGTTGCAGCAGTTGGTTCGTGAGTTATAGAGTTACCTTTTTGGTGGTAGAATATGTAAAGACGAAAAAATAATTTTCAACCTTTTTTCAATTTGCATGGGCACCCAGACTTCATCCAACAGGTGGCGCCACACTCAGCTACCTTTTCCTGCTGTTTCTATTTGATATCCCTATCCCACCTGTCTTACAAAAGTATAACCTTTAGCCTCATAGTATATCTGCCGATTTGAATACACCCACATTAAAGTAAATTAGTTCTCTCGTACTCAAGATATTTTAAATCTATTGTTTTCGTTATAGGAGAGAAAAACGTGACTATGTATTAAAATATATATAAGTATATTGTTTTTGATAAATATCATATACCCTAACAGTCAGTGGGGAAATATGTTCTATGTCAATAAATGTTATACTTCATGTACGTCAGACATCTTTTATTAACGTCACAATTACAGGTAACGTTGAAAGTATTAAGGTTCGTGTAGGACGGTCGAAACTATCAATGTCACTGAAGAAATGAAGTACATATACAATCATGTTGAAACGCAAAAACGAAGAATCCTTTACTTTGTTTTTCAATTTATAGATACTAAATTCTCAATATTTTTTGCTGCATAACATTATTTCTATCATAATTGACTTGTATAGGATCGTGCGACGTGATCAGAACGTCACCAAGCATCACAGAACTCCTTACCCAACCTCTTCACCCTTACGTATTTGTATCGTCGTTGCCATAGAAGAGGGAAGTACAAATTTCCCATGAGATTTTATACTGCATTCTTTAAAATTGTAGTAAAGCGTGTAAAAAAAACTTTTTCAAAACAATGCCTTAATTTGTAGTGTGCAACGCTATTTCTAGATGATGTTGAGAGGCTGCAAATGGCAAAGATTACAAGCCAACACAACGAACCTACGGTTTTCAGTATACATGTTCCCTAATCAAAACAAACTTCCCCCTGACCTGTGGCAACCACGTGTACCCATTCCCGATGAAGAATTATCCAACAGGGAAGAAGAAAGGGTCTTACCCATGGGCGGTCCACCCATGTGTGGTGGGGGCACGGGGCCGGGCGGTGGCACCGACATGGGTGGGGGAGGCCCGTACCCCGGCGGGGGGATGTGAGGAGGGGGCAGGTCCGTCGGAGGACCGTGCGTAGGAGGCCATTTCTTTGTGCTGAAAGAAGACAAGTATCGGTAATGCAATTATGAACAAAATGCGTTCATATGTAATTGAAACAAAGAAGTATGAATGAACTGTATTCAGTGCCAGTAACTTTTTCTTTACGTAATAACTGAACACAAATCTGAAATTTCTCAAGACTGCATAATTATTACAAATTGAAATTGAAATAGGCTTCCTTAGTCGGCAAATTAGAAGAACATCTCTCTACAAATTTAACCAATCTCTCCCCTTCTATGTGTAGTCCCATTGGTTGAAACCATTTTGGCGCAGGGAAATGTTTCCACATATTTTAGAAATATTCAAATGGAAGTTCAGCATGAAGTGGCTCAGACTTAACATCTATTTACATCTTCATAACGATCTGCTTTGTTTTCCTGCAAGGCACACACAGACAACTATGAAACACCATATTAAGGGAAATGGAGTTGTTGTTTCAGTACTCACTAATCTGTCGTTGAGTCGTTGGGGTTTTGGTTCTCATACTCATACTGGTTCTTGGGTCTCCGCGAGTCGTTCCTTGTACCTCCAATAACATCTATGGTACCAGACATCTTGCGCCCTGGAGGAGGCCCAGCCGGTCCTAGCCGGAGCAGGGCGTTCTGGTCGAGGGTTGTGGCGGCGGTGGAGGGGGGAGTGGTTGGGGTCGGTGTGGGGGCCGGGCGGTAGGTGGGCGACTGTGGAGGGGGGTCGACTGTCTTAGTGATCGGAGCAGGGCCTCGTGAGACTGACGGCACCGAATGAATCTGAAAGTAGACAAACATGCCATACGTTATTATGTGTGGTCAAGAAAAACAACCGAAAACTGCCGTTAATAACTATTAATGTACCATGCGTAATTTTGAGAAAAAGGGATCTATTATTTCAGGTCATTCCAGCCATCTAACATACCGTACGTCCTCGTATAGTTTATATCAAACTTAGTAATCTGCAGAAATATAGCACTGACACATATATATTCCCGTAATATTACTTTCCAAACAGAAACGTTTTCAGTCATTCATTACTCAATTCGAATACCAGTAATTATTCATGCACCGTGCTATACGTAACATTTTGTACTTACATATGCTTTACCGACTCCATTTTCCTGTCGTAGATACTTTTGCTTTTCACAGTATTTCATCCACGTGTCTTCGGTGAATCCATAGTTGAAGTAGTCTGTGATATCTGCTCCGGGTTTCCTCCAGGGTCGGTCATCCACGTTCAGAATGTTGAGGTCGTACTCGTACACTGATTGGTCATTTATCAGACCAGGAGTTTCCAGATCTACGCCTTTGGTTGATGTTTGCTTGGCTATATGGAAATAGAGGAATTAAGCATTTAGAAGGGGATACCTCCCGTTGTTCTTGATACCAATTATTTTCGACTACCGGTATCATCTAAAGAGTTTACTTTCTCTAATATGTACGTAAAAATTTACTGCTGACATAGTCTTTCACCACGCTTCTCTTGTTAATGATTATATTGCAAACCATCTTGCTATTACGGTGATATTCTATGTACAAAGTATCTTTTTTATTCTGCCTTTTGGCTGCAGAAAAACACTACTATTATTCCCTCTACTTTTCAAACATTTTAATCCTTTGCACTAAGTCCATGCTTCAGTGTAATAAAGAGTTCAGCGAAATAAATTGCAGGAAACTATGAAAGAACAAACTGATTAAAGATGTGACAAAAAAGATTTTGTAAGATTCATTTAGTTGATACAATGCGATTAAAGAGACCCACCTTGACCACTTCGGGTGTAGCCACTCTTGAATTTTCTGTGACATAAGTAAAGTGAAATGCATTATACAATCATAATACAAAAGTATTGAAGGGCTACGAAACGTTATAAGGTAGGCCAAGAACACAATAATAATATATTCAATTGGGGTTGTATTTAGTATTCGCCAAAGCACTGGTAGAGCATTGCTTCCATTAAATGATATCTCCGTGACAGTCATGTGTGAGAAATTAGGTTGGTACTCAAATGTCGTATTTTGGAAATTATACACGGAGGTTTTAGCATGAGCTAATGTGGATATCATTTAACCTACTCGTATGTGGTGGGCTGGGTCTTGATGTCACCGATCGTCACTTGAACATCATCTTCGTCCGAATCCTCATCGTCATCATCCTGATTTTCAACATCTTCACCACTCTGCGGAAAAAGATGGAAAATTAAGAATGTGAAAAATGTTTAGTATGCAACAAAAAGGAGGCAAAGCTTGGCTTAAAACTAGATCAGATGGACTATTTTCCGGTGGGTTTTTTTTTTTTAATTTTTACAAATTCAGCATAGTGTGATTACTTTTCTGAGGAATCTCCTCAGAGTTCGGCAACAAAGTCGGATATCTGGACTTGTCTGACGTGAACTTATCAAAGGTCCGACGTGTGAAAAGAGAGTTGATATAGTCTATATCAACTCTTTTTCACACGAAATGCAGTCTATATTATAGACTGCATTGCATGTCAATGATTAATTTTTGGCAAGAGTTCATGTTTGTCCATCATTAATATGTTAATAAGGCTAATTATACTAAAGCTTTAAACTTAAAGACAGAATACACTCGGGAACTTACTACTTCTCCCGCCTCCTTGTCCTCATTCATATCTTCCTCCATCTTTGACGCCGCGGGGGCCGGTTCAAACGGAGGTGCGTCGGCTGACAGAGTAGACCCCGCCGCCTCCTCCCTGAAACAATGACGACAACAAAACATTGTTTATCATACATGATATTATACATTTATACATGGTGTTCCATTATATCATAGATAATTATCCCAAAGTAAAAAAAAATATATGCATTTTCAAGTACGGAAAATGTCTACAAACCTTTTGTTTAAAATAGATGTACAAGTTGATTCTAGTAACGCCCTGATCATAACGTTAACTAATGCTATTAGTTTTAATCAAAATGAATCTAGTAAAATGAATGTCATATTCTGGTCTTTGTTTTTCAACGTTTAGATTATTAGTATTAATGTTAAAAGCCCTCCAATACTCACTCAGGCTTTCCATCTTTCTTCTCAGACTCTGTAAAAGAAAACACGAAAATAATTTGTTTTGAAAATTTGTATCCATGGCATTTATGCTACTGTAGATTTATGCGCAAAACTTCCAACTAGAGTGAGTGGGTCTAGACATTTTTTTAATGACTGGAAATGACGAAATATTAGGTTATGAGGTACAGCATATTCATATCCAAGGAGGGACAGAGATTAGCAGGAACCTCTGCAGATCTCCGGAAATGTAAATGATCAAAATAATCAAGAACAGCAACTTTGTCAAAACATCCAATCGGAACCCTCTCCTTTGCCTAGAACTTGGAAGCCCCGATCTCACTGACCTCAGATTTTAGGGACTGTTGAATTAAGTAATAAATCCTTAGAAATTCTGTCAGTTTTCTTGACACTTCATGAAATAAGCTCATCCCACATTGGGTATATCCCAGGGTTGGAAAGGTCAGACAAAACAACCATGTAGGCAGTCCGTGGCTCGAAGAGTTTGGGTCCCTAAATTAAGCAAGAATAATGTTTTTCTATCCTCAAAAGGGTTCCTCAAAAGTGCTAGATCTACTTAAAATATTATTTCAATTTTATAAATTGACAGATTTGTGGGCATGCCAGCCAATCAAAATGCTGTGTTTCATGGCAAAATAGGGTTTGACATCACAGGCTGGGCTGGCAGGCTTTAAGTTTAACATTGGTTCCTAGGCTATGCCTAGGCTATGGGGAAAAAGCCAAAATATAAAGCTGCAGTCTACAAATTTCAGCCTCAGGACCAATCTGTCAACCAAATTACTTTGGTTGATTTTGTATTATACAAATGTGTATGGAAGCATTTTTGAATATATTTCATGGTAAACTTGTTGGTGTAAACTGGGATGGGCTTATTGTAACATGTGTATTCACTACATGCATCTTTCAAGAAAGCTAACAAAAGACAAACCGGCTCAAAACTGAGTGAGAAAGGCAAAATTTAGAGCGATTTCAGCAAGACCGCCGAGAGTCCATACTGTTTATGAACTCATACATATGCAACTACAGTTACTTTTCAAAGTTAATCAATGTTATTGTTTGAAGTTAAACTCCGTGTATAAGATGACAAACAAAAGAAGAGTAAACACCGACTGGGGAAGCTACGTACCTCCATAAAGCCATGCTTCGTCGTCCTCGGGAACGTCTGCGGTGGTCGCCATTTTGAATGCACGCTCAAATTACGAAACTATCATTATCGAGTCTATGACACTGAAAAGAAGGACTTGTGACATCAAAATAAAGAAAATTGATTGATGGAATAAAGTAAATGCATATATGATTTAAATAGAGATTTTAAATAAGATATTTTGAGGCAAACTTTTAATACGAAAGCAAATCTTGATTTACATGCTAACTCTTTTCTTTAACTGGTTCCCGTGTCATGAATCACTTTTACCTTTTGACCGCTGGAAACCAGCAGGTCTGGCGTGAACGTTTGTTAAAATAGTTATAAACTACTCCACAGATAAGTTAAGAATAACAACTGCAATCAAGTAAGTTCGATTATGAAACTAACATTCAAAAATTGCTATTCTCGAAGTCATATCTAAGCTTGGCAGTAGATTTCAAGGCCAGTTAAAGTGGATATCAAAACCCTCTCTCAGTCTCTGCAAGTTAGAGTGAACTTAGACTGAAGAGTTGCCTTGAAACAGTGAAATACAGTTGCACCTCTAGACCGTTTACCTTATATGTCAAAATCAGGTAAAATTTTGCGAGTAAATACACTATGTCAGCGGCGTCTCAGACTGTGAGACGGCCTACACTGCGGCGAATTCTCAAAGACTGGTGTGTGTCATAGCCCCCCCGCCCCCAAATTGCCCAAAAAAACATTGTTGTGTTCAGGTAACATAGGTTGGGGGGGAAAAACAGGATAGGTCTAAGTCGATTTTTTTTTCTTCTTTTTTTTTACTTACCAAAGAGAGCTGGGCCGTATTGGAAATAACAAATATATTCCAAATATCCTCTAAAAACACTTTTAGCATCTTAAACACATGCCCTGAGTATCTATGTGCTGTTTTATGGTTTTCCATGCTATTTTAGGTCAATTCTTTTGGATTTTGAAAAAAAATATTAAAAATTTCCTTTAAAAAAGTTAGGGTATGGCTAAAAAAAAACCTGAACACAACAATTTTCTATCTTGGGCCTAGGCATAGCCCCATCTGGGTCAGGGAAGTCCTTAGTCATGCATGATCGCTCATGCAGGTAACAAGTCACTTGGTCCCATCGCACTTGGTCCCATGGGTGGCCGGGCTATACCCCATCACCTTCCTCATGCATGACTCTAAGTCTAACTAAGGGGCCTTTGATGGGGTCCCCAATATCGCATGTCATAAGTCCATGTCAACTGTCACTTAACCATCCATGCCCCATGTCGCCTTTGAGAGACCCTCATGTCCCATGTCGAATTTAAGAAATATGCCATGTCAATTGTCATGTCATTTAGTTTTTGCTGCGGTGGCGTTTCTAATGATATCAGATTAAGAGCAACGCCAACGAAGCCTTACTGTCGGAGGTTTTTCATTGTATAAAATCAGTGAGCTGTGAAATTGATTAGGGGTATGTGAATAGAAAGTAAATGGGCCATGAATTGGACCCTTACCCCCCATGCTACCTCCCCTCTCCCTCCCCCTCAAAGGCAGTGGAGCGTAAACAATTGTTTAATTGGTGTGTGCGCTGGGCAGGTAGTGCAGGGGTGGCATCTCATTGGTCCCCCTGTCCTGTCAATCACCCCCTGAAGCCACACCCCTGGGGCAAAGACAGGCTGCCAAAGACAGTGCACTCAAATAGGCCTGACTGGAACCAGCTAGGTGGTGGGACACCTTCACCAGCGGTCAACGTGACCTATGATTTGTGCAGTCAGGTGTGACACCAGTGACCCATGCAGTGAATGATTGGCCAAGGTTGGAGGAGATCGGGGCTAGAGGAGTCACCACCGCAGATACCGGACCCCAGGACTGGGGTCCGGACGGAGACTTCTTGTTCTTAATGTCACTAAGCTCCATGTCGCATGTCAATTTTAAGAAATGATGATGTCGCCGTGTCAAGTTTAGTGGTGTAGGGCCATAACTATGGCAGAGAGGTAAATAGATCAGGTAAAGAGATTAAGGATTGACCAATCAGATGGGGGCAACAATGTCCCCCTCAGCCTCAGGGTTGCTAAGCGACCCTAGCAAGTATTCCCCTTGGGTCTACCCTGTCTTTGACAATCACTATCTCAGTGGCGTCAGTCTTGGAGGGAATTCTCAGAAGATTCTAAGACTGGTCTTGGCCAAGACAGCTTTTCTGTGTCTCAAGACCAAGATGAATTTAATGCTAGCAGGGTTATAAGTAGACATTTAAAACAAGGGGAGAGGGAGTAAGGTCTGGAGTTTCCAGACTAATTATTTTAATAGGCAAAAATATCCCCAAAAGCAGGGATGTTAGTATCCAAGATCTTAGTTTATAAATTTGACAATCCGGAAATGTCCTTCCTTGTCTTTTTCTCCTGAGTGGTATCTCTGCGTTTATTGTAGATTGCATGCGTTTTCCCTGCCAGTATTTATCTGAGTCACATTCATGTAGCTTATTTTACAACAACAAAATTATGAGTGTTCATAAAAAAAATCAATCAGGAGAGAGATTACAGAGCCCTTGGCCCAGAAACAATCAGAGGACAGCTTAGTCAGTGCCCATGCCAAATTATGGGATGTGGACCATTTTTGAACTCCTTTGTTCATTGTGGTCCTGACAAGGGGACATACACCACGCCACGTCAACATACTTACATTCATGTAGCTTATACCTCTAAGTCTAGATGAAACATTTGTTTGATACAATATTAATATGAAATTAATTTTTATGTTTTCATTAAAGATCTTATGTTCAAGATATCCATCATTACAAACACCATTATTTTCAGGTACTAAATTCTACAATGACGTCGTTCACGATGAGGGTCTTCCTTGCTCGAGCGCTGTCTCAGCTGCGATGCCTGCATGTACCGGTCAGGTACTCCCACAGCGCCGCCCTTCTCCAAGGCAAGTTATTGGGGACAATTTCAAACACCCCATCTCTGAACCGTCTGCTCTGCTACAGGTCGCTTCATCATGCATCAGCCGCATGGGCCCAGAAAACTGACAAAACGCAAGTTAAAAAGAAAGACCTTGTATCAGCCGCCAAGGACAAACGCGCTCAGATGGTGAAAGTTATTGGAGATGTGGACTCCGAAGAGCAGCTCATGACAAAAGCCCAAGCCGAGTCGCTCGCGACAGAACACTCGCTTAGGTTAGTACGTATAGATGCTGGAGCAGGTCAGACCCAGCCCACTTATCAGTTAATGACTGGGAAGGAGCTTGCAGCGGAGAGGAACAGGTTGCAAGAAATCAAAAGGGCCAACAAAAAGAAGGAGCCCAAGGCACTGCGTGTGACCAGTAGGATCACCAAACACGACCTGGAGACTAAAACCAAGAAGGTCGTGGAGTGGCTGCAGAAGGGACAGGACATCAAGCTTACTATCAAGAACAGCACACCAGATAATGACAAGGTATATTGCAGTGTATATTTTTGATATAACGTGTAATAATGCTTTCAACGAAATTTCTAACATTATGTAAGGACCATAATGAACATTTCTTTCTTTAAAAAAACACATTACATGAATGATATCACACTGTCATTCAGATAATGCAAAAAGGAAAAAATTCTAATATTATCTAATGATTCCACACTATATGCGAGTAGGGTCTGAATAAATAAGTGAATAAAGTTGATCAAATATTACAATCATGTAGTCTATTACTTTTGAATAGAAGCAATCTTGTATGGAAAATATCTGCTGTGTAAGTCAATATAGGCCTTAAGGTTTTCCGTCGTATTGTAAAATGCTCTTTAAATAAAAAAAAATCGGATTTTCATAACACATCTTTATATATGTGATAGATCTTTTCAAACCCTTCCTAAAGTAAAACTATTGAAATTGTCCATGAAAATGATCTACCTGTAGATTTACTATGAATGTCCCAGGACATGTATCCTATACCTATCGAAATTTCGTGTCTTTTTCTAATGTAAATCTTATTGTATTTTCTATTGGTTATAGGCGGCTCTGGACGTGTTCAAGTACATGACTGACAAAACACAAGGCCTGGCAACAGTAAGCCACTCTCAGAAATCAGCGAGTGAACTTATATATATATTAAAACCGACTGACGCCGAGCCACCTAAGGCAGCAAAGACCAAGCCGTTTACTACGGCAGAACTTAAAGAAATGCGGGAAAAGGCCGAAACGTGATGGGTGGTTAGCATTGGGGTATATGGTGCCAATTGCTGAAATGTGCTTAATAAATGTGTTGAAGAATAACATTGTAAATCCGAAAAAGGATTTGTATGATTGTGCTATTTGAATAAACATGTTTCTGCTGAGTTTAAAAAAGATGGTAGTCCTATTTACTGATACTTGCGAAATTAGGGTTCGTGTTGTATCTGTTATCTGAACATTCAAAGATACATTATCTTATGCTAATTTAACTAGAACTTTCAACGCTTCGTTTTATGTTCCTTCAAGCAATCATATATTTACCTCCACATTTGACTATGTCTGTTGTAAGGTGAATATTATCAAAAACCAAAGATCGTGACATTTTACGCCAAATTTCTGGATCTTAAATTCTAGTTCATTATAATAACGTTATACCATATAACTTATCTATATAGGTCTTGAAAATTATGCTGGACTTTTATGGGCTCCTTGGTCCATACTATTTCCTTATATTTTTAATTCGCGCTCTTATTCCCCAAAATTTCTTTCATTCTACATACTATACTTTCAAAAGTTATTCGGAATTATTCGGAAACTCCATACATCTCAAGAGGTCCTTCACCCTCTCCCTCAGACTCGGCAACAATTATTAGGTTTTCTCTGTATCTCCTTTTCTCCTAGCTCTTTGAATAGGTATTTGGGTTTTCCTCTCGAACAGTATATTCAATTCTTAATGTTACTTTTTTTCCACTGTTGGCCAATCAGGTATCATTAGGTTTGTACAGCTGATACCTGGTACCCAACCAGATCCTGACGCCTCGTGCATAAGAATACCGCAACGTCTAATTCACAAGAGTTTAGACGTCTGATGCCCTCAGATATGGTGCAGGTAGACTATACATCACGTTCTTATAAAATTATTTCTAGTGAAAGGGTTTGTGAAAAATGAATAATGTGCCTTATCTGCAATAATCAACACACAAAGCACAATTTTATTTGGATAACTGTCCAAATTATGACAACTCTAATAGTTTATTTACAATCATAATAATCAGTTCAAATGTTTTCCCCTGGTAAAAAAAAAAGCAACGAAAAAGCTATATACAAGTACATAAAATACTTGGAATACACGAGTGCAGATATTTTTGGAAACTGCTGTTCATATACCAACAATAACCAATAACCCGCATAACTTTGTATAAAAAGTAGCTTGGGTTTTATAACACCCTTTCTAAGCTGACGCAGTCACAACTCTCCCCTTCATTAATCATGGCACACTAAGATATCGTTTAACTTGCTGACGGTTGTTGTCATGTACTATATAGACATAATTTGTATGTCGTATTTAGTTTTTAAATGCTCCAAGCTGTGGGGATAGTTCAGTGAAATACAAGCACAGTTTCGACTTGGTGACAGCTTATGATTCCTTGGTTTGAAATCACATTACTTAACGTTCGAACTGCAGAAATTGGCACGTAATACTTTTTGGCGATGTCGAAAGTTAGTTGAAAAGAGACCGCTTCCTATGCGAATCGTTGGGAACAAGCCAGCTAACCATGGGAGGGTTCATAGTACATGTTCATGATAAAAGTGTATACCTTTTTTTCAATACTTCGACGCTCTGCTAGCGAATAGACCTGAACCAAGCGTTGGGTTATTGGTTCATTTGATCCAATCTTAACCGGTTAGAACCAAGGCCCCCTGTGGGAAGTTCACTGCGCAGGTCCATGAAAAGGTGTATTCCCAAAGTCGCTACCTCGGCACCTTCATGGCCCCCAGTGAGGCTATAGTGGACAGCGCCGTCGCCTTGAGCCGTCCCGGCCTCTTGGTTGTGGACTGACCGGTGAGGGGGTCAGTAGCTCCGTACGGTGACCGCGACTGACCCCTCTTGACCGGCACCTCCAGGCCGTCAAGGCTCTCCCCCTGCGCCCTGGAGGCGGCCGCCCGCGCAGCCTTCTTCGCCCGCTTCAGCTTCTGCCGCTTGTACTGCCGCTCGGCGTTCAGCAACTCGCTGTGGGAAGTGGAAGGAGGAAAGTAAGATGATGACGATTGTTGTACATGCAGTTTAATTTGAAGGTCCACACAGCAATATTTCAGCTATATCAGGAACCGCGCACGTTTTTGACTTGTATTAAGTGTATATATTAAGTGCTATGATAGAATTATACATGGCGTGAGAATGACAGGGAGGAAATATGTTATACTGCCATGCTCCAGTGCGAAGGGAGGAGTGACCTAAACTGTAGTAACGACAATCCGATGAATGTTATTTAGTTAAAGCTCAATATCTTCATATTCCTATTATCTCCTTTGACATTGTCCGAAGCGGAGAATCATGAGTAGTATATGAAATATGTGGTTATGACCATTGCATACTATAACTTTTCCAGGCAGGATAAGATCGATGCCACAAAGGAATGCAATTTAGATATGGGGCTGATCATGAATGACGTCATGCAGCAGGGGGGGAGGGGGGGTCATGCTTCCATGACAAAACATGACAATGGGGGTGGGGGCATGACATCGTGTTAAAAAAATTCCATTTCAAAGATTTCAGAGGAAAGTGACCTAAACTGTAGTAACGACAGTTAGGTAAATTTCAACACCGAAATTTCTATTTTCAAGCAGGATCAACAATTTTCTAAGGGCCAGTTAAGCTCTAGGCAAAAAGAATCTAGGGAAATGTTTTCTTTTCAATGGCTTTGGGCCCCTGGTTATGTCCATCCTCGTTTTTACTTCAAATGCAACAGGGGGAGGTCTTCTTGGCACCATGTCTTTTCGAGATAGGGGTCAAGGGTCGCATGATAAAACATGACAAGGGAGTAAGGGGGGTCCAAAGTTGTCAAAATTGCATGACGTTTTTTATGGGCGGCCCCTATGGAACAATATGGTATATGGTGACAATTCAAGGGTTTCTGCGCCTGTCTATTGGCGGAAGCGTTTCCGGGACTGTGAGTAGTATAAGAAAAAAGTGGATTGCATCAGTATTTACTTTCACTTCCCTAGGTAACATAAGGTCGGTTCCATAAAGAAACAGAATTAAGATAATAAACTATGAGGTATGAGTAAATACAAGTGGCTATATAACTATATAGCCAGCCTTACGCGAGGTCGACGGTGCCGTCGCCATCAGCGTCCATGAGGTCGACGATACGGTCCAGCTGGTCCTCGGTGATCGGGAGGCCCACCATCTGAAAGGGGAGGCGTTCAGTTACAAACCGTTGTTTCAGTTAATATAGGGTTTATAGTACACTGGGAAGTTATCATAAGATATCAGGTGTGCACATAATACATGTGTAGCAGGGGTGAAATTGAAATTAAACTAGTTTAAGAGATAAGATAAGAACAAACTTGACAGGGTAGGTTTAAATTCTAATGCGCACATTTTCCGTATGAGTGTGTACTTTGCATTAGTCAAACATCTATGAAGTTCAAATCATACCATGAGTTACATTTGTTCTTATATACATATAATATATAGATATTTCTATCCTACTTCCCTCGGGGACGTACATTGATATCAATGAGTCGAACTTGGAATTTTGTTGGCACGTTCTTAATCTTAGCTACGCTGATACCATGAGTATACACTGGTTATGTGGCTTTCAATCATAATTGTCTTGTGTGCCAGTCTATATGTTTGTGTTTTGATACATTTATACATCCACCTATACGGAAGATCACATGTATGTGAGTATGGCTAAATAAACAAACAAACAAACAAAAAAACGTTTGTCCCGAGTCGCCATAGAATTAACACGCAGACCTGCTATATAGTGTTACACCGTTACTACTCACCAAAATGCCCTGTTTAAACTCGGATCTGGTCAGGCTGAAGCTGTTGTCGTCGTCCAGACGGTGAAAAAGGTCGATTACTCGTAGGTTCTCCCTCTCCATCAACTAGAAGAAGTGAACATATGAAAAACGTTCATATAACTCAAATGAACCATGGGTATGAACATCAATCAGAATTCACTAGTTTATTTGTAACGATAGACTAATGGTTGGCCTCCAGTATATCTGATTTCGCAGTAGCATTTAACTTTAGTGTGATGATGTGTTGGAGTTAGGTCCACTCAGCAATTTTCCAGCTTTATTGAGACCATTTACCTTCAGTTGTTCCTTTTGGTTGTTCCATGGTGAACTGACACCTTAACCTATACATTAAAGACCTGTGCCCTTGGGTCCATGTTGTAGATCCCCATGTCATCGTCCCTATTATTAATTAGCGTACAAAGACCAAAGATTACCAGGCCAGAGCCCTTTAGTCCATGTTGTGGATGCCCATACCCTCATACCTATTATTATAGTTAGCGTACAAAGACCTGAGGTTACCTTAACCATTTCACTGCTAAATATGTCATTCTACAGTACATAATTACTGAGATATTGCCCAAAATATGAAAACTAGTCTAAAAATTGCCTAAAACTCAAATTTTCTCTAGATTCTTCTGGTAGATTTCATTCTTACATAATTCTGATGAAAACATTCCAAATGTCGGCACTGTGCCAAGTGGCTAATCTAGACTTTGTTTGCAATATCTATGCTATGTTCTATTTGTGGGTTTCCATGGCAACCAACATTTGGTAAAATATCAATTCTATATATTTCAAAGAGAACATAAGTTATATTAATTCCACAAAAAAACAGTTTGCAATTATCATGAATGAAACCAAAGTTATGACTTTTTCAAAATAAAATAATTTTCCACAAATTAACAATTTTACATAATTTTGGAAAGTTATGGCAAATTCTAATTTACACATATCGCTACTAGTGTGTTCAATTGGAATTCTATCATTTTCTAATGAACCGATGCTAGAATATTCGAACACTGATATCTCTGGTTCTAATTGGAATTTTTTGAAAATTCTTGCACCTACATATAGCTTAATATCCCCTCTTCAAATGCCATTCCTATGGAAATTTACTATAGAGCCATCGCTTCCCGCGGTGAAAGGGTTAAAGACCAGTGCCCATGTGTCCATATTGTAGATGCCCATACCCTCGTCCCTGTCATTATAATTAGTGGACAAAGATCTGAAGATTACCTTAAAGACCAGTGCCTGCCGGTCCATGTTGTAGATCCCCATACCCTCATCCCTTTTATTACAGTTAGCGTACAAAGACCTGAGTTTACCTTAAAGACCACTGCCCGCGGGTCCATATTGTAGATGCCAATGTCCTCATCCCTCTTATTATGATAACTATACAAAGACCTATGGTTACCTTACAGAACAGTGCCCATGGGTCGATATTGTAGATCCTCATACCCTCATCCCTATTGTTATAATTAGTATACAAAGACCTTAGTGCCTGCCAGTCCATATTGTAGATGCCCATATACCATCCCTATTATTATTATTACTATACAAAGACCAAAGATTATCTTAAAGACCAGTGCCCATAGGTCCATATTGTAGATGCCCATATACCATCCCTATTATTACAAGTCATAATGTCTGTCCTAGCGGAGCTTCCATGAGAGGCGAAATAGTCCTAGGAATTTGTCATTAAGTATGAATAGAACCATGTGAAAATGTCTATCAAATGTTGTTATGTCTTTATATAAAAATACTAGAGATATACTTATAAGTGACTGGTGCAAAATGCCGATGTCACCAGCCTCCAGCCTCGCGGGAAAAAGTTCAAGTTCAATGCATGTGTCACTGATGCCGGGCGCCTCAAAGTCCCAAAGACTATCTCCTACCTTTAGTACGCATGCAATTAAGCTGTTGCCGGGTGCTGGGTGCCGGTATTTTTCAATTTGCACCAGCGGATTTTGAAAGCACCATGACTTGTCAAAAAATGAAATTTCTCATCATTTTCAAACTTCAAAATGTGACTTTTACATGATATTTTTTGGAAAAAATGGAATGGACTATTCTTCCCAAGATCTGGACCTGTCACCAGGATGTATCCATTAATTTCTTTGTAACAGTTCATATGTCTGAGAAAAAAGGGAGGACAGGACAAGTAAAATCTGAAAATAACATCTGAAAAATATCATTATTAGAGTACAGAGGCGAAATATCATTTCGCCTCTAAATAATTAGCATACAAAGACCTAGGATTACCTTAAAGACCAGTGCCCGTGGGTCCATGTTGTAGATGCCCATGTCATCGTCCCCGTTGACGGGACTCCCGCTGTGACGTATGGCGATGCCGTGACGTACACGCAGAATGCGCTTCTCCTGTAACTCCTTCATCAACTCCAGGAAGTCGGACGTCACCACAATGTCCTGTATAATTATTATATTATAAGATCGTTCGTACTTTTATGTGACTGGATTGGAGGTGGAATATTACTTTAGTGACAAGAAAACCCATGTATGCAATTTACGATTGTCAAAATTCATAGGAAATTTTGCTCATGTATATGTATATATTATTATTATGATTACTTCAAAATTTAATTGAACATAAGTCGATTATGAGGTTCCCTGTCAACCATGTTAAGTTTGCCATTCCGAACACGTCATCTTGAAAAAGCCTACGGTCAATAGAGTCTTTAACTATAGGCCTACATGAAACGATGAACTTTGTATATCAACTCAGTGACAGTAGTGACTCCGAAGTGCTGTTATAGGACTGTTTAAGGTAGTCCACACAAGCTTACTATGACCACAGGGAGAAGGTATTAGACATTCTACCTGTGGTCAAAAACAGGCTTATCAAAGGCCTAGTGCCATCAGCCATTGTATGTGGTGCCCTGCCTATGGAACACTGCATATAAAAGAACACATGCCTCAGTAAAAGTGTAGGGGTATGGTCTATACCTCCTCATAGATTCAATCATCCAGGAGCAAGGGTGAAATAACCCAGTGGTCCAGAACCACTAAGTCTGGTGACTCAAACCAACAAAAAACAACAACATCAGCTTACCGTGAGGTCGACCTCCCTGATGGGCGAGTCCTCCAACTTCTCCAGCTTCTTCAGGACGAGCATGGCCCCGTGTGGCGTGATGGGGTTCATACCCAGCTGAAGGCACAAGAAAATAAACTACATGTATACTATTAGGCGTTGTGCACATGACGTCACAAATACCCAAACGGACTGGACGCCATAATGGTGATCAATGTAAATCAACAAGCAAGAGGCTTCTATGTCAAAATTTTATATAGAATTCATCTTAGATAAACTCAGGAAGACAGAATATAAAGATATTTTATTGAAAATGTATCAATATCAGATTAAAAGTAAAGCCACGTGGGTATGATAACCACGTGGTGATCACCAAAATGTGATCACGTGACCATGTCTGCACAAGGTCTATACAATGAACTCCTGGCATGCACATAACGCATTGGCTGTTCATGCACTGGAGGTGAATATTGATATAATTACATTTAAATTTCATGGTAAAGAAGTGGCTTTTATGCTGTAACATAAGCATGCTCAAAATATAACATTTCTATAATTGTGTTATGACTTAACCCAACTTCATTGATGCATATTGACACTTTGGCCACATCATGTTCAAAATCTAACATAAGTGTTATAGTTATGAATGCAGTAAAGGCAAAGTTCAAATTGCTCAAACCATTCTTGGCAATTGGAGGCATGCCAAGAGCATGCATGCGAGTAGATGATGGACGTAATATTTGTAAAAGCTCAGAAAGTAAGTTTAAGTTAATCCTTATCAGTTATGCTCTCACCCTAATTGTGGTGAGAGTGCTGTTGGCCTCCAGCCCCTTGAGCAGGGACCCCACGTCGTCCATGTAGACCCTGTTGTTACGGATGTCCAGCTCCCTCAGGGTAGAGTTCTGACCCAAGGCCGCCCCCAAAGCCCGACACCCGTCTCGGCCGAAGCCGTTATACGCCACGTTCAGCACCCGTAAACCAGTGTTTTTCTGAGGAGGTTAAAGGGAGAAAACATGATTACAGCGAAAATCAGTTTGTTGTAAGAGTATTTTCCATATCATATGCTCTCATCAAACATATTTGATACACTTCTCACTGCGATCTCTGATCGCTAGCTATGGCGACTCTTTTCGAACCGTCAGTGCAAAGCGTAGCCCTACTTCTCGTTTTCATTTTTTTCCTCGAACATTATATATGATCCGAGATATTTATCTTCCTCAATATAATTATTTCTATAGGTATGAATACTATAACATTATCTAACAAGCATTATTCGTCAGAAATCATATAGCAGAATTTAAGTTTAATCCTGGCCACAATATGAACAGCAAGCAATATATTTGCACATCCTCAACTCTTCCCTTTTCTTTTCTTAAGTGACTGCATAAGAAAGGTGCCTGCATGTGTAAAACAACAATTGTAATTTGTATAAAAGGTTCCCTAAACTTACTGACAGTCCATAGGCCACGGCCACGGCGCTGGGTCCCCGGATGTGGTTCCAGCTGAGGTCCAGAACCTCCAGGGTGTCGTTATTGGCTAGAATTTGAAATGAGAAAAGTTTTTTCTACCAATGCTATCAATGTGTTTTATTGGGTTTTCACACGTTCTCGCTCATGTAGACGCAGTGTATAGTATAGGTAATGATGAAGATGAGGTATGGAGTATGATGTGATTATTGAATATGTACATGAAGTTTTATCAGAATCATAATTCACCTTACCAAGTCTAAATGACAAGCAGCGCCACAATAATTTCACAGATTATAACAGTTTAACGCACATAGCTCGTAGATCTGTTCACTCTCATCCCATTTAAATGTTTACTAAACTCACCTAATGCCGTGCCGATCGCTATAGCACCATCAAATTCCAATTCATTGTGACTTAGATTCAACTCCCGGAGATAGATGTTGTGCTGCAATATAATGATACAGCTTATTATATCAACTATTGATATCAACTATTTATCATAATATTCCAATTACTGTATGAAGTACTTTATTCCATATAAAGTTTGAGGACACTTATAAGAATAAGATATAACGTTTATTCCATCCTCTATGTAGCCTTCTTCGCAGTCTACTTTTTCTATACTACTACCAGGGAAAGCTAGCATTTCAGTCCACCGTGCACGGAACATTTACACGGGGCCGTCCATCAATGACGTCATGCATATTGGGGTGTTTGTGTGCGTGTGTGTCCAGTCCCCCTTATATTCCTTTTTATCAAGCACCGAGATTACAGACAATACAATTAACGTAACATACATACCTCAATCATATCTGCGATATATAAACCGTCATCACTTCTTAATTTATTGCCTGAAACCAAAATTACCGTTGGAATCATTATTTCATTCACCAAGATCAATTCATGTGTATGTATCAAGTTACGTGACCTGATAAGAATATGACTTTTTATAAGGCGTCAGTATTTGACATATAATGTCTATCAACATGATATTTTTTTTGTAGCCAAAACATTAGGTCTGTCGTTTTTACTTTGGATACCATTTGAAATGAAGATCATATGGACGGGACAAGCATATATACTTTGAATGATTTTAATGATAATGGATATGTATACCGTAATCAATGATATTATAAAGATTAACATATTCAAATTATCTTGTATTCCTTGATAAAATAACTTTTCTCACGTGATTATAGCATTGTGCTTTCGATACTTAGTATACCAACTTGATCAACCTACCTGCCAAACTAAGTTTCCTAAAGTCTTCCTTCTCGCGTATTGCTAAACATATTGCACTTGCACCCAAGAAACCTAAGTCATTCTCGTCAACAAGCTGCGAACCAAAAAGTAGAAGTGACTTCATATAGCATCCCTTCAGTATCATAACAAAGGCTCATACATTCTGTGACAAAACATTGTATGACGATATATCTATAGAATAGTGAGTCTTATCAACAATACCGTTCCCACTAGAAGGGACAGTGATCAATTCTAATATACTTTTTACAATTATTATTCTTTTCATTGATTCAATGTCATTATATACTTACCATTTCTTCAATCGTCGTGTTGGCTGTCAACATTTGCGCTATTGCTTTTCCTCCCTCTGGACCAATTTGGTTGTCAGATAAGTCCAAGTATTTGACATTTTCATTTTCCTGGGGGATAAAGAAGAATAAGCTATTTTCAATCGACTATCAACGGCATGTAGAGCCATTAGAGAAGTCTTCAAAAGTAGGTGTAACAAGGAAGGTCGTCAAAGTGGCTGGAAGCAGGATATGCAGTTAATCCATGTTTGAACAGTAACAAGTTGCATCAGCCAGCCCACCCAAGGATGTGACGTTGCGAAACGTTCTAGTAACTTCTTAGAACACCAGCGTTACCAGGCTCAATGGCTGGGCATCTGGGTAGCCAAAATAATGTTATAAAGAGCCTGTGGATGGGGAACGCCCAACCTGTACTCCCCCCCCCCCTCCACATTGCCATTGAGAAAAGAGTAAATTTCAGAAGCAACTCTTTTAATCGTATCCTTTTAATAAGAAAAATATGCATATTACACAGAATTCTGTCTTCTACAAGGTTAACTTATATTGAATTATAATGCCAGCGGTTCAATAGCTTTAAGTGAATTAAGAAATTGCAAAGCATTACATGTTGCACTCACCACTAATGTGACGGAGAGGGCCTTAGCCCCGTTGGAGCCCATGCCGTGACTCCTCATCCTGATCTCCCTACTCAGCAGGCGCTTCTCTATGAAGGACACGGGGATGACCCCCATCTGACGACACATCGTGTGGTACATGTCCAGCTGACGCTTACGGCGCGCCTCGGCAGGGCTCAGCTCCGGGGATGGGGAGGGAACTGTAGGGATAAATAGAGAAGGGTTAAGTGTACAGTGAGACAGGGATGGTTATACAGAATATAGGGAACCAAGGGAACATGGGGATGACCCCCATCTGACGACACATCGTGTGGTACATGTCTAACTGACGCTTACGGCGCGCCTCAGCAGGGCTCAGCTCCGGGGATGGGGAGGGAACTGTAGGGATAAATAGAGAAGGGTTAAGTGTACAGTGAGACAGGGATGGTTATACAGAATATAGGGAACCAAGGGAACATGGGGATGACCCCAATTTGATGGTACACAAGTGGCTTCACCGGGCTGAAAAATGCTGGCAATGATGAACTCTTTGAGGATTTGAATCCACAACCTTTGGGTCTGGAGGTGAGGGTCCTAACCACTGCACCATGAAGCCACATGGAGGATGAGGCTGGAACTAAGAAATGGGTTCATGACCCAATTGGCTGGTTCCCACTAGTCCTTTTAAAAGCAGTTTAACAAAACAGCAACCAGATGGACAGGTTGGTTATGGCCTATTTCGCTTGTTCTTGGTAAGATCTGAAGAAAGTTCAGTATGTAGGCAGCAACATGCGAAAGAACATCGTTTTAGAAGCAGTAGGGTAATCATGTGGTACATGTCCAGCTGACGCTTACGGCGGGCCTCGGCAGGGCTCAGCTCCGGGGTCAGGGAGGGAACTGTAGGGATAGAAAGAGAATGCTTAAGTGTACTATAAGACATGGATGGTTATACAGATTATAGGGAACCAGGGGAACATGGAGATGACCCCCATCTGACGACACATCGTGTGGTACATGTCTAACTGACGCTTACGGTGGGCCTCGGCAGGGCTCAGCTCAGGGGAGGGGGACGGAACTGTAGGGGTGAATAGAGAAAGGTTAAGTGTACTATGAGACATGGATGGTCATACAGAACATAGGGAACCAAGAGGACACGGGGATGACCCCCGTCTGATGACACATCGTGTGGTACATGTCCAGCTGATGCTTCCGGCGGGCCTCGGCAGGGCTCAGCTCCGGGGAGGGGGAGGGCACTGTAGGGACAAATAGAGAGATGTTAAGTGTACAGTGAGACACAGATTGTTATACAGAACATAGAGAACCAGGGAAACACGGGGATGACCCCCATCTCCGGCCAACTAAACAGTCTATCAGCTTGTATTCCAATTCCAGGACTCAGCTTCTAGAACTCAACCTTTCCAGGATGTTTTACTCACAACAACGTTCAGCTTACTCTGACTGAATGATAGCTATGACACCCCTTATGTATGATGATACAATACACGTCATGACCTAGACTCCTCCTTACTCCTAGACTTTTGACAAGGAGTAACAGCTAAGGTGTGCGCTGATGTAAACACTACGCTAAGCTTACAGAGTATGGTCTGACCATCTGTGTCAGTACAAGTGTACAATGAGATATGGATGGTGATACAGAATATAGGGAAACAAGGGGACACGGGGATGACCCCCATCTGACGACACATCGTGTGGTACATGTCTAACTGACGCTAATGGTGGGCTTCGGCAGGGCTGAGCTCTGGGGATGGGAAGGGAACTGTAGGGATAGAAAGAGAGGAGCTAGGTGTACAATGAGACATGGATGATAATGCAGAACATAGGGAACCAAGGGGACAATGGGATGACCCCCATCTGACGACACATGGTGTGATATATCTCCAGCTGACGCTTACAGCGAGCCTCTGCAGGGCTCAGCTCCGGGGAGGGGGAGGGAACTGTAGGGCATAAATAGAGAGGGGTTAAGTGAACTATGAGATATGGATGGTTATTTTTTGGGGCCAAATTCATGATTTTCTTATTGAAAATTCTGGAAAGAAGGGGGATTGATATCCTATAACTTAGACCTATAAGCTATCAATTAGTCATGGGTGGTTATAAGGAACATAATAAACCAGAGGGACACAGGTATGACTGGTATTAGAGAGATTGGGATAACTGTTGCAATCTCTCTTAGGACACATCGCATGATAATATCCAACTGACGCTAACAGTGTGCCTTTGAGGATCAGAGCTTCAGGAATGGGTAGGGAACTGTAGTGGGGCAAAGGGCACAATAAGCCCATCCCAGTTTATACCAACATTAAAGTATACTATGAAATCTTTTCAAAATTGCTTCCATGCTTATTTCATTACGACATTTGCATAATACAAAATTAACAAAAGCAATTTGGTTGACAAATTGCTTCTAAAATTGGTAAATTGCAGCTTGTTTAAGCATCTCAGCCCATAAATCTATGATGTCCGACCCTATTTTGCCCTGAAATACAGCATTTTCATTGGCTAGCAAACCTGCAAATTTGTCAATTGATGAAATTCAAGAAATCACAATGTTTAGCTATACTTGGCATTACTGGATAATATAACTTTTGCTTATTTCAGTAACCTCAACTCTAGAAGACAAGGATGGCTTTTATGGTTATTTTGTCCAACCCTGGGATATTCCCAATGTTGGATGGGCTTATTTAAATAGGTATGTTATAGGGTCACCATCTGTATATGACTTATTGTGTTTTGGTGATAAGAGATATGAGGAACCAGAGGAATATGGATATGACTTCAATAAGAGAGATTGGATTAACTATTGCAATCTCTGATCCCCTCTGATGACACATTCCATGGAACACGCCCAACAGGCGATATCACTAAGCATGGCTTTACAGGGCACAATCAGAGGAGGATAGGGTGTCTGTAATAATATGCATACCTTAAGAGAGAGCAATAAGATATGACTTGGACTCCATTGCATACAATCTCTCAATAAGGTGCTAATTCCATAGGCCTACATGTATATACTCGTTATCTGATGGAGTTCCCCCTTCACTCTTTAGTACTAGAAACACTATTGTGTAATAAAACTTATCGTTTTACTATATTTTTAACATTTCACATATCCCATACATATGTTAGGTTTCTATTTTATGATGACAACATTGATAACAAAGTAGCTGAATGAGCTCCCAATAAAACATAAAGTTTTACACAATTACTGACTTTTAGACATAACTGCACTTATGCATCTAACCCACAAGACATCTACACATATCAACTCCTTTTGTGCCAGATTTTTACATTATCCTTTGCCACTAAAAAATCATAAATCATGTCGATTCAATCAGCACTTACCATCTGCCATAATGTCATATCCGGTGAAGGTAAACTCCCTATTAATCCCAACTTCAGCCTTCTGAAAGGTGGGCAGGTCGGTGGGTACATCATCTTCTTCCTCCTCTCCTTCCCCCTCTTCCTCCCCCTCTCCCTCTCCCTCCCCATCGTCCCCTCCACTCTCCTTCCCCGGATCCTCGCGGAGTGGCGCTTTAGTCGCGGCACGTGACAGGAAGAGAGACGCCGTTCTCTGCGCGCCCCCTGGTGTACGCACGTACATGGCCGTGCGCGACACGTTGTGCGCATGTACGTCATCGATGACGTCATCCTCGCGCCGGCCGGTGACGTTGGTGACGTTGGACGACGTGCGGGACAGAGGGGGCAGGTTTCTGGGCGTCCCCCTGGCGGTAGGGGGCTGGCGGGGGCTCACCTTTTCCGCCGCCAGACGCTGCTCCCGCGCCAGGGAGGAGTGGAGCCGGACCAGGTCCAGAGAGAGTGCGCCCTGTAAAAGAAATTAAAACAGGGTTAATTTTGAGTCTTATTGTACTGATCTTATCCCTTGACTGTTAGTCCTCTAGACGTTTTGCAGATGACGTCACATTTACCAGAATGGGGGGTCCACCATATTGGTGATCAATCTGAAATCATTAGTTTACACATCTCTCAAATATCTAGGACATATTTTTATGCAGAATAGGCCTATATATAAAATAGTATTATCGTATCATAACAAACTACTTCTAAAAGTTAGAATTGATATAATATTCTACAACTATTTAATAGCCACATGGCAATGGAAAGCAGATGGTGATCACCAAAAAAGTGACCACGTGACCACATCTGCGCAAGGTCTATATTCTCCATGAGGATGTTGCACATGAAACGATCACGTCTTTTTTTTTGTGTGTGTGTGTTTTTTCTTCCTGTCATTAAGCTTGATGTCGCATGTCGAATTCAAGAAATGGCCATGTCGCTTTGTCGATTTTAGGGGTCTACACTCATATTAGGCTGTGTCTAGGAAGCTGGACTAGCTAGTACATTCAAAGCTCTGTGCCATTTGACCTCGTCTTGCATTATCAGGGTAAATGATTTAAAAGCTGCGTGATGACAATACTACGAGGGCATAGCATTCACGAATATATCCGTTGTGCTGAAATTGTTATATCGGATAGTTTTAAATAACATTATTGTCCAATATGACAACCAGTTTAGGCCTATTCAAATAGTTTGTTTCGATTATATTTCTACCAATACTGCACAGTTATAAAGGGTATATAATATATTTGTCAAGGAATACGTTTAATTTGATACACAGACAATCGTGAATACTTCATTAGCGGCTTTATTTTTTAATCAAAGCAAAACAGCTTTCAATTCGCACATGTTATTTTACCGTTGCTAACTTTGTTGCTCACAAGGCGTGAAGGCCAGGAAACGTGTGGTAATTTCTAACCTGTGTCAAACCGCGCCAACCGCGCCAGTTTGTAGGACAATAACTTGCGATAGCTCAGGATCTCAAAATGATAAACGCTTCAAAGCATAGATCTACAGTTCCAATGTTCTCACACGTAATTCGTGGATTCGCGGCAACGCATAGCGTTTACATTCGACAGTCATTCACCTAGTAATCTTAATTTTGATGGAAATTGTATCATCAACCAAATAATTTATATCATCAATTGCAATTAGCAAGCTATTTAGTTTGGATCCCTACCAAATATAAGGGGGTTGGCGATCGCTCTGCATGACACGTACCATACTTTGTATATCAATTTGCTATGCAACAGGTCAGCTTTTGACGCAACCCCAAATAATATTAAGTAACAGTGTCATTCATACCAAAGAACACTCCCACGCACACCTCCATATACATATATACGCACCTTATTTTCGTTCAGGCCCTATGGCTATACAGACAATGCTTCCCTATTCCGTGTTTTCGTAATTAATCAGAAAAGGGTCGAGTTACTTTACATTTGCCAGAAAGACTTCTCAAGGACTTGAAATAACAAAAGACTCGACCAATATCCCACAAGACGGTAAACATAGACATATTCAGGGTAAATAAATCCTCAGCAACTACAATCGTCACAGCCCAATACTAACAACATTGACTGAACTCGGAAGGAAACCCGCCAACCCGACCCCCTCTCGACTTGTAGCTTTCATTTTAGATATATGTGAATGTATTTAGTAAGTGCACCCTCCTAACGGAAATGGACATGTACATGGCTGCTATATGGGCCCAAGTAGACAAAACATGTAGCATATAGGCTTCTACATGTGAAAACATTATGTCTGGTTTTAAGGTATAGGCCTACTGACCATAGATTAGACCTACACTGTTCTAAAATACAGTTTTATGTTATGGTGAGAATGAAATCATTCATAAGAAAACACAATTGTTGCTTCAGTTTTACTTGATGTCCGTCTATTGGCGGCCATTCAATGTTTGAAGAAATGTCCAAGACAACCTGCACTGATAGTCAATCACCTATAGCTAGGTTACCCCATAGCGAATTTTCTGTTGTTTTGAGTTGCCTAAAGTCTCCAGTGATGTAGGCCTGAATTGTGATTAGGGTTATATAATAGCCATAGAGAAACCTTTCTCAATATATTAGTTCACATTGAAATCTCCTTCTCTTTCTACAGCCGATATAATTTGAGCAATTATTATCTATTGTTTCTCTTTACATCTTTTTGTTCACTCAACATATCAGTTACGTCTGAGTTCCTAAACCTCCACTATGTTTACTTTTTAGTAATGTTTTTCACGACCTCCTGTTTTCATTGCACGGACCCTGTTTCAATATTCTTAGGGTATTGACGTTTACATTATGATATATGGGATACTTATTAAAGGCCTTTCACTACTTCCTAACACATGAAACTAAGTGCGGAGTAGGCCTATACATAACTAATGCAGAATGTGCTTAACAGTGATGGGACCTGGATTTTGATATTTATACAGAAACAGAATATAATCCGGACCACATAGAGAGGCATTAAGCCGGTTTGGCTTCGGTGTGTCCGAGAACAGAGATTAGTACAAGCTCCCAATGAACCACTTGTTGCGACGCTGATCATCTACAAGTGGGGAAAAGGTCCGACAAAGCTGTGACGTAACTGTTAAACCAATATTGAGTGGAGTTAATGTTCATAATAATGTACGATAAGTGCCCTATATTTCAAGCTGAAGGGGTAATTTAAGACCTAGGGATATTCTTTCTTTACTATTGAATATTGCATCCTTGTTATGTGTCACATAAGAAAAAATGATTGCAATATCCACAGGCTATAATCTATCACTCTATTAGAATTTGTTGCCATAAGGAAATACACACATCATGAACCGCCTCAGACAAACGAATACTACATATAAAGAACATATATTTCAAAACTTTATCAAACTATCTAATTATGATGCATTGTAAAAGATGAAAGGAAGGGTTAAATGGGCGTCCCAAGCCTTGTGGGAATTTGAAAGACATTATGGTGGAGAAAATTGGGGCACTTGATTTGACGAATATTACCTATATAACCTAGAAAAAATAATAACGATGATCCAACCTACCTTATTCCTGGTTTTCATGGTTGTTCTCTCCTACTATCCCAAACTGTCATCGTAATATCCCTACAGTACTACACAGCTCCTGTGACATCTAGAACTACATGTTTCCTCCACTTCGATCAGGTTCCATACCACCAAGCCATTACCCTGTCATTTATGCCGTCTTCGACCAGTTGTTTGGGAGTCCAGAACGTTAAGGCTTGCACAAATAGAAATCCAACAGAAGTCAACACTTTAAGGCCAATGACTGACCACGCGGTAGCTCCTGGAATGGGTGCTTGGCTGGTCAAGCCTTCTCCATGTAATGCAATGTATACATCAGTCACAGTGGTCCCACTGCTCCAGGGATGTCCACTCTATTCCTCCTGTGATCATAAAAAAAACGTGGTTATATCAAAAGTGTTTTTAAGTTCCTCTCGGACTACTAAAGGCTCATCAGAGGTTCAGTGCGTTAACTGTGTATATGTAAACTATACACGACCTGGGAAAGCAGCGTTAACGTCTTTTGGTTGTCAATACAGTGTTACGCAATGTTGTAATGATTCCGATAAAGAGAAATCAGGTCTAGTGGTTCCCACAAACTAGGGCTTCAGTTTTGGGAAGCCCATGTTCCATGAGTAATTCCATTGCAAGATGGCCATATTGCAAGCCATTATGTATAAATTACTAATTTGCTTGTCCACCCGAAGAACCGTGTGTTCTGTTCACATTGTCCAAATAATCTGTTACAAAAATGTTCCCGCCACCTTGCTGTATCTGCTCAATTTAAGAAATTGGCCAATCCCGCTGTCAGTTTGAACGTGTATGCCACCCATACTGACCGTATGACGCACCTGGTGGCACACCTGCTGTGGTCAGTGTGGTCAGTTAGGGACGATGCCCACGGCACCCTACTGACAGCGACGTCGGTAACAACTAACTGTCAAAGCCCCGTTCACACTGTGCGACATAGAGCGCCAACGGCGGTGAGCTTATGGCGGAATAATCGCCGCTGAATCATTCACTGAATGGCAATTTGATTTTCAGGTTGAGTGTATTTTTTAACAAACTCGATTAAGTTAAACATCAACGTTGATTGTAAATAAAATTGTGGTTAAAACGATTTATAAAGTCTTGCTTAAAGTTAACTATGTGATATCTTTGATATATCATCTATTTCGATCTATGTGGACCTACTGAAATACACATTGTTTACAAAGAAATAGAAATTATGGCAATGATTGAAACTCTCGTGTTTTTTGTGTTTCCATAGCTAGTTAATACATACACTTTACCATATCTTAAGTTTTATACTTTTTGGAATTTCTTGTTTAGCTCTTTGAATTTGTGTCCCTTTTGTACACTTGCCTTTCGCTGTCTTTGAGGTAGCATTTAAGCTGATAGGAAAAACAGAAATCGTACAATAGTACAGCGCACTTCCTCACACCCTCCCCCCTCCCCCCTTTCATCCCCAAACATTTTGCTCCCCCCCCCCCCCCTGAGCTGTTGTTTAGTCACACCTTCTGTTAAACTGTATAGCCTTAAATCTAAATCCACAGGCCCCTGTGTCCAAACCCACGTCCACTTCTGGTCAATCTGAAGGCGCAATTGGAATCAAATCAAGGACAAAGACCCTCAGACCAACAGCAATTGGCTCCATTTAACTGTACAAGTTGGATTTGAATCAAACGTTTCAGCCAAGGCAATTGAATTGTGATTTATTTGAACTCATGGGAGGGGTTGGCGAGAGAAATGTTGCAAGGTTCTGACATAATGCCAAGCCATAGAAAGAGAAGGTATTTGTACCCGGGTAGAGCTTATGTTTGTTTAAGGATTTAGGTTTTCTAGATCCAATCTGTGGTATTCTTACGGCCGCTAACCTGCCAGTAAGTGGGATTCGGAATGGGATCTCCTCCTAGCGAGGGTTCAGCTGGTTATAGGTGAGAAAGTAAGCATATAATAGTCTCTAATGCTTCACTATCTAGATAATGCACCACTGACTGTCATTGACGGAGGAAGTGGAAATCATAATTTGACACTCACACGCCAAATACGTTTTCTAATGTCTTTTTGGGAAACAACTGAATTGTCTGCTTAAACTAAATTGCATATAGATAGATAGATATATATATAATATATGCGATTCATTAATGAAGGGCCGTGGGGGACAGAGGTAATTTTTAGTTTTAGTATATATGCATTTGGTGTGGATGAAATAAAACAGGAAGCGCTAAGGGACTTAAACATAGAATGTGAACAAAGGGTCAGGAAATGGTTACCGATTGTGATATGTGTCGATGCGATAGCCTGCCTTAAAACGATATCATGTCTCAACGTTAACAATACAACTTTATTGTAATGTATTTTATAGTCACCATCCTTACATTAGAATACATCGAAGATGAATAAAGAGACAACAGTCTTTCTAAGTCATCATGTTTTATTCCTGTCAGATATAATGCAATATAAATTCAATTGTGAAATATGAGTATTTCAAATTTCTACATACGATACAAAGCTCTAGTAATAATGCAGTATTTACAAAATTTTAGCAGTTTGTCATCTTGGCGTAGCATTGATAGGGTGCAATAAGGCACGATTATGCTCTAAAATTGGTCTTATGATCTATGGATGCGCTATGTAGTAATAAGTGCAGAGTCAGCTGCATACGAATTACCGTTCAAATGTGCTATTGGAAGCAATTGGTAGAAGAAACCTAATACTGTCTCCCAAGAGTGTATAACTCTATAATATGTTCCATTTTTTGATCTACATACATTCTATCCCCCAGTGTCATCTTAGAAATTTACATATGATTATGACTGCATGGTTGAAACAAACAGCCATAATTGGCAATTGCACCTCACAATTGAGTCGGAACTGGCCCAAAGAGAATATGTTAGTGATGTTTCAAGGCAGGAAAGTAACATGGAACTAGCTATCTTTACCAACAGCGATATATCAGCACAAAGCTCGATCCATACCTTTAAGAATGGTCGTTATTTCCTGTGGACATGCAAAATATAGTAATAAATCTTACAGCAAATGCTGCCTAATACTCAGGCTGATATCACAAATCTTATTTACAAGGCTATACTACATTTTCAGTTTTAGGCCAAGCTGAGAAATACTGCAGCTCTGCCTAACAAATAATTATTCAAAACATCAAACTGCTATATAATTGTCAACTTATTTATAAACTTGTTATCAAAACAATAACATCCTAGTTATTTGTATAATAGAGCACCATTATGACTCAATGCTTTCTTATATATAGCAAAATGTGTTGTGCTTCAAGTGACATCCATTCCAGGCAACATTTTAAAATTTTTGCAGCAAATCACACATCTATTCATTCACCCAAAACAACTTTACCAAAACAACACATCCACAGCGCAAAATTGTACCTTAAATCAATCAAAACATTGATATATTGTCTGAAAAGGGATATCAATACTTGTACTTTCCTTCTTTCGGTCAGATACGCCTTTAACGTTATAGCAAAT
Organism: Lepidonotus clava; assembly: GCA_936440205.1. NCBI lineage: Eukaryota > Metazoa > Annelida > Polychaeta > Phyllodocida > Polynoidae > Lepidonotus > Lepidonotus clava. Next base: position 9,203,803 of record OW387142.1, on the reverse strand, counting down.
GAATAGGCTATGCAGCCATCTTTTCAAAATATTGATAAGTTACACAACAAATATGTGTTTGATTGCAACTTTCAGATTGTGAGCATTTTCCCAGATATCTAAATCTGTTTAGGCAAGGAAATTATTTATCTAATTTTATGTTGAGGAATAGAAATGTTAACGTATTTTATGAGTCTCTGAAAGGAGAAGGTGATATCACATCTATTACATACTGGCATAGTTGTATTTGAACACTAATCTCGTGAAGGCACTTCAATGAGAACAAGAAGGGACACGACCAGCAATGTATATGCATGGTATAAACTATGTCGAGGAATGCAATATGATTTAGAAATGCTTCTTTTATCTTATTTTACCACAATTCAACAAGTAAATAATCTTTGATACTTGCTTATATTATGATAAATGATGACAGTGACTATGAACCTTTGGCCTGCAGTTCTTGATTCATGAAATTCAAAAGCAACGGTATGCTAAAGAAAAAGGAAAAAAACGAACGCTCATTTGAAACACACAACCCGTACGTTTTACCCATACTAGATTTCATATAATTATAAATGCATTGGTCTACCTAAATAGGCACGATGTATAGTCTATTTCCTTGTTCTCACATAGCAATATCCAATTACAAAATCCCATTCCTCTCTCCCTTAATTTAGTCTCATATCTTCACCAATATGGTGTGTCACGAACGAAGAATACAGTGGTGAATACAAAACAGCTGGTGTGTCGGTAAAATTACAAAAGGGGAGAATCATATCATCGGATGTAGGCGCAGGGGACGCCGCCATATTGGCATCAGTCCAGTTCGACAAAAGCCCGAGAGAGGGCGGGGTAGTGCCGTTTGTGACGTCAGACGGCGTCCATGACGTTGGCGTCGTTGACAGCGTCTCGTTGGGCGGAATACAGAGTGAAGACCACTTGGCGTGAGGCGTCACGTGCACGAACATGCGCAGTAGGACTCCCGCAACCAAGATGGCGACAAAGATAAGTAGGATGGCGAGACGCAGGAGAATGAGCCTCGCCAGTTGGCGACCCGAGCGTCCCTCCGCCCCAATCTGCTCATAGGTGTCGCTGCTGTAGGTGGCCGACCGCTGGATATGGCCGTCGGCGCCCCCGAGAAGACCTGGTGGATGGGAGGAAACAAAATTCAAAAGTAAACTAATCCAAATTAATCAAATGTACAGGACGAGATAGCATTATGTGTTGCACAGAAAAGTACTGGGACCGTCATGGGAATGAAGTCAGAGCTTTTGTTAGACAAGTATTGATTACTAATCATTTCTGTTATGTGAATCATGTCTGTTATGTCATGGTTTAAACCTTCATCATCCTTTGTTGTGTGAGAAAGAAGAACTACCATGCTGGAAAAGAAAAAGAATAGATAGGAAGGATCTCGGACACCTCCGTGTGATATTAAACTATATTGTACTGATGTGGATGGTCCATATTTTAGCTTAGCTGTTCTTGTGTAGAACTAAACTTCGGGGCTGAGAGGGTTACTCTTCTTACTTAGGTGAAGAGTGTATAAGAGCAGCATCAGGCAGCATATGTAAACATATGTAAGGCACAGCACTCAGCAGAGCGCTACTCACTCTCAATGTTTAAACATCCTGTAAAGATCGGTACTGGAAGCTAGGCTCTGTCATGAATAAAAGCAGATAGACTGGTAGGCAGGCAGGAGCGTTGGCTGGGTATGGTTGAAGGGATACTACCCTTTGGATTGTTCATTGTCACCAGGAGTTCTTGCGACTGGTATTGCACATTGGATTTGATAAACTTATTCCTTTCATGTGAGTGTTATGTCCTTCATAATGCGGAACTACTTTATGGATTTGACTTGCCGTCTGGACGGAGTCAGACTGCCGATGGAGCTAGTTAATATCTATGGGAACAATTCATAAGCAACACATAAATAGTAACCTAACATTAAATGGATATTAAACCTCTATAGTTCAAAACTATATTATGTCTATAGTTCCACCTACATGTGGCCCAGTGTGTATCTATTGTGCCTGCAGTGTCGGGAAACCCTGTTATCTGGTTGCCTCTAGTGAGCAAATCTGGAACTAAAATTGGTAAGTTGTCACTGCACTTGCTTTGATGTGACTCCCAAATGTGCCATTATAACCACTATTATTATGTAGACTAAATAATTGTCTTATGTTTCTATATTTTCTAAGGTAGCATTTAAAAATGTGACACAAAGTATATATTTTGTTTTGTGCATTGAAGGTATTTAGGTAGTACTACATATGAAGTTTAGTGTAGTAGCACCTAAGAGCCATGTTTTTGTGAGAAGATGCCAAGCTGTAGATGAGAAACCTTTGAAGAAATATGAAAAAAAAACAGACCTGTGTAAGGCACAACAAGGTATGTGTTAATGAAGAGATGTATGCCCTAAATACACTGTGTCCCCCATTTTGCTGCATGTGCCCCATATTATGAAATATTGCTAAAAATTTTGTGAGATCTGTCTGACCTCTACTGGAATTTCAGTCTGTCATATGGATAAGGGCTAGTATAGGCCTGTTATAATGTATAAGATTGGTTGGTTGGTTGGTTATTGGGGTTTAACGCCGTAGCAACATCTAAGGTCATATCACGGCGAGAACAAGGTTTTGACAATTCTGTCGTTTGGTGATCGAATCTATGGAATGAATAAATCTATGAGAAGATAGAGACCATACCCCTACACATTTACCGAGGCAGGTGTTCTTTAATGTGCATGGTCCCATAGACAGGGCCACACACACAACAGCCGGTGACTCTCTAGGAGTCTTTGATAACCCAGTTGTTGCCACTGGGAGACATGCAGAGGGGAGCAGTAGCCAGCCCAGGCCCAGAATTGAACCCCGGCCGCCCGCGCAGCAGACGGTCACTCTAACCACTTCACCACCCCGCACGCCTTGTATGTATAAGATTGTACACTATCAAATGAGTAATACTATTAATAGTGTGTGTCACATGTGTAGTATTTATGCTGAATGTCTAATTGGATGTAAATGAATGCTGAATATAAAGCATATGAGTGTAAAATCTATGTCAGTGAATTTAAGGTCTATCACTACTAGAGTATCAGTAAAGGCCCTTTATAAGCCTATATGTCAGTTATATTACGATAATCTATTGTAGAAATGTGTTATTTACACATGCAGCTACCCATGCTCGACCTACTACAAATAAACATCAGTCATTATCAAAAAGACTGTTGCTCATCAATTATGCGGGTCCTGGTATATTGCTATATTTGGAGAGTAGATCTATGCGTCCTTAAGGGCAAATAAACATCCACATAGGCCTATATGCCTTCGGCGCATATGCTGTAAAGATGATACTCTGTACTTAGTTACATGTTAAATTGGCCTTTATGTAATTAATATGACTAGAAAGGAGTTTAGGTTTTTAAATGATAAACAGAATTATTTGAAGAGTGTTGCAGAGGACTCACTTGTGCGTTCATCCGGCTGTGGCTCCCCCTGTTGTTCCCCCGTGGAACCGTTTGAATTAGGATCGCCATTTCTATCGGCGACTCCTGCACGAACCAGGGCCTATAGGAAGAGAGAGGGTAGACAGATAAGCTGATAAGCATGTGATAATACAAAAAAAGAGAAAGAACTATACTGTACTCCTAACACCCTCAAGTAATGGCAGCTTACAGTCCGTCGGTTCTCATATAGGCGTCATGATCATACTCTTTAAAAAGAAGAGACAATAGTAAGACATATGTCAAAGTAAACCATCCAATTTTGTGATGACAAATAACTAACTGTAAAAATTCATCGTCCTTACTTTTTTGGCCTCTTCGTGCCAGTTGGTTTTGATGACATATATTGCTAATGAGACGTCTTGTATCCCGAGCCCTAGAACGTAACTCCACCAGAGACCTGCAAGATGGCAACTTTGTTGTATATATACAAAAAGATAAGGCATATACATACGGAAGTATATTGGCGAAGCAGCCAACTAAAACCTTATACTCCGAACATAGACAAGGATATTGAGTATAATAATATTGGACGACTGGTAATTCAGAACTCGATGGAAACTGGCCAGCTGAATAACGAATACTTAAGTCCTACTGGATGCATCCCAAGAAACTCAGCTATTTGTCGCAAGTCGGATGTGATCATAAAGGCCTAGATGGGTTGCCGATCATAATTATACTGAACCTATACCTGTATAATTATATAGATCCTGGAGAAGACATTCAAACTTCGAAACATGTTGATCATGCCACTTTATTGATTCATTTAATAAATCTTCACAGCATTGGTCCACCAGTCATTCGTGAATCGTCGAGTTGGATATATCTTCTAAACTCATACTGAATGTGAAGGGACTCACCGGCCTGGCCGAGGTAGGTGAGGAACATGAGTGGGATGCCGACGGGCAGACCGATCAGGTAATAGCTGACAAAGATGATGATGGCCCCCAGAGTCTGGTTCCCGCTGCCCCGCACGATACCCACGATCGTCCCCTGAAACACCAACCGCCAGGCAATTGATAACTTTTGTAAATGGGTAATTACAGAGTTATTTACGTTAAAAGTTATTGCAAGACAATAGCACCCTCACACATATTGTATACCATTGATAAATACACAAACCAGTCCCGAAATATTAATTGATCGATTGTAATAGGTAATTAATTCCAATTCATTTAGTGCTGCTTAAACGCATTCATACTGTGTTTTGATTAACAATTTTATAGGTTTGCTATTATTGGTATGTTACATCATGATCAAGCGGTGGAGGTTATGAGGCAATATAAGAACTTCAGCATTATTTCCACTAGGAAATCGTAATTTGCTACATGGATTTTTCTATAAACTGGAATGGCGGCTACTTCAACATAGTAATCAAATTTCCTTTCATGATATAGTAAGGGTGCACTGCAAGATCAAGTTGTTATTTGTATCACTTGTCTTAAGGATAATGCCCACTAACTAAACGAAACATGGAAATGCCTTATAATTTGGTACAGTTGATCCCATTGTGATGCAAAGCCAATATATGAAAAGAAAAGTGGGGTTCCCGGGGCTAATTTAAGAGTTATTAGATGACACCTCAGGACATTTTTAGAGAAAATCAGAGATCAAATATTGATGAAATTATGATATAAAATTTACATATTATCAATATTTCTTGCATGATATGTATCAAGGAGGTCCTATAGATTTATTCTGTGGCTCAATATTGCATTTGATATATATTTTATTTGAAGAAAAAAATGTTAGATGTCTGAGTAGGCTCTTTTTGAAGTCCCTATTTTGCCTAAAACCTGCTATAAAAAGATTTCTAAACATGGAACTTTTCTCAAATTCACTATATATATACTTACATAATGTTGTGAACATAAAACCAAAAAAATCATGTTTTGCACTGCAGAGTTAAAAAAGGATGCAAAATAAATAAATCACCAACTAATTTTCAAAGCAGCTAAACTTGTTAACAAATCAGAACAATAGTTTCCTTTATAACTTCAGCAATAAGCTTGTAAGGATGAAATTTGTGAACTGTAATTTAGTGACCAAGCGCCACTTTCTGCTCAACAAGGATTAGTAAGGCAAAAGGTAAATTCCCTAAATCAATCAAATTTTGGTTTAAGGTTCCAAAATAGACCTCTTTGATTATGAATAACATTTTAGATCAAGTTATAGGACATTTCCCTATGCCCCAGGGGGATTTTACAGTTTTCACCACGAGGGGGAAGCACTAGTTTGTGGGCATTATCCTTAAGCAAACATGACTTGAATAAGCTGTATGTAATATATACAAGGTTTTACTTACCCCAAATCCTTCCAGAAGTAAAAACACAGACAAAATTGGCACAAGGTGTTCAGTGTAATCTATCACCTCTCTGAAATAATAAGACATATTTTAAGAATTTTGAGGGGGGGGAGGAGAATCAAAGGTCAATCTTTATAACCTATGAAAGGGACATGTACAATTTGAATAGCTCATCCACACATCTATTGACATTTGATATCAGATTTCATTTTACAAGGGAAATTTGTATAGGTCGAAGGATTGGGGAAATAGTCTACAAGTGGATTAAGTATTAGGATTGACTTACTTTGAACTTGTAAAAGCCATGGGTATAAAGTGTTTGAGGGCAAATGACCCAGCGGCAAGAGAGACTGATATGAAGACTGCAAGAAAAAACATATCATATCAACTTTGTTTGAAATGAGTGATGAGGAAACATGAGCCTATATGTAGAACCAGTGTGAAACGCCACTTGTTCTCATCAGCAAGAGAATCTCGATGATGACAGCTGTCTTCATCGCAACAGCAAATAATAGTATATATCTCAGAATAATTGAACTCAGGCGTAGAGATATTGTATTTACAGAGACGGTTTATTCCTTCCTCATGGCTATTTGCATCTTTTTTTGCCATGTATTTCGCCATGGAATAAACTGTGACTTGAAGCCTAATGGTCCAACCAAAATTAGTTATACCAGCAATTAGTTTACGTCGACAGTCAGATTCTTTTTCCCAATCTCTTTTTGGTTTAGATTATAAGCATGCTAATAGCCTACATTTGCCACATGTTTTTGCAATTGAGTAGAACTACTTTTATTTCGAGAACTACAATACGCAATCTCTGCTACATTTTTGATACTCGGCACCAATTATTGAAGCTAAAAGTTGCCTCTTGTCTTGGTTAGAAGTAAAGAGTGATGAGTTTGTAATGGCAGGAGATTAGCAAATTATATTTGACATAGAAACCCATGAACCTTTTTCACAAATATTCCTTTGGGAACAATTTAAGCTATATTCTAAGTAGGAAATTTATATAACAGGCTAGAGAGCCTGTATTCCTTTACTGAATTTAACTTAGTGGTCGAACGTTGTATCCCTTCTGATAGACGGTCCCAGAAAGAGATGCCTCTACTTATAGGACTTTTCCGAATTTTTGAAAATGTATCATCAATACTTTTAAATTTTTATCTTATAACGGCTTCTTATGTGGATTTTTGGCCTGCCTTTCTCAGGGATATTTTGAAAGTTTGAAGATGTGTTGTGCCTTACCTGTGATGGTGAGGGAGACCCTGGTGGAGGTGATGGCCCCCAGGGGTTGGTTGGACCCCAGGTACTGCCCCACCCGGGCCGTGCACGCCCCGCCCAGACCCAGGGGGATCTGGAGGGAAGTACATATATGTATCAGAGTTTACACAGAGAGTGTGGAAAGTGAAACAAAACCTGTCATGGAAGAGTATTAGATTTGGTAGTGAGAAATGACATTCTTGTATATGGAAAAAGGCGAAAGGAAATCAGTGCAAACAATATTATTGTAAGTGATTCGTCTTTCAAGATTCAAGATTCAATTTACCCCCATAATGAAGACTGCTAGATGTTTTTAGATAACATTACGAAGTTGGAAACCAACTAGTGAAATCAGATGTAATAATACATACAGTACATTACCGCATCATCAAGCTGAAACTTATCCTCTTTGTTTCTTAGCGGTTTCACGTAGGTCATTTAATATGAACTTACCATCCAGGCAAACCCTTCCACCTGGAAGAGGATCTGGAATGCACCAATCTCCTTCTCACCAAGAATACCTGAAAATCATATTCATATGTAGTAAAAACTGCTATAGGCATAACGCATCAATGGCATATCATTGGTATGTTTATATATATGATGGAGCGTGATAACAAAATGAACATATAAGTTGTAATAATATTGATAACTTTTCATTGACAACTATAGAAGGTTTAGGTTGACCTAAGTATCAAACAGAGATTCTTGATAAGCACAGCACTAGTTATCGGACTATTACATCTATTCCTAAGATTGTTATGTATGTGAATAGTAACATATTCTGTCTAACATATTGCATAACTTACCACAAAGGAAGGTGCCGACTTCTGTGCACAACCAGAACATGAAGGTCATCACCATACTGGCCACTGCCGTCTTACCAAACGGACCCCAGTCCTCCAGACACTCCCAACTCCACCCTGAAACAGGAAAATACATCACCAAAAGTCTTATCAACTTGAGGCATACTTCAATTTTTCAGTGATTTTCAAATGTGCTATTTGTTATAGCCCTATACACGATTGAAATAGGTTGTTTTTGTGAACAGGGACAGTTTGGGTTGATAGGTTTGAAAAGGAAGAAGGGGACAGCTAATTAAAACACATAAACCATACATTCAATGAGCGCAAGCACTGGCACTTACGGTGATTTCCCACGAGTCATCTTTAGCAGTTCTAATCATGGTTAACAAAGACAAACTTTCCGAAAGCCCCCACCAAGGTTATATTGGACTCACACTGTAAGATTCAAATGGTGCTTTTGTCGGCAATTTTTTATTGAGTGTGTAGAATAGACCAGTGTAGTGTATGCTGTCAGAGAGGTGGGAAGCTGAATTTTGACGGTTTTTTAAAAAAAATACCCATCGCACGGTGTGAAAACCATCTAGAAACCACTTTGTTATTTCGCTATTCAGAAAGGGCAGGTTTGTAGCAGCTGGTCAGAGCTTGGCACTTTCTGTGATCGTTTATTTCTGGTCAATAATCAGCCAGGAAAAAACACTATAGCACGGGGCGTGCCTGGATTGTGAATGGGGAGCAGGGTCCGTGCGAACTTTGTGCAACACTTTGGGCCGAACCTGCTAAATGGCAGCGTGTTTTGACAACGCATTGCCAAATGACAGTCGGTTAATACAGTCATGTTTGTGTTATTTCTAGCCAAATGTCGTGTCTAGATGTGTTGGGTGAAGCCATCCCCAGCTGTCACACACTGCAGAAGGTTTGACCTCAATACTTAACACTGCTGTTGATGTTTTAGTTTGAATTCAGATCAAAATATGCGATTATGAAAGTTTAGTTTCGACTTCAGCCACATATGGTTGGGGGTACTATACAATGATTTCAGAATAAAGCTGTTATTGTCAACACAATTCATATGAATAACAAGCCATTATGATCTCAGTATATAAATGGGAGCATAGAATAAACACATATACGTTTTTCTATTAAATAAAGCATTCCATTTCAGATCGACCTATTTCATATATATATATATATCAGAAACATCTTGGTTTTATAGCAAAACATCACTGAACATATTTATTTAATTCATCCACGCACGTATAGATAAGGTCCAATGGTATTTTTATAGGCAGGGTTTGACATAGTTTTACTAGTTAAATGGGCTAGCCAGATATCATAATTCAAGAGTTCAAATTTTACAAAGTTGTATATCGAAATCCATAAAAATGTTACCTGGGCCAGTAAATTTTGATCCTGGCCAATGTTTTTTCTTATTAGCTGGCCCAGAGGATTCAGTTTTACCCTTCAGAGTAAAAAGTAAAACTGAATCAGTGACAATTACTGTCAATATGTATGCTAGGTGATTCAGTCCTACCTGGCCAGGTCTCCTTGTAGATGCCCGACCCCCAGATGTAGGAGACGAAGAGGATGAGCACCAGGTAGTAGGTGCACATCAAGGCCACGGCCGACCCCCTGAAAGGTCAACGGGAAGCCTTCAATGAAACAATGCCAACTTTAAAAAACAATATGAAAAATTATGCCTATTTCCTCAGAGTTGGATTTAATAGGGAAATTACACATCCTTTTCATATCAATTTCAAAGACATGCTATTTGGGCATCTTCTCAATTAGACATGGTACTATCGAACCAAGCTGCAACGTGACTACCATTCTGTGACATTGGATAGTCTGTTACTTAATGGAATAGCATGTTATAGTGAGGTTATTTGATGGGTATATAGGTTGGGACGAGGGGGATTTAAGGTTTTATGATGAGATCGAAAACTAACCAAATAAAAGACGTTATTGTAACACCATGCAAATATAGCCAGAACATAATAGTAGGTTTCAGTAATGTTATTGGAAGCTAACAACATAATGTTGGCATAACATCACAAAATAATTATACAATATGAACCAAAATAGAAGAAAAAATAAACGTTACTGCAATGTTATAATAACGCCATATACTTTGAAGGTCAGATTCCATACTCCGACCCTGTTAATATCCATACTCACTTGATGCCCATTTCGGCTTGGTAGAGCAGACCGTAGTGAAGTAAGGCGTTCACACCACAACTCACGATGCAGATGAACATATTGGGGATCACTCGGTTCTGAAATCAATACATTAAAGTGTCATTCTAAGGTAGCATGGAATGCGCAGGTTCCCCTTGATTTAAAGTCTCAAATTTGTAAATGTCACCTGAAAAGATCTAATAAAGGTAACTTTTTTTCTCGCCCTTAAAGTACTTGGATAACCCACTTTTGATATTTTGTGTTCCAGTAAAGGTTTCATTTTATTCATTACATATCGTTGTAGCCCTGTAAACCCCCCTTCCCCTCCCCTCCCCTCCCCATCACATTTCAGTTTGAAGGATTCTGTGATTATATTCTACATTAAGGATGAATTGATAAACCTACCTGACACAACAGGTAACGCATAAGGAGGAAGAGCCAACAATATGCCTGAAATAGAAATCAAACAAGAATAGAATGAACAAATACTACATATATACTACCTAAAGTTGAAAATCTTTACTACTGATCCAAATTAGGGACATTTTAACACTAGTGTATGATTCGTGTGGGTTGTCTTGATTGTCGTGTTACGGGGTATCATTAGATACAAAATATTCATGATATGTATTAAGAAATATATTGATCCTCATATCACAAATAGGATCTAAACCAAATGAACAAAGGTCACCTACCAGCACTCCTGGGGAGAAAAGCAAAACGTACTCCTGGGCAAGTCTGAAAAGGTATGTATAGGGATAGTTAACATCAAATATCATTTGAATGGTACTCATTAAATGGTAAATGCATACCTAAATACATTCATAAGAAAAATAATCAAATAAATGTTGTATTGAATGATCATCATAATATGAAATGTACCAAGCACATGTATACATAAGGACGTATAGTGGGGTCTGTTAAGGTCAGTTTTTTGAGAAATCGTTACCCGGCGGATAAAAGCACCAAATTTGGTATGAGGCACCTCTGAGGCATAACTATCAAATCTGGAAGGGGTGCCACGTTGAAATATCAATAGGACAGATGTAGGGGCCCAAAAACCAATATGGCCGACTTTTACTCTAAAAATTCTTATATCTCAGCTTCTAAAAAGACTAAAGAGACATGGTTGGTGTCAAAATTGAGGGATTATGGGTCAGGGAATTCAATTATTTATGTTTCAAGTCAATGCGGAAATCCAAAATCCAAGATGGCTGACCTATTTTGAGAAATAATTATGATTTTTAGCTACTAAGGCATAAGGCCAGGGGAAATGGTTCCAGACTTTGAGGAGGTCTATAAGGCTTGCAAAAGAAATCAAACTGTGTAAATCTGCTGCTCTTGAAATGTTATCCACAAGAATTGTAAAGGAGGCATTTTGGGTGTTAACTCTTCAATTGGTTTATCTTTTCAACCTATCACTTACCACGGGGCACTTCCCTTCTAAATGGAAAAAGGCCACAGTCATACCTCTTTTCAAGGGGGGTTCCCGGTTTGATGTGGGTAACTACAGGCCAATCTCTCTATTGCCACTTCCAGGAAAATTGCTAGAAAAAATTGTTCATGCTATAAAAAAAAATATAGGATATCATGTTTTTTTTTAAGATAACAATTTGCTTTGTGAGAACCAGGGAGGTTTTAGAAAGGGACATTCAACTACAACCAGTTTAGCCAATTTGACCAATTCTCTCTTCAGAGCTATGAACAACAAAGAAATAAGTGTAGCAGTCTTCATTGACCTGAGGAAAGCTTTTGACACTATTAACCACTCTATCCTTCTGAAGAAGCTGGGTTTTATGGGAATTAAGGGGAACCTGTTGCTCTGGGTCACAAATTACCTTCATAACAGATGTCAGGTAACTCTTGCCAACAGTATTCTCTCTGACCAAATGACCATCAGTTGTGGGGTCCCTCAAGGCTCTATTCTAGGCCCACTGCTCTTCATCTCCTATATTAATGACATTCAGAATCTGATTAATCAGAGAAACTTCCAGTTATATGCAGATGACACCGTTATCTACTGCAGCTCTGATAACAAAGCCCTTGCCCAACTTGAAGTTCAAAATAATCTGGATATTTTCTCTAAATGGTGTGAGCGGAATGCCCTGTCCCTGAATGTTAAAAAAACCAAGTTCATGGTTTTTGGAACGCGCTCTAGAACCAAGAGAGCCCGGGATGTCTATCTGTCCATGAACAATGGTCAGCTGCAGCAGGTTCCCTCATATAAATACCTTGGGGTTACTTTGGACTCAGCACTCACATTCTCGAATCACATCTCAACAATTCTGAACATAGTGTCACATAAGGCTTACATTCTTACTAAAGTTAGGCGCTTCATAACTGAGTATTCTGCTATCTGTATTTACAAATCAATGATCCTTCCCTACCTGGACTATGCTGACATTTTATTCACTAAAGCAAATAAGGGGGATCTGGATAAGCTTCAAAGATCACAAAATTACTGTCTGAAATTATGTGTGAAAGTAGACAAAAGAACTAACACACAGGTGATCCATGCTATGGCCAAAGTCCCCTTTCTTGAAAATAGAAGACTTACACATTTAAGGAATTTCATGTTTACTCTAAAGACGAATGAAGATCTCCTTGATAAGGCACCAGTCCGAACAAGGGCAAGACATGCGCCTCTCTTTATGCTAAAAACTCCAACTTTGGAGACATACAAGTTGAGTATTGTGGAGCAGTGGAGTGGAATAGCCTCTCGGTTGACACAAGAAATGCAGGTTCCCTATTGTCGTTTAAAGTGTTACAGAAACAGTGGCTTAAAAAGACTATACCATGATAATCTTATTGTAGTATCTGTTGTATCGGGTCTACTTACTCATACTGTACTTTTTCTTTAATTCACACCCATTATTAATTGATCACTATTTATTGTACGCTTTTTAATCTCTAGAGTATGTCTTTGCATTTGTAAATTTCTTAATTTTCTTGACCAATTAATTATCATGTCAACTTCTTTTTGATTTGTGTATTTGATGTAATTGTATTTCCATGTCGGGGGCCAATTTATCCTTACACAGGATGCCCCTACCTAATACTGTAACTACTGTAAGTGCCGCTAATCATGTGATTTACTCTGAGTTTCCCTGTTTCTATTGTCACTCTGGCGATCCAGAGAAGACCGGTAATGTACCGATGTTTTGCCAGAATAAATAAAGTATTTTTTTATTCCAAAATAATTCAAAAGAAAGGATAAAGACTTTACTCTTTTGCCACAAGATTTCTTGATTTCATTTGGTATGATGATCCCCTGGGACCCCTTCATTGAATTTAAAAGGGGAGCCACCTTGAAATATATATATAACCCGGATGGGGGCCAAAAATCTAATATGGCCGACTTTTATTGAAATAATCTTATATCTCAGCTTCTGAAATGCCTAGAAACACATTGCTATTGTCTAAATTGGTAGATTATAGGACAGAGAATTCAATTATTTACCTTTCGAATTGATACAATAGTTTTAATCGAAGCTAGCCAAAAGTTTTGGTTAAATTAATACCTTAAATTTCAAATGCTAAAAACATACAAAATTTGTCAAAATTTCATTTTGGTATTTCAAGATGGCTCCCCTTCTAGATTCAATAGTTTTGCCTCAGAGGTGCCTCATGCAAAATTTGGTGCTTTTATCCGCCGCGTAACGAAAATGTTGTTAACAGACCCCACTAGTAAGGTTATAACAGAACCCAGCGGTTGAACGTTACTTGACAGCTACCCCTACTGAAAAAGTGACTGAAAACGTATTCTGTTATGTCCTTCCCTTGCCAGGTGTAGCATACAGCTTAATATCAATGACATTACCATTTAAATATTTCAGATAAATCGGTTGGACGGACATAGAATTGCCACCATCAACTAATGTGCTAGACGATGATAAAGGGCCTACGGTCCCATCTCCACGATTGGAAACCATGATGTCATTTCGTCAAAATGAATATCATTTGGCTTCAATGTTCACAGTGGAAGCGTTCAAACCACACTGACGATACCCCTGCAATGAATCTGTCCTTTTCCCCAGTATGTTCGGCAGTACCCAGTACGTTCGGCAGTATTGGACCTACATTTTTAGACCGCCTATTGGCCAATTGGCCTGATAAGAATATGACTAGAGATTGGGTACGTCTGTTTTTTAAATTGTAAATTGCTCCCCAATGGTCTGATAAGAATAATTGCGACTGAAGATTGCTTTTTACGTGTTTTTTTTAGACTTTATACTATTGGCCAATGGTCTGATAAGAATATGACTACAAATGGGGTTTTCCGCAGGTTGGTTTTCAGACTGTATACTTTTGGCCAATGGTAAGATAAGAATATGACTACCGGTGCAGATTGGGTTTTACATAGGCTTACCTCGCCTTTTTAAGACCTTATGAAATAGGGCAATGGTCTGATATTAATATGTCCAGGGATTGGGTTTTCAGTATTTTCTAGACCATATACAAGTAGGAATGGCACTACTAAACGCAGTCTTGTTTTGGCCACACTTGTCTGATAACAGTATGGCTAGAGATGGGGGTTGTACGTACGAGGAGACGATGGGGTCCTGGCCGATGAGGAGTAGGATGGTCTCCGCGTTGAGCAGGATGGCCCACACCACACAGCTCGTCATCACGCCGAATATAAGGCCTACAGGCAGATAGGGGAGGGGGTTAAATAGTTTAATAGCCAACTGATATCATGAATAGTCAATGTGTTTGGCGGTTAAGTGTTAGGTATGTGCTTACTATTAACAATTATAAGTGCGAAAGAATTTTTCAAACATACTTTTAACAATCATATGTTATTACGTGGGTATATAAGCCTATCCAGTCACCATTTGGAAACAGATTGTCTTTAAGTATTGGCCCCACGTGTACATTTTTTCACTTTCTGTGGTCTTATTCCCTCTCCCCTTCACCTCATAAAAAGCGGGGTCAGGATTTCTTGGACCTTTTCTTGATTCTACCCTGGGGTAATTCAGTTGAACTCTAACCAATGATTAGATAATAGGTATGATAATTACCTCTTTGGAGATATATTCCCATTTTCAACTTATTTGTGCTTCCGTACGTCTGAAAATGCAATTGTTAAGTGTTACAGTAAAACATACAAAACACAACACAGATGGCCTTCACAATTTTATGATAAAGTTTCAATTAGCTTTTAAATATTATTTTGAGAATGAATCATATAGCCTGTCCCTCATTTGTATTCAATAATGCTTAATGTGTAATCATATAACCTAGCCCTTATTTGTATTCAATATACTGAATATATGAAAAAAGTAACTGGTCCTTAATCATTTGCATTCAATATGCTTAATGTAACATCACAGAACCAGTGCCTCTATCGGTACTCAATATGCTTAATGTATAATCGATGGTTACCATTACGTTAATCACCAATTGGCACTTTCCATGTTAACCTAATTGGCCCCACCCCTTCCCGCCTCACCTGGGAGAAGTAGGTGTCGCCCCCGAAGGCCAGCCCCCGGCCCAGACTGACCGTCGTCACGTAGATCACCTGGGACAAGAGAGTGAATACAGGGTCAAATAGATTAGGGTAACGAGAGGTAGGCAACCAGTAATTAATCAATGGGTTATCACATTTAACTTTGTTAGTAGAGGCAATCAGAAATTGGCATAATGGGTACAATAAGGTATAAAATGATATATTAATATTCAACTGGCACAGCAGAGGGCATCTGAGGTCAACAGGGGAGGTTAACGAAGTTACCAATAGTTAAATCAATGTTTACCCTGGATTTACCTTTGATTTCGTAAACAGAACCATACCAATATAAAGGGATTCATTACACAAAATAGTATATTCATATTGCATTTCAGAAACACAATCGGTCTACTACTAATAATTATTACTATTGTCTTTGAACATCATGAGACAATCATTTAATTTAAGATACAAATTATCCCACTTTTTAACAGAGTGAAGAAAAGAGATTCTTGTAATATGAATAACCGTTTAATCGAAAGCTTCTCTCATAGCAAATAATAATTACAGAGATAGCAATCCCCACAGCAACCAGTACCCACAGACATAACCATTTCCACAGTGACTAATACTTAATTCCTGAGATGATCATTCTCACAGCACCAATTACCTACAGAAATAGCCACTAGTACTTGCAGTGAACGTCACACCCGCATTGACCAATACTTTCAGAGATTCCCATTCCAACATTGTTTAGTATTTATCGATTCAAACACCCAATTCAACCACCCAGTCTTTACAGGATTAGCTATTCTTGCAACTGCCAATACTTACATAAGTGACCTTCCCTACAACTGCTCATACTTACAGGAATAGCCATTCCCATTGCATACTTACAAAAATAGCCATCCCACAACTCCCCATACTTACAGAAGTAGCCATCCTATAACTCCTCATAATTAGCCATTCCCATAACTGCCCATAATTACAGGAATATCCATACCCACAACTGCAGAAATAGCCACACCATCACCTACAACTGCTCAATACTTACAGAAATAGCCACACATACAACGGCTCCATACTTAGAGAAATAGCCACAGCTACAACTGCTCAATACTTACAGAAATAGCCACACCTACAACTGCCCCTACTTACAGAAATAGCCATTCCCACGGCGGCCAGCTGGTGACTTCCCAGGTGACCACAGAACATGAGGGAGATGGGCTGGATGAGGTAGTGGAACAGGATGGACAGCGTCTGCAATGGCAATATTAATGTAATATTAAAGCTATGATTAACAGTAACGATAAAACAAAAGGTAGGAGGGTGGGCATTTTGTTCCAATCGAAATCACAGTCGGTTGGCGCAGGGCAAAAAGCATTTTATGTTATCTAGATTTTCTGTGAGTCCTACAAAAATTACATTAGCGAAAAATGGTATTGCAAAGATCATTGTAGCAACCTTTCGAAGCTGTCGGCATTGACCTTTGGGGTTTAGGTGCTATTTTAACATATATTCATATATGACAAATGTACTGTCAGTATGGGTGAATAGCCACCGCCACACTGAGATTCCAGTCCACTACACATTCGATTTTCATGAATCAGCATGGTATTGCTGCCGCCTGTTGTAGTTTGTATGCTTGCAAGCATTTCCGTGTATGGATGTTGAGGTGTAAAATGAATTATCAGTGTATATTCATGGGCAGGATAAGTTGGGCTGAGTTTGAATATTCATATATATATATGTGTGTGTGTGTGTGTGTGTGTGTGTGTGTGTGTGTGTGTCCCCACACAGAAAGGATGCTCCATGCGGGAATTAAGCATTATAGAGCATGTTTTAAGCTTTCAAAAGATACCAAGCACATCAAAAGTTTTGGTTAATTTTCAAGGAAGTTACAGGCTGTCGAACACAGGACTGTCAGTCTTCCTGAAAATGGCGAAAAGCCAGGATATTGAGTATTTATCTAAATATTTAGTAACAAAATCAAATTTTTCCATAAATTAACAAAAATCCTTAAAAATCTATTATGCAAATAACTTTTGATCTATAAAAGATAATCTATTGTAGTTTGGACTGATAATATAATGACGTCATGCTTATCCATATGGGTTACAATTTCTGACAAAATCCAAAAAATGTTGTTGTTTCCATGGTAACCAAACATCTAATGTTACGTAATATATGGGGGGAAAACATTCCATTAACATTCCAAATAGAATGTTTTCCAATCTATATGGAATATATAGAGTAAGATAACTGAATTCTACACAAAAAGTTGGTTTAAGACATTTTCATCCCTAATCTTCACAAATCTACCCATATCTCCTCTAAGATTAGCTGTGGAGCTTAAAATATAACCCCCTCGGAAGTACCAATTAGTTGCTCATTTCGTGTATTATAATAATAGGTCTCTTTTCTCCCAAAGAACCACTAATGGATCTTAATTTACCAGGAAGTATGTAGAGTAGGACTCTTTTGATAGGGTTAGATAGAATGGTATCTTTGGAGCCATTATACCCCAGCAGGTCTGAGTCCCTTTATTCTTTTCAATACAACCATGACCCCTGAACTATCCATATGTTACACTTACTACATCATTTTGAACCCTCTACCCCCCCCCCCCCCCTCCCCACCAATTCATTTTCCCATCTCCTGGATCCACGATTGCACAAAGACCCAGCTGTCATATCTTTTTGGCATTGATGTGTGGTTGTCTCTGCATACAATATGGTTATATCAGGGTCACATTAGCATTGGTGGAAGCTGCACCTAATGGTCAGGGGTACCAGGGGTCAGTCTCACAAGTGCATACACATAATGGGTGGACAGTAAGTAGAACAAGGGCCGCGAATAGAACAGTCCTGTGATATGGGCTGGGTCATTTCCTATGTGTTGGGCCATGATTAGGGTAAAGAGGGCAGGATGGGGAGTGATACGGGTCTTGTTGTTGGAGAGCAACCCCTCTGGTGAGGTACAATTAGCCTTTTTAATATTTTGATATTGCAGGCAAAGTTGACAAGTTCAATTACATTTAATCTATGGGCGTGTCTCAAATTCGAAACATGAGTGCCGAAAAATCACTAGTTACTTCTTAATCGTACAAAATTGACATCCGCCAGTAACATTGGATTCAGTGGTGTGAGAAGGACAGGGAATTAAATAACAGGACTTGTGTAACATGAATGGCAGTCCAAGACAGTATGCATCCAACTTCAAGAAAATAAATCCAATTTGATTTAATCTGTAGATATTTTTGTCTCATTGAGAAAGTAGGGCAACCAATATTCCTCCTATCCATAGGGAAATAAACTGAAGAGAAAAAACATAAACAAATGGCATAATGGAGGCAGCAGAGTTCTAGTGAAGTGCTGCTGATCAATATTCCCCTCACACAATAAGCTCATTAATAGAGACAATTAAGGCGATTGTCTAATGGATTTACGGTTATGAAACAAACTAATCAGACACATTTAATAAGGTTATTATGACTTGAAATATTGTGTTAGGATCCTTAGCTGTGGTATTCTGTGATTCAGACCCAAGTCTGTTTTCCATAGGATACATGAAGTTGAATCTATTTTATAAGGGACCTCATAAGGGACATGTGTTTTTGTTACATGTGTTTTTTTAAAAAATAAGATTAACACTTTTTTTCAAGTAAAGTTAATTAGTAGATTATGCCACGAAAATGAACTTCACTTGAATTACAGAAAACCCATGACATTTCTGCTTTTGGACAGCAATGTTTTTAAATAGGGCCTAAACCTATCTTGGTGGGTTGCAAATTGAACAGGGACAAGTTTTAATGTATTTCATGAAGTCTCCACAATTTTTTCATCGTCCATATTTTACTATGGACCTAAGTTATGGCCAAACCATGTATTTCAATAGTTGATCGAGTTGCGAAACTTTGACCTAACTTTTGGCTCCCTTTAAAAACAGTAGAAAAATTATCACCCTCAGATTTATGTTTTTAATTTGTTGTTTTTTTAGAAATGAGATAATGACTAAAGAAATATAACGAGGAACAATAAACTATGACTTTTAGAAGAAATCTCTCCAACATGTTGCAGTATACTACCCTTGAAATAACTAGAGCATCAGCTTGAAGTTTGGATATGAGGGCCATGCATCAAATGGGAGAACTATTTGTACCTACCAGCGGCCATGCCAGTTTGAAGAGCTCTTTACACTCCCGCCGGAAGCCGTAGGGGAAACATCCGCCCTGGACCTCCACTTCCGGTTCCGGTACCGCTGGGTCCACCATGGCGGCTCCTGGAGGAGAAAGTCAATACAATATAAAGAAATGTTTGTATAGGACTGTATCTTTGGTGTATGGTTTGGAGGCCTATGAAGTGTAACATCTTAGGGAACATGGTTGATTGACAGACCTTGTGAAGACTTGGTCACGTGACCATTTTGTGGTCATCATGACCACATGGGTATATGAATCAACTAGGATTTGTGAATTTTAAATAAAAATAATTGTTGATTATGATTCTATTAATTTGTCAATTTGGCCTTTATTTTGTTCTAGTTGTTTTAGAATTGTGTATAACATCAAGTCTTAACTGATCATCAACATTCCCCCAGCCTGTTTTAGGAGACGTCATCTACACAACGTCTTAAGGGTAAATACCATGCCTCGTGTTTTTGCTAAATGTATATGTATGTAAGAAAATCATATTAAAAACTCAAATACTTGTGTTCACCTTATGGTTCAACGTATGGTTCTATATTATAATTATTCAGAAAAAAAATAAACATCCACTACTATTAACTCTAACGTTGGAGTACCTATTGATTGTAGCCTATACTGTATGTGAAGAGAATGTAAACTACCTAAATTTGATGTGATAGTAGTAAGATTGCCAGATGGTAGTTTTTGATTCTGAAGCAATTGTGACTGCCTGATCCACAACCAGCTAAGCAAAATACTATTGATGGTTGGGATTCTGCCCGCCGTGAGCGAGGGTTCCCAGATTGAGAGCTACTTTAGCGCCCCCTACAATACCTGCCTGAGGTAACCCCAGTACACAACTTTTTCATGAGTCTGCGCGGTGTACCATCCAATAGACGCCTTGTACCCATATGCTTTTTATGTCCTTTGGAATACCATTAGCAGGGCGCCACATTAATGAAAAATATCTATACATGCCTAAGTAAAAAGTATCAACAGCACGACATCGTCTTTAGTAAGAACAAGTCTCGTCAGAAGGGGTCAGAGGTACATTGATAATGGTTAAATCCTACCATCGAAGTGTGTTTGTAAATAGAAAGACAACAATGTAAATTATATCTGTATGCAAAACATACTCACCCTGTAGTATGTATTCATGGCTACTTGTCCTGTTCATAGAAAAGTGATTATCTGGCAAATTATATAACACTCTACGGAAGTGTAACAGGCCACGGACTAGGTCGTTGGTTTAAGTCCACATATACCAACAATCAAGATAGGTTGATAGATGTCTATATAAAGGGCACTGAAAGTATCCGATAAATCTAAGCCGTTAGGTTGTGATCTAATAGCTGTTGATACTCTGGCTCCCAGATTAGTTGTGAAGATCCTTCAATTAGCAATGCTCCCAATATAATCTTCTAGATTTTGCAAGGAAAATCATATTACTCCTTAAGAATTAAACTGGGTTTCCCAGTTGTACCATGACCCGTATTCTAAAGACTGTATTTCACATACCGATTTTGCTGCCGATTTTGAAAATCGGTAATGGTCACATATAGTTATGCCATACATCAATAAAAAGGTCTTATAATTCTCTTTTGAATGATTTATTAGATGTAAGGTGTCATGTCATATTCTTAGAGAAAATCAAACAAATACAAAATAGGCAGCGTCAAAATCGGTATGTGGAATACAGGCTTCAGTGAGAGTATCGTCACGATATGTTATCTGACCACTTATAACGGGAAATATAGAAGTCTTGCTGTTATCCAGGACCAGCTGATACAGATAGGAAATGTGAATGATGTAGCCTAAGATAGACCCTCTAGAGAAACCACTTCAGTACGAGGTGAAGTCAATGTTGATTAATCACAGTTGAGTGAGTCTTACTATAAGGAGAAGTCAATAAGTGTATGCACTAGGAGGAAAAACAAATATTTTGCTCTAACTATTATGTGGGATGGCCGCACAGTGGTTAACTTCGGGAAAAATGTCGGCAAAAAGAATTGCTTGTTTTTTGAAGCTGAAAACGGTATGTCACCATTCAAGTAGCATTAGTCAGGTGAGATGATTAGAAACAAGGATCTAAGTATGCCAGCTTTAACACTCTGCACACTGACTGTACGCTAGAGTAGCCCAGTGAGCCCTACAGCAGCTTGCTTTATTCCATGCCTGACCCCTAGATTCCCCAAGGTATGCGTGCCTACCAAGTTCTACGAAAGTTATATTTTGTAGGATGTGCGTGATAGCAAAGAAAAATGTGCAAATTTGATTTTGAATACATACAGAAGTCAACTGGACCAGAGTGTCTGTATTCCTATGACATGCATTGGCAGACCTGCTTCAGGTGCTAGATCCATGTATTAAGGCTGAGTAGGATGTGGAGCGCCATTCAGTCTATGGTACCCTTCACTGTAAAGTTGGACTTTAAAGCTGAAACATTTTTATTCATACAGCATCGTCCCCTCCCTCGAAAACTTTAATTTTCACATATTGGCTAGACTCTTTTTACACTAGCCGATTTTGCTCCCGATTTCACAGATCAGCATTTGAAATTTTGGTGAATCATGTCCTTGTTATATATCTTGAAAATAGGGTTTAAATCCTCTTTCAAATAATAAGTAGGATGCATGGTCCTTTGTCATATTGCTGGTGAAAAATGATTAATCAACAAAATTCCAACAGTCAGAATCGGCTAGTGGAAACCAGGCTTTACCCTCGCTGCATAGTGCCACTTGTGTCTAGAAATTATACCTCTTGGAGGTCATCGTTAATAAGTCATAGACCTACTATCATGTTTGCATGGTTGGCCGAACATGACGACCGTAAAAGTTACGTATACCTACTTTTTCTAGTATAGTTGTCCTCAGGAGTACACACGTGTGTTTATATACACTATAGTGGTACACAGAGAGATGGAAGGCACTGATTCAAGTCACGCCTCCCTCCCTGTACGGCCTGCCGCCCCCCTCCGCCTCCTCCTGGCCAGCTGCCCCCCTCCGACCCGGTCTCCACTCCCTGTACGGAGGAGGTGTGGGGCAGTGGTGGTGGTCAGATCCCAGGCGCCGGACAACTGACCCTCCTCCATACTGATCCACTGACCCTTCGCTCTCTCTATCTCCTCTTCGGTGGGATTTGGGAACTAAGCGTTGAGCATGGTGGTTTGGGATAACAACAGGGCTGAACGGTAGCACAGAGTGGGTCTGGGATTGTTACTGAGTTTATATTCAGAGCTGGTTAGGTAACTCTTGGGAGGTGTTCCAGGGTAGTGGTGTGGGTGCATTCGTAAACTACTTGAGGCAAACTTTTGACGGCATGTGTCTGAACCTTGTTAACATCTGAACGTAAATTAGTATCCTTAACGGCCTCTCCCCAGGTCTGTAAAGCTTGGTCCTTTATCTATCTTTCCCTCCTGTCACCGCCAACCACTGTCCAATTCATCCTGTTATTCTTTTATAGTATACCTACCTGCCACTTCCACAACCTCATGTCACTATCCCCCCTTCTCTCGTCCCATCCCCCCATCCCTCCTCCCACAATTCCCCCATCCTTCCTGCCACTCCCCTCTCCCTCATCCCACTCCCCCATCCCTCCTGTCATTCCTCAATCCTTCCTGCCAATTTCTCAATCCATTCTACCACTTCCCAATCTCATCTTTTCCCCTCATTCCTCCTATGAACCTCTCATCCCTCCTGTCACTCCCCCATCCATCCCTCCTCCTACTCCCCCACTCATCTTCTCACTCACCCATCGCTCCTCCCACTTCCCGTCTCTTCTGCCACTCCTCCATCCCTCCTCCTACTCTCCTGTCCCTCCTGACATTGCCCCATCTCATTCCTCCATCCCTTCTCCCACTTTCCTGTCCCTCCTGCCACTCCCCCATCCCTCCTCCCACTCTTAAGCCCTCCAGGCACTCCCTCAACCTTCCTGTTACTCCCCGATCCCTTCTGCCATTCATTATTCCTCCTGTCATTCCCCCAGCCTACTTCCACAAAGTGGTCAAAAAAGTTTAAAAAGGACCTACTAGTTTTGGCGACATATACCTTATGCAGCCCAACGAGGTCTCCGAATGATCCCTTGACCAATGGGAGTTGTAGGTAACGGCATAAGGGCACACTATTGGTCGTGTATAGCAGACTGAGAGGTGTTCAACCAGGTGCACTGACTCCCGTTTAGGGGACCAATCACATAGAACTAATACTCGTTTGTACCGGCCCAGTGAACCCATCATCAAAAGGGGACACTGCCAAGTGGTGCATTATACATCATGTTTGTAAACAGAGGATGAGGAATATAGGCAATTATCTGTTGTAATGCCACATAATACATCGAATTCTTTGATAGTGAAGGGAGTTCGGAACTTTTCATTCGCTATTTAAAAAGCATGATAGAGACACATGTTATATTGAAAAGTGCAGGTGTAATCTGAATAGCTGTGAGAATCAATATTGCATCTTAACGGTCGATCCCTTAACAGTACTTTGGCGCAGTCCTTGTCGTTCCACTGGGTATGGGGTATACATAAATATATCACATATTATAGGACATTCGACCCCGTTAATTACATCGGAAATATTTGGTTAATTCTCATACACACACTTTGATACCCCTGATGGAATGTACGTTATTTTTTGCTAATTCCCTAATTTGGATGGTTGTCTTCCCTCATTTTCTCTAAAGACGTGAAATCACATGCACAATGGAAAGTGGGAAGATATTTTTCTGAATGAGGCGGCCTGCTGTACCTTGTGTCCGTAGTGCCATAGTATAGCCTATACAGACGTCCATGCGGCACACAAGCCTGGAGCATGGTCTTTGTATCACCACCTACAATCTCATTTCATCACATGTACAGTGCAGTCTATTTAAGAGTAGCTTTCAGTTGTTTGCACAGAGGCCTATTGTGGGGGATTCGCCATGTATATATATATAGTATGAAAGCAAAGTGCCTTGACTGTGTCATTATTTCAATTTTACCCCTAATAGCAGCATCATCTGGCCACTGTACTTTCCTACCATGTTTAATTTTACAAGTACATGACTCAATGGAATACTTATACACTGGTATCCTGACATGAAGGCCTATACACGCACGTTATAAATAGGCAGTCCGTGCTAAACTCGGACACAACAGAAAGCTTAAGGGGGGAAACGTGCAATAATATATTATAGACACAACCCAACTTGCGGCATTAGCTATAAGGTTACATAGCGACACAAAGGCGTAAACCTTGTAAAACCACATGCACATCTCTCGTCCAGGACGTAACATCTCAGACACATCAAAGGGTACTAAAGCCCCAACCAGCCTATACAGGCCTTTCCCGGCCGCTCCCCCTGTCGGCGCTGAGACACACCAGGTGGCCGCGTTCCCAGGCCTGGCCTTGAGTGGAGCATTGATCCGGACCTGTACGGGCCGCCACAGGTACTCCAGGGCGGCCCTTCCAGGTGAGGGATCTGTTGGGGATGGGGGGGGGGGGGGGGGTTCTTGATTCTTGAAGGCGTGGGCACTGGTGTACTGACGTGGATGATCAGTCCAGACTTAAGCCTAGTCGTTCCTGTGTGAAACCAAGATTCAGGGCTAAGAGTGTAACACTCATGCTATATGGGAGAGTGTACAAGGGCAGCGTTAGGCAAGCATAGATAAACATATATAAGAGGTAGCCCATGCACTAGCCCATGGAGCTAGCTATTATCTATGGGAACAAACATTATAACCTCTTATAGCACCCCTAACTTTAACAGGATATTTAACCTCTATAGTTCACTGGTATGTAGGAAATCATCACAAAATAAAGTCGAACTTCATTTCAGTTTGGAAGTTCCCCTCTAAAAATGTAAATTCTAATGTGAATGCAATGGCCTCTTGAAGGCGCGGACACTCATACTTATACGGCCCCTTGTTACAAGAGCATGTTATTGCTAATTTCTAATAAGGTATTCATCGCAAAATAGTATTGATCTTTGTTTCAGTTGAGAAGTATGATACAAGAATTACGTAACATACAATTATGTAAGCAATGTTTTCTTATATACTCATAATTTTGATAATAGCCCCCCTCTGGTATGTTTTCCACCTGTAATCCAAAGAAGCCATTTTTGCCGCTCTATCTTGTGACCCAGTAAGCGAAATTCTCTTGAGAAAAAATGCCTTTATCTCTTTCTGACATTAAAAAGTGTTAAAATATACAAATATATAATATGTTCATATACCATTGAAAGTTCGCACTTAGCAATTTCCCCAACAATGTATAGTAATAGGTCTCTTCTCAACAGAAAGTGCCCCCTTCCCCCACCGTCTCGCTCTGACGCATGACCCTGGAAAAGGGTACTCCTTAGACTGACTCACCCACAGGCCAATACCATCAAATACACCTATAATAGTGTATGGCAGATCCAAGGCTTTATTGAGGCTAGAATGTGTATGAGCGTATAAACGTTGATGCTAACCATGTCATTGTGAGTTTATCGTTTCTTCGAACTTTACAGCAATGTCTGGAATCAGCTGGTTGTAATACCTGTGTTGGTTCTTTATATACTTTATGCCTAGTGTATATACTTAGATTCAAACAAAAGGTGACATATCATTGGTCCTAAAAATAGACCAGTGGGCCACAGTTGGGCAAGAACCTATCTATTGATGTGGGCATTAAATATTGTATTGGATCTTTATAACTAGGTCACCCTATATGTTAAATATTAGATCCGAGAAAAAAGGTAAGTAAGAAAAGAAGTAAACTGTTTTCAAGAGAACATCATTCTCAATTTCAAGTAACGTCCACGTCACATATCGATTCATTTAGATTTTCAGCTCATCTTTTATGAGTTTGACAATCCTCCATTATGCATGTCATATCTAATGAATAACCCTGCTTGCAGAACTGCCAAACCCATGCCACCAATATCTCCACACCCACGCCCATGTTCTAACAGTAGATGATGGAGGCCCAGTGCCTACAGCAGAGACTGGCCTCGTGTATTAAACCTGCCGTGCCCTGTCAGCCCTCCAGGGACTTCTAGGACTGGCCCAGAACTCTGTGGGGCTGTTTTCTTTATTGAATTCCCGCCACACAACCAACACAGTTATCAGACCGGTCTCGGACCACCCTGACGTCGGCCAAGTAGTATGACTAAAGCTGAACTTCTATGGTTTATATTTGGTAAGAATAAAAACAGGAAAAAAATCAATATTTTTCAAAGATATTACCATGACTTTACTTTTGTTAGTTGTGAATTGAATATACTCTGGAATGCATCTACAAGTCTATCTCGAGGAATATTGTACATATTTGTCATAACGATACTTATCCCCTTAAGGAATACTCCTACATATATTGTGCGGGTTGTTTACTACTTCCATTGTATTATCATGGGACAGTAGTATTCCCCATGTCCTCTCCGCATACATTCCTATGTCAGTCTATATCAGCTGTGCCTTTGTAATCTGACATCAGTTCTATCCCCCGAGCAATCCATCACGCGTATAAACAGATCATATAGATAAACACCAAATGAAAAACAAAAATAAAAGATGCAAGATAAATTCTCGTCGTGAATGTCAATATTCTGTTTATAAGTAAAGGATCAAGTTGATGCCTTTTTGGTATGAAAGACCAGTTAAGTCAAGGATTTCAAAACAAAGGACGGAATACTAAATATGAGATATGATGAACATGACATAGATGTGCGGTCTTAATGGATTACATGAGGAGATATGCAACCTACAGTTAAACCAGGGCATCTACATAACTATTCCTCGCATTTTATCCAATTCAATCTAAGAGGTCGGCAAGAACAAAAAGGGTGAGTCAGCGCCTTCCCCATTATGTTACAAAAGGGCATGGAAGACCCAAATCAGTCAGTAAATAAACCTAATGGGTGCAGCAGAGTCTCCAGGAATAGGCTGTCAAAACGACCCCATGCAATACCACAGTGGGTTGTAGCCAACCAACGACACGTGATATCGATCAACGCGGAGGGCTGGCACCACAAACAGACTACCAATAGGCTCTGTGAATGGTGGAACCTGCATGGTGGCTGCCAGCAGTGCCAAATCCTCCCGCAATACCGAGAAAGGCAATTGGCAATTGAGGAGTCAGGCAATGAAAAGCAGTGAAAGCGATGTCCTACCATGTTGACGTTGGATATATAGGTTGCAGGGTTGTCCCACGCTTCGGTTCATGTGTTGCTCTGGGCCTCTGACCGTGGATGTAGTGCTTCTCAAGCTCTTGTTGTTGTTGACCAGCCCCCCCTTCCTCCTCTCTACTCCCTTATACTTCCAGCCACTACAACCTCCCCTCCCCTGACGCAGCCTCCTCCAGTGAGATACAGGAGGCGTTATACGGTGCCAAGGGTGCATCTCACTATTCGTTCCATACAAATCCATTATTATGATTGAAAATTAGCAAAACATTAAAGGAATACATTTACATTTTAACGTTAAATTTCCTCTGCGTTCCGTGTATTGCATGTATTTTGACCCTGTATAGATAAATTATACTATCTTAGGGGCCTTCCATTAAGTACGTACGCACCAAGGGGGGGGGGTAGAGGAGGTCTGATATTTTAGGAATTTTGCGTACGTTCCTATACAAATTTAATACGTATTTTCGCCTAAGGGGGGGTGTCTAGAAATTGTCAATTTTTGCGTACGTACTAAATGGAAGGCCCCCTATCCCCATGGTTAAATTGGGTGAATGCTGACTCTCCCTGGTCTGGAGGAAACATTGGATTAATTTACTAAAACTTAAACTTCACTTTTTGTTACAAAAACGTAAATTGATTAATTAATTGTCAATGAAATCAGAGGTTTACACTCGTACTCTCGCACCCCTCGACTGATCAATAGCCCATACTCCTACCCGACCCCCGGGCCCCTGACTGACTCCTCCCACCTCCAGGGCGGGTGTGGGAGCAGTACACCGTAACACATACACCCTTCTCCTCCTGGTCCTATACCCACGGGCACCTTATTAATAGTATTGTATTCAGGTGGGAGGCTGCCCGCCCGTTTCCGTCTATCTTCAGGGACGGATTTAAGGGCGGCGCCGATGCATGCCTCCCCCCCCCCCTCTCCCCGCCATTTCTTGCCAAATATCTTAAGGTAAATATTTTTCATTAGGACTTCATTAGGACTTCCCCTACTCCCTTTTCCCTACCCCCTGGACCCGTCACCGCTCTGGTTCCAGATAGAGACAATCGCCTGTTGAAACGTTAAAATAAGTCCATCTTATTATGTTGTTTTTTATTTGGTGAAGATTAACAATTGCCAGCTATGTTTCATATAGGACAGCACCAGCACGACGCCTCCTTTCCTGATTTATGTTTGAATCTGGCAATGGCATAACGATAAGATTAGGGGCAATTGGATGGTGGCACTGGCGGGCCGGAGAAGTAGAGGGCGGAAGAAGCTTTTTAAGAAGGTATGGAGTGCTCAGGAGAGGTTGGAGGATATATGCGGGGAAGACAGGAAGGAATTAACTCATAGGTGTCCGTGAAGAGGAATAGTGGGGTCTGTTAACAACATTTTCGTTACGCGGCGGATAAAAGCACCAAATTTTGCATGAGGCACCTCTGAGGCATAACTATTGAATCTAGAAGGGGAGCCATCTTGAAATACCAAAATGAAATTTTGACAAATTTTGTATGTTTTTAGCATTTGAAATTTAAGGTATTTAACCAAAACTTTTGGCTAGCTTCGATTTGACCTATTGAATAGATTCGAAAGGTAAATGATTGAATTCCCTGTCCTATAATCTACCAATTTTGACAATAGCAATGTGTTTCTAGGCATTTCAGAAGCTGAGATATAAGATTATTTCAATCAAAGTCGGCCATATTGGATTTTTGGCCCCTGTCCGGGTTATATTGATAATTTAAGGTGGCTCCCCTTTTAAATTCAATGAAGGGGTCCCAGGGGATCATCATACCAAATGAAATCAAGAAATCTAGTGGCAAAAGAGTAAAGTCTATATCCTTTCATTTGAATAATTTTGGAATCCAGCAGTCATTATCAAAGGTATCATGCTAACGAATTCAGCCATTTTGAAATTTATGGTATTGTATTGGAAGAATATCATATTTATTGAGCCCTCTAGGCTATTAACAACTGATATTGGAACCATTTCCCCTGGCCTTATGCCTTAGTAGCTAAAAATCATAATATTCCTCAAAATTGGTCAGCCATCTTGGATTTTGGATTTCCGCATCGACTTGACAAATAAATAATTGAATTCCCTGACCCATAATCCCTCAATTTTGACACCAACCATGTCTCTTTAGTCTTTTTAGAAGCTGAGATATAAGAATTTCTATAGTAAAAGTCGGCCATATTGTTTTTTTGGCCCCCACATCCGTCCTATTGATATTTCAACGTGGCTCCCCTTCCAGATTTGATAGTTATGCCTCAGAGGTGCCTCATACCAAATTTGGTGCTTTTATCCGCCGCGTAACGATTTCTCAAAAAAATGACCTTAACAGACCCCACTAGAACAGAAGGAACGGAAAGGAAAGTAAAAGAGAAAATGAGATGAGATGGAGAGGAAAGGGCGGGGACTGGGGAGAGGGAGTGGGGATAGATCAGAGAGAGGGAAATAAAGGAGACAGAAGGAATAGTATGGGGGAGTGATGTGAACTACCTATGATGCTCAGTGCTCTATATCATATTACTAATTGTATTACAAATAGAGTAACCTGTAATGCACATTCGAGCATCAACTTAGTAACTTTCGAAGAGCAAAGGCCTAGTATCATGGAGTCTATTCCTCATTAAGATTTGTTCATACCAATGTTGAGAGCTTCTTGGATACAATTGAGAAGAAATAGCGTTTGGGTTGAGACCCTCACTTACTCCAGCTTACGGAAAGAAGGGTTTGCCTTACTTAATGTGGATGGGCAACACAAGGGTTGGGGTTGGGGGCCTCACTGGATGCAGGTAAGGGAAAGAGGGGTCGAGGTTAAGAGCCTCATTTAATGCAGATGAGAGGAAGAGGATGGGTGTAGACCCCTAAAATCGACACGGCGACACGGCGACACGGCGACACGGCCTTTTTTTGGCTCATAGACATGCGACATAACCTATTCTTAAATTCGACAGGGCGACATAGTCCATTCTTAAATTCGACAGGGTGACATGGCCTATTGTTGAATTCGACAGGGCGACATGACCAATCCTTAAATTCGACAGGGCGAGAAGGGGACCCCCATCAACACCCCCAAGAGGGGTTGGGGTTGGGAGCCCCATTGGATACAGGTGCGGGAAAATGGGTCTAAGTGCATGCAGGTTTGATCGCTGCTCGATCAACGCTCCCGCACGCTGCAAGGCCTGGGGACGTGGGCGTCGGTCATAGCATGCTGGGACTGTTGTTGTTTTTAGAGTGGCGGATCAGCATGCGGCAGGCAATAAATCATTCCCCAGGTTAATGTATCGGCGGTGAGTGGGTTCAGTATCGGGGTTGAAATGTGGAGCAGTAGCTCAAGTCCTATCATGGTGGGGTTATTGTTAACAGGTTATTAATTGGCTTTTGGATGCAATTCCATGAGTACTGTTTCCTGAATGCTTTCAATGGAAACGCACCAATGGGCGTCAGGGGTCAGTGGTTATATTTCAGACACCTGCATGGTAATGTTATGAAAGGCTAACATCTCACAGAAGAGACAGTAGTATAGGAGTCAAAAGGGCGACCAATTGTGTGGTAGTATTTTATATGAACTATTATTAGCTGCTTCTACATTCCCTAGAAATGACCAGTTATATAGTCTTTCACTTAACGTATATGTTAAGTGAAAGACTATATAACTGGTCATTTTTAGGGAATGTATGTAAATACCTTAATCGTTTTTCGTTAAATGTTCATCTTATGGCTGGAAGATCATGTATTCGCGTGAAGTCATTGTCAATAAAAAATAAAAAAATAAAAAAAATGGCAACTATGACGATATACAGGAATAGCATGTGTAACTTGAAGTAAAAGGCAGTAGACATTATTCTAATGGAGGGCTTGACATGCATTCCCCAAAATAGATCATACGGTTACACGAGCGTTGCATGCACGACGAAGCAATATTTATAGAAGGGCTATTTTCTACTCCTGACGCGGTATAAGCAGAAATAGTTTAGTCTCTACAAAACACTAAAGGAATATGTGGTATAGATAATAGATTGTATCAAAAATCAATGTTGAAATCGGTGTATAAAAGGCTAGTGCCAGATTAATCGTTTTCTGTTTGAATATGCGTGGCCTAATTGGGCCTAATCTAGACCATAATTTGACATTATGGGCTGCTCGCATGGTTGGGGGCTTAAGTGCTGACAGAGCACTGATTTATCAGAGAGGGGGTGCTGATTTTGCTTTTGTCAGTGAGCAATACTTCTACTTAGACCCAATACTGTCTATTTGCAATACCTCTACTTAGACCCATTACTGTCTATTTGCAATACCTCTACTTAGACCCAATACTGTCTATTTGTATGAGACCAATTTAAGATCGGAGACATGATTATGGCTTATGATAGGTTTCACAGGGATGGAGATGCATGATAGAAAGTATGTCTGTGGCAAAATACAAGTAGCATTATTATCTTGAGATTAGAATAATATCATGCTATTGCAAGAGCTCATATTAACACGTTGCCTCGCCAAGTACGGGTCAGGAAGGTTAATCAAGATGAATCTTTCAGCAACCCATCGATATTTTCTGAATCCAGGTTAATTAGGCACCAGCTTTCACTGAATCAATTAATAGTGACAGATGGTGTAGACAGTCAAGGAGTATTGAGGGTAATAATATTATTTCCAATTTTTATCTGGCTTACAGGAACTGATCAGGGGCTAAAAAAGAAGCTGAATATTACATTTTGTAGGAGCTCGATAGATTCTGAGGAAGGGGATGACAATAAAATGTCGATGCTTCTTTTCCTTATTACGTAAAACTATCTCGTTATAATAAAGCTTTTTTGATAGTTGAGGGTTCGTCTCACAATTTGAAATATCCTCACAGTGTAGTGGCCTGTCTATGTAGGGTATACCACCTTGATCTATCGAACAGATCGTACTCTATTTCTGAGACGAAGACGACGGAGTGACAATCAAAGGCTATTACATATTGATTTACAGCACGATTCCCAGACAACTGTGCAGTCAGACGATGCTGGATGAGTACAGGGGTAGACAGAAGAGTGTGAATAAGGGTAAAGCACGCATTACCTTTGTAAAACAACGCCGTCTTTTGCGAAATAAGTGTAAACATTTGTAAATAGGATTACCATAGCCAGTGCAGTTATTTTGTTGTGTAATCTAATCTAAATTATTTCAGCCATTTTTCATTTCTAAGACACTCTATTATTATTTAGACAACTTTCTATTTGTCTTCTCGCATGATTATCTTACTATTTTACACGTTGTACCTGAGGTTTTTACAATTTAAAAGTAGAATTGTCCCAGCTACCTTTTCTAATGCTGCATGAAAGGGTGAAATCTCTCTTTATTCCCTCATAAATCTCGTTCAGGGGGATACAGAGTTGGTAGGGGGCATAAAAAAATACCGTTACATATTGTCCTCCGTGTGAGAGGGCAATAAAATCTAATCAAACTTATATTCCCATCTGGTGAAAAGAACATTGTAATCAAAACCCGATGTGTTTTTTGATAGGGGCGGCAAAATGAATAAGAGAACAGTTCAGTCGCCTTTGTAGATTAAAATTTTCAATAAACATTATAATATAAGGATGACAAATACACAACATTAAATGTTGGTCAAAGCATACACGAAAATATATATAAGCGAGTCAAAGACATTCCGATTTTTCCAATACATATTGTGTGTTACAACTGTATCTGTAGGTACCAACAGAAAGAGCTTCAGGATCAACCATTACAGTCATGATGGCCTGGGAAGGCGACTTCATGCTAAGTGTCAAAGAAACATGGGCCACTCAATAAAGGCATATTTTTAAGAAGTAAAGGGTATTTAAACAACACTGACCCAAGCAATTCAGAGTCCCACCATACTTGATCACTACAAGCATCACCAACACTATCAGAACTGTAGCTCAAGGATTCTATTTCAATATAATGTGGCACAGCATAACAGTATGATATAAGGTATTTAAATTGAATCAAACTGAATATGACTGTACATGTAAAATCTATAGGATTTACATAATTGCAGTCCTTCTCTAAGGGTGTCTTTGATGTATGATCCCTTCCTTTTGGGTATGTTTTTTGGCATAGACAAAGGGCCTAAAGGGTAGATTTCTGAAACCCAAAGACACATATCCGGGCATTGACAATTCAAGTCAGTCCCCCCCTCCGAGCATGCTGGTCAACAAATAGGGAAGGTCATGTGGACCCTTCTTCCTCCTGTGTAATTTCGATGGGGTTTTAGCTAGCTTGATTTCGGTTCTTCCTGCAAATTGATAAAAAAAAAAGCTTGATGGTCTAATATGTTAGAGATATAATATACAGACTGACATTGTTGAGGGGACTACCCATCTGCTTTTATATATAGATCTATATTTTCATAAAGGGCACACACCTTTTAGATTCCGCATAATTTATATAGTTGTAAATTGCAGGGAATTTCGGGGAACAATAACTCACTTATTCAAAAGAATCCTCAGATAAGTCTCTCATGCCAAAAGAAGGCCATATCTAAAGCATACCCGAGACTTACAGCTACTGTGGCAGGCAAAAAGCGCTTATTGCCGATAATATTCCCCTAAGTGTGATAACGTCCTGTGGTGGTCCAGTCGGGGTAATGGGAAGGGTAACCCCTCCAGGGTGGGCACTGTGTTGGGCGATCAACTACTGCTATACCCTCCACTATTAGCCGTATAACTCAGGAAGCTCAGCGCGTATAAACTTTACTTTGGTTTAGGGCGGCATGGGACTGGCTGGTACAGGGATAACTTAGTAAGTATTGTTAGATAACTATCCGCATATAGTTTTTGAAATGAAGACAGTATTATTCAATAGAGCAGCAAATCCAAAGAAAAAAGAGTAGAGTAAAGAAAGAAAAGGGAGATACATTTAATTCATAAAAACTGCAGATAACAATTTCCAATTGAATGGAAGTGAGATATGCAATTTATAATTGTAGGAATCATTTGATTAGCTAGACTTACTATTATACATAACAGTTTTCCCAATTGTATGAGAGCGCACATCTACACTCCTTTATATACCCAGGGACCATTTGCCCAAAAATATTTATGTTGATCACGTATTCAATCTTACAGTGAAAATAAATATATAGGCAAAAGTCCCATAGTCCCCTCCATTTTAAGGACAATTATGTTGTAATTGAGCACTCGGTCAAATTCTACAGCTCTTCCAAACTTATTAGGCACCTTCCCACCAAACCTTTGGACTTCTTCATACGTTACTACCATCGTGTTTTCTGGTCATTTCACTTGTCTGTTCCTATGCATGTATCCCCCTTCTCCCCCTACTCTTTGGTGCCAAGGACGCTCCCGGCATCCACCCTATCTGGTTTGATCATCAGGGAAGCTCAACTCTCTCCCATAACGCTGGCAAATGTTATGTAAACTACCGTATTGACTATAATAATTGAGTACTTATCCTGTTCGTGTAATACCCTACTTTGGGTTATAAGTGTTTTCCTATGCAAAACTTACTGATAAATTATGGAAACCCTGTAAGATGAACTTGCACCGTAGAATACCATTTCACCCATTTGACTTTTTGGTGAACAATCTATGGTTTGCCGTTTTAAAGTAACCTTCTCTGTGTAAACATGTTTTGACAGAGTTTTTTTTCCAGATCAATCAACCCATAGGAACGCGAAGTGAGCGATTAGAATAAAAATAGTAAAGGCAAATGTAGACATTCA
The DNA here is from genome assembly GCA_936440205.1 of Lepidonotus clava. NCBI lineage: Eukaryota > Metazoa > Annelida > Polychaeta > Phyllodocida > Polynoidae > Lepidonotus > Lepidonotus clava. The sequence continues at coordinate 9,168,277 of OW387142.1, read as the reverse complement.
AGTACATGTTGCAATCATGTCATTGTTCATAGCACTATCGATGAAACCTAATAAAAGGCCTAAACGACGGAGTTCAGACATGTATAGTGTAGCTGTGTGTGTATGTGTAACGGATGATTTATTTATGTATTCTGACATTAGACAGTTAAATATAGAACCAATTCATTGCGCATGAAAAGGCCTAGGGCTACTGACCCACGGAACTTTGTTCCTACCCCGCCCCCAAGCCAAGTTGTGTAAAGTTGTAACACGTGTTTGTGAACAGTTGTCCCCGAAGTATCCAGGGCCTTAAAATTACGCTGTCGGGTTGGAAGAAATTTCCTTAATTACGTTTTGATCGAATTGAAAAACGAGAAAAAAATTCCGAAAAGGGGAGGGGCGCGTGCACCCCCCCCCCCCCCAAGTATTAATCAGGGGAATAGTTCATTCCACCACATCTCATATTTTTCAACATTGAAGTAATTGATGTCTAGCATTCATGCCGCATACAAATATAATTTGGTAGGCTTGGGATGGATTTTTGCTGTTACGTGAAGAAAGGAAATTCCTTTGCTTGGAACCCTTTCCTCCTCTTAGTAGAAGGAATCATTTGCCATTTAAAAAACTGACTTTTCTAAAGAGACTCAACCGCCCAGTTTTCCTGACGCCCATCAATCATCCCTGTACGCTTTGTGGTGGGAGGGGACAACTCGTAGGTTGTGGTAAAACTTTATGTGGGTTAGGTACGCTGATAGGTCATTGAAAACCTTTAAAGGGGTAACAATGTTTCTCAAAATATTATGCAATGTTTCTCAAAACGTTATTCAATGATCATCAAAATTATCATTGCAAATAATGAGTCCATATACATCAGGGTCCCCACTCAAGTTTCATTTTCAAATTCCCTGTGTTTTTCCTGAGATTTCCCTGTGCTGTGGCAATTTTTCCCTGTGTCATATTCAGCAAATTGTTCAAATTCAAAAAGCCTTTCTGTCCAGAAGAATTTGGACAACCCAACAATAAGTCAAATCCCTAACATTTGAATCAAGAATTTCAGTACCTGACCAAATGATATTCCATGTGTCTTCACTCTGTTTTGGTAACATTTGCAAATTCCATATGTTTTCCCCATTCGGGAATTTCTTTGCCATTCTCCCTGTTTTTCCTGCATGGTGGGGACCTTGACATACATGTGCGTGATGGAAGAAGTAGAGCATCCCAGCTCTCCCCAAACAACAGCTAACAAGCCCACTCACCTTTCCACTTGAAGCTGGGTTGGATCCAAACTTTGCTGAGGAGGATGGGTTCCCCTGTCCGCCTGATCCCTCGTCTATCCGTAACTGATCTGGGGCTTAGGAGCACACAGAAAGGGGGCAGAAGGGGAGGCTGAGGGGTCGAGGGTGGGGGGGGGGGCGTGAAGTTCTGACCCAGAGTGAATGTCCACATATATCTGGGTACTCTACCAGATGATGAGCCCCCCTTGGGTCATACTGTACTACTGTATAGGTCTATCACCCCCTGTGGGTCGGTGTCACTGGGCCAACGACAGGACACTACCCCAGGCCCCACTTATAGGGGGTTTAACGGGGCCGGCTGCAGGGGTTAGGACTAGCTATAGGTGATGCTGGCCCAGTTTTCGGCCTACCCCATCTGTGGCCTGGTTTGCCCCCCATCATGAACTACTTACCCCTTACTCAACCATAGGCTGCGATATGAGCTACGGGCACGACCATTGAGGCAAGGAGTAGGCCTACTGCAGGGTTTCAACTCGCATTCCATTTTCAAATTCCCTGTGTTTTCCCTGAGATTTTCTTGTGGCAATTTTTCCCTGTGTCATATCCAGCAAGTTGTTCAAAATTAAAAGCCTTTACATGCAGATTTTTGTTGGAAGACCAAACAAAAAGAAGTTCAAATCCTTATTATTTTGAGAACCAGGAACATTGGAAAATGGCCGAATGAAATTCCGTTTTCCCAGTGTTCGGTATAATTTACAAATTCCCTGTGTTTTCCCTGTCAGGGATTCTTTTTCCGTTTTCCCTGTTTTCCACCCTGGCAAATAGAACCAAAATGTGGGGGAAACAGGGAATCCTGATGCTAAGTGAAGCTCTTTTTATGTATGTTAAAGTTCATTATATTGGACAGGGACGTAAGCCAGGTTATCTTAAAATGTGACCTGAGCCTTGCATTTTGAAAGCTATTTTTATAACTCTTAATGTAAGAAAATCCGACATGCTACTCCGTTTGTTTTAAGATCTAGAACCCCATAGGCAGTTTGGACAATCGTGTGAAAGGGGCGTCGGATGAGGAGGGCGCGCGTGGGGAGCAGCGTACCACCCCTCACCGGAAATGTGTTGTTTATCCTATAGGGTAAAACTCGGTTCATGCCAGTCAAGGACATGGTTTCCCCCAAAAGAGTGCCCTCTCCCCTCCAGTTAAACGTCCTGGATTCGCCAGTGGTAGGTGTGTAGGAGTGAATATTTAGAGAAACGTTTTAAGTCCCCTTTTCCCTTCAATAGATCCATATCTGTACCCTTCTCCAAGCCCGGTCTTTTTATGGTCTTATATCAACATCCCTGGATACATACCTACTTGCAGACTTTTCATGTTTATAGTTTGTTACTGGAATATCACATATAATGTGTTTTACATAATATAAAGGCGAACTGTCATAAAACTACCCATATATATGTAGAACAGACAAAACACACTTACATGTATGATAAAATCAAGTGTATTGATATTCTTGTTGTTAACATGTCCGCTAGGACCTCTTATTATGGCGGTCCTGTCGACGCTTCTCATATGGTTATACATAATGGGTTTGGAAATTGTTATTCCAAAGGGTAAACAAAAATAACAAGTGCCTGTAGCTCATTCAATAAAAATCATTGGATTTTCTTCTCGATATACACAAGTATCCATTCTATTTCATAAGATACAAAAATATACACTATAAATCTATATATTAGTAGACAGCGACCATTTCTTCAGTTATAACAAGTTACATGTGATTTTTAGCAGGATTCTACTACAAATACATGGTCTTTTTCAATACATGTACACGTATCATTTTTCCATACATTAATCGTTAACTGGTCCAGTTGTGGTTTATGTAATACAAATATCGATTTGACAAAAAATCAGCTAACGCTGGGCAAAAACCAACAAAGTTGCTTTTACAGAGTGGGCCGGTTCTTAGGACAGAAACATAAGGACATTATGATAGTTAACAGTAACACAAGACACTGAGTCATTCTTTATGGATTATTCATTCTGCATTGATGGACCAGAACAAAACTAAGCACACTTAGAAAGACACAGAACAATTGGCTCACTGTCTCTATACTTATTGTACTTTTAGATGCACAATACTATTGCATCTAAAAAAAAATATGCAGAGGAATTTGAGATTGATTCTGAATATTTGTTTTCTATTGACAGACCTCGTGTGCACAGGGTAGGGAAGCACCACTGATAAACTTCAACTGTGATCCTACACACCCTCTCCCACGCCACCTATACATATCTTTACATGGCGGTGGTAACTGTGGTGGTACAGACTGGCACGCCCTCTGGTGAAGACGACAAGAGTAAATACTGTTCTTTTTCCTCTGGTGGGTAACTACTATAGTATAATGAACAACATTCACATTGTCACTGGAATGAAACTACAATAACATTCTGGTAGAACATAATGTTGATAACGATATACATGGTGACGCCTCACGGTTCTGTAATATACTTCATCTGTGTATAGATATATAATCTTTAATCAGAATAATTTCTTTATTTTTCAATGGGCCATTCATCAAGTGGCACACATGCAATAGCAAAATACCATAACAAGTTTAGATACAGAAAACAGGAAGTTTTAACAGTCGGGATTATTAGTCTTTCCATGTGCAAGAAAGACAAGGGAATTACAAAAATACTAACCAAAACACGTTAATGAAATATACATATATATATGAACAAACATCTATTAATAGTGCAAAATATGTTTCAATATTACAAACATCTTTAAAATGCCATCTTTAAAGTACCAGTTTACAGAATGTAGCCGGCACGTCAGCAGGGTTGCCCTGCCGTCTACTGTTATCCCGAATAGGAATAGTAATGCGTACATGTCACAGAAGTGTACGTTTATAGTTATATATGATTTTTGGCAAGTTGAGGACTACTTTGGGATAAAGATGGGTGGAAATAGCTGTTCGTTTTTGAATCCAAGAACTGTTGGTCGGTGGACCGAATCAAAAACATCAGTTTCTATTTTAAGGTTGGTTTAGTGCAAACTCTCGTCGACCTGAATTCACTGATGCGGAACCGGTTTCTAGGACCAGAAACTGTTGGAAATCCCCCAAAAAGTGCGCAATGACCTTTTTAGTATAGAGGTAAAAATGCAAGGAGACCGGCCTACTCTAAATCTAAATGGTCCCTCTTTTTAGGAAAACATCTTACTTCATTTATCAAATATGACTATGTTTAACGCAAATGGATTCTTGGGCCCTGGAAATGTATTAATATGATAACGTACAACTCTCATACATGGAAGAGGAACACACATGCCGTAGAATAAAACGCTTTTGTTCTCTATCCATATTCTAATGTAATCTCTAAAACTTTTGTAGGAAACAATCCCAATACTAAAGGCAATAATCTCTTGATATAAATTTCTAATCATGCAATTGTTAACAAGTTCATTATAACGAATTAATCTCTCAAAATATATCTGTTTAAGCATACAATCTTTTCAAATCGTTAACTCCCCTATGGCGGGAACGTTCAAACCTTGAAAAACGTCCATACAATCACTAAAAAAAATAGCCACTAAAAAGACAATCGTCAACAAAAAGAGGTGTAACCATCTATATAAACGAGTCAAGGCGTTGTGTCTGTTGAGGTTTGGGTCCTTTGTACAAAGTCTTCTTTGAACGAATGGAGAAAAGGAAGAAAGAAGAGGAAAAATGCAATAAATTTTACATACTGATCCCATAACAAGTTCAATAACACGACCTAAAACGCATCGACGCGGATGGGCCTGAATAAACTAAATGGGGTTTTGATTTCAAGTTAACACACTTTTGTAATAAAAATAACAATTGCAGCATGTTCAGTTTATGTTATACAAACATCCTGCTTTATAGTTCTACAGTTTCAGGCACCAGTTAGATATGATCCGGGACGACCAAGTACAGGATGATTCTTCGTTTTAAAATATGTTTTCGAATATGTACAAACTTTCAATATAATCATGCAATGCACGTTCAATGCAAGTTCAAATGTTAAACACATGATTGGTACTCCTTTGTATGTGTGAAACCATGGGTCACGATTCAAATTCCGAAATTACTTTATCTTACAATTATGAACTCAGAAACTAATAGTATAATAATAGTAAAATCATTTTTACGACATGATCATTAACTTCGTCGATTCTTAATTTCTGGGCTTCTTTTTCTGGGTCAATTCAGATTTAGATTTAGCACAAACCATGCTAAATGGTATCCTTGATATCTCTTCTTGAAGTAGTTTAGAATTTGAAGTGTAGAACATGGTTCGGTAACCAGCCAAACGTCTTGAGGGATTACAAAAGTGTACATAATTATGTGTACAATTAATTGTACAGTACTATGATTCTCCTTATCGCCAAGAAAACGATCAAACTAAATGCTAATGATATAGGATATGAGCAGGGTCATCGATGCCTAAGAATCGGCCATTTCAAAATATTAGAGAACGTTTTTAATCGTAATTGACTCCTATGGGGGAAAGTGCGATATCTTTATGCTTATCCTAGAAAATAGCTCAATGTTAACATCTGTAACTTCTAGGATTCAGGCTCATCCTAGAACATATTTCAATGTTAACATCTACTTCCAGGATTCAGGCTCAAAGACGTATTTGATAAGTTTCTGTCTCTCCTGATTACACAATTTCGCCAGCGTCAGTGCCACACATATTCTTTGATTTACTCAAGAAACATGAATCTGTTGTTAGTATTCAGCCTTCACACATTCATACAATAGTTGATTCAATCAATGTTTACCCCTATAAATAACACACGGATTTCTTCAAGTTTAGGAGTAAAATTCCGAAGTGGCACAAAGTATTCAAGAGTAAATTTACTGTCATTTCATAATTCCTTATAACCTCCAGGGAAATGAAAAGTCATACGAAAGTTTCCGTAAAGTTATATTATCGTATGTTTCAATAGGTCTTGTTTTTTTAAAGCAATTTTCCTATTGGTTTAATCTCAATTTTCATACACTGATGTTGTAACCTGTTCACTGTTATTCTTGCACATTTCAAAAGATTCCACGTACATTAACCTGTCGTAAGATTTCTTTAGTTTTCAAACGGCTCACTATTTCTCTTTAGTATCAAGCTTTCAATATAGGAATCAATCCAGTAAAACTGGCTCGTTTTACAATAGATTTTGGATAGATTGTTGAATCTATAACATACCGTGTCACAGACACTGGATAATAACTTTCTCTACAAAAGTCTTTTCTATGTCTACACTTTTTCTATTTAACATCAAACAGCTGAAAGACAAGAACAAACACTAACAATGTACAGAAAGATCCAGTAGCCCTAAAACAGAATCTCTATGAACGTGTGTATCCTCCAACTTGGAAGAATCTTGTAATATAAACTTTGAAAATAAAGTCGGTTTCGTCGACCACTTTGAAGTTCCAGGACCTTAGAGCATCTGCGTCTAGCAAATGTCTTCAATTCAAATGCAATACATGCACTTGCAAAATCGCCAAACCTGCAATGACAACGTCCACTTTGAAATTTTGTATCTGAGCAAAGATCTTTGTGTTACAATAAAATCACAAACATAAGCCTCCGTTGACTTTGTTTTATATCCTTGTGGCAACGAATAATCGATTACGGGATTTCAATGATATAAACATATGGCGTTCGTTTCTTCTCAAATACCACAGAATCAAGTAGTCTCAATGTATTAGAAGTACGCACAGCAAGGGTTAAGTTCTACTCCTGTACACTGTCTGTTAGTGGGTAACACATAATACACTGTGTATTTTTGTATGCAGCCTCAAAGCATTTATCCACTGCGCACCTGCAGTTTAGTTAATCCACAATTAGTTCCAGGGATAAATGGTCATCAGTGGGCAATAAGATATTCAATCGTAACCATTTGTTGGCGCTTGGCAATTAAACGGGCGATTTCATCATGTGGATGATTGATAAGAATTGCATTGCAGGTAGCGTGGCGGTTTTGACCGTGACAGTTATTGGGTATGTGTAACCAATCAGCCAGGGTTCCCACTGTACTCCAAGAAGTTGTCCAAGACTTATGTCTGTATGTTTTTTCACGCACTTTACTCCACGAAAGATGCAAAATCAACGTTTCCGGAATTGCTACCACAGATGCACAATTCACTTAGCAATGAATATTTTCCCAGTTAGGTAGCACTTGTGAAACATCTCCATTTGTAAATAATAATTTCCATGATATTTTGGTCACTTTTCCACATTGCATGACTCTTACATGACCCGTTATATTTTTCAAGGCACTCATTGGGGAAACCCTTGTGTGTGTGTTTTAGGAATGTCGATGACTTGGCGTAAGAACCCGCTCTGACCGATGTGTCGTGTGGCGGGTACAAAACCCTTCCGGTGTCGCGTGGGGCGGTCTACCGTGGGTATAACCCCTCCCCGTGCAGCTTGTCAAGGTCATCGTTGAGTTGGTTGAAGGTCGGGCGGTCCTCTGGGGCCTGGTTGAGGGAGGAAAAAATCATGAAATTTATGTTTGCCCTTTGATTAGAATGTTTTGTCAAAACATTAAGTATCAATGAAATTATGCACATTAAGTATCAATGAAATTATGCCATAAAGTTCTTGGTATTTAGAAAGATTACAATGAGAAGTCCGCATGGAGGTTCTAGATACTTTGAAAAAGAACCAAATAAGGGACTTAGAAATTCTTAATCTCAAAACTTAACCTTGGATTGGTCTCATGAGTAAAACATACTTAAGATTTATGTCTTGGAGAATTTAGAGTACCGTTAAACTCCTCATTCAAGCCGTACCCTGATTTACACCCCATCCAAACTTTTAAGTTTCACTTTGGCCATTTTTTCAAAAGTTGCATAGTATTAAAAGTAGAACACCCTAATTTACTTTAGGCCGCATTCCCAAACGTTCTCTTTTTTTATTTATTTTTGTAATCGATTTTCTAGGGTTTACGGTACTCACGTAGGCCCAGCAGCTGTACATGATGGCGTAGACGTCGTCCGGGCAGTGCGGGGGTTTCTCCAGGCGCTGCTTACACATGACCACCTTGTCGACCACCTCGTGGTTCTTGGCCCGGCCGTACGGCATCTCCCCGCCCGAGAAGATCTCCCACATCAACACGCCTACGGCAAGGGGAAACAGAGGGTTAAACTGTGATTTTTTTGTGTATTGATTTATTGTGGAGCGCATTGCTAGTGTTTTTTGTTGTTGTTTTTTTTTGTTTTTTTTAAGTATCAATTTATCAATTTGATGTCTCCTCGATTGTGATGAAAATTTATTTTCAAAATAATAGGATCTTATGTGTTGGAGAATGAATTCGTGCCACTGGTCGCAATATACGTGCCTCCTTCAATATTTTCTAAATGCTCACTTTGTATCAGCAATAAAACCAGATATTAATCCTATATATTTGTGACGCCAAAACAGAATTCACTTATGGTAGTATTTAAACTCATGGCTCCTAGAGTTGGTTCCGCTGATATAGGCAACTAATATATATTTAACACACAAGTTTTGTGCGAAAGGATGACAACATTGATGCCTTTATTTTATTAATAGATAATCTGATTAGAAAGTAGTGGAGCAGGTGTTTGAGAGAAGACTTACCAAAGGCCCAGACGTCAGACTTGCTGCTGAAGCGGGAGTAGCCGAGGACCTCGGGCGGCGCCCACTTAATGGGGAACTTGGCACCCGCCGAACTCGTGTAGTCGTCATCCAGCACGAACCTAGTGGGGCAAAGGACGAACTGTTAGTTTAGTTTATAGATTGTATCACCAATGAGAGAGTACATATCAATATCTCCTTTATTTCATTGTGATACGCTAAATATCTCTCCTCTGAGTACTAATGGCGTGAAATATTAACAAATTTATCAATGGTGTGCAGTATAGAACATGTTTTCTCACTGTATTACAAAACATCTGTAAGTTAACAATTTTGACAAACAAATTTGAGCCTTACATTAAGTATGTACATATCAAGGGGGCTGAATATGTTGAATAAGTTAGTACGCTCATGAACAAATCCAATGTGTACCTTAGTAGTGGGGTCTGTTAAGGCCATTTTTTTGAGAAATCGTTACGCGGCGGATAAAAGCACCAAATTTGGTATGAGGCACCTCTGAGGCATAACTATCAAATCTGGAAGGGGAGCCACGATGAAATATCAATAGGACGGATGTGGGGGCCCAAAAACCAATATGGCCGACTTTTACTATAAAAATTCTTATATCTCAGCTTCTAAAAAGACTAAAGAGACATGGTTGGTGTCAAAATTGAGGGATTATGGGTCAGGGAATTCAATTATTTATGTTTTAAGTCAATGCGGAAATCCAAAATCCAAGATGGCTGACCAATTTTGAGAAATATTATGATTTTTTAATCACCCCGCCGCGCAGCGGCTCACGGCCCGCAGGGCCGTGAAGGGTGATTATGCCGTAGTCACTTTCCATGGTTGATAACGACCATCTGCCAGAATTCGACAATACACGGTTGCTAAAATTTGTCATGATTTGAGGGATATTTATATAACACATGTTGAAAGCTCCACAATTTATCGCTGTTATGTTTTAAAATCAGATGAAAGCTTTCGCAGATGTTGTTGTAAACTTCACGTCGTAGCGAATTTCGTGACGTGATGTATTTTCATATCGTTACGCAACGATGCGTCGTCATGGTGACCAACGTCGTTACCAGCTGGTTACAGCGTTACACAAGGCCAGCAACCTTAAGGCTGGTTTCTACAAAACGACAAAGTACAGGAAATTAGTTTAGTCAGCCAACCAAACGTGTCAACTCTTCCAAAACACGGCGATTAATACTTCTAATAAGCTTTGGTCCTGAGGTCGTCAAGGATTGAAAAGGTTAATACCCGGCGGGTTTAATCGTCGGCACTTGGTCGTCCTATGGAACCTGGAACCCAGGCTTTACGAGACGAATGGTAGACTATCTGCCCTGTGTCCTGGACGTTCACCCTTCTCACTGTGATCGGTCTGCCTCATGAAGTCAGGGCTCCACATTGAAGTTTAAAACTTTGGCTGTCGGGTGCATAAATTTGTTTAAAGTGTGCACCTGACAGTTTTTTTCAAAGTATTTGCCTCTGGATATTCCCATTCCAGAGCGGACATCGGGAGAGGGAGGAGGGGAGGCGGCGCAGGCTACTGACAGTATGACATAGGGTTTTCCCAAGGATAAAATTAAAGTGCGTCAAAATCGACTCCAGGCGGGGGCGGATCCAGAAATTGCTGGGGGGTGGGGCGGTGGCATAAACATGAATGTACGGGGGGAGGGGGCCCGTCAAACATGAGGAGGGTGGGCCAAGGCCCGTCCCCCGCCTCCCCCCGCTGGATCAGCCCCTGCCAGGTGCATCAAAATTGAGGAATTAGCCCCTCAGAGTTGAATAGTGATATATTGCGAATCATGCAGTGATAACAACAATCAATTCTTTTTTTTCAATCATTTTTCTGGGGTGATTAAATTTTTCCGGGGTGATTACCCATTTTCTTGTTAGCTACTAAGGCATAAGGCCAGGGGAAATTGTTCCAATATCAGTTGTCAATAACCTAGAGGGCTCAAGAAATATTATATTCATCCAATACAATACCATAAATTTCAAAATGGCTGAATTCATTAGCATGATACCTCTGATAATGACTGCTGGATTCCAAAATAATGCAAAAGAAAGGATATAGACTTAACTCTTTTGCCACAAGATTTCTTAATTCCATTTGGTATGATGATGCCCTGGGACCCCTACATTGAATTTAAAAGGGGAGCCACCTTGAAATATCAATATAACCTGGACGGGGGCCAAAAATCCAATATGGCCGACTTTTATTGAAATAATCTTATATCTCAGCTTCTGAAATGCCTAGAAACATATTGCTATTGTCCAAATTGGTAGATTATAGGACAGGGAATTCAATTATTTACCTTTCGAATCTATACAATAGGTCTAATCGAAGCTAATCAAAAGTTTTGGTCAAATACCTTAAATTTCAAATGCTAAAAACATACAAAATTTGTCAAAATTTCATTTTGGTATTTCAAGATGGCTCCCCTTCTAGATTCAATAGTTATGCCTCAGAGGTGCCTCATGCAAAATTTGGTGCTTTTATCCGCCGTGTAACGAAAATGTTGTTAACAGACCCCACTATAGCCCAAGGGGGGTTGTGGGGGGTTCTAACATTTTCTAAAATGTGCGCAAGTAAAAGCCCCTAATTCTGTCACAGGTGGAAAGTATATCAGCAATTACTGTGAAAAGAGTCTAAATACATCCTAATTCAACCCAGATAAGACTATTGTTAAACAATGTGTAGGCGTTAATGGGGAAAAAAGACGGCCAGCCAGCGATAAAGGTCCTGATTACCTTGTTAGAAAGGCTCTGCTTTATCTTGTTACCCTATTACAAAGGATCTGATTACCTTGTTAGAAAGGCTCTGCTTTATCTTGTTACCCTATTACAAAGGATCTGATTACCTTGTTAGAAAGGCTCTGCTTTATCTTGTTACCCTATTACAAAGGATCTGATTACCTTGTTACATTATTACAAAGAATCTGCTTACCTGGTGAGGCCGAAGTCGCCGACCTTGACGCAGTTGTTGGTGCCGACGAGGCAGTTCCTGGCAGCCAGGTCTCGGTGGATGAAGCTCATACTCTCCAGGTAGGCCATGCCCCGACACACCTGGATGCTCATCTCCACCAGCGTGCCCGGCTTGTACAGCAGCGTGTCGCGGTACTTACGGAGGAAGAACAGCAAGGCCCCTGGAAAAGGTGGAAAGTATAAGTAGGGTCATTATTGATACCAAATTTGTTGGTGTAAAAACATGGATGTATTATGGATTTAGTATTGATGCTTATGGATTGTTTAAATTGATGAATATTCTTTAGGACGAGGTTAGTCTTCACCGTCTCGGAAAAGAAGATAAAATTTGAATGAATACTAATATTGTAGTTGGTTAGTTGGTTATTTGACAAAAGACAGATTTATGCTTCTTATCTGAAGATTTTCTTAAAACCATACCCCAGTAAAGCTTCATATGATGGAAAATACTGCGAACTGACTCAAACTACTATTTCAGCTTCCATAATTTTTTTCTTCTTCAAAACTTTTTATTCTTGCTGGAAATTACACGTTAGCCATATCCAATTTTTCATTGAATCCAAGTATTATAACATCTAGATAGGCTGGTATATTTTTCCAGATTTATCAAACTCACCACATCGTCAAGTGTTGTTCTAATACTTTTAATACGATGTCTTATAAAGGTTTAGGGGTATCAAATATGTCTTGTATGCATTCAAATAGTTAGATAACAAAAATTAACCCGCGACCATAAGGGCTGGGGTTGGCTGGTGGTAGGACTTACCGTGACACATGTACTCCATGACCAGGCAGAAGGGGTTCGAGTTGCACACACCGTACAGCTGGACCAGGTTACGATGCCGTAAGGACCTGAAACACGGGGAGGTGATTATTACAAAACCCTAAATTAAAGCAGCATCCTATTTTAAGTCGCAACCTAAATTTTGTGTTTTCCATTTCGCCATTTTTTTTGAGAACTTTTTATTGAGCAGTATGTAGTCTAAAAGGGTGTTGAAAATCCTAATTTAGGCCGTACCCAAAAGTTGAGGCCTGATATATTTCTGAGATTAACTCAAGATTAACCGCGGATTATATTAGGGGATTAGATTAGGGTACTTGATTTGACGCCCTTCTGTATTACACCTTAAACAATTACAAATCACTCACAAACAGCCTTGAAAGAGTTCATTCAAAGTGACGCAACCAGCAATTAAGAACAGAGGAACCATAAGTGATGTTTAAAAGAGTCCTGGCTATAATATAATCTATAACGCTTGAAACTTTAGAAAGGACTCTCTAAAAAGCAGCAAAAACAGTCTGCGGTATATCAATGGCGTCTATAGGTACTCATGGAACTTTACTGATCTCATTTACTCCCCCTACGCAATTATAAAAGTAGACCGAAGAATAATTGCTCTTACTTCATAGTTTTGGCTTCATCTAGGAAGTCTTCTTCCTGCATGGCGCCCTTCTGCATGATCTTGATGGCCACTGCCGTCTGGTTCCGCCATAATGCTTTGTACACCGCCTGGAAAATGCATCATTTTTGGTCACTTTAATCCATGTTGTTACTTTACATACATGTAATGGACGTGTTTTTTAACGTCATACAGCCTTATCTTTGAACATTTTATCTACAGGAGTCTTTATATTGTTGCATAAAATCGTAAGTTTTAAGTCTGGGTAAATCATTGTACTATATTCAAAATGTCGATGTTCATAGTACCCTTACAGAAATATTTCTTTCTTTCTAATTTTTGCATGTCCAGGAAATACTTCTGGTATAAATTGATTGATAGTTCAGAACATATGTTTATAAGCGCGGTTTGCACCGTTCACAATAGTTCTTGCTTATTCAATGTGTAATGTATCATGTCAAGAACTTCCCCATTCTGAGATCATCTTTTCACTGAAAATAGAACCAATTCATGCACGGTTTGTCTTTTACAAAGGGAATAGAATGTGTGACTCACCCCAAACTGGCCTTTTCCTAGCTCCTCTTGCTTCTTGAGTTCCGACCACTCGATCTCCCAGATATCTGCAGCCAAAGAAGAAAAATATCTTTAATATACTCGCAATTTTAAGTTGAAATGAAGATTATGTCAATTCAAACGTTTAGCATAATCATAATGTTACATTGTTTTCAAATATTAGGACACTGTTCTCTAATATACAGTTTCAGACGTTCATATTTAACTTGGAATATTGCTTGAGTTATGATCAAACATTTTAATGATATATGTGACAGACTATACCATGAATGATGACTGTAGTCGATAGAATAGCATTATCTTGAGATTACTTTGATTTTTATTGGATGAAATTACTTGATATCTAATACTACTAATACTAACATATTACACAGATGGGATTAAACTCTGGTTAACTAAAGAGGATGGCGATTCCTATCTACACACTTTCATAGGATTTGATTACATGCGTTGGATAATGACAAATGTACAATTATAATTGTGATTAATTAGTTATAAAAGTTTCGGTTCCTGTTGGGAAAACCCTGCATCACAGAAATTCTTAAAACAATAAAATTCAGAGCAAAATAAGAAAAATAAGAAAAAAGATATTAAGACATAATTATGGTGGTTTTTTTTATCAAAAGGCAGAAGTGGGACACTTACCTTACCAGACTAGCGCTAACTATATCAAAATGTTTCTAATTATTTTCTCCATGAAATGTAGTTGTAGATCAAAAGATTTTGTAAAGACTTTCGAAAAAAAGAGAACCTGGTTAATGTTAAGTTCTTAAATCCTACCTTGGGCATGACTGTCACCGTACATGATAATTTCTGAAATAACGGCATCAAACAAACTTATGAAGACAAGCCAATGTTTTTTTCCACTCCATCATTGGAATCCGTGATTAGAATTTTTACAGAAAGAGGTGTCATGTAGTGATAGCATTGCAGAGAAGTACTATATTAGGGTTATGTGAGTATATAAGGTAGCTTTTGGTTATAGTATGAGGACCGGTTGCTAAATCAGTGATTAGGTTATGAGACTGGTACCCTGTTAATGATAAGGTAAGTGATAAGGTAGTGTGTAAGGGTTAGGTTAGGTATATGCAAGATATTCAAATGATACCAACAAGTTAGGAAAGCGAACATTTAAGTTAGTTGTGTGGACAATGGGGGGCTCATCTGGGTTAATCAAGTCCTCGAAAAGGAGCGAGGATGGAGGGTAACGACATGCATAGTGAGGAAGTGGATCTCCTAACTCTTGATTATGCCATAATTTTATAACAAAACACATATTGTTGTAAATATATAGTTTTATCATTAGGAATATTTCAAACTCAGAAGTAAACTTCTTGCGCAGTGTGTGTATCCTGACCGCGTTTACCCCAGAACGTTGCACGGATATAGCTCGGACGTCACGATACTACCAACCAATAATGTTACATCGTAATATAGGCCAAGATTTTAACAGTCTTCCCATAGTATTCTTAAAATCCATCATAATTCAGAGAGACGGATTTCTGTTAGGTGTAGTGACAAGAGGAAGTGAAGACGACATCAAGATTTATAGCCATCCTTTCATCACATGTTGTTCTCGGTCCGTGGTTTATCACGAAATACTACCGGCATTTAGCTATCATAAAGGGTAGGGCTAAAATTAGACTTCTTCTTTTAAGTTGTTTATTCCTAAGTGCTATTTTTGTAGGTGCTCGACTTTTAGGAACCAGTCCTAATCTTCGTAGACGGTCGTTCTTTGTACAAGGTGGTCCGGATCTCTAATACACTTGATAGGTAAGAGTTATATATTTACAGATGACAAAAACTATCGTTATTTTGATACACAGAGTTGCCATTCATGAGGGCAGAAACACCATGAAAAGTAGGAATGACATTTCCGGATTTTTACTTAAGAGTCCAAAATAGTGGAAATATTAGCTGGAAAACTCAAATTCTTGGTTTCTTGGAAACAACAGGAATATCCTGAAATGCTGAACTATAGTGACTTGGGGAAAGAGAAATGTGAATTACATTTTTATATACCGAACTGAAAAAAAATCGGAAATCCGGAAAAAAGAAGGAAAAATAACATGAGACGGACTAAGCTGATTAAGTTTTTAGTCCTTAGAGCAGGTTTAACCCCAATGTATGCCTGGTATCTGTGTTTAAGCCCATTGTCGCTGCTTGAGGACCAGACTGTGTCAAGAAAGAGCCAATTACATGTAACGCAACCTTTTTATTATGAGTGAGGGTATTCCAAAGATTGCACATACACTTGATCATTCCATCCTCTCATGTTCTTTCCAAACCATATTAAAAATGACAAGCGGGACTTTTTAGGGTCTTTGGGTATTCCCAAACCTAGTCGCTTCTACTGGAGTGTCACATAAATAACTTCTCGCTACTTGGCATCCCGGCCAAATCTGTTGCTATCGCTCCACTCCTTGTTATCTGACACAAGTGGAAAACCCCCCAGTTTATCATTGACCTACCTGGCCTGAGGCCCGGGGCCAGCCATACTTGCGGTATCAGAGACAAACCTCTTTGAGACGCCGGTGCATACACACTAACAAAGGGCGATAAAATACACCTGTATTCTTCGCAGAAAGTGTTGTGTCGGGCCCTTTTCAATGACGGTTTTCCCCCTTTTCCGGCGTTTTTTCACAATGGGTGTCCCCAGACGGTCGTCGGCGGGCTGTAACAATGTGTCTACCGGGAGCCGGCGCCTTAGGAATGGGGCTCTGGAGAGGGGGGAGTGCGGGGGGAGAGTGCTTTCCTGACTTAGTTTCTTAAAGATGATAATGTCCCTTGGTGGGCATGCAGTACGGGCAATTTCCACATAAGGAATTTTAGTTCAGTTCGAAGGGGCTATTCCCTCATCCTCATTCATATATTCTAATAGATAAAATATAATAATGATTCATATACCCAAATATCTCAAGAAAACAGCCCCATGGAAAATTGCCTGAGGAGGGTTTATATAGACGTTGTGCAGATGACGTCACATTGTCCAAAATGTGCTAGCCGCCATATTGGTGATCAATTTATTGTCAGCATTATTATCAATTCTTGAACATTTAGAACAAATATTTTTGCTATATTTGATTCAAACCAGGTCATTTAACAATCCCCACCCCTTGGAATTTTGAATTTTGAATTAATTCCAAAGCCACATGGCCATGATCACCACGTGTTGATCACCAAAATGTGATCACGTGACCGCATCTGCACAAGGTCTATACTCTAAATATTGTTCTAGGAAGTTTCCTTTAGCCTTGTCAGTAGTGACACCAAGTGTCCGCTGTCGAATTATGAAATGCAACGATGCATGTCACTATGTTGTTAAAACTTCCTGTTTTGCAACAAAGGCCCATATGCTCAGTAATTTGTTAAGACAAACAAAATGTAATAGTGATTCCAGAGCTTGATAAATAGGGCGTCTAGTAGCCAGAGACTATCAGGAAAATACTGGGCAACTGAGATGAGGGTCTAGTTGCCCAGTGGGCAACTGCTATAAATCTCAAAAGTGTCAAATCATCAATATATGGGCAACTACGTTTTCCAGCTGGGCAACTAATTGGGGGATATTTGCTGCCCATTCGGCGCCACGTCTGAAAACTATATGCAAAATACACTTTCTTTATAGAAATAGCAAAACTACAGCTTTCTGCCTAAAATTGAACTGATACTTTGACTCTACTTGAAATTAGAATACAGTGGGAACAGGCCCTCGGTGTCTGACACATTGCCCAATACATAACGCTATCAACATTTTAATTGGAACAAGATGTGGCTATAAAAAGCGCACTCTAGATACAGCATGTAAAAGGACTAGGGATCGGGCAGTCTATGTAGTCTTTCAACTTGTAACAGGTTGCGCTGACTACAAAATATCCCCTTCTCGCATGGACGACTTTAAGCACCATGAAACTAGGACTCAACTGGGACAGTTGCCAAGTCTTTTTTTTTTTTTCTTTTTTTTGAACAATTGTCTCTAGAATAATTTGAATAAGTGGTTTCTCCGGATAGTAGGAATTGACAAAATGGGAGTGAAAAGAAGGTGAAAAAATACTGAGCATTCAAAATTTGTTACATATTTAGATCCTTCTAGCCTAAACATCCTATTTTTAGGTCTTCTCACGCACCAAACGTCAACCTAAGGCAATCCACACAAAAATAGTTTGTATTTCTTTCACCGAGTCATTCAATTTTTCTCTATAGCCTTTTCGTATTGTGTTTGTTTATGGCTGGCCTCTAAGCTTAACCACTAGGTCACTTAACAAAGTTTAACGACCTAAGGTATTCGTCGATATAGTTAACTCTGAATTTCAGCAGTCTTAAGCAGCTGTAGCTCTATTGTTACCAGTTAGCTAGTTCACTGCTGCTAGACCACTGGTGAGGTACATGTACATGTATACTGCCCAATTAACTTCAATCTGCAACTGCACATTTTACAGAAACAATTGGCAGAACTATAGGAGCATCATAGCTACGTTTTGCAAACGCAATAACGGTAAATAACTTAAAAGAATGAATTAAAACCAAAAAGAATGAAAGACTATAAATATAAGGCAGGACAATGCATTTGGTCCATTGCTACCGGTAGGAGGTGCCAGTCCTCTGGCTGAAAAGGCAGAGTTATTTAACAATGAATTAGAAACAGTAGTTTGACTCGTTTTTCAATGGGTAAGTGTATGCTGGTATATGCTCCCAGGGTCCAGGGCCTTGAATACTCCTGCCCCGCGCCCGCACAACCCCGGCCCGCGACCTGAAAGCCCTCCCTCACCTCACCAACACGGGCCTGAGGCACTTGTTAACATCCTTTTCATGAAGGAAGGATCAACTTAACTCGATACTTTAAATTCGGTTAAAACTGGTCGGTTCAGTGACTACTGACTTCCGCTAGTTATACGCCCCTAATAAAAACTGCACTTTTAATGTGCAGAGACATCCATTAAGAACATGGTTTAGCCATGATAAACATGTATTTACATGCTATGTAATATGGCACTTTAAGTATTGTCGAGCCCGATGTCATTGATACTTTACAGTCCTCTGCCCTTAGTGAATCAGGATAACTAGTTCATTAGATATACCACCAGCCATGATCTAGATGGTTCTTCGCATATTGCCGTATAAACTTATATACAGGGTGCCCACGCTTTTTCAAAAACCTATTTAAGAACTTTTTAAGACCTATTTAAGACCTAAGCTTGGAGAATTTTAGACCAATTTGCCACAGGCTAAGACAAATTTGACCGCACAAATTTTAATTTACCAACACTCGTCAAAAAGCGGCAATTTTGCTCATCCTATCATTTAATTTTTATTTCTTAATGACATCCAATTTAAGACCTTTTTAAGACCCCCAGCAAGAAAAAAGTGAAATGTAAGACCTTTTTAAGGCCTTAAATTTGAAAAAGTCAATTTAGGACCTTTTGATACTTTTTCAGACTTGCGTGGGCACCCTGTATATAGAGCATAGAGATACATTGTTATGTTATGTATGTCTATGTATATAGTTAAGACTCTTGGCCGCACCTGTAGGTTATGAATGGCACAGGCATCTCCCTTGTGGGACACTATTTCTGAACCAGGGCCAACGATCTTGCTGGATCGCGCACATCGAATATATATCCTTGTTGGAACGTGGCCACAATTATTTCAAACACTGCAAATAGATCTTAGTCAGAGACAGACATGTACTGTTGTATCCTAGATATGTTAGTTTTTTTTTCGGGGCTGCCCCCTTTTTGTAGAAGCATCGAACCGCTATTAAAGCACGATTTTATTCGATACTAAAACATATTAACAATTCACAAAGAGCGTCAATAAATTCCGGACCGTTGGGAAATAACAGCAATACAGAGGTAGGGCTGTATATTAATTGAGGGAAAAAATGCCAAAGGCTTTACATTAAATCTTTTCCGTCTTTTTTTTTTTTTTTTTTTTTTTTGGGGGGGGGGGGGGGGGCAAATAGCGTGAGTCAAATTTGAATATAGACCAGATGCACTTCTTAACATCAACATGCGCCATCAGGTCCGCCCAGACATCGATCGATCGATTAACAGGACATGGTATTTAAAAGCTTAAGAATTTAAAACCATTTAAATGTGGAATTTTATTCTCAACATCGTTCAGATTTGGTCAATTGTAGAGTCTGCCCATAGTTGATATATAGCTTTGCCCATGGTCGATACTTCATAATATCCTGCTCTTCCCCCTGTACCAACGACAGGGATATTAAAGACCTTGTGCCACCGGCCGTTGTGTGATGGTCCTGTCTATGGAACCAGGCGCAAAGAAGGACACCTGCCTCGGCAAATGTATAGGGGTATGGTCTCTACCTCATCATAGATTGGATCATTTCATATATTCGATCATCAGAAACCTTGTTCTCGCCGTGTTGCTACAGCATTAAACCCCAATAACCAACCAACCAACTTCATAATATCTCATTGTGTAGGTAACAGCATATTTGTCTTTAATTTCAGAAATACGATACCTCATCGATTAAGATTCCCATTATCCGTAATATGTATAATCTAATGTATATATGCAAATGGGAATCTTACACATTTTAGGTGTGCCAAGGTTTCATTGAGGTCGACTTTCACTTTGTGTCGGGGGCACGGGAGGTCGGGGTGGATTCCCTCACAACGTTTGTTACTCTCACACTACCGGATTCATTGGTTGAGTATACGATACCGAAGTTGGACTACAACCATCTGACCAAACGTTGATGCCAAGGGGATCCGGGTCGCCTCATTTTATTGGCCTAGACCAAGCACTCTTTCACGTACGTCATGGCCAAATACCATAGACGTCATATCGTTCAAACGATCATATCGAGGTGTTCCTGTCGTCCATAGACATATATAATGTATCTCTTTGTGTCGTCCTACGACCCTTCCTACGTCACAGCGTCCGCTGACGTCACAAATCCAGACTCCACTCACGTCAACCCATCCCCTGTAGTCGACTTTCCATTACTTACGTACGCACATTTTCAAAAAAGAATTCAGACCCCTCCCCGCCCCTACTTGGGCTCAAGTATACATTGGATTTGTACTGACGTCACCCTGGTGTCGTCAATAAAGGACCTTCCATTGTGTACTTTAGCATATTTTAAAAAGATATATGATATGAGAACGCAATGAAGGGGAAAAACAGCCATGAAGGGAACATCGCTGGTCCACGAGGTTTGCTCTCATAACACTGGCTGGTCAAGGGCCTCTCATTTACCCGTGTGTTCAAGATGAGTAATATAAGAAATATACAGAATTATCAAACTTTGAAAATTAGACTAAAATTGAACTAAAAACTAAATTGAATAATTACCAATTAGTCCAATTATAAATCAGACTTGGATTGTCCCTGTTGACGCGTACATACTTAATGGGCGGCCCCTAAGACAGGGTACGCCTGACCTGGATCTCCATCTCGTCGTGACACACCCAGCCGCCGGTCGGCACGCTCTGATGCCTCCCTCACCCCAGGCTGACAAACGTCTATCTGTCACCCAGATACCGGGCTGAGAATATTCTCAGGGTGCCTTCTATTTAGTATGTAGGTACATTTTCAAAAATCTCAGCCCCACCCACCACCCCACTGGGCTGGAGGACGCATTGATTTTGTAGAGGAAGGTACGCAAATTTTCTAAAATTGCTAACCCCCCTCCACCCCCTTGGTGCGTGCGTACTTAATGGAAGGCCCTCGGCTATTTCAATTAAGCCTTATCTGGGGCATGATGTTATTCAGAAAAGTCCTGAGGTCAGAGACCAACCCT
Source organism: Lepidonotus clava (assembly GCA_936440205.1). Lineage (NCBI taxonomy): Eukaryota > Metazoa > Annelida > Polychaeta > Phyllodocida > Polynoidae > Lepidonotus > Lepidonotus clava. The sequence goes on along the minus strand of OW387142.1, from coordinate 9,146,692 downwards.
TGTTCCTTAGCCTAATTACGTCCATAGGCAACATAACCTGCAACACCCCATCCCCCATCGTGGTTTTATAGAGGAAATGTAAATGGACAAAAAATACTGAGATATAACCTGAAAATTATCTAAACTGAAAATAAAAATGGTTAAGTTTAGCGACCACTGCCATCTTCTTAAGACATTGGTGTACTGGATAATCTAAATAAGGATCTTCTTTATCATATTTTGCCTTGAAAGCAAGAAAATATGAGTATTTATAAACGCGTCAGTAGACGCTCATCGCGACTAAGAGAAATAGGATGTGAATATATGGTCCAACATTTGATGATATACTATTAACTTATTGGGCTAAAAATAAGACTTGGGGCCGCAATAACCAGAAAACGAGTTATGTAGCATTGCTGTCACCCCGCCCAACTCTGGTACAGTATAAGGTCACCTCTATGCCACAGCCAAAGAATATGTCTTAGAGTAACTTACTTTTTTAAGGCAATATTGTGCCATCTGGCCATAGAATGATTATATCACGGGCTGACTATCATAGCTTTTTATATATATCATATTCTTACACACCATACCATAATTTACCATAAGTCCAATATACATGTAACTAATCATTGACAATTTCTCAGAATAAAACAACGCTTTTTTGTACGTGACCATACATCAAAGAATTTCGCTGGTGCCAGTTCTGCCGGTTAAAAAGTAAAGAGAACATAACAGAACCAGCAGCCTGTGACAGAGATCAGTATCTGGGACGTTTGGCCACCTCCCAATAAAAGGCCCTATTACACTATGTGACTTGAGCTGTGATATCAGCACAAATATGATGATATCACAGACCATTTGCATACTCCGGAGCAAAAGGCAGTAGTTATAATTATTTCCGAATGAGTATGTCCGAAATGTTTAAGTGAGCGACTGAAGTGCTACTGATTTCACACAGATTTTTACTGACAGCTCACTAAACTATTTCGGACATACTGTTTGACCACTCAACCACTGGATTCCCACTGATTTCTACTGATTTACCACTAAATCCTACTGCCAGCTCACAGATTCTATACTCAGTACACACTGTTCCCTTCTGCGTTTTGTCAGGACGATATAATTGTGTGAACTGACAGAACTTGTGAACTTGGGAATTTGGAGGTTTTACACATGTGTAAAACATGACTGTATGTCTCATGTGTGTAAAATTCTTTTGACACCGTCATATCGTATAGTGTAATACCTCCCAGAAATTCGATATCATGATATTACAGACACTTTGCCTACAGGACGATCTAATTGTTTGAACTTGGCAATTCGAGCGTTTTACACATGTTTAAAACATGATCTTATGCCTCATGCGTGCAAATTGTCTATGACACCATCATATCATACACATACCACATAGTGTAATACCTCGTTGATACACTGCCACACCTCACTCAGATGGCACGTCTCAGTATAAGCGACTCACTGTCTCAGATCACGGACATCCTGATCGCGTGGGAGGACCGGCAGTGAGCAACTCACAAAGGAGAAGAATTTTTCTTCTTTTTAAATATTTTGTGGGACCATGACGGGTCAGCCTTACTTTGGCGACAGACCACATATATGAATGAGATGGAAATATTGTACATTCCAACACTGACTGATCTCTACATATTTCTCTGGAGTTCCTATTACCCAGTCCCATTACCTAAGAACGAGTAGGGGGTCTAGGTTGATATTCTTTCCTTCCAGTTCATTAGATCAAAGAAATAAAGTTGATCGTTTCTATTTAAACCGTACGTCAGGAGAAAAACGTCTGAATATGCCTTGACATGACGTTGTGGCTACAGACTAGGCTATTTCAAACTGACCTACTATGTGACGCCTATAGGGATACAAATAAAAATAACCTCAAAGAACGCCAATTCCTAAAGGCATGCATTGTTCACACTTGTCTAGTCCTCATTTGTCTTTAACTTATTATCTTCAACTACGTCTATTTTTAAATTTACATAAATGTGTATCCTAGAAAGCATTTTCAAGAAAAATATCCAGGACAGACATCAGAGAGTATATCCGCTTGGAGGTTGAAAAGCGTCACGAGGCTAATACACTCGATCTTTACTAAGCGTTCAGCTGTGGATTGGTGATATATTATACATCGAAAGCAAAGAAATAATACATTGAAACTAGCAATATCATTTGCCATGCCGTCGTTCAAATGTAAATCCTTTACATGAAGTATGCTCCTTATGTCTATCATGCCGAGTCTGAGTGACCCAGTAAAAAAAAAACACACAAAAAATATTTAGAAAGCACGTCCTTGTATATATTACTTTGAGGCTGGTAATCCGTTTGTTGCTGTGGTCGTTGCTCCCGGTGGTGGCTGTGGATAAGTAGGCTAATAAAGCGGGGGGTGCACAGGTGAGAAACATGCAGTGAGAGGTTAGTATGTGGAGGATAAGAGGCTGGGATGGGGCACACATGCAGGGTTAGGCTAGGGAAATTCGTTAGAATTTTTTTTATAGTTATGATTTTGTGCCAAAAATTGACAAAGGCAACTATCATCATCTGCTTTTATTTACAGCTTAGTCAATTTAACTTCATGAATTTTCCGCTATCAAGCTCAAGCTCAGTGAACGAACGTTTTAGGCAATAATGTCTGAATTCTTTTTGGGGTGATTTTTAAATCTCATAGTCTGATATAGAATATCTTTACAATACTTCGGAAGATTTTAAGCTTATATACAAAATAGTAAATTTCAAAATAAGATATTTTTGCCTTCTCAAAACTGTGTAAATAAATTTCTCCATAAATACTTAAAATACATTTTAAAAATAATCAATTTCAAAATTTGCTTTTTCTTCTCAAAACTGTGCGAATGTTCCTAACCTAATCGGGTGAGTTGCATAGGACGTGCAGAGGGTGTATAAGGCCGGGTGTGTGTGTGTGTGGTGCCGAGGGCCGCAGACAGCGGGGGTTACTCGTGGTATATTACTCACCGTGCCCCAGTGGCGTGGCGGGATGTTCCCGGGATGTATTAGAAGGGGCTTGGCGTAACCGCACCACTAGGCCTGAAAAGCAAAGCAGATTAAGGTTCACCAGGGAGTCGGCACTCACACCCGTGATGGTAATCCCACCCTGTTTAATCCACTTCCACCTCCCTCTTCATACATTGTTGTTTTTTTGTTTTTTTTTAGTTTGCTCTAATTAATTTTCTTTCCAGCCAGCTTTTTCTAGATTTATGCCCAAAACTGTGCATTAATCCAGGCAAAACTGGGGGCAGGATCTGGGCCCATATCTTCGTAACTGATTTTAGTGATTAGGCTAATCAGGTGAAATTTATTTAGAGTCTTACAATATCTGATTCAGTCTTGTCACTAAAAGAAGTGGTGTCGTTAAAAAATACCCTTGAAAAGTGTTTGTTAGGTGTAGATACTTTGATTGACAAGCAGAATAGATATGAATGACACACTAATGAAAATTCACCAGATTAGCCTAATCACTGAAATCAGTTACGAAGATATGGCCCCTGGAATAATAGAAAATGAGGAGAATTTTTCTGGGCCACTGGGTACCAGCCGCAGGCTATAGGCGTACCTTGCCAGGAACCAGTGGCAAAGAAAGTTCACCGCATGTACACTAATATCCTTATGCTGGTACCCAAAGGCCCAGAGAAGTAGTTCTCCTCTTACCCCAACCACAGATAGATACATCCTACACTAGACCTGCAGGTTAGCCCAGGAAATGATGCATTCTGGGTAAGCATATCAATTGATTTGATTAAGGTATTATTTGCAGTTTAACATGTTGGAAAACTAGCAGATTTTTTGGTTGGTACCTATATATCTAATGTTTTCTAGGGTTGTTTTAAAATGTATTAATTACAGATGGATTATAGCAAATGTGTGTATATTTTCTGTTTTTTCCTGTGGGTTTGTCGGCAATTTAAGTGCAAATTAACCTGCAGGTACCTGAAATATTGGAAATCTGTGGTAGGGAGAATTTAGGCCTGACAGAGTGTCAGATGTGATCTGCTTTTTTTTTGGACAGATCTTGAAAAAAGGTCCCCTCCCACAAGTTACCTTAAACCCAACACAATAGATGCGATCCAGTGTGCTCAGTTATGAAACCCACCCCTGTGACTTCTTAACATGGGGATGGGGGTCATACAGGGGTAGGGCCCCAGCCTGTGGTCAGCCCAATGGTCAGTACTGGTCACCCCCCGGTTATTTCACCCACCACTGACCGGTCGGGGCATACCCTTGTTGGTCTGTTTATCAGTGAGAGGTTAGTCGTTTTTCCCTGGCATGCAACAGATAGAGTTGTGTCTGGGCGCAATATTAAGGAATGACCAAAATAGATAGATCTTCCCGATTCGAAAGGCAAAGTCAATTGAAAGGCTGTCAAAAAAATTCAGGATTTCCTTTTTATGTTATCTTATTTTAAATTCTAAATTCTTTTCTATTTATATAAATATTGATCAAGACCATTTCACATGAAAGAGATGTCCCTCCAGCTTTTCTTTTTTAAGTTTTAATAGCTGCTTTAGAAACAAGAATCGTAATAAATAGAATATATATTTCCATTTCTAAATGTTAGAAATACTAAAATCATGGCAGCAAATCTCGTATTGAGCACAGTTATGATTTCGAGTTGGTTATGTTTGGCTTCAAGAATATACCAAACCCCTTATTATTGCGCCCCTTTTTGTGACAGGAGAGAGAAGAAACATGTAATAGATGATATTACGAAATGATGAAAAAGTATCATCAACATATTACAAAACAGTACAAATCTATATATTATTCTACAGGCAGTTGATTAATCATTTAGAGCTGAGATATTGGAGTCTATTCTGTCATTTTCATATTAGCAGAATACAAGTAAAGTATTTCAATTACTTTTACATTCTATTTGCTAAGATATCAACAACAATACAAGTTCAGCATGAATTCAATTGATTACTGGATATAATATGAGCATACAGTTGGAAAAAAGAGAAATGGACATACAGTTTGTAATAAACAGTCAACAAAACATACAATCACAACATTGTCAATGGGTTGCCGTTACAAAGATTTAACAGATTTCGTAATTGTTTTTATGTAATTGTCAAATCTTGCCTTTAGTTAACACCAATTGTGATATACATAACATTTAGAAATAGTGCAAGTTCGTAAATCATATGCAAAAGGGTACATATATAGCATTGGATATGATAACCATAGATCAACTTAAGCCCCATACCCAATAGGCGATTTTACCGGCAACTGGCGACGGGCAACAGCAGAATCACTGGTAAAATCACCAATTCAGATCACCTGTTAGATGTAATATTGAGATGTTACATGCTAACAGGTGATCTGAATTGGTGATGATTTTACCAGTGATTCTGCTGTTGCCCGTGAATCCAAAGGAGTAAGGTTCGAATCTGTGCATTGAAAATAAATGCTATAACTTTTCATAAATTCGAATTCGGGTTAATTAGGCATTGATATTGTTTGCCGATTTCTCGTAAGCTCCTGAATTTAAAAAGAAAACCTTTGCCGGAGGTTTACAGTGTAGATAACGCCAAGAAACCTACTTTAAGACCAATAGAGATACAGACAGGGAGTGGTGTCAAACAGTATAGCCTACAGTAGTTATAGTGTAGGAAGTATAAAGATCAGAAATAGGAAGCTTTAACTGCTGACAGTTCTACCATTATACAGGGACAAAGGTTGATTGATTCGGACAGCTATAGGCCCCCAGAAGCCCAGGGGCCTTCCATTTAGCACGTACGCATATTTTCAAAAAATCTCAGACCCTGACCCCCTGGACAAAAATACGCTTTGGATTTGTACGCACATTTTCCAAGACCCCCCCCCCCCCCCGTGATGCGTACATACTTAATATAAGGCCCATTACTAAATCTGTCATAAATATATAGCTAGGAAGATATAATTATGTCACTGGGAAGAACAATTAAGGCTCAGCAAAGTATGCCTATAGACGTTATTGTGGAGGCAATGGTTGAGTAAAATACATGTATAGCCTATAACATTCGTTAGAAGTCAAAAATAACTAATTGTTATCTCAACTTCAGACAATCTTTTACGTGAGTCATAAGTCTCACATTCAAAAATAAATATTCAAGGTCACAAAACAAGGTGATTCCTGCAAATAGTTTTCTAAAGTGGATCATTACGTATAAATTACCTTTTTTTTAACAGCAATAGGAGGGGGGGCCATGCCTTAAATCTGTTCCAAGACATGAACCTATCATTTTTAATTTGATCTACCTTGCCATCTCTACTTTAAAAAGTATGGGGCAGTTCTAGAAACTTAGTAAATAACGGTAGACAAAATGTTCATATGTGGGGTGAAATATGAAGGGCGTGCCTTCTAACTACCCCCTTAATCTCCGTTTAGATGTACGTCAAGTATACGGATTTGTCGCTTGTTTGTTTTTTCATGGATTTCATGTACACTAGCCTCATCCCACCTTCATATTGCGTAGTTTCAGTTATGTATATCAGCGATAAACACCTCGATATATAATATTTGGGAGCGTCACTTCAACCATGTCCATTGGCTCTGTGTCATTTGTGTAACTATAATAATTATGTCTCCATTACTAAGTTAAAATGTCCCACTAACCCTGTAATTCGTGTCTGGCAGTCTATGAGAGGAAAAAGAAAATATCTTAAAATAATTATACATATCATAAGAGATTAGCGTCTCTGACCTAGAAAGTCTGTCCGGTAAGGCAACGCATGTGGTTAACCTCTACCCAGCTTAGCTAACCTTGCCAAAAAAAGAAAGAAAAAAAAAAGATCGGAGTCAAGTGATCGGGAAGTTTTAAATACTGTAGACCCAATAAAAAACACACCAATTAGTACCACAAATATAACAGCTTGCCATATAGGATCGTTGCTAGTACTTATGTTGGAGTTTTATTGAATTCTAATCAGCAGGGATGCCGGTTACTCCACAGTTATATGTATATTGTATATTATCATTACAATATTTAAACAGGAAATACGGGGAAAAAATATGCCTGAAAGATAGGCTTCATTGGGTCGGGACTTCATTAAAAACATATATATAGTTGCTTTTAATTTTTCAACATCATTCAATGCGGATTTCTTTATGTATTACTTTGAATAGGTAAATTCTTTAATGGAGCTCATTCTTAAGATTCTTTTGCAGGGAAGAATGTCTCACAATGTTCATGTATACCTTACTTTAAAATATCGTAAAAAATGTCTAGATAGGTAAGGTATATATAGCTCTAAATTCTGGGAGACGCTCTCCCCCGCAGAAAAAAATCGTTTAAAAAAATAAAGGCAACAAACAGTTTTTTTCTTTTATGCTCTGTGCTTTACATAAGGTCTAATTTATATTTTTCAATATACTTAAATAGCTTTGATTTTTAGCTATTTTTCGGTATGTCATATACATGTATCATGATATCTCAGATATAAACAGAGACGAGCCTTTAAGTAGTACAGCAGACAGACAAGCACCCCACCCCACCCCACCCCCAATCTATTCTACATCATGTGGCCTGGAATTAAATTAGATTGAGTGTAAATGCTTCCTGTATGCAACAAAGCTGAGGATTACACTGCACGCCCCCTAACTAAGCTACAGACTTATAACCGCAGTAAAACCTTTCATTTAGGTTAAATCAAAACAAAACGTACAGGCTCCCTGATCATTAACTCTACATAGGGTAAGTAACATTTAATGGAGTATTTTAAATACATGCATGTACATGTGAGAAAAACTCAGCAAGGTTTCACGTCAAGCTTGGAGTGACAAATGCCTGGGAGTGGAGGGGGAGGGGGGGGACTTATAATTCAGAACCAACTTCGATAAATTTAGGAGTTTTACGGAGGCTATAAATCTTGGGATCCCACACTTTTCTTCTGAATGACAATATAATCCAGGCCAAGTACGGCTATAAAGAAAACCTTGTGTTTGGGATTTCTTATGTTGCAAAACTAGTTAGAAAGACGATCGTTATTCTTGGGATCTTCAAGTGTGAGTGTTCAAAAGCTAGGGACCTGGGGCGGCTGGGGTTGAAGAATGTTTTAGAAACAACTTAACCGACCAGAACCTTCTCCGATCTATGACCCTCATATGTGACCATTGTATATACCTGCCTTTCTGTTGACATTTGATGAAATGCTCTCTAAAGCAGGGCTGATTAAATAAGGAATTTCCCATCCTGGTTAAGCAACAACTAACATCAACACGAAGTAATATTTGTTCGATATTTTACTCTAACATTTCTCACAAATTAATCCTTCTTCAGAAATTAAATAAAACATTTTAAAATGTCTCTAACCTAATTATTTCGAGTTAATAGTTTAGATAGTGACACAATTCCTTGATATTTCTCAGAAAGGACCTGAACGTAATGCACTCAGAAAAAGGCTCTATTAAAGTTCTGCGGACTGGAACCGGTTTGGTGGTAATCCATCTCCATGTCCCGGACCTGGAGCTGCGGCCTGCCCGACCTACTTCTCACCGACCACCCACTCCCCACTCGGCCAGGCCTGTACCATTATCTATAGTCCATTCCAGCTCAGGTGACCCTCAGCTAGGCCTTTAGCATTATCTATAGACCATTCCAGCTCAGGTGACCCTCAGCTAGGCCTTTAGCATTATCTATAGACCATTCCAGCTCCAAATATATAGTAGAGCCCCAGTGATTGATACCCCCTGATTTTAAACAAGATCAAATATGCTGGGTTCTAAAGAACCCAAAAGCTCCGTCTTATCCACCTTGTTAAATAGCTGAAAGGGAGAGAGAGAGGGGAGGGAGGGAGAGAGGGAGGGAGACAGAGAGAGACAGAGAAAGACAGAGAGACAGGTACAGAGAGACAGAGATAGAGACAGAGAGAGAGAGAGAGATTTATCGGAGTATCAAGGTTATTGACTGGACAGTTACAGAGAACAATAGACAAAGTATTCGCCTCTATTCGCCTTTGAATTGCTGGTTCCCAGTGACCACTGTTTGGCTTGAGAGTGTAAGCATAGATTCCAATATGGATGCGCCCAGTGGGGGAAAGGGGTATTCCCGACCTAGTTTCAGTCTATTTTCAGAATATTATTATGACATCATCTCGTCAATATCCAGGTAATGACTTTTTTATGCTAATTTCTACACTCTCAAGGCATTTCCAATGAGAAAACCATCAATCTCCGACCAGGTTCACAATACCACAAAATAGCACAGTGTCCCCCCCCCCCCCCCGCTGGTTACCAGCGAGATCTGTACACTCTCTAGGCACATTTTCGCTGGTTTCAGTTGTTTGGGACAACCTATGACTCTGATATATCGGACTATTGACGTGATCCACTGGACGAAAACGGAGAATAATAATAAGGAGGTCAAGGACCTGTGCGGATTGCACAATACAGGTTGTTTATAAACCCGTGCTTTGGGAACAACTTCCCTCTGATAAACTCAAAAACTTCTATTGAACCAATATACATATCTATAACCCTCAAAACCTTTGGTGTGGGTGACGTTGACCAAAATTATACCCTAGAGAGTAAGTACAAGGATAGTAGGTTCTGAGATAATAAACCATTATAAAACATATACCAAAGTAGGTGTTTGTCCTTGGCCTCTGGGGTCACCACCCAGCCTCCAAGCCATATCACTTACTAACTCGTAATTAAATGCAAACAAATCCTGCTGACATTTAACAATAAACTATAGAGAAAACATTTAGCCCCAGGGCCTTCCATCAGCAACCTACATGCCTCAAATAGAGATGGGGTGAAAAATTATTAAAATAGGCTAACGGTCCTGTATATATTTTGAGGCTGGTGCATGCGATTCAGATAATTACACGTATGGTGAACCACTAACAATATTGACCAACGTTTCTAAGAGATTTTACAACTCAGTGTGATTTAAAGCAGCAATATGATCTATATAGCGTGCATATACAATACAGGAATTTGAAAATGTGGGATCCGCTAAGGACTAAAACGTTTCACATTTGCATACACACATAGGCAATTTTAATCTCGATATGAACATAGACATGATATATAGATATCTTGTGTATATATACAAGATATCTTATGTATCTCTATGATATGAATTATAATTCTCCACCAAAGCAGGGAAGGGGGTGGGGTCAGGACCCCCTGGACCCTCCTCCCTGTATCCACCCCTCAGATATATACAATATATACAGAGGCAAAGCAAACGGGTAGGTTATAAAAAAACAAAGGTGTCAAGTTCAAACATATCATGTTGCCTGAGGTGCGAGCTTCCGCTAATCCAGTGCCCAATACACCTGGCTTTAACCCACTACATCACGCGGCTTATCGCTCTGACCAGGTAATCCGCAGATAAGACGCCTCCACTCCACAACATATATCACTGATTAACCACACCACCTCGTGTCAGTACGCGTGCACTGGAAGTTACCGGTATTCAAGATTGTTGTCTTTTTAATTACATGCTTTGATAGTTTTTTTTTCCTTAATTAATACAGTTCGATTTCCTTGGAAGGCACTGATTTATCTGGTTAGTCACAAAACATATTCCCCTCATTTTATTTTTTCTCTCTACTTTTGGATCATCACTGTTGATCAAACACCTTTGTTGAAACTGAAATTATTATTAATCCATTGAATGATTATATGGTATAGAATGACAAATCCACGTAATGTCAAGAAATGCTACAATTTTAGTGCTCATAAGGGTTTACATTAATTATTCTATCCGATTCCCAAAAGTTGAACAGAAAATTATAGCGTGTGAATTTTCATCTCAACCAAAGCATTTCCCAGGAAACATATATGCCTTTACATTTTTTTTTTCTTTCTTTCTTCTTCTTCTTCTTCTTCTTCTTCTTCTTCTTCTTCTTCTTCTTCTTCTTCTTCTATTTTTTTTTTTTTAGATGTTTTGACGTAAATAATTGGCATCCCTCTCAAAAAGTACAGCTTGTCTGAGACAACGTTGGCAGTGATAACGCTTCGCATTTAACGTAAAAACTATTCCCTTGTTGAGAACTGGGCCATTAAACAGGTAAGACCTTCTAAGACTTGCGTAGGCACCCTGTCCGCCCACCTACAATCTTCGAAACAGGGGCGTATTTTCTGAGTGGGTGTGAATCCTTGATAAAAGTAGGGAAAGAGCAAACGTTTTTGTGGTGCTATCTTCTACAAACAACTTGTTTGTACCTCAGAGAAAGCACGCCATAAGATTACACTCTACCTCAGTGGGCAGGTAGAGTCCCACTTAATAACCTCTCAGGTAGTGCTACTTTCAGTATGGGTGTACCATAAAACCCCTAATTTAAGCTGCAGGGTGTTACTTTCAGTATGGGTGTACCATAAAACCCCTAATTTAAACTGCAGGGTGCTACTTTCAGTATGGGTATACCATAAACCCCTAATTTAAACTGCAGGGTGCTACTTTCAGTATGTGTGTACCATAAAATCCCAAATTAAACCCCACCCGCACATCCCGAGTTTTACTTTGGCCATTTTCCTCAGTACATTTTTTTCCAGCATTTGCAGTGTAAAAATGTTGTGCAAAACCCTAATCTAGACCGCACCCCCAATCTTAAGTTCTCATTATTTAGGTTAGGCCTCATTCAAGCTATGACTTAAGTCAGGGGTTTAACGGTAATTATCTAAACTGACCTCAATCCTTTTTTTCTTGTCTGTTAAACAAGGTTAAATAACATCCTCTAATAAGATACTTCACAGATAAGAGACTCTTCCTTGAGTGCCGGTACTTCCTTTGATTAGGATCAGTGTATGTCTTTTTTTTCCCGGAAAGTACAAGCTTCGCTATATGTTTGATTTTTTTAAAGTCAATATAAGTTATTTGCCATTTAATCCGCAGCATACAGCTTATACCTTACTCCCGCCCGACATTCTGATTTACTTAGCTGTAGTGTAAACATATTCACCCGCTTGCTAAAGGCATTCCGTAATCTTACGTCTCAATGTGTTGATTAAGTAAACTGTTTTCTTTACTTCATAAGACCAGTAATCCGAAAATATAAGTATCAAAGGATTGAGAGTATCCGGGAACTTATTTGACATCGATTACATCTGCCATACTTACTGCTGAACTAAACTTACTTTAAAGTAGGCCTCAAAAAACTTGTTATTCAGTCCTTATTTCGTGAGACAGAGAGGTGATTTCTAAGTGCGAGTTTGTCTTTTTTCAAAACATTAAAGCAGTCAAAGTGACACGAGGCAGAAGGCATCAGTATTCTATTTCAGTTTCCGACCCCAGCGTATGAAATTAAGGATTTTGTTCGTACATAATTATGTTTCATACGAGACCCAAAGAAAGTCTGCATCTGGCAATATTCTCTCAACTAATTATTTACTTTTATGGAAAACCTGTGTACCGGTATATCTAATTGCATAGTTTTAAAGACCTGTACATTCATCTCAGGTGTAGGAGGATGCTCCATTAATTAAAAAGTGCCCCTTCCAGCCCCCCCCCCCCTCACCACCACCACCACACTTATTTGGAGGACTTTTTCCAGCCTGTTAAGGACCCATGATTACGACCAATTTCTTAACTGATTTCCAGAGGGTTTTATTATAGAAAAATGAATTATATATAATAGAGACTCTCAGAACATCGCTATTGAACAGAGGTAATTTTTGCCAAAGATGTCTTTCTAAATGTATAAAAACTGTATGGGTGTTATGTCGCATCGTGGATCACTGGCCTGAGAGCCCCACACACCCACCTGACAGCCTTCACTGAGGTGTGACCGTCCTATGACTCATGTTCAGGTGATACAGGTCCCCTCTCCATATCTCCCCCATCTCCCCACCCCGTGTCGGGCCGTCACGGATCAGTGCGTCTGCTGGTGCTGTCCCACAGCAGCTCAGGAATGCCCATCCCACAGTCAAGGCACTGTTCTCTGTGTATACACTTTTTGGTATACCGTGAACGTACTTTTTGTGCTATGTATAATTTTTGGTGCAAAATCCGCGGAAATTAAAATCAGCGAGTTATATATATCGCGTATATTTGAATTAGCATATTATAAAGTGGTAATAACGTTATGACCACGAATTTACACTCATGGGAACGAATCTGAGGAACTTGCACGATAATTTAGTCAGGAAAATATTGAAATTCACAGTATCTAAAGAACTTGTAACACCGCTTTTGAAATCTCATAAAATTTGGTAACGGGATACGCACTTGGAGGGGACAAATTGTACCCAACACATGTTTTTGAGAGGATTTTATACAGTTAATGAGAAACTTTAATAGTGATAATTTAGAATTCTACTGTGACACAACCTGGATTTTCTTTTTTAGTGTCTGTGTATACGTGGAACGAAGTTCAGATTAACATCTTGTTCTTCAAGGTTGAATAGAATTTAAAAGGATTAGAAATACAATGCTATATTCAGTCTAAATCTAAGATATTCTCACTTCGAACGATCATTTAACCTTGTTCTATTAACCCCAATGATAAGCAGTACATATTGTGCAGTTGAGAAACAGACAGAAAAAAAAAACTAAACAATGACACGAGTATCTGGGTGTCGTTTATGGGAAAAGCTGTGTAGGCTGCAAGACCAAACTTTATCTTGCCTTTCGACAATTTTATCTACAATTTACAGACATCTTTAACGTCTGATACGTCGTATGTTTTATGCATACTTCAGTTAACACACAGATGCCAGTGGGACCAAATCGATAAAACCTAGATGATCGTAAAGTGATAAAACGTTATTTATGTACGTAACTGTAGGATATTACTAGAAAATAAATGCATACAATCTTCAACTACACGAATCAGGGATTGCATAAAAAAACACGAAAACCCTGATACAATTATATACTTGTCACGCCATGATAAGAAATCGGGAAAGATTGTTATCATGCGAGAAGACAAGGACGGATGAAGATCTATATTTCACAATGCTTTTCCTCTATTTGATTTTTGAATAATCTAGTGTTTATTGCTTTCAGATAACTACATACATGTAATAAAAGAGCATAAATAGTACTAAATGAGAAGCAGATGCGCTTCAACCAAAGAGAATATACGTAACGTCGAATGTCCATGTAAGTCTAGTCCCACTATGAGTCATGGCATCATGTAATTACCCAATTAAATCGTATTTTCATGTGAAAGTTATCCTAATTATGTTTCTTAAAGTCTATCCGACTGCAATACATGCAATATTAGATTACATTACAAGAATAAAATTTAATGGCTAGTTGAGATAAACTACCATAACTGTATGCATATAAATGTATAAGTTGAATGACCTGAATATCATTATACTTGACAATCAAAACGTATCATTGAAACAGGAAGCACTTTTTTCCCATTTGAACTGTAAGGTCGTTTGGCTCCTGTTATGGTTGAAATCTAACATCCAGAACCTTCCTGTTCTTTTTCAAAACAACAGCCTGGGAAATATGCTTGCTTGAATTACATGGATATTAATTTACTAATTTATATAGAAGATATGTGTTTGAGAATTACAGTGCATCAGGTACCAATCCCGACTGACGAAAAAGTAGGAAAGGTAGGAAACACATTTCATACGTTTCTTCCAGGGGGGGCGACCAAGAAAAACCTACGAAAAATCGCGTCCCACGAAAGGTGTTAAAAGCCACGATAGCTAAATTTCCTATCGTGGGATTTTAAAAACCAAAAATTTTCGTGGCTTTTTTTCCCATCTTTTTTTCAAAATTATACCATCTCAAATTGTCCCAATGTGCTCCAAATACACATTGGAAAGTATTCTAGTTGAATATATATATTATAAATGACTTTAGTATGGTTTTTCACTGAATTTTAATGTCCACGAAATTTTCGTACATTTTTTCTGGGGGAGAAATTTCTATCGTGGCCACGAAAAATGAAAAAAACCACTCCACGAAATTTCGTAGATTTTTCTTGGTCACCCCCCCAGAAGCAAGTAGATAACTTTTGGGAATAGAGACCTGATATTAAATTTGCACCTAGATAGCTTATAACTAAATCAAGAACACTCAAAATAGACATTCATCTTTGTAAAATTTTGATTGATTTTAATTGATACAATTTAAATAGATCAAATAAATTTTAAGAATTCGGGATTGATATTCAGTTGATTTCAATTGAGTTTCAGAAACAGACATTAAAACGATGCAGGAAATAGGGGTCTTATATTTTCTATGCCTCAGTCTCTTCAGGCGGATCGGCCTACCCGTGCCTGTATAGCCAATATACGTGTGTACCGGCAGTATAATATGCTTAGGCCTACGACACGACCATTGGCCTATATCAGCCGGCCGTAACCTGTGGTGGTTCGTGACCTCAAAACTCTACCCACTTCCCTACGATCCTTCCCGTTTCCATCAAGGATCTGATCATTATCATTTATATATCTATACATATCTAGTATAGATATATACATATCCAATATATTCCAATACTAGCACTGTTAGAAATACATACTTGTATATATTAAAAAGTATATATATATATATATATATATATATATATAAACATATATATATGTAGATATATATATATAGATATATATATATATATGTACACATATTTACATATGTACATACATATACACGTATATACATATATATATGTGTGTTTATATATATATATATATATATATATATATATATATATACAAACATACATACAAACATACATATATACTTATATACTACATGTATATATATTATCAGGCTTCCGGCTACATTATATGACGTCCACATGTGTTTACTAGAGTCTGTCATTTCAACAGTTATGAATATCTCCAGGTACTGTCCCAACATGTGGCCTCTTCCCGCACATATTCATTTCTGACATCAGTAAGTTGGTTTTCCCCCAATACTACCCTCCCCCCCACCAAGGTCCAGTGGATCACGGTATGCTTATCTCACATAACCTTGAACGGCTTCATACTGAGTACAACGAGACCTTAGGGGCCTAATACTTCATATTGTCAAGGGAAGTTCATCCTAGATTATCTTACAACAGCTTGTTCGTGGTCAAGCAACACAATTATGAATAGAACTATGATCTATGTAATCTGCCATTCCCTTACAGTGGTTCATTTAAAATTTACCGAGAAAACCTTCAATTAAGATATGTAAAAGCCGCCGTTGCAATTACTTCTGAAAATTAAGATTCAGAAATAAAAATGGATCACATAATGTATGTAAGGGCAACCCATTGACAATTTCTCAAAGTAATCAAGGTGTATCATTGAAACAAGTTTGATATATCAGAGTGCTAACCGAGGTCTTCCGTAAAATTATTTTTGAGACCAACAATTAGACTTCAGCCAGGCTTAAAATTGTATCTTTGTGAAAACCATTGGAATATCTTTCCGAGGGCACAAGTGGGAGCGAATGTTTTAAGTCACTTTATGATAGGTATATGGACTAAAGAGTTACAACTCGGTTAGCACCCTGAGTATATATTTATACACGGACAGGACCCTGAAATGTAAGGGTGAGTGGAATAGGTGGTAAAGTGGACTGACCTGCCGAGTTGTACTTGTGGTAGTTGATGAGGTCGGGAATGGTATCAAACGCGTGCTTGTCTGAGAAGTAAAACTTCTTACTGTCGTCCTGTTTTATGTGGTAATGACGTACAACTCCTTGAGGGTTTCTGAAAATAAAAATGTGATATGTGTAGTTTTTGTAGCTTCTTGTTTTACTGCCGTCGATGTGAACGATTTTTTTTTCATTTACCTTGGTTTGCAATTGTATACTAGATCCGGTTTTTCATTGTACATTCAGCAACACCATGTATATCCAGATTATACATTGCACATATAGAATATGAATAACTGATAATTTCTGTATCGGTTACAATTTACCAAGCGGTTCCACACTAGACGGTAGTATATAGCAAATGAACATGGAACACAAATAAAATCCAAAAATAATTCGCTTTATCTTAATATGATGCTATACAAATTATACCAGCGCAAATAGTCAAGCTATGGAACTCTTTCTCCAGTGATTATCTGCAACTATTCAAATATTAGATGTCTAATTTCACATATGAAGAATCATACGCTACAGTATTATAGTCAGGTGACGTGTGCGACCACTTAAACCATTCATGCTAATAATTTCGGATAAAAATTGACAAGGATTTTGTCATAGATTTCTTTTTAAAAACATGTTTTCATTTTAATAGATTTTTTCCATAGATAGTCGGGGAGTACTCACAAGTCTTTAGAGAAGAGGCTGAGGCTGAACTTGCCCTGTTGACTCGACTCCCGCAGGAGGAAGCAGCCTTCTTTACTCTCCCGGCGAAGGATGCTCTCCGCCTCCGCTCGCGATATGTTAGGGTAGTACCAGCTGGAATTAAAGAAACAGAGCAGCTTGTTAATTGATGGGGTACCAATGTTGAAGGATTTGTATGGTATTTTTACAGACCGGGGGTCAAAAAGAAAACTATCAAACCTAGCCTATATAACAGGCCTCACCAAATCCATCGTCTTGGGTGTCCTGCCCATCCCTTTAAAGACCCAGGAGACCCTGTCAGGACTCTCAGGGTGTCCTGTGGACAGCCTATAAATCATATCTTGATATTGAGGTTGAGGCAACGGGACCCTGGTTTTATGAACCGGACACCCGTGATGACCAGTCTGGGTGTCCATAGGACACCTTGCCATTTTAAAATTCCGTGAGCCTGATTATATATCCCTCAGGGGTCGGGACTACAATGACAAATTATTTCAAAACAACCAATGCAGATGCCAGTAAACTCTGGATATCTTACAACGCGTTTCCATGGATTTCAGATTTGTGTTTATTTAGCCTATCTATAATTTCCGTCTCTGGTACATTTAGATTGCTTTAATGTAAAGGCAACCTACTAAATTCTATTTGGTATTCAAATTCGCCACTGGTATTGTAACTGCATAATCCATAAAGAATGTATCGTATACATCTAATGAGATTCAGATCCCAGACCCCCTCATTTGCCTTGACACTTCATCCGTCATCCCCCAGTGCATCGCCAGTATACCTGTTATTACACAACATACAGCAGCTCTAATTCCAATATTTACCGAGTTCTTTTTTTACCATTTACCATAATTAATCGAAAGGACATGGAATCTTACAGGCGAAACTCTGCCTTTACAGGCGAAACTCTGCCAATGGATTATATGGATGTCATATGAAAGGGGCCTTCCATTAAGTACCTACCGTAAAGCCCCTAATTCAAGCCGCGGCTTAAATAAGGGTCAGTTTCAGAAATAAATGTCAATTATGCCTCCACTTTAAGGGTGCGACTTAAATAAGGGGTTTACACAAGCTTGCATCCAATGGGATTCATAAACATTTTTTATGAAAAAATACCTCAAGACAAACCCAAAAATGAGAGTGCAACTTAAATCAGTTTTACGATACGCATCAAGGGGGGACAGGGGGGTGTGTGTTGAAATTTTGGAAAATGTGTGTACATTCTAGTACAAATCCAATGCGTACTTAAGCTAAAAGGGGAGTGGGTATGCACTTATGGGTAGGCCCCTAAGGTGTAAGATATGCACATGGCGTGGCGCCAACTTTCTACGGGTGTATACACAACTGGGTCAGACATTTTACAGAATGCTACCCTAAGCTGGGCGAAAATAAACATTATCTGTAAAGGAGGTCAAACTTATGATAACATAATCAATTTTCTACCGATTAAAATAACTGACATGATGTCCTATCTATTGATCATGCACACAAGTACGGTATCAGATAAACGGTATTGGATTGCGTTTTTCATAAGGTGTATATTCACACACACTGTATTTAGATTTGCGTATTAAAGGGATCCCTATTAGGTAACGTTGAACCACAGAGATGCATGATAAGTGTTATAGTAAATTATACACAGGGATGTAAGTCAGGGTTAATGAAAAAGTCGTCAAATGTTATAAAACGTGATGTAGGAATCTCTTTATTTTGTACGATGTTAAAAATCAATTTTGAAAATTATCATTTCAGATGATGTGAATAAATCTAAAATCAAGACATAAATCTGAAAACTTACATCCCTGTATTCACCTTTCTATGTGAACACACATTACTTTACGTAAAGCTTTCAGATAACTTCCTTGGCCCACTCCATATTCAAGGTTGTGGCACGGAGCCAACTCACCCAACCATGGCAAGCTTATTCTTTGTATTTCTACCTGCAGACAAACCTATATCAAGAGGTATGCTGGAAATACTTATTTTTCAAAACAAGGCTATCAAGCATATACATTTTCATAATTCATGAAATTATTTGTTTTTTAACATGACGGAAAAATGACAGGTTATTTTTCAGTTTGTATCGATATTTGTGTTTTATATTAAAAGTTTGAGACATAATTATAGCAAATTCTTGTACATTCCCTATAGTTTCTCCGTGCTGCTCTCAAAAACATTGGTCAAATGTAACCTGCAGGAACTTATATTACTGTAAATCAGCCACCCATGGTAAGTATTAAGAATTTCAACATCTATTTACTACCTATTAAACGCCATTATTATGCTTATGTAGTTATTCTAGATACAGGAAATTAAGCTGCCGTGAACGCCATTTATATACTTTTGATGTGCAAGTATCCACCGTTTAAGTACCTCGTTCGGTTCGTTCTGATTCCTTATTTCCCAGATGAAGATCACAA
This sequence comes from Lepidonotus clava, assembly GCA_936440205.1. NCBI lineage: Eukaryota > Metazoa > Annelida > Polychaeta > Phyllodocida > Polynoidae > Lepidonotus > Lepidonotus clava. The sequence continues at coordinate 9,127,056 of OW387142.1, read as the reverse complement.
CCTATACGAGACTTATCACGAAATCACATGTAGTTATGATATGAGGGTAAATCATGATAGCGGAAGAATGGCTTACTCCTTGACCTTAACTTCATTTAAGTAATCACGTCTTTATTTTCCTCTTTCAAGACGTAAGAAAGACACCGTCTTTGAGAGCAACAGTAAAGGAGAAGAAAGAAAGGCAAATAAAAGTCACTCAAGCGTTAAAGGTTAGGACAGGCTTCTGGATTCGATGCTCATTTTTTAACCATTTTTTAATGGAAGGTATACTTACTCGTATTTTTCTAGTCCGTGTTCTGTTAATGCTTGAACGTAGTTTGCAGGGATGAAGCCGATCTCCCTGGACGTAGAGAGAAATAGTAAATGAATAGTTCTTCAAATCTCTCGGAATATAGTACTGGGACTCATCAATTCTATTTGAAATATACATAAATTTATAAAATATATAAGGTCCTCGTTCCTGTCGTATTGACATTGTGCAGATGACATCACAACTGCCCAATGGGCTGGTTCCCATATTGGTGAACGGTTCATAATCATTACTATTTACAATTCTAAAGCACTTGAAATAAGTTTTATGCTACAAATACTAGAAATAGTATCCTGTTACTGTAAAAGTATCATCATTCAGAATATACAAACGTTTATTTTTCCACGGCCACGTGGTCTTGGTCACCATGTGGTGAGCATTAAAATGTGATCACGTGACCGCGTCTGCACAAGATATACCACAAGGTCTATAGAAACGGCGATGATAAAACCACATGTTACGCCAAATTAATAACTACCTGAGTAGACGTCCTAATCTTTTTCATATATCATTGTGACTATGTTTAGATATATAGGAATCGTATGTATCTACCATTCTATTTTTTTCACTCTACCGACATAGTTCTAACAGGTTAAATCACATGTATCTCCACGGTTCAAAATATAAGCACAAAGTTCAATGACAAAAACAAATCATGAACTGATATCGTGACATGCCTTTCAAGTCAACAGGGAAAAGCTACTTACCCTCGTTTATTTTTGGCCTGCCACCAGTGTGGTCCGGACTGTGTGTCGTTTAATATATCGTACTCCTCTCCCTGAAGTGGAAATACGAACAGTATTACAGAGATTTTTTTTTTTACAGAATGACGTTGGTTGGTTGGATATCGGTTGCTTTATGCCCCACTTAACTGCCAAGGTCATATCAAGGGCGGACAGAGATATGTAAGGGTAAGTATGAAGGACAAGACGACAGCAAAAAGAGCATTAACTGGCCAGTTTTGGGACGATCTATAATCAGAAGATTATGCAGAATTTACATCCCTGTTTCAATTTTTTTCACTATTCAAGATTATATTTAGACAACTTTTATAAAGACAATCACAAAAATGCCATTGTGAACCGCCGTTAACTTTACTGAGCCAATATTTGAATATAATCAAGATCCTGATGATTATTTTTAGTGATTGCTCGTGTAGGAAGATGGTGATGTACCTTTGTTAGAGACAAGTCCCCATCCTGTGCACACTCGTAGTCGAACATAGCAATAACCCGCCGTATCACAGTCTCCTCCTGCTGTGAGAGAGAAAAGTATGTTCACAGACCCATTTTTAAATGTAAAGCCTGTATTCGAAAAACTGATTTTGATGTTGGCGATTTTGTATTTGTTTGATTTTCTCAGAGAACATGGCATGAAACCATACATCACATATACCATCTTAAACTTAAGATAATCATAAAACCTTTCCAGTGATATATACAATATGTCAATATTGAACCTTAATTTCCATTAAATATCAACTATCATAGAAGGCTGTGACGTCATTAACTGTCACTTCTCAAGCGGTTGCTGTTGAAGTAGCACATAGCCACGTCTCATCTCTACATTAATTTGCAATGCCTATTTTTAACATCATGAGCAAAATCGTCAGGTGGAATATAGGCTAAGGTAAGTACGCCTAACGGAAATACATAATTTATCTGAAGTAAACTCTTATAAAATGTTTAATATCTTTAGAGATTAAGTGTAGCGTTTGCTTGTTGGAGTATGAATTAATCACTTACCAAGGTATCGTCCGTCGACGGTTGTCTTGCCAGGATGGCTGTAGGGAAAAGATACCAGTATTGAAATCTAGAAAATGTTCTCAACTGCATAACTGATGTATGCTTATACGTTTGATATTATACTGACAGAGCCTGTTAGACTTGGTTGGTTGTTTGGCTGCTTTTCAGGTCATATAGAAGTCGGTGAAAACGTGATATACTTCTTCCCCCTTTTGTTTTTACCTTATGCCATAGCACATCACAGTTCTTTAGCCACATTCAGAAGGAAGATAACCAATGCAGGGTGTTTTACATCCCACACTACGTGGACACAGCCACAGAATTTAACGAGCAAAATCTACAAATAGCAAGAGTGGAAGTGGGTGTCAATCAGACGTGGCGCATGTAGATTATTTTTTAAGGGTTAAAGCTATTTACAGAAAAGGTCAATTCTTATTCAAAATGCTTAGAATTGATAAAGATATACAAGTGTAGAAACAGCGATTTAGAAAAGAGTGATTCTATTTTCATACTGGACTGAGTAAAAAAGAAAAAAAAAAGAGTCGGAAAAATTGGATGATGATGATTGTCGGAGCTTTTAAGGCCCGGTCACATATAGAGACTGAACTCAACTCAACAGTCTTAAGGACTTGAGACTGAACAGTTGCAGACAAACCAGTCTTAAGGAAAAAATGATGTGTGGTCACATATAGAGACTGGATAGTCTTGTGTCTTTTTTCCTCTGCCTATAAACTCAATGATATGTAGGAAAAAGAGGTGTGTCTATTTGCCTTTATATGATTGGATAATGGACTCAAGACAGTTGAGTTGAGTCTTAAACTATGTCACATATAGAGACTGGACCTTAAAACTGCTTGAGACTGGAGACTATCCAGTCTTAAGGCCGGTCACATATTGAGACTGGGTCTTAAGACTGCTAAAGACTCAAGACTATCCAGTTTTAAATCTTCAACATCCCAAGATTAGAGACCAGACTGATCAGTCTTGAGAAAACCTAAAACTTCAGTTTTAACCCTATGTCACATATCAAAACTATCAAAGACCCAACTCAACTCAACTGTTGAGTTGAGTTCAGTCTCTATATGTGACCGGGCCTTTAGTCCATCAGCAACTTTTCAGCTATAAAGGCCCGGTCACATATAGAGACTGAACTCAACTCAACAGTCTTGAGGACTTGAAACTGAACAGTTGCAGACAAACCAGTCTTAAGGAAAAAATGATGAGTGGTCACATATAGAGACTGGATAGTCTTGTGTCTTCTATCCTCTGCCTATAAACTCAATGATATGTAGGAAAAAGAGGTGTGTCTATTTGCCTTTATATGATTGGATAATGGACTCAAGACAGTTGAGTTGAGTCTTAAACTATGTCACATATAGAGACTGGGCCTTAAAACTGCTTGAGACTGGAGACTATCTAGTCTTAAGGCCGGTCACATATTGAGACTGGGCCTTAAGACTGCTAAAGACTCAAGACTATCCAGTTTTAAATCTTCAACATCTCAAGATTAGAGACAAGACTGATCCAGTTTTAACCCTATGTCACATATCAAAACTATCAGAGACTCAACTCAACTCAACTGTTGAGTTGAGTTCAGTCTCTATATGTGACCGGGCCTTAATAGGACCATCTCATGGTTTATTGATTGTAGAAGTACTCTGGTCAATCTATTGGGGTGAGAACGATGGCAATATGAGGCGGTGTGGCAGGCACACTCTGGGCTGGAACCCGGTCCAGTCCAGGTTACCCACTACACTCTCCCATCCCCTCGTAAAAAGTGGGTTACCATAAAACCCCTTATTTAAGCCACAGCTTAAAAGTAGGGTAAGAGCCAATGAGGCCTGACTTTAAGGGTTTTACACATGCTTGAGTACAATGGCACCTCTGAAAAAATATATGAGAAAGCATCCAAAATAATCCAAATTCAGGGTACGGCTTCTATTAGGTTGTGGCTTAAATTAGGGGTTTTATGGTATCAATCCAACCAGGAAGAGAGCCTTACGTTTGGGCGCCCGTTCTGTGGGGACGGAGGACTCCTGACACCCCGCGTCCTCCTTGGTGATGCAGTGACAACACGAGTAGCGCTTCTCCCGCACCTGCCATACTCCAGGGTGGTACTTGTCCGAGTAGATGGCATGGCACTTGGAACATTCTGATGACAAAAAAAGAAATTTGTTTTACAAGCATGTTTTACAATAGTGTGGCCTTAAATTAAGTATGTACGCAACAAGGGAGGGAGGGGGGGTCACATTTTTTTTTAAATGTATGTACGTTCTAGTACAAATCTAATGCGTATTTTTGCCTAAGGGGTGGGTGGGGGGGGCAGTTACAGTTTTTTTTTTAAATGTGCGTACATACTAAATGGAAGGGCTGACTTATCTACATTAATGTTATCATGGATGCAAAGGTCAGGAGTAAATGCTAACTAATAGAAATCATCAGAAAATATCTCCGTCTTGGTGTCAACCTACGGTTCTCCTCTTACCGTATTACATCCCAATATAACTTGCTTGTACCGATAAAATGCCTATGATTAAGAATCCTATTCATATAATTGACTTTGTCTTTCTCTTCCCTTCTCCCTTTTTCCGTATAATCACTGTTGAAACCATCCTTTAGTTAGATTATTTTAAGAGAAGTTAATTGTGATATAGCTTTTATTCAATAAAAAAAAAGAATAGATCCTTACGTGTTCGGAGCAGCTGAATCCACTCCTCTCTTTGGTCACTATGTTTGGCGATTATGTACAATGTAATGGTTTCGTTGAGATATTGGTCCTTATATGCAACCTACCGAAAAGATAAAACAAATATTTCTGTGGTTATTGGTTGGAAGGTATTTAAATCTAGAGTACTGTCATAAAAGGAAGATATACATAATGATATAATTTGTCATAAGGAAATTGTCTTACAATTACTTAATATCATCTCCGAAAAAAAAAGTACTTTATCTAGTTCATCAATATAATTATGCATTACTTCCTAAAACTGTCTCACTGAATTTGGTTGACTACGCTCAAAGTTTTCTTTTCACAAGTGTCTATCAATTTATGGAGGATACTTAGGGTTAAAAATTAACAATGAAAGAAAAAACTGAAAAATACGTAAAATGACTCACCTGGAATACGAATTCTTTACCTAGAGCTGTGTCTTCTACTTCTTCTATAGCGGTGACGGTGGACAGAAAGACCCGGCCCTTTTCTCGACCGGGACTTCCCTACAAGAAAATCACAGACCGTAATGCATCACTTTCTTAGAATATTACTTTTTCTTTTGATGTCATCAATTTTTATGATGAAAAAAATCCTCAATTGAAACTAGCCCATTACATTATGAAAAATATAACGCAATGAATAATGGTGATTTAAACTGGATTTGAGTCAGTGGTTTTTGGCATCTTCTGGAAATACGTGTTTTTTTTAATGCTTATTGCATTTTTCCATAAAGAAAATACTCAATCCACATTTAAGGAATAAAATTAAGTCTGCCTGCCTGGTGGACCATGGGATTTATACAGTGAGCTGTCTCTATACTTAGGCCCTACGTCCTGGGTGTTCTGTCTACCCCCGTAAAGCCCCAGGACACCCCGGAAGACTCTGGGTGTCCTGTGTACATCCTAGAACCCAAACCCCAATATCAAGGCTATGGCAATTAGACCCCAAAGTTTATGTGCAGGACACCTTAGAGCCATCTTTAACTTCCGTGAGCCCTGAGGCCATCCTAAAAAAGACACTTTCCGGTCCAGTGGGTGGTGTAGATAAAGGTGACCCGGGTAGTCCGGGTTATTTTTCTTCTTTTTTTTTCTTTTTTAATAAATATATACTTTTTTGGGGGCTGGTAAGGGCATAACAATTAACATGAATTTTAGAAATAATTGATCCTGATGAGTTTTTTGTATACTGCTGAGATGAGCTCACCGATTCGGACCCGTCGTGGTAGCGGAGCACCTTGGTGGTGAGCACGAACCATCGTGCCTTGTAGTTCTCATACGTGAACTTGGACTTCATCCGCGACCGTTTGGTCATGTAGTCCATCTTAACGGTGGCGCCATCGTGGCTCTCTCTCGACATGACGTGGCTGAGTTTGGCGGCTAGACGGGCATCGTCTAAAACCAGACCCGCTACTGCTTGACAGAGAAAACTGGTGGCCGACTCGATCTTGGCGGACATAGGGGAGGAGGTGGGGGCGGCCCGGTGTGGGGGGAGCGGAGCTGCTCGCGGGGCGGGTAGGAGGTGCTCAGAGGGACTCAGACTCAGTGAGTGGTAGTCACATGTTACTGGCTTCTACGAACAGGAGGTGGTGTAGGTGAGTAATGGGGAACACCAAATCTGGAAAATGAAACGGAAAACGTGTTTTAAATTTAAAGCGATGGTTTCGATCCTTTATGTAGTTACGTGGTTACTTAATCTACAGTCCCGGAATTCGTTTGAAAAATACAACATTTGCATTCTGAATGGACAGAATTGGTATGTTTGTAATTAACCATTATATAGTATTACTACTAATATTAGACCTGACTATATACCGCTCGGAGAGAATATCATATCTACTCTTTCAACACATGTGCTGTCCTTGATGACCACAAATGAAGACTTAAATTATAATTTTCCGCAACAATCTGGGATTTGTGTAAGAAATGAAAATTAAGTCAATGGGAGGTGTCACTTAAACGTGGCGTTTTGAATTAGGATCCTCAGTAAAAATGTATAGACGTGCGGATATATCTTCACAAAGTTTTAAGAGCGGGTGCAAAAAGAACACCAAGGCCCGGGTGTTAGTTTTCCCTCGTCGTCACTTATTACCCAAACGATTTTAGGCGAATCATACAGACAGATGTGTCCAGAACAGGATCGCCAAACAGGACAAAAAAAAAATAAAGAAAAATTATTTTTGTAGACACAAAACCAAGTGTGGTCTTTGTTGTCCCAATTTCTTAAAGAGTAGTGCTAGGTACTAAAAGTATGGGCGCGACATGACTAACTCCCTCTACCCCCTCAGGTAATCTGCCACGTCCTACCTACCCTGGGAAGTTAAAGGACTGGTAATATGTACGCCTGACTGAGTCCTAGCTCAAAGAAATAGCTATATTGTATACAGAATCGCAAGAAAGAACAACACGGGACCGAGTGCCGTTTCTTCTCTGTTAGTTTTTGACAGACAACTCCCAATATCTAAGTGACCTATCTAGAGATGTTATCTATCAAAAAATAACTTATGATATGATTTAGACTGGATCGTGAATTACCGATAAAATGTTAATCAGGTCTCTGTAAAGTCGTAATATCATATGTACCAAATTCATTTTCTTAAACAAATTAAATCTGTTGGGTCTAATTCACATATTAAGTAGTGTTAATTTAATCCGATGGCTCAGAAGCTATAACAGTGTCACAAAGTGTTCAATCAATAAGAGTTCGATGAATTAAGACATTTGACAGACAATATCTATCTGTGTCGGTCTTTCTAACTTTGTAAATTCCCCGAATCTTGAAAACTACCAGTAGGATAAGTTTAAACCTGGAAAACTTCTTATTCACGACTGGCGTACAATCATCGTGGTTATAGGTCTGGCCGCTGTGTATAAAACATCGGGAAAAACAAACGGATAATCGTGGGTCAACATCGTTAAGCACTGTGGGACGTCCGGGAGAGATTAGCCAATAATATGGCTTCCGGCTAGGTCAACTAATGTGTATATGTTGTAATACCGTGTAGATCGACACACTGACTCTACGTGTAAATGTACTTCTGTGGTCGCCACAAAGAAACGGAACTTTACCAGCACTTACAATACATACATAGGCACTAGAACCTTACTCAAAATCGAGACTTTTTTTTTCATCGGAAAATATGAAGCATATAATGTTCCATTACGATAGGATTACAAAAGATTAAACAAAATTAAGGGATGATTGGCGTTTTAAGGTTCTTATGCACATTAACAGCTATAGTCATATGATATTGTGATTTATATCATTAGATAGTCCCATTTGATGGCTAGTTCATAAATAAATGAATTGTCGGAAAGATGTAGGAACAAATTACAGTGTGAAAGTTCACGCAATCACATCCCAAACACCCATTATAAATTGTTGTCTATGTCAATCAATAATTTGCAATAAAGATTATACCAATAATATATCGTACTCAATTTCTTTCTCAATATAATTCTCGACTTTCTAAGGTACACATGTGTGCGCACATCACGGCTATATATGAATATACTAAGGAAAAAAGTTTACATGTAGGATGTCTACCTCCCAAAAAGTGTTCCCTCTCGAGTGATAATTTGGACGCCGGTTCAAATCTTACTTTCGGACACTACCCTAATAGCCTACTGACTCAGTAAATATGTATCTTGGATCAAACGTCGACAGGAACTTAGGAAGTATACCACGAAGAACTAGTCCATATATCTTTTTTTCTTATTCATGAAATTAACTGTTCTGTTACATTTTCTATCTTAGGTGTCTGGAAAGGGTAAAATTCAAATCATTGGAGCATATCATTTTTTTATTGGCCTAGTATAAAGCTGTAGGTTTCTAACATTCAAGAAAAGTAGAGTCGGACAGGATGATTTGATATTCAATTCTATCGTCCCTACCCGACCAGTTTGGTTCAGTACTTTACTACAGCATACTTCTCCCCCTCTTACATTATTGGTGGCTTCTAAGATCTCACTCTGGTAGCAAACAGAAAAGAAGGCGAATAAAAAGAAATACCTTAAGAGCTGTGTTGATGTAATTTTAGCTTTTTGATATAAATCGATTTCACCACCAAGGTATTTTACCAAAAAGGTATTTATATTTATACATTACATTAGGAGTTAGATGTGATATTCAACTATGCTTTTGTAGTGGTTAAAAACTGACCTACGGAGTTTGGCGTAAGATCCCCCTGACTGTAGTGGTAGCGAAAGTCAGGCCTAAGAAATGTGTTCAGTAACCAAAACTACCTCAAATTTTGACTAAAAGACTATAGAAAGAGATCCAGATGCTCATGACATGTATTTTGAGGATGTTTTGAGTCCCTTTTTTTTTTTTTTTTTTTTTCATTGTCAACGCTGATCAGGTCCATACTTGTGAGTCAGCTAGGAAAGAAAAAGCAAAAAAAAGAGAAAGCTAAAACAATTGACCTACCCTTATTACTTCGTTCTATGTTACCTGATCACAACTATCCCTTTTTTGGGGGTCCAGCGTTTTTTTCCCGGACTGCAAACACCTTGGCAATTTTGTTTCTTGAATAAATCCTGCACTCCTACCAGGCTAGTTTTTCCACTAGCCCATAGCTGATACTGATAGCAGATCACACTAACTCTGAATCGGTGCAGTGGAATCAACTCCTCTGACAAAAAATAAAGTTTTAAAATCCTGTAATGCCGACGCATATTTTGAGGCTTTAGGTAGATACTGTGTTAGTCCTGTCAAAATACTGATCCTACAAGTGTATAAAAAAAGATGCAACCTACCGACCCTATTTTATTTCAGGTATGAAGCCTGAACGCAACTTTCTTTCTTTTTCCCGGGGAGGGGGGGCTTAGGAACCTGCAGTCACTGAGTCAGACTACTAGTTAGAAAAACTCACCGCACAAATCTTTATGAGTTTCATTTCAACAATCCTTTTCAAAAGAGGCGAACAGCCGTGAGAAAATAACGCGGTAGAATCTTGTTTTATAAGACGGATTGTTACCATTATCAGCAGTAACACAAATATCAATAAGAGAAAGTGTTTTATTGTGATAAGATCAACAAACCACAAATGTGTTATCTGCTTGTGGTTCTGCTACTGAATACAAACATAATTACACACTAAGACGGGTCACGGTACATGAGCACCAGAACCTATTATGATAAATAGACCGAACGGATAACCTTGATCCAGTTTGTATGGCCTATTAAAACTTGCTGTGTTCACGTAACCCGACCAAACCAAAAATGTTGGCCCTACCTTAACTTTTTTCAGATGTTTTTCTATTTTTTTAAATAATCAAATAGAATTGATCAAAAGGACATGGAGCATCTTTGTATTTCAGATGCTAGAAATTGTGTTAGAGACAGTTTGGACTAATGATAGAAAGATCGAGCGGATAACTTTGATCACATTTGTTAGGCCTAAAATAACTTGACCCGACCTAAAGCCTATTTGGCCTATTTTTATTTCTATTTATAGGATTGCCTTGGTCTATGTTATTAAAAAAAAAAAGTTAAACCGACCTGCTCACCCTAATTTCGAATTCTTTAATTACTTATTGGGAGGCGGGCCTTAGGCCGCCGACCTTCTCTACACTCCTTCTACACCAGGTTGTCTCAATGCATTCCAATGGGGGTCAAAACAGTTGTTACAATTTTGTGACAAATTTTTCATTCCACTTTTCTCAGTAATGCAAGCATTAGAATCTTCAAACTATATGTATTTCTCTACTTCTGTTTCTAGTATATGGTGGTTTGGTTCTAAAATTCTGAAATATTTGGTTGTTTTCTTGTAATTTGGGAAACAATCCATAAGTTTTTTGTTACAAAATTGAAATAGGAATTTCCTATAGTAAAGAAAGTAGGTCATCACTCTCCAGGCACAGCAAATCTTTTTCCCATAGGGATACATGGAGATTGACAAAGAATGTTTCACTGTCAAATTCCTCACACTCTCCAGGCACATGTTTAGTACTAAAATGGTAACTTAATTGTTATAATGATTTCACAATCCACCGCCCGCCTCCTTCGGTACGGCAGTACCCGAAAATCTAGTTAAAACAGTTGGGTTCAAGTATCCCGACCCACCCTAATTTTCTGGTCCTACCCTAAACGTTTTTGGAGGTATAGATCTATTTGTCGAAAAAATAATAAAAATGACTTTTTACTTTTAGGCACAAAATGACAAGTATCATGTCAGAAACCTAATCCTAGATCATAAGATGATTCCAAGTCTTATTGAAGGTAGATCTAATTGAAGTAAATTGTCATTTGTGTGTTAATGTTCAAAACAATGTGCCACTAACTGGAGTCTGTATTATGATGATTAAAAAAAAAAAAATCTACCTTTAGAACCTTGTTTTTTGGACCAATGTTCACTACTTTTTTGCGTTTGGCCTTATGTCATGAACAGAAGATGACATTTATACTTGCGGTATCGTAAAGAACCACGCGCGCAAACAGTTCTTGTGGAGATTAGATAACCTTGTTTGGCGTGCTAAACCAACTTTGGCAACAGGTGCCAGCCTGAGGCAGAGAGGTTCAACTTGGAAGCCCGACCCTGTTTTGGGTTTGGACACCACCCCACCCTTACCTGACAAAGTTTGCAACTTGCAAACAAGTAGATCTCACTCGACATGCGATGTCCAATAATGGAAATCTGGTCCCTTTGGAACAGAATGCAAATTGCCTCCGTGAACATGAAAAATGATGGCTTACCTTTCTCAGCTATAAACTTATGTCCACATTCAACGCAAACTTTTCAACAAGTTCCTGGTCGAGTTTACTCGGAAGTACACACGCGACGTCATATTTCGCTGGTTCTGTGGGTGTTTGTATACTTTAAATGGGAGATTAATGAAAACGGGAGAAACCAGTTACACATTTCGCGTCTACAGCAGATGCTTAGTTCTTTATTATGAGACAAAGAGAACTAAACATCTGGCTGAAGATTGAAAATGACAACGTTTGCGCATGCGCTTGGCCAAGATGGCGGCACATCCGGTTTAGGGGAAAAGCTGCTTTTGTTGTGATTTCGGAGTAATAATTTATCAATTTTACAGTGTATATGTATAAGTAACTAATATCCATGGGTACATGATCTGCAACATATTCCCGTGATTACTTCAAGAGCAAATCTTCTTTGATTTGCTGCATTTCTAAGGCTACACGCACGTAAAAAGGTGAGTGTCAACAGTGGACTGGCTTCGAGTTCGAGCAACAGGCGCCGCAGTCAACGATCTTCAACATTTCTATGTTTACAAAATAGCATGGCACAACTCTGTGATAGAATCTGAACCGCTGCCGATGCCTTGGTTCTCTCATCATGTCATGGATCCACATTGTATGAGTGGTTGACATTGTCGAAACCTCTTTTTTTTTGTACCGTAATGCTAGGTATATTACATAAAAATTGAAAAATGCTCAAAAAATATTGAGGAATGTATTATCAGCCAGATTTGGTGTCTAGTTTAATATGCTTTTTGAATTTTATCTGCATGGGTTCAAGAGTTTCAGCCAGTTGTACATGGTCTACTTTGGTTTTGCCCTGTCAAAATGACATGTGTATTTAGAAGGTTCACTGCACAGCTCGAGGGCAAATTACAAACCAAAGCTATATAGGTCTATGTCATTTTGAAGGGAAAATAATGTAGATACAGGGAAAATGTTAGAGCCGCGCGATGCGCCCTGGGCTCATTAAAATTTTAAATGTCACATTAATTTTGAGATCAATGCGCCCATGGAACATCAGGAATTTTAATTTCATCAAAACGTACCAGAAATGGCACATTAGAGTGAAAATATGTCTCAGTAAATTTGATAAGAAGTGCATCATTGTCACATGCTAATTGTTTCTAACTATCACTGTAGATAAATATTCTTGCAGGTTCATCAAATATTTTCTTGATCTTATATCTTCATTTTACAAGTGAAAAATCAGTCACAGCTTTTACCTCAAAAACAGGGGACGCTTTTTTAGGGATCAACTGGTGGAATGTAATATAGTCTACCTAGTAATGCCACTAATGTCTGCTGACCAAGAAAGCCTGAAAGGACTAAAAAACTTAAAATTTAAAATGTGTTATGCCCTATAATAAAAGCTGATTGCAATGTCATAATGTGTTTCTGTGAATGTCTAATTTATACCTGAGAATTTTCAAACATTTTCCTCATAAAATTTTGTCATGGTGGTATATTTAAGCACTCATAGTTTTATAATCAGATATGGATAGACAACACCTCTCAGTGGCCAATGAGCAGCGTCCACATTGTTTTGGAATTATTTTTTACTGTCCATGGCATTATTATATACCATATATATTTTAAAAGCCAACGCAGAATCCTATCTAATGACATAAGGTATATCAACATGTGCAGAGCAATGCCTTTGTAAGTAGACTGGGAAGTGAAAAAATGCATTTTTAACTTTTATTATTTTGAACAAAGATATCTCAGTAACTACCAAATATAAATACATGAAATATCTTTGACATGTAGATAACATTCATTTGGAGGGAAGTGTGTCTCAGAATTGGCATTTAATATATACCATATTATTATGGCATTATTATATACCATATATATTTTAAAAGCCAATGCAGAATCCTATCTAATGACATAAGGTATATCAACATGTGCAGAGCAATGCCTTTGTAAGTAGACTGGGAAGTGAAAAAATGCATTTTTAACTTTTATTATTTGAACAAAGATATCTCAGTAACTACCAAATAGAAATACATGAAATATCTTTGACATGTAGATAACATTCATTTGGAGGGAAGTGTGTCTCAGAATTGTAATTAATGTCTTATTTTTTGTTTTATGAAATTTAGAAATTAATTTTGTCAAAAATAAGTAAAATCTTCCCGTTTTTTGTAATAAAATAAAAACTAGGCCCTAAATAAACAAATCTGAGACATGCTTCCCTCCAAATGAATTTTATCTACATGTCAAAGAAATTTCATCAGAAACTATTGAGTGGTTACCGCGATATCCATGTTCAAAAAAATATAAGTGAAGATAATATGGTATTTTTTTGCAGATAATTCCTCAAATTTTAAAGTGTTGATAACAAAATGTGTTCCAAAAGGTAGAGAAAAATATGCTCTTTCATTTGATATTTGATATTTTGTCGCAAATGAAACCACTCTGAGGCGTTGTCTATCCTTAACCAGCGGACCTGTGCTGTTTCAAATCAAATATTAATAGTTTATTACATGCCGCAGATGTACCTGAGACTAATAAGTTTACAAAATTACAAGACAAAGAGGCCGACTTTCCTTTTCTCTATATCCCCTGGCATTTATCATTTAATGTCTGTTTTTGGCAGGACAACGTAAACCGCTCTGATGGCCGCTGGAGATGCGCAGGTGAGCGCTTTGCCGCTACCTCCCATGCAGTATGTGACGCTGTACAGCGAGGAAAACATCCGCAGAGGTCGGGCTCCCAAACCACCAGCGCCCATTAAGGTATTTATAGGGGTCTTGTTAATTTATTTGTGTCGTCAGAAAATGGTGCACTTTCTTTGATCCGTCTCGGCTGTATGATATTCCGTTAACATTGATTTCCCAAGAAAGAATCGTTTAGTAATTCACTGCTCCAATCCTATATTAGTTATGCTCAGTCAATCTTTGAGATTCACCCTTATTCTCCGTCTTCGATGAGTGGATAACGTCGATAGTCCGATATATCGGAGTAATAGGTTGTCCCAAGTCTCATAGAGATCAGTGTTAAAAATGGGGGGGGACACATCGTGCTATTTTTGATAGGAAACATCTGTATGGAGATTGAAAGTCGTTCCATAGAAAATGCCTTGAGAGTGTACTAATTAGCATAAATAAGTCTGTGTTCGGAGATTGACGAGATGATGTCATAATGATATTCTAAAAATAGAACGAAAGTAGGTCGGGAATACCCCTTTCCTCCACTGGGGGCGGCCATATTGAAAATCTGCTAGTTCCTCGGTCTCTCGCTAGGGGGATAACGTTGATAGTCTGATATATCGGAGTCTTAACTTGGCCCAAGTCCCATAGGAATCAGTGTTAAAAATCTTTTCTCCGTCTTCGATGAGTGGATAACGTCGATAGTCCGATATATCGGAGTAATAGGTTGTCCCAACTCTCATAGAGATCAGTGTTAAAAATGGGGGGGGGGGACACATCGTGCTATTTGTGATAGGAAGGATCTGTTTGGAGATTTCATTTCATTTCGTTTTATAAACCAAAGAATGGATAAGACGGAGATTTTGGTTTACTAAACCACATCAAGAATCTATAAAGTCGATCAAACCACAACTTGTGTAAGAATTGATTTGAAATGAGATTCGTTGTGGAAGGATCTCCAAAATAAAAGCAACGAAAGAATATTACAATGTATTCCCTTCTAAATGAAAACCCATAACTAATAACACTGCCATTTAAATATTTTTGTAGATATATTTATGTGAGAAATGTAGATAAATGTATGACTAAAAGCGTACGTTAACGAATTTTTGTTGATTTGTCACTGAAGGTGCATTTGCCAAATGGCTCTTATAGAAGTGCACGTAAACTACGTCTCACTACAGTTCTATTTCCATTATTTCCCCTGCAACAGGACAGCTACACCATGTTCGGTATGCCCTACCACGCGGATGACGTCATTGTGCGTCCTTTGGAGAGTCAGGGCTTCCGTCGACTCTACCCACACAACTACGACCCCAAGCGGGAACTGAAGAAACTCAACCACTCCATCCTGAGCAACTTCTTGGACATCCTAGACATCTTGATCAAGGCGCCTGACTCAGTGCGGCGCCCTGAGAAAATCGAGGACCTAACCCTTCTCTTTATACACATGCACCACTTGATTAACGAGTTCAGGCCGCACCAGGCCCGGGAGACTTTACGGGTCATGATGGAAGTGCAGAAGAAACAGCGACAAGAAACCACAGAGCGGTTTCAGAAACATCTCACCAAAGTGCAGGAGATCTTACGTGAGGCGGTCAATGCGCTGCCGGACGAGACCAGTCTGGACTCGAAGCTGGTCATCAACACGGACCTGGTGCCGGACGTAGTGGTCAAGATGGAGCCCGGGGAGGAGGGGGAGGAGCCCGAGGTGAACCCACTTGACAAGATGATGTGTGACATTGTGGACGAGATGAACTGAGGGCGTTGCCTTGGGACTCGGGGGAGCGGGGGCGTGTTCATGGAAGAGCGGGGGTGGGCGGGGGGAGACAGACATTTCCATTTAAGTTCAGTGAAACAGAGATGCTATTTTTCCGTCTTTTTCCGGATATACGGATTTTTTGTCGTACCTTAATTTTTGTAAAAAGTCTTTAATTTGTCAGAATGTACATACCATAAGATCTTCCTACTTAAAATCCGGAATGTTGGTTTCACAAATTTCTGGATCTTTCAAGTTTAAAGAGTGGCATCTCTGGTGAAATAACTTCCACAACCATTTTGTCAAACTTTGGTGGATTAAAATGTGAGTTTTATTATTAAACTCCAGGTTTTCAGCCTTTAGTGGGCCTTCACTAAGAGTTTCCATTAAAGACACAGAGAGAAAGGCGGGTAGGGTACACTAAGGATATTATTGGAGAGCTAGTAAATAAGGTTTATATGGTGTAAGAATGGTCGTGAATGGTTTTGTGAAAGACTCCGTTTTAAGTTACAATATTTTTCTATTTTATCACAAAAACTAAGTGGTGCATTTGATTTGAAAAGTGCTTAACTGCGTAACTTTACGGAGCTGTTCTGGTATAAAACTCGGATCTCAAGTGTCAGTATCAAAATGTATGATTTAAAATGTTGTTTTTTTTCATTTCAATAAAGATTGATATTTTGTACATTCCTACAATTTTGATCCAAATAAAAAGACCGCAGAGAAGTTGCTAGTGATATTTAAGTGTTTTCTTTTATTTTAAAGCTGCTCGTAACCTTCTGTTTATTAAAAGCAAGTCTGTAATCAAATACACATTATACATCTTTTCTTCTGCCGTCCCAGTTTCATAAACATGACTAGAACTACCCTGGTATTATATTTATATCTTACTAAATTATGTCGAATAAATGTAAAACATTGATGAGAAATGAAGACACATGCCGCTGTCGGAAACTATGATATTGAAGCCTCGCCTCCCATGCGCAGTTTTCTGCCCTTAAGTATTCTTTATTTTCCTTCTGACGACCAGTCTAGAACCACCTGACATTTTGTTTTATGACGAGCGAGCTTTCGGAAATTCAATATATAAACTATAATCATGTTTGTCTAAAATCTCTTGAAATCAAGAAGTCACAACACTAATCACAATAATTATATTTTATTGTCCGACTGATGATACATAAATGAATTCCATACCGACACGGTATTATTCTAGGTTACTTTCCCGGCATTAAGAAATAGATTCCTTATCGTGTAAGGCTATTTTTCTCATCCCAGGTTAAAAGGTTAATTTTTCTTTGTACACGGTTGTCGATAGTCTCCATTACCCCATAAAATCACACAATCGTGTGAAACGTTCTACTGCACACTTAAGACTTAAAAAATATCGAATTCTCTTTATTATGCTCGAATTCTTTTTTGATAATAAACAAATATTGTCCGTACGTAAATAAACCCAGTTGTGTATGAACATTACACCCTCGTTTACCTCGTGTTTGCAAAAGCTGGGGAAATAAATTACCGTAAATCCATCAATACAGGCGGGGTACCAACTTTTGACTATCTGTCAGGCCTCAGAAAAATCCCAGCAAAAACCTTACAAAGGTCATTCGATGTCACAAATACTTCTGGGATTTTTCGGCTTTATCATATACAAATGTACAGGACGAATTTACGGTATGATATAATTATGAGGGAGGTCTCTTCAGGGACTTATGTAGATGAAGAGATTCAAGTCACCGGTGGTAGAGTACACGAGGGTTTACTGTTCATACACATAGCTTTTAAAATCATCCTTTGGTCAGCCCGCCGAACACGAATCAGTATTTCACAAAGACAAAGAGAAACCAATGACTAAATTTGCCGACTATCAAGATAATACCGAGGACAGCCGCTTTTACAGTGTTACAGATGCAGAAACTGACAACAGAGGTTTGTGGCGCTACTGATTGGTAACTTGGTTTGACTAGCGCAACTGCTGTCCATGATTACCCGTTTAGAACATCACACCCCCTCTAGTGACAGATGAATAAACTATGTCATGACATCACCGTGTATGATGTCATGGCCTATGACTTCATAACCACAAGCTTTTTTAGTTGGCTCTGAACTGATTGCTAGCAGGTACTTGTCGTTGTCGATCAGATAATTAATACAGGGATGTAAGTTGGTAGTGGTACAAACAAAATTATCTGGGGGAGAATTTCTACTGCAGGAACCAGTTTGTGAGTATATGAGCCAATCGGGATCCAGTTCCTATTAGATGTCAGATTATGCCTTTTTTTTTAAATATGAAATGTCCCTTCTTTTTTTGCCTATATATTCCATAGCAAAATTACCATTTGATATGGTGTTTTTCTTGCAGTATGTCAGTTATAAAATGCATTTCCTTTCCATTGAAATAAGCCTGTCCAGAGATTGTGCTTGTACCGTAAAACGTTTGATTCTCGCTAAAACAGAGTATTGTGTCGATACCAGGTGAAGTGACTGTAGAAGAGTGACGTCAGGAGATTGAGGCAGGAGTGAGTGACGTAGGAGGAGTGACGTCAGGTCAGGGTGACGTCAGCAGCAGGTAGTTAAAGAGTATGAGGTCGACTTGAAATCGGCCGGTGTGTTATCAACAGAAGAATCAACTTCAGTACGCTTTTTTTGTAGTAAGTCAGTCCATCGGCCAAACAAAACAGGTTTTGTGTCGTAGAAATACAAAGGGAAGAAAACTAAAACGTGGAATCTAAGATGGCCACAGCCAAGAGCAGCAGACCCACCGGGACTTGTTCAAGTTGTGCTGATCCGCGTATGAATATTCCCATCAATCAGTGTAATAAATCCCGTCAAGCATATATGCAAGCTGGATGTTCCTAGCTAGCATCAGTCCATTTTCTCCACTTCTATGCTTAATATTTAAATACTCTTCTAACTGATATTTAGCTTGTAACTCTCACAGAGTCTTCAATGGAAATTGCTTGAAAATAGCACCTTGGTCTATCCTCTCCTCGCTTCGCTTTTTCTCTGATCAAGTTGCCACGGTAACTAACCTAACAACCGTGAATCAAGAGTTTGTCCATGTTGTCGCAATTGCCTATACGACATCATTATCATCACGGAATAGTCGGTCGGTTACAATACCGGTTTTTTGTATTATTTTTGTTTCTCATGGAATATATTGCAACGGTCACCCAGGAGTGGTAACCATGGCAATGGGCCTCTAAGGAAGTATTTACAACACAATACCGGCACTCGTCGGTTCAGTCTGCGCGAGCGGCAGGGGGGCTCATCCGCCCCCACCGCCCTGTCGAGACTCCTGTGTCTCGGCATTGCCAGCTGATTTGACGAAGTGGAATAGTCTTTTGTGGAGTGAATTACAAGTATTAAGGAAAAGTTCGTCCTAAGTTGAGAAATTTCATTGGTTCATGCCGGAGGCATCTGCAGTACCAGTTTGGTCTCTGTACCATTCGACGAACTCGTCCAACATCACGGGCCCTGGAAAAGGAATTAAAAGATTTCAAGGCTGTGTAATACTTGCAAATTAAATCCAACGCTGAAATCGCATCTTTCTATCTAGTTTCACATTGAAGCGGTGGAACACTAACGATGGCTTCACTTCAGAACATAATAATTTCGGTGTCATATTCTCCAAGTCGAAGCAAGACAATTAACTGACAAAATTGTTAATCTACTGCTCCATCATTGCATTTTACTGCATTTATATTGAAAGGTGGTAAACTGTATCAAACCCAATTCCCAAACTTTTGTGGGCAAGTTGTTTTATTAGAATTTTTTTATTGTTGTTTTATTAGAGGATTGATTCGTGATTTTACATCAACATGTTTCGATTCTTTCGAACCTTCATCAGGATTTGCTGCATATATTGGTATGTGATTAACACATCATCTTGGTTACAACAGTTGATAAAAATGGCTGTGTTTAGCTCCCTTGGGTCCACTGTTGATGTACTTACATGCCCCATCTTCGTCGTAGTTCCGTAAGTCGGGCTGGATAAGTCGGCTAAATTCTAAGACATTACACCACTGATCCTTGTTGATTACCTTGTATTTTGATTGCTGCAATTAGAAATTAGTTCACAATTAAAATTCTTTCAAATCTTAAAAGCGAATTAGCTGAAATAGGTGAATTATTAGTTGATTATTAGTTAATAATTATGGGACAAGTGTGATAGCTGATAATCAGCATGCGTACGTCGCTGAATTAAATGCCTACTCAGAAACCAAAACGATTAAGAATACGGAGTCTATTTTTCCTACCTCTAAGAACTGGTGAAAAGAGGAGAAAAGAGGCCAGTTCTTTCCCAGGAGAAGCGCCAACATGGCTTTTGCAGTATCCATATCCATACTTCTTTGGTCCTTATCCTGAAAGATATATGGGGAAAAGGTGTAATTGAAATCAATGAAACTAAAAGAACTATGCTGTTCGGTTGATCATAACTTCTCGATTTACTGGCAAATCGTTTCATCGTTTTTAGGTCCCCCTCAATCCCACTTGACCTATCCCCACCTCGCCATCACCAAAAGAAGCAAGGTAATATGCCTTCGTTAGACGTATAACTTGTTACCATTTAAAACAAAAACCCACAAAAAAGGGATACTTTCACTTCTCAGATTAAATATATCAAAGATCATTCTTAGGTATCTCAGCTTCATCCCTTATAGTCCAGATAAGTCGATTCTTTTCATACGTCATGTCAAAAACAAATTCGCTCTCACGAGACACTTACCCTGGCAAAGTCAAAGGCATATCTGTAAATACTCTTAAACGTTGTGCTGTCTTCAAGTAGAGACCGGAGGTATTCAAGCTTGCTTTGCAGTTTGGCAATACTATCACACCTGAAATCGAGAGATGTAATGTACATTATGATTATTTGGGCTTTTGTTGGCTTAATTAGCATTCTGTATGTCTTGCCTTGAACTACAAACATTCCTGAAATGATCTGGATATCAGCAATCATCTCTTGGAAATTATTTACAGGAAATAAAGGAAACACGTTACATTAGATGGCGCCATCTGTTATATGCCACTAAATAAGAGAGGTGGTCACCCAAACCTTGAAACAAAATAAAAGTTGGATGTTTTAGGACCATTATTTTTAGTGTATTTACATGTATAATTTACCCATTCCATTAATTATTATACAGAGAACAGTCAGAAATGATTTTCTGACTCTCAGTACAAATCGTTGGATGACTGAAATATAGACATTCTACTTTTGAAATAACGCACTTTGGTGACCGAAATAGAATATTCTTTTTCATATATACAACCCCCAACCCATGTATATTGGGTACTTCCAATCCTCACACCTTGAGAACACTTTAATTGGAGGGAAAACTGACGTGGTAACTGCTTATCTTATCTCTGACAATTTAAAGCAATAGAAAAAGGGCTGATGAAATTCCGTTTTTTATAAACAAGAAGCACGCTGCTGGTCATCTAATAGCATAGCTACCCATCGGCGATCCCTGTATGGCTGTTTGTGTTGTCTGAATTAATTATTTTGTAGCAATTTAAGTACAATAATTTTATCTAATTTTCCTGGCTTAGTAATTCAATATAGGTGTTTAGGGAGCATATTACACATGCTCCCTATTGGCACCCCACCATTATCACCCTTCTTAGATTACAGGTCTCACAGTCTGTGACATTGATGACTGTCTTCAGCCTGCAAAAACGATTATCACCCTCCTGTCTTCAGCCTGCAAAAACGATTATCACCCTCCTGAGATTACAGGTCTCTCAGTCTGTGACAGTGATGAAAAACATCTGTTCCCCCAATCTCTATACCCTTATCCAGTAACAGGGGCAATAGGCTGTATCAGAAAAAATAAGATTTACAAAGATGGCAAGATCACATATTAATACTTAATTTTTCTTTTCAATATGCCAAACGGGACACATTCAAGTATTCTGGAAGAACCTTGTGAAAATAAAAATGCAATTGAAATGTAAACTTAACCTCCGAAATTGTTGACAAAATTAGCTCTCAAACAAGGATTAGTACAGAAAAAAAAACCTGAAAATGGTGTTTTGCAGCGTCATAACTGATGTTAGTCCCTCAAGGGCCAGTAAGAGGCTCCTGGGGGATCGCCTCTTAATAAGCATTCATTATATTATTTTGCGTTGTAGCAGACTTTTTGGTTGTAAATTTACAAAATATATACGTTCTAGTTAGGAAACTTGTCACAAAATTGAGGTCTCTGACGCATTTTTGTGCGACATGGCGACAGGTTGCCCATCGCTGAAATTCAGGTAAAACGTGTCTTAACCTTGTTCTACCCGTTAAATAACTTATTTCAGGATGATTATCAGGGATCGATGATGATGTTTTGGAGTTTAAGGTGCACTCGGCAATTTTTCAGCTATATTGAGACCAACTCTGGCTCTGTCTTACAGGTCATTGATCGAATCTATGAGGATGAAAACGATGGGAAGGCAAGGTGGTGTAACAGGCACTGCCCAGACTCAAACCAGGGCCTCCCAAGTGTGAGGCGAGGACCTTATCCACTACACCATCCCGCCCCCCTATTATAGAGTGATGTGTTCATCAACTTACTGTACGTCTGCCATTCCCCTGAGCCACTCTGCGAGTGTGAAAAAACCCATCTGTTCAGCGTTCAGTTTCCACGCTAAGGACAACATGACAATCTGAAAGGACAAAGAGGGGGAGTGAGGACAGTCTCATCTTTATTGCAGAGTTAAACAAATGGAAGGCTACTGACACACAGGGTTAATTAGATTTTTTTTTCTCGAAAAATCAATTCCTGAAATCAATGTTTGAAATATTTTCATAACAATTCTTGTACATAGTCTTCTACAAATCACGTTCATCAGCCGTGACTTACACTACTTATCTGTTAAAAGCCATTTGTGCGATGAGCGACAAATGTGGCTGTTGGCGATCAGGACCACAATTAATCAGTTTGTTTCCCTTAGATAAATTGGCAATTCTCTAATTCGAAAAATTATTTTCATAATCCTTGTTCCGGTGAGGATGAGGTTTAAAAAAAGATAACCCCAACGGAATAGCGTCATCTTGATGTCATTATTGTTAGAAAATAAAAGGAACTTACGTTTTCTGGTTCCACTCCAATGTCTTCACAGAACTTCTCCATTCCTTCGGGACCGATTACATCCTCATCTGCATCTGATAACACACAATGTTATATCAAAGATTTTCGGTTTAACTTGAATTCTTCGTTCCTGAATTTCAATAAGTACATTACCCCTATTGTCCTTCCAACAACAAAACCTCTTAGTGTAATCCCACACATAGCGCATTGGTTCATTCGTATCCGCGAATTTATTCAGTTGAATTATAGACAAGGTCACAGGTGTTGTAAGATTTTTAACAAGTTCTTGGCACTTACTTGTATATTCCCGAAACCACGCGACGCAACTTTTCGTGCTAAAGCCAGTTTCCGTATCATTTTTCTTTCTACAAAGAGAACAAAAAAGATGTGTGAAATAAGATGGCAGAGCAATAAACTTGGCTAACCGTTATATATTACATCAATAATATTACCTGATTTTTACAGACACTAGTAATATTTTTCAAATAGGTTAACAGGAAAGCGATCTGAATAATTTGGGCGAAAACTGAGACTTTTTATCAAATGTGTAAAGGACACTTTATAAAGAGATAAGCTACGCAAGTAATTCGATAACATCTTTCATCACCCACACAGCCGACGAGTGCTGCGTAGCGGGGGGAGGGTGTATTGCCGGGCAGTATGTACCAATCACTGTAGACTCCTTGTTTTCAGTAATTTTAACATATTTTGAATATTGATTAGGTGATGAAATAAGGAAAGACCTTTGGGGTTCTCCTCAGGTGGTCGTACGACCCTTGGGGATTGTACAGACCTTGGGCTTCGCCCTTGGTATGCGACGATCCCCCATGGGTTTGTCCGGACTCCTGCGGACACCCTCCATGAACCTTCTTATTATATGATGATGAGCTAAGATGTCTTAATGAAGCAGTACATTACATTAACCTCAGTTTGCACAGCATGTCTGATACATAACAAAGGTCGTACCTGCTACTTGTTCGAGCCCGTTTGGGTTTATTGCCGTGGTGGCTGTCACCCTCAGAGTCGTGCCGCCGATGACGAGGCATCTTTCGGCTGGACACGGCGTTGGACCAGGGGGCGGGCACGAGGGGCGGCCCAGGAGATGGGGACGGGGCGGCTTGGGATACCGACACAGACGGGTCTAGGCCACAACTCTGCTGCTCACGCAGACTCTGAAAATAAAAAGAAGTTTTTCTGTGATTCATGCTTAGGGATCATAGATACAGGTCAGTATTTGCGTATATTCGCCCATGTAAGAAAAAAATAGTTTGAAAGAACTTTTCGAACAACTATTTTGGAAAAAGAAAAAACATTAAAAAAACTTCCGACTTATGGGTTTAAAAATATTTTCTTCTTTTAAAAAGAAAAGGCACAAAGTGCCAAAACAATGAAAAGAATGTATACAGGGATGTCGTTCAATAAACATGGTAAATCTAGAAAAATTCAGGTACATTCTGACATTAAAGATGAATTTGTAGGAATGCTGTCCGAGGCCTTTAAACAAATGCATTTATTGTCCTTTAAAATTACTGACTTAAAATCCGGACGATCTGGCATAAAATACGGAAGATCAGGAAAAAAACATCTCTGACTACACAGTATTTATCAAAACAACGATGTTGGCATCCTTTGCACAAGAACAGTAAACTGTAAAGGTAAAAAAAACACAATGGAAACCTATCAACCAGAATTGATTTGTTTATTGGTACTCCTGATAGGAAAAAAGGCCACAGTAACCCGCTGTAGCGCAGTGTTAGTAGGTGTATGTGAACTTGTGTCCAAAGGTGTATTCTATTCTTTACGGATATACTGATTTGGTGGGTTATATCCGGAATCTATACACGTAATTAGAAAAACACCCCTATCCGAGATTTAGGACATATCGACCAGGAAGTATAGCCCAGCTACAACTACCAATTAGACCAAAATAAAGGTGAATATTTCCTGAACTAGCAACCAGGGATACCAGTGAACACTTAACTATTTTCGGGAAATACAGATAATACAAGATAAGTCTAGATGCTGACCTTCAAAAACCTTTTTTGAAAATGGCGGGAAAATCTTAAAAATGTCCTTATCTCTGAGTATACTACAATTGTGTAGAATTCGTAAAGTAGAGTTTTAACGTAAATGCTTTTATCAGTGTTAAATTCGAACTTAAAATTCACTACTTATGATTGTGTATTGAAACATGCGGTTCAAATTTGCTCACCCTAAAGTTAGTAGAAAACGTTAACAAAATGTGGAACGCCCTGAACCAATAGTAAAATCTAACAGAAGTATCTTACAGGTACAAGTCTTTCTGAAAAATCGTATCAATCCATAACCTCAAGTCTACTATTTTACCTTGGGGGTTTGGTTTGTAATTCGTCTACTTGGGCGGAGATTATAGTTATGTCGGTATTGTTCTTTCTGGAATATACAGGCAAAAACTGACTTGTTTAGCTATAAGTGTAATTTGCAGGAGAGCTTCTGCAGATTTCAGTGACTTGTACTAAGCGTCATTACTACGAGTATGAAACAACACCCTTCGAGTGATTCATACAATTTGATATGGGGACGCCGTTGCATGTTACTGTATACTGTAAGCCCATCCTACAACCAATTCAGTAACCAGGAAGAAAACTCATGTTACCATTACAAGTTATGTATACCTAGTTATTTACTGATGCGTTATACGTGGATAACGATATGAGAGGATGACACTATTTATCAAAGGATCATGTAGAATGGTTTCCTCTCTTTCAACCAGGGATTGGCAAATCAGGCTTCTACTATTTCTAGTATCCCGCTACTAGCTAAAAAGAAATTGCTTAACCAACTACGTTTTCCTTTTCATCTTTTTAAATCTGTATTTTTTGTTCTGTATGCGCGGTGCTGCTGGTACCGACTCTTTCAAGTCTAGGAATCGCTTCTATTTATGTTGAAGGAGAAACACCTAGGAGCAGTAGCTATTGGGTTTGTACATAATGTTCGACTATGAATTTGTAACAGGGAAGTAAATTTTACTGTCAATGAATTCATTTTTCATTCAATAAATAAAGTTTGGGGTACATAGCAGGGCTCAACATTACGGGTTTTAACTGCCGGTAATCCACTTGTACATTATCAAGTTTTACCTGCCCAACCCTTAAATTTACCTGCCCATTTTCAGTGGACTTTATTTTGTACTACAGCAATATTACCTGCCCTTTGGAATATCAAAGTTCACTTGCCCCACCTCAAGTTTTACCTCCCCAGGACAGATCTGCTATACTTAATGTCGAGCCCTGCATAACCATGATAGACAATAAGGCACAAACTTAAGGGTTCTGGACAAAGGAGGAACAGTGAGGTATAATGTACACAGTGCTTTGGGAGACAAGGGCAGTGTCCGAAATTAATTTTTTCATGTTGTGCATTCACCGGGTAAACAGGTAATAAAATTGTGCACCTGGGGACATTTGGCTGTGTACATTCATATAATAATACCAATTAAAATGGGTGAATAATTATGCACCATCCGACTGCACACATTTAAAAATCATGCATCCAGCTGTAGGATAATGCACCTTAATTTCGGACACTTAAAGGATAATATTTAAGGTGGGTCATCATAATAAGAAGGCCACTAACCAGTGTGGTGAACCTGGCATGCAGAGGTGTGGAGCCGGGCGTGTCGTTCACCTCCACCTTGATGCTGACCTGGCCCGCACCCTGCGCGACAAACAGCTCAGTCAGTCCGAGTAGTAAGAGCGCCTCACATAGCAAAGTCACCCAGTGCCTAAGCTTAGAAGATTTTTTTCTGAGTCAGGGGATGTGTTCTCACTAGTTCACTCACAAACGATTTTTTCTTTTCATCACATTATCCACGTTTCACATACTATTTTCACTGGTAAAAGTATCATGTATGGATATATGATGAAAAGGTTGGTGCCACGACTTGCTCATTGGTCATAGTAATTTCTCAATGAACTAAAGATTGAAAAGATCAAGGAGATTGAGGTTTCCCTGGCGTTTTCTGTTTTCCTCTATTTTGTTTAACCTTCAGGCTAAATCAATCTGCATCATAAGTAACATGTCGATATTGCCACATCTCCTCACCTGCCTTTAGCATACATATACAGCAGTTACTTATTGATTCTATCATATTCTGTCAGAAGAGGTAAAAAAAAGTAGATTTTTGTTTCCTTTTCATACGTACATTAACTTCATATTCCTGAGGTTAGATTTAATTTACTTTCATTAAAATTTTTTGTATTTCCAATAAATACGTAAATCCTATTGTTTTCTCCCAGATTTTGTCTACAATAAGAGTTATACGTCCCATCACGAATTCGGCGCCAAGGTACGAGTTACGACATGGCAAATAACGACGTCATCACGGACGAGAATGTGGCTTCACCCAAAAACACACTTAAAACATAATTTACTTCTTTGGGTGGCGAAATAAAATAAAGAACACCCTCCAGGGAGTTATTTGAGAAGTGATAAGTACCCTCGTGAAGCCCTGGGAAGTCCTTGGCCTACGACCGCGGGCTTCCCGGGACTTTACGGGATAACCCCCCTTTGGGTGTTCTTATTATAGTATATAATATTATGGTAAAGGCTTGTAAACATACTCTAAGATAATTGAGAAATCATCTACTGTTCATTGAGATAATGGTCCTTAAGTTACTTTGGAATTTTTAGGAAAAGGGTGAGTTACACTCAGGGTTATCTTCTTAAACTTAGAACTTGTATTGAAGCTGTTGAACAAAGTTTTTTGACAAAGAAAACATTTGCCGGCTAGAAACACTGTACATTATTTAAAGCTTTTAGAATTATATGTACAAAGTTTGAACTTTCACATAAAATACTAATAGGCAGAATGGCTTCATGTTGCGCAATTGGGTTTTTCCGGTACAATCTAATGTACTTTTTATTGAGAATGAGACATGATATCCTTGGAACTGCTAAAATGATCTTTCTATCTTTTGAATACGGTTATCTGTACCATATTTGCTTTTTCTTCCTTTCATGGCTATTTTAAATATAGGCACTGATATTTTATGTGGTAGGTGGTTGGGAAAGGAATATTTACTACTGAACTGATTTACATCTTGATCTTTTCCTTTTCTATTATCTCATTCCAAGTTTTGGCATGCTTCATTTTGTTCATTAGGCTTAGTGTTCTAAGTTCTAGAAGAAGAAAATAGAATCCCATAGGCTAGCAAGGGGCTCTATCCGTAGTACGAATATTTCATTTTGCAACTTTTGACCTTATTTCTGTTTCTATTTGGAACAAAAACTGACGGAGTTTAAGATTATTCCCAGGGGCCCGAGGGGGTTCTGACTGGAAAGCGGGGGGGGGGGGGGGGTCCACAAATTGTGCCACTGCCTTTTTTTTTATATTTGAGAGTGTGGAGGTTCCATCAAAGGTTCCATTTCCAGGCACCCTTATCACCGCCTGTCCTTGGTAACGGTAGTAGAGAGAAGGAGGAGTGGCACAGCCTGGGGCTGGTTGCCTAGGAATGGGAGGCTGGGCCCGGGGGTGGGAGGCCTGTGTCACCCCGGCCAAAGCGGACTTCTGTCAGTCAAGCCGAGGCCCTGCGAGGGCCCAGGCCACTGCGCAATCGGGCTTTTGAACTGCACAGACAACGCTTCTGTCTACCATTGTACCAAATCTCTTGCACCGCTGCCCATTGATGAAATGACACCTCGGGAAGAAATCCTGAGCTTAATACCTCGTTTTGGCAAGGAGGAAGGCTGACAATGTCATCAGTTAATTTATAAATCTGTCGCGGGACTGTGATGTCGGTCGGGTCGTTCTCGACACCTCGATGGCGCAGCGTCCTTTATGAAACTATCTTAAATTCTGCGTCCTTGGGGCATTCATGGGCAATGTCTAGTCGGTCACCTTATACTTCATCAAAATAAGGTTCATTATTAAAGTGTATACTTACTCAGGAGAGCATCTAGGCAGAAAACAAGCTGATGTTCGCAGAACGTCAATGAGATTTCACCAAGTGAACCAACCTGTCTCGGCCCGAACCGGAAGGACTCTGCGCGCACGCGCGGGAAGAGACCGGATTGGATGTTAGAACTTCTTTGATTGGTCAAATTATTTTGATCGACCAATCAGAACGTCCGACAGAAATTAGTTTCGGAAGGAGGAGATAAACAAAACCATGCTACGCGCACGTTTTATGAAGACACTTTTAGCATGTTCAGCGTTACTGATTATGAAGACAGTAACCAGAGACGATATAACCAGATTTTCGTATCAGAAATGGAGAGGACACACTTCCTTCAATGTTCATGGGATTCATTGAAATGTTATATACCTATCCAAGTAATAATTAACGTGTTCTTTGCTGCTTTCACATAAATTTCCAAGTTGCCAATTTCTGTGAATTGCAGTATTTTTTTGATTGACCAATCAGTATTTCATTTTATTGACAAATCAGTATCTTATTTTATTTATTTATTTTATATATCTTTACCAGAATTATTTTATTTTCATCATTATTATTATATTTTTAATTTTGTATTTTCTATCAGAATTACTATAGATTTATTTCATTTTCTAGTTTTTCATTTTATCAATATTATTTTTATCATGATATTATCTTTATTATTTTTAATATTTCATTATTTTTATTATCAGTATCATTTTTATTATTTTATCAGCATTATTTTGATCGACCAATCAGTATATCATTTTATCAATATATTATTTTATTTATTTACTTATTTTTATCAGTTTTATTTTATTTTTATCAGTAATTAGGTTATTTCATTCCTATCAGTATTTTATCTTATCAGTGTTATTTTTAATCATTTCATTATAATCAGGATTATTTTTATTATTTTATTATCATCAGTATCATTTTCATTATTTTATCAGTATTATTTTGATAGACCCATTAGTCGCTTATGAGTAGTTTATGTTGTGTATTGAAAAAATGTAATAAACGACAAAAAGGCAAGATATAAGAAAATATTTCAACAAAGAAAACTTATTTGGGAATTCCCTAAATTCTGCACCTCAGTAGGATCCTAGATTCATTGTTAAATGAGTGACATGTATTCTCTCGACAATATTTTCAGTATTTTGCAATAAATTACTATCTAAAAAAAAATTTAAAGTGCGTCATGGTATTTCTTTTAAGCGGTCATGCATAGAATATAATTTTGGCCAGGTGTGCATGATGTTTGACATGAATTGCACATCAAAATTTGGTCAGGAAATGCTCTAGCTAAAAAAATCAAACTTTTAATTTGCAACTCTTCGTGATATTTGATTAAAAAATGAATTGTATATTTTTTTTAATGGGCTATATGCATACCAAACTTAAATATTGCATTATCATTTTTATTTTTCCGCGAAAGCATGTAGAACTTAGACAGGGGAATCAAGATCATGCAGAGGACATTTAGAAGAAACAAAATCGCCATATTTTGATTGAAAAGTTCATGGGGCTACGATCTGAACCCCCCTACCCTCCCCAGGAGGGGGTCCTATACATTTAAATGTTTAGACATGACGCAACTTTCTTTTTACCTCGATCTCCAAGCACATATCGGCTCACCTCTACACTGCACGATCTTTGTTGGAGAAAAATCAGTTGTGCAATCCTTAATCACCCAGGGACAGATCCAGATATTTCAAAACTAGAAATCTGAAGATTGTCGGCCAGAAACTGGCCGATGTTGCGTTGGTGGTTTTTAAATGTTATAAAAAGAACATGTCATATAGGGTAAAAAGGGGGTATATCGCGCACTTTATTCAATGAAGCTTGACATTTCTCTTGCATTTATCAATTTTTGAATTATGAACCCCCCGTTTTGTTTTGAACTGATGACCCCTATGAGGCTTATCTGTGGATATTATTTTTTTTGTCTATACTGTACTAATGGCTTAGTACTTTTAATACATTGTTATGATATATAATCCAACAAGGATCAGGCTTAGCAAGTCTACTTCTAGTCTACTCCTAGAGGAGACATTTTACGCTCCTAGCGCCACCTGTTAACCAGTATAAAAGGCGCTGCAAGGTAGGGAGCGAGCAGTTAGTGAGTTAGTTGGTTAGAAGAAACATGTTTAACCAAGGAGTTATACCTGGAGTAAGTACATCGACTCCGTGTAACAGACTGGAGTTTACCAATATCCACTACCTCGGACATAGGATTGTGTTAGAGCTGAATACTAGAATGGTCTAGAGGGCGTTGGAGCAACTCGTGTTCTAAATGTGGTTGATTGCTGATAGGAGATGGGAGGTGGACTGATGAAGACTTATACATGGTGGCTTTGACTCGGGATGAGGTGTTTACTGAATAAAAACCCTTTCATATTAAGAAGCTCCCTCATCGTTCATTTCTTTTGAACTATTGGGAAGTGAATGGACAAACTTTAAACGCGGTCTGAATTACTCAGGCATTCTGGAAAGCAACTCATGAAGACTTGGATATACACGAATCTTACGCAGTCTTAAATCAAACATTAACAATAGTTCATTTGGTGGAGATTACCCGAAACATGACTTGTGCCGTTTTGCTCATCCTTGATGTCAGCCACCGGTGATTTTGAGGCTTCCTCTGACCCCAAGCCTCAATCTTTGCGGCCCGCAGGACACGATGTGTCAACATCATATACAGGGAATGTGGAAAACCGCCACCTGGTAGGTAATCCCTTAGACGGGGAGGCACAGAGACAGGAGGTCGCAGCCAGACCCAAGCAGCTCTGCCCCGAAGGTGCACAAAATTACCAAACCCGTGGCAAAGGTAAACCATTTCCCTGGCACCTAGGGTCCAAAGATAGGCCGGTTCTTGACGAAGGACTTGAAACCCTAACACACTCGGGACGAGTTGAAGGGAAGAACCGTCTCACGGAATATAAGCAATATTGGAACCCAGGGTACGTACCGCCTACGGACCACGAAACTGGTACTAGCTCTCGCTCCACCTGTGAATCTGATGTGAACAATCCGTGGTGTAACCAAAGTGTTCCTTATCGTTTACTGCCCGCAGCGGGAGGTGAAGGCGAACAGGAAGTTTCCGATGGAGATAACCTATTTTCTTCAGGAAACCTAAAACAACGACAAAACACCGCGGATAACTCCAGCCCATCAGGGGGAAAACGCCCCGAAAATCCGGTAATCCTACCTGATGGGAGCTCTCTCACCTATCCATTACCCCAACGACTTGAGTTTATCAGTCACCCACTGGTAACACCAACTCACCCCAACCCGGGGGCGTCCATTCCTTATTCCACTGTAGCTAAAGGAAAAACAGTAGGAAGGGATAGGGGAGTGGGAAGGAAAGCAGAGGGAAACAGCGAGAAAGTAGGCAATTTACAACCCTATCGATTAACTTACGGTGTAGAAACGAACTTAGACCAAGCTGGTAAAAGAGCGGAAGCTCAGGCCTTTGATCCAGCCGAAATATTAAAGCAGTGGGCAGACTCAAGCCCCGAAAAGCACATAGATTTAGAGAGGCTAAGCGATCAGGATAGTGAGGAAAATGTAACGCTTAAAGCACCAGATTTTAACACTCCAACTCAAGAATTGTATGATAAATACGAAAGTGAAGACGAAGAAGAAGATAGGGAATTAGAACAAGCTATCGCGAGTGTCAGAGAAGGTAGTCCTGATAGAAAATTAGCTAGAGAAGATAGATCAACCTCGTCTTCATACGAACTTATTACCGAGGATGTTTTAGACACAGGTAAGAAAGCTAAACTAGAAAGTGAGGACGAAATTAGTGTAGAGGAAATACCTGTGAAAGAACAGTGGGACGATCACGATATACAAAACCTCCACGAAAATAATATGGCGGAAGGAGGCGTTCCTTTGATGGATCTAGTAGAAGAAAGAGAGGATAGAGATCAACGCCAGCAACCCGATGAAGGGGGAGCTGGGGGTGTAGATCTGGGGGCATGGCATCCTAACCGTGGGATGGACCCTGGGGGACCTCAACAAAACAATGGGAATGGCCAGATCCTAATCCAGCAGCCGGACCGAGGCGTGCAGGCAGGACTTATTCCTCCTCTTAATCAACAGGCCCAAGGAGGCCAAGGTAATCAGGCCAACCCTCCCCTTAATCAACAAGTTCAAGGGGGCCAGAACGATCAGGCCAACCCTCAAGGACTTATTCCTCCTCTTAATCAGCAGGTCCAGGGAGGCCAAGATAATCAGGCCAACCCACAAGGGCCTAACCCTCCTCAAAACCTTCTCAACAACCCTCCCCAAAACCTTATTAATAATCCCCCTCTGAATCAGCCCAATCTGGGGATAAACCCTGGGGGACTCCAGCAACCCGGTGCAGGGGGAAATGGTGGTGTGAATCCGGGAATACAGCAGCCTAATCCTGGGGTAAACCTTGGGGGACTGCAACAAAATGATGGGGGAGGCCAACCAGGCCAACAGCCCGGCCGGGCCGAGCCAGCGGGAGGTGGGGTCGATCAAAACCTGCTCCCTCACCTGTTGCAGGCGATGGCACTCGCAGCCAATCTTGGCGCGGGCCGAGGAGGGGCGGGTAACCAGCAGGGTCAGCAAGCCCCAGCAGGCCAGAATAATCAAGTAAATCCACCAGGACCCAATAACCCTCCCCCGAACCAGAACAACAATCCTTTCCTTAACCAACTCAACAACCCCCCAAACCCACCGAATCCTCCACCGCCCGGACCACCAGGTCCGCCGGGCCCACCAGGTCAGAACAACCCTCCAAATCCACAGAATCAACCAAATATTTGGGAAATTCTACCACAGTTGGGTCTGGCACTGGGGCAAACACCAGCGCCAGTGCGTGAAACGACTCACAGTGGTCACCAAAGGGGACCAAACATTAGGTTACCGTGGTTTAGTGGAAAAGAAGACGAGCAAATAGAAAAGTATTTCAGGGAATTAAAACGACTGAAAGCTATCTATGACTGGTCGGACGCCCACCTCCTGAATATGGCGCTGTTAGGCCTAAAGGGAAGGGCCGACGACTGGGCAGGAGCGTTAGCTGAAAGTGAGAAAGACTCATTTGAGAAGCTAGAAGCCCAAATGACCAAGATCTTCGGTGATCGAAGAGCTAAGTGGCAGAAACACGCAGAGTTCTGTGGCCTTAAACAAGGAAAAGACCAGAGCGTGATCGAATTTGCAGGTGTTCTGAAACAAAAGCAAGTGAAAGCAGAGGCGAGTGAAAGCATGATGTTAGCTGTGTTTTTAGAAGGATTAAAACAGGGCGTAGCCAGGCAAGTAGCTATACTGGACCCTAAGTCTTTCACCGAAGCGGTGGATTGTGCAACGAGGTTAGAATCGTTGGACAAAGGCAAAGGGGGAACTAAAATATCTAATGCAGTGAGCGAACTGGCTGGAAGCCAAGAATCAGAGGAGACCGCGGCCCTAAACTCCATCTCCGAACGGTTTGGAGTGGTGCTGGCCCGACTGGAGGCCGCTCCATGGTTTCAGAAACCAAAGCCAGGGCAAAGCGGGACTCCTCAGAGTGGTGGTAACTTTAAACAGCAAGGTTATGAGAGAAAAGATAGGTACGAAAACCAGGAAGGGGAAAGAAATTCAGATCAGAAGCCTAAATCCAACGTCGCCCCGAACAGAGAGGCAGATAAGGGAAAGAATCTGCCAACTCAACAGAAAGTAGAGAGACCCAGGTTGCCTTTTGATGAAAGTAAGTTTTGTATCATTCACCAACAGCATGGTCACTCTACAGAAGCGTGCTTGTGGTTAAAGAATAGGTTGAGGGAAAAAACCCCGCGGATCTACAAAGATAGCAAAGCCAGTGGTACCGAACAAAAGAATCAGGGAAACTAGAGGAAGGGTCCGTTCATTCCACGATAGAATTAGGCGCAGTGGATGGACCGGCTAGGAGAGAGATAGGAGACGAAGCATTTTTCTTAACGTTAAGATTTGATGATCAGAAGGAGGTTAGATCTTTAGTAGACACAGGAGCGAGCGATTGCTTCATGTCCACCCATTGTAAACGACAGATCCCTAAACAATGCATTTTAGATGAATGGAAGGTATCGAAGGGAAACATCAGTTTGGCAGACAACTCGTCTCAAGTAATACTAGAACAAATTAGATGTAAGTTTTCAATCCAGGGATCGGTGGTCTGCTATGATTTCAACATAGTGGACGATCTATGCCACCTAATAGTAATCGGAAGAAACTTATTAACAGTGCTTCGATCAGATTTATCTCTACCAGGCGCAAAGATAGAAGTGTTTTGTGGAAACCCTATAGTTAGCAAAGAAACAGTGAAAATTCCGCCGGGAAATGAATGCATCATACCGGTAACCACTCGAGAGCCGCTGGGATTAGACTCACCGGTAGCTTACTGCGCACCGGCGGTAACCGCACCAGTCCTAGTAGAGGGGTGCGTGAATACGGTGGGAAGCCAGTGGTGGATCAAAGTCATGAATCCGCTAGATGAAATGCAAGAAATCACTCCCCAGGAAGTATTAGCTTTTGCGGAAGAATGCGCAGTGCCTGAGGTAAACCAAAATCAGATAGAGGAGTTCCTAGACTTGTGTTATCTAACTAAAACAGAGACCCCAATGTCCATCTGTAGGATTTCTGTAGAAGTAATGAAAGACGCAGTGCAAATGGAAAGCCAAACCTCTGAGGAGAAATCCCGAGGTAAAATGGATGAAAATGTGAGTAAAATAGATCTGACCGAGTCGTGCTTAAACGAAGAACAACAGGTAAGGTTTAGGCAAATGCTTAATAACAATAGAAATGCACTAGCGTTCTCAATGGAAGAGTTAGGTCACTGTGAAATAGCGCCGATGAGAATCATTGTGGATGAGTCGCAGGGAGTCATAAGTTCCAGACCATACCGATACTCTCCACAGAAAATGGATATCATCGATGAACAGGTTAGGCAACTCATAGATATAGGTGTCATAGAGCCCAGCGAATCGGCTTGGCGAAGCCCGCTGGTGGTAGTGCAGAAGAAAGAT
Source organism: Lepidonotus clava (assembly GCA_936440205.1). NCBI lineage: Eukaryota > Metazoa > Annelida > Polychaeta > Phyllodocida > Polynoidae > Lepidonotus > Lepidonotus clava. Next base: position 9,091,166 of record OW387142.1, on the reverse strand, counting down.
GGCAAACCTAGGCTCTGTACAGACTTTCGCATGCTTAATCAAGTCACTTTTAAAGATAAATTCCCCATGCCCACGGCTCGCTCGCTTTTCCTATATATGGCTTACAAGAAACCCACTATGTGGACAGCTTTAGATCTGTTGAGCGGCTATCATCAGTGTGTTACCGAGAGGGATGAGCTCCTCGAAGGGTAGCACACAACAGGCGGCAGTGGGCTCGCGAGAGTCCGGGGACACGTTAAACTTGATGATATAGTGCAGGGGAGAGAACTACTGAAGGCCCCCGTGTCTAGCGAAGGATGAATCAACATCCTACTGTGGTACCGTCTAGTCGGCGCACATATCGGGCTGCCGGTGGTTTCGTTTTCGGCCACCTGTAAGTGGTACGTGCGTGGTACGGGGTTGACAGACCTCACCTAGCTCCTGACAGTAGTTCCATCACTCAGGAGTGAACAGGCAAGGCCAGTGAAAACGGTCAAAGTTCAGTGTGGGTTTGCACGATTCACCTGGATCAGACCGTCGGTGACCACCCAGGGTGACTTGGGACCGGTAATCGCTATCGACTGGGTCACTGGCCGGTCGTCTCTGTCGGACTGGTAGAGTTGTTGCAACCTATCGGCGTCGGAGAGGGCTCAATGTACAGTCAGGCCATGGTAAAGCTAAACATGCCTATTCAAGACCTCATTTCTTGGATTAGCGTAGGTTATGGTTGAGCCATGCTCTCTGTGATCAGAAAACATCAGGTTTGAAAAGAACATTCTGGGAAGCAGAGAGAGCCTTATGGCTGGAAAGGATCCCAGCTCAGGTTGCAATCCACTATGTCTGATGACATAAGGGAAAACCGAAGGGATCAAGCGAATCGAAGAAGACAGTAGAAAATATACCGCTTTTGAAACCCCGATGGGTGTGTATCAGTATAAGCGTGTACCATTTGGCTTAGTTGGCGCACCTTGGCAGTTTACCAAGGTAATGGCCATAGCGCTAAAGGGATTGATTCCTAGAACATGCTTAGCATATTTAGACGACGTAATTGTCTACGACACTACATTTGAAGAACACCTGGCGAGCGTTGAGGTGGTTCTCCAAGCTTTGGCGAGAGCTAATCTTAAACTGAAACCGTCAAAGTGTGAGTGGTGCCGCAGTGAAATCAATTTCCTCGGCCACGTAGTAAACGCGGAAGGAGTGGCTACATAAAGGGTAACCACAGAAAAGATTACAGCCTTTAACCGTCCACATAATGTGAAAACTATTAAATCCTTTCTGGGACTGTGTAACTACTACCGATCGTTTGTCCCTAATTTCGCTGATCTAGCAAAGCCTTTAAACCGGCTACTAAAGAAAGAAGTCTATTTTGAGTGGACAGAGGCCTGCGAGGAAGCGTTTCAACAGTTAAAGAAATTGCTGACCTCGCCACCCTTACTAATTCATCCAGATATAGGAGGGCATTTCTATCTACTAACTGACGCATCAGACGCCGCGTGCGGTGCAGCGGTTTGTCACAAACTAGATGAAATCTATCGTCCGGTTGCTTTCTGGGGATGTACTCTCCGGGACGCCGAATTAAATTATTCGGTAACAGAAAAGGAGGCTCTGGCAGTAATTAAAGGCATTAAGAACTATGAGGACATGTTGCAGGGAGCTAAAATCACAATAGTGACTGATCACAAACCGTTGATTCCCCTGCTACAGAGTGCCTACAAAGCCCCGTCAGCCCGGCTGAGGCGGTGGGCTTTAGCGTTATCAGATTTTGATTTTGAAATCATATATGAGCCAGGAGCGACTCATTTTCTACCGGACTATTTGTCTAGAGTCTATCATGAGCATGTCCCAGGTGAGGAATATGAACCCGCTGTGGGATGTGAGTTATTTGAGGCCGAAGTTCAGGAGGAAGAGCTTTCTGTGGCTACGGTATTAAACGCGCAACTCCAAGATGCAGAGTGCGCGCAATTGATAGACTACCTGCAGGACGGAGACCTACCGACAGATCCCATTGAAGCTAGGCGAATAATGGACCAAGCCGATTTTGTGGGAATGGTGGCACCGGGAGTACTATGTAGGTTCAACATCAAAAGGTATAACAAACACCAAGACCAACTGGTCAGACTAAAACCCAGAATGATAGTTCCAGGTAGGTTAATTCCCAAAGTCCTGAGACTGTTACATAATGACATCTTAGCTGGGGGACATGTAGGGATCAGTAACCTCACTACCAAAATCTCTGATAAATTCTACTGGCGGAACATGAACGCCGACATAGTAGACTATGTGAAAGCTTGTGAGACCTGCTCTCTGAGGAGACGGGCTCCGCATTTCAAGGCCTTAGCTAAGTCTTGGGAGAGACCAACCCGACCCTTTGAGGTGGTACAGTGTGATTTCATCGGGCCACTAAAGAGGGCTAGGGATGGGTCAAAATATATCATGACCTTCATAGACCTACTAACAGGTTGGCCGGAGGCTTTCACCACGAAAGACTCCACTGCGCAAACCGCGGCCAACTGTTTCCTAACCGGGATAGTGTGTCGGTATGGACGGGTAAACCGTCTGCACACAGACCGGGGAGCGGCCTTCCTCTCAGGGCTATTCAGGGAAATCACCACACGACTAGCGTGCAAACAAACGTTCACTACCGGGCGAATGCCGACTGGCAACGCTCGAGTAGAAAGACTACATAAAACTATTGAAAACCTGATTGCTTATTATATCCCTGACGATCACTGTAACTGGATCGATCTACTTCCCATTGCATTATGGACAGTTAGATCCACAATCAGTGTACGGTCGGGATACAGCCCGCACACCCTGCTGTTTGGCAGAGATCCAATCAGTATGGGAATGCCTGAGCAGGGAACAATTCCTGAAACGCTGAACGACTGCGAGTTTTTCATGCAAACCAAGGATAATATTGCTATGTTTAGGAATATGGCTGAAAGGGTAGTTCAAAACTACGAAAAAGATCTGAGGCTGCGAATTGACGAGCGGGCGCGGCCCACTCAGATGTACGAAGGTGATATGGTATACATGTACGACCCTTTAGCTAGTGAAAATAAAGCGTCTAAGTTCTCAAACAGGTATACTGGGCCATTCAGGGTAATTGAAACAAAAGGAGACCACCTTGTTAGACTAGTGTCTTTAAAAACTGGAAAACAGGTCCCACATCTAGTAAACATTTCAAAACTCAAACCTGCACATGGGCCCTGGTCTCCCGCCGTCCCTCATAATATTCCCAAACTGGTGAGAGAAGCGAAAACCACTAACTCAAAAGGGGCAGATCCTGACCGAAACCCTGAATTGCATCACACTCCGACGGGTGAAATCGCTGAGGAAGATGGCGAAATAAGGGGTGCTGAGACTGAAAACTCAACGGGAACGACCGGTCCCCGTGAGCATGATGCAGTTCCTATGACCAGGAAGGTACCTACACAAAAACCTGGTCCAAGTCCCACTGATTTAGCAGAAACGGATGGGCAAATCACTGATGGTCAGGGCACCAGTGCGGACACCGCGCTGTCAACAAACTTATCCTTTGTTCCTAATAAAGCCGCCTGTGAACGGGGAACAGCTGGCGCTAATGGACAGAGGAAACGCAAACGAGCTAAACGAAGGGGCAAAAACCAGCCGTTGGAGGGGAGATCCCCTCCAGACAACAACAAGCCCATAAAACTACCCTGCGGTGATGTGCCGATTTCGGATACATCGGAACAGAGCCCAGGAAAAACAGTAAAGGACTGTGTCCCGACGAAAGGTGGCTATAACCTACGTCGGAACCGCCGCCCTAACTACGTCGCTCTGTCCAACGGCGGGGAGAGCGACGACATGGATGATTAATGCAGGAAATTTAGCCGCCCTGTGAAAATAAAGGTTCGGCGGAGCGGCACCGTTAGCATCAGCGCTAATGGAACAGGTGGTCTACCTCACGACCACCTCGCCGCGCCCAGGGGCGTGGCAGAAAGGGAGGGTGCGCACACCAAGAGAGATGCCAGTGGTTTGGCGTCATCTCTTGGGACCGGATGCAATGGTTTCCCCCCCCCCCCCCCCCTGAAACAAGATACAGCTCCAAATATGGAGACGGCATGGACAAGCGGATCGGTTATAATTTCGTGGGATCCGCGCCGATCCACCAGTCGGTCCGCAACTCTGCTCCTAGACGGTCACCTCTGCTGCAGGTGATTGTGCGCACAACCCAGCCCGGGAGGAAACGGAGATAGAGATTGATTCTATCTCTGAACAGAAGTTGGAGATAGAAATTGTTCAACTTCCGACTTCTCCTGGAAGGAGCAGAAAGGGAACTTAGCTGGGACACTGATCCACCGACTCATGGGGAACTGTCTAGCCCTCCGGCCACATAGCAATCCAAAGGGAACCACTACTTTCCCTGCGGACACGGAGGGAAGGATCATCGTCCCCCTGAGAAGGAAACGGATTAGCCGGCCCCACCAGAGGGCGCTGCCTACCAAGGGAAGGTTCGTTGGGCCATTCTTTTAGGATTTTACCAAATGAAAGAAAAGGCAGTCGAGAAGGAGAGTGTTAAGAAACAACCGGCTCAGACCCTTAGGCGGTGGAGTTGGCCGGGCCGGGGCGGTGTCCGTCCGGACTCGACCGACGCCGGGATTGCCCGGAAGAAGCCAAGGACACCAGCCCGGCGGCCCATCAGAACGACCACAGGCGGAGCCAAGAGGTCCGCCAAATCGGCTCCAGCCAAAAAGAAGACAGCAGATAAAGACTTCTACAATTTGTCTGAGGTGAGTGACTCGGAGCCCGAGCCAAGACTAACGGCGTTGGCCAAGCCGGTTCAGAAGGAGGAAGCGGCCAACCAACCGGTGCAGATTCAGGCCGGCTGGTTCTGGGACCTTACGCAACCACTGTTCCAACTATTTGAGACTGTTGACGAAATTAGAAGGACAGTAGGACTGGATGTGCCAAAATCAAACAAACAGTTAGCTGAGATTAAAACTCAGGTAGCTCCTTTCATTCAAAGGACCACACAAAACCCTAAATGCGTCAAGGAAAGTACCAGCCTACCAACAACACGAGGCGGCCGACCTCTGCCCACTCTGGAAAGGCGATCGGGAGGGGAACATCTAACCGTCGCCGCTCCAGGACTAAAAGTGGAGGTAGCACCCGTTCAACACGCGCCAACCCCACCGGTGGGGAACGGGCCGGCGGGAGCTCCCCTCCTCCACCACTTACAGCCTGCGGACCCCGCTTGTTTAGACTTGAGCAGCTTGACAACGAGCTGCAACGCCAATCCCTCACCACTGCTATGGAACCAGCAGCAGTGGACGCCAACCAGCCAGCCGGGGGGCCCACTGTGGCCGAGTCCACTCCCAGCGACAAACCAACCGCAGGTACCGAACCCATACCCCTCGAGCCAACCGTCGTACGATCCAACGGGGGCCGTTTCGGACTGGAACCTACTAGGCCAAGACCCCTCAGAGCAATGCGCCCCTCGTCCTGCGAACGTATGAGAGGCTTGAGGATCACGGTCACCAAGGACGAGAGCGGGATCATCAGGCGAGTGGTAAATGACAACGGGCAAAACCTCTACGAGCATGTCCCAAACTAAAACAGACCAGGAAGCCCGAGAGGAGAGCATTTTTCGGCGCATGGATGATAGTAGTGCGCAGAAAAATAAGGTAACTTTGCTGTGAACAGGTTTTAGATAAACTGCAAAATTAATTTTCTCAAACTATCGCTAAGGCCAAAACAAAGACAATGAAGTGGCTAGTGCTGTTCGTATTAGCTATAATAGGGGGCATTAGGGGAGTGCATAACGACTCCAGCCCACCTGAAGGGCTAGCCCCTAACGCTGAAGTGATAGCTTTAGAACAATATGGAGTAGTGTTAAAACCAGGAAAGTTAATGTCCACCGCGGATATAACACACGTCCGACAAGGCTTCCTAATCACTATCCCAAGGAGGCGCTCCTTCAACAAGGCTACCTTTGGCCAGGTCTGTCACCGATATCTACAAGGAGGAGACGCCCTTGATCGGGCCTGCTACCATATCAGGTCGCTGGTCAGTTGGATGGATCAGACGTCACAGGCGCTTAAGGGTCGGTACCGAGAAATTCTTAATGAAACCTTAAGTTCCCTAATAAAGAACACTCAACAAGACCTTCAAAATCAAGAGTCGGAGTTAAAATCTAGTGGAAGGGTCAAAAGAATGAAGAAGTTACCCACTATGCTGGACGATCCAGGATGGCCGACCTTTCCTCTTCCAACCTCTTGGAATCAAGGGCTGGCGGCTGATGTCAAATATAACAGAGAATTGATTAGAGTATTGCAGGAGTCTTCGAACCAAATGATCGAAGACTTGGCTCTGATGAATGAAAAACATGACGAGGCTGTCGAAAAGGTTAACCATGTCGTGATAGGCCTACTGGACAATCTAAGATCACTAAATAAGGCACACAACACGACTCGCCGAAGGTTGAAACTCGTGCAACATAAGGTGGATTGGATGGAACTGTACCTGAATATGATACCGGTCGCTCTGGAAGATAAGTTAGGAGAGATGGTGTATCTTCAATTAATGGTAGAACAAACTCGCGTGTTCAGGAAAGGTGTACAGCACCTGACGCGGGGCCAGCTGACTATGGACTTGGTACCCCGCCAATATATGGTCGGAGCGGTCCAGGAAGTGAACAGATACCTGAAGGGGATCCACCCCAGGTTCCACGTCGCGTTCACAGATCCTTCCTTCTATTACGAGAACAGTCAACCTTCGTTCAAATTCAATGAAACCACTCAGGAACTAATAGTGTATGTAAGGGTGCCTGTGGTGGCTGATGAACATTTGTTCCGTGTCTACGAAGTACTAACTTTTCCTGTGCCAGTGACGGTTAGGGGGCGACTTAAGAAGGACGCTCTCCAAATTGTTAATCTACCCAAAAGTGTCGCCATGTCCATGTCCCGCCAGTATTACGTACCATTGGCTAGTGGCAGTTGGTCAGGTTGCTATGGACAGACCATCACGCTCTGTAAGGACCTACCCTATATGAAAAAGATTACAGACAACACCTGCACTGCTGCGCTACTGAGGCGCGACGACCTAGCGATCCAAGAAAAATGTGAACTGGACTATCTTCTGGAAGCAGACTTCGGAGAGATGGCAGTGTACCTAGACGACGGAGATATGCTGGTGGTCAGCGCCGACACCCGAGGCCAAATGATTTGCAGAAACCAGCCTGCGGTCGGAGTGAACATAGAAAATTATGCAAGGGTTCAGGTGGAATGCGACTGTGCATTCCAAACACAAGGAGCATGGATACCGTATAGCTTGCGAAATTGTGACAGGCACACCAGGATCACCACGGTTGTGTACCCACATAATGACCTGTTGGAAGCAGCAAGTCGTGTGAAGGGGTGGGACATGAATTTCACGACGTCCAAAAACGAACCCACTATGTTAGAGTCAGACCCTATCCCTGAAACGATTAGGAAAGACCTGCTGGAAATCGAGGAAAGCCTGAAGGCCAAAATACCTGTAACCTCCCTGGCCAAACGAATACAAAAACACCGTAAAGACTTGGCCAAGGGTATCAAGAAAGCGACTGACCGTTATGAGGTAGAGAAACACGCCCCGTGGTTCTCTATAGGCAACTTCGGAGGCGGTTTTGGTCTCCTCACCATCTTTTGCATAGTGGTAGCTGTGACAATTATTGGATGTGTTCTCTGGAAGTGCTGGCGGAACCACCAAGGCAAGGCTGCCCTGGCCGGACTAACCATGACTTTACCTCGGGCCATGGCCTTGGAAGCGGCGGACCCGGAGGAGCTGCTGCGCAGTGAAAAGGAACTAACTGGATGCCCGGACACGACCGCCAACCCCACTGCGGTGGCAGTACTTGCTATATTACTGGCAGTACTAGTCATCGCCATAGTGGTCCTCGTGTGGCGAAAGTGGAGAAATATTAGAAGAAAGACTGTGGATGGATTGTACGTACAGTTTGCCAATCCACATATGATAGAAACAATCTTCCTAGGCGAACTGGCTATGCCTTCAGACCACACTTATACGGAAGGCTATGTGCTCATTAGGGATCTACTGGTGACCCAGCTGTGTCTGAAGTATACTCTGACGGTAACCTGGGGGGCGCAGCTGATGGGAGCAGCGACTAGACCTGGACAGCACCCATCTAAGGTGCCACTACCCGACACCCTGAGGGTATCTAAAAAACTAGCCCGTCTGATGATGAGTAACTTAAAATACAATACCAGGGCCAGACTACTGAGATATTCCTCGGGGCTAGCCACTCCTGTACCCATGGGAGTACCTCGCCTCATCGACGCAGGGTGGTCCGATGTCGGAGCGGACTGGCCTCAACCGGTGTTGGGACAAGGAACAATGCCTAACGCTCCTCCTAGATCGACCACGCCCACCTCAACAGCGACCGGAACAGGATCTGCACGAAAGACAATAAGGCCAGGGACATCCGAAATAAATCCAGGAACGGTTTATGAAGTTATCATATGACAATGTAACGAGTGTTAAAACCTGACCTAGTACTGTACAGGTAAAATTGGTGAATTAATAACACAGAGGTACGAATACTAAAACTAAAATGTTACAGGAAGTTCGCTGGGCGATACCTGTTTGGGTAGGTAGGGTTCTGTTGACTAGCCTGAGCAATAAGGATTCACCAGTCAGGAAAAACTTAGTTCGGGTAGGCTGGTCCAACCGTCTCTCTATGGACCCATGGGTTATCTAAATTTCTCTCAAGTCGAGTGTCCCATGCCCGGTAGCCTAGCTCAACACTCTAATTGTTATTGATTTGGCAACTCTTTTTTAAAGTAGGGAACCATTTGGAACCGATCCTAGTGTCGCAAAATTTTAGCATTTTAAAAGAAAAAACTCAAAATTCTGTATAAAACCTAAGAGCGCTCAACGGGACCAATGCTCCCAACGAGCGAAGTGAACTTCCCCAAGCAAGTACCATCTACACCTGACCCCTGTGCTGTTGTTACCGCTAGGATCGGGCTGCAGTACAGGAGCCACTTGGGGAACGCCACTGTCTATTCTTTAGCATGCTTACATATATACTCTTCTCAAAGATGAGGGGGTTGCACAAGCAGCAGGAGCCTGCCCACAGGCCTGGTGTCAGTGGTGCCTGACAGGAGGCAGGACGTTGGGGTTACGCGTCACTGACGCTGCGAAGGGCACTGGGGTGGACGCCCGACCATGGCAGTCACTATGCCCCGGGTGGATTGGCTCCTGACAAGCGGTCCCTTCATCACAAAAAAAAATCGACGAGTAGAAAGAAATTTACCTAAAAACTAATATATAAAGCAAACCAATATTTGTGTAACTAAGAGCTCTTCCTCAGGGAATTTTGGGCAAAATATAATAAGAACGCAGTATAATTAGTAACATTCTCGGGGGGGACGCTCCGTGACAGCACACGAGAGTACCTTATACGTGGCTCGTTTGCTCCTGGCATAGACACGCTGCAGCGGCCAGGATATGTGCAAATCCTGACAAGGCGTGCTATATTTGGGAGCTATAACGGAGGTCACAAGGAAATGTAGTTAAGGGACAACGGCGAATTGGTGACATTCACAGGGTGCTCGGCTCTCTCTCACTATATCGCGACTCCCTCAGACGGGATAAGCCATCCCTGGGGGGGGGGGAGAAGCTGTAGCGAAAACTCACAAGGCGGTGGAGCGAGGTGCTGTCCTTATTAATAGCCCCGTCGTCTTGGTTATGTGTAAATGGCCACTGGATCACCGTATGTCTTAGGTCAAAGGATCCTGACTTTAACATAAAAAGTCAGGATCCAACGACAACTAGTATATGAACAACTGCCCATAATTCAAGACTAAATTATTTAGACCACTTTTAGACCAGTTTTAATCGGGACAGAGACAAAACGGCAAGAAGTCAAGTTTCGACCCGGGTAAAAAATTAGAAATAATTAAAATTAATAAAGGAAATGAGCGGCTTCAGAACTGACCGCCGTCGAGAAAAGAAAATAAAATAAATGAATGAAAATTAGTCTTGACCGCCGTCGTGGCGCTAAAAGCATCCAGGTCTCCGCTCAACAGTTGAGCTGAAGAGGGGGGACATGGACTACTGATTCCCTGATGAACAAGCTACAATAAACTTGGTTGACACCCAGAGCTGATAAGTTTACCCGATCTATTAGAAAGGAGATAAAAAATTCTAACTCTGTCTTTAGCACTACCTATCCCTGCCCGGCATGCGCATAGTTAGGATAAGCTGGGGGCGGAGTCTTTTCAGGAGTAGTCTTGACTCTCCACAAGAGAAACGGGCATAGACCTGAACAAGAAAACGGGTTTAACCTTGTACTGTACTTCGGTAAAGGCCCGACTTACTAGGTGCTGTCTGGAAGTAAGTGATCTAAGGAGATGCATTTACACATCTCTATAATTTAAAGGGGGTGTAGGCTGCATATTAAAAAAAAAAAAAATATATATGCAGTCTGCTCCCAATTATAACAATGGAAACTCGGTGCTGCCCATTCTGGTCCTATGAATGGGAGAGTACCGACAAACCACATGTAACTAATGAGGACCGGGAATCCGATCAGAAGTGAACCTGAATCTGAGACCCGATCCTCTAGTGATAACAAATAAGGAACGAATAATCTCAGCCTCCTTTGTACAGTTACTACTTAATGTCCTTTAATGACATTTATACCTCACGGAATGAAAACGCTACCCCAACCGCTTGCCATGTTGGTTTTTCCCATGTGATGTAGAGTATAGGGTAGACAGTGAAATGTCACTGTTAACATAGGTATAATATCTATTCAGTGAGCCGTTTGGAGTTAGTGGCGCACCCGTTTGCATTCAGAAGGGCGCCACTACCCAATATAAAGTGGAACTCGGTCTTCAAACCCCAGGCTGAATGTAGGGGGTGAACGCCGAGCTACCACCTGTAACTAGCAGAAAGAGAAGAAATCTTGTCGTGACATAATCATTCGATAAGAACAAAACTGGGGGTTTAAAGCGGAGGCTTCACAAAATGGAGTCAAATATGTTAGAACAGTTGTCACCCTTGAAGGGGGTGTTAACTTGTTTGCGTATAAATCTTTGAAGTGTATTGGGTAATTATTCTACCACACTGTACAGAAAGAGTGTTATCAAGAGTATTGACCCTTGTGACCCCTTAAGGTAAATCACCAGGGATCCAATTCCTATCATTATCCTTATCTCCCCATGAGGTCGGTTAGGGAATCTGAGCGGGACAGTTTTGCATCACCTCTCGGGCACTCATGAAACCTTTGTAGGTGGATGTTCTTGTGATGGCTCAACTCCAACCTGTGGGTACAGGCTTTCACGCATTCATCGCAAGGATATCACTATCTGAGGTGTTTGGAAATCTCAGGTGCTGATAGGCGTGGTTCTGTGTTCAGTGGAACGGTGCCCACTTGGGCCCGATCTATGAACGTACGAGCTGCCGCAGTGTTCACATGTGTATCTCTGCTTGAGACGCTTGGTAGTCTTTGTGGTTTTGGTGCCTTTCTAGCCCTTAACAAGGATACCATTCCTTTTTTCACAATGACACAGACAGAATCTTCATCTGGGAGTTCATTCAGTGTCTTAGAGACTTCATCTCGGTCTCCTCACAGTAGTATTTTTTCCTCTTCGAGACGACTTTGGACAATAATACTCCTATAAAACTTATTCTAACACAATGACACTGACGCAGTCTTGCTGTTAGACTAAGACATGGAATGGGTATCTGTGGCCTTCGCCACTACATCTCCAACTTACCATGGAAGTCGCCAACAACTTGTTGGACGGCTCCACCTGTGGTGTCGCCTCACGTGGCCGACACGTCAATATTTCCTGTAACCTGTAAGGGGAAACTACTCATCAAAGAATTCTGTCACAGCCAATCTAATGCTGGGAAGTCTGGACCAAAATACTTGGTCACCTACTGTCACTTAAACTTACCAGGGTGAACACCCTGGGAAACGCTTGTTACCTAGGGCACCCCATGTGAATTGTTTCCAATGTAGACATTTACACTAATGTTCTGTACGTATAACGACTAAACAAAGAATCCTGTTACAGCAAATCTTGTGTTGTACAACTCAGACCGGAATCTCTGGCCACCCATACCTGATTATCATGTGCAGTGTCAGTCCCCAACAGTTAATAGTATCAAAAAAAAATAACAATACGATACGAATTACCCACACTCCAGAAAACCTACTTAGATCGGTAATGTCAACAAACCGCTAGTCAGAAAACCCCCTAATATCGCCCGACCACGCGCGAGGAAAAAATGCTTGATCATGTTAGCCTAAACAATCCGCCCACTAAAATTATATAGCCTGACGCTTTTCAGTGCCAACCGTGTCACATTGCTTCATTTACATCACCCTAACATACCGCAGGACCTGGAAAAGATAATAAGTTTAGTACGTAAGATCCTAGTTCTCGGCCCGCGTCCACCATCTTGGAACCAAAAGTAAACACTAGGTGGCCACCCACGCTACCCGTTACCAAAATCACCAGCGAAACACAGTTTCTGGTTCCGGGAGTGACATCGGCTTCCGGAATACAACCACGTGAAGGCGAGCCGAGAACCACCAAGAAGAATTTGGCCAACAATCTCCTTAAAATCTACGGGTTAGTAGCCTGCCTAACATGCAAGAAACGGTGGGAGAAGGAAGATTGAACTTACCCGGTCCCGGAGCGGTCGGGGCTTGGACCAACTCGACGAGGGGAAGGCACCCGGTGGCAGGCGAGGAGACGAGGGGGACGACGCCCGGCAACGGCAAAGAACACCCACGATCCAAAGAAAAAGAACAGTCTGTGGTCCGTGGTCTGGCGTCTCCCGTGTAAACAAACTGGCCGAAGCCTCCTGGATAGATAGTTCTTTAGTGTCCTGAGTATTGGTCGGGAATTGGATTAGAAAATCACTAGGTAAAATCACTTTAAGAAATCAGTATGTACAAGGAAAATGAGTGCCGACGGTCTACATCGGCAGCCGGGCGACCAGGCGCCCTAGGGTCCGGGCCCATCGCCGGACCACCCGGTCGGAGGGCATATAGCCATCGACCAATTCCCTGAAATCATTTATGGTCATGCTCCCGTCCGCGACCTCCTTCACAATGTGCAGGGCACGCCCGGTGTCCGCTGTCGGGACCCCAAACCAATCGTTGGCCCGACGAACTTCCTTACTGATCCGGGGTACCACTCGGTTAATCCATTTCTGGAAGGAACTGTCACTCTCCGTCAAGGGCCACTCACACGCGTCGAAACCCGACGGGGTTGTGAAGAGTAGAGTAGACGGTTCGGGATGAGATTTAATGTTCAGGAATGCCCGATTCAGAGTCTCGGCGTAGAACTTTGAGACGGTGTCCACGCTGATGAACAAGGGGATATATAGCTCCAGGTCCTCATCCCAAGTTAAAACGTCCAAAAGATTACACATGACCACCAGCACGTCTTCGGGGTGCATGACGTGGTGCGCGAACGCGTACCCCGCCAGCTCGGCGGTGGTAGCGTCCACACAGGAAAAAATAACCACCGACTTGTCTGATCCGGCTAGAATGATGTCGTGGTAAGCGTCAACTCCTCCCTCGCGGTTAGAACAAAAAATGGCGATGCGGACCATCCTCGAGCCGTAGAAATAAGAAATAAAACTGGGACTAAGAAAAACACGTCTGTATGCTACAGAATGACCGTCGGCACTAATTAAAATGACGTCAAAACGAGGCTAATTTGGGAAACCCCTTTTTGATCCAAAGGATCCAAATTCTGAAATCGGCTAGCATGATCAAAGCATCGTATAATTTCTTATAAAATCTGTGCTAAACTAAAGTTTAGGTCCCCAACCAACATAATCAAGCGCCAGAATTAATTCATATAGGCCCAAAATATCAGGTCGAACCATCAAACTTGCAGATTTGTTCGAAACAGAAATTTGCCATCCGGGCGCTTCGCGCCTGAAGGATCCAAATCGAGGTCAAACCTTGGGGGGGAACTCCAGTCAAGCGTCCCGCTAAGTACACGTGTACTAAGTATAGCTGGCGGACGCGTGACGGGAATGGTGGTATTTTCTGGTTCCAACTGCTCGGTATTACTAAACCTGATACAGAGACCTTGTATTTATTGTAAATAATGTTGTTCTGGTTGAAATTTGATTGAAATTCGACACGCATTGTATCATGAAAGTCGTTCGTTCAAAATGTCCGAATTCTCTGAATTGACTTATGTTGTGTTAATTTGTTCTGAAATTGGATTTGATGTACACTTGTTACTCTTAGAAGTTTAAGACAACCCTACACTGTATATATGTTGAGTTCTGTCGACTTGTGTTACAAATCATAAATATCAGAAACTGTACATGCATGTACTAAGTCAAAAACTCACTTGGTCACCTTATGCACGGGTGTCGTTATCCCTAGGCCTTAATATGGGCTAACAATTCTGTGAACTCACTTTGTCACCTTATGCACGGGTGTCGCAATCTTTGAATCTTAAAATCAGCTAACGATGCTGAGAACTGACTTTAATGTACAAGGCACGTACTAAGTGAATACCTAAAGATGACGAATACTTCATCCTCTAAAGTTGACTTTGTCATTTTGTAACCATGATTATGTCATCATCTACGTTGTTATCCAAATAATCATGTTATCAATTATTAACACTTACCTTGTCATTTTATGAACGAGTTCTGCTAACCTTGAGCTTCAAAATGTGGAAATCAACTCAATGAATAATTTCACTGTGAATTTGTGTTGAAACCGGATCTACAAATCTATTGATACTGTGTTGAATGTACCACGAGAGTCAAGGCCACCCCACCATGGTTTAACAAATATATCCAATCATTAAAATTGGGAAACTGCTACATTTGGTTAAAAAAAAATCTTCATTTGGTTTGAGCTATGTCGTCCACCTCCTTAAACTCAAACACCTGACCGCCGTCGAATGTACTAATGGCTTAGTACTTTTAATACATTGTTATGATATATAATCCAACAAGGATCAGGCTTAGCAAGTCTACTTCTAGTCTACTCCTAGAGGAGACATTTTACGCTCCTAGCGCCACCTGTTAACCAGTATAAAAGGCGCTGCAAGGTAGGGAGCGAGCAGTTAGTGAGTTAGTTGGTTAGAAGAAACATGTTTAACCAAGGAGTTATACCTGGAGTAAGTACATCGACTCCGTGTAACAGACTGGAGTTTACCAATATCCACTACCTCGGACATAGGATTGTGTTAGAGCTGAATACTAGAATGGTCTAGAGGGCGTTGGAGCAACTCGTGTTCTAAATGTGGTTGATTGCTGATAGGAGATGGGAGGTGGACTGATGAAGACTTATACATGGTGGCTTTGACTCGGGATGAGGTGTTTACTGAATAAAAACCCTTTCATATTAAGAAGCTCCCTCATCGTTCATTTCTTTTGAACTATTGGGAAGTGAATGGACAAACTTTAAACGCGGTCTGAATTACTCAGGCATTCTGGAAAGCAACTCATGAAGACTTGGATATACACGAATCTTACGCAGTCTTAAATCAAACATTAACAATAGTTCAATACCCTTACCCTTTATTGTGTAGGGTCATGTAGTATGGTATACCAATTTTAGGTCTTATATCGCGCATATCAGCCTAATATCGCGCATCTGGCATGCCAAATATCACGCATCATACTTAAAATTAAATTAAGATAAAGATGTATTCGAAAATCTCATGATCAAAATAGTTCTATGTAGCCTCAAGGCCGTGCGGGTCGTCATGGTTGCTTGGTACACTAGTACCTCGCGCCAATTCCGCCAGGCTACATAAGCACTAGAATCGCCCAGTCCGCGTCATGGTCGCTGTGCTAATCTCCGAAAATTTGCTGACCTTATACTCACATTTTCACCCAATTACTTGATATTTGATTGCCAGAAAACTAATAATATTAATAAAAATGATAAGTGATTACAATCATTAGCAATATAAACAGGAACTCGTCCTTTAGATTAGCAAAAGGAGTGAGGACACATCTAGCCTAGACCGCGCCTACCACTCTGCAACGCGACATTCTCTGCAGAGACTCACATAGAGGTAAGTCTCAGCACAGAATGTCGTCACTGTAGTTACCGCGCGTCCTTGACCTTCTCTATGTACATCCGGTTTTCCGATAAAGGATTCAAGCCAAATTAAAGAATAACCATACAATGCAAAATTCTGAATCTGAGTTTTTTTCATATTAACATATTAAGCATTTACCTCGTAAAGAGTTTAAGCAATCTGACCTCTGCAAGTATTCAAACCCCAAATGTAAACAAACCTTCAAAAGTTCCGAAAAATTCAATATGGCGGCCCTAGGTGATTCTAGTGGTATAGTCTGCAAGCGGTCCACGGGGAACTAGTGTAGGTTGCTTGGGCGCATGGACGGTGAGCTATTCCCCCCTCCCCCCCTCCCCCAGCAAGTTCCAGCAAGCAACAGAACCTAAAATCTTGTGGGAGAGTGACGGCAGACCGGTCCCGGCCCGGCGGCGGCCGGCAACCCCCCACCCCACCCCCCACCCCACCCGGCCAGGGGGGGGGGGGGGGGGGGGGGGGTTCACGGTTCATAGGGGCCTAGTGAACCGTGTCCTGTTGCTCTACTGGCCCTATGTACCCACCATAGAACTATATATAATCAGATTGATTGGGGCTTCACAGACCTACTCTTATTTGTGGATAAGATATTTTTTATTATCATGCTCGGTACACTTTGTAGTGTAAGATGATTACAAGCATATGTGAAAAACTAAGTCATTCATTTATCTAAATGAAGCATTGGTTATATATATGGGATTAGGTACATTATTCTTAAGCAAATATTTAATTACTTGTAAGATCTAAACCTCTTATTTAGGCCCCACGTGAACGTGACCCCTCCCCCCACTTCCACATACAGGTTGACATACACAGAACCTAAAATCTGGTGGGAGAGTGACGGCAGACAGGTCCCGGCCCAGCGGCGGCCCAGTGGCGGGCGGCTACCACCCCCCCCCCCCCCCCCCCCCCCAGTGGCTACAAGTTGTGAGTCGGCTCCACGGACACTGGATGTCAATTACCGATACTTGCCCCTCCTACCTCTACCACCAGTGACCAATGAGAAGACACTGAGTGGAGGCCCCACAGTCTGACCACCACTGGGGGTCAGAGAGGGCACACCAATTAAACAATTACATGGTCCAGTGGTCCACAACAATAGACCCACTTCAAAAACGGACCTATACCTTTGTTGCGTTGGTTACTTAATACCTATATGATCTATACTTATATGTACCAACGCAACAAAAAGGAAGGGCGCCCTTATGTACATTTGATGCGCCCCATCCACGGTCTAGAATTGTACATTAAAAAATCTAAATTTGGCAAAGATAAGGGAGGTGGGGTGGGTGGCCCTCTCTAAATCCATCAGTCACTTAAAAGTGGGAAATCCTGAAAATGTAGGAAACATGGCGTCTGTCTATTCAGCTTTAAACATCCGAGTCATGGCAAATTGACTCTTCCCTCAGACCGACTCCCAGGCGAGGTGACTCCGTGAGTAGAACCAACCCTCCTCAAGTTCACCCCAAGGGTCTACCTTCAACCTGAGATCCATCTTAAGTTTAGCCGAATTTATCCCAGGCTTGTTAACTTTCGTGTTGCTGTTTTCACTAGAGCACCTCCAATAAAAGAATTGTTTAGTTCTAATGCCTTTTTCTCACTTAGTTTACGCGGCCTTGCCCGACCAGTCATTGGCTTTATTTTGGTAGAATTCCATTGGATACTGCCATTTCATTATAAAAGGGTTAGCTTTATTATCAATGATCTCATAATTCGTTGTTTGGTTTTCATAAATGAGCATTTTTCAATATGTAACATACAATTAGCTGTTATGGCCCAAATAGTCTGAGTCATATTGAACTTTAGATGACATAGGACTCAGTCAGCGATCCCCTGATCAATACCCACAGGGCTAGAATATATATATGGGCTCACAAAAAAAAACTAGAAACATAAATTCTTGGGTAAAATTTATTCAACTTAAATTTTCGCACAGTATCTTAAGAGATATCAGGAAATTGAAACATAGTTTGCATCATTGTATTCGTTTATGCAGTCGTATCAATAATGGTAAAAAAAAATAAAAAATAGAACACTTTTTTTCAGGGTCAATCATTTTACAGAAACAAACGATACGATATAAAGCTACAACACATATTTCTACATTATGTAGAGCCACAAAATTAACTCTCGGAAGAACAGAGTAATCAATACATCATACGAAGCAATAGACACGTAAAACTGCCGATAAAGTTCATGCATCAGGTTTACAATGAAAGAAATAGCATTTCTTTTGATCAACCTCTCAGCTAGAGCAAATTATATTTCAATGAAATTGTATTCACTAAGTGATTTGGGATGTCAACATATTGCTAATGGGATGTATCCAGTATCTGAAGGTATTTGCTTTGCTATTTACAGAAGCAACTCTCCAGGGATTATTTTGTATGAAGTTTGTGGGGTTTAATGATGAAATATACATGTTGATGGTGGTCGATTTTCTTCACGAAGTTACTTCGCTGGACACCAAAGTTTATTCTGGTGCAGACCTACAATGAAAAGAAGATGCATCGTACATGTCTTGCAAATACGGTTATCATAAATATATAGGCAGTTGGAAAGGTGGTTAACAGAAAGCTAGGTACGTCTACTCCTAGATATCCGATGCATTCTAATATAATTTGGACTTCCACTTGACAGGAGATACTGGGCTAAAGGGTTCGTAGTTATATAAAATGAACCAAATTATATCAATAATGGTATATATGATAATAAACACAATATGTTATTTCCTTCTAATTTTCTCTCGAGTTCTTGGTGGCGGCTTCGTGATCCAATAGATCACAACTATTCCTTCCCAAGGCCCGAGACACCCTCGACACCCTCGACACACAAATCTCAATCAAAAAATACTCTCAACTAAATCTTTGTGCACAAACACTAATATCATAATGCATGTGATGGCTCTGGGTGTAACACAAAACGTAGAGGGGACTTTTGTGGTTATTTATACATCACTGATAACATGATATTCGAACAACTCCTGCCCCGATTACATCTTTGTCTTGTGAATAGTTTTAGTTAATTTAAACGAGGGTAATTAACGCTCACCAAAATCATGTTTAAATCCGGTGATCCATTAAATTGCAAACATCATTCGAGATATAGCCCTAGCCCACGTCTATAGAAATTTGCAAACAGGGTCACGATTCCAGTTTCTTTGTGTATACAGTGTAATCAACTCATTTTGAATATTGGTAAGTATTTGCAACATTTAAGCCCTTCTGTTGCCTTAGATATAATAGAAAACATCTATTTAAGACTTGGATACCACTATTCAAGAGCCGCTCCACTGTTTTACAGCCGATCGCGACGTGCTCTCTACGGGTCACTCTTACATATTCCACATGCCTTACTTATCCCATTTCTTGAACTCCATGCCATCCGGTGGTTTGACCTCGATATCCTTGGTTCCCACTTCGCCCCAGTTGGTGCTCAGCACGGTACCCGCAGACTCCACCTGCAATGTCATTGAGTTATAAAAGTTAGTCTTTTTTTCCAACCACGCATCTACATTAAATAACATCATGTAAATCTAAAACAAGTAGTTTATTATGTTGTAGGACGTAGCGAAGATGTGTTTGAAAAAGAGTAATCTCTTTATTAGCTTTCACAATGCGCACAGCATTTCAGATTTTAGGAAAAACCTTCGCGAGTATACTTTGGTATATCTTTTGGCCGATCACACAAAAAGAAGGTTTTTTTTTTTTTCAAGAATCCAAATGGATAAAGGAGGTGAAATTTGAACACTATGCTCCCTGTCAGTGTCTGTAGAAGTACATTTGGACCAAGGGAAGGTTGACTTTAGAACCATGCGCTAAGAAAGGTTGACCTTTTCATCCTTTTACAGCCATTTATGAAGCATGTAAAACACATCATATATTTTGCAAAACCAGTCCAGGTGGATTGTTTATTTTATTGTTGTTGTTTTTTAAAATTGAATTGAATTTTTTTTAATTCAATCTTTTTAATTTTTTTTTTTTTGAATATCGGTAGCATCAGCCAGAGAGACTAGCCACGTTGTCATCAGATGGATTGTTTAATTTAATCTTAATCCTATGATATATCAAGTAGTACTGTATCTCATTTATCTAAAAAAATATGTTTGTTTTTTAAATACTCACAAATGACTTGTTCATGGCCTTGCGGACCTCGTCCGACCCGTCCCTGTAGATCTGCTGGAAGAGGTTGTTGAGGGCGGCGTCCCCCTCCAACTTCTCGTCCTTCTCCTCCGCCTTAATGTCCGCCACCACCTTGTCCCAGTCCCGGGGTTGGAGTGACGACGACGGGTATTTGGGAACGGCCTGAGGGCCTGGGGCTGAGAGGGGAAGAGGATAGATTATCAGACAGCGATGGGTATAACCTGAAGTCCGGTTAACTGAAAGCAAATGTAAAGCACAGGAATATACAGTACCTAGTGCAGAGTACCAAAGCAAAATCCATTTTCAAATTCCCTGTGTTTTCCCTGTCCTGCATCAAAAGATTCTGCATGCAGAAAAAAATTGGACAACCCAACAAAAAAAGTCAAATCCCTAGTATCTTGAGAAGCAGGAATTTCTGAACTTGTCCAAATGAAATTCCCTGTGTTTTCCCATGTTTTGGCAAAATTTGGAAATTCCCTGTGTTTTCCTTGTCAGGGAATACTTGTTGCCATTTTCCCTGTGGTGTTGGTACCCTGCTGAAAGCAAATGTAAAGCAAAGGAATATACCTAGTGCTACCTTCCGAAACTAAAGCCGCCCTCTCGTCTTTGTGACGGACATAAATTGCTACGTTGTAACTACCCTGGTTCGGTGCTAAATTCGTGGCGTGACCAATAACGTTGCTGGAGTACATTCAAACTTTGCAAAAAAACGTCGCCGGCTGTGGTGCCGCGAAGTTAAAAAGCCTGGCATTTCATACTGTTAGTATGCCAAGCTTTAAACTATTACGTTCGAACCGTAAACACTCATTATCACAAACCACTTCATGGCATTTTGGGTATATTTGGGAAAATTGTGCAGATATGTTGCCATTTTAAATGCCACAAGCGGAAAATTTGAATTCCGACGAAAATGTGAATACTTGTATCCCTTCGCCAAGTTCACTATAAAAAATCACTAAACTTACTCGGTACAAACTGCTTCACGTTGGAAGCCTCGGGTTCTCCTTCCAACTTGTTCCACCGAATCCCGTCCACTTTCTTCAATTTGATTTCAACCTGAAAAAGAATATGATGCCATAAGTTTTTTTCCCCAAAAGTATTTTTTTTGATATAATTTTTAACTTAACAGAAATAGAAATTAATGCAATATAACCATAAGGTTTTTCTTTAATTCTGCATCTTGCATTTTACTAGACCTTCCAACGGAAGATTATGCTAATCAACTACTGATTACATTATAGTAAATACATGGTGCATAAACAGTGTAATTATATCTGTACAAAGTATATTATCAGAACCAGTTATAGGAAATGTTTGGATTTACAACGATTAAAAATTTACATTGTTTAAAAAAACTAGATTGTGTTTTATCCCAAAGAAAAAAACCCGGCCGTGGTTGACGTACCTTGGAGGGCACGAGTTTGACGGAGCTGCCCTGCGGGCTAACCGGGTGAAGGAGGTCGAGCTCTAAGCTGTAGTCACTGCCGCCACCCTGAGACACCGTCACACTCAGCTGCAGCAATAATTATTAGAAATTGATGAAAGCAGTTCATAAAACATGATGGAAAAATCCGAAAAAGTAGGAAGATTTACCGTTTTTCAGATTAGAAGAGATGGAAATAGTCACAAAAACACGTACATATAGAATTTAAATGGCTAAAAAACGACAGAGAAATAATCAAAATTAGGGGTTTGGGTAATAGGAATTGTTAATTTTCAAACTGAACTGGCAAGAATCGACACGGGGGAGGGGAGAAGGTAAAATGGCATCTCCACTAGTGTAAGAGTTTTAGACAGTGGAACATTGACAATTAACTTGGATTAGGAAATATGGAAAACCAGCCTCTGTGAACTAGATTTATTGGTAATCTCCTTGTTTACCGATTTTTCTTCGACTTGTTTATAAAAGTTAAGATTCAGATAAAAACGACGTTGTTTTGAAAAGTTTGAGTCCTAGATTTGGATGGAGTATGAGAAAAATTAATGGACTAATAATTGTAAATTTCACATTATATAACTGATTACCGTTCGGTCTTCTATTTCTGTCCTCAATTGGTCTTTCTTCACATTTTTCAACATAATTGTGATGACGACGAACGCCTCCGTCTGGTACCAGTCATACCTTGGACACAAAGTCATAGTTTACAGACAACAACCTTGAACTATTTTGAAATATTACAAATAATGTTACAATCAGGGCAACTACTATAATTTTACTTGCAAATTTCCTGTGTCTTTTCCGAATTTCCCTGTAACGCTTTCCTTGATTTAGTCTGGCTTTAGTGTGTTCAACTTAAAGCGGGAAAACGCCGTGGGAGATGTTTAAACTTGTATAAGGTCGTGGACAAACCTTGTACAATAGGTTATAGTTAAGCATTTTGAATAAAAAAATTCTAAAACATGCAAAGTCCAATTTCCCATGTTTTGGTGACATGAATAGTCCATGCTACCCCGGAAAGGGAATTATATTTGCTATTTTCCATTTTTTCGCTTTCCCTGCTTTCCTTGAGCAGTGGTCACCCTACATAGGGTCATTTGTACTAAATCCGTCGCTTTTATAGACCCAAAATATCTAACGCCTGGTTTAATGAATTTCTCTACTTCTAAAACAGCTTACAATGCATTGAGAAAAGGTTTTGTAGATTTATAAGGGAAAACTTATACAACTCACTTGGTCTTGGGTCCTGATGGCATAGGAATCTCTGCAGGTTTATCTGTGTCCATTTTTGTTGTGTCAGCCTGTGGAAATAAGGTGTATTATGCCAATTTTAAAATTCTACTCCAACAGCCAACTGTTACTGGAAATCAGGAATGCCGTGCGGAAGGATTTAATACTGTCAATTTGAATTAATAAAACACTGGGAGAAGGAACCAAAAAATTGGATTCAAATTCACTCTGAAGGATTTTCATATTGACTGCTCCCCCCCCCCCCCCCCCAGTGGTTTCATATTGTTTGATCCAATTTGAAATTTTAAAAAGTTGTTATTTGTACGATACCTAATACATGATACTTACTTTTAAAGGCAGGCACATACAACACGAATTTTGATTTATACAAATTACATTTTCTTTACATGCCAATTAAACCATAAAGCTAAGAATAACATTTAAATCTTTCTTACCTCTGAAGCACCACACACCTCAGCAGTAGATTCCGCTGGAAAACAGAATGAGAAATAACGAAAACCTTGGCAAAATAATTCAACAAGAATACAGATACTCAAAACAGTTAACTAAAGGTTCTATAACATAAAATAGCTTAAATATTGATTAATGTATAGGATATTTAAACAAAAGGCAAAATAAAAGCCAAAGTAAAACGGTTAAACCCGATACCCACTGGACTAAATCGTCCCACGATTTTTGCGGCAATTTAGATCAAACGTACATTTTGACACTGCATACTGACGGGCGACTGCTAAGAAACACAATCGGCGAAGTACAGATCGGCCTAGTGATTATTGACAATTTATGTAGTTGGATTGGTTGTGGGTTGCTTTAAGAGTACATCTGTGTGGTACATGACAATTATAAAAAACCAACTCAGCCCACCGGGCTAATAGTAAAACTATTCTAACTTTGTCGGTAATCCTGGCTAAATATCTGGGGCTGACTAGGCCGAACGTTAGTTGTGAACACAAGTATAATAAAATTGACCCTTAACAGATTTCAAATTAGAATCACAAAAAGTATCGCACGCTTTCTCATGGATTCCAGCTCCCCTTTCTCAATAGACACTATTATAACACTTTAAATCTTGCTTACATTTCAGTTTTTCTTCACACTTCTGAAGCCATGAGTCCAAAGTCTTGTCTGACGCTGACATAAAGAAACAGATATAGGGATAGTGCATGAAACAAGATTTCGAGGGACCCAACTATGACTAATTATTTTTTCATTTTTCTTTAAATTTCATCACAGAAATATTACATACAATTCATATGCAATAAGAAGAATACGTTATTTCTATGACTTTTCGTCAATTGTTTAAACTCTTGAAGTTCCTCCTCGTAATTCTTTAGATTTTATATAATTATATAAATAAACATTCATTCATTTTTCTACAATCCATCAAGTACAAAAAGATCCAGAAAATATGATAAGATTTCTGCATAGTAGTACACTGGTAAAATCATTGCTTGAAGTATGTAGGTGCATTGTGCTGACCTCTGTAAACTCCGGAGGAGACAAACGTAACTTTTCGTTCGTTTTAAAGTTTCTGTTTGACCTACCTTCTATAGTTTTCCCTTCAGTAAACGACTGCTTCGCAGACTCAAATTCCTCCAAATGAAAACTTGCTATTCTGGAAAGTTTAATGTTGCAAGGTGTCAGCTAGTGTCTGATATCAACATTAATTTCTTCCTTGGTTAGGACATATCAGATTACCCTGATAATTTATTAAATACATTCATAATATTGTGGGAATTCAAAATGAAAAGCAACATTTGTAAATATTGCTTCTGTCACGAGAGGATAATGAACTGATTTTGTTGTATTTACTTACCCTTTCCTCAAGAATGCTTTGGGATTTTTGGGATTAAGCTCGATTGCTTTAGTGGCGTCTGCAACAGCGTCTAAAATGAAATATCTCAAGTTAATGAAAATCAAAATCTTAAAAACATAATAAAAAGAATCAAGGGTCATACATAAAATTATTACGATAAGAAAAGCATTCCAACAATTCTTTACTATCATGGCTAATGACGAATATCAAGAGACTGGTTATCATTATATTAAAGGGACGTTCTCGTCCTTGTGTTGTCAAGCTTACATCCGCCGACGTTAACCTAACGACGCAATGGCAGCCGTTGTGTTTTGCCCTTTCAAAACGTAATAACGCGACGTCATTGGTCACGTCGCGAAACTGGCAGGGGAGTCCGGGGGTTACAGCTTATCAAGAACGTCCCTTTAAGAATGCATCAAAACTTAACCTATCAACTCCATCAAATTGCTCATCTAGAGGACTTTAAAATTTATTTTCTAAACTTACCTATATAGCTTTCTAGTTTGATGTGTGCATGGGCTCTGTTTGAATAATACTCGTCTTTTGTTTGGTCTTCAACTATGGCCCTATTGTAGAACTGTAAAGAAATTGGAGAAACCAATTCATGAGTAAGATGTGTGTATGTGTCAGTTGTATGATAATAAAATATGAATAGGCGAACACATTATAGCAGATAACCAACTACGGAATGATCAGCATATATAAATGGGATACTCTTGATATTTGCCTAAAACAATTTCACCTTCACAGCAGCAGTAACTTGAGTAAGACCCTCCCACTATGCATATACATCTAAATCAAAGTTTATTGTGAAATATTGTTACAAATATTCCTAAATATTATCCCAAAATAGAATACATGTGGTAGCTTCACAAAATGGATCTAAGTTATTGTGTTGACCAAACTGCCTTTTTTTCCTCGATGTAAAATATATGATTATGCAAAATATTGCAACCAATATCCATTCTTATTTTGTAAGAGCCAAACAGGGCTCATCATTAAAATTTTAATGTTGCTGCTCATAGGGCGGAAACAGGTCAAAGTTTAACTACCCATTGACGTGCCCCTCTTTAGCGTTTTATTATTGTATGATAGAAATTGTGTATTTCAAGATCTACCTGCCCCACCTAAATTATTACCCTGGTTGATATAGACCACGTCTGCCCGACCTAACCAACAGACCCATCCATTTGTTGCCAACACTTAATTTTACCAAGGATAATTATTTGAGAATTACTCCTTAAATTCAGGGAAATTGTCGATTTACTCACGATGTCAATGCATTGGAATTTTTTTCAACATTTTTTCAACATCAATATCTAGGTTCCTAAGTTCTAGGCCTAGCCTAGGCCAGGGGGCTGACCATAGGGTTTAACGTTAAGTGTTGTTGCCTTTCTGCCCTGGACGATCTGCTATTTTCCCCTGGATGATCTGGGTGAGAGGGCAGAACGTCCAGAACACAGCCTCACAGGGCAGAACATCTGTGTGGCAGATCGTCCATAGGCATAGGACAGATTGACCACCATTTAACCTTGGCATGATTGGTAGGCCAAAAATGTAAGCACGTTTGACACATGCTCTCAGTCAGAGGGAGAGGATCTAGCCTTCTAGGCCTAACTGAGAAACACACTTATTAAGTGTGTTTCTCAGTTAGGCCTAGAAGGCCCAACTGAGTGACTTAAACACAAAATACCAAGACCGACTGATAACTTATTAAGCCCATCCCACATTTGAGTATATCCCAGGGTTGGACAAGGGTCGGACAAAATTGCAGTATAAGTGATCCTTGTCTCCTTGAGTTGGGATTACTGGAATAACTAAGAATTAAATTTTTCTATATCCCCAAGTACGCATAAAATGTTATGATTTCTCAAATTTTACCAATTGACAGATTAACAGGTTTGCTATCCAATCAAAATGCTGCATTTTAGGGAAAATAGGGTTGGACATTACAGGGTGGGTGGACAGGCTTTAACATTGGTTCCTATTGGAAAAAGGTCAATATATAAAGCTGCATTTAACAAACTTTAGGAGCAATTTGTCAACCAAACCAAACCATTTTGGTTTACACTTCTATCTTTGGGGATTAAATTAGAAAGAAATTGCTATGTAATTTCATGGTAAAATTTGATGTTCATGTATACTGGGATGGGCTTATTGTAACAGGGGCCTGCGTCTAGTTCTCTTTAGCGTGGCTTCAGTGTGACTGTGTCTGTTTGTGGCTGACTTCACTTGTTCAGGCGTGCCTGGCATTTTGACGCCGGTCCTTTTTTGACAGGTGCATCCTATCAATTTACTGAAGTTTAAGTACATCGGCATACATTGTATAGGTCCAGATTCACTAAGTCACCTTACAAGTTACGGAGATTTGGTTTAAATTACACCCTTGTGATCAAGAGGAACGACAACGCTTTCAGTTTCTAGAACTAAAATCTCAGAAAACTCGGTCTCAAGTCAAGAGAACACTTTTGAGTTTACCTCGATGGATTCCTTGTAGTTTTCGGACACGAACGCTTCGTTGCCTTTCCTTAAATACAAAGAAAAGTATGTGTCAGTAGAACCAAAGATAGTACATCTCATCTAACTTGCAAAGACGACTACCAATTTGTTATAAATCTAAATTCTCAGAGAGAAACTCACGCAAACAGCTCAGGCGCCGCCATGTTTCTCGTTGCCTCTAGAACGTTCGCTGATTATTGGCAGGTGCCCGTTTGTCTTAGACTCTTTTTTGCCATATCGTCAGTAAACAGCGAAACTCTAGCTGGTCTCGGCATCCACGTTTTTACATTATTATGTCTCTCCGTAACCAGCAAAATTGTTGCCGCCTGGCGTTAAAAATGAAAACTCTGAATAGTTCTCTAACAAATCACCAGGTGCCGACGGTTTCCCGCCGAGAAGTTTAGGGGCCTTCCATTAAGTACGTACGCAAATTTTCGGAAATTTCAGACCCCCCCACCCCCCCTTGGGTCAAAGTACGCATTGGATTTATACAGGCACGTACGCAAATTTTCAAAGATTCCAGACCCCCCCTCCCCTCCTTGGTGCGTACATACTTTATGGAAGGCCCCTTAGGGATTGACTTGAAGCAGGCAGGACAGTAGGTAGATCTAATTGGCCACGAGACTATTTTGGAAATCCTTTGAGCCCAAGAAACCTTGGGGCACCCTCGAATTTTATGATTAGGCGGCCTATGTTTCATATCTGTAAAGCTGGTGCCCCCGGAGGATAGATCCTTTTTGTTATGAGTGGCAGTCCTCCCCCTCCCCCTCCCTTTCCAAAACAGGGGTGTGCAGACCCCCATTTATTTTAGCAAAACTCACAGCAAAATTCGCACAATCTAGTCACAAATTTGCACATTTTTGTATAGCATTTTCACTTTCCTATATAAATTTGTGCTAAAAATTCGCACATTCTGTGACAAAATTCGCACATTGGTGCGAATGTGCGAGCACTTGCACACCCCTGCAAAAGTTCTGGATCGACCCCTGCTTTCACCTCCCCTACCTCTCCTACCACCCTAGCCTCCCCTACCTCCCCTACCTCCCCTACCTCCTCAGCCTCCCCAACCTCCCCTGCCTTCCTAACCTCCCCATCTACCCCTGCCTCCCTTGCTACCCCTCAGGCCTGCCTTCCCAACCTACCCTGCCTACTCTGCCTCACCTACCTCCCCTGCCACCCTGGTGTCCCCTGCCTCCCCTACCTCCCCTGCTGCCCTGGCCTCCCCTGCCTCCTCTACACCTCCCCTGCCTCCCCTACTTCCCCTTTCTCCCCTACTTACCCAACCACCCTTTACCTCCCTTTACCTCTCCTACCCTCCATACCTCCCCATCTTCCCCTGCCCCCCCTGCCTTCCCTACTTCCCCTACCTCCCCTTCCTCCTCTCCCTCCCCTACCTCCCCTGCCATTGTGCCCCCCCCCCCCCCTGTGTTCCTAACCTCCCAAACTTTTCCTGCCTCCCCTGCCTTCCCTACTTCCCCTCCCTCCTCTGCCTCCCCTTCCTCCCCTGCCATCCTGGCCTCCCCTACCTGTCCTACCTCCCCTGCTTTCCTAACCTCCCCTACATCTTCAGCCTGCCCTGCATCTCCTATATCTCCTGCCTCTCCTGCCTTCCCTGTCACCCTAGCCTCCCCTGCCACTGTGGTTTCCCCTGCCTCCCTGGCCTCCCCTGCCTCCCCTTTCTTCCCAACCTCCCCTCCCTCTCTGGCCTCCCCATCTTCCCCATCTTCCCCTGCTTCCCCTGCCTTCCTGACCTTCTCTGCCTACTCTGCCTCACCTACCTCCCCTGCCACCCTGGTCTCCCCTGCCTCCCCTACCTCCCCTGCCACCCTGGCCTCCCCTGCCTCCTCTACCTCCCCTGCCTTCCTAATATCCCCTACATCTTCGGCCTCCCTTGCAGCATCACCTATATCCCCTGCCTCCCTGGCCTCCCCTACCTCTTAGGCCTCCCCTGCCTCCCCTGCCACCCTGGCCTCCTCTCCCTCTCTGGCCTCCCCTACTTCCCCTTTCTCCCCTACTTACCCAACCGTCCTTACCTCTCTATACCTCTCCTGTCTTCCCAACCTCCCCTGCCTTCATAACCTCCACATCTTACCCTGCCTTCCCTACTTCCCCTACCTCCCCTTCCTCCTCCCCTGCCATCCTGGCCTCCGCTGCCTTCCTAACCTCCCCATCTTCCCCTGCCTCCCCTGTCTTCCCTAATTTCCCTACGTCCCCTCCCTCTTCTGCCTCCGCTACCTCCCCCCTCTACCTCCCTAAATCTCCCCTACATTCCCTACAACTCCCTTAACATCACTTCCTCCCTATACCTCCCCTACTTTCCCTACCTCCCCTTGGGCTGTAGCTTTGGGGGGGGGGGGGGGGGGGGGGGGCCCAGGGGGGGGGGGTCTCAAAGTCACCTGAAAATCCCTGTTGATTGTTACTATATAAGCTATGTTAGTGCCTGGCAATTTTAAGAATTAGCATTGTCGCAGAGTCAAATTTAAGAATAGGCCCTGTCACATATCACTAAGCTAAAAATTGACCCTGTTGTTGTGTCTCTCCCACCTTGCCTGCATCCCCTACCTCCTTTACCTCCCCTAGCTGCCTCTCCCATCTCCCCTGCCATCCCTATCTCCCCTACCTCCCTTACCTCCCCGAGCAACCTCTCCCTCCTCCTCTGCCTCCCCTACCTCACTATACCTCCCCTACCTCCCCTAGCTGCCTCTCCCACCGCCCCTGCCATCCCTATCTCCCTACCCTCCTTACCTCCCCTAGCAACCTCTCCTTCCTCCTCTGCCTCCCCTACCTCCCTATACCTCCCCTACACTGTAAAAAGTTAATGTTTATCTACAGCATCTTTTACAGTGCTTTTTGCTGTCCTGGAAAAAACAGATATAAATACTGTAAAATTACAAAATTGGCACTGTAAATTTGAAATTTTGTAGTCAGTCTGAATCTTAACAGCATATTGTACTGTAAAATCAGTCACCACTAGGGGAGCTAAAGTTTATAAGGTGAAAAATGTTGGTAGTACACTACTTTATACCCTATTTGCAGGATGAATTGGTTCAATCTAATGAATTTAATAGGAAATAAACACATGTAATAACTGACCTAATGTCTGAAATGATTGAAATTATATAAAGTAATGTAATTATTACAATAATGAATAATTTTGGTACGTAGACACCTTTTTGGTTTTAAGTTAGGATAATAGAAGTCATATTCCTCACGAACCTACTGCAACATCACCCAATGCATGTATATTTGCTGATAAACTTGGTAAAAATACATCCCACAGCCAGTATACATTGATTTGTGGTGGGGAATTAACTTTTGATTTGATTTATTGTAAGAATTCTATGTAAATTAAATGATAAGTAAATAAATGAATAACAATTCTGAGTACTGTAAAATAACAATGCACTGTAAATTTACAGCAAAATTTGCTGGAAACTTTGTTGCCAGCAAATTTTGGTGTACGAATACAGCACTCCATTTGCTGTACAGATACATCACATTTGACTGTTAGATATCTACAGTACTAGATACAGTAGAATTTACAGTAAATGATGTGCTGTAAACATACCGCAACTTTTGCTGTTAGACATCTACAGTACTAAATACTGTAAAATTTGCTTGAAACTTTGTTGCCAGCAAATTTTGCTGTAAATCTACAGCATTTACTTTTTACAGTGTACCTCCCCTTCTTCCCCTAGCAACTTCTCCCTTCACCTCTTCCTCCCCTACCTCCCCCACCTCCTTTACCTCCCCTAGCTGCCTCTCCCACCTCCCCTGCCGTCCCTACTTCCCCTACTTCCCCTAGCTGCTTCTCCCACCTCCCCTGCCGTCCCTACTTCCCCTACTTCCCCTAGCTGCCTCTCCCACCTCCCCTGCCGTCCCTACTTCCCTTACTTCCCCTAGCTGCCTCTACTACCTCCCCTGCCTCCCCTACCTCCTCATACCTACCATACCTCCCTTACCTTCTGCTTATTCCACATCCCCTGACTCCCTATACCTCCCCTACCTTCCTACACCTCCCCTACCTCCCTGTACCTCTCCTGCCTCCCCTTCCTCCCCTTCCTCCCCTTCCTCCCCTTCCTCCCCTGCCTCCCCTGCCTCCCCTTCCTCCCCTTCCTCCCCTTCCTCCCCTTCCTCCCTTTCCTCTCCTTCCTCCCCTTCCTCCCCTTCCTCCCCTTCCTCCCCTTCCTCCCCTTCCTCCCCTTCCTCCCCTTCCTCCCTTTCCTCCCCTTCCTACCTTTCTTCCCCTTCCACCCCTTCTTCTCCTTCCTCCCCTTCCTCCCCTTCCTCCCCTGCCTTCCCTTCCTCCCTTTCCTGCACTGCCTGCCCTTCCTGCCCTTCCTCCCCTTCCTCCTCTGGCCTCCCTTTCCTCCCCTTCCTCCCCTTCTTCCTCTTCCTTCCCGGCCTCCCCGGCCTCACGAGCCCCAACCCCATCCCCACCCCCACCCGCCACCGATGGATGGGCGTGACGGCTGCAGTGGTTTCACGGTAACAACGTGAGCTGCTCACAGCCGCGTTTGCGTGCTCACTGGACTGGCCAGCTCTGCCGCCCGCCTCCCGAGCGCCACCCTCCCCAGCCTGATCCCACACCCAGCCCACTAGACCTCACCCATCCCTGCTCACCCAGCGGAGCAAACCTTGTCAGAGGAACTGCAGCTTCTAACATGGAGAAGACGCGAGGTTATTGAGTCAGATACAATATAGTTTCTTTTAAGTAATCAAGGATTCCCGAACTAAAAATACCATGGAGGAAGCAACATTCAACCCTGAAGGGTAGGTGTCTGTTTGTCATCATAATTATTGACATGTGCGCTGGAAAAAGGGTGAATAGAACTAAAAAAAAAAATGCTCATTTGATAATCTCTGCTACTGCATCTTCAACTGGGATCACATGATAAGCTATGCAATAATATAGTCTACACATAATAAAGGATACAAAATAGATGTTCGAAATTGCAGTGAGCATGCGATTGTATGCATGCATTTACTTGATGTGTACTCAAAAACACTATAGGCCTATTACATTTATTATGTAAATGCTGGAGGGAAAGAAAGAACGACAAAGAAAGTTTTATTATTTCAAAGTTATTTGATAATATCTAGCCAAACAATTAGCGCATAATATTGAGCACACTCAATTTACTATTTATCTTTCTTTTCGTGGTGATATTTAGGTGTAAAACCTATTTAAGACGGACCCTCTTGGTCAAACATACCCTCAAAAATGTCACCTTTTAGACGAGCAGTTTTCGATAAGTCTGTCCTCAGCCTCCATTTAGCACTGATAAGGCAGTATACGCAGGGGAAGTTTCAGGGTGCCATGTTTACAGAGATAGGAGGTGGTTTGGTCACTAACCACTCCAACGGAGACACTTTACAGCACCCTGACTTCTGTAAATAAAAAAGCAGATGTTGTGTGTCAGGTGAAGCTAACAAACTAAGCACCACACCGAATTGTGTACATGTGAGCAAGATGCTGCTCCAAGATTTACCCATATTTTTTCGTAAATTAATGACTCCGTGCTGTTTTTTTTGATACTGCATCAAATACGTGACAAGAAATGTATGTAGGGGATGAATGCTGCAAACAACGCAATCGTTAGGACCTTGACAGAGTATGAAGAGATATCAGAACGGGATATTTTCGGCGCAAAGACTCACATTGCCTTTGTGAGACTTATGTTTTGTAGTGTGGTATTGAATGAAGAGAAGACTTGAAGGCAGGAGTTGCAGTTGATGTAAAATATATATTTCTCTACAGAACCAGGAGTGTGGCCAAAAGGCCTATTGCTGCTTAATGGTTACATGTTGACTCTTCTGCTGCTGGACCCAGAGTGTCCCTTACAGCATAAATGCACCTCCCACCTGACCACTGGTCAGTGACCTAATTACAACTGACCAATGAGGGCAGGGGGGGTGCTAACTGTCTAATTACCATAAACTTTATGATGTAATAAATAATATGCATATATGGTATACCTTTTGATTATCATAATTTAGACATAAAATATGTATGTTAATAGTAAATATGATATTAATAGATTTTATATAATAGATTTGATGAATTCTTGTAATTGTGAGAGGGAGGATATGCCATACCTAAACTTAGGTATGACACCTTGTTTAAAAAAACTTTCTTCCTTATGTTATATGAATGAACGTATCCAATGGCAAATAAATTAGATAGGGATAAATTAGGATGTCATAAATGGCACGTATCTTTTCAATGAGTATCTATGCTTTACATGTTTTGCCGCCAGTGAAAAGTGATCTCGCATTGGACATTTTCTGATATAAGCTTCTGTTCACCGGGCACGAGGCAAAGCCATTCAAATTCAGCACATAGGCATTGGTAATGCTGTACGTATGTTGCATTGTGTACAGGGCTTCCATACCATATTTCTGCGATAATATTTGCCGCCATCGATGGGGCTTTCACTTCAAAGGGTCAGGGTCTGCCGAGAGCTCACAGCCTATAGACCTTTTGCAGACAGGGTAACACTGCCAGAGTTTGGTGATCACCATTTTGATGATTATCACTATGTGGTCATTGTGTATAACAAGACATTATTCAGCAATTTAGTTCCCATTTTTAAATACAATGAACATCCGTTGCCTCAAAATATACCAATGAACTATCTAAAAATGAAAATATATCATTTATAATCTACGTATGTGATCACCAATAAACCTTTGTAATGTGGCGCCCCGCTAGTGGTATAGGTCCGAACTTCTGTTTTGGGATATGAAGTCAATGCTAGAAGTTTTGGGAACAAGGCCTGTATTAGAGGGTTCACTGCGCAAAATGTTCCGTGGGAAAGGTGTATACGGTTGCCAGTCCCTTTCTGGTCACTGCAACGTCATCTGCACAATGTCTATACCAATGAAGAGCAAGAGTGACAGTGCAAACCTTACTCGGCTGATGGCAAACAGTATAGGCAGCATTAATTCTGATGGATGCAGTGAGAAATAACCTAGATACAAGCAATAAAAGAGGTAATATCTGCGGGGTGGACGTGGCAGATACGAGGCTATGTGGCTGGAGTTTTTATTGTATTGTGTGCATTGAAATACAACTTCAATACCTATGCCATGTGAGAAGGGAAGAAAATGTATTTATTCGTGTGTGATGCATTACTATACATTAGTAAGTGATTATGAAATTGTCCTAAACGCAGGGAGTTTTAAACGGAGATAAGGTGATATCTCCCATATAAGCTATTTACAGTTTGCCATGAAGATGATTCTGGGCTCATGAAGAAATTCAAATGAAGTACACACCTTTCTAGCGAGTTTGCACAGTGGACCCTCCCATAGACGCATTGTACCCAAGATCTCAGGCCCAGTTCCATTGGATCCCACATCCCAAAACCCAGGTTCAGACATATCCGCTAGAAGGGCGCCACCCTAATGAAAAGGGTCTATCTGGCACTTGTTTTATGCAAAAGTGGAATGTGCTATAATTACATTTCAATGTGAACAACACATGTATAATAATACATTGTACATGTTTCTGAAGTAATTAGTATACGACAGAATGGAGCTAGATGAATAATCATCAATCCCCTTTATAGAATTATAGAAGAAGTAATTAATCTTCATACACATTTTCTAGTATGAGATCCAACACAACTTGACAAGCCTCATAAAAAAAGGCGTCCACCCCCACCCACAATGTCGTTCATGTATATTATGCTATGTAATCATGTATGCATAACGCTTATATTGCATTTGCGATTCTAGCCATCAGGAATTTGGTAAATCCCCAATTCTCATTGTAGTGGGGTCTGTTAACAACATTTTCGTTATGGGCGGATAAAAGCACCAAATTTTGCATGAGGCACCTCTGAGGCATAACTATTGAATCTAGAAGGGGAGCCATCTTGAAATACCAAAATGAAATTTTGACAAATTTTGTATGTTTTTAGCATTTGAAATTTAAGGTATTTAACCAAAACTTTTGGCTAGCTTCGATTAGACCTATTGTATAGATTCAAAAGGTAAATAATTGAATTCCCTGTCCTATAATCTACCAATTTGGACAATAGCAATGTGTTTCTAGGCATTTCAGAAGCTGAGATATAAGATTATTTCAATAAAAGTCGGCCATATTGGATTATTGGCCCTCATCCAGGTTATGTTGATATTTCAAGGTGGCTCCCCTTTTAAATTCAATGAAGGGGTCCCAAGGGATCATCATACCAAATGAAATCAAGAAATCTTGTGGCAAAAGAGGAAAGTCTATATCCTTTTTTTTTTTTTTTAATTATTTTGGAATCCAACGGTCATTATCAAAGGTATCATGCTAATGAATACAACCATTTTGAAATTTATGGTATTGTATTGGATGAATATCATATTTATTGAGCCCTTTGGCTATTAACAACTGATATTGGAACCATTTCCCCTAGCCTTATGCCTAAGTAGCTAAAAATCAT
Organism: Lepidonotus clava; assembly: GCA_936440205.1. Lineage (NCBI taxonomy): Eukaryota > Metazoa > Annelida > Polychaeta > Phyllodocida > Polynoidae > Lepidonotus > Lepidonotus clava. Next base: position 9,055,509 of record OW387142.1, on the reverse strand, counting down.
AATATTTCTCAAAATTGGTCAGCCATCTTGGATTTTGGATTTCCGCATTTTGACACCAACCATGTCTCTTTAGTCTTTTAAGAAGCTGAGATATAAGAATTTTTATAGTAAAAGTCGGCCATATTGTATCAAAAAAATGACCTTAACAGACCCCACTATTGGGACTATAGGCTTATGCATATGACAGTAACCCATGCAAGCTATGCATACCATTTGAAAAGGAATTTCCTATGATTTATAACATGTATGTAATAAGGTCTACTTGAAGACAACATCTATTATCAAGGTAACAGTTGAGGGGCGCGGGGGGGGGGCTCCTCTATTTGGAAAATTTTACAATAGGGCGCCCCCCTTTTGAAAAATCTCTGGATCCTCCGCAGTAATATCAGGTTTCTTTCTAGCCCTGTCGGGTGCCTGGGCGTACTGATCGTCCTCTACGGTCTCACCCTCATCGTCCTCAGTGCCGTCTTCCCCTTCACCTTTATCATCACCGGGAGTCGGTCCAATGAAACATTCTACCTCCAGGTAGGTATGTTTGATATGATCCATGTGCGAAGGGGACACAACAAATACTAAACGTATACGGTAAAACTCCTTTCGACCTGGGTACTCAAAGTCAATTCTGATAAGATTCCTGGAACGGCAAAGAAAAGTGACATTTCAATGACATTAAGACAGTATAATTATGAAGAATGAAAATCAATCAATAAGTATTGTAAATAGATGAAATGAGACACACCATTCATAAGCTGAATGCATTATGACAGGAATTGTGAATCAATATTATAGGATAATATTACTTTCTTCGGTATTTGTAACCAAGTCTGAAATCTGGAAGATCAAGAGTATCAAATATGTAGATTCAAAGAAATATTTATGAACAGTCGAGACACTTTAAATCTGAATTGCTACAGTTCATATGAATTAGTATTATTTTGCTCATGCCAGCGGTCAGGATCCCCTGGACCCCACACCTCGATCCGCCCTGAAGAATATCCTATGACAATTTCAGGTGTTAGGCGTATACCTGGCTGTTGGGAGTGTCCTCTTTTTGGTATACATCTGTGTACGCATCTACGCGTATAAGCGGACCGGAAGTGGTGTACCGGATCCGGAACTGACAAAGGGTCGTTCAGAGGCACAACCCCAAAATGTTCCATTGATGTATGTCAATGGAGGGGTCAACTTCTTCCTCAGAATCGGTCTGATTGGTAAGTTTGTGCTCAGGGGAACCCTATATAACGAAATAGAATACATATGAAAGATTCAAATCTGAAAGTTTCATATCCATCTGATAAATATTTTTTAACACCATGCACTTTCATTCTGCTCATACATATTAATGGTGAACCCATGCCTCACGTGACGTCACCGGGTGTGTCTGGGATTGCCTCCTCCAAATTTGCATTTAAAGTGTGAGACTGGCTTCGCACTTAGAACAATAGAGATTAAGTTTGAGTGCCTAGGGCTACAATTACCATGTCATACCAAGAGACGTATATTGGTAGACTGGTATAAGAGGTTATTCAAATTTTGGAATTTTCTTTTTCGTGTGGACTTTAAGAGTCTAAAGAAGATAAGCAATGGAATTGACCTGAACATTGGGGCTAATCATTGCACGACAAAACCTACATGGCCACTATTGCCAGTATATATATAGGTATGATAATCTCGAATCATAATAAGCATGTTCATGTTTTTCCACATTTGAAATATGATTGTCCATGTCACTGAAAGCATCACCATTATTGAGACGCTCATCAAAATTCCTCTGTTCAGTTCCATCCGCTATATAATAATACTTTTAGTTGTTTCCCTTTTGTAGTTTTTGGGTTTGGTACCCTTGTGCAGCAGAGTTTCCGGGTCATGGCTTTTGCAGAGGACAAATCTGTTTTAAAATGCTACGGAATATCCTTTTTAATACTTGAGGTGATCAGGATTATAGAAACGGTGCTTCAAACGTACTTCCTCTTCAAACACCATAATGTAAGTATATTATGTATACATCTTCAGTTACCAGGATTCTCTCACATATTATCCGATTGTGACATTTTGAGCATGTGTAGGCTTTGGGAGGATGCTCTCAAACATGTTTTTCCTACTATACAATTCTTCCTAGTGTAGACATTGTCACAACAAGGAGGAGTTGGTCCACAATTTGATAAAATGCTTATAGATACCAAATGGAATAATGTCTGCTGAATCAGTTACTGGAGATATAGGGATGAGGTTAACCATTTATCTAAGTTGACTGGTTTCTAAACCTATTCTGGAATTCTACAAAAAGTAATGTTTATATGTTAATACTGCCATGATTACCAAACCTGCTCACAATCTATAAATCTGTAAAAACACTTCATATAGCACAGAAGTATTCAGAGATGATTTTGACCATGCACTCTCCTCATTTTCAGATTATTTTGTGTTTCAACTGTTGCCTGATAAAGTTTGGCCTTGCTCACGTGTTTGTGTTCAACACCTCTCACTGGTTGACCACCGTGACGTTTGAGGCATGGGAATCCCTGCAACAGATGGGCTCAAGACTTTCCATTGGCGACCACGACGAGACCAATTTCACAAGTAACCTATTCTACCTACATCTGTATAAAAATTTCAAATAACATATTTTACCTATAATGCGTCTACATGTCTTGAGGGCTATAGGCCCTATGTGAAAATACAACCAGGTCTAGGAGTCTGTGGATTGCATAAAACCTAATGTCCTACTTGGAGCAAGTTCAGCTGACATATTGGCATGTTGAATGACATACATACATAAAATGTGCTTATATTAATATTGGATTAAGAATATGCCTTATTTATGTGAAATGGTATTCTTTATTTTTCTACATTTATATGTGTACAAATAACAGGATAAGGTCATTCCTTTCGATTATCTAGATTTTAAGTTTAATGCCTGAAAATAATCCAGGATTTTCAATTAAGGATACCTTATATAGCTGGTTATGTCTTGAAAGTAATTGCTCTTCATACATGTACTTTCTAGCCTTGAGACCATCTACCGGAGTTGGGTTTGATACAGTTTATTTCACTTTTTTTTCCAGCCTTGAGCACCTACGAGCATCTAGGGTGTCGCTACAGGGGACCTCGGGTGATGGCGGATAGGGCCCGGGGGTACCTGTACCCCGCTGTCATCGCCTACTGTATGCTGTCGTCCGCCGTCCTCCTCCGCCTCCTGCTCACCATCAGAGACAGGCGGGGAGACAGATCACCAATGCCATATGAACAACACCCCTATGACAGGCAATGTAAGACCAGAGCAATTATCAGTTAATTTCAGGTCATATTGCTTTTCAAGTATGAACTTTTATTAATGACGATCTTTCATGACCAATTCTCTTAACCGTGGAGGGTGTTTATGCCGACCCTAAGTGCTTACGTAGTCAACTGGGTGTATATATATATATATATATATATATATATTTATATATATATATATATGGCTGGCAGGCATTTATACATTGTTCCTCTGTGGGTTGTGAAACTTCGAAGAATTGAGCTTAAATTTAATACACTTTACCTTAAAACAGTGGGTCTGAGAGCCTTATTGGGCCTGCCGTTAACTAGAAAAGTAGGGCACTCCATTCCGACTTGTTCAAAGAGCTTCAAGGAGGGTTAGAGAATACAAACATATCAATTGATGTGCATGGGCTTATTCCACTCCTTTTTGAATGAAAAAATGTGCTCTAGTGATTGGGTTTATTCAGAGTAAATGTAAAATGTCTTACATCATTTGATTTATACATTGGAAAGCAATATCTATTCATATGTGTAACATGTGTGATACATCTTTGTTATTGTGTATTATAGCTTCAGGCAGACCTTAAGAAGACCCTCATACAAAAAAGGCAGTGCTGCCCTGAGCCTCAACCGAATTGAACATTTGCAGTTTACCCTTAATACTCCCTTGGGATAAGTTGGACAAAAATGTACAGTTGTCTGAAACTTAATTGTCATTCAAAAAACATTTAAAACAAATGAACAGGACACGTTTGAAACTTGCTTGATGAATACTTGTTTTACCACTGTTATGTGAAGAGTTGTAATGTATGTTTGTTTTGTTCTGTATTTTCATATACATAACTTTACCACGTCTGGAAGATCAGGGTAACCTGAAGATGTCTTTAATAAATAAATGATAAAAACAAATCTCTTCCAGTGACCCCGGCAACTGTCAGCGACCACAGTGCCACCTACCGGACCAGTAGCGGCCTGCTGTGGGGTCTGATGGTCTTCTTGTTCACACTGACCAGCGTCAGCGTCTTCTACTACTACCACAACAAGGTGCGCGTTCCGGTCCTCATCCGGGACATCCAGGGCCTCATCTACATGGCAACCACCCTGGTGATCAGCCTCCTGGGTCTGGGGGCCCTAATACCAGCGTTTTACCTGGTGAAAAGGCTGGATGTAGTCCCTGCAGAACCGACTCACCAACTCAATTATATCCTGCTGCTTTTCACCGTTTCCGGGCACTACTTTCTCTTGGCCTTCATGATCTTCCCAATGGCTTCGACGGACTATTTGACAGGCGCAAGGATATTGGGAGTGCACATAAAGGTTATGGGGTGTCTGTTTGTGTTAGTTGATTTTGCACAGAGCACATTGCAGGTGGTTTTCATATTTTATGCCAAAGGCAGGCGTTGTGGCGCCAACACTCCACGCATTGTAGAGAATGCCGGTCGCTCGTTTGTGACCTTTCTTTTCTTCTGTAACCTTTCCAGTTGGTTCGTGAATAGTATGGAGCTGAAAGAGAGTTACAACAGCCCATACTTTATTGGTTTCTATGGGGCCCTGGCCTGGGTGGTCATTTTGTCCCTTTTTCTCCCCATGTCCATCTTCTTCAGGTTCCACTCTGGGGTCTGTCTGTCAGAGGTGTGGCTAAGGTCCTACCAGAAGCAGAGGACCCTGCAACAATTTGTTTAAAGGTAGTTTTTAAGAATAACAGGCATTATTGTGAAAGGTGAATCCTAAATAAAACCCTAAATATTCACCGATTCTGTTGTTGTCAGTTTAGTAAGTCTACCCAGATGTTCCACCACCTATTAAAGGATACCATGACATATTGTCAAATCAGGTCCTATCGTTTTCTCCATGTAGAGTCACTTAAATAATAAAATGAATCAATACATGTTTGCCTTCGTATCATAACATCATTATTCTTGTCTTTACGGTGATTGCTGCCCAACATTTGCTCACGTGGCCCAATTTCCTTTTTTTTATATTATTGCAAATTACAATGATTTGCAGACATCCTGACAATATAGGATACAATCCTGCTTTTTAATATGATTTAATTGCCAGTTGTCTCTTGCCAGACCCGTATACAAAGTTCCACCTAAAAATGTATTGTGGAAACACCTAAACTAAGAAGAAAAGATTGGAAAGTTCCACGTAATAACTCTTTGCTACCCCCCTTTTGTGACTGAATTATTGAAATATAACAAAAAGTTCCACTTAGGGAACCGCGCCACGCCCTCACAGCAAAACCTGTATACATACAGGGCTGCTTGCAATTAATTCAGAAAAAAAGCACTGTAAAAACCACAGGACGGCATTCGTATACTACTTGCGACCAGTGCCAAAATTGTACATTGCTGCCACCTGGTAATATTAATGTTAACAGACATCCACTTGCACCATCTATATGGCGCTTGGTAACTTACCGACTCTAGTACCGATCAAATTATATTTCTGTTGATATTATCTTGATTGTTCTTATCTGTTTATTTATGTTTGGTGCGCTCATTAGTTAACAATTTGTTTTATTGTATAGGTAATAAAGATGAAGGTGGTCGCAAATTATACGTAGGGCCTACGTACTCTAATGGGGAGGGGCAGATGAGAACGAGTATTTCAGCAACAGAAGGGATTGCCTAGAGGGGAGGGGGTAGAAATCTGTCTACATATAAAGATTGTTTACTACAAATAGATTTTAGGCAAAAATGTTTGTTTAAAAACAATTAATTGTTTTACCGCCTTCCACGTGTATAGGACAACATGGCAAATAAAGGCCTATCATATAAGTACGCTAGTAAAAGTATGATAAAACTGTGAAGGTATTTATAGATGGATCTAAACTGAGCAAATGATATGCATATCTACCTATGAACACTTTGCTATACCATTAGGCAAAAACACAGGTGCTTATGTTCAAGAACAAAAAGGTGCAAGTGCGTCATCATAATAAATAGATATGGGCATTTATCCAAGGTCAGAGGTTTAGACGCAAGGGATTCCCATTCCAAAGTCAATGTTAGCAAATATTTCTGCCCGGTTTTTAATCCTGTTTATCCAGTGTTGAATGCAAGAAATGGTCATGCGACCATCCCATACGATTTGGGAGCAACATTCCGCAACATTACAAGAGTCTACAGTTTGTACTCTCAATAACCTCCCTTTGTAGTATGAATAATTATGTGAGTAAAATTAAAATAATTCATTTCACGGGAAACATGTTGATACAACATAATATGTGTTGATCTGGCAGGTCTGGGCATCACTCCTTTATGGGAAATCTCTAAACGTTCTACCTTCAAATTTAAGTATCATCTTCATAAGAGACTCATATTAATTCAGTTTTACTGTAATGTGGTAAGAAAAACATTTTTTAAATAATTTATTCTATCTCTCTTATACAGAGCTCTTCCGATACAATTAATTGTTATCACTTGAGAACTATTATGAATTTGCGTACCAATGTATGCATACATGTACGCATTGGGGTTGACCCCCACCTCCTTAATGCGTACGTAATTAATGGAAAGCCCTTTATAAGTTGAAAATGTTACATGCATAGGCATCATAGGAATTAATGACACATGGATTCCTTATTGTGTATGTGTACGGTCCATACTACGAATGTTCAAAAGTGTGGCCAGGCGCTCATATTCACACAATTAAAACCCCTCACGTCACCCTCCTTGGTCTGAAGTACACATTGAATTTGTATATGAACTATCCACACAAAAAGTCATAACCCCCCCCCCCCCCGCGCAACTCTCCCCCTGCCACCTTCAATGTGTGCACGTACTGAATGGAAGGCCCCTCACACTAACATAGTCAAACCCCTGCACCCCTATTGGATCCGCCCATGCATGCACGAATACTTTAATATTCTAAGTATAATATTGTGTGACATGCATTAGGACATAACATTGTGTGACAGTTAGAGATAAATTGAGGTACCACTTGATACTGAGTTGACTTTGAATCCTCATGTAGGATGCTGTCGAATACCAAAGTGTCTATATCACAACTAATACGGAGACGTCAAAATCGAAACTGTTCATCGAGCTGCCATTTTACCAACTGGTGCCCTCTTGACCTTCTGATATACTTTTAATCCTGCCACAAACTGGCTCATACCAATTCGATGACGCAGGGTGGAGATTCCTAGCTGATACATTAAGGCGCGCCCTGAGCTTTAATGTAAACCTTGTAGTTATGTTTCAATTTAGGTCCACATTTTCTTTCTAATAATTATAGGCACATTACATATAGGGAGTTTTAGCAGCTCGACGCACCGCATTACGTAAACATAATTATTGTTTTTTATTTCAGTTACCAATACATTTCAAATCATAGTTACATGCATATTCTTAGGGACATGCTATACGCAATTTTTTTTTAAATTTTCTAATGTGTGTCTGAATTGCATTGGAAAGTTTAAAGATACACCTATATATATACGTATCTTGATATTTCGAGGTTTGCGAAAACTCTCTATCATCCCAGTTGTTTGTCCCTACTATCAAAGCATTGAAAAAATCAATGTAATATGTGATTTGGTCTAGATAGTGTGTTGTTGACATTGTAGATAAATTCCACAAAAGAAAAACAAACAAAAAACAGTGTAATCTTCTCAGATACGTTATTGTATAAGGTTCTGAATACGATTTGGAAAAAAGACCTTAGGTCACCTGTGAAGTGCAATACCCTGACTATATGACCTACCACTCCTTGGAGCATTGCATTCCTTGTATGTCAGACATTTAAGAAACTTTCTTTTAATCCCAGGTGCCTTCTACTAATCTTCTAACCCTAACTCAACCCATATCCTGTTTACAATTTTGAAAGTTAATCTCACAGTTATAAAGCCTGGGGCACTGTGAAGAATTTAGATATCTGTCATTTGAGGAGCATAATACCTTATAATCCCTTAAAAGAATGTAATCTTGGACATTCTCAACCAAAATCAAATAAGGAGGTTTATTTCTAACTTTATGTACATGAGCACCCCTGTACTGATGCGAGTGTCAGTCCACTGTGTGATCTTTAGTCAACTTGTCTTATTAAGCCGGTGATCCACTACACGACCATTTTCAAACCGACTGAAAAATACCTTAGCAAACTGATTTAAGGACCGACGGTTATCTGTCGCTCCTGAGTCGGTTTGGCAATTAAATCAGTTGGTGCTAAAATCGGTCCAAAATCGGTCCACCACCCATGATCCACGGAGATGTCTAAAATCAATAGTTTTCTTGTCGTCTAAACTGTAAAACAATAGTAAATCAATAGATAAAAAATCGGTTGGTATATTTTTCAGAAAAAATTGGAATTTCTTTTTATTTCCAGAATAAATATATTAATCACGACCAGAAATGTAAAATATTTAGTCTGAATGATTAATAAAAAGTAAAATAGAAAAATATTCATCATGAAGCATTAAAAAATATATCACGTGAAAGAATATTCAATTTGATATATTTTGGTAACATGTTTGTTCTAATATAACCAAAAATTAATGAAATAACATTGAAAATACATAGACATAATAAAATTGGTCCAGAATCGGTCCAAAAATATTAAACATGCTTAATAATTTTGTCGGTCTAATGTCGGTTTGGAATCGGTTGGAATTTTTTTCTATTTAATTTATCTGCTCTGAAATCGGTTCATGAAAATCGTATGACATGATCCATGTGCCGATTGTGAGCCAGAGTGAGCCGATTGTGAGCCGATTGTGAGCCGAATTTTGAGATAAAAAATATTTTGAACTAATTTTCAAATCGGTCCACTGTCGGTCCACTGTCGGTCCATTTTCGTCGTCACGTGGATCACCGCCTTAAGTAAGTAAGTCTCAGTGTTAAGAGTGGCTCTCTGCTAGGGGTGGAGAGCATAGAGGCTACATCATAGGTATGAATAAAACAGGGTTGTAAGCACCCACAGCTTCAGAGTATTATGTGGAAGTAGATAGATACATTCTAATTAACTAATACAGCATGGTCAAAGATACATACGTGCAAAAAAAAATTCTAAAATTCCTTATTTTCTGGGGCATTTATGTTCTTCCCGGAGCGTCTGGAACAGGGGTTGAAATCTAGGACTTTCCTCCCCCAAAAAAAGAAATTCGGGACCGTTACCTGTATTCAAATGCGCCATTACATCCGAATTAGGCCAGGGAGAAGGTAGTTAAATTTTCCCTGTCAAATCAAATATATAGGCCTACTATTATTCATAATTCTATACCTGTCGTGCTACTCACTGGCCTTTTGCACTTTATAACCCTTGAGATAAAAAAAAAATGGTTTGGTTATCACACAACTTCTGGTGGTTATTTCTAAACAACCGGATTACATATCGTGCAAACCACATCGGTTCAGGTTTTCTATCTTTGTAGGTCACTACACGCAAATCTAAAGCTTGTGCATGATGTCCACAAGCTGAATGCAGATCTCAGTGCGCCCACATTTTGGTCATGTCACTCCCTGCAAAGGTACACTCTAAATGCCCGCACTCAAGTGAATAACTTAACTCCTTTGGCCAACATCGCCGAACCATAAGTATACATACATATATGTATAATGTTATATATGTTGTATAAAATGTATATCATTATATATATATAACATTATACACTTATATAATACACAAATTATATACAATACATAATAATATTATATATTGTATATAATTTGTATATTGTATGCCTATATAATAATTCTATATACATATGATATGTATAATATTATATATATATATATATATGCATGTATGTATGTATGTATGTATGCATGTATGTATGTATGTATGTATGTATGTATGTATGTATGTATGTATGTATGTATGTATGTATGTATGTATGCTTGTGTGTGTGTGTGTGTGTGTGTGTGTGTGTGTGTGTGTATGAAGTTTCCATTCCTCACGTTTCTATTGGCCGAAAAAAAAAGTCCCCATCCTGATTGGTCAGTGCGAGCCTGCAGGCGCCCCCCACAATTGGAATTGCACAGAACCAAGGTGCAGCATATACATGTATGGTATATAAACACATGGGAGGCCCAGTGCTCAGTCAGTCGGTGAGTGGCCGGAGCCGGCTCTCCTCCAGTGGTCAGTGGTCAGTGGTCGGGTACCTCCCCCTGCTGCTCCCCACCGCTCTCTGGACCCACGGCTGACCAAGAACACCTTGCTCTGATTGCTATCATCATTTACAACAACAAGACTAACCTGCACTTCTCCACATGGACACGTGTTTATTCTAATTACTGAACCATTACGAAGCTATTTCACGCAACAGCCAAGGGACAGTAAGCCACAGAGTGTTAACAATACACAGATATTATGACATACTACAGAACAGCACAGGCCTAATTGATTACATTATCGCAATTATTCCTTTATTATAAAGAACGCAACAAACAGCGACAACATTATTAATTCTTTTTAATGCACTGCGGTCTTTTTGGCCATGAGAGCCGAGCTAAATTTTAACCGTTAAAAACGTGCCACCGCCGCCGTCTTCAGTGGCTGTTCTCCTGCTGTGAATGAGTACTACATGTCACAACTCTAGTGACTGATAATAATAAGACCTGCCGCCGTGCGCCGCTGGGACGGCGACGGCCACTGGCTGAGGACGAGGTGCATTTAAGGGGCTCCGAGCTGGGGACGTCGCCCATTCACAAGGCATCTGCCGCCGTCACTACCACCACGCGGCTACTACTATACTACTAATACTACTACTCCTGTCGCTACTACTACTATTACAACGGCCAAGACAACCTGCTTACTTTAGCTATCCACGGACTGCTCCTACCCACAAGGAGCGCTCATAGAAGTGACCATCCCCACTTTGCCATTGCCTCCCGCTGTTGCCCTCATTGCCTGCGCCCCCAATTGCCTCTCCGCCCCCCCCCCCCCCCGCGACCTCCCACAACGTTCCCTAACCTCGTGGATCCAACATGGGGAGCGGCCAGGCTGTTCAGACCCCCAGTGGACTTGTCTCACCTGTGCTGAGGTGTGGAAGGACCTGGAGGACATCGGTCCTCCTCCTGGTGGTGGCGGTCATGGCCTGCAGCGTCCCCGCCCCGGTCAGTGCCGCCCGGAAGGGGCCGGTGCCCGGCACCCTCACCAACGTCTACCTAGAGGAGCACGTCACGAGTGAATTGGGTAGGTTTTTACAAGTTTTTGCACGTTTTTTTATTTTTCATTTTTATTCTGTAACTATCGTTAGTTTCACCAATAGATTTCAGATGTATTACATTGGATAACAGGTAAACATGTACAGGTCATACTTTTTAACAAGAGTTGCAACTGTATTGATTTATGAGACAGAAGGTTTTGCATAGTTGTTTGCCTTTACACATACCGTCAGAAAAACTTATTATGACGATCCCGACAGTTCTCTCAAGGGTCCGACAGCCTGATGACAGTCCCGACGACATTTCAAACATTAAATGTTCTCATGAAGGGTTTACATTATATTTTCGGAGATTTTGTCAACATCACCTTTGGACTTTATAACAACCAACGTCGTAAGCAATGCGTAAACCCCATTTGCCTATAGTTGGAAAAGATTAAACCAAGAGTGTGACTTGAAAGATTTTCTATTTTACCTTGTAGGCCAGGATGTTTGCAAAATACTTTAGTACAAATAACACATATAAAGAAAATTGACAATTATAGATGGGATGTTATATGTTTCGGGTTTAACCCAACGAGAAAATGACTTTCATTTTTGTTAATCACATCAGACTACCACTACACAGAACGCCTTTTTCCAAGTTTTCAATGGCAAATATTTCACGAGTTACATGGTACTCTTGGGGGAGAAATGTCCAATTCCTAACCAGCAAAGGTGTTAAATGTCCTTATTTAGACAGATTAATCATACCAGATGCGATAGCATTCTCTGACGTCAACCAATGATTAAGATTAGCGATGTAACTTTGAAACAAACTGTAGAATAACAATGTACAATTTGCCGCGACAGTAAACTTAATGAAATGTATCATCAACTCCCTTTTCTTAAAGGCGACACATCTGTGCACATTAGCTCACTGACGACCATCCCTTTCTGACACTATCCAAAGAAGTACAATATCTAACAACATTTCTGATGGGCACAAACACGTTTTTTGATTGGACATTCCTGTCTGGATAATGGCCTATGTCCAAAAATAGGTCTTAATTTGAGAGTAATTGTGATTAACGTAAATGATATGATAATGGCAGGTCCTGGCATCATGAAAACAATTAACCAGCACGTCTGTAATATAGAGTTTCCACCTAATTATTGTGTCCGACCTTGGACGTTATCGCTCATTTCAAGGTTAGTATTACCTCTGCCCTGTTGTGGCGATATGCACTTGATGTATAATAGGCGGGATGATGCCTAAAATGCGCAGGGTGACACGGCAGTTTCTTTATTTCGACATGGGACATGCAACGCATGGTTTAGAAAAAAAAGCGGCTGGGGGCATGGTCAATTATCAAAATCGACATTGCACATGAGTGAGCATTATCAAGCAACAACGATGTGCGACATTGTCATTTTTTAAGATTCGACATGGGTCATTGGGACCCCCATCTATACCCCCTACAGTGCACTAAAACATCTTCGCACCTTGCAGTTTGATAAATTATAGGAGCGAGTCTCAAGTTAACCAGAGCATATCGAGCCCTGATTCCCACAAAGTGGTGACAACGCCCGGTACGGTGTATCACGACCCGTTGCGCCATCTTATTAAGGCCCGGACACATTAACCAACTCGATCGTCGGGGGTCATTACAGCCCGATTGTCGAGGACTACCCACTCGTAGGAAATATCTCGGGCCATGCCACATACATTAACAATGACCAACGGCGCTGAGGTTTTTGTCATATTTGTTTAGGATATCGTAGCAATCTGGATGATGGTTGATATTGAATAGATATTATATTATAAGTAGTTGTATGTTTTGCTTGGAAATACATTGAATGTCATTAAGACGAATACAAGGCTGCCTTAGAATTTATCCAGGGAAAATGTTTATATCAAATTAATGGCAAGAAAACAAAAATAATATACCATTCGAAAGCAAATTTAATGAATGGTTAAAAAAAATGAGAAAAACGCAAAACTGGAAAAATACATAATATGAGTACTACCTACAGGCCTGCCGATCCAGTTGTTCATCTTGAACATCTCGTAATTCCCGACCCGACGGATCCGTCGGGAATAAAGTCAACCAACCAGTTGTAAACTCATGACAAAATTATACCAACTCATCCCAACCTGACTCAACCGTCCGGTCGGGTCGGTATGTGTGTTATGGCCTTTATTAGGTGCAGAGAAGTCAGCACGCGATGTGTCTGGGGGCCACAATATGTAATAGGACACACTTTCAGCCAATGGCACAATCTGTTTATGCACGTGCATAGACCGTGAGCCTGTTCTCTGGGATATATCCAAGAACAATATCCCCTTATCGTGCAGAGCGTACCCATGAATAGACGTATAGATAGGGAGTTTCATTAATATCACGACACACATGCATGAATTGTATGGGGGACATTGCATAGATAAGATGGTGAATGTAGTACAAGGGTGATGTTTTGTAACAAACCATCATCGCGCGATGTTATTATGTAAGATATGTACCAGTTTGGTCTCAAAACTGGGACGAATTGATAGACAATTACCTCGTGCATTGCATACCATACCATCTTACTTGAAGTTCAATGAGAATAGTACAATTTCTCAAACGTATTAGTCAAATAGATAGTGTGTATCTTTATGCACAACCTTATAGATAGAATGCATTCATTTGCGGTCGCCTTTTAATTTCATACCTTTCTAATATCTTTATGGTATCATTCTGATATCATTTTGATATTAGGTACAGGATTAATTGAGGAAGTTTTACACTAAACAGGAGAATACCTGTGTATACAAACTTGATAATTTAATACCGGTATTGTGAAAGTGATATCCTAAAGGCCGTATTCCATATACCGAAAGTGAGCGCTGCCGATAATGACCCTCTCCATGGCAACGTTCCATACCGGGGCCCCGTACTTTCGCTGCACTTTCGGCCATCGATTACGCACTTTCGGCGGCCGAAAGTGCGTAATCGGCGGCCGAAAATGCGTTATCGGCGGCCGGTCTATAATCGGCCATAAATATTTACCAACATGTCCGTAAATTTTATCGGCAGAGTCACCGAATATGTATCGCTAGTGGCGAAAGTGTATCGGCGTCAAATCGGCGCCGCACAATCGGTATGTGGAATATGGCCTTAACCAGCGGCGGTTCCCAGAATCTTTGACTGAGAACACTTTCCTACTTTTTTAACTGTTTCGGGCAGATTTCTATGGTTTGAATGAATCATGTTTGTACTATATCTTGAGGCGTCAGTATTCTGATAATTATCTTTTGAAAGAAATCAATGCTCACTTCCACCGAAATCTGCCCTTCAAGGGGCGTTTACACATTATACTATCAAAATGTTTTTATGAATACCTTCATGGGAGGCCTAATGGCAATTCTGAAAACTCTCCTAAGGTCCCCGACAGCCCTGTGATTGTCTAGACAGTATTTCTTACAGTATACATGTTTTATGAAAGGTTCACATTATATTTTCTGAAACTATGCCTCAATTGTCTTCAGTGTGCAAACCAGGCTTTACGCCCGCAACTCCTTAGTTAAGGTCGTATTACACTATATGTGACTTAAGCTGCGATATCTGCGCGATATGACGATACAACAGACAATTTGCATTACAGGATCAAAACAATTGTTTGAACTTGGCAATTTTGGTGTGCTAAATAAACATAATAAGCCCATCCCAGTATACATGAACATCAAACTTTTCGATGAAATTACATAGCAATTTCTTTCTGATTTAATCCCCAAAGATAGAAGTGTGAAACAAAATGGACCAACGTGGTTTGGTTGACGAATTGCTCCCTAAAATTTGTAAAGTGCACCTTTGTATATTTGCCTTTTTCCCATAGGAACCAATGTTAAAGCCTGTCAGCCCAACCTATAATGTCCAACCCTATTTTCCCTAAAATACAGCATTTTGATTGGCTGGCAAACCTGCAAAACTGTTAATTGGTAAAATCTAAGAAATCATAATGTTTTATCAGTACTTGGTGAAATAGAAAAACATAATTCTTAGTTATTCCAGTAATCCCAGCTCTTGGAGACAAGGATCTCTTGTACCTTAATTGTGTCCGACCCTTGTCCAACCCTGGGATATACCCAATGTGGGATGGGCTTATTGTATTTCTTGGCTGTGTGAATTGTCTGTGATATCGTCATGTCGTAGCCGTAGCGCATAGTGTAATGCCTCCTTGAAGGCCCTATTACACTATACGACTTGGTGTCTGCGATATTGAGTGCGATATGATGAGATTACAGACAAATTACATACAGGAGCTAGTGATATAATTGTGAAAAAAAGGCAATTTGGAGCCTCTCACATAGGTATAACAAAAAGGTGTATCTCTATAATTATATGGAACGTCTCTGCAACACCGTAATATCGCAGCCCAAGTCGTGTAGTGTAATAGGACCTATATTTTTTGCTCAAGCTTGAGGGCCTTCCCGTGGTCCAGACTATGAACCCCCACTCCCAAAGCCAGTCTATACGTGCACTTCCTGAAGCAAGTCTCTGCTAGTTTTTGGTGCCTGGATGTGCTAATCAGCTTTGTCTAATTGGATCTAAAGGAATCGCTGGTAGGAGCTCCTTCCAGGGGCCCTTCTACACGCATTTGTCAATAAACAACCGTACTTATGTAAGTTCATTTTGATCCTGATGAAGGCTTAAACCAGCCGAAACATGTAGATTTTTACATCAATTGATTCTCTAATCAAAACAAACTGTCAGCCAAAAACTGGGAGCTGAGTTTGATACAGTTTAACCCTTTTATAATAAGGCATTGCAGTTGCATTAGACCGTATTATAACTTATGAATTAAGCAGGATTTAGTCTCACATATCTAATTCAGAAACAAACACAATACAATAGATTCGTATTGTGTTGTCTTTGAATCAGATAAGATAAATATTTCATCAATTTCTGGTCACCATGGAAACCAATAAATTGAATATATTGTTGATATTAATTGTTGATATTGACCAAGAAACACAGGTTTGCTCTATTGGTCCAGCGACAATGCTTACAAGTTACATCCAAATTACAGAAAGGAAATGCTGCCAGAAAAATCTAGAGACAATTCTAGTTTTAGCCAATGTTTAGGGAATTGCCATATTTACGACAACAGTAACGAAATTATAACGAATAAGATGTGAAATAAACAATAATTTTCATTTCTTTGCATAAACACGTGGTATAACTATGATCGCACAATTTATTCCAGTGTAACCTTGCCGTAACCAAGAACCTATATAAGTAAAGAGACTGACTTAAATCCTGACATCTGATATAATATAGAAAGCGCCTTCTCTATTGAATTTCCGTCTGTTTTTTTGCAGAAAGTAGAGGTGTTAAAGCATTAGTCATCACAATCGCATGCTTCACAAACTTAAAAGTGAGACTTTTCCCATGACCTTTAGCCAGGCAAGGACACTTGGAGATGTTTATGGCCGTTATGTGCGTAAACAAGGTACCTATAAATTCCGCATTCCACTTGACTATTTTTTTTGACCACTGGTGATTTACTGAGATTTGGCAGTTCACGAGCTTTCAATATCGATTGAGGCCAGACATACTCAGAGGCTTAAACCCCTGTTTAATGGTTACACCATATTACTTCGCAATTTAGGGTAACACCATATTACATCGCCATTTATGAAAACTGAAGTAGACCCAGCCAGCTTGTGACGTAACAGAAACATTCTGCAACCATACTTTTTTTAGTCAGTTTGTTACATACTAAGATGGCACGTAACAATTATGTTATTGATCGGAGGTTAAAACCTCAACAAATCAGAATGTTATTAAGTCATGGTGAGGCCAGGACAAAACCAAAACAGAACGTTATAAGAACATTCGGTTTTGGTTGAAGAATGTAACCAGAACATTGTAATAACGTTGTAGTGCAATGTCACGGCAGTATGTTGCAGCTACATAATTGGGAGTCATCAAAAGAACAGTGCAAGTACCAAATACAGAACCAACCAGAATGTTGCTGCAACGTTATAATAACGTCACATCCTTGGCTGGGAGTACGAGGTGTGACACACAGCCTTAAGTAGGCTTGCTACACTGTTAAAATGGTGTTTAGAATTTAAATGTGTTAAGGGCATAAACATGTTTATAATCTAAATACATTAAACCATATCTGTTTCAAACCTAAACACTTGTAACTTCTAAACATGTGTTGGGTTAACTATGCTTAAAATCTAAACGCATCATTAGTTGTGTTTAAAAGCTAAACACTTGTAACCTCTAACCATGTTTTGAATGGGATATGTTTAGAATCAAAACACATAATATCAATTGTATACTATGGAAAAGAAAAATGGACACTTTGGGATTAGAACCCACATTCTTTACATTAAAGGTAGAAGCCTAACCAACTGAGCTAACTTGGACTGTATGCAGTGCACACTGGCATAGTCAGCACCAATGAGTAGGATCAGTACTACTATACAGGTGATCAACATTAGACAGACATTAGGTCATTACTTTCATACCCCCACTTATTCAGTTAAGTAGAAAAGCTGGGCTGTGTCCACCTACAGGCCTCCATAGCTCAGTGGTAGAGCATAGGCTTCATATGTGAGGGGACTGGGGTTCAAATCTCGGCTACTGAAGTTACCAAAATACTACTATGAAGTAGTTGTACTATTAGTTGTTTGCCACATGCCCTCCATATTTTTGGCCATGATTGGTAAAATAGTTTTTTCATACACTTAGGAATTTGGAACTTTGTGAAGTTTTTGTAGCGTCATTAAGATAATCACTTCATTGGCCTGCTATTCTAGGTACGGTCAACCAACCAGAACACCCCTAAAACATTTACAAAATGTTTTAAAACACCTTTTTAGTAGGATTAACATGTAGACACCTTTTTAGTACAAGAACTTTATCAGCTATACCCCTAAAGGTTTTACCTCCAACAATCAAACAATCCATGCAAGGCTAAACCAAGAAGGAAGGCCATATGTGGTTATTGGCTCAATGATCCTGTAGTGTGATTACAGGAAAAATAAAACTTTCAATGCTGTTAACATTACATCTGGTGTAAACTGAATGGCATAGTACCATAGCAGTGTTTTACATGTAAGATCTACGTGTGTTTTTTTACACACTACGGTATAGTATTGTTAAATTTAAAATGGTTTTCATCCTTAAAAAAGAAAGTACACTGTACATATTATGGTATAATACTGTTTAACTTAACACCTAACCCTAAACACCTTGAAGACCTAAATGCTTCATAGATAAACACCTAAACATCATAGTTTTCTAAACACTTAACAGCTAAACATAAAAAAAGCATAAGCTTTTTGATTCTAAACACCTTGAGGACCTAAACACTTCATGGTTAAACAGCTAAACATCACACATTTCTAAACACTTAACCCTAAACACCGATAATTCTAAACATGTTTAGGGAAATAAAGTGTTCCAAAACTGGATGCACCGAAGTGTTTAGGAAAATGTTTAGGTTCTAAACACTTGTTTTAACAGTGTAAGTCCTGTTCGGAGCCTTAAAATGTCACTTTGGGACAGATGTAAGTGAGTCCACTCGGCCTAACCTTCTTCCTCCAGTAGGTCGCCCACCTGACAACACCTTACTAAACCTCCTCCACCTCCTTCTGCCTCACTCAAAACTTCCTCCCACGACCGGCATTTGCATGCACTTGTTTGTCATAACAACTGAAGGTCACATCAATGTGACCATAAACACCACAGGCTCTCATTCTAGACTGCAGGGCTTTCTACTCCATCGACTATAGTTTTCAATTAGTTTACATAGGGACAATAACTGCAATTTAGTCTCAGTAGGTTTGAACCCTTTCACTACGCCAGATGCCTTGAGGCATCGCTACCCAAAACACCCCAGATCTATTGGGGCATCTTTTCAATAAATGCCAAAATAGTGACCTTGATGTCAACTATTCAAGAAAGATCTGTTACCATTCCATTCCACGAAAACAGCCATTATATAGTATATTTAATGATAATGATATGGAGCTTAATTTAGTTTTAGATATGGTCATGTTTGACTTATACGTGGCTTACTCTGGTGCTGTTTACTAGAGTACATTGGCAGTCTTTTAAATCCTGAATGAAATGTTGTTGGCGTAAGGAAAGATCATGAATGTGTTTTGTATTCACCATTGATACCAAAACATTAAAAACATAATTGCACGAGATTTGCTATCGTTACTTAACACTTACTTACTGGAATATATTCTAAGATTTCTTATTAATTGTCCTTCCGATTGTATATTTCTATTATTTCAATTTTGCAAGACTCTGTCCCACTTGACGCATGAGAAAAGGTAAATATAGAAAAGAGTCATATAATAAAAAAACAACAACAATTTAGTCCAAATAACATAACTAAGGGATCCCTGTGACTGTAGGGAATTGGAATTAAAAGATATGCCCCGAGCTTGCACGAGCTAGGCTGCTTTGACGTCAGAAACCATTCTGTCATGATTATCTTAAGCATGGCATCTAAATACAGCATCTGTAATGGTTTTTTGATTATAATTATATACACTTATCAAGTACACAGCATATTAATGGCGTCTATATATACATAGAGGCCTAATTATATATGCTATACCGACGCGACAGTTCCGACGATATTAAAGCCCTTCTGCATGTGAAGTATTGTAAAGCTGATAGGTGTGACAGATCTACCGATAGGAATTGGAAGTCCGAACTGAGGTTGTTTTTGTTGTTTTTTTTTAAATTAATTTATTTATACAGGATACAATTCAAACAGTGCGTTTGGTCTCCCATTGCGGTACTGAGGATCATTTGAGCAGAATTCCATGCAGGGGTCATCCAAATGTCCTATTTTCTATGTTGTACATGCACTGCATGGGATTTGAACCCATGCAGTGTCAATGCCAATGAGTGTTACCAACGCCTCAACAACATTGGCCACCCCAACCCCATCATTGGCACTTAGACTTGTAAAGGTACCCACTGCCAAATGGACCGGCGCAGAGGGGGTGGTGAACGTAAAAAAATGAGGGGCGGTCAATCACTGAAGTCAGTTGGTCAAAAAAGGGGGTGGCGGGGCGGTCAACTCCATCAAAAGAAAAATGCAGTGGAAATAACTCGTGAAGTGTTACCAGAAGTTTTACTAAACAGTTTGGGTGGTTCTGTTTATTTTTTGGTATGTTCACACCCTGATTTTAGGGGGGCAGTGATCTCTATCACCCAAAAATGGGGGGCGGTCAACTAAAATAGAGGGGCGGTCAGTCACAAAAAGCAGGGGCGGTTGTTTGGCAGTGGGTAGTTACCTTCAAAGAGTCGGTGCCCCTCCCCCGGGTGGCCACCCCGACCCCATCTGACGATGCAGGCCGAGGATAAAACACGTTGAATATTTCCTGGTGCCAGTCTAAAGGGCCAGCCACTTGTCAATAACTTGTCAATAACTTGTCAATACCGATATCGATATCACTTGACTCAACTGCACGTTGCTGCAAAATACAACGACTGGAGTCATAGAGGTACGCCACACTTTCCGGCTGACCCCAGCAACTCAACATAACTCGACGGTTGAATTGAGTTGCGGTAAATTCGATAGTTGAGTTGAATTCATTTGGTGGGCGTGGTTGGGGCTTTGAGTAAGGATCTCCTCCCTCCCCCTCTAATATTGATGGTTATTACATAAAACTTTGTTTTTTAATTATACCTCTAGCACCCACCATAATAATCCTAGATGTTGTCCCAGTTGATTATCACAGACCTTCCCCGGGCGCCTCTAAACTGTACAACGTTTCTAACGACCTGCTTGCAACCTCTCCTTAACGCGGCGACTTCTTTAATAATTTGTGGTCAACATACCTCA
The DNA here is from genome assembly GCA_936440205.1 of Lepidonotus clava. Lineage (NCBI taxonomy): Eukaryota > Metazoa > Annelida > Polychaeta > Phyllodocida > Polynoidae > Lepidonotus > Lepidonotus clava. Next base: position 9,034,280 of record OW387142.1, on the reverse strand, counting down.
CCACAGACACTTCAGTAATTAGTCAAACTATACTTTATTCGCACGGCCCTTCCCAACTCTCATCTTGATCTATATTTTACGCTCCTTATATCAAAGGAAACGTTTGTATTTGCCTTTATTTTTGGATTTTCTTTTTATTTCAAGCTGCACATTCATGACATTCTATTGATACCTGTGTGTTTATGTGGTGTCGTGAAGTTATAGCCTAGTTAGAGAGGACTGGGAGAGGGCGATATGGGTGCATGGTTGAGGGGGATGCACATGGTTGCCCGAGCATGCATGCATGTCCAGGGATGCATGCACGTGAGTGCATAATTAGCATCACAAAATGTGATTGACCAAATAAGGAGAAAAACGTGGAAAACGAGGTTACGCACACCTTAGGTCACAAATCAGGTCTTAAAGGATAGATAGCATCCCTCAGTCCCTGGTGGGCTATTGTCATTACTTAAGAGAATTTGATTTACCGTGTTTAGGCCTATATAATGGAACTTCTAGATGCTATTGCCAATCAAAGGACGGTGGAGTCAAAATTGCTCCTTTTGGTACAACACGTTGATAATTACATGCATAACACTGAAGGAGAACCTACAGCTCTATGTTACATAATAACATATGTTACATAATTAGTTTCTAGATACATTGAGAAAATATTTCAAGAACATATTTCAAGAAAATATTTCAAGAAAAACAAAACTAGGATCCAACTGGTGTGTACGTGCACACGTGAGATATACTTACAAATTAGTCTTACTTCATATCGATTCATAAATGGACATTATCATCAAGTCAGAAATAAACATCAATGTTGAAAAAATGTATAACACCACAATGAAAACTATTTCGTTTTCTTGTAAGGTGTGTCTACCCTTAAGCAGGTTAGTCCTCAGTGGCGGGCTGGCGCCCTGCCAAAACCTAGACCACAGAAGTAAACAATTCTAGGAAATACGTGCTGTGTCCTCTCGGCGGGCCGTGCACCGGGCTTGGTTGGACCAGGGGACGGCTGCACCTGATTGATGGGGCCTGCACCCCGGTCACACCCTCACCACGTTAAAGTGCAGTATTTCATGGGATTTATGCATTACTGCACATAAAACAATGCAGGTTAAAAATAAAATAATGTAAACTATGATAGTTTTGGCTGAATACGGGATACCACTTTACTCCATTGAGATCTCTCCCCAAATCTCCTGAACTATAAACAAGCCCTTGCTTGACTTGTAAGTGTGTGCTTACTGGGGACCTTTTTTTCATTGTGCCCCATCTTGATAGTATATTTAATGATGGAAAACTTCTTGAGTGGGCCCTTTACCTGCCTCAATATCCCAAGGTACATTGATTAACCAAACTACATGTACACACAAACATGAGTGAGTGAGTGAGTGAGTGAGTGAGTGAGTGAGTGAGTGAGTGAGTGAGTGAGTGAGTGAGTGAGTGAGTGAGTGAGTGAGTGAGTGAGTGAGTGAGTGAGTGAGTGAGTGAGTGAGTGAGTGAGTGAGTGAGTGAGTGAGTGAGTGAGTGAGTGAGTGAGTGAGTGAGTGAGTGAGTGAGTGAGTGAGTGAGTGAGTGAGTGAGTGAGTGAGTGAGTGAGTGAGTGAGTGAGTGAGTGAGTGAGTGAGTGAGTGAGTGAGTGAGTGAGTGAGTGAGTGAGTGAGTGAGTGAGTGAGTGAGTGAGTGAGTGAGTGAGTGAGTGAGTGAGTGAGTGAGTGAGTGAGTGAGTGAGTGAGTGAGTGAGTGAGTGAGTGAGTGAGTGAGTGAGTGAGTGAGTGAGTGAGTGAGTGAGTGAGTGAGTGAGTGAGTGAGTGAGTGAGTGAGTGAGTGAGTGAGTGAGTGAGTGAGTGAGTGAGTGAGTGAGTGAGTGAGTGAGTGAGTGAGTGAGTGAGTGAGTGAGTGAGTGAGTGAGTGAGTGAGTGAGTGAGTGAGTGAGTGAGTGAGTGAGTGAGTGAGTGAGTGAGTGAGTGAGTGAGTGAGTGAGTGAGTGAGTGAGTGAGTGAGTGATTGTGTGAGTGATTGTGTGTGTGTGACGGCATTATCTCTTCTTAATGAAAAATATGCATGGTTGAGCCCAGAAGAAAAAATAAATGATTAAAAAATGTCTTGTAGAATCTTATGTATTCGTCGCACGGGGAAGTTGACCGACATTCTAAGAGATTTATTATGGTTCTCTTGATTTATTATTTTTATCCGATGTCCTGGTGAAAGAATCACAGTTTGTGTTTGCTAAGGTTAACCGCAAGGATTAGTTTTAAATTCCTCCATGATGTTAGATTTACGTCGTTTGTATGTTATGTAAGAACGTCACACATATATAGGAAGGGCATATACTGCGTCTGAGCTTTAGACATCTTCAGAGGTCTTTTGCCTCACTTTAGAAACAACATTTCGTTTTTTAGCACTGCAGACTTGTGAAAACATATTGGACACTTCCTCCTGAAGTCGTGGACCGTGTGCAAAAGACATCACGTGACCGCAGTTTGGTGATCACCTGATCACAATGTGACCATTATCACCAGTATGAGAAACATCTAAAAGTTTTAAAATCTGAACAATAAAATAACGCTCATTTGTAATTGTTACGTGTTATTTTCTGTTGTAGATGGGGCATCCTTGTCCCATGTCAATTTTAAGATATACCCATGTCCACTGCGTGGTCCACTGTCATTGTCGCCATGTAGCCCTGCACTGAAAAAAGTGAAAAGTTAGAAAGTTAGTCAAATCTGGCTTTGACCACTGAAATCGTGGGTTAGTCAGAGAAAGTCTAACTATCTAACCTTTCCTGATGTACATATTACTATAATATGACTAACCCCTTAGTCAGAATGACTAACTTTCTAATGGTAAGGTTAGTCAAAGGATAATTTGGCCTAATTATCATATGAGATCTTCTTTAAATGCAACAAAACTGTATATCCGATAATTATGATACAATATCAGTTATTTTCTAAATTTGACCAACCCTTAGTCAGATTGACTAAGGGGCCTTCCATTATAGTGTGTTTACATATATTTATTTAATTCTATAGCGCACAAACACCCTCCTTTGTCCAAAAGAACGCATACAAATTGAAAGAAAGAAAAAAAATCGTCAAGAAACTAAATATTTGACATATTATCGGCACTTGCACTGTTATCAAGTTTGACTGCTGTTCTGTGTATACACATTGCAGGGACGGATCAGAAATTGATAGGGGGGGCCAGAAACATGAATGTACAGCGTGAGTCCCCCCCCCCCCCCCCCCCCCCCACAAACATGATTCAACAGGGGAGTGGGGGAGGGTAAGGCCATCCGCCCTCCCCCCCTCCCCCCACAACGGATCCGCCCCTGCATTGTATAGGTAAACAGACCAGCAGTCTGACGAGACGACAGTGCCCATAATTCAGGTCTGTACTCAGGGTCTTTTGCTCATATGGATCATCACTTGTAATATCCGGATGATCAGATAAATCTGAAGATATTCAAAAGACATATAAAAATATATTTATTAATCATTTAAACCTAAAAGGGGGGTGGCAAGGTTCCCCAAGTGAACCTTTTCAATATTTTCTTCCAATTTTTTAATGTTTTTACAACTATTTACTAAAGGAAAGGTGGAACCCCCAGGTACGGGCCCCACCAGGTATGGCCTGGCCTATCTGGAGTCCACATGTATAAGCAATTCCACTTGGAACCCCTGTGTTGGCCAGGCATCGATAGGGTAGTGGTTATGTCACCTGCTTCCCATGCCAGAGGCCTGGGTTCGAATCCCTGTCAGGAATACGTTTTTCGTCAATATTGACTAACTTTTTTGCTTTTGGGTTAGTCAATCTGCCTATGGGTTAGTCAAAAAAAGGTTAGAAACTTCGGACAAAAATGCACCGTCAAATGTCCTAAGGTTTTTGTAAAAAGTTCTGACATTTGACTAACTTTCTAACCCCCAATTTTTTCAGTGTGTGGTATCAAAAACCATGTCGATCTTTAGGGTCTACACCTATTACTTCCTCAGATAACTTCAGCAGAAATATGTTCTATAGCTGTTTCTCAGTTGTGAACCATGATCATTTCAAAATGATCCCCAAGATGACAATCAGTCCCTTCTGGACATTGTGACATTACCTAACGTCACAATATCTATGTATTCAGAAAACAAATGAAAGAAAAGGCGTCTTCTGTAATGCAGACACAATGCTAATGTATACGGATAATTATCTGAGCCTGGTTGTATTTTGTAATCTGCGGTTAGTATTTTTAAGGAAGGCATGCGTGCAGGGCCGTGCATGGGAAACGCTTCTGCCATGAAGGCGCTAGCTATGCTGGGCTCCCTTCTCTCTTACGGCTAGGAGGACTCGGCCTGAGAGACTGCAGGTTCACCCCGTTGTGTCGATGGATCGGATTGGTCGAAAAGTGGTCATGTGACCCCGAATTAGCCAAAATCTGGCTAACTCAGCGGTGGGCTCAACCTGCGCCCTTTCGTGACATGTAGCCGGGTCCCCACTGAGCTCTGGAATGGACTTTGTCGTCTGCAAAACGTGAAATGTCGTTCCCAGAGACCCAAGTTTGTCGCCCAGGACGACAAAAATCAGACATGTTTGATTTTTGTTACTGTTTGTCGGCCGACAAACCCCCTCAAAAATGGACTTTGTCGCCAGCCAAAGTGGCGCCAGACCCGTTTGTCGCTCCCAGATATGTCGGCGAGGCGAGGGTTGTCTCAGTGGGGACCAGGCTACAGCGGTAGCGTGAGTTCGAGGCGCGGACCCCAGCGTAGGCGCTAGCCGTCCTTCTAATACTTTGCAAACCTAAAAAGGGTACTGAAGAAAAGCAATGTTTCACTGCCTCTTCAGGTTATAAAGTGCCATAAACAAATGTTTTATAGTTTCCCAACTCAATGACAGTTTTCAGGAAAAGTTTTTGATTTTTTTTTAGAGAGGCAGCCTATGCACATGCCCAGATTGAAGAGGGACTTTCCGATAGACAGATAGTGGTGCCATTTACCATTTTAAGACAACCGCCGAAAATGCGCATCAAAAACTGTGCTTTTATGCGAATTTTAAGGCTACTATGTAAAAGGTACTTGTCTCGAAACACAATCTGGTAGACCAAACACATGTGACCAACTTAAAGCCTTTACAGACTATATAGCCTCGAAATGCAATCATACTCAAAGTTCAATACAACCACAATGCGCATTCTGGGGCTAGTCTGTAATTGTGCAAGGGGGATATAACGTATAAGAATCTTGTAGTTCAACTTTCACTTTCTACTGACACCTAAATAATGCTACATGTCAATTGAATAGAAGAATAGAACCACTGTGCTTTGTGTTACATAAATGCAAAAAAGAAAAAGGTGACGCCATCCCATTATTCAAAGTGCTTTTCCACCCTACTTCTTGAGACCTTAAACAACAAATAGTTGAATGACTCGCTATTGAGTATTAGTGTATGTGTGATTTCAGGCATGCGACCTGGTAAAATTTCAGTCAGTTCTCTCCTTAGAAAGTCTGACTTTAATTTAAGTACATGTATGTATAAGGGAAAAGTTTTTTAACAAGAATTTAAAAATAATCTATAAGTATTCTTGTTGAACTCTAAATATGCAAATAGGCGTCTCCTGAATTCCAACTTGAGTTGTGTTGGGGCCAGTAGCATCTCATTTTCTCGTATTTATTCACCACGAAGTACCTCACATTCCTGCACTACCTTTATCTCCCCTTGCCACCCACGCACCACCGGGGGCACTCGACACTCGACACGGAAGCACTGGCAGTGTCACCCGGACCAAAAAATAAAAGTAATGACTTTGGCCCTAGGGAAGGGGCGGGGGAGGGAGAAGAGTATTTGGCTTTTTAGCGGTTTCATTATACAAGGTTTCCCAGTACTGCTATTGGCACCGACCTCCGGCTTTATAAGATAGACTAGAAATAGGAGGTAAATTAATTAAACCAATTAAATATCTACGGTATTCACAGCATATGGTAAACAGTCTTCATTTTTTCTTTTCGCTTTAAAGAGGGAAGTATTAAGACTTTACGCATCTTTTTCCGCCCATCCAAAGACAAATAAACTAGCAATTCATGCTCATGGTAGAATGTTCCTGTATATCATTTCTAAAAGAATTGGTAAATGACAGAAGAGTGTGATATAGGACTATCGATGTAGTAAGCTAATCCAGCAGCACAACTGAATACTTAATCAATAAGGTATGCATATAGCCTATGTATAATCTTTCTTCAATGTCTCTCTCAATATATAGGCCTATATACACACAAGCACACACACACACACACACACACACACACACACACACACACACACACACACACACATATATATATATATATATACGCTGCTACAAAACAAAGACAAATTTATTTGGATTATCATTATGACCATTATCTCAGATTTTCTGCATGGATCAATATCTTATAACCTTGTCTTTTTGCCCTTGCAGGCTTTGACCGGTGTAAAGGTTACGCCCTCCAAGGTCACTGTGAGTTCTACTCGTGCCTGGACGAGGCCCTCGTGTGTGGAGGGTCCAAACACAACCGGTCAGTCGCCTTCCGCTTCTGTGACATGGCCCGACACCACGCCAGCCACTTCTCACCAGAGGTAAGCCAGGAGGGGATACTGACTCTTTGATATTAACAAGTGGCTTTGCCAGGATTCGAATCCACAACCTTTGGGTTTGGAGGTGACCTAGGGTCTTAACCACTACACCATGGAGGATGAGGCTGGAACTAAGAAATAGGGTCATGACCCAATTTGCTGATTCCCACAGGTCCTTTTGAAAGCAGTTTAACAAAACAGCAGCCAGATGGACAGGTTGGTTATGGCCCATTTCGCTGGTTCTTGGTAAGACTTGAAGAAAGTTCAGTGTGTAGGCAGCAACATGCGATAGGAAATCATTTTAGAAGAAGTAGGGTAACTACCCACTGCCAAACTACCGTCCCTACTTTTCCCAACTGACTGCTCCTGAATCTTAGTTGATCGCCCCTTACTTTTCAGGGACTCAGATCACCACCCCTAAAAATCAGAGTGTCTCATTACAAGGAAACATAAAGAAAATCAACAAAATTGCTTAGGAAAACTTCCGATAAAACTTCCTTTTTTTTAAAGAAATAAAGTAGCAGTAAAGCTGCCTTTCAAGTTAATACCTCTATATTGTTGTTTGACTTTTTTGCTTTAAAAGTGGTTGATTGCCCCTCTATTTTGACGATGACTGCCCCCGCTTCACGGGTCCATTTGGCAGTCAGTACCCTTTTGGTACCCAAGTGCCTCCCCCTAGGGGAGGTAAGCCTTGCTTCATGACCAACAAAGTCATTTTTGCTACAGTTTCGGTGATGAAAGGTACTTTTGTTTGTGATAAATATGATACGTGTCTATGTATTTATTCATGATTCTATATAAAGATATAGGCCCGGTGTATTCGTGATTCTAGAGACGTCATGCTGTTGGAACAAAACTAAAAGTAGCAAACCAGACAACAAAAGTGTCTCATTCTTGGCCTTTATAGCCAGCCGATTGCATACCCTTTATTTTGATTACAAACTCAATCTCTTCAAAATTGACGTCGACGCAATTCATATATTATCCTATTTTCTCCAATAGTTTATCTCTATGCAATGAATGTCTTGTATGGTTACATTCAAGGTGTACACAGTCATGTATATTATGAATTTAGTTTTGCATGATTCACATGCAGACATAGTAAAACTATTCCATCGTCTCAAAGTAAAGGAGTATTTATCTTTTCCTTAAGCTGCATATTGCTGGCACCATTCTCCACAAGATCATTTTTTGTGTGAAAAAAGGAACGTTTCAATGCATTTATTAACGAATCTATTTAGGGATATACACTTACTGAACAAATGTCATGTTTTATTTACTGTTAACTTCGAAAAGAATATTTGAACTTCATTTCTATGATAGGCGGATTGCCTTCAGCTTTAGGCACCAATGTTTACATGATAAGTTTACATTTCGCCCCCAATAGCTCCCTATCATTAGACACTCTCATGCTGCCATCCTATCATTATCACCGAACCTATTCCAAGAAAGTGAGAAAAATGTTGTTTTGATGTAAACTCCTGATGGCGATAAAGACACGTGTATGCTCCCTGTGACATGATATGGGGGACCGGTGGCCCTCTGACAGCAATTAGGAGTGGTAATAGAAGCGTGTTTGTCCTTTTGTGTGCTATTATCAGGGAGACATTCGCCCCCCAAGACGGAGGATACACGAAGTGTCAGGGACACTCAATATCAAACAATGTGGCGACTCACATAGAGTGCTCTAGCGTCCTATAACTTTGTGATATAAAGATAAAAATCAACTCTTCCTTTTAAGATTGTCAAAATATAATGATATTGAATTATAAACTTATTCGGTAATAGTTGCGTCCTCTTTGAGACTGAACTGTGTGCATGAAGTTATGAACCGTGCATGCCTGCATGGTAGCTACTTCAAAGACATAGGCCTATATATGTGTCTGCCTAGTGGTTACCCATATATGGTTACTGCATAGACATAATGTCTACATGGACATGGGGGCTACTTTGCAGGCAGGTTTTGCTGGCTCCTAGCTTTTCCTCTTATACATTACACTGACATGAGCGGTTTGATATAGCAGCTCAACATTGCATACTGGCTCCTGCTCAATCATTGTAATCAATAATTGCTATAATCAAACAAGTGAAGCTTGAGTAAATATTGGAGGTAATGTCATTGTAATATATAGGCCTATAAGTAGGGTTATGACGGTGATCATAACCACCCCGAAGAGATAAACTTAACATGACCTGCAAATGGGTGTAAAGCGAATATGTTTTACTTATCTATCCATATTATGCCCCCTTCCCTCAATCCTCCTCTTGAAAAGTAGGATTTGCTTTGTCTGAATAGGTTTTCTGAATGTGTAATATTAAAAAGAAAACAATAAATTGCCCATCCTAAATTACACATAAATGTCCTATTACAACAGTTCCATAAGAGTGCACAACAGTTAATTAGTATGCATATATGTGTATATATATATACATCATATTTCCAACACAAAATTCGTAACTTTCAGTAGATGCATGAGAGGATGAGAGACGTGTCTTTTTATCATTTATTAATCTAATACCAAAAGTCTGAGGTCCTTTGAATACAGAAAAATGTCTCTACTGTATAGCTAGAGGCCCTCTAGTTCTCCTCACAACGCTTATGCAGATACAATATTAATGAATGATATACAGGTCATAATTATAGCAGTACTAAAAGTTATGGGCCTATATTAATATATATGTCTTTCTTTCAGGGCCGCCGCTGGGCGCATGACACCAACCGTTGCGTGCTCAAGGTCATGGCCTCTGCCCGCCGACTGAGGCGCCACCTGTGGTGCTCCAGGGTGGACGCCGCCACCAAACAGGCGCTCGTCGACTGCGCACGCGCGGCCGACATCTGTGACGTGCTCTGGTCGGACCGAGAGGTGCTCCACCGCGTATTTTCTACGGGGTGAGTGGCAAATGTGGCAGGGCAAAATAGGGAAATTATATACTGTTTTTCTGCCTCCTATATGAATTCTTGGAAATGTTTTTTAGTGTCAGTGCCTGCATGATGATGAGTAGGTTTCTATTTGTTTTTGACGACAAGGAGGTCATTACAATCCTATGCCATATGTGTCATGTTAGGCCACATGCACAACTCCAAGGCTATATGAAGATAGGGATCACAAAAGTCCTAACGAGGCCCCCTTCTCAAAACAACTAAAAAATACCTACCTACCATGACCATATTTGTCACGACTGACACAACCTAACATGCGTTTTGTACATGAAATCAAATTATTATCAAAATACTGAGACATCCACAGATATTGATAAGTATATCAAGCCATTATAGAGAAAATGTTCAAACTTAAAGTTTATAGCCCAAGCTACTTCAATACAATTATCATAAACAAAGTCTAATTGAATTGCAAATTTGTATGACCCTTGAAGGCCAAGGTCGATTGTACTATTTGTAGGTATTTTGTATTCGGGCCCTCCTTTTTAAATCCTAACCTTATAAAGGTTATTTTTGTTTATTAAACAGGACCCCGACATACATTTGCCATTTTCATATGCGTTTATGGAAGTTTAAGTAAAACAAAATAATTGCATGACACATTAAAGTAGAAAAATGCCATAATTGCATGAATCTAATAATCAAGAATTCCAATGCATCAATCTATTACCATGCACGTTTTGACCGAAAGTTTTAAGAAAGCTATTCAATATGTAAGAGGTATTTGGTAAATGGAGAGGTATATAAAGCAAATAGGTATTGTCTGAATAATTGTGTTTATGTATTAGTAAGGTATTTTGTTATCGGTATTATTTTATCAGTCAGACATTGAGAAAACCACACAGAAACTACTTTAATAAGCAATTTAGCCCTGGCAGTCAAAGTACAATATGTAATAATTATTATAATCATGATTTCCTTTTTTTTATAGGTCGTGGTTGACGGTGGTAGAGGCGGCCAAGCAATGCCCGCGAGCAGTCGTAAACAGCTTTATCTTCTGGACTTTGGGGCAAATGCATATCTACAGACGTTGAGATAGAGCAATCGGACTTAGCTTGATACAACCCTTAGGCCTCTGGACTATATGATACGAGCTTAAATAAGGTTGTCAAGGCCGGGCTACATTGCACGAAGCGGACTCAGCTGGACTTTCTAAAGCTGCTGAGGGGTCAAAGGGTTCAACAACCGCTGATTGTCCAGTTGTTATAACCCCTGACTCCATTCTGTGAACAACCACGTGGCCAGCATGCACACTTGTGGTCGGGCGAAACTATAGTTTATCATTGCATCTGCCAGGAACTAATGCAATAGAAAACTGAAGTTGCTGGTGTGATTGCTGATAATAAACAGTCTGTTGAAAGCGCCCCAGAAAAACATGCAGCTTCTTCTAAGTTCAACTATCTTTATATCTCTGACAATTAATTTGTACATAATAGGCCATACATGTTTGAGAAAATCAAGATCTAACAGATGAAGTAAATACATGTAATTAAGTTTCAAGAAAAGCTTAATTTTGGTACAGCCCATGCAAATTGGTTTCAAGTAAATATGATGTCAACGTTGATATATTTGGGCCTATAGGCATGCATTGTAGCCAAGCCTATAGAGAAGAGTTATTCAAAAGGACTGGAAAAAAGGCGTTATCCATATCGGCAGCTGGACAGGAATTGTTTAAGGTAATTGGAAAGAAATTGTCATGGACAAGGATGGCTCTCTGGGAATGGGGGTGCGTGCTGCTTACTTTTGGAAAACATTGATTTATTAACGTAAAATATACACTACTGATTAGTGTTGTGATTTTAAAGGCGCTCTTCCCTTTTGAAAGTACCTGGATCCGTCCCCGATTTCACCGGAGGCATAAAGTTGTTTCCTTTTTTGGTTTGGTAGCCCGATATCAAAGACTATTGAACAACGACAGGTCCTTCTTATTTGTAAATACATTCTAACTCGTTGAAATGCCGTTTAAAAGTCAATGGCATGGATTTATATCTTTAAATATGTACATATGTTCTGGGGTTGCGAAAGGATAACGATACATTGCAAATGGAATACGAAGTGCCAAAAAAGGTCAAATCCCAAAATTTAACCAATACCTCAGTTTGGAAGTCAGATATGGCACTTTTACAGTGTGACTACCGTCCACCTGTGAGTGGTCCCTCTAAACTATTCAATGTTCTTTACTGCTGGTGTATAATATACACGCATGTAAGGCATCAAATGAATCTTTTGTCCCTGTAAATATTATGCAGCTGGAGTGGAAGTCAGTTGAGCTTAACTTAGGACTATATATTTTTACGCAATTTGATCGATGAACAAAGAAAAATAATTCTATTTATTCTACTGAATCGACATCTAGCAAAACATATCATACTCTGACATATTTAGAATGCGAAAATAAACATTCGTATGCATTCAAGCCTCATCTTGTTTGTTATATTCTGTGGCGGTTAATTACAATTTCCTGCATTTAAGTATGTGTTTTCATTTAAGTGAAAGAGCTCACAAAAGCTCAAACTTCATCCACTCATCTATCTCATCCTCCTATTGAAACTTCATTTCTCAATTCTGGATCTGTTTCTGTGTAGAGTCTTCCATTATAAAACGCATGTTTAAAAAACCATCTCACCCCCTTGGGCTAAAATATGCATTTAATTTGTACCACTGTTGTACATAAAACATATACGAAAGCTTTCAAAGCTTCCAGACCCTACCACCTACCCTTGGTGCGTATGTACTTGCTTGAAAGTCCCTTATCTATTTCGAGATTACAAGCAGAGAATTTATCAGCTTCTAACACACATTTTGAACAAACAATATTTCGCAATATTCAGGTAATAAAATAAAACATGAAGATAAACCTTTAACAGGAAGTTTGAGCTATATACATGTATATGCACTAGTTTAACTATAAATTTGATAGATGGTTTGCACAACTAAGATATTGCATTGCGTCTATATATAGAAAAAAAGGTTGCAATTTCCCCCAATCAATATGGTTAGCATGACCTATGAAGACTGTTATTGCTACTATCTCTATCTCTTTTCTTGGGAAAAGGGTATCACCCATATAAGTTCAGGAATAGGGCAACGTCAACTTTAATCGCTCCGCAAATATGATATCATGATTAGTCATCGTCGGATGATACGAGCCGTTTAGGCAAATAACAATCGTGATAGGATAACAATTAAGCGGCTATTAAGCTATTCTTCAATGACAGCCGGGTCGCCAAGATGTAAGGAAGAAGCCACCTGGAAAAGGCACCTGGGTTAAAAATATGTTCCCTTCAGGAGATGCGTGGTTAATGGAGGTTAATTAAACTGAAGGCCTCCGGGGCGGCGACTGACCTTCCTGTCATCCTCCCACGACTATTAAAAAAATAACCAGAATGGGATGACATTCCAGGAAGTGTTTATGTTATTTAGGCTGCTGATACAGTCAGAGCAAAACAGCCACGTGGGACTTCTGTTGCCAAATGGCAGATTTGTAGGAGAGCGAAGTGTGAACACCAGGAAATAGGAAGATTATTTTTTAGGGATTAACGAGTTTTCGTTCTTTAAATACATTCTCAAAGTTCTGTTTTGTTATTGATTAAAGTATGTTTGTCTCAACTTTAAAGACTCTGCAACTTCCAATCGAAGTACAGTGAAGCCTACAGTGATTGCTCTGAAGACATTATCTATCAGTAAAACCATAACAAAATCATGTAGGAAAAAGGCTTAACTTATGCTAAAACGAATTTTTCCATAGTTTTTTTTTTTTTTTTTTTTTTTATCAAAACTGCTGTTATATCTTCTTTTTTTTTTTTTTTTTTTTTTTTTACAAATAAAGCAATGGAAATGTTTCATTGCTTTCTTTTGTTAGATCTATTTCTAAAGTGATATGGCTATATTTATCAAGAAAAATGACTCTATTAATGGAAAAATAAATTAGTTGAAAAGGGAAGCTAAAAGCAAACTAGAAGATAAAAGAAACCGCAACTCACTAATATAAGTAGGACTATTGAAAGTAATGACGGGTTATTTGGAGAGTTAAGGGGCCATATTCATGTATGTTTTGCAAATGATCTTTATGTATGGGGACCATGCATTGGACCAAAGACCGGTTTGACCTACTGGTGGAACGTAAGAATGAGAGGATGCCAGGGGAATCTATGCAGCTGCCATTCTGTATTATATCAACTTCCTTTTGTTTTACCAGTTTATTCTGGAATGACCACTGTGACCGTTTCAATGCGCCACAAGTTACAAGAATGGTACTATCTGACAAAAAGCCTTTTGCTATTAACTAATGGTGTGGGGTTGATCGGAGGGGGGGGGGGGGGGGACACTCCGGTGCGCACCTCACCTAAGTTTGGGTTCCCACTGCAAAACACAGGGAAAACTGCGAAAGGGGGTGTTTGCTTCTTCTATTCCTAGTGGGGTCTGTTAACAACATTTTCGTTACGCGGCGGATAAAAGCACCAAATTTTGCATGAGGCACCTCTGAGGCATAACTATTGAATCTAGAAGGGGAGCCATCTTGAAATACCAAAATGAAATTTTGACAAATTTTGTATGTTTTTAGCATTTGAAATTTAAGGTATTTGACCAAATCTTTTGATTAGCTTCGATTAGACCTATTGTATAGATTCGAAAGGTAAATAATTGAATTCCCTGTCCTATAATCTACCAATTTGGACAATAGCAATGTGTTTCTAGGCATTTCAGAAGCTGAGATATAAGATTATTTCAATAAAAGTCGGCCATATTGGATTTTTGGCCCCCGTCCGGGTTATATTGATATTTCAAGGTGGCTCCCCTTTTAAATTCAATGAAGGGGTCCCAGGGGATCATCTTAGAAAATGGAATCAAGAAATCTTGTGGCAAAAGAGTTAAGTCTATATCCTTTCTTTTGCATTATTTTAGAATCCAGCAGTCATTATCAAAGGTATCATGCTAATGAATTCAGCCATTTTGAAATTTATGGTATTGTATTGGATGAATATCATATTTATTGAGCCCTCTAGGCTATAGACAACTGATATTGGAACCATTTCCCCTGGCCTTATGCCTTAGTAGCTAAAAATCATAATATTTCTCAAAATTGGTCAGCCATCTTGGATTTTGGATTTCCGCATTGACTTAAAACATAAATAATTGAATTCCCTGACCCATAATCCCTAAATTTTGACATCAACCATGTCTCTTTAGTCTTTTTAGAAGCTGAGATATAAGAATTTTTATAGTAAAAGTTGGCCATATTGGTTTTTGGGCCCCCACATCTGTCCTATTGATATTTCAACGTGGCTCCCCTTCCAGATTTGATAGTTATGCCTCAGAGGTGCCTCATACCAAATTTGGTGCTTTTATCCGCCGCGTAACGATTTCTCAAAAAAATGGCCTTAAAGACAATCGCTCCATTATAGTTCTAACATTGACATTTACTTTAAATTTTGGGAAATACAAGTTTAGGGTCTATGAATTCCAGAAATGAAGAAAAAATAGGGGGTCACCGTGCTAACTTTTGAATTAAAATCATTACAAAATTAGCAAAAAATGAAAATTTCAGTATTTTCACAAATTAAAATACCTTTAAGAAATTTCTTAATCACATTAATACAAATTATTGATTATGTTTTTAACTCATTTGGATATGAAGTCAATAGGTTTATCTATATACATAATGCATTATTTGCCAAAAATATGAAAATAAAGTTATTTTTGGGGATTTAATTGGATGAATCTGCTGATAAAAAAGAATAAATTCTTATTAAATTGGTAATAAAAACATTATCAACATTGAAAATTACGTGAAATATCTACATCTGATTGGGATAAGTGTTGGCTATCATTTAATGGAAAAACATTTGGGGGTCACCGTCATCACTTTTTCAGAAAACCCACATGACTCTTAATAGATTAAGACACAAATTTATGAAAATTAGAAAAATTAATCAATTATGCTCTATGCTTATTCATTATTTCCAACACACATGGAACCTATTATTATGTACCTAAACATATAATTCTTTATATACATCAGTCTGTTTTATGATGTAAAGTGCAGAGCCCATGCAACAGCAGCTCAAGGACAGGCATTATACTTGCCAAAATGGGAGGGTAGGGTCGAAAATAATACTTTTATTACAAATAAATTCATAATTAATTAAAAAATGAATACATCTCAAATCTAAGAAAATATATGGATTCTTGAGATTCTGGACTACATCTTTGTCGCTTACTGTACAGCAATTGCATGTAGGATAACAGAGATATGAGCAAAAACGTATTTTCCCTCCATAGACTTCTATAGTTAAGCATTTTCACATGGTCATGGTCCAATGCACACCCATACAACCAGGCTGCGCAGTGTGCATGCGCATCAACAAATAGCGCGATTGCCCTTAACAGACCCCACTATCCGGGAATAAGACTCGAGCATTAATTAGCCCTTATAGTTATCTGTGTCACAACTTTGAGGTAAAAGTTAATTTCTCAGTTTTCTCAGTTCTGTCTGTGATCAAGGGTATATCGGCAGTGGCTGTCCATTGATCTAAGAGAATGGGGGCATGTTGAATCACACATAGAGCTATTTTTAAAAAAAAGATCCACAGACTTTAGTATTGTTTCGGTTATACTACCCTCTGAGACAGGGTGGATTCAGTGTTCTATAGAAACATTATGTCTATGGTACGATATTGCAATTTTTCAAAGTGACAAAATGTTCTCCCTTGGGCCTAGTGGGGGGGGGGGGGGGGCGCAATCGTCCCTTTTGACCCCCCCCCCCCTCCCCCCCTCCCCCATTGGATCTGTCATTGCCTCAAAGGATCACTAAACCCCATGGAATGGACTCTGGCTGTTCTGTATTCAGAAGGGGGCGGAATAATTCCAGTTTCCAGTCACAGTTTCACACCTTGAAGCTCGTGGTTAAACCTTCCACTCTTGCCCACATCACCTGATCACCCCATGTCATAAACTGCGTAGAAAGGTAGCTTTTCTTAGGATACAGATGGCCCGTATACGTGTCTGAAAACTAGATGACAAGTCAAGAATCGGCGATCCCAGGAAATCCAAATAGTGATGGTCAAACAAAAAGAGTGACTTTTCGTCCGCGTTTCAGGACGCGTGGGGTTGAAGGTGTCTGAAACATATCAAAGTTAAGGTTACAAAATTTAAAATGAAGAATATCAATATCAGATTTTGGGCCTTATATTATATTTCTTCCCGACATAATGCAGAGGAAGATTCCTGTAACTGTGCAGCTATTTCCCCATTCTGCTTTGCCTAGCAGTTTTTTTCTTTTATAATAAAGCATGATTGTGGATGTATCACTGTATTTTATTTGTCTACTCAAAAGAACCTTAAAGTCATTTAAGTTGATTGCGTATAATATTAAAGAAAAGGGATAACATTTTCAATGTCAACTTTCATCTTCTGCCAAATTATCAAATACTGTTTGGATTTATGAATCCTGTTTCGCCCAATTACAAATAAAAATCAAGTTTGGCGCATATTTAATTTGTTTTTAGGGGCTGATATTGTATTGTGGAAATTGGAAGGGGAGGTCCCCATATAGGCAAAGTACAGAAATATTGGGCATTGGCGTGCACGTGCTCAATGTCTTTTCTCTTTGTCCGTACAAAACAAAAATAAAAAAAGAAGGGAACGAAAGGGGGGAGGGTCAGGACCCTCTGGATCCCCCTGGATCCGCCCCTGCTATATTCTCCGTGTCACAGGTTCTGATATTCAGAGGTACACATCCTCGGCGTGTCCTCCCGCATCCCGGGAGTTTTTTCTATATCAAGTCTACAAACATAAAATATTATCTGACCGTCTGAGTGAGTGCAGAGTGGGGTGCCCACGTCTGTGGTCGGTATGCATTGTACATAAAATGGTCGGGGGAACACGAGTAATTATAAAACCACGAGTTGTTCAGGTGTGTACGATCAACAAGTTCAATTGCAATACGACTCCTGTAACCAAATCCGCCAGACTCGGAGCGAGGGCGGGTTTCTCTTTTTATCGACATATATGTGTGTGATTCCAATTCTAGACTGTTTGTCTCGCATACCATCAGAGGTAATTCAAGACGTATTTATTGGTTTCTACCTGTTCAACTCTTAATGTCACCCGATACTTGTTTTGATTATCTTTCTTTCTACGTAAAGGGCGTGGGTTTGATTATAATGGGTTAAGTTACATGGGTGTGAAACTTAAAAAGGATGACAAGCTTTATATCTGATAAGCAGGTACAACCTTTAGGGAAAAAATGATAGTGTGCATCAAATAACTCTGTTTGTGTATATTTTAAGCCTATTGGTGCATCTATAAAATATATAATATTATATATTTATTTGAAGTACTTCCTCTGATAGGACAAAACGTAGGTTACCCTTTAATTGAACATAAAATTATAATAGCACTAGGTATTAGGCGCTATCATTTTGCTCTCGGTTGGTTTCATGGCATTTACCCTGGTTTTTTCGTCTGCAACCAGTAAATTTGTTATTTTTTTGCGATTACATTTCCGGAGAGTGATAATCTATTGTTTTGATGATAAGAACTTAGCATGATGTCATACATATGCATATAAACCTTTGAACAAACATCATTAATTATATTTAATATCACTAGAAATGACGTTCTTCTTATTGTGACTTTTTCCCCGTACATGAATTTAAAATTTGATGATAAAACACCACAGTTAATATATAGGAAAAAAAAGCAAAGTCGATACAGTTAAGCTCATATACATAAGTGCGATTTTCTCCGAAACGTGTCCTCGCAATGTGCAATAAAATAGACAATACAAAATATGATAAAAGGGAAATTCATTTTACGGCTCGAACTGAAGTCGAGTAGAGAAATCAAATGTATGGGCCTACACGTTGATGTCATGATATTGTTCTACGCGTTCTACATGTTTTACCCTTGGGTAACTCGCCAACCCCCACAGCAGAACCTGCATACGGGCCTGTCACCAATGTTAAAATACGCACCTTCCTAAGAAATCAATATCATAATCTTTGCAGATATATCAAATTGAAATCAGATTACTGACATCAAGGTGAACAACCTTCTGATCTGTGATAAATCACTATCTAACACCACCTAAAGGCTTAGTGACGAGACTTCCCATTTACTCTGTCTATATACCCTACAATTCATGGGGGGGGGGGGAGGGGGGGATCAGGGAAAATGTTGACGTTACCATTCAAGTGCAGTGTGCACGGCAGTGTATATGAGGGCGAAGGTATTTAATCAATTGGACTTCTGAAACTATAGATATCTACCATTAAGTTTAATAGTGAAGCTACAGTTCTTTTTTTCTCACTGGGCATTTCTGATTAATGATGTGAATCAAATGTAGCATCAAAAGATTTATGTGTTACATTGACTATTGTTTAAGCCCAGCAAACAAAGTCCCGTGTTGTGGAGGTGTTAGGAAAGGAGATAAATGGAGTTAAACACATGTATGAAACTCCTCCAGGACTCGGGATTTCGTTAACAGCATTTCTGGTGTTCTAAACGTTTTTTGAACTCGAGTTTTTAGGTAGATGTTTTCTGAGAGTAAACTGGTGTTATACTATGGGAAAAACATTCTTTTTCTAAGTTTAATGTAAAAATATATAACCATTTTCATACAGCATTTTCATTATACTCATTGTACTTCCAAATTAATAGTCATGTTTGCTGGGCATGTATCATATTCAAATTAAGTGTAAATCCATAAAAGCGCAATTGACAAACTGGTCAGAAACACAGTTAAACACCAGTTTGACACCAATGAAGCACCAGTGAGACACCAGTTTGACACCAGTTTGACACCAGTTTGACACCAGTGAAGCACAAGTGAGACACCAGTTAAACATGATTTAAACATCAGTTAGACACCTGACCAAGGAATGCTGGCAACAACATTCAGAGAACTGGTGACTTCCACTCTTAGGCAACAAAAAAGGTGTCTATAACTGTCTCTATTGAAACTGTTATTATATAGGGTTGCATATTAAATCTTGTACCCATTTACTCAATGAGCATTTGCAAAAATAGTAATGTTGTTTTACAAGGAAAGGGAAATATGATAATTCGATTTGTTAATGGGTTGCAATTTTGATTTCATAAATGTTTCATAAAATATTGTTTGTAGTTATGTATGTAAGCAGACCTGCTGTATAGGTAGTCTAAAGGTTTCCATCAAACTTTGGGAATAGACTGTCTTAAACTGGGGGAATTACATTTGAAAACCCATAGTTTGAACTGAAAATATAGTGTCTTTAACTGGGGAAATAATGTGTGAAAACTCATACTTTGTACTGAGGGAATAGACTGTAAATATAGTGTCTTAACTAGAGGAATGACATGTGAAACCCATACTTTGAATTGAGGGAATAGTATGAGAAAATAGGGCTCAAACTGAGGGAATAACATGTGAAAACTTGTGTTTGAAACTAAGGGAATAACCTGTGAAAACTTGTGTTTTAAAACCACACTTATAAATTATATCAAATCTAGATTCATATGTAAGATACAAGGTTTATGCTGAGAATAAACTTAGTCCAAATTGGTGTCAGAGAGGTATAGTTTTCCCATAGAAAACACCGGATTTATATTACACCAGTTTCACACCAGTTAGTAGATAAAAAAAAGTGACTAAACTGGGTCAATTCATGGCAATTACATGGGGAATACACAGGGTTTGTCACAACACCAGTTTGCAACTATTCTGACACCAGCATGAAATAATGTTAAATAAGATAAGTTTATTCATTGAACTTATATATATAAATGTACTATGATGCATCCAATCATATAAAATAGATTTGCACGTTTAGGCATTTAAAATCATAAAAATAAATTTCTTGGAGTAAACCAATGTCTCAAACAGGTGAATATACTGGCAATACATAAGGATTGTAATTAAACCAGTATTAGACAACTTTGACATGAGTTAAACTGGTGTTAAACACGTGTGTTGTTTGCTGGGAGTAGACTGCCTGTCCTATCAGTGCATGTTACTCTCTTCGTGCTTTTATTTGATTTTTATGTGGTTAGATGCGCCTCTGTTATTCAAATATCTATAGTAAAACTGACATATTTCCCTCTACTGCGATTTATCATGATTTATAAGTTGGCTCAGAGCGAAAATGCCATGAAAATGTCTAAATGCATACTGACCCTTTCAGGATCACCGATGAGCCTCTATGTTTCATAGTGAACTATAAGTTTTTAATGGCTCATATTTCACTTACAAGCCTACCGAGAGTGTATCTAAATTTTGGAAAAGAAATATTCAAGATCACTATCGATAGCTCCTTAAAAAAAACAGAGGATCTCCTATTAGAAAAGTCTTGAGTCAACAGCACATCTGGGACTTGACGTATGTCTGTGTGTGACATCACACGTATAGGCTATCACATGCATACCCTGATTTTGATACTGAAATATCTGTAAGATGCTTTGATAATGTCCTTTTTAATCATCAATTTAATTGTCTTACTAAGAAACGTAGAAAATATTGCTTGATTTTATTTTTCGACCTGTGACACCACATACATATGCACTGTGCAATCTGCACCATGTTTAGGCAGGAGCTCTCATTACCGTTTAACAAGGTATTCTTAAAATCTTAACATATTTTAGATAGAAGTATAAAAATATCAAGGAAATAATATACTGACTGCTCGGTTGAAAAGGTCCACGACACTCAGAATTTATAGTCACTGACCCCTCCCTTGTTATAGCACTGTCGTCGGTCAGGTAGGATAAAAACAAAAGTTCAATATGCAGGTTCAAAAAAGTTCTTATAACCACCTAAGAAAAATATTTAAAGACATTCGCTACATTATACTTCTAACATTGAAATTTGCTTTAAACTTTGGGAGATTAAAGCTAAGTATATATACATTCCAAAAATGCAGAAAAAATAGGGGATCACCGTTGAAACGTTTTAATGAAATATTGTACAAAATACACTGAATTACACAAATTTTGGTATTTTCATGATTTAAGACTATGTATAGTTCATTCTTAAATACTTTGATAAAAACAGTCAAATATGTTCTGAATCCACTTGAATATATTTCCTATAAAGAAATTAGGGGGTCACCATTCTAACTTTTTCAGAAAACTTGCATATTAATCACAAGAATTAGACAAAAAAAGTTGAGATATTTGATACATAATTTGGAGCTTACAATGACTTAAGTAGATGTAATTATTTATACACAGGTACTTTTTTCAAGATTAGTTGCACAGAAAGCATCAAAGACCAGCCCAAAGTTCAGCACTAATTATTGCTGAAAGTGGAGGAAACATCGAAAATAATAGTTTAATTACAAATAAAATTCATAATTAATTAACCATTACAGAACTATCGGGTCTGATAATTTATATGGATTAATAAGGTCCTGGACTACATCTTTGTCGCTTATTGTATGGTAATTGGATGGAAATTAAGAAAGATATGGGAAGAAACGCATTCTGCCTCCATAGACTTCTGTAGTTAAGCATTTTCACCCTGGTCATGCTCCATTGAACACCCATACAGGGGCTATGGATGGTGGGGGGGGGGGGGTCCACGTCGCGTATCGAATTTAAAAAACGGTCGTGTCAGCTGTCCTTATACCCCAGTTAAACCCAATGTCGTGTGTCAAATTTAAGAAATAATCCTGTCCCTTAATTGTCACTTTATTTTTAAGGCCCCTGTCGCATGTCGAATTTAAGAAAAGGGCCATGTCATTTGTCCCTTAGGTGCCATGTCGCATGTCGAATTTAAGAATTACCACTGTCGCAGTGTTGAATTTAAGAAGGGCCATGTAGAATTTAGGGGTCTACAGCCATCATACAGCCAGGTAGCGCAGTGTGCATGTGCATAAACAAATGGCGCGATTGCCCTTAAACTTATAAAGACCTATACGGAGTAAACGGGTTAGCGGTATACTCGGCTTTTCCGTTATCGCGCGGTGAAATACTGGGTGCCAGAAGTGACCACGTTCAGCATTGGGGCCTATGGGGAAAACGCGAATTTTTGCGATTTTGCGAAATATTAACACATTGCGAAAATCTAAAGGGTTGTATCGCATTCCTGTGATCAATTACAAACTTGTATTCATTTACTGTATAAAGATTGGATGGATATCTAAAAAGTTATCGCAAAATAAACTGTTTTCTCCCATAGGAGCCAGTGTTAAAAGCACCCCCAACGTCCGTTCGCAATTTCCGCGAAATTTTGGTGCGCGATGCTCTAATTTTAGACCCGCATACGGTGTATACCCAGCTTGAATTGGTACAGTTTGTTACAGAAGTTGTTGAACTTGTTCAAATTCCAAGATGAGCTCGAAAAATGTGATCTATTAAACCAACCAGTATATTTTCACTCTTGCTACTTTCATTAATGGCATGCCGTCAACAATTATTATTGAAATAAGTAATTAAAATGGATTAAAATGGATCGAAATGTTATTGTTAGACAAATCATAAGGAAAACTTATTTACTTTGCTTGCAATAAAATTGTAATAGATCTATTAGAGGGAGTTTAGGTGATTTTTAAAACTTTGCCAAGGAACATCCTATGTGAATCATTGTGATATGATATTATGACTGATTGAATATGATCTAGTTTATCTGAATCTCTATAAAAATGATAAATTAGGCAATTCATTAGATCTAGTAATAAGTATCAATATCAATATACCATCTGCGGTAACCATTACACCAGTAAAGTCATGACTCCGATAACCCGATGAGCGCCTCTCCCCGGATAACATTGGAGGAGTGAGCGCGGGAAGCGCCGCGCAGCGCAAGAGAGCAGTTTGAGCACAGTCTATCGGTCGAGGACAAATAGCAGACATGAAGGAAGGTATGTAGTTGAAAATTATTAAATATTGAAGGCTCTGGTGAGCTATATACGTTAATACTTCGGAAAATGATAGAGCAATAATGTCTGGCAAAGAATACCATTTTTCAGACTATATCATTCACATGTTCAAGAGTAAAATGCTGTTATTTAGACGCGTGAGCGATAATACAGGAAGTTCATAAAATCAACATCAGAAACTAGAAAACTCTTGCAACTGACAGCGCAAATATTCAAAATGAACACTCTCACCTTGACACTGAACGATTGTCATTGAGTTCTTTCATTTGTTGATGTCAAAATTGTGCAGGGAGGGGCTAAAATGACGGTAAAATCATTGCAACCGATGAATGGCAATGCAGTGACAGAGACCAGTTCACGTTCAGTGCCGTGGCCGTGCTAACTCTGTTAGCATTCGCTGTACCGACGGGAAGTTAACATCGATCAATGACAAGTGTGACCAGTATGAATGACCCTTAGATATTGTTATACTTATATCAAGTAGATGTTCAAATAGATATAAGAATCTTGGAAGGTCTAATTGGCTTAGCCTTAGATAAAACATCTGCATTAAAGCACATGAAACAAGAATCGAGTTCACGAATCAGCAAGGACCAAGGTGACATTTGCCGGGTCTGCTTCAGAAACACATCAAGATTTCCTGTATTTTGCCAATTTTGTTGGCTATATTTCAGAAAGTATGGCCTATCCTACTACCTCAGCTGCCCACAAACATTTTAGAAAGTCGTGTAGGTTAACAGAGAAATGAAATCTGATTTAAAAACGTACACTTCTCAGATAACACAGCTTATTCATGCCATCTTATGAACCAGTACTGCAGTAGGGGTAAAAGTGAGTGAGTGAGTAATGGATGTTTTACACTGTACTGACAGCCAGGGTAATTTTCACGGCTAAAACAAATTAGGATGAATTCTGACTTTTCAGTTACATGTTTTGACTTGATCAGTCTTTGGTGGTCAGATCTATGAGAAGAGGGTAACAGGGCAGGAAAACAGCGGGGGATCAAAAGCTGGAAATCAATTTTGCAGTACTTCATCCCTTAGTGAATCCAGACACCAACTATGAATCAAACCCAATGAATCACTTGGTCAGTGCTGGATCCCCTCTATCATCGCCTTTTATAATCAGCATGGGCTACTGGGGCCTATATATATTCTTCTCAGGAGCAATAGGGATAAAAGATCTGATTGAAGATTAATTTAATCGAATTGCAGTTGTATCAGCATACATGTTGTGAGCTTCTATATAACTTAAATTTGTGCAATAAGGTTTCTTTCATTCGATGAAAATTGATATGAATGTTTGTTTTAAAAATATGATATTTTTCAGACTCTTGGGGTGGCGTATGTGACACCTGAGGGACCATGGACGGCGTGCAGAGTCAGGAAGAGGAGGTCGCCTCCGAGTGCCACCAGAGGGCGCAACAGGCACTGCTCCAGGGTGAGACGTCATATCTTATATCAGGGTCCCCATAGACTGAAAAAGGGAAATCCCCAAAATAAAATCAAAATAGAGAAAGGTCATAGACTTGCTTGAAAACGTGATAAAACGTCACTTGTCTACAATGTACACAGAATTTTACTCATTAATCTTGCCACAATTGCATACTTTTGACTTTTACATAAAATTCATAAAGTGCTTGATGGTTTGCAAAAAAAAAGGAGCATTTTCTTTAGATACATGTAAAATACTGCTATTTCAAATTTGCAAGCCTAACAGCAAGAACTAGAAAAATGAAGCTGTAAAATCAGAAATGTTTACGGCAAAGTCATGAAATAGTATCTTGAAATAATTATCTGTCATAACCTCAGATTATTTCGTTAAATAATTGTCTGCAATCTACCTCTGTATGTAACTATGTCATGACCTAAGGTTATTTAATTGTGTCTACCTTTTCCCTTTTAGGTAACTATGGGCGAGCCTTCGCTCACTACCTTCTACTGGTGCGCATGTCGCCCACGATGCGGGCGGAGGTCAAAGACAACATGATCCTGGCCCTGCGGGAGTGGGCGGAGCAGCTCGAGGTGGCCGGCCGGGGCCACGACGTGCTCGCCTGCTACCAACAGGCCTGCGACGTCTTTCCTGACTGTGAGACAATGCTCAGTAATATGGGCGCACATCTCTTCAGGTAGGGTCACTGTTTCAGAGAGAACATCAGTTTTCTGAATTTCTTTCGTGAATTTTCTATCACGAATATGTACATACCAGGGCTTGACAACTCGGGTGTCCGGACGCCCGGGACAACGACAAAAGGATGTTGGCAACCAGATTTGATAGAGTAGTTGCCTGACGAGCAACCAGAGCCCTCTGAAATATTTTTCGGAAAAACATAAAGAGCCTTTCCCCTGTAAATGGTCTTTACAAAGGGATTCTCAAATTTGTAATTTTGTAAAAAGAATTGAGATATGTGATAGTGATACCCACTTTCAGAAGATAGCGGTAATAAGATGCTATCAAGAACCCTGGAGAACGACCAGAAATCAACATTTTGGCATCTTTTTAAAATCTCGGGCTATCACTAAATTCCACTGGCAATTCTATAAGAGACCATGGTTGGCCGGTGGACAACTAGGTAAAATAAATGAATTGTCATGGCCTGCATCCCGTTCAACTTTTTTAAAAATTGGTTTACGCAGAAGGGTGGTCTCATGTAGCCTATAGGTTGTGAATTGTGTATATTCCCATGCGTTTATTTATGTCAAAAATAGTATGATATTACATGCATGTTTGACTAAATGAGAAATTAATCCAACTAAAAGCTTAACAATAGATTGCCATTTGGGACGGAAAGAAAAATGATAAAATTAAAGCTAAAATGAATATCATTTCAACCTTGACTGTACCTTGAAATTGAATCTATTACTACCTGAATTTATAAGTAAGACTACCTGAATGTGCTTTAGTTCCTTTACGTAACACCAGGTAACAGCAAGTGTTACTTGTACATATACTTTTATACTATATGTACTAATGGCGCCATCTGGTTGTTAATAAGTTATAACAGTTATCCATGTCTGATTTCCAGAACCTTTGCCATCCTTCCAAATATCGATGCACATTGAGAAGCTAGCATATTTTGATACCTTTTTCTTTGTCTGACCACTTATCATTTTGGTGTTGGACGTTTCAAATTCAGTGTCTGTTGATATGTTAATAGTGAACTATTGTTAATGTTGGGTTTAATACTGCGTGATGCGTATATAATTAAGTATCCATGAGTCGTTTGTCCAGAATGTCTGAGTCAATCAGACTGCGTTTAAAGTTAGCTCATTCACTTCCCAATAGTTCAAAAGAAATGAACGATGAGGGAGCTCTTAATATGAAAGGGTTTTTATTCAGTAAACATCTCATCCCGAGTCAAAGCCACTGTGTATAAGTCTCCATCAGTCCACCTCCCATCTCCTATCAGCAATCAACCACATTTAGAATACAAGTTGTTCCAGCACGTTCTAGACCGCTCTCGCGCTTAGCTCTAACACAATCCTATGTCCGAGGTAGTTGGTATAGGTAAACTCCAGTCTGCTACGCGGGAGCCGATGTACTTACTCCGAATAGCTCCTTTGCTAAACTCACTCAGCTGACATTCTCACTAAAACTAACTGCTCCTCACTTTGCAACACCTTTTATACTGGTTAACAGGTGGCGCTAGGAGCGCAAGATATTTCTTTCTAAGAGTAGACTAGAAGTAGACTTGCTAAGCCTGATCCTTGTTGGATTATATAACATGACAATATATATTAAAAGTACTAAGCCATTAGTACATTCGACGGCGGTCAGGTGTTTGAGTTTAAGGAGGTGGACGACATAGCTCAAACCAAATGGAGATTTTCAATCAAATGTGATAAAGTTTCCAATTTTGATGATTGGATATATTTGTTATTATTGTTTCCTAACATAAAGAAACCAATGTGGGGGTGGCTTTGACTCTCGTGGTACATTCAACACAGTGTCAATATAATCAGAAGTTCTTTTGTTCATTCAGAAGTATAAACAAAGATACATTCATATGATCGATTTTGCTTTAGTACATAGTACATTTTGCTGGTAGTCCCAGGTTGAGACTCAAGATCAGTGAAAACATTCATAAGTTTCATGGTAAGTTCATAAATAAAATTATTTATTGAGTTGACTTCCACAGCTTGAAGCTCAAGGTTAGCGGAACCCGTTCATAAAGTGGCAAAGTAAGTGTTAAAGAATGATAACATGATCATTTGTATGATGCGCCCGGATGGCAAATTTCGCCCGGATGGCAAATTTCTGTTTCGAACAAATTTGCAAGTTTGAAGGCTCGACCTGACATTTTGGGCCGAGATGAATTAATTCTGTCGCTTGATTACGTTGGTTGGGGACCTAAACTTTAATCTAGCACGAAGTTTTAGAAAAATTAAATGGTGCTTTGATCATGTTAGCCGATATCAAAATTTGGATCCTTTGGATCAAAAAGGGGTTTCCCAAATTAGCCTCGTTTTGACGTCATTTTAATCAGTGCCGACGGTCTTTTTTTAGAAGTTAGACGTGTTTTTCACTTTGTCTCGCTATTTTTATCTCTTTCACGAAGAACAATGGTCAGAATCGCAGTGTTCTGTTCCGACCGGGAGGCCGGTATACAAGACTACCCCGACCTGCTTTTACAAGACTCCACCAACTGCTGCGTGATTTATCCTAGTGCCGAGGCGACCACTGCTGAGCTGGCCGGATTTGCCTTTGCACATCATGTCTTACACCCGGAAGACATTTTGATTGTAGTGGTCAACCTCCTGGATATACTTACATGGGATCAAGAATTAGCCCTGTTTATTCCCCTTTTCATTCGTCCCGAGGAGGCCGTGAAGTTTTATTCTGAACTTTTTAATCGGGCGTTTTTAAATATCCAGTCACATCCGATCCCATCCACGTTTATTTTAGCAACACCTTCTGGATTCGATGCCCGCCGCTGGAGTCTCACCGACAGCGACGGATCACTCCAGAAGTGGGTGAATCGACTGGCTCCCAAGATCGGACGGGAAACCAAGCGAGCGAACGACTGGTACGGTGTGCCTACCGTCTACACCGGGCAAGCTCTACACCTTACTCGATCTGTGGCAGACGGACAGATGACCATTAATGATTTTAGGGAGTTGGTGGACGGCTATATGCCGTCCGCCCGTGTCCTTCGTCGGTGGGCCAGGGCGTTAGGCCGCGTGATTGCCCGCCTGCCTTTAGCCCCCCGCTAGACCGTCGGCACTCCCTTTGTACATAATGATTCTTCTTAATTCTTCTTAATTTTATTGGAGTGATTCCCGCCTAGTGATTTTTGCAATCAATTCCCGGACAGAACTCAGGATACCACAGATATACTATTTACTCAAGAGGCTTCGGCCGGATCGTTTTCCCAGGAACCCCAGGATCGCAGGACTCTTTAGACTGTTTTCACGGGACCCGTTGCCTTCTTCGCCCGTTGCCGGGTCTCCGCCCCTCTCGTAGAGCCAGCCTCTCAACCCGACCGCTCCGAGACCGGGTGAGTTCAACCTTCCTTCTTGATTGTTCTTTGCACGTTAGGTAGGCTACTAACCCGTAGATTTTAAGGAGATTGTTGGTCAGGAATTAGTCAGCAGTTTTCTCAGCTCGCCTTCACGTTGTTGTATTCCGGAAGCTGATGTCCTTCCCGGAACTAGAAACTGTGTTTCGCTGGTGATTTTTGTAACGGGTAGCGTGGGCGGCCACCTGGTGTTTACTTGTGGTTCCAAGATGGTGGACGCAGGCTGAGAACTAGGACCTTGTGTACTAAACTTATTATCTTTTCCAGGTCCTGTGGTTATTGATGATATTATGAACAGCATAAGGTGGTGGTGTTGGGGCACTGAGAGACGTCAGGCTATATGATTTTAGTGGGAGGGGTTGTTTAGGCGAACATGATCAAGCATTTTACCGCGCGTGTGGTTGGGCGATAATAAGGGATTTTCTGACTAAAGGTTTGTTGACATTACCGATTCAGGCAGGCTCTCAATGTATGGGTAGACTGTGCTGCGTTGGCCTTAGAATGTTATTTTATTACTATTAACTACTAGTTGACTGACACTGCACCAATGGATTTGTATGGATGACCAGGGATTCCGGTCGGGATTGTACAGTACTAGATTTGCTGTAACTGAATTCTTTGTTTTGACGTTCCCCGTATAGAACATTAGTGTAAATGTCTACATTGGAAACAATTCACATGGTGGCGCCCTAAGGGCATAAGCGCTTCGTAGGGTGTTCACCCTGGTAAGTTTGGAGTAACTGTCGGTGACCAAGTACTTTGGTCCAGACTGCGTAGCTTTAGATTGGCTGTGGCAGAATTCTTTGATGAGTTGTCACCTTTAAAAGGTAAGGCCTACCTTGAAAGATATCATGAGTGCCCGAGATGTGACGCAAAACTCACCCGCTCGGACTCCCTGACAGACCACATGAGGTGTCACCACAAGGTGTAAGGACTTCATGGGGATCCCTCCAGGTGAAGTGAGTTAGTCTCCTGTAAGAGTCCCATGGAAAGTTCTGGGTCTGCAGCAAAGGCTACAGGCTCCAGTTAGGATCTAGTTTCACGCAATGGACTGATACGTCTCAGAAGACTTCGTCAGTGCCATGGTGTTAGAATAAGTTTGATAATTAGTATTACTGTGCAGTGTCGTCCAGATGGGGAATAAGAATGATGATAGGAACTGGGTTTATTGTGGTTTAATTAAGAGACTACTTGGTTTTCTAAGAGCCAATACCTGAACGGTAAATTCCCTTGTTATTCTCCTTTCCTCATATTTATGTCCATTGTGTTAGAATAATTTACCAACACACTTCAATGGTTAATATTAAGACAAACCTTTTTCCCTTCTTTTGTTAGTACAGGTGGTAGCTCGGCGTCCAACCCCTAGACTCAACCTGGGTCTGAACACCGAGTTCCACTGTTATACTGGGTAGTTGGCGTCCTTCTACGCAGTAGGCAGTCGCGCCCCTATCACCAGACAATTTTATAAATATATATTATACATATTTTAACAGTAATAATTTACCGTCTTATTTTGTACAACACACTATATAGGGAAAATTGTGGGGTAGTTTTCATTCCATAAAAGTGTAGGTGTCATGAAAGACATTAAACATTAACTGTACAAAGGGTTTTGAGGTTATTCGTTACTCATTAGTTATCACTAGAGGATCGGGTCTCAGATTCAGGTTCATTTCTGATCCGATTCCCGGTCCTCATTAGTTACACGTGGTTTGTCGGTACCCCCCATCCATAGAACCAGAATGGGCAGCACCGAGTTTCCCATTGTTATAATTGGGAGCAGACTGCATATTTTTTTTTTTTTAATATGCAGCCTACACCCCCTTTAAATTATAGAGATGTGTAAATGCATCTCTTCAGATCACTTACTTCCAGACAGCACCTAGTAAGTCGGGCTTTTACCGAAGTACAGTACAAGGTTAAACCCGTCCTTTGTTCAGGTCTATGCCTGTTTCTCTTGTGGAGAGTCAAGACTACTCCTGAAAAGACTCCGCCCCCAGCTTATCCTAACTATGCGCACGCGGGGCAGGAATATCTATTAATGTTATAGACAGTTTTAGAATTTTAGTTTCTTTCTAATAGACTGGGTAGACTATTAGCTATGGGTGTCAACTAAGTTTTTGCAGCCGTTCGTTAGGGAATAGTAGACCGTGTCCCCCCTCTTCAGCTCAACTTTTGAGCGGAGACCCGGTTACTTGTAGCGCCACGACGGCGGTCAAGACTAGCATTTCATTTGTTTTTGTTTTTTTTTCTCTCGACGGCGGTCAGCTCTGAAGCCGCACGTCTTCTTTATTAATTTTGATTATTTCTAATTTACCCGGGTTCTCCACCAAATGAACTATTGTTAATGTTGGGTTTAATACTGCGTGATGCGTATATAATTAAGTATCCATGAGTCGTTTGTCCAGAATGTCTGAGTCAATCAGACTGCGTTTAAGGATAGAGAGGTGTTATCAACGGCTTTTTCAGCAAAATTGCTACAGTTTTGTTAATAATGCCTATTGGGTAATGTATTATATATCAAATAAAAGGGTACATTTTTCTTTATCTACTGATATAAGTAGTTTCTTAATGAAGTGAAAACTAAAAAGAAAACATGATAAAATGTTATTTTTTTACTTTTATTTTTTGAATGTCAATATCTTCATAAATAATTCCTCTTGACCTCTGAAACTTTACAGGCACAACAAGAACCTTACTATGGAGGGAACCGTGTCTCAGTTTTTTGTTTTAGGTCCTAGTTTTTATTTTATTTAAAAAAACGGGTAACTTCAAAATAATTTTTCAACATTTTTTTTCATTATTTTCTAAAAAATTATTCAGGAGCTATATAAAAAATCTGAGACAAGGTTCCCTGCTTAAGAATGTTTTCAATGCATGTATAAAGTTTCAATAGAGTACCTTGAATATTCAGTGAAATATCCACCTTCAAAAAATAAAAGTTAAAAAACACATATTTGTTTTTACAATCCATTAACTTGGTCAATTTTCAACAAATTAATCTATATCATGCAGTACTTTTTAGAAGTCATATTCAAGTTTGGATATTAAAAGTATCAGGCAGATATTCCAAAAGATGAATAATGAAACGAGCAGTAGCCGCAACTACCGCAAATTACAGCAGGATAACACCTCTCTATCCTTAAAGTTAGCTCATTCACTTCCCAATAGTTCAAAAGAAATGAACGATGAGGGAGCTCTTAATATGAAAGGGTTTTTATTCAGTAAACATCTCATCCCGAGTCAAAGCCACTGTGTATAAGTCTCCATCAGTCCACCTCCCATCTCCTATCAGCAATCAACCACATTTAGAATACAAGTTGTTCCAGCACGTTCTAGACCGCTCTCGCGCTTAGCTCTAACACAATCCTATGTCCGAGGTAGTTGGTATAGGTAAACTCCAGTCTGCTACGCGGGAGCCGATGTACTTACTCCGAATAGCTCCTTTGCTAAACTCACTCAGCTGACATTCTCACTAAAACTAACTGCTCCTCACTTTGCAACACCTTTTATACTGGTTAACAGGTGGCGCTAGGAGCGCAAGATATTTCTTTCTAAGAGTAGACTAGAAGTAGACTTGCTAAGCCTGATCCTTGTTGGATTATATAACATGACAATATATATTAAAAGTACTAAGCCATTAGTACAATAGGTCCGGATTTCATTAAAAAATATTTTTTTAAAAAGTAAGATTTTCTGAAAAATTGTTGGAACCCTATCCCTTCTATTTTCAGACTGGGTTATATCGATGAAGCGGCATGCTGTTTCCGGCGTGCTCTCCGTATAAACCCGGACTTCCTCGGGGCCCGGGAGAACCTGGACAACGTGTGTGGTCACCTGGTAGAACGGTGGCACTTTAGGATGCTCAACGACATCACGCGCAACTCCAAGTTCAGGGATGCTATTCACGCTGCGGTAGAGAATGGTCACAACCGTGTGCTCGATATAGGGGCAGGAACCGGCTTACTCAGGTGAGAAAGAAAGTGTCTTCCTAATCACGACTTTTAAATCATTCTGCTAATGATGCTGTCCAACGTTTATAGTGACTGTTCAATATCAGGTATTGTATTTTATGGCCCAACTTTAAAGCAAATGGAAATTCTGTTTATGTCATTAAGCCGCATAGGAAACTCAGATTCACTTGACCATTCCTTATAATGCTGCTGCAATATATAAGCTTTAGGGTTATACAACAGTTTATAGTATTACCTCCATTAGGTTTTTGTCTTGGCCTGTTTGGAACATATCATATATATGTGTGTATGTCGTTGAGGTCCCAGGATGTTGGTTTAATGTTCTCTTTTTTTGGGGTATTATTAGTAACTTCACATAAAAATACATGTTCTTTCAGTCACGTCGATGTTGTTAATTATATAATCATAATAGTAATAAGTAAGTTACTTCATTGTCCGTTGTAGCCTATTTGCGGTGGAGGCGGGTGCCTCTGAGATTCACGGCTGTGAGATGTCCAAAACCATGTATGACGTTGCCTGTGATGTTCTTCGCTCAAACCAAGCGGCCGAAAAAGTGACCCTCATGCACAAAAAGTCCACGGACCTAAAGATACCGGATGACATACCGGAGAGGTAAAAACATGGCAAAGGCTTTTTCCGCTTACAAATTGTGCAGACAAATATGAACACAAGGTGAGGTAGGGCCCACACGTATCGATGAATTGTGGCCATAGCTTCCCTTTCAAACGACATACATTTATAGATGTTTGAATAAAGTAATGCACTTTCTGAAAAATAACGAATCACTTGATAGCTAAAATATTAAATTGCCCGAATGTATTTAGGCTTAAGTTATCTATATCTGACAGGAATGGATAAAAAGACATTTTGCAGAGATTTAAACATGTGTAGACAATTCTTGCATCAGATGTTCCTAAACTACATTTATTAGCTATATTGAATCAGACGCCCCACAGAAAAAGAAATTTATTGTTATTTTTACACTGCATAGTACATTCTACTTTTTTAATCAGAGTCAACCTTGTTGTGACGGAGACGGTGGATGCTGGCCTGCTTGGCGAACACATACTGCCTACGTTACAACACGCCTGGAAACATCTCCTCATCCCCAACGACGACAAACACAGCAAGAAGGGGTCGAACAGAAACAACAGGGGCTCCAAGCCAAAGGTGGGATGAGATACTCAATTCATCGTTGCTTTTTTAAAGAAAAATCTAGCAAAGAAAACCTAAAGGACATAGGGATTTATGGTACCATCTAACGATGCAATAGAATATCTCTTGCTTTTAATACAAATATACATTATAACGTAGGAAAAACGTAGTTGTACAGATGTCTTAAGTCAAAAATGACATTATTAAACAATATTCCGTACATGTACTTTTGGCGTCTCCCTGTTTCTTCATAATTCCATCAATTTCCAAAGTTAACCTTTGTCTTCTCTGCCCGTAGAGTTGTGTCATCCCGGCGGGTGCTACAGTCTACATAGCCGCTATAGAGAGTGAATACATTCGGAGACACAACAGGTCAGTAAAATGATACACTTACATTTTACAACGAGTTGGAAGTGATGATATTTTCCCAAGTCAATAGGGGGAAAAGCACTATGTCCTGAAGTGTCCAAAGATTCGAATCGATATCTTTTTAATGCGAATGACTTCGTATGGATTATTAAGGACCTCATTTTTGCAACATTTTGAGACACAGTAAATTTGTACATTTACAGAACGCATATTTCTTTTATACCGTTGTTACGGAAAAAAACATAAATTCCAAGGGCCCAATAAGGTGACAGATAACCTGGGGAGTCTTGTCTATTCTCTAGACTTGCCTAGTCCGACTCGCATTGTTGGAACATCTTGAAATCTTATTTTTACAACAATTTCATCATTGCTTCCTAGGGTAAAGTCGTTCTCTGTAATTTATTAAATGTGTTAAAATTTCCATATCTTTGTTAATATTGCAATTAAGTGAAACAAACACTTGATATCATTAGCTAATCCATGTTTGTTACAGACTGCTTTACCCGGGTCTGCGGCACATCGACCTGTCGGAGGTGGAGATCACATGTCGCACTGGACAGGCCAACGGTTGTCATGGGGACGAAGAGGCATCCGAGTGGGAGCCGTATACCACCGAGCGACTCAGCTCGCTGCCGGGCGGTTACAAACTGCTCACGGACGTCACCGAGGCCCTGCAGCTCGACTTTAATAATCCCAGAGTGAGTTGTGGTTGATATGTGAGTTGGGTAATATGAAAGAGGAACTCTGAATAGGATTGTTATCCTACAGAAGGTAGTGCAAAAATCTTAAGTGTATTACGCTTCAAACATCTAGGAGGAAAAAAAACTCATCTTGGTTTAAAGAATTAATTAACATTTTGGGACCAGGGACGGATCCAGAGGGTGGCGCCTGAGACGCCCCCCAACCCCCAACCCCCTATTTTTTGCCCAATTTAGAAAAAATCTTTTTGTTAAAATCTAGCCTCTGTACGGGGCGGCGGCTCAAATTTTTATATAAGGCCCCCCCCCCTTTTTTTTTTATTATTATTATTAAGTATCTGAATCCGTCACTGGGAATAAACCTTTCATTCGTTTCGTGAATACGGACTTATGTCCCTGTTGCACGAGTAACCATTTCTCAACATGTA
The DNA here is from genome assembly GCA_936440205.1 of Lepidonotus clava. Classification (NCBI taxonomy): domain Eukaryota; kingdom Metazoa; phylum Annelida; class Polychaeta; order Phyllodocida; family Polynoidae; genus Lepidonotus; species Lepidonotus clava. The sequence continues at coordinate 8,998,756 of OW387142.1, read as the reverse complement.
AAAAAATACACTGGACTGGTTTCATTTTTGACAGATGATCGAGACGTACCTACAGGGCGCGGCCCACGACCTGGTGCTGCCGGTGACCCGGCAGGGTCGGCTGGACGCCATCGCCCTCTGGTTCGACTTGGAACTGTACGACAACATCACCATTAGCACATCACCCGAGGCCGAGAGCTGCTGGGAACAGGCCGTCTACCCCGCGCTACCCTCACACCTACAGTCGGGAGGTCAGTTGATGGATATCTTAGTCATAAACAGCAGTATTGACTTTCTCATGCATACCAGAAATTAGGCTAATTTGAATGAAAGTTTACGTTCATTATTCTCAAATTACACATAAATAGATTTTCCGATTTTATAGTCTTTTCTAGTCTGAAAAGATCTGTAACAGTTGTAATATAAGATGGAATACGATCATATCGTTCTAAACTACGATATGTCAGATGCTGCATACAAATTAAAATATACATGGCATTTCACTTGAAGCTCTTTCAAGACTTTGATCTACCTATTGGTCCCTTTGGGTCCTGATAGGTCATACATTTGATTGGAAACTATTATTCATATGTCATAAAAAACAGAAGGTTTTAGGTTGCCACGAAAATGTGAAGTGAATTGAGGGTTTATGTTCGTTTGTGGCAGATCCCCCTCCCACTTTTCCATGTTTGGTATATTTAACCCCGTCGTAATCTCCCAATCTCTGGAAGCTTTACAGTAGCAGCTAACAATATAGGTATGAGGTAAGAGGAGGCTGCACTATTACTGCATCATGTCAACGCTTCTTGATATATTTTGTTTAATTCATTTTTGTGATTATTTATTATAGTGGTTCTCAGTTAAAACATAGTAATACTATGACTTTCTATACCTTTTAAAATTAATTATTCTCATTTTCTCTTCAGGCCGTGACAGTTTGCTGGTGAAGCCTGGCGAGTCCTTACAAGTAGCGTGTATCTGCAGTAACAACGCTCTGTCCCTACAGTGTACCGAGTTGCGGCCGGCCGCACCCCCGCCAACCAGCTCATCCGCATCGGGCTGCTCCTCCCTGCTGTGTCACTACAGTGTGCAGCCCCAGCCCCCGCTCCACGTTCACCTCCCCACCCCCAGCACCTCCAGTGACTCGCAGACCCAGACCGACCCCACCGCCGGTGACCTGGGGGGTGTTGGAGGGAGCAGTACGACCACACCGAGCGCGCATAACTATGACTTGACGATATGCAAACCGGAGCCCACAGGGACTTTCTTGTACCACCAGCAGCAGTCCCCGGGTCAGGCTGAGGGCTCTCAGGGTGGTGCTATGTTGCCCTTTGGACAGCCCCTGCCCCCGGTGAGTTTAACACAGGGGTCGCTGCTGGGGACACAGACTGCGTGGCAGCACCCCGCGGGGCCGTGGTACCACGACCCGGTATGGCCGCACCAGGTGCAGCAGGCCTGGCCACAGCAGGACCCCCGCCTCTGGCCGCAGCAGTACCACCAACAGCAGCAACAGTACCAGCAACAGTACCAACAACAACAACGACAAAACCAGCAAAACCGACACCAGTCCCCAGCTGCCCAGTCTCCGCGGGACAGTTCATCACCTCAAAACCAGCCGGCCTCGTCTTCGGAGAGCGGTGATTTGCCACCGCCACCGCCTGTCGCCTCATACAGTGGCCTTACGCTGGCCCAGAGTTACTCGCCGAGTCTCTCGCGAGGTGCTCACGAGGCGCTCCGGGACCTGCTCCCCTCGCCCCAGTCAGACTATACAAACCTCCTTCGGCAGCAGCTGCGGGAGGCGGTGCATGCCGCGGAGATGGACGCTACGTACCGCTCCTTTGTGATACGCTCGCAGACTGCGCCTGACGTACGGAGCAGTAGCAGTAGCACTGTAGTGAGCTCCTCTCACCAACATGGTGGCACCAAGGCTGTGACCCCCAGCACCTCCACTGCCCCTTCAGGTAAGGATGTCTCCACCACCCTGAGCCCAGTGTGGTCACAGTGGACCTGGGGCCAGCCCATATCGCGGTCAGTCGACTCGCTAGTCACAGCTGCCAGGCAGGGCTACCTCAACAACACCCCCAAAGAGACCTTCCTCCTCGACCGGTACGAACTGAGTCGACTAAACGACATTGACTCAAACACTGCCTTCTGTTCGGCTCTAGAAAAGGTAAAAAAGAACCATTTTCTGGGGAAAGGCTACACCATGCTGGACTTGACCCGCGGGTTCTCCTCCTTGCCTCTTCAGAGTCTGAAGATTGGGGCGAGCGAGGTGGGAATTATGGAGACAGCGAGTCAGACGCAGACCGAGCTGCTCTGCTGCCTGGCCCCGGCTAACGGACTCACTCCGAGTGCGGTGAGATTCCTGTGTGGGAGTGTGGAGGAGGTGGAGGCGGAGTGGGATGTAGTCGTCACTGAACTCATCGACCACTGCGGGGCCCTCACACAACAGGTTCTTGAGCAGATCGCTCTTGCCAGGTAAAGCAGTTTTAAATATCATAATGATTTATTGAAGGTATTGCGGCATATGTAGCACGCTTTCTTTCTGTAGAGCAATCATTTTACTTGAAACTTTCGTTCATAGGAGCATATTTTGACAGATTTGGCTTAGAGGCCGCCGGGGGTTGTAAAATGTAAGTATGCAGAAGTTCCTTAACAAGTCTAATGCATACGTCAGGCTAAAGGGGTGGTGTCCAGAAGGTAGGATAAAAAGGGTACTCAATTGATGAATGGCCACTTAGCGGATAATGGTTACGGTAAATACATAAAAGAGAGAATAATAAACTGTAGTGTAGAACATCTAACTCAACGACGACTTGTTGTAGACTTTGAAATTTATTGTAGACATTCAAAGGTGGTCGAATAAAAGAGAGAAATATATGAAAATCCATGCATATCAATTTCTATGATTTACCATAGTATCTTACAATACCCTTCTAAACGCTGTTTCAGAGTGACGTGCCTCCGGCCGGGTGGGATCGTCATCCCCTGGTCGGCGACTGTTTACGGTATGGTGGTGGAGGCGCCTGCCCTACTCAACGACTCGGCCGTCATCAGTGACGAACACACGCTCGACCTGCAGGTCGCACAGTTCATGAACGACTTCCAGGTAAATACCAGATTAGAGGATTTAAAGTCTGAAAATCAGTTATAAATACCGCTATCAAGGTCATAATTATATTGGTCTCGTAAAATTAAAGAGGATAATTATGTTAGTTTTATTCATTTTGGCAAGTTTTCCGGTGCACACGTTTATACCTATTCATGAACTCCAGGTTTATTAGCTTTCGTAAGTTTTTAAAATAGTTTCACAATGGATAAGCTCAGTAACAGCATCCCACGAAAACATGAAACCTGTATTAGAATTGACATTTACAAATATACAAGAGCCTACATGTCTCGGATATGTCTCAAGTTTATACAAATATAACTATTCCCTTTGAGTACTTTTCTTTCATGTGTTGTAAATCTTTTCCACATATGGTTATTTTCTTCCAGCTGTTGCAATAAATTCACCTCTCCCACTCTTCCCCTTGCAGATGACGACTCACGTTGACATCACACTGAGCACCTTATCCTACAAGAAGCTCTCCCAGCCTTTCGAGCTTTTCAAGTTTAATTTTAACGACAAGACACAATCCAAGGTGCCTGACTTCCTGAACCAGAACGCGCAAATGACTGTAAGCGCAATCGACACCGGTCAGGTTACCGCAGTGATCTATTGGTTCGAACTGCTCCTTACACCTGAGGTCAAGTTATCGACTGTCGATACCAAACTACGCTGGAGGCAGGCAGCCGTGATGCAGAAAGCGCGCCCGGAGGTGTTGGCCGGAAGGCCGATGAACATTAAGGCTGTTTGTAAGAATAGTTGTATTGATATTAAAGTGCTGCTAAATTAATTATGTTAGATCTCTTTAGGGGGTATTTGTAGCCTTGGGGTGTGGTGTGAGTGTCTGGAACCTCAGCTGATTTGTCAGTTTTATGGTGATTAACATACTGTCGTTGAAAGTTTGTAAATATGTGGGGGGATATCTCTGCTTTAAGTTATTTTCCGTCCTTTGCGAAATAGCAAGTCTAAACGTTTATAAGGAACTTAATCTAATTAACTCAATTTGCATCTATTGATTTTTCGTTTACAGTAATTTTGGTCTTAACTCTTAAACTTATCATACAATTATAATGGAAATCTCAGATAAATAAAAAATCATTGTGTGTCTTGGTGATGACTTGAAAGAACAAAACAGAGAAGAACAATTATAATCACCCTTGGAGACAGGATATGCCTTGAAGCAGAGAAAAATGGGGAAAGTTGAAGGCTAAGTATGTATCATTGTTACAGATATAGCAAGTATATAATTATGGTCGAATATTTAAGAAGAATTACAATTGTTATACCTTCACCATAAATTGTTGATAGTTCATAATTTATTCTAGCAGTAGAATTAGTTTTAATCAGTGTATAAAGTACTACCATTCTATTGGTCTTCACTTTTCACCGGAGAGTTAGAACAGTCTTAAGTATGCAAACCAAAGGACCGTTTGCATTTAGGCGCAGTGTCTAATGATAATCAGGTTAGATAATAAGAGGTAACAAGAAAGGTATTTTCATAATAATTGTTGCACATACATGTAATTAGTGTATTGAAGTTCGACAGAGGTAATTTTGTTCATTGTATCTCTTTAGAAAAGTTAATGATACTCATGAAGGGCATGCCAGAGGTCTTCATACGCTAAGTGATATGAGGTCCATGTTAATCCGAAGAAACGATATTTTTCATATGAGGGATGGTGGATGGGCAAGGGGTAGGGGGTTAGAAGTTCCACTAAATCCTCCCATATTTTATAAACGATTGTATACTGTGAACGGCTGTTAAACATTTGATATTCCATACTTTTCTAAAATTGAAGGTTTTATTTCGCTCTGTATACACACATATAAGTGTATACATATCAGAGCGTTGTTTTGTAACAGTTAAGAAAAATATTAGAGAGTTCCAGAAAATAAAGTATAACCATTATTTTTAATGATAGGCCTATAATCACATAGATTCTGAAAGATGTATGTGATATTTTGGCATTTCTTTCTATGATATAATTGACTGACAACATTTGATCCTGTCAGACTCATTAAATCTAAACCTTCTTCTCAAAAACAATTTTCTTAATCAGTTTGATTGACTTGCGTGCTTATAGTTATCAAATTATTGTCTACATAAGTTATCTGTCATTATGATAAAAGCTCCTAACCTGCATGAGTGGTCAGATGTGGTTGGGTTGTATTTACCTTTCCATATTTTCATGTGTTTATTTGATTTGATTTGAACCATTCAACACTTTTGTTTGACCTTTTGCACCCCAAAAGCAGGATATTTATCATTTTGCACGTGTATTTCCTCGTTTGTTGACTGGTCATGCTACAGTTATATCTACCACTTTGGTCCCAAAATGTACAGGTATTCAATAGGCCTGGGTGTCGTAGAAGTAGTGGAGGTGACAAGAATTTGATAACTAAAGCACCGTAACGCCGTAGACCACAATCTATTTCACTAAAACAAACAGTCTATATGCGTTTAATTTCATTGTAGCCGATTGAATAATTAGGGGGGATATTGCAGTATTGACGTTAAAGTTTTTTTCCATTTTTAATATAGAGACATTTTGTAGAAATAGCAAATTGCACGTGAACGCAACCTAGCGCCATTTGTAATAGATCAGCAAAGTTTTGAACTATTTTAACAAACTATCCCGGTCTTTGATTTCAACTTGAAGCACCTTGTCTGAGGACAAGGTGGAAAACCGGTAACAATTATACAGCTCAAATATAAGTGAAGGCGCACATATAGTGCTTTGCCATATATTTTAAATAACAAACCAGTTTTTTTAAGAACGTGCTTTTTTGATATGCCACTATACGGAGTATTAAAACGAGTACAAATGTATTCCAGGAAATAGTGATCAAATGTCATCGAAAAAACTCATCTTTCCCTTCATGTTCACGTTAAAGACTCTATTAATCGAATTGGTAATACAGTTCCGAGGCCCCATGTCATTTTGAAAGCGCGGGGATGCCCAATCCTGATTGAGGTCAACTATCATGATTTTGAAGGTTATATTTCAAACTTTGAATTTGCATGATTATTCCACCTGAATTAATTTGATAGCTTGATAGATGTTAAAATATTTTGCTGTGAACAATGTTATTAGTTGATATGAGAAATTCACGGACCTATAGATATGTAAATGGTTAAAATTTAAAAACTTATTTAGCCAAAATTGTAAAGTGAAACATAGCGAAATCATGAAATGATAAATTCAGATGGTTAGTCCTTTGTAACAAAAGTTGAAGGTTTTACTTCATAGTATCTTAATGTGTATAGAGGCAGGAGAAAATACTAATATTCACTCCAACCTACAAATGAATTCTATTCATAGGATTGATGGAATTGCGGGAAAGAAAATGAAGTCAAATTGTCTACATTAATTCCTCCATTAAACACTTTCTAACTGCAATTTCTTGCAACATGTTATGTATCACCAAATACCTTGTAAATTTCAAAGCAAAGTCGACGGTTCATATACAATTGTCAATTCTGTCATTCGTTTGTTGAATGGTAAACATTTTATATGTAATCTATGATCACACGGAAAGCACAGGTAATACCATAAACTAATAGTTACAGCTAGAAATGTCTAGGGAATATCCTTTTAGGGCAACCGTTAGTTCCACCAGTGTTTGCTAAATGTTGATAAACTTGACAAGATGATTGTATTGTTGATGTTACGAATGTATCCGACTTTTCCTGGTCTACCGTAAAGAAACGCATGTACTGAGAAGGGCCTGGCCAGTATTATGGCGTGTATTATTGACTGTATCATTCTTATCTACACGCAATTCACAGAACCTAATTTTTGCAGTATCCGTCCAGATATAATCAGCTAATGCGGCTGACAGAAAACACATCTTTCGATCTCTCCCGGTGGTACAATGGAGGGTTTGTGGGGGCAGACTACCTCGTCAGAATTGAATGTTTTCGGAATCTTGCAATTTTATATAAGTTGCCGGTGGCGATGAATATATACACTTTGACGTCTTAGTAAGGGGTAATTTTCTTGTACTGTATGTAATGTGCCTGCGTAATAAGAATTTAATGTATCCAATCGCGTGTTATAACTATAGATTTTGGTTTGATCTATTCTTCCTAGATTACCCATTTAAATATGTATGATTGTAATAACGTGACACATACTAAGGGTAACCGCCAGTTGTTTATGGGATTTATGCAAGGTTTCAGGATACCACCTATGTAGTTAATACTGCTTCTATGTGCAGCCTCAGTGTATATTCTGCATATATATGGGCTGTAGGACATTCTTGCAGTTCAATGCATTCGTAAAACCGTTGAGTAAAAGCCGCTGTTGTAGTAACCTGTAGTGTCAGAGATCAGAAATACGATTCTACACTCATCATTGCCTATGGACTCATATCCACACCCCGGTCAGTCGTCACAGTCCAGTGGATGTAGGACAAACAAACCCATGTGGTAGGGGTAGTGCAACACCTGATTAGTGGGTAACCATTTCATAATTCTGATAAGTGGCTGAAGGGCTTTCCCATTGGCCAGAAATTAAATCAAAACTTTTAATATTGGAAACTGTTTATATAATAGAAGGCCTACATCCACAGTAATGATTCATATATATCAATGAAAAGAGAAAGATCTGTATTATGCACCCATGGTTAAGGAATTGTTATACCTTGTATGTATACAAAGTTGCAGGTGGTTAAAAGTCACCAATTTACATAAGCTCAGAGAGAAAGTTACCAACAGCTCAACACTAGGTGACGTGGTCTGGAATCTTATTTATTTCTGGCTACTGGTTTGAGGTTACAACCCGGCTCAGCTTTAACACAACCATGATCGTTTTAATTCGGGAAATGAGGGTTGTGAAGGCAGTGAAATATACATTAAAAATGTTCAGAAAATCGACAGGTGGGACAGGGACTTTTCATGCATATTTCAGAGGCGTAGATTGCTCCAACATCGAGTGTATACACATCAGCCTCTTGGTCTATAATTATAGTTTATGAAGTAAAGGAAAGTAAGCACACAAATGCAATTGCACATTTTGGCACTTCTTTTGTAATATTTTGAAAAATGATAGTATACACTTGCGTTTTTACGTCAATGTAGCTATGCCAATGTTAGTATACGAGTGTCACAACCGAAATGGCCCTCTGAAAATTATTGATACAAATAACGATAACCAAGAGCGCATATGTAACACTAACTGGTAGCGCTGTGGGTGGTCCGTTTACATTAGAGCTAAAAGTTTGGTAGTATGTACTGTGGACTACTTCCAGCACATAAACTTGATTATGTATGTATTATACGTTTTGCTGTAACTTATCTTTCACTTGCTGGGTCTTTCCTCTCTCTGTCGTACGCGGCGTTTGCTATTGAACATTTTGTGTACGGTGTTTCCCACACTTTAGTGAGTAGCCATACCTGTGAGATATAGCTCTACTTTTATATAAATATCTAGTTTCTGCTCTCCACTATCAGCCACTTTTTTGTGTTTAGTTAATGACGACAAACTGTTCTCTTGTCTTAGTTGAATTCTGACTCTTGTATCTCCTATCCAATGGTGGATACTTTGCCCAAATGTAAAGTTTAACAGACTTTTATTACTTTTATTTTAACATCGTTAACAAACTGAATAAATGCTGGTTAATGACTTAGTGACCTTCCGATGTGCTAGTTGCTAAAATAACAAATTGCTGTACTGATGTTGATGTTCTTAGTGGCTCAAATTAGTTGCTTGTCGTATTGGATACCCTCTGATTGGTGCATTCTTTACGGCAACGTTACAAGTTACTAGGTTAATTCTAATATGGTGGGATATTCTTTTATTATATGTGGTGACTTATCGATGGCATTTTTTGTTTCTATAAAGATAATAACCTATGGTTTAACTGGCAATCCATGATGGTATCCCTCTGGTTAAGATACCGAGGCGTTCCTTGGCCGGGAAATTTGTTTAGTATTGCAAATGGAGACCTGACTGCACTGTATGTCAGATACGTTAACGTTAACAAAAGGCCTATATTACATGTTTGCAGAAAATGTTCCATTTCTTATAACAAATTTTAAATGCAGCCGCATCGTTGGCGCTCAGGGACGGATCCAGGGGGGGGGGGGCATAGGGCGTACACCCCCCCTTTTTTTTATGTCAAATATTAAATATCTTAATGTAAACTCCCCCACCCCCATATAGGGCGCCGGGACTTTTTTCTGTATAGGCATTCCCCCTTTCTGGAATTCCTGGATCCGTCCCTGACATCAGACCAATGTAATCGCTTTTCCACTCAGTTTTAGATACGTTTATGTTGTTAGATAAATGTATTTATTGTTACACAGCGTACACTATGATGACATGTGCTTTTTGTTTCCCACATGTTATGACAACATTTACTTCAACGGTCATTATAGATTCATAGCGTTCGACTCAGTATGCACATATAAAAAATCATTTTTTTTTATTTTTTTTTATTTTTTTTTTTAAATATTTTCTGATTTTCTAAGTATTGCACTTGATATACAGCATACGGCAAACCATATTTTAGTGAAATGTAACGGTGGTCTTACTATGAATGTAATGAAGAGTGTATTAAGTTCTCTGGGACAAGAACAATGCAGGTCCGCCTTTTTATACTTTTAATCACTTCAGTCACCAATGCCATACTTTCGAAATAAACATAAATTATGCATTCATCTTAACACTTGCATGGCCAGATAAGGTAATGCATAAAGATACAAAGGGAGAATGTTTACTCTTTCTTAAAACAAAATGAAATAGAGTAAAACTAAATTTTGGAAAGGGAAGGGAACACAGTTTAGTAATAATAAATTGTATCATATATAAAGGTAGAATTTGACTTCCAAATATACCACTTATATTGAACCAGACTCCGTCGGAGATAATTTTGGGAAAACATGGCGTACTCTTTCGAGAACAAAAGGATGCAATTGATTATTCAAATTTTAGAGGGATTCAACGTTGGGTGGTGCACTTTAGAAGCACATGGAATTTCCAGGATCTGAAGAAGTTTTTCGAGAAAAATCTTTCTTGCAAAGCACAAACGTAGTCCTGGCAATAAAGGTCCCCATGCAAGGGCAGCAACAACGCTGTTAGTTTCAGACAAACCCCGCTCCTTATGATCGCCTATGTTATCATGAATAGCACTTCAAACTTAACTTGTTTCACTATGGTCATTCTTGGTGTTAATTGGTATTGATAATATATATACATGTAAAGCTTATTGTAAAAGTCGTCGACGTCATTACGTGTCACAATGTTACATAGGTCTACCAGTCTGTGATATATAGACTTTGGTGTCATACCCATGTGGTGAAAGAGGAAATTAGGTTGATATCATAATGTTCTTTTAAGGAGGAGCAATTACATGAAGCCCGCTAGTACTATATAGGTGTTCGTGCAAAATGGTAAATAAATTGGATTTTGCAGTTTCATACGCCTATAAGTTTTATGTCAACTCGCTTCAAAGTTTTGTCTATATTTAAGGTCGATTACATTATTTAGATATGGTGACATTTTAAATTCATGCCGGATAGAATCAATGGCGGATCCAGGATTTTGAAAGGGGGGGGGGGGAGCTCTAATGGAAAAAAAATCCTGAATTACTTTTTGGTCGAAATATAAATTTGGCAAAAAAAAAAAAAAAGGGGGTGGGGGGGCGCCCCCCTTTTAATCCGCCACTGATAATTATGTATGGCTTTGATTTAGCCAAAAACATTTTCGAATGTCGATGCGGTACTCTATGTAAACAAGACCTCTACTGAGCATAGTATCTGTACTAATTAATGTAAATCCTTATAAACAATTACGGAAAAATTGTGGCTGGGATATTCCTAGAAAATTGTTAACTTTCAGGGACGGGGCCAGAGATTTCAAAAGTGGGGGTGGGGTGGGGGAGGGGACACCCTTATGTAGACATTTGAGGCGCTCCATTCATGGTCTAATTAAAAACACACACACTCAATTTTGCAAAAATTAGGGGGCGGGGGGATGCCTGAGGCGCCCCCTAGCTCTAAAATCCGTCTCTGAGTTTATTTTAGAGTATTTTTTCTTTGATGTAAATCCATAATAAAAAAAAATGTTCCTCATGGGTTTGGAGATTTTTTTTTATAAGGATACTAAGGTCTTATTGGTCTAACCCTTATGTTGTAATACAAGGAATTGATTTCCATTGTCCTCGCGGAAATTTCAACCATTTTGTCTCAAAAAAGAAAAAAAGAGGCCAAATCGGGGCAAAAGGAGCAGTTGCCCTCACCCCACCAATCACCCACACGGGGATTTTTTTTTGCTACATAGGGCCGCCGGGGGCCCCTCCAGGGGCAGATCCAGAGATTTTCAAAAGGGGACGCCCTAATCTGCTTATGTATAGATTTCCGCAAGACCCTCCTGGTGCAAGCATTTTACAAAGGTGCCAAATCTCCTTTTCTGCCAGGAGATCTCCTGCTTTTTGGGTCTTTTCAGGAAGGGCTACTTTTCTCACTTTCATTTCTCCTTTTTTGAGCTCAATTTTTATAAATCATTAACATATATATGTATTGCTTCTAAACATATTATTTATCCTAGAAACCATTGTAAATTGTAAAAAGTTTTTTTTACATATTGAAACGGGAGTGTGGTTCGTGACGATAGTCGACCGAGCGCGAATAGAAAACACTGACAAAAGAGCTAAAGTTGACAAGATGTATTGACCAAAAGTAGACATGACAACTGACCGTTCAAAATGACAGATAAGACGATTCCCAGATGATGATGCTACTTACAATAATAAACAGGTGGAGATGTAAAAGTGGTGAATGGTGGTGGATTTGGTAGGTAACAACTCTGCATGCAGTAGTGCAAAGTCATTCAATAGTTCCAAATCTGGCTCCTCCAGGGAAAGCTCCTGGAGGAGTTGGGATCCCCCTCCAGATTATGAAGGAGGATTCTGATTGGCCGAGGCAGGGGTCTGTACCTTCCCAGAATTCCAGGAAAGAGCGGTTAGCCAATCAGAGGGAGAGGTCTAGACCCCAAGCCAGGATGGCTGTCAATCACTACCAAAAGGGGTGTGGCTTAGCACCAACTCCCCCTAAAGCAGTGACTGAGCCATCCCCAGCCTAGAAAGCCACCCATGGGATAAAGGGGTGGTAAAGGGGAGGAAGGGAACTCTACTGGGAGGCCAGGGCCTGCCCCATTCCCGTTACAATATGTCTAAGTAAAAAGAAAATTAAATAAACATTATTGCCTTGATTTCCTCGACCATGCAATGACAAATTTATTTAAAAATACAACTTTTTTGTCATAAAAATAATCTCTCAGAAATTATCTTTATCCTTTCCTTGGCACCAAAATTTACCCGAAAAAATCTGATTCGAACCATCCCATATCAGATCTCCTTTTTTCGATGGGAATTCATTTGGCATCTGATTTTACATAAAAACAAATTATCATATTTTTCCAAAAATTGGGGGGGGGGGGGGGGGGGGGGGGAAGGGTTAGGACCCCACCCCTTACAATTACACCCATTGCCAGTCAGGGTCATGCAGATACCACGGATCCAGAGATTTTCAGGGGGGGGGGGGGGGCGCTTAGGCCAAAAAAAAATATTGTTGTGTTCAGTAACCCTACCTACCCTAAATGTTTGGCCCTACCCTAACTTTCTTTTAGGATTTGTTTTTCTTTTCCTTTTTTTCAAAATTCCAAAAGAATTGACCTAAAGAAGCATGGAAAACCATAAAACGGCACATAGATGTTCAGAGCATCTATTTTTGATGATTAAAAAGTTTTTAGAGGATATTTTGAATTTTTTTTTTTTTTTTTAATAGTGCCCGGCTCTCTCTGGTAAGTAAAAAAAAAAGCAACAACAACAAAACAAAAAAAATCGACCTACCTATCCTAAAAAAAATTTGACCTATGTTACCTGAACACTTTTTTTTTGGTCCTTATATTATATAAGAATTTGAGGCGCCCATCCAGGGGCTAGAGTTTTACAAAAAGACTAAATTTGGCAAAAATTATTGGGGGCGCGCGCCTGAGGCGCCCCTTCTAAATCCGTCTTTGCCAGTGACCCATTACACCACAACAGGCCTGTAGATATTTCCCGCCAAGAACTTGAAGAAGTCAGTGTAAAACGGGCACCTGCTCTTCTCTTTCAGTGCAACAATCCAGACTGAGAGAGAAGAATGGCAGAGGGAAATCAAACGTAAAGTTCTTGAAAGTTCCTAAGAGAATACTCTCTAGATTTACATGTATTTACATGACATATTTCGCTGTTCTATCAATTGCACTACCTAATCCATGGGAATAATTTATTCCCAGAAGTTGCATATTGGGCCATGTCGTCATTACTGTTCCATATAATTGACACATTCCGTCGTGTGCTGATCGACAACATTTATTCACGTGGTGTTTCATTTGACATTATGTGATGGGCTTCGGGGGTAAAAACTACACACAAATTAGTATAAAGTTATTAAAGTTTATTTAGAAAATCAGAAATAATTAGATTTTTACTGAGGCTGTGGTAAAACGGATATAATATTATTATCCAGGTTATGGATAAAAACACCATCGATAAGCTCGTTTGGCTACACCGGGAACAAATAAAAATAGTCCTTTTATTCCTCCGCTGAATTAATTAATTGTTATTTTTCTAATTACCCCAACATAACCGTATACAGAGAAAATGATTTGAAACAATAAAAATATACATAATTTGGTAATCTTATTCCTTAAGACTCTTTTAAATTACTTATTCCTGTTGTTAATTGCGGGACTATTTTCTTTCACCAGAAGGCAGGTGATGCGGTCTGAGGTCGAGCTGACAGACGCCATTATTGTTCGCTTGACGAACAAGAAGCCAGACAAATGGTGTTATCGGCGCAGTCCGCTTCTTCTACCAGCCCTACATTAAAAATGTCCCGTATAGCAGACACAACAGGTAACAGTCCTTACTTTTGTTGTCATTTCAAGTTATTAGAAGTCGACATAAAGGAAGGGGGACAGTATTATCGGCGTTTGTGAGACGAGAGTGGCCTCCTGCCCGGCAAAGGAGGGGGCCACAAGTAGAACGTCATTCACATGTTGTTGAGTGAATTGATCGTGGTGTACGCGGATTTCTTTGCGTTTTCCTGTGCTTAAGCAATATTAAAGTAATATATATTGTTTTGGGACACAAATACTGGACAGATATGGAAAGGGTTATTGTTGTGATGGGTGTAAAGTGAGATGCTGCAGGGATGACGATGCGCCACGTTCCTGGCCGACAGTAGCCATGTTGTGATTTCAAGGGTGCCGTCTGACATGCCTCCGACCCTGTCATTGTTGTGGTTTCCACCCGTTTACCATCCTGCCTGTATCTTTCACATACCATTCCCATAACATAGGCTATTTTGTCGTAATGAGGACATACACGTGAGACGTTATTGTGCACTGATTTGAACACAGGGCTTCGAATTGTTTCAAAATAAAGATTTTCTAGAAATAACACAGCATTTGTAAGGAGCAGAAAGGGTGCCTTTTCCCAGTGGAGTAATGCCGTTAGACTGGAAATTGGAATGTCGCAGCTCCCCGGCGGGGGCACTCACTCTTTGAAGGTAGATACCAACTGCGAAACTACAGCCCCCCCTGTGTGGGGATGGGAATATTCTGACAGCCCCCCCTTTTCAGGCTATGTCAGGGACAGCCCCCCTTTTTTTGAATAGGTATAGATCAAGTCTGACAGCCCCCCTTTTCAGGCCTCCAAAAAGGCATTTGTTGACAAATTTTGTGTCCATTATTTGATTTTGGTACTCAAAAAAGTTTGATTAAGAAGCATTATGAAGTGGTTGAATGACATAAAATAAACTGTTAATATATAATATAATGGACAATACATTATTGAGAGCTCCCCTTGATAATTTCACAGCCCCCTCTTTTTAGCCAAATTGGCGATTCACAGCTACAGCCCCCGGAGGTTCCGACCGCTGTTGGTACCCATTTTCGAACCGAGTGCCCCCCCCCCCCCCCCCCCCCCCGGGCGCAGCTCCTATCAAGATGGAGGAACATTCCTGATTATCTCAGTTCAAATATGTTAGAGTTTAGACCATTCAGACGAAGTCAATATGAGTTCTGATTGCGAAGATGGCATTTTGTCGTCTCAGACTCAGTTTAACTTCTGAATGGAGTCCCCTATCTAGAAAGTTGAAGTTCAAATGAATGAGGTTTTCATACTCGTGAGGCTTTTGGATAAGACCCCGGGTTCCCCAACTGTACTGATGGGGAGTAAGGGGATAACGTGTAATATAATACGGTAGTAATGAGAGAGAAGATGTGGTTGGCGAAACAGGTAGACCAAGACAGGCCTTATTTATTCAAGAAAACAGGTAAAACTTGAACGATGGGTGCGGGGGCGCAAACTAGAATGAGTTCCAAGCCGTTAGGGGCGTGACGTCACGCGGATGCAAAGGAGGTGGCGCCCCCTGGCAGTTGGTGTGGGGTTTATAGGCGGAACAGGGTGTTCCCGCGCATAAGACCCCGGGTTCCCCAACTGTACTGATGGGGAGTAAGGGGATAACGTGTAATATAATACGGTAGTAATGAGAGAGAAGATGTGGTTGGCGAAACAGGTAGACCAAGACAGGCCAAACCACCCAACCACATATTCTGAGTCTAACGATGAATATCAGAAAGTAGATTGGCAACGGGCAGATCTTTCTTTAGAAGAGTATCGTCTGAATGGTGAAGGTAGGTGAAGATAGCGGAGGATGCCCAACCTCCACGAGCCCGAATGTCAACTATATCAAGGCCTAATGCCGACATAAGTGAAGCGCCTCCATGGCGAAGGGAGTGGGAGCTTATAGAAATCGGATCCAGGCCCACGGCTGAGGCAACTTGTTTAAGTCTGTTGTTGAACCATGAGTAGGACATGGGAGAAAGGCCAGAAGGCGAGGGGATCCGGATAACATAGTCTGATTCCAGAGGGTTGTGAACCCGGGCCAGTTCCGATAGCCAAAAAACCGGGCACAAACAGGAACCGGGTGAGGCGTTGATGAGAATTCTGTGTGACGATGTAGAAAGTTGATCAGTCTTTGATGAACGAATATTTAAGGATAAATGTGCTGGGTAGATGGAAACGTCCGACCAGCGGAGGGTATGAGAGGACAAGGTATAGTGGCTTTTCCTCAATAAAGACCTGAATGCTAATACAGTAGCAGTCCAAAAACTAAGGTCTTCTGGTAGGATGGTGTTGATAATATCATACATAGAGAGGAGGTCCTCCAAGCACAAGGGATAACGACCAGGGCGGGAGGAGCCGCTGAGGCGGCGAATGCCGCGGATTGTCTGTAGCAGTCTGAAGTCCGAGGTACAAGCAGGGAGCCCCATGAGTTTGTGATAAGCCCAGAGGGCTGATAAATAGTTAGAAATGGAAGACGGGGCCATAAGATCACTGAGGTACGTCGCATAAATACATGCTTGGCTAGCAGAGCAGGGGAAGGGCGACAAGTGATGGTTCTTGCAGAAGTCAGTGTAGCATCGCAGTTGTGTCTTCCTGGAGCGGCGAGTCGTCGCAGCCCATGCCGAGTCCTGTAGGTGTCTCTGTTGACGGCGAAGGTAGTCCATCCCGGATCCTGTAGGCAGAAGAGCAACACATGTTATGAGTGGACAGGAGACTTGAACAGCGGGTGAACTGGCCAGAGTACGGCAGACGTGATAAGGCGTCGGCTAGGTGATTGTCCTCCGATTTGATGTAGGAAACAGTGATGTCCAAGTTGTGGACGAAGCACAGCCAGAAGATTTCCCTGAGCCAACCCATGCAGATCTTGTTAGAGCTGCGGCCGGTGGACAACATGGCCAAGACCTGCATGTTATCCGTGAATACATGGACGAGGGAGTTCTGGAAGAAGGATGCCCAACGGTTCAGGCCTGCCAGTACAGGCCATAATTCACAGACGTTAATATTCCTAGGCACCGATACAAATTGAGGAGGGTCGACGACGTGGGAGCACCCTTCAAGGGAGGGAGTGGGGAGGTCGTCAGGCTGCCAGCAGCCGTAAAACCAATCAAGTCCCATCCAGGCTCCGAAACCCTTGAAGGACGAGTCTGAATAAAGGGGGATTGGGTGAAGGTCCTGGATTATGATGGCCCTGCCGTTGAAAGCGTTGCAGAAAGACAACCACCATGAGAGGTCAGCTTTGATGGCGTCATCCAAAGGTATGCTTTTTGACTTCCTGGAGTACGAGGCTGCTAGGTCAAAAATACGGCGGCTAAATGTCCAACCTCCTCTGACCACGAATGAACAGTAGGAGATCATACCACCCATTCGTTCAAGATCCTTTTTGACGGCGTGGCCTTTGGCCAACAAGTCCTTGATCATAGACTCGAGTTTCTCAACCTTGCACAAAGGGAGAGAGAGCTCATATGCCATAGAATCGATGGTAATACCTAGGAAGACGGCAAGTGTGGAAGGATCCGTGACTTTCCTCCAAGAGACCTTGAAGCCAAGGGTTTCAATAATCGAGATGACCATATCTCTGTCACGGAGGCAGGATTCTGCTGTCGGGCCGATCACTAGGAAATCGTCTAGATAGTTAATTACATGGGAAACTCCATTGGCCTTGGCGATGTGGACTATCAGGTGTGACAGGGAGTCGAAAATATTTGGTGCACATCTGAGGCCGAAGCACAGGCGGTTGTCGACTAGCCATACAGGGCCGTCGCCAAAGTTCCAAGATAACCCTTGATAAATAACATGCTCCGGGTGGACGTTAACAGACCGATAGGCTGAAGATATGTCAATCACACACATGAAGTCACCGGGGGAGAGGACCTCAACCGCCGTGTTAACTGAATTATATGTGAAAGTCCTAAAGGTGGACGTCATGAAGTTATTAATGGCCAGGTTGTCTGGGCGAGAGCAGTCGGTAATCGGGCGGAGTTTACCATCAGATTTAGTCACCGCCCCCAAAGAATGCACACAACGAGGAGGCGTGCAGACTTCAGATACTTTATGGCATAAGAGCTCCTCCCGTAGAAGGTTGGACATCTCATCTTTGAATTCATTGC
Organism: Lepidonotus clava; assembly: GCA_936440205.1. Taxonomy (NCBI): domain Eukaryota; kingdom Metazoa; phylum Annelida; class Polychaeta; order Phyllodocida; family Polynoidae; genus Lepidonotus; species Lepidonotus clava. The sequence continues at coordinate 8,980,660 of OW387142.1, read as the reverse complement.
TGAGGATCGAATCATAGTTGTCACAAATATAGGAAGACGGGCACGAGTCATCAACAATGCGAAAGCCATTAACCAGGCCTTCCCATAGGAACAGGCGATCGTTCTCTTCAAGAGACTGGAGGGCAGAAGGCCCTACAAGGTATTGGGCCGCCCGACACGGTTTCAGCTGAGCCGGGACGGAGCCCACATAGTGTATACACTCACATATACCCCTAGAACAAGCGTCATAAATAGGGATGCAACGTACATCCGTAAACTCAGGGGTGTAGAATACAGCAGACCCAAAAGGGGTGGCTAAACCAGTAGCGCTGGCAACATCGGTAAAGTCAGAAACGGTTAAAGTATCAACATTACTAGGGGTCCAAGGGTAACTAGAAATATCACAGGGTATGACAGGATAAACGTTGTCGTCACTTAGACTTGAAGCTTCCAAGGTGGCTATCATGGGTGAACGCACCTCAGCCGAAGGAGCAACCGTTTCAGGTGTAGTAATGCTGGGGAGATCGGTTCATTTATGGGATGATGATCCACCGCTTGATTTCTTCTGGCCGCAGTCAGAGCTGACATGACCGTGGGTGCCACAGGCGGAGCAGATGTGCCGATACCCACAGTCACCTTTACATCCAGATGGAGAGTTGAACTTGAAGCAAGCGTAAAATCTGGAACCCCTGGATGATTTTTTGGAGGGGTCAGAGCGCTTGGCCTTCTCCGCGACGGTTGTTCCATCGTAAGACAGATGCTTGACAATGAGTGATGGGTCGACTTTACCAACTGATTTTAAACCACACTCATTGGCCATTTCTTTCACGGAGTCATCATATTTGCATAGAGCCTCGCTAGTGAACACCCGAGTGTCGGCCTTCTCGGCGACAAGAATTATGTGGTCGAGTAATCCTAGGATGTTGCGGCCCTTTTTGTACAGCTTCTTAGCAAGCTTAGCGTTGACAAGGACCAGGCGTTCGTATGAAGATAACTTGTCGCCGTCCTTCATGAAGCGGGATGAATCGTACTTGCCTTTCTTTTTGGATGAGCGTTTCCTTGAACGATCCTTCGATTCGTCGTCCGAACTAGAGTCTGAAGAGTCGGAAGACGAGGATACATCCCTATCCCTAGGTGGAGATCTAGCAGTGGTTGAACGACGAGAACGACGACCATGTCTTGATTGTTTACGATGATCAGGCGCAGTAGGAACCACAGCTGGAGTAGCAGCTTGAGCGATAATAGGACTAACCGACGGAACAGGAGCCGATGGAGTCGTGACAGCCGGAGTAGACGAAGATGCTTGACTTGTACTCGACAACATAGACAAAGTTGAACGGAGGGCAGTCTCCATCTTCGACATACGAGCGTCAATCCTCTGTTCAAACGAAGATGAAGTGGCCCCCGAGGCAGGAGGGGGCGGGCGCGCCGCTGACGCGTCCCTGACAACGCTCTCGCCGATGTCATCGCGGAGATCCTCTGCAGCTTTTTTCGACGAAGAACGGGTAACAACCGGTGTCACAGGAGGAATCACGTACTTGGTCGAACGCGGACTACTTTTGTTCTTCTTAGATGACTTCTTGGTTTTATTTCCGCCCATGGTGACACTGATAACAGCAGCGCAAACTCCAACTTGAACGATGGGTGCGGGGGCGCAAACTAGAATGAGTTCCAAGCCGTTAGGGGCGTGACGTCACGCGGATGCAAAGGAGGTGGCGCCCCCTGGCAGTTGGTGTGGGGTTTATAGGCGGAACAGGGTGTTCCCGCGCGACAAAATCACAAATCTAACAGTTATTCGAGAGAGGATGACATATGCACCCTCCCTGCTCACCATCTAAAATGGAAGTCAAGTGACTGTTTTAGTGTTGGATAGGAGGGAGCCTGCGCCAGTAGATGACTTGTCTCAGACTCAGTTTAACTTCTGAATGGAGTCCCCTATCTAGAAAGTTGAAGTTCAAATGAATGAGGTTTTCATACTCGTGAGGCTTTTGGGACAAAATCACAAAAAATCTAACAGTTATTCGAGAGAGGATGACATATGCACCCTCCCTGCTCACCATCTAAAATGGAAGTCAAGTGACTGTTTTAGTGTTGGATAGGAGGGAGCCTGCGCCAGTAGATGACTTGTTCTCTAGCCTCAACCTAGTGACCATAGATTTGTGAATATCAGGGACCCATCCACATTTTCAAATTTGAATCGGTGCTTATTTCATGAAGATGGTTGCTAAAATTGGAAGCTAATGCTAAAGCCTGTCAGGCCAACCGATGTCCAACCCTATTTTGCACTGAAATACAGCGTTTTGATTGGTTGGCAAACCTGCATATCTGTCCCTTGGTGGGATTTATGAAATTATAAAGTGTTAGTAACAGTTCATGGGATATAGAAAAATGTAATTCTTGGTTATTTCAGTACATGTTATCCAAATGCTAGGAGACAAGGATGGCTTATAACAGTAATTTTGTCCAACCCGAGGATATATGCAATGATATGTCAAAATTGTGGGATGGGAAGCTATACTTCTTACCACTGGAGGTCACTGAGTGTACACTCAAAGGTACCAACAGCACAGGGAAAACAAGGAAAATAGCAACATAAAAATCCCTGACAGGGGAAACACAGGGAATTTGCAAATTTTACCAAAACACAGGGAAAACATGGAATATCATGTGGCCAGGTTTTGAAATTTCTGATTCTCAAAATATTCGGGATTTGACTTTTTCTTGTTGTGTTTTCCATTTTTTTCTGCACGCAGAGCCTCAAAAACTTTTTTTCTTTTTGAAATGTTTTTATTTTTCACTGGGTGGATTACAGATCATGCATCTGTTTTCCTGCGCCACCCAGAAACTTGAACATCTTGCTGGATATGACACAGGGAAAAGGGACCCGGACAGGGAAATTTCAGGAAAAACAAATGGAATTTGAAAACAGAATTTGTGTTGGTACCCCAGGGCTCACGAAATTTCAAATTGGCAAGGTGTCGTCAGGACACCCAGACTGTGACTCGTGGGTGTCCTGAACATAAAACCAGGGTGTCCACTTGCTTCAACCTTGATATTGATTTGTGATTTCTAGACTGTCCACAGGACACCCAGAGGGTCTAGTCAGGATGTCCTGGACCCTTAGGGGGGTGGACAGGACACCCAGGACGCTGGATTTCGTGAGCCCTGTACCCTTACACTCCCTGGTCAAAACTTCTGTCAGAAATTTGGGGATATATAAAGCCCAGGATGTTGGGGCTAGGGGGTTCAGTCTGTAGTAGGCCCTGGAGTAGTGCAGACCAAGTTCAATAAAGGACTAGGGTAGATATATTTTCATCCTAACAATGATTTACCATTCGATCTTCTGTGATGTGCCGTGGGGACCCAACAATACATATTTTATTTGCTTGCAGTCATTGTTTGCAAAAATAATTAAAACTCTAAAGCTTTTAAACTTTGACAAAGCAAAGTGACATTTGCATCAAACTTTGTGCTTTTCCTTCCAGGGTTGGCTGAACTGGCTCACCGCGAATATCAAACGGGCGATTATGAAGCGGCCGAACATCACTGTATGCAGCTATGGAGGCAAGAACCAGACAACACTGGCGTTCTGCTTCTTCTCAGCTCTATTCACTTTCAATGTCGAAAACTGGACAAGTAAGTTACTCTTTTAACTTTTTCTTCAAAAAAATTTGCATTTTCTAGTGAGATCTTGAATACATTAAGTGTCGAGTGTCATCCTTTTAAATGAATCCTCGTTTAAATCTCATCTAATCTTTTCAACCTCATCTTTCAGATCTGCATACTTCAGTCAGCTCGCGATAAAGCAGAATCCAATGCTGGCAGAGGCTTACTCCAATTTGGGTAACGTCTATAAAGAACGAGGCCAACTTCAAGAAGCGTTAGAGAATTATCGACATGCTGTGCGACTAAAACCAGATTTCATCGATGGATACATAAACCTTGCTGCTGCTCTTGTAGCAGCAGGCGACATGGAGCAAGCTGTACAAGCATACGTCACTGCTTTGCAGTACAACTCTGTAAGTGCTTTACATCCATTCCTGTAATTGAAGCATTCTGTATCTCGTAAGGATACATTGGTAGTGTTTTGACCTCCTAAGAATTTCCAGTGAATTATTCAGTAATTGTTCAAAAAGACAAATATTCCAGAAGAAAGATACGACAACTCATGAAATTGTGATATTTTGCCGTCTTACTATTTGTATACCTTTTCTAAAGAAAAATACATTTCTTATAAAATACAACCACATATTAAATCATGAAAAGGAGACGTGTGCCTTATAGTGGTAAAACTTCTTAGATTTATATTTCGAACCCTTTTCCTTTGATATTTTATTTCGTAAGGTATATGGGGGGAAAAGGCAAGGTAAGGCATATCCACGTTAACTTACTTCAACCTCTCTTACCTTTCTAGGACTTGTACTGCGTCCGAAGTGACCTAGGCAACCTGTTGAAGGCGTTGGGGCGGCTAGACGAGGCCAAGGTAAAGTGTCAACTGGCGGACACCAGCAAGGCCAATACACTGGCCCGATTTTGGATTTTGGCCCGAGGCAAAAAAAAAAAAAAGCACTGAAATTAAAAAGAAACTTGTGTGGCTGGCTGTTGGTGTAACTAGTTAGAATTGTCGCATATATGAGAGATCAGCAAAAGAACGAGTGAAAGAGCAGCATGTCATTGTTTGTTGAACGGCTGAGCATTTTAACAAAAGAAAGACCACCCCAACCTAAACCCCGTCTACGACTGTCTGTGGTTCTTATTCAGCTCATTTAATTTACGGTACCAATTCGCATGTTCTTAAAAACTTAATAGTTCCTTCGGAACCTTCAAATACTCATCAAAATTTCGTTGGTACCTTGTTTCCATAAGCCATTGCGTAGTTTTGCGTCATGCTTCTGTGCCTTGGAAACATTACCATGACCTGTAGAGAACATTTACGTCTTTTGTTTTGCACATTAAGGTGACAGAAAGTCTGTGTGCTATATCTCAGTAGAATTGACCACGCAGACTTCACTTTCTTCCATTTCCTACGTGAATTGAACAAGAGCGCAATGGGCGCAAACTGAAGACAGAGCCACTTCCTTGCTACAAGGTTCTGACAATCGAAAACGCAATTATTTGCGTTGAGCTTTTAATTATCAGCTTGGTCGCGTCCTTAGGCCCACAATGCGAGGAGAAGAGTCTGGCCAACTCGACTTATGGGGAAGTTATCACCACTTTCTGTGGTAATTTCCTCATTTCCACCACATACAACCTAGGCTAGTCTTCACGGAACTTCAAACCTTACCACCCATTGAATTTGTATTAATAGCATGTTGCTATATCCTTCCAAATATGGGATATTTAACAGATTTTTATTGACTTTAACCCACATGACAAAGTAAGTCGGGTGCAGTAATTCTGACTTAAAAGATAACAAGAGTTGGCGATTACCTTGCAAAAACTTAATGAGGTAAAAATTTAATGATTTATGTAAAACTGACACAAAGCATAAAATCAAATGCTTATGAGCAAGGCAGTAATGATCTCGCTTGTAGAAGTTCCTTGAGGGCTAGTTATGTGTTGTGCGCGCGCAGTGTAACATTGTACTAAGGAGTCGCTCTGTGTGTAGGGAACCCGGTATACGTGGTAAATGTGCCAAATCTCCAAAAGCGTCACCTTACTGTGTACTTCTTTTTGCTAAAGAAGTTAGTTGATTATTGATGTAACTTTCAACTGGAAAAAGAATGGTAGATATCAAATTGTTGTTGATAGACAACTTAGAAAGGTAATGTTGGAAACGTGTCTTGTAGTTAAGCAAATTCTGAGTGATCATTGAAATTTCATTGGAAAGGTCACATTCAATTATTACAGTTATCATGTAAAATGTACCCAGAATTTTCCCTGTAAATGCGGTTAGACTTGCCACCTCTGACTAAGGTTTACTTCAGTTATTATATGATGTCTATTTATATTAGGAGAGATCCAAACAGTAGGAACAAAAGCATGCAGTATTTCTTTATTATAACATATTTACGGACAAATTCTGTAGATTTCCTTCTATATATCCACAAGTAAAGAAGTAAAGTGGTATTTGTAGGGAAAAAGCTGGTTTGTAATTTCTTTCCGCAACACAATTTCTATTCTCTAGTAAAAGACTACTGGGTTACTACTACCCCCTTGACCTACATTTCACACATTTTCAAAAAGATTGATCATGCATAGTAGTTCCAAAATAATCGACAGTCATTTATACAAAATATATTCATTTCAACGTCCTTAACCGACCTTGTTGTGAACATGATCTTAGTTGTCGGAACAGCGTAAAGTAAACATTTATCACTCACTCAAAGTAATTGTCAAGATACTCTTTGTTTTGAAGACGGAAAAAGTGAAATCAGTAGTCTTTGAATAGAAATATGTTGGTTCGTGTACTTCCATTTTACTACACCTCATGAAACTAATGACTTTATTTTCTCTTTCAACCATCCGTTTAGTTGTGTAGCCACAGAGTCGAACCTATAAGATGGATCCCCAAATCGGGAGGTTGAAGGAGCATGACATGCTAAGCCTGCAAGAAATTGTCCAGACCTGGTATGACATTATGTGGTTTGTAGCCAGACTTGTTACCAAGATTTGCTAATGGTCTTCCAACTCTTCCATGCTGTCAGTCACGGGATAAAAAGAAAAGCACTGACATCATCATCATAGTAACTTGGCACTTAAATGGTGGGTAAGTGAACAAAGCTGTGCCAAGTTGTAACTGAGAAAATGTCATTTGATATCCTTCCGCCAAGGTTTTAAAAGAACATATTTCCCCAAATTCAGAAAACTGGAAAACATGTAGTGGAGTACGAATGATGTCAGAAATACAAATTAGCCATACAGTAAGAAGCAGGAATGGATTAAGCAGTTATATCAGACAATTTATTCTTCAGATTCTTACCATTGGAAGACTTGACATTTATTGAACGAATTATGTCCTGGTCTCACAGCTCTAATATTGATTGATGCTATGGAACATCTGTCTCTCAAAGATATTTTTTCTAAGAAACTTTTCTCTTTCATATAGTTGGGTGATTCTCAAGCTCAGCGCGCGTTTGCGTTTTTTGTGCGCAGCGGTTTCTTGCAAGCAGCGGTCGCATGCGGTGTCAGGTGCCTGAGCCAGTCCCACAGGTTTCGTATGCGCCTAATACGAAACCTGTGTTGGAAAAGTCCCATCTTTGAAGTGCTCAATTAGCCACCATTCCCCAACAAAGGGTAGACGCTTTTACTCTTAGTTGGGGCCTCTCAAAATTTATCAAAAGACTACATTTTAGTCCACAAGACACAACAACTTTAAATTCATTCAAGCATGGCATCAGTCCCCAATATTAAATGAAGTACTTCAAAGTCTGTTCAGCTTTGTATCGTAATCTCAGTTCCAGCGGATTCCCCTCCCCAGAAACGAGTTGTAATTGTCCTGAATCAATGACATAGAAAAAGGTGCATGCACTTGACACATCAAAACGTGTATGCTACACGTGCGCGCGGATGGAGACAGAAAGTGCGCGGTCGCAGGCGTCCCAACATCCTTACCCATGATACTAATTCGTGTTTTTTCTCTCCCTTTCCTCCACCCCTTCCACCCTTTCCGCACATGTGGAAACTTTTTCATTTCTATCCGAACCATCCAACTTCCTGTTGGTCTGGTGGCGGGCTTATTTAGGCATGCTACCTGAAGGCAATCGAGACACAACCAAACTTTGCAGTCGCATGGAGCAACCTGGGGTGCGTCTTCAACGCCCAAGGAGAAATATGGCTTGCCATCCACCACTTTGAGAAGGTAGGAAGAACGATTATTCAGAAACATGTCATCCAAATTTGAAATGTAAGCTCTTTAGAAACCTTTTCCGAAAAACACGAAGCAGCGCCTTTAATCTTCAACACATCTAAAATCCTTTCCTTCCGTTTACGAAATACTTTAAAAAAAACTTGTGAGCAAAAGTTGCTACATGCAATACTACATATAACTGTCAATAAGTGGGGTAAAGGATATTGAAATCTTGAAATTTGTATGTGATCCTTGACCTTATCCCCCTATTCATTTCAGGCCGTGGCACTGGATCCAAACTTCCTCGATGCATACATCAACTTGGGCAACGTATTGAAAGAGGCACGGATTTTTGACAGGTAATGCCTTGATACATTCTTAAAATAAGTTTGATCATACTTGACAAAGATATGTAAAGTCAGATTTTGATAATTTGACATGAATAAAGTCTAATATCCGACTAGTCACTGATACTCATGCATTTCCGTTTGTCTTTCTGTCTTCCCTATCAGAGCTGTAGCTGCGTATCTGAGGGCACTGAATCTGAGTCCCAACCACGCCGTGGTACATGGCAACCTAGCGTGCGTCTATTACGAGCAAGGGTGAGTACATTTTTTAATACCGATGTAAAACTCGAAACATTGTAAAACTCTTGAAAAAAGAATTCTTTCTCTATCACATGTCTAATATAAGTATCACATTAGACGCTGATATGCAGTAAAATCAAATATCATGGTAACATTTGATACAAGGTATATATAACGAATTAGAATAAGTACCTTTGATCATATAATATATTATAAGATTTGAAAAGAAAAAGGAAGGTAAATGAGTAAACTATTCAGGTAAGCAACGTTCCTTTTCATGTCCCTTAATTTGCAACAGTTTTGTCACTTACGAAACACGTAATTCTTAATTTACCATCTGTTTACTGTATTAAATGCTAAGTAAATATCTGTCCCTGTTTTCAGGTTGATTGATCTAGCAATTGACACCTACCGGAGAGCAATAGACCTCCAACCAAACTTCCCCGATGCCTACTGTAATTTGGCCAATGCCCTCAAAGAAAAGGGAAAGGTGAGCATTTTTCCTATCACTTTGCAATTATAGAATATTTGTAGCATTACCCGAAGCTACATGCATTTGCCAAAAGTGCAGCTGCTGACAGTCTTGAGTATTCTTTAAGTTTGTATAATCAGAATAACCACGACCTTAACAACAAAGCTTTCTGTTAAAATTCCTGGAAGTAAATGGCTCGTGCTCTTTTTCCGTTTGTAGATTCAGGAGGCTGAAGAATGTTACAACACTGCCTTAGCCCTTTGCCCAACGCACGCCGATTCTCTCAACAACCTTGCAAACATCAAACGGGAACAAGGAAACAGCGAGGAGGCTGTGCGCCTGTACGCCAAAGCACTAGAGGTAAAAAACACTTCTCTCGAGATTGTTCTTGTTGAAATGTTGTTGAATTATCTCAGACTTTCAGAAAATATTATTCAGATTATCTCAAACTTGTAGAAAATAACTCAATTGGAGGTTGAACATAAAAAACTTTTCAAATTTAAACTTTTGAAAATTCTCAAGAACTTGGGGTTAGGTGTATCAGAACAAAAAATATGACGTTTACTAAGAAAATTTATTTGAAAATCGTTGTTTTCGTCCCAAAGATCTACCCCGAGTTTGCGGTGGCTCACTCCAACCTGGCCTCAGTCCTGCAGCAGCAGGGCAAACTGCACGAGGCCCTGATGCACTACAAGGAGGCGATCCGTATCTCACCCACCTTCGCGGATGCCTATTCCAACATGGGTAACACGCTGAAGGAGATGCAGGATGTACAAGGAGCGCTGCAGTGCTACACGCGTGCCATCCAGATTAACCCCGCCTTCGCTGACGCCCACTCCAACCTGGCCTCCATCCACAAGGACTCCGGGAACATCCCCGATGCCATCCAGTCATATCGCACTGCACTCAAACTTAAACCTGATTTCCCTGATGCTTACTGCAACCTTGCACACTGTCTTCAGGTTAGGAACTTTTCTAATATCCTGTCTTTGGGTTTCAGGACTTACAAGGCCCTCATTAGCATTGTTTCTTAAACCTTTGTAATTCTGTATTGTTGTCAAAATCTTTCAAATACATTGGCAGTTGATTTGTATACAGAAAACAAAACGCGAAAGATTAGATAAAAAGAGAATGAGCCTATTGAGGTCGTATATATGTTCTTACATTTTGTGTAAAAATATGGTGAGAAAAAAAAAAGTGGTTACAGAATCAAGCAGACTAGTTCATATCTATTGCCAAAGTTGTATAGCTCTCACTGGAGTTGTTTAAAATCATTATCTGTCTTTTTCCTCCCCTCAGATTATCTGTGACTGGAGTGAATATGACAGTCGCATGAAGCGCTTGGTCCAAATCGTGCAGGACCAGCTGGAGAGGAACCGTCTACCCTCAGTCCATCCCCACCACTCTATGCTCTACCCGCTCACTCACAGCATGCGCAAGGCCATCGCCACCCGCCACGCCAACCTCTGCCTCGAGAAGGTAACTAACGCATTATCTACTTTGAACATTCTATCAAGGAAGCCCTACATGCATGTGTTTAACAAAAAATAAGAAGGATAAAAATATCTACGGAAAGATTAAATAACGACCATTTGGGATCTACAGAGAAACTTTTGGGTCCAGTAAAAAATATATGGTATGTACATATAGCAATCTTGACCCATCACTGTTACATAAGGTAACTTATTACAGAGATGCCAGTTTTCCATCTGGGGCGGGAAATCCAACCTTGAAAAATTAATTATTAAATTGTTTTCTTTTAATGGATCTTTTATCGCGATACTACTTTCCATTTAAAGTTACGGAGAGAGGTAAGAAAATGGCTTGGATTGTTGTAAAAGGCCTTGTCAGATCTAGCGACCTAGAGTCTCCTGGACTATCCTATGAAACGTACCCCAATATCAAGCCTTTGTACCCACGAGTTGAACACCTGAAACGAACTGTCTGGGTGTCATGTGGTATACTGGACTAGGAAGAGTTGTAACAGGCCCTCTTCCTCCTTTGGGCTTCAAGGATATTGAATTTTCCATATTGATTTTCCCTCTCCTTGGCCTCCAGTTGCGCCCTAATTAATTTCTGGCTGGATCAGGGTATAGGGGTTATGGCTACATGGGTTTCCATCACTGTCTCAAACCGGGCTCCATAAGTGTAATAAGAGTAGGGAGAAGTTTGGCGAATAAGTATGTGCCAAGTTGTGACTTATGCAAGATCGGAACGTGTATATGGTGTACTTAAAAAAAAATTCTGATATAAGATTAATAAGATAAGAGTTGATGACTAATCAGTATTTCACAACCAGAAACTGCCTTTATCACCTCAGCTACTGAAGCCTCCAGCATATATATCCACAATGAACTGGCATCTCTGGTTTAATCAATTTTACATAGATTGTCCTAGCAGTTATTGAACGTTTAAAGTGACACAAACATAATCTCTCCGCAGATCAATGTGCTGCACAAGCCAGCATACGACCACCCGAAGGACCTGAAGGTTAGCGGAGGGCGTCTGCGTGTCGGCTACGTCAGCTCTGACTTCGGCAACCACCCAACGTCCCACTTGATGCAGAGCATCCCCGGCCTGCACGACAAGGCCAACGTGGAGATCTTCTGTTACTCCCTCAGCCCCGATGATGGCACAAACTTCAGAACCAAGATTGCCTCTGAGGCCGAGCACTTCATCGACCTGTCGCAGATCCCGTGCAACGGCAAGGCTGCAGACCGCATTCATGCTGATGGAATACATGTGCTTGTCAATATGAATGGCTACACCAAAGGAGCAAGGAATGAACTGTTTGCTCTGAAACCAGCACCAGTACAGGTAAGGTCATGTTTCCATGAGTTTTCCTATCGGAGTACAATTTGCTCATAAGAAACTATCAATGATTTTGGTTTCTAAAGCAACAAATATTTGCTTCTGCTATGCCGTGCTAAATACTCTCTTTGTTCTATATTCTGTTGGAATTAAAATTGATTTCTTGGGTTACTGTATCTATTAGTATCATTAGTTGTCAAGTTCCCCAAAAGGCAAACCATTGTGGGGTTCAAAGTTTGAAATTTTTTTAAACTCCTATCCTGCTTGGACGAATGTTCCGTCTTTTTTTTAATGAGATAATAATAATTAACCAAAACCTCCCATTTGTCCTTGTAGGTGATGTGGCTGGGCTACCCCGGTACGAGCGGGGCCCCCTTCATGGACTACATCATCACAGACGCCATCACCTCGCCCATCGAGCTCGCCTTCCAGTACTCGGAGAAACTGGCCTACATGCCCAACACCTTCTTCGTGGGTGACCACAGCAACATGTTCTCTCACCTGTCGAACAAGGCCATCCTCGACCGGGGAAACAACGATAAGATTAAGGATAACGGAGCCATTCTGAACGGGGTCAACCTCAAGACGACAATGCGACCCTACGTGAATAAGGTAAACCGTTCGATCTTACTAGAATAAGGTTTTTGTTCTAAGTCCATGGGGTCCTCTACTTACTGGAGAGAGTGTTAACCTCCTAATCCCCATCCCTATTATGACCGTTTATCAATGGTTAGAAGTATCTTCTTGTAGAGATGAAATTTGAAATTGAGAATCTGAATCATAGAATATCTATAGCAGATTCTGTTTTGTGTCTGCAGCAATACCAGTTGGTCAGTGGTAACGGGCTGATGGACAAACAGGGTAAACCGGTGGATGTGAGCTTCCCCATCATTGACACAGTCGTCAGCCAGGCAATCTTCAACATGGTCGAAAGCGGCGAGAGTCAGATTGCGGTTAACAGTGTCGTCATCCAGAACGGCCTCACAACCAATCAGGTGAGTAACGTGCCTTCGATAATGGCCTTCGGGCATCATCTTGTTTTTATATACAGATTTACTTACCACACTGTTGCACCAAGGAGAGAAACCGTTTTCAGACTTTTAACACTTACAATGCGTACCGTTAGCTCGCACAACCTTCATCAAACTACAACATTCTTCTCTTCTTTTTTTTTCAATGGAATTTTTTGAATTTTAATGAAGGTCGTGCCAGCTCACCGTACCAACCACAAAATTGATGGAACACCAACCAAAAAATTCAACACATCCATTCTGGATCACATTTTCCGAACATTTTTGAAGGCAGGTGCTTTCCAGCAACAACATGCATTAACTTGACCAACAAATTTACTTTGATCTTCCCTATATTTTCCATAACCAGGAGACAGGTTTCAAGGTAAGAGTCAGGCTAGCCAACACCAACCACGGTAATGTGACTTTTTACAGCAGGGAGTTTACCTCCCTGCCCAAACCCGTTCTCTTACTTTGAATATATTAACGATAGTGTTTGCATGGATTAAACAAATAATAGATCAGATGCGTATTGCCCTTCTTAAAATCATTCAGTAAGAGTTCTCAATGCAATGCAAATATCCCTTTTAAGTGTATTGTACTGTAAAAGTATTAAGTATATAAACAAATAATGTACATTATTGGCACTTTCCCTCAGAAATATAAGACTTTACAGCTATTCCTCTGTGACACAGAGAACCTTTGGCGGAGCTTTATGAGAGATGTATATAAGGGAGAGTATCCGGAGCTCACGTGCATGTCGCTTTCCGATAGTGTGAATGTGGGAGAAAGTGCTTGGTGATAACCCATCTTGTGCATGTCACGGCGAACGTCTTCAGATTTCGTCATGTTCAATCGAGAATGTTTTTAACAGTTACTCTTCCTGTGCATGGAAACATTGAGATGACCGTAGAATCTGCTTCATCAGTCTTTTCGTTCTGCCAGAAGCCACCTTGAAAATTTGATAAAACGAGTTTTTCTCTGTTCTGTGACGAAGTTTGATCATTTTTCGTTGTGCTGTTCAAATTAGTTGGACTGAATCTTCCCCTGGGGAGAGAGAGGTTTAGAAGCCTGTAGTTCTGTTCCCATTCCCCATCACCCCCCATTCTCATTAACACCAATCACGCCTGGAGTGGTAGGCCCGAGCGAGTGTGGGGTTCAGTAAGAGTGAGTGAGAGCGAGTGCAGAGATCCCTTCCTTTCTAAGCGAGACGTAAGAAGTCATTGCAAACTGTTTCAGAAAGTCCTAGCTAGCTGTTCACTGTAATAGCCTTTGGTAAAAATCAGAAAAATATACTAATGAAATAAGGAAAATAGGAATTAAAAAAAGGAACTGATGTGTCTGAGACATATAGGATACAATCTGCCTTTTAGGATGATATAGCATGGTCAATATTCTACCAACTGCTGCTGTGGACTTTCTGTGAAGTTGCAATGCCTTCTTATGTCTTCTCTTATCCCTGTTATTTAAAAGCAATCATTAAGTGGTGTCCGGGGGATTACGTATGTGTTTATCTTTCAGCTGAACAACAAGGCAGCAACCGGTGAAGAAGTTCCACAGCAGCTCATTGTGAGCACGCGGTCCCAGTACAACCTGCCGAATGACGCCATCGTCTACTGTAACTTTAACCAGCTCTACAAGATTGACCCCGCCACCCTGGAGATGTGGGTCAACATCCTCAAAGCTGTGCCCAAGTCAGTGCTCTGGCTTCTCCGCTTCCCCGCTGTGGGCGAACCAAACATCCTGTCTACAGCCACTAGTCTGGGACTGCCCGAGGGCCGCATCGTCTTTTCCCCTGTTGCAGCAAAGGTAAGATGGATTTTCGTATTAACAAACCCCAACTTTTGTGAATATATCGGTTCTCATGGTAACAAGCAGATATGCACTAATGATTCAAGACATTTGAGGACTGCTTTGCTCCCTGGGCAGTTAAAAAAATCGAACCTGAAACTGGTACGAAAAAATTGACTTGAGGAATTCATCAAGGCTAATTATTTATTGGTGAAAATATATTTTAAATAGATGTTCAGAATATGGTGCATTCATGCTCGAAATATAATTACTGAACATGGAATTTTCGTTTCTCAACTGGCAGCCATGTAATCGGTGTCCAGAAAAAAAAAGATCTTGTCTTTGTGAAATTGCCGAAATACTCCTAGGACTCCTGAGTTAAGAAACTAGTGTAACCCCAGTGTGATGGACACCTCACTGACCTGATCTTGTCTCTGCAGGAGGAGCACGTACGCCGAGGCCAGCTGGCCGACGTGTGTCTGGATACCCCGCTGTGTAACGGTCACACGACAGGCATGGACGTGCTGTGGGCCGGCACCCCGATGGTCACCTTACCGAGTGAGTCTTCCGAACATACTTCTAACCACCAAAGGCTAGAAAAATGTGGGCCTCCAGGTCGCCTTGATAACCAGAATCAGTGGCAGTCTGAATTAAAAGAAAAAGTTATTCTTTGGAGACATGAAGGGAATTCTTTAGAAATATATATGGTGTACGTGGCTAAGTGCTGCACAATTTCGATGTTACCGCTTTTAAGTGCCTGGATGTGGGGGTAAAAAAAAGGAATTCTTTTCAAAATTCAAATTCAAAAGAAATGGTATGATTAGATTGTTTGTTCTAGGCCAAAATATGTCATTGATGAAAGTGGTAGAATTTTGACTTCTTGGTAAATCTTAGAACATTTGTATTAACTGTGGTTGTCCGCTGATAAGCAGTTTATGGACGGATGGCGTTTTTCTAGCCTTGTCAGTGCCAGAACAGGGTGCCCCAAAAGTATTAAATTTCATATTGTGTATCTAAATTAACGCTTTGAGCTTGGAATGCCATAGGCATTGAAATGCCTTTAAGAATTTCTTTTGAAACTCTATGTACCTGAAATGGATTTTGCAAACAAGTGCACCCTGACAGGCTCGTTGAATAGTACAATGTGTATTGAGCTTAAGACCATGATTTGCTATGTGATGCACGATGGAAATTCACTTAACTGAGGTTTTGAACCTAACCAAAACTACACGAACGTCAAATTCGCTATTTGGACAGGATTCTCTCTCATTTAGTAGTAAATCTTAGTATCCAAGAAAATTTATAAACATCATTGATTTGCTTTTCCAGAAACCTCCATATTCAATTATAAAGAAAGTCACAACAAAAAGCACCCTCAACTTTAGATAGAGCCAATACATGTGAATTTCCATCATATATAACCATTTGCTTCTGATCACATGTCGCAGGGAAATGTGCTCGGGAGTGGTCGAAGGAAACTTGTTATGGCCTGACTTTTTCAGAACCCAGACCTGTCAACTGCCAACTAAAGAGTTCAGTTCTTTGGTTATCAACATGAAAAGGGTCCACCTTAAATGTATTTAGATTTCACTAAATATTTCTTTTTTGTTAACCTAGCTATAAGATAATGAAAAACCTCTAAGTATAGTGTTTTTTTGTTAGATTTAATCTACTCACTTTACCACGAACCGGGAACGCTTCTTGCTCGTGCACTGTATAAAAATGTAACATTTTGACAAAACTCATGCCGTACATATTGTTTAATTTCATATCGATGGTTGGCCATTAGAAGTGAATCAAGGTTAGTATCTTTACGTGGAAAGTAACCTACTGTTCCCATATATTCTGTTCTTCACTACTAGTGTACAGTGGGTTGACAAAAGAAAACTCTAAAACTAGAAACATTGATATTTGTTTCTGTGTTTCATATACAAACCCGTTTCTTTCTTTGGATCCGATCTCTTGAAGTAGGCCCCAGTGTCTGGGGGTCGTTAGGTAGTGAGGCCCCTATAGGTGATCGGCGTGGCCGACTGCGCACAGCCTCTGCCTGTTCGTACCACTAGTGGCCCGCCGATCCCCCCCTATCTGGGACAGGTCTGGGTCGGCGTTACCTCTATATTGTTATTAAGTGTTTGTCAATTTCATTGCTCAACGTATAATCTTTTTTTCCTTGTCGTGTGTTAACGTCTTTCAGTCCTGTCCTCCCCCCTATATTTCAGTGTCCTTTAATATTATCTTTCATACTTCAGTTAATTGTTAGTCGTTTGTGTGTTTTCGCCTTTTCTGATGGTCCGTATTTTGCTCATCTCTCCAGGCGAAACCTTGGCATCCCGAGTCGCTGCATCCCAGCTGCACGCCTTAGGCTGTCCCGAACTGGTGGCCAACTCGCCCAAAGACTACGAACGTATTGCCATCAAACTTGGCAACAACGCTGAATAGTAAGTAGTGACTTGGTATCCAAAGTAGAACTTGAGATATATTTGATATCCTGAAAGTTTATAGACCTGGAAAAGAAATTAAGTCTTAGGTAAACAACAGCTAGTAGCATTCCTACTTCAATTTGGAATGCCTGTAGTTGTGTGCGTTTTAGGAGCCATGAAATTCCGTATAAATCCTACATACGAACATAGAACTCTCGACAAGGTTTGGGCGAACACTCCGA
Organism: Lepidonotus clava; assembly: GCA_936440205.1. Classification (NCBI taxonomy): domain Eukaryota; kingdom Metazoa; phylum Annelida; class Polychaeta; order Phyllodocida; family Polynoidae; genus Lepidonotus; species Lepidonotus clava. Next base: position 8,963,559 of record OW387142.1, on the reverse strand, counting down.
GTTTTATTAGCTGAAACCTGGAGCTTAAGGCCCCGTACAACCTAATAAAAAAATTTCCACTGTGTGTGTGTGTGTGTTGCTTGGAGGTCTGCTGGCAAGTGAACTGACCAGCTTGCAGGAGACACAGGTGGCAGCACCTAGCCAACCCCCTCTGGTGTGGATCTATAGTCTCCTGCTCCCTCTAGTGATTCTTCTGTGTCTTTATATCTCAATAACTCCCTGGCATCCTTATTGAGTCCATAAATGTACATATTTTCCCCCCTCATATTTTCAAAAAGCTCTATAAGCATGCATAACATGTGTATTCCGTAGTATCTACTTGTCAAAAAGATTGTATTATAAAATACGCTTGGACTGACTCAGTAAACTAACAATATGCCATCTCTTCTTTCAGCCTGGCAACAATGCGGGCGCGTGTGTGGCAGGGCCGTACAGGCACGGAGCTGTTCAACATGAAGACGTACGCCCACGACCTGGAGAGCCTCTACCGCCGCATGTGGACGCGCCATGAGCACGGCGAGACCGACCACATCACTGACGGCTCGTAAGCACAGCGCGCTTTGCAAAAGAAATAGTCAGCAGGGCCCCGGTCGGAGTTAGAAATTGACACCAGTCCCTCAGTATCCAATGAAATTTGACTCACTCTGAGAATATTTTGAGGAAATTTAATGATAAAACTGACTGAAGGACATTTTGCAACCTTGTAAGTCTTGAAATTGTATCATAATATTGAAGCCCCAGAGACTACCGGTACCTGAAGGAATAGTCCAATGATGCAAAGCTTTATGTAATCTTATAGGATCAGTCGGTCAAAAAAAGGCTTCCGTTTCCAACACTTGGCGTTCTGCGGAAATAAGCCAGACGCTTTGCCGTTGCCTTTGCAATGATGTTCTGAAATATTAATACTATTATTCAGTGTTGGCGCTTCAGTGTGTGGAAAACCAATATTGTATGTGTACGTCGCATTTTGAGTTTTATGATCATTATTCGGTCATCTCATCATCTCTGTGTATATTCCACCCTTCAGCTTTGTTTATCCGCTGTAGATTCCACCAGCCCGTGTTATAATCAGCGCTTCGCTGTTCGCAACCCGTCACGCCTTAACCAAACGCAAGCATGCGCCTCACAAGTATGCGCCCTCGCTTGGGTGTCATGAGTGGAAACTAAACAGTCACCCTCTTCACTGTATATAGCTCATTACTCAGTTTGGGATTACTCTAATGGACTCTGACCGAAAAAAACCGGGGTGACATCAATTTGTATGCTGTGACCACGACAACTACCCGATAGGTCGCCTCTGCTTTCTTGCTGTATAAGTCATCAGTGATGAAAACAAGACGAAACCTTTGGTTTATCATCATGAGATAACTCCGATGTTGATTGAGACCGACGATAAAGCCCTTTAATAACCGCCATCCTCATCCTACCTAGCCACTGTTTGAGACGAGTTCCCCGTGGGACATTGTATATAAACACCCCACGGGTCCCCTGATAACTAACACAGTAGCGTTTTACCCCGACAATGTATTTTCCCATTTCATCAGCGCTTTAGTCCTAGTTGTCACCTTTCAGCCCATCCCGTCGTAGCCCGTTAGCCGCGGTGTGTGTGTTTGTATATAATAATCACTTATAACTCTGTAACCAGGCATGCCAGACTTCCGCGGATCCGCGGATTTCCGCGGTTTTCATAATATTTTGGGTCATTTTTGAGATCTGTCCAAATCCAAAGAGAAATTTTTTTTTTATATAGGTGGGGTAGGGCATCCTGACAGATTTTATTGGCAAAAATGAAACATATGATAAATTTTAGGAGAGATTTCATGCTCTCTTCAGTTAAGAAACAGTAACTGGGGTCCTTCTATTCTCATATCAAGTGTATTTCTTGCCTAAAATGTGTTTAAAATGCGTTTTTGATGAATTTTATGATTTTCCGCGGAAATGACGATTTTTGACTGGCATGCCTGTGTAACTCCAGTCACTACTCGACGTAATAACCATTTGTGTTAAGAGAGGGAGGTACTGGAAAGAGGTGAAAGGATTTCTCTGCGTTTTAATATGCGAGGGAAGATGATTTAGATAAATTGAACGGCCGTCCCAGTCTAGGGAGGTTTCCTTCCTCTTACATTGAAGGGACTAGTTAGTATTTAAATGATGGGCTTACCGGGAACCAAGGGTCAGGTGAGGAACGTATAATAAGCATATTATGTAAAAGGGGGCGCCCTGTTCTTAGCCCCATAGCCATGGCTTCCTATTTATTACATCTTTTAGAGTGGTATAGTACAAGATTCATGGGAGGGTAGCAATTGAGACAGACCAACCCAAATTGTAAGGTTGGAATAAAGAGTTTTTAGCAGGGTTTTGGAAAAGGGGTGGCAAGTATACTTTCCCCAAAAAAAACCGTCTAGAATACATGTATGTACTCATTATTTTACAGGTTTGCTTGGTCCGTATGTTAACCATATGAAAACCCTCGGAAACCCCGTCATATAGCAGTGATGCATTCAAAATTACATTGGTCGATGATATGGGGGGAAGTGGTTTTAGCCCATATCGGTTGTATAACGTTTCATTCTAGTTACTTGTGTTACCAAACCAAGGTGGCCCCAGGACTGTTTTCCTGGGCCCTTTGGTTTGAAAGTCCTGGTGGACTCATCCCATAGCAAGTTGTAACGGCTTCTCCGAACTACTCGGCGTGATATCTCCCCTCCTTCCGGCATTGTATCCCCGGCCGCCTTCGGCCAACCACGTAGCCGACTAGAGAACATGCATGTGAAGACTTGTTGCTTATTTCTATGAATAAAACCCAGGAGTGGTTGAAATAAATGTCCAGTGTTGAGTTTTTGATCGCATCTAGCAACCATTGGTATATATATATAAAAAAAAAAATACACTCAAAATATCGGCATTTTCCAAACGGAGAAGTACTGCACTGTAGCAGCACTATCATAGAACCTCCTTTCCCTCAGTGATGTTTAAATTTTAATTAAAGTAGACTGATAGTTTGTGCCATTTCGAAAATAATATCAGAGGCTCCCAACAGATTGGACATTGATAGTTCAATGAACTTTAAAAATCATTATTTCAGTACAAATATCGGTTGTTTTTCGACTTCTCGTAGGAAATGGGATATTATTGCAAGTCTAACTTTCTTACCGATATTTCAAAATTTAAGGTCATGGGATGCATTTGACAAGATGTGAGGCGAGCTACAAAAATATCGGGAAAACATGGGTTGAAGTCCAGTAGCTTTAAATATGAGGGGAAAAACATTCTGAAATTATTTTGCTGCTCTGAATTAAGTCCACCACTCTGAAACAGTGAAAAACACAGAAAATGTAAGTTACAAATCAAATACAAAAAAAACAGTTGTTGTCACAGAATTACTATCCTGCCGACTGCGCCATGTTATCAAATAAAGTTCTTTTATAGTAAAAAGAGTGACAACAGCATAAAAGATTGAAAATGTTTTTAATGATTTAAGAGAAAAATTTATTGATATTAAAGGTATATTTCTTTAAAAAGAAACTGGTATCTGGTATGGTTGGTCTTTCCAAGGTTCACTGCAAACTGGTCCAGGAGGGATAAATCAGCCAAGTTTATGCTGAAAAAATAAAGGAATAATATTAGTAAAATGAAACAACTCTCAGCTTTGGTACTGAGAAAAGAACTACTATTTTATAACAATCTATACCTCAGTTTTATGTATCAAGGAAGACTGAACATAAAGTTATCCAAAACTATCCCTTTACTATCCCACTTATACCAAAGAAAAACTGGCAAAGTTTATACCTTCAGCAAAATGGTGCTCAGGCAGTGGAACTCTGTAGCCCTGTAGGAGGTGGAGGTGGTGCCCTGGTGTGGTCTGGAGTAGAGCCTCCGGCGCCCGGTGTGGGTCTGGAGCAGAGCCTCCGGCAGAGAGGGTACCTGTGAGCTGTAGTCCTCTCCTACACACCTCACAGGGAGAATGAATTCTGACTGGAGCCTGTTGTTGTTGTTGTTGTTTGAGTACTTAGCAAGTACTCTGGTGCATTGGGGGCTACCCTTGCACTCCAAAAGTTGGTTGGGTATCTCCTGAATGAGATAAGGATATTACTATCCAATTATAAGGGCTAGTTGAGAACCATTTGAGCGTAAATTAGGATCTCATTAACTTAGCATGGTTTTCCATCATGGTGGTGTTACTGCTACCATGAGTGGAAGAAGTTCTTTATAATTTCTTTTTGCTTGAGTCTCTAGAATGCTTAACGCTATCCTTTCTGGGCTAGACCAATCTTTAATTGCTATGTGTTGCAAAAGTTTCTGATGGTATGTTCGTAAGGGGGAGCAGGAGACAAGATAATGGATTGTCTCATCTTCAACTGGATGATTACATATACGACAAAAAGGTGTGCCTGTAATGCCCTCAAGAGAAGGAACATGTAATCTTAGAAGGGAAATACACCTCCTTAAAGGACGATGCCAAGGAAGCCCAAGAGTAGATTTGCGAGAAGGAACAGAGAGTTGTGAGAGCCATTTAAATGATCTAGTAGATCTAGCTGTATACATTGTTTCAGCAACATCATTGATTGTATGAACATATGTAGTTTTAATCTGACTAAAACTTCGAATGACATGGAAATCAATATCTTTTCTGTTAGTTGCTCTGTTTGCTGCAACATCAACTTGTTCATTGCCTTCAATTCCAACATGTCCAGGGACCCAAATTAAAAGAGGCCTATACAAAGAATCTTGTACAATGTTGAGAATCTCTAGTACCAATTCAGGATTGTCTACATATGCAGGGTTTGTGAGGACTTGTATAGCCCCCAAGGAATCAGTATGTATTACAGGTCTTCCTGAACCATTTTCAATTGCATCTCTTAGTGCCATCAAAATACCAACAAGTTCTGTCTGAAGAGATGATGCACCATCTGAAATTCTTACTAAACCAGTTTTGTCTGGACCAGTGAAAGCCCCACCAGCTTTCTCATCCTTGACTGATCCATCTGTGTAATAGACCAGATCTCCAGATCTGGAAACCCTTTCTATATTGCTTTCAGCATGTCTCTTTGCTTCTTGGCATGAGACCAATTTTTTGGAGTCATAAGGCTTGTCAATAACATAATCAAAACAAGATCCTAACCATGGTGCCATTCCCTTCACCACTGGCCTCACTTGCGGAAAATGTCCAGGAGGACCAAATGACTTAAAAATATCTGTAGTTGCCAAACCCCAGGTTTTGGGGAAAACCCGACGATCTTTAATATAATCCTGGCCCAGACTAAAATTAAGAGGATGACTTCCATTAGTCAAAACCTTATATATAAAGGAACATTGTAGTATACGAAATCTAGACACCATAGGCGAGATGCCTAGCTCCTTCTCCATACTATCAATAGCTGTCCATGGTGGACATCCCAAGACAGCTCGCATCATTGCGTTTTGTATTCTTTGTACTTTTAAAAACTGTGTTTTTGACAAACTAGCCAATACCTGTGCCCCATACTCGATAATTGGGCGTACTGTGGCCACATACAATTTCTTTAGAATGAGTACTGTCACACTTGTAAATGAAGAAAAAACCTTAATAAAGTTAAGTCTTTTCCTTGCCCTAGCTACAACATAATCAACGTGTGGACCAAAAGTAAGATTCTTGTCCAAAATGACACCAAGGTACCTTTGCTTTGGTACCCATTCAATTTCTATTCCATGAAGGTTAATTTTCTGTACAGGGATTATGTTGTGAAAAGACATGGCATACGTTTTTGTGGGTGAGAACTTAAGTCCTAGTTCCATTGATGTATCTACCAAAATGTCTATTGCCATTTGGAGAGCAGGTATGGGATTTTTACTGCTGGTATGGTACACAACTAGATCGTCTGCATATGCCAGAATCTTAACTCCCCTTGGAAGTTGAGCTTTAAGTAGTTCATGAATAAGCTGATTAAATAAAGTTGGACTGAGACTGCTGCCCTGTGGGGTTCCATTAGGAAAATCAAATTCTGAAGACTTAACACCTTGAAAAGAAAGCCTAGCTGTTCGACCTATCAGGAAATCCTCTAACCAGGCTAGAATGTTCCCCTTTAAGCCAGCTCTTACAAAAGCATCCAGGACTACTATGGGGTTTGCAAGCTCAAAGGCTTTTTCAACATCCAAAAATATGGCAGCAGGTCTTCTACCACATTTCTTGGCCTCCGAGACCTCTCTAACCAGCGTGGCCACGGCATCTATTGTGCCAGTTCCACGTCTGAAGCCAAGAATGTGTTGGTGTGGAGGTGTGGCAGCCCATTTTATCCTTTCAAGAACCATTTTTCCATAAGCTTAGAAATACATTGAAGGAGAGATATTGGACGAAAAACTCCTGGTTGACTGGGCTTTGGAATTGGAATAAGGTTGGCTTCTTTCCAAGTATTTGGCAGTCTGCCTCCATTAAGAGATCTATTATAAAGGTCTAACAGAACAACATAAAATTCCTTTGGAGCATGAAGGAAAAAGCTATATGGGACGGAATCACTCCCAGTTGCCGTGTCCCTCAGCCCTCTTAAAACCTTAGAAAGTTCCTTCATAGTGAATGGATAGTCAGTGTCTGCTGCTTGAGTTGCTGCATCCATAAAATTGCCCCTTCTAATGTCATATCGATCTTCAAGGATTTTTCTAGTTGCCTCAGGTAAGTTGTTTACAGAACATCTATTAGCAAAACCTTGGCAAAGCTCATTTGCTTTAGAAACAGGATTAGGATGAACCTCAGGCCTTTCAGGTAAGCCTCTGGCTCTTTTAACTCTATTCCACATGCTTCTTACAGAAGTATCTTTATTGAGCTTAGAAACCCAGTTATCCCATGCCTGTGCTCTAGCATAGTCTGATGCAATTCTATAATCACGGGATGCTTCTTTAAGTTTAGCCTTATTAAAATCTGTTTTATTCCGACGGTAAGCCCTAAGTCGGTTATTCACCACTCTTTTTGCTTCGCGAACAAGATCAGTGTGAAACCAATGGTTTTTACGCCAATTACACGGACGAGAAAGAGGGACCGATTCTTTAGCTGCATTTACTAGAATTTCAATGACCTGTTTGGCTTCATCATCTAAAGAGTCCTTAGGAACATGAGTAGAAACAGACCTTTTAACCAGCTTCCGAAACTTATCCCAATCTGCCCTTGAAATGACCCATCGTGGAATATGAGTTGAAGTAACAGAGGAACCTTTGGCAAACAGTTCAATCTGAATAGCAAAATGATCACTAACCAATGAAGAATGTATAGACCATGTAGCAGCAGCAGCCAAACTATTGTGCATAATAGATAAATCAATGGCAGTGTCATAAGTTGTGGTAGGAACCTTTTCATTCAATAGTACATATTCTGATAAATCTTGTAGTTGGCTAGCCATATTTTTCCCAATGCGGTCTTCCAGTCTACACCACTGAAGATCATGAGCATTAAAATCGCCAATTAAAATAGAGGGGGGTCCATTAATTAAAGGGCTTACTATGTCAATTTCGCCATGTGTTCTATATATATTATGAATCAAAATTGGACCATTGGAAAGCATCACCTGGACACTAAGACACTCCGTGCCATCACCAAAAAAAGGAGGGTTAGAGACTAAAGTAGCAGGAATATTTCTCCTAATTAAAGTAGCCAAACCATGAGTACCATTGGCCATAGGAATGTGGAATACTGAAAAACCAGGAACTTTGATAGGGGGACTACCATCTTGTTTAACTTTAAACCGAGTGTCTTGTATTGCCAATACATCAATATTATCATGAAGAATAGAGTGTTGTATCATAGGAACCTTATTGTTTGCACCTTGTGCATTCCAGTGAACTATTTTTATTGATTTATTTTGTTTACTATTTTGATGGCAAGATCCATCAGTGCCAACAGTTCTGGAATTATGTTCTGACATGCTTTCCCTGCTTTGGCGATCATTTCTCTCACCATTGTTAGGACATCTTGGACTGTTAGGTCCTCTGAACTCTGAATTGACTGTTTCTGTTGCCTTGGAAGAGCATTGGATTTCTTTCCCCAAGGATTTTCTTGTGGAGGTTTGGAAATGGGTACTGGAGTTACTAGGGGTTCTGGTGGGTTTTGGGGGATATCCTGAGATTTGGGGGGTCCTTGAGGTTTTTGGGGAATGATCTGGGATTTGTGAGGTACTTGTTTGACTTTGTGAGCAGGTGTTTTTGCAATTATTACTTTCTCTTTGGGATTCGCATTGACCAAGGGTGGAAACTCTTTCTCCCCTAGTTCTATAACTTTTGTTGTGGGCTTGGTTTTCTGGGAAAATTTCTCTTTCATTGCTGATTGTATTTTTGCTTGCACCTTTTTCCTTATCGGACATGAGTAGGCTGATGCAGCATGGGGCCCCTGACAATTTGCACACTTTAGAACAACTTCTTCCTTTTCCATTTTTGCTGAACAGATTTGCGTCGAGTGTCTCTCCCCGCACAGAGCACACCGAGCAGTGAGTGCACCACAACTCCTGGCCATGTGACCAAACTTCTGGCACTTGTAGCACCTTGTGGCCTCTGGCACATAGGGACGGACTGGGAAAGTTCCCAGGAAGCCCATTCTCAGTGTTTTTGGAAGTTCGTTCCCTTCCCAAATTATCTTCATTGCTCTTGTGGGGACCCTCACCTTTGTTTCCCTGTCGTATCTGAACAACCTCTCTGCCGTTACTATCTGTGAATGGCTTTCTTGGAAGTAAATTTCGGAAAGGGCGTACGGAACTCTGGTTACCACACCCGAGATTGTTCTCTTCCCCGTGCCATCCATTTGGATGAAATTGATCGTCTGCCCCCCTAAGGTCTTGACAGATCTCAAAACTTTTTCTGCTTGAGCAGTTTTCGGAAACAAAAGATTTTGACCCCTCTGTGACCTTCTCCGTTCTATTGCAAGATCTGGATATTTTGAATTCAACATCACAAGGACCTCCATTTCGGAGTTCCACTCTTCCGCAAGATCTATCAGAAAAGGCGGACGTTTGTCTTCAAGTAAATTCTCCAACATTTCCACCTCATCGTCAATTTCTCCTTCAGACATAAGAGACTGTACATCTGATCTAGACCTTGATCTATCTCCCTCAGATTCATCCCTCTCATTACCAGAATGGTTCTTCCTAGATTTCCTAATGGGGGATCTAGACCGTGATCTATCTTTCTCAGACTCATCCCTCCCATTACCGGAGCCACTCTGCCCTTTGGCAGCAGCCTTTCTAGCCCTTTTTTCCTCCTTTTTCTCTTTCTTTTTCAACTTTCTTTTCCTACTCTTTGAGATTTCCCAGTCCTGATCTGAATCAGACATATTGTCTTGATTTCCAGAACCACAAACGTTTTGGAATGGGATTTGTACAAAGACTGGGGGTTTATTAGCCGAAAGTGCACTACTTTTGATTATCTGATTCTTATTTATTGTATCATGTACTGGAGACAATAAAGGCTGAAAGTCATTTGATAAGATATCCCCTAAAGAAGGGATATTCTTTTCTGGACCACTTGGGAGACCCCTAACAAATGTGGTGTCTGTGGGCATAATACCCACAGGGATACACCAAAAAAACCCAATGGGGAAAACCAAAAACCTTAACACTATATTTACAAAAGAAAGAAACCAAAAAAGATCAACCAAAAATGCCTGCATGGGCTATGTCAAAAGACCAGATCTGTCTTAAACCAAATAGAAAACTAAATACTACCAAGACAAAGTGCTTTGGTGTCTCCACAGCTCTCTGTTTAGCCCTGTCAGTGAGACCTCCACCACCACTGACTGCTCTGCTCTATCTGTCCTCTCCCTGACTGGAGCCTCCCACAGCCGGCCTTTTATACCCAGCCAGCCCCTGGGGTCGTTGAGGGTGGTCGTTGAGGGCGACCTAAAGGAGTCCACTCAAGTGAGGTGAAGTGGTTGAGGTGTTAGTGCAGTTTCAATTGGTAAGGTCAAGGTCCTTTGAGGTGGCAAAGAGTACATATGCACCTGAGAGCTTTAGGTCTCACTCAACCAAATAATTCTCTAGTACAGTGAAAAAGCAAGAAATATGAATCAGATACTTTATCAGACTATGAAACATAAATCTGAGGCGTAAATTAGGCACCAATATGTGCTGGATATAATAATGTTTGAAAATAAAAACCAGTTTCTATACCTTTTCAGACCAACCATATAATATTAATATGGAAATCATTTTATTCAAATATAATATGAACAAATTTCTGGGATCTGTAACACATTGACTTGGGGCTTTTCTGATTTCTGTTTTCCTCGTACAACAAATTCCCTCGAACAAACGCCATAAATTAAAGTGTTGAACTGTATCAAACCCAAGTTCCAAAGTTTTGGTGGACAGGCAGATTTGAGGATCAATTCGTGTTTTACATCAACATATCTCGATTCTTTCTAACCTTAATCAGAATAGCCATAGATGTTTTCTTTAAAAATCATATCAGACAGTACACCCAGATTAGACTTTAAAGCACAAAATGAAACAAACGTCGAAATATTTTGCAATGTATTCCTTTATTTGTCGTCCTCCTGACGACCATGTTGGCACAAGCTAGCACACCTTATAATACAACATGTGACGAGGTTCATGTTGAGTAAAACCCCCATTATCATAGGCAGTAACAAGACGCTAACAAACCGTCCTTTAAGAAGCACAGATGGAATATCAAAGAGAAAGCTACGGCTTCAAAAGTCCGAACAGACTCAACAACGATCGTCTTACTAGGGAGAAGAAAGAAGTTTCAGTCAACAACTAGGATGTTCTAATTTGTTTACCTCTAGTTGACCGTAGCAAGATACAGACTAAAATATTATTGAATTTATTTGGCGGATTTTGATTACTGGCGATAAGGTTAATTCAATCAGAGATGCAACATCCCCTATTTTGTCCACATATTATGGTAAATCATTATAAAGATTGGACACTGCAACTTGCCAAGAAGTACCAATCTTTCTAAAAGGTCCCAAGTTGAACATCAATATTTTCCATGCAGCTTCTTTTATGCAAATTTAGCTACTATCGTTCACTATGTTTGGTACAATTTTGAACTGAATTGAGAGAAAAGAGTATTCAACAAATTCCAGAAACTGACCAATATATCTGTAAATATGGCTACATCGTCAGTAGTTACAACTGTACCCATTTCCTGGCAAGCTGATTGTCATTTAAGTGGTATACATTACTATTTGTTATCCGGAAAATCGCCAGTTACTAAATGACAATTTGAAAATATTTTCAGCTGGTAATGAATTGCTACAATAGTTTCGAATTAACCAGTTTCAATATAACTTCGGCACATGCAATCTATCACATTTCCAATGTATAGGTTATTTCTTGATGCGCACAGCAAAATACACATGCGTTATAAATTCCCAAAGCGCTTTTCGCCATTATCAACTATAGATTATCGACAGGGCCAAGAGTAAAAAGAGGCCATATGTATTATCCATATACCAATACTAAGAAACATCCTTACTATACATTTATATCTTGCTTCAAAACGAGCCTCCGCGTCGGTTATTATTCTACAACGTTATGGTCCTACAATTGTAGTTTTTATACAAATACCCCAAATGCTTTTGCTATCAAGTCTTGAAATTCACGTGGGTAAGTGGTAATATCGACGTTTTACGTCCCGTCCTAGAAATGGCACCATTGTACATTATCATACACTAGTTACATATCAGGTGAAAAGAGATCTCCATATCCTCAATTTGAATCACGTTCTTGAGCTCATCTGGATCAAAGATGGCGTAAGTTTTAAGCAATGAACCTGTACCTTATAAGTTATCGTCATAGTTATATCTAATGTCATACATTGCGATCTTTCATTTTGTGTATTTGGTTAACAACAACAGCAGAATTATGTTCGTCTTGGGTGCAATGTATCAAGTACTTACAGCTGGTTTAGTGGTGTGCACCTGAATCCCTTTATATAATCTCGATATCGACGACTTGTATGTTTCAACAACTGTTTTCAGCGTTCAATTATATATATATATTAGTATGACATTCCCGGTCGTAACTACCAATTCAGTTATGCTGGATTAATGGCCTTCAAGCAAGATATTACGCAAAATATGTGAACAGTTTGTACAAAATACGATTATGTTCGCTTATATTTTTTCCTAGCCACCCAATACGTACATACCAAATAAATGCAAATAGTCGGAATGCCTTGCAGAACAAGTCGGAATTGTACAAATAAACGTAACAGGTACCGCGTCATTCAAAGTACATGTAGTTTGTATAATATTAATTGTTTCCATCATGAATTGTTTTTTACTAATTCGTAATTGAGGGGGGTTACACAAGTCACTCCAGCGGGTGCTGTTATCTACAACAAGAATGCTGTTTTTGTACACGAGTTAACACAGACTCACCAATAACAGGAGGTATGTACCTTTGAAGCAGAGCTTACCGGGTCATAATATCATAATCATAGCGGGAAATTCGATAATAAACTTCCCACACCCACACATATGCAAATCTGGTGTAAATTCATCGCTACGTCTTTTTTTTCAATCGTGATCGGGTCATTTACGAGTTGCTCGATTCATTTGTTTTTTCTGGCCACTTATACGGAATCCCATAAATAAGATGCCTTCACAACAAACTGACCTAAATGGATAATTTTAGCAGAGGGTCATGCTTTTCAAAAAGCCATTCAATGCCTTCTCAATGCGATCAATTTCAGACCTTGGCCCCAGCCAAATTCTGACCAGTATTAAAAATAGACCACAAAATGTAACGTGGCATGACATCACAAGGAGGAATTGTTCAGTCCTATTCCAAGATAAATTTAAGAGTGACCCTGAACCTACGAGGCATTGAACATTTCATAGCTTTCAAATGAGAAAACCAATTCAATATCATTTCAAGATTTGCGCGGGCACCCTTATTTAAATTTAAGCAATGTCTTTCATGACACACAAATCAACCATGACTACTTTTAGACTGTTAATAAAATATACTATCTCTACTTATTCTAAAACTCTATAAAGATCACACCTATTTTCGGGGTAAACAGTACGATGTGTAATGCTGATAAACCCTGCGAGAATGCCTAGTATTCCTTAAGATTAATGATTTTGCAATAAATTTCAGGGACATCTCTAGTATTTTAAATGCTGATAACCCATAAAGCCAGGATGCCTCCAAATGCACATACTAGTGATAAATCTAAGCGTCCACAATAATGCCAGGGTAGCCCACACACCAGGTGCCTAGCCTTTACAACTGATTGATGTTCTGAAAGTTTAAGGGGACAATGAGACAGGCTCGTTCCAATAAGGATATACATTTTTGGCAGGTGTATTCTTAGTTAACTGTATCTATAACACGTAGAAAGTTCTGTTCACGTCACTAGGTTTCCTATCTCACTACTCTGGTAGAGGTTACCATAGAAACCCACCTCGTAATTCCGAGTCAGAGTTCACAACTCACAACCGTAACATCGGGTCTTGAGGTTTTGATTTAAGTTATCACAAAATCAGTAAATTATAAAAATCAGAAAACATGTCTCACACAGTCAAAAATTGCAATTAACCAAGACAACTAACTATTCATGACAGAAATGCGAGAAATCATTGAAAAAGCACCAATATAAAGATGAAAGAAGGCCAGACATTGACCTATTTTAACAAAGGTCTGCCTGTTCAAATAAATAGCAAAACACACAAGTCATTCACTAAAAAAAAAGAAATAAAAAAGACGTAATTACAACATTACACTCGAGTATGTAAACTTAGATGAATACATTTTTCTAAAGAGTCTATTAACAAAGATTCCTTACGTAATCAATAACTCCTCACGTTTTTCTACAAGTCTACCGAGAGCTACTTAAATATACATAACCTGGATTGAACTCCCGGTTGTGACCTCTTTACAAAGGTTATCTTTTTCACAAAGTTAAGGTTTGTTATTTGTGCATTCGTAGGACAGAAAATACACTCTACACGTTTCTCTCGGTAAGGCTGGGGGTCCACGAAACTACCGGGGTTATCTATAATATTGGATCGGGGAACAATTAAGATAACGCAATGTATACGAAGAGTACACGTAAAGACCAGACATGGGAAATGAAATGAAAGTCAATAAAGGAATGTAAAAAAAGGAAAGCTTACAGTTTGGCAGACATCTGTTACATAGAATTATTCGTAAGGAGTAATTCACGAGTGTCTCATTATAGTCAGACAACGAAACTAAAGATATTTCAATAAAGAGATCTGAAACAATAAAAGTATAATTATATACTAGTACCTGTATATATAGTTATGTTATTACAACCTTAATTTTGGAACTGAGGGTTGTCAGTCCCCACAGAAAATGTCAGAGAACATAAGAAATGGTGTTATACAACCAAGGAATTGCTTAATGCTGTAAGCTTTTGAAGAAAATAATTGTTTCCAGTATAAGTAAAATACAACTTGACAAAGCTACGAACGGGATCTGTCTGCTTTCATTGTAGCACCGTATATACAACTGAGAAATGCATTCGTAAAAGATCAGAAACATCACGTACAGTCAAATATCTAAATCAACAAGGCTCGATTTTAGTGACAAAAATGAACATTTCTGTTTGGGTCACACATTTGAACACTTCTATTTGGGTCACAATTATGAACATTTCTATTTTGGGCACAACTATATAATTATGAACACTTCTATTTGGGTGGCACGTATCATTCAACCTATTCTTCAGTTTCTAAATCACAAGTACTATTATTCAATCTAAAAGCGTCAACAGTCACTTACAGCTTATCATTTTTATTATCATTATTTGGCTTTGGCTATTTTCCTTTTATATTAGGTTGATTAAAATCTGTCACTAATGATAAAGCGGATTGACGCCTAAGCCTTTGTATATAAAATGGATATATCTCATTCTGTGTTACAATATGTACATTTTGAGAGGGAACAGATTTTGGCAAGTTAGGTCAAGCACCATTTTGTTTTGGGCCTTTTAAGTTCGACAATGTTTAAGTGCGGGAATGGCTAACCGTGTAGCCTGGAGGGTACTCATTTACACTGTATCTACCGGTACCCTAGGTTTCTGTCCCAAAGGGATATACCACTTGGGATTTTAAGGGATTTTTATTTGGAAACCTATCAATGCGAACGGAATGAAGGGAAATCTTGGTAAAAAGTAAGCAGATTTTTAGAGAGTGTGGGAGGGAGGGGGAGGAGTTATACCTTAAAAAAAAAAATTAAAAAAAAGGCCCATGTGGCACAATTTTACATTAGCGTACCCCCTCTTCAAAAATTCTTGATCCGCCTTTGGCTACCGGTAGTATACTATACATTGACATTTAGGCCACAAGCGGTTCGACATTTGTGTGTGTGTGCATGCGAGAAAATAACGTAGGAATAGTTATAAGAATTTCTTGTGCACCTTAGAATTTCTAACTGGGATCAGATCTAGTTTCTATGTAGATGAACAAATAAGAGTGAAGATAAAACAAAAGAGAAATTGTCATGTTATATCACCATAACCTTACATATTTTGCACCTACATGTATATGTTCATTGTGAGAAAATCTTTGTTATCAAGAATAGTTCTACTACAAGTACAATGTAGTTCCGACCGGGATATATTTACAGACAAAACGCCGCTACACGGAACCTCTGTGACGCGCCTTTAGAATATCACAAAGGAAAAAATATAGAGGTCTCAGCCCTAACACAAGTCATTCACTCACTAACATAGGGTTCTCATTTATATTACACAATTTGAGGGAAAGTACATAATGTAGTTGTAACCCTCTGATTGTCCATATTCTTAGTACCTTTACACAGATCTTTACTTAATTTTAGGGGATTTACTGTATTTCAACACGGGACAGCAGCGACTAAGCAGTTTCAATTTCACAGTCCGACCCAGTTTACGGTATCTTGATGACCGATGACCATGATGAACGCAGAGGTCGTCGGATCTGTTTACTTTCTCTTTCTAGGAGAGTCACTGAGTTTGTAATCAGCAATTTGGGAAACCGAAAGTCGACCTGGTTTCCTTAGAGTGGTGTGTAAGTGTGTTGTCTGAGGGAGTCCACTCCTATTTCTGCTGTGGTAGGATTCCGTGTTGATTCTTTATTTGGTTTGAAAAAATATGTTTTTCTTTTTTTCCTGAGTTATTGCTTCTTGAATTCATTTCCTCGGCAGTTTTTTAGTTGGCGTTACCGTTTCGATCTGGAAATATAAACCACATTTTCTCAAAATCACACGTATCATAGTCGTTTTCGTTATTTTATTTTAACTTTTTGTTAGTTATTCAATATTTCCTAACGTGATTTTTTCACCGAAGAACACCAATTTCAAACAAACAGAAAGATTAAGAAGAAAATGTTGGTTTAGTAAATTCAATACAAAATCTCCGGAGGTAAAACTGAGTACTGCTGCATAAAATTGGCATTCCATATCAAACTATTGGCGGTTGAAGAATAGCGTCTTTGTCTTTTTATACTCGAGATTTGCGTAATTGCCGTGGCTAAGGTAAAACTACATATTCTACATAGTCTTAACATAATCTCCGCGGAACATCCGTTGTGGGGGATGATTCTATTTGATCTTAAAACTAGAAATGTCAACTTAAACCATTTAATTTATAAGTAAATGCAGTGAAAATTTAATTAGATTTGGTAATGAAATATTTTGACCGGGCATTTTTATTACATCATTTTTATAATACTAGATGCTTTTTTTAAACAACACCAAACATGATCTTGGGAAATACCTATCTATGTATTATAGTATTCATGATACAGTTTATTTCTTATTTTTTCAACATCCCCTCCTTAACGAACCAATTATAAGTTGGGGAAGTCGTGCCAACTTCCACCAATAGTAACTTATGATAGCAGACAGTACAGGGGTGACCTAAACGCATGTAAGGTGGTGCACTAGCAGACATGCAGTGTGTTCTTATTCCCTATAGTAGTGCTGCACTAGGGGCCCGCATTTTTGTAACTACCGAGTACCGTAAAACCCCTAATTTAAGCCCAACCCTAATTTAAGCCGCACCCTGACTTTAGAGTTTATGGTTGAGCATTTGTTCTCCATATTTTTTCAGAGTTCCCATTGTATACAAGGTTGTGTAAAACCCTAATTTAAGCCGCACCCTTAAAGTTGAGGCCTTATTAGATCTAATTTCTTAAACTAACCCTTATTTAAGCCGCGGCTTAAAATAGGGGTTTTACGGTAATTAAGGTAATCAGGGCAACTTTGATTAGGGTCTCATGATAAGCAGAGATGCCACTCCAATTGATAAAAAAAAAGTAGGAAACATGTTTCCTACTTTTTTTCCTAGAAGTAACTAGGAGGGAAATAACCTTAAGGAATAGAGATCAGACGCTGAATTTGTATTTTAGTAGCTTGAAATTAGTACAAAAATACTCTAAAACAGATATTCAAGTGATGTAGGAAAGATCAGTTATGTAATCCAAAATCACCAAAAAGAAGGAAATCCTAGAAAACTAGGAAAAATGGCATCTCTGGATAAGAGATTCTGTCACAAATAAATGTTACATCTATATCAATAATCCCTCATTTTGCAATAACATGATTATTTTTTGGAAATGACAGAATTTCTAATATTGAGACCCAAATTAACATTTTTTCTGAATCTGTTTTTAAAAAAATATGGTTCATTATCTATTTTAACAGTTTGTTACGCCTCTAATAGAGATCAATTATGATGGTTTGCGGTTAGGGCCTGACAAAAACATGGCCAGGCCAATCATGATAATGAATGGTTTCACTTCCTTATCCCTCTACACACATGTCGGGATACAAAAAGTGTATCCGCCACGATCATGTGAACAAACGGGCCATGTAAATGTGTCCAACAATTCCATGTACATGTATATCATTATCATTGAATGGAAAACGAGACGGGTCGTGTCCCAGTGTTTCCCAAACAGCGACTAGTCAATGGAGAGAATAAGTGCTATTAATCGTTATATCAAATCTTCTAAGTTGCTCGTAAAGGATAGAAGGTTATGAATGCGTTATTTAATGAGGGGGGCAGGAGACCGTTCTGGGCCGCCGACCAGCGATACCTGTGTACAGGTATAACGCCGGGAACATGCGGGGAACTGGTAGCCGGCGTTACTGATAACAGGAGCCTGCTGGTCGGCGGCCCAGATCGGTCCCTGGCCCCCTCATTGATGCTAATTGTAAAAAATTACTTTCACGATAACCCCTCAAAAACTAGGCATTCTACGAAGAGGCATAACCAAATTTTCCTCAATATCTTAAGGCAATTCTATATCAAATATGTTCTAAGGCTAGGGTTGAAATAACCACACGCCCATGGGCCCTAAAATGAGGGACCGGACCAAAACGCAATGGGAATATGGTGTGTACTGAGTATAGAATCAGCGTGTGCTTGCAGTAGGATTTTAGTGGAAAATCAGTGGAAATGCAGTGGCTGAATAGTGGAAAATCAGAAATATTTAAACAAGGTCACAGGTGGAATTATGGAAGAAAAGTATCGGTTACAAAACCGAAAAAACCCGGGTTATTCGTCTTCTTTTTCTATATACGAAATGAATTGTTGATGACATATCTGGATAGAAAATACGAATTATCGAGCGAATTATCGATTGAATTAAACAAAAAGATGCACATCTCACCGCGCCGTCATCATCCTCTATTATCGTCCACCCACACGCTGAGCTTACTAACCTTGTTTTCGATGCCGATCGTAAATATCGATGTAATCCTTCAGTTTATATCGACCCTGACCGCCTCTGAATATCAATAATCCATGAGATATACTCCATTTTGCTGGACGATGCCGATTTAAGGCGTAAAAGGCGGTTATCCGCGGAGAAGGACTACACGTGTCCTTCCCGGGTCGCGCCATTTTGGCCTCTGATGCAATGCGCTGTGGTTTGACAGAGTGAATCCGCGAGATGCGCTTTGGCCGGAAGGAATTGCGCATGATAAATAGTTCGTGAAGAAATGCGATTTTTTGGGTTTATATCGATTCTGAGCTTGCCAACACATCGGCATCATCAATAAAAGATCGACATAGACCTATATGGCGCGTTAAGTCGACCGAAACGCGCGGGAAATATGCGAAATAGGCGAGCATTCCCGGCTGACTTTCCGATCAGAGACCGGGGGCCGCCATCTTCGCCGTCATCACCCTCATTAACATAATCATACTACACGGCAATCCGGGACGCTAGGCTTTTCAATGCTGAGGCGTCGATCGATGTCATACAGTTTGACCGCTTCAATCTCCGACCCGATCTCGGCTAATGCTTTTTCAATGGTCAATTTCTGGTATAGGCATTACATAGAGAAAGTACTGCAGACCGGATGTAGGTCTAAATTTGCGATCTTGTTTCCGCTGGTGGCGGTATCGTTCAATGGCGTTTCCCGCCTAAATGTTCAAGTCATTAACCCGGGCGAGATTCGATTTGATCGATCATATTTCGAAGATGACTTGATAATACAGCGAGCCCGGGTAATAAGCTACAGTGTACAATCAGTAGTAATTCAGTAGCTAATTTAGATATTTCGGACATACCGATTTAGGTAGTGTCCACTGCTGTTTGTTCCGAAATTCGTTTACATAATTATGAGCTGTGCTGGCCCTAGGCATTTTACTAGAGTCTGCGCAAACAGTTCCATCTAGAATACGCATGTTTCCAACTAATTTGAGTGTTGCTGTTCCAAGGTGTGTTTATTCTCTTACGTATGGTTTAATATTCGGTCAAGAGAGTACTGACCCTATAATTTAGATGTAGGGGCCCGACTGGCCCCAAGATCTCGGGACCTTAATTTGCATGGTTCTCAGATGCTCTCTTGAGTATTACATTTAAAAGGAGTCAAAAGCAATGTTGTGTCAAAATATGACAACATTTTGCAAACTCAAATAACTATGAAAATACATTCTAAGAGACTAATGTTAGCCACTGGTACAGTATAAATCATGAAAACTAACTATAACTCTACTTGAACTCCATAAAACTCATGTCATTTATGCAATGTTTGTAAACAAACCAATTTTGGTGGGTCACCAAAATTGACTGGGGATGAGTTTATGAGTATTTTAATGTAGATTAAGTCTGTATTCACATTCTATATTTTACCACAGGCCTAGATTATGGCAATAAAATATATTTCAATAGTAAACAGAATTTACAAAATTTTGGTCTGACATTGCTTTTGGCTCCCTTTAAAAATACACGTGCGTTATTGGGACGCTTTGGGTGGCTTAAACACTGATCCTATGAAGCGCGTATGAACTCTGACAATCTCAAGCCGCTTTGGGAGACACAGTGCCTTAGTACATGTCTAGAAGGGACAAGCGGAAAGGGTCGTACGTGGTTTAGTTGGGTTTAGTTAACCTCTGAGTACAACGCGTCATTGTTGCCTGCAATAAAGAAACCACTAAGGATAATTCACGAGTTTAAATTTAGTTTGAGAACATGAAAACCATATTTTTTTTTAGAAATATGAAGTTAGACATTTCTACTCATTTGTTGAGCTGAAAAAGTTCAGTCTTTTTCTTTAAAGATATGTAATTTGTTAATATGAATCTTATTTATCAGAAATACACAAATACACCATTCACTCAATAAATAGTCTTTATCTAGCTTTACGATCTTGTGCACATAAAGTCGAATGACCAAACTAAAGTTTCGGGAAGAATAGAGATGATCAGTTGACTACTTAGGCAAATTCCGTTCTTACATACACAATTATTATTTTTATATTTTCTGTGATTAAGAAGTAGCACTCGACTTCTCATTATATACACATTCAGATAACCCTTCTGCTATTTGTATCGGCTTCCCCTCCTTTTGAATCTAGGTCATATTATCTATAACTTGTTGATAATCAATCATAACTTGATTATTTATAGAGCATTCCAAACACTAATTTGGCTGCGTTATCTTATCCAGACAAGGTCTGTATGTGATACTAATATTTAATGATAACACAAACTCTACACGGAAAATAGGTATTGAAGATATATCCGGTACGTTATCTAAACTAGGAAAGAAAAGAAACAAAGTGTCAAATACGATACTTATTAAGTGAAAAAAAACACTGGTAAACATCGCCACATTAAATAACACATAAACTTGTCCCATTCACTAATCTACTCCGAGTACAACATGCGATAATGAAAGTGCTACCTCATCTTAAAACAAACGGCACGCCATTTAACTACCGTTCCACTATAGATACCGTTGAGATATAATATTTTAGAGATAACAGTGATAATGCATCCAGAATGGCGCGCAATACTTGTCAACAGATACTTTCACCGACTGAGTAGATTTAGGGGGAAAAAGTGAGACAGGCTTAAAGACAGGAATCTCCCAAACGACTGAAGGACGATGGTTGGTGATGTCTGGCGAACCAACGTCGAGCCCTACTTTCTGAAATCGTTCTTCACACTACAAGCACCATCAGGTATTTACAGAAATTGCACGTGAAATAAAGAACATAATTAAACCCCGGAAATTCATTTTTGTTGGCAGAAGAGTGATAGTTCTTTCTAGTCTTATATGATCAAACCATAAAAAAATAATCACCGATTAAAACAGATATAGCTAGAGTTTCTAGTCCGTGTTACATTTCAGTGAAAACAAATGGCATCCATGTTCCAATAGTGCCTTCAGTATATAAAACAATACTGAGAATTCACGAAAAAATTCCATCTTTATCAAGTAGTTTTTTCCATCAATATGAATAATTACTTTATACTGGCAAAGTGCATTTCTAGTAGATATATGTTCTCTATTAATTGGAACTAGAATGATATCAATCTTTTTTTGTTTTCCGTTTCCTGCAATTTCATGTTGTGTAAGATGTCCTGGGTACAGTAGGCATATAAAAATAATGTATTGGTACAGCAATGATACCAGCTGGTTAAATTCAATTAAATTCCTGCTTTTTTTGGTCTAAAATGATGCCACACATTTTCCACGGAAAAAGAAGTAGTAGAACACTAACAACATCCATCATGCTAAAGGCGTAAGGCGCGGGGTCGTACCCGGACAGGGGTGGACTATTTGGAAATACCCGTGTCGGTCTTCCTGTAGCAGCACGCTGGGAGGCCGCGGAGCAGCTAACAAACCACACACACAGATCAGCAAACGTCAGAACGACTCCGGGAAGTCACAAGCGGAAACCTCGGGTGTTATATACAGGGATTGTGTCAATGACAAGCAGATGGCGCGTTCAGATTTTGGGTGTTGGCTTCATATGATACTTGGAAAAGTTTTTTTCTATTTCTTTTTTTTTTTTTTTTTTTTTTTAGAATGCTAGTTTTTTTTCACCTTTTTTCTCTTTTTTTTTAGAAAGCTAGTTTAAACTTATCCCACAAACAAACAAATTAGAATGCTAGCTCATCCAACTTCCAGTTCAGAGGTCCAACTCACTGATGCTTTTCCAGTACCAGTATTCCCCAGTTTTTAGTTAGTTACATGCACAGAGCTTCATATTGATTTAGATTCTTCGGTATTTCTTTGGTCCGAAAGTATAAAATAGTTGTTAGTATTAAGACAGAATTTTTACGACTTTCAAAAACAAATTCTGATTTCATCTGAGCAAAATGTGAAGTTTATGAAACGTTTCTTTATAGAGCACATAATCTTCAAATAAGGGACAGGAATATTTTGGTACACTTGAGAATATCATTTTTCTCTAATTGCGCAATATGCAAGTCACAAACATTAATCCCTGTGTAAATGAGTGATACTTTTTTTGTGAAAGTAAAAAAACAAACAAATTGATATTAATATTGCATAGAAGCTGCTTCTGCTGCTGGCTAAATCTGCAGATGTTAGTAGAGTGAAAAGCAGCCATATATTCGTGGAGTGATTTTGTGAAGAAATAAAGCGTCAACGAACAGAGTAGCGCGAGAAATGCCAAATAAGGACATTGTGAAAATATTCGAGTAGACCTACTCTGTTAAAAGTTACCACTATTGAAATAATGTTATAAAATCCCAAAAACGTTGTGCGTTGTCTACATGTAGGAATCGAAAAACCGGCAAAGGGTAACATTTTGAAATTAGAAAAGGTCCAACTCATATACGTCTCAAGGAATAAACTTATTCAAACCTCTGATGAAATAAGTTTGAAAAAGGAACTTAGAAAAATTACAATTTTCTACAATAGACTTTTAGTAGACATCCTGAAATATTTTGTGAGAGTGTATTCAATAGCCTTGCTTAACTCACCTCGGACGGGGCGGCGCGGGGCCTGCGGTCGCACAGGGCCGTGACTGTGTTCGGGGAGCGGGATCGGAGGCCGCCCGCTGTGGTTCGCTCCTCGCGCTGTGTTACGCCCTTCTGATGTGTATGGTTCATACGCAATAGCCGCTGTAAAGGAAAACCCAATTATTTTGTTATCTCCCAAAATGAGCTGTTTCAAATAATAACAGATACGCCTTAATTACCAATAAATATGATGATAAACACGTATCTATTTAAAAAAAAACACAACAAACTTACGTACCTATCAATCCCATCATATAAAAAGTAATATTTCTAAATAAAAGGTGAGCCCAACCCGGTCAACAAAGAGACCGTCCATTAATTACCTGCGCATTTAAAATATTTTCTAGACCTCCCTCTCCCTTTAGCACGTAATGCGCATTAGAAATGTACTACGGTTTAAAAAAAAAGAAGAAAAAAAGAAAGTACTCCAGCCATAGACGTACGTAATTAATCGACGGTCTGAAACCAGTTGTTTTGTGCGTTTAATCAGTACATATGGTATTAAAGGAGGCTTACTGGGACGTTCTAGGCCCGTCTTGCGCTCCGAGATGAAGAGGGTGATGTCCTTTTCCACACTACAGTGCTCCAGCACCTTCCGGAGGTCCTCGGCCGCCTGCAAACGGGAGGAATAAGGGATGGGAACAGACCAAGTCAGGGCTAAGCATTGTCCGCCTGCCCTGGGCAGGTAAAACTTGAGGTGGGGCAGGTAGATTCTGACATGTAACTGCCCAAAGGGCAGACAAAAATTTGGTGATATTATAACAACCTATTAAAGCTGGGCATGTTAATTTTAGGGTCAGGCAGGTAAAATTTAACCTAGACCTGCCCGACGGGCAGCTAAGTTCAAACCCTTAATGTTGAGTCCTGCAAGTGCAAGTATATGGGCGGTGAAAAGCATGCGACCCATTTGAGGAAGGACAACGTAATACCTTGATTTATACTAAAGATTTGACCTTCATGATAAGCGAAACAGGATCCTTAAAGTTAGAGAATACTGTTGGTAGCGTAGTGCCACATTATAGAATGAGTTGAAAAACCCCCCACAGATTCCGAGATTACTACAGATTGGGAGGTTGTGGATAAACCGGCCTGCGGTGGAGATGACAACGTACCTGGTCGACGCAGGAGGCGGTGGTGGAGATGACGTTGGAGTGCGCCCACATCTCGTTGCGCAGGTTGTTGATGCGCTCCTCCTCCAGGGTCTGGAAGCTGCAGCACAGCGCCGTCATCTCCCGCTCCCACTGCTGCCGCAGGTGCTCCAGGTTGTCCAGCGCAGACTTGTACGACAGGTCTGTCCATACCGAGATGAACACGAGTTTTAAACTGCACTATGCGTTTATAGGCTTTATTACGCGCATTTCCTAATGGTAGGTGTGTTTGATGACTCATGGTCACAATATTACATGTTTATGTAACATATTTGTCATGTAGTCATTTATTAAGACCCATGTTGTCGTCATGCTTTTTTTCCACATATGTTCTTGTATGCTGTTGTTGTATTGTTGTTTACAGCGGGGTTTAAAGTTGAAGGTAAGTTACAAGTACCATAGACATATATATATATATATATATATATATATATATATATATATTATATAAGAGCATATCTAAGCTAGTAACCAATACCAGTGACCAACTAGTCAAGTGGGCAAGTGGAAAAGAAAGTAACCCGGCACATTTTACTGTATATCATCGAATCTTTATACTTCATTAATGCCTACTGCCTTACAATTTGATTTAATAGAATATTACCGTAGATATTGCGATTACCCGCTTAAATAAATTGAAATAATTAAATATCGACTTACCTGCCTTGTCGGCGTCCTGTCGCGTCTTGATTTGCTTTCCGTACAACTGTAAGTACAAGGTGAATATATAAATATGAAGGTAGTGTAATAATGTTCAAATTATTTTGATGAACTGTTGTAAAAAGATGATTTCCCTAGTTATCAACTATTTCTTTTTCTGATACATGCAAGAAATTCTTTACTTGCTTTCATGGACAATACACTTCAAAAACCAATGAAATAATTTCTAAGCTTAATCCCAAACAGTCCTTTATGTTGGGGATTTATATTTTTCCATCTTATCTTTCTAATGCTGGAACGCATCTCCCTGGGTGTTTTGGGGCAATGTGGAGAAATACCCTTTGTTTGAGAGGTGGGGTAGATACAAGTTTTCTTTTTATGAGTAATTTGTAGAAATATATTTTGACCCCTTGACGTTGGTACCCACCTTCTCCCACTCCTTGGTGCCCATGCCGACTCCCGACGTCTTGGCCAGGTTCACCTGTAGGTCAATCTGTTCCGCCTCACGTGAAGACTTCTCGTACGTCTTTTTACACTGAAACAGGACATGCTTGGTGTTTTGTGACTGCTTTTTCATAGAGTGAGCAGGTCAGACATAGTCAGCTGGTTGCTTTATACAAAAATAGAAAGTTATCGAAATATGCACTTAAATCATTCGTGCCGGTGCAAGGAACTAGAAGGGACCAATGAGTCACTTATAGCGGTAAAACAGCCAATTGAGGAAACTATACCACTAAACATTAGACCTATTGATGAAGGCTGTTTTTGCTTTGTTTATACTATGTAATCTATGGAAATTAGTTAAACCAAATACACCAAGATAACACCAATACGGTCTCTAGTCATATATAATTTTTACACTTTTTAAAGCTTGCCATTGTGAAATTTTCCCGATTAATACCATACAATCGTAAGTCATTTACCTCAAGTAGTCTCTTGTAGCCATTGTTCTTTTTGTTTATTAGTTTCCGGGTGTTTTCTTCCTCCTGCGGAAAAAGGTAAATGTGCCAGTAACTAATATTCCTGGTGGTGAATAACAGCATTGTGATAGGTGGGTGTTTCATTTGAATCCTTGAGTGAAGAATCCATGACCAGTCCATGACAAGTAAAATTTAATTGATTAACATACTTTATAATTATACAGAAACGTATACAAGATTTATACTCCTGGACAACCAAACTTTAGTGTAACATCCTTATTTACCAAAATGTGCATGGTTTACTTGTTTACTCTTGTGTTTGTTTTTCTCTGTGTATGGGTTAACTAAGAACAAGACTTACTTGTTTACACTTGTGTTTGTTTTTCTCCGTGAGTTCAGACAGTCTTCTCGAGGCCTCCAACATGGCGGCGCTGGCCTCCAGGTGCTCGCTGGCCACTTTGTCCGTCTGGTTCTTCACCGCCTCCCAACTCGTCTTTAGGGTTCTAAAACGGAAAGCAAAGAGAACACGCTATTTATTTGGATCGTATCTTTAACCAGGCACTTAATGTACAGCTGATTTGGCCGTTCTTCCAACAATTCACGCCTTTTTTGATTTTACACAGTGAACTGGAAGACCATGTGTACAACGTGAAGTTGACAATAAATTGAGCTAAACAAAAAAAAAGAACCTCCAACGTTAAAGCTTTAGTGGCCCTGTTCTTCATTTCATTACAACAGAATATGCAACCGCAGCAATAAAAAGTGAGGATATTCCAGTGATGGAGATTAAGTCATAATCATTGACACTGGTAAGAAATAGGGAATCAAACCCGGGACCTATGGATGAGCAGAACTCGACCCCTCATGGTTCAGAACTTCTGAAACTGCTATCCTAGGGAAAAATTTACCCATAAAAAGGTGGGCGACGGTGGGAAATATCTTACCCTATTTCTGAGTTATGTCCATAGCTTCTGACGAGTTTCTGTAAAGAGCGACCGTAGTCTTCCTCGATGCGAGCTCTGCCAAAGAGACAATGATAAAGTAAAGTCACAGAAAATTATTCAGAAAGAAAATCAACCACAAGTACACCGAGGACGAAAGCAAGGACGAAAAGAGAACAACAGGGTAGGGAGTGTATGTGCAGGGCCGTAGCCAGCTTTTCTCAGAGGGAGGTTGGTTTTTTTTAACTAGTATTTATTTTTCCGGGGGGTGAGGTGAATAAAAGGGCTAAAATACATATTTTTTTTGATTAAGTGTCATATTTTACATTAAAAATTAGAGGAGGGTTCCTCCAGGGGGGGGGGGGGGGTCGTACGAACCACCCGAACCACCCCTCCCCCGGCTACGGGCCTGATGTGGGCGGCTAGGGGAGGAAGTAAAGAGGAGAAGGCAAATATTTAGAGGTAAGATGAGCTTAACAGACAGCTGGAGGAAGCTGAGTATGATAAAAACTCTCTAATATATGGATTCCCATACATCATTCCAGAGGACGGTCAACACGCCTTCGGGCTTTTTTTCTTCTCTTTTATGAAAACTCTGTGAAAGGTTTTTATTTGATGTTGTTATTGGTTATTGAAGATGTTTACCTACAGAAGGTAAACATCTTCAATATTGTGGGTCCAGCAGAAGGAGAACGACTTGTATGTTTTACTGTGAAATAAAATGAGCACTACTCTTTATTATAAATAAAAAAAAGTGCCTTTGGGCTATGGCAGAGAGACGTAATGGGGGCATGTGAGTTTCCATGAGGTTGACGTACCTTTGTCTGAGAAATTCGTCAAACTCCTTGCACATGTGCCGTCCTTCCTTCATGCGCTTCACCAGCGTTTCGAATCCACTTGTGCCGGATATATCCTTGTCCTAAAAAATGGACATGGCAGTTTCATATAATAATGATTTTTCAATTTAACAGGACGGAAACCGGAATCATAATTCATTTCAGAGTTGAAGTAAAAAGTCGGCTATCACGATATTTGAATAACATATAAGGTTTACTTCCGCAGCCCACTTGTATAAGCCGTAGAACGGATTTAGATGGTTTTACAAGATGACTGTCAACGTTGTTTGTTTTAAAATTGGTTACACATTCGGGGCCATTACCTTTGACCATAGAACTGTACGCAGTCTATGTACAGTTCTATGCTTTGACCTTTAACAAAAGGAAGCAACACACATATAAACTAGAAATTGTCATGCAGGTTGCCTTATAATACATTGAGCACTACCTCAGAGCATGCTCAGAAGCATTGGCGCTCCTCCCCCTCTCCATGTTCATTGGTTTGACCTAGTGGTTCTGGAGCACTGGGTTATTTTATTTAATCCTTACTCCTGGATGATCGAATGTATGAGGAGGCAGAGACCATACACCCACACTTTGACTGAGCCAGGCGTTCTTTAATGTGCATGGTCAGATAGACAGGGCCACACACACAACAGCCGGTGGTCCTCTAGGGACCTTCAATAACCCTGACGTTGTCACAGGGAGAATGCCTGTTACCACAGAAGCTGGATAGAGACTTGAACTGCCAACCTTTGGATGACGAAGCCAACACCCCACCACTGTACCACCAGAACGCCCTCCCCCCTCTTCACAACTCTGTCTCAATTATGTACAGATTGGTGATACCCAACTCACCTATAAGTTACATTATATGTCATTTGTTGGTACCTAAGCGTACTTACACTTGATTACATGAACACCTTATATCTCCAAACAAGTGATTGATAGTCTCAATTACGGTGTGAGGAAAATTGTCATCAATATCCGGCTTGCTTGTCAAATATACCACTTAATATTACTCATAAGCTTAAAGTACCCGGTAAAGACTGTGTGTGAGCCAAAGGTATGTTTAGTTTATATGACGTTAACATAAGATTTAAAATTTTATTAATGAAAGGTTAGCCTTTCTTTTTCTTAGAACAATACAAGATGAACTGCTGAAAACTAGGGATTTGACTGTCTGACTCCAGCAAGAGAAAACAAGTTATAATGCGCAACTGTTTGACTTGTACCGTTCATATCCAATATTCATATAGAACCGCAAAAATATTCTGTAGTTTGTGGTAAGTCCAGTTTAAACACCATAGGAGGGAAATACATTTCTTCCGATGAGAATTACCCCACCCCCCACCTCTCAAAAATGGATAAACATCAGTGTCTACCATTGTATAAACATGGGTTCTTAGAACGATCAAACTGCATTCTTCTGTTCTTATACTTGTCTTCCTTTTTTTTAATCTCCTGAGTATTGTACTATTGATCCTTAACAGAACTAAGTTACCTAGATCATTTATGGGTCTATTCATGCTGATTTCTCTCTCATAAATTTGAGAGCACAACACGTCTCCTAAAACAGTCCATTAAAAGACGTAAACAACGTGTATAACTATACGCCGGCCCCGGTTATGAGCCCCTGGGATTTCACGCTAGGTAACACTATCTGAGGTCACTTTACATCTTGAGCCTGAGACGTGATTTGGGGCTTAACGGTAGACAAATAGTCGAATCATGCTCAGCGTTTATAAATAGTATGTAAAATCATGGAAATATATTCCATCATTTTACTTTCAAGTAATGTAGATCTCCTATCTCTAAGCAGATCGTTTTCTGTTTTTGGGTGGGATTCTGTCCCCTACTCAAAAGAATCCTTTTCGTTTAATAAGGACAGTGTGCCACCGCGGGAATACTGATTTCTTTTTTCTAGGAAAGAGTTTGGAAATCAGCCGAGTGTTTCAAGTTCCTGGTCGAATATACATGATACAAAAAAACTTGCTGTCTTCTAATGAAAAAATGTCTACGTAGAAGGGGATAGAGAAAGGGGCAGGCATGTTATGACGCTCTGTTATAACCCTCGCCCAAGGATACAAATGTACCTGATTTACAACATTTTTGGAATATAGAGGTTACTGTTGACTAATGATGTCGGCAATAACATATCAGGAAAAGCTATAGAAAATGTACAATCGTCTGCAATAATCATTTTAATTTATCAGTATTGACCAAATGTTCATGCCAGGGGAAAAACATTGAATATATAGCTATAGACATAAACTTAAAGGTTCTCAATCCTGGGTTTCCATAATGTTAAACCGCAAATAATTCAATGATTAATAAAAATGAATATGCTTAAGCCTTCAATTGTCAACATATTCTGATGCATTGATTTAGGCTAGTTTTCAAGTAAAACATAGGAAATAATTGATCTGCGGCGGAGAGAATCAACAGGCTGTATTAGCTAGACTGTAGACATGCTCTAATACACAATATGTAATACACAATGTGTAATACACAATGAGGCTGCTCTACTATAAGGCCAACCTTAAAAAAAAGTTTGTTTCCTGTTTACCGCCCGACTGAGTATTTTAGGGCCGACTGAGAACTTTTTTTTTTCATTTTTGGGAAAATTCTTTTTTTTTTTGGCAAAATTTTCAGTTATAACCTTATCAATGAAAAAAAAAATATGGAAAAAAAAAAAAAATTTCGACCTCCCAACTGGGAATTTTTTTGGTCACCCGCTGGACAGGAAACAATTTTTTTTTGTAAGGTTGGCCTAAAGCCCCTAACCTGCAGCTGCTGAGTGACACCTGTGGATAGGCGGGGAACGGTAAGGCACTGTGGTTATGAACCATCAAGCTTCATGTACCAACTAGGTTAAGGGAGTGGCAGTTTCTGGCTACAAAGTGTGATAAAAAGGCTAAGAAAGGGAACTCCAGAATGTAGTGAAGTAGGAAAAATAACAGTCTCTGTAGGTAATAACTGTACCGGAAAATTGGCATTTATTGCAAAGCTTCTCCTTCATAGAAATCCATCTTATCTACCTAAATATTTTTCTTTATAGGAAACCTTGATGAGTTCCTATCACATTAAGGGCACGTATAGTTATGGAAGACATGATGTATGGTAACAAAAATGGCATGCACATTGACAAAAGCAGGGGTTGAAATAGCATGGGCCCGGAGGGATCAAGGCTCCTAGAAAATCCGTTGGGCCCCAGATTTTTTGCCTAAGGGGCCCGACTGGCCCCTAGAAAATCAAAGATTTTGACTTTAGAAGTATTATATATGGGCCAGTTAAAACTTGGTTCGAGCCCCCAGACTTTATGGAGAAAGAGCCCGACTGGCCCCTGCAAACGTGGCCCTTATTCCGACCCCTGAAAAGCCATATACCATTAAACTTTAAATAGTACCGTAAAACCCCTAATTTAAGCCGCACCCTAATTTAAGCCGCACCCTTACTTTTGGGTTTGTCTATGGGTATTTTTTCATAAAAAATATTTATGAATACCATTGGATTCAAGCTTGTGTAAACCCCTAATTTAAGCCGCACCCTTAAAGTGGAGACCTAAATGACTCTAATTTCTGAAAATAACCCTTATTTAAGCCGCGGCTTAAATTAGGGGTTTTACGGTAACACTAACAATAGGAGCACATCTCGGATGCAAAGGCACGATCCTTTTACCATACATGGCTCATCTTGGGCAGCACTAAAAATCACTTCTGCTTCCAGTGGACCGGCCAGGTTATATCATTTTAGAGCCCCATCTGGCCTTTTTTTGGGTATAAATGTGAAATTTACTTGGAGATGTGTGCGAATTTTCACACCTTAGGGGTGACAGCCTTCCATAGTTCTCACCTCTGCATGCACCAATTCAGAATATATTGCTTTTACCAGAATGATATTGACTATATAAGGTGTGCTTATTATACCCTATAGGGACTTTTTTTCAATTCTGGCGCACAGGAGCACTTTCTATTCTTCACTCGGTCCACTGGAAAGAGAATAATTTTTCAGTGTGGCCTTGGCGCAGATGTAGCCATATTAAACTGCTGCACAATCTAACCAATGCCAGGTGCTATAAATCTATCCTTTGCAGTTTGTAACCTGGCAGTGCATAACCTAATCTAGAGCTGCACAATGGCAGCTAGTTTTGCAGGATGCCACTCAGTGATGCACAATATCACCTGGTGCTGTACGATGTCAGACAGGGCTACAGGATGTCACAAAATGCTGCAAGATGCCACCTATTTCTGCAGGATGCCACCTGGTGCCCTAGGATGCCACTGGGTGCTGCATGATGCCACATGGTGTTGCAGGATGCCACCTGAAGCAAGATGCAATCTAGTGCTGTAAAAATGCCACTCAGGGCTGCAGGATATGACCCGGTTCTGAAGGATACCACCCAGTGCTACACAATGCCATCCAGTGCTGCATGATGGGTGCTGCAGGTTATGACCTGATGCTGAAAGATGCCACCCAGTGCTGCAAGATACTATCCAGTGCTACACATTGCCACCTGGTGCTGCAGGATGCCAGCTGGTGCTTTATGACCAAGTGCTGCAGGATACAACCTGTTGCTACAAGATGCCAACCTGTTGCTGCAAGATCGGTGCTGCAGGGTAAAACCTCGTGCTGCAAGATGCCACGGGGTGCTGCAGGATACCATCCAGTGTAACATGATGCCACCTGGTGCTGCAGGAAGCCACTTCATGCTGTAAAATGCCTACCTGCACTGCAGGATGCCACCTGGTGCTACAAGATAACACCTGTTGCTGCAAGATGCCACTTGACTCTGCAAGATGCAACCTAGTGCTGCACAAAGCCACCTGGTGCTGAAAGATGTCATCCGGTGCTGCATAATTAATGCCATCCGATACTGTAAAATGCAACCTGATGCCGCAGGATGCCACCTGCAGCTGAAAGATGTCATCCAGAGCTGTAAGTTGCCACCCGGTGTTGTAGGATATGACCTGGTGCTGCAAGATACCATACAAAGCTACATGATCCCACCTGGTGCTGCGAAATGCCACCTGGTGTTGTATGATGCCACCCAGTGCTGGCTGATACCCCCTGGTGCTGCAAGATGCCATCCAGTGCTGCAGGATATGACCCTGTGCTGCATGATGCCACCTGGAGCTGCATGATGCTATCTGGAGCTGCAAGACACCATCCGGTGCTGTAAAATGCCACCCGTTTCTGCAGGATATGACCTGATGCTGCAGATACGACCTGGTCCTACAAGATGCTACCCGATGCTGCATGATGCCACCTGGTGCTGCAGGATGCCAACTTGTGCTGTATGATGCCATGTGGTGCTGCAAGATGCCACCTGGTGCTGCAAGACATCACCTTGTGCTGCAGGATGTTACCTGGTGCTCCAGGATTCCACCAACTGCTGCAGGGTGTCACCCAATGCTGCAAGACCCCACCAAGTGCTGTTGGATGCCACCTGGTTCAATTTCAAGTAGGTGTGGCAGGGTACAACTTGGTGTGGTGGGATGCCACCTGGTGTGGTGGGATGCCACCTGGTGTGGTGGGGTGCCAACCGGTGCGGCGAGGTGTCACCTGGTGTGCCAGGATGCCACCAGGTGCGGTGGGATGCCATCCTGTGTGTGGGGATGCCACATTGAGCAGTGGGATGCCACACCATGCTGCATGATGCCACCTGGTACTGCATGATGCCAGCCAACACTGCACAATGTCATTCAATGATGTACAATGTCATTCAGTGCTCCATGTTTAAACTGGATAGTGTTTAATGTAACCTGGTATTGTGTAATGCCAGTATTGCACCATGCATCCGGCTCTGCATGTATGAAAGATTTTTGGGTACATTTTCCTTATGACTGGTCATTAAGTGTCATTTACAAGTGAAAGTATGATTCTTTTACGGGTCAAAGACAAGTAAAAAAGGCTATAAATACAAACTTAGTAAATAGGTTAATTATTATCATAATTAAAGCCTGGGCCCTGGTGAAGTATAACAAATTTCAAAGAAATTTTAGTTTTCAGTTGAGTGAGTAGAAATGAGTACAAATTTCTGAAAGTTTAAAAGCTTCAAATTCTAAAATAATTTCTGACCACCTACCTAATGATGAATGAGAATAAAAAGTTTGTGAGTACAGGCTTTAGGAAAATTATCAATTATGTCAGTGTTCTTTTAATTATCAATTCATTACTAATTATCTTTTTCTGACCATGTGTGACCATGTTGGTTACCATGATGGTTACCATGGTGGTTACCATGCAGTGTCCGAAATTAAGCATATATCTTATGCACCCGTCGGGTGCTTTGTTCCTTAAGCTATGCACCCGAAATTTGGTCAATGCACCCTCCCAATATATAGCAATAATAATGAGCCTAAGAATTGTGCACATACCAGGTGCATACCTTTAAAAACCATGCACCCGGCCACGCAAATGTGCGTGCCGGGTGCAGGGCGCAGCTTAATTTCGGACACTGCCATGGTGGTTACAATGGGGGTTACCATGGGTGTAACAATGGTCATAACCATGGTCGTAAGCATGCTAGTAACCATGTGTTAGCCCTCTATCACTTTGGTTATGATGGTGGTTACCATGGTGATTACCATGGTGGTAACGATGGTGGATACCATGGTGGTAACCATGGTGGTTACCGTGGTGATAACCAGGGTGGCAACCATGGTGGTTAGCCCTTTAACTCTTTAGCCTTTTACCCCTTTACCAGGGTGGTAACCATGGTGGTAACCATGATGGTAACCATGATGGTAACAATGTTGATATCCATGTGTGAGCCCTTTAGCAATTTGGTTACTATGTTGGTTACCATGTTGGATACACTTTGATTACCATGTTGGTTACCATGTTGGTTACCATGTTGGTTACCATGGTGGTTACCATGGTGGTTACCATGGTGGTTACCATGGTGGTTACCATGGTGGTTAGCATGGTAGTTACCATTGTGGTTACCATGGCTGTTCCCATGGTGGTTTCCATAGTGATAGCCATGGTAGTTACCATGGTGGTAACCATAATGGTAACCATGGTAGTTACCATCATGGTTACCATGTTGGTTACCATGTTGGTTACCATGCTGGTTATTATGGTGGTTGCCATGGTGGTTACCATATTGGTTACCAT
The DNA here is from genome assembly GCA_936440205.1 of Lepidonotus clava. Lineage (NCBI taxonomy): Eukaryota > Metazoa > Annelida > Polychaeta > Phyllodocida > Polynoidae > Lepidonotus > Lepidonotus clava. Next base: position 8,928,706 of record OW387142.1, on the reverse strand, counting down.
GTTGGTTACTATATTGGTTACCATGGTGATAGCCATGGTGGTTACCATGGTGGTTATACTTTGGTTACCATGTTGGTTACCATGGCGGTTGCCATGGTGGTTGCTATGGTGGTAGCCATGGTGGTCACCATGGTGGTAACCATGATGGTAATCATGGTATTAATCATGTGATAACCATGGTGGTAACCAGGCTTGTAACCTGTGTTAGCCCTTTAGCACTTTGGTTACCATGTTGGTTACCATGTTGGTTGCCATGTTGGTTGCCATGGTGGTTGCCATGGTGGTTGCCATGGTGGTAACATGGTGGTAACCATGGTGATAACCGTTGTGGTAATCATGGTGGTGCTATGGTGGTTACCATGGTGGTAACTATGGTGGTAACCATGGTTGTTAGCCTTTTAGCCCTTTACCATGATGGTAACCATGGTGGAAATTATGGTGGTAACGATGCGTTAGCCCTTTAGCACTTTTGTTACCATGGTGGTTAGCCATTTACACCTTTAGCCCATTACCCCTTTAGCCCTTTACCCCCTTAGCCCTCTTCACCCCCTTACCACCATTTGAAAATAAAAAGGTTGAATGAGACCCGGACATCCAGCATGCATTGAGGCATAGACATATTCATTATGTTAATTAGATCTGAATACCCATCATGCATTGAGGCATTCATAATGTTAAAATATAAATAGACTGTACTATAATGTGTATATCAACATTTCTTTCATAAACCACTATCCACATTTCATACTTTTTTCCTCCATTCTTCGTATTAACCAACAAAACTTCCTTGATCCAGTAAAATCCAACATGGCTGCAGTCCTCACCATATCCCAGACTTCACTGGGGCTACAATAATGCAATTTTCTTTTGTCTTTTGACAGGAAAAGGAAGCGGAAGTAGAAATGTTCCTAAATCTTGTATCCAGCATGTCCACTACTGCAATGCCCTGGGGCCAAAACATGCTGTCACCAGCAAATCCAAACCAGTTCCTATCTGGTCCTATTCATAACATTTACAAAATAAATCATCGTGGCCACTCTGGGCCCAGAATAATTAGATGGGTTGTAACTACCAACTCAAAGAGTGATTTCAATTTGGGTAAAGTTTTGTTTGAATAGGGTATATTCCAGTTACCGTTATCAGGCCAAGATCTATGTACGGAGGTGAAACAAACACTGCCCATGGCTAACACAGCCTGGGTACACTTTTGCTGCTGCGACCACATATACAGTTACTGCACTTGATATATAGGATACTACATTGATATTCCCCAGATTTTATCAGTATCAGCATATTTAGACTCTCCGTACATTTCTTAATTGGATATCATACTGGGATTTGATTTTGAGATAATTTGAAATTAATAGAATAAGGTGGAAAGATACTGCACATTTCGGGAAGCCACAACTCTAATGAAAACTTTATATTTTCTATTCACCCCAGACAATTAAGTGACATTGCATTAACCTTAGGTAGATTTACTACAATTCTTATCATTAAGAAATGAGTTACAAACAGATTATTTTATTCTTTAAGGTGTGTGCGATTGGTAACATATTGATATAAGCCTATGCCTACAGGATGTGTACCCCTTCGGGAGGGGTGTCGCAGGCTTTGTTACCCCCAAGTATTAAGATCGCCGTTGATACAGAGGACTGGAATATATGCTATTGAACTGGCATGCTTTGGCCCTTGAATGTCCTATGTAAAGTGATTCATGCTAGCAGGTAATTGATCTCTGTGACAAAAAATAGCAGGGTCTCCTATGTCTACTGCCTCCAGTGTGTGTTAGTCACACCCCCAGTCTGAGACAGATCAGTAAATTCTGTAAAAGCCCTTGTATACAAAACTTGTGTCAGTAAAGCCATGTATAAAACTTTAATGTAAAGGCATTACAACTGACACAGCAGCAGGCTTCACCAAATCCAGCATCCTGGGTGTCCTGTCCACTCCCTAAAGGCACAGGACACCCAAACAGGACCCTCAGGGTGTCCTGTGGATACTCTAGAAATCATACCTTAATATCAAGGTTGAGGCACTGGAACCCCTGCTGGGACCCCCTGTTTGATTCTCAAAGACAGGGTTGGGGGATCCCCTGCTTCAGTCGCTAAGCAACCCGGAGGGGGGACACTTTTGCCCTTCTATGATTGGTCAGTCCTTATCTCTTAAAGGGACGTTCTCGTCCATAAGGCAACATATTTTGATATGTTGTAACTCCCCGATGGCCACGCCAAATTCGTGACGCGACCAATGACGTTGTGTTATTACGTTCTGAACTGGCAAAACAGGGCACCGGCCGTCGCATCGTTATGGCAACTTATGCTTACGTCGGCGGATGTATCTCTTTGAAGTCACGGACGAGAATGTCCCTTTAACCTGATCTGTCCCCCTGTGCCTTAGTTACAGTCATGCATGAGTGACCATGCATGGCTATCACTAAGGACTTCCCTGACCCAGATAGGGCTATGAAACACACCTGTCTTTGAGAATGGTGCAGGACACCCATGATGCACAGGCAGGGTGTCCGCAGCACACCTAACCATTTTAAAGTTATGTGAGCCATGATCAGATGTAGTGTGGGTCACTGGTGGTCTTGGATAGGCCTATATCAATTGTATCAAAATATAATTAGACTCTATAGTAATATTGGCATCTAGATTCTAGTCTAATAATAAGCTATTTAAAACAGAGTATAAGCTTGAGAAATACCTTACATCTGTAACACACAAACAGTCCAGACAGGCCCTAACGCAATTGAGACTGAGCTCGCATCACCTAGAAATTGAGCTTGGGAGACATGCAAGACCAAAAGTCCCAGTAGAATTAAGAAATTGTAAGCACTGTCATTCTGGCAGCATTGATGATGAAATGCATTTTGTTATGGGATGCACAGCTAATGAAAATCTCAGGGAAAAACTTCTTAGATGTGCCCAACAATCAATATTAAATTTTCAGTGCCTTGGTCAAACTGACAAGTTCATCCAAATAATGACAACCAACAATGACATCTTGATAAAAGCCCTTGCCCAATTTGTATTTAATAGTTTCCAAATGAGAAGGGCTATCTAGCATTTAAAGGGGCTGTCTCGTCCTGCCGTCGTTAGGCTTACATACGCCGACGTTAACCTAACGACGCGACGGCCGGAGCTGTGTTTTGCCCTTTTAGAACCTAATGACGCAACGTCATTGGTCGCGCCACGAAATTGACGCGGCCGTCAGGGAGTTACAACGTAGCTAATCACGGCCGTCTCACGAACGAGAACGTCCCTTTAACAAATGGGCTCCAAATACTTATTATCTGGTGCTATATAACTACTAATGAGCTTTAAATGGTTAGGTAAGAGTTTACCTATCACTATTTACCCATTACACATAGTCAACAACCCGGTGCTACATGCTCTGGACCGACCAGCAGCACACCTGCTGTCTAAGCATAGAGTTTTAATAGATCTGAATGGTGCTAAAATCTGATTATCTCTGAGCCAAAAAATCAAAAGGATTACTATATATGGATCACTATAAGCAGTACTATCTGAATAACGACGGCAGGACGAGTACTTGCTGTACGATCCCCATCTTTAATGCCATGTGTACCGGTATGCTTATATGTATTAATTGTACTTAACTGTTCACAAATTGCATTCAGCGATATATTTCTCCATAACATGTACATATATTTGTGTAGCTGTAGCTGTAGTGTAGTAGCTGTAGTGTAGTTGTTCATCTTTTGGAAATGACACATAAGCCTCTGTAGACTTTCAGTTGTCAATAAAACATATTATTATTAAAGGAAGGGACTTGTTCGTGAGGTTGACATATGTGACCAGCTTTGCAAATTCAGGACCTATTAACGTACACTTTTATAGGTCTATCTTTAATATTTACACAGAAAATGACCAAAAATGTTAAAATAAGCCAAATTTTGACTAAAAATCAAATTTTGTGTAGTTTTATATGAACTTTTAAATTTCCTAAAAATTTTACATTTTGTTGCCATGGTAACCGGAATGTTTATCAACGTCAAAACGTAGAATTACTGATATCATGAAGAATTTGGTTTCCATGGAAACCAGGTCATGTGACATTTATTCTAGAATTAGTAAAACTTAAAAGTACAACTTTCAAGCTACATTATGCAAAAAACAGAATGTATCTATCTTCATTAGAAAAAAATTGGGAGTATTTTGTTTGCATAATAATTAATGTAGATCATATTTTCCTCTATATTTAACTGTTTGTAATTCTGTCGCTACCATCTATATCATAATTTTAATGGATTTAAGGTGTCTGACCATATCATGTTCAGAAGCTCACATCTCAGCTTCTACTCAGAATATTTGAGAGATGTTTACATTTCTAGAAAGCCTGAGCCTTGTTCTAAATTCATTGTTCATGTCAAGTAGCCCCAAAATCGCAGAGCAGGTCACATATATTGAGAAGTTGTAGATCCATCTGAAGCCGCCAGATTACTCAAATTCAGGGCGACATTATGATTATAAGAGGAATACATGCTTCCCCCCCCCCCCCCCCCCCCCCATCCCCCAATCTAGATCTACACCACCAATACTCTGTCTCTGGCTTATAAATGCGTCGAGGTTTTGATATCATTTACGATATTTTACATTATTCATGAGACATAAACGACCATTGTAAACATATCATCCTTTCTTGCAAGGTCTATATATTCGTGGAGAGGTGTACGTTTGAACCAAACCGAGCTATCTTGGCCTCCGTACTACGAGTGGTTGTTTTGGTGCCTGTCATTCACTCCCATCTACTCAACTACTCACGAGCGATTCATGAATCTGGCCCTCGGCTCGGGCGACAGAAATATCCCCGAAACACCCCACAAATACCCTGATTTCAGCCTTTGAACGAATCCTAATACAGCATACAATAAGCTACTTACCCAAAAGGCTTCTGAAAAATTGGTTATTCGTGTCATCTTCGCCTCAATTCCACGATTAATTTCCAATTTCTCTACGCTGGTCTCACGCTTTTCGCTCCCTCGACTTCTGCTAACTAACATTTCTCGCCGCCACGAGACTTCCTTGATGTTTTGATATCAGGTTATCAGAATAGTGATATTTATTTTATATATTTTCATGGGACGCGTTTAATTTTCAAATGTATTGAATCGTTACATTGATGTAACATAATATCGATTTTATCAATATTTTTTAAGAATAATCCTAAACTCTCGTCAGATATCACGTGACTGTTCCAAAACGTAAACATGGCGGACTGGTAGCGAAGAGAGAAGTTGGAGCGACAGATGTTTTTGATATTGTAGAGTCTGTGTACATTTACAATGGATGGAACGTTCCGATGCCGAAAGTGTGGCTGTTTCTTATTTGCAGCTGAAAATCTTGTCAGCAATCAGAGCGTAGAACATGGTAGGTTTGAACCGTTTCATAAGACCACGTCCGTTCTCTGACTCTGTCACTCACTGTCACCCATGGCCATGTCAGTCAGCGTCACGTCACTGTCACTGTGTCAGTCACTTACTCATTGCCCCTCGTTAACACCAACATGGGGCCAAACATTTGACGGGTACCTCTTGCTCTGGATTATTGCATGGCAATGAGTCGTATGTATACGAGTTATCCAGTTGTAATTTTCTCAAAGTAACTGCTTAGCCTAATTCTGCAATCCCCCCCCCCCCCCCAAAAAAAGGCACATTAATCATTATTTTCATCTAGCCATGCCGATTTTCCCGACGTTTTAAAATAATTGTTAGGCAAAAAGAATAATAGTTGTGTTCAGGTAACATAGGTCGAAAAAATAGGGTGCGTAACGTTTGGTCGAAAACTTTTTTTGTTCTATGCTTTAACCCTTTCCAGACCGCCAATGCAAATTTGGTACATATGTGTACCATAAATGGTTTTCTTCACCCTACTTTTAATTTTTAATGAATTATTTCAATTTTTTCTGCCTTATTGGTTGCCCAGGTGACAGCTCACAGTATGAAACATTATATTTATCCAAATAATGATAAAATATATTTCTGACACCCCCTGATTATGGACTGATTGGGATTTTGTTGTTATCATAAAATAACCTCAAAATTTGAAACCTTGTACTTTTCATTAATTATTGGCTATTTCTATTATAATATACAAAAGAACAAGATTTATTATGATTATCCCAGCCAGAAAGAATAATCTTTTCATACTTAAATGACATCATATCTGCTATTGTTGCATTTTTTCAATTCTGATTGATAAAATATAGCACAAAGGTAGCACTGATAATGAGCAAATTCTCTGAAAAGGTCAAAGGTCACTGACCAGTCAGCACACGGCACCACATTTAATGTAACTACATATTTGACACAGATTACTCTAGAAAAAATAACTCTTACCCATCCAAAATGGGTTCGTAGTTAGCCAAGACCTATTTCTCAATGAATTTCTTTTTGAAAATAATCCATCTATATTTATTTTGTAATTACTCGTTTTATTACCCCTAATAGTGGAAAATGAAGAAAAGTTGTCATTTTTGATGCATTTTCACACCAAACCAACATTCTATCATTGACAGTTATTTATAAATTGACTGTGCCTATATAGGAAAACAATATATCATTTTCTTACATATACCATACACTATAAATTATTAATGAAAAACATTCTGAGAAAATCAAAATCTAACCCTTTTTTCCTCGATTTTCTGAAAAATTGTCAAAAATTTGCCACTTTTCTTAAAAATTGTAAGGTCACATGACCCTGATCACGTGACCTTAAAATTATAATTTCTTAATTTGTATGCTAAATCTAGAATCTTGAGGTTATAAGCTTTCCATTGATATATAATATGTTGTATTTATGAATGGAATACAGGCAAATACAAGCATTATTATCTCCTAGGTCCATTAAAAACATGTAAAAAAGTGCTTCCCCACGGTCTGGAAAGGGTTAAATTTTTTTTCACTTATCAAAGAGACCCAGCCAGTGTTGAAAATAAAAAAATAATCCAAATATCACCTAAAAACATTTTTAGCATCTAAAATACATGCCCTGAGCATCTATATGTTGTTTTATGGTTTTCCATGCATTTTTAGGTCAATTCTTTTGGATTTTGAAAAAAAAAAAATCCAAATTTCCTTTTGAAAAAAAGTTAGGGTATTGGCAAACAATTAGGGTAGGTAGGGTTACCTGAACACAACGACATTTTGAACAACATTTTCAAATCTTTACTTTTGACATATTTTTAGAATACTTATGTCAAGGTTATTACTCAAAAAATAGCACTTTGTAAATTTATGTGCAAGGTTTCCTTTAGGAATGCAGTTTTAGGAGTTGGAAAAGAATTTTCATGCATTTCATTTACCATAATTACATTTCTACTATAATAAAGATTGCATTAATAAGTAACTATCATCATTCATCTTCCATCTATCGAAATAATATGTTATTGCTGATAGAATTAATTGTAATGCTGGGTCACTATTGAAAATCGGCCTGATGTTATAGACCAAAGCATACCAAGGGTGAATAATATTAAAAAATAAAATTCAGGGGCCCTTATTCCAAAGTCCCATGCATCTAGGGCCCCTTTACTGCGTAGTACTGTTTGCACTTTCTCTACTGTGATTATTATTATGCATACTTCGTGAATTACAGCTGATGACAACATTTCATTTCTTATGTTCATTCAATTTCATCCTTTTTTTCAGAGCAAACATCCGGATTTACACAGTGGTTTTTGAGACACGAATTCTGTCCAGAATGGGCCGAACAAGCAATCTTAAAGGTAAAAATGACGATATTGTGCCTAATCATTGTTGTGATATAAACTAACAAAAAATCAAGTCAGCACTCATAAAGTAAAATCAATTAGTGAAATTCTTCAAACAATATTAAGAGAATAAAATCATTAAATTTTATAAGTCAACAGTGTTCTGGTAACTGTCCTTATAGTAATCAAATTAATCATTCTAACGGGACGTTAGCCATTATGAATCAACACAGGAAAAACATTTAGAAATGAGAATGTACAGGGATTGATAGATATTTATCTTCTGCAGGAACAATATACTCGAGGCAAACTCATTTGCCCCAAGTGCAATGGAAGAGTGGGAGCATTTGACTTTGTGGGAAAGCGCGAGAACTTTCAACTGGGCCCTGTATGGATCCAGAAGTGTCGCGTTGACCTTGTGAAACACATCCATATACCGCCCGTCCCCCAGCGGGCACGAGTGGACCTACCTCTACACAAAGAGCCCACCTCCTCAGATGGAACCCACACAGACACAGGCACACTCGATAACCAAGGGGTCCAAACCTTGCCTTCAACCAGCTTGGATACTGGAGCAAATATTACTAACGGGTCCAAAACGCAAGAGGAGCGTCCAAATGTTAATATTGAGAGTGTTGACAATTGTAGTCAAGAACAGTACGGTGATAGAGAAAGTAGTGACACGCTAAGTGTCCAGGACCAATCTGATGGACTGGTGTCACAGGAAAACCGTTTTGCTCCTTTAGCCCAGGACGATGAGCCACAAGAACATGCACCGGTTGAACAGGTATTCTATAAGAGTTGATCATGACATAATTTAACGGTGTAGAATTTTCATCATTACGATTTCTTAAACCACCCTTTTAGTATGTACACATTGGAAATGTTTATTCTGGTGATGACTAAATACCTTTGTTATTTAAGTAGTTTAATGTTATACTTGATAGGTATAATATTTCCCACGTATTTGACATTTTCCCCTAGAAACCGATAGGTTGTATAAATGTTAAACGGTTCCTCCCTAGGTACATCCCCTATCTTTTTTTATCTGCATCATGAATTGTTATTTGTTGCAGGAAATAAAGTCGACAGAGAAGACTCAACCGCCTTCATTGAGTGATGCAGAGAGCGCGTACACATGCCCTATCTGCCTGGACGTACTCTACCAGGCACATACATGCCGACCCTGCCTCCATGTCTACTGCGCTCCTTGTTTGCGCAGACTTAGTGGGTCTTCGCCCTTCAACACTAAATGCCCCCTCTGCCGCCAAGTTATTGCCACCTGCCTGCCGAACCACGGTAAGATATCACATTAGCACATGTCATAATGTAACTACCGGTATTATGCTATTGTGCCGATTGTCTCGTGATCACATTCTGATGATCAGCTGAATTCAATATGATCAGCATGACCATATATTGTATCCGCGTTTTTAAGAATTTCACCAAGAACATATTCAGTTATGGCGAATATAACATTAATCATATATGGGTGCTAGACTGATATAAAGCTACATACATGTAATTATATGTATAATCAAATCTTGATGAATCAATTATTTACTTCATAAGTATTAACTTTGCAAAAGATTATTGACTACCGCTCTGCGCTTTGTAGTTGATTATTCATCCTGCAAAGTGGATCAGCCTTGTGATTACAATGCTATTTTTGCTGATTATGATCTGTTATATCTTATGTATATTCTACGGAAACGCCAAGTGTTTATGAAAATATCAATCATTCTGTCTATTTTCACAGAAATGTCTAATATCGTAAAGGCAGTCTTCCCAAAAGAATACAACCAGCGGAAGATCATGGAGAAGAAAAATCGGAAGAAGCTTCCTCCGCTTCCAAGCAGCGGTACTTTTACCTTCACTCGCTTCAACCGGGACCGGAACCGGAACTATGTGCTGGTCCACTGGGCAGGCGTATGCTTCGTGGTGCTTCTCATAGTAATGGCCATCTCCATCCTGGCCACTACAGTGGGCATGCTTCTTTGGTACCTCTGGGAAACTTTCATGGATTACTTCATTGACGGACTTGTAAGCGTCAATGGATACTTCGACTACTCGTGGCAGCTCATCATCATGATCCTGCTCGAGAAGTCGGATGAAATCTCCCCGGAGCTTGCGAAGATGCTGGCGGGGTCCTTCGGCCAGGTTCTTCATGCAGTTGGCAAACTCTTCAATCGGTCGGTCGAGAACCCGCTTGATTTTTCCGCTCTCAATGCACAAGGGGCGGAGGAGAGTCCGGCTGCGGAGAGCGCTGCCCAGATGAACTATGTTATTTCAGCATTCCAGGTGGACCTGGCCAACTATGTGTTAGTAATGTGTGTGGTAACATACCTCATTTATCGCTTCGCCCGGTACAGACAGGCACGCCAAGTGGAGGCTACTCAACTACGCTAAACAATGAAGTGTTTTAGAAAATACTGCCATCAAATGTGGCTAACCCATAGAAATACTCTTTTTGTCAGTTGTATATTTAAAGATGTTAATGTAATGGTTTGAATAAGGTCCGGTCTCAACTTTTACAGTGCCAAATTATGAAGTTTCTATGAGTTAACACACACTGAGATTTAAGTTATCAGTAATTCGTCCTGATCACCACGTAAGTTAGAACTCTCCAAAAAATATACAGCTTAAAACAGGTTTTTTAAATTCCTACTAGAACTAGTCTCAAAGAACCTTCTAAAACAATAAATGTTTATGCTAGGGTACTTGATCAGGCGATTACCAAGTTTTCTGTTTGTGCCAATAGCTGTTTCTTTTTCAAAATATGTAGCAATTAATAAACACGGTATACGTTAATCGAAATTGCAACTGTTGAAGTACATGGATATATATTTTCAACGGAATATAGGCATGACTGTTTAACCGAACATAGGCATAACTTGGCTGCATGCTTTACAATTTATTTAAAGACTTAATAAGTTATCCATCACACTAATATGCTAAAGGTGAAAAATTTGGGAGAGTTAAAATTTTGAGGTATCTTAGAAAGCAATCCAAATCTAAGTAATTCATAATCTGATATCTTAGGATACGCCGATTTAAATAAGTAGAAAGCCAAGCCAAATACATGCAAGTAAATGGTATTGAATTGTTATAATCACTCATGAATTTTATAGATAAAAAGTATATGTTTGTAGATACTGGTGGATGAAAGTTGAAAGCTAGGACTAGTGGCAACGCATTACTTAATTAGAGCGCAGAGAATGTTGACGTCTTTCCTCAAATTTGTATATCAAGAGCTTTTCCTCTTCAAATACGTAGCCATATGTTTGTGATATTAGGTTTAAAGTATTATGACTGTGCTCATAAAAGTTTTGCTGAGCCCTCATAGAGCTATTGCACTTACAGTCAAAACACACGTTCGTCTCACATTGCACCTGTTATTTCGTTAACGGTAATTTTTATTTTAATACTTTATTATATACAGATAGGTGCTTGATCAGCAAGGGATGGTCCATTTTGTGCGTCAAATGCAAGGGCGCTTTGAAAAACAGTGCTTAATTAATGAAGTCAAGGAAAATATTGAGTACAACAATAATCAGGAAAAATGAGTCTTTTACTAATCAAAGAGTCAATACATGTACTTAGTAAGTTACCACGAAGTTATAATCCATAGAATAAAGTTTAACATGAGAGAAGTCTGTTTGTGCCAATAGGTGTTTCTTTTTCATGATATGCCGCAATTGAGTCTGGTGTTCTATAACAGATCGCAATATTACAGCATTCTAGGGGTTTGTTTGAATCTAGCCGTGTTAGAATAAACATATACGCCGGTCTTTAAAATAGAGGATATCTCAAACCAACATGGTTTGTACACTTAATAAAAAGGGAATGTTTAGAAACTCCTTCCAGATCGCGGCATGGCATACGGTTGCCAGGACGCTCTCAAATCTGAATAACTTACTGGTCTTGGAGAAAAGTACAGTATACTTAGTTTGTTTATTGTATTTTGGGATTGCTATTAGGCTATTCAGTTACACTATCATCACCATACACCATCCTACTGTTACAGTTGTTAATCCATGTTTTTCATCACTTTATATTCAAACAGCTTTAATTAACATCGATGACTTGCTCCATAGTTAGTTGTTATACAGTATGTTTACCTTCTGAACATCCCAAAATTGTTCACATACCGTTATTACAGTTGCTCATGGTTGTTTTATGTTCAGACTGAACATCTGTATGAATTTATGTAGTATTGGATTAGCCTTAGTTGTTTGTTGTATTTTTTTTTCCAGAAATCAAAGTTATTCTGGTAACTAATAATATGAAAACAGATAAGTGTACATACGAAAGGAACATGACTTAGACATTAATAAAGAAGTGCGAATGAGTTGAGGTTTATACTTAAAACCCTTGAAACCTTGTAATGTTCTCCCAGATATGAGTGGGATGAGAATGCCTTTACAGTTCCACGATGTATATAATTATAAATCCGTTATTCGATGATTTCCCTAATGTCATAGAAAGTGCTATTTGTAGCATAGAAAGGGGGGAACATCAAGAAGAGGGCAGTGAAAGGTTAATAAAAGGTGCATCTCGCCGAATGCAAGACCTTAATGCTACAGTATTACAAATATAAGAGGCAATCTCTCGGGTTTATAAGTTGAATACATGAAAGTTACCCATATCTTCATCGAATGCGTTTGACACTGATTACCTTGTTGGATGCAAGAGTCAGTATTTTGTTCAATGTGTCAAGAAAATAATTATACAAGTTGTTTTTGTTAATAGCCAGGATTGAATATCTCTCGTCAAATATCAATGAAGATAACGGAATTTATGAAAAATTAATTCTTTTATATTAGACTGAAGCGAAGTATACATGGTCGCAAAAGAAGTATTTTGTCACAACAAATAAATGAGTTCAGTGTTAAAGGTTGAAGTAACTTCAAAATAGATCTAGCTTATGCGACCGAAATTCACAGCAGACTGATTTGTATGTATACTGTTGTTTATATTTATAATAAAAAAAATCTCCTTATACGTCTTTCATAAATTTAACGGATCAGCAAGAAATTTAAATATATTTGTAAGGCAACTCGTGTTTTCTGTGATGCATTTGTAAATTGCGAGTAGTCATCATTAAGATATGAAGGAATGAATATGTGCCAATTGTCCTCTCGAGTCAATGCATATATGTTTCCAGTCGGGGATTTAAATCGCCATTGCACATTAAAACATTATTGTTATTGGTAGGAATCCTACTTTTTTTGTGTCTCAATGTAATATTCCTGACTCATTAACGCTTTGAAAAAGGCAATTTATTGATTGAATAAGGAACTTCGTTTGGTGTATGTGTTTAACATCCCCACCCAAGGAAAGCCTTTTGATCCTTTAGTCAATTATGGATATTTTACAAAGTAAACATTTTTATATAGATTTTATGCTAACGAAACCAATTCGCCCACAATCCAGAAGCCTTTCATAATTATTTGTATATATTTTCACCGATTTACGTGGATAAGTCAATAAACACTAAAACCCAACCTTCTTTGCCTTTTAGTTTTTCTTATTCAGGAAATTATTCTGAATTATGATTTAAACCATGGAAAGAGTGGGTTCACATCAAAATACAAAAATAAATTGCCCCCAAAAAACTAAAGCTTGTTGTAATTTGGTCATCAAATTTATCAGGAACCCCCTTCCCCTCCTCCCGGATCTCAAAAATGACCCCAAGATATTGTAAAAACCGCGGAAATCCGAGGAACTCTGGCATGCCTGTTATGTACACCGGAGTATGGTACCATGAAGCGAAGTTAAATTTCACTACTTTCATATATCATTAATAGCTAATGGATCTAAATTCTCAATAATTATTGGCGATTCGTCTGAAGGGGAGCGGTTTCTACTAAGTTGAGGTACTAGTTGTTAGATTTATTTATTTCAGGAAATTGATAAAATCAACGCCTCTAATAGATTTCATCGTTTAGATCTTTAGATTAGAGAATACTTATCAAATTATAATGTATTACAGACTAGCATAAAAAAAAGATCCTGGAACCACGCTTTGCCTCGTTTGCCGTTTTGAGCAAGATTTCAGATTTTTACCATGGTAAGCAAACTGCTGCAAAGACATTCGTTTTTGTACTTTGTGTTAAATCCACTAAATAATTATCTTGATGTTTTTTTGCACCCATATCAACTAGCTCTTTCAATGTTTTTATTTGTCCTATAACATGTTTTGCATCACATCAAAAACGCCTCACATTTTTGATATCAGTAATGACGCTGTGTTGGGAGTTTTGGGTATATTAAGCAATTTTGCAGCTATACAAAGACTAACTTTGGTTTTCGACTTCATAGGTCTACTTTTGGATCTATGGGGGTGGACACTACAGCAAGATAAGGTAGTCTAATAAGCAGTACGGGAACCTAACCCGAGCCACCCGTGTGCAATGTCAGCACCCCCCCCCCGCCTATATCAGTGAAATGCATAACCAGTATAGTGATTGGGATTGCTATGAAATAAAAGATTTTTTTTCTCCTTTTGCCAAGTTATATACGACTTCATTTCTAGTCGGGATCACATAAAAATTGGTCAATCTATATTTTTCACGAAATTCACGAACAACAAACAACTAAATGTCCATTCTCAGCCCTGCGTTTATTTCGGCCATTTATCTGTACATAGTGTTAACTGTAGTGTCTTAGACTGATTGTTGGACTGGTGGTTCGTATCCCTCGGGGCGTGTGACTCCGTCACCGGCCTCGCCGGTCGTGGTCCGGGCGGCACCGCTGCCCTCACCGTGCAGGTCCATCAGCTTACCGACTGCAAACACAAAACAGGTTTTACATTAATTTATTTGAAACATTACAAAGGCCCAGGATATTGAGCCAGACTGAATTTACGTATCTTTGACGACTTTATTTGTTCATATATCAGAGATGCCATGAACATTTAAGATCCGGATTTTTTTTGGGAGACATTCCTGATTTTAAGTAGAGAAAAGTTCAAGAGAACATCTATAAATATTTTACATTCTAACCTCAAAAATACAATATTTTGTTTTTGAAATTTATCATACTGCAGATAACGGACATCTGGTATCTTCTCCTTTTATTCTACGTATCCCACTTTCAAGGACAGAAGTTACGAGGAGAAATGTTGTTCTTGCACCCGCTACCAAGTTCCATTCTACGACCAAGACCCGGAACTCGGATTTACAGTGCTTATCATATTGGTTTTAGAATTCAGTTTGTTGTAAATTTTGCGGAAAATATTTCACTTCATTGCATTCTTAGTAAACTAACGACTTTGTTTGAGTACGAAATGAATCTTCGTATTTTTTAATGTACACACATGGCCATGAATGAATTTGTATCAAGGGCCAAAAAGAACACTTTTGATACATATTTTTAGGATCAGCAGAAATTAGCCACGTACTCTAAAAAAACATTGATAAATCTTTTTTTTACAGATTTAAAAGGGCTGATCTCTATAACGTAGATGGCAACAATTATAACGTAGATGGCAACAATTATAATGCACAATGAATCATTTTAAACACTAAGAAGTGCCAGGATTAATTTTGTTCTCTCCGGTTATTCTCCTGATCCCGTTAATTGAGGATAGAAGTTACGAGGAGAGGTTCATCTGGCACCCGCTACCAAGTTCCAACCTACGACCAAGGTATGAAACTCGGATTTACAGTGCGTCAAACGTTTTGATTTTAAACAACGCTGTACATATTGCCCCAGTGCAGTGTCCGAAATTAAGGTTTTTTTTCCTAAGCACCCGCCGGGTGCAGAGCCCAAAAAATTGTGCACCCAGCCAATATTTCGTGCATTCTCTATTGAATAACATGTTCACAGAAAGATATGCACAACCGGGTGCAGAGTTTTAAAATCTATGCACTCGACATCAAAATCATGCACCTCGGGTGCAGGGTGCACCCTTAATTTCGGACACTGCAGTGGTATATTTTTGTAACTTTGTTGGGGTAGTTTAATGTTCGGCCAACCTCTCCAATTGTGAGAGAGAGGAGTTAAATATAGTTAAACACGGGCATATCCTGCTACCCTATTCTTTTGGAAAACGCACCCTGAAAACACACCTCAGTATCTGGGCTGATCGGCTCTAGCTTTGATCTTTCTAATCTATTTCCAAAACCCCGAAATGCTATCTCAAAGTTGACGTAGTCTATTAGAGCATGGTAAATTATATGAACGTGTACTCACTGTCGAATTTGGGCTTCTTGAGAATCTTGACTTTGCGGATGTAGACGTCGTGGAGGGGGAAGATACCTTGGCAGGCCTTCTCGATATCCTTACCGATAGCATCGGGGATCCTGCAATACAACAAACGGGTGGTCAGTAAAGAGTTGGGGCTTCACTTAAGTTTCTACCAGTGCTATTTTGTCTGAGCTAGTGCGATTTTTGAGCAAATAGCCCGATTTGATGGAGAAAGTCCAGACAGATTTTTAACCATTTTTTCTATCCTCCCCCCCTCACCTAGTCCCCTTAGTATTATGACTCTAAAGGGTATATATTTTAAGACTATTTAATTAATTCTGGAAAAGATCAACATCTCTGACTAAAGCTGTCTCCTCCTGACCGTCAACCCCCCACTGGTCAGAGGGGCAGAGCCTGAGGTGGAATTTATTCTGGCAAACCTTCATTTCTCCAGGTACATTCAGGTTACAGGGAGGTAGAAGAATGCTAAATACTCAGTAAATTGCACCAGTAGTTAATTATTGGATGGACACTAACAGGACGTCGGTTTTTAATTGTGTGTGGAACCACAGCTTGTCGGATCTAAAACTATCATGGCTATGATAGAACTCAATTGCTGGTCTAAATCTCCCCGTTGCTATTAAAGACCTACAGATACAGAATCAACTGGGCAAAAAATGGCAGGAATAATTTGGTATTTCTCAAAAGCAATAGTGATGTTACGATCTGAATTACGTTTATTTATAAACTATTCCGAGAAACTATTTTTAATTTATCTCCCGCGGAACTATTTTTAAGTTATCTCCTCCTGACCGTCAACCTCCCACTGGTTAGGGAGGCAGAGCCTGAGGTGGAATTTATTCTGGCACGTGTTCGTTTTCCTGCACATGTTAAAACACAAGATACAGAACTGTGCGTTTCTTTCATTTTTAAAATTTGGAGAGTTATCAAAACACAGCCATTTAGCAAAATGCGATCCACGGGTAAGTGTTCCAATCTATCCCCCGTCGCAATAATAAAGGACCTACTGACAATTCCCATAATAAGAACATTTCATTTCTGAAAAGCATTATAGATGTAAGAAGATAATTGTTTTTCCCAATTCTTTAAAATAGATTTATTTGAAGTTTTTATCTCCTCCTGACCGTCAACCTCCCACTGATTAGGGAGGCAGAGCCTGAGGTGGAATTTATTCTGGCACATGTTCGTTTTCCTGTATTTGTCAAAATACAAGATACAGAACTGTGCGTTTTCTTCCATGTTAAAAGTAATTTGTCCCAGAGTTGGCAAAATGAGACTTATCAGCAAACGTTCTTAGCTAGCCCAATACTTTTATATTTATCTATAGAAGGAGACAATCTACAATGTTCTAGACTAACACCTGCCCAGCGGCTATTGGCTAACGATTTTCAATCAGGGCCAACCAAATATGAGGAAATCTTTGTTAAATTGGCCTGGGTGGCTGACGTCTTTTTTGGGCAGTCATTTCCACATCTGTAATTTTTTCTGGCCGACTGAAAACTAACCGGGCCAACAATATTTTGAGACTATTGGCCCCGATAGCCGAGGGTCGAAAATGTTAGTCTCGAACACTGAATTTAAAGATGTGGATTCCAAAACAGTATGCTACGTTCACATTTCTGTCGATACTAATTATCACTCTTTTGCCTTTGTTTACTGTATATTTTTTGTTTGTTCCCATGGTAATGCGAACACTGCATAGTCCCTTTGGGAGCTTTGCTCGCGACCGTCGGTTACAAGTTGATCTTGGCCTCACTATTGACTGTGTGCACTACGTTATGAGTGCAGACAGCTTCGATAGGGCCTGGGTTATACTTTTAGTGTTTTTCGCTCTCCCTAAATTAAGAGCTTCACAATCGACACAGGATGATGATAGCCTAAGACTTTGATCACTATAGTGGAGTGTAGACGGCTTCGATAGGGCCAGAACTCCTGAATTTCTTATTTTTTATATGAAATCAATTTAAGAAATGCATGACCTGTTTGGGACCCTGTGTTTAGGTGCAGCCCTCTTGTTTGCAAGCCACACAGCTCTTACCCTTTCACTTCTTTGACCAAATGTTAATGTCATGAACTTGAAGCAAAAGAGAGTAGACCAACTTAACAGCAACACCTAGTCAAAAAGTATCATCAGGGTACCAACCGAAACGTCATTTTCAAATTCCCTGTGTTTTCCCTGAGATTTCCCTGTCCCGTGGCAATTTTTCCCTGTGTCATATCCAGCAAGTTGTTCAAAATTGAGAGCCTCTGAGTGCAGAAAAAATTTGGACAACCCAACACCAAAAACTCGATTCCTTAATATCTTGAGAATCAGGAATTTTAGAACCTGGCCAAATGAAATTCCCTGTGTTTTGGCAAAATTTCCAAATTCCCTGTGTTTTCCCTGTTAGGGATTTATTTTTGCCATTTTCCCTGTTTTCCCTGTGTGGTTGGTACCCTGTATCATATTCATAAGTACTTACAGTTTGTTGACGATCTCCTTGAGGTCATTTGAGGACACCTCGCGAGCCATGATCTCAACCATCTTCTTCCTGATGGCACGGACCTACAAAATAAGTACAGTTTTACTAAAGTGTTTGGGATATGCATTCTCTATGGTTGATGTTTAGGTTTTTGTTGTTGTTTTTTAAAGGTTCAAACATTGAATATTTCAATATGAAATAAAATATTTTGGTTATTTCTTGTCACCTACCAAATAGGTATTCTATTCGCAATTGGTTGTCTCATTTAATACATGCTAGACTTCATCTTAATCAGCTGAGTTTCGAATCATTGACAACCAGTATTATAAATATGCACTCATTTTCTACCCGCTTTTGTGTATAAACTTAATAATTAATGTATGAATCCAACACCGGGCGGTATCAGAACCACAACATTTAGCTCAATGAAATAATAAGTAAGGTTCTTTCTACTTATCTGCTAATGCTACACACCATTTTCTTATCTTTGGTACATAAACTTCCTTCAGGAATTTTTTTAATTGCCTAATACTTAAGGGGAATGCGTTTTTGGGGGTAGAAAAAGGACATGTTTGGTTTGAAGTGTCAGATTGGCGGATTCTAGGCTACATAAGCTGCGTTTTAAATAGGTCAGGGCTCAACATAAAGATTTTCATAGTTTGCTGCCCATCGGGCAGGTGCAGATAGTTTTACCTAGCTGACCTTAAAATCCACATGCCCTTACTATATTAGATTTTCTACTATATTAGATTATCTAATAACAGCAGGGATATTCCTAGGCGTGCGGAGAACCCTCTAGACAGAAATTTCCCCTTTTATGGTTGTCTCATTTAATACATGCTAAACTTCATCTTTATCAGCTGAGTTTCGAATCATTGACAACCAGAGCAGAGGTACCATATTCATTTACGCGACATTTCAAAATATGCAAACCCAGGTATACCCAGGTATACCACTAGCATGTTAATGGAAGAGTGTGTCCGGGCAACTAAATTATCTCAAAATAGTGGAGTATTATCTGGCAGATATATACAAAATCGCCTCTGTTCAACCGTCTCGCACTTGGTAGAAATGCCCTTGATGCTTACTTTGGTACTCTGGGCATAGCAGGTCTTCTTGATCTGGTTCGGCCTCTTCTTGGTAAATCCAATGCAGAACAGGCGCAGCAAGTAACCGTCTGTGGTCCTGACATCGACGTTAGCCTCGATCAACGTCTGCCATTTCTTCACCATCGACCTCAGCTTGTCGGTGGTCAGGTTCATGCCGTGGAAGTTGGTCAGGACGTTGCGGCCCTGGACCTCCTCAGCGACCAGTTTGAACTTGCGGAATGCGACCTCGTCATTCTGGAGATCGGCGAGCGAGACCTCGAAGACCCGGCCCTTCAGGCCGTCAGAGGCGATTTCTACAAAGGGAAAAACAGATGTGAGTTGAGTACGGATTCACAGAATTAAAGGATTTGCAGGCTCGCAGGCTTCATTTCAGATTCAATAATACCAAGTAAGACTGCAAAATATTTCCAGTCAGGCATGAATGACAATTAACCCTAGGCAACTAGATAACGCTGCTGAGTATCAAAATTTTCTTGCACAGCTGTTGCAGGGCTTGACACACTGTTTTCATACCTGGTTGCAGAGCTCGGAATCTAGGTTCATACTCAAACAACCTCCTATAGGTCTAGATATTAAGTTTTCCCACTGGCAACCAAGACTTAAATTTATTTGCTCAGAGACGTTTTTTGGTGGTCTTGGTGTGCTGGACACCTGATATGTCAAGCCCTGCGGCTTGATGGCCCAGTCAGGATGGTCATGTACTACATCATGATATGGGAGGTTTATTGGAAAGGTTTCTGTGTTTTTGGGCTTGTCAATCAAACCTGTATACGATTTGATTATCCCTGCACTGATAACCAGTGTATTGCAAACATTGTAGACCTGCTGACCACAAGTACTATATTCTATAAATTGGGTCTCCACCCAGGATCTCCACTCAACTTTCATTTTCAAATTATCTGCTTTCTCTGAGAATTCCCTGTCCTCCAGCAATATTTTCTGTTTAAAATTGTGAAGTTAGATTATAAAATAACAAATGTCTTTTATGCAAGTGTTTGCCAAGGTATTTATTTGCCTGCTGGCATAGTATTGAGAAACCAATGACAATTGTCAATTTCAACTTGAATTGCCTAGCAGTAATTCTTTTTTTTTTTCAAGGCATAAATTAATTGTTGTTTCTACGACTTCTGTACTGTGTACTGAGCCCATTTCTGGACAATAAACGAATGACTGCAGTCAAATTCAACGTTTTAGCTAGACAGCATGGACAAAATATTACCAAAAGTCAGGTTTCTACGTAAAAGGTTGACACATTTTTCCTGGGCCAATAATAAGGGCAGAGGCATGCTGCATTGACATGGACTGGTGTGGTTATGTTGCATGTTGCAGTCCCTTTTCTAGTTTGCAACAGGTCAACATACAGCGTTTCGCAAGCATTCTTGCAGCATATCATTTCACACACTTAAATGTACTTAATTCTGCGTGGGGGATCGTAATTATTTAGCATTGTGGAACGTGGAATGATCAGAAATGATTGACAGAACCGGCCTTCAGTGGCTTCACGGGCTTCAGTTCAGCAAGACGTGTGTCACGAAATAAACAACTGTCATCAACACTCACTTGTTCCCTGTGTCCTTGAGACCAGAGTCTTGCCAATCTGACGGATGTTGAACATAGACGGGGCTTTGACATCGTACCAATCCTTTTTGGAGAAGGGATCCACACTGGAATTAGAAAGATATGATTGTCAAAAACATTGTGACAGGAGACGAAAGCCATTGACACACACGTTAGTCCAGGGCATACGACCAAAATCATCCGCGTACATCTCCCAAACAAAATGGTGAAAAATGTCCAAAATTGCACACAACGTAGAAAAGGGTTTATAGAACACAAATCTGCATTAATTTTGTACTTACATCTTCTTCTTGGATCCCTTCTTGCCTCCCTTCGACACCCTCTTGTTTTTGCCGACCGCCATGATGGCCACTGAAATGGGAAAGAGGAAGAGCAGGGGATTGTGGGATTGTAAATAAGGCTTCACATCCGGTCTGGCGGAACTGAACTTTTGCGCGAAATCACAACAATGTCGACTGAATTTCAGTACCCAGAGGAACTTATTCAAGCAGAACTACCTCCATATGAAGCTCCACCACCATGGATTCCACCGGAACATGTAAATAGTTTGACAAAATTTGTGTTAAATTGTATGCACTAAGTGTTTCGGTGGGTCCTTGTTATGTGGCCATTATCGCTCACCGATCGGGTGCGGCAGGTGCGCTTTGGGGCGGGGCCACAGCGCTGACAGGAGTTTAGAGGGCAGTATTTCATTTTGGCGATAATTTTTCACTATTGACATTCTCAAAATTCAGACATGGATATACTTAGTAGATCTATCACGGCTAGGGACGAATGGCGGATTAAAAGCACCAAATCAAATATTGTATTAGGTCCCGTTGAGACTGAGCCTGAGGCATAACTATGAAATTTGCAAGGGAAGCCACCTTCAACCTTGAAATATCATGAAATTTTGACAAATATCTTGTGCCTTTAGCATTTGAAATGTAAGGTATTTTACCAGATTCCTTTGCTATCTTGGATTCGATCTCTTGTGTAGATTGAGTCTGATTCCAAAAGCAAATAATTAAATTTGTGGTCCTTTATTCACTACTTGCACGGAGCTGGGGCGCCACCGTCGTTCTCACCTCAGAATGAGGCGAACTTCTCTGAGCTAAGTTTGACAGGTGTGAATGCCCCAGTAAAAATAGACAATAACACAGCTATGTGTTATAAATTCGCGAATGACACAGAGGGCATGTTACTGTACTTGACCACAGGAGCATTACAATGAAAGCATAAGGTAGATTATGTAGATTAAGTGAGAATAGAAGAAGATTTCCCTCTTAGTAGTGGTTTCCAACTATGCATGTTTGTTTTCCTGTATAAACTATTGTAACAGAATCAAACATATTTTCTTAAATACCCAAGCATTTGGTCTGATTTTTTAAAGTATGGGTTCACTAACAGTTACCCTTAGATTTCACAGCAGAAACAAATACAACTTAGATATCAGCTACCTGTAAAAACAATTTCTGCCCTATTATCGCAGGTAGGCATAACATGGAGTAATTAACTGGATAGTAGTTAGCCTCGTTTTCAGGTGTGGAATTCCCGGGGATACCCCAATATGGCGGATGCGTGCAAGAAGTGAATTGGCTTTAATCTCCAAAATGTTGATGTTAACAACGTGTTTTTCATATTGCACTGACACGGGTGTCAGTCCACTGCATTTAATCTTAACTAACTTTATAGAAAGTAAGGATCAGGGCTAAGAGTGACTCTGCTAGGGCAGAGAGTGTAGAGGCCACAGCAACATTAAGGTAAATAGATGCATAAAGCGCTGGCAGTCTCCGAGTGTATTTGGTAAGCCAAGTACGCAGATCCTTGGGGAGTAAGAGTCACTGCGAACTCGGGTTTCTGACTGGGCGGGTGAGCAGGGCCAGGCTGACGGATTAGGCTAAGGGGTGTTGGCTGTATGTGGTTGAGTGGACAAACCTCCCTGGACTGATAGTGTCAACTGGAGCGCAGCGACACATATTACATGTCTTGGACTTAATAAATACTATCCTTTCACATGAGTCTTGTCACCGCTTAGTGAAGAGCTTCATTCTGAGATGATGTACGGTCGAGACAGGAAGGAAAACTGCAATATACATGGATATACATGAGCTAGCATACTGGAATAATACTGGAATGTGATATAAGATTGTTTCACTGGAAGTCTGCCATTTTGCAAACCCGTTGGGGCAGGGCTTCCAAGTGCTGGGACAGTCCCGATATTTAGACCTTATTATTAGGGATGATTGGGGGAAATAAATAAGGGGTTTAATTTACTCGAAATCGCTTGATTTATATGGATGATGTCCAAAAATTTCCTGGGGATGTACCCCTGAACCCCGCTATAGTACAGGCTTTTCACAAAAAATCACTAACAATGTTTTGGATCCCCATTTTGGTAATGAAAAATTATTTCTCATAATAAATTCTAATATATTACCTCATAATTTCTATGTCTTTTATCACATAAGGTAAGCGCTTAGTAGGATGATGATAAGACCTTAAAATGTCCAGATTTTCAAGTGTCAGAAGTTGGCAGGCCTGTTGGGGTTGAGCTGGTATTTCAAGGTGGCTTCCCTTTTGAATTCGATGAAGGGTCCCAGGGGATCATCATGCCAAATGAAGTCAAGAAATCTTGTGATGAAAGAGTAAAGTCTATATCCTTTTCTTTTGAATTATTTTGGAATCCAGCAGTCATTGTCAAAGGTATTATGCTAATATATTCAGCCATTTTGAAATTTGTGGTATTGTAGTGGATGAATATTATAATTATTGAGCCCTCTAGGCTATAAACAACTGATATTGGAATCATTTGAATTTTCCCCTTGCGTTATAAATTAGTAGCTAAAAATCCTAATATTTCTCAAAATTAATCAGCCATCTTGGATTTTGGATTTCCGCATTGACTTCAAACACAAATAATTGAAATCCCTTACCCATAATCCCAATTTTGACACCAACCATGTCTCTTTAGTAATTTTAGAAACTGAGCTATGAGATTGTTAATACAAAAAAACAGCCATATTGGTTTTTTGGCCCTCACATCTGTCCTATTGATATTTGAAGGAGGCTCCCGCTCTAGATTTGATAGTTATGTCTTAGAGTTGCCTCATACCTAATTTGGTGCATTTATCCGCTGTGTAACAATTTCTCAAAAAAATGTTAGAGCAGACTGGCATACCCAAGGCCCTGGCTAATCCTCCCAGGAACGGTCCACAGGGTCCCAACTGCACAGGGAAAACAGCAGAATGGCAAAAAGAAAATCTGACACAGTCCCAGGGAAAACACAGAAATTTGAAAATTAGGAAATTTTACCAATACGCAGGGAAAACAGAATTCCGTTTTCTCAGTTTCTGAATTTTCTAGATCTAATTCTAAAGATTCAGGAGATTACAATTACATCTAGATAAATTTATTCATGGGACA
Organism: Lepidonotus clava; assembly: GCA_936440205.1. Classification (NCBI taxonomy): domain Eukaryota; kingdom Metazoa; phylum Annelida; class Polychaeta; order Phyllodocida; family Polynoidae; genus Lepidonotus; species Lepidonotus clava. The sequence goes on along the minus strand of OW387142.1, from coordinate 8,904,198 downwards.
TGGAAAGGTTATGAAAATACGGGGAATTTGATAATTAAATTTGAGTGGGAAACTGGTGTGCTTCTTTATGCCCCGATCCCACCCCCCAAATAATATAATTGTGTTCAGGCAACATGGGTCGAAAAAAATGGGGTAGATAGGTAGATCCCAAACCCCGCCACCCCCCCCCCCCCCCCCCCCTTTCTATTTTACCTTGAACAAAACAGATTATTTGTAGGCCTTATTTTCTTTCTCCTTGTCTTTGTTGTTTTTGCTGTGAGGGGAGGTAATGGTCTTCACCCATCTTCTGGCCACAAGTTGCACACCAATTCAGAATCGGCCATTTAAACTACAGTAAAATCCGATCTCTACTTTTGGATTGATATCATGGAACATTATAACCTAATTAGATTCTGTGGGGGGCATAAAATAGTATTTGGGGTTCTAAAGTGGCTACATGTCACTTTTCCCGAGAATATACAATTTAATTCCGACATTTCTTCAAAGTCAGATTTTGGCCTATTGAAAAATTTTCCTACAAATAAAACCAATTATTTTACATAGAGTGTAACTATTCATGGTAGCATAAAAGCTTAATAGGATATCCAACTTGTGGTTTGCCTAAAATTAACTCCCAAACTTTGTCAATTTTCCATCACATCAAACTCATTGGATTCTGACATTGCCCGGAACAAAAGGCAGTGGGAATCCAGTGTGTACTGAGTAGAGAATCAGTATAAGCTTGCAGTAGTTTTTTAGTGGAAAATCAGTGGAAATCAGTGGAAATACAGTGGCTGAATAGTGGAAAATCAGTATGTCCGAAATATGTAAATGAGGTAGAGTGTGTATTCAGTACAATGTCAGTAGCTCATTTAAATATTTCGGACATACTGATTTGGGGAGTATCCACTGCTATTTGGTCCAGGTGGCTCTAATGGGTCAAGTGATAATCCCAAAAAACCATTTATATGCCACTTAGGGCTCTGATATTCACCAGTGTGATTGATGAGACAGTTTCCTATCCCATTATAACCTAATTAGATTCTGTTGGGAACATAAAATGGTATTTGGGGTTCTAAAGTGGCTACATGTCACTTTTCCCGAGAATATACAATTTAATTCCGACATTTCTTCAAAGTCAGATTTTGGCCTTTTAAAAAATTTTCCTACAAATAAAACCAATTATTTCACATAGAGTGTAACTATTCATTGTAGTATAAAAGCTTAATGAGGAGGCCAGGGACCGATCCGGGCTGCCGACCAGCAGGCTTCTCTTATCACAAACGCCAGGTACCAGTTCTCCGCATGTTCCCGGCGTTACACCTGTACACAGGTGTCGCTGGTCGGCGGCCCAGAACGGTCTCCTGCCTCCCTCATTGGATATCCAACTTGTGGTTTGCCTAAAATTAACTCCCAAACTTCGACTAATTTGTAATTTTCCTCTATTTTTTTCAATTTTCATTAGTCAATATTTGTATTCCTAATTGACAGAAACATGTCATTTTTGATATCTTTTGAATCAGAATTTTGTTTTCTATCCATTTCTATTGAGTACATTTTGATTGTAATGATATAAATTGTGAAGAGCATATGAGTACTTGACCAAAAAAGGTGTGAAATCCATTTCTAACACCTCACTCTCCAAGCAGGTGTTGCCCAACCTATGCTATTTGGCCTATACCAGGCCTTATCAGGTGCTAATTTGCATATCAATACCGAGACAGACATGGCTCAGTCAGCCAAGGCCTTGTTGCCTATCTATGTTATGTATGTCTATGATAACAGAAACTTTTATTGCATGGAAATTAATCGTATATTTCTTTTTAAGATTCTTTAGATAAAAAGTTTCAGATAAGACACCGTTATCCGAAGATTACCAGAGTAAATACCTTGACAGATCAGAGGTTTTCCTATATAATTGAATGCACTTTGAGACCCCATATTTCATAAAGTGCTAAATAAATAAGTAACTCAATATTGCGGATTTCCTAGCAGGTGGGTGGGAATGGGCAGAGGCACCCCTGGCACCACCTGGTGTTATGTGGAGGCCAACTTCTTGCTTCCCGAGAGTGAGCAGGTGAGGCCTCCCCGGCTCCTCTACCCACAGATATGTTGATATACCTGTGGTCTTCTATTCCTCCTGTTTAGTGATAGACATTCTAGTGAGTTATGATTTCCTTTTTTATTTTTGGGGACCACTAAAATTGAGTATTTTCCAGTCCAACCTGTATGATTACTATGAATGTTTTACAATTCACCCATATATTTTGGTTAAAAAGCATATTTAATCATGGTCATTGTGGATAAATGATGTCAGACTATTTCATCTCAACTCTTTAGTGGATAACATTTTATATTTCATATTAAATTTCCTATGTTTAACAAAATGAAGCGTATTTCGCTTTTTCGTCAGGCTGACATGTGACTAATTAGGTCTTTCTCAGTGGTATTGCGCCCTGCTAGTGGTATACCGAGGTCGGGAGTTTAGTTCTGCGCATGTGTGGTGCTTTGGCGCCACTAGATTTCGGGGGTCAAGCACGACCTCCAGCCAATGAGGAGTGCCCAATTGTACCGCGTGATACAACATGGCGGCCCCCACTGCGAAACTCCCGATTGCGGTATAGGTCCGAACCGATGACTCCAATGGCACTTAGATAAAAAGAGAGTTAAAAGACCGATGGACGCCTTGAGTTGCCTATCAAATTTTTAATGGTATGACCTTAGTTTTCGTTTAGTTGTCGAGGATAGTGCATGTACTTGATATGAAAAACTTATTCTATTTTTTCAGAGACGAGGTAATCCATACTACGATAATGACCTGGTCAAGTTTTTACCGAGAACAGTCAATCTAAGAAGAAACAGAAATAACGACGCGGTAAGTTTGATCTGTTAGTGTGATTTACTCACTATATCAAATGGTTCCTTTTACATTCACTATAGCCGGTGAGTTGATTGTAAAAGTGGCATATATTATAGGCCCGTGAGACTCCCCTGGCAACTGACGAAAATGACAGACTTGGTTTGTTTTCACCCACTAAGATTAGTCTTAAAGAACCGTGCATAACTTCAGAAAGTACGTTTTTTTTTACGGAGCCACTAAAATTACAGAAATTAAAGATTACTGGGGGGAGCAATGTATTTAAAATTTACGCTCTGAAAATGTTTCTAGGAAATCGTAGATGGCCATCGAAATATATGACCCCCCACCACATAATGGGGCATAAGTCGCTGATCATGAAAATTATAATTGAGCTTTAACTTGACTATTAGAGAGAATGCTTTAAGCTTTAGAATAATGAAAGAATTATGTTTCTATCAGCATTTTAACCAAAGTTATGTATATTTGAAGTCACATACATCCAATGTAGCATTCAGGAGAAAAATGACTGTAAAGTTATGTCTTCTCTTTATGTTAGTGCAAATGTCTATAGGCTTAACCATCAGGAAAACCCGTCTTTTATACATTAAGACTGTTCATTCTTTTGACATTTGTTTGTGAATTGTAATTTCCATGTATATACCATATCATTTTTGTAGAAAACTCAGTTTTCCAATTTTTTACCTTTTCCCCTTATTTTTTCATTTACTCAGAATTGGTCTGGGCGTTTTATGCCTCATTTAGTGGTGGGGGGGGTCACATATAAGGAACAAATGGAGTATGTGAACTCTGCTGTTCTTATGTCTACATCCTAACCGATTATGATTTAATAATTTCAGCTTGGTTTCAACATCCGCGGTGGACAGGAGCATTCCTGTGGTATATTCATCTCTAAGGTGAGCATTTCAGTCATCATCAATGTTTGATTTTGAGACAAGTGAATATTTCCCTCTGAAATATTAACTGTTGATCCATAGCGATTTCAAATAAACAAAAACAAACTAATGTAGCCAACAGATCAATATTCCGCTAATTTAGCCATTAAATAGTCCAAATTGACTTAGGGAGTTTGATGTTTCGTTTAATACCCCTTTACCAGATGGGGGGTAATACATTAGTGACATCGCTTTTGTAGTTCCTCAATTCGTGCCGCCGTTTTCATGACAAAAAATATAGGACGGAGTTGAAGTCAAGTTGATACACCCATAGGGATTTGATATTGAGGCTGTAGTGACTTGTATGCATCCTCAACGAGTTAATCAGGTATTTTTCTTTTCTGATTCCAGGTTTTACCAAACACCGACGCCCAGAGACTTGGTTTACAAGAGGGCGACAAGGTGCGTGAGAATGTTGTCTTTTCAATTATTTGCCATAACATTGCTAAATTAATATGATAGAGTTGTTTTATCCGTATATCATTGTGTTACTTCCTAGAAATAACCTTCAATATGCTGGTATGATTAACCGCCCATGGTTTTCCGGGATATTGAATCCAAAATAGGTTTTTAGAGGAATTAGTTTGACCCCGGAAATTATTATGTAATATTCCAGTTATTGGGTTCATAACTAGCAAAAGTACTATAGTTACTGTCCCTATATTCATTCAGTTGTTTTTATCTGTTCATAGATATTGTCAGCGAATGATATACCGTTTGACAACACGGAACATGCCCAAGTAAGTGAGCTTGTTAATATCTTTATGAAATTTTGTTGCGGTCTTTAATTTTTGATAGGCTGTTTAAAACCAAAACGTTTTCTCATTCGATATTCATCACTTTTTTCACTTGGTGTTTGGATCTATTGTCATATCCTGTTTTTTTTTGTTTTTTTTTCAGGCTGTCCGTATTCTTAAACAAAACACAGACGTCCAGCTCATTGTGCAGTATTTTCCTTATGGTAAGGATATGAATTTGCTTCCAGATTTGGTCAATATTTCGATCCTTTTAAATCCACTGTAAGGTAGAACACAGATTCTCAGGGTAGTGGTCCAGAAAGTGGTTATGGCCTGATCCAGATGCGATTTTTGAAACCGGTTGCAGGAAAAGAAAATTCTTATTCAAAATTGATCTACTCATGTCGTCGTGTATTTTGACCCGAACATGAATTTCTGAATGAACTAGAAATGTATAAGAACATATCGCGGAATCGTGTCGAATTAGAAGTCAGTAGTTTTACCAGAAAAAAGAGAGCTGTATCTAGCATAAAAATTGATTTTCTGTCACTGGACTAGTTCATCTATGGATTGGTTAAATGACGCACCTTGCTTTACTTGACTGGTATTTGTTTTGTAGGATATCAGAAGACTTATGAGAAGACTCGAGCCCTAAAGGCCCAGCAGTCGAGGTAGACCAGGCCACTGGGAGAGGGAACTCAAAATGTAGGGGAACCACTTGAAACAAACTTAAATGAAATGTGATGTGCACCCAGGCTGACTTACTATTTACAAAAAATGTTTTAAAGTTATTCTAGGTTGTTGTGTTCAGCCTCTAACAAGTAAATTCGACGATATGAGCCGTGAATTCGATTATGATTCGCTTACTTCACGGGTATGCCGAAGAAATATTTTCACAACTCATAACTGATTCGAGATTTCCCACTGTATTTTTTTTCTAGGATATTTACTAGGCCTTCGGACTATTTTTGCTTGTGTGGACAGATCTTTGTATGCAATGTAAGGGCAAATTGCCTATTTGTTAAATAATGTTGAATAATGACCTTAAACGGAAAATGTGGTTAACCTAGAGGCAGTTATATTTCCTAACTTCTGACGTGTACTTAATTATAGTGCAATGAAAATGAAGGAAGTTTCAGGTTGTGCCCAGGAAGGAAGGTTTCTATACGGAGCTTGAACTGCCAAAGTAAAATCTCGCTATTTATTGTCAAGAAATATTCCTTGGCCTCATATTCCAGTTCAGTTTTAATGATTAGTTATTCATTTGCCGTTTTGCAAATATTTCTACAAGAATTCTTATTGTTGCCTAAAGGGAACTGAGTAATAGGATATGTTAATCAATTCGCAGCAATAAGTCATAAATAATCAGAAAACAGGATACATGTTACAAATATGTAAGTTGATAGGGAAAGTCGCTAAAAAAAAGTTGGAATCTATCCTAAAAAATTTACTATAGAAATGTGATTTTTACACTACCGTAAAACCCCTAATTTAAGCCGCGGCTTAAATAAGGGTTAGTTTAAGAAATTAAATTGAATAAGGTCTCAGCTTTAAGGGTGCGGCTTAAATCAGGGTTTTACACAACCTTGAATACAATGGGATCTCTGAAAAAATATGATGAAAAAGTGTCCAAAGGAAACCTCTAGAGCCAGGGTGCGGCTTAAATTAGGGTTCGGCTTAAATTAGGGGTTTTACGGGGGTACATTTTTATAGCTCTTCCTACAAAAATCTAAAAATTTGCATCCGTGATGTAATATTGTAATTAATTGGTTTGTGATAAAATCATGTACTCCCTCCGTCAAACTATCTCGATCACGATATAATATTATTGTGTAATTGAAAAGTAATTGATTTAACATTGTATTTCTATACTATAGTAGAAAAGGTAGTAATAGAAAGTAAACTTGAAGACTGTTGGGATTACTAAAACAATTGGTTAATTGATAGCATGGGAACAGTAAGCGGTAGCTGGAACTTGAAAAATCGTTATATTTGTTGATATACCTCAGAGAAGGCAAGCATCCTTATGCGTTCAGATGACTGATGTTCAACGTGTTACAAATATTAATCAGACTTATATTACCCGGATTTAGACAGCATTTACATATATATACTTGAAAATATAGATTAATCTGTATTTTCATTATCATACATTCCATCTTTAGTTGACGATTTCTATGATAACTGTATGCCTAATTAAATGTTGATTGCTGTCTTTAAATAAACTAGTTTTCAGAACACAAGCTTGCTCTTGAGTTTTATTCAATATTGTTACTCATGTAAAAGTAAAGAACTCAAGTTTCAGTTGAATAAATCTTTTTATTTTTTATTTTCGTATGTGAAGTGCCAGACGTTTGTTAACAATCATTTGTTCTGTACAATCAACATGATGATATCGTTAATATGATGAAATATTCGTATAATAGCGGAAAAACTGTGATACTCCTTAAAAATGCAGGAGCCTCACAAGTATTATTTTTAACATTTTTTCATGTTGTCATCAAATCACAAGCCTCAAGTTTCATCGTTACGCACGTCTTCGTATAATACATCGATATTTCATAGAATGAAATGAAAATGCCCATAAGACAAAATACAGTTCAGTAGTATGTGTACAATAACGTTTCGAGGTTCGGTATGATCACTGTAGGAAAAAAATCTATGATGGCAGAAAATAATCGTTATCTGCAAGGTTAAGCGTCTACTGAGGCAAATGCACAAGTACCATCACCATGTCCCTCTAGACTAAAAACACAAGTCTCAACTCATGTAGTCAATCCACTTTTCTTATGATTTAAATTGGTGTAAAATTTACGTCTCCAATAACTTTTTTTTACTGAAAATGCCGAGAAAAAGTAATATGTACAGGAGGTTAATTTCCATGTATCGTATGAGTTAGTACCTAAGAAATAAAGAACTTCATGCAAATAATCAACTAAATTATGCTTATACTGAGGCTAAAGTTCTTTTAATCCGATTGTTGAAAATATTTTGCAAAACCTGTAATCTACGGCTAATTCCCGGCCTTCCAGCGGGGGTTCGTTTCAGTCAGATACCACGCGTTCACATGAAGGTCCTCCACACACAGAGTCATTATCTCCAATCTCAAATGCACAATTGTAAAATATGTCAGTATCTTTCCTAGATTTAGGCCGTTGGTTAGTACAGTTAACTATCATAGTAAGGCTGATGGCGATTGCTCTTTTTTTTTCTAGAATAATATGCGTTTCCCAACCCTATATTGGTGTATCCCATTTTAGCCAGATTTTCACTTTACAATATCTTCTTGAGATTGCTTGCCATATTGGAATGGATCCTGATAAAACTATATAAAGATATATTAAATTCCCAAGACGTCATTGATTTATTTAGTTGTTTGTTCTCGGGATGGCTGACATGTATCATCCAAATAGACATTTGAAAACTAGTTTTTTTCCTCCAAATAGCGAGCAATCTTAGGAAGACTCACTCAGTGAAAACTGCTGGTGGTCGGAGTTGTCACTCTCCACCCCTAGCCTCCTATCACTACTTCACACGCTACGTTATTACATATCTTTCACCCGAAATAAGCTACGCTCATCTACACACTTACCAATATTTTACCACCGAAAATATCCCTAATTTACGTTATTATTTCTATTTTCGTCTTTGTATCTTTCCGAATAAAAAAATAAAGGACTGAGGCTGACTATGCTGCTAAGCAATGTGTAAATCCATGAAAAAAATAAATCTTTCTTTTTAACTCAAAAATAAAAGAACCCCTGGCGCTTTACTGATGCAGGTATTTTGGATGATATTCATAGTATCGGTCCCAAATAAGTTAAAAGCAATTGAAAGACACCTAACTTGGAATTCGAGGAGCAAACGTTCTCTAGAAAAGGGAAAGTCCCTAAAGTGATCACTATGTCCTCTTTGACTTTAAAGTATCACAGTGGGAGGACTTTACTCTAAAGCATCTCTGTGGATTTCTTAGTTCACTGCTGGTACAGGTCAAAACAAGCACCGCCCAGCAATTTGGTACCGTTCAAAATTAAAAGCTTTGTCTTTTTATGTGAATCTGAGGCAAAGATGTACACACCATGAAGATCACAACCTATTTTGAGACGTAAGGATTTGTTTGATAAGTCTGCTATTAAGAGCAGATCACAAATAGTAGAGCGTAACGGTCGCAGCCTCGACTAAGTATTTCTAGATATTTCTTGGCTCGTATCAAGGAATGTATGGAAACCTATAAGAAAGTGCGATGAAATAAGAACATTAAATCATCCTCTTGGCATTATGCACATCAAACAGAACCAGGAATGAGACATATTTCTCCCGACTAGACTTGTTCTACAGTTTCTGGTTATTACAGCTTGAGACAAAACAAAAACTATTTTACATACTGGAGAAAATCGTGGATATACACATTTAATCAGTTATATATGCCCCAGAATCTGAGGATTTCAGTCTCATCTGTGACTTGAAACCCTCTCCGGGGGAACTCAGTTTTCACTGTTATGTACATCAGAAGGCTTAAGTATTTCAAGTTCGTTAAGGAGTATATCAATGCATGTATATATCAATAGTCACACATTCGTCTATTATCTCTAATGACATTAAGTCGAATCTAGCCGAATGACCATTGTAAATATCGTCACCATGAGGTAAATGAATGAATCGTGTGGCAGAGCTAGACCCAAACTAACTCTGCGCTCAACCTCACTGAGGCCATCAAATAATGGAGTATGCGGTATACCTATGGAATGTAGAATAAATTCTAATTAACACTCTATATGGAATGTAGGGTATACAAATGTTTCCTTTTGTAACCCCTGTGAGTTGTTTTCACACAATAATCCACGGACATTTTCATGAAATTCATGAAAATAGGTGCACGGACAGGTTAGCAAAGAGTAGGCATTTTATAACAAAGACTCGATTGGCAAACTCAGATTTTTAGCACGACTTTTCTTATTCCACAGGACCAAGTCAACATGGCAAGCATGGAGACAATACTCTTAGAGAAACTTTGAACCACGAAGTCTCATATGCATCTCACTCTGTCAAACACACAAAGAGTTCATCTCAAACAAACAAGTATTCTTTTCCCAAAATATAGGGCTGGGTTGGGGTTAATTTGCTGAGCAAACAGAATGGGATATGAGGACATAACAATGACACCTAACTCTAACCCGAGGATAGAACTCTATGTGAAGTGGACGGGCCCCTCCAGGCATATAACATAATGAGACATTAACACTGAGACAAGTCACTGAAGAGATCTGCCACCACGTCTTTATTGTAATTTACACGGTAAGTCCTTAGTAACAACAGGAACTGTTTACAAATGCTCCAAGGTCATTTCTTCTGTTCATTTCTCATAGCACATCCTCACCTAATATGTCCACTTTAATTTACTACATGCATGAGTGATTCTTAAAACGTCTGCCATTTTTGTCAAGTTGTTTAGGAAATAAAAATACAAATAAAATACTCCCTAGTTATGAAATTTGAGCAGAATTTGTGCTGGGACCTCTTCCAGAGTTATATCGAACCAATTACTAAAGTAACTTTTTTTTTCAAAATTATAAGCATCAGATTCAAAACAAGCATCTTACCAGAGAAAAAACAACAATCTATATGTATTAAGTCATACTGTGACAAAGAGAACTTGCCTTTAATTCTTTTTTAAAAAAGTGGTTTTGAAAATAAATCTGTATCACAGGACAAATATTAATCAACTGTCATCCAGAGCTTTCTGGTTCAGATGCTCAGTGAACAGAGTGGATAAAGCCTTAAACTTGTGGCAGTTTGTCACATTAACACACCAAGGACATAATTATTAGAGACGCATAGCACCCACTAAACCTCATTTTTTGCCATTATTATGAATAACTATATACACCTTTACACTGACGCAAACTGTGGCACCTGTGGTCCCGGTGAGGGAAATGCTACAGCAGGTTGCTGCCTTACTTATAGTAACAACCCCCGCCTCTTATCATTAGCAATAGTAGAAGTATCATATGAGAAGGAGTAGTAATAACAAGGAGAGAATCGGTCCCATTCTAGGACTCTTACTAAAGGGCAATTCACACTGGGCGTGATCTAGGCAGATGTTTAATCAAGAGAGCAGCATGTATGCATTTTTTTCCCCAAGAAAGTTGTTAGAAATCATTGAGCCTATTCAAAACGGCCACATATATGAAACGTACAAGAAGGTTAAGGTCTGTGACGTGAGTTTTTACCATGTTGAACACAGTCCAACTTTCTTTGCGTGTATTGGGTTTATTGCACCAATCACGTGTAGTGTGAACTGCCCTTATTAATTATAGAACGCCCGATTTAATCAGATAATCGAGCTGGAAGAAAGCAAAATCTTCACTATTTCTATGGCATTGCTTTCTTTCCCAGTTTCAGTCTTTGGCAACCAATATCTATGTTATCTGTGTCTATACACATTCTTTTCTCTATGCACAACTCCATGTACCCCTAGGATTAAGATAAATGATACACATTGACTTGTGTACAATATCACTGCTTTTTGTTGTCCTCTACTCTCCCTTTTTTCAATTCCTTTCACCCTACCCAAATACTTTGGACTGTCATTGCTATTACGTGGTATTCGCACTAATAGCTATGTACATTATAATCATCGTAAGTTGCTTGCCTGGGTTAGTACTAGTAGTTTTAATATTAGAATAAGAATAGGATATCTAAAACAGGAGGGCATTTATCATCATATATCGTCTATGTCCTCCGCCTTCATTTCTGACTCGAGAACCTCGCTTTCGTCGATCGCCTCAGCAGCGGCTTGTTCGTTCATGTCACCGATGTGTTGATTGTCGAGCCGGGGAAGGTTCATCTGTTCGGGGAATATCCATGGCTTCGTATGCGGCTTGTTCTTTGCTTTCCATGCGTCGTAACCACGACACGCCTTCTGGATACGTGAGATCACCTAAGATGAACAGGATAAAATGGAGTTTATGATGTCAATTTGATTTCTTAATTAACAAGAGAACAGACAATTTACTGTTTCCTAATTAGCAGGATTCTAATGAAGAAAAAAGCTGGAAAAAAATCGCAATATGATTGAATAAATATCAAGTGAACTAAAATCGGTATAACCTTACTTGGGAATAAGCTACCCATAATTTCATTTGTACCTTCTAATTCCCTACATTAATCCTGACAGATCTCAAACCTAGGATCTGACTTTTGTCCAGATTGCCACTTGTTATGCTGTGCTATGGATATATTATGCTTTTGTTACAAGGGACATACTCTTACAAAAACAGACATCTGCCTGATGGTGCTGCCATCTTGTGGTTATAAAGTATACGAATACTGACAATTATCTATCGCTGGAAGTTGGTTGCACATGAAGTGAGTTGTTATCATGGATTATTACGTAGTTATTCAGGAAGTTTAGGTAGTGTTTAATTGCGATTATTTCTATTTCTTAACTTCAGAAATCCTCTCACCTTTGGAGCCATAATTTGAGTAAGTTTGTTGACGACCCAGGCCGGTAGTTTTCCTGTAACAAACACACTGGTTTTAAATTCCGAGGCAAAATAAGCTCTGTCTATACAAAAGTAGCCACTATCTCTAACATGGTAAATCATAAGCCAATTGTATTAAAAGACATTACAATAATACAAATCCCAGAACTTTACATCGATAGACATACCAGGACTTTACAGTGATACACATACCAGTACTTGAAAGGCACAATTATACTTGGGACGTCTCCAAAAATATTTCAAAACGCAGACAATATTACTCCAATTTGGGGTACCATAATAATTTTAAATTGAGTTTATTAAATAATATAAAATGTTTCGAAGGAGTGGCCTACCCTTGGGATCACACTGCGTGACGTAGAAAAACTGGCAGCCCGGTTTGTCGACGCTGCCGTTCGTCGGCATGATCCAGTACCCTGTGATGTAGGAGATCCCCCGTACGAAACCCTTCTTCACTGGTATCAACTGCAATAGAGGAAACGTTTATATGAGAATGTTTTTATCATAATTACCTTTTTCATCAATATACACACACCTTAAAACTTGATTATTATTTTTTTCAACATTCACATATTAAAACTTGAATAGATGATATTTTTTTCCCACATTCACATACTCTATCCACATTTATTTTTCTACATCCACATATTATATCCACATATTGAATTGAATAAATGGTAATGAAATGAAAACTTTAATATTGGATTTTTTTTTGTTAAATGGCCTGTAGACATCTATAATTTTTTTGTTAAAGAATACAGATGTTAGGATTCCTGATGATATGTTTCCCCAAATTCAATCCACTGATAATTCAAATATATTGGCCTGGGTACTTTTACAGATGACCACGCAATCCTTCTCTGTTTGGTCATAATTATTCCATAATTCTGAGTGTCAAAATTCAACAGAAACCCGAAGATAAATTGTAGTTCAATAGACGTGACCTTTTGTCTTAACAATATATCCTTCACAATTTAACTTGACAGATTGTTATTGTTGACCTTGAACATGGACGTCTGAAATTAGATTTCAAAGATTGCCAGCCGGGACACTTCAGTTCAAATTACCGCTGACGCAACCATGAACCTCTGAACTATGAACACTTGTTGCACAATCCTCAAATGCGGTAACCTTTGGTTTAGTAACAACACCAACAACTACAAAACGTTTGCACCCGTTACACGACTGTTAGAGTATAGACAGGTAGTCATAATATGCTTCAAATATAATATGCTTCAAAGAGTCCACTTTGCAATCATAAAATTGACCTTTTCATTCTTGCGGTCAGTGCTATTGTTTTATTATTTTTACTTTGTTTTTGTTTTTTGCTTTATACTTAAAAACAACCACACACACAACTCGACAAGTCAACAATTAATGAATCTATGCCAATTAACAGAGGAAAGGTTTTTGTTTTCGATTAACCGAGGAAAAGAGTCAACATCTATTGCAATTATCTCGAATGAAAAAAAAGGAACGTAAAGTCTTATTCCAAAGGGATGTTTATAGATTTATGTTTTTCTCCCAAAATGTGAAGACACCATTTTCCAGACTATTTTGATTTGTTGTCATACGAGTCGAGAGATCTTGCGCTGTACTGGAAATACCACACGTTAACCAAAGACATAGACAAACGATAGAAGTTTCTTAGCAATTTTCCTGAAGAGACCTAACCACGCCCCACAAATCTTTCTATTCATGATCTGTGTAACGATTATTAGGTCAAAAGTGCTCATTTACAAACTCGAGATTTGTGTGAGAAATTTTACTTGACAAATAGGCAAACACAATTGTTGTCAAGTGAAGTCATAATCATGTATTAGAACGGGGGGTTCAAAAAACGCTGCTCAAAGCACCCGAATATATGACTAAATATTTTATATAATATACAGACAATATGTGTGACCTTCTTGCACATAACCGAACATAAAAAACATATAACATGATCTTAGTTAGATTATGAAAAGAGACGAGGGTTGAATCTAGGTGGCTGGTTTCTCTGTCAGTCCCCTAAAACAAACATTACTCTACTCCTGGGATCTTGTTGCCACAGGGTCACTTGCATTCAGACCAAACCAACAACAGCGGCCCCTTCCCACCCCATCCCCTCCGAACTCATATCTCGGCGAGTTCACAAACTAGGATGGACCCCAAGCCATGGGCGGGTGGTGCTGGCCTTGACCGGGCTGTACCAGTCCGGTTCGTCTGCTGCGAGTTATGTAGTTATTTATACATTTAAAAAAAGAAAAGGACAAAAAAATAGGCCATCTGCAAACGACGCAAAATAAGCAATAGTTCAATGATGATAACTAAAATGAATCATACCTAAAATCAGGCCATTTAGGGAGACTTTTTTTTTATTATAAAGAACGGTAAAACAACAGTAGATGCTTCCTAAATCAGTATGTCCGAAATATGTAAATTAGCTACTGAAATACTACTGATTACATACTGATTATTACTGACAACTCATTTAAGGATAGACACCAGTGGTTGAGGTGTGAATGGCGTGTCTCTCTTTGATCAAAATCACAAATTGTGTTTAAAATAATATTAATTAATAGACAACATCATTTAATAGCCAATAAACAACCACATTTATTGATGTAACTTATATAAAAATAGGCAGAACAATAGTTCTATAATATCGAAGCAAACTTGAAAATCATAATTTTTAAATTTATTTTTTGAACATTGATATCTCACTTAATATTTAACCTACAGTCATGAAATTTTTAGTGCATCTTCTTGACATATAAAGGGAGGGAAGCATGTCTCAAAATTTTGATATAGGTCTTAGTTTTGTTTTTATTACATGTAGAAGATGAAAATGCATAAAAATAAAAAAAAGTTTCCCGTTTTTTGCCGTTTTTTGCCATAAAATCAAAACTAGGACCTAAATCAAAAATCTGAGAGACGCTTCCCTGCATATGATTGTTGTGAAGGTATATGTGAAATCTTATCCCTGTAGGTTAAGTATTAACCGAGATACTGATGTTCAAAAAATAAAAGTGAAAAAAATAGTTTAAAATTCATGAAATTGCAGTTTTTTTATTACTTTATGATTTTCTTGGAATCAAGAGATAGAGAAGAATATGAGCTATTAAATGGTATAACGTTTGTTGAAATCATGATCAATATTAAAGAATTCATTGATGATTTCTTGAAATAGCCGTTGACCACTGGTGTCTATCCTTAAATATTTCGGACACACTGATTCACTACTATTCAACTACTGGAATCATACTTATTTCTATTGATTCACTGCGCCAATCCTCCTACAACCCCCTACTGCTTCTGTACTGATTTGATGCTGAATTTCTACGCTATTTTGTCCCAACAATGCGTATTATGTCTGTATTGAACTGCCATTATGAGATCATTTTGTGGCTAGTCTGTAAAGGGTATTTAACAACACTTTCTGTGTTCAGTGGTGATTTAGGCTTTATACAGTGGTGGTTTAGGCTTTAGACGGCCAGATGAAGCATGTTCTACTGTGGTAACCTTACATGGGTCTATAACATGATGAATGTGTAGATGTCTACAAACCCTATGTAGACGTTTGTCCTTTATGTGCATTATTCAAGAAGTAGGGCAGGAGACGCCATGGCCTTATTGCAGTTAACTGGTACCCGGTAATTCTACACCGGACAATTTTAAGATGTTTGGGGGCCTTCCATTAAGTAAGGACGCACATTTATTTAAACAAACAAAAAAAATAAAAAATCCAGACACCCTGACACACCACCTTTGGTGAATGTCGGGGTTGAGTGGGGACTATTCTCTAATATGTCAACCGTCCCGTGATTCGACAATTAGGAAGTACACGTTCGAGGTGTATAAGAACGTAGGCTTTCTTTAAGTTCAGCCTGCCCCCCCCCCCCCCCCCCCCCCCACTTCCCTAACGCGTTAGTACTGAAATGAAATGTCCTTTTTCATACCAGATCAGCAAATTCCCATCTAGTTATGATACTCTATCGGTTAGAATTTACATATTTTTAAATTTAAAGAAGAAGCCTGTCAAAGGGCGAAATATGTCGGTTAATAAAATCTTCTTATATACATCACAAACTCAACCCTTCATGCTGGTTCGACAGTTATTTTAACGTTTGAAATTTAAAAAATGTAAAAATTAAAAACGTAAAAATAAATGGGGGCGTGGTTCACGTTTGGATAGCCTGATAACTGAGATATCAAATGTCGGGGCAGGGTGGGGGTGGGCGATTTATTTGGCTTTGTTGATTACTATTGGGAATTGACATTTGTGATCGGGTTGCGTCCATTCATTAACAGTTGACATATAAAAGAAGGGTCCCCACTCAAATTTCACAGATTCCCTGATTTTCCCTGTCCCATGGTAAACTTTCTCTGCCATAGTTACGATGGTCTGTTCTGATCTCAAAGGGTTCATGTTTTAAAATGTCAAAATAAAAAGAATGAATTTTCTTGAAAAAAGCGAGTTTTTACTTTTGGAAAATTGTCATGAAATGTTAGTAAGAATCAAAATATTCAGAAACCGGGCAAACAGAATTCGACGTGTTTTGGACAAATTTCTAAATTTCATGTGTTTTCCCTTCTTTCTTTCTTTCTTTCTTTCTTTCTGTCTTTCTATTCTTTTTTTTTTTTTTTTACTTTTTTTTTTTTTGGGGGGGGGGGGGGGGGGGGGGGGGACATTTTTCCGGTTTTCCCTATGCGGTGGGGACCCTCAGGGGGCGGGGCTTACCTGATGATTGACAGAATGATTGATGATGTAGTACTCGGTTCCTACGTCCAACCACGACCTCTGGATGACGAAGTCGCGGGGTTTGAGCGGTTTGGGCGTTTTCACTGAAAAACAAAAAAGTAAATGGTCAATACAATGTACGTTTTCCAACAGCGATGCTTATCACAGTATATAGTGGTACAAAGAGGTCTAAAATCAAGTTTCATGGGTGGCTGAACCAACAGGCAGAGTTGATCGTTTTTAAAGCTAATCTTTGGATCCAGAGCAAAGTATTTTTGGCTTCTTACCAAATCTCTTTTATCCCCATTTCAGGACATGCCATATGAGATAGCAGTGTCAAAGTTTTTCACTGATTTCCATATATATGTAAAACGATTCCGATGAATAAACAATTTTTGTCACATACTTTTCTAAAATCGTAGAAGCATAGACTGCATCAACTTGTCTACTCTTTACCTACTATTATTGGGCAAAGTTTGCATGCTAGATAGCTATATTTTCAGTAATAAATGAACCCGCAAACGCCTCATATAACATCCATACATATTTAAAGCGGATAAGGGTAATTCATTCATTTTCCTATGTAAACCCTCCCCTGCCTATGCCATGTTTACAGGGCAGTGTATGTGAATGGTAATGGGGACTTATCAATGAATGATTCACCAGCCGTTGACAGTTAATTATCTCCCCGTCAAGGGCGGCCCTGACTAACCCGTGTAGGGCTTACTGTAATAACTGAATCATGTGGACGGTGTCTACAGCGGTAAAGCCATACTAAACAACACCACAGGCACGTGGACATACATTAGGCCAAAGAAAAAGAATTTGCGTTCAGGTTTCCCGACCGACCCTATTTTTTAGCCCAACCCTAAAGTTTTTTCAAAGAAAATATTGGGAAAACCCATTAAAATCAAACTAAATTGAGCAAATGAACATCAAATCGCCTATACTTTATCAGAATGTTTAATGCAGATGCTAAAAGCATCACAGAAGGCATATTTTAGAAGTTTTTATTTTTGAATAAAATATCAAACATTAGGCCTACAGTTTAAAAAATAATCATGTTAATAATACAAAAAAATTATAACCCGACCTACCGACCCTTTTTGTGTGGCGGCATGAAACCTGAATGCAACAATTTTTTTTGGCCTAGTTACACAGGTGGGGACACATAGCCGGCTCTTTAACCTATCCCAGGGCTTGACAAATCGGGTGTCCGGACGCCCGGGACAACTAGAAAAAGGTGCTGGGCAACCAGATTTGAGGGGCTAGTTGCCCGACGGGCAACCAGTTCAGTGGATGATAATTTTTCAGTGATTCCAATATGTTTATGACTTTTCAATAGATTGAGGGACTTTTAAAAACTTTTACCTCCAAGTCCCAAGTAATGATAATATTTTTCAGTGTAATAAATCCTGGGCAACCAATTAGAAATGCTGGGCAACCAGATTTGAAGCTGCAGATGCCCGGTGGGCGACCAAGTATAAAAACGATTTGTCAAGCCCTGCTATCCCATGGCCAAGACACGAATCCTTAGTAGAGAAAGATATTACATGTTATTCACGGCCCGGAGTAACAATAACTACGCCCTGTGGATAATGTAGTAATGTCATCAGAAATTATAGGGCCTCCCCAACGCTTCTAAGAATCAACTCAGCGTATTATATGAAATCAAAGCAATTCTGTCGTTATTGCAGTCCAAGTGGTATTGTGTTTGCCTGACCTGACTACGGAGAATGGTAATACGGTGTTTATATGCAGGGGTGAGTAATGTTGGGTTAGGGTTGCACACACAGTCCAGTCACTGAGTCATACCCTAAAGGGTCATACCCACTAAGTGATTTTTCCACTGTCGCCCAGCAATGGACTACTGGGAGAATCGACAGTAAAGTTGCCTGGCAACTCGGGATCACCGGGCGACTCCCTGTGGGTATGTGTGGATTCTTGGTGACAGGTGACAGGAAAATCAGCGGGAAAATCTCAAAATTGCTTGATATGACAGTCATCCGGCGACGACAACAACAGCCATTCTTACATCACACAGCGACAGTAAAATCGCTGAGTGGGTATGGTGCTTAAACCTCTGGGAGAGGTTTAAGTGCATCACTCCTCTCTGAAATATCATCATTCTGTTCTGATTTTTCCAACTAACTTCTGTGATTTTTTCATCATTTTTTTCCGTTCCTAACAAACATTGGATGAGCCATTTTCTCTACAAATCCCTGCTAAGTCCCAACCGTGATCTCTGAATTCCTGGTCCCCTCTCCATGATTCATGTTTGTTGATTGGTGCCATAGAGGCAGCTACAAGTCAACGCCATGAAGTCTATTATTATGATTCATTATACAGAGAACTGGAGCAAGGCCTGATTTCCATAAGATAATAGGATTGCATTAAACTATATGAATGGCCTCTATATTCATAACCCGCACTTAAGGCTTCCTATAATTATTAGTAAATCATACTCGGCGAAACGGACATGTTATTAAGTACGAACGCACATTTTCCAAAAAATTCTGAGCCCCCCCCCCCCCCCGTCATCACCCACGAGGGCTAAAGTACACATTGGATTTGTACAGGAACATATGCACATTTTAACAAATTTTAGGCCCCCACACCCCCTTGACGCATATGTACTTAATGGATGGTCCCAACATTACAGAGAGAAATAATGATTATAACAAACGCATACTCTTCAGTAATAAATAACGCACAAAGGTCATGCATCTGCCCATGCTTGCCTCCCTTTACAGCCAGAATAAGGACAAACTTCCACTGTACTAGTCATTAATATCTCACCGACAGTTGCATTGAAATGCTCCACAGAAAAAAAACTATACAAAGTAGCAGAACTCGTCTAGCCAGAATAGACATTTTAGATAAAATAGGATCCCAGCTAAGATAGCTGGCGCCACTTTGAAATGACAAGAACGTTATAATATCAGTTCCCTTGTGAAGTAGGAACAAATAACCTTTTAGATGGAAATATTGTTTGGGACTATTTTTCTTTTAGTCAAGTCTTAATATTTTCATGTAAATTCCGCGTTGTGAATTCATTTGAAATAATTGATTACACACATTTTATTCAGTTTTTATATGCATAAATATGTCAGGTAAACATGATGGATTGTGTTGCTGCATGTACATACACATTAATCCTTGTAAAACGAACCGAAGCCAGAAAATCGATTTCAGTCGGCCTGTACAACACATTTAAAACATCCAATCTGTATTCATCCCACAGCTCCCATAATCACACATATGAAGGATGATTGTAATAGGAACAAAATCACGTCGATGTTTTTTCTTCTGCCTTTTCTTCTGTCTCATTTTATGCTTTTGATATGAGATCCAGTTTTATACTTACAAAATCGCTAAACAGGTGACTGATGTTAGGAAATCTGTTACCAATTTATCATTATAGTGTTCGACAGAACTTGCTCAAATAGGAGAGGGTGGTTCCCTTCTGTCGTCTAGTACAAAGTAAGAAGACACGATGATGGAGTATGAAGATCAATTTATTTACCGCTGAGAAGAGTGGTCGCGCCCAATAGGGCAAGGTCTGAAATGGTGAATACTTTAGACTGAATTAGACATAAAAGTGTTTTTTTTAATGTGATGGCTAAAATCTGAATTTAAAAAAATTAAATTTATTGAAAAAAAAAAACCACGATGATGCGGGCAATTTCATCGTTGTGACGGCAATATCGAAATCTTGTTTTACAACCTAATAGTCAGCAAGGGTCAGGTGGTGCATGCAATTCGTTAATTTTCTGAATTCCCTATGTATAATTCCCTAAATATAATCACAGATATATTTACCCTTTCGCCAACAGTGCAAATCTCACGAAATGTCTTTATACGCAGCGCTAACTCCCTTTGTCATTATATACAGTTTTATCACTCCAATGACGTTATGCTTGTCCTTAGTATGCTTCTTTAGCGATGTTTTCACAACGGAAATGCAAAAAAGAAACTCAGCTGTCAAGATACGACGTGGAGTCCAGGTAAAAGGAATTAATCCTGTCATCTAGGGTGAAGGAAGAAAATAGCAACTTCCCTCGCAAAAAGAACTATTTTTTAAAGATAGCTTTCTGTTAAATCATACCTATAATCACCTCAGCGACTTGGCGAGAAAGGCCAATTACCTAATTTTTTTACCGATGGGAAAAATATATTAGAACATATTTGTAACACAATTCCGTTAAAGGCCATCACTGACGCACGTCACCGAGTCATATTGTGTCAATAGTATATGAAGGGTGGTTGGTTGGTTGGTTTGAAGAGGTATGGTAGGTAGCAACAGTCATGGTCATATCACAGTGAGAACACGGTTTGACAATTCTGTTGTTGATAATCAAAACTATGAAACTACTGAATATATGAAAATAAAAGAAACCATACCCCTACACATTAACCAAATAAGGTGTTCTTTAATGTGCTGGGTCCTATAACCAGGGCCCAACATACAACAGCCGGTGGTCCTCTGAGGGCCTTTTATCCCTATCATTGTAATAGGCAAAAAACGCAGAGAAGCGTAGCAGCAAAGTCCAAGTCCCTAATCCAGGCCGTCCACATGCATGCCAGGCGTTCACGCTAGTCGCCCCCCCCCCCCATTATCTTAGGTATTTTTTGTTGTAAAGAGAATCATAAAAAGAAGACCTTGGCCTTTGGTCGCAGCAATAACTCAGCAATAACTCTTTTGCAACATAACATAGAAAATTCTGAAACCCATAGTGTTCACTTACATGTACATACATAACTTTTACACAGTCCCAGTTGTTACTCGGCGGGACGGATTCCCTTCTCAATGTTTTCCCTTACAACACCCACTTCAGGCATGATTATTTACAAGTACTTAGAATACGATAGCATTGTTGATCAGTATTTTTACAATTGTCTAATTTTCCTCTAAATATTTCGTAAAAACCAGAATCATAGCAGCTAGCCTACTGGATGCAGAATCTCAGTATTGCTGACCTGGATTTCAAGCAATCCACTTTTGAATCAGGGGAACAGTGCTCTACCCTCGGTCTTCCTAAACACCAAAGTAATATACTCACTTATTTCACTGTCCTTACCATACATTTTTCATATGTCCGTTTTTCATTATCCTAAGAGGATGGTAGGGCCAAATAATAAAAGCCGGTCCTTTGATATCATACGAATAACTCAGGAAGTTTAATATGTACGTCTTCCGTATCAAATGTTTGTTGAAAGTTTAACAGAGCACAGAGAGGAAAAAGTATCCCGTTTTATCATCTTTTTCCCTTTTAACGACAGATATCGGCGACTCCCTTACTTCTGGTTGAAATACGATGGTACAATCCGACTCTCGTACACTTAACACCAACAAGCCCTCCTCCCACCACACACACTTAAAAGTTATTACCTATCCAGTTTAGCATGTACATAATGAAGAAAAAGCGTGCTTGTAACGTGCTTTTTCTATCAGAGCTTAGAATTCCACCAAGACTGACTCATTCAGCTTACACAGAAGACCCATATGATTAGCAAATTAAGAACAAGTTAATTACTGAGATAAAATAAGCCAACGACCTATCGACAATTAACGTGTCTTCTTTCCTTCGTTGTTATTATCCAACAGACACACGCATTTTTGTTTGCAGTTATAAAATCTAGTGTACCGATTCTAAACAAAAACTTGAACAGCAATATCTTTCATGTTTTGCCACCAAGTGATATGGGACAAAGCGAGATGATAGCAACAACCGCATATCATAGTTTTGATGGTAGTGACGGGTATATATCCACAAACAATAACCTATCGGTATCAAATACAGTATCCAGAGATTCCAAAAAAAGAAACGAAAACAAAAAATTGTGTGTGTGTGTGTGTGTGTGTGTGTGTGTGTGTGTGTGTGTGTGTGTGTGTGTGTGTGTGTGTGTGTGTGTGTGTGTGTGTGTGTGTGTGTGTGTGTGTGTGTGTGTGTGTGTGTGTGTGTGTGTGTGTGTGTGTGTGTGTGTGTGTGTGTGTGTGTGTGTGTGTGTGTGTGTGTGTGTGTGTGTGTGTGTGTGTGTGTGTGTGTGTGTGTGTGTGTGTGTGTGTGTGTGTGTGTGTGTGTGTGTGTGTGTGTGTGTGTGTGTGTGTGTGTGTGTGTGTGTGTGTGTGTGTGTGTGTGTGTGTGTGTGTGTGTGTGTGTGTGTGTGTGTGTGTGTGTGTGTGTGTGTGTGTGTGTGTGTGTGTGTGTGTGTGTGTGTGTGTGTGTGTGTGTGTGTGTGTGTGTGTGTGTGTGTGTGTGTGTGTGTGTGTGTGTGTGTGTGTGTGTGTGTGTGTGTGTGTGTGTGTGTGTGTGTGTGTGTGTGTGTGTGTGTGTGTGTGTGTGTGTGTGTGTGTGTGTGTGTGTGTGTGTGTGTGTGTGTGTGTGTGTGTGTGTGTGTGTGTGTGTGTGTGTGTGTGTGTGTGTGTGTGTGTGTGTGTGTGTGTGTGTGTGTGTGTGTGTGTGTGTGTGTGTGTGTGTGTGTGTGTGTGTGTGTGTGTGTGTGTGTGTGTGTGTGTGTGTGTGTGTGTGTGTGTGTGTGTGTGTGTGTGTGTGTGTGTGTGTGTGTGTGTGTGTGTGTGTGTGTGTGTGTGTGTGTGTGTGTGTGTGTGTGTGTGTGTGTGTGTGTGTGTGTGTGTGTGTGTGTGTGTGTGTGTGTGTGTGTGTGTGTGTGTGTGTGTGTGTGTGTGTGTGTGTGTGTGTGTGTGTGTGTGTGTGTGTGTGTGTGTGTGTGTGTGTGTGTGTGTGTGTGTGTGTGTGTGTGTGTCTGTGCTCATATATAAAATTTTACATTAAAAATCTCTAAGTTTGGCAAAGGTTGGGGAGGGAGGAGGGCGCCTCAGGGACCCCCTTCTAAACATGGTTATATCTATAACGCATAAACCATATTGAGGGCGGTACCCTTATCATGTCCATCGTGATCCCACGCAGACAACAACCTGGTCTATCTCCTGTCGGATAATATGAGCTGTGCCAACCTGAGGTCCGGCACAGAAACCTGATGTGCCTAGTACCCCCCCCCCCCCCCTCAGTATTATATCCCCCACCCCCTCATCCGCCCCCTACGTATATATTGACCCTCTATTCTTCTCAGCTGGGATTAGGCCAACCAGGATCTGAAAGGGAAACAATTCTAACGCATGTGTTTATCTAACTTCGATACGGCCGGGATTGTTATTTTTCAATCATACCCGATGACGGTTATGAACAGAGATACCACTCCAGTCTGATGAAAAAGTAAGAAGCACAGGAAAAGAGTTTTTTTTACCCTTTTTCCGGAGGGAAAAATGAGGAAAATAACCTGAAGGAATGGTCCTGATATTGAAATTGCAGTTAAACAGCTTAAGATATAAATATATTTTTTGAATAATCTCAAACAAATATGTTAAGCGAAGAAGGACAAAATCAGTTGTGAAATCCAAAAACCCTAAAATATGATAAATCGAAGATACTTCTGATGCTCATTACGATAATCTTATGACGGCGGTTCTTTAAAAAAATGCCGCGTCCCAAGAGATTTTTGTGTGTCTTATTGAAACTTTCCGCCAAATATCCTAGTCCATGGGTTACAAGCAAAAAAAGCACGAAAAAAAGTATTTTATATCCGTCTAGCCTCCTGGGCTGGATCATCCTACTGAAACCTCTGACCCCTTCCCGCCATCACAACGTTATGTCGGACCCTACAGGTGGGGCAGGGAAGAACTAATTACCTATGTACCACGACCAGACAGCCTTCAACGGCCGCCAGACCCGCAACAACCTTAGCGAGGATTACAGGTTGTTGGGGTAGTTTAACATCTGGCCCACCCCCCAGGGTTCTTTCCAGACTGCACAAGGTAATACTTTTCAGGTGTGGGTGATCGTATCTATGATATGATTTAGGAGAAACCCACCACTGGGTTCGATACCCTATTCTTTTCAAAGAGTGGCAAGAGTTCTTTTATGTGCAATGTCCCATAGAAAGGACACCACACACCCGGCCTTTGATGGCCCTGCATGTTGGGGGCACAGGGTGGCCCACGGACCCCAGACTCTCAGACCCTTTCTTATATTTTATCTACCCGGTGGCATTCTCGAAAAAAAGGCAGACTCTTGTTTAATTTTTGGTATTGAGGATTACAGAAACACGCTCACCAAATTTATCATTGTACAATTAACAAGTCTGAGAAGCATTATGTCTCCCGTCTGCAGCTTATCTATTTATCATTTTTTTCTGCTTCAAATACTTCAGCTAACATTATCCCACGCTGGAAAGCAGTGGCAAAGACAGTTTAAGCACGGGTGCGTTTTAAAATTGTGGCTTATATCTGACGAACCAGAAAATTACTTCTCGTTACACAAGCGTTTTTGTTTATAGAATGGGAGAACAAGGTAAAAAGACACTTTAGCAGATATATTTTCTCTGCACACATTTCCAGTATTCTAAAACAAGTTGTAGATAGAACACGTTACAGCAACGGTTGTTTTCCCAACAACCAAGATTCCATAAAAACCTAATCTAAATGCTGATCACCTCAATAGAAAAGAGACAATTGCTCATGGTTTCAAAAATAAACAGAACAGCAATATTTAAACATAATGAACATACATACGTCTACGCATTCATAAACCAAGTTGATTAAAGTTCCATCAGTGATGCTACTTCGTAATTTACTTTCGTAATAGTATTTATCGATTTTCAATATTCATCATCAAGAATTCTGCCCCCCCCCCCCCATCCTGCTCAACCCCACCCCACCCTCCACAGTACTCTCACTCCCTTGAAAGCTTAAGGTCATTTCAAAGTGTTGGTTGTGATCGATTATAATTTTCAAAAGCTTTTAAGCAAATTCACTTCATACTAACATCACATGAAAGGTACTATAAGATCAAAAGAGGCCGAGGATATCCATGTATACATCATATTGTATAAAGTGTAAACTCAGATGGTTATCTAGGGATACACGCGGTACAGCCTTGACTTAACAGTATAACCGGTGGCAGTGGAACATTCATTTACTTTTGTGGCTAGCAGGTATATATGACAGGTATGCTACTCTAGAATTGTTTGGTATGTGATTTATTTTTTTTATTATTTTCACCACTTCCTACAGTTACATAAGATCTTCCAGTGGATATGATGGTTTGATAAATAAGTGCAATGTTTGATATGAAAGAATATTATTGAGAATTCAGAAATCACGAAGAAAGTTTGGCAAAATGTCATTGGTTAAAATCAAAGATCTCGAAGGGGAACCGCCAATCAATTACATGCATATATATCTATCCTTTCTTGCCCCCCCCCCCCCCCCCCGACCATTGCCATGTACGTAATTAATGGTCGGCCCCTTGGTAGAATCCCCCTAATTACGGTCAGTGTTCCAGCATGCCTGTGGTAGGAAACATTGCGGCACATGGTATAGTAAACACGGCGATTATGTCACCCTACACGGATCTGGGATCAACTAATTCAACATGTCTAGTCGGGCTGGCTTAATCTAGGGTGTGGGGGCGGACGGGAAGATGATCGAGCCAGAGTAAGGCGAAGAAAGTAGGGGTGGGGGCGTAGACTCTTGTCTTAGGAGATGTCCAAGTGGCTTCACTGAATACTGCAGGAGTTATAAACAAGCCCTGCTCACGTTCACTGCAGTGATTAAGTCACCTCCACGCCCCAGTTCCCGCCCACACCTTTCACCCTTCCCCCTAGGTTGTATATTACTGTCCTATGGAGCTAGTTTTTCTAAGTAGTATGTAAGGGTAAATCTGGGTCAGAACGGACTACCTTCTCCCCACCCTCACTGCTCAATTACGTTGGCCTTGAAGGCGACCAAACTCAAAAGGTTTTGCAGAGAGAATTAAACCGGAAATACGCATACATATATAGTTTTTTTCCTCCTACTTTGTCCCTTCAATTTTTGTGGATCTGCGGATCCGCAAATTAGTCTTGCTATCCATCTGATTCGAACTTAACCCTTTCTCTGCATTCTGCCCACTGCCGCCTTGATATACAATCAGCGACGCCCACGTGCGTCAGTGGGCAGTAAAGGTTGTTATATTCAAAGGTTGGGCAATTCAGGATGACGCCGGTCCAACATAACAATGTCTATGAATGCCATATCATCATTCTGGACAATTTATTGGACATAGAATGTCAGATTAAACTTGTTTTGTCCATGGTGCATCTTTCCAAAAGGGCAATTAACAGTCTCTATTATTTTCTTTTCCTTACTAACCCAGCCAGTGGTATGAATTGTATTCCTGTGTTGTCTCACAGAAGATACTAACCCTTTATATTCCATTCCATATACATATACTCCATATTCAGTGCTTTCAAGCAATGGTTTTCCTATTAAAATCGTATCTCTTTATGTATATATCACGAGTCACCAGGGACGAGGGAGGGTCAGTCGATGATCCATATACGTCTCGCCGGAGTAGTTTTAAAGAGATGAATAGAGAGCATAGGTTATGAGATGAACCCAAGAATGTCAGAAAGAGAGGCGAACATTATTCGAAGTTGGTCAGGGGCCTTCCATTTAATACGTATACACATTTAAAAAAATCTCAGACCCCCTCCCCCCTTAATGCGTACATACTTAATGGAAGGCCCCTCACCATAAGTCGAGGGGGATATACATATATAACATTGTTTTTTGTTGTTTTTTAAAACTTATTTACGTTTTTTAAAAGATGAGTATGGCTCAAATACAGCGTCCCCTCCCTCTTCTAAACGCCTGACTGTAGAGTTGCGGTTTCAAATGCGCCAAGGCAATAAACTAGAGCAAACTGTTAGACAGCATCACCAGCGGCGTATATAAAGGACCCGGTCATGCGGGTACAGTACGCCTTTCTCAGCACGCACATTCAAAAAGATCGAGTGAGGATAAAATTTGTTCTGCTAGATGATTCTGAATACTGCAGACGATTGGGTAATTCTGACATGGTCCCATGACCTGGGAATGCTCAAGTAAGACCGGTACGGTGGCAAGGGCTGCTACATCATGTAATATTTTTCAGATTTTTTTTTTAAACTATAAACACGACTACCCTCATGCAGAATACGTGTTCTTCCAGTCCTGCACAAAGATCTATGTTATATACAAATAAATTTGTAATTGAGAAAAAATATACAACTAAACCAACAGAAACAGTAAAATTAAAAAAACATTATTTCAGCTGTTTAATGACTTCTACTAGAATGAGATGGCAAGGGTTCACACACCTGGTCTGATTTAAAGAAAAACTAATCTCACTAGATCTCCATTGACCAATACTGAAAAGGTATCCTATACATTATTTAAACCCCCAATACGGTGCCTAAGGCCTATAAAGGCACACCGACACCTATATAAACACACAGAACCTGGACCGCATACGATAGACCAAAAATAGCATCAAACACCTGACTGGAACACACAGCAATACATGTGGAATCGACCAGTGGACGATCGAAAATACCCACGCCTAGCAACGGAACACAACAAAGTCACGTGGAAATCTGAATTTGTCTGCAGCAGGAAGCACGTGTTGTTTATCTTATGCCTAAACGGTCTGATTATGGGGTGTGCTAATCGAATACCATTGTAATCTACTGCATGTAGGTTAACATTACTCAGGTATAAAACGCTTTATCTGTCATAAAAAAGGATTTCAATTCCTAATCAATGATCAAAGGAATATGGAACCTTAAAAAAATCAATGCGGCCCATAAGTCTAGAGGTCTATAACTACTAATTTTTAGTTTTTTGGTGTTGGTTACAATTCTGTTGCTGGTAGCTCCCAGCACATATTGCTAAACCAAAGGCCTGTCCGTCTTAAGTTGTGTCTATATACAGTACGTGCGGGAAGTAAAGTAACACATGCCTTGGGACATGTGATGGTAGGGGTATACATGCATTTTCATAAGTTGGACCTCTACTACTTTTTACATTTTTTTGCTCTTGATATAAATGTTGTTGAAAAAAAATTGTTAACAAAAATTCTGAATTTGTTAATGGCGGGTTATGTTAGAAATGCGGTTCATCATTTGTTTTCCAGTAAGATTTTAAAAATATTGTTTCAATATAAAATATAATCCTAGCTGGCCGCTACCCAGCAAACCAAATCATAGCCATTTGTTGGAATTTAGGTCTTAAAATCGGCACTTTTCACAGTGCAAAATACATGTATGTAAGTTGATCTGTTCAATTCTGTCCTACATGCACCGCCCACAACATGTCAGATTCTCCGTATGACAGTGCAATAACCGTTCAGACGTTGCAGAAGGCTTAGACTCACTGTATCCTACGTAGGTTTGCCTTCTCAGTGTAACCTGCACACAGAGAAAAGGCCCTATTGCACAACACAACTTGGAGTTGCAATATCAGCGTGATATGATAATATCACAGACAATTCACACACATCGTTGCTTTAGAATTAAAAGGTACTAAGTCAGTTTTGGTGTTATCAGGTGCTAAATGAGACTTTGATCAAAATCAAATCTAAGGATGATGATCAATGTGCTGTTAAAAAATTATTCCCAAATAATGTTTTTAAGTACCCCTAATTGAAGCATCAAAATATATATGTCATAGGTTTTGAATGAGTCCCTATAACAATAAAAAATATTTGCCCCTTTTAGACCATTTTGTTCAGTCTAATGAGCGATCAATAATTGTTTGAAATTGGCAATTTGAAATATTTTACACATGTGTAACAAAGAGCTTTGTCTCTTATATGTGCGTTTTCTCTCTGACATCTTCATATCGCAGTTCATGTTGTGTGGTGTAATACCTAAACCCCCACACACAGTACTCGGCGGTGGCGGGTCCACAGAGCGCTGACTCAGCCTGACGGGTGCAGTGCGGGGATCGCCTGGAGGAAGCGTCCTCTCCGGCAGGTGGGTATGGGAGGGACGAGAGGGACGGGAGGGACGGGAGGGACGGGAGGGACGGGAGGGACGGGAGGATCCAACCTCTCTGCGGCTTATTGGACCACTGTACCCGGACTGAGGCGCTCAACCACTGAAATCTACATTGTTCCATGTGGTCTTTTCTTAAAGTTAAGGTTTTATCTTAAGCCTGTTTTCAACATGGCGATTTTGCTGACGATTTTAAATCTATACATCATAAGGTTTTTTCAAGTGGTATAATAATAGGATGTAAGTTTTCATTTCATATTCTCAGATAAAATCAATGAAATACAAAATTGGTAGCATCAAAATCCCAATGTGAAATACAGGCGCAAAACTACATGCCTGTCACATATTAGTATGGAGTGGTGGAGCGTTGTCATTCGATATGTAATTTAACGATGTGCAACACTTTTTGAATAAATCAAACCTAACGTAAACTTAATGGTAACTCTTATCTCAGCTACCATCAGTTACTGTAAAAGCACTTCACTAAAAGTTTAATGTGCTGTAGATGTACGCAAACTTTTGCATAGCTCTTTGCAGGTTACGTTTCAGAATGTTCGTTGGGTCTATTATAGTTAACAGTCATAGACTGTGCATTCTGAGGCAGGTGTGTATTGGGTGTAACATTCCGGTTTATTCAGTGTGTGACGTTGGGTCCCACTATAATCATAAGTCCCGCAGTGCCGCTTGTTGGTGGGAGAGTCCATCAGTGTATCCCAAATTTTGTCAGTCAATCAGGGCTGACGGGTGAACATGATTGGGTTCTGATGAGATTTGAATGATTTTGGTTCATAGCAACGCACATAATTCGCTCGGTTCAGCAAACTCCTACCCCCTCTTGCCAAAACTAATCAAACCAATGCTACATTACTATTTTAGCATGTATTCTTATGATGCAAGGCTTAGTACATAATTGAATGAACTTCAATGAACCGCTAATACCCGAAATATTGTCTTATGTCTACAGAAAGTCCAAAGTACACCTTAAAAGTATACCATGACTGCCATGTAGTAGTACTAAATGACCTATCACTCACCCATATGGCTCTCGCCCATTGCAGGGTGAGGGCTAATTGGCTCAGGCAGTGCTTATGTAACCCCTCATTAAGATCGACGAGAATTAAATTACTGATGATGTGACTGATTGAGGAAGTCCCTACCAGTAGCTACAATACAGCACAATACTATAGAAATATGGGACTCTTAAGAAGTTAAAAAACAAAACAAAACATGCAGTGTGGTAAATGAGAAATATAATTTCGGAGACGATCACAAAAATGAAACATTTCGGATTTACATTACAGAAATGGCAATGCCCGGGCTTCACAATTGGATATCTAAAACCTGGGTTGATGTTATCATCTCACTGACTGAGGGAGGTTTTTCAGGCTGACTGAGGGAGGTTTTCAGGCGGAACAGCCGTGATTTTCTGTATACAGTCGGCTTGCCGCAGAATTCAGAAATCAGCCCACCAGACCCGGCGTCTCAGGTCGTCGGCATGCGGCCTCACGCGTCTGTCGGGGCTCCTACCTACTCGGAGACAGTGCTCGGGGGGTACGTGAGATGGAGGAGGAGGAGGAAGGAGAAGGTGTCATGTCACGGAAGCTGCCCAACTAGGTTACGGTACTGCAAGTTACTACATCGTGTGTCCATAGTACTAGCAGGAATTGCCGGTTTTAGTTTCTGTGAACAGGGAATTGTCACTCCAGTTACGTCTAGGTTAAATTTAATGTTCCAGACAATGTAGGCGATCAAAGCTTTTTGCACTCTCGATTGCCAAAGCAACTTGTCAGGATATTGAACTGATCTTAAGATATGAGACTTTGAAAGCCGATTTACTTCCTTGTTAATGTATTGCTTTTGAGTGGAGTTTTTTTTTTGTTCTTTATTATATATATTTTTTAGATTCTTTTATTTATTCAGACAAAAGAAAACAAGTTAATACAAACTTGTCTCACTTTTCTGCCTGGAAGCATAGAATTTATTAAAACATTATTTTTTATTATATTATCTTATTATGTCATTTTCATCATATTTTTTATATATTATTTTTTATTAATTAGTTATAATTTATATTTTTTTTTTTTTTCAATTTTCATCATCTACAAATACCTGACAGTTGCCATCCTCAAGTTTATTCCCGAAGTGGCACATTAAACGTATAACGATGTTAATCTTACTGTACACAAGAAGCCAACACAGCGCTCAGATTCCTCAGTACACATCAAACAGATTAAGGCGGCTTACAGGGCCTTCAAACAGGGGCTAATCCGGCCCCGACAACTGCCGCTGATGGACGGATCACATGATTCGCCTGCTCCTATTCCATGCCTATAATCAGATCGGCAATTATTATGTTAGTTAATTCTTCCATCCAGCCCCTAACTACCTTCGTTGGGATAAAAAGAGGTATTCTGATCCGTCTAATTATTTTTATTTCTTGTCAAGCATCGCGATTTAACGAAGAATGTCCATGTCATGTAGGCTCGCTTTTTTCTCTCTTTTTCTCTTTTGTTTTACCATTGTTTTACCAGTCATGTATTCTTGCTTCATTCCCTCAGCTATATCTATATGCTAATCTCCTCTACATGCTAACAGGCAATCACAGATAGACTATAGTTATTCCTGCCATGCCATTTGTAGAGTGTATTTGGGAAAGGGTATTGCGGGGGTAAGAGTATTGCGTGGGAGGAGGATAGGAAAAGATGAGAGGGATTTTTCAAAATGTCATGGGCCGACCAACTCTTTAGATATCTATTACTTTTCTTAAGAAATCATCTTCCGACGAAAAACAGTCATTGGGGCATTGTAATGACCTTTTTCTCGAGTCTGCGCAATGAAGTCTTCCACATACACCTTGATCCCAACTATTTTATTCTGGGCCAGTAGGTATCCATATCCCAAGGCACATGTTCAGCCCTATTATACTATCAAGGCACCACACTGAAATGTAAAAGGTCTACAAAGGAAATTTAAATACCCCAAGTAAATTTTGGTCTTAAAATTTGGAAGCAGTCAAGTTTGTTTCTAATACGGAATTAAGAAAATTGTATACTGTTAAAAAAATTAACATCTTCCGACTCAGTTATCAAGCAAGGATTATGCGAACTTTAAGTCTTTTTTTTTTTGAGTGTATGATTATTTCATATCCGCCTGGGGCAGGGGAGTCAGGGCAGTTCGACCCTCGGTGAATCATTGATGCGTCGTCTTTTGTGTGTGAATACCGATAGAGACACAAACAGATCGATGCCCAGCGCCGGCCGCTGCCAATCTCCACACCACGCTGACAGTGCAGGATACGGTCTGCTGAGTGTTAGTGAGTCAGAGTACTGGGAAAACGACGAGAAGCTCGCCACGCAATTATAGCCAAAATTGAGTAACTGGTAAAATATCTAAATTTGGAAAAACGAGATAATTCTACACCAATGTATCGGTAGGGCTGAAGTTACAGGTGCGGGGAGCTGGCCACACAATTATAGCCAAAATTGAGTAACTGATACAATCTTTGAATTTTGAAAAACTAAGTAATAGTTAGATTCTACTATTATGTATCGCTAGGAATCTAAAGTTACGTTTAGGGTTCCAGTTCATAAGAAAATTAATGTTGGTATACTAGATAGCTCGATGAGGAAGGTTTTGCAACCCTGAATCAACGTGAACGTAACGTGTATGTCACCCCATTCATATTTATCTATTCATGAATGTTCCTTAATTCATAACCATGATGTAAAGCTGAAACAGTGATGATTAAACACCTACATTAATTTCCAGAAATTGCTAACCCGTAGTCCCACGTAAATTCCGACAGTTCAGCAAAAAGTTTAAACCAACACCATTCCGATTAATACTGATATCTGAGTTTTCTGACATTCTTACAGCTTGAACCTAACACAGTCTATTTTCCTTTACAAATACAATGCAACGCGTCCGGTCTCATACTTTAAATCAATATGCAACACGGGGACCCCCTGTCGAAGGCCCCTCTTGTTTCTTCACGCCAGGAAAACAGCAGCGTCAGCATAACGTGCGGCAAAACCTGGCGGTGGGTAGCGGGATGTCGAGGGTAGCGGCGGTATAAGTGGGGCAGAGTTACGAGTCCCTCCCACGCCCCGAACACTCCCACCACGTCCCCTAGACTGTAGTTTCATCCAAGTGCGCTTCTCACTAAAACTGGGACTGTGAACCAGCAACCATTTTTGGTAGGATATTCCCACCCAAATCCCAGTATGCTTTGCAGCCGCTGGTTTATAGCAGGTAGGACCATAAACCAGCCAGCACCCAAACAACCATCAAAGGGGATACCCATGCTATAAATAAAATAGACTTGTCACTACCCAATAGAAATAATCCTGCCATAGTATGCAATTTTTTAACTGACCAGTGAGGCCCAT
The DNA here is from genome assembly GCA_936440205.1 of Lepidonotus clava. Classification (NCBI taxonomy): domain Eukaryota; kingdom Metazoa; phylum Annelida; class Polychaeta; order Phyllodocida; family Polynoidae; genus Lepidonotus; species Lepidonotus clava. The sequence continues at coordinate 8,870,174 of OW387142.1, read as the reverse complement.
TGGCTGTGTGTGGGTGTACGGACCTATTATGTAAAAGCTAAATAGGTCAGGGACGGACTACTGGTCCCCCGGCTGTACATCCCCGGTCCCCTACCCCTCCGACACAGGCCTACCACCCCTAAGGCCAGTCCCAAATGATTTCCCATAGATCCAGTCCCCGAGATCCCATCTGAAAGGAGTGTATCTCGGGGATGGGGAAGAGGATGCCATTCTTCTTCGTTAAGTGGTTTTTGTGTGTACTGTTTTTTGTGTTGGTGCAAAAAGGTTGTACTGTTTTTGGTAATGGTGTCAGTGATAAACTGTCCTAGTCCAACTAACACTTAGCGCATATTCCTTTGGTGTAATTGTATTTAGCTAATTGAGTTGTCATGGAGGTTAACTCTGGAGAAACGTTGGTAACCACAGAACCTATTGTAAAGGGGGGCTTTACTTCTTAAAATGATACATCGACCTATATTGTCTTTATTTCTCTATACAAGTGCTTTCTATCTCAGCTGACACGGTATTAAGTATCAAAACGTCTACTTGTACCCAGCTTACCAAATTCGAGCGACCGCACTTTAATTAAAGGTATAAAATTAGCCCATTTGACCGAGTTGTTTTGACTCTAAAAGCTAACCACAGTGAATTGCCCATAAACAAGCAAACAGGGAAGCGTGGACAGATCCCCCAATCAGGTCCTGTATCCCTCCCCGTGTGATTGGCTTCTCAGGTCCCTATTCGGCCGACGTTCTATTGGTCGGTAAGTGGGGGCCAACGTCTCACAAACCGGGCGTTCAGACCGACTCACACACTGCCGGACGCTTCCCCTTTACAGCCCCCACTCCCCACACTAAGTAGACCCACTCCCGGCCGGCTCTAAGGGGTAGACGTGTCACCCACCCTAAGGCTACTTACTGTCAGGGTCGATTAGCATGGTTGTCAGTGAGGCCCGAGAAAACAACCTGTGCTATTTTATATATCAAAAAAACTGTATACAAAAACACTTTATCTATACATAAATATATATATAATATACTTCATAATTATTTGATGGTGACTTTTTATAATCTCCACAGTAGAAAAATGCTGGAAATACTAAAATTCCCTGAACACAGGCAACCCTGGTCAGTTATTCATGCTATATGCCTTTGTTTATGTGCCAATTGAAAAGTAAGATGCTTGGTACACTGTTGGTATGAACCTGATGCTCAGAACATCAACAACCTGTATCCTAAAATCCTTATTTTTAACAACAATAACAAGACAGATTAGCTAAAATACTACTCCAAGGAAAAAAGGAACTGTGTATCCAGCTGCTCACATTGATGTTGCTCGGTGAATATCACCGAGGCCTATTATCAGACTAGGCGTCATACAAGCGACCCTTTAGCCCTCGTAAAACGCCCATTTCCGTATACTACTCAACACGCCTGGAGATTGATTCATCCCACCAACAGTCGGGTATTAAAGCCGGTAGCCGGGCCCGGGACACCAGGCAGGGGCGTTATCAAGCCCCGGCTACACTGCACGACTCTACTTGTGTATTGTGATATGATGGGCATTTGTTATGCATTAGTGTACCCTACTTATGTGGAAGATCATAATGTATGAATGTGATTGGGAAAAAAACACTCGACTGTCGTAGCGCCAAGGGGTCTTACAACCTGCGACTGTCTGGTCTTAGCAAAGAAACTCTACCTTTCCTCAATCAGGCTATGGCTCAATTATCATACCTAAAGGGTATAGTAGTAGTACAACGTACAAAGCTACTGTACACACCCCTATAACCCGACAATCTAGTCCTACGTCACATCTTCAACAACCCGACGGTCCTGTCGTATATAGGTGCTGCTACGACTACCCCGGCGACACTGTATGACTGAGTCCAACTCAAATCAACTCAAATTGTTCCTTTGTTGAGGTAGTTTAACATCAGGTCAAACACAGGGTTCTTTCTAGACTGCACAAGGTGACGCTTTTCAGCTGTGGGTGATTGTATCTATGATATGATTTAAGAGAAACCTGCCACCAGGTTCGACGCCCTACTCTTTTCAAAGAGTGGCAAGGAGTCTTTTATGTGCAATGTTCCATAGAAAGGACACCACACACCCGTCCTTTGAGTTCAGTTGGGTAGTGTAGCCGCGGCCTTACTGGGGCGAAGGGCCCAGGGGTGGATGTCCAGCCTCATTGACGATTCCGCACCGCTTCCCGCTACAGATTTGACGATACAAAATCCAGACGAGCCTTATTGTGTATAGCAGTTTCCGGCCACGCCAGACGTCCCGTTCGTCGACCTCTGGTGGGTCTCCCTATACCCCACAGGAGGGTCCCAGTCTTAGCCAATCAGAGAGACCGGAACCAGATAGATGGGAGCTCCCCGGCGATCCTCCATTTGATTATTTTTGCGTTTAAATTTTTTTTTTTTTTTTTTCAGTATTTTGATATGTAAATAAAGATGGCAGAGGGCATTTATATATTTTAAGGCCACACCAAAGATCATGAATTTATATTTTTCACACCTGAGCATATAATTACATTGGTATCCTTAACATAATATCAATGAACAAAGCTCTAGAAATGAAGGTAACTTGGGTAAAAAGAAGTGGATAATTGTATTTGTTGAAGCATTTACCAAGCACGTGTAAAACTGGAAATCATTAACCTTTGTAACCGCTGTTAACTAGAGCTCAGTATAAAATACTCACTGTACAAGCATACATGCTCATACTAATACAGGTGCACCGCTACCACGTGCAGTTACATTGACACGTTTCAACATTTGACGCAGAAGATGAAAATGCACCAGGATGACCTTGATTAAACGCACACTCATCGATTCTAGTTTCACTGAAATGATTATTCAAACATTCACTACTGCGATAAATGCCGCTGTGCGATAAATGCCGTTGTAACATTTCGAATTATAATGTAATAGTTTAAATATCTAGTATCTAAATTCCTTTCTGACGAGTTTTGCAACCCCTATACGCTACACGGGCCATATCAACAGCATATGATCTCTGTGACGTTTTCCCTTATCAGGTGAGCAGCAGGTGTGCGAGAGAAACGGCATTTTTATTATATGCTACCCGTAGTTGACACTTAATAAAATCATAAGATGATTAATATACAGTTTCCATGTTCAGTTAAACTTTCATTCAGTTTAAGGAAGTTACTCTGAACCTCTTTCTGTATCAGCTAGATAGCAAAGGAGTTATCTAATTCCATCAAATGAAAAATAGGTGTTTCCTTAAAACACCGGTGTTTTTGCTCTAATGCTAATTAATTTGCTGCAGGAAATATATTATGAAAAACGACAATACACTACAGAACTCTATACAAAGTATCCAATATCCAATCTTACAATGATTTTTTTCCCCGGTGGATATAGCCCTTGCTATTGAAGATTAATGACGGTTTCCATAGCTTCGAAGCTAATAACCCACATAGGCAACCGTCAAAACACATTTCGACTTGCGTCAGACCAAAAGGGTGTCAAATAAAAAATACGGAAAAATCCTGACGTCACTAGCTCTTGTCGACAGTGGCGGACATGGGCCGACGGTGTTACTATAAATAGAACAGCCCTCTCACAGTTGCCATAATTGACTTTATCAAATTGTACCCTCTGCATTCACGTGCTTTTCCGTTTCTTTGCTGTTATGGTTTATACAGCGTGCCTCAGATGCCATTCCCGACTAATGGAAAAGAAGGAAATATAGGAAACACATTTTCTACCATTTCCCCCCTAGAAGCAACTAACTAAAAAGAATATTAGATGTGTAATCCAAAATCATTAAAAAGTAGGAAGTAGCCACCACAGAGATGCCAATCTTCAGACGTGAAAAATACGGAAATCACAGTTCCGAATGTTTGGAAGAAAACAACTAAGGAAGTATATATTTAAGTATCAAAGCTCTAGTACTGAAACAAACACATGTACACTTGTATCACCGATTTCTGTTACCCGAAAACAAGTAAATCAAATACAATAAAATCAAATCAAATCAAAGTTTAAGGGACCAAGCTTTAGAGGTTAGGCAACTGGTCTAGGCCTACAAGTCTGTTTTTGACCCCTACTTTCAATACCCACTCAAGGAGAGACGGCAGGGTACCAACGCAAATTCCATTTTCAAATTCCCAGTGTTCTGAGATTTCCCTGTCCCGCGACAGTTTTTCCCAGTGTCATATCCAGCAAGTTGTTCAAATCTAAAAGCCCCTACGTGCAGAAAAAAATATTAGACAACCCAACAACAAAAAGTTGAATCCCTAATATCTTGAGAATCTGGAATTTCAGAACATGGCCAAATGAATTTCCCTGTGTTTTGGCAAAATTTGCAAATTCCCTGTGTTTTCCCTGTCTGGGAATATTTTTTGGCCACTTTCCCTGTTTACCTTGTGCTGTTTGTACCCTGAGACGGTCAAAGATGACGGAGGAGTGACTTACATGCATAGTAGCCGACGTCATTGTTGGGGTTGATGCAGCAGAGCTCGTAGCTTTCCAACATATTGTTGTCCCATTTTTCCCGGTACTGTGGGTCGTGAAGCACATCGTATAACGTCGACGCACAAATGTCTTTACACACTGATAAAACCTGCAATCAGATAGCAAAGGTTAAGTATTGGTCCTGAAATAAGACATTAAAGCCAATTCACCAAGTTATCCATCTACAGTGAAACTACAACGATCTGTATTGTACTCTGGTGGTTCATATTGGAATGAATTTGATGTTGATATCAGAAATTCCCCCTTCTCTCAAAAATTCCAAATCTAAACAAAAGAAATTGTTAAACGATTTATTATAATGATACACGTTGATGTAATGATGGTGACACTCACTTCAATACACTATCATATTGTTATTAAAGATAATTATTTGAACGAGGGTACATCCAATGTATAATGCCACTACATGTCTCACTGAGACTTAGTTTAAGTTGTATTTTTTATGTTGAAAATAATAAAGACAAGAATTGTATGCTGGTATAGAACGAAAACCGATTGTATCAAGACTATCCAGGATAAATAAATGAGAAAAAAAAACAGACCCAAAGAAAAGACATTTCCTATACCTGCAATCAAACTGAACAAATCCTTAACATCATCATAAAACAGAATTGGTGGAACTGAAATTTCATTGAAAAGAGATACTCTGAGACAACTCTTAACTGATGAAACATTAAAAAAAAAGGCTGGAAAGATTTTCCGAATTTATCATTGAAGGGAATATGTGGGAAATTCTTGGAATATAGCTGGAACCTAGGATTTTCGCTTGTATATGGCTTAGAGCTGAAATAGAAGGACCAGGAAAATCTCTCCTATATATTCACTTGAATCTTAATCACAAATTAAGAAATTCATATCTTTGGGAGGACGTAGGGAAAATGGCGTCTCTGATTGAATAGAAAAAAATTCAGTATAACGTATATTATTCAGTATATTGCAGTATAGGGATAGTATCTTTACACCTAGAAAATCTGTTAAGGTTTGAAAGTGCCCACGTGGCATTGTATGGAAGTATTGACCGGTGTTTTACAGATACACCTATTTGTTAGAAACACCTATTTGTTTCTTTAAGAAAGCCATAAGCCGTTTATAAGTGTTTATTGGCTTAGTAGACCCGGTGTGGTTGGACCTAGTTGGGGTTGATCTTTAGCTGGGCCCAACTTGGCGTGCATACAGCCCCAGTAAGTGGCTGAATAGCCCAGGGGTTGGAGGCACTTGGGTCTCAAAAGGGTACCCACTGCTAAATGGACCCGCAAAGCGGGGGTGGTTAATGTCAAAATTGAGGGAGCGGTGAACTACTTCTATAAAACACAAATGGGCAATAACTCAAAACTTTGCCTAATATATAACATTATATCATACAAAAATCGTATAGCAATTTTAGCAGAGTTTCGATGAAGTCTATCTATTTGATGGTATTGAGACCAACTGATTTTCGGGGCAGTGATGTGCATACCCCCAAAATAAGGGGCAGTCAATTAAAATTCAGGAGCGGTCAGACACAAAAAGTAGGGGCAGTAGTTTGGCAGTGGGCAGTATCCTCCAAGGAGTCAGTGACCCTCCCCCCCCTCCAGGGCCAAATAGAGCCCATGCAGTAGCCCCCCCCCCCCCCCCCCACCACCGCCACCACTCCGGGCTGGGCAAACACCGCGTATGGCCACTCCCGACCATTGGGTACATGTCAATACGGCCGTTAATAGACCACTTTACACTGCACGCCATCTTGCGGGAAATATATGGAAATGAATGCAAAAGCTCAAGAAAATCAGATGATGTCCAACGTTCTGGCGCATCTGAACTTTTCTTACAGGAATAATTGAATAAGAAATCTCAAGAATATGCGAGGGCAAATAACTTCCAGAATAGCTGCCATATCGCCCAGTATAAAGTGAGCGATGCACAAGGGTGATGGGAAGTTGACCCTGGCCAAACGGCAGTAGATGCTTCCTAAATCAGTATGTCCAAAATACTTAAATTAGCTACTGAAATACTGATTATATACTGATTTTTACTGACAGCTTATTTAAATATTTCGGACATATATTGATTTACTACTGTTAGACTAATGGAATCATACTAATTTTTACTGATTTACCTCTGACATCCTACTCCAACTATCTTCTACTGCTGCTTCTGTACTGATTTCAAGCTGGATTTCTACTGCCCTCACGGTTCATTTATTCCACGCAATTGATATTTTTTTCATCGTTCAAAATTAGGGGTGCATCTTACCACCGGTGTGCACTATTTGGCTACAGGTTGCATACCTTCTGAGAAATATGTACTGGATGCGTACACGTTTTATTTTTGTACATGTGTGCTTTTCGTCTACATCTGAAAAAGCATTTCTGAATTGTAAGATATAATTATGCAATAACTCGATGCTGATAATACGTAAGGGGGGGGGGGTTAAACTATTTCTTGAGTCAAATTTTAAATAGCGCGTCATAAAATGACAGACATAGTCAGACATGACAACAGCTATACATGAGCGTTGCAAGGGAACTGCAAAGACAACAAATGACAGACTGGGATTCCCCTCCCAGTATTTCCTTCGGCCGGACCGTGGGGGCCTGTACAAAAGACTGCTCCCCGAGTCTTGTACACAGACAGTCGGGGCTCCCGGTCTCCGCTCCGGCCAACAGCAGACACGGAGTTCGTTGTCATTCTTTTTGTGTTTTCTCCATGTAATATCCGTCGATATTTGCATCTCGGTGTCGTATAGCGACACAGAGGAGTCCCAGTCTGCTCTGATGGCAGGCTTTTTTATTGGGATAACATTAAAGCTGAATGAAAAGCTTGGCAATGCCTGAATACCCATTCTACATTTGACTTTATCAGCTATTCATTCGAGGCTCATGACTTCAAGGTAATGCCTGGCTAATTGCCTGATTTTTATGTTCTGAGTTTGCCCGCATTGGTTTTGTTTAGAGCTTGAACTTTAAGACAGTGCAAATTATCATGTATATTTTATAGATGTGAACTCTAAACTGATGTCTGTGTAATTTTCTTAAAGGTCCTTTCTAGTCCGGGGTGGCTGCGACCGAGCAGTGCACATTTAGTCATATATTATTATTATTTCTTTATTGCACAATATTGCTGAGACAATACATGGCATGGGCGAAAAAAGAACTACATGAGCATCAGCTCTCATATACTACGGCAAAGTTAAACAAAAATGTTATGACACCAAAATACAATACAGCGAGGTAATATTCCTGAGTATAAAGTTAAGTACAAAGATCAGACGTAATCAACTGGCCTTGCTAATTTCAAGTTTGCGTAAGGAATTAGCTTTATATAGGAAGTTCATCACTGCTGTTATAATGGTAGTATTTGTGCAACATAGTAAATACACAAACAAATTTTCAGTTTCCATTGACAGTACATCTGGTTGTTCATTGCTTATGACTTTAAACATTTCTCTGCGTAGCTCATTGTAAAATGGACAAAAGAGTATAAAATGCTGTTCTGTTTCAGGTTGCAACTTACATAGTTTGCATATCCTTTTTTCTGGAGGCACACGTGGATTATAATATCTCCCCCTTTCTATTTCTAAGTCATGGCAGCTTATTCGGAAAGCACAATAAAGCTTTCTATATGGTAATGGGACATCCTGAAGGGAAAAATATTTCTCAATATCATAGTTATTTTTGAAGGTTTTGTATGTTCTGTATACATATCTGATTTATGGAAATTTAGCTGCGCCTAGTCACTATCTTGAAATCATTCCCCAATTAAACTTTATTTCAGGCATTTCAGAGATTATTCATAATCTAATTCTTGCATACAAAATTGAGAAATATTGTAATAAGTTGTACGATAAGTTGTACGATTTCACCCTACTTCATATCTTTTCATATATTGGTCAATTTTCTGTACGAAATAACTTGGACCATTTGCTTTAGTTGTCAGGATTCACTTTATGTAAACTGCAGTGACGCTGCAGGCACACGATAATCTAATTCGGGTCATATGAGGTGATTGTCTCAGATACTGGATGATTATAACTGACCGGATCCCATGCATTGACCACGTGGCCTACAGGGACGTGTGGTCAGCTGATAAACCATGCGGTCAACTGATAAACTATGCGGGACCCGGTCAACATAAACCTACCAATTTATAATAAGGGGTGACCGCCTGTACGTCCAGGGCCCTTCCTAAACATAGATTTATTGGTTCTGGGTACTGGTATATAATATGGCTGGTTGATGTAAATAACTAAATTCCAAGCAACTAGCTTGGCGCCGGGTTCTTCAAAATTATAAAATTCAAAATTGGAGATCTTCAAAATTATAAACTACAGATTTGCTTTGGGCTACTGTAGAGATCCAACAAGTAGCCCTGTGGACTAGTAGACCAGAAAGTTCAGCAAAACCGGGTCCAGCGACTAACTTTCCCTATTTTTAATTTGTTTTCCCCACTTTGATACTGAATGAAAAATCAGTTGAATTGCCTTAATCAAAGATGGATAAAGTCAGTACCAAAAATATATTTCTAAAAGACGTGCTTCACACCCAAAAGTATCGGAACCAGCAAAAATCTTTAAAGAGGAAAACCCATTTCCTGATGTCTTTTTTTAAAGGAAATTTCAGAAGCACTCTGTTATTTTGCCTTCAGTCTATTAAATAACCATTCTGCCTTTTTCTCCTATACTGCTGTTGCCTTGCGTCCTAACCAGTCTATCATACGGCAGTCAGTATTGTGAGAAGCAGGGTTCACGCCATCCTCTGTGCCACAGGTCACAAGGCACTACTTTTGTCAGAGAATCGATGCTGGCAGCAAATCCCTCACTTTGGGGGCGTTCGGGAACCTCGCGGGGAATATTAGTGAGCCCGGTAACCTTCTCCTCGCGGGCTCCAGGGTGGGATCGGTGCACCCGCTAAGCCGATTATTGATACGCTCACACCCACAGGTTTTGCAGATTAAGTCTTTAAAGGGCCAGGTTTTATGAAGGGGCCGGTGCAGCCGACCTAGACGCAGAAAGAATTGCAAAGCCTGATTAAGGCTGTCTGGCCTAAAAATCAAATATTAAAGTGGTCCTAATTGAGTTGGGATGGGCGTTAGGGGCGATGGGGTGAAAATCAAGGGAGGAAAATCAAGAATGCTTCTTTGAGTCTAACTCAAGCCTGGTCAGATTTTGCTAGAAATTGGTAGAAGATACCGAATTCACAATAATAAAAGGAGACATGTATCGATTTTCCATGATTTAATAATATTCAAAGGGATTGAGGGATTTCTATGCTTTCTCGAAAACACATTCATTTTCCACTGCTAAAACGTTTTCTATGTAGATCTTGTTTTCATTCATTTATGGAGATTTAAAAAATTTTACTACATATCAATAAAGTTAATGGGTAAGAAATTTTCATATTAAATAAGCATAATGTTAACTTTGTAATGAAATTCACGTGTTATTCATTGGCAGTACTACATTCTCAGCTCATTCACTTCACTCAAAATGCTACTCAGTAAATAGCCCCCCTTATCTAAGTGACATGTGAGAGGGCTGTCATATCAATATAATATGCCCTGAACACTACAGGAGGAGAGTCGTTAGAGAGCCACACTACACCTAGAGGGTCGGAGAGAGCGCGGTCATGACCGGCTCCTTAAGGTTCCACTTAACGGGAGGAGAGGGGGGGGGGGGGGGGCGTTGTGCGCGTGCCGTCAGTGCCTATGTAAATTTATCTCAGAACAAGGCCTGGCTGACAAATCGTTTCAAATGGTGGTTGTACATCGGGCAATGGTGGTCCACTGGGCAACTAGCTGACTTGGCTTAGTTGCCCGAGCCTATACTGCATGTGGTAGCCCAGGATTTTTCTTTACATAGAATGCATTGTTTATCAATATCTTTAAATTATGAAGTTGAATGGATATAGTAGTGATAAGTTCTTGGATATGAAATCACATCAAAATGTTTTTGAAAAACAAGCCCGAGACCTGATTGTCCGCCGAGCAACTAGACCTTTGTTTATAGTTGCCCGGCACATCTTCTGGTTGTCCCAAGCATCCAGGCGCTCGATATGTCGAGCCCTGACAGAATGTTATATATACAATATTGAAATAATTTAGATCATCGAAATAACCAATAAATCATTATTTTTTCACTCTTCTAAAACATTTAATGAAGAAATTCTGAATCTGAATGTAGGGATTGTTTATTCAAAAGCTTTGAGTTTATATTGTGATAGTTTGAGATTGTCGAACAGCATGTTTGTTTGGCCCTTATTGGCCAAATCAGCGGCTACTGACGCAGGAGCAAGTTCTATTAGGAATTAGATAAGAATCAACTTACAAGAAACTTTCTTATTTTTAGACTGACATTTGACTGGGGTAAGTAGATTGGGAAATGGGTCGAATGCCAAAACGGGATGCCCATTTCTTAGATTGTACGACTCTTGTTTTGAAATTTATATTTATGTTTGAAACTATACCAAGAACGCGACGATGAAACTTAGTACACCAATTGAGAATGCGATGCATTTATAAGTTGACGTTTCCCCGAATGAATTGTTTTTTTCAATGTGGTTACCCCGCCTATCTCCGACCTCTCCAATAAGCAATGAAGCATGGCATTAAATATTAACCAGCCCCTACACATTCATAGTGCAAGGGCCCCTTCAGGCACTAGCGACTAGTTTTTCTCCTAATTTTCCCATGATTATTTTATAATACAAAAAGAAACTGATTGAATTCAGGGTGTATGGTGTCTTTCATATTTATGCCTATTTACCAGTACCTCGAGCTAGCGATCCGCGCACTATTTTTGACTGGATCTACATCAAGAGGCAAGCCCATATTGCTTTCTATTTCCTTTTTTTTCCCGGAATTTAACTTCATTGGTACAATGATGATGATTGTTGGAGTTTATTGTCCACTCAGCATTTTTTCAGCTACATGCGGACCAACTCACAGTTTTTGGGTTATACTATACTATGACCGAATCTATGGGGGTGAAAATTATGGCTAGGTAAGGTGATGTAATGGAACCAGCCCAGGCTCGAACCCTGTCTGGCCAAGTGAGAGCCGAGAACCTAACCCAGTATACCACCCCACCCTACTACTTCATTAGTATCCTTCATGGGATTACTTCTACAATTCTGATGAATTGATACACGACTGACAAATCTGAACAAACATGATTGAGACATAATCCTGGTAGTTTGGCAACGCGGGTAGACAGTCACACTGTCAAACATGTCAGTGCCCACCCCTCCCGTCCCCCGGGCCTGCCCCACCTCCACGTGTCGTTACGTCACGCCGCCTACGTCAGCAGTGACGTCACGTGTACGGGGGTTAGTGGTGACGTCACGGGGTCTGGGTGTGTGGCGGGGGAGGAGGGTGTTATTGACCTGGAGGCGTCGGGCCGTGTGTCGCCCCTACAGCTGGCTTCTCACACTCCACGCCGACGCCAGGGCTAGGCACTACTACTTTTAACCTCCCAACCTACTCATATTGTTTTAATATCTCGTATTACTTTTAATATTTTTGCATCTGACATTCAACACTCATACCTAGTCATATTACATACATATAAGATATTTCAGAACGATTTGCAACCCTTGAAGGTCGGTCATTACAAATTCCGAAATTAGTAATAATATTTTTTTTATCTTAGATCGACATGGCCATAAAATCAGAGAAACTTCTCGTAAGTGCTATTCCTGGGCCATTACTGGCCACTGAGATAACTTTAGTGGGGCCATTGACATTTCTAAATAAAAAAAAACTTAATATGTTTCGAATTCCAACAGATTTTGATAATATGGCCACATGGAAATTTATCCAAGGGGCTTTTGATGCTATCAAATATTTTTTAGAGGAAAATCCCTGTTCTCTCGATTCTAGATGAGGATCCAACACAATTTATCGCGACCGACAATTCTCTTGGTGACAGTAGTACATAATACAAAAAGTGCAAAATTTTTACGTATACTTGTAAATTCATCCTTTTCAACTTAAAATATATTTGAAACAGTGACATTTAACGTGCCAATTTATGAAATCTGAGGTGCGACATCGGCTCCCCCCGTCGCGGCCCCGGCAGCTGGCTTCCCCCACTAGAGCCGACATAAGGACCCCCCTAAAGCTGTGAAAACTAAACCTAAAAAGTCGATTTTCTCGGCAGCGCTAGTCTAAGTCCGTGTTTGTCAGGCCCCACCTCTGAGTGTCCTTCTCTACGTAGGGCAACACGAAATGTTACCATTATGTAAAGTTAAGGTCGCCCATTAGTGAAGAACTCTCCGAAACGACCGCCTCAAAACCATGTTTCGATTTACTTTTTTTCTATTTCAACTATTTGCAATTTCAGAATAACTCCCTATTGTTTTAGAGGGGGATATGAATATTTGTATCATTACACCTCTACGGTTTGACCTATCAGCCTATAATATGTGAATTTAAAAACATAAAATATTACTCTGTTACTATGTATTCAATAGTTATTCGGTTAATACCTGGATCTTTAGTTCTTCCAGGTTCAGAATTAATTTCCTTTTCTAACCACCTATCATATTCTTTAGATTTTGTATGAATACTTAGTTTATTATCTGAGGTAGTATTCTCCTAAGCGTTTTCCTAATTTACCAGATTCTTGCCTAAGGTGTTGTTTTCCTTGCTATTTGTCAAATAGCTATTGTCTCATCTATCAGTTTCCTTAGTTTTTGTCAAAACGATTACCTTTCTGAGCTTAACTACATACTAATAAAACTACAATATCCATTTACCCAAGAATTGTAACACGGCAAATATCAATCAACTGAAGCCATGGAGACTTATTTTATTCTCCATGCTAAGCTAAGGGTCCACTCTGCCAGGAGTACCACAGTGCGTGCATAGCCTATATACCGTGAGTAGCTGTACAGACCTACACCTATACGGGTGGTAGGAAATGACAGACAATGAGCAAATCTTATCAGGCGGCATCGTCAAGCCCATTACTTCCCCTTTGTACCTTAATGGATGCTTGTTTTCTAACATGTGCAGCAAAAGTGCCTGGATAGAGCAATTATCAATTAGGAGTGTTTACGCTGCAACGACGTACAGGTGAACGTTTTGCCCGTCATCATTTGAGTTAGAAGATAATACATGTAACATGTGAGACTTCACAGGTGTCTTCAGATTAGACAATCTGTGTTGTCTCCTAACCCACCACCCCACCCCTTATTGACACATGAAACATACACGTGCATTTGCCCGACATTTAACATCGATGACCAAACATTTCTGACAGAAAATGGAATTGAAATATAAGATGGCGTATTCATTTAATTGTTAAGAAAGTGAGTTGAAGATTTAATCGAATTCAAATGTATGATAAATGGCTTGTCAAAATTATAAGGCCCATTCAATTCTTTGAGTAGAATGTAGTAGACCATCTTCTCACTCCAACTTTTTTTTCAACCTTATCACTGGATTGTCATAAACACTTCACTTATCACCATTAATGCTCGTAATATAACGGATATCCGATAAGATGTTCGACAAATTAGCACTTTCATTGTCAGACGAGTAGAGATGTGCTCCTTAAAGCTTAAAAAAGACTAGAACTATCAATTTCAAACGATAAAAGTTTGAGTTGTTCCACTGTCCGACAGTTTCTGTAAAACAATACCTACGTTAACTTAGATGGGCATCTATGTATTCTACAAAAATAATGATAATTAAATAAACGCTAGTAACAGGGAGTCAAGGGTCAAGCTCATGTCAAGATCTTCTATATTAAGGTGTCAAACTGATACTCGTCCCTGCTAAAATCCATTTAAGATACGGAATGTAACAAAGAGGTTAGTCGTTGACCTTTTCACCAGTCTGATTACCTCCTTGTTGCTGCCGCTATGGCCAATAAATGCTCAGTGGTCGCCAATTAAACTATTAACGTGGTTTAAATAGTCCAGTTCACGGAACAAACGGACGAGTCTGGCTAAAGAATGCTTGCCTAGAATAACTCTTGACTGTTTTTCGGAGAATTTCCAACGACATGTTATACACACATCTTGCTGCCGTTAATCCACTGATATTTACAGAGATGCCACTTACTTTTTTTCTAGAAGCAACGAGGAGGGAAATAACCTTTAGGAATAGAGATTTGACACTGAATCTGCATTTGAATAGCTTAAGACAAACACAAAAATGTTCTAAAAAAGTTATTAAAGCACTGTAGGAAAAATCGGTTGTGCAATCTAAAACCACCAAATTGTAGGAAATCCTACAAAAGTAGGGAAAATGGCATCTCTGTATTTATCATGAATTACCTATACTTCGCTCCTCCCCCAAATACTAACAAATATTATGATATAAATATTTCCAATTCCAATATGAAATATGGTTCATTTCAATCACGAACCTGCATGTGCATGGAGTCCGAATTACGTTGATAACCACGGGATCCCATTATGTTTGGTTACATTTACGATATGCATTTTTGTGTTAATATTTTATTCCATAACACAGTAATAATTCTCGGAATGTTAGCATTATAAATAAGCCCACTAAAGGCCAACTGATCATGCCCGGTAGTAGGCTCCATGTATTATTTAGACTGGGCATGTCATTTTGGTTAGCTGGGCTTTTGCAAATCCATAAAGTGACACGCGACGGGCGGGCCTTGAAGAGAGAGACGCCCCAAACATGAACTCACAGCTGTACCACTGGTCAGCGGCCGGCATGGGGTCAATAGGGGAGTTTACGGACAACGACACCTGGTGAGATAAATTGTCAATATGCGCGGGAAGCGGTTTGAGCGATAGCCTGCAGTTCCCAGATTGATTTGCATGCCTGAGAATTTTACGTGACGGTCATTCAGTTTTGTTTGGTCTATTGATGAGAATTCCACCACTTTGCTCAGATATTCCTAGAAAAATGGGTCAAACATCCAAAAAGCCCATCTAACATCATTTATGAGAACCGTCAAATGGACAATATTGTGTCAGACAATACAGAAAACGGCACATTTGAGGTGAGAATGTATTAGCCCTTCCGACAGTTTAAATGATACGGGCCTACCTACCAATCCCACAACTCTAGGAATCGTATTGGATATATATCTTCTTTTTTTTAAAATCCAATTCTGTAAAATATAGCTCTTGCGCTAAATACCGTAAGTTGGTTTATTTCAGATGGGGTGGGTGGCACAGGAGATACTGACCTACCCTCCTAAACTTCTAGAATAGGCAATCGTATTATACAGGACTATGCAGATGGGCAGCCACTGCGAGTCACTCTAAAGTACCTAACTGAATTACGCACACAGGAAGAAGTAGACTCGACCACAACACAGCACCAGTATACATGAATAAGCGGCTGGACCCTCGTCCTTAAGTGAAAATAGCGTTCTGTGGCGTCAGGATAGACGATTGTTTATAGTTCTTGGTAGAGCATTGGCCGGCGCCAGGCTATATCGGGATCCGCATATTGATCTCTGGGGAGTGGGACAGTGGGTGTATTTATAACCAGACCATCTCCGGCTCTATCAAACCAGGGCGTCGGTAGTCCTTTCATATTTCTGGAGAAGGAAATTACTAGAAGTCACATGTTGTTAAGGTTTTCTCTTAGTCTACTCTTAAGGTTTTCTCCTAATTAACGAGGAATAACATTACTACAAAAACACGTAAAAACAAGATTTCCTTTAATTTCCGAAAAATATCATATAATTCTACATAGATAGATTATTCAAGGAAATGCGTCTCCGAATGAGAAACACGTGAATCTAAAGTTAATGAATACTCAGAACGATCAGAAAGACGGCCAAGATTTACTCTTTCAAAGTATGTAAATGTAAGTGGCAATCTAGAAAATCATTGTTCTGCATGAGGTCTTCTCAGAACCTGTGGCATCTATTCTGGTTCCCCCTTCATCATTGATTTAGCCTAAGTAGGTTATAGTCCGCGAAAAACCGACGTCCTATATAGTGACACCTCAGGGAAATACCTCCTCTTGACCCTAGGAGAGTTTTGGTCATGCAAACTAGAACTCCTGCCAAGTTGTATTGCCTAATTCCTTCCCAGAACCAACAACTGCCCAGTTAAGACACCAGACGTTAAAGAAACGCCTGCTACAGTACTACGAGACGTGGATTACCTTCATGATAGTTTAAGGGGGAAAGGTCTTGCGTACCTCGTCTACCTCTTATATAATTTTCCTGGTTCCATGTTCATGTTAGGTATGCAATTGGCAAACAATGTAATACGTCTCAGTGTAAACATTTTCTCTGAAGCATTAAGGTTTGGCAAGTACTGTAACTCCTACTTTCCCAGATTCATATAATTAATACAGATATATGGCTTCAAATCTTAGCTAGAATTACAAAATTCAACTAAAAGTTTTATAATTTGGGCACTGCGCATATCTACCGCCTTGGTCTAATAACTTGCATAATAATATTCTTATATCCATTTATTTCGGAGATATAACCACAAAGTTATCCATTCATTTTCAAGTTCCTGTACATTCATGGAACAATACACCGGACCCCTGCTAGCCTGCATTCACTGTTTCCTGGCATCACCAGCTGACCACACTGTGACACTATGCGGGCCGTTTCCAGATAAAACGATTTGTGCCCGAAAAACAAAAACATGGGGGTGCATTGGTTGGGGAACTGTCTACCTGCAGTGCCAATAACAAAGGCGAGACCTCCGCTGTTACCCTCCTTGTAATACTAAGTAGGCTGAGGCCGGAACAGAGAAACAATAGACCCCCCGTCGATAAACGAGAAGGCTTAGAAGGCTATAATAATATTTCTCTTTTAAATGAGCAAACTTTAGATCCCTAGGCAAAAAAGAAGAGTTGTATTCAGGTTACATAGCCCGAAAAAATAGGGGAGGTAGGTCGTTTTTTTTTTTTTTGCTATTTTATTTTTTAACTTACAGTACTAACTTACACACATAAACACTTGCAGTCTTTAAAATAATAATAAAAATACTCAAGACATCCTCAAAAACATTTCTATCATCTGAAGTACATGTCATGAGTATCTTTTTGTTATTCTATGTTCTGCTGATCTATTTTAATAGATTTTAATTCTTTTTTTAAAAGAAATTTTTTTGGAAAAAAGTTAGGGTAGGGCCAAAATATTAGGGAAGATCGGGTAACCTGAACAAAACCATTTTTCTTTAGGCCCTATATGTCCACTTGACTTATTCAGAATTGTAGAGGTGCATTTGACGTAACTGAAATGAGATCCAGGAGTAACGTCTCGTATTCACGGATAAAAAGTGCTTAGGCCTACTTGTGTTGGGCCAGTTTCCTCCTGTACATGTCTATAACTTATAAGGGCATGGTTTATCTTATTCGATATTCCATGATGTGTATTCACTTAATGACAGGCACCAGAAGAAATTCTCATGAAGTAAAGGGTGTAGGGGGCCTAACTGGTGCCTCTTTGATATATAACAACAAACTATGAATAGATCTATATCTGCTTTTAAAGTCCCTGAAGTACTTTCCGTGAATATCTAATTTGTAATTAATCGTGAGGGACATAGAGGATCTCTTCAAATATTGGGCCTTCCAGTAGATAATCTGATCACAACATGCCGAGGGGGCGGGGCAGGCGGAAACAAATTCTCAAAAATCAGATTATGTTCCTTTATGAATCCAATGCAGTACATGTGGAAACCATTCAGTCAAACTCGGTAATATTTAAACACACTGTTGATTATTCTTTGGTAGCACTTACCCACGTCCGACGCGAATCGTTTTATGAAAAAATAGAAGCCCTCATATTCATAAACAGCCGCTGACTACAGATCTACATTGAATTAACCTTCAAGAGATGCCGCTTTATAAACATGAACAATTCTGAAATTGTGAAGTGAACATTCCGGAGGAAGAGAACCATATAATCATATACATTCTGATATTAAAAGCAATTTTTTTTGAACTCTTATAGATCTAATTGGTAAAAAAAAAAAAATTCAGCACAATAATCAGCATCTGACAAAATTTCGAAGCCAGACTAACTTCGATGGGAACTGCAACATCAGCTGGTCACCAAAACTTCAAAAGACTTCCAAAACTCACTCGACAGTCATAGTCAAGAACTCGAGAAAGACAAAGAGAGAACACATACCAACATAATGAATGAAGATAGATCTACTGTGAACTGAAGCACTCAGTTATATTCCTAGAAGAAGAAATAATCTAGTTGAGCGGCTTCACTTCAGTTGAGCTTTGACTTGAGTTTAAAGGGGCTTCACTTTACTCTCGACTTGTCTTTACACTTACAGTAACTGAGTTTCAAGTTTAGACCCTTTGATTGTGGAAAAATAGGCTAACATTTGGGGGAATGGTTGCTTCAACTTCACTCTATTGATGACATTTTGATTTTGACGGGCATCCTAACAGCTAAGGAATAACGCAGGGCCCTGCCACTTGACAACTATCAGCATCACTTTAGAGTTTAGCCGCCCGGCACACCCACCTTGATCAACTTGAAGTCCGATACATCGTTGGCCTTCGTCCACACTGTGATCCCGTTTTTCGCATAATCCTGTTTCCATCCATCTTGGCACCGACACAGCGATTTCATCTTTTCAAAGTCGGCATCTTCTGCCACTTTTGCCTCTCCAAACTGCATAGTGTGTTTTCTAGGAGAGTTTTCCGTGAAATGAACTGAGTCTGTGATCGTCGTCGTGTCGGAAAATGATGACGCGGAAGTGCTACGTACGCATGCGCTGCCGAATTACAGTAGTCGACGAAAATTACGACACAGCCTAGAGAACGTGCATTAAATAATATCATGAAGATATATACATTTACGAACAGTTATTTCATGATTGAGATAATATCTAAATACTAAATTTAAAAAGAATGTTAGTTCAATGTCGTTATTCGTTCTCGGCTCAATCGCCAGGTGGCGCCACCGTACAAAACAAGCATGGCCGCTCATCAGGTGTGAAGTACAAAACACATGAACATTTTGCCTTATATTTATCTCTAAGGTAAGTTTTTTGCGTCACACATATCTTAGAATCATTCAATGGTATACTAGATATATTTCAAATATAAGTTTTTTGTTTGTCAACATCAGAAAATCTCAGGCTAGTCCCAGCAAACACATAACGTAAATACAACGTTGTACAACGTTGTACCATGGTGTACTTTTACAACGTTGTGGAAAGACGTGCCTGCAACGTTGCTACAACGTAGAGTACAACGTTACAATGCAACATACTGACAACGTTGGAAAATTACGTAGTATGTACGTTGTTAATGCAACGTAAATGCAACATGATTTTCACAACGTTGCTACAACGTTGTGGGGCATCCATAAAAACAACAACCAGGTGGCATTAGTGTTTGAAAAGTACTTATTCCCCAAAACGTTTTTCAATCTAAGGCATTCTAGAGCATTTATTAACAGTCTGAGTTAATCAAAAGCCATGAATACCTTGTCATATGCCAGGGAATGTAGTTTACATATATTATGACAAAGTGATACTAAAAATGCAGATATCAGGAGGGAATTCAAACATTTTCACATGTTAAACACCTTTTTTGTAGCTTATCATTATCATAGAGGATCTCAGTCTTGAGAGATGTTTTGTGAATGAACAGGTCAATAACCTGATATGATGCAGCTTGATTGAAGGCTTTTGTAAGACTCTTGGCAGGCCCGACAGTGCCAAACCAATGAAGCTTACAATTAATCATGAACTTCATCTGTGTGATAATTAAACGATAATAATTAGGCCTAATAATTAAAAAATAAATAAATAGATAAATAAAAATTTTAAAAACATAAAAAATAAAATGAATTCACCAGAAAATATTAGCGGGACATTGATAACAGTCATATGAACACCATTATTAACCTTTGATATTCCTAGACCAAGGTCTACTGCTATATATATGTAGGTTGTGAGTTGGTTGTGAACTGGTAACACTGCAACCTTTGAACAACGTTGCTGCAACGTTTCTGGGAGTCTACAAATTTCCGTTGTCACAACGTAAATTTACAACGTTGTCACAACCAAAACTTTACGTTGTAACAACGTTGTCACAACGTGAAATTGTTTGCTGGGGTGCCATAGCCAACGTTACTGATCAACATCAATGATTGAATGGTAAAAAATCATTAAAACTTTTAATAAAAGTTGTATGTGGCCAATTTTGGGGCCGTCTTTCTTGCTAAGGTCGCTTAGTAATCCAGATGGGGACAATTGTGCTCTATTCTCGCAGACGGGCGGAAGTGGTGGTCTGATTCCAGCGTAATCAAGATAGATATAAACGCCGGGAACAAGTCCTCGTAGCAACAGGCCCCGCCCCCGTCACGAAGGGGAAATCTGCATATTCATGAGCTTTTTCTTTTGATCTTCTTCCCCTTCGTGACGAGGGCGGGGCCTGTTGCTATCCTACTGACGTCAGCCCGGCTGCGAGAATGTGATTGGTCAGTCCTTATCACTTAACCTGATAACCTGTCCCCCACTACCTTACTTACAGTCAAAAAACCCCACCCCCCCCCCCCCCCCCAAAAAAAAAAAAAAAAAAAAAAAAAATGTGATCGGGTATCTTGACCGACCCTACTTTTTAGCCCCTACTCTAAGTTTTTAAAAGAAAATATGAGTGAAATTCATTAAATTGTGGCTAAAATGAGCACCCATAGATCTAGACCTCTACCATTCTCGCAGTCGGGCTGACATCAGGAGGATAGCAACAGGCCCCGCCCTCGTCACGGAGGGGAAAAAGATCAAAAGGAAATCCTATGAATATGCAAATTTCCCCTTCGTGACGGGGGCGGAGCTACGGTTGCTAGGCTGCTTGTACCCGTGGTGCAGGGCTTTTAACCCTTTGCCTCCCCGCAATTTTGGCAATTTTTGAACTGAGACATGTTAAAAATAATTTGGGATGGTCTTTTAAAGGAAACCTTGCACATAACTGCAGAATACTTATTTTTCAATGAATTCTATTGAGCAGCTTATTCAAAACTTGCACTATCAATGTATGCAAAATGGAAGGAGAATTCCCAGTTTACACATATTTATGGGACATTGAAAAACATGTATTTTTTTCATTTTTTAGGGGAAATCCCCTGATTAATGACGTAGCAAGGGGAGTTCCGGGGGAATCCCATCTGTCCTTAGAAGGGAATCCCCATCCCTGTAGAATTTCTAATAAGGGTTATGCTCTCTAACCCAAATTATATATATTTGACCCAATGCAATTTATAATAAATTATAATAGATATTCATCTACAACCATTTGTCATTCAAGGAATCCCAGAATTCCTTTTGAGGGAATTCC
The DNA here is from genome assembly GCA_936440205.1 of Lepidonotus clava. Classification (NCBI taxonomy): domain Eukaryota; kingdom Metazoa; phylum Annelida; class Polychaeta; order Phyllodocida; family Polynoidae; genus Lepidonotus; species Lepidonotus clava. The sequence continues at coordinate 8,848,435 of OW387142.1, read as the reverse complement.
CATAGCTGTGACGTAGCAAGGGGAGTACTGAGCAGTCCAGCATTTAGGGAATTCCCAAAATTAGATTCCTTTCCTTAATAACTCCCTTAAACCTCATCATTTTCAAATTTTTACTTTTGACATATTTACAGAATGCTCATGTCAAGGTTATTGCACGAAAAATAGCACTTTGTAAATTTATGTGCAAGGTTTCCTTTAAGTATCAAATTTCTTCAGAATATCGACAATCTATATCATTTGAAAGCCCATTTTTTCAGGATTTATTTTATAAAAATGAATTTCAAATTTTATAAACCATGTGTCACATGACCTAGGTCATGTGACCTAGGTTTTTTCATTATTTTCTGCTATTTTTTTGACAATTTTCAAGAAATTCAAGAAAAAAATGGTTAAATATTAATTTTAGAGAAAAAGTTATTATTGGTAAAATGTAGACAATATATGTAGGATTAAAATGATGTGTATTGTGAAAATGTATGTCAAAGAGATCACTTAATCATAATAGGGTAAAATTGGAGTGATTTTGTCAAAATTTGTCAAAATAAGAAAAATTTCCTCCATAAATTACATGGATAGCATCATTTAAGGCTATAATTATGCATAATTAAACCATGCATATATATCCTATGGCAGATAACTTCATGATAATATGATATAGGAGTTTATACATCCATTTGAAATTATTGGGATACATTTTTTTCAAAGAAGTTGCCATTTTATAAAGAAATATTATTAATCAAATATTGAAACCACATCAGCTTCAGTATACTTGCCTATTTTGCATAATTCAGTACATTAGATATCTGTTTTCATCTTCCCTTAAAATTATTATAATTTATAATTTTTCAAAACTAAATTAGTTCATGGCCACAGAGGCACCTTCTTAGTCAAATTATGTTACCATTATCTGAAAAATCAAACTTACAAAATTTAATTGAATGAATTTTTTAATGATTTATTGTCTGATAATTAACAAAAATTTTGTGATATTTTCACTTTTCAATAAAATTGGTAAAAGTGTGCCTTCAAAGTCATCAAATCTATATTTATTGGCATCTTTTAAATTATAAAAGTCCCTTTTTGTGTACAGAAGGACTCTAAATTTAATTTACACTGAAAAAAATATTCAAATTACTTAAATATCAAAAAAATTATACAAATTAAAAAATTTCAGTCATATATGACCGAAATTTGAATTGGAGAGAGGCAAAGGGTTAAAGCAAGCTGGAATCAGACGACCAGTTCCGCCCCTATTTGGCCTGACTTACATCGTGGCCGGTTTTGTAGTCAGTCCACTGAGAATATTTATGGTAGCTGTTTATCACATGAACTAATTCCATTACTACTTATCACTGAGACTAGTGCAGACGGTCAAGTATTATATATATGCATCACAAGAACCCCCCTCCACCTCCACCTCTTCTCATGCCTGGTCAGTGAGGAAGTGGCCTCCTTTTTTTTTCTGTAGAATATACTTTTTCAATTGTGCCTCTTCCTAGACTGGATCATACGGTAGGCTGACATACATTACATATGCTTACATGTATGTCACTTTTTTCAGATTCTGCAATGGCTGCCTGCATGAAGAGAAAATTGATACTTCAACTCCTACTGAAGAAAGGTGAATGGAGTGTGACGTTCAACAAAAGGAGTTTAAGCTCCATTAACTTCACATCCCAGCTATCCTCAGCATCCAAGACGAAATGCCATGCTCTCCCACTACCAAGAAAACACTTAGCTACAGTCTCAAGACACAAGTGGGCTAGATACAATCTTAATCTATCCACAATAAACCAGGGATCTCTTCATCAAAGGAGAACTGTTTATCTGACCACACCAAGTAGAGACTGGTCTGTACCAAGCCCGCTCTCAGACCCGCTGACTGCACTGGATGAGTTCACGGTGGAGCCGGTGTTGCCCCTTACTGACCGACTCTTTTCACCTGGGGAGGAGGACGTGAGGGGAGCAATAGAGTTCTTCAAGAATCACAGGGGCAGTGTTAAACCACTAAAAGGCGTGGTTGATCTGAAAAGGCTCCCAGTCATGGAATATCCAGAAGTAAGAGTGAACAATCAATTCAAGATAAGCTTGTTCAGTGTGAAGAAAGGGTTATACAAGATAATATTTTTTGGCCTGACTACCATATATGTATTGCTTATTTTATAGGATAATATTCTGTCATTCTTTTACGCCTGAGGAAAAATGGATATCTGCACGCTTTCTCAAGCGAATGAGATATTATTGATTCGGAATCGTGGATGAACCATAATTCTTTTTGTAAATAATCCAATATTGTTATATATACGCTAGAAGCAAAGATTTAAAAAATCTTTCGAATATTTTTTTTTTTTTTTTTTTTATTTCATTTTTTATTCTGACATCAAATCGGAGAATTGAAATCCGATCTTCCTTTCACGCCAGACTGGCTTACATAAAGGAATCGGTACATAAACATTCAAACATTTTGTTAAAAGTCTTAAGTCTAATAAAATTAAAATTAATGATTATTTTAAAAAGATAAATTGTTTTTTATTTGTTTTATATATGTGTATTCAGTTTAAATAAGTGATGGATAAGTAAATGAAAATGGTATCAGGATTGTGTGTAATTGATAAGATAAACTTTAATCTAATTACTAAGGTAATGAATGAAATGGGATGTTATATATAATGTGTAATTCTGTGTATTAAGTGATTTTTGATTTTAAATCTTTTTTAATCCAGTATTTAAAAGATTCAAAGTTATCGATATTTCTAATATTAACATCTAAATTATTCCATAAGGATGTTCCTCTAAATTTCACACTTTTTTTACAAAATTCAATTCTTGGAAAATCAGTTTTTAATAATATGCCATCAGTGTATCTTAATTCTCTTGGTCTAGAGTCTATGTATGATTCATTTTCTGTTCTTTTAAACATTAATTTCAATAAATGGGCATTTGCTCTTTCTTCTAGAGTATTAACATTAGTTAATTTATGAAGTTCATCTTTTTCATATTTTTTATTAAAAGGTAGACAATTACGTAAACACCTTTTTTGAAGGTTTTGTAATTTGTCAACACAATGTTGGTTTGCTGTCATAAAAAATATGTCACTATAATCAAAATAAGGTTGAATCATGCTTTTATAAAGTATGACAGATGCTTTTGATGTCATATATTTTCTTATTTTAGTTAGTAAGTATGATTTATATGAAATTTTACTTGTTAGATTATTTATGTGTTTTTGAAAATTAAGTGTTTCATCTAGTATAATACCCAAGTATTTATAATGTTTTACCTGTTCAATTTTATTATTTCTAAATGCAATTGACATTTCTTTTTCATAAATTAACTTTTGTGGTGTTCCAAATATCATTGTTTTACTCTTATCAGCGTTAATTGTAATTGAATTTTTGTCACACCAGATAATTAAATTATTAAAGTCACATTGTAGATTTTCATTGCATTGTGAAGTTGATTCATCACTTAAATAAATTACTGCATCATCTGCATATAATTTATGTTTGCAATATTTTAATGACAAATTCAGATCATTGATAAATACTAAAAATAGCAATGGTCCTAGAATAGATCCTTGAGGTACACCACATTTTACTTCACAAGTATCTGATAATATTGTGTTTGCAAATGTTTTTTGTGTTCGATTTGATAGATAATTTTCAAACCAGCCCATGGCTGAGTTATGAACACCTAATAATTTTAATTTTTCTAAGATAATTTTATGATTAATTGAATCAAATGCTTTTTTAAAGTCAATGAAGATAGCTTTAGTTACTTGATTATTTGAGATATTAAAATAAATATCATCAAGAAATTCTGAAGTAGTGGCTGTAGTACTCTTATTTTTTCTGAAACCTCCTTGATTTGGATCAAGAAGATTATTTAATTCAAAATAGAAAGATAGTTTTTTATGTATTATTGATTCTAGTATTTTTCCTGGAATAGGTAGTAGTGAAATTGGTCTATAATTACTGATATTATTCAAATTGCCTTGTTTTGGTATCGGAGTTATTTTTGCTGATTTCCATTCAGTAGGAAATATATTTGTATGTAATGATAGATTAAATAAATAAGTTATCTGAGGCACTAATAATATAAAAGATTCTTTTATAACTTTTGATGATATATTATCTAGTGCTGATGATTTACTGATATCAATTTTTCTAATATGCTCAAGAACTTCAAATTCATTTAAAATTTCAAATTCAAAAGTAGAATTACATTTATCTGTATAGCTTGACCATTCAATACTATGTTGTTTGGCTAAATTAGATCCTATTGATGAGAAGTACTTATTTATGTAAGATGCAGTTTCATCAGATTCAATTTGATTACCTGAATCATCAATTAGGTTAATATTGTTATTGTTTTTATTTGAGTTTGGTAATAAATCATTTATATTTCTCCAGAATTTTTTTGAGTCATTTTCATGAATTGTTAATTCAGATAAAATATAATTTTTTTTAGCTGTATTTGTTAGTGATTTGGTTTTGTTTCTGGCTAATCTTGCATTGATAAAATCTAATTTTGAGCCAGATTTTTTTGCTTTTTTTAAAAAATTATCTTTATCATGAATTAATTCTAATATTTCATTAGTAATCCAAGGTTCATTTGTTTTCTTGATAGTGATATTTTTTAAAGGACAATATTTATCTAAGTAAGATAAGATTATATTTTTAACAAAGTCCCATGCTAGGTTCACATCTTGTAGACAGTAATAATTATTCCAATTTTGTTTGTTAAAATGGTCTTCTAAGGTATTTAAGTCAAAATTTTTATAAGATCTTCCTATGAATGAATGTTTAGTCTTAATATTTTTATTTTTTTTAATTGTAGCAAAGATCATTTCATGATCACTAATATTTAGATCTATTGTTCCAGATTTGTTAATTATATTTGAATTACTAAATATATAGTCTATTTGAGTTGGCTTATTATTAATAGAGTATCTTGTTGGCTCATTTATAAATGAACTTAGACCAGCTGATTTTGTAATGTATAATAATTTGTTTACATACTTATTATTTTTATCTAATTGATTTATGTTGAAATCACCCATTAGAAATGTAGTTGTTTTTAATAAGTCAATCTGGTTTAGGTTTTCTTTTAAGTGATTTAAGAAATTATCAACGTTACCATTAGGAGGTCTATATATATTTGCAATGAGAATTTTTTTTTGATTTTTTGGCTGAATATATAACCATAGGATTTCTATATCCTCATTTGATAAGTTATCACAAGGGATATCTGAAGTAAAGAAATTAATATCATATCTTATAAAGAATTAGATTAAATGATATGTTTGCATCATTAAACGCATAAATTTGAACCTCATTATAATAAGTTCCCTGAAAAGGGTGTGAATATATAACGAAAAGGGTAAGTCATCTTATAAATCAATTATTCATGTATTGCTAACACCACTTTATCAATCCCTTCTAGGTCGTCTTCTTGGGACGAAGTAACGTCGGAAAATCTTCATTAATAAAATCTATATTTCAAGACCCTAGCCTCAGAGTTTCTGTGTCAAAGACCCCTGTAAGTTCTAACCCACCTTAACTTTTCTTTTCTTTATTTATTTTATTCTTTTATTTATCAATTGATCGTTGATCTAAAATATATGATTCACCATCGCATTACACTAAATCTAAATCGATCGTTGCTTCAGAGGCTTGAAAGATAGTTCAAAGGCTTGAATAAATATTTCAAAAGCAAATACCATAATTTATTCCATCTCATTACTGTAAATCGATAATTTATTAAAAACTTGAAAAATGATCGTAGCCCGAGGTACCTTTATGTTTACTTTTAGCATGAACAAGAAGATCGTTATTACTTATCTGTTGCGGTTATTTAAAAATTACCAACTATTACTTCATGTGTTCCATTATTTTCTAAAGTGAACATTGCTCCTCTTTTAGGGTCACACACGCATACTCAAGTTTTACCCGGTCGGTAAGAGTTTCTCGCTGGTCGACATGCCGGGGTATGGTCACAACATGCCGGAGTACTTCGCCGAGTCAATGGAGGAATACCTCAAGACCCGCAGACAGTGAGTACCAATGGCCAAGGATTTGGTATCAGGCGCAACAGTTTTCCTTCAGGGTCCCAACAGCACACGGAAAACAGGGAAAATGGCAACATAAATCCCTAGCTGACAGGGAAAACAGGGAATTTGCAAATTTTGCCAAAACAAAGTGAAAACACAGGGAACTTCATTTGGCCAGATTTTGACATTCTTGATTCTCAAAATATTAGGGATTTGACTTGTTGGGTTGTCCAATTTTATTCTGCACGCGGAGGCTTTTAGATTTGAACAACTTGCTGGATATGAAACAGGGAAAAATTGCCATGGGACAGGGAAATCTTAGGAAAAATACAGGTATTTTGAAAATGGAATTTGTGTTGGGACCCTGTTCCTTGAAATTGCATTAAAACCAGCCTAGTTGGCTGAAAGATTTTCTGTTTTAAAAAGAAAAATAACGCCTTGTGGGCGACAGTTAGTTTCAACCAGGGTTTGCTTCAAGTTCTAGGGGATCGGAAAAGTATTGTAGCCTGAGGAAGATCAAGAAACGCCACTGGGCATATGGATGCTGATTTAGGTGATTTTTTCCGATGTCCGCGTACTAAAAAATTGCAGATCCGATGTGTTCTTTTCATAGGAAATATCTATGATTTCTGTTCCAAGTACGTCCTGTTTATATTTTCGATAAAGAGATGTGAAGTTATTGCCGTATTATTTTATGGCAAATAGATACTGGAAATCATATTAATTATTGCTCTACATCTCGTTATATTCCTTGTTATCACCTCAAAACTAGATGTTTTGATTTATTACCGTGCTCATGTTGGGTAAAGCTATTGTTTCTGAATTTAATTTTCCCTACTGTCTTTTTGTGTCATATACTCTGATCATTTGAGTTGCAGCTGGGATCAACCATACCAACGCATCGTCTCACTCTTTAAAAGCTATTGTTTCTGCTTTAGGTTGACGAAGGTTTTTCTTCTCATCGACTCCAAAGTGGGAATACTCTCAAGTGATGAAATAGCAATAGAAATGATGGAGGAATTCTCCAAACCTTATGTGGTACGTACGTGCACAGCGTTTTAAACTTCTTTTACTTTGCCTCATGACTAGGATCTACATATTTCTAATTCTCCCGACCACGGATAGCAAGTTTCTTGAATTCTACCTGTAGGTAAGCCTAGAACAGCATGCATGCTGGGTAATATGTCGACAAAGTCAAGGTTTTAGCATAGAAATTTCCATGATTCCTACCATTTTTTGGGGAGATTAATATTAGATAAAACTAACCATCATTATTTTTTGAATTAGTACTCATATATGTTCATATTCTATGTATTGTTTGAAAATTCATTCATAATAGATGGATAAATAGCAATTATATGGTTATTTTCTATAGTTTTTCTAGGGTTTTTGTCGACAAAATTAGCCCAAATTAGCCTGCAGGCCCTTAAAATAATGTATAAAATTCCAGTATAACTTCACAAGCCTAGTACAGCATGCATGCTGGGTAATATGTCGACAAAGTCAAGGTTTTAGCATAGAAATTTCCATGATTCCTACCATTTTTTTGGGAGATTGATATTAGATAAAACTAACCATCATTATTTTTTGAATTAGTACTCATATATGTTCATATTCTATGTATTGTTTGAAAATTCATTCATAATAGATGGATAAACAGCAATTATATGGTTATTTTCTATAGTTTTTCTAGGGTTTTTGTCGACAAAATTAGCCCAAATTAGCCTGCAGGCCCTTAAAATACTGTAAATCAGCTATCCGTGGTAGCGATAATTCCCTATTAGAATGAATTTCGCCCTCCAAAGTATATGTGTATTGATTTAATTATTTAAATACCTTCTCGTCCTTTTGAATGTGACTTAGAATTGATCTACCAAATAACGCACAAGAGACGTCCGCGAGGACACTACAGAATGCTATAGAAGACGAGCCATGTATACATGTATTATAAATGTAATCAATGCATGAAAAATGAAAACGTATTTAGCATCATTAGTGCTGAATATTTATACATTTAAAACATGATATATGATGTTGAATATGTTCCTGAATATTTATACTAAGACACATAAAAAAGATTACTACATGTACTTCTTAGTTCAGGCACACTTAGTCCATCAGTTCCAGATTATATTTTAAACAATTCAATATATCAGCGGACAGAATCTGCATGGATATTTTCCATCGTCGGTTGTATGGGCCCCTTGAACAGTTCAAGTAGATCACTGTGTAATAGATTCAGGTTGCTAATGCTTCAGAGTGAAGTGTGAAAGCAGCCCTAAAAGCTTATGTATTATGTGAAGGCTCGCGTATCAGCATGTTTGTATTTTTGTCACTCAGATTGTACTGACGAAGATGGACAAGACCACGCCCAGTCGTGTTATAAGCCACGTCATGGAAATACGGCGCCGGATACGGCGTGAAACCAACTGCTGCTTCCCACAACCCTTCCTCACCAGGTAATCATAGTTCGTAGGACAAGAGTGGAAGTAGCCTGGGGTGTGGGGGCCTGATGCCCTAAAAAAGGAGAGGAACGGTCTTAGATTTTAAGACTTAGTACTCGACTGGTCTCTAGAAATTCTAACCTCCAGGGACGGTTCGAGAGATTTCCAAAAAGAGGTGGGGGGGGGGGGGGGGCGCCCTTAAATGAGAATTTTGGGCGCCCCATCCAGGGGCTAAGAAAATTAAATTTGGCAAAAGTTAGGGTAGGAGCGCTCCTCGGGCGCCCCCTCTAAATCCTTCCCTGACCATACACCAACATAGTGGAAGGGCATTCAGATTTCCCCGAGGACTCCTAGATTTTAAAACTTGAGTGTCCAACTGGCTCCTAGACCTCAGGCCCTTATGTCCACCACTGTATAGAATAGATGTTTTCCACATATGGCGCCTAGTGAAGCGATGGATTTACAAGGCTATCTCGGTCACATTCCCTTCACTGAGTCATTTGTCTCTTCTGGTTTGTTGATCAGCATATATTATATTGCAAGAAGGGGACAAGCTGGTAACTTTAGTTTTTACGTTTATCTGCTGGTGCATTAATAACCAATTTACTGTATAAGGCAATTCATAAAGGCCTGGACCTCCTCATTGATGTTTGACTTCAGACATAGCAAAATTAATGTTACCTTATTTGACCACGTAGAATTGTTTGATTGAAATGGCTCACTTGAAATTTCAATTTTGGCTCCAACGAGTTAAAGAAGAGATACACGATGACGAATTCTAAAATTACAATCTGAAAAATCGATCCTTTACTTGTCCTTTGAACATTCGGATCTATCATTCTTGAAAAAATTTAAGTTCCTTTGTTTGTTTTTTCCATCTTTTTATTCAGCTCTTCCAATGGCTGGGGAATCGCACTGTTGCAGTCTTTCATCACCTACATCACTGGTGCTCAAATCTTCAAGAGTATTTCTTGATGAAATTATGTATGTATATAAATCCTTAATATTTATATTGTCAATTGAGAGGAGAAATGTTTGTGGCGTGGACATGAAATATGTAGTAGTTTTGTGTAATGTGATAGATGGGGAAAAGATAAAACATATATAATACGAATGAGAATTTACAGACTCTTTATTATACATTGTCAAATATAAATGTAAGGTTTGTCTTGTATTTGATAATAAAAAATCTATAGTCGAGAATTCATTGAATGCCCTAATAATGACTTATGGTTGTCATTCAATGCTCATCATGAAATTAACGCCTCCCTACTTGTATTATGTAAAATACAACATTAGATTGAAGCTTAAAGAGATTGTAATACAGTAGTATAAAGAGTATGACTAATAAACTAAGTTCAAGGTAATTGTTTTTTCATGGTGAGGTATAATAAATCAGCTTGTCAATAAGTTATAAGAAATAGACCTTGTACATATATCTACATGAGGGCTTTTAAGGATAGAGAGTGGTGATTTTGGCGTTTTTTGCAGTAGCTGCATCTTTGACTTATCAATGATTCAATTTTTGAAATATCTGCTTAGAATTTCTCTTATCTACACTTTAATATGTCCTCTACATAAATTTATATGAAATAAGATTGTTCAATGAAAATTGACTGAGTAAATGATTTATAAAGGTGGAAATTTGTTTTTTAACTTTTATTTTTTGAAGGTCAATATCTGAATTAATATTGAAGCCACTTATTGGACACTTTGGATATATATTTAAAACATTCTTATGCAGGGAACTGTGTCTCAGATTTTTTATGTAGGTCATACTTAAATTTTAAGAAAATATTGAAAATAAATGTGAAAAAATTATTAGAAAGTTACCCGTTTTTTTCAATAAAATAAAAAGTAGGAAATCTGAGACACAGGTCCCTCCAAGGTAAAGTTTTTGCACTACCTGTAAAGTCTCAGAATTCCAAGGTAGCTGTTGATGAAGATATCGACATTCAAAAAATAAAAGTGAAAGATTCACTTTTTCATATATATTTTTCTAATCCCAATTTCATTCAAAATCTATCTATACCATTAGATAGAGAAAAGATTGCCCTTTCATTAGATGTATAATACATCAATCAGTTAGCAATATTGGCAAAACTGTTGCAATTTTACTGAAATGCCCGTTAATCACCACTCTCTATCCTTAAACTCGATTAATCTTAAATCCGATTTTTTTAAGTAAAGTTTTCTAGATTATTAAAATGCACTAATGTAGTTTAGGTGTAATTCCATCCCTGTCCATAACACTTTAATCTCATTTCAACACATTGAGTGTATAACTTGGCAAGGAGTGCTCTGAACAGCAACCGAATTTGAAATGACACAAGAGAGACTCTCAATGCTTTTGGTTATGACCAATGGTATCCATAATGACATTTCGAAAAAAAAAAGAATACATTGCTTTAGATTAAGTGGGTCTAGGCAGTAGAAGAATTAGCGAAAGAATAATCAGCATGACATAAACACAGAGAAAGAGCCGGTCCAGGACCTTGGCGAGGGCCTTCCACTTTCGCCGGATGAGATCCTTGCGGTTGTCCTTGTCGTGTTTGTCCATGACGAGCGACTTGAGCATGGTCTCCACGCTGACGAGACGCCGCTCCAGCTCGGACAGGTAGATGGTGAGCAGCTTGGTGAAGGCGGCGTCCTTACCTGTAGAGTCCGCCTCCAGGTGGTGCCGGGTCAGCTTCTCCTTCTGACCTGGGGGAGGAAAGTTTTTTTTTCTCATTATAAACACCTCCTATTTTATTCAATATGTATGCTACGCTTCACGACATTTAGTTGTTAATGTTCCTTAACATCCCAATGCGCGGATTGGCGCGGTTTTCTTTCAAAGGAAAAACAATGAGCGGATTTCTAATTTTCACATTAAAAAAAAAAAATATATGAACAAATTATGATAAGGAAAAAGGACCTTTTGAGATGTGGATGACGCCGCTGGCCGCCTTGAGGCCGTCCAGTAGGGACGGTCTGATGTCCCTGCGTCCCACCTCCTTACAGAGCAGGAGGCTGCCCAGGCGGTTCAGGAACAGCTGAAGGAGGAAACAAAAGTTATGTTTTTAAGATGGGAAATTAAAACCGAATATATTTGTACAGCCATCGAGGAAACAGTCAAACGACAGGTGCTTCCTCTCAAATGAAATATTCAACATGTTGAATTATTATAAATCTTTTGTGTCAAAGCTCAGAATGTGGCATTGCCATTAAAAAACGAGTGAAATAGAAACTATCGCGAGGTGCTACCTCGCTATATACTGCATCAGTGGAAAGCTTTGGAAGATAGGATATGGGTTCTCCATTGTGAGATGACAGGAAGAGAATGTAACATGGGTCCTTCGACTCTGAAATAAGTTTTTCCTTTGCGATATATTACTGACCTTACCCCTCCATGAACCTTACCTCTTCCACCCAGAAACTCATTGGGTGTGGCTTCTCTCCGCGCTTAGATATGTTCACAACGAAACAAGATAGGCAGAAAGACAGGACGATGAGTCCTATGTTGTAGGCATAGAAGAAACCTGAAAGTCGATCATATATTAGTTTGATCACGTCTTATTGTGACATTCAATTGTTCTGTGTTGTAAATTGTGCGGAATTGTTATAATTATGTTAAACAGGTTAACGTACTAAAGGATACTACAAAAGATAGCTGAATGTCATCGGTCTTAAAGGAGAACCGCAAAGGCAATTTAAATTTTCATATTATACTGACTATGTATTTATTTACATATATCTGCAAAAAACACTTTTAACATATCATAAATATATGAGATATTGGTATTTACAAATTAAGTACCATAGTGGCTTCTACTAAGTGCATGTGACGTCATCTAGGCTCTTTCACACCTGTAGGTCCAGCTGATAAGGCTATTGCTATGGGTGACTGCACACACAGACACCTGTGACTGAGAGCTTAGATGACATCACAGCCCTGTGAGATAAGCTTTGAGAGTGTATTCACTCTCCCAACAAAAGCTTATTTAGCTTAGCATATTACCAAAGTATGCTAATTTTAGTCAAATGCTGCTAACAATATGCATCAATCAAGAGGTTTGTACCCTATTTGGCATTTTTTGTTTTTTCCTTTGTGCTTCACCTATTCGCGGATACATAAATTCTCGTTATAGAAAACTTTGCTCTTTTATGACCCTTATGACCTGATACTAAAATTATTCGCATAACTTTGCAACTTAAATGTCGCGAGGTTATGCGAAACTTTGTACAGTAGATCTACGGAGCAAAATGCGTTCACAATGATAGTGAAGATATTTTAGTTTAGTTTTACAAAACCAGGGCTGCTCACCCAGTTTGGGTATGGCGGCGGCTGACGGGGGCGCCGTCTGGACCAGGATGAGTAGAAACAGCATGAAGCTCCCGAACAGGGCCGTCGCTGAAACAGGAGGGTATAAAGCATATTAAATGTTGATGTAGGAAAGTAGTGAAAGCTATATGTTTCAATTACCAATAATGAGAAGTTTTATTGGTATTAAGCACTTCCAAACCATATACGTTTAAAACATGCTACAGGCCAATTGCCTGTACTGGCCACTAATATTTGAGTGGATTATTTGGCCAATTCCCTGTACTGGCCACTAATTATTATTTTGAGTCAAGATATTTTTGCGACATAGTTATCTGTTGAACCTGTCGTTAACTAATATGACCTAGCTGTAGAATATAGTATTGCCAGTAGCGGATTTTTTTTTTGGGGGGGGGGGCGTGCCAGGCGCACGTTCCCTGTTGCGGGCCAAATTTTCATTTTTTTTAATGTAAAACTCTTGCGCCCAGAGGGTACAGATGAAAATTTTAATATAGTACCCCCCCCTTTTCTTTTTTTTTATTCTTTTCAAAATCCTGAATCCGCCCCTGATTGCCAACAGCATCACATCCTAGCATACAAGAAAACTAAACTCACACACAGAGTGCCTGTCTGGCCTCTCAGGCGGCAGCATAAAAACGAGTAGACTCATGGCCCCCAGGACCACACAGGGCAGAGTCAACAGGTAGGCGGTGAACCCAGGCCGGCGCCGCAGGACCAGGGTGAAGCAGAGAGCGACTCGCCGCGGGAACATGAGGTGCTCGCCCGCCTGCTCTGGCCCCTGCCCCGGGCTGCCCGTACGGTGGGTTGAGTTGCTCAGGATCTCCCATTCGTCCGAGGTGCGAAAGTCACGGAGGAAGGTGTCCAGGTCGAACGGGGACGGTTCGTATGGGAAGGCGTCCAGCTGGAAGAAACGGTCGTCCTTAATTAATAATACTACCTGTATTTTGGCGTTCTTTGTGGTGTTTGATATCACAGTGGGACACAACGAATAATGACATTCAAATCCTATTTAAAGCTTAAACACGTATAGGTTATCAATTGCTTTAAATATGAATTGCACAAGTAAGCCTAAAACACTGTAATGTGCCCTAATAATCACCGGGAATAATCATACCAATAACTAAAGATGTCATCATGTTATCTGGCCATGGGTTGGAACGAAGTCCGTCGGATATACATATAACCAACCGAGAAGGGAGTACGAGAGCGGTTATCACCAGTGGCGGATCCATTGCCCCCCCCCCCCCCCCCCCCCGCCGACCAAAAAAGAACTCTCGTAGTTTTCAAAAATCTGAGGAGAAATTTTGCAAGGTAAATTATGGGGGGTGGGGGCAGATACGTTGCCCCCCCCCCCCCCCTAGAAGACAGACCCTGGATCCGCCCCTGATCACCCCTCGCCGGGACCCCAATATCAGCCCGAGGCCAAGGTCCCGGCGAGGGGTGATAACTGCCCGAGTACTCCCTTCAAGGTTGGTTATGGATTTATTATACCTTTTCTGTTAGATCTGAGCTCCTAAGGAAGGATGCACAGCAATCAGCACAGCAATAAATATTCATGATGTGAATTTTTTTAAATTTAAGACTTTAAAATTTCCCACTAGGGGGCACATGTGTGAACAGTGCGTTTTCCCTTTAAGCGGCATGTTTGATTATCTTTTGTAATCTCGAACCAAAAAGAAATAGCATATTGGATGCAGTAATTTGCAAAAGTGGGGGAGCTAATGTTTTACCCATTCCAATTCAAGACTGGTCATGCATTCTATATTATAAGACAGTATTTGTTCTACAATAGCATGAATGAGCTTTGTGCGCCCTACCCCTCTTGTACCCCTTGCAATCTTATCACGAGGAGCCAAGAGTGGAGTCCTTATTCGTGAGCAGATCATTTTAACCACTCCATTGCCAAACATGAATTCATGGATAATTACATGTCAAATTTTACCTCGGAGGTGGAGTAGGAGAGGGACTGGAACCAGAGCTCACACCGTTGGGTGTCAAACGGGTAGTTGGTCACGTCGATCATACACGCGCTCTTATACCGCCGGTGGACCACCCAGAATACGTGACCAGAAGACAGCACCACCACGTCCGCCGCGCGCATGTCCACGTGTGTCTCCGCCCTGAGAGGAACGAAGCCAACAGACTTATGAAAATAAAAAATGTTTTGAAATGTTGTACCTTTGATATTGATGTCTGAACCGAGATTTAATTAACCCTTTCATTGCCAAGATGTAAACCACGAGTTTTCAAAAGCGCATGTACTTTGGGTATTGATGTCTGAACAAAAAAAACAGATGAAACGTTTCATTGTCAAGATGTAAACCAAAAGTTATGAAAAGTGCTTTAAATGTTACATATTGGGTATTGATGCACGTCTAGACAGATAACTTGATGAGCTCGAGCCCTTTCATTGCTAAGTAAAGGGTCATTTATTAGGTGATAGTTGCTTATTGGGCAAACACATTTCAAGTAACTTTCACGAATCATGTTCGAAGAAGAAGGGGATGAGAACACCATGAGATGAGGACGGATGATTGAACATATCTAACGCAATTGACTGCAGCTATTTATATTCAGACATTTTTCAAAAAGGGGGGATGGGGCGTCCTATTGTGAAAATTTCCGCTGGACCCTCCAGGTCAGAGAATTCCGCATAAGAAAATCAATATTTGGCAACAAATGGGGCGGGGGCTGCACCCATTCTATATCCACCACTGGACATTATTGCCGAAAGTATAGTACTAAAAAGATGATAAAGTAACAAGTAAAAAAAATGACATCCCAAATGAAATAGACATATGCATGTCTATTAAATAACTACTCACGTGTTGACGAGGTCGATGTCGGGGGTCCAGATCCAGGAGGAGGGCAGGATGACCCGCGACACGTTGCCGTAGTCGGCCCGGTCCCACTCCAGGTACGTGTCGCGCCAAGCCTGCAGAGAACAGATTTTTTTTTTTTTTTTTTTTTTTCAATTGTTTATTCAGGCAAAAATTAAGTTTAACAAAACTTGTCTCCCATTTCTACCTGAGTTACATCGAAATATATAAATAAAACGATGCCAATACTAAGATCTCAATACATACATAAAATAAAATTTCTAAAATAGTATTATATCTTAAATAATTAATACCATAGATCAAACCCCTTGTAATGTGTACAGGTACCTTTTTTGCCTTAGATCACAAAGGAACAAAATTCGCTTATCCTCATGCATAAAATCAATTTTAATGACTATACTCATTTCTAGTAGTTTTGGAAAAGTAAACTGAATATGAACATCATAATCAATATTTGTTTCTTTAAAGGATGCAAAAGAAGAAGACTAGCTTTATCTGAACAATATGATATTGCATATGCAGTTATAGGACTCTTTCATATTATAACAAAAACGATGAGTTAGATATCTAATATTGCCATAACAACAAAGCTATCTATAATGCGTCATTTCAGAATACCCCATAGAGGGATATGTGCATATCCATAAAGATAAAGACTTCGATCTATTCGATATAACCAATGGCAAAACTCCAACATTTCACTGCCTCTAGATTCGGATGTAAAAAAAAGCGACCATGCACTCTTCTACAGCGATAACTCAAGCTGGTTGGACAAGAGCAATGTCCTACCTAACATTCTCTCGACTATATTATATTATTATGCTATATGACCATGTTCTAATGTTACCAATGACAAAGTGTTTGCCTAATAGCAATACCCGAAAGGAATGTGAACAATCAATTTGATAATACCTAGAAGGACATATATGGTAGAAACGCCAGAAGATATACTCTTTTTGAAAATCAAAGATCCCGCCTTACGTATCTGACCCAGGCGCTGGTGGTCATGGCGTCGGCGTGCTCGTCGATTTCCACCTGGATGAGGCTCAGCCCGAACAGTACTCGGATCTGCTCCGTGTGGTCGAACGCCGGGCGTCCCACGTTACCATAGTGACGGTACTTCCCCGCCAACTGGCGGATCAGGCGCCGCTCAGGGGACTCAGGCCTGCAAAACATTATTACGACTAGTTAAGTCAAAGTTTGATAAAGTTAAGTCAAAGTTTGATATTTATATATACATTATAAATAAATCATAAATAAAAGATAAACAAAATAATTAATTTATATAAAAATTATATACAGTTGACCCTGTGTGCCAGTCATATATGGTTGGCACACAGAATCAACTTTTCTGACGGCAATACGCCCATCCTACATTGTGTATGTCAAAGGGTTTGCAAGGACAGACACAATACGTCACATGTAAGCCATCCCAGTTTCTATTAGTTATTTGGCTTAGGCAAGACATGTTTTCTGTATCACCATTTATTACGTCTAAAACATTCTGAATTTCTAAATTTGGTCAAATGACAGATTAACAGAGTTGGTAGCCAATCAAAACGCAATATTGAAGGGATGGACATCATGGGTTGAGCTGACAGGCTATAACATTGGTATACATATGGGGAAAATAAGCAACATTTCATAACTCTTACGAATTATTTTTCTACCAAATTGTCATGGTTTACTCATGCTGCTGTCTTTGGGGAATAGTAATTCTGATGGCATTGCTTGGCAAACTTTAATTGTGATACAAACTCATCTAATACTACAAATCCACTCACTTATGCTTATTTATATATAGAAATATAGGGCCTATTTAAATTTGTTGATATCCTGTATTTACTATGATTGTGAACGATAGAATGTTACTAAAATTGTATGGGAATATCGTTATTTTTCTTATTGGTTCAAGAACATAGATGGCAGGATGCTTACTCAGAGTTGTTGCACTTGATGTACTGGAGGGCCTCCAGGAGGCCGGTGCCGTAGTCCAGCGGGTCCTCCAGGAGGTAGTCCTGGCCCACCGCGCCCCACACTCCCAGACACAGTAGGAAAACCACATGGTCCCAACCGATGCGCATTTTCTGAGATAAAAAGTAATACGATATTTGAGGATAAGTACTATATACATGGGGAGTTATGGCATACATTACCTGGAGGGTCTTTCATAACAAAATAATAAGAAACGGGTGAATCTTAGTACCTGAAATAAGATATTCTTAATTCAAAGTTGATGTTGAATTGTACAAAGATGCTTTTTAAGAATTGATTGATTCTTAACATCATGTTATGAAATACCTAAGTAAAATTACTTTCTTACCTGTGTTTTGCCATTGATATAACATTGACCATACTAGGTCTAAGATCAGGTTGTAGGTCTCTTTAATGAACAAAGATTTTTTATACAGCCTTTACAAAGAATTCTTTTCTTCTTCTTAAAACCTCTCTTATCTTTAAGAAAATCTTATTACAACAAAGAAAAAATATCTTTAACTAAGATTTTGTTCTGAAAATGCCTCCAGTTCATAAAAGAAATACAGTGGCCTGTTTCATAACAAAGCTCCGTAGCTACAGAAGTTTATGTGTGCTTACAGAAACTGTATGGGAATTTGAAACTCACGTAAACCGCCGTTTCATAACAAAACTCACGTACAGACAACACAAACCTTTGTAAGTTTACCCAAAACTCTCGTAAATCCACCCCAAACTCACATAATTCCACCCAAACTCACGAAAGCAAAAAATAAACTCACATACCTACGGTGACGAAAAAAAGGTCATTGTAGCTTTATGAAACTCAAAACTCACATAGTCGTATGGAGGTTTATTATGAAACAGGCCTCTGGTGATCTACAATGTTTGAACCCTGCAATTATTCCAGTTGTATAGTTTATGTGTATTCCATTGCCATTATAATTTTTCATACACCACTATCACCGAATAATTGAAAAACTGAAATGGTACATTATTTGGCCTCTATTGGATCTAAAAGGAGGCCAGAAAGGGGTTTTGTACTGATTGTGACCAGTTTGAATAACTCTGAAATAATTACATAGGCCTATACATAATTATATTCATCTAGCCTATATGTATATGTTCGTTTACATATATATATATATATATATATATATATATATATATATATATATATACAAGGTGTAAATGAGGGGTTTTATGGTAAAGGGGCCACCCATTAGTTACAACCGAATGTTTTCCTAAATCTAGGACCCCTATCACCTAACTCACCCACAATAATTCATTGCTTTATGTATAAAGAGCCAGCAGATTTCCGAAATAGTACATCGCAGATGCGCATATACATAACTGCCTTTTGCATGTCTCTGGTAAATACAGTCAATGTACATGTATATGATTGGGATACAGCCATGCTGTGTTGTATACACCTGTCCTAATTTCGCATGCAGGATGTCTGCTATGGCCTTATTGCACTTGGATAGCCAAATCACAGTTATATTATATGTTTTGAATCGTGTTCCTTTCTTCTTTTTGTCTCTCAGTTTGGTACATCCAATGATGCCTAATTCATATTAAATTCAAGGGTGTGCCCTATATGATTATCTATTAAAATTAAGAATTTTTAAATGTTTTTTAGCATCTTCATGTGTACACATTTTCTTCTAGATTATGACAATATAGTAGCAATTAAAGATAATGACAACAATTACAAAAGTGGTAATAGATATGAGTGACAATAATGAAATAGATGAGCAAAGTTTCTAAGTAGGTCAGGTCAGATTATCGGTTTTAACAGATCATATCCGTTTTATATTACAAATTTGTTTAACCATATCTTAAACTTCACCTTTGTGGGGTTTTTTCTGCATATCAGCAGAAAGCATCTCCCACACCTCCACACCTCGTGACAATGGGCTGTGCAAGTGCAGCTCATATTTCGTTTTTTTGTCTGCTTAAGTCTCACCTTTCTAAAACTTTGCAAACAAACTTTAGGCTTTTTCAATTAATTAATTCGCCCCATTTTACCTTCACAATGCTTATAATAGTTTATTCTTCCTATACTGCCAACAAGCCTCTCAGTTGAAGTTATAAAACACAACCGAGAAGAATGAGAAATGCCTCCCTGTTCTACCCATTGCCTTTAAAGCTGAGAGGAGATTTCCTCAATTGCAAATTCATGGTAATAACCAAGAATGTCATGAAGAGCTGAAGTCTCCCCCCACAAAGATAACGTGTACAATATCATTTAATCAGTATATATGCATATTCTTTCTCAGAACACTAGTACTAGTGTCAGCGGGGTTCAAATACACATATTTATCCAATATAAAATTAAATGTCTTTGGCATTTTGTTGAACTGAATTGAATAATTGACACAAGGAATGCATTCCAGACGCTGAAAGAATAATCTATAAAAGTACCTATACGATCAAAATGTGTTTTATCTATCACCAATAAAAAAATAAAACCTGTACATTTTACAGTACACTGTTCAGTGATTTAACACCGGATCAACTACGGTTATTTTTAACTATCAGCTACCGTTACTGTTACCAGGAGTCATAAAGTGGCGATGCGGGCATTGGCTAATCGACCAGCATATACCATCGTTCGCAGCCACCGGCCACAACTAACGTGGTTCACCTGATACCACTGTCATTAATCTCACTTCATGGTCATAACACTTTTTTTCAGACACACACACAACACACACACACACACACACACACACACACACACATATATATATATATATATATATGTAGGCGTCAAATAGCTCATACATTCTAAACATGGTTTTTTAAATAATAGGTTTTAACATTGAATGATCACCAATCTAGGTTGCCCTTTCTTTCATATTATAACAGTGTTAGATATGGTTTTATATACAGTTAATAGTAAAGATAAATGATGTACACCTTTTACACATGTATACTTTTATGATAGCACATTATATTGACCTAACATGCATCCAAACAGTCATATCAGATGACACGAGTGTAATGAGCAGATATAATAGATCAGAAGCACCAAATTTCAATGTTAGAATTAACTCACCTGACGAAGAAGATGAAATTGTATTGCTTTCAAATCAGAGGTCCCTCTCTGAACAGTTGATAACCAGTATAGACCATTATACAATTGTATGGAGCAGAGTAGGCATACCCCGTGCTCTACCGCCTCCAGTAGCTATCTGATGCTGCAGGCAGGTGCTACAGCACTTAACTATTCTGCTCTCACCAATCAGATTTGACCTATTCACCAGCACCTACAAACACAACTGGGCATACTCTTTTATTTGAATTTTTCGGAATTCTATCATAAAGATGAGAAAAGGCCAAATGCGTAAATTATTTTTTAACCTAGTCATAATATAAAAGCCATTGGTCAACAGGGGGCATATTTGAAATTTACCATAGTGCCAACCGATGTAACTCGTTTTATCTTGTTATAAGGATGTTCCTAAACTGTAATACCTAAACGGATCCTGGTACAGAATAATAACCATCTAGATGTACACATGAAAGGAAACAAAATTAAGTTCATTCTTTCAGACTTTTGTATGACAATATGTGGTTATATTGCCAGGGGAAAATTCTCCTTACCATGGATAGCCGATTTTCAGTATTTTAAGAACCTGCAGGCTATTCTGGGCTAATTCTGTCGACAAAATCACAGGGAAATCTATAGAAAATTAAACAAAATGTGCTCTACAACCATTTATAATAAATTAATTTTTAAACCAACTAAAAAAATAATAAACATACATGGATGCAAAATGATACAATAGCTGATATTGATCTGCATGATGTTTTTAAAAACACAAATAATGTCATGATGAACTATTGTTAATGTTTGATTTAAGACTGCGTAATGTTCGTGTATATCCAAGTCTTCATGAGTCGTTTATCCAGAATGTCTGAGTAATTCAGACTGCGTTTAAAGTTTGTCCGTCCACTTCCCAATAGTTCAAAAGAAATGAACGATGAGGGAGCTTCTTAATATGAAAGGGTTTTTATTCAATAAACATCTCATCCCGAGTCAAAGCCACCATGTATAAGTCTTCATCAGTCCACCTCCCATCTCCTATCAGCAATCAACCACATTTAGAACACGAGTTGCTCCAACACCTTCTAGACCATTCTAGTACTCAGCTCTATCACAATCCTATGTCCGAGGTAGTTGGTATTGGTAAACTCCAGTCTGTTACACGGGAGCCGATGTACTTACTCCAGGTATAACTCCTTGGCTAAACTTACTTAGCTGATGTTCTCACTAAACTAAGTGACTACTAACTCCTAACTAACTAACTAACTGCTCGCTCCCTACCTTGCAACGCCTTTTATATTGGTTAACAGGTGGCGCTAGGAGCGCAAGATATTTCTTCTAGAAGTAGACTAGAAGTAGACTTGCTAAGCCTGATCCTTGACGGATTATATAACACGAGAATATATTAAAAGTGCTAAGCTATTAGTACATTCGACGGCGGTCAGGTGTTTGAGTTTAAGGAGGTGGACGACATAGCTCAAACCAAATGAAGATTTCAATCAGATGTGATAAAGTTTCCAATTTCTTGATGATTGGATATATTTGTTATTATTACTTTTCATATGGAGAAACCATTGTGGGTGGCCTTGACTCTCGTGGTACATTCAGCACAGTGTCAATATAATCAGAAGTTCTTTTGTTCCTTCAGAAGTATTAATAAAGATACATTCATATGATCGGTTTTGCTTTAGTACAATTTGCTGGTAGTCCCAGGTTGAGACTCAAGATCAATGAAAACATTCATAGGTTTCATGGTAAGCTCATAAATAAGATTATTTATCAAGTTGACTTCCACAGATTGAAGCTCAAGGTTAACGGAACCCGTTCATAAAGTGGCAAAGTATGGGTTAAAGAATGGTAACATGATCATTTGTATGATAAAGTAATTGTCACTTTGATGTGACAAAGTCAGTTTCAGAGAATGAAAAAAAAATATCATTATTGCGACACCCGTGCATAAGGTGATAAAGTGAGTTTAGAGTTGTTAGCCCATAGTGAGGCTTTTAAGAATTGTGACACCCGTGCATAAGGTGATCAGGTAAGTTTTAAGGATGGTCAGCCATAATGGGGCTTAAGAATTACGACACCCGTGCATAAGGTGACAAAGTTAGTTTTTTTTTTTTTTTTTTTTTTTTTGACTTAGTACATACATGTACAGATTCTGACATCTATGACTTGTAACACAAGTCAACAGAACTCAACATATATACAGGGTAAAGTTGTCTTAACCTTCTAAGAGTAACAAGTACACATCAAATCCAATTTCAGAACAAATTAACACAACATAAGTCAATACAGAGAATTCGGACATTTTGAACGAACGAATTTCATGATACAATGCGTGTCAAATTTCAATCAAACTTCAACCAGAACAACATTATTTACAATAAATACAAGGTCCCTGTATCTGATCCAGCAACATAAAGCAGTTGGATCCAGAAAATATTACCATCCACGTCGCGCGCCCACCAGTTATGCTTAGTACATGTGTACTTAGCGGGACGCTTGACTGGAGTTCCCCTCCAGGGTTTGACCTCGATTTGATTCCTCCAGGCGCGAAGCGCCCGGATGGCAAATTTCTGTTTCGAACAAATTTGCAAATTTGAAGGTTCGACCTGACATTTTGGGCCGATATGAATTAATTTTGTCGCTTGATTACGTTGGTTGGGGACCTAAGCTTTAGTTTAGCGCAGATTTTGTAAGAAATTATACGATGGTTTGATCATGCTAGCCGATTTCAAAATTTGGATCTCTTGGATCAAAAAGGGGTTTCCCAAATTAGCCTCGTTTTGACGTCATTTTAATCAGTGCCGATAGTTATTTTAGCGTGGACAGACGCGTTTCACCTTTGGTCCTGTCACTTTACTTTTCTTAGCTTTCATCTGCCATTATGGTTAAACTCGTCGTGTTCGGGGACGAGAGGGTCGCCGGCCTTACTGATTTTCTGGCAGTTATAGAAGCAGAAGGGGCAGAGGCAGAAGTTGTCAGTACTTCAGAGGCCACCACCGCCGACCTCGGACGCCAAGCTTTCGCCCACCACACGGTATGGCCGAAGGACGTGTTGATCATCGTCCCTTCGGTCTACGACCTCTTTACGTGGGACGAGGAGTTGGAACTGTGGCTTCCCCGTTTTTCCAAGATCGATACGGCGGTGGCCCACTACGTGGAAGAGCTCAACGAGGTCGCCACCAACTTTCTGTGTCACCCGGCTGCTTGCCAGTTTACTTTCGCTCAGCTGACCGGCCTCAACTGTTCGGAGTGGGAACGGCTCTGCGACGACTTGGCCATTCAGCGGTGGGTAAACAAGGCCGTTCCTAGAATCAACGTGGAGCTGGGCGCCATCAACGCCTGGAACCGGACCCCCAACGTGAACCTGGCCCATTTTACTCACGTCACCCGGAAGACCACGGACGGCGTGATTTCCGTTCACGACTACCGGGAGTACACCGAGGGATTTCTCCCAAGTCCCCGGCAGCTGCGCCGATGGGCCCGGTGCGTGGCTGACCTGGCGCGGTGTTACCCGGTCCAGTAGCCCGCTTCATAAATTTCTTTTGTACATAATGATTTCTTAATTCTAGTGAAACTTAACCTAAGTGATTCCCGGATCCAATTCCCGGCCTGTGATTAGGACACTTAATTTCCGGGTTGGTTCCGCCAAGTGATTCTGTCAGTCCAATTCCCGGCCAGTGATTAGTACACCTAAGTTTATATATTCAAGAGGAGCAGCCACACATTCTGCCGGAGCTCCAGATAACAGGATTGTTCCCATGGGAGTAGCGGAGTAGCGGATTCAACAGACTGTTTTCTTCCACGCCCGTTGTTGAGTGCCGCTCCCTTCGTCTCCTCGCCTGCTGTTGGAGCGCCTTCCTCGTCGAGACGGTCCAGCGCCCCGACCTCTCCGAGCCCGGGTAAGTTCGGCCTTCTTTCCACAGTTCTTGGCATGTTAGGTAGGCTACTAACCGTGGTATTTTAAGGGGATTGTTGGCCAAAACTCTTCCTAGTGGTTTTCGGTTCGCCTTCACGTGGTTGTATTCCGGAAGCTGATGTCACTCCCGGAACTAGAAACTGTGTTTCGCTGGTGATTTTTGTAACGGGTAGCACGGGCGGCCACCTGGTGTTTTCTTTTGGATCCAAGATGGTGGACGCGGGCCGAAAACTAGGACCTTGTGTACTAAACTTATTATCTTTTCCAGGTCCTGTGGTTATTGATGATAATATGAACGGCGTAAGATGGTAGTGTTGGGCACTGATAGACGTCGGGCTATATGATTTTAGTGGGAGGGATTGTTTAGGCGAATATGATCAATCATTTTACTTCGCGCGTGGTTGGGCGATAATAGAAGGTTTTACTGACTAGAGGTTTGTTGACATTACCGATTCAAGCAGGCTCTCAATGTGTGTGGGTAATTTGCGCCGTGTTGGCCTTGTGTGTTATTGTATTACTATTAACTACTAGTTGACTGACACTGCACCAATGGAGTTGTGTGGATGACCAGGGATTCCGGTCTGGGTTGTACAGCACTAGATTTACTGTAACAGAATTCTTTGTTTTGTCGTTCCCCGTACAAGGTAATGGAAACACTCTATTTGATGACTTACAAAGCGTAAGCGCTTCATGTGGTCACCCCAGGTAGAGTCGTCCGACTGACCGTCGGCGACTCCGTGGTAAGTTTTGAGGAACTGCTGGTGACCAGGTACTTTGGTCCAGACTGCATAGCTTTAGATTGGCTGTGGCAGAATTCTTTGATGAGTTGTCACCTTTATAAGATAAGGCCCACCTTGAAAGATATCATGAGTGCCCGAGATGTGACGCAAAACTCACCCGCTCGGACTCCCTGACAGACCACATGAGATGTCACCACAAGGTGTAAGGACTTCACGGGGGTCACTCCAGGTGAAGTGAGTTAGTCTCCTGTAAGAGTCTCATGGTACTTTCTGGGTCTGTAGCAAAGGCTACAGGCTCCAGTTAAGATCTAGTTTCACGTAATGGACTGATACGTCTCAGAAGACTTCGTCAGTGCCATGGTGTTAGAATAAGTCTGATAACTAGTATTAATGTACAGTGTCGTCCAGATGGGGAATAAGAATAATGATAGGAACTGGGTTTATTGTGGTTTATTTAAGAGACTACTTGGTTTTCTGAGAGCCAATACTTGAACGGTAGATTCCGTTGTCATTCTGACCTACCTCATGTCCATTGTGTTAGAATAATTTCCCAATACACTCCAAGGGTTTATATGAGAACACGTTAACAACCCCCCCAAGGGTGACAACTGTTCCAACATATCTGACTTCATTTTTTTTTTTTTTGTGAAGTACTACTTCAGCCAGAGTTTGTTCTCATTGAGTGGTTAACGTCGGATAGTGTGCCCAACACCAACTGATCCGGCATCGTCTCTGGATGCCACTAATGTCGGTAAAACCCAGTAGTAGCCGACCAGTAGCCCACCAGAGCACCCAAGAGGACTGCTCCTACAAGATTCGACCGGTGACGTCACACATCTTGGTCTTTAATGATTTATATTAAGTCAAAATCCTTTCCCCCTTTGTTAGTTACAGGTGGTAGCTCGGCGTTCACCCCCTATGTTCAATCTGGGGTTTGAAGACCGAGTTCCACTTTATACTGGGTAGTGGCGCCCTCTTAACGAGATAAACAGGTGCGCCCCCAACACCAAACGGTTCACTGAATAGATATTACACCTATGTTAACAGTAACATCTTACTGTTTACCCTATACTTTACATCACATGGGGAAAGCCAACATGACAAACGATGGGGTAGCGTTTCATTCCGTAAAAGTATAAATGTCATTAAAGGACATTAAGTATTAACCATACAAAGGAAGGCGAGATTATTCGTTACTTGAAAAGTTATCACTAGAGGGTCGGGTCTCAGATTCAGGTTCATTTCTGATCTGATTCCCGGTCCTCATTAGTTACACGTGGTTTGTCGGTACCCCCCATCCATAGAACCAGAATGGGCAGCACCGAGTTTCCCATTGTTATAGTCGGGAGCAGACTGCATATTTTTTTTTTTTTTTTTTTTTAATATGCAGCCTACACCCCCTTTAAATTATAGAGATGTGTAAATGCATCTCCTCAGATCACTCACTTCCAGACAGCACCTAGTAAGTCGGGCCTTTACCGAAGTACAGTACAAGGTTAAACCCGTCCTTTGTTCAGGTCTATGCCCGTTTTTCTTGTGGAGAGTCAAGACTACTCCTGAAAAGACTCCGCCCCCAGCTTATCCTAACTATGCGCACGCGGGGCAGGAATATGTTAGTACAACTCTAGGATTTTAGTTTCTTTCTAATAGACTGGGTAGACTATTAGCTATGGGTGTCAACTAAGTTTTTGCAGCCGTTCGTTAGGGAATTAGTAGACCGTGTCCCCCCTCTTCAGCTCAACTGTTGAGCGGAGACCCAGTTACTTTTTAGCGCCACGACGGCGGTCAAGACTAGTATTTCATTTTTTTTTTTTTTTCTCTCGACGGCGGTCAGCTCTGAAGCCGCACGTCTTCTTTATTAATTTTAATTATTTCTAATTTACCCGGGTCGAAACTTGACTTCTTGCCGTTTTGCCTCAGACCCGGTTAAAACTGGTCTAAACATGCCTAAATAACTTAGTCTTGTACCTTTGGGCAGTTGTTCATTATTTTCTTTCTTTTTGATACTGTTTTCGTTGGATCCTGACTTTATGGTAAAGTCAGGATCCCTCGACTTAAGACATACGATGATCCGGCGGCCATTTACACATAACCAAGACGATGGGGCTATTAATAAGGACAGCACCTCGCTCCACCGCCTTGTGGGTTTTCGCTACGGCTTCTCCCGCCCCAGGGATGGCTTGTCCAGTCTGAGGGAGTCGCGATATGGTAAGAGAGAAAGCCGAGCACCCTGTGAATGTCACCAGTTCGCCGTTGTCCCGTAACTACCTTTCCTTGTGACCTCCGTTATAATTTCTGAATATAGCACGCTTTGGTAGGATTTGTACATATCCTTGCCCGTCGCAGCGTGCCCATACCAGAAGCAAACGAGCCACGTATAAGGTACTCTCGTGTGCTGTCACGGAGCGTTCCCCCCGAGAATGTTACTAATTTCTGCGTTCATATGTTCTTCTCACAACTTGCCCAGAATTCCCTGAGGAAGGGCTCTTAGTTAAATAAATATTGGGTTGCTTTATATATTCAGTTTTTAGGTAAATTTCTTTCTATTCGTCGATTTTTTGTGATGAAGAGACCGCTTGTCAGGAGCCAATCCACCCGGGGCATAGTGACTGCCATGGTCGGGCGTCCACCCCAGTGCCCTTCGCAGCGTCAGTGACGCGTAACCCCAACGTCCTGCCTCCTGTCAGGCACCACTGACACCAGGCATGTGGGCAGGCTCCTGCTGCTTGTGCAGCCCCCTCATCTTTGAGAAGATTATATATGTAAGCATGCTAAAGAATAGACAGTGGCGTTCCCCAAGTGACTCCTGTACTGCAGCCTGATCCTAGCGGTAACAACAGCACAGGGGTCAGGTGTAGATGGTACTTGCTTGGGGAAGTTCACTTCGCTCGTTGGGAGCATTGGTCCCGTTGAGCGCTCCTAGGTTTTATACAGAATTTTGAGTATCTTTTTAAATGCTAAAATTTCACGACACTAGGATCGGTTCCAAATGGTTCCCTACTTTAAAAGAGTTGCCAAATCGATAACAATGAGAGTGTTGAGCTAGGCTACCGGGCATGGGACACTCAACTTTGAGAGAAATTTAGATAACCCATGGGTCCATAGAGAGACGGTTGGACCAGCCTACCCGACCCAGGTTTCCCTGGTTGGTGAATCCTTATTGATCAGGTTAGTCAACAGAACCCTACCTACCCAAACAGGTATTGCCCAGCGAACTTCCTGTAACATTTCAGTTTTAGTACTCGTACCTTTGTGTCATTAATTCACCAATTTTACCTGTACAGCACTAGGCCAGGTCTTAACACTCGTTACATTGTCATATGATAACTTCATAAACCGTTCCTGGATCTTTTTCGGATGTCCCTAGCCTTACTGTCTTTCGGGCAGATCCCGTTCCGGTCGCTGCTGAGGTGGGCGTGGTCGATCTAGGAGGAGCGTTAGGCATTGTTCCATGTCCCATCACCACTCCCATGGGTACAGGAGTGGCTAGCCCTGAGGAATATCTCAGTAGTCTGGCCCTGGTATTGTATTTTAAATTACTCATCATTAGACGGGCTAGTTTCTTAGATACCCTCAGGGTGTCTGGTAGTGGTACCTTAGATGGATGTTGTCCAGGTCTAGTCGCTGCTCCCATCAGCTGCGCCCCCCAGGTAACTGTCAGAGTATATTTCAGACACAGCTGGGTCACCAGTAGATCCCTAATGAGCACATAGCCCTCCGTATAAGTGTGGTCTGAAGGCATGGCCAGTTCCCCCAGAAAGATTGTCTCTATCATATGTGGGTTGGCAAACTGTACATACAGTCCATCTACAGTCTTCCTTCTGATATATCTCCACTTTCGCCACACGAGGACCACTATGGCGATGACTAGTACTGCCAATAATATAGCAAGTACTGCCACCGCAGTGGGGTTGGCGGTCGTGTCCGGGCATCCAGTTAGTTCCCTTTCACCGCGCAGCAGCTCCTCCGGGTCCGCCGCTTCCAAGGCCATGGCCCGAGGTAAAGTCATGGTTAGTCCGGCCAGGGCAGCCTTGCCTTGGTGGTTCCGCCAGCACTTCCAGAGGATACACCCAATAATGGTTACTGCCACCACTATACAGAAGATTGTGAGGAGGCCAAAGCCGCCCCCAAAGTTACCTATAGAAAACCATGGGGCGTGTTTGTCCACCTCGTAGCGGTCAGTTGCTTTCTTGATGCCTCTAGCCAAGTCTTTCCTGTGTTTTTGGATTCGCTTGGCCAGAGAGGATACAGGTATTCTGACCTTTAGGCTTTCCTCGATTTCCAGTAGCTCTTTCCTAATCGTTTCAGGGATAGGATCCGATTCTAACATAGTGGGTTCATTCTCGGGCCTCGTGAAATTAGCGTTCCATCCTTTCACACGACTTGCTGCTCCCAACAGGTCGTTAGGTGGATACACGACCGTGGTGATCCTGGTGCGTCGGTCACAGTTCCGTAAACTATACGGTATCCATGATCCCTGCGTCTGGAAGGCACAATCGCATTCCACCTGAACTCGCGCATAGTTTTCTATGTTCACCTCCACCGCGGGTTGATTTCTGCAAATCATTTGGCCCCGGGTGTCAGCGCTGACCACAAGCATATCTCCGTCGTCCAGATACACTGCCATTTCTCCAAAGTCTGCTTCCAAAAGATAGTCCAGTTCACATTTCTCTCGTATGGCCATGTCATCGCGTCTCAACAGGGCGGCAGTGCAGGTGTTATCCGTAATCTTTTTCATGTAGGGCAAGTCCTTACAAAGCGTGATGGTCTGCCCATAACAGCCTGACCAACTGCCGCTAGCCAGTGGTACGTAGTACTGACGGGACATGGACATAGCCACACTTTTTGGTAGATTAACAATTTGGAGAGCGTCCTTCTTTTGCCTTCCTCTAACTGGTACTGGCACAGGAAAAGTCAGTACTTCGTAGACTCTAAACAGATGTTCGTCGGCCACAACTGGTACCCTTACATACACGATAAGTTCCTGGGTGGTTTCATTAAATTTAAATGAGGGCTGACTGTTCTCATAATAGAAGGAGGGATCTGAAAACGCTACATGGAACCTGGGATGGATTCCTTTCAGATACCTGTTGACTTCCAGGACCGCTCCGACCATATACTGGCGTGGTACCAAATCCATGGTTAGTTGGCCCCGTGTCAGGTGTTGTACACCTTTCCTGAACACGCGCGTTTGCTCTACCACCAACTGGAGATACACCATTTCACCCAGTTTGTCTTCCAGAGCTACAGGTATCATGTTCAGGTACAGTTCCATCCAGTCTACCTTATGTTGGACGAGTTTCATTCTCCGGCGAGTGGTATTATGCGCCTTATTTAATGACCTTAAATTATCTAACAGACCTATCACGACGTGGTTAACCCTTTCTACTGCCTCGTCGTGTTTCTCGTTCATCAGCGCCAGATCTTCGATCATCTGGTCGGAGGACTCTTGTAACACTTTAATTAGTTCCCTGTTATACTTGACATCAGCTGAAAGCCCCTTGTTCCATGATGTTGGAATAGGGAAGGTCGGCCATCCTGGGTCGTCCAGCATGATGGGGAGTTTCTTCATTCTTTTGATCCTTCCGCCTGAGTCTGATTCTGACCCTTGATTTTGAGGTCGCTGTTGGTTGTTTTTAATTAGCGAACTTAAGGTCTCATTGAGAATTTCCCTATACCGACCTTTGAGCGCCTGCGATGTCTGATCCATCCAATTCACTAGCGACCTGACGTGGTAACATGCTCGGTCGAGAGCGTCTCCTCCCTTTAGGTACCGATGACAGACCTGGCCAAAGGTAGCCTTGATGAAGGAGCGCCTTTGGGGAATAGTGATCAGGAAACCTTGCCGGACGTGAGTAATATCTGCGGTGGACATTAATTTCCCTGGTTTCAGTACCACCCCATATTGTTCCAAGGCTATAACTTCAGCATTAGGGGCTAGCCCTTCACGTGGGCTGGAATCATTCCGCAACCCCTTAATGCCTCCTATCATGGCGAAAACGAACAGCACCGACCACTTCATTGTCATTGGTTTTAGCGCTAGTCCGTGAGAGTTAAGTTTATAGTTTAACTAAAACATGTTCACAACAAAGTTACCTTCACTCTTCTGCGCACCACTATCATCCATGCGCCGAAGTATGCCCTCCTCTCGGGCCCTCTGGTCCACTTAGTTTGGGACATGCTCATAGAGATTTTTCCCATTGTCATTCACCACTCGCCTGATGATTCCGCTCTCGTCCTTGATGACCGTGGTCCTCAAGCCTCTCATACGTTCGCAGGACGAGGGGCGCATTGCTCTGAGGGGTCTTGGCCTAGTAGGTTCCAGTCCGAAACGGCCCCCGTTGGATCGTACGACGGTTGGCTCGAGGTGTACGGGTTCGGCACCTGCGGTGGGTTTGTCGTTGGGAGTGGGCTCGGCCACAGTGGGCCCCCCGGCTGGCTGGTTGGCGTCCACTGCTGCTGGTTCCATAGCAGTGGTGAGGGATTGGCGTTGCAGCTCGTTGTCAAGCTGCTCAAGTCTAAACAAGCGGGGTCCGCAGGCTGCAAGTGGTGGAGGAGGGGAGCTCCCGCTGGCCCGTTCCCCACCGGTGGGGTTGGCGCGTGTTGAACGGGTGCTACCTCCACTTTTAGTCCTGGAGCGGCGACGGTTAGCTGTTCCCCTCCCGATCGCCTTTCCAGAGTGGGCAGAGGTCGGCCGCCTCGTGTTGTTTGTTGTCTGGTACCTTCCCTGACGCATTTAGAGTTTTGTGTGGTCCTTTGAATGAAAGGAGCTACCTGAGTTTTAATCTCAGCTAACTGTTTGTTCGATTTTGGCACATCCAGTCCCACTGTCCTTCTAATTTCGTCAACAGTCTCAAATAGTTGGAACAGTGGTTGCGTAAGGTCCCAGAACCAGCCGGCCTGAATCTGCACCGGTCGGTTGGCCGCTTCCTCCTTCTGAACCGGCTTGGCCAACGCCGTTAGCCTTGGCTCGGGCTCCGAGTCACTCACCTCAGATAAATTGTAAAAGTCTTTATCTGCTGTCTTCTTTTTGGCTGGAGCCGATTTAGCGGACCTCTTGGCTCCGCCTGCGGTCGTTCTGGTGGGCCGCCGGGCTGGTGTCCTTGGTTTCTTCCGGGCAATCCCGGCGTCGGTTGAGTCCGGACGGACACCCCCCCGGCCCGGCCAACTCCACCGCCTAAGGGTCTGAGCCGGTCGTTTCTTAGTACTCTCCTTCTCGACTGCCTTTTCTTTCATTTGGTAAAATCCTAAAAGAATGGCCCAACGAACATTCCCTTGGTGGGTAGCGCCCTCTGGTGGGGGCGGCTAATCCGTTTCCTTCTCAGGGGGACTATGATCCTTCCCTCCGTGTCCGCAGGGAAAGTAGTGGTTCCCTTTGGATTGCTATGTGGCCGGAGGGCTAGGCAGTTCCCCATGAGTCGGTGGATCAGTGTCCCAGCTAAGTTCTCTTTCCGCTCCTTCCAGGAGAAGTCGAAAGTTGAACAATTTCTATCTCCAACTTTCGTTCAGAGATAGAATCAATGTCTATCTCCGTTTCCTCCCGGGCTGGGTTATGCGTACAATTACCTGCAGCAGAGGTGACCGCCTAGGAGCAGAGTTGCGGACCGACTGGTGGATCGGCGCGGATCCCACGAAATTATAACCGATCCGCTTGTCCATGCCGTCTCCATATTTGGAGCTGTATCTTGTTTCAGGTGGGGGGAACGCTTGCATCCGGTCCCAAGAGATGACGCCAAACCACTGGCATCTCTCTTGGTGTGCGCACCCTCCCTTTCTGCCACGCCCCTGGGCGCGGCGAGGTGGCCGTGAGGTAGGCCACCTGTTCCATTAGCGTTGATGCTAACGGTGCCGCTCCGCCGAACCTTTATTTTCACAGGGCGGCAAGATTTCCTGCATTAATCATTCATGTCGTCGCTTTCCCCGCCGTTGAACAGAGCGGCGTAGTTAGGCCGACGGTTCCGACGCAGGTTATAGCCACCTTTCGTCGGGACATGGTCCTCTCCTGTTTTTTCTGGGCTCTGTTCCGATGTATCCGAGATCGGTACATCACCGCAGGGCAATTTTATGGGCTTGTTGTTGCTTGGAGGGGATCTCCCTTCCAACGGCTGGCTTTTGCCCCTTCGTTTAGCTCGTTTGCGTTTCCTCTGTCCATTACCGCCAGCTGTTCCCCGTTCACAGGCGGCTTTATTAGGAACAAAGGATAAGTTTGGTGACAGCGCGGTGTCCGCACTGGCGCCCTGACCATCAGTGATTTGCCCATCCGTTTCTGCTAAATCAGTGGGACTTGGACCAGGTTTTTGTGTAGGTACCTTCCTGGCCATAGGAATTGCATCATGCTCACGGGGACCGGTCGTTCCCGTTGAGTTTTCAGTCTCAGCACCCCTTATTTCGCCATCTTCCTCAGCGATTTCACCCGTCGGAGTGTGATGCAATTCAGGGTTTCGGTCAGGATCTGCCCCTTTTGAGTTAGTGATTTTCGCTTCTCTCACCATTTTGGGAATGTTATGAGGGACGGCGGGAGACCAAGGCCCATGTGCAGGTTTGAGTTTCGAAATGTTTACTAGATGTGGTACCTGTTTCCCAGTTTTTAAGGACACTAGTCTAACAAGGTGGTCCCCTTTTGTTTCAATTACCCTGAATGGCCCAGTATACCTGTTTGAGAACTTAGACGCTTTATTCTCGCTAGCTAAAGGGTCGTACATGTATACCATATCACCCTCATACATTTGAGTAGGCCGTGCCCGTTCATCGATTCGCAACCTCAGATCCTTTTCATAGTTTTGAACTACCTTTTCTGCCATATTCCTAAACATAGCAATATTATCCTTGGTTTGCATGAAAAACTCACAGTCGTTCAGCGTTTCAGGAATTGTTCCCTGCTCAGGCATTCCCATGCTAATTGGATCTCTGCCAAACAGCAAGGTATGCGGGCTGTATCCCGACCGTACACTGATCGTGGATCTAACTGTCCACAATGCAATGGGAAGTAGATCGATCCAGTTACAGTGGTCGTCAGGGATATAATAAGCAATCAGGTTTTCAATGGTTTTATGTAGTCTTTCTACCCGAGCGTTGCCAGTCGGCATTCGCCCGGTAGTGAACGTTTGTTTGCACGCTAGTCGGGTAGTAATCTCCCGGAACAGTCCTGATAGGAAGGCCGCCCCCCGGTCTGTGTGCAGACGGTTTACCCGCCCATACCGACACACTATCCCGGTTAGGAAACAGTTGGCCGCGGTTTGCGCAGTGGAGTCTTTTGTGGTGAAAGCCTCCGGCCAACCTGTTAGTAGGTCTATGAAGGTCATGATATATTTTGACCCATCCCTAGCCCTCTTTAGTGGCCCGATGAAATCACACTGTACCACCTCAAAGGGTCGAGTCGGCCTCTCCCAAGACTTAGCTAAGGCCTTGAAATGTGGGGCCCGTCTCCTTAGAGAGCAGGTTTCACAGGCCTTCACATAGTCTGCTATGTCGGCGTTCATGTTTCGCCAGTAGAATCTGTCAGAGATTTTGGTAGTGAGATTACTGATACCCACATGTCCTCCAGCTAAGATATCATTATGTAACAGTCTCAGGACTTTGGGAATTAACCTACCCGGAACTATCATGCGAGGTTTTAGTCTGACCAGTTGGTCTTGGTGTTTGTTATACCTTTTGACGTTGAACCTACAGAGCACCCCCGGTGCTACCATTCCCACAAAATCGGCTTGGTCCATTATTCGCCTAGCTTCAAGGGGATCTGTTGGTAGGTCTCCGTCCTGCAGGTAGTCTATCAATTGCGCGCACTCTGCATCTTGGAGTTGCGCGTTTATTACCGTAGCCACAGAAAGCTCTTCATCCTGAACTTCGGCCTCAAATAACTCACATCCCACAGCGGGCTCATATTCTTCACCTGGGACATGTTCATGATAGACTCTAGACAAATAGTCCGGTAGAAAATGAGTCGCTCCTGGCTCATATATGATTTCAAAATCAAAATCTGATAGCGCTAAAGCCCACCGTCTCAGCCGGGCTGACGGGGCTTTGTAGGCACTCTGTAGCAGGGGGATCAACGGTTTGTGATCAGTCACTATTGTGATTTTAGCTCCCTGCAACATGTCCTCATAGTTCTTAATGCCTTTAATCACTGCCAGAGCCTCTTTTTCTGTTACCGAATAATTTAATTCGGCGTCACGGAGGGTACACCCCCAGAAAGCAACCGGACGGTAGATTTCATCTAGTTTATGACAAACCGCTGCACCGCACGCGGCGTCTGATGCATCAGTTAGCAGATAGAAATGCCCTCCTATATCTGGATGAATTAGTAAGGGCGGCGAGGTGAGCAGTTTCTTTAACTGTTGAAACGCTTCCTCGCAGGCCTCTGTCCACTCAAAATAGACTTCTTTCTTTAACAGCCGGTTTAAGGGCTTTGCTAGATCAGCGAAATTAGGGACAAACGATCGGTAGTAGTTACACAGTCCCAGAAAGGATTTAATAGTTTTCACATTATGTGGACGGTTAAAGGCTGTAATCTTTTCTGTGGTTACCCTTTGTGTAGCCACTCCTTCCGCGTTTACTACGTGGCCGAGGAAATTGATTTCACTGCGGCACCACTCACACTTTGACGGTTTCAGTTTGAGATTAGCTCTCGCCAAAGCTTGGAGAACCACCTCAACGCTCGCCAGGTGTTCTTCAAATGTAGTGTCGTAGACGATTACGTCGTCTAAATATGCTAAGCATGTTCTAGGAATCAATCCCTTTAGCGCTATGGCCATTACCTTGGTAAACTGCCAAGGCGCGCCAACTAAGCCAAATGGTACACGCTTATACTGATACACACCCATCGGGGTTTCAAAAGCGGTATATTTTCTACTGTCTTCTTCGATTACACACTGATGATAGCCGCTCAACAGATCTAAAGCTGTCCACATAGTGGGTTTCTTGTAAGCCATATATAGGAAAAGCGAGCGAGCTGTGGGCATGGGGAATTTATCTTTAAAAGTGACTTGATTAAGCATGCGAAAGTCTGTACAGAGCCTAGGTTTGCCATCTTTCTTCTGCACTACCACCAGCGGGCTTCGCCAAGCCGATTCGCTGGGCTCTATGACACCTATATCTATGAGTTGCCTAACCTGTTCATCGATGATATCCATTTTCTGTGGAGAGTATCGGTATGGTCTAGAACTTATGACTCCCTGCGACTCATCCACAATGATTCTCATCGGCGCTATTTCACAGTGACCTAACTCTTCCATTGAGAACGCTAGTGCATTCCTGTTGTTATTAAGCATTTGTCTAAACCTTACCTGTTGTTCTTCGTTTAAGCACGACTCGGTTAGATCTATTTTACTTACATTTTCATCCATTTTACCTCGGGATTTCTCCTCAGAGGTTTGGCTTTCCATTTGCACTGCGTCTTTCATTACTTCTACAGAAATCCTACAGATGGACATTGGGGTCTCTGTTTTAGTTAGGTAACACAAGTCTAGGAACTCTTCTATCTGATCTTGGTTTACCTCAGGCACTGCGCATTCTTCTGCAAAAGCTAACACTTCCTGGGGAGTGATTATAATAAAATATAAAGAATTTTATACAACATTTGATAAATGTACTTGAAGATATTGATCTGTCTAAAAAAGAATTAATATTAATGGGAGATTTTAATGTTGATATTTTAGATGGTAGGAATAATAATACCAAGGAACTGAAATCAATGACTAATGAATTTGGATTGAAGCAAAAGATCAAAGCTCCTACCCGTTATAGTATAAACAAAAATACTTGCATTGATTTATTTATCACGAATTCTGATATCATATCTCAATCGTGCATATGTAATCTGAATATCAGTGATCATCAAGCTATATTTGCGACAAGGAAAAAGAGTAAAATCAAAAAAATGAAATCTAGTTTTGAAGGACGTTCTTATAAAAATTATGATCGAGACGAGTTGTATGAATATTTGAATAATATAAATTGGGATTATTTTTATAGTGAACCTGATATACAATTAAAATGGATCTTTTTTATTGATAAAGTTAAAGAATATTTAGATCAATCATGTCCTGTCAAAACATTCAAAATTGCCAATTCCAAAGAGCCCTGGCTGACACCAGAACTTGTCGAATTAATAAAAGATAAAGATAATGCATTAAAGAAGGCTAAAAAAACAAAAAATAAGGGCAATATTGATTTATGGAACATAGCTAAAAGATTAAGAAATCAATGCACAAATCGTATTCGAAGAGCAAGAGCTACTTTTATTCAAGGAAATTTAGATAATAATAAGAATAATCCAAAAAAAATTTGGCGAACTATTCACCAAGTTTTTCCTGATAAAAAATCAGCGTCGAAAATGTTTGTGTTGAAATATTTAGATTCTGATCAATTAGTTGATAACGATGATATACCTGATTTTATAAATAATTACTTTGCTGATATTGGCCCAAATTTAGCTGAAAATTATAAAGATAACTGGTCTTATGATGGAGTTACTAATTATACGCTACTTCACGACTTTCATACAACTATTCAAGAAGTTGGAAAATTAATCAAAGAAATTAATATTAATAAATCGTCCGGGATCCCTGGAATATCATCTATGGTAATTAAGGATGCCCTATTATTTAATATTGACAAAATAACTCGATTATTTAATTACTCATTCGACTCTGGTATCATACCAAACAGTTGGAAAATGGCAAGAGTAACACCACTTCAGAAACCAGGAAATAAATTATTGGTAAATAATCTGAGACCAGTATCTAATTTGCCAGTAATAGCAAAGTTGATAGAGAAAATAGTGCATAATAGGTTACTAACTCATTTTAATCAGACCAATAGAATAAATAGTAGACAAGGTGGATTTAGACCTGGCCATTCGACCATTGGTACAACTTCTTTGTTACTAAATGATATTTATGAAAATATTAATAAGAAGCAGGTAACAGTGGCCCTGTACCTAGACCTTATGAAAGCATTCGATACAGTGAATCACAGTATACTGTTATCTAAACTGGAAGAAAATGGGATTTCTGGAAATGGACTTTTATGGTTAAAAAATTATCTCACTTT
Organism: Lepidonotus clava; assembly: GCA_936440205.1. Lineage (NCBI taxonomy): Eukaryota > Metazoa > Annelida > Polychaeta > Phyllodocida > Polynoidae > Lepidonotus > Lepidonotus clava. Next base: position 8,810,031 of record OW387142.1, on the reverse strand, counting down.
TAGACAACAATTTACTTCAGCTAATGGTAAATCATCTAAAAATCGTGATATACTGTGTGGTGTTCCCCAAGGAAGTGTACTAGGGCCACTGCTGTTTTTAACTTATATCGATGATATAACATCTGTTATTAAAGAATGTAAAGTATCATTATATGCTGATGACACTGTCCTGTATTATAGTAGTAACAACTATTTATCTACAATGAAGATCGTACAGAATGATTTAGACAATGTCTTTAGATGGTGCTGTAAAAACCGACTGACTATTAATCCTAAAAAATCTAAATACTGTATATATGGTATGCGTTCCTTGGTTAACAAATGCAAAGCTCAAATAATAGATTTATCCCTGAACAATCAGATACTGGAAAAGGTATGTTCATATAAATACCTGGGTTTTGTATTGGATGAAAACTTGTCTTATAATAAGCATATTAACGAGTTAGTAAACCAAGTTTCGCACAAATTGTTTGTATTTACTAAAATTAGGAAATATTTAACTGAGAGTGCGAGTATAATGATTTTTAAAAGCATGTTTTTACCTATTATAGAACATGGAGATGTGATTTATAGAGGTACCACTCAAAAGAATGTCAATTGTATTGAACGACTATTTTACAGATGTTTACGCGTCTGTGTAAAAGAAAATAATCTCACTAAAGAGGAATTGTGTCGGAATTGTAATATAGCAGACCTTACTACTAGATACAACAGTCACTTATTGAATTTTATGTATAACTATATTGATAATTATAGTTTTAGGAAGCTTCCTGAGAGACATACACGGCTACATATAGCCCCTGTTTTTAATACTTACCAGCCCAAAAATGAAAAAACAAAAATGAATGTATTCTACAGAGGTGCTTTGTACTGGAATTCTCAGCCTGCAGATATTAGGAATATTGATACAAGACAACGGTTTAAAGAAAAACAAAAACAGATCTTAAAGGTTAAATAATGTGTTGTATGAACATTGGGTTTTTGATTTTTCGTCTTTTTTACTCTTGTTATGTAATGATATATTTTTAATCATATATTGAATTTTTTTTTTCTTTGTGATAATTTAATAATATCTTACAATGTACTTACATACTTGTTTATATTTTTGTAAGTCTGATGTTGTCATATGGTTCTAATTTTGACTAATGAATGAATTATTGATACTTTCATCATCATCTGCTACATAGTTGGTGGTCATTTGACATCATTTGACATTATAACGTGCAATCATTGTATATATAGTCTAGAGGTATTATTTTTCAACATACACATAACCTGTATAAGTGTATTATCACGTATTTATTTTATCTCACAGGCAGAAAAGTGAGACAAGTTTCATGTAAACTTATTTTTTGTCTGTATAAATAAAAGAATTTAAAAAAAAAAAAAAAAATTTCTTGCATTTCATCTAGCGGATTCATGACTTTGATCCACCACTGACTTCCCACCGTATTCACGCACCCCTCCACTAGGACAGGTGCAGTGACTGCTGGTGCGCAGTAAGCTACTGGTGAGTCTAATCCCAGCGGCTCTCGGGTGGTAACCGGTATGATGCATTCATTTCCCGGAGGGATTTTCACTGTTTCTTTGCTGACTATAGGGTTTCCACAAAACACTTCTATCTTTGCGCCTGGTAGAGATAAATCTGATCGAAGCACTGTTAATAAGTTTCTACCGATTACTATTAAGTGGCATAGATCGTCCACTATGTTGAAATCATAGCAGACCACCGATCCCTGGATTGAAAACTTACATCTAATTTGTTCTAGTATTACTTGAGACGAGTTGTCTGCCAAACTGATGTTTCCCTTCGATACCTTCCATTCATCTAAAATGCATTGTTTAGGGATCTGCTGTTTACAATGGGTGGACATGAAGCAATCGCTCGCTCCTGTGTCTACTAAAGATCTAACCTCCTTCTGATCATTAAATCTTAACGTTAAGAAAAATGCTTCGTCTCCTATCTCTCTCCTAGCCGGTCCGTCCACTGCGCCTAATTCTATCGTGGAATGAACGGACCCCTCCTCTAGTTTCCCTGACTCTTCTGTTCTGTGCCACTGGCTTTACTATCTTTGTACATCCGCGGGGGTTTTTCCCTCAATCTATTCTTTAGCCACAAGCACGCTTCTGTGGAGTGACCGTGTTGTTGGTGAATGATACAAAACTTACTTTCATCAAAAGGTAGCCTGGGTCTTTCCACTTTCTGCTGAGTTGGCGGGTTCTTTCCTTTGTCTGCCTCTCTGTTCGGGGCGGTATTGGGTTTAGTCTTCTGATCTGAATTTCTTTCACCTTTCTGATTTTCATACCTATCTTTTCTCTCATAACCTTGCTGTTTATAGTTACCACTACTCTGGGGAGCTCCGCTTTGCCCTGGTTTTGGTTTCTGAAACCATGGAGCGGCCTCCAGTCGGGCCAGCACCACTCCAAACCGTTCGGAGATGGAGTTTAGGGCCGCGGTCTCCTCCGATTCTTGGCTTCCAGCCAGTTCGCTCACTGCATTGGATATTTTGGTTCCCCCTTTGCCTTTGTCCAACGACTCTAGTCTCGTTGCACAATCCACCGCTTCGGTGAACGACTTAGGGTCCAATATAGCTACTTGTCTGGCCACACCCTGTTTTAATCCCTCTAAAAACACAGCTAACATCATACTTTCGCTTGCTTCTGCTTTAACCTGTTTTTGTTTCAGGACACCTGCAAATTCGATCATGCTCTGGTCTTTTCCTTGTTTAAGGCCACAGAACTCTGCGTGTTTCTGCCACTTAGCTCTTCGATCGCCGAAGATCTTTGTCATTTGAGTTTCTAATTTCTCAAATGTATTTTTCTCGCTTTCAGCTAAGGCTCCTGCCCAGTCATCTGCCCGTCCCTTCAGGCCTAATAGCGTCATATTCAGGAGATGGGCGTCCGACCAATCATAGATAGCTTTCAGTCGCTTCAGTTCCCTGAAATACTTTTCTATCTGCTCATCCTCCTTCCCACTAAACCATGGTAATCTAATATTTGGTCCCCTTTGATGACCATTGTGGGACGTTTCCCGCACTGGCGGGGGTACTTGGCCCCATGCCATTCTTAGCTGTGGAAAAAGATCCCAGATATTTGGCTGGTTCGGCGGGTTTGGAGGATTGTTCTGACCTGGTGGGCCCGGCGGACCTGGCGGTCCCGGTGGGCCGGGCGGTGGAGGATTCGGCGGATTCGGGGGGTTGTTCTGACCTGGCGGTCCCGGTGGACCGGGCAGTGGATTTGGGGGGTTATTCTGGCCTTGTGGGCCCGGCGGGTTGGGTTGATTCGGAGGGGGATTATTAATAAGGTTTTGAGGAGGGTTGTTGAGTTGGTTTTGAAGTTGGTTATTAAGAAGGTTTTGAGGAGGGTTGTTGAGAAGGTTTTGAGGAGGGTTAGGCCCTTGTGGGTTGGCCTGATTATCCTGGCCTCCCTGGACCTGCTGATTAAGAGGAGGAATAAGTCCTTGAGGGTTGGCTTGATCGTTCTGGCCCCCTTGAACTTGTTGATTAAGGGGAGGGTTGGCCTGATTACCTTGGCCTCCTTGGGCCTGTTGATTAAGAGGAGGGTTAGCCTGATTACCTTGGCCTCCTTGGGCCTGTTGACCCTGTTGGTTTCCCCCTCCTCCTTGACCTGCCTGTATAGGGGCTCCCATTGCCTGCCTTATGAAAGGGTACAATATATTTTGTTGTATGGGCCCAAGGTCTATCCCGCCTCCTGCCGGCACGCCTCGGCCCGGCTGCTGGATTAGGATCTGGCCATTTCCATTGTTTTGTTGAGGTCCCCCAGGGTCCATCCCACGGTTAGGATGCCATGCCCCCAGATCTACACCCCCAGCTCCCCCTTCACCGGGTTGCTGGCGTTGATCTCTATCCTCTCTTTCTTCTACTAGATCCATTAAAGGAACGCCTCCTTCCGCCATATTATTTTCGTGGAGGTTTTGTATATCGTGATCGTCCCACTGTTCTTTCACAGGTATTTCTTCTACACTAATTTCGTCCTCACTTTCTGGTTTAGCTTTCTTACCTGTGTCTAAAACATCCTCGGTAATAAGTTCGTATGAAGACGAGGTTGATTTATCTTCTCTAGCTAATTTTCTATCAGGACTACCCCCTCTGACATCTGCGGCTGCTTGTTCTGTCTCGCTATTTTCTTCCTCGTACTCGTCCTCGTATTCTTCATACGATTCATGAGTTAGAGTGTTAAAATCTTGTGCTTTAAGCGTTACATTTTCTTCACTATCCTGATCGCTTAGCCTCTCTAAATCTATGTGCTTTTCGGGGCCTGAGTCTGCCCACTGCTTTAATATTTCGGCTGGATCAAAGGCCCGAGCTTCCGCTCTTTTACCAGCTTGGTCTAAGTTCGTTTCTACACCGTAAGTTAATCGATAGGGTTGTAAATTGCCTACTTTCTCGCTGTTTCCCTCTGCTTCCCTTCCCACTCCCCTATCCCCTCCCACTGTTTTTCCTTTAGCTACAGTGGAATAAGGAATGGACGCCCCCGGGTTGGGGTGAGTTGGTGTTACCAGCGGGTGACTGATAAACTCAAGTCGTTGGGGTAATGGATAGGTGAGAGAGCTCCCATCAGGTAGGATTACCGGGTTTTCGGGGCGTTTTCCCCCTGATGGGCTGGAGTTATCCGCGGTGTTTAGTCGTTGTTTTAGGTTTCCTGAAGAAAATAGGTTATCTTCATTGGAAACTTCCTGTTCGCTTTCACCTCCCGCTGCGGGTAGTAAACGATAAGGAACACCTTGGCTACACCACGGATTGTTCACATCGGATTCACAGGTGGAGCGAGAGCTAGTACCAGTTTCGTGGTCCGTAGGTGGTACGTACCCTGGGTTCCAATATTGCTGATATTCTTTGAGACGGTTCTTCCCTTCAACTCGTCCCGAGTGTGTTAGGGTTTCAAGTCCTTCGTCAAGAACCGGCCTATCTTTGGACCCTAGGTGCCAGGGAAATGGTTTACCTTTGCCACGGGTTTGGTAATTTTGTGCACCTTCGGGGCAGAGCTGCTTGGGTCTGGCTGCGACCTCCTGTCTCTGTGCCTCCCCGTCTAAGGGATTACCTACCAGGTGGCGGTTTTCCACATTCCCTGTATATGATGTTGACACATCGTGTCCTGCGGGCCGCAAAGATTGAGGCTTGGGGTTAGAGGAAGCCTCAAAGTCACCGGTGGCTGACATCAAGGATGAGCAAAACGGCACAAGTCATGTTTCGGGTAATCTCCACCAAATGAACTATTGTTAATGTTTGATTTAAGACTGCGTAATGTTCGTGTATATCCAAGTCTTCATGAGTCGTTTATCCAGAATGTCTGAGTAATTCAGACTGCGTTTAAAGTTTGTCCGTCCACTTCCCAATAGTTCAAAAGAAATGAACGATGAGGGAGCTTCTTAATATGAAAGGGTTTTTATTCAATAAACATCTCATCCCGAGTCAAAGCCACCATGTATAAGTCTTCATCAGTCCACCTCCCATCTCCTATCAGCAATCAACCACATTTAGAACACGAGTTGCTCCAACACCTTCTAGACCATTCTAGTACTCAGCTCTATCACAATCCTATGTCCGAGGTAGTTGGTATTGGTAAACTCCAGTCTGTTACATGGGAGCCGATGTACTTACTCCAGGTATAACTCCTTGGCTAAACTTACTTAGCTGATGTTCTCACTAAACTAAGTGACTACTAACTCCTAACTAACTAACTAACTGCTCGCTCCCTACCTTGCAACGCCTTTTATATTGGTTAACAGGTGGCGCTAGGAGCGCAAGATATTTCTTCTAGAAGTAGACTAGAAGTAGACTTGCTAAGCCTGATCCTTGACGGATTATATAACACGAGAATATATTAAAAGTGCTAAGCTATTAGTACAATGATTATTGAAAATGTCTATACTTAAACAATATGATTTGTCGACATATTACCCAGGAGGCACCTTGATCTAGGCTAGCCTGCAGGTGAACTGGAGGAAATATGCTATCCGTGGTAGGGAGAATTGGTTGGTCATGGTGATCAGTCTAACACTAACAAAATAACATTTTGTTATTATGGTATGGTAATATGTTAATGGATTATAAGCCTGAGATCTTAATTCGAGTTCAACACATATAATTATATGTACACTGAAGTGATATTAATACAATGATCAACTGATTCACTTATTGCATGAACCCACATTCCCACCAACAAGTTATTCCCTATCGCACATGATCAATGCTGCTACCTATGGAGAAATACCAAAACTAAACCGAGCAATTTGATAAGAAAAAGGTTAATGAAAGTGGGGGAAAATACACAACTATAGAGGTAATTCAACCAACCCACAATCTGGCACATATTATTGAAAACTATGTAGACACGTTTTCCTGACACATTTTTTAAAATAAGTCGAATTTCATATATTAAGTATGGGCAATTGTAAGTTAATTCTCTGGCAAGTGCCTTGCATTCGAACTTGATCGATCAGACAAATCCTTTTCATAAAGGGATAGAGTTTGACTAACTTTTTATGCGCATATATGTTGCAATAGCATATGATGATGATGATTGTTGGAGTTTAATGTCTGCTCAGCAACATTTCGTTTTATCAGGACCACGCACGTTTGTGACTGTACATACACAGCTGTATGACCGAATCTATGGTGGTGTAAATGACAGCAAGGTAAGGTGGTGTAAAAGGCACTGTCAAGGCTCGAACCCGGTCCAGCCACATGCGAAGTGAAGTACCTACCCACTACACCATCCCACCACCCTCGCAATATCATATTTCTCTTCTTAGTAAGGTGCTGTTGGATAATCGGCCTTGTTAACATTGTGGTCTATCCTTAAAGATGAATTCAGTGACTGATTCTGCAGCAGTAGAATTTCTTTATCGTATTGAACTATTGGGTTGTAATTTACTGTTAATCGTAGGGGTGCCTTTTTGCATTATGTTTTGTTAATTATTCCAGCATGCTAGCTCATTCTAATCGTAGTCTTCCCTGCATCTCAACTGCAGGTCATCTTGAAATGTTGCTTGTCGTTAAGCGAATGATAGTATTTATTAATACAAACATGTGACATGTGTCACTGCGCTCCTGTTATGTTGACAATCACCAGTCCAAGAGGCTTAAGTCCATGCAACCCAACACAGCCAACACTCCTAGTTTTCCTCCCTGCTGGTCTGCTAACTCCCGCAATAGTAACCAGAGTCTGCGGCCCTGCTACATTATCTGAGATGTTAGCTCTCTACTTACGCACTATGCTCTGGCTGCTCTTGGTCCTAGCACTATTTTAAACCAGTCCTATGACGTAGCTTACACTCTTCAACATCTATAGAGGGTTACACTCTTAGCCCTGAGATTGCTTTATTTACAAGATGGCTAAAATTAACTAATGGACTGACACCAGGTCAGTGCAGTATTGTTTCTTCTTAAAATTTCATTTAGGCCCTATGTATGTATTGCAATTGTCATATCCTCAGAGAGCCACGTTATGATCTTACTGTTGCAAATAGAAAGGAAATGAAAAGCAATATTGTTTGTTCATTCACTAATGCTAAATGTACTATACTACCTGAGATCTGTGTAGAACAATTTCAGTGCAAAATATGCTGCATATTGTGTAAAACATTGACGTTGACATACAAAAATGACTCAAGATATAGGTTGTTACAAACTTCTGAAACCCATATCACAGACAAGAATCTGATCCAGCAAAAATTGTTCCAATCTGTATTGCAACATTCTACTCATAATAACTTGTCCAGTTTTTTATCATTTAGTTTTATTCTTTTGACAAATGTGACACAGTATGTACAACTCTAGGTTCTAAAGATGCTCATTGTGAAAAGTGTATGTTTTTACTTCAAATTGTAGAATTGTTACTATTTTCTGGAACTTTTCATTTTGTCTACACAAGAAAAGATACTCATGGGACCAGAATTTAGCATTGAACTGAACATTTACATGAGCTCGTTTTTCAAATTTTCTTAACATATCTAGCAAGTGTCTTTGGCACTTGAGTCCCAATTATGATAGAATACCAGAGTTCTTTTATGCCAATTTCATTGTAAAATATTGTATACCAATTTTATTGTACCGGAAATCATATTACAATAAAACTGATGCAAGGTCAACAATGACTTCCACTCCTGGCTCTTTCCACTTACTGCTGGTGGTACCGGTGCAGACTAGCACATTTTCATGGAAAAATATTGAGTGGATTTGTACGTCAGCCAATCAGATACATTTTGCTGATTGTACCATCTAACAGATTAGCGTAGAGTAAGGTTTAGTGGAGTGACACATCAACCAACCAGGTTGCTGCATTCTGAGGTTGTTCCCAACTTTCCACTTAACACAGACCAACATGCACATAGTGTATGCACACCTCTTGAGATCAAGTGTAAAGATTTTACCTTTGTATATTCAAATAAAAATTCACAAATAAAAAACTAAATCACGAGAAGGTAACTGTTCCATCACACTTTTTATTGGCACTTTGGTGTGATTTTCCTGTGTAAGATAGAAAGGGAAGTTTGCACCAATTCAGTGTCACTCAAGCATGTGGGATTTTCGTCAGTTGTCATAAGATATGTACAGTTTTTTTCATATGGAGTCTAATGATCTTCTGACCAAGCTACCATGGTGGTAATAAAGGGTAGTCTCTGGAAAGGGTAAGACTGCTAGATAGAAAAGTTGAATAACGGAAATTACTTTGGAATTCTAAGATGGTATATTCAACTATGGGGGATTTATAATAGTGTCATACAATTACTATTCTGGAAATATATATCTAGTACACTGTAAAAATGATGTTTAGAATTTAAACATGTTAAGGGGGTAAACATGTTTAGAATGTAAACACAAGAAGTCTCATGTATTTAAAAGCTAAACACTTGTAATTCCTAAACATGTATTGATTAGATTTATTTAGAATATAAACACATGAAATTGCAGGTGTTTAAAACCTAAACACTTCCTACTTCTAAACATGTATTGGATTCGATATGCTTAGAATCTGAACACATGAAATTGCAGGTGTTTAAAACCTAAACACTTTCTACTTCTAAACATGTATTGATTTACCATGTGTGTAGTCAAACTGTACTCCACAAGGTGACACTGTATGCCAATGCTCTCTAGTTCTTAGAGATTTCTTCTAAATGTTGATATAAATTCATTATAAAAGATAGGGAATTTTCTTGGTACTGTAGAGTGTTTAAGAAATGTATATGTAATACATTAGAAGTATTTTGAGTTTAAGGAAAATTATCTTGTTCAAGGTTTTGAAGATGTACTTTGTTTAGACACCTTTTCTATATGCAGACAGACATAGGGACTAGGGTATGGGTCTAAAGGTTCTGGGACCCACCAGAGGTAGCTAAGCCCTATCTCAGTTCATAGGTCAATTCTGCATTTCTCCATGCATAATATTGAAAGATGTTTAACTCAAGGCTTGAATTTTACCTCTTTGTTGATCAATTCAGATCAAGAAAAATGTTTTCCTCTCTGAATTATAGGTACATAACATTCCAGAATAATACCAGTGAAAATTATCAAAGAAATTGGTTCAATTGATTAAAATTCCATGTAGTCTAAATACTTTGAAGCTAGAAATTATTTGCTAAACATCAATTAAATCCTAAGCATTTAGACTACAAACACATTAAAAGCACCAGGGGGAGATATGTGTAACCGATGTCAACCATATCCCAACTGCCCCATTCAGTGCTCAGCTTAGGGGATAGGCACACATAACACATGAAACCAGTTCGAGGCTCAATTGTTGGTCGATGGTCGGGTCCATAATATAATGTTGGGGTATAGACTCAGTGACCCTTTAACATGCGAACTGCAATATGTACACTAGTACAAAGATGTCTTGTTTCCTTTAAAATTAAATCATTAATACCTTCAGATCAAACCTTATATATTCAATTATGGTTGTGCAGCTTCAATAAAGGGAGAGAGGCTTTGAGTTTGAGGGGATTAACAATTCCCATGTATGAACTTTGTAAAGACGAGTTCACCTGGCCGCATGGTCCATGGCCAATAAGAGAAGCTTGTTTTGCATCCATATCATAGATTTATGTAATGAAACATTGATTAGAATATATTCCAGAAGTATGACTGCATCATGCCAAATTTGAAGTAAATTTGGCAAGCGGCGTCGGCAAATAAGAAAAATATATTTTTGGATTCAGTGGACAATTCTGGTTTATAGCCACCACCTTCACAGCATTCGGTCTTAGCTGTTTGAAAAGAATACCCCATCCTCTAAAACAATGTAGGCCTACCACTATAGTATGCTGTAGGTCTAAACTCCAACCCTTACCCTCACTAAAAGCACTATTCGTGATTTCCCCAAGGAATAGGCTGCATAGAATTCCGTGCAAAATTGATACTAGTAGGTATTTGCACTTTCAAACACGCTAGAGGTTTCACAGCAATCTGAATTGTTTCTACTGAATATGTTCTTCTAAAATAGTGAACTTTTAGACAAAACTGTTTAGTATGTGAGGTACATACTCATTTGCGGGGTTAGAACATGTAGAACATCTGCCGATCTTATTAACCTACTTTAAATTCGGGAACATGGGGGTTATTATTTTCAGGCAAATTAAGGGTAGTAAAAGACAAGGTGGAAAATGCTTCCCAATGCATGGTACTATAGTCGGTATTGGACAGTATGATAAACCCTGCTATGGTCATTACATATCAGAGTAATGCTGAATTTTCGCCTTGGGTATAGAACTACATGCATAGAATGCAAAACTGATGAGATCACTCCAACTGATTCTAAGTTCTCACACCAAATCCAGGAAGCCTATATTGAAGCCGGGATTGAAGCTCGGACACATTCCCAAATTAGATGTTCTGTGTCATGAGGACAACCCCCGGCCGGCCCTCGCGGCGCCCCCTATCGCCGCCCTCACCAACCAGTGACCAGACGACATTTGGAGAGAAGCGCGCCAACAACCGTAACGATGGCAACACTCACTGGAATTAGGGTTTTCTACCTTTTGAGGATATTACTACCCTTTTTGATCAGCATACCTTTAGGTAAGTTACCCAAGCATGTGTTTTGTCTGTATTGATTGGGTCTAGGACCCTAGATTAGGGATTTCAAAAAGGTCGCCCCAGTATTGCAATATGGCAGTGGCATATTTTCGGTTCAATTTGGTCATTCTTTTCTTTCTTTTTCCTTTATTCATAGCAAAAGTAAAGGGTCTAGACCCCCCGGATACTAGGAAAGGTGTGGATTTTAGGGAGGTGTGGATACCAATATATGTAAGGGGTGTGACTACAGAGGCTCCAAACCACTGTAACATTGCCTCAAAACGACTTTCTGAAATATAACATTGAATGTGACATTAGATTGCCTGCCAGGGGAAACAAGCTGAAAAAAGCCTACTTAAAGATTTCCTCAAACTACGAGGTAGGTGTTCGCTTATAGAATAGAGGCAACTCTGGCAATAAGAGTATAATTATGTTGATTGATGAATGAAATAACAGTGCCTTTAAAGAATTCAACATGAAACACAGTTTACCCACTGATCCGGGGCCCCAGAAATATAAAATTCTCATCAGGGTTTGCCAAGTGGGTGACACAGATGGGAGGGGGGCAGGGAAGAGGGAAGGAAGGGTTGTTACCCCCATATGATTGAGGGGTCACCATGTCAACCATGTAACTACCACTGATTTAACTGTGACCCTTGGTAACCGGGTTTTGCTGGTCATTTCTGCCGGCACCAGCGAGGGTAGGCGACCCGGGGCGAGGGAGGGGGGCGAGGTCACTCACTGAGATAGATGTGATTGTCTATATCGACACCTATCATGTCAAAAATAGGTTTAAAATAGTTTTATCCCATTTTTTCTAGATTTATAAGATAGTCTCTACTGTATGAAGGAGGTTTAATTTGTTTTTTAAACACACACAAAATGAGATAGGAGTCTATAATGGAAAGCTATCATGGTGTCAAAAAGTAACTGTCACTTACTTTACAATAAGCCCATCCCAGTTTACATAAACCTAAAGTTTACCATGAAATATTTCAAAAATTGCCTCTGTTCTTATTCCCTGAAGACAGTGGCATAATACAAAATTAACAAAAGCAATTTGGTTGACAGATCGCTCCTAAAATTTGTAAAATGCAGCCTTTTATATTGGTCTTTTTCCCATGGGAACTATTGTTAAAGCCTGTCAACCCAACCTATGTTGTCCAACCCTATTTGCCTTGAAATACAATATTTTGATTGGCTAGCAAACCTATAAGTCTACCAATTGATAACATTTAAGAAATCATAATAATATTATTTAAGCAGTATTCTGGGATAAAGATAAATATAACTATTGGTTATCTTAGTAACCCAAAATCTGGGAGACAAGGATGGCTTATACAGTTAATTTGTCAATCCCTTGTCGAACCCCTGGTTATATCCACTTTGGGATGGGCTTATTTAAACCCACTTTTTCTGAACCTATATCAAAAATCTATTTTGTCAAAAAATAACTCTCGCTTAATTTACAGTTTTACCTCAATTTCTACCCCATCTATAAGGTATTTTGATACTGTATAAAGGAGGTTTAATATATCATGTTTAAAAGAAAATGAGTATTTTACTTCTGCATTGGGTCTGCGTTTTTCGAACTTGTAACCCCATGGTACCCATTTGGGGATGTATGTGTGAAAAGAGTTTGGTTATAGGATGATAAAGTGCGGTCAGAGGAGCTGTACGGTCACTTAGGGGGCTATGTTATGGCCACATACTACACAAAATGGGTCTCAGTCACGACCGTATGTGCCAATGATATAAAACAAACTCAGCAGTATTCTATATTCAGTTTCAGTTGCACATGATACTTCTATGACAAGGGGGATGAACTGATGCGAGGATTTCAGTTTGTTATCTGCATGCTATACTAAAACCGGACTTTCGTTTCGTAATGTAGTATTTATAGTTTGTAGATCATTTTCATTAACACGAGTTCTTTCAGAGTCTCATGAAGTTTGATACTTTTTAATTAGTGACCCATCCAGGATCGGAAATTATTTAATTATGAATGATAAGGGGGAATGTATTCATTTTTTTTCTTTTGACAGAATATGAAATTATTCATGATGAACATCTTGTTGATTGATAGTTGTAAGCATGAATAGTCAAAGGTGTTTCGTTTCCACACAAAAATAGGAAGAAAAATAGGAACGTTTCCATATGAAGTTTATATATAAAAGTTATTATGAATTTATCAGCAAATGTATTCTAAGTGTTATACATGATTTATAACGTTTATATTTTCATTGTTTTCGCTGTATCCTGTAAAGAATCGTTGAGATAGTATTTAAACGAAATACAATAGTGCCGGCTCCTGTGTCGTATTATCGGGTATTGAGGGGTCATAAGCATGGAGTATTGGACGCGGAGCCTCGGGTATGAGAGATGGGGTCGGGGGAGGTGGGGATGGGGGGATGAGGGGATGAGGGGATGTGGGGATGCGGGGATGAGGGGTGTGTGTAAATGAGGACTGTTTTGAGGTTAACCATATCCCACATGACTCCCCCCCCCCCTTCCCTCCACCTACCCCCTAACACTCCCACCTCTCACTTTCTCTATGTTCCTTTCAGGGGACGTTTGGTAGTAGATTTTAGATTGATTTTCAAGAATCTTTCTTTATTAGTTCATACAATCTATACATACATATATTGATAACTGAATTGGATGTAACGTTATGATAAAACTAATCAATTTCGACCTTATATGGTATTAAGGTTGGTATGCCTTCACAACCAACGTGTCGCCCATGAAATAATTCTCAATAATTGTATTATCCGTACATGCTTGAGCAACATCACCAAATTTGAAACTATCTTTGTAGGATACAGCTACGTTGTGTATGCTCAGTGATATAACTTTAAAACCCTTTCATATGAACCAATTTTTACTTTGGTACTTGGTTGACCTGCATGTTATATATAGCCTGTTACCGGCTTCTGATCTCATATTAATGCACACTGCCGTCTCTCTATATACCTAAATTACAGTATTGGTAATAGATCGTGGGACAGGAAACGGATCATGCCACAGGCGCAGGATTGACCGGCTATAGGCCTACAGGGAGAGGGGCGAAACTGGCCTACAAGGCCATATGGTTATGGTACTTTTAGTTTTGGGCATGTATATTTATAACTCGCACCATGCAGACAAGCTTCTTTCGTTTAGAATATATATATATATATATATATATATATATATATATATATATATATATATATATAGGGACAAATCCAGAGATTTAAAAAAAAAAAAAAGGGGGGGGGGGTCGGGTAGGAGGCGCCCTACACAAATCAAAATTTGGCCAGAAAAATAGGGGTAGCGCACACCTTTAGGCGCCCCCCTAAATCCTAAATCCGTCCATGTTTGTTTAGATACTGCACATTGTACATTATATTATTTTAGTATGTCTATCATATCTCCTAAGCACAGTATATCTATGTTTGAAAATAGCTTTTCAAATGCAAATGTGAAATCTTGTCAAAATATTTATTACCTCTTTGCTAAGTTCAGACAGAGTTAAAACGTTGGAAGGGGTGGCACTAGTGATATAAGCTCTATTGAAAGCATTTTAATATCATGAAGCTAATGGCATTGTAGTAACAATCCTTAGATTTCTAACTATAATCTTAGCATGAATGTCAGACAACCCGAGTCACGTCACGCGTTGCCCTCATCCCCTTGTAACAGGAACTAGGTTATTCTCTTGTTATTAAAATTAATACGATATCCTACAAATGGATGATATAGAGACCGTGCACAACGTCTCTTGGTGTGGTCCACCCGGTGGAGGACTTCCTGTCAATGTCTCAGCATTGGGGGCCCAAACAAACCAGATTTTCTGTTCTCCCTCCGATAGATTAATGTTCATTTTGTGATATTTTGTAGATATATGCCTATGCTACCTATAGCTATTCATATTTTATCTCGGAATTGAGTTCAAGAGACACAGGGAACAAAAGAAGCAGCCTCCTTCACTGAGCCCTATGGTCAGGTAAAGCCTGGTCCCCACAGGGTGATTAGTTTGTTAAAATTCGACGGCGACCAACGTGATATTCGCTGGTTTAGTCGTCCGACGATTTAGCATACAAGGGCGCCGTGATGTCTGGCGACCAAATCACTAATCGCCGTGGTTTTTGGGCGAAATATTCGACATGTTTAATATTTCTCTCTAGTCGCCGGCGATTAAGGCAGTTAATCGGCGGGTAGGGCGACTTGTGGGTCCTCTAGTCGCCGTCAGTTTGATATCAAGAGCGTCCCAATGTGGAGATTAATTTTTTGGTACCCCGGCGATCAGTTAGACGCCCAGCGACCAATATTTCTTCCCTGGTCGCCGCTGAAATGCACTAATCGCCGGGGTTTAGTCGCCACGTGGGGACCTGCCTTTAGGACTGGAATGCCTCCATTTGTATGTGTCACACGCCATAATATACGCCACAGAAACAACGTTGTGCAAGGTCCCTATCCAATAATATTTTGATGGGCACTGAGCATCCACCTAAAATGCTAAGCTGCTATTATGCTACCTGACAAATAACAGGGCATAGGGCTAGGCTGTAAGGCTAGAGTCCAGGGGCGGATCCAGGGGGGTCCAGGGGGTCAGGACCTCCCCTTTTGGTGGACCCCTAAACTACAAAAAGCGGAGAAAATGCCTCGCGCGTACATACAATTGCATGCGGTTTTAATAATTTTTCCTTAACCTTTATACTGACCCCCCTTTCGAAAATCCTGTATCCACCCCTGGAGTCACGATCGTATGGCCATTCCAAGAGAGATCGGCTGGTTGTATGTGAAAACAAAACTTTAATCAACTTAATTTCACTTTGAATGTACAGATGGGACAAAATAGTTGGTTGATACGTGTCAGAATGGGCCAGCAATGCGTGGTTCTGTGGGTAAGTGAGGTATCAGTCCATGTGATTTGGGTTCCTATAAACATCACAATAAACATCAGAGTTTCAAAGTAATATTTATCACTTTTTGATCAAAATTATCCCAATGTAATTAATTCTGTTAATTTTACCCTATTTCGACACATGACTGTTATGACTGATAGTAACTTAATCACAACATTCTTCATCCATTCAGCCAACTTGAAACATAGTAGTCCATTACCATTGACGTTTTCCATATTGGCTATTTTCCTTTTAAAGATTGTGTAGAATAAGCCCATCCCAGTTCACACCAAAGTTAAAGTTTACCATGAAATATTTTCAAAATTGCCAATGTGCCTTTTCCAAAGTTGCATAAAACAAAATTAACCAAAGCAATTTGGTTGAGAAATTTCTTACTAGAATTGTAAAATGCAGCTTTATATATAGGCTTTTTTTCCTAGTGTTCAACCAATGTTAAAGCCTGTCAGCTCAATGGCTGGCAAACCTGCAAAGCTATCAATAATGTTTCGTCAATACTTGGGGATATAGAAAACATAGATCTTGCTTATTTCAGTAACCCTAACTCTATAGGACACAAAGGGGCTTTATACGTGATTTTTTCGCCAACCCTTTTCCAACCCTGTGAATCCCTTATGTGGGATGGTCTTCATTCATTTGTTGAGGCTTTAGCTATCCCACAAAAAGGTTTGGTGGGAAAGTACCCATTTGTAGGTAAACATCTTAACACAGCCTCTTCATGTTGCTTTTCAATATGTCGAAGTATCTTCTTTTTTTAAAGTCAATATCACCCTGATGCTTTGAGTGGTCTTGACCCATCAAAAACAAACTTACTACTCTACCCCTGTTCCCTTGGTCCCCTTCCCACAGCCCCTCCCCTACTAATACATCAATAACCACTACCTCTCATCATCTCAACATGCCGACCGTATAACACATACACATACAGGGTCAGAGGGACATTATCTGTTTTTATATCAAAGCAGCACCAAATGATAGTTCATTTGGTGTATGATTTATGGGTGGGTTCTACAACCTATTGATACTATGGTTAATGAAAAACAGCACATGGTGATAGAAATTTTTATTTTCAATAGATGTTACTGTAAGCAGTGTACCTCAAAAACTGTCTGAATTGGCTGACATTTTGACAGCTTCATTGACGTTACATCAGACATCCTTTTACTTTATCTGCCATGCTATAAAAGGAAGATAGCCTGTCAAAAAACTGTTATTTCTTTGTATAGAAATACACAAATGTTATCAATATAAAAGGTCTGACGTTTCATTATAATGACATGTCTGGATGTCCAGCGTTTATTTTGCTGATACATTGAGGATATAATTATTGATGTGACTAGTAAATTTGATGTACATCATTACAGGAGGTGGTGTGACCATGATTCAACTGTATTCTTAAGGATATAAAATAATCATGGATTTCCTAAGATACAAAAGAATAATAGCGTTCTTATTGGAAGGTCATTGGAACATAAAAAATAATTTCAGGGCAGTTTATCCAAAGGCTCTTCCGGATCTCCAAATACATTTGTACCCTATAGGTCAGTTGGGCAAATAGGGGACTTGGGTGGTTACCTATTTTGTGGTTTCTTTTTCCTGATTCAATTGATAAATAGGTGCCATAACACATCAAATTCACTTAGAAGATATGCTAAAATAACAATTTCCTTAAAAAAATCAGAAAAAGATATAAAACAAGTATTCCATGCTCAAAAGGAGACCACATGTACATTTTGTATGAGCATTTTTAGCCTCATTTTGCCCCAAAGTAACCATTTTTGACCATTATTTGGACATATTCTTTAGTTTATTATGTTTTATATATAATACAATACATCAAATTATACTTAGAATAGTATTTGATATTTCTACAGGCAATATCTTGTCTGCCAACCCTTATAAATAGATAATTTTGAACAATTTTGAAAGAAAATCTGACAAATTTACATTAAATTGAGCCTGGCACTTTGATGAAAGCCTCAAACACTAATGTTTTCAATATGTTACACCATAGATATTGTTTCACTGACCTCATATCTTGTGATTCTTTATTTCAACTTTACAAGCTAAATAAGTCATTCTAGTCAACCTGATGAACATAGTTATTTGATATTCATAATGGTACACAAAATATAACCTGTCTGTATGTCTATAGAGAACAATAAATTCACATTTGCATTTTGGAGTGTAATCTGTGGTTATAATATGGCTAGAAAATGGGCAAAAAAGGTGGTTTTCGGAACTTTTATTTTTAACGTTCAAAACTTAATAACCTTTGATTGATCCTGATTATAATAGCATATAAAATGTCAAAATAATGGGCAAAATAATAAACATATCCTTTTTAAAAATTAATGTTTCACTAACAATTGGAATGAATAAGAAATATTTCCATAGCTCTTAACATTGAATGTCCAACATTTTCAGCAACTTTTTATAAAATTGTATGTTCCATTTAGTTCTATAGAAGGAAAACATTCCATTTAGGCTTATCATCTATTGCGCCCCTAAAACAGGTAAATTCCTAGCTTTAAATTGATATATTATTCAATATTGTAGCTACATTATATGAAAAGTTATTCTAAAATTTGTAAGGATGGTCCAGAAAAACTAGTTTTAAGTCCCCTATTTGCCCACCTGACCTATAGTCGGATTATAACAAATAACAAATTGTGGGTTCTTTCATAAACTATAAAGACCATCAACTCAGGTAAAATGCCTGACTATTGACTGAATTGAAATACATGCTTTCGAATGACTGGCAAATACGCTTGCAATTTGATTGATTAGTTGATGTGTTATAAATATTTGATCAAGTAGATTTGCATGACCATAGCAATTGCTATCAACTCAGTTGCAGTTTTACAAACCTCAACAGTGTGATAAATGCGGGGGTTTCATGTCAAGTGCCTTAAGTTTGCCTGAAGCAATGTTATTTCTTGTTGTTACTTTGATTCATCAACTCCAATTATTAATTTGAATCATGTGAAGATACCGAAACACCTTTATACTAGAATGAACCATAAATGATTAGAGATCTTGTCAAACCCTTTCCAGACAAGGATATGACGTTATCATAACATCACACAGGCGGACAGGCCTTGCCCCCCCCCCCCCCTCCCCTGTTAAATCATGTTTGATGGGGGCCCCTCCCCCTGTACATTCATGTTTGTGCCCCCCCCCTCTCTAGGAATTACTGGATCCGCCCCTGTCGCAGCAATGTTCTGGTTGGTTTTGTATTTGGTTCCTGTTACGTTTGTGTGATGACTACCAATACCGTTGCTGCAACGTACTGATGTGATGTTGCACTGCGACATTATTATAACTTTATGGTTATGTTCTTCAACCTTAACAGAATGTTCTTATAACATTCTATTTTTGTTTTGCCCTAACCTCACCAAAAAAATGATGTTATAATAACATTCTGATTTGGTGAGGTTTCCACCTCACCAAATAATAATGTAATTGTTACGTGCCATCTTAGTAAGTAACAAACTGACTACAAAAGTATGGTTACAGAACGTTTTTGTTACATCACAAAATGGCTGGGTTTACAGATACTAATTGATAGAATGAAGCCAATATAATGACATTTATAGGCAGCATTTTAGCTACTTGATAAGGATAGGTCCTACATCTCTTGTTTTTTCACAACTTAGACATGTGTTGTAATTCCTTCCCAACAACAGCATACTCCACTTGGTTGATGTTACCTCCTTTGTACCTACCCAAGTTTGGCAGAAGAAATGACTTCAGAACCTCCTGGTCTATCTCACACGGGAAATTCATTCTAAATGCCACTGTCTGATCAGAGGGGACAACTTTGGAAATGTGAAAGAAATGTTCTGCCAGATGAGCCAGAAGGACGTTCACGTGTTCGTAGACGTACACGTTAAGGTTACAGTTAACATAAACAGTACCCTTATTGAGCATGCAAAAACTCACTCCGTTTGGCCTAGTTGAGCCAGATTTGAAACTTACAAAGGTTTTGCTTTGGGACTCGATCTTCCTCAGGTTTTTGCTTGTTTTGGGGAGTGGTAGGTGGTTGCAGAAGGCTATAAGGGCAGAGGGTCGGAGAACGTTCTGTAGTGTGTACGGGGAGGTCAGGACCTCCTGGACCCTGTCAGGGTTCAGGCCTTCTACAGGCACAGAGGATATCCCAGGGTGCTCCCTGCAGGCCTCAACAGCCTCCACAAAGCTGGAGTGAGGAGCAATGTAGGTCAGGCACTTCTGTAGGCAGAAACAAATACAAAATGATGCAGGAACTGTATTCTTTAACTGAGTTTAACAGAGAAGGTAATTGTAATCTATACTCATATAACTTAAGGCCCATAGAAGAAGAAAATTGATCCAAAAGAGTAATGCAGGCATGTTGTACATATGACAATAGGCAGCATGCGGACATTACAAAGAAATTAACACTAATGGTTGAACTTCTTGTATATTATCGTCTCTCATATCTCAATATAAGAACGTCTTATCTTATGCGCATATACAATCATGGGGTACAAGAGGAAGCATCATACTTTAATGGTATTCCCACTGTGACTGACGCAAACATTTCTTTTAATGGGGTGTAGATGGGGGTCCTAGTTTCTCATGTTGAATTTAAGAAATTGTCATGGCACCTTGCATTTAGTGAGGTCTGTTAAGGTCATTTTTTTGAGAAATCGTTACGCGGCGGATAAAAGCACCAAATTTGGTATGATGCACCTCTGAGGCATAACTATCAAATCTGGAAGGGGAGCCACCTTGAAATATCAATAGGACGGATGTGGGGGCCCAAAAACCAATATGGCCGACTTTTACTATAAAAATTCTTATATCTCAGCTTCTAAAAAGACTAAAGAGACATGGTTGGTGTCAAAATTGAGGGATTATGGGTCAGGGAATTCAATTATTTATGTTGCAAGTCAATGCGGAAATCCAAAATCCAAGATGGCTGACCAATTTTGAGAAATATTATGATTTTTAGCTACTAAGGCATAAGGCCAGGGGAAATGGTTCCAATATCAGTTGTTAATAGCCTAGAGGGCTCAATAAATATGATATTCATCCAATACAATACCATAAATTTCAAAATGGCTGAATTAATTAGCATGATACCTTTTATAATGACCGCTGGATTCCAAAATAATTCAAAAGAAAGGATATAGACTTTACTCCTTTGCCACAAGATTTCTTGATTTTATTTGGTATGATGATCCCCTGGGACCCCTTCATTGAATTTAAAAGGGGAGCCACCTTGAAATATCAACATAACCCGGACGGGGGCCAAAAATCCAATATGGCCGACTTTTATTGAAATAATCTTATATCTCAGCTTCTGAAATGCCTATAAAAACATTTCTATTGTCCAAATTGGTAGATTATAGGACAGGGAATTCAATTATTTACCTTTCGAATCTATACAATAGGTCTAATCAAAGCTAGCCAAAAGTTTTGGTTAAATACCTTAAATTTCAAATGCTAAAAACATACAAATTTTGTCAAAATTTCATTTTAGTATTTCAAGATGGCTCCCCTTCTAGATTCAATAGTTATGCCTCAGAGGTGCCTCATGCAAAATGTGGTGCTTTTATCCGCCGCGTAATGAAAATGTTGTTAACAGACCCCACTAATTATAATTCCCTTTTCGATGTCAATTTTAAGGACTTCCCATGTCATCTAATGAATTCAAGAGATGGCCAATGTCATGTCATTCATTTTTCTGGTCATGTCACTAAGCCTCATGTCGTAAGTCAAATTCAAGAAAAGGCCATGTCCCCCTATTAGTGGGGTCTGTTAAAAACATTTTCGTTACGCGGCAGATAAAAGCACCAAATTTTGCATGAG
This sequence comes from Lepidonotus clava, assembly GCA_936440205.1. Lineage (NCBI taxonomy): Eukaryota > Metazoa > Annelida > Polychaeta > Phyllodocida > Polynoidae > Lepidonotus > Lepidonotus clava. Next base: position 8,788,250 of record OW387142.1, on the reverse strand, counting down.
GCACCTCTGAGGCATAACTATTGAATCTAGAAGGGGAGCCATCTTGAAATACCAAAATGAAATTTTGACAAATTTTGTATGTTTTTAGCATTTGAAATTTAAGGTATTTAAGCAAAACTTTTGGCTAGCTTCGATTAGACCTATTGTATAGATTCGGAAGGTAAATAATTGAATTCCCTATCCTATAATCTACCAATTTGGACAATAGTAATGTGTTTCTAGGCATTTCAGAAGCTGAGATATAAGATTATTTCAATAAAAGTCGGCCATATTGGAATTTTGTCCCCCGTCCGGGTTATATTGATATTTCAAGGTGGCTCCCTTTTTAAATTCAATGAAGGGGTCCCAGGGGATCATCATACCAAATGAAATCAAGAAATCTTGTGGCAAAAGAGTAAAGTCAATATCCTTTCTTTTGAATTATTTTGGAATCCAGCGGTCATTATCAAAGGTATCATGATAATGAATTCAGCCATTTTGAAATTTATGGTATTGTATTGGATGAATATCATATTTATTGAGCACTCTAGGCTATTAACAACTGATATTGGAACCATTTCCCCTGGCCTTATGCCTTAGTAGCTAAAAATCATAATATTTCTCAAAATTGGTCAGCCATCTTGGAATTTGGATTTCCATATTGACTTGAAACATAAACAATTGAATTCCCTGACCCATAATCCCTGAATTTTGACACTGACCATGTCTCTTTAGTTTTTTTAGAAGCTGAGATATAAGAATTTTTATAGTAAAAGTCTGCCATATTGGTTTTTGGGCCCCCACATCCGTCCTATTGATATTTCAATGTGGCTCCCCTTCCAGATTTGATAGTTATGCCTCAGAGGTGCCTCATACCAAATTTGGTGCTTTTATCCGCCGTGTAACGATTTCTCAAAAAAATGACCTTAACAAACCCCACTATATCAATTTGAGGGGTCTTTACCCAATATAATGGGTCTTTGAATTGGACATTTCTACACAGTCTATACCATAATCACTTCTTATAATGGGTGGTAGGCTATTATCAGATTAAAAGGTTTAAGTAACACTGATCATTGAACTTACAACTTTCATCACCATTAGGCGATTTGGATCTGACCAGAATTGAGCACTGTGTATGTGAGGTTGGTAACCTGCTACAAAGTATTGCTCCATATCCACTTTCAGTGTGGCAAGCAGTCGATCACATGCTTCTGTTACTAGCTTATGGTAGATACCTGTAGATATGGGAGAATGATGAATGCGAAAGATGTATGGTACAACAAATGCAGTGGTGTGTGTTTCAATATTTAAAAATATGAAGTTTGTTATGAAAAGAAATCTTAACTAAAAAAATGGCTAATAAGTTAACCTTATAAGTTAGACAGAATAGATTAGTTGTAAGTTAAAGCAAGATCAAAGTATATAATATGTATACATAAAGTATATGTATATGATATAGATAGTAATATATGTGTGATTATAGCTTTATATTTCATTATTACAGAACAAAGACATTTCTATGTCTAGTTCATAAAACACATTTTCTAGAGGTAGAGTTACTTGTATAATGATCTGGCCTTTACCTCTGTGGTGGTATTCAGGTTTTGTCCTTGCACCGATGACTGTATAACGCCCCTCTTGAAAATCAACCAACAGACCCATGAATGACACCTCAACGAAAAGTAAATCATCAAGTGCATGACAATTTTGGATATAAAAAAGTAGCTGTCAATATTTCATAGGCCATTTAATGCTTAGCATTACCTCTTATGTTAAACACACTAGCAGATTCACATTATAGATTGAATATATTGTATATACACATTGTAATATTATATACACTAAAATAAAGTTCCAAAATATGGTGACAGGAGAAACTACCATTGGGATAACTACCCCTAAAGCCTGATCCCCACTTGATTCCGACTAGATTCCAAAAATCGGCGGCCATCAACATACTAAACAGTGGCACCATGGTGTCTAGTATCCAACTAGTCATTGTGGTTTCCTGGCCAAATATTTGACATGTTTGATATTTTTCTCTTGTTGCCAGGGATTAGTGAACTCAATCACAAGGCAGGACAACTAATGTGTCCCCTAATCGCTGGCAGCTTGATTGCAAGAAGCCGTGTCTCCACAAGGCAAGAAACACATGGTGATATAGGTATGTCGCTGAGCTACATGTGTTAACCCTTTCTGAACACGGCTTTAATTACCCACTAATCGCCTTTGTCCAAAAGAGTTAAGTCTCTCACCAGGCGACAAACACATTTTCATTACCCAGTGGAGACTTGAGCGTCCCAACTTGCAGATTAATTTTTTTGGCGACAGGTGACTAGTTAGTTGCCCAACGACATACTTATTTCTTAATCGCTGGGCAACTAACATTAGTTGCCGTCATTGGTCGCCCAAGTGTAGGGTGTAGCTGTCCTAAGGGGTTGTTATCCCAGGCAGTAGTTGCCTCAGGGGTAATTGTCTGAGGGGTAGTTGTTCCAGTGTTCCTCTGCGTGTGTGTGGCAGGCTTCTGTTTACGTAGGTGCTCATCTATGTACCTTAAGAATCCCTTCATTATTTATACAGTGGTCCCCCTCTTATGCGGCCACCCTCGGGGAATTGTAAAACTGGCCGCTGGTGAGGGGTGGCTGCTGGTGAGGGGGAAATAATATTATACTTTCAGGCAGAGGTCAGAAAAGATATATAATTCTCTCAGGGCGACCCAATGGTACACAATAAGCAAAGGTCAAAGAGGTCGCAGCCCTGAACCTCTCAACACCTCCTGGCTGCTCCCCTTTGTTCTAGGTGCGACCCAGCATCCCAAGCACCTCTCAACACCTCCTGGCCGCTCCCCTTTGTTTTAGGTGCGACCAAGCTTTACAAGAACCTCTCAACACCTCCTGGCCACTCCCCTTTGTTTTAGGTGCGACCAAGCATCCTAAGAACCTCTCAACACCTCCTGGCTGCACCCCTTTGTTTGAATAAAGATACTTAATAAATGACTAGAAAAGTCATGATATTTCACCAAGAGATTTATTTTAGTTTTCAGAAATGTATTGTTGAATGTTTTGTGCGATTTTTGAATTTTCAATAATGACTCAGTGTGTTTGTGTTAACAAGCTAAAAAGAAATTCCCCATAAAGATTGATCATATGCATCCATCCTATGTCTATTTCTTTCAAATACCTTTATTTTTAACATACACGTTGGCCGCTGAAGAGGGGTATATGACTATTAAGGGCCTTAAAATAGTGGCCGTTGGCCGCGTCAGAGGGGTGGCCGTTGGTGACGGGTAAATATAGAGAGAAAAACATCCGTGCTTGCATTTTCTGGCCTCATAAGAGGGGTGGCCGTTGGTGAGGGGGCCGTATATAGGGGGACCACTGTATTCCTTTTTCACACACAGCATGAATCATGCTTTCCCCTCCAATTTTTCATGTAACAACACCCAAATAATCCAAGTATCGCCTTACAATCACTCCGCCCACTTCGGCCACATAGCCCCAGAAGTCAGGGTCCTGGAGGAGACTGGTGTACATGGGTTCCAGGTAGTCCATATCCCTGAACACATGTCTGTTAATGTCCAGTACACCCTGACGGTCACTCACAGTGGCCTGCCGGATGGAGAGGTCAGGGGGATGGGGACCCATTATCCTTGATTTCTTTTCCCACGAAACAGGAAGGATCTATAAGTAGACAAGATACAGGGTAATTCTGGATAGCAATGTAAGTGGATATAGTTTCTTTTCTTTAAACAGTGTGGTGCCCTGCTGGTGGATATGTGCCCAAATCAATGAATTGGATAATTGGGTACAATGGAACTAGGTCTGAAGTGTTGGGGACAAGGCATATACGGGAGGTTGAACTGCTCAGACTTGTGAGGAAGGTGTACTGGGATAATGCAGTATGAAATACATTCGTTTTATCAATGTTATTTTCCAAGATAAAATGAGTTTTCCATGCACAAACATTTGTTCTACATTTATATAGGTTCTATGAAGAATGTAGGGATAAGGGAGATAAGAAAAGAAATAAACAAAAATAATGCATCATATTTCCTTAAAAGGTGTGTCAATATCTTAAAGGGAGTCATTTTAAAACCAATCGAAGGAATATTGAATTACTTGCAATATTTTTTAAATGTTCTCTTATTTCAAAGACATATAACATTTATTAGCAAATAAATGCATTGTATCAACCTTAGACAATTACAGCCTTGTTGCCAAATATTATTTCCAATACTGGTAAATGTCAAAGCAGCTGCACAGCACAATAAGTATTGATTTCACTCAAATTATCAGAAGTCTGGATTTCTGAAATCAATAATGTAGTACCATCCTTTATAGGTGTAGTTGTTTTGGAAGCAGGATTATGTTCAGAGATCATTCTACTAACCTCTCATCCTGCATGTCACATTGTAACTCTTACATCTTTAGAGTTTAGATAAGTTCTTATTAGAAAGTAATTTTTGATTCTTAGTAAATCAACTTACCTTGTGTTAATTAAAGGAATATGAGTGAGCATACGGTGCAGTAGCTATGGACAGGCCAATCTGTGTTACTATGTCACTGGGTGGTACGGATGATGATGGTGGTTGAAGGTGGTCAAAGATTAAGAGGGATACAAAGCTCATGACCTAGAAAGTAATTGTATTTGAACTTGTAGTTAGACTCACAGGGTGTATTTCAAAGATGGACGACTAACATAATCTGACAAGTGGATGCAACTCAATTCACCCTACCACAGATAGTTGATTTTCAGTATTTTAAGCACCTGTAGGCTAATTTGAGTTAATTTTATCAACAAAACCCAGTGAAAAACTATAGAAAATAAACAAGAAATTGTTAAATATCCATCCAAAATGAATGGATTTTCAAACTACTCAGGAATAATAAACATTGTAGGGACACTACTTTAAAAGGATAATGATGGCTAGTTTTTCACAATGTTAATTTAGAAATGGTAAAATTCATGAAAATTTATATGCTTAAGCCTTGAGTTTGTTGACATATTTTCCAGCATGCACTTGGTTCTAGGCTTACCTGCAGGTAATACTCAAGAAACCAGTTTGGAGAATTAAAGCACTGGACATTTAAACACCTCCCTTATCTATGGTTCTTTAAGAAGAAGGTGCCATGTATATAACTTATATTGTTAAAAAATAGTCCTAGCCATACGTTGGATGCAGGTCAGCCAGGAAACCAATGGCCTGGCAGGACGAGTACAATACCCATTAATTGTTACCTCCTACTATTCCTTACTTGGGGACAGCTACGTCCAATCAGTGTAGGGTAGGAAGGCTACCGTGACCAATAGAATTGCACTAGTACCAAATTTTAAGGCAAAATGGAAGGTTTTCAGGTCAATTCTAAGAATCATTTTCTAGATATTATTAAATACTAACAATATTTTAGTCATCATACATTTAAAGCAAGCTCATGGCTGACAACCCTTAATGCTATGAAAGACAACAAAGGGTTATAATTTGCACTAGTCCATTGGGCTAGCTGTTCCAATAATGCACTAGCCTGACCTGATTTGCATTAGTGTTTGTACTAGCGGGCTAGTGCTAAGATCGACCACTGCTTTGATACATCAAGTTCAGTTATTAATTTGAATCATGTGACTAGGGACCAAATAAGAAGGATCTTTATCCCTTATATTTTTTGTTCAAAATGAACCATAAATGGGGCCCTTGATGGGGGCTCCCAATGTTGCCTGTCAAATTTAAAAAAACAGCCCTCACAAAAATGATGGCAATGTTGTGTAGGTGTTTGATCCCCGCCCTGAATGTTGGAATATATATATTGTTCAATTCATCGGCATAACGTCAAGTGCTCTATCACTCTATTAAGATGAGAACGGCAAAGGTTATATTCAGCTTTTGGTGTTTAGGAACACATTACCCATTGCTTACTAAAAACAATATTATCTTCACTATTCATGTCGTTATGACGTAATCAACTTAACCAGGATTAAGGTTGAAGCCCCCAGTCGTGGCACACCTGGCCTTGTAGGCAGAACGAATGATTACCTAGAAACAATAAATGAAATGACAATAGGCTTAAAGTGACAAAAATGTATATTTATCTTGTTTCCCCTGTAAAGTGTAACATGTCATGAAAAATATTGGTATCTGAAAATGTAATGCGCTGTAATGTGTGAAAACTTTGTATGAATGAAAATATGTTATTTTTCTCAAACCGGACCTTTCTGGACTACAATGAAAACTAGCTGTTTTTAGCTAAATTGTAACCAGGAGACTAAATAAAGTATCTTAAAAAAACAAAAAAAAAACAATATAACCAGCCAAGAATTAATGGGGGACTTCTAAATAAATTTCAGTGTACGAAATCTTAACATAAAATGGCACGGTAAAAAAGGTCATCAGGGCTATACTAGGAACGAGATAATTTCTAAACCAACTGAGAACTCTATTAATTGATAACGTTTTAGAAGGTGACATTATTAGTTTAACTGTAAAAACAAATTTCGAAAATTACACATATTTCTGGGCGCGCGTGCAGTTTGGAGGCATTGCCAGGCTTGGCTTGCTTGCCCAACAGCTCCACTTTGGCTTTTGCCGCAGCCACTTCCTCCTTCACCTTTCGGCACTGCTCCTCGAGGCACTCCATCTTGGCAAACAAATCTGCCATGGAATGTTCAGACATGGAGGGCGTGGACGACGGGTGGGACGTGGAGGGCATGGAGGGCGTGGACGACGATGCGGATGCATCTGCAGTACAGCCTTTGGAACCATCCAGGCTAAGGTCGTTGAGGGTGGATCCTTCTTCTGGGAACAAGGAAGAATCCACATTTTCGTTCTGAGACAGAGTCTGGTCACCATCATTGGTCTCCTGCTCCTGAGACATTTCCAGCTCCAGAGAACTTGCGCCTATGGATGATTCTAGATCGGTGATCCACGCGCCGCCAAGTTTGGGACTGCTGGTGATCATCCTGCACGAGCTCATACTCGGCTTGGTCATCACAGAGTCACGATAATCAGTTGATGCATTCATCGTGGCAGCAAGTTTTCAAGTAATGTCAAGCCATATGCCATGCCGTATTTATACATCCCCGGCTGGCCCCCCTATGGACACCTGATCTGGCGAAAGCGATCTTTTATCGATGAGGCAAGACTTTTACCATAAGTTACGTCCTAGACTTGACGGGGTGTACACGGGGTATCAGCAACACCATGACTGCCACCCCTTTTGAGGCATGTTACGTGTCAAGAAGTGTTAAGCCTACCCCACGTGCCGCGTGCTGCCGTACTCCTGTGAGGGACCTGACACAGAAGCGAGTTGACATGCGCCGCCTCAGCTGGCCAACACCTGGACCCGGTCATCATCGACACATGTCCCGAGAAGTCATTTCAGAGGAACCCCCTGTCGATCAGCTTCAGGCTCCTCGAAGAAAATAGCGTTCTATTAGCCGTGTAAGAACCTGTGAAGCCCCAGACTAGAAGAAGTCTTTTTAGTTATACCTTACATATCATTTAAGTTGTAGGGGAGATAACTTTGCGCTAAAGACTAGATGAAGCCCTTACAGTGCACCTGGGGGTTGGGAGGTCCGGGGGGGGGGGGGAGGGGTATAAGTATGTACCTGCACTAGACACGGGTTCAGAACATCCAGATGATGGCCATGGACATAGACATAGAGCGACTGTTAAACACAAGTCTGCGTCTGCGTACTGTACGAAGGAACTGCCAGTAGGGAGACCTAGCCACCTCTCGCCCGCCAACCAATCCGACCATCAGTGGCTGCTTCTCTTGTTAGTAATATACCTGGGTTGGAAATTTATTGGTATCTGCTTGAAATTGGCAGCAGGCTTCTGCTCGTTGGCACGGGGTCAACGTCGGAGGGCTACAGTGCAGTGCTGTCTGAGGATCTACTGCCAATGGGAAACACTCCTATTTCCACTGGCTCCCATTCCGGCCGAAATGGAAGCTGCAGGAAGTGCTGCCTGCCCACGAATGATGATCCAAAGGCCTAGGATCCTTTCCAGGGCCCTGACCGTCACCTGGTTGGGCCCACTCAGGGTCCATCTGAATGGCAGTGATGAACCCTTGACGTTTGAACTCCCACAAGAAGTCAAGATTCCTCGTACGGAGCGCGTCCGCCTGAACAAATTTTTCAGGCACAGACTTTGTAGAGCGAGTGTTTGCCTACTAGACAACAGGAACCACATGGTCCAAGTACTACTCCCAGCTGAGAAACTGGGCTGCATGGCTGACGTAGACTCTTGGGTGTGATGGATAGGCCCCTTAGTGTATACCAGAAACACATGAAACAGAGTTAAAATGGACATTCATACACTGACATTTTATAGTTATATATAAATGTATGATATGTTTTAAGTATATATGTCAAAATATTAATTATGAAATGTTCACAAATCTTTTGAGTTACATATATACATTAGTGTATGACATTTTTTGAGTATACATGGCTCAAACCGTACCCATACTCCTCCTTCATGGACTCTTTATTCTGGGCACTGTCTCAGCTAAGCTATGCATATGCACCAGTATGGTACACAATTTTTGTACCAACTATGGGGTAGTATTCGAGCAATCACCCCAATGACAGTAAACCGTCCATTTACATTGGTAATCAGTACTTCACTACCGAAGTCAATATCCTTTTACCACTGCCTCCTTCTCCACAACAGGCACCCGCCCTAAATTGCAAACACGGCACTACCCTGGCAGCCGGTTCCATGAAACAGTGTCAAAAAATCCAACTTATGTTGAATAACATAACATCAATTGGGAAGACTATAGCAGGGAAGGTCAGCAATGGACTCAGCCAAGTGCAAGGAATTTTGGAATTGACGGCCCAGCCAACACCTCCATCAGCCAAATCCAGGAAACAGCGGGCTCTTATTCCAGAAATCGGCAAGTTCTCCGAGATGGTATTTGGAACGGCCACACTCGATGACTTGAAGCAACAGACTCGTGCTGACCAGGTAAATGCCAATGAAATCGGCTTCCTAGATGGCAAAATAAATGTCGTCCTAAAGTTAGTTGACTCCACTTTGGAAATCCAACTCCTGGCCATCATCGAGAACACTCATTCCATATACAATATGTCCCAAGGACTCCAAGGTAGAATTGCGTCTACTGGATTTTCAACTGGACTACTCCTTTGACGTCCTGCTACAGGCTATTCGCGACCTAACGGAGAATAAGCTGAGTACCTCTTTGATATCGGAGACTGATATGAGGAAGATTCGGTACCTTTTCATTTCCAAGCCCAATCTTTCAAATATTTATATTCCAAACACTCGCGACATGCATAGAAGTGTAACTGTTTTAGTCCCGCTGGTCTTACAGCATAATGTGCTGAAAACTATTTTGAAGATTCCCGTTATTTCCTTAGACAATATATTTACGGTTCTAAAGGTGAACACCTTCCCTCTAGCCTTCCATGGGCATTATACTTGCCTCACCAACACACCGGCTTATTTACTGGTGTGCGCAACACACTACACCGTTTCTTCAAACCCAGATATGGACAATTGCCATTCTCTGTTTTGTCATTATGACCTACCACTTCGCAGGCTTTCTCCCTCGTCGTGCCTCATTTCTATCTACCTACGTGATCATGAGTCTGTCAAACTTTATTGTGATTTCAAAATATTCATTCAGTCTAATTTCAGAAGGTCGAACATCCAAGTCATTGCAACAGGGACCAATTTGTTGTCTCATATAGACGAGGTCGATGTGCGCTGCCCCAACCGAACAACAACCCATCCTGGATGTGAATCATGCGTTTGTGCATTTCAATGTGGTTGTTTTGTGTCCGCCAAAGAATGGGAAATTCCCATGTCAAGTGTTAACTGTTTGCCTTCTACAGTAGGTCCCTTCAAAACAGTTTTTCCCGTCAACCTTGCTAGTCTTCAACATCTCAACCTGTCATTTAGCCAACTTGTGAACCCGGATTTTTCTTACAATAAACCCTTCCCAATTTTACCTCTTAGCCCGCAAATGCAACACCGCCAAGAGGATATTTTTAAGTGAGCTAAAGACAATTTTGTTTCCCTCTGTACATACATGAAAGAGATCCGACTGAATAAGGACGAATACAAGAAACTTTGTGGTGACCTGAATCTTACCCACGTATCATTCCTCCCCCCCAGTGTGCACGGTACTGTTTACCTGTTTAACATTGGACTTACTTTTATAATGGTACTAGCACTTTTTATTTTCATCTCAATTCTATATTTCAGACAATGTAGGCTTCAAAGCGCATGCAGACGCTTGACTTTGAATTGAGTTGGTTCCATACTTTCTATTAACTCTTCCTTTACACTGCAGCTCAAACTCAAGATATTTATTTATTTATTATCAGTTCACATTCATGTTAGGTTTTGGTTGTTTTAAATAGTCGCCCTCATCATTTGGTCACACAGCAGCAATTGATTTTATCGAAATTGTTTAGGCACCAGTTCCGAATTCATGTCTTGAATTCTTTCTTAACATTGTCGCCCTCATGAATTCACATTTAGTCAAAGACACATAAGACTACACATGTTCATGATATCAAAATGTTTTATTGTTATGCATCCGGAAAAGGTTTTAGGATGTCCACATTTCAACAATCAGATTTGTGAACATTTCTCAAATTTTCACACATGTCTGAGGCAGGCTAGAGACTGCTCGAGTCTTTTATTACTTTATCCCAGTCATTGCAAGGAGTCAACAGAGAATGGCCTCCTGGGATTTAATGATGTAGACCTTGGTGCATAAACGTCGCATTAATGCCAAGAGAAAGCCGTGCAAAATGTATTAGCTTAGGCGTGCTAGTAGGCTTTCGTAAGGGTGTCGGCTTGTTCTAATTGGAAATTCAATTACTTATATTTGAAGTCAATACAGTCCCCTGACTGCCTAAGATATTTTCTCTTATGTCTCTCGGGGATTTAACATGTTGCTGCACCACCAGGAATGTGTTTAGAGTTAGTTACACCTTGGAAAACATGAATAGCCTCGCCGGAAAGATGCACACCACTGTGTCACCTGGATGACTTGTAGATTTTTCGCGCCGAATTCAAACCCCCAAGTGAAACTACTAGCGAAACCATTATTTTAGGGCAGCAACCCATGTGTTTTTGTCACCAAACACCTTTGACAATGCCGGGAACCGTGATAAAGGTCATGGTGGACGAACGTTTGGCTCGACTTCAGGCCTTCATTGACCGGGAAAACCATTTGACATCTCCAGTGCAGGTCTGCCCTCACGAAGGGTATACCTTACACCCACTGTTGTCTATGGCTTGGATCCACGCTGAGGGAAACCCACATGACACCATGGTGGTCGTTGGAGGAATATAAAATTTTCTTCTATGGGACCCGTAAAAGAAATTTGCACTGGCCTTCCACGACGCGGAGGCGATCGTTGACCACATCATTGGCATCATCAACAAAGCTGACATCAAGTACCACTGCAGGTTCCCCACCAGCCAAATAATCTACGGCGAGATGACCGGCTTTAGTCTGTGCCGTTGTGTACTCACTGAGGACTACAACCCAATCAACCAGAGGATTCTTGACCAGGCCATTGTAAGGCTGAACCACGAACTCAAGGAAATCAATGCTAGAAACTGGGTTCCGTGTGTGTGGCCGGGTAAGAAAATTCACAAGAGGCGGTTAAATAAGAGGAAGACCAGAGCCTACTGGACCCATCGCTACAATTACCTCATTGACGGTTTCCACCCAGGCCCCAAACTACAGCAGTACTGGGCGAAGCGATTTGCCCACCTGGGTTGGCAATGTTCATAGAAACATCATCTCTCAAAAGGGAAGTGAACTAACTTTTTAGTCTTAGCAGTTGGTACTAGGAGTGGCTGCTCAGGCCAACCTGTGCTCCAAGGTTGTGAAAACTAACAACTACACGGTGAAAACTACCTGTGTTCTTTTTCCCTACTATAATTATTCGTTATAAACAGTCTAACGGAGCGGAGAAATACTTGAACTAAAGGAGGATCACCCATCGGCTGGTTCCAGGAAACTATACTATATAAACAAGAACTCGTGGACATTACTACAGAATGATAAATCGAGAGTACGGCATATACTTTCTAAGTGTCCTTTGAATAAACCGCATATGATGTTCTGTATCTTATAATTCATGGACCTATAGACGCTAAATTAAATCATCTAACACACTCAAAATGGGACATTTTCCCCCTTAGGCTTGACACTTTTAGACTGCATCGTTTCCCTTGTTTAATACACTTAAAACGGGACATCGTCACCCTCAGGTTTGACACTTGATATTGTATCGTTTATTGTTTCCCTATGACATGTAATTATTTCATATCAAATTATTGTTTGACTTTTGAATATCTAGTAGTAAACCATTTTATATACTACTTTTTGTGACTCAGGATATACCAGGTGTTGCACCCAAATAGGTGAGCAGATGAATGTTCTCAGAGTACCTTGACCTGCTTTGTGGGTAAGAACTGCCCGACTTATTTTACTTATCTCACATTGTACATACTTAGTACAAAGGTCTTATTGAATTTTGAATATGAAACATCGTTTTGTTCTTACTTTTCCACATGAGACATAAGTGCGGGTTGGGCAGACGACACCTTACTTATTATTGTTCTTTTCACCGATTTTGCCTTTCATTTAAATGAGTATGAGGCATTTCACATGTACCATCTCATCTCATCTACTTCACTTTTCATACTGTAGCCATGCAAAATCGTAAGGGAATTAAGCTGATTTTCTGGAACATATGTAGCATATGGGGTAAAATAGGCCTAGTCAGGCTGAAGGTTTTGGAAGAAAAACCATGTATTTTATCTGTTAACGAAACTTGGCTGAATAGTTCCTTACCAGATAATTTAATCTGAATAGATGGTTATAACCTAATCAGATCAGATCGAACTACTCTAAATCCTACAGGCAGAATCAAACGTGGGGGGGGGGGGGACTAGCCATATACTTTAGGCATGGTATAGACATTACCTTATTAGGTGGTGACAACTTTTGTATCTGTAATAGTGATATTGAGGTATTTGTTGTCAAGCTATCCGTTAAGTGTAGCAGACCCTATTATATCATCAATGTATACCGTCCACCGGATGGCCAATTGGCTAACTTCTTACTAACCATGGAGGAGATAATAAGTAAACTAAATTTACTTGGCAGTAGTTACATTGTTACGGGGGGAGACTTTAACATTGACTACAACAAAACCGGCTCTGTAAAATGTCAGGAACTCAAAAGAATTTTTTCGAAATTCTGTATGAAACAAGTATTAACTGATAACACAAGGCCACTGTATAATGCTTCTCTACTCGATTTAATAGCAACAAATTGTGAACACGTAGACGATCATGGCAATCTTAACTGGTCCCTTCACTGGTTGCTCGTACAGAGGGTTTACTGAGGAATCTTTTGTGAATAAATTACAAGCTGCTGACTGGGCTTGTCTTTTTTTTTTTTTTTAATCAATTTTTATTATCCTGAGAAAGATACAAGTAGGCTAAAGCCTGTTTTCATTGCCTTCTCAGCATCTCATATCCATAATACATTAGTCTAATATCAAACAGTCATACAATTATATAACATAACAGTTGTAATAAGTAACCAAGGTCATACAAGAAACACAATAAACAAAAATCCAAAGAATACAGAGAGTTTTAACCATTGTTATAACCCACCCCTAATAAACAATAAGGCAGACATTGGGATTTATGCAAGTACTCAACAGTAATGTAAAGATAACACGTACTGATACAAAGTAATATGTATGGTTCACACACGTCAATTCAACAAATTGGGGGTCATACAAACCATCAGAAAAAAGGTTAAGTTAATAGGTTCTAAGCGAGCATATTTTAGTAACACTAATGTCGAAAAAAGTTAACTCATGTAATGGGGAGCAACATAGCATGTTTAGACATGGTTTTAAATTTAGTAAAGGATTGTTCCATTCGTACATGCACCGGCATACTGTTCCAACATTTAGCGCCCTGATACAATATACTACGCTCAAAAGAAATATTATTTGCACGGGTTTCAATGAAAACAGTTCCATCAAAATGTCTCAATGGTCTAGCAGCAGTCTGAATGTATAACGGATTTTCTTTCCTTTTAAAACAGAAATTTTTGAGGTAACACTGATACCTATCAGCCAAATATGGTATTCCAGCCTCATGATGTAGGTTCCATACTCCATACCTGGAATCCCTACCAAGTACCAACCGAATTGCTCGATTTTGAAGTTTCTGCATTTTACTTAAGGTTTTCACTGTGAGTTTTATGAAAAAGATGTTTTCATAGTCGATATATGGTAATATTTTACTTTTGAAAATTGCCATACATTGGTAGGTATCCAGATATTTCTTAATTCTGCTCAACAAATAAATCTTATGAGAGACTAGTTTGATACATTCAGCAGCATGTAATTCAAAAGTCAATTTACAATCCAATTTAATCCCCAAGTAATTAAAATTATTTACGTACAATACAGATGTATTGTTTATTCTGGTATCAAAATGTGTCGCCCTTTTCAACATATGTTTGGTACCAAATAGCATAAGCTTGGTCTTACCAAGATTTATTGTTAATTGATTTTTAGAAAGCCAATTACATAGTAACTTCAGGTCATTAGAGACTAAGCCATGTGCTATTTCCTCAGTTACATGCGTAGCATAAATAACAGTGTCATCAGCATATAATCTGGTGTTACAACATTGTAAGCATTTAGTTAGATCGTTAATATATAGGGAGAACAAGGTAGGGCCTAAAATAGATCCTTGGGGGACACCACATGTAATATCAAGCATAGCAGATAATATACCATTCGCCAAACATCTCTGATTTCTGTTAGTCAAATAGCTAGTTAACCACTTTATTATATTTCGATTGAAACCAAAATTCTCAAGTTTTTTAATTAGAATATCATGGGAAACAGTATCGAAAGCCTTTTTTAGGTCAATGAAGGCAGCCACAGTATAAAATTTATTATTTAGACCACGCAAGATATCATCAGTGAAATCTGCTATTGTACTTATAGTTGACCTGTTTTTCCTAAAACCATTCTGTAAATCAGACAAAAGATGATTGTCTTCAAGGTATTTAGAAATTCTGGATTGGACAATTCTTTCTAATAGCTTCCCTGGTAACGGCAATAAGGAAATTGGTCTTAAGTTATTTACATTGGTAGTATCCCCAGGTTTTTGCAGTGGAACAACTGTAGCTGTCTTCCATGACTCAGGGAATATACAAGTTCTCAGGGAGCAATTAAACATGAATGTCAATTGAGGTATTAGTACCAGAAAACTATCCTTCAAGACTTTTGAAGACAAGTTATCTATGGCCGATGATTTAAATGTCTCAATACTATTCACCAGTTTAAATATTTCATCATCTTCAACTATAATGTTATCCAGAGAACAGTCCTTATCAAACACAATGTCATTTTCCCAAACATCTTCAAAGACAGCAGCCAGTTTTGGGCCAATGTTAGTGAAAAATTCATTAATAAAAGCCGATGTTTCATTTTTAGGAATTGGGATATCCAAATCCTTGTCTACCAGGTTAATACTGCCATGTTTCTTATTTGTGGTAATATAATTCAATTTCTCCCAGAACTTTTTTGGAGATATATTATCATCAACTAAATAATCCTGAATGAATGCTGCTTTTGCCCTCCTAACCATGTCTTTTTCACCGTTACGAAGCTGTTTTGCAATGACAAGATCCTCTGGCAAATTGGATTTCAGGGCCTTTTTCCATGCCCTATCTTTGTCAAAAATAGCCTCAAGTATTTCATTTGATAACCAGGGTTCTTGTTTATTTTTAATTTTCCTTTGTTTTAGAGGACACATTCCATCAATAATAAGTGTTATCTTGGATAACAAAAAATCCCAGCATTCATCAGGACCATCAATCAACCAATATTGTGTCCAGTCCATATCAAGCAAACGGTTTTGAAAGTCATTTTTATCATAATTTCTATAGGAGCGACCCATGAATTCACTATACTCATATTTTACCTTCTGCTTCTTTATAGATAAAAATATTAGTTATTGAGCAGATGGATAATGTGAATGACATGTGGCAATATATTTATGAGAATGTTCTGAGTATTACTGACTCTATGATACCAGTTAAAAATATTTGTTTTAAGAGTCACAAACCGGCATGGCTGACACCTGACCTAATAGAATATTTACATGATCGAGATGGTGCACTGAAATGAGCATCCAAAAGTAAATCTCCTGATGATAAAAAGGAGGCTAGAAGACTGCAAAACCTAGTGAACTGCCTAGTTAAAAATGCAAAATCAGATTTTGTGAAGGAACAGCTAGAAGTACACTACAGAAATCCCAAGAAATTTTGGGAAGTTATAAAATCGCTAGTAAATCCGACGCATGTGGTTAATTTAAAGAATGAGGATGGCACTGACTGTGCCCTTAATGATACCTCAGACCTAATTAATATTTTTTTTGCGAATATTGGAAATAATCTTGCAAACAAAATTGCCCCTGTACCAATGGAAATCAGTTGTGTAAACTGAAAACTGTCCAGCAAAACAAAATTATTTTTAAAAAAAATATATGCTGAAATCCAAAATCCAAGATGGCTGACCAATATTGAGAAATAACATGATTTTCAGCTTGTTCCAATATCAGATGTTTATAACATAGAGGGCTCAATTGATATAATATTCATCCAATACAATACCACAGATTTCAAAGTGGCTGAATTTATTAACATGATACCTTTGACAATGACTGCTTGATTCCAAAATGATTCAAAAGAAAGGATATAGACTTTACTCTTTCGCCACAAGCATTCTTGATTTTATTTGGTATGATGATCCCTAAGACATCTTCATTGAATTTAAAAGGAGAGTCACCTTGAAATATTTACATAAACCGGACGGGGGCTAAAAATCCAATATGGCCGACTTTTATTGAAATAATCTTACATCTCAGCTTCTGAAATACCTAGAAACACATTGTTAGTGTCAAAATTGGTAGATTAAAGAACAGGGAATTCAATTATATGCCTTTGGAATCTATACAAGAGGTCTAATCCAATAAAGCCAAAAGATTTGGTTAAATACCTTAAATTTCAAATGCTAAAAACATACAAAATATGTCAAAATTTCAATTTGGCATTTCAAGGTGGCTCCCCTTCTAGATTTAATAGTTATGCATCAGAGGTGCCTCATGCAAAATTTGGTGGTTTTATCCGCTCTGTAACGAAAATGTTAACAGACCCCACTAAATATTGAAATTTCTAGGCAGCACTTTAGCTACTGTTGTACATATTGCTTTATTTTTGGGATATTTCATACATCTATTATTTTTTTCACAATTTAGACATTTGTCGTAATTCCTTCCCAACAACAGTATATTCCACTGGGTTGATGTTACCTCCTTTGTACCTACCCAAGTTTGGCAGAAGAAATGACTTCAGAATCTCCTGGTCTATCTCACATGGGAAATTCATTCTAAATGCCACTGTTTGGTCAGAGGGGACAACTTGGGAAACATGATAGAAATGCTCAGCCAGATGAGCAAGAAGGACGTCCACGTGTTCGTAGACATACAAGTTAATGCTACAGCTAACATAAACAGGACCCTTAATGAGCATGGAAAAACTCACTCCGTTCGGCCTAGTTGAGCCTGTTTTGAAACTAACATAGGTTTTACTCTGGGCCGCAATCTTCCTTAGGTTTTTGTATGTTTTAGGGAGTGGGAGGTGGTTACAGAAGGCTATAATGGCAGGGGGTCGGAGAACATTCTGTAGTGTGTACAGGGAGGTCAAGACCTCCTGGATCCTGTCTGGGTTCAAGCTCTCTACTGATAAAGAGGATATTACAGGGTGTTGTCTGCATGCCTCCACAGCCTCCACAAAGCTGGAGTGAGGAGCAATGTAGGTCAGGAACTTCTGTAGGCAGAAACAAAGAGAGAATAATGCAGGAACCGTATTCTACAACTCGGTTTAACAGAGAGGGTAATTGTAATCTGTACTCAAGTAGCTCAAGGCCCATAGAAGAAGAAAATTGATGTTGTATATATGGCAATAGACACCTAGCAGACATTACAAAGAGATTAACTCTGGTGATGGTTTAGTTACTAGGGGGCCTTCCATTTAGTACATACACATCAAGGGGGGTCAAGGATTTTTGAAAGTGCATGTACATTCTAGAATATATTCAATGTGTATTTTTGCCTCAGGGGATTGGGGGGGTGAGAATTTTTATAATGTGCGTACATACTTAATGGAAGGTCCCTTGTATATTATTGTTTCTCATATCTAAATATAAGGATGTCTTATCTAATACGACCATGAGGTACAATCCTTAAAAGTAAGCATCATATTTCAATGTTATTTCCCAATGTGATGGATACATTTCTTTCTGCTCCTATGTTAGCTATGATGATGAAATATGCATCATTTTGAATGTCTAGTCTTTTCATCTACAGTGATATAACTTATTGGGAGATAAGATACAAAATCTGAGAAACTGTAATATAAAAACCTATTTTTCAACTTTTAATTTTTGAACAAGGATTACTAACAAACTAATAGAGCTACATAGATGGTACTTTTTATACATGTTTATAATTTCCGAATACAGGGATAGGTGTCTCAGAATTTTCATTTAGGCCTTAGTTTTTGTTCTATGTCCAAAAACAGGTATAACCTTAATGTGGATTGATTTTAATTTTTCTATTTAATTTTTAAAAATAAGATTGATGAAAGATATCAAAATTCTGAGACACTCTTCCCTCTACTAGAATGTTTAGAATAAGTATACGGAATTTCAAAGATCTTACCCTGATGGTATGTGAGAAATTATTGTTCAAAAAATATAAGTTAGAAAATCAACTTTTCTTTCTTTGTAATAATAATTTAGAAACATTGTGTCACTCTGACATGTTTTGTATCATTCGATAAAGCATATACATAGCATTTATATTATATATGTTACATCTATGCAAATAGAGGAATAGAATACGAAAAATGTAATAGTCCTGAGTGCCAGAAATCACGGCCCAACCACCAGTGTCAATCCTTAATAGATCTTCGAATCACAGATTACTACACGGTCTATGTACCATAATTACATCTTATAATAATATGTAGCAGGTTATCATCAGAGTAAAGCCCCATACCCACTAGGCGATTTTGCAGGCAACTGGTGACGGCACACAGGTCAAACCGCCCAGCTACTCTGATAGCTTGGCAATTCCTAGTGGGTATGATGTATTGGAATGTGCATGTTGATATGAATCGGTGCTAAAGTTGTCCGATTATCCGGATAGAATCGGCCAACTTTAGGGCTGTTGAGTTGACCAACTATGTCAAAATCGCTGAGTGGGTATGGGGCTTTAAAGTAACATTGATCATTAAACTTACAACTTTCATCACCATTAGGTGATCTGGATCTGACCAGTATTCAGCTTTGTCTGTATGAGGTTGGTAATGTGTTGCAAAGTATTTTTCCATATCCACTTTTAGTGTGGCAAGCAGTTGGTCACAGGCTTCTGTTTCCAGCCTTTGGTAGATGCCTGTAAATATAGAAAAATGATGAAAAAACACTGGAGCTTTTTCCCCAGTAGTCAAGATGAATAGTACAGAGTACAAATGCAGTGCTGTGTGTTTTAGTTTTCAAAAATATGAAGTTTGTTATCAAAAGAAATCAATTGGGCCTGTAAGCCCATAACTGGGCAGGAACATGTAAACTGATACTTATCTAATAAGTTAGACAGAATAGATCAGTTGTAAGTTAAAGCACAAACAACACTATGTATACATAAAATGATATATGTATATGATATAGATAGTGATATGTGTGTGTTTATAGCTATGTATGTCGTTAGTACAGAGTGAAGACACTTCTATGTCTAGTTCATAAAAGACAATATTTTCTAGAGGTAGAGTCACTTGTATAATGATCTGGCCTTTACCTCTATTGTGGTATTCAGGCTTTGTCCGTGCACCAACAATTATAAAACGTGCCTCTTCAACATCAACCAGCAGACCCACGAAGGACACCTCAACAAATATCAATTCATTAAATACATGGCAATTTTTAATATAGGCCTAATGAAATGCCCATGGAAAGCCATCAACATTCCATAGGCCTTGTAATACTTATCGTTAACTCTTGCATTATGGTGGGGTCTGTTAAGGTCATTTTTTGTGAAATCATTACGCGGCGGATAAAAGCATCAAATTTAGTATGAGACACCTCTGAGGTATAACTATCAAATCTCAAAGGGGAGCCACCTTGAAATATCAATAGGACGGATGTGGGGGCCAAAAAACCAATATGGCCGACTTTTGCTACAAAAAATCTTATATCTCAGCTTCTAAAATGACTAAAGAGACATGGTTGGTGTCAAAATTGGGGGATTATGGGTCAGGAAATTCAATTATGTACATTTGAAGTCAATGTGGAAATCCAAAATCCAAGATGGCTGACCAATATTGGGAAATAACATGAAGTTCAGCTGTTTAAGTATCTAGACAAGTGGAAGTGGTTCCAATATCAGTTGTTTATAACCTAGAGGGCTCAATAGATATAATATTCATCCAATACAATACCACAGATTTCAAAATGGCTGAATTTATTAGCATGATAATTTTGACAATGACCGCTTGATTCCAAAATAATTCAAAAGAAAGGATATAGACTTTACTCTTTCGCCACAAGATTTCTTGATTCCATTTGGTATGATGATCCCACAGGACCCCTTCATTGAATGTAAAAGGGGAGCCACCTTGAAATATCAACATAACCTGGACAGGGGCCAAAAATCCAATATGGAATCTATGCAAGGGATCTAATCCAATATATCCTAAAGATTTGGTTAAATACCTTAAATTTCAATGCTAAAAACATACACAATTTGTCAAAATTTCATGTTGGTATTTCGAGGTGGCTCCCCTTCTAGATTTAGTAGTCATGCCTCAGAGGTGCCTTATGCAAAATTTAGTGCTTTTATCCGCTCCGTAACGAAACTGTTAACAGACCCCACTAGAACACGACAGGCCTGACAACCCCTCCTATCTCGCTCTCCGAGAATCCCGATTCCTGACTCTCCCGCTCGTCCCCCCTCGTGCGCGAGGCATGACTCTTAATCTTACACCTCAGTTTCCTTCTCAAACTCTTCGTTCAGCTCGAGACCAAAACAACCCCCACATCCCTCCATCGTAGAGATTGGAAACCCCGACTCCTCGAGGAACGTCACATATTATAAAGTGAATAGTTGTCCCACGAGTAGTTGTCTCAGGGGCAGTTGTCCCAAAGGTAGTTGTTCCAGGGGCAATTGTCCTAGAACTTGTCTGTCTCTCTCTCTCTCTCTCTGTGTGGGGGTAACATTATGATTATGTAGATGTTTATCTATATATCAATTCATTATTTATAATTCTTTTTCACACACAGCATGCATAAACCACACACTCCATACCATTTCCCATATAATACCACCGTAATAATCCAAGTATTGCCTTACAATCACTCTGTCCACCTTGGCCACGTAGCCCCAGAAGTCAGGGTCCTGGAGGAGACTGGTATACATGGGCTCCATGTAGTCCATACCCTTAAACACGTCTCGGTCAATGTCCAGAACCTCCTGACGGTCACCCACAGTGGCCCGCCGGATGGATATGTCAGGGGAATGGGAATCCATGGTCCTCGATTTCTTTTCCCACAAAAAAGGAGGGATCTATAAGTAGACAAGATACAGGATAATTTTAGCACTGTAAGCGGATATAGATATTTTTTATCAGTCTGGCGCCCCGCTAGTGGATATGTCTGAATCAATGAATTGGGTAATTAGTTCCAACGGAACTAGGTCTGAAGTGTTGGAGACAAGGCGTATACGGGAGGTTGAACTGTGCAGACTTGTAAGTAAAGTGTATAGGCCCAACACAATATATCAAATACATACTTTTCATAAAATGTTATTGCCCAAGATGGAACAGTCTGCCCAGATATAGCAGCTTAAAAGTCCTACATTTGTATAGAATCTCTGGAGAATGAAGCACGATGGCCTAGGGAGATAAGAAAAGAGATAAACATGAAAATCATACATTGCTGCCTTGTTACGTTTGTCAATGTCTTAAAGGGAACCACCCAAAACCAAACGATGGGATTATTTGTTTTAAATTACTTGCAATATTTTTCAAATGTTCTCTGATTTAAAAGAATGTACAATTTATTAGTAAATAAATGCATTGTATCAACCTTAGACAGCTACAGCCTTGTTGCCAAATATTATCTACTATAGTGGTAAATGTCAAACAGCTGCATGTATCGATTTCACTCAAGCCAGAAATCAGAAGCCAAGATCTATGTTTCTTCAATCAATATTGTAGTACCATCATGTACGGGTTATGCATGTAGTTGCTTTGAAAACAAGATTATGTTCAGCGATCTTACCATTAACCTCTCATCCTGCATGTCACATTGTAACTCTTACAACTTAAGAGTTTATATAAGTTCTTTTTAGAAAGCAATTTTTGATTCTCAGTAAATCAGCTTACCTTGTGTTAATTGAAGGAAACCACAGATAGTTGATTTTCAGTATTCTAAGCACCTGCAGGCTAATTTGAGTTAATTTTGTCGACTAAACCCAGTGAAAAACTATAGAAAATAAACAGGAAATTGTTAATAATCCATCCATAATGAATGGATTTTCAAACTACTCAGGAATAATTAACATTATAGGGACATTACTTTTAAAGGATAATGATGGCTAGTTTTTCACAATGTTAATTTAGAAATGGTAAAATTAGTGAAAATTTATATGCTCAAGCCTTGAGTTTGTTGACATATTATCCAGCATGCACTTGGTTCTAGGCTTACCTGCAGGTAATACTCAAGAAACCGGTTTGGAGAATCAAAGCACTGGACATTTGAACACCTTCCTTAGCTATGGTTCTTTATGAAGAAGGTGCCATGCATATAACTTGTATTGTATAAATATTCCTAGCCATACTTATGTGTGTGTATTCCGGGCATATTTTATTGTGTTTTAAATTCAAACAAACAACAAAGCGTTCTTTCCATAGGGAAGGTACTCAAAGCTTTGGATGCAGGTCAGCCAGGAAACCAAGGGCCTGGCAGGATGAGTGCAAGACCCATTAATTGATACCTCCTCTTCCTTACTTGGGGACAGCTACGTCAAATCACATATCTAAGGATTGGTACATTCTATGTCCTAGAGACTCAGAGATTTCTACCTTCTACCCCCATTCCTAGGGACTCTTCCTTTGAACCTCAAGATCGAGGGATTTCCTGCTCTCCAACCTCCAGACCCAAGGACCGCTATGTCCCATGCCAAGACCCAGGCACTCCTCCCTATCAAGACCCAGGGACTGCAGACACATGCTACCAGTCTCAGATGGACATAGCTATATCTAACACTTCTTGACTAAGCTTATCATGATGTAATTGATTTTGATCGATTTAACCTGTTTCAACCCATATTTGTCTATTTTGAACTATAGTAGCCTAACTGCCCCCATTTTAATATGTTTAGCCCACTTCGACTCATAGCAGTCAACTACTATTAATTCCTTCCATATTTATTGACAATGCCTAATTCCTTTTCAAAGAATCTAGGATAGCATCCAGTTGTGGGTTAGCAGCAAGAGGTTCATGCTATCCCACCAACAGATTTGATAGGAAAGCCCCCATTTGTAGGTACTCACTTTACAGTGTCTTCATTTTAGATGATGCTTGTGAATGTTTCCATGCCGATTTGAGTGGTCTAAACCCATCAAAAACAAACTTGCTACCCTACCCTCTGTTCCCTCGGTCCCCTTCCTTCAGCCCCTCCTCTACCAATACATCAATACCTACTACCTCTCATCATCTCAACACACTAACACACTGATAATCCTATAGGTGAAAAAGCTAGTCAAATAGTGACTAACTTTCATAGTCAACTTGATGGGGCCTGAGAGGACTAACTTTTTTCGGTCATATGTGACTATAGTGACTAACTTGGGTTAGTCTTAAGTAAATGGGTAGTGACGTACATAGCAAAGGGTAGCTAATGGTCTTAGTCCCCTGGGACCAGGTTAGAGATATATCTAAATGAGTGTATAACTAACAACAAACTTTAGACCCAAATCTAGCCATGGCCGCCAGAAAAACGGCCATTTTTCCATGAATTTTCCATATTTTTCCAGGGAGAACACTTTGAAAAGTATACAACAAACAAAAATGACCAACATATCGTTTTAAAGCTGATTTAATACCCTGTTCAATGCATTAAACTGCATTTCTATAATTCAAATAGTTAACCATTGGTTAACCTTTCAATATCTTCAGTTGGTGGGAAATTAAGCAATTCTGAAGGGAAACCCAGGGAAATCCCAGGGAAATCATTGTAATCATGAATGCAATATGTGGGGTCTAAAGGGATAATAAACCAATCAAGTCATTAGCAAGCAAATAAGGCAGATCTATAGAACCATCCAAGGATAGAATATGTTGCAGACGTTATTGTTTGCCTAATGTAACAAAACATCACAGACATTGTTAGAACTTTGCAGGACATGACCTCTGCGTCACTTCTTTACTAGAAATAGCTAGAATTCCCTAAATTCCTTGTAGTTGAGGACATTCAAAAGCTGACCAACCGTTTTCAATTAGCGTTATGAACATTGGGTTTGTAGCATTGAATAGGAAATTAAATTAGGTTACAAACAATTATGTTAGCCAACCCTGTACGTTAGATATTTGTATATCAATGTTCTCCTTGGGAAAAATGGAAAAATATTGGAAAAACGGCCGTTTTTGTCCCCTCCCCCTTTCAGTTCCTGGATCCGCCCCTGAGCTTAACTCAACTGTCGTGGAATGCACTATAACAAGCACCAGAAGGTCCTGGCAACACTCTTGGACTTACCAATACCTTACTCAATTCGACGGTTGAGTTGAGGTTGTAGTATGACTGGGCTTTAACTCTCAAGGAGCAGAATAATCTATAAATCAGACTTCCACTCTTGCATGCAAGTCTCCTGCCATATTAGCTAATCAGCTGTATATTTCATGCACAAAATAATATGTTCAAACGGGCCTTTACTCACCTTGAATCTTCTCTGTATGCCGTACAGCTTGTTTACATGTGCCAGCACTTCAAGAATTACTCTAAGCCTCAGATCAGTTAACTAATCTGTTTTTCAGACTGACAGTTGGTTGTCCATGTATTCAAATTTCCCATTGAAAACGTCACTTCCTGTGACGTCATAGGTAGTCAGCATTGACTATGTTTATGGGACTATGTCAAATAATTCCATAGTCACTTGAATCATGTCTTTATGACTATGGCCATTTAGCCACTAGATGACTAAGGCTAGGCACCCTAAGGATTATCAGTGGCAATATAACACATACACATAGTAGAAAGACCATATAACACATACACATACAGGGTCAGAGGGACATTATCTGTTTTTATATCAAAACAGCACCAAATGATAGTTCATTTGGTGTATGATTTATGGGTGGGTTCTACAACCTATTTAATACTATATATATGGTTTAAGGAAGCTTGCACATACATTTTTAAGTTCATATTTTTTGTATATTTCACTTCATTTATGTATCATAGAAATATTTCAAACGAAAAAAAGGCAAAATCTGTGATTGAAGGTCAATTATTAAAGAAAGAAAATAAAATGAGGAGGAATCCCTAAATTTTGGGCTCTTTAGTTCTCCCCTTGCTACGTTATAATGATGGGAATTCCCTTTCAAAATAGCTTGAGAATCCCGGGTGTTGAATGAATTAAAGTCAGTAAAAAATACAATTATTATGGCCAGGTGGCTTGATAAAACTAGTCTATGCTTCAGCTCAATTTCCTTTCTTAGAACTTTTGAGAGACGGGATTCCCTTTTATGGGAACCTGAGAATTCCTGATTAGTCCTTGCTACGTCACAAGTCTGGGGATTTCCCTTAAAAACACATAAAATAGATTAGATTTTAAAGACTCAGAACAGTGTCTACACTTGGAATAATCCTAAGATAGTTCTAGCATTATTAGTTCTTGATACAAAAGTCATTCTCAAAGAACTACATTTGAAAATAATGATCCTGTATTTAAGTGTAAGCTTTCCTTTGATGAAAAACAGCACATGGTGATAGGAATTTTTTATTTTCAATAGACGCGACTATAAGCAGTGCACCTCAAAAACCATCTGCATTGGCAAAAACTCTTCCTGCCTCTATCAATTTCATTTGCATTACACCGGACATCATTCTTATTTATCAGAAATGCCATGAAAGGAAAATAGTAGTGGCAAAGATTGTTATTTCTATATCATCTATAGAAATACAAGAATATTGCTTAATATGAAATGCCTGAAGTTCTATTGAAATAATGTTAGCCATTGCTGGAAAACGTAGGATATGTCTGGATGTCTGGATGACCATCATTTGTTTTGCTGATATATTGTGGATATAATTATTGATATGGCTGGTACATTTGAAGTTCATTATTAGAGGAGGTGGTGTGACCATGATTCAACGGTTTTCTTTTGGATATGAAATACTTTCCAAAAATACAAAAGATGTTTCATTGGCTTTTCTAAAAAGGGCTTTGTAGGAATGCCTTAGCTATGGTACTGGAGGGTAAATACATATAACCGACCAAGAAGGGAGTACGAGGGAGGTTATCATCCTGAGCTGGGACCCAGATATCAGTATGCCAAGTTGCCATGTCAAATTTAGTAGTCTAAGGCCATATAAATGACAAGAAATCCTTTTTTTATTATTTATTAAACCACATTCACATTAGTGTGATCTTCCATGTAGGTAGAACTTATAGGTTTATGAGTAGTTTGAGTTTAAACTGCTCATTGAAAGATGTATAATCTCGGATTCACACAATTAGATGAAACAGTTCAAATTAGAGGACGTTTGAGATTAAACTCCCTCTGAGGTTGACTGATTCACAGTACAGAATTTAGTGCATTGGCATTAACATTCATCACGCGGCAATTGAGAATGGGGAACACATACAATGAAGCAGGTTTGAGATTCCCTCATTATATAGCTCCAAATTGCGAGCATAAGTTTAGGCACATATAAATACTCTTGTAAAAATTAATTCCATTGTGAAAAATCACAAGACAAACCCCTCTGGTGTCCAATGTGAAAATTTGCAAATGCCACCACCACCTGGTGCAGAGATAATGCACCAACAGACCAACCAGTCTTTGATATATAAAAACTAAATTACAAAAACATCTTGACCCACAATACTCCTGATGAGAATCTGTATTTGAAACCACAAAGAATAAGTATCCATAAACAAAAAGTAAGCCAACACTTACAAATCTCTCAACACTGAGAGGTCACCAACTGTGACCTCAGCCCTGCATGGCAACCACCACAGGGAACTAATCAGTGAAGCCACACCTTAGATACAAACAACAAACTTGGTCACATGACAGAGCTGGAGGGCAGAGGAGGGAAAATTGTGGGTCATTTGTGGTTGACGTCGAATCACACACTCATCCCCTCAAATTCAAAGCCTCTCCCCCTTTATTGAAGCTGCACAGTCATAATGGAATACACAAGGTTTAATCTGAAGGTACTAATGGCTAATTAGATGCATACATGTACATATATATATATAAAAGACACAATTAAGATATTGTTGTATTAGTGTATATATTTGCAGTTTGAATGTAAAAGGGTCACTGAGTCTATACCCCAACATATATTATGGGCGCCACCAACAATTAGGGTAAAGTCGGGTAATATCGGCATAGCAGGTAATATGGGCACCCCAAATATTTCATATTTCTGTCAGATGTAAGTCCTGCAACCTCCTATCACAATGTGGGGAACCAAAAAACATTGGTATATACCATTTCTTTTCGGCAAATTACTATATATTTATTAAGATATGCTACAAATACTTTAAGGGGGTATCTGAACTTGCTTGCATGCTGTCACCTAATCATGCATAACATCTGATTAAGTAGGAATATCTTAACCATTGAAATACCACATTGTCATGCAACCTCTCAAGAACAAGTAGAAACCACAATCAAAGATATAAGAGAAATAGCCTGTGCTTTATAGAAGATCTATGAAAGACTGTTTTTTAGGGTAATATGGGCATCCCCCAAAATCCCATAGTATACTATGGGAAGTCTAACATGGGCAGGTTTCTTGTGCTGCCCATATTAGCCTCCCTCATTTGTCACTGTATTACTACAGGGCTAATATGGGCAGGTGTGCCCATATTACCCTAAAATAGGGGGTGCCTATGTTTCCCTGTGGTGGGTAATATCGGTTTTGAAAATGCAAAAACTTATTTTCTCCATATCTTAATTATTTTCTTGAGCTGGATGGTCAAAACCCACACATTTCTTCGATTACTGATAACAGTTACATAAAGGAAAACAGAAGTAAATAATGATAATTTTTCTTCATTTCACAGCCATGGGTCCTTAAGGTGCCCATATTACCCGACTTTACCCTACGTCCCGGTTTTATTTGTGCATCTTTCCCCTAAGCTGAGCATTGAATGGGGCAGTTTGGCTATGATTAAAACTATGATTATGGTATTGATTAAACATGTCTCCCCATGTTAATTTTCATGTAAAATCTGGCCAAAAAGTCATAAAGGAAAGTTTTGTCCAATACCTCTTGCCCCCCCCCCCCAAATAGTGGGGTCTGTCTTGGTGAAATCGTTACGTGGCAGATAAAAGCATCAAATTTGGTATGAGACACCTCTGAGGCATAACTATCAAATCTCGTAGGGAAGCCACCTTGAAAAATCCATAGGACAATTGTGGGGGCCAAAAAACCAATATGGCCGACTTTTGCTATAAACAATCTAATATCTCAGCTTTTAAATGACTAGAGAGACATGGTTGGTGTCAAAATTAGGAGATTATGGGTTAGGAATTCAATTATTCATATTTGAAGTCAATGCTGAAATCCAAAATCCAAGATGGCTGACCAATATTGAGAAATAACATGATTTTCAGCTGTTTAAGTATCTAGACAAGTGGAAACGGTACCAATATCAGATGTTTATAACCTAGAGGGCTTAATAGATATAACATTCATCCAATACAATACCACAGATTTCAAAATGGCTGAATTTATTAGCATGATACCTTTGACAATGACTGCTTCATTCCAAAATAATTCAAAAGAAAGGATATAGGCTTTACTCTTTTGCCACATGCATTCTTGATTTCATTTCCCTATTCCCTATTCCATGCTTAAAACCAGATTTCAATAATTTTAATATTTAAAGAGGGGTAACCCTTTGAACTCGCTCACTTAAAACAAATTTAAGGGATTTCTCAGGGAAATCCTGGGGAAATCCAGCACTTTATCCTCCTAATTATAATCGATGGGGTCTAAAGGGTTAAAAGGGAAGCCTGTTAGGATGCTAAACCACAAATGAGCGCTATCCCACAAATACAACCTAATTGTCATTTAACATCCATGTCAGGACACTATCATGCAAACATACACTAAACCACGAAGCACTCAATGAATGCTATCCTACAGATATTTGCTGAAAAATAGCAAACCATTTTGAAGGATATTACATTGGGGTTTGGAAGAGAGGTGAACTGCAAACTTCTAGAGCACTAACTGCTTCGATTTTACAAATATATTATTTATCTATGAAAATTAAATCACACCCATGACGTTATTTATTAGACCATTGGGCTTAATATGGTTATGATGTACCACTATTTTGATCATAGGTAGTATTGCTACATTTGACCCACCATACAGAAAGGATGCTCTGTGCGGAGATTCAACATTTGAGAGGCTGTTTTTAGCTTTCAAATGGTACCATATATAGGAATTGTGTTGAATAATAATGAAGTTACAGGTTCTGGAACAAAGGAATGTCTATGTACCTAAAAATGTGAATGTATTAGATTATCCAGTATTCATTGAGATATTTGATAATCTAATCTGATCATCCAAATAATTGTTTTGAAAGTTCTAAAATTTTAATATGACCATAACATTTGATTTAAAAATGATATTCTGTATCTATCTGAACTTGGAATTTACACTTCAAAATATAGTACCCCATTTTTTAACAGGTATCTCAAAAATAATTTGTTTCCATGGCAACCAAATGACCAGTGTATGGTAAAATTTGAAAATGAAACATTCCAATGACATTCCATTGGCATTTTGGAATGAAATAGCATATTTAGGGTATGTTAATTGGAACAAACACAAAAAGTTAGTCTACGCCAATTTCATCACTATTTATCATAAATTTACTAATATCTCCCTAAATATTGCCACTAGAGCATAGGATACAACACCCTCGGAACATCCTTTGCCTGTGGTGAGACACACATTTTACCAATCAACCAACCTGTCAAGTATTATTCATATTCAATACTTTTCTGAAAAAAAGTAACAGAAGGTAAATACGAATCTAAAACTGAAGACCCTCATATAACTACCTTTCAATAACCAAATTATGAAATGAGAGCAATAATATTATTCTTTTATGATAGTACCCAATTTGACTGCAACTGATTTAAATAAATTGAAAGGAATGTTTTATTCAGGGTATCTGAAAAATGCATATTTTCCGTGATTTCTCATTTCACATTTCCCTAAATAGAAACCTAAACAATGTTTAGACAAAACTATACTTTCTATTTTATTGGACATTTTATCAAAATAAAGATAAGGAACTTAACATTTGGCCATAATACATAAAAGACCTGACACTCCCAATCAATCCTACAGAAAAGGTAACTTTGCTGTATAATAGTTCAATTTAGCTTTGTAGAAATGCTATCCCACAAATATTTGTGACTTGACAGCTCTGTTTGTAGCTTAACATCTTGTGGTGATGCTAAGTCTCAAAAGGGTGCTAAGCTACAAATATTTATGGCTTAGTGTCTATTTTTGGAAAGATGCTAGCCTTAAAATATTTTCGGTTTAGCATCTATTTGTAGCTTAGCATCCTGTGGGGATGCAATCCTACAAAAAGTCACTAAACCACAAACATTTGTTGGGTAGCATCTGTTTGTAGGATAGCGTCTTAACAGGCTCCCCTTCTAGATTTAATAGGTGTGCCTCAGAGGTGCCTCATGCAAAATTTGGTGCTTTTATCTACTCTGTAACAAAAATGTTGTTAACAGACCCCACTATATATCGAAATTTCTAGGCAGCAATGTTGTACATATTGCTTTATTTTTGGGATATTTCGTACATCTATTGTTTTTTTTTCAAAACTCAGATATTTGTTGTAATTCCTTCCCAACAACAACATACTCCACTGAGTTGATGTTACCTCCTTTGTACCTACCCAAGTTTGGCAGAAGAAACAACTTCACAACCTCCTGGTCTATCTCACATGGGAAATTCATTCTAAATGCCACTGTTTGGTCGGAGGGGACAACTTGGGAAACGTGATAGAAATGCTTAGCCAGATGAGCAAGAAGGACGTCCACGTGTTCGTAGACGTACACATTAATGTTACAGTTAACATAAACAGGACCCTTAATGAACACGGAAAAACTCACTCCATTCGCCCTAGTTGAGCCCGTTTTAAAACTAACATAGGTTTTGCTCTGGGCTGCAATCTTCCTTAGGTTTTTATGCGTTTTAGGGAGCGGGAGTTGGTTACAGAAGGCTATAATGGCAGGGGGTCGGAGAACATTCTTTAGTGTGTATGGGGAGGTCAAGACCTCCTGGATCCTGTCCGGATTCAAGCTCTCTACTGATAAAGAGGATATTACAGGGTGTTGTCTGCATGCCTCCACAGCCTCCACAAAGCTGGAGTGAGGAGCAACGTAGGTCAGGAACTTCTGTAGGCAGAAACAAAGAGAGAATAATGCAGGAACCGTATTCTACAACCGGGTTTAACAGAGAAGGTAATTGTAATCTGTACTCAAGTAGCTCAGGGCCCATAGAAGAAGAAAATTGATCCAAAAGAGTAATGCAGGCATGTTGTATATATGGCAATAGGCACCTAGCAGACATTACAAAGAGATTAACTCTGATGATGGTTGAGTTACTTTGGGCCTTCCATTTAGTACGTACGCATCAAGGGGGCTCTAAGATTCTTGCAAATGTGCATACATTCTAGAATATATTCAATGTGTATTTTTGCCTCAGGGGGGTGGGGTGTGTGAGATTTTTTATAATGTGCGTACATACTAAATAGAAGGCCCCTTGTGTATTATCATTTCTCATATCTGAATATAAGGATGTCTTATCTAATACAACCATGAGGTACAATTCGCAAAAGTAAGCATCATATTTCAATGTTATTCCCCACTGTGACGCATACATTTCTTTAAGGATTGACACCGGTGGTTGGGGCGTGATTCAAGTGCCTGTATGTATTTCTGCTCCTATGTTAGCTTTGATGAAATATACATCAATTTGAATGTCTAATTTTTTCCTCTACAATGATATAACTTATTGGGTGATAGGATAAAAATTCGAGAAACTGTAATATAAAACCTATTTTTCAACTTTTAATTTTTGAACAAAGATTACTAACTACCTAATAGAGCTACATAGATGGTACTTTTTATACATGTTTATATTTTCCAAATACAGGGAAGAGTGTCTCAGAATTTTCATTTAGGCCCTAGTTTTTATTCTATGTCCAAAAACAGGTAACTTTAATGTGAATTAATTCTAATTTTTCTATTTTATTTTTTTTAAAAGGTTAATGAAAGATATCAAAATTCTGATACACCCTTCCCTCCACTACAATGTTTACAATAAGTTTATGGAATTTCAAAGATCTAACCCTGATAGTATGTGAAAAATCATTGTTCAAAAGTTTTTTATCATTAGATAAAGCATATACATAGCATATATATTATATATGTTGCATCTATGTAGATAGAGGAATAGAATAAATAAAATGTAATAGTCCTGAGTGCCAGAAATCACGGCCCAACCGCCAGTGAGAATCCTTAATAGGTCTTTGAATCAGACATTTCTACAAGGTCTATGTACCATAATCACATCTTATAATAATATGTGGTAGGCTATCATCAGAGTAAAAGTAACATTGATCATTAAACTTACAACTCTCATCACCATTAGGCGATTTGGATCTGACCAGAATTCAGCTTTTTCTGTATGAGGTTGGTAATGTGTTGCGAAGTATAGTTCCATATCCACTTTCAATGTGGCAAGCAGTCGGTCACAGGCTTCTGTTTGCAGCCTTTGGTAGATGCCTGTAAATATAGAAAAATGATGGAAAAACACTGGACCATTTTCCCCAGAAGTCAAGATGAATGGTACAGAATACAAATGCAGTGGTGTGTGTTTCAATTTTCAAAAATATGAAGTTTGTTATCATAAGAAATCAATTGGGTTTTTAAGCCCATAACTGGGCAGGAACATGTAAACTGATACATACCTAATAAGTTAGACAGAATAGATCAGTTGTAAGTTAAAACACGAACAACACATATAATATTTATACATAAAATTATATATGTATATGATATAGATAATGACATGTGTGTGTTTATAGCTATGTATTTCATTATTTCAGAGCGAAGACACTTCTTTGCTAGTTCATAAAAGACAATATTTTATAGAGGTAGAGTCACTTGTATAATGATTTGGCCTTTACCTCTATTGTGGTATTCAGGCTTTGTCCGTGCACCAACGAATATAAAACGTGCCTCTTCAACATCAACCAGCAGACCCACGAAGGACACCTCAACAAATATCAATTCATTAAATGCATAGCAATTTTCAATGTAGGCCTAATGGAGTAGCCATCAATATTCCATAGGCCTTGTGATGCTTATCATTAACTCTTGCATTACACATACAAGCAGATCCATATTGTGATGAATTGTCATTCATCTGTCTTTGAGGTATGAACTAACAAATGTCAAAACAATAGTAAAAGATGTAAGGTACGAATCAGGTATGAGAGTATATGGGGTCATGCACTAAAGCACGAAAGCATGAAAATACATTGTAACCTGATATGACTTTACATGTGACCAATCAGAAATGAGTAATAGAGTATAAAAGGGGGTGTGAAGGTCCAAAATAAACAGTCCCTTCTTGGTACTCCTTGTGTTCACATGTCTCTTCTTTAAAGGGTTCCTTGCACATAAATTTACAAGTTCCCAATTTTTGTGTATTTGACTTTGTTTACATGGTCTTAAAATGTTTCAAATGAAAAAGATGGCAAAATATCAGGATGCAGTACATTATACAGGTATGACAATTAAATTGGGGAATTCCCTAAATTCTCAGCTTTGCAATTCTGTCCTTGCTACGTCATAATTAAGGGAATTCCCTTCAAAAATAACTTGGGAATTCCAGGTTATTGATCGAATTTAGGTTGGTGAACAATGCAATTACTGAAAGCCTGCATGGGGCCTAATATAAATATTAGATGCTAGAGCCCAAATTCTTTTCTATAAATCCTTGAGAGTTGGGGATTCCCTTTTATTTATACATGGGGATTCCCAATTACTGTCCTTGCTACGTCATAATTAAGGGAATTCCCTTAAAAATACTGAAATTAGACCAAATTGTAAGATCCCATAACCTCGGATACACTTAAAATACTCTTAAGATATTTCTAGCACTGTCAATTCTTAGTACAAACGTCACTCTCTAGGAATTTCATTGGAAAATGATTACCCAATAAATATGTGCAAGGTTTCCTTTAAATAACCTAGCCCTTGAATGGGCCTCAGTCAAAGATATGCCTAGGTAGAAGTAAATCAGCCATTCGAACTCAAGTAAATGACTTAAGTTATCAAGTTATTAGCTAGAAATTTGGTAGCGGTCTGGAAAACTGAAGATTTTACTGAAGCCCGAATCAGCCCAAGGACCGACCCGACACCGAAAGACAGGTACGAAAGCCCAACATAGTGAGCGGCTAGCCTGTCATTGCTAGGATGAAGGCCCTTGACCCCATGCTACCAACCACTAGGCAAGCAACGACTTGACTCCCAAGGAAGGCTGGACTGGGCAGCACACCTCCCTCTTTACTTCTGCTAATGTCTGGAACACAACAGGCCCGGCAACCCCTCCTCCCACGTTTTCTGGGAATCTGTCCCACTCGTCCCCCCTTGTGCGCGAGGCACGACTCTTAATCTTACACCTCAGTTTCCTTCTCAAACTCTTCGTTTGGCTAAAGACCAAAACAACCCCCACGTCCCTCCCTTGTAGAGATTGGAAACCCCAACTGCTAGAGGAACGTCACAATATTATAAAGTGAATAGTTGTCCCATGGGTAGTTGTCTCAGGGGCAGTTGTCCCAAAGGTAGTTGTTCTAGGGGCAATTGTGAAAGAACTTGATTGTGTGTGTGTGGGGGGGGGGGGGGGGGGGGGGAGAGTAAGATTATGATGATTTAGGTGTTTATCTATATATCTTAAGAATCACTTCATTATTTATATTTCTTTTTCACACACAGCATGCATATATAAACCACACAATCCGTACCATTTCCCTACAATACCACCCTAATAATGCAAGTATTGCCTTACAATCTCTCTGTCCACCTTGGCCACGTAGCCCCAGAAGTCAGGGTCCTGGAGGAGACTAGTGTACATGGGCTCCATGTAGTCCATACTCTCAAACGCATGTCGGTTAATGTCCAGAACCCCTTGACGGTCACCCACGGTGGCCCTTCGGATAGAAATGTCAGGGGGATGGGGATCCATGGTCCTCGATTTCTATTCACACAAAACAGAAGGGATCTATAAGTAGACAAGATACAGGATAATTTTAGCACTGTAAGGTGATATAGATATTTTTTTATCAGTCTGGTGCCCGGCTACTGGATATGTCTGAATCAATGAATTGGGTAATTAGTTCCAAGGGAATTAGGTCTGAAGTGTTGAAGACAAGGCATGTACGGGAGGTTGAACTGTGCAGACTTGTAAGTAAGGTGTATACCCAACACAATATATCAAATACCTATTAAGTTTTTGCCCAAGATGGTTTTTGATTTAGAAACAGTGTGCCCGGACATGGCAGCTTAAAAGTCCTACATTTGTATGGATTCTCTGAAGAATGAAACAAGAAGGCCTATGGAGATAAGAAAAGAGATAAACATGGAAATCATACATTGTTACCTTGTTACATTTGTCAAAGTCTTAAAGGGAACCACCCAAAACCAAACGATGGGATTATTTGTTTAAAATTACTTTTAATATTTTCATACGCAATATTTTTCAAATATTCTCTGATTTAAAAGATATGTACAATTTATTAGAAAATAAATGCATTGTATCAACCTTAGACAGCTACAGCCTTGTTGACAAATATTATTTACTATAGTGGAAAATGTCAAACAGCTGCATGTATTGATATCACTCATCAAGTCAGAAACCTAGATCTGTGTTTCTTCAATCAATATCGTAGTACCATCATGTACGGGTTATGCATGGATAGTGGGGTCTGTTAAGGTCATTCTTTAGTGAAATCGTTACGCAGCGGATAGAGGCATAAAATTTTGTATGAAACATCTCTGAGGCATAACTATCAAATTTGGAAGGGGAGACACCTTGAAATATCAATAGAATGGATGTGGAGGCCAAAAAACCAATTTGGTCAACTTTTGCTACAAAAAATCTTATTTCTCAGCTTCTAAAAAGACTAAAGAGACATGGTTGGTGTCAAAATTGAGAGATTATGGGTCAGGGAATTCAATTATTTGTGTTTGAAGTCAATGCGGAAATCCAAAATCCAAGATGGCGGATTAATTTTGAGAAATATTATGATTTTTAGCTACTAAGGTATAAGGCAAGGGGAAATGGTTCCAATGTCAGTTGTTTATAGCCTAGGGGGCTCAATAAATATAATATTCATCCAATACAATACCATAAATTTCAAAATGGCTGAATTTGTTAGCATGATACCTTTGACAATGATCGCTTTATTCTGAAATATTCAAAGAAAGGGATATTGACTTTACTCTTTCACCAAAAGATTTCTTAATTTCATTTGGCATGATGATCCCCTAGGACCCATTAATGAAATTTAAAAGGGGAGCCACCTTGAAATATCTACACAACCCCGATGGGGGCAAAAAATCCAAAATGGCTGACTTTCAGTCTTACCTTTGGAACTACACAGGAAACCTAACCCAAGATGACCAATACTTATGGTTAAATACCTTAAGTTTCAAATGCTAAAAACATACAAAATTTGTCAAAATTTCATTTTGATATTTCAAGGTGGCTTCCCTTCTAGTTTTAATAGTTATGCCTCAGAGGTGCCTCATTCAAAATTTGGTGCTTTTGTAGGCTCTTTAACGAAACAGTTGTTAACAGACCCCACTAGTAGTTGCTTTGAAACAAGATTATGTTCGGAGATCTTACCATTAACTTCTCATTCTGCTTGTTGTATTGTAGCTCATTCTGTGCCAATTGCAACAACTCTTTCAATTCAAGAGCTTACATACTTTATCAGAAAGCAGATATTTCTAAATATATCAACTTACCTTATGATACATTGAAGGAATATGGAGAAACAGACAGTGAAGTGGGTTTGCACAGACCGACTTGTTTAAGTATGTCACTTAATATGTAGTACGGATGAAAATGGTGTTTGAAGATGGTCAAAGATAAATAGGGATACAAAGCTCAGTCACGACCTAAAAAGTATTGTTTCATATAACTAGCTAGATGCGCAGAAGATGTTGTAAAGATGAACAACTAACATAGTCTCATTAGTAACTCAAGTAACTCAAGTAAAGCTATGTGACTTATGGATTACTAAACACCTCCCATATCTATGATTCTTTTCCATGATGGTGCCATAGATATAACGTGTATTCATAATTTCATAAATATTCCTAGTCAGACAAACCACTGAATTATACTCCTGGCATATCTAATAGTGCTTTGTCAGAACTGCTTTATGACATGGTAGATCTCAAAGACCCCTACAACATTCGAACAACCCTCCAATAGCTTTTCTAAATGGAGATAGCTCACAAGAAAATCCCTACCTTAATTGTACATGTTATGGCAGCAAATAGTCCAGTCGACAATCCGCAGCGAAAGCAGATCCCCGGTGGCAGACCGAAAAGTTGACCACCGATGCTAGTGTGATGTCCCCTAGTGCAAAACACATAACTAGAATACACTGATGTTGCTATATCTTACTGCACATGGCCGGAGTCAATTGGTAGACAACCGTTATAATCGTAATTGGCAAATACAAATTGTATAGCTTTCAAGTAACAGAATAGCAAATTCCGAGACTGGTATTGCTTGAAAGGAACTTACTAAAGAGGAGGGGAACATTCTTAATTAGAAGCGTATTGCTATAATGATAAGTGGGTGGGCCGTTTTTCAGAGTAAAATTGTTCAGGGAGGCCGAACATTATTGAAATAAAATCATCTAATCATTTAAAAGTATTTTTCTGCACCATTTGGAAGAAAAGGCCCAAAATAGTTTTCTTTACAACCCAATTGCAATCCTCGAATAAAAAATCTTAAAAGGTCATAATTCATCTTAAATAAATATTAATTAAACCTCTCTCCCCACAGCCCAGGCTGAGACGATCCGCATGACGAAGGTGGAGGGTCAGAAGATCAGGGTGACGTGTCCTACCCTGACGGAGGGGGAGCTGCTCGCCACGTCCTTCATTAAGCGGATCAACAACGACTACATCACCCTGTTCACCCGCCGGGCCCAGCAGCCCTTCCAGCGCCCCACCGAACACAATGAAGACGTCAGCCTGGACAGCGGCTCATTGGTCATGACCGTCAACAAACTCAAGGTGGGAATTTTGTTGTACAGATGGCATTATGTTCTCAAAAAAAAGTATGGGGCCTTCTATTTAGTGCGTACGCACATTTAAAAAAATCAAAGACCCCACCCACCACCCCCTTGTTCAAAAATACGCATTGGATATGTACTAAAATGTATGCACATTTAAAGAAAAATTCGGACGCCCCCTCCTCCCCTCCCCTTTGATGCATACGTACTTAATGGAAGGCCCCTAATGGACGGGTGTCATATAGTGCTCATATGATGATCTCTTATATTAAGTGATAGATATATAATCATAATTGTTATAATTGATTGGGCAATGTTTTGGAATTGGTCGCAGGGGTCATCACCGTCAATAGGTGGGCACTTTGTTGTGGAGATAGCATTATGTTCTGCAATAAAGGCCGCGGTATCATATTGTGATTATTTTATCGTCTCATAATGAGGGATAGGTGATCGAGGTTGTCATTCAGGGTTTGGTAAGATTCTGTTGATATCCACCATGCGACAAATCAGCAAGCGATTTTCTTACATTTTTTACATAGTTTGAATTATATTTTAGGGTAAACACTCCCCTGTTGTTATAGAAACTGTCTTCTAGGAGGGGCAATATATCTGCCCCACCCCCCATGATTTAGCTTGCAAAATTTCTCCTCAGATTTGTCAAAACTACGAGAGTCCATTTTTGGTCTAGGGGGGGCAATTGCCCCTTTTGCCCCCCCCCCCCTGGATCCGTCACTGAGTTGATAAGAAATAAAATATTACACAAGAATCATCATTTTGTGAAACCGATTTCTAAAATCGGCCCATAATCGGTCGAAAATTGCGTCAGCATAACTAGTTATTCTTTCATTTTTTCAGGTTGATTAACGTCCATTAACCACAGAACCATACATTCTTGGAACTCTTATAACTAGATTCCTATGTTACTACATTGGTCAACAAAACGATCTATAGAGCCATATTTCAACGTGATCTATAGTGATGCAGCGTATCATTGATTAGGCATTGCATGAGCCAGCTAGTAGAAGTTTTAATGAATATGATAATGTATGTGAATTGAGGTAGCAATTTTCTTTACTTCATTAAATTTCATCGGTTGAAAGATTGCTGCCACCATTAGCCTTTGATTTTAGCCCTTGAATCAGTCCAAGTAACCATTGACATGTGCCAAAAAATGAAATTCTAAGGTTTGATATCCCATTTCTATATACTACTATTTAATATCAACAGATGTGCCATATCAGACTTCGACTTTTGTAAATGGTTTCATCACCAATATTTTAGGGTATAGGGCCAAACCGCTTGATATGATTATAAGAATCAATATCAAAAAGTTGATAAAAATGAGCGGACTATAAGTTTACCACTCTTACTAAGTGAATAATCTCTCAATATTTTCAGATAGCGGATAACGGGGCTACGTATTCCTGCAAAGTGTTTTCCTCCAAACGGGAAGTTCACAACAGTGTCATCGTCAAGGTAATAGGTAAGTGAATCCTTAACCCCTAGGTTTTTGATTGTGTCAGGTCTCCAATATTCTCTTCTTTTGTGGAGTTTGGGTCCACGCAAAAATTAATGGTGTTTGAAAGGGCTAACATGGTTATCCCCAGGGATGCTTTCATTTGAGGTACAATTTCGAGAAGATAATGTTGTTTTGATGAGTAATTGCATTTTTCCAAGTTTGTATGATATGGAGAAAATGACGGCTAATTAAATGGATTATTGGGCAGCTCCTGCTCGAATCCAGGATGAAGACAAGTACTAAAACGGCAGGCATTCGCGCACATGCATGTGTATTCGTAGTTAGAGGGTCCACCAAAAGAGGACCAGGATCTCCTCCTCCCCCCCCCCGCCCCCCCCCTCCCCCCCCCCCTTTGATCCCTAGGGAGGGGGCACAAACATGAATATACGCGGGAGGGCGGTCCCCCCCCCCCCAATCCCACAAACATGATTCAACAGGGGAGGGCCCCCCCTGGATCCGCGCATGACTGTAACCCCTACCTATATAATGATCATTGAGCTGCAACCAATTCCTATTCCAGTGACCCCGAAGATCAACTTCTCGATGACCCCTAAAGGTCCTTACGAGCCCAACACAGCGGTGACCATTTCCTGTACGGTGGATCGTGTGTCCCCACGTCCCACGTCCCTGGCCGTACGTGTGGCCGGCCGGGTCTACCGTGAACCCACCATCACCACCAACGCCGACGGCACCTTCCGCTACGCCCTTGTCAGACGTCACGTGGTCACCAAGGGGGACGACGGGAAGGACGCCGACTGTAGGGTCAACAGCCAGGACCGGAAGCAGTACAGGAAGAGGGAGCGGATGCTGCTCGTCCGTGAGTATAGAAGATTTGCAGTGGTTATTCTTTTATCTATTGTAATCCTAGAATCAAATGCCTTAAAACATCGGAGAGAAGACCATTTTTATTAGTGTGGCCCTTTGCTTAGTGGTCTAGCCCAAACCAACGAAGTGAGGTTTGGGTTCCAGTTGGGCTAGACTAAAAGGGTTGGGATCAAGGCGTCCATAAAGATCATATTCCGTTGTGCGTCATTTAATTTCAAGCAAAGGCAAGCTTTTCTAGGAACTCATAATTGAATATAGAATTTGCTTGCGTGTGTTTCTATGTTATTTCTATGGAATGCTTGCGTTCAGATACCAACATGTTTGTATCCAATTGCAAAACGCAAGCAACTTGAGTTTCCTACCTATAGCAAACGCAAATGCTGTGCAACGCATAGTGGAATATAGCCTTAATGGTCCACTGCACATAGGCTATTCGATGGACGTATGGGCACAAAGTCAAGGAAATTTTAAAAGGGCTTTGGGTAATTGATATAGGGAAAGGTTCGTCAAAATAATATCAAAATAATCTACAATTGTACACGTACGTTATAACAACCGTATTTCAACTATTGCAGCCATTAGAAAATCTCAAAATTGATTAATAGGGAACATTATGATCCAGTTACAGCATTGCCTACTCTTTGCTCATTGATCTAAAGCATAATAACTGTTTCATGCTAAAAAAATAAATATATAGGGAAAAACCAACTACTTGCATAAGGGAAACATTCCATGTGAGTTGATGTAATCTAATCTTTAGTTAAAACCTTTTTTATGATATTGCCGAAGAACGTAATTTGTGATGGAAACAAAAGTTACTCTTGATGATGAGTTTGGTAGACTGGTTATTTCAGAAATAGGTGATGGGCAGAAGATGTTCGAAATATGTAGTGGGTTCCACATGCCCTGAGCCTTATGCATGATACGCCTGCATATGTGAGGAGGAGGTTGTTGTTGACATTGTGGTGTTTTTAGAGTCAACAACAACAGTAAACGTAGTTCAGGTAGAGGTGTAAACCGATCACAAGGCTGTGGACTCGTCTGATCATATCACCTATAGGGGCATCCCACTAACAATAACACCAGGTGGCACAACATGATGGTGGTCCACTGACCTGGTTCTAGATCATTGTTTTGTATTTTCAGTTGACGTCATGCCTAAGGTTCCCTAGTTATAGATAACATTCATGTGGTGCTAGGTACTTTAAAATCTGCTTATCATAACCCAGTGGCATCACGAATGTTGTCAGTAACTAGTAAACCATTTGCTCTCCTCGGGTCATATTCAACAGATAACCTATTTGGATCTTACTTGAATTGATCTTATGATTTACAGATATCCCATTTGAGTATTAGCTCTTGTCTTGTCTGCCTATAGATGGAGCTGCCTTGAACAATATTGCTAATATATATCTCAACTTAGTTTGAACTCATTTGGACAAACTCAGTTGAAAAAAGCCAATTATAGCCTATCCCCAAACAGGGAACCTTCCCTTGTATAGTTTGGTTTCATCAAATTGGCAGCAAACTCCGTTAACCCGCCATAATGTACACGCGAAAAGCAGATCTACGAGCACAATCTTGGCTAGTTTGCAAGCTACTCAACTTAAACACCCTCAATAAGCAGTGAATAATATAACTTACAAGAAGCCAGAGGCAAACATATTATGCATTACCGTTACACAGTCTGGCATTCTTGTTTTGATCCATCAAGCAACAAGTGGGGGTGGGGATGGTCACATAGGTACCAATAACAGAGTTTATGATATATATACACTTTAGGGTCTGCAGAGGCGGATACCAGATTTCAGAAAGGGGGAAGGGCCTGCATAAAATATAACTTAAATATCCAGCATTCGCGCAATGCACACCTGATGTTTTCATTCCATTTTGTCAATTTTAAGTCCTTCCCAAGAGGAGGGGGTAGGGGCAGGACCCTCTGGACATCCCTCCTCCCCAAGGAAGATTTGCCTTCTGTCTGATAATGTTCTCCATGTTATTTTAGGCCCCCCAAGCGGTAAGCCGTCTATCGTCACTTCACGAACCGTGCTCCACCCTGGCGACCTGCTGAGGCTGACCTGTAACCTTCAGAACAAGGGGGTTCCCCCTGCCAACAAGTACGTCTGGTACAAGAACGGCAAGTTCGTCAAGAACTCGGGAGCCAGCAACGTGTGGAACATCCGGGTGACTAATGAAGCGGCGTCTGGCAGCTTCTCCTGTAAAGGGACCAATAAGAAAGGGTCCAGTGAGGTCTCCGTGCCACAGTGCGTCGCCTTCACCAAACAAACCCCAAAAGGTCAGTTACTGACATCTAAACAAATATTATGTTATCTACTTTTATTTGACACGAAAATTACCCATGTATAATTCCTTTTTTACCACAAAGTATATTGTAGAAGGACTTGCTTTATGCACAATAAGGTTATGGTCAGTTTGTCCAGTTAACATCTCCTTGGTAAATCATTTGGCTATGTTTTAGC
The DNA here is from genome assembly GCA_936440205.1 of Lepidonotus clava. Lineage (NCBI taxonomy): Eukaryota > Metazoa > Annelida > Polychaeta > Phyllodocida > Polynoidae > Lepidonotus > Lepidonotus clava. The sequence goes on along the minus strand of OW387142.1, from coordinate 8,744,691 downwards.
CAATCAGAAGTCAGTAGTTTCTAATTAGGTCCTTATGGTTTCAGAGGTGATCTGATCCTTCATAATTCACCAAATCCAGGGCAGATTCAGGATTTCTACTCTCTGCATAGTTTAATTAGGTTTCCAACAAAAGGGGGACGGGGCCAGTTCATCCTGGACTCTCCCCCCACCCCGAACTGACCCTGTAAATGTAACTGATTGCATAAATAAAAGGTTGGCAACTCGCCTGAACTTGTTGAAAGCTTAAATTATTATATATATGCATGCGTTTATCTCATCTTTTCTTTGTTACAGCCTCAGGACTGCCCCTATGGATCTCCATTGTTAGCATCCTCCTCAACATTGCTGCCCTCGTCTTCATTATCATAGTGCATGTCAAGCCAAGAGTGGTCCGCTACCTTGCTGAGAGAGAAGAGAAGAAACTTAAGAAACTCAACAAATGTGAGCCCTTTTAAATCTTTAACTTTACAGCCTATATTTTTATGGATTGAATTGGATATTCTCAACTAAATTTCAAAGCTTTCGATATTAAGAAAATAATAGTACTTTCATGAAAACTAAATCAGTAGTCCACTTTCTGAGTTAAAAGTCCGATTATATTTCTCATCAATGCACAACAAATCCATAGTAGAACTATGAAATTGTAAACATATAAATGACTATTTGACATGTGGAATTTATGCATATTTGAATGTGCCATTTATTGATCATGTTCAGGGCAGAGGTCTGAAGGGACATGCCACCAGCTACTTTGTCTTTAAAGGCAAAATGCCTATGCAAATTTTCCTTTTCTTTCAGCACCAATAACCTTGAATGAGAACAAGAAAGAAGAGAATGTAATAGAAAAAGGTAAGTGAATCAAGGACTTATAAAAGTAGATGACAACTTAAGATTATATGAGATGGACAAATATAACATTCAAAACCGTGTTATACTTAAAACTTTAAGAAGGGCAGAAAGATGTCTATCTGTAATTGAGCCAAAATATTTCACGCCACATCCATAAATGTTGTATACTTTCAGAGGGCAGTAAGAGTGGTCAGCCTTCAGGGTCAGAGAAACCAGTCATGTTGCCTGTTGACCCTGTCCACCTGTATGACGTGCCTCCTGTCGACAACCACACCTATGACAATCAACAGATCCCCAGCGAGAAAGGCACAGGAGGGGACAAGGAGGAGGAGAAGGAGGAAAAGGCTGCATATGAAGACATGAGGCTTTAAGGGGTATCCTTGTCCAGCTGTTCATAAGTGACCTTCAACCCATGGATACCATTCATACTATTCATGCTAGTATGAACACTTATACTAATTCCACTTTTTTTTAGAATTAAAAAACTGCGGTGGCCCATTGCAGAACAACTATTCACAGCGACAACGTTAGGGTCATTTTGTGAGTAACAATGATAACTGTGCAGCAACATCACTGTTTCTCAAATCGGTAGAACAGCGGTTCTACATAATGAATTTGACCATTTTCACATTAAAAACCAGCATTCGAAATGTGTTTTAGGGGTCAAAAATTGCCCAACAGCAAGCTTTAGACAATGATAGCGTTGGTGTTATGCAAATGTTCATTGTTATAATCGGTGTTCTGCAATGAGCCACAGGAGGTCAGATTACTACCAACCAGTGAAATGTGTACTGACTAGACATCTGCTATTTCAAATTATGCCTCAAACTCCATGACCGGCTCATATTCCATTCCACTACTTAGCTAACAAGTTATTCTATTGTTCTGCTACCAATCCTCAATTGAAAAACAATCCTGAAATTTGTGTTTTTGTCTTTTGAAAGTGTCAAAGGTTTATCAAGTGTCAATTGGTTACTGCATTGGACTACACTGGATAAGTCCTATTGGTGGTTTGGATGTATATGAGTAAGCCTTGGCCCATTTTTGAAATGGCTTAATATGGCAACTTGTTATGGTTATTTCATGACACATTGATGCATCGTAAGCATTGAAAATATGTAAGCCAGACAATTCTGTCACTGCTCCACACACTCACTTGTGAATTGCATAATGTAGTATACGAGTTCGTAAAGGTTGAGAGTTTATATTTCTACTACCTCTAGTCACAAATATTATAGACTATTTCCTAACAGATTGAAGACCCTTTGATATCGAATTAGTTAATAATATACTGTCCCTGTGTAGTAGAATGCTGTTATCACCTTCTTTTGAAAAGTATCAAAATTATTTTTCTGTTGAGTCATTTATTGCACATTTTGAATGTAAATAGATTATTGGATCCTTAAAATAATTACCTTATATAATTGTTATGATTAAGGACTATATACTCAATAGTATTTCTGTACATACATAAGCAAATAAGTGCATAACCAATTTGTTAATCCTTAGTTTTACTCCATGTTGAATACGGTTCAGGCATATATATGCTTGATATATATCGAGTTTGAATAATTACCTTGGTAAACAATTTGTCTTTCTGGATACTGTTGATAGAACTTCTAAACATGCCATACAGGCCTTACACATAATACAGTGTTATCTCATCACTTTTTTACTATTTGATCAAAGTGTCAGGTATACCAGATGGTAAGGTACATGGATCCTACAACTCTTGAAAAAAATGTTTGTTGCTGGATGCCATGTTGTAGGTTTTATCTTTCAATGTTTCTATAGCAAGCAGAAATTGTGAATTGGTAGTGATACCGCATGATCATTGTGATTATGGCGCGCCCTCTGTAGGAAAGTCCGCACAAAATGCTACAAAAAGGCAATATCTAGCTTCCAATGGTGAAACATGTTAAATTACACCAGATGTTCTTTTATTCTGAGTTACAATATAGTGCTGGATGTAGTTTTCTAAGCATTGCCACCATCAATGATGTCACAAATAGCCGTAGGTGCACACAAGAGTTAAGAATCTTAGGGTAACTGTACTATGTTTGGCAAATATGGTACAAATGGTGCTCAATGCTGCTGATATCTTAATGTTCTTGTTATAAAATAATTCTAAAAAGCTTGACCAAACATTATGGATACTCTACGAATAATTAACATGAATTTGAGTATTTATCTTCTTTATTCTCTTCACAGATTCTGAAAGCACTTGTATTTTTACCTATGCACCTCTCCTTCTTTTACATTCATCACCTTTTACTGACAATACCCAGTAATTAGGAGAAATAAGGGAAAACGGTTCTCTTTGAGATCACTCTCATAAGTATAGGTGGTTATGTAAATAGGCTCACTACAATTAGGATAAGTGGTTTCATACCATAACGTAGCTTATGTATTAACATAAATACTCAAAGACCAATTACACTGAGTGGTTTAGGTTTTTATAGTGTGAGGTAAGTCAGGTATGTTGTTTGTAGGATAACAGGGAATGTTTTCATACTGCTTCACGTCCAAAGCAACGAACACAAGGCTACATAATTATATATCTAAATAACGTACCAAGTTTGTATGTATTTTGGTGAAAGATGGTTGATAAAAATCAGTTGATGAAGCCACAATTTTTCGTTATGTGTAAGGAAAGCACATTGTACTGACCACGAAATGAGCGATTTCTAAAGCAGCCGTCATAATTACCTAGTCATCGCCATCGCATGTGGAAATGCATGAATGCTTTGAAATTTCAATGTGATTTGAAACAACAGGAACAAAACCTCCATTGTATGCTCCATTCTATGTATGGAGCAACTAGCTACTTGATTACACTCATTATGCCGAAGCAATGATGTCAATGGTTTCATTGGTATACAAGTTGTTATTTGTTATGAAAGTAGAATAGAAGTAAGGCAATATTTCATGTAAGGCCTAAACCCTATTGAACCTATAATGGATGTATTCTTAAAATAAAGACGTACTCAAAGTAGACTTATCTTTTTCTTCTTAAGGGTAAGTTGCCCTTGGGCAATAACCAAATCGTGCGTCCTTGTATTTTGAAAGGTTGGGTGGGGATATAATTAATAAAGCACTGGTAATTCAAACAGATAATTTTACTCAAATGAGAAGAAAGTCAGGGCCTCCTTTACCAAACTCACCTAGTTTTACCTATCGGAGCTTTTTCATCAAATAGATTTTGGCGTGATGTGCTTTTGCCTGCACACTGTCTAGGTGTGACCTTTGATCGGAGTTTGATTGGCGGCCATCTATTTAGAGGTCAAACGTCATCACCTATCCCTCACCTTGTGTGGACCTCAGTGACCAACACATACTTTTAATCAGGTCAGGTCTGTTCAAAATAATGTTACTGCTGAATACTGAACTATGAAATATCAAGGGTCATAACTATGCTCCATCAATCAGAGCTCAATAGGAAGAATGTAATGTGATAAAGTATTTGGGTTCAGAATGAAAAAAAAACCTGGAGCCTTAAAAGAGGGATCTGCTAAGATTAAACTGTATAATCATTTCGAAATACTTCTGCTCATCTGTTCAGCTCTATGATGCTTCTACATCTTCCTCATACTTTAGAAAGGTTTGTTAGGTCTAGGACCTAGATATATCATTTCACAATTATAGCACCTGGATATCCAATAGAAAAAGAAGATCAAATTGGTAGATTTATCTGCAGTTATATCACAAATCATGGGATACATTACTATTCAATGGTTATTGGGCTATATGTTGCAACTGGATCGTAACTAGGAAGGGCAGCAATTTTTGCATAATAGTATTTGGCACAACAACACATATTTCACTAATTCAATTAGCTGCTGACGTTCTTCTCCATGGCCAAAACTAACCCCTAGACCGACCCTCCGTGAGGACAGATAAGGGTGAACACTCCTAAAACTTAGAGGGGTAGGGATCCACTTTTTAAAAGGTTTATTTTACTTGCAAATATGTGTTTGGGGCAGCTAGAAGTAGAGAAATTATACATATGCCCTGGCTATCAACACATGAGATTCATAAACACACCAGTCCTAGATATAAACATTATAAGGTTAACTACAATTAGATGAATACTTTATTAACAAATAAAAAGTCCCCCCCCTTCCTCTGTCTAGAGCCCCAGAAGCAGGTAGTAATCACACCTACAGAGTACATCTTGTTTGCCCCTCGCTGAGTGGGCACTCCCAAACCAACGGGGGGGGGGGGGGGGGTTAACCTGTTTACTGCTTAGTCAAGCGTTTGTAAGGTAGGAAAATGGTAACCCTTATGTTTTCTTTGATTTTTACATTTTGTCTTTCATTACCATCACAATTCAAAATCTAAGTCTAGAGGCATCCGAGTTAGTGAGGCCTACCGACAATAAAATGTAACAGAGAGGTGTGAGTGTATTGCTCCCAAAAATAATGAGTGAGGACTCAATAAAAAAAACAATAGCATGCGGATAGAATGAAATGACAGATGGACGACTGAAAATCACAGTCAGATATTTAATCAGGGCAAAGTAGGATAAATAATTGTTTCAAAATGTTGCAAAGTATTTGTAACCTTGTGATGCTAGTAAAGCCCTGTTTCCACCAACCGATTTTACAACCGATTTCAAAAATCGGCAGTGGAAATATTAGTTAATCATGAACATTTTATATACCACTAAAACGGCTTTTTAATTCTCTTTCAAATGATAGGTAAGATATATAGTCTTTTATTATAATTGCTAGTTAAAAGTAATAAAATACCAACAAATCGGTGGTAAAATCGGCTGGTGGAAACAGGGCTTTACCCCTACCCGCTGGGCAACATGATGAGTTTTGAAACACTAGGGTTGAACCAATTATAGGCTAAAGTAAACCCCACCTTTGATCAAATCTTTAAATTACAAAGCAAAATATCGCCATAAATCTGCAATGCAACTCATGTTCGGTAACGGGTAAGTTATTTACTATTAGGTGTGATATGGTACAGAACCCTAAGAGTTTAGATATGAGACCAGATTTGCCCTTATGGAGGAAACAAACATCAATATTTTGGTAGATATGGACACAGACAGATGTAACCATAAAACGGGTTGTAACGTATGCGTTTGAAATACATAGTTCTATGATAATGCTGAATTGACGAAACATCACATTTCCATGACACCACTCCTTCCCATATCAAAGGTCAACATGAATTCTGACCTCCTTACCCCTTCTGACCCCTCCTGACCCCTCCTGACCCATCCCCCATGGATTTAATGCACCTATATTCCATAAATCATAGAACACAAAAGTAAATACCGTTGCACTGCCAGCCTGCTCTGTATTTGACTTGCATGACTTTACATAGTGTCCACTAACTCGTTCATGCCTTACGGCTAGGATACATTCGTTGAGGCTGAGTGGTTGTCAGTGCCAAACCATTCTGAACTATTTTGGGCAGAGAAATGTTGTTTGAAGGTTTAAGCAGAACGGAGAAGTATAATAAAAACATACCCCCAGGCGCAATGATCAGCATGGTCAATTGCTGAATGGTATATGGGCCAATGGACATAGCACATGATGTCGAAAGATGATTATCTCTGGATTATTTCGGATTGTTTCTACTGCGTAAAATACATGAATGGGAAGGAAAGTCTGTACGATAGTTTCATTTTAGCGTCATTATAACATTATATAGTGAGGGAGTAGTGGTTGTTTTACGCCATTCCAGAAGCTATTTACATGTTCACAGCTCTGGAAATTAATCTTTCAGATGTAAACAATTTATTTTATGTCTGAATAAAAAGCTTATCTAAAAAAAGTGGCGGGGTCACGCCCTAATCAAACCCTAATACCACAACGAAGAGACTATACTGGGCTTTGGGAATTAGGCACAGTTCATAAGGTAAAGCTGAACCCCTACGGGCCTGGTATGGGAGGGGTTCCCCTCCCATTGGGGGGGGGGGGGGCTGAACCCTATCATTGCCTCTTACAATCAGCTGGGGATATCAAAGACCTCTTCTTTCCAGGAATCCCCTAAATACAGTCTATGTGGAAACTCTCACCCCGAATCTCCATAGGGCATGGCAGTAAGGAATAGGATAATCATTATACTGCATTCATTAATGCATCTCAAAAAGCACATAGGTGGTCGTGCGATTGGGTTACTTCAGCGTATAATCATGAATTCACTCGAACGTTTCTCTTTAAACAACTTTATGTACAGCCTTGAATAGGTCTTGTAACGGACCATGATGTCGATACTGCTGTTATTACACGTGAGGATTTGAAAATGATGTCAAAGATCTTTTGCTTTTAAAAAATGTGCTATGTATTGGGGTATGTGAAGTTTGATAGTCGTTGAGAGTGAGGCAATACAAGTGTCGTATAGACGTTGTGCACATGACGTCACACCACCCTAATTGGGATGGGCGCCATATTGGTGATCATTGTAAATTTACTATTATTTACATCTTTAAAGCATCTATAAAGTAGATTTTTGACTATTTTATCAAAAGGAAGCACACTGAATCAAAATAAACAATTACTACCTATAAATTGTGGATATATCCTATAGCCACATAGAGTGGGTGACCACATGGTGATCACCAAAATCTGGTCACGTGACCCTGTCTACACAAGGTCTATACATACAGTAGTAACACTGAAAAAAGGATAGAGACTAGATTTGGCTCAGCTGAAACATTCGACCTAAATTGAAATGCCTGAGGTAAACTGTGCTCATCTTTAAGCGATAAGCATGCCGTTTGCCATTGCGTCCTGAATTCTAGATCTCCTCGTAGCACCTTTTCATGTTCCGTCTATATAACATGTTGTAGCTATTTCAATATTAGATATAATAAGGCAGTTTCAATCTAGGCCTCAGAATACGCTCTGGGTTTGAAATGCTCATTCTGTGACACGTGTGTAATGGGTATAAGCTTTGGTCGCGTTCTTGTAGAGGTAAATTCCTTGCAAGAGTCTATATGAATACTCAAGTGCCACTTTGCACTACTGCCAATAAATCGAGCCAAGAATCTGAACTATCCACAGGGATATGTGGTGCATTTCAAAGCAATGTATATGGACATCGATCAAGCTAAGCGAAGGGCACCTGGCAATCGGCCCTAGAAGTCTCCGTCAATGCATTTTCCTTTTCTATAGACCTTGGGAAGACGTGGTCACGTGATCCCTTTTTGGTGGTCACCATAATTATAGTTATCACAACCATGTGGTTACTTTTTAAGTCTGGAATTTACAAATTGTGAATAATGATAACCAAGTAATCTGTATAAGGTCAATTTGACATAAATATGTGAACGTCATGCTTACAGTTTGTTTATTGAAACAAATTTAGATTAATCACCAATATGTTGCTATGGCGTTAAACCCAAAATTTAATAACCAACAAACCAATATGGCGCCCAGCCTTTCTTGGACATGTATGAGGTCATCTGCACAATGTCTATAAGTAAACCTTAATATTTCGTTGGTAATTGAAATGAGCGCATTCACTGGTAGTTCATCCTACCACGAATTACTGATTCACAGTATTTTGCGTACCTGCTGGTTACTTTCAGCATACTTTGTAAGAGAGAAATAGGGAGACTTAAAGAAAATATTGAAATATTTTGCCTAATATTTCTATCTATAATGGATACATTTTGGAACCATCCTGTAAATATATAAGTACTTATGACAGGGGTGGTATAAGGGTTTATGATGGATTCATCAAACCCCTGTACATCAAGAATACCAACCTTCAGGCGTCACTGTAGGCCCTGCCCTCAGGCTGATACACCTGACACACCTTGGGTTGTTAACCCATCTTGGATCCCTTATTTGCTTGGCAATAAAATAATCACCCTGCTTATGGCTTCCACGAAAAATTAGGCTTTCAAGCACCAAACACCCTGGGACGACTTGTACATTTGAGATTGATTGATCACCCATGAATATGCTTCTAGATCCACCCAACTAATTAGGATCTTGCAATATGTTTCCTGCCTGTTGATCTTTTGGGTGGATTATTCTGACGTTTGGCTTAGGCTGTGTGAAGTGGAGCATTGCTGGAAGATATCGTCAGATATTGGGGTGGGGAGGTAAGATTTAGGCCAATGAGACAGGCTTAATAACGGTATGTAGGCCGCCAACACAACATCCGGCCTTACTGGGCCCCTTTCCAGAGGTTAATATTATAACAAAAACGCACTTGGCGTGGCGTACAGGGGGATAATACTCACGACAGAAGTTGTATAAGTCGCGAAGTCTATTACATTTTAAAAGATGCCAGGTAATGCCTTGCAAGGCCAACTATTCATAACCGATTCACCTTTATAAACCTTTTTACGTTAACTATTGCCCCGCACATGCACTTACACCCTAGGGGTGGATCCAGGGGGGGGGGGTCCAGGGGGTCCTGACCCCCCCCCCCTGTTTTGGTTAGAGGGGGGGGGGGGGTTCCAGGGGCTCCTGATAACCCCATCCCTCTTTTGGTGGACCCCTGAATTACAAAAAGAAGGGAAATGACGTACGTGTGCATGCCAATGTACGCCATTTTAGTACTTACCCTATGTTGACCCCACCTCCCCCCACCCTTCCAGAAATCCTGTATCTGCAACCTCATCCCACTAGCTACTATGCTGCCATTTCCAACCCATCCTACTTCTCTAAGGGAAGCTAACCTTGAGTTTGAGCATTAGTATGGTTGGTACATGGACACCTGGGATACCTAACTATCATAGAATAAACACCTGCATACCATACCTTGTTAATATCCAGCTGTAGAGTCCGATTATCAAAAGATTACAGTGACACCTTTTCTTAGCACTGGGGCTGGGGCGATCCATGGGGCCCAGGGGGTCCTGACCCCCTCCCCGTTTTGGCGGACCTCTCAACTACAAAAAGAGAGGGAAATGCTGCGTGCATACGTGCAGATGCACAACATTTTAGCATTAGCCTTTACGCTGACTCCCCCTACCCTTTAGAAAATTCTGTATCCACTCCTGAGGGGTCCACATTCATTAGAATCAATTTAGGTTCTCAACGGCTTTACTGTTTGTCTTTCTGTCATCAATTTTTAAAAAAAAAACTATTTACTCATTCCACACTTTTTTGAGACTGAAATTACGCAGATAATCAATGCCTTGCTGCCCCCCCTCCCGCCCACCCCCAACCACCGCCAACTTTTCTTTGACCTCTTGCTCCGTTCCTCCAGTGAGCGGACACCTGCTGGTTCTCCTGCAGGTGCCAGCCTTACGGCGTTCTGTGATTAACTCCGTAATGCCACATACCTGTGGGTGCACACATACCTGTGTACGTCACCAGACGTACCTTTATACTTACCTGCGCACGGAGCCATGTATGTAGGTATACAGGGTACCCTGCCTCCTCCTGGGGCCTGCTGGGGGTGACAACTCTCTGTGAAAATACCTATCAACACCTGAAAATCTGTACGTGTGACAGCCAAGTTAACAGGAGGCTGGGCAGGGGGAAGTTACAAAAGCAAATACCTCCTGCTTCACTATTACTCATTGCTAAACTCTTGGACCTTACTCAGCAAGCTAGGACTCTACCACAAGGTCTCCAGTGCTATAAGTACCCCCCCCCCCCCCCCCCTCTTCATTGCCGCTTCCGATAGCGTTTAGCTTAAGGCGGCACGCACCAGTAACAACAACCAGTGAAAGTGAGCGAAAAAAAGGCCATCCAGCGAATTAGGGAGATATCCAACCGCATCGCCGGGCGCCATGTCAGTCTCCATATTGGACCGCTTGGAGCTATTTCAGACGATCGGAGATCGCTGGCTGAGCGACATGGTGCGATCAAAGCGGGGTTTCCAAGGTAGGACAATTGGCGCAATGCATTGGTGTACATGTGTCTAACAGTGACAGTTGTGTGCATGTAAGCAGTGTTTACTTTAACTATGTTCAATAAGATATAAGACGATATATTATTTTCTTATTTTCAGAAAACATGTCTTTGATATCACTGATTAGCCATGTCTATTGAATTATCTATTAATCAAATCCCTTTTAAATTGATATGTACATTATAGCCCTGAAATCTATTAACATTCCTTTTGTGGTTCTTTTCATGGCATAATTGAATTATTAACACTACAGGATAAATGTGTATTTTGACCAAGCCAAGTTGAAGAACATTCTTTAAGGTAACAGGTTTTAACTTGGCACATGTATGTGGGGCCCCTCCCCTGCCCTTCTGGTATGCTGGTTATAATCCTTCTAGTAGTATTATTGTTATTATGTGACCCCTGTCCGGTTATAATCCAATTAAAGCCGACTTCGTTCTGCTGACCACAAGTAGGTGTCCAACGTGCCAACTGACCGGTCAGCAGGGCGGTCAGTTGGTGGTCAGTGGTTATGATCAGCTGGTCAACTGAAGGGGGGGGGGCTTGGTAAAGCATTGGTACATTGCACGATCTGTCCGTTTTTCCACTGGTCAATGGCTCACTTGAATGGGCAAATATATCATAGCTAATTATAGGCATACTTTCTAATGATCTAAATGTTAATGTGGACAATACTTCCCTAAAAGGGGTTACTTGTGAGGTTTAAAAGTCCATTCAGCCCTTTTTCAAATATAAATATGAATGATTACTTCATAACAAATGAACCTAATGTTTTCATAAGTTCAGAATCTCAATTTGACAAAACATCTTAATGTTTTGTATAATTTCACTCATAGAATAGAATAATATGCACAGACTACCAGGTAGGTGAGTGATGGGGATACATGTAACACGTTTAGTCTTAATCTAAATCCTTAAACGTGATAAAATGATGGGAAAATGTATGCAACCTAGAGATCCTTACAATGGACAATATTCTGTAATCTTTTTTTTTCATTGCATGCAACAGTTTCCTTCGATTGCCTGTTTTCTTCTGCAAAAATTCAGACGAAAAGTAGCCATAATTCCTGCAACCATCTTAGCATGTATATTATATATGCACTTGCAGATAAATGTTTCCACGGGAAATGGGTTTTTGAGAAAGAAAACTGTTTCAATAAGTCTGTATGTTCTATGTTTCTCCAAAGCCTGCATGCCTTATGTTAGCTATAGGTAATGGAATGCGTGCATCCATTTTGATTACATATAATTTGTTACCGGAAGACTATTCTAGATTCTCAGTAATCACAGTTCAAGATGTGATATCACTTTATGATGCAAGTCTCAAGTCACCAGCAGACCTATATCTGAAGGTTTTTAGTTATACCCTATTGGAACTGCCTTTTATTCGTCAAACCACAAAAACCAAAAAATCCTAAAAACAAAAATGATTTTAATTCGAAAGGGTCAGATGTCAAACTAATGACCTTCAAACAACCAGCACCACCCATTTGATCAACCTTAAAGTCCATTTGTTCTTTTGCCAATGACATCATAGTATTATTATTCACTAAATTATTCTAAACATTTCAAATATTACGTGACAACCACCCCCTGTGCTGTGGGCGTCGGGCCCCGTCGCTGTAGCCGAGTGATCCGACCACTTTCTGCGTGGTATGGGGCCGAATCAGGTCGGTATGTTAATTAACAACCACAGCCTATTAAGGCAGGTAGCAGAGGCCGAGACTACGCCGTCACACCTCGCTTACTTAACGAGATATATATACGTAACAATACTGTTTTTGTCGCTAAAGGTTGTATTGCACTACACGATTTTAATTCTGATTCTAAAAGATGGCCGGTATGAACAATAGTATATATGTTGCATATAATAAGAAAGGAGTTTGAATTATCTTTCCTACGATTGCATATCTGTAGGTAGGGTCTCTTATGAAAGTTTAGAAATTACCAAATTCCCAATAGTCCCTGTTCTTGCCGCTCAAGGCTGTATTTCACACTATCAGATTTTACTCACAATTTTGAAAATCGCCATGCAGTACGCACAATAGCTATTTACAAACATGCTGTATATGATAAGAGAGGATTTTGAATTCTCTTTCCAATGGTATATATCATGCTTGGGTCTTTGTATTATTTGTAATGAAAGTTTAGAAAATTACCAAATTCTCATTCGTCAAAATCGCCTAGTGGAATACAGGCTTTTGCCATGTTATCACTCAAGCTGTGGTCGGGGGAGAGAAAAGCGACGTTGTTGGCGGTAATTATAACGTCACATGCCAGGGATGAAGTTAGTAACACTAATAAAACATGTTCTATTTAATTGGATGTATATCATAGTCTGCTTACATCTTGAGCTATCATGTGGGTCATCCATTCATATATGATTATGCCGTATACAGAAATAGCCATAAAACTATAGCCAAAATAAAAATCCCGCTCATGTGAAGGAAAACCTGAAAACTTTTTCAGCCGTAGCATTCTGTGTAAAGACAGCATTGCATGCTATACATCGTACTCCGGATCAAAAGAAATGGGGGATTCATAATCTGATGGAATAAACCATTTGGATCCGCAATTACGATCACTTAAATCCACCTGCCAAACCAATTGATGTTTTTTTTATCTTTCAAAGCCAAAACTGTAATTCATTCTATTATCTTTTAGCTATTAGCCAATTCATAGCAAAAAGCGTGTTCCGCTTACATTTTTAACTTGATTCATAGATGATTTGTAGTTTTATTACTGCAGGATCTTAGTACAACAATGGCAATATTGCTGCACAGCTACATCAAATAAATATGAAATGACAACTGGCAACTTCGTTATATATTTTGTATTGGTTCTTAACATAAGAGGCATTGTGGCGCCAAATCGCAGAAAAAAATGAATGGTAAAACTGGAACGAAGGCGCTTAATCTGAAAAGCAACGCGTACTAACACATCTGACCAATTTCAGTCATGGTCGATCCAATATTTATCCAGAATTATGGGAAAAGATGAGAACTCTGCCGAAGAGGAATTCTCAGTATCTTTCGAAGAAACTGGTTTTATATAAAGGGTTTTTGTTTAGTAAGATTAACTTTCAATTCTTCCTTTATATGATATAGTATATTATTACATTTTAACATGAGACACATGCTTTATATAGCACGAGTGGCATGCAATGAGTTAAGTGGACGAAGTGGCACAGTTGGCCCGTTAGACAGGGCGGGATTAGTGTTGTGTAGATCTCAATTTGTATTCAATTAGTTAGCGGGACTAGCTGGGCCCCCGCCAAACCAAGGCAGACCTTGTAAACTTTGTACATGAGTGAATAAGTAGGGGGTCTCCCAGCATCTAAACCGGCTCAGAATGGGCAGTGAGGTCAAAGAGTCAGGAGTAATCATGAGAGACAGGGGGTCAGTCCCCCCCATTGGAAGGGGTCAGGACCCCCTGCTTAAACTCAGACCAAAATAGTGGGATTGTTAGAATGAGAGGAGGGTGTTGCTCAGCAGTTTTCTAATTAGAAGGCGTGTCCCTTGAAGAGAGAAACAGGTCAATTTGTAGCAGAACATCTGTGTATGGAAATCTGTCCTCGCCCCAGTAAACTGTATAATTTATGTTATCTTCCCAGAAAATCATCTCTTATAGAGGTTATGTATACACCTATATTCATTTGTCATTGTCCTGTCTTCGTTAATTACGGGTTCATTAGAGGTTGTATCCCCGAATTCATGTCAGCCACGAACGTTTGTACATGTAAGATTGCAACAACAAGTTTGAGTGAAAAGGGACAATTCCGTGGTCGGATCTAGAATTTTGAGGAGAGGGTACACGCTTTCAAGTTTAATTGGTCTTTTGGTAATCAAAACATTCAAACTTTCTGATTTCGTGAAACCGCCACTGGAGGTATACCGGGAGCTACCTTTTGAAACATCAGAAGCATTTGCATGCGGGCTGGGAGAAATATAATGAGTTACCTATTCCAAGCTTCAGATCCTAAATCTTCATCTTCAACTCTTATGAGCTGGATTTGAGATTGTGTATGTACACTTGGTATTAGGGATAACTGTATGCACTTTATACAATGATTCATAATATGGCTACATCTCTAGTTACTGATTACCAGTAGGTTTGGTTTGTATATCTAGTGCCCCTCTGGATAGGCTGTACAGTGCCTCGTTGTGTGTTCAGATCTGACATATAGAGTGCCTCGATCAGTGGTGGCCAATATTACAGACTAATCTCAGAATAGGCAGTACATATCTGCTTTTAAATGTCAATATGATTATGGCCTAATCTGTTTATGTTTGTACATGTATGTCAACCGAGGTCTTTTTATTGACTCTGGTTCTGTTTGGCTACAAGATTGGTATGTATATATCTACCTTCAACCTACGACCTTTTTTTCTCAATTTAGGTTCTATAGATTATGTAGGAGATACCAATTCATCATCTCATTTTGCAACCATGATTGCAAGTTGATTCAACTGTGACAAGTTTAATGTTTGATGCTTTTTGATGTAATTACTATCATAGATCTCAGGGATTGCTCTATAAACAATAAAAATACAGGATACCATCCAACAAAAAGAGTGTATGAATGTATGTCATAAAATGGTAAACATGTATCGGGGAGGAGTAGGAAACATGACTGATGTGCGATAGACATACAATCAGGCATGAATCGCTTTGCATCTGTTGACTAATATGTAACACGGTAAATTTTATCAACAGATTTTATAGCAAAATAGCCAATCTGTTAATGATTAGATAGAAATGGTAGGCAATTTCTGTTCTAATTTGTAATATGTTGAAAATGACCAAGAGATCCTTGAGTAATAGACAGACAGTTTACATCAAAACACTAGCAATATATAACGCAATGGAAACATTCATAATAAGATATGATAATAAGCAAATCCCTCCACATTTTCAAACACCAACATTATAATGATGAGGGGATAAGGTAGTATGTCCATGAGAAGATCATCCAATACAAAATGATGAAGATTTATTTGCGTGTAAATCACAGAAACGATTACAAATTTCCAACCATGCAGGCCGTAATCCCGGCCACGTGCACCCCATCTATCCCCGTACACAGGGTGCACCTGACCATCTGGGGGTGAGATAAAGGTGTGCGGGGGTATAATAAAGGGGTATAATATTTACACTGGTCAGACCCCAGCAGTAATGTCTCCAAGCTGGGACCCACGTGGGTAGGATGGGGAGGGGACTACATTGTAGTTTGAGCAATTTGGTTTGGGAGCCAGATGGTTGGGAGCCCTGGGAGCTCCTGCTGACAGGTTCATGATGGAGCGGCTCAGACCTGAGCAGCATTGCTCTAGTTGCTGTATGCATGAGTCCCCTCTCTACCTTTACCTTGGGCCTTTGGAAGTCTGGTGATGGTGATGGGAGTGGCATGGGGTTTCTTGTCAAATTTTCACAGGCATTTTTTTTATATTCTTTGCCAACAAAAGTGTGGTTTCTATAGGCAATGTCAGGGTTCAAAGAAAATGAAATTGTAATAGGGTTGAATTCAATGTCACATGGCAATTTGTACCGGTGTCGACTATCTTGTTGCACATCAACCCTCACGCATCATACGCATTATCATATATAGATTAAATGGGATAAAGATTAAATGAAGCAAATGGAGGGCAACTGTCAAAATACCTGGAGTAAAAAAACAGAACGCAGAAAAGACCCAAAACTATGCACATGCAATTTTCCAGATTTTGAAAAATAAGGATGGTATTTAAAAATGTGACCTACTTTACAAGAACGCCGTGCCCCCCCCCCCCCCCCCCCCCCCACTCCTACATGAAGACTAGGCCTAATTAAGGTAGGCAAATGCCCTACCGACGTCCTACAAGTCGTTGAAGCTTCCCCAGTCGCTGCACGTGCGTGCCAGCCCCACTAACCCAAAACTCCCCCGAGCAGCTCACTTGACCCCGGCCTAGATGTGTGAGTCGTTTGTCTGTCTGCCACTCTGACCAGGTGGGGGACAGGTCTAACCCGCCTCACCTGGGTTTACAGGTAACCCAAGGAGTGCAACCTGGAGGTAGGGGGAGACGGGCGCCACGCCGCCCTGCTCATCACAGACCTGGAGGGTTTGGGGTTTGGGGTATGGGGCATGGGGTTTGGAGGCACCTGGCCAACCAACCTGACGCCTGGCTCTTGCAGCTGCCTGAGGGGAACTGCTTTGTGGAACCGAGTATATTATAATAGATTTTAACCCGATATTTTACTTTTTTTGGGAAAATATCTTAGGACGTAATAAGAAAAGCTCATCATAGAAAAGCATCAATAACTGTGGTCAGTTACCGAGGTTATCATGTGATATTACCGATTAATTGTTATACTTAAAAAGTATAATATTTTTGTTTTAACGTAGACACTCTATGAATAGATTGGGGAATAGATTCATTTAATATTTTTTCTAAATCAATATATATAGCCCCTTAATAGTCCCTTTTCTATCGGGCCAGGCAGTCCACTGGCCATCCCCCAAAGGCTATGCGAATGACTGTATAGATTGAATATCCATTCAAAAACTGAGAAAGGCACTTTCAATGGGCATTATCGTAAGACAATACCTTACGAATAATAAACGAAGAGGTAGGCACTGTGTGTAAAAAGTCACTTTAAAAAAAATAGTGCCTAAATTAGGGATTCACAATCGGCGCCTCTTGGTCCAACCTACCTACATACCTACCGCCACCTTCGGAGGCCACCTTCCACAACACTTAAAACCAATGTCAACACGACCCCTTACCTCCCCAACCCTCACCCACTCCGCCCCCACACTCAGAGCTCTATAAATAGTCCTGTGAGCTGCTCACTAGGGAACAGGGGTCATTGTAAAGGTCAGTTTCCAGACCTTCTGCTGTCTCTCTGAGCGGAGCCAAGTATTCATTATACGACTCATCCTGCCTGAATAAACCTCACCTCTAGAGAGTGGGCGACCCTAAAATACCATGGGGTATAACCCATCTTTTCATCTTTATCCAGCAAAAGCACTTTTCGCGGGCGCCACCATTTTTGGGATCAAAATTCCTTTCTGCAACTGTTTAGGTGCAACAGCCTTGTTTTATTTGGAAATCACGTAACCTAAACGAACTTAAAAGTTTGTATCAGTTCAGTTCACACACAAAATAGCTTGTAGCAATTTTTTTTTTTTTTAAAGTGATAAGATTTTCAATAAAGTCGAGTACAAAAAAGTGCCTCTGAGCCTCCCTACCCTCCCCCCTCCACCATTTCACCCCTCCAGGTATCTTGTTGTTGTTGACTACCCCCTCCCCCTCCCCCCTCCCCCATACCCTCCCCCGCAACAGGTGAGGTCTATTTTTGCCTGAAAACTTTTGTCCCTGGACGGTGGGATAGGGGAGGGGAGGGGAGGGGGATTGGGGGAGGGGTACACCTCATTTCTCACTGCAAGCTGCCAAAGTCATGTCAGTATTCTCGAGACCATGTGATAGCACATAAACCTAAACTAAAAAAGAGGAATTCCTTCTTGAATGTGAATTATGCATATGAATGCATATTTTCTAATTATTATAATACAATCATCTTATCCCTAAAAGATTAGGGGCAAAGGTGTGAAAGGATTGACATATCAAATTCACTACTCACTTTCATTTTTAATTCAAAGACGTTCCATTTCATTTTCGTTTGACTTCTCACACTGTGTCGTAGTAAGAAGTATTAGAATACAATACCCACTACTTCCTGGACAATGCCTTAAAATCAAGAAAGTTCTAGAATAAGTGATACTGTTGGCAGGCTACGAGTCTCAATGTCAGGTGAAGCCCAACGAGCCCCGTTTTTCACTGCAGGGGGCATTCCTTGTGTCGGGTTAAATCAAAACTACCTTCAACTCACCCAACCGACAGCCCAACAGCGACTCTGTGCGGCACCGACCCAATGTAGTCCATAGACGATGGGGATCCAAGGGCTTGCAATATAGTTATTAGTTATGCAATGGCAGATCAAGGAATTTTCGAAAAAGGAGAGGCTGCCCTTTTTGATAGTCCTTTCCTCAGTGGGATTGCGGCCGATTTTTTTACATTGAAAAATGCTTATTTTCCACATACAAATCCGCCATGAGTATAGGTTAACGAAGCATTTTGAGGTCATCATCTACATGAGATACTTTTATTATAAAATTGGTCCAGGAAACTTGTTACATTTTCAGTGCCTCGGAAGACATCTAGTCTTTTGAAATCATTAAAACGATGGACTGAATGGATTCCGAATAGGACTATGAAAAAACTGAAGAATACGAACTTCAGCGAACTTCAGCGTATTCAGCGTATTCAAATAATTATATATATAATATAATTCAGCTACATATTCAGCATAATAAGTTACTATGTCTTTATACTGATCCTTAAGCCGAATTGTCACTTGGACTCAGCTCATGAGCATTTCGTCAAGATATTTGTTAGTTCCCGTGTGGCCTCCATATATCATTAGCATTTATGTGAAAACCTCTAATTCGTCCAAGCAAATGCGCAAATCTTAAACCGTGTCTGTTGTGTCTGTGTTAACGTCATTCGTGCGAAGTACTCTGTCGGAACATAGAACAAATAGCAGTTGGTAATGATCGCTGTAACGAGGCTTAACCCGACCAGTCGAAGTTATGATTGGTTGGACAGGATAAGGAGGAAGGGGTCAGGTTATGAGAACTGCGACGGCACGTATACGGATGAAGGAAATACATGTGTGGGTGGGGGGGGGGGGGGAGATCTTTATGAAAAACAAAACAAAACAAGGCTGGTGCATTCTTATTATAACATATCAGGCACTCATCAGGAAGACCAAGTCTAGGGGTCAACATGTATGACTAGGGGTCAACATGTCTTCATGTAAAGGACATTTTGCATAAAGCCCGTCACACACTGCATGAGCAGGAACAGCGACTGGGTACCGATCAGGTACATGTGTACCTTATCTGAGACAAACCTTACGACATACGTGGTCGGGGATGAGGAACCAGTGTGCGACTGTCAAAGACTGGGAACACAAAGATTGGGAACATGAGACCAAATCGGGGATAAGATTTTCTAAGGATTAGGAACAATTTTTTATCTGACAAAAAATTAAACGTGCACAATTTTTGGAGGGGTTTTGTCTCGGACTAGGGAATATTTTGTTGAAGAAAATATCGTGGGGAGAAAAAAATGTTGTGTGTGCGACCAAAGGGCCACCTAGTCTTGTACCATTTCATATGTAACGGACACACAATTCTTGGTCATCATCCCCCACATCCATGTCCTCTATGTCATCATCAATTAAGGCTGCTATTTGGTCGACTTCTTCCGTGTCGACATCCATGTTGACCTGCATGGCCGGTACAACACATAACCTTGAATCCCAGATTTTTTCATGTTCTTTGTCAGAGAAACAAGTCTAATTGTGATTTGTGTGTGCAACCAAAGAATTCCAATTTCCTAAGACTAGGAACATTGTTCTTTAAAGATTAGGAACATCTTTACAAATTCTGCCCCCCCCCTCCCTCCTAAGATCAAATATCCTGACAAAGTACAACCCATGTTCCTAATTTTAATGTTCCTAGTCGACACGCTTAAACCTTTGAAAAAAAGTCCCAATGATGCATGTGAGCTGGGGTAATAACAGTTGAAGGGGGGCAAAGTCAACTTCTTTACCTCTGACCATCACATTTTCCATACCTTTAAAAAATACCACGGGTTGACAACCCACCGAGGACCTCCTCCCCTTTTGGTTTTTGTATATATATATATATATATATATATATATATATATATATAGCTATATTTTAAAGTGAAATCTTAAAGCATAAACAACTGAATTAGTGGCATTATTTTCTACTGCAGGAACTACTTTTCTGTATCACCCTGCAGGGTGATAACACTTTGTATGAGTGAAGAACAAAACTCTAAACTACTGAACCTGAATCACCCTAGGTTATGATAAAATTTAAAATGACCTTTGTGAGGTACAAAGCTATAGAAACGACAATTACCTTATTGATATGATATGGTGTTTTTCCTCGATAACTTGACAGAGACATCAAATTCTAACTGTCTGTATGTGATTCGAGAAAGATTGTGGAATTACCATCACTTACTGGGTATATCTTGTGAGCAACGTGTATCTATTATGGTAAGAATTTGTAGCGCTAAGACATTACTGTATTCCCTCACCTCAATTGCTTTTGAGTGGATCTGATAGTTAATTGAGATCTCCCAACTACGAAAGCTAGTAAATCACACTTAATTATAAACAAACAACCCATGCAGTATACGCCCTTAAGTTTTTCGCTGTCACTTTTGTCCATCAAATTTACTTCAATAACAGGTGGGTGTAACTATTAAGTTGTTCGCTACTTAATTTGTTTTGAGGGGAATAATTGATTTCGTGCAGGTGTTCACCAAAGAAACATTGCTTGTCCCTTCAAATCAAAACAAGGTGCTCTTAAAGGTAAATAGGAGGTGATGTAACGTAGAGAGATGTGGGTGGTGGATCAAGGTCTTTGGAAGTAGTTTGGGAGTCTGTTTAAAGATCGATTTTTTTCTTTTCCTCTATTCAACAAGATCTTCCAGCAGTTATTAGATTTCCTGGCTAATGGCAAGAGGAAATTGTGAAGCTATAGATCATTGCAGCAAATAGCGATCAAAGGACATACTAAGCTTTTCCAAGGTTTTAAACTGTGATAGGAAAAAGTATCATCAATAATTGGTATATATTATGAGAGATAAATATACTGAGGACCTTTCCTTTGAGTTTCAGATATTTTTAAGCATTTTCCAGCCTTTAAATTGACAAATTATCCTTGGAACATATACAAAACCTGGTCAATTATGCACATTATATGTGAACAGTACCATATTTGAAAACTGATATTTTCTATTCCAAAGCCTGATTGATGGAACTATGGACTAATATTGAAATATTTTTATAGAATAAAGGCAAATGTAGCATCAGACCTTTATATGTAACTGTATATCAACTGTTTGAAATCAATGAGCATGACCACAAAAAAAATAGCACAGTTGACCCCTTAGAGCAACTCAAATACGTCAATTATGCTGTTCTGTAAGATACAAGCGCACAGTGGGGCATTATCATGATTTTAAAGTACATGTCACCCTCACGAACTGTTAGGATTTCGATATTTTTTATACTTTCCCATCAGAATCCTATTAGATAGTAATAATAGATAATTTATAAAAAGATACAACAAATATAGGCAAGAAATAAGCAAACATTCTGTAATCAAATTAAAATTGCTTCTCAGCGTCCAGAAGGCTTATTGGAAAAATCTATGCAAAATGGTGATATTTCATAATTTCACCTCAGCCTTCCAACAGTGTTCATTTGCTGAATAATGTTAGCATATAGGTGAATGACACATCATTAGATTCCAAATTTAATTTACTTAACTCCCTGTTGAAAGAATTAAAGTAAAATGTAAATTGAAAATTATATTTAGAATTAAGTTAATGGAAGTCAGGAAAAATACCAAATTTTGACAAATTTTGGAGGACATTCCAAACATTCCAAATCATTTGGAATGTTCAGTTGGAACACATTTCATCCAGATTCATAATATATAGATTCCTAGCTTTAGAGCAATACCAAGATGATTAAAATTGATCAAGAATTGTAAGAATTATGAGGATTTCTTTGAAAAATGTTTGGGCAACTTAATGTTTTTTATCACAATTTGCTGCAATGATCTATAGTCTTAAAGGGAGCCAAAAGCAATGGAGTGTCAAAATTGTTGTGTGACAACATTTTGCAAACTCAAATGACTATTAAAATGCATTCCAAGAGTCTAACTTTAGCCATTGGTATAATATAAATCATGGTAACTTACTACAACTTTATGTGAATTCCATAATGTTCATGTCATTTATGCCTGAGGACAGCAATGTTTGTAAACAAACCAATTTTGGTGGGTCCCCAAAATTGACCAGGGACAAGTTTTGATTTATTTTGATGTAGTTTAAGTCTTTACTGACTGTCTATATTTTACCACAGTGTAGGTTATTGCCATGGAATATATTTCAATAGTTAATAGAATTTGCAAAATCTTGACCCAACATTGCTTTTGGCTCCCTTTAAAGTTTTATTCCACCATGCAACAGCGCCCTTTGATTGCCCACACTGTCATACCATGGGTTTGCAACAAATATATAACCTTTTAATATTGTATTGTATGCACCCTTCCTTGCAAGAATCATTATAGGACCATTATGATAACAGGGACGGATCCAGAGATTTCAAAACCCTGGGCTAGAATTTTACATTAAAAAAATCTAAGTTTGGCCAAGTTTATAGATAGAATATGTGACTAGATAGATCTACATGAGTATGATATGCAAAGGCAAACTTTAGCATTATGATATATCAATCTCTGCAGTTTATACATAGCTGATTGATGTACAGTGAGTTTCCCATAACAAGCCCCCCCCCCCCCCCCACCACACACACACCCCTGCCCAGACCGGGGTCTGATAGGACGATAATAGGAGTAATCATGTCATCACCGGCCACCGAACAGGGAGCGGCCTGTAACATGTAAACATAATCATGTAAGAGGGGCAGGTAGGACAAGGTAGTTAGTGTGGTGGCATCACCGATGTCATTTGGGGCTCACATGGGTGGGGGATTGGAGCTATTGGTAATACGTATATCATGTATCATATATATGATTTGTAAACATATATACACCCAAGTAGAAAGGGTTTATAGATACATAGAATTAGTTTTATATAGATATATATTAATCTAATAATATCATAATATAAGTGTACATTTATGTCAGAATCTTACCTCGATCATGATAATATTATATGTACTTCAGCTCAGAAGGGAAGAGTTTCTTTAGGACTCGTTTACATAATTATGACAGGATGTAACACATTTAAGGAGGAAGAGAAACAACACATAAGTGACATCAACTTTTTAAAATCCTTTTTGGCTTTAGGGGCCTAGTTCTAAACTAAACTGCATGCTTTTTAGATCAAAGATTATTCTCTTATCTCAAAAATGATACTGAAAAGAAATACCAGTCATTCTTTGAGAAACATTTTCTTAGTACAGGTGTATAAAACACCATAGAATCAAATCTATGGTTATTGTGTCTTGACCTTTTCTCATTTGTTGAGGAAAAAGCGGTGCGAAAGTACAATGTGCGGCGGTTGAAATAAACCTCCATCTCCCGTCATTAGAGCCGGATAACAGCACGTTGTTAAATCACCTGACGGCATGCGAATGACGTAAAGTGTCAAATAAAAACACACAACAACATGCAGCGAGCATGTGACGACGGGTATCATGTAGAACAGACATGTAATGTCACCCAGCATGTAGAGCATGCTAAGGCTGGGTCATTAGAACCAATTGGTCACGTGGGCGCAATGACGCGCTCTGATTGGTCCGTTTTAGGGTCAAACGGACGCTCATAAGTTACATTGCCATAGGTACCTGTACAAGCCTGAATACCTCACGGTATTCCCGCCAAAAGTTCAGTTTTTATCCTTTGGTCCAAAGTTCTGGAAACAATCATTCAGGCAAACAAGTTGATGTCTTCTTTGGCCTTTGTGAATGATTGATTACAAAGCAGATTGCAGGAGATGAAAGAAAATGTTCCATTGCCTTAGACCTCCATTGTATTAGCCTGGAATGCATTTTTCTCAAAGTGGATAAGTATGAAACAGAGTCAGCAATTGCGCAAAGATAATATTCAGTCTTGAGGCATTCCAAAATAACCAGACTCTGTACATGTATACCTTAACAGCATGCGAAATGTGAAATACAAGGGCTAATGATATTACTAAATTGAGAAGTTAACAAGGAGACCCCCATCAGGGGCCCTAGGCAGGTTGCGTATATGGGTGGGTGTCGGCCTGGCTGGAGGTAAGTGAAGGTAGGTGGGCGGGTGTGGGTTAACTGGAGGTAGGAGGTGGGTGGGTGGACGGCTGGAGGATCCACCTGAGGTGAGTAGAGGGGAGGAGGAGGAGGAGGCTGGGCCTGCTACTCACCGTCAGACCAGAGACGACAATGGTCTCAGCCTGAGCTCACCAGGGCGAGCAGTGAGCGGCAGTTGTAGACGTAGGAGGAGGTCTACCGCCACCCCACCGCCCCAAAACACATCACAGGGCGCCTCAACTCAGCCAAACCCCGCCCTCCAGCTCCAAAAACACACCAGGGGTGGCTTCAATTTGTAACTTAAAGTTGTAAAAAACAGAGGACAGATTGCTTGCCGGGGGCTGGATTTACTACATTGTTACTACGTACGCCCACAATTGGGATACTACACACACCTCCCACTCCACTCACACGCCATACCTGAAAGGTGAGCGGTCGGTGGAGGGCAGCCGGCCCCCTTTTTAGTGGATGAGGTCTGGACCCCCTGAGACCTCCTAAGACCCCCTGGAGTACGTTTCGGCCCCGTCGGGAGGGGCGGTGATCGGTCATGGCGGTGCAGGTCGAATACCAATCATCACTTTATGTGAAGGAGAAAAAGCAGCGGCCAAGAACCATCTCTGGTTATGGAGACCTGGCCGAGAAGGACATAGGCGAAGGTGAGTCCGCAATGTCAGCAGCGTGCTCCATTGACATGCATATAGCATTAATTGTTACATGTTGAAGGCCATTGCAATTTGTTTGATGCTGTACAGTCCTTTGATAAAACGTCCTTGATGTTTTTCATAATGATAATTATGTTTTTAGTGAGAGACATTATACATGTACTTTACTGACTATTCATCATTGCTCGAATCCTTTTTATTTGTGATACAGGCTCCGTCCAAAACGTTGGTCTTTTAGGTTGCCATAACTGGACCCATTTGTGCTGAGTCAGGGAATCGATATATAGGCAAATGTTTTTATGTGAATAAGCATTAGAATATGATGCTAATTTTCAAGGCCATTTGTATTGGAGGTATACGCTACACAATTAGTAAAGGGCCTTTTGGGTTATATCTGCATTAGGCCTAATCTTCAAAATAGCGTTTGGCTAGAAATATTGATTAAAAAAACATTTTAGCAAATGTTTGATCTCAATTTGTTAATCTAAACTGTATTCGATCAATTGATAATGACCTGAGAGGTTTCCAGACGATTTTGTTAGTGCTGATATATAATCAACTCAGACTCTTCTTCAACGCCTTTGTTTTCTCATAAAGACTCCTAAAACTCTAATGACTATGAGTATTCTCTAATCACATTTGCCATTAACAATGTCTCATTACTCTCATAATGACCCATTCAATTTAGAAAAAAATACCACCTCGGTTTTTGGGATAGGCCCGTCCCACGTACGTGTATTAGACACGCGATGGTAGAGAATTAAACCAGTGTTTAAACACCTAATGACGTATCCAATTGTTTCTCTACTAGCCTCGGGGGGAGGGGGATGTGAGGGACAAGTGAGGGTTAGAGAGAATAGCTCCCACCCTCCACCATGCACCACAATATACTAGGAGGGAGGGATGGGAGAATAACGATATGAGGGGAGGAGGATTTTATCGCATGTCTATTGCCATTGCCAAGATGTGTTTTTTTTTTGGGTAGAATAGCAATACACTTATACGCTACAATCTGTCCCTTAAATAAAAGGCATAGACGACACATCCCAAGCAAGGAGCGACGTAACGGGGACGTACTGCGACGTCCTTTATTGTTCTGTGCCGTTCTATGACGTTAAAAGAATGTTCTGAGACGTCGCAAGCTTTGCAATGTGTCCAGTCGGCGTAGTCCTGTTCTAATGAATCGGGAGGAGGATGGCCATTTACTGTCTTTAAGAATATCGTAATAACATAAAAAGGATGCCAACACTTTTTCAAAAATCAATTTAAAGGGAGCTAAAACCAATATAACTGACAGAATTTTCAAAACTTAGATGAGTATAGTAAGTGCAAAACATGGAATCCTTACATAATACAAATCAAAAAAGCATTGGAGGCTATTGACGGCTCACGCAGCCCTCATCCTGCACATCGGGTGAGATGCAGTCTGTAGTGCATATTGTAGTGTATATACCCGTGACAGTACGTCCCGCTGTTCATCATTTCGAGGTTGTAGATATAACTTAGAAGAGCAAATACAATACATAGAACCATGATTTTAAACAATTGCCTTCAGAATTGAACTAAATCTAATGCCATTGACAAGGCCCTCATATCTTGCTCATCGACTAAGATGCAGTCTGCAGTGCAATACTGTGCGTGTGTGTCCCTGTGACGGTAGGCCTACGTCGCTGGTCACAGGGGCCATTGTAGGTCCGGTTGGCCGGGATCCTATTGTAGTAGGAGTGTGGAGGCTACGGCCAACTGGGCCCCTGAGGCCCTCAGTACTATAGACCTGTTTAGGGCCTCAGGGACCATAGACCACACCATCCCCCCCCCCCCCCCCCATCCCCCCTTACCATCTCCACCACCTATGCCCACACACTCGGACATGATGACAGTCATGAATGTATAATGTCCGTAGGGGTCACGCATGTCAGCCCAACTGGCCACGAGAGGGTCAATCCATATTGCAATAACACACTCACAATTACTTATGATCTTTGAATCAAAATTATGCATATGAGAGACATGCCCTCATCAATTATAGGTGTCAGGTTGGTAGCCAGAAATAATTACTTTAATTACTTGAGCCTAGACCGAGACAGTTTTAAGGAAACACGGTGTGTAATCATAGGGACTGAAGTTTGAATGTGTCCTTGATCTTATTCAAGTTTATAAGATAAGTACTTATCAGTATAGGCTTGATCACAGGTTTATCAACAGCTCACGGGTATACAGAGGGATTGTGAGTGACATAGCATAAACCAATTCACATGTTATACTTTAATGGCTGTCACTGACAGTAAGAATCCAGGAGAATACAGGCAATGGTTTTTTAGTACACTGATCTTTATTCAGCAAGAAATGACTGCAAAATAAACTACAATATCATTACTTTATACCAGTGTCACAATCGGTAAAACTGACAATATGAGTATACATAGGCCCGCTATGATAACTAGAAATGCTAATTATGTTAATTCATACAGTAACTTCCCAAGATAATAAAAAATATACATTAGAAAGCTTTGACCTTTAGGGCACATGCTGCCCTTAAAAGTCACCGTAAAAATGGCGGACCACATGTTGTGGTCGCCGTGTTATCGGGCTCAAGGCGGAGTCAGTGATCTATGGTCAGGCAGATGGTCTACATTCCCCATACCCACCCCCACGTGTTCCTAGAACTAGGTAACCAACCTGAGAAACTAAGGGAATTAGGGGAATTAGAGAAAACAACATTGGGAAATGTGTGAGAAAGGGAATGCTCGATCAATATTTATAAGCCTATTGGGTGTAATTTTCTTCTGAAGTTTGTTTATCACTTGATTTTAGTCAACATCTATGGTTCACAATCCCCATATACCTCCCGCGTGTTCCTGGAAAGAGGTAACCAAAATAGGAATGGGAATCAGGAGAATTAGGCTTAGGGGAATTTGAGAAATAAACCTTGGGGTTGGGTAAGGAAAAATACATTTACCCAATAACTGTTTGAGGCAAATATTCCTTGCCATCCGTTTATCACTTAATTTTAGACCTCGTCTGCAGCCAACAGATGGTGATTAGTCTTTCAGCGGGGGCTGGGGGCAGGATGACTAGACTCACAGCTCGTTGTTTGTAGGTTACACATGGGTTGGGGTGGCGGATATAGGTAGAAAAGGGCTCAGAACCTACCATATTCCCCTGCATTATTTTCAACTACAATTTATATAGCAATTTACCATTATGGTATGGACCGTTTTCTGTGTAATATCAATGAGGTGTGACACTATTATAAAAGGAAATCATCAGATTCTAATATATCATACAAATATATACATCGGCCAATCAAAACGAAGTAACTTGGTTGAGACCTATAACACACTTTACAGGGCGTATCCTTGGCCAATTGACCAAAGGAAGAATGGGCAAGAGGGGAGAAGGGAATAGAGTTGCTCAATTCATTCTGACATGGAAATTGCTTCCCTCACACCTTCACACTTCCAAATCATCAACTTGAACATGTATAACTAGATGACATCACAGAATGGCGTCAAGGGCATATATAATGTCCCCCACACAATGACGTCATGCCCGTGACGTCACCCCTTATGACGCCCATCCCCCCACCTACCCACTCTTCCCTATCCCAGCGGGCCTTACAACTACCACATACCAGACACCTTACCAGGAACCAGCAGACTCCTGTAGCAGCGTCTCAAGCCCTGGAGTGGCGTCTGCCGAACGCCTGGAGGAGGCAAACAGGTTTTTGCCGGGGCCTGAGATGATCATGACGGTTTTTGGGCGTTTGTTTTTGTACCTCGCCGAGCGTTTACTTCATGGCCGTTAGAGGAGGGATCACGTTGTGAGGGTACGAAGGTACCTGGGACATTCCCCTGGGGTTGGAGCTACTTCTTAGTACACTGCGCCAGGTATAGGTCTTAAACCGCGACTATCTCATAGTTCTTTTAGGTAAAGCCTGTAGGGCCTGTTACACTTGCCGGTTTTGCTGCCGGTTTTAGAA
Source organism: Lepidonotus clava (assembly GCA_936440205.1). NCBI lineage: Eukaryota > Metazoa > Annelida > Polychaeta > Phyllodocida > Polynoidae > Lepidonotus > Lepidonotus clava. Next base: position 8,715,453 of record OW387142.1, on the reverse strand, counting down.
ATCGACAGGATAAATAAAGGTTAAGTTCAGGCACGCTTTGCATCATTTGAGACGTTTCATAACTGTCTTTTGAATACTATCTTGAATATATGGTTCCATGCAACATTTCCAGAAAGAAAATAAACAACTATGAAATCGGCAGCATCAAAATCGGCCCGTGGAATACAGGCTTAAGGCTGGTAGAAAAAAACTACCATAAATAGATCTGATGGGGGGCAGCAGGAGGGGTAGTAAAATCAGGACCATCCTGGGCAGATTGGTGCCTACCCGCCCCATCATCTACTCACTCAGAGGGTGTTAAGAACAGATTGAGCAGAATCATCAAGATCGGAGTGAAGCCAGGTACACATAATAGTGTTTGGTTTGGGTTGCATTTCAAGCAGAAAACATATACGTATTCCTCATAGGTATTTTAGTCTCTGTTCTGCTACCTCATCATTAGGCCTATAGGCTAGGGATGAAGGGCAAATACAATTGATCTTTTAGTACATGTATTTCTCTTCTAATGTTACTTTTAGTACTGGTTAGACGCTGAGTAATGTTACTAGTTTTAGCATTGGTGAAATGATGGATTACCAATGGATATATTAAACTCACTGTGCTTTTGGTAGCATCTGCATTTTCTTCAAGTGCCATGTTTGTATCTGCTAACGCAATCACTCTATAGCAAAAACCATAGAAATGTGTTTGCGTTGCTTCCTACGTTGCCTACACAGGTAGCAATGCAATTTGTTTTCTATATTCGGCAACGCTTTATTTGGAATTGCTTGTCTTTGTGTCAATATATAAATCCAAGTAAAATACCAAATAAAGGCCAATAGGCATCTCATGAAGAACACCAAAGGAAAATTACTGTAAGACTGATTATAAAGTAGTTTTCGTAAGTTAGATTTCTGTTGGTGATGTTAGGCCTTCAGGAGTTAGATGTTTTCGTGAGCATAGAATGACCCTCCTTATGTTTGAAACAATTGTAAGTAAACAAATTGGTCTATTTGTATATAGGCCCATTTGGAATGTTAATCACCATTACACATAAACAATGAACTCTATATCTGTAGGCGCACGTGTACACACATTCCATTATAACCAGTTAAAGGAGAATAACATACAGATTCAGAACTGATGATTAAATTGGGAGATGTCATTATAAACAAATAATTTGTGTAAAGTGTGATTGATAATAATAGAGCGAATTTTACCACATCCTTTTGTAATGCCTGAAGTGAGTGAAACATGTTTAAGGGAGCATAAAAAGAAATGTCCTGGAGCACTTTTCTGATGGTGATTTGTGACACACTGTGGTAATCACAATACTTACTTATGGCCTGGTCACATACAGAGACTGAACTCAATCCAACAGTTGAGTTGAGTTGGGTCTCTGATCATCTTGATTGGTGATACAGGGTTCTCATGATTGATCAGTCTGGTCTCTAATCTTCAGAAGATGATGATTTAAGATTGAATATTCTTGAGTCTTTAGCAGTCCTAGTATCCAGTCTCAATATGTGTCCAGCCGTAAGACTGAAGAGTCTTCAATCTCAAGCTGTTTTAAAGCCCAGTCTCTATATGTGACGTAGCTTAAAACTTAACTCAACTGCCTTGAGTCCTTTATCCAATCAGGCAATGATAAATAGATGAACCTCTTTTACCCATATATAGGCTGGGACAAGAAGACTTAGGATTATCTAGTCTTCGTATATGTGACCACTATACAATTTTCATTAAGACTAAGTGTCCAGTCTCAAATCCTTAAGACTGTTGAGCTGTGTTGAGTCTCTATATGTGACCAGGCCTTCACTAAGAACAGTATGATTATCATTCTCACACATGTGTTCACCTAAAAACTTCGTTAATAGAGTTACAAAAAACAAGTTGTTTGTCGTTCCTTGAGCAGTAATGTCAGAAATGGCGGCCGAAGATTTGTCACTTTTTTTACCTTCTCTAGTACTAGTAGTGTTTACGATGTATGACGCGCGTAAGAGCATTTCTGGACTTTTTTTTCCACGGGCTGATACTTTCCGTGAGATGAGTAACAAGAGGCTAGGCCCAGTTAGCCTGAGTAAAGCTATACTATGGATAGGCTGTCGTGTTGTAAAAGTCTATATAACAGTTGTGATATTTCCTCAAGCCATCTCTATTTTCAAACTTGCCAATGGAAACCAGATAATCAAAGAACCAAATATTGATCAATTCAATCTGATTTAGTAACAGGTATGGGGGACACGTGGGGATATTTATTGACAAACTCAATAGAGTATATAGGGGCATTTCTAAATAGTCTGAAAGAAACAACAAAGATTACAACAGGGCAACACTACCTCTACTCGATCGATCAACAGCTCTCTTTTATATAGAAAGCCATGTACAATTTGACGTTTTATTATATACCAACTTCGTAGCGCCTATACCTTCAGCATTGTACTCCCCCGCGAGCAAAGGTGGAATAACTGAGGGCGTTATGCCACACTGGTGAATAATCAAAAATTATTGCCCCGCAAGTCTCTGTGGGGCAATAACGATGCTTGCCGGCGTGGGAACTACATAAACAATCCTCAAACCACGCCAAATTTGTCTCAATTGGTGAAGAAACAACGTAAAATTGATTTATTTTACCGTCAAATTCGGCAAAAGCGTTGCCTGTCCGCCATCTTTGGTCTCCTCCGATCTAGTTTGCACATGAAACGCCAGACGGCGTGGCAGTGGTTTAAGGCTAGAACTCTCTGCCGAGGAGGTGCATTCAACGCATCCTGCAATGGCGCGGCCCACGCACGGAGGTAAATAAACGGAATTCGTCTCATTTTTTCACATTTCTTCAACATAGGCGGGTATTTGATATATAATAAAACCAGAACTAACCGAGGGCGCACTCAGCAATGATTATTGCCCCTCGTCTCCGTGCATTTGATGCGTCTCGGGCTAAAGCCCTCGACGCATCAAATGCACTACGACTCGGGGCAATAATCATTGCTTCGTGCACCCTCGGTTAGTTCTGTGTATATATCTGCTCATTTTTGTACGTATTATGATATAGGCAGTTAGAATCAGGCATATCGATCCTCATTGTAAGGTCGGCGGATATATGGACGGCTAGGCAGGATCGACCATCTTGTTTGTTTACACTTTCGATTCACAAATAGAATATCAGTGGTTTGACTCCTAACAGGATAGTTGTAGGCCAAATCACAAACAATTAATCAATAAAATTATCATCTCTAGTAAACAAAAATAAAGAACTATGTAGTTCTGGTGTCTATGATTGGTCATATCCAGACCCTCATATACCACGTATACCCAAAGTAGTCTAAAACCCTCTCCCCTGTCTCTTCACGGAGCGCCTTCTTAACATGTGGCCTGCAGGAGGAGCAACTCACCACCACTTTTTGCACTCACGTGGCACTTTTTTTTAGACTTGAATAACACTCAGAACCCGCTCAGACATACCTCAAGCTAACAGGAATGCTCATAGTTTGTATTTGCCTTCTATGATGGATCCCAAATTCAGAGCTTCTCTAGCAACGTAGAGTAACCCACTTCTTATGGACCAGTGTCAGCATTTTGCCTATTATATATGTACGTTATGGATAGTACATTTGCATCTGTTTGCAGGGCTATGTTTTCCTAGGACAGCAGACCTTCTTTAAATGGAAATAGAAGAAAAGAAGAAGAAGATTTAAGCCATATGCAATATTTCAAGCAACAATTTGCCACTCTAATGATAATGATACCCATATTCTGAAACATGAATCTTTAACCAGTCATGGTCTATGAATCTTAAAAAGCCAGTAGGAGAAATAACTGGGTCCATTAAGAATCATCAACGGGATCAGATTAGACCAGATTTTTACCATGAATTGATCTGAGAATAGCATGGTCGACCTGCAGACTCATCAATAAAAGAGACCAGGAATATTACTGAAATCATACTTTCCAAAATGCATGGATATCTACCACAATCAATCAATATGTTGACCACAGGCTCCATGCTGCACCACCTTGGGATCATAGGTTGTAGATGTACCCCTTTTGTTACCTACGAACTAAAAAATGGCAAGTATACTCAAATACACAAGGCATGGATGTATTTGTAGGCACAAATTGAAATGTACCACAGGTTGTCACTCAGATATAAAGGCAGAAGATGAGCATCCCGTGAAATGCCCGCTTGCCACGTGAGCATCCTGGGTTCAAATCTCGGTGCTGGAGCCAACTTGTTATCTCAAAATCTCAACACATAACGGCTCAGGCCATTTGCCCAGGATCCAAGGCCTGGAGGTAGACACACACACAACCCCAGAGGGCTTACACAGGGTGGCAGGGTAGGGTCTGGAGGATCATAACAAATACTGCCTCAGCCCGACCCATACCTCCTGCCAGGTAAAAAGGAGCGAACATATAAACAAACATTCCGACCACAATACAACGACCGCTCGGGTAGTGGCTGGGGGTGTTATCTGGGGGATGGTAATAAGAAGGTTAGGGAGGGGGGCGAAGTGATAGGAGAGTGAAGAAAATGTACCATGGAGAGAAGTATATTGTAAAAGTTCAATGAATAAAAGGGCAGAAGAAAAACTGTAAATATTGAAGACGTATACGTTTAGACAAAGGACAAATTAGTTAGATAAAGGAGAGATATATGCAATCATTATTGGTAGAAAGGAATCAGGAAGGGAAAGGCGGTGAGAAAAGGTAATTAGTAGTAATGGCATGCTGGTTGAAGGAGTGGTAAAGTAAATGGCGGCCAAAAAGAAGAATAGTGGGGTCTGTTAAGGTCATTTTTTTGAGAAATCGTTACGCGGCGGATAAAAGCACCAAATTTGGTATGAGGCACATCTGAGGCATAACTAGCAAATCTGGAAGGGGAGCCACTTTGAAATATCAATAGGACAGATTTGGGGGGCCAAAAACCAATATGGCCGACTTTTACTATAAAAATTCTTATATCTCAGCTTCTAAAAAGACTAAAGAGACGTAGTTGGTGTCAAAATTGAGGGATTATGGGTCAGGGAATTCAATTATTTATGTTTCAAGTCGATGCCGAAATCCGAAATCCAAGATGGCTGACCAATCGAAGCTAGCCAAAAGTTTTGGTTAAATAACTTAAATTTCAAATGCTAAAAACATACAAAATTTGTCAAAATTTCATTTTGGTATTTCAAGATGGCTCCCCTTCTAGATTCAATAGTTATGCCTCAGAGGTGCCTCATGCAAAATTTGGTGCTTTTATCCGCCGCATAACGAAAATGTTGTTAACAGACCCCACTATAAATGGCGGCCAAAAAGAAGAAGCAATAGGAATGTAATGGAGGAGAGCAATGTTAAGGGGCATATCTAGTGGGTCATGGTGATGTAGGAAAGGTGGGGGAGGGAGCTGAGGTATGAAAGATGTACGGACGGAAAGAGCAAGACAAAAAACAAGGCAGGTAAAAAAAGGATTTGATTGAGTAGAAGGGTGGGAAGAGGAGAGGAGTGCAGGATAAAGAGGAGCATGAAAGAGAAAATGCCAGGAAGGTCATACATATGGTGCCAAAATATAGATTTGCAGTATAGGTTATGAATGAACAGAGGGAAGTAAGGGAACAAAAGGAATGAGCAGTGATAATAAAAAAAGGACAAGATACCAGAATTTCAAGGATTAATATATACTCCTTGTTTTTTCAGAATAATTTGGCTATCCTGTGACCATTTTGCATACAGGAGAGGGTAAAGAGGTTATGCTTGGGTTGGAGTTGTGTTGAGGTATACAGTAGAATAGGGCAGGGACAGGGGCAGGGCGCCCCAGGGGGTGTTATTTTTTGTGTTTACTGTTTATAGGGGACGAGGGGTAAGAGCAAACCACTCGGCGACCGTCGCCCTGGCCCCTCCCCTAGCTGCAGCTCTATAAGTAAAAGCCCTCTCTCAGAAGACTCTTGCTTTTCCCTAAGAACACTCTCTACTTTACCCCGTCGTAAATTCTGTACTCAGACACAAATGTCTAAGATACTATGACAACTTTGCACATGTGTTTCACATCTCAAAATAGACATACCAAGCACTGTAAGTTGCACATGCAGTCCTAGTGTTTGAGCGATTTCACTTATTGTTCATATTATCTCAGAATATGATAGGATCGTTTATTTCCGTGCTGAATTATTATCATGACTGCAAAATATGTATTATAACATCAGAGAAAGATATAGCTTTGAATGGAATTTTGAAAAGGGTTTCAAAGTATATATAGTGTTGAAAGATGGAATTTTTTAATCTAACTATCTTATTTCGCAATATTTGTCTGAATTGTCAAATGTTTTCAGGATCATACATAAAAGAATACCTAACGGAGGGATACATTAATTATTTAGAAGGGAATATGGTTGTCAATGCATCACATATGTAGGCCAAGATGTAGATGTCGTTTTACAAATGTTGTAGAAATTTGTAGAAAGTAGAAATTTGTGAAGATTCTTGATCATTCATAATTGCGCAGTCTACCCCTGTCACAGACAACACCTACTGCAGATCTCCAAGTGTGAGCAGGTGTGAGGTAATTCTTGGGACAGGCTCAGCAATGGGGGTAAAAATAGAAAAACGTCCCGTGTAGCAGACATGTTTAATTACAGGAGCAGGAGGTTTGTCAGAAAGAGAACATAAATCACTTTTACACCTCACCCGCAACATCCACAACGACCTCCAGAAAAAGAGAGTAGGGGTCCTTTTTCCTTGTACTTATTATCTTGATCTCACTTTTCCTTGGGGTTAAACACCGACCAATGTACCAGGGTCAGAAAGAAAGGCGACCTGTTTATGATTAAGCTTATTGTCGTCATGGTATAGATAGAATACACATGGGGAAAACAAAAAGGGGACATAATAAAAAATAATGGGACTTTCTCATTCCTTCTTATCTTAGTTTCATTCATGGATTGGTTTGCAAGTTTATACCGACATTAACTAATCTTTGTTTTCATACTTAATGTTAAAATAAATGGTTTGTATGTTTAATTTCTTCCATAGAATTAAGACAAAATACCTTCTTTCACTAAACTTTTGCATGAAAGAAATGACGATACATGAGACATGAAAAGTTCACGACTCTCACGGCATTGTGAGTAAAAAGTAGGAGCACGGACCTTACATGTATACATGGACGTTTGTAAATAGTGAGTGGAGGCTTCTTAAGGCTGACAATAATGACACCAGTCACGTAAGGGTTAGTCGTATGAATCTTATATCATAACCTTCTATAAAGTGGGAAATCGTCAAGAATCCAACACCGTGTCCGACCTTTGGGGGTTATGACATGCGAAATACTGTCAAGTATCTCATGTCTAGATGTAATTTATTGGACATACAAAGAAGAATGCATACGCAACAGGAACATAGGCTAGGGAAATGGGTCGTAATTCGACTTTAATGTCTTTTCTATCAATGAATACGCAGTTTGTGATTTCCCGCTGTGTGACTCATAAATTAAAGGTCTCTTGAACTCTTGGGGGCGTTCCAATGTGATCCGAGGATTCACTCTTAGATCCTAAGATATATTCGTTCCAGGGTGGCCATGAGTGTTGTCATATTAAAGGTAAATGCGGGTGTTAGGGGTGATTTCTTAAAAACCGTGACATAATTCTGAAAGTCACATAGTGCTTAGAGGTATGCAGGAGGAACATAAAGAAACCTTAAAATTCATATGTCACCGTATGAATTTCAAAGATAGGAGCATTTGAAAAATTGACTGTTTACTATTGGGGCCTATGGCAGAACATTCATTTTTTAACATTTAAAAATAAATAACCGTGATTTTTTCTTTAAACTTTTGAAATGTGTGCAAATGGCCCCAATGCATATTTCAGATAAAAGAAAACAATAGGTCACCATGTAAAATCAAATTCTATTTGGGAAAATATGGGGAAAATCTGCCTTGTCAGCTATGTTTTCCTACTCTTTTCTGTGCAAAACAATGATTTTTTCTGCACATTTGCAAATTTGTTTTTCCTAAGTGCTCCCCCATGTTTCACTGAAATTTCAAGTAAATCCTACAATACAAATAAAATCACACCAGGTGGCGCTGCAGTGGTCACCCGTATTTACCTTTAAGATGCAATAGGAGGACTAACTTAGGAGCAAAAAATGAACTATATTTAGAGGACTCCTTGTCTTAGTGAATCAGTTTCTTCTATTAGTACATTGGAATGAATCAAAATATCTTAATATAATTTTATGACCAAATTTAAGGTATGGTGATTGTCTTCCCAGCCAAGGATATGATGTTTTAATACCGTTCTAATAATGTTCTGGATTGGTTCTTGTTATGTCACACTGTTAGGTTACAGCGACATTCTTTTGATGACTCCCAATTATGTGGCTGCAACCAACTGTTGCGACGTGACATTGTGACGTTCTGACAACGTTCTTGTCACGTTATTTATAAGGCTGAGACTTCATAAGAATGTCACAATAACATTCTGTTTAGGTGTGGTTGAAACCTCACTGAATGAGGATGTCACAATAACATTATGTTTAGGTTAGGGTGACACCTAACCTAATAAGATGGTTACAGTAACCTTCTGTTTAGGTAAGGTTAAGACCTGACATAATCAGAACTTCACAATAACGTTCTGTTTAGGTAAGGTTGGGGCCTCCCCTGGTCAAGAGGTAACAACAATGTTCTGTTTAAGTCAGTAGACCTCACCTAATCAGAATGTAACAATGACATCTATTTTAATTTGATCTTGACCTAACCTCGCCAGAACGTTATAATAACATTCTGTTTTGGTTAGGTCACAACCTCACAGAAAAATGATGTAACAGTTATGTGACATTTTAGTAAGTAACACACAAACCAAAAAAGTATGGTCGCATAACATGACCGTTACGTCACGCCTTGGCTGGGTTATGATTGCATTGGAACGCCCTACAGGTGATCTGCAAGTGGATATCAGTAGGAAATAGTATATATAAAAGACCAGCCAAGGAGCGACGCAAAGGTGACGTTATGCGACGTTCTGGTAACGTTATGTAACGGTGTGCGACGTTATATTAACGTTATGTGATGTCACAGCTTTGGCTGGCTAGACGCAAAACTACTTTGGCAAAGGTTAATACTGTTTAATAAAAGGATATTTCAACACGTGCTTAATACTATCTTCCTTTTGGGCTCGTGGTTCACTTTAAAGATTTTTTTTTATAAACTTTGCTAATTTAGAACCCCTTTAGAGATAACGAACAGCATTTAACGGTGCTTTACAGCTAATGTATGGTCCTCATATACCACTTGAATGTTTTCTACAGCCCATAACACTCAGCATGGCCGTCGAGTAGTGACAAAGCGAGTACGCGCTCCGCAAAAAACTTCATACAAGTGTAAGAATTAATATCAGTGAACAATATATCAGAACGGTTTCCAGTACATAAAGGTATACAGAACCTTTGTAACATAGTACGGGATAATATATGGTCCACTGAAGAACTCAATTTGAAGAACACTTCAAACACTGACGACTGCACGGCGCGTGAGTGTAATGGCGGACAATAACAAAGGATCGGAGGAGGTAAACAAACCTTCGCGAGGTGCGGACACAGGTATGGAAAAGGCCAAGCGTAAAAAACCAGAGGGAACACCTGAAAAATCGCCTACGTACAAGAAAACTAAGGGCGAAAACCTGGAGGATAGCATCGATTACAGTGAATACGAGGATGCTGAAGAAGAGGACGTACTGAATGATAGTATGGACTCAAACTGCCCTCTGATTGAATACACCCAACAACGACCCGGTAAGAAAAGTGGAAAGGATATGAGGCGACAACTTTGGGATAAGGAAAATATGAAGAACCTTAGTACTAACGATGAAAATCTATACGACCTATTAAAGGCAATAAAGGAATCCATGGTAACGAAAAAGGACCTACGGGACCGTATTGACCAAATGCAGGACAAGATGGCAACTAAGGACGACTTAAGCAGCCTGAGAAGGGATCTAGAAACGTACGAAATAAAATCAACCGAAATAGATGAGAAGGTCCGACTACTACGGGATGAAAACACAGAAGAGGTAAAGAAACGAAATAGGCTAGAAAGTGAAGTCAAGGGCCTGGAAAATCGTATACAACAATTAGAACTTAAACAAGAAGAGGGTAGGCGTACATATGATGAAGAAATGAATGTACGCATCCGAAGGATGGAGGAAGAACTAAAGAAGAATATACAAGAAAAACCAGGCGTACGTGAACAACTACGAGTAGAACTGCAAAAAGGGCGGATACCTTCTGCTGAACGATGCCCCGAGAGATCTCTAATTTTAGATGGTCTGCACCCAAGTACCCGACATAAGGATGAAGAGGTTATTATAGCGATGGGTAAAGAGATGGGAGTGGAATTAAATTTATCTGACATTTCTGTAATAGACTGGCTGGGAAACTCAAAAAGAAAACCTGTTGCGATTACTTTTGTAACACAGTTGAAAATGAATGAATTTTTTAAGTCAAGGGCTAAACTAAAAAATAGTAAATTCAAAGAGGTATGGGTCAATAACTATGAAACTCGAGAAACAAGGGAGAGAAAAGGGAAAATGAGAGACATAGCACGGCGTGCCACTAGGGCTGGATATAAAGTGGAACTGAAACCATACAGTGTGAAACTGGATGGGATCGAATATCCCATATGTGATCTGAAGTATATTCCAGCAAAATACTTGGTAGACAATGCTGATTGTGAGGATAAACAACAAACTATGGTCAAGGAAATCGACCAAAGCAGTAACATATCTACAAACAGTGACGATGCAGCCAGTATTATGGACCTTATTGAGGGACCACCGGAAAAATCTACGGGAAATGAGACACGAGAAAATTCGGACAATCCATCGAATGATAAAGTAATGGACGATTACACGCGTGACTTAACACCAGCAGAGGCACAAGCAGTTGAAATTGAAAAACCAAAGACTTATCATCATGATCCAGAACTCGTAAAAACCCTGTCTTCAAAATTTACCATACACACTAACAGTGGAATAGCTTTCTGTAGTAAAAATTCTTTTTTAAGTAATTTCTACATGGTAAATGTGAAGTTTAATGGTATTAATTATGTGAATAGTGAGCAAGCTTTCCAGCATGCGAAAGCAATCATTTGTAAAGAGTTTGCTATTGCAGAAAAGATAATGCGCACCACCAACCCAAAAGAAATGAAAATGTTAGGGGGTAAAATTCAGTATGATCCACTGTGGGAGTCGATAAAAGTACAGAGGATGCGGGAAATACTGAGATGCAAATTTAATCAAAATAAGGACCTTGCTGAACAGTTGATTAAAACCCACCCATATCCTCTAATAGAGGCAACGGGAAGTTCTTTTTGGGCTGCTGGTGTGACATTGAATGATGAGAGGCTCCAAACACGTACTTGGACAGGGAAAAACATGTTGGGGATATGTCTAATGGACCTGAGAGAAGAACTAATAAGAGAAAAGAGGGCAGAAAATTTTATGTCAGTAAAACTGTAAGGACAGGAAGTTTTCTTCTTTTATGTGAGAAAAAGGATAGGAGTTAGATAAAGATTATTATCGGAAAGAATATTTATGTACGAAATAATGTTAAAGAACAGAAACACTTTAGGCTGTAAAAATTGGTGACTGTAAAAATTGGTTTAGCCTAGTATGGAGTGGCCGGTCACTGGGTCAATAGTTCAGTTGGGTACTTATATATACACTGGGTAGTCGATGGTTATTTATAAACATGGGTAAATAGTAACAACGGAGCCGAGATCTGATGTATTTTTGGATTAGATAATAGTTATACACACTATAACACGTACAATGAATCGGTAGCTTCGAAACTGATTGCACAAAGCTTTATATACGAGCGCGTATGCATGTATTAAATTGAAAACTATAGGAATTTTTGCAATGGACTATGACACACAGTTTACCAAACGACAGGGTCACGTAATTGTTTTCCCCGTTAGAGGATTGGTCCAAAATTTTAAATGCACCGGATCCTCATGCACCAGATACTCAGTACGTCAGGCATTGTGTATATATATCATTTTGTTTCTTTTTTTTGCCTGGCTCGGGTATCTAATTGTGTCTATTGCATTTGTTCGTATAGTAAAAACATGTTATCATTTCCTTGAGTTGATTGAGGAAAGTTGTATAGTATGGAAACTGAGCCCGCTATTAACAACTATTATTAGAGAAGTATATAACTTCCATAATGTCAGACATGATCATTAGAAAAGGATTTTCGATTGTACATATAAATACGAGGAGTTATTTTAAGAAGAAAGAGGAGATATTCGCCACTGTAGGTACGTGTGACATTATATGTCTTAGTGAGACATGGCTTGGGGAGCATATTGCTGATGGTGCGATATACATGCCAGGTTACAAATTGTATAGATTAGATAGGGATATACCCATGATAGCAAAACCCAATATGGTTAAAAAAGGAGGTGGGTTACTTATTTATGTAAAAAATAGATATGCCCCATATGTGACAGTGAACACACAGAGTACAGTTATTGGAAAAGATATCGAACTATTAATTATAGATTTAAATTATCCGAAAATGAAAAAACAGAAAAAAGGACTAGTCTATCGCCCCCCGAACGGAAATTTGAAAGAGTTTGAAAGATTAATTCATAATAGCTTAATAGATCTTGATTTATTGAAACACGAGGTCACCTTTTTGGGTGATTTCAATATTAACTATAAAAAACGCCATTCTAATGGATATAGAATTCTTAAGAATTGGGAAAAAGGTTTTGGGTTGAAACAATATATCAAGGTGGATACTAGAATAGATAATAGGAGTGCTTCATGTATTGATCTGATATTTTCAAATATGAAGTATGTGTATGAGTCGGATGTATTAGACTGCGTGGTGAGTGATCATAGACCAATTTATATAATCAAGAAAAAGAGAAAAGAACCACGGAAATTTGTTTGTGTTACTAGCCGTAGTTATAAGAACTATGACCAAGAAATCTTCGCGGAAAAATTATTAAACGAGGATTACCATAATTATATGCATGAAACTGATCCTAATATATTGTGGTCGATATTGATAAATGTGATAGAAAAAAATTTAAATGATATGTGTCCACTTAGGCAAAGGAGAGTGGAAGAAAATAGGCCAGAGTGGATCACCTATGAGGTAATGCAGTCTATATATGAAAAAAGGAAGGCCTATAGAATGGCGGTGAAAAATGGAAAGGAAGTCGATTGGGCTACCTTTAAACATTGTAAAAGGGAAACTGCTAAAATAATTCGTCAATCAAAAGCAATGATGGTAAAACAAGAGTTGCATAATAATAATAGTAATCCAAAAAAGTTTTGGGAAATAATTAATAGTACTTTTGGTAATATTAAAGGGTGTATGGAAACAGACACTTATCTAAAAGAGACGTTAGATACTGAATCATTTGGTTTGGAAGAATCAACGGAATATCTAAATGACTTTTTTGGATCATTAGGGAAGGTTGATATAATATCTGATAATATTTGTACAGATATTGACGTGTCAATAATAGAGGGACAAAGGGATACATTAGAATTCCATGAGGTAACGGAGACTGATGTTAAAAATACAATATTGAATATTGGAACTAATAAATCATCAGCAATTGAGAATATTAGTACAGGGGTTTTGAAGGATGCTTTTTTGATACTATTGTATTTTGTGACTCATCTTTATAATTGTTCCCTGGCCACTGGTATTTTTCCGGAATTATGGAAAGTAGCAAAGATAGTGCCCATCCCGAAAAACAAAAATATTACGTTAGCAAAAAATTGGAGACCTATTAATCTGCTTCCATATCCCGAAAAAATATTAGAGAAACTTGTCCATAAACAAATGATGAACTATATATATGATAATAATATACTGTCCAGTAAACAATTTGGTTTCCGAAAAGGCTATGGAACCCAAGGTGCAGTACAACTTTATGTGGATAATATAGTGAATGTTTTGAATGCTGGAGAATTGTGTGGAAGTGTCTATATCGATCTTTCAAAGGCATTTAATTGTATAAATCATCCTAGATTATTGGAAAAACTACGTGTATTAGGTTTTGGAAATACTGTATTAAAATGGTTTAAATCGTATTTGTATAATAGGAAACAACGTACATTATTTAATAAACTATTATCCAAGGAAATAATAGTAGAAAATGGCCTACTACAAGGTAGTTGTATCGGGCCAGCATTGTATATAATCTACGCTAATGATTGCTTTGATACGATGATAGCACATAATAGTGAGGTAGATGTATTGATGTACGCTGATGATACTGTGTTATTAGCGAAAGGGTACGATGTAAATATTGTGAATAAGGCACTAGAAAATGGATTATGTAAATACCAAAAGTGGTGCAAAGACAATTTGTTATCGTTAAATTTAGAAAAAACAAAACAAATGTATTTTACAACGTTACCAAAGGTGAAAAATGTGTACTCTGGTCAGTCTGGTATACAAATTGGTGATAACATTAAGATAGGATTAGTAAAGAGTTACTGTTATCTAGGGGTTACCCTTGATAGCTGTTTGCAATATGATATCTTTATAAAATCGATTATTAAAAAGGTGTCCCATAAACTGTATATGTTTGGAAAAATCAGATATATGTTAACTTTTGCAGCATCATTGTTGGTATATAAACAAATGGTATTACCATTTTTTGATTACCTAGATATACTTATAGATGGTGGGGGTAAATATTTTATTGATAGGTTACAAAAACTTCAGTTTAGAGGTTTAAAAATTGTGTGTAATTACAGGATTGATGATAGAACAATAACTAGTGATGATGAAAAACGAGTACATGACCATTGTAAGGTGGAAATACTATATATAAGAAGGTTAAGGCGATTACTTCTTGTAATTTTCGATATGTTGAATTATGGGGAAGAGAAATCGGATTATATGGAAGGTAAATATTTACGTAGTGATCATGGTAGAAAAATGAGATTGGAAAAACCTAATCTTGATGTTTATAAAAAGAATGTTAAATATAGGGCGTACTCATATTGGAAGTTATTACCTTATGATTTGCAACAACAGAAAAATAAGACTGAATTTATACGGGCTCTGACAACTGATTTGTTAGATCAACTGTATATAAAGCATGAAAAGGTATCGCGAAAAATAGTATTACAATTGATGTACAAATGGTTGAAATTGTAAATAATTGTGGACTTCGAAAGTTCATTTTGATATATTGTAACTGTATGTATGTTTAGTATAGGAGACATCTTGAAAAGCACATGTATTTATGTGATGATGGCTAATAAAAAAAAACAAAAAAAAAACACACACACACACGTTGTTATGGCAAGTTATGGCGGCTGTGTTCTCTTTATGACGGTTGGGGAAGTTCTGACCGCAGAGATGGATGGGGTTAAGAAAGTCTGGGTTGTTTCTTCCAAGCAAATAGGTTTATGAACTGCATGTGCACTGCAGACATACACAGAATCCACTTCAGAAGGGTTACTTGGCTTCACAGGGTATTTTCTTTTGCGATATAGAACTCGTCTTGAATAATGAGTTCCTCCAAGGAGGGGAAATTGGTCTGAATGCAGCATACGGTACAACACCCAATAATTAAATGATAAATAGTTTGTGTAAATTGAGCCATTAGTTTATGGCATACTTGTTTGACTTGATTGCTGTAGGCCTATATCTGACCAAATTTATCTGTGATGGTCAAGGCATACTAAATTCGAATTCTAAAACGGTATGATTTTCCATAGCCTGATCCCTTTCATTTATTTGAAGCTACAGATAGAATACATCTGAAAGGTAGGCCTATTGTTCCTTTCAGTACTGAGCACCACAGAGCACCACATTCTGTTCGGTGCTATAGATGACTACTGGAGAATCAATTTAGAAAATGGTCCCAAAAGCTATAAAGTGTTTTTACAAAATGTTCAGTTCTAATGGATAAAGAGTAATCATTGGATTCAGTCTAAAGCTAGTTTTAACATTGGGTCTTAGCTGTTAGCATGTTGTTAGATGTTAAAGGCTTTGCGTATCATAGCGCAGATTACACTGAAAATAACATAATTATATAAAGGCTTGTTTGTCCAAATAGTTCAAAACACGAACAGGACGCCTCCTACATTCCGTAACGTGATACGATTCCCACCCTACCTTTCCCCACCCCTCAGGGTGCCAGGCGGCCCTGGATACATGCTGACGTAAAACATTGTCATGAATCTGCACGTTCTGCACGTTCTCTGCGCGTTCTCTGCACGTCTCTGCGCGTTCCCCCAGCGTCCCCCTCTTCTGTGTGGGCGGTCTATAGACCTTTTTCAATGGTGCGGCGCCCTGCTGCCAGTATAGGCCTGAACCACTGATTTGGGGTATGGGTTCCTATGGAACCATACTAAAGTAGTGGAAACACACAAGTCATCCATGGGAAGGTTCACTGCGCAGGTTGATGAAAAAAGTGACATTTCAATTTTGTCATTAGTGTTGTTCCCTGCCAACGGTATAGGCCTCAACCAAGAAATTAGTATATGGGTTCAAATAAAATATGTCTACAATAAATGTTTTGGGGTCCAGGTGTCTATGGAAGGGTCCACTGCGCAGACTTTTGAGAAAGGTGTATTGATGTTGGAGGTCTGAGATAGGGGAGGAAGTGGGGGGGGGGGGGTAGAGGCAAGGGACTGGCTGTGGGTGGTTTATAGAATTTAAGGTGATGGGAAAAGGAAATATCCAGAAATAAATCCCCAAGTTACGTACCTGGCTCTCTCCCCTTCACTGGATGGTTAAAAGAGATACGGAATCCAGCTGCTCCTGTATTGGTCTTTTTTTTAGCCAAATTACTGTTATCTCAATAAATCTGATAAAACATGCATGGTGCCTCCATTGATTTATAGAATTCACATCAGGAGGTCTTTTAGTGAGAGTCTTTTACAAGTACCTTAGCAGAGATCTCTGCGCCAGTCGTTGGTAGTTAATATTCTCCACTATTCGCCTCTATTTAGGAGGGCACCCATTACAGTCAAAAACATTCAAATACCCAGGGACTCTTCTCATATATACCCTTTTTTCTATACCAAGGATGTTACGTATAAAACTCCTTCTTTTTAAGGCTGCATTTCCAGCCAGCTAGGTATCTTCAACTTGGGAATATTGGTGATTTTCTTGTGTTTCGGTTGCTACTGGCTACTGGCGGGATTTGTTTTGGCATATTTTTTGCGCGTGTTTTTAAGGTGTTTTCTTCCTCTTCTTTTCTTTTTTTTCTTGGGGGGGGGGGGGCGCAGAAGGGTGCCAATATTCTGCTCGCCCTGATAAGGGCGCCATACCTGCTGCAGCCTGCTACTGATACCTTTTCAGGGTGTAGGCCACCGCCCCCTCTAGTGTCTCCTCCGGGAACCACAGGCCTCCTACATACGAGACTTCTAGTGGGAATAGGGGGAGAATGTACAGCGTTATTGTATGTAAGACATCTGAATTTGTCTACATTCAAATTTAGAATAATTTAGAATAATGATTTAGTCTGATACTTTTTTAAATCAACTTTCACTAGCATACAGCCAGACCAACAGATGTTTCTAATTAATATAAATCTACTTTTGGCAGTTGAATATTGACATCCATAATCATGACAATATTGGTGACAGATTATTGTTGTTGTTCCATTATCCATTCACCTCTATTGCTTTCCAAGTTTACCTGCTTCGTACATGCATGTAGCAGAATACCATTTGCTTACGTTATTGGAATGTCTAGCGATGCAACATGCATGTGGAGGAGTAAAGAGTACAATATGTTTTTGTGGCTAGATCTAGAAGAATGTCGTTTTACGATGTTCCATAGCCCACCTTTACTATCCAGACATCCCATTAATTATACGCAATTACCTGAATACCACGATTCAGGTGTCCTATTTAGCTAATTCCCACGGTTCGGTGAGCAGGGCATGTCGCCGATTTTATTGCCTTGCCCCATTTACCACCAGTTTGACGCTATCTAATTAGAAAGGATCCATGGTATTAAATATGTTTATCATGGTGCAACCGTGGGGCTAAACGGAGGCTAAACACACCTTGAAATTGGGCCAGGAGCTTAACCAGCGTACGTGTATTGCATAGAGAGGGATACTTGAAATGCATTCCAGTGCAAAGAGATGGAACTTTTAAATAATTGACTGCAATTGCACGTTATGATTGAATATTGATAGAGATTGTATATGCAGTCTTTATTTTATTATTTTCATGAACGAAGTTGATTTTGACGTTCTGGTTCCACGCCATCGTCTGTGCATCAATGATACTATACCTTTAAATCACATGACATGTGGATGTCATATCTTTATCATTACTTTGTACACTCTAACGCATATATTATTGTATATCCAGTATCATACCAATTGTAGAATGTGATAGATATTTCTAAGCATATTTTGTAATCAGATCTACAAACCAAAGGGAAACTTGAATATCATTACAAATAAACATATTTAAAGGGAGCCAAAACCAATAAATTCAACAAAATTTTCCAAACGCAAATAATCATGGAAATCCTTTCCTTGAGCCTATTTGTGGCCCATGTTAAAATCTAAACCATGAAATATGGTGGAAAATCATTGAAAACACGTTTCAAGTGCTCAACTGAATTAATGTGGATCCGCAAAAATGGGGTTTGTTTACAAACAAATGGAAATATTACCACCTCTCATAGAATTCTACTTTGGTTTGAGCTAGTTTTCACAGCTAATACTTTACTATTGACCTCAAATCGACTCATCTGAGATATTTCTATAATTATCTGAGTTTTGAAATTTGTGAAAATTTTGTCATTCATATTGGTTTTGGCTCCCTTTAAAAACTAATATAAAAAACAACCGTGGCCTAGTACAGGCTAAGCTATACCAGTTCTAGGTAAAGCCGCAAACACCACAACCCCAAGCATCTGGTAAGTTAACGTGAGACTGATGTAAACAGTACAAAGAGATGGACACTCCCGACACATTGCCTCCTATCAATGTGGCAGACTAGCCCCACTGTTTAGACATGGGAGTCCCCTGACGACGGATTGCCGATAAATATCAGGTGAAAGACGAGTCGCAGCCGCCTCTCATGTCTGTTTGCACAACTCATAATTTTACACCTGTCCTTACCAAATGTCTCCTGTGGCTGGGGTTGTTTCCAGGTTGTTTCTATTGAGGGTGGCGCCAGGGGATCCAGGGGAGTGCAAGGAGGAGAGATGTTGGGGGGAGGTAAGGTGTGGGCGTATAAAAAGGGTTCCTTCCAAACTGATATTACCCTGGGGAAGGGAGTGGGATGGGTAGGGAAAGTAGCCCAAGCAGGCAGTAGAAAATAGTTCTACTATTTCACTTAGATTCACTGCCATGGATTCTATCATGGTAAGCTTTAAATGTCTTGCAGGATATAAGTGAATTTATAGATATGATAATATGTGTGTATATAGTGTGTAATTTTGGTATATTGAGTAGAAAGCAACAGGCCTAAGAGATACCGCGTGCCACCCATCTGTCCCTTTGGCTAATAGACTCTGTTCCGTACCTCGCGCGGCCGTCACGGTCCAGTGGAGGTATGACAAACAAGTCCACGTGGTGGGGGAAGCCCGACACCTGATTGGTGGGGAGTCATTACATAACACTGATAAGACTCTGAGGCGTGCTCCCATTGGCCAACAATTAAATCAAAACTTTTAATATTGAAAAATATTTATAAAATACAAGGCTTGTCTTCACATTTATAATTCACATATCATTGAAAAAATCAAGTTCTGCACTATGCAACCACTGTTATTGCATTCTTCAATCTTGTGTGTATAGAAAGTTGCAAGCAGTCTAAAGTCACCAATTTAAACATGCTCAAAGAGAAAATAACCCCAGGCTTGTCCGACCAGCACCTCTGGAGCTATGCTCCACACTAGGTGGCGTGGTCTGGAATCTCATTTATTGTAATCCTTTGTTTATACAGGGGTTTGGGCTGAAGGGCGCCGGTCTCCTCCTCACTAATCCCTGTTAAGTTGCTATATAAACATTAGGCAAAGGGACAGTTGCTGCTCGGTTGCCGCGAGGAGGGAAAGAAAGAGCCAGGAGGGCAAAGAAAGGGCCGGGAGGGGAAAGAAAGGGCCAAGCATTCTCTATGTCAGATTTTGATTCTGTTGGTTGAGTTGAACAGTTGGTAAGTGAATACAAACCCCGATATAAACATGTCATATATAGAACTATTGAAACACCAAAAATTTAATCAAATTAAATATTGAAAAGAGGTTTAATTACAGATTGAAAAGAGGTTTAATTACAGATTGAAAAGAGGTTTAATATATGTGTTTCAGTTGTATGCTGAGGTACGGCTCCCCATCGAACAGCAGAAAGAAAGAAAGTACTACCAACGCTGCATTCCATGAATTGATAGTACAATTAGGGTAAAAAAGGGGTATATCGTGCACCTTAATCAATGCAATCAATTAAGAACCCCCGGTTTTGCTCTGAACTATGCAGCCCTATGAGGTGTATCTGTTATCATTATTTTTTTGTCTCTAGCCTTGACCCTTATTTACTAGGGATAGGTAGAGTGGTATACCAATTTTTGGCCTTATATCGCGCATGTCAGCCTAATATCGCGCATCTAGCAAGCCTTATATCACGCATCATACTTAGTATAAAGGTAAAATAAAATGCTTGACATTGGTATGGGGCGTGGCACTTTCACATTGAATTTCATGTTTACACATAGAGAATGCTTGACATTGGTAGGGAGCGTGGCACTTTCACATTGAATTTCATGTTTACACATAGAGAATGCTTGGCCCTTTCTTTCCCCTCCCGGCCCTTTCTTTGCCCTCCTGGCTCTTTCTTTCCCTCCTCGCGGCAACCGAGCAGCAACTGTCCCTTTATTAATAGCTGTGTAAACAAGGTCGGGGGGGGATTAAGTCGAGGCCGGGAGAGGGGCGACGGTCCCCAACCCTTAAGTAAACAAGTGAGGATTAGGTAAAGGGAGAGGCGAAGACACCCCGAGATACCACGAAAAAAAAGATGATAGGTTGCCAAGTCACAAATGGCATGATCTGCTCTACCTCTTCTTATCTTTCTTGGTGCACAGCAAGCAACTCAGATGCAGGAGAATAAAAAAATGTGTGCTAGCTGCAGGTACCGAAATATTGGACGGTCAGGACCTAACCAATTTCTGGGTAGCAAGTTTTACCACTAGCAGTTTACCCTACTTCTACACCTGAAGGATCAAGTAGCCCAAAGCCCACACACGTACGTCATGTTCCCCCATGTTGCCCAGGCCTCATCTTCCTAATCCTAACCGTAAACCCTCCGACCAAGCACACACCAATACTGCTACTCCTAGAGGCTTAGCTGTTGAGAATAGAGGTTACCGTGGGAAAGGATATCTCCTTCTCTTTGTATCTTATTTTCTTTGCTTGCACACTTTTACCTGGATATTATGTTCTGATGGAATACAAGCTTCTGTATCAAATCAGACTAGTGTTATGGTTCAAAATGCTTTAACATAATGATTTTATGTCAGTTCTAATCAATATGCTATCCGTTGCCTCAAATTTCAATTTCATAAACGGTTTTGTGTTAAATACCCCCTGTTAGTAATCTACCCCAACTCTTTCATTACTCTGAACCTATTACAGTATCATCACATCGCAGTTATTCATACCGATATGCTCCTAGCACCATCAGGCTATCAGGATTATTATCCACATTATACACCATCCTGTCATAGTTTTCTCTCAAACAATGCAAGGAATGTCCATGTAATTAATGCTTAGTGTCCCACAACTTGGAGCAGAGACAGGAGTTGTTTTTGGTAGTAGTTTCAGGCAGAATTTTAATGAGTCGCAGAGGACTTTATTTGCTAGCAGTGCAATATTTCATTGTTTTGTTTTGTCCTATATACTCCCGGGGCGTACGGGGGCAGGTCTTAGGGAGTCAGAGTGTTATTTGGAAAGTGCCCGCGCGGTACTGTGGAGCCAAAATGTGAAAGGCTCGATGATGGGGGATATAGATAATGGCACACCTGAGATTGTCGAATCTAAATTTGGATTTGTTTATCAATTTCATATAAAAAACACGTGGACTTTCGATTGAAAACGAGATATGTTACAATATGGGCAGTGACATTCAATAAAACGCTCTACTAAAACATGCAACGTTGCAATGTTAGAATCAATATATATCCTCATAAATGACAAGAACATGCAAAAATTGATTTACAAATGCTATTTTTATTCGCTCCCACAGAGAAAAAAAGGCAAAAGTTTGATGGAGAAGAAAGGGCCTTTTACGGACAGGATAAAAGGTATTTTAGCAGTGTTTCGAAATATCGAATATCACCATTCTTTGATACAGAGATGTCACTGATCAGTATAACAGACATCCCGCTGCCTGTACCAAACACGCTGAAAGTATTTACCCAGCCTTGGTGGCAAAAAGTGTACAAATATGTATTGAATCTAAGGTAGACAGCCACAATGGACCAGAAGTAACTCAAGAGGCAGAGCAGAGGCAATGACACTGTCCCTAGTGTCTGCGCTTGTTTGGATCCATCATATGGGGACAGTCATGGGAGTCCTCACTCATTTTTTTTTATTGAAACCAAGTTCACACTGACCCACTGTTCTAAATGCAGGCCATTTGGTACTCCAGGATGATGAAAAAAGTAAAATGAATATTTTAACGGGAATTTTATTTAAATAAATCTAGAAATAAATCTAATCAACAAAAGCATAATCATTATTATTGGTAATAGCCTCGACACTCAAATTTCAAATGCAGTCTAAGCGTATATATGAACTAGACCTTCCCTGTCTGTTAAAGGCAGTGAGAACTGTAAGGAAAAAAAGAAGTGTAAACTTAAAACACAGTTTACCCATCTACGACTCACGAGGCACCTTTTTACATGCAGTTATATTCATGAATATAGTATGATAAGTACATTAAGATGTCACCGGCGCGACTCGATGAAAAATAAGGCCTATTGCACTTCTGACACATTTATTACAGCTATAGATCGAGGGGAGATTCAAAATAACATAACATGTAACAAACCTAGGATACACTCCATCACGAATTGCTTTCTGCTCTGTGCGCTATTGCAGAAAATATACTATGGAAGAGGTTGGGGGGAATCCCATTAATTTTAGAAAAAGGGTTTCTTATCATGGCTATATTGAAGTTGCTTTTTAGCTTACTTGTAAAAATTCTCTCAGGATTTTAGAAAAAATAGCACTTTTGCTTTTTACTTTGCGTCAATTACACTCAAGTATATACTCAAGTATACACAAGGACCGACAAGGGTTAACGCGGCCTCCTCCCGGGTGCCCTGTCTCCGGGCTGTCTCAGTCCCTTCATCCCCCCTTTATCCCGATTTCTGTAGACTTCACACTCGGCAAACATTTGGTTAAGTTCCGTCAACGTAAGCCAAAAACGTGGTGAGATGTGGAATAGAAAAGGGATGTGGAAGGGGGGACACCAGAACAACTATATATGTGTGTTTGGAGGTGTAGTATAGATCCATGAAAGGATATGGCAAGAATATAGATATGGAGCATGTGTGATTTGCGTTACAATCACGTCTTTTCAAACACGGTAGTACTGTACATACAGGTTACTCCATTGGATTGTAATGACAGACTGCCATTTCATACGGTAAAGCAATATGTATATATAAATATAAATATAGATATATATATATAATATGGGTATATATATATATATATATATATATATATATATATATATAAAGTCGTTTACATGTGGCCATGGTGTACAGTCGGGTTTTGGAGCTAGAGACATACTTTTCTTTCTATGCAGTTGCATACTGTAGCTTTTCCTATATATTATACTAATCAGGATACTAAATACACACAAGCGTCAACATCCATAATATAGCATTATTAGCCAAGTGCATTCCGTATGCTAACAGTGGATATAACACAACCAGGAGCTGTGGTTTGTTATTGTTTGTGGTTTACCACATGAATTGTCACAAGTGCCGTGACGGTGAGAGTACCTAGTATGTGGCCTCTAGGACCATTCCTTTGATAATACACAGTCCGAGAATTTACTGAGAATGTCCTCGGTCATGCTGGTATTATTGGAAACATCCGGTGGCCAGCACGGGCAGACTGCCAGGAGGGGATTTATGAATCTGAAGAAAAGGGAAAAGGGAAAAAATAACAAAGTAATAAAATAAGGGGATAAAACAGATATTGGTAGCAACCTAGCAACCTATCCGTCTGTGACAATTAAAAGTTGATGTTCCTAAAATTAATGACAAGTTTCAAAGCAAAGGAACAATTTATTCATAGAAGAAAAGCATATGAGAAATTTGGTAATTTTTTCTAAATTGAAATAAAGATGCAAAGGTGCGGACATCATTTTCTCCAATACCTTATTTGTCGTACAGTTGTTTGCACAATTTTAGCCTACACAATTGACGTTGAAATTCATAATGCAGTCATAAATTGAAATATGCCCTTACCTTGACCCTTGATGACCTTGAAGTCTGACCTTTTCTCAGCATTGGCCTTGGCGAAGGTATTCCTACTCCCTTACATTGAACTAACACTATAAAAGAGGCATAACTGAACTCACAATACACAGAGGCTCTATGTCAGTGCTTCTTATAGCTATATAGAAAGTAAGCAAGTTCTCCTGCACTCTACCATACAATAACAGTGTATAGGCCTCCAGGCCTTCTCACTACCATAACGTATATATAATGTATGTAAAGCCGCCCTGTGGAAATGGCAAACAGCTGAGGGGACGCGGGGAACGAGCGGAATACCAAACAGGCGGCGTTCACAACCAGCAGACGACTTTTTACCCTTTCCATTAGCGCCGCGTGTATAATGGCGGGAACCGCGGCTGGGAATTAAAGGGCCAGTTTGTACAGGTCGATGATACTATCAACACGTTGGGGCCGCGTGGGTGGTGGAGGAAGGGCATTTTAAAAAGTCCAAATGGAAGTGTGAACCTCGTTTAAATTGTTAAAAGAGACATCCTAGAGGGAAAGAGAACACGACGGGTGTGACGCATAATGAGGTAACTGTGACGTCATTAAAGTATGGAGATCTATGAGGCCGTCTATAGCTACAGCTGTTCTGTCGGTCAACTTAGACCCCAGAGGAGAATAGTTAAAGGGGAGGGGGGGGGGAGGAAAAACGGGGGAAGGAGAGGGTGGGATGGAGTAGAGGGAGGGGGCGTGGTTGTGGCGTTTGGACAGCTGTTGATCCATACTGGATCTCTGACATGTGGTGCATCGCCACCACTTGCACCACCAACACCACCACCGCCACAGTCAGCACCACTAGCCATAAGGCCACCACTCCAGCCAGCACCACCACCACTGCCTCAGCCAGCACCGCCTCACTGCCTCCGCCGCCACCACCAGTGCTGCTGATGCTGCTATAGGTTCACCAAGAACATTGAATCTATTCCTGTCTCTGGAGGAATCCCCCGACAGGGCAGTCCCCTCCTCCTGCAGATCTCGCTCAGGTCTCGTCTCAGCACCCGCAGTGCATCTCTCCCTCCTCCTGTGAGCGTCCAGTCAGACCCCAGCATGAGCCTGGGCCGGTGACATATAATAACAACATGGATTATAAACACCCACACACGGCCTGGCCGCTGTGACAGCCTAACGTGGAATGCAGTCAGCATCTAGTCATTACTGTGATATTATTGTAACACCTATACACCTTAAGGAGAGTCACTAGGACATATTATAGAGACAAGATGACGTTAGAGACAGAGCAAAACGGGCGGATTATACCTGAGGAGGACAGGGAGCAGAAGGGGGAGGGGCCAGCAGGCTCTAAGGCCACGCCCTTTTTCAACGGTAAGGGTGGAGTCAGATTTATTATACATGGCCAGGGCCTAATGCTTTATACGACTAGATGGAGCTATATTATTTTTCTATTGCTGCACATACCTTTCCCTTATTATGTATAGTTAACCCTGCATGTTTCAGGCTCTGTGGTAAATTGACCTTGTATTCCGAGAACCATGTGACCAAATCCTAGAAACAGATTATTTTCTGCAAAAATGTAACCTCCAAATTCCCTAAAAATGTGGATGCTAAAGCAATGACAATTCTGCGCCATACGCACGCCAAACGGAATGTATACATTTATCTGTAACCCAGGGAGGAAGTCAGTTTCCAACCTCCTAGTTTTTTGGTATAGAGGTGTTTTTATTATCTTAGAAAGGGAGATTACATACATGAGTTAGGGCCTATGTTAAATCAAGGAAGTCAGTGTTTCCATGGTGACAGGTACATTTATTACCTGTCGGTGTCGAGGCTCAGGTATGGCCCTCAGTCCTGCCATATTAATACCAGGTGGTCCGGTAAAATCTGGAAAAAAACATTTAAGTAACATAAAGCAGACTGACACCGTCTTGTTGAAGTGGAAATATCGGAGAATAAAATGTTCACAATAGGGACATCTCAGATAGTTGATCCCCTCATACAAAAAAGAGCTGCCTTCTCTGAAATCCACTAAATATTTGACACACTATACAGCCAGGTAAGAGTGGGCCTTTTAACAATAAAAACATCACCTATTATATTACACACTCCATGTTTTTGCGTATAGTATAACTGAAGCAAGCATTTGCTTGTACAGAATACCCATGGATGCAGTATGTAGGTAATTACATTTAATAACTTTTCCAGTTATTTCTTGTCTATAATGCTATGCTGAATGAAATTCATATGAAATTGTTCATACAGCATTCAGGTAGTTGGTCATTGCTATGAGAGAACTCTGTGAGGTCAGTATGGTGACCCAGGAGGAGTTTTTCTAAGGTTGACATTGGATACCTCCCACAGCAGGGATGTACAGGTGTGAGGGGGCACGGCTTGGGGGCTGTAGGTGTCAGGGTGGGGAGGGTTTGGTGAATTAGGGCGGTGATCAGTCTAGGGTTGGGGTAGAACAGGACCCAGATCGATAATCTCTTTGGGGTCAGCTGGTGTAATAGAGGTACGCTGAATGCTGTTGGGGTTTGGTTACCCCGCTGAGAGATGGCAAGGGTTCTTTTTTTATTCAATAAAAAAAGAACCCTTGCCAATAATATATATATATATATTATATGATGTGTGTGTATGCGTGTATGTACTCATGCATAGATTTATATGAATGTACATACGCACATACATGCATACATGCATACATACGCATAAACCAATGCATAAGTGCACATGCCCATATTCTAGGAGGAGTATGGTAACAATAATTACATGTATGTGTATGCATACATACTATACTACTACTCATAGAATATTATGTAGCAGGATTTCTTGTATCAAGATGTACAAACTACATTCTCAGAATCATAAAATAAGTGGCCATGAAATTGGTGTACAACCAATTGCAACAGTCAAGTGGCTCTCACCCCTTTTTGTCCCTGTCTGGCCAGACATCACCGAGAGCAGCCTGCCCCAGGAGTCCTGTACAGGACAACTGGGATTGGGTCAGTAGCCATGTTATTGATGGAGTCTAGAGGGGGGGATCTTGAGAGTCAGGAGGTGGGGGGGTGGGGGGGGGGGGGGGGGGGTAAGAAGACAACGCATTCACCAAACAGCCAACAGTCTTATTCTTGGTAGGGTAATTCAATATACAAACCCCAGCTTGTTAAAATAGATATTTTTATTTTCATCATGTACCTTTTTATCTACCATCTAGAAGGCCAAAGCATGAGTCAGACTTGGCCTGTCTACCCACTCTTACTTCCCACCCTTCAGGTTGACAATGTTACCACAGTGACAGGTACATATATCATATGTCAGTGCTGGGATCCAGTAGGTCCCTCAGACCCGTCACATTAGCACCAGGTGGTCAGGTGAAATCTGTCAAAGATCAAGAGGACATAAAATGTAGTGACACTTATAGATATATAAAGCTGATTGTGAACATGGAAATATATCTGTGAATAAAAGGTTTGCAATAAGAACAGTGAAATGGATGGGCACACAATAAAAAGGCCTGCCAGCCTAAGGCTGCTTAGTGACTATCACAATAGGTGGGTAAAAAGACGACTTTGTTAAAGTCAATACCAACTAAGTTCAGGGAGGTATGAGTGTCTGACTGTTCAGTTTAGTTATCAGATCAGTGTCCACATGAGAGCAAATGATTATTAATTTAGGGATAGAGTGACTTTAAAAACATGATTAAAATTCAAGTCAAAGTAATATTACTTTACAGGAATTGAGTTTGAAATCAACCAAACGTGATTGAAATATCTGATTAATTTCATAATAGGTTTGCTCAATATTTAAACAGAAAAGGGTTCATTTTGCACCTGGCTTATTTTGCACCTTTTGAAAATGGCTTCAAAGGGCACAATACATTCGTTCATAATTGCCAGCATCTCCTACCCAGATTCTTTAAGAAATGCCACAAAAGCGAACATTAAGCATCAATAATCCTCGCTTATATGAGCATCACTCAGGTATTCAGTCATTAAAAGCGGTAACCATCCCAGGGGGTATGTATGGGACAGTTTGAGTTTATTGAGGTGGGGCTTAGACCCCATGGCCTCCACAGGGGACAGATCCAGGTGTGAGGGGGTGGTGGCTGGAGGGCAGGAGGTGTCAGGTGAGGGGCACAGGATCAGATCAATGATCTATAGGCAGGTTGAGGGTAATGGAGTGGGTGAATCGGAGCTTTATAGCCTGGGGTTTAGGGTGTAACACTGGTATGCAGGAGGAGGATATAGGAGGCCCTTTCTTTGTATCTGATATGTCATACACCATTGCAAAGCTCAGCCACCTACAGGTCTTTTCTAGATGTTCTACCTATTCAGTTTGAGCATCCCTGCCTCAATGGTCTTGGTAGGTTGATATATGTTAGAAACCTTATAAAAATCCTAATCAATCTTCACCATTCAGACTTAAAAATGAATATCTATTCAAGCAAATATCTGTTTTTAGTAGACATAATGAACTTCAATTTTGCATTATCTAATTTATTAAGTAGCCATATCCTCCCCTCATATCCTCGTAAATGAAATGTCAGGGAAACATTGTGCTTGGCAAAATTAAGAAATCTTGAAAAAAACGTTACATTGAAATTGAATGAAAACATTTCATCATTTTGTAATGATCCTACATTGCATTAGATGTTACATAAAGGACTCTCAGTAAATCAGAGACAGCAGACTCCCCTGTGGTCTGCGTGCCTGATATTTAGATTTTTTCGTAAATGTATTAAACTAACAGCAGGCGGGCTTTTCAACCTCTGACCCACCCCCTCCACACCTCTGACACCCACACCCACACCAAACAAGTAGTCTTTATATGTAAGAGGGGCAAGGAAATACTGTTAGCATTGTTGGCCAATTCCTTCACTTTCTTTTTTCTCTTTTTCCGTTGAAATCACAGTTTACATTCAATCATTTCATTGCACAAGTCACTGGCCTATGAATAAACTGAATCATAGGGATTTATGTGGTTCGTTCTACATTTCTATGGTCAAAGAGGTACAAGGAGGAGTTTTAACACCTCATGAATGTGGTTAATGATGCTTGTGGAATGTTTTACTCTGGCAACAGTCAGCTGCTGTCTCTGATTTATTTGCATGGTTAAATGATGAATGCACACAGTCTGTGTGCTTCAATAAAGTTGATCTCTTTCTTGGTTGACACATTCAGGAGGGCAAGAACCTAGGCTGTACGGTTTATGACTAAATACAGTTAAGTTGAAAAGCTTTGAGCAGGGAGATTGGACATCACAAATGCTATTTGAAAATAGCAACCGGCTCTTCTATCTAATGTTTAGATCAGTATGAAGTGGCTAATACTAAGAGCCCATATACATTTCTTTTTTTTTATATAATATTTTATTTGTTGCCTTAAGATAAATCTGTTCTTCCAGACAATACAATAATATAGTACATGGATTTACATACAGTAGTAATATTTCCATTTAATATGGAAAATATTTACAATAAAACAATGATTAGTTACTTGTTATTAGTTTCATTACTACCAACTATTCAACTCTTTCTCCTATACTCACTACAAACTTTAAGTTGTTTGACGAGGCAGAACGGGTCCTTCTATCGGGATGTCCTGAAAAGGGGACACGTAGGTAGCCTAGCAATCTTTCATAGAATAAGGCAACATAACGCTACCACAGTGATAAAGGGATACCGTACAAGTATGTATACGGTTTATCGTCCTTTCATTACGAGATAAGTCAGAGTTGTTTTTTGTTGTTATTGGCGGCCGAGTTGGCTCTGGTTTGTGCGTGTTCTGATTAACCCTTTTGACCTCTGTGAAGTTCTGACCTTCTGACCTTGGCAACAGGGACTGTTGGTCGAAAAAAAATGGACGATAGGTTATACACTAGAATAACGTGAGTCAGGTTAAAGGGTGCTTACTGCTAGAGTACCCAGGCAATAACTTTATGACACACAGTGGCGGATTCAGGGGTGGGAGCCAAAGGGGGCGGTTGCCACTCCCCCCCCCCCCCCCCCCCTCAGACCGAGTGATGATTTTGTTATTAGGCCCAAACTACATTTGTTTATTCGTACGAATGTGATGTTTCATTTTTCTGGGGGGGAGGGGGGTTGTGGCATGCCCTCCTAGATTACTGACTCTAGAAACACACCACGTGTTTTGTGCAACAAAATATGATAGTGCGTCCAAACAAAGTATTGGATTAGATCTATTTGCCGAATCGATTTCTTTGCACTACTCTTTTAAAGTTTTTACATACACATATAGCCGTGCATATCACTGGTTCTACTAGGAAGTCATGTACTTGAGTTGTTCCGTTCCAATGTCCTTCCCTATAAATCTCAGAGTAACAGTTGGTTATTGATCTTGTTAGATAAGAATTAGTAGAGTATTGGCTTACTAATACAAACGTGTCATGATTCAAATACATAATCATCACACCCAGAACGGGACATTCTAGAACATTATTGAAATTAGTTGAAAACTATGCCAAAGAAAGGTAATCACAGTTTCTTTTCTATTATTTCATATAAGATAAGGCATGTCGTCCATAGTCATATTCAATGAGCATTGAATCAGGTTATCATGTAGTAGGGATCTAGCCTTTCCTTATACCGGAAAATCTGAGGCTGTTACGATACAACTATCTAAACATAAACGTATAACATATATATAACCATCCTACCTATTTCCTCCTTGACATAATGTGCCTTACATAAAGTATTCTTTTAATATTACATTTTTTGCGAGGCCTTCTGGGTAGTTTACTATGGATCGACTGTTCTCATAATCTAATTATTTATAGGATATTATGGACCCTAAATAAATTATTCTGGTACAATTTTCTCTACTGTTTTAATTGCCATAGGCCTATTCTAAAATGACTTTTGAATGACCTTAATTTGTAGAGAGTTTTCTTTTTTTATAAAGTATTATACTAACAATCTAGAGAAGGCTAATAGTTCAGCATACTGGTGGACGCTGCGGAGTGTGCCCAATGCGTTTTGTCCACCTCTCAGCTGACCCTCACCAGCCCAGTGTACCAGTCCCTCCAGGGCGGACGACTCAGCCGTGATCCACGACCAGGCGCAGGTCAGGGGTTAACGAGCCTGCTTTGTCACCTAATATCGCCCAGGTGAGGCCCCTTGTCACCGTATATCTCACGGCCTAAGGGGGTTTATGGTAGAAGGTCCTGGGCGTGGGCCTGTGTTGGTGCATGTTGCATTTAAATCATTTTCGAGGGCAGGTGCCTTTACAGAGGGGGGTTGGTGACACAGTATGATCCTACCCTACTCCGTGAGACGTGCAATCAAATCATTTTAGTTTCAATTGTTCCCTGATGATGTCTTTTTCAAAAAACCCTTGAAAAATGAAGTATTTCAATAAAAGTAGTCTTTAAATTGTTGTACACTAAGGTTCTGCTTAGGCTGAGAATCCCAGCCTCCATTCTTTTTTATGCACCATAATAACATTTTTACATCCTATCACGCAAAGAAAACTAAGATTGTTTCTGTGGTTTGGTGTAGGCCCTCTGCTATGTAGGAGTCCGAAGCAAAGGGGCAAGCGCTATCAATTGCCTCATTGATTGACCCACTTCTACTTTCCTTGTACAATTCCCATTGGCATGGATCTTAAAGGGCGATATTCCCCCTAGGCCAGATAAGCTTTCTCCAGTAAAGACAGTGCCCCTAATGCATAGATGGGCAATTTGGTTATAAGCATTTTGCACGGCTATATGAACAATAGGGGCAGTACTATGGTCAATCATTCCAGGTTTCTTATCCCGACTTTGGCTAAAAGCTTAGAGGAAGAATGTATTCAGAGCTGTTACTTATGTTGTATACTCAGACATTTGCAGCACGCATATTGTAATATGATACCATGATAACGGTGAGAAATAAGGCATTGTCAGAATATAGGCCTACCTCTTCAGGTTTCCAAGATACGCCTTTAAAACCAGCAGTGATGCAGATTCTCACAAGCCAAGATATATGACATTAACGTTGGCCAGACTTGTTTGAGAGCTCAGGTAGATAGAATCAGGTAACGATCGGGAGAGATAGAAAGGGGCAGTGTTAGGGGGTCACTGAGTCATGGGGAAGGAATCTCTCCTGTTAAAGGGACACGGCGTCAGGTATTTAACTCACCTGTGGTGATAGATCGATGGTTGGATCCCGTAAAAGTTACATAGTTTGACACAATACATGGAACATAGAGAGGTAGAGAAAGTGGTTGTGGGGACAGTGGTATACTTAAGTCTTGAGCAATGATGTATTAGACGCATCACTTGTTTGAATCCGTTACAGGGTTTTAAATAGCCCAGGATTAGGTTTCTTCTAATCGACCGTCATTTTTATCAAATTAGTATTCAAAGTTTAGCCAGAATACTCCTGCGTTCTGTCTGTTAGTGTCCTATTGCTCTTTTGATAGCTTCCAGAAGTTTACAACGTAAAAACCTACATGCAAGGACCTGCTAAATAAAATAAGATTCAACAAAAGTATTTTTAAAGAGAAAGTGATTCAGTCTTTTGAGAAAACCTCCAGTCACAAAAATACTGTCGGTGTCTTCCTCCGGGTTCTCCCTCACGACGTCACGCATTCCTAAGTCGATGACTATTTGCTGAGACACGGGTGTCTTTGTGTATGCCATGTCTCCATGGTAACACGGAATGTCCACCTGTCCCCTGGGCCTCTGTACACCTCCAGGGCTTATGTACCAGTCGGACTCCTCGGAGCCCGTCAGGAGCCGGCAGGCAAATGAAAAGAGCAAACAAGGGAATTACAAGTACTGTTGCACCTGTGATCTCTTTCATCAAGAGGAACACTCTTTTTTCCTTGTCCCCGATAGAAGGACAGCCAGGAGAACTTTGTAAAGCAGTGGCCAACCAGAAAAGTGTTATAGAAATATAGTAAAACCTTTTAGCTCTTTATATGAACATTTCTTTCATAATTGGGTAAATATTGAAGTGGTATGAATACATTCTTTTTCGAGTATTTTTATATTATGAATAAACATGGTCTTGTGACTCGAGCTTTTGAATGTAGTCTTTCAATGTTTTCAATATGCCATGTCTGAAAGTTTGTTTAGGCTCTGCTGCATGTTAAGCATTCAGCCATGACCGGCTCTGATTCCCAATACTACCCCCCTCTGTGTAAAAGCAAATCATCATTGTAGCAGTATTGTTTTCTTAATCCTTCGAGAACTGCATCATTTATAATCCATAGAATTGGAAACATGAAGGAAATCACAGAAACTTTCCCAGAACAGAAACCTGAGAAGACAGACAGCCCTTTTCGTAATGAGTACAGACAGACAAGAAGGACAAATGAGTACACCTTACGCCACCTTAACACGTCCGTCTAAAGACTATATTCCACTGCCTGATTTTACTCGCGATTTCAAAAATCGCAAGAAGGAATAGGCGCTGATCATAGACATGTTACATATAATTAGAAATCATTTTCAATTCTCTTTTCCGATGGTATGTAACGTGCAGGGGTTCTTGTAACATTTCTTAGGAAAACTTAAAAATTAGAAAATTTCTAGTTGTCAAAATCGCCTAGTGGGATACAGGCTTAAGAGTGCCCTCCTGACTAATGTGATGGAGTGATCCTCAAAGGGGAGCCTGGGATCCAGGTGGTCGAGAGGGGGAATGACATCAAGTCGACATAAAGAGGGCAAACAGGGGAGATAGAGACGGGGACCTGTCGGGTACATGGACCCTGAAGTGGGCTAGTTGTGAAGGGGTAGGAAGTAGGGGGTGATTCAAGTTGTTTGGAAACAAATTGATTTTTGATATGCAACACCGAGTTAAGGTCAGAGATCTCATGGGGCACAAAAAAGACGGAAAAGGCGAGACACCTGGTAATAGGTGACGTTCCGGTGGGTATAAAAAGACCTTACTTTTGGTCGGTTTAACCATAGAAGTGTAAGAGTAAAGTCCTAAAGTTTAACCCAGAGAGATGTATAGTGTAAAGTATAACACCTTTATACCATGTAGCTCAGTACTGCATCCAGACGTGTGGAATATGTGTCACATGGATCATTACTTTTACCTTTAGTCATGCATTCTAGTGTCAGAGTTCGGAAAGCAAAGGATTTTTAGGCTATGTATTGTATTTCTTTTCAGCATGTATCTATTTCAAAGGCACCAATATTGAACATACGTAAATGTAGCATACATATAATTATATGCTTTTGTCGAGGTGTCCATAAACTAGAACAAATAAGGGATATCGCATCGTGGCAAATTGTGTAATGTTGATTCGGGTTTTCTACCTACAGACTTATATAGATACCTTTCTCATTCCAATGTTTGGAAGTCAGTTGGATTCATTAACGTAAAACAAAATTTAATGCCAATCTGTAAGTATACTTAAGTGCAAACTGCTTAATCTCATAGACATAAAACGTGAATCCTAAGGCCCATTTAAATCCGTGGGTAATCTAAGCGCTGAGTTGGTCGGATCACGAAGTGCACTGTAATATGAAACTCCTATAATGATTGTACCTATCAATTGCATCGCCAATACCATTGTGGTCTGAAATACATAGGCCAATGGCTATACTATAGGCGTATTTTACACGATGTTGTATCTTTGGGAAAATTGTGAAACTGTATCGTTCATTGACAGAGCCAGCTGTGGGAATTTCCTCAATATTCATTGATTATTTTGATTCCATTCTAAACAGTTTTAACGATATGTCCAATACACAAAGTCTTCCCTGTTGTGAATAAAATCTAGCACACTAGAGTCGAAAACCGTAAACATGCTCCAAGGGTGGGTGGAATATTTTCTACTCTACCATTTTTTCAAATTCTGACCTCCACCCACCACCACTGAGCCTTACCCATCCACTACAGAGGCGAACAGCTGGAGGCGCAGGCCCCAGACAGCCTCATGACTTGTAGTGAGAAAAGGGCCGTGCTGGAAATTGCTTCAGTCTGTTAGTCTTGGCCCCACTCCCACCTAAAACCTGTCTAAAACCAGAAACATAGACATGTATATAAGCCAAAGCCAGTCAGTAAATTCCGTGTGAGGCTTAGAACATGGCTGTGTGGAGATGAAAGTGGTTAGGGTTGTGATAAAACGGCTGGGTTTCATGGGATTTTCATGCAGGAAATGTCCCTCCAAGGTTTGTCAGTTGTTAATAATGTAGGCCTTTTCTTATCACAACTCACAAGAAATTACATTTTTCTAGAAAGTTTAAAATATGATTTAAGTTAATTCACAGCTATATAACTACACCTGTAAATTTGGCTTTAAAATTAAATTGTACCTAGTAATTATTTGATAAAAGAATTTAAGCAATCCATGAATCATTTGATTTACCAATACAGAAGGTAAGGCTTGAAAAACTCAGAGTACAATTGACCGTCAAAACAAACCAGGTGATCAGGTATTGTTGATTGTGACCCTGACTGACCTCTAGTGGGCAGCAGGCAAACAGAACCAGGGACCAGGTGAACAAACGGAGTACTACCTGACGGACAAAGTGTACACAGTGGGGGTGATGTAGTTTTCTACAATGTGACAGCTAATGACACAGTCACACAATATACACTGCAATATGATTTCCCCTTTTCACCATGCCATGGAGTGTAGCAAGTGTAGCATGGACATAATATTTAAATATGCGTTCACTAAGCCTATAGCCTACTCACTACGGTATTCTACTTTTTCCGATTTATCATTTTTGAATAAATTTTTAATAGATAACTCGGGGTATTGGCAAATTGCCTAACTTCTTGACCTGGTACCAAAAGTGACAAAATTGTAAATCAAATTATTTGGGCAATAAAATATGACGTCGCATGTTACCATTCATTCAAATAATTTGTTCGATGGTGTACATGTATACGTTGCACGTAATCGTTCATCCAACAAATAGTTTATCAGTCGATGAGTACTGTGGGGATCTACATGCTGTAGGTCATTGCACCATGGTCCCCCTGCACCAACCCCTCCATTACTCACATCCCTTAAACCCTCATTGACTCAGGGTCGACGATCTCGGTGACAGGTTCAGGGTTTGACGGTGATATGGTGTGAAGAGAATGTCATATATCTAACCACTGTTTCCGCTCTGACCCAGGAGGAGGGGGAGAGGTGAGAGGGGGGGGGCAGTTAGTCACAGACTGTAAATCTGTCGCTCACTGCACTGTTCTATCTGCGCCAACCCTGCTTAGATTTGTGACTAGATGAACCAGTGAAAACTAAATTAATTAGGTGGAACAATATAAGCAATATTATTAACAACGTGGGCTTAAAACCTCGACTTTTCCACCTGTTTATAGCATTAGATAGTCTTGAAAATTAGAAACATTCAATTTCGTCATGTACCTTCTACGACGATGACTACCGTCTGTAATACATTTCTTTGATAAAGCATACATATGACATGTAATGTCCTGTTGCTAATTTGAATTTTAAAGGTTTTCTTTGAATACTGCATTTGTATCCAAAGAAAATCTAGCTAGGGACAAATATTAGGGTCAGTCGGATACCCGAACACACTATTTTGTGGTACTCTCAATTTCACAGTAATCTCAATACGTCGACGTGACAGGGTCGAGTAGAAAAGGGGAGCAGGTCTGAGATGACTGTACACTTAACAACCTAACACCTTGTCAAAAAGCTACATGTATATTTACAGACTCGTGTTTTTCATGGAAGCATGACACACTGAACCAAAATAGAGTCATCTGTTTCGAAGAAAATTGTTGGCATCCGACGTTTGGATGATGGGGGAAGATAGTAGGATGCGCACGGAATAATGAAAACATGTATTAGTGGTAAAAGAAGTGGTAATGTTGGTTACATTAGGATAGCTCCCTAATAGAACCACGCCTATAGAGTATGCGATACATGGAACTATATAGGATGTCAGGAGGAGTATAGTTAGTGTAGGAAAAGACTATTTGGACTGGGGCACAATCACGTATCATTACTTAATTGCGTATGTTTGCTAATGTTTTCTGGGAAGGGGCAATTTTGGTTTTAGGCATGTGCACTCGCATGGGTGCATAGTACATTTAGATTTTATACCTTTGTACATTCCCCTCCTGTTGTTCCAAGTGCCTTGAACACCCTCATCTATCCCATCGGAGTGACTTCTTCCACCATATCAATTAAATGGAATAGTGAACAGAAATAGTCGAGAACTGGTTAATTTGCACCATGATTAGACGATGCAATTCTGGGCTGTCTAAAAAAAATAATTCGTAAAATATATAGGGACAATCATTCAGGTGATTGGTTTAAAGGGATTCCTAGTGGAAATGTACTCACTTTTTGAAGTACATAATAATTTATCATCGTCCAGGTAAAATACCCGTTAATTCGTACAAATAATGAACCATTCAAAGACAACTGAAAAGACAATGCATGTTGAAAACCCAATATGAGTCTGTGAGTTATCCAGCCTAATATATTGCACATATGAATAACTCATCTCTTTAATGAGTTAGATTAGTCCAATAAATGGGTAGATAGATTAGAGAATAGCTTATCGTTATGATAATATCACATCAAAATATCTGATAAATTGCGCCGTATTGGTGTGAGTATTCAGGCGGTAAATGTGGACACGGTGACAGCAGTGCAGGGATCGATTTTAGTATGGGGCGTCAGGTGTCACCTATACACACAGACACCTCCCCCACACCACCACCTCCCCGAGGTACATCACCTGTGGGGCCCTTGACGGGGGTTCAAATGTCCCATTTCTATTTTTTTTTAAATGGCAATTTCGCCCTGTCAAATATAAGAAAATGACTATATTACCCTGTTTAACCTAAGAGGATGCCATGTCACCTGTCGGTCACTATAATTATAATTCTATCCCATGTGGCAGTAAAGCCCCATATTATATACCAATGCCAAAATACATGATGAATACTAACTGGACACTGCCATTCAGTATTTTTGGTGTATTGGCACAGTGGGCAGTATTCGTGTATACTGCCCACCTTGCTTTACTGTGTAAAATGTTTTTCTCCTTATTTTGTGAATTCTGAATGGATTTGCATGATTTTTTTTTAAATTTCAGGTAAAATAATGCAGTCTAATTAAATGGAGATAGTGATAGAATCCTAATATAAGAGAAAATAATGAATATTAGAAAAAACTGCTTGACACCAGTCAAAGTGTGTGCATTCTCTTTTGCTTATAACTTACAAAATATGGTATATAATATA
This sequence comes from Lepidonotus clava, assembly GCA_936440205.1. Classification (NCBI taxonomy): domain Eukaryota; kingdom Metazoa; phylum Annelida; class Polychaeta; order Phyllodocida; family Polynoidae; genus Lepidonotus; species Lepidonotus clava. Next base: position 8,676,822 of record OW387142.1, on the reverse strand, counting down.
AGGAAAACTTACCTCGGTTGACAGTACAACCCTGAATACTCGGTGGGATGTCAGAAAAATTACTGCCCTCAGCCTAACGGCCTCGGGCAGTAATCTTTCGACACCCACCTCGTATTCAGGGTTGTACTGTCAACCTCTGTATGTTTTCCTATAAAATCCACCACCCACTGGGTGATTTTCAACAAGTCAACTTTTCGATTGTTGCAGAATCGGCAGAATAATATACTCACATGATTAGCCAATTTTAGCACCAATCCAGATTAATCGTATATATTTCGATACTTTATAATGACAGTCGATCATAGAATGGGCAGCTTTTAGCCCCAATCCATTGGTCAACAGTGTAAAAATCGCTTAATGGGCATAGGGCTCAGGGTCTTTGAATGGCTATAATGGCTCGAATATAAAGGTCAAGAGCCCCACCTGTTGCAAGGCCCAGACGCCACAACCAATAACCACCCATACGTGAAATAATGCCTTTATTAAAACCCTGACAAACCCCCACTGTGACAATTGTTCACTGTTGGGCTTGTTGGTTTAAACACCCGACCCTTTGTCTTACTATTATACTTTACCGAATGGAGTGGATACAATGGATGAGTTAGTCGAAGGTTAGTATAATGGCATGTGGTTTATGTCTAATATGGCCCACCCACTCTTCTTATAGTTGTATAGGGGGTGACAGGTGTGCATTGGGAGTCAACAGTTATGGGCCCTTGTTTTTATGGATTTCTGTTGAAACAAGCTGTTTTTTTATTTGCTTTTTTCTATTTTATTTATAATTGTACACAGGTGCAATGTTGCGAACGCACGATGTATCAAGTTTACTGACTTAACATTGAGGGATAGCATGTATGCACATTATGTATAATATAGACGCAAAAACATTTTGATAGATTGATATCATAGGTTGTATATATATACATGAGAAAGGCTAGACTGTACAGTATACTACATTGTAGTTCCATGGCCTATACCTCGGGAATACCCAATATAAAATGGGATCTGCAGTGAGATGTTTTGTTTATAAACACAGCCGTAATGTGTATGTGTCTGACAGCAGTCCCTTACCAACACCAGGCAGAGTGCCTACTCCTCAAGTGGGGCTCATGTCACTGTGATATTACTCCCAGGTGAACATCAGGAACATCAGAGGCCACTATGCCGAGGCCCTCAGTACCTGAAGGTCCACTTTGATCATATTCTGCTCATGATGGTCAAATCATTTGATCATATATGATAAGATCAAGTAGATGGACCGAACTTAATGCACATATGATATATACATGTATAGATACATATTTACACACATATATGATTAGATATAATACATCAGTACATACAACGCTAATTTGAGGCTGTCTCCTCTATATTGTAAAGCCCAAATCAAAATATAAGATATGTGTCTAGGGGACGGGGGGATGTGTCTTGAGTGGGTGGGGATCGACTTCAATAGTGGCTACCAGCAACACATCTGTACAAACCTTGAGCCCTGAGCACTGCTACTGTGGATCAGTTGGACGGATGCGAGTTTAATATTAGGAGGCGATAGAAGAATATGAATAGCCGTGGACCTGAATCGGCTACTCAAGTGAGAGTCCAGTATTAACTATAAGAGGTGGCTGACAACATCTTTAAGCTGAACACGTCACTTTATCAGATGGTGACTGACTTCGTTCCTGTTCTGAGTCGACATGGCTGTATCGGTATGAAAGCAATGTGGTGAGGGGGAGTTGGAATTGTGTAAACTAGTTTAGGCAGATGCAGCCCAACAGTTACATGAGATACCTTAGATATAGTATGCATGCACTGATCCAGCGAGGTTAGCGTGAAGGGTGGTACTTGTGGTATGATAGAAGCATATGCAGTGCCCTTATACCTAGGCCTACTTCTGAGATAATGTATATACTCAATGCAAACTTTGTGCATGAACATTTCCTATACAATTCTTATTAGCGTGGTACATAAAATGTATCATTTTTGATAACCTTACATTTTTTGGGGGAGGCAACGAGATACAAATTTTCTTTTGACGTTCATTTTGTACAATGAAGAGTGTGTCGAAGAGGGGAGGCGGGATCCTAACCTTTCCAACAGCCTGTAGGCATTTGTCTTCCAGTTGTGCCTGGCAGTATGCTGTTTAAAGAAATAATGAAGATAGGCCTATAGTTCATCTATGATATCATTATCGACGTTGTCAGTGGCTGTTTATCAATTACAAGTTTTACCTGGTAGTTTGTATTTTAATGAACCACATACTTTCTTATTCACGTCACTTTAATCTAAAAGAAAAATTTCAGACAGCCATTCTATAGCTCTAAAATTGGAGCATCTTTATTTCAAATCAGAACCATACATTCTTCATATAATTGGTATCTTTACAGCTGAATATATGTACCTTTTATTCCTAAACCATTTTATCTGTACATGTTAAACTCTTAAAAGTAGGTCTGAAACATTCTGCTCAACCTGCGATACTGAACCAAGGTTTTTATTAGTGTGTCCGTTCTGGTTTATATCTGCACACGCAATGCAGCCGAGTTATATACTGGTAACAGATGCTAACATCAAAAGAGTTTTTGGTTTATTTTAACGTACGTTCCTCTTCCTTTTGCGCAGGAACAAATATACTTTGAATCTAAGTAAATGATATTCAATTGAAGAAAAAGAAATTGGCAAAGAAAATAGTTTCTTTTAAAAAAAGGAGCTCCAAGTGGAATATCACGTGACTGTCGTGTTATATGATTTGGAGATGGAGGTTTCGCCTATAGATGGGGAAGGAAAATTTATACATAGGAAATATTGTGATGTGACGGCAGGGATTAAAAGGTCAGTTGTATTAGGTTACATGCCATCTCATACAAATATATAGATTTAAACACACAGGTGTCTAGGTAAAACACGTGTTTCATGCGGAAAACCTGCAGGAAATGTTTCTTTTGAAATTAATGTTTTTGAGAATACTTCCGCCCAAATGGTATGTTTACCTATTTCTTACAATTTTCACCTTCGTGCCCCCTCTTTTATCATGGGGTATAAGATGTCATGCGTATCGGAAAGGACAATTTACGCCTTATAGTGATGAAGTCAGATTATGCAAAGACCTTTAACAGCTGCCAGATTCTCATTGATGTTGGTTAAGAGGGGTTAAAGAGCAAAATTAAAGGGTTCTGTCCAAGATCAGTGGCATGACTAATTTAGTCTAATAGCTAGTCGCCTGCATATTCAATCTAGACTGGTTTTCTATTGCAAAACCAGCATCCAATCGCATCACGCCTAGTTATAAGAGGTCTTTGTTAAAACCCAGAAGCGAAAAAGTACGTTCAAACATAGTTTCTTCCCTCTTGACCTTGTCTTAGTTTTTGACATTTGTTCATCCTTCTGCATACAGTTGACAATTGAAAAGTTGAAGCCAACTGTTTACCTATTAGAAAAATGAAACAGCCATAGTGTTACAAGACGTCAAACTAACAATAACAGCTGTTTGCTGACCATCCTATTCACAGCTTCGTGAATAGGGTTGAATGAAGAATTCATCAGAGGGACTACCGTAGTAACAATCTAAGATTCATGAAAAATTGATTTATTAAAGGCAAAACATATGTGTATTTACATATTCCTTTACTCATTTTGAAATTATGAATTATTTGATTATAAATTAAAGTGGAACAGCTTCAGGTCCTCGATAAAGCCCTGTATTACCATTATATTAATATCAACATAACCATGTGGATACAAATTATGTTTCCGTAAGTAACAATTATAACATAAATTTACCTAAACATAACCAAACAGCTAAACTAAAAAGGGTTTTTGTTTTTGCAATATCCGGCCAATTCGTTGTGCGTCTACATTCCTAATATTTTCTTTCACGTCACACCCCCTGCCCTTCGCCTATTGTCAGAGGGTATAGAGTGTCGCTTACAACAATAAAGATCACAACAGACTATCTATTTCTTTATTGTTGTTGCCAGTAACGATCCACCTCCACGCTGCATCAAAAGGTTTCAGCAATGAGATATGCAGACAAGGTGGGACAGGGTTGAGAAGGAGGCTATACGTTTTCCTGCAACAACACCTGGAAAATACTCTGGACATAACAACAGTAATAACTTACTGAAAGGATATGTCCAGCAAATATTTTGTTTTACAAATGGGGTCCTGTTAAGGGATTGATAGCTTCGTCTCCATGCATATGTCCAGCAAATATTATTGATAGTAAAAACAATACAGTATTACTTTCACGTATCTGTGAAAATTCATCTTGTGTATAGTTCATATAATTTGTTTCTTTTACTTGAGAAAGTTAATATATTCCATTGTTAGAGTATACTTTCTGCTTAGAAAAAACCTATAGGTATAGAAACTTTCAGCGTGTGGTATGTCTAACTTTAGAAACAGAGATAGGAGGCTAACACCTCAGTGTGTTTTTGCTCGACCTCTGTTTATTTCACTTAGGCTGAGCTCAGTTAGGTGGAAGTAGAGGGTGATGTGAATCGAATTTCTAAGTTCTGTTTTTATCAAGTATGCCATTTTTCAATACAATGTCAACAGATTAACTTTTATTTTTCCTCAAAGGGGGTACCAAAGAGGCATGTGTTGGTGAATCTATTTGCAATTGAAACAAGTCTATTTAGGTTCGTTACCACAGGCCTGGTAGATGGTAAGTTTTTGCGGGTAGTCTTTCACTTTCCAGTGGACGAAACCTGGGGACAAGCTAAACTTATCAAAATTAGACACGAGAAGGAAAATTGGAACAAACAATTTGCTGGCCATAGACGAACAGGAGTAGCAGTAGGTAGGCTCAGAGTAAAACAAGGGGAGTCAACCCCAGCTTAACGCCGATATGATTTGTTGGACCACCCTATGTAACGTAACGTCACACGAGCTCGGTGAACTTTACGTCTAATCAGCAGAAACTCCAGGGGTGGTGAGCAATTACAGGCGGGCGCTATGGGCAATAAGGTACAGGTTACATGGTCTGTCAGGGAATAGGTCGACATCTAGTTAGTATGAAATATATGATGGGATGAATTACTAAGAAAACTAGGGGTAAAACAAATAATAATATGTCACAAGTATTATTGATGTTATACCTACTTGGAGATACATACTATAGGACTAGGCCTATATCAATTATGGAGATACTGTCAAAACTATTTGTGATTACATTTGTGTGTTCCTATAACTACACTACTCGTGTGTTCCTATAGCTGCACTATTTCAGTGCAGTTACAACTTGTATGAAAGTGATATTTTGTTGAAATAAAAACAAAAGGAAATTGAATTTAAGAAAAAAGGTTTGCGCAAAAGAAAACGATTAAGGGTCTGATAGAAGGATACTTCATGATTATATAGAAGGTAAATAAGGATAGTTGTCATTGCTGCAATAAAACGCTTTCGTATAAAAAAAAAAAAAAAAAAAAAATATACGGTGTAGTACAAATAGGATCATACATTTTATCTGTGCGCATGTCATGTCATGTTTTCTCATTGTCGAACTGTCCCTGTTCCGTACTATCCAAAGAAATGCCCTATGTGAGAGCATGTATGGATCCCGGAACAGTGACGACACGCCACAACAAAAGATTAAAGGGGCCGCTGCCTATTGTTGGAAATTGTGTTAGCTTCGTGACATAATGTCTAACGTGCAAACATGAACCCATTGGCAGCATCTAAAATTCCTAAAATTCACATGCTGAAAATATCAATATTGTATTGCCATGAAGCACCAGGAATACCTAGCAATTCTTGTGACGATATAATCTCTAGAATCCGATATCCATTGCTGCCAAAAAATATACGTCAATGTATTGACGAGGAATAGGGGTTGAAGTTGTGAATAATGACAAGTTTGATGAAGTGAACTATTGTTAATGTTTGATTTAAGACTGCGTAAGATTCGTGTATATCCAAGTCTTCGTGAGTTGCTTTCCAGAATGCCTGAGTAATTCAGACCACGTTTAAAGTTTGTCCATTCACTTCCCAATAGTTCAAAAGAAATGAACGATGAGGGAGCTTCTTAATATGAAAGGGTTTTTATTCAATAAACATCTCATCCCGAGTCAAAGCCACCATGTATAAGTCTTCATCAGTCCACCTCCCATCTCCTATCAGCAATCAACCACATTTAGAACACGAGTTGCTCCAACGCCTTCTAGACCATTCTAGTATTCAGCTCTAACACAATCCTATGTCCGAGGTAGTGGATATTGGTAAACTCCAGTCTGTTACACGGAGTCGATGTACTTACTCCAGGTATAACTCCTTGGTTAAACATATTTAGCTGATGTTCTCACTAAACTAAGTGACTACTAACTTCTAACCAACTAACTCCTCGCTCCCTACCTTGCAGCGCCTTTTATACTGGTTAACAGGTGGCGCTAGGAGCGTAAGATATTTCTCCTAGAGGTAGACTAGAAGTAGACTTGCTAAGCCTGATCCTTGTTGGATTATTTATCATGCCAATATATTAAAAGTACTAAGCCATTAGTACATTCGACGGCGGTCAGGTGTTTGAGTTTAAGGAGGTGGACGACATAGCTCAAACCAAATGAATATAATGAACTCCCAATTTTGATGATTGGATATATTTGTTAAACCATGGTGGGGTGGCCTTGACTCTCGTGGTACATTCAGCACAAGGTAGTGACAATCAAGTTCTTTTGTTCATTTGAAGATTGTAAACAAAGATACATTCAGTTTTACTTAATACATAAGTACATTTCCAGTAGTCTATGTTAAGACTTGAGATCAGTGAAAATGTTCATGAACATGAAGGGTTTTAGGAAGAGTTCCTATCATTGTCTGCTCATATTAAGGCTTAAGAGTTGTGTCACCCGTGCATAAGGTGACCAGATAAAGTAATGATGATCAGCCCAGATTAAGGCCCAAGGATAGTGACACCGTGCATAAGGTGACAAGGTAAGTGTTAATGAACCATGATCATTGTATGATAAGTAAATGATGACATAGTCATGTTGACAAACAGTAAAATCAGTTTTAGAGGATGAAGATTTATGACACTCGTGCTTAAAAATGATAGAGTTGGGTTTTTCCTTAGTACATACATGTACAGATTCTGACATTTGTAATTTGTAACACAAGTCAACAGAACTCAACATATATACAGTGTAAAGTTGTCTTAACCTTTTAAGAGTAACAAGTACACATCAAATCTAATTTCAGAACAAGTTTAACACAACAGAAATCAATGCGGAGAATTCGGACATTTTGAACGAACAAATTTCATTGTACAATGCGTGTCAAATTTCAATCAAACTTCAATCATAACAACATTATTTACAATAAATACAAGGTCTCTGTATCAGGTTTAGTAATACCGAGCAGTTGGAACCAGAAAATACCACCATTCCTGTCACGCGTCCGCCAGCTATACTTAGTACACGTGTACTTAGCGGGACGCTTGACTGGAGTTCCCCCCCCAAGGTTTGACCTCGATTTGGATCCTTCAGGCGCGAAGCGCCCGGATGGCAAATTTCTGCTTCGATCAAACTTTCAAGTTTGATTGTTCGACCTGATATTTTGGGCCGATATGAATTAATTCTGGCGCTTGATTATGTTGGTTGGGGACCTAAACTTTAGTTTAGCACAGGTTTTGTAAAAATTTATGCGATGGATTGATCATGTTAGCCGATTTCAGAATTTGGATCTTTTGGATCAAAAAGGGGTTTTCCAAATTAGCCTCGTTTTGACGTCATTTTAATCAGTGTCGCTCATTTGTTTTGGACGGAGAGGACGTATTTGTTTTCGCTCTCTTTCAATAATGGCCCGCGTCGCAGTTTTCTGTAGTCAAAGGGAGAGCGGGATCGAGGGGTACAACGACCTGATCGTCGGGGATACAGCCCACAGTTTGACCGTGGTGGAGTGTGCAGACGCCGGGACTGCCGATTTAGCCGGGCCGGCTTTCGCGCACCATTGCGTGTGGCCCGACGACCTGTTAGTGATCGTGGTCAACCTTCTGGACATTTTACGATGGGACGCGGAGCTGGAGTTATACATTCCCCTCTTCTCTTCCACTACGGCCGCGGTGACCTTTTACGGGGAAACGCTCAACAGGGCTTTTCTTAACCTACGCAGTCACCCAGCCCCCGCCACCGTGATGTTCACCACTGTGACGGGCATCAACACGGAGTCTTGGGAGTTGACGTGCGAGGACGCGTATTTTCAACGATGGATGAACCACCTGGTGCCCCGGGTCAACCGGGAGGTTCGCCATGCGAACCGCTGGTTTGGCGTTCCAACAGCCGACCTGGGTCACCGCCTCCACATCACGCGTCAGACTGCAGACGGGGCCTTCACCGTCCACGACTACCGAGAGTTCGTGGACGGTTTCATGCCGACCCATCGACAGCTTCGACGGTGGGCTCGCGCCCTGGGCCGGCTCCTTCGCCAGCTCCCAATGGCTCCCCTCTAGTCCAACCCCTTCCCCCCTGTACATTCTGATTGCCTGCGGTGATTAGTGGGCCTTAATTCCCGGCTAGTGATTGAGTCATAAACATTACTTGACAATCAACAAGAGTTCATCGGATCCAATTCCCGGCCAGTGATCGGACCACCAAGGACTAGATGTTTTTCTTTGTGGCTGTTTGCCGGACTGTTCCTATGGGATGCAACGGACACTTTCACCGCCCTGCTGGCTTGTCGTCGGACACCGCCCTCCTCGTAGAGACGGCCCCTCGCCCAGCCCGCTCCGAGACTTGGTGAGTACAGCCTTCTTTCTATTGTTCTTTGCATGTTAGGCAGGCTACTAACCCGTAGGATTTAAGGAGATTGTTGGCCAAATTCTTCTTGGTGGTTCTCGGCTCGCCTTCACGTGGTTGTATTCCGGAAGCTGATGTCACTCCCGGAACCAGAAACTGTGTTTCGCTGGTAATTTTAGTAACGGGTAGCGTGGGCGGCCACCTAGTGTTTACTTTTGGTTCCAAGATGGTGGGCGCGGGCCGAGAGTCAGGATCTTTCGTACTAAACTTATTATCTTTTCCAGGTCCTGCGGTATGTTAGGGTGATGTAAATGAAGCAATGTGACACGGTTGGCACTGAAAAGCGTCAGGCTATATAATTTTAGTGGGCGGATTGTTTAGGCTAATATGATCAAGCATTTTACCTCGCGCGTGGTTGGGCGATATTAGGGGGTTTTCTGACTAGCGGTTTGTTGACATTACCGATCTAAGTAGGTTTTCTGGAGTGTGGGTAATTCGTATCGTATTGTTATTTTTTGATACTATTAACTGTTGGGGACTGACACTGCACATGATAATCAGGTATGGGTGGCCAGAGATTCCGGTCTGAGTTGTACAACACAAGATTTGCTGTAACAGGATTCTTTGTTTAGTCGTTATACGTACAGGGCATTAGTGTAAATGTCTTCATTGGAAACAATTCACATGGGGTGCCCTAGGTAACAAGCGCTTCCCAGGGTGTTCACCCTGGTAAGTTTAAGTGACAGTAGGTGACCAAGTATTTTGGTCCAGACTTCCCAGCATTAGATTGGCTGTGACAGAATTCTTTGATGAGTAGTTTCCCCTTACAGGTTACAGGAAATATTGACGTGTCGGCCACGTGAGGCGACACCATAGGTGGGGCCGTCCAACGAGTTGTTGGCGACTCCCATGGTAAGTTTGAGATGTAGTGGCGAAGGCCACAGATCCCCATTCCATGTCTTAGTCTAACAGCAAGACTGCGTCAGTGTCATCGTGTTAGAATAAGTTTTATAGGAGTATTATTGTCAAAGTCGTCTCGAAGAGGAAAAAATACTACTGTGAGGAGACCGAGATGAAGTCTCTAAGACACTGAATGAACTCCCAGATGAAGATTCTGTATGTGTCATTGTGAAAAAAAGGAATAGTATCCTTATTAAGAGCTAGAAAGGCACCAAAACCACAAAGACTACCAAGCGTCTCAAGCAGAGATACACATGTGAACACTGCGGCAGCTCGTGCGTTCATAGATCGGACCCAAGTGGGCACCGTTCCACTGAACACAGAACCACGCCTATCAGCACCTGAGATTTCCAAACACCTCAGATAGTGATATCTTTGCGATGAATGCGTGAAAGCCTGTACCCACAGGTTGGAGTTGAGCCATCACAAGAACATCCACCTACAAAGGTTTCATGAGTGCCCGAGAGGTGATGCAAAACTGTCCCGCTCAGATTCCCTAACCGACCTCATGGGGAGATAAGAATAATGATAGGAATTGGATCCCTGGTGATTTACCTTAAGGGGTCACAAGGGTCAATACTCTTGATAACACTCTTTCTGTACAGTGTGGTAGAATAATTACCCAATACACTCCAAAGATTTATACGCAAACAAGTTAACACCCCCTTCAAGGGTGACAACTGTTCTAACATATTTGACTCCATTTTATGAAGCATCCGCTTTAAAACCACAGTTTTGTTCTTATTGAATGATTTTGTTACGACAAAATCCCTTCTTTCCCTGCTAGTTACAGGTGGTAGCTCGGCGTTCACCCCCTACATTCAGCCTGGGGTTTGAAGACCGAGTTCCACTTTATATTGGGTAGTGGCGCCCTTCTGAATGCAAACGGGTGCGCCACTAACTCCAAACGGCTCACTGAATAGATATTATACCTATGTTAACAGTGACATTTCACTGTCTACCCTATACTCTACATCACATGGGAAAAACCAACATGGCAAGCGGTGGGGGTAGCGTTTTCATTCCGTGAGGTATAAATGTCATTAAAGGACATTAAGTAGTAACTGTACAAAGGAGGCTGAGATTATTCGTTCCTCGTTAGTTATCACCAGAGGATCGGGTCTCAGATTCAGGTTCATTTCTGATCTGATTCCCGGTCCTCATTAGTTACACGTGGTTTGTCGGTACTCTCCCATTCATAGGACCAGAATGGGCAGCACCGAGTTTCCATTGTTATAATTGGGAGCAGACTGCATATATATATTTTTTTTTTTAATATGCAGCCTACACCCCCTTTAAATTATAGAGATGTGTAAATGCATCTCCTTAGATCACTTACTTCCAGACAGCACCTAGTAAGTCGGGCCTTTACCGAAGTACAGTACAAGGTTAAACCCGTTTTCTTGTTCAGGTCTATGCCCGTTTCTCTTGTGGAGAGTCAAGACTACTCCTGAAAAGACTCCGCCCCCAGCTTATCCTAACTATGCGCATGCCGGGCAGGGATAGGTAGTGCTAAAGACAGAGTTAGAATTTTTTTTTTATCTCCTTTCTAATAGATCGGGTAAACTTATTAGCTCTGGGTGTCAACCAAGTTTATTGTAGCTTGTTCATCAGGGAATCAGTAGTCCATGTCCCCCCTCTTCAGCTCAACTGTTGAGCGGAGACCTGGATACTTTTAGCGCCACGACGGCGGTCAAGACTAATTTTCATTCATTTATTTTATTTTCTTTTCCTCGACGGCGGTCAGCTCTGAAGCCGCTCATTTTCTTTATTAATTTTAATTATTTCTAATTTTTACCCGGGTCGAAACTTGACTTCTTGCCGTTTTGTCTCTGTCCCGATTAAAACTGGTCTAAAAGTGGTCTAAATAACTTAGTCTTGAATTATGGGCAGTTGTTCATTATTTTCTTTCTTCTTGATACTAGTTGTCGTTGGATCTCGACTTTTTTTTTTTTTTTTTTTTTTTTTTTTAAAGTCAGGATCCTTTGACCTAAGACATACGGTGATCCAGTGGTCATTTACACATAACCAAGACGACGGGGCTATTAATAAGGACAGCACCTCGCTCCACCGCCTTGTGAGTTTTCGCTACAGCTTCTCCCCCCCCAGGGATGGCTTGTCCCGTCTGAGGGAGTCGCGATATAGTGAGAGAGAGCCGAGCACCCTGTGAATGTCACCAATTCGCTGTTGTCCCGTAACTACATTTCCTTGTGACCTCCGTTATAGCTCCCAAATATAGCACGCCTTGTCAGGATTTGCACATATCCTTGCCGCTGCAGCGTGTCTATGCCAGGAGCAAACGAGCCACGTATAAGGTACTCTCGTGTGCTGTCACAGAGCGTCCCCCCTGAGAATGTTACTAATTATACTGCTTTCTTATTATATTTTGCCCAAAATTCCCTGAGGAAGAGCTCTTAGTTACACAAATATTGGTTTGCTTTATATATTAGTTTTTAGGTAAATTTCTTTCTACTCGTCGATTTTTTTGTGATGAAGGGACCGCTTGTCAGGAGCCAATCCACCCGGGGCATAGTGACTGCCATGGTCGGGCGTCCACCCCAGTGCCCTTCGCAGCGTCAGTGACGCGTAACCCCAACGTCCTGCCTCCTGTCAGGCACCACTGACACCAGGCCTGTGGGCAGGCTCCTGCCGCTTGTGCAACCCCCTCATCTTTGAGAAGAGTATATATGTAAGCATGCTAAAGAATAGACAGTGGCGTTCCCCAAGTGGCTCCTGTACTGCAGCCCGATCCTAGCGGTAACAACAGCACAGGGGCCAGGTGTAGATGGTACCTGCTTGGGGAAGTTCACTTCGCTCGTTGGGAGCATTGGTCCCGTTGAGCGCTCTTAGGTTTTATACAGAATTTTGAGTTTTTCTTTTAAAATGCTAAAATTTTGCGACACTAGGATCGGTTCCAAATGGTTCCCTACTTTAAAAGCGTTGCCAAATCGTTAACAATGAGAGTGTTGAGCTAGGCTACCGGGCATGGGACACTCGACTCGAGAGAAATTTAGATAACCCATGGGTCCATAGAGAGACGGTTGGACCAGCCTACCCGACCCAAGTTTCCCTGACTGGTGAATCCTTATTGATCAGGCTAGTCAACAGAACCCTACCTACCCAAACAGGTATTGCCCAGCGAACTTCCTGTAACATTTTAGTTTTAGTATTCGTACCTCTGTGTTATTAATTCACCAATTTTACCTGTACAGTACTAGGTCAGGTTTTAACACTCGTTACATTGTCATATGATAACTTCATAAACCGTTCCTGGATTTATTTCGGATGTCCCTGGCCTTATTGTCTTTCGTGCAGATCCTGTTCCGGTCGCTGTTGAGGTGGGCGTGGTCGATCTAGGAGGAGCGTTAGGCATTGTTCCTTGTCCCAACACCGGTTGAGGCCAGTCCGCTCCGACATCGGACCACCCTGCGTCGATGAGGCGAGGTACTCCCATGGGTACAGGAGTGGCTAGCCCCGAGGAATATCTCAGTAGTCTGGCCCTGGTATTGTATTTTAAGTTACTCATCATCAGACGGGCTAGTTTTTTAGATACCCTCAGGGTGTCGGGTAGTGGCACCTTAGATGGGTGTTGTCCAGGTCTAGTCGCTGCTCCCATCAGCTGCGCCCCCCAAGTAACTGTCAGGGTGTATTTCAGACACAGCTGGGTCACCAGTAGATCCCTAATGAGCACATAGCCCTCCGTATAAGTGTGGTCTGAGGGCATAGCCAGTTCGCCTAGGAAGATTGTTTCTATCATATGTGGATTGGCAAACTGTACGTACAACCCATCCACAGTCTTTCTTCTAATATTTCTCCACTTTCGCCACACGAGGACCACTATAGTGATGACTAGTACTGCCAATAATATAGCCAGCACTGCCACTGCAGTGGGGTTGGCGGTCGCGTCTGGACACCCAGTTAGTGCCTTTTCATGGTGCAACAGTTTCTCCGGGTCCGCCGTCTCCAAGGCTATGGCCCGAGGTAAGGTCATAGTTAGTCCGGCTAGGGCAGCCTTACCTTGATGGTTCCGCCAGCATTTCCAGAGGACACATCCAATAATTGTCACAGCCACCACTATGCAGAAGATGGTGAGGAGACCAAACCCACCTCCGAAGTTACCTATAGAGAACCACGGGGCGTGTTTCTCTACCTCGTAACGGTCAGTCGCTTTCTTGATGCCCTTGGCCAAGTCTTTACGGTGTTTTTGTATTCGTTTGGCCAAGGAGGTTACAGGTATTTTGGCCTTCAGACTTTCCTCGATCTCCAACAGGTCTTTCCTAATTGTTTCAGGGATAGGGTCTGATTCCAACATAGTGGGTTCGTTTTTGGACGTTGTGAAATTCATGTCCCACCCCTTCACACGACTTGCTGCTTCCAACAGGTCATTATGTGGGTACACAACCGTGGTGATCCTGGTGTGCCGGTCACAATTTCGCAAGCTATATGGTATCCACGCTCCTTGCGTTTGGAATGCACAGTCGCATTCCACCTGAACCCTTGCGTAATTTTCTATGTTCACTCCGACCGCAGGCTGGTTTCTGCAAATCATTTGGCCTCGGGTGTCGGCGCTGACCACCAGCATATCTCCGTCGTCTAGGTACACTGCCATCTCTCCGAAGTCTGCTTCCAGTAGATAGTCCAGTTCACATTTTTCTTGGATTGCTAGGTCGTCGCGCCTCAGTAGCGCAGCAGTGCAGGTGTTGTCTGTAATCTTTTTCATATAGGGTAGGTCCTTACAGAGCGTGATGGTCTGTCCATAACAACCTGACCAGCTGCCACTAGCCAATGGTACGTAATACTGGCGGGACATGGACATGGCGACACTTTTGGGTAGATTAACAATTTGGAGAGCGTCCTTCTTAAGTCGCCCCCTAACCGTCACTGGCACAGGAAAAGTTAGTACTTCGTAGACCCGGAACAAATGTTCATCAGCCACCACAGGCACCCTTACATACACTATTAGTTCCTGAGTGGTTTCATTGAATTTGAACGAAGGTTGACTGTTCTCGTAATAGAAGGAAGGATCTGTGAACGCGACATGGAACCTGGGGTGGATCCCCTTCAGGTATCTGTTCACTTCCTGGACCGCTCCGACCATATATTGGCGCGGTACCAAGTCCATAGTCAGCTGGCCCCGCGTCAGGTGCTGTACACCTTTCCTGAACACGCGAGTTTGTTCTACCATTAATTGAAGATACACCATCTCTCCTAACTTATCTTCCAGAGCGACCGGTATCATATTCAGGTACAGTTCCATCCAATCCACCTTATGTTGCACGAGTTTCATCCTCCGGCGAGTCGTGTTGTGTGCCTTATTTAGTGATCTTAGATTGTCCAGTAGGCCTATCACGACATGGTTAATCTTTTCGACAGCCTCGTCATGTTTTTCATTCATCAGAGCCAAGTCTTCGATCATTTGGTTCGAAGATTCTTGCAATACTCTAATCAATTCTCTGTTATATTTGACATCAGCTGCCAGCCCTTGATTCCAAGAGGTTGGAAGAGGAAAGGTCGGCCATCCTGGATCGTCCAGCATAGTGGGTAACTTCTTCATTCTTTTGACCCTTCCACCTGATTTTAACTCCGACTCTTGATTTTGAAGGTCTTGTTGAGTGTTCTTTATTAGGGAACTTAAGGTTTCATTAAGAATTTCTCGGTATCGACCCTTAAGCGCCTGCGACGTCTGATCCATCCAATTGACCAGCGACCTGATGTGGTAGCAGGCCCGATCGAGGGCGTCTCCTCCCTGTAGATATCGGTGACATACCTGGCCAAAGGTAGCTTTGTTGAAGGAGCGCCTCCTTGGAATAGTGATTAGGAAGCCTTGTCGGACGTGTGTTATATCCGCGGTGGACATTAACTTCCCTGGTTTTAACACTACTCCATATTGTTCTAAAGCTATCACTTCAGCGTTAGGGGCTAGCCCTTCAGGTGGGCTGGAGTCGTTATGCACTCCCCTAATGCCCCCTATTATAGCTAATACGAACAGCACTAGCCACTTCATTGTCTTTGTTTTGGCCTTAGCGATAGTTTGAGAAAGTTAATTTTGCAGTTTATCTAAAACATGTTCACAGCAAAGTTACCTTATTTTTCTGCGCACTACTATCATCCATGCGCCGAAAAATGCTCTCCTTCCGGTTCCACTGGTCTGTTTAGTTTGGGACATGCTCGTAGAGGTTTTGCCCGTTGTCATTTACCACTCGCCTGATGATCCCGCTCTCGTCCTTGGTGACCGTGATTCTTAAGCCTCTCATACGTTCGCAGGACGAGGGGCGCATTGCTCTGAGGGGTCTTGGCCTAGTAGGTTCCAGTCCGAAACGGCCCCCGTTGGATCGTACGACGGTTGGCTCGAGGGGTATGGATTCGGTACTTGCGGTGGGTTTGTCGTTGGGAGTGGGCTCGGCCACAGTGGGCCCCCCGGTTGGCTGGTTGGCGTCCACTGCTGCTGGTTCCATAACAGTGGTGAGGGATTGGCGTTGCAGCTCGTTGTCAAGCTGCTCAAGTCTAAACAAGCGGGGTCCGCAGGCTGTAAGTGGTGGAGGAGGGGAGCTCCCGCCGGCCCGTTCCCCACCGGTGGGGTTGGCGCGTGTTGAACGGGTGCTACCTCCACTTTTAGTCCTGGAGCGGCGACGGTTAGCTGTTCCCCTCCCGATCGCCTTTCCAGAGTGGGCAGAGGTCGGCCGCCTCGTGTTGTTTGTAGGCTGGTACTTTCCTTGACGCATTTAGAGTTTTGCGTGGTCCTTTGAATGAAAGGAGCTACCTGAGTTTTAATCTCAGCTAACTGTTTGTTTGATTTTGGCACATCCAGTCCTACTGTCCTTCTAATTTCGTCAACAGTCTCAAATAGTTGGAACAGTGGTTGCGTAAGGTCCCAGAACCAGCCGGCCTGAATCTGCACCGGTTGGTTGGCCGCTTCCTCCTTCTGAACCGGCTTGGCCAACGCCGTTAGCCTTGGCTCGGGCTCCGAGTCACTCACCTCAGATAAATTGTAGAAGTCTTTATCTGCTGTCTTCTTTTTGGCTGGAGCCGATTTGGCGGACCTCTTGGCTCCGCCTGTGGTCGTTCTGGTGGGCCGCCGGGCTGGTGTCCTTGGCTTCTTCCGGGCAATCCCGGCGTCGGTCGAGTCCGGACGGACACCGCCCCGGCCCGGCCAACTCCACCGCCTAAGGGTTTGAGCCGGTTGTTTCCTAGTACTCTCCTTCTCGACTGCCTTTTCTTTCATTTGGTAAAATCCTAAAAGAATGGCCCAACGAACCTTCCCTTGATAGGCAGCGCCCTCTGGTGGGGCCGGCTAATCCGTTTCCTTCTCAGGGGGACGATGATCCTTCCCTCCGTGTCCGCAGGGAAAGTAGTGGTTCCCTTTGGATTGCTATGTGGCCGGAGGGCTAGACAGTTCCCCATGAGTCGGTGGATCAGTGTCCCAGCTAAGTTCTCTTTCTGCTCCTTCCAGGAGAAGTCGGAAGTTGAACAATTTTCTATCTCCAACTTCTGTTCAGAGATAGAATCAATATCTATCTCCGTTTCCTCCCGAGCTGGGTTGCGCGCACAATCACCTGCAGCAGAGGTGACCGTCTAGGAGCAGAGTTGCGGACCGACTGGTGGATCGGCGCGGATCCCACGAAATTATAACCGATCCGCTTGTCCATGCCGTCTCCATATTTGGAGCTGTATCTTGTTTCAGGTGGGGGGGAACGCTTGCATCCGGTCCCAAGAGATGACGCCTAACCACTGGCATCTCTCTTGGCGTGCGCACCCTCCCTTTCTGCCACGCCCCTGGGCGCGGCGAGGTGGCCGTGAGGCAGACCACCTGTTCCATTAGTGCTGATGCTAACGGTGCCGCTCCGTCGAACCTTTATTTTCACAGGGCGGCTAAATTTCCTGCATTAATCATCCATGTCGTCGCTCTCCCCGCCGTTGGACAGAGCGACGTAGTTAGGGCGGCGGTTCCGTCGTAGGTTATAGCCACCTTTCGTCGGGACATGGTCCTTTACTGTTTTTTCTGGGCTCTGTTCCGATGTATCCAAGATCGGCACATCACCGCAGGGTAGTTTTATGGGCTTGTTGTTGCCTGGAGGGGATCTCCCCTCCAACGGCTGGTTTTTGCCCCTTCGTTTAGCTCGTTTGCGTTTCCTCTGTCCATTAGCGCCAGCTGTTCCCCGTTCACAGGCGGCTTTATTAGGAACAAAGGATAAGTTTGTTGACAGCGCGGTGTCCGCACTGGTGCCCTGACCATCAGTGATTTGCCCATCCGTTTCTGCTAAATCAGTGGGACTTGGACCAGGTTTTTGTGTAGGTACCTTCCTGGTCATAGGAACTGCATCATGCTCACGGGGACCGGTTGTTCCCGTTGAGTTTTCAGTCTCAGCACCCCTTATTTCGCCATCTTCCTCAGCGATTTCACCCGTTGGAGTGTGATGCAATTCAGGGTTTCGGTCAGGATCTGCCCCTTTTGAGTTAGTGATTTTCGCTTCTCTCACCAGTTTGGGAATATTATGAGGGACGGCGGGAGACCAAGGCCCATGTGCAGGTTTGAGTTTTGAAATGTTTACTAGATGTGGGACCTGTTTTCCAGTTTTTAAAGACACTAGTCTAACAAGGTGGTCTCCTTTTGTTTCAATTACCCTGAATGGCCCAGTATACCTGTTTGAGAACTTAGACGCTTTATTTTCACTAGCTAAAGGGTCGTACATGTATACCATATCACCTTCGTACATCTGAGTGGGCCGTGCCCGCTCGTCAATTCGCAGCCTCAGATCTTTTTCGTAGTTTTGAACTACCCTTTCAGCCATATTCCTAAACATAGCAATATTATCCTTGGTTTGCATGAAAAACTCGCAGTCGTTCAGCGTTTCAGGAATTGTTCCCTGCTCAGGCATCCCCATACTAATTGGATCTCTGCCAAACAGCAGGGTGTGCGGGCTGTATCCCGACCGTACACTGATTGTGGATCTAACTGTCCATAATGCAATGGGAAGTAGATCGATCCAGTTACAGTGGTCGTCAGGGATATAATAAGCAATCAGGTTTTCAATGGTTTTATGTAGTCTTTCTACTCGAGCGTTGCCAGTCGGCATTCGCCCGGTAGTGAACGTTTGTTTGCACGCTAGTCGGGTGGTGATTTCCCTGAATAGACCTGAGAGGAAGGCCGCCCCCCGGTCTGTGTGCAGACGGTTTACCCGTCCATACCGACACACTATCCCGGTTAGGAAACAGTTGGCCGCGGTTTGCGCAGTAGAGTCTTTCGTGGTGAAAGCCTCCGGCCAACCTGTTAGTAGGTCTATGAAGGTCATGATATATTTTGACCCATCCCTAGCCTTCTTTAGTGGCCCGATGAAATCACACTGTACTACCTCAAAGGGTCGGGTTGGTCTCTCCCAAGACTTAGCTAGGGCCTTGAAATGTGGAGCCCGTCTCCTCAGAGAGCAGGTCTCACAAGCTTTCACATAGTCTACTATGTCGGCGTTCATGTTCCGCCAGTAGAATTTATCAGAGATTTTGGTAGTGAGGTTACTGATCCCTACATGTCCCCCAGCCAAGATGTCATTATGTAATAGTCTTAGGACTTTGGGAATTAACTTTCCTGGAACTATCATCCGAGGTTTTAGTCTGACCAGTTGATCTTGGTGTTTGTTATACCTTTTGACGTTGAACCTACATAGTACCCCCGGTGCTACCATTCCTACAAAATCAGCTTGGTCCATTATTCGCCTAGCTTCAAGGGGATCTGTCGGTAGGTCTCCGTCCTGCAGGTAGTCTATCAATTGCGCGCACTCTGCATCTTGGAGTTGCGCGTTTAATACCGTAGTCACAGAAAGCTCTTCATCCTGAACTTCGGCCTCAAATAACTCACATCCCACAGCGGGCTCATATTCCTCACCTGGGACATGCTCATGATAGACTCTAGACAAATAGTCCGGTAGAAAATGAGTCGCTCCTGGCTCATATATGATTTCAAAATCAAAATCTGATAACGCTAAAGCCCACCGTCTCAGCCGGGCTGACGGGGCTTTGTAGGCACTCTGTAGCAGGGGAATCAACGGTTTGTGATCAGTCACTATTGTGATTTTAGCTCCCTGCAACATGTCCTCATAGTTCTTAATGCCTTTAATTACTGCCAGAGCCTCCTTTTCTGTTACCGAATAATTTAATTCGGCGTCCCGGAGAGTACATCCCCAGAAAGCAACCGGACGGTAGATTTCATCTAGTTTGTGACAAACCGCTGCACCGCACGCGGCGTCTGATGCGTCAGTTAGTAGATAGAAATGCCCTCCTATATCTGGATGAATTAGTAAGGGTGGCGAGGTCAGCAATTTCTTTAACTGTTGAAACGCTTCCTCGCAGGCCTCTGTCCACTCAAAATAGACTTCTTTCTTTAGCAGCCGGTTTAAAGGCTTTGCTAGATCAGCGAAATTAGGGACAAACGATCGGTAGTAGTTACACAGTCCCAGAAAGGATTTAATAGTTTTCACATTATGTGGACGGTTAAAGGCTGTAATCTTTTCTGTGGTTACCCTTTGTGTAGCCACCCCTTCCGCGTTTACTACGTGGCCGAGGAAATTGATTTCACTGCGGCACCACTCACACTTTGACGGTTTCAGTTTAAGATTAGCTCTCGCCAAAGCTTGGAGAACCACCTCAACGCTCGCCAGGTGTTCTTCAAATGTAGTGTCGTAGACAATTACGTCGTCTAAATATGCTAAGCATGTTCTAGGAATCAATCCCTTTAGCGCTATGGCCATTACCTTGGTAAACTGCCAAGGTGCGCCAACTAAGCCAAATGGTACACGCTTATACTGATACACACCCATCGGGGTTTCAAAAGCGGTATATTTTCTACTGTCTTCTTCGATTACACACTGATGATAGCCGCTCAACAGATCTAAAGCTGTCCACATAGTGGGTTTCTTGTAAGCCATATATAGGAAAAGCGAGCGAGCCGTGGGCATGGGGAATTTATCTTTAAAAGTGATTTGATTAAGCATGCGAAAGTCTGTACAGAGCCTAGGTTTGCCATCTTTCTTCTGCACTACCACCAGCGGGCTTCGCCAAGCCGATTCGCTGGGTTCTATGACACCTATATCTATGAGTTGCCTAACCTGTTCATCGATGATATCCATTTTCTGTGGAGAGTATCGGTATGGTCTAGAGCTTATTACTCCCTGCGACTCATCCACAATTATTCTCATCGGCGCTATTTCACAGTGACCTAACTCTTCCATTGAAAACGCTAGTGCATCCCTGTTGTTATTAAGCATTTGTCTAAACCTTACCTGTTGTTCTTCGTTTAAGCACGACTCGGTTAGATCTATTTTACTTACATTTTCATCCATTTTACCTCGGGATTTCTCCTCAGAGGTTTGGCTTTCCATTTGCACTGCGTCTTTCATTACTTCTACAGAAATCCTACAGATGGACATTGGGGTCTCTGTTTTAGTTAGATAACACAAGTCTAGGAACTCCTCTATCTGATTTTGGTTTACCTCAGGCACTGCGCATTCTTCCGCAAAAGCTAATACTTCCTGGGGAGTGATTTCTTGCATTTCATCTAGCGGATTCATGACTTTGATCCACCACTGGCTTCCCACCGTATTCACGCACCCCTCCACTAGGACTGGTGCGGTTACCGCCGGTGCGCAGTAAGCTACCGGTGAGTCTAATCCCAGCGGCTCTCGAGTGGTTACCGGTATGATGCATTCATTTCCCGGCGGAATTTTCACTGTTTCTTTGCTAACTATAGGGTTTCCACAAAACACTTCTATCTTTGCGCCTGGTAGAGATAAATCGGATCGAAGCACTGTTAATAAGTTTCTCCCGATTACTATTAGGTGGCATAGATCGTCCACTATGTTGAAATCATAGCAGACCACCGATCCCTGGATTGAAAACTTACATCTAATTTGTTCTAGTATTACTTGAGACGAGTTGTCTGCCAAACTGATGTTTCCCTTCGATACCCTCCATTCATCTAAAATGCATTGTTTAGGGATCTGTCGTTTACAATGGGTGGACATGAAGCAATCGCTCGCTCCTGTGTCCACTAAAGATCTAACCTCCTTCTGATCATCAAATCTTAACGTTAAGAAAAATGCTTCGTCTCCTATCTCTCTCCTAGCCGGTCCGTCCACTGCGCCTAATTCTATCGTGGAATGAACGGACCCTTCCTCTAGTTTCCCTGATTCTTTTGTTCGGTACCACTGGCTTTGCTATCTTTGTAGATCCGCGGGGGTTTTTCCCTCAACCTATTCTTTAACCACAAGCACGCTTCTGTAGAGTGACCATGTTGTTGATGAATGATACAAAACTTACTTTCATCAAAAGGCAACCTGGGTCTCTCTACTTTCTGTTGAGTTGGCAGATTCTTTCCCTTATCTGCCTCTCTGTTCGGGGCGATATTGGATTTAGGCTTCTGATCTGAATTTCTTTCACCTTTCTGGTTTTCGTACCTATCTTTTCTCTCATAACCTTGCTGTTTAAAGTTACTACCACTCTGGGGAGTCCCGCTTTGCCCTGGCTTTGGTTTCTGGAACCATGGAGCGGCCTCCAGTCGGGCCAGCACCACTCCAAATCGTTCGGAGATGGAGTTTAGGGCCGCGGTCTCCTCTGATTCTTGGCTTCCAGCCAGTTCGCTCACTGCATTAGATATTTTAGTTCCCCCTTTGCCTTTGTCCAACGATTCTAGCCTCGTTGCACAATCCACCGCTTCGGTGAACGACTTAGGGTCCAGTATAGCTACTTGCCTGGCTACGCCCTGTTTTAATCCCTCTAAAAACACAGCTAACATCATGCTTTCACTCGCCTCTGCTTTAACTTGCTTTTGTTTCAGAACACCTGCAAATTCGATCACGCTCTGGTCTTTTCCTTGCTTAAGGCCACAGAACTCTGCGTGTTTCTGCCACTTAGCTCTTCGATCACCGAAGATCTTGGTCATTTGGGCTTCTAGCTTCTCAAATGAGTCTTTCTCACTTTCAGCTAACGCTCCTGCCCAGTCGTCGGCCCTTCCCTTTAGGCCTAACAGCGCCATATTCAGGAGGTGGGCGTCCGACCAGTCATAGATAGCTTTCAGTCGTTTTAATTCCCTGAAATACTTTTCTATTTGCTCGTCTTCTTTTCCACTAAACCACGGTAACCTAATGTTTGGTCCCCTTTGGTGACCACTGTGAGTCGTTTCACGTACTGGCGCTGGTGTTTGCCCCAGTGCCAGACCCAACTGTGGTAGAATTTCCCAAATATTTGGTTGATTCGGTGGGTTTGGAGGGTTGTTCTGACCTGGTGGGCCCGGCGGACCTGGTGGTCCGGGCGGTGGAGGATTCGGTGGGTTTGGGGGGTTGTTGAGTTGGTTAAGGAAAGGATTGTTGTTCTGGTTCGGGGGAGGGTTATTGGGTCCTGGTGGATTTGCTTGATTATTCTGGCCTGCTGGGGCTTGCTGACCCTGCTGGTTATCCGCTCTTCCTCGGCCTGCGTTAAGATTGGCAGCGAGTGCCATCGCCTGCAATAGGTGAGGGAGCAGGTTTTGATCGACCCCACCCCCTGCTGGCACGGCCCGGCCAGGCTGTTGGCCCGGTTGGCCTCCCCCATCATTTTGTTGCAGTCCCCCAAGATTTATCCCAGGATTAGGCTGCTGTATTCCCGGATTCGCACCACCATTTCCTCCTGCACCGGGTTGCTGGAGTCCCCCAGGGTTTATCCCCAGATTGGGCTGATTCGGAGGGGGATTATTAATAAGGTTTTGGGGAGGGTTGTTGAGAAGGTTTTGAGGAGGGTTGTTGAGAAGGTTTTGAGGAGGGTTAGGCCCTTGTGGGTTGGCCTGATTATCCTGGCCTCCCTGGACCTGCTGATTAAGAGGAGGAATAAGTCCTTGAGGGTTGGCCTGATCGTTCTGGCCCCCTTGAACTTGTTGATTAAGGGGAGGATTGGCCTGATTACCTTGGCCTCCTTGGGCCTGTTGATTAAGAGGAGGAATAAGTCCTGCCTGCACGCCTCGGTCCGGCTGCTGGATTAGGATCTGGCCGTTCCCATTGTTTTGTTGAGGTCCCCCAGGGTCCATCCCACGGTTAGGATGCCATGCCCCCAGATCTACACCCCCAGCTCCCCCTTCATCGGGTTGCTGGCGTTGATCTCTATCCTCTCTTTCTTCTACTAGATCCATCAAAGGAACGCCTCCTTCCGCCATATTATTTTCGTGGAGGTTTTGTATATCGTGATCGTCCCACTGTTCTTTCACAGGTATTTCCTCTACACTAATTTCGTCCTCACTCTCTAGTTTAGCTTTCTTACCTGTGTCTAAAACATCCTCGGTAATAAGTTCGTATGAAGACGAGGTTGATTTATCTTCTCTAGCTAATTTTCTATCAGGACTACCCCTTCTGACATCTGCGGCTGCTTGTTCTGTCTCGCTATTTTCTTCCTCGTACTCGTCCTCGTATTCTCCATACAATTCATGAGTTAGAGTGTTAAAATCTTGTGCTTTAAGCGTTACATTTTCTTCACTATCCTGATCGCTTAGCCTCTCTAAATCTATGTGCTTTTCGGGGCTTGAGTCTGCCCACTGCTTTAATATTTCGGCTGGATCAAAGGCCTGAGCTTCCGCTCTTTTACCAGCCTGGTCTAAGTTCGTTTCTACACCGTAAGTTAATCGATAGGGTTGTAAATTGCCTACTTTCTCGCTGTTTCCCTCTGCTTCCCTTCCCACTCCCCTATCCCTTCCCACTGTTTTTCCTTTAGCTACAGTGGAATAAGGAATGGACGCCCCCGGGTTGGGGTGAGTTGGTGTTACCAGTGGGTGACTGATAAACTCAAGTCGTTGGGGTAATGGATAGGTGAGAGAGCTCCCATCAGGTAGGATTACCGGATTTTCGGGGCGTTTTCCCCCTGATGGGCTGGAGTTATCCGCGGTGTTTTGTCGTTGTTTTAGATTTCCTGAAGAAAATAGGTTATCTCCATTGGAAACTTCCTGTTCGCCTTCACCTCCCGCTGCGGGCAGTAAACGATAAGGAACACTTTGGTTACACCACGGATTGTTCACATCAGATTCACAGGTGGAGCGAGAGCTAGTACCAGTTTCGTGGTCCGTAGGTGGTACGTACCCTGGGTTCCAATATTGCTGATATTCCGTGAGACGGTTCTTCCCTTCAACTCGTCCCGAGTGTGTCAGGGTTTCAAGTCCTTCGTCAAGAACCGGCCTATCTTTGGACCCTAGGTGCCAGGGAAATGGTTTACCTTTGCCACGGGTTTGGTAATTTTGTGCACCTTCGGGGCAGAGCTGCTTGGGTCTGGCTGCGACCTCCTGTCTCTGTGCCTCCCCGTCTAAGGGATTACCTACCAGGTGGCGGTTTTCCACATTCCCTGTATATGATGTTGACACATCGTGTCCTGCGGGCCGCAAAGATTGAGGCTTGGGGTTAGAGGAAGCCTCAAAGTCACCGGTGGCTGACATCAAGGATGAGCAAAACGGCACAAGTCATGTTTCGGGTATCTCCACCAAATGAACTATTGTTAATGTTTGATTTAAGACTGCGTAAGATTCGTGTATATCCAAGTCTTCGTGAGTTGCTTTCCAGAATGCCTGAGTAATTCAGACCACGTTTAAAGTTTGTCCATTCACTTCCCAATAGTTCAAAAGAAATGAACGATGAGGGAGCTTCTTAATATGAAAGGGTTTTTATTCAATAAACATCTCATCCCGAGTCAAAGCCACCATGTATAAGTCTTCATCAGTCCACCTCCCATCTCCTATCAGCAATCAACCACATTTAGAACACGAGTTGCTCCAACGCCTTCTAGACCATTCTAGTATTCAGCTCTAACACAATCCTATGTCCGAGGTAGTGGATATTGGTAAACTCCAGTCTGTTACACGGAGTCGATGTACTTACTCCAGGTATAACTCCTTGGTTAAACATATTTAGCTGATGTTCTCACTAAACTAAGTGACTACTAACTTCTAACCAACTAACTCCTCGCTCCCTACCTTGCAGCGCCTTTTATACTGGTTAACAGGTGGCGCTAGGAGCGTAAGATATTTCTCCTAGAGGTAGACTAGAAGTAGACTTGCTAAGCCTGATCCTTGTTGGATTATTTATCATGCCAATATATTAAAAGTACTAAGCCATTAGTACAGAAGGAGTAGATATCATTTGTAATTTAGAATGAAACTGATGACAAGGGTATCCAGTTAAAGGTGGAAGGTCACAGAACGTTCTAATTATGATGGTGAACGTTACTGGAGGATCGCAGAAGAACGTTGCCGTTTCTTTTTTCCTTGGCTAGGTAGGCATTTCAATGATTAGCGTAAAACATAATCAAGTACAATCTAGTGAGAGTTTTCTCTGCTTTTTCTGACATTCTAATATTAATGGGTGTCACCATACAGTTGGGTCACAGCGAACAGGCAGGTTGATGTCCTACAAAGTAGTAGAGTTATATCTGACAGCCCGCCCCCTTAACCCCCAGGCTGTGGGTCAGAGGCGACTGCTGGTGACAGTGTCTGGGTCTCTGACCATTGTTTTATTAAAGTAAGGGTCAATCACCTCTGAGCGTTTGAAACACTGGCCAAATAAGCTTTAAAGATGTCTTCACATTCCGCGATTTTGGTGTAAATCGCCTTATGAATCGCTGGGCAGCGATTGGTTAATTTTCTCGACCATTTAGCAATTCAAACCACACATTTTATACTTCTATGAACCACAAGAACCCATACTTCCCAAAAGAAAATCTAGTCGTTATGGTACAGAATCGTCTAGTGGATACTACTTAATAGCGACAACCAACGACAGTGAAAATATACAACAGTGATATTAGACCAGACCATTATAGAGGCCCACGATGTGTAATTGGTTATATCAGTATTTGTCTATTTTTTGTTTTATGAAATCTCATCCAGTGAACAGTACCATTGTATAGTAACTAGAAACAAACAATATGATCTTAATATAGATAACTTCAGGCTTGACAAATGGGGGATATAGAATAATATTGTTTTTATGGAAACGATAAGGCTTTGGCATGTATTGTTACAAAAGTTTTTGCCCGATTGTTTCTGGATTTATGATCCTCTTTGCTTCATGTTTTATTTACTTGAAAAAAGACATAAATCTCAAGTGCCATGAATCATTTATGAATATAAACTGTATATGGCCACCACCCAGCATCATCTGATCATAGATGAATAACATGCTTGCCATTCAATGTCTTGACATGTACCCGATTGACATGTCGACTATGGCTTTTGATTTACACATCACTCAAAGTATCCATAAAACCCTTTGTCGTCTATTTTCACGTATCTTGAATACCACCTAGTACTTCAATAACCATAACTACAATAATTGATGGCCATATTCTTGACCTTGCTACGCCCCCCCATAATATTAAGACAATAAAAGAAATATTGCACATTATATGTTATGAAATGGTATCTCCCTATAGATTTAGGATAGTACTAATAAAGACCCATGAAGAAACGGTTGTAGGTTACATAGTACACGTAGACGGAAAATTACACCCGTTTATCCAGTGCCCATCAGTCCCCATTATTCTCACTCACCCCGGCTATTATTACAGTATTTGTTATATCTATGTTTGTGGATCAAACGACACCATGCCCCTAGTGACATGCGACAAAAACAGGGGACATATCAACAGCCGTTTATGTGGAGTTATAGTGGTTATACGTGTTATATGTGACGACTTCTGTCGCTGTCATTTGGATGTGATCCACGATTGTCATTTTAATGGTGTACTCCAGTTTTGTCTGTAGTTAAACTAGACACTGGGATTATCGTGACACACTATAGAGGAAAGCAGTTTCCGATGAGCTCTATGTAAATATATATGGTTTGAAAGTTCCTCCCAAATGGTATGGAAGAGAACAATTTAAATGAGTACAGTTTTCCCCAAGATTTTTTATTTATAATTGTTCAGTCTGCAGACGCCTAAATTATTTTAAATTTTATGAGAGCTTGTTCTCTCTCATAAGGTCGTTAATACAAGAAGGACACAAACTAATTCCCATGTCTGAATTAGCAGACCAATGGTGCAATATCTTATGTTTTTCCTTGGTTTTTCCTTCTCAGTGAACCTTTTCCCATGTAGATGAACATTAAGGAAGCACCATCCCATCAAATTGCCTGCGACTAGTAGTTTGGTGGTCCAATTAGCTGATTAGTTTGAGTCCGATAGAGGTAATTTATGGTGTCTCGAAAACCATTCAAGGAACACAGAGTCCATTGTTCGGGGGTCCTTAATGGACGATTTGTCTGATTAGACATTGGTAATTGCTTAAAACACACATAACTGAATCATGTTATCTCTTAAAAAGCATTTGAGATTTTTATCACACTCTGTGGATAGTGAATATGTTTGTCTGCATAGCTGCAGGTGATGTTTTTTCTGTTAGAGGGATATCCTTGTACTAAATTGTGCCTAATTAGGGCCTATTTAGAGAACAATACTTCCATTGTAACCATATGTTAGCATGGGAGGCTTTTGCAATTTGATGCAGTCATCTGAGAGCCTGTAAAAGAGACCAAACTGTTTTTGTTCAGAACTATAGAGCTAGTATTGTATCAAATCTTCTATAGTATCATTCAGCCTCGTACATGGCTGCAGTATGTCATGAATTAGGTAACGTTGAAGGACAATTACTCTCATTAAAAGAATATTTAAAACAAATCCATGGCCACCTTAATATACATTGTAAATTATGCATAATTGCACACAACTGTGTGTTATAGCTATTTGAGGTAATTTTCATAATGTATTTGATTAATCATGCATTGAATTGTTGCCTATTCGATATACATAGAAAAAATACAGCAGTATAGTAATACAATAGCATGCATTATATTGGATATATGAACATTCATAAGAGACATTAATCTTGATCAGTGAACATCACATTGCATCCAGACGTTACCATCAAATTTCATGTCTTGTGCAGGACGTTTTTCAAAATTTCACAAAACATCTCATAAAAAACATTTTGATCGACATGTATATTTTTTGGATTCAGTCAAGAGAAAAAGCGCATCCCTACCAAGAGGTCGGAGTGCTTCTATGGCTGCGGAGGGTAAGGCTAGTGGCGCCGACTTGTGGATACTCAAACAAACAAGAGATCTGAATAGCTGGGATTATTTGAGGGATGGACAAATGAGTAGATCCATGGCAGGGAAGATTGAATATGGACCTTTCACTTTTGAACCTACCGTTATGAAAAAAAGAATTCAGCCAAATTCTTGATGTTTAAGCATATTCTTACAGTATTTCAAATTGGCAGTCTCTGCTCAAAATCGTTAATCCGTTCACGTTTCTACAACAAAGATTATTTTACTCATAATTATGTCTGCCTTCTTTCTCATGTTAAATATACTGTCCACAGCAAAAGTGAAACTCCAGACCAACAAGTTTCTTCTCCCTGTTCTGCCCAAGTCCCTTTCAGAAGAATATGGCTGGAACAAGTATCAATATTGGGTCGACATTTTATAAACTTAATTGACTATAGAAATATATCATATATACAAGTAGCCTATGCTGTTACATAAACCAAGAAAACAAGCTTTTTGACTTCAATACTCAGTCTGTTGAAATTTGCTTTCTCAACAAACATTATTCACAACTGAAAGCAATGTCAAAACTCTAATTTCATAATGAAAATTCTGAAAAACTAAAGGTAGATATGTAGGGTGCATTAAGACCATTAATTTTCTTGAAAAATGAAAAAGATGCTTCTGTAAGACTTTAGAGTACATATGTATATAAAGATCTCATCATGAGATTAGTAATGATGGGATTTGTACAACAAGATACAGTATATATATATAAGTAATATTTGAATATAGGTATGTACCAACAGCTTCTGAAAGGGATGTCCATAAGTGGGGTTCAACTGCATGAGGGGTTGGAAGAAATAACAAAAGTCAATATTATGGTTAAACCCCACCCAAATAACTAGATAACGTACAGTTCGTGCATTGTACCCCTTTATTAATAGTTACTGTAGATGAAAATGAGAACATCATGTACCAGTCGCAATGCCCCTACATAAATCAGTCCCATATCATCACGAATCTATATGGGAAATTATGAGACGCTTCTATAGCATCAGCACTCTAATCAAGAGGGTCAGCGTTGACGATACCCTATGACCACAGATATAGAGTACTATATCTGTGCTATGACCTAAGGACGTTTAAGTGCCATGATAAACATGACATTACATGCAGGAGCATCATGGAATATTCTGCATATTGGTCCAAATGACCGGAAGTTCATGGAACGAACACAATAATCTTTTTTTTTTACATTTCCTCAAACGAGTGAACACTTTTAAAACAAATTCGCAGACTAACAACAACTGGCATTTTAACACAAAAAGATATGATGTAGTTGTGTTCTGACGGTGTTTTGTGTGTAACAGCTGAGCGGCCGGCGCCGGTGCAGTACCGCATCCTGCCGTCTATCAAACCGGTCTCCACTCACACTCAGAGCGGTAAGCACCGGCTACTAAAGACAACAGGGATAGAACATAACCAGTACATAGATCAGTAATTCAATATTTTAGGTCACTCATGAACGAATTTTGGCTTGCCCAGTAATTTCCATTCTATGAAAAAGAAATCAGAATAGTGAGTTTGTTAACGTGGCAAAAACGCCCAGCTTCATTATTCAGGGATTTATAACTAATTCAAATTAAGTCATTTTTCTAAACGTTAAACCATCAAAATATTCATTAGTATTCTTGCTGTAATTAATCCATTGGTAAATTCCGTCAATCTAATCGAATTTATTCAAAATAGATGAAAACCCCTTACTTCTACAGTATGAGCAAAAAAAACGGTAAAATATATTTTTATTTAATATTTTCGGCAGTTCCCAATGTGGCAGACCGGCGGTCTGTGGGGAGTGTGAACAGTTACCGCACCCTCCCCTCTGTTGCCTCCTACCGCGAACAACGGGACTTCGTGGTCCAAGACCCTCGTGAATACCGCGACTACCGCGATCACCGCGACTACCGCGGATACCTCTTGGATCAGCGCGACTTCCGCGGATATCATGTGAATCATCGCGAATATCACGATATGCGCGATTACCGTGATCTGATAGATTATAGGGACATCGTAGATTATCGTGATATCCGTGATTACCGCGATTTCCGCGATTATCGCGATACTTCTGGTAAGACCTTGGTGAAGGTCACGTAACGTTTGGTGATGGTCACGCAATTATGTCGAATCTAACGCGATTTGATTTGATTTCGATGGCGATACATTTGGTGAAGGTGACGCAAACGGACGATAGGCTTAATGATTTGATTTGATTTGAATAGGCCTATAAATTGCTTGACAGTTAATCAATCCCATTGGTTTAAATGAAGATTTACAATGATTATGTCTATATAAAGGTATACTCGTATCTCAACAACCAAAAAAACAGTTTGTACAATGCAAATATGGGAAACCGCTTACTTTATTTTTCATTTCATTAATATACACGATTTTTACCTTCACTGCAGAACAGGTTTTACCCTAAAGGATATATGGAACCTCTAAGAGCACCGCATAACTCACGATAGTTTTATATATAATATCCATTGCCTTGAATTCAACTTTATTTTTCCTTTTATTTTTGAGTTTTTGCCATTCCTAATCTTTTGAATTTAATGCTATGTGCTTACATTATTACCTTTGCCACATAAACTGTGAAACCTAAATGGAAAGAGTCAACAAATAAAGTAAAATTTTGTTGGACAGGAAGTACATTAAAATAATGTTTGATTAGGCTTTACATCAAAATGTCCCATGCATATCAAGTTAAACATCAAAAGAGGAACTTATAAGTTTCTTTGAGAGAGAAAGTCAAAGCAATTCAAACAATAACATAATCAACCTTAAAATGGAAGATCCAATAACTTGTGTTTAATGCGATGATAGTTTACATTAAATATAAGCATTAAACTGACATTAAGGAGAATTGTCTGTACCCTAATAGACCGTCGGTCGGTGGGTAATTACGTCACGTATGCAACAATGCCACCCTCCTCTCCGTTCGGGGACGCCGACCATGGTAAGGTCACAAGGTCAAATTTTGTCCTAACAGGGTCACATGGTTCGCAGACATAAGGTCACATTAACCATATGAGGTCATAAGGTCACGGTATGCAAATGCAAGGTCAATATACGCCCATATCCCACTAAAAATGAGGTCATAAGGTTAATTGCTCATGCAATATCGCAGTGACCCCCAAAAGCTTATATAAACTAACGCGAGGTCAATGCATCAAGGGATCACGGTATGTTAAAATTTGGTCACGACAATTCCAGCCAAGGTCAAACTCGGATAAGGTCATGGTATGCCAAAATAACATCCCGCTAATCAATATCAAGCCCATGCTTCCAATTACAAATCGAGGACAACTATTGCTATTTTTACAGGTTGGTGTATGCAGGATGTACACCACGCATGTCTAAACCACAACTTGTCTTTCCTCCTCCCGTGCACTACTTGTAGGCCTGTAACTGACTGACAGTTGGTGATGGGAATTCACATCTTAGTTTACTTTAATTACAAGATAATGTCCCCTTCTTATAGAACAGGCCTCCTGACACTAATCCCTTTTTTCAGGTACTACTATTAGCCTGGTGGTCGCTCTCTGGTACAAACTAATGAACCCCTTATGTCATGCCACTAACATTCCTTTGTATTGTATTACAGGCGAACTACTGACAACTTGAATCTGTTATGTTGGTAGCATGGGGGTTAAATTACTCATAGTTTATCAATAATCATAACACTAAGTTGATACATACATATATGTATATATATGATGCTCAATAATAGTTCATTCTATGACAAAATACGCAAGACTTCACAATAGTCGATTTTCAATCATATGCATACATCCATCGTCTATTCTTTATAATTATGCATACACTAAAGAAAATATCAGCAACACAGTACTATACTTAATAGAAATATTCTACTGTAGACTTTCCATTTACATTTCTGTACAATTGCAAATCACGTTATCCTCATAACTTTCTAGATCCTGAGAGCATAGCGTACAATATATCTATTTGTAATATTCTTCGCCATATCTTACCCTATTGTTTAACATACATTTAGACCCTACTATATCCTACCTTCATTCTCTCCCAACCCCGCCCCCCACAGATGTGGTGATGACGGCCAGTAAGCGCGGCTCAGGGTCAGTCATCCGTATCGAGCGTATCGCCAAGAATGAGGTCAACTACAGCGAGGTGTACCACGTGGCCGGAGGGCCTCTCAAGGGCATCGTCATCAACAGGGCCAAGAAAGGTGAGGAATAACTATAGCAAGTGAGGAGAGAACAGAGTAAGGCCAAAAAGGGTGACAGTTATTATAAGGGTCAAGAAAGGTGAGAATAATTGACAAACATATAACAATGACACAGGAACACAATTAAACATAGTTTAAACATCTGTCAACATAGTATTTTAAAGAAAACTGTGTGTATGTCTTGTAGGGTAGAAGATTTATTGGAGAGCTCAGCTGTTGAAGTGGTAGAATGGTAGTCCTCTGGTGGTAGGACTAGCCAGGACGGTGTTTAAAATTACCACATTACATAAGGGTTGCAGCCTGTGTACTCTTTGTGGAGATGTACAAGAGCTCTGTGTTCAAATGGTATTGATATCATCGTAATAGACAAGAATGAATATAAATATGTTATATTATGTATATAGTAACAAAATCATCCACATAGCGGAAAGGATGAAGACTTCAATAGGAAAAAGCAGTCTGACAACATAGCTATTACAAAGGGGAGAGAATGATCTTGCTATTAACCTGATGAAATATGAAAACAGAAGAACAAGTCTCTTCTATTCTCCTTTCAGACCTGCAGAACCTGGGGAGCGCCCAGATCAGGATGTGTTTCTCCGTCAGCATGAAGAACAGGAAGATCAACCACCGCAGGACGAAGGTAAGACAGCAGCATTATTGGTATGGACTGGAATATTAAAAAAACATGTCACAAGTGACGCATACATGAATACTTGGTTGGTATCAACATACTCTTGCACGTGTAAGTTTTCCATTTGTTAATGACCGTAGGCTGCTCTTTTGGTAATGGCCTAATAAACTTCAGCTACACGTACATTAACTATTTTAAGATAAAGGATTACCCCTCTTGATGCCACTCATGCATTGCAGGAGGAGATTGAGCTACCCCTTGGAATTTCATGCAACCCTCAGCCTGATGGTCCGGATCCATATAGGCCCTAATGTACTTTTGCTGGTGTTTGAGAGGTAGAAGGCACGCTGCTCGTTTGGTTAAACATATCATGTAGACTCTATCCTAATGTCATCGAGCTATATGTGCGGCTTCTATTTATGCATTACAGGAGGACCGCGAGCTGCTCTTCTGGTTCAAGCCTCACGCTGACCGCCTCAGCCAGCAGCGCTACGCCCGGGAGTATTTCGACATGCTCATCCAGCCAGAGAACTTCCCCAGGGGTGAGCATCAACTTCAAGTCTCGAGGGAAAAAACATATATTAAATTCAGAAATAAATACGTACTGTGTATAGTGTGGTGTAACTCATAGCCAATGTATGAAAATCTGATTTAGAGACAATAAGCCAAACATGAATGCTATAAGAAGTTCTGAATCCCACATAGTGATTGTAGGCATAACTATAGGCCCTAACTGACTTGATTCTGTATTGATAGGAGATCCAGGGAGTTGTTGGCTTAATCTTTCCTTAAATAATCACTTATTGACAAACCTCTTTGTGTCGGAGCAGGGGCCCTACAAAGTTGGGGCCTACAAAAAAGACCTTCACGTTTAAAGATTGACCTCAACTTTAATGAAATTCCGAAAGCAATACCTGTCAAAAGAATATTTTTTTCCAGGAATACAATTCTAACTAAACAAGGTCTCATCATACATATAAAGTGATTTTCCATTACCTCCCCCTAGACTACACCAACTTCATCAAGAAGGCCATCGTGCTCACCAAGTCGTTTCCGGACATGCGCAGTGTGGAGGTGGTGATGAAGCCCCCGGTTGCCATGACGACGGCCGACGAGACGGACATGTCGTACGTGGAGACGGCCGAGGAGAAGATCTTCGTCCACAGCCCCCCACCCGTGGAGGTCGTTCCCACCCTCAACGCCAGTTTCGACGAGGACCCAGAGAGGGAGGAACGCATAGGTAGGGAGGCTGATTTTTTATTTATTTTGACAGGGGCATAGCCAGCCCTAAAGTCAAAGGGGGTTCCAGGCAAATCTAAGGGAGTTCCGATTTATATTTTTGGCAAGATTTCTCATATTCTACTTGTATTTTGGGAAATCTAAGGGGGTTCCGGACACCCAGGAACCCCACTGGGTACACCACTGTTTGGGAAGGGGGAAGGGTTCGGTAAAGAGGATTCATGAATTAATTGTGCCAGCAATATTGAATAGGTGAACAGAAATTAGGCTACATGTAGGCTATATCCATCAAGATTAGATGAAAAGATGTCTTCAAGGTATATGTCATTAGGCTTAATTAGTTTGATTAGGTATTATTACGATTATAGTCATTTCTTCGGCAATATAGTAGGCCTATGTATAGGGGATTTAGATATCCTTGGATATTATGAATGGGAAAAGAGGATTAAAATGCATGGATAGACCATTAACCAGCATGAGACCATATTAATCTGGATGTATAGTATAGTATAAGAAATTATTAACTATAGTGGGGTCTGTTAAGGTCATTTTTTTGAGAAATCGTTACGCGGCGGATAAAAGCACCAAATTTGGTATGAGACACCTCTGAGGCATAACTATCAAATCTGGAAGGGGAGCCACGTTGAAATATCAATAGGACGGATGTGGGGGCCAAAAAAACAATATGGCCGACTTTTATTATAGAAATTCTTATATCTCAGCTTCTAAAATGACTAAAGAGACATGGCTGGTGTCAAAATTGAGGGATCATGGGTCAGGGAATTCAATTATTTATGTTTCAAGTCGATGCAGAAATCCAAAATCCAAGATGGCTGACTAATTTTGAGGAATATTATGATTTTTAGCTACTAAGGCATAAGGCCAGGGGAAATGGTTCCAATATCAGTTGTTAATAGCCTAGAGGGCTCAATAAATATGATATTCATCCAATACAATACCATAAATTTCAAAATGGCTGAATTTGTTAGCATGATACCTTTGATAATGACTGCTGGATTCCAAAATAATTCAAAAGAAAGGATATAGACTTTACTCTTTTGCCACAAGATTTCTTGATTTCATTTGGTATGATGATCCCCTGGGACCCCTTCATTGAATTTAAAAGGGGAGCCACCTTGAAATATCAATATAACCCGGACAGGGGCCAAAAATCCAATTTGGCCGACTTTTATTGAAATAATCTTATATCTCAGCTTCTGAAATGCCTAGAAACACATTGCTATTGTCAAAATTGGTAGATTATAGGACAGGGAATTCAATCATTTACCTTTCGAATCTATTCAATAGGTCAAATCGAAGCTAGCCAAAAGTTTTGGTTAAATACCTTAAATTTCAAATGCTAAAAACATACAAAATTTGTCAAAATTTCATTTTGGTATTTCAAGATGGCTCCCCTTCTAGATTCAATAGTTATGCCTCAGAGGTGCCTCATGCAAAATTTGGTGCTTTTATCCACCGCGTAACGAAAATGTTGTTAACAGACCCCACTACTAGGAAAGAGTGTTAAAATGCATGGGTAGCCATTAAGAACCAGCATGAAACCATCTTCTGAATGTTTGGTATATAGGATTTTATTCATTCAAAGACAAATACCTGCAGCTCTAATCCATTTCTATTCGTAATGTCAAAATAAACACAACCCTCTAGGCCTATATAGCAGTGATCCAGTCCTATCTAAATTGACCTAAGATATACGATAAAACAGGGATGACAATCAGTTCAGTAGACATGCAGTCAATCAATGTACATCCCAAACTAACAGTGACCAATTACGTTATTACAAATACCATCCCGACACCATAACGCTAAGCATAATGTCATATGTGATTTACCCTATATGTATTAAACCTACACGTGTTATTAACCCCGTTGTAACAATGTCTAAGATTTGTGATGTGATTAACATTGTCCCTAAGACCCCCCATGTCTCTAACATTGTCCATATGCACGTGGCTGTCTGTACGTAGTGTTAAATTTAGGTCCCGCGCATGGCTCCCACCCAGTGGACGAGTTAAGTCTGGACGACCTGGACCGTATGTATCCTTAACTTACACACGCTGTCTTCATGAGATAAGGGGCAATTCTCTGTTAAGTTTCCAGAAAGCCGCTATCCTTTTATGTCATCCCGACATTCGGTTTTTTTTCAGAACTCATTTTTTGTGGTTTGACAAGTGTAAAACAGACAAATTGTGTGGCCTAATTGAAGAAATTCTTTGTGCAAAATATAGAATTTGTGAAATTGTAAGATATAAAGTATTTCTCTATAGGAAGAAATTCTGAATTATGTATACTTATAGAAGTATATATAGGCAATAGCTCACACACTTACTTTACCATAACCAAATGAGTCAATAGTCCCAAATACAGGAACTGACCTCAAAAAGAGGAATTGCCCGTTATCACCCAATGAAAGAAGAAGACAGTCTGTTAATTCCTTTTTATTGCCACAGTAGGAACATCTACAACTGCCTGACTATCAAAGACCACCGGAGAATGTCAAAGAGTTTATTCATAACTCAGCGCCTCCTAGAATATCCACCTGCCAGCCTACAGAATGCTTTTTACTCGAGTACAGCCACAATCATGTAACTCAGGCTCCTCATATCTAGACCTTGTGCAGAAGATGCCACGTTCTCATTTAAGTGTCTCAACATAACAATCGTTGACAATTTCACCATTAAGAAAATCATATTTGTAAACAAAAAATACTTGCATCTTGATTTGGTCTCCATAGACAACCTCAGTATCAGTTTTAGCATTGGTGTATCGATATGTCAACACCCTTTAGAATATGTCTGTATTTCTAAGAGTAAATGGTATATATCCAGATATGAAAGTCTTACCCTTATTAAAATGCTTCCGAATATGGTTGCTATATACAACACTAATTTGATAACGTGGCCTCATCTGCGCAGATTGTGCGGCCCTGTCCTATTTGCTACCGTTGTCTTCCTTTACACACATTGTCTTTGTACAGTGACACCTATGAATCGTATCAACCACCTGGTATTGATGATTTCCCAACTTGAATGTTACACCCTCCACGATTTAGTGTACACTAACCACCCTGTGTCTGACTAATCACTCTACAGTTAATCCAGTCAACCTAGTCTGTATTGTAGACTGCCTGTCTTGTAATGTACATAACAACCTTGTTCTGTACAGTATGAACCTCTGTAATTTTGTCACTAAAAAATATTGCTTTGTAAACATCTTGCATATGTCGTTTACTTCACAGAAAATATATCATCAAATATGTTCGTCACAAGCGATTCTGCTACTGCATGAAAATTACTACTGATGAAATGTATTGAAATAAGGAAAGATTTTACCCTTTTTGTCCGTTCTTTACATTTTGAAATTTGAAAGTACCTTTGCTACACTATTAGTTCTGCAGTTTCAAACTCGAATTGCATAGTATCCGACAAAGAGCAATATAAGAGAGTTATATATGATGTATGATTATTTTGTGATTTTCTTTCACTATTTTAAAGACAAGTTAAGGCCTGTTTCCACCAAACGACATTATGCTAACGACCATGAACGATTCACAAATCTTTTGTGGTCTTTAGTAAAATCGTTCAGTGGAAACACGAAATCGGTCGTAAAGACATTTGTGAACGACTGCAAACGACATTTGTGAACGACCTTTGTGAAAGATTCACCAACGACCAAATATCTAACCTGTTTAATATTTCTGGACGACTGTAGCTCACGATTTCTTTGCAGGA
Source organism: Lepidonotus clava (assembly GCA_936440205.1). Classification (NCBI taxonomy): domain Eukaryota; kingdom Metazoa; phylum Annelida; class Polychaeta; order Phyllodocida; family Polynoidae; genus Lepidonotus; species Lepidonotus clava. The sequence goes on along the minus strand of OW387142.1, from coordinate 8,638,204 downwards.
CAATTAAAAGCAATTAAATCTATTGTTCTCTGGTTTTTCTGACTCTTGTCGTAGGTAATGGTCGTCCACAATGCCCCAGAATCGTCCAAATATTGTCGTTCAGTGGAAACAACAAATTTGTCATTTCTGAAAGACCAAAATGAGCAAAGATTTTCTTTTTTTAAAGTCGTTCATGGTCGTTAGGAACTTTCCATGAAGGTCGTTCGGTGGAAACCCGGCTTTATCTAACTATAGAATTATACCTTGAGTGTTTTTGAAACTGGGAGAAATGGATCGTTTCATATGAGTCCGTTTAAGTTAAATCGTGGTCTTATTTGTAATAAAACCTATAGTTTGGGGGGTTAAAGTCACCCATGGAAATCCCATTATACGCAACTCTTAAGGGGTTGGGGGATGATCCACGAAATGATTATGTGTCAATTTTGAATTGATTTCGGTAAAACATATTCCCATATAGAAGAAAAGTGTCGGGGAGGAGCATCAACTGCCGTTTTCTCCAATGCAGCATATAGATCATTAAGTTACCACAATCTGTCAATTACAAAAGATCCTCATTCTTGACTCCCTACTTTCAGAGAACTTCATCACGGTGCTGACGCCGGCCCTGTACGACTACCAGTACATGCCCGAGGTGCCCGTCTCCACCAAGACGTGGATCTCCTTCAGGGTGAGAGCTAAGGCCGACGCCCACATCGCCCTCTCCTCCGTCTACGGCGACACGGAGAGGAAGACCTACGAGGTCATCATCGGCGGCTGGAACAACACCAGGTCGGTTGCCTATGGTCCGGTGGTTAAGAAAGGGCCGATTTTGTTCATGTAAATTTATTCCATAAATAATCAACGGGATCTGATTTTAAAACTGTGATATACCACCAGGACAAAATGTCACAAGGAAGTTATGTTTGAAAATTCTCAGATATAGATTAGATATTCACAGAAACATAATTATGACATTGCAATCAGCTTTTATTATAGGGCATATCACATTTTAAGTTTTAAGTTTGTCAGTCCTTTCTTGGTCAGTATACAACATAGAGATACATGTCGTGTTTGTTTATGTTTGCAAAAAGCACATAAAAGTTGGCATTTTTCTAATATAAAGTTCTTCATCGGGGCTGAGGCATAAACTAAAAAGCCATGCATTATGATTATAGTGAATAGGGTTCTGAGCCAAAGAAACGTACATATACCTAGTCTATTATAGGTGTTTCTTATATCATCATTCAATGAGACCAGGAAATTAGAATAATAAAAAGGTCAAAGTAGTATATGGAATCGTGCATCATGGTCAGGCTCAGGTAAAGTTCCTAATTGTCTTAAGAAACTGTTGTGATAGATTATTTGTAAAATTGTTATTTCTATATGCAGTAGGTCATCTATCATCTCTCATACACTACAAAGGTCATGTAAACGACAACATATCAATACACACACGAAATTACATCCATTTAAGATCCACGTAATATCCCTGCGTAGGTTCGTCAAGAATGTGTCTTGTGAGGAATCTGTGTGTGAAATGGGGATACGGTCACTCACCATTAGACCCATTGAAAATGCTCCAAAAGTATCCAAAAATACAAGGAAATTCCGAAAAATCAGGAAACAGCAAGATCTTTAATCCTAACCTAAATCGAGAGTAGTATGATAACTCTAACCAATACTTATTTCCTATGCTTTACCTGCCAAGGTCGGTGATCCGTGACGGAGGCCAAGGCCCTGTCATGGAGGACGCGGTGACCCTGAACATCCTGTCCGGGTACGAGTTTCGGTCCTTCTGGATCAGCTGGGACCGCGGCCAGGTGCGGATCGGGGAGGGCACCCGCCGCACCCACCAGCCCTTCCTCGTCTGGGCAGTCCCCGACAACAAAGTACACGGGGTCAACTGCATCGCCGTGTCCTCTGGGCCCGGGTCGGAGGGCGAGTGGGAGTTCATTGAGTACATCAGTAAGTGGACATTTATTTTAAATTATTATTTTTCAAGTTTACATCTTGAGGTTTCCCTGATCTCCCAGGGCCAATATTTTCGTAATTGATTAGGCTAATCACGTAAATTTTGATTAGGATCTCGTATTGTAAGATTATATTGCACATACTTACCAAAAAGAAGCCATATCATCACAAAATAACACATAAGAGGAACTACTTTTTGTCCTTGTCATACTTATAATGAGTAAATACTAATCAAAATTCACCTGATTACCCTGATTAGTTACGAAATATGGCCACTGGTGACATCTATTAGATGGTTTTGGGAGTTAAATAGTAAGCAAAGTTTTCTTTTTGATTGATACACAATATTGGCTATAATTTTGCCTGCATGTATCTGCCAAAGCGAAAGTTACCGGCATGGTTAATACTAACTCATGCTGGTGTTCAAAACCTGAAAGGTCCAATGACTCCCTCTATTGACTTGTTGGTTGGGTTAACCACTGTGCGATAAGACATTTCAATTGCTTTTGATATTTCTAGTTGATATGGATTCAACATTCAAAATGTGCATCCAGTTTATGCAATTTTCAATTATCCAAGATATATCTATTTTTAATAAGTTTATATTGAAAACTTAAAAAATATCCTAAGATATCGGCCTATATTTGATCAAAAGCATTGATCAAAAGCATTGATCAAAAGCAACCTAAGTGTGTCATCGTAGAGTGCGAAGCCTGTGTTAAATTGTTTGTTGAAAACAGCCATGTAAGGCGATGATGCAACTGATCGCATTGCAATCCACGGTATTGACGGAAACCTTTTAATTATGAAACTGTACCTGACTCTGCCAACAGTTACTTTGTTGTTCAATTACGTGACCAGACTACGAAACACTTTATCATGCTAATTACTAAAGGATGCTTCCACTCTGTGAATTGCAAAGCTATCTCTCCGTGGATCATTGCCTTTTTGAATGAATGGATTTTGCAAAAATGTTGGCGGTTCAGCATACATGCTCTAGATAAGGAAGATCTTTATGAGTGACTGTAATTGCCTCTTTAAACAATGCTGCAGGAAACTACGTTTAAGAAAAACATTGCCCGTATGCTGATTAGAACTAATGTCATGTCATGAATTTGTCCTAGCTTTGTCTCCCAATCAATAGATCAAAGATTGGTGCATTATGTCATATGAATAGGGCGAGGGACAGATAATCCATAATGCTCTCATTTCCCTGCATATATACAATATGTCCTTTTCTTCTTCTCAGTCACTGATCTAGAGAATATAGAGCACGAGGAATTACAAGAAGGTGGGGACGATTCAGATGACTCAGATATGCTACATGTCCATTGGTTTTTGTTTATCACAAACGCTCACAAACTGCCAACCCTATATTCTACTATAGTCCACCGGAATGACATGCACCGTGTAGCAGCAGCGCAATATTTATATTCGGTGTAGGCCTATGCTTAAGCATCAAGAATTATTATTTACAATATAGCAGAAATTGCAATTCAGCAGTCCATTATTAGAACATTTAAGGGAAATTCTCAAAAAAAATCAAAATCATTTGTCCGCAAAACCTTGACATATCACGACGTCCCCAGAATAAATTGATCTTCATGGGGGTTGGGGGGGGGGGGGGGTTGTAATGACGAATTGGTCTTAGAATCGCCCTGTGTGAAATGTTTGAAAAGTTGAATGTTGCATTGAGTGTGCATAGACTATATCTGTCTTTATGCCTGTACCCATCGTCCAAGCCTGTATTCATAGTAACAGCATGAGGTGTTGTTGTCATGTTGTGTACAGACAAGTCCCGTTGGACCCCTGCCCGCCTGTCGAGAGGCACCAGTGAGTATAGAGACGATGGTCGCCTTTGTGTGGGGATGTATTACAGCAGGACTGGGGGAGGAGGGCAGGAACCTGACTTTTTTTGTGATGTACCTGATAATATACAATAATCGGGACAAGACCTTGATTATTGCAGAATTTTGGGTTGATTACATTGAGTCAGCTTTCTGCAAGCCAACTCAGTTCTGCTCTTCATAAGACCATGAAGACATCATGCTCCAACAAATTTTCAAAAATTTAAAAGAATTTTAATTTTTTATTCAATAATTGCAATCAATTACAAAAGAGTCATCGCTGTCGGAACCAATTTCAGGTTTAAAATTTTCGTACTAAAAGCGTTTGGAACATGTATCCATGGTCTTATGATATCCATAACATACCACATAATTATACAACACAATCGACTCACACCCCTTGTTTTACCCCAGACTTCTCTAACCAATACTGTGTTATTTCTAATGAAGATTTGTTCCTGTGTTAGATTTTTTTGCGGAACTAACTCCCTTTGGCCCACCTCTTGTTTTCAGTTATTCACTGCAGACGTTCACTAAACAATTTTCCTGAGTTATTTGCTTCTCTTTTGTATACCTCATACCAACCATACACCCATAACTCCTTTTCACCCATTCAGCAGATTCAGGCGGAAACACCTAGGCTCTCGTAAAGTTCGAGCATCATTATAGGCAGGTTTTCACTTAATTATCTGCTTATATTTCAGCTGATATCCGGAAAATCCGCGTAATTAAGGCCGGTAAAATCGGACTGTCTAGTTTGCATGCCTCTCTACCACTACGCAAATAAGGCCTGATTTTACATATTATATATCTGTACAGGGGCTAATGTGGCCAGGCATGTACTTCAAATATCATATGAATGATATGTAAACTTTAATTATCAAACACATCCCTGTATTGTATATTTAGTCCAGATGCATAATAATTATAATCTATGAAGCAGCAATTCAATAAAATATATCTCACTGATTACATAGGGGTTCAGGAATGTATTTATACATGTTATAATTAACTTTCGTAGGTCTTCACTGCCTGCCAGGTTTTGTTCTTAATGTTATAAGATGTGTAATGAAGGCGAACTATTCTATTTACTTCTAAGAAGAATACAATCAATTTGCGCCTGCATGTTATTCCCAGCATTAACAATAATGATATATCTATCATTATATGCTTCAGAAAATATCACATTCCATTTATTCAATTATTCCAATAAATAGATATGAGCATAAAGTCTGAATTAACTATCTAATGATTCATGATATAATACGAACTGTAACTATATGCAGACAACCACTGACCACTGTGAACCTATATTACATGCAGCAGACTGGAATTGATTTATTTTGATTACAAAACAAAACTATGCATATAGATTGCCTTAGATTAATACATGCAAATATATCTAGACGGAAAAATAATAGATTCCATACCAATACAAGAGTAAATGATAATGATTCACACCTTTGGAGAGCGCGATGATTAAGAGAAATCAATATGGTTAGGGCTTGATATGATTAGGGCTTCCTTTCAAGGCTTAAAAAGGCAATATACTTCCCAGAAATCCTGTTATTCATTCTCTTTATGTACCCAATACTACAGGAAAATACTGCAACAAAGACATTTAGTGGAAATGCTAGATATTGTATTAGGAAGGAGGACTTCTGGATTGTTGTAATATATATATATATATATATATATATATATATATTTATGATAAAAGAATAATTCAGAGCATGGGCGAAATGATCAGTCATTAAAATATTGCCTAGTGTGTTTACTCATACGCATTTATCTTCTATATATATATATATATATATATATATATATATATATATCCGGTGACAAAACTTCCATATATATAATACTATTTCATGGTTAAGGATTTTAAACAGTGATATTACATAAGAGGCTTAACATATAAATTGACATACAGACCCAGAATACGGTTTTCCCATATGCTTTACCACCTTCTACGATGTACATATTTCTATTTCAAGAGGTCCTTTGCACTTGGATTATCAATCTATCAGTAACATAACGTTGGTGGTCACTGTGGTAATTTCTGGTTATGAAAAAAATCATCAGCAAAAGACGTTTTACCTGGTATCAAAAGAATGACATTGATCCTTGTATAAATCAGTATGTTTTTCATGTTGCGTTAAAACCCTTCTGAAATTAACTGCGAAAGCGTGACTACGAAGACATGGTTGATTGCGGTCATATTCAATTTTGAAAAGTTTTGTATTAAGATTTGCTAGTATAATCTTAATTTTGCTTACTATTTGAGTTTAAGCGACGATTGGTTGCTATGTGCTAAGAGATTTTGGAAATAAAACTCTTCTCTAAAGTGTCAAATCCAATTGTTTTTGATGGAATATTGAGTTTTATACATAAAATGTACATTATTCAAAGGGCACGCTTCTTTCATCACATTTTCATACGATTTTGTATGTTTTTGCTTTTTTAAATGTACATAATCCAATATTTTAATTTTGTTACATTTCTTTTATATCTTGGAATGTTTTAATCATCTTAATGGCTGCATGGGGAAATTATGATGTATAGTTTAACTGACATTTAGAAAGGATTCTAACCAGGATCAGTTTTCACTGATGAGGCTGAATTATTATGATAAGTGTGTATATAACACATGTAAACATTTTGAATGATGTAAATATAATTGTTTATGGATGTAAATAATGATATTTTGTTGATACTGGTCTAACAAGAACGAATACCTTGCTCTTATTACCGCCAATCTCTTTTTAAATCAGGTAACCACAACTTCTTCCCTTACTGACTTACTTATTGCTAAAATCATAATTTTGATTTGCTAGCCTGGGAAAAACATTTCATTATTAAATAATGATCAGCCATGTTCAACCTATGAGTAAATACGATATATTCCAAGTGTAGAGTTTATTGCACACTTTTTTGTGTATTAATTTTGACTATGTATTTTTGTTTTTGTCATTCCTATCTCACCATCATAGGAAAGAAATAACTGATTGAATTCTCATGACATTAAAGCTTATTCATAGAAATTGCGATTGAAATTCCATGTGAACATTCAATGTATTCATGTCTTTGCCTAGGCCAATATATATGTGCGACATCTTTGTCTAAAATACTGACTATTGAAATTTCTAATCATTTAAAGCTGATGTTTTGTTTGCCTAGGCCTATGTGTATGACGTCTTTTTACAAAATAACTCCCTTCCTTTCAAGTGTGTAGTCATTGAAAGCTGAGCTTGTGTTCGCCTTGGCATATATGTACGACGTCATTGTATTAAACACTGGCTTTTGAAGTTTCTAACTATTTCAAACTGAGCTTGTGCTAATTGCCTTTACTTATTACCTCCAGCCCCCTTGAAGCCTGAGGAACAGACCAAGTCGGCGCGCAAGGCCAAGATCCGCATGTCGCTGCTGTGGCTGGCCAAGAAACAGAAGATGCTGCAGGTGCTGGAGGACTGCTACCCCAACAGTATGGGCACCGCCGAACTGCTCAGGTAATTAGGGAGTGTAATTGGCATGAGTCGCTCGTGTGTGGTGTGAAATGGTATTGGCTGCACTGCTCATCATCATGATGCAGAAAATAACTATCTTGACATAGAGGTTCTACCCGGTAGAATTATGTCATTTGAAAATCCTACTTTCTTCAGCTTTAGAAGAGAATAAGATTGGATTATGCATTTCATATTTCTTTGTAGAATTGAGAAGGAGGCTTTGAGATCGGATTATAAGAGAAATAGAAATAGTGAATTACTAATATCATGAAAATATAGGAAATTCAAAACAGAATCATAAAAATAGCCTTTGTGTAGGGCCTTTTGAGGTCCAGTAGCATTCAGATAACAACAGTGTCACTGACATGCCTCAAAGGTTACTTCATATAGGATGATACAGACCATAGCATTGAGCATAATTTATTATGACGATTAGAAGTTTCTCACAATGTGAAATGTCAACCTACTGATAGATAGATAGATAAGACGCATGTTCCAAATTGCAGTTGATGCATCATATGAGCCTATTCTTATAACTCTGTAATTGCCTCTGTAAAATCTCATGAAAATGGTCTGTCATATGCTTGCATAATGATGTAGGTATATAAGGGTTATGTGTGAAACATTATTGTACTATGTTGTGGTTTTGCTTCGCCGAGTCCAGTTCCGTTTTGCACACAGTTGGAGCATGCTTATACGACCAGAGAGGTGAGAGTAGTGAGCCCTCAACCCCCACCACGTCCACCTGCCCACCCATTATGATCAAACCGAGTGTTCCAATTCCCAGAGTTTCCCAAGCCCTCGCGGATAACCGGTTTACCCCCTCACATCATCTGACATGTTCAGAATGGTTATACTTTCTATAGTTGATTTCTGGTAAATTGGGTGTTATCTTACATCAGTAAAATAATGGATAAATGATAGAGGCGTGCCCAGCCCTAAAATCCGAGGGGCTCCAGGTAAATCGAGGGGGTTACCTGCAAAACTGAGGTGGTTCCGACCAGTTATTTTGATAAAATTTCTTATATTTCTAGTTTAATTATATAAACATTAGAAAATCTAAGAGGGTTCCAGACACCCTCAGAACCCCCCTGGGTACGCACCTGAATGGGCCACATTGGGCTCTATCAAGAAATATGGATAGTTAGCAAAAGGACAATAATCCTTCTTCATATGCCATTGTCATGCTCCAATCACATGAAATGACAATTTCAAGAAGTTTGACAATAACTGAAGCTACCACATACTTATTATAAACTTTATTTGCATTCAGCCTTTTATTACAAATGGCGAGTATGTTTGAGGTTTCATGCACCAACCTAAACCTAACCAAAACCAGTTAAGTTAATTGATATCTCTCCACATGCCCGCTGCAGAGATATCAGGACCGTTGGTAACGTGTAGGTCTCACCATAATTACACCTCTCTCTGTCTATGTTTCTATCATAAATTAAGATGTTTTCAACATTTCAGCCAAATCTCTCTATAATCAACGTTCGGTGGAAGACAGCTGTTTGTGTTTGCTTTATCACTTTTGTGTGTGTTTTAAACACTTGTACTATCTTTTTGATGAGCTTCATTTCATATGATACGTTAGCAGAAAATGGCAAATATAGCCCATCGTTTATCAAACTATTTGCAAAGAACCAGAATAAAGCTAATTCGGTTAAAAGTTGGATATATACTTTTTAAAGGCCCTTCTGTTATTTCTGGTGGCGGTTAAGAATCCTATGTTTAGAGCTAGTTTTAGAATACTTTTGATATGGTAATTTTGAAGTTCATAGTTTAGTGGAACTGGTGTATTATATTTCATTTTATTTTTGTTCGGTTCATGGTATAGACCTATGTATAGACAGATCCTATGTCCAGAACAAAGAATAGTATGATAATATGAATCAAGTATCACCGAGTGCGGCTTAATGTATTGACTTTTGAAATAGAACAAGAGATGGTACATACAAATTTACAGGTAGAAGAAAATAGAATGAATGGATACAAAGAAAGATTGACAATATTCAGGCTATTAAGCCCTTGCTTTTGAAAGGAAAAACCGTAAACGCATTGTGCCATAAGACTTTTTAGACTATACCTTATGTTATATTCTTCAATTCAATTCTCTTTTATCAGGTTGTGTAACATCAAGCTGCACGACATGATGACAGCCATCGTGTTCCTGCGTGACCTTCAGAACCGAGAACTCATTACAGAGGTCACCAAGGGCATCTGGATGAGGGCCCCTGGTGGGCAGAACGACAAGTCACACGGTAAGGCAATTTACCCATCCCACATTGGGTATATCCCAGGGTTGGACAAGGGTTGGACAAAAAAGACATATAAGCCATTCATATTTCCTAGAGTTGGGGCTGCTCAAATAAGCAAGAATTACATTTGTCTATATCCCCAAGTGCTGCTGAAACATTACCATTTCTTAAATTTGACCAGTTGACAGATTCGCAGGTTGGCCAGCAAATCAAAATGCTGTTTTTCAGGGAGAATTAGGGTTGGACATTATAGGTTGGGCTGACAGGGATTATCATTGATTTCTATGGGGGAAAAGTCTAAAACATAAAGTTGCATTTTAGAAATTTAAGGAGAATATTTCATTCTAAGTTTATTGTTGTTGTTAACTGGGATGGGTCTATATTGGTTGTATTAAGTAAGCCATTTGATACACACAGACACAAACAGGAAGACTGACCTTTCTCTAATATACGCGTGTATAGGACCTATATATATATAAACTAACCTCGTACACATAATGAATAACAAGACAATAGTTGGCTGAAGCCGGCGTCAGTAGTCCGCCCTTTAAAAGAAAAAATTTATTACGCAAGGCATACAAATATTGATGCAAGTAGCAATGTGGGAAACCTCCTAGCCTGTTGGTGGTTCAAAACATAATGGAGGGAGTTGTCCTAAGCAACCACCAACAACAAAGCTCCCCCACACTAGGGGGCAGCACCTATGTTCCCAGATCAGTTGATATGACTCATTGACAGATCAATATTTACACACATATATATATATATATATATATATATATGCGCAGATCATGAAGAGAATATTGCATGTGTAGGCAGTAATATGATAGACATTGATTAGTTTAGCAATGAGGAAATCACATTTATATAAGCATTTATGTATGATGACATTTTTTCATTAGGTACCCATTACAATGTCCCTAATCAACTAAAAATGCTACTGTCAAAAGGATTAATTAATCTCGAAAACGTCATATCAAATTGTCCTAATAGTGGGGTCTGTTAAGGTCATTTTTTTGAGAAATCGTTACGCGGCGGATAAAAGCACCAAATTTGGTATGAGGCACCTCTGAGGCATAACTATCAAATCTGGAAGGGGAGCCATGTTGAAATATCAATAGGACGGATGTGGGGGCCCAAAAACCAATATGGCCGACTCTTACTATAAAAATTCTTATATCTCAGCTTCTAAAAAGACTAAAGAGACATGGTTGGTATCAAAATTGAGGGATTATGGGTCAGGGAATTCAATTAATTATGTTTCAAGTCAATGCGGAAATCCAAAATCCAAGATGGCTGACAAATTTTGAGAAATATTATGATTTTTAACACTAAGGCATAAGGCCAGGGGAAATGGTTCCAATATCAGTTGTTAATAGCCTAGAGGGCTCAATAAATATGATATTCATCCAATACAATACCGTAAATTTCCAAATGGCTGAATTCATTAGCATGATACCTTTGATAATGACCACTTGATTCCAAATTAATTCAAAAGAAAGGATATAGACTTTACTCTTTTGCCACAAAATTTCTTTATTTCATTTGGTATGATGATCCCCTGGGACCCCTTCATTGAATTTAAAAGGAGAGCCACCTTGAAATATCAATATAACCCGGACGGGGGCCAAAAATCCAATATGGCCAACTTTTATTGAAATAATCTTATATCTCAGCTTCTGAAATGCCTAGAAACACATTGCTATTGTCCAAATTGGTAGATTATAGGACAGGGAATTCAAGTATTTACCTTTCGAATCTATACAATAGGTCTAATCAAAGCTAGATAAAAGTTTTGGTTAAATACCTTAAATTTCAAATGCTAAAAACATACAAAATTTGTCAAAATTTCATTTTGGTATTTCAAGATGGCTCCCCTTCTAGATTCAATAGTTATGCCTCAGAGGTGCCTCATGCAAAATTTGGTGCTTTTATCTGCCGTGTAACGAAAATGTTGTTAACAGACCCCACTATAACCTGCATAAAGTCTATATGCGAGTAATCCGTTATACCATAGAACTGTACAGTTCTATGGTTATACACAACATAATCCTTTCGACATATATATACATATATATATATATATATATAAGATAGTAATCTAAATTTGGAACTTATTGGTTAATGTTGAATAGGGCTATTAAAAACTGCTGGGTTAACTAAGCAAATATAACCCATAAATTGTTCCAATAATCACCTTATCTTCATTTGGGAACCTCTTATTACAGTGGTGAAGGTGGTGAATGAGATGCCGGCGCTGTCCATGAAGGACAGTCCTACAGTGGCCGTGGTGTCGGCCCAATTCTGCGAGAAGTTAGCCGTGGACGCCATGATGGAGAACAAGACCTCCTACATCAACTACAAACAGAGTGGTGAGTAGTGCATCCACTCTATTCTTTATCAGGATTTCAACCCCCCACACCTACCTATTGTCCTTACCTCTTATGAGCAATCACAACTGTATTCCCCAAGAGGTCAATTATGCCTGTGCTCGTTGGTCTCTATACTATGTACCTATATACATGTACCAATCCCTCCTCTCTACAGACCCTACAGATCTCCTATGCCATGCTTGTTATATACACGATAGTATTGTTTATGAATATATAGTTACTGGTTTTCTAAAGAAAACTTCTATGAAGTATCTCTAGGGTGTCTTTACAATATTGGAATTACATGACGATGACATACCGCGCTCCCAACCTAGTTCCATATGAACCCATTTCCCAATCAAATGGTTCAGGTCGGATATCGACACTATTGAAAAAAGAGTACATGCCCCTACTTTTGCACAATATGCATCTATATAGATGTGAATAGATATGAATTGTGCTGCAATATGTTTTCCCAACACTCACCTACACCTTTGCTAATTGCAGGTGAGTCCCAGGTATACACCATCGGTCGTATCGGGAACCACCAGGTGGTGTCCACCAAACTTTCCCGGATTGGAGCTTCCCGACAGGCAGCGCTCAACGCGGGAGTCGCCACCACCAACATGCTAAGTAAGTAGTCGTATATATGTCACCATCCCTAATCATTGGATATCGATGTTTATGGATAGATATAAGGTGTTTCTAACCTATGAGATATGATATGAAACTTGATATAGGTATGATATGAAAACTTGCCTTCATGTGAGATATAAATATTAGTTGCACATCTGTAAAAGGCCACAATATGTACATGTAATATCAAAGATTGGCACCTGTATACAGAGAAGATAACATAGCAGATTCCTGAGCTGATTTTGCGATAGTTATGTCGCATAGCAATGAACTCCTTCAGACAAGTTCTAACATCGTCGATCTGTATTTTGTTAGAATTTATTATAAATATTGCATACAATCATACATCCCATAGGCCTATAGCACTTGAAAGAGAATTGCAAAACCTTTCTGGTCATATTTAACAAGTTAATATCTTACCTTGATTTCCACTGCCGATTTCTTTCAAGTTGGCAGTAAAATCGCCTAGTGGAATAAAAGTTTAAGGCCAAGATCATTGACAGTTCCTCATTTCTCTTGCAGAGATTTTCAACACGGTGGAGCACGTGATGCTGGTCGGCTGTGGAGGGGCGGTCCCCAACTACATGGACTATGACCGGCACGTGCGTCTGGGGGACATCGTGGTCAGCACGAGCGGCGAGACCAAAGGTCCGCACGAGTACATGCACTGCGAGCGGATCGAGCAGTCGGGTCAGGACAGCTACGACTACGAGAACAGCTGGTGGCGCTGCCGCAACGTCAACATGAAGGCCTCGCTGGACCAGATGCGGGCCCTGAACAGCTCGGACGCCAAGCTCATCCGCCCCTGGGAGCGTTTCGTCAAGCAGGGGCTTGAGATCCTACGGGCGGAGGAGTCTAGCTTCCACAGACCAGCCATGAAGACTGACCGCCTGTATGCAGAGATCGACGGGCGGATGGTGCAGGTGGAACATCCTAAGCCTCCACGGGGTATGGAGGGGCAGTTGGACAACCAGCCGAGGGTTAGGTACGGGCCGATAGCCTCGGGAAGGTATGTGGCTCGTAACCAGAGGATGCGCATGGACTTTGCCCGTAAGTATGGGGTCTCGGCCTACGTGCAGGAGTTAGACGCAGTCATCGACGCCCTGGAGAAGAGCAATAAGGACAGCTTCTTGCTCATTCGGGGTATTTCGGACTACGTTGACGGGTCCAAGCTGAAGGATTGGCAGCCGTATGCGTCCCTGGTGGCGGCTGGGTTCATGAAGGCCATTATTACTGCCCTGCCCTCCTCGCGGAGGTATGGGTATTATTAGAATAGGGGGTCCATCATTGAACAGATGGTAGTTCAGAGTCTTCCAAAAGTGAAACCTTAAAATTGTAAATACCCCTTATCCTCCGCTACCTTCCCTCTCTCTACATAGTCTTGTACCCTTACCATCTAGGGGGAAAGGACCAAGAATTCCTTATATCATAATCTCTTCACCAACAAAAAGGAAAAGGGAAAATGTGGCCAGGGATGAGGGAGGAAAGGAACATTTTGAATGGGACCCTTTCTTTGATCATAAATTCATGAAGTCCCCAAATCTCTAAGAAAAATCTCTTTCTGCTCTTTCATTGCTTTGACTATGAAAGAGCAAAGTATTTCTAATATCCTACTATCCTTTCTTCATTTCCTATCAAGGAAGTAAAGGATTTCAGTAATGCTAGTGATTTTATAAACATAGTCAATAGAAACACCCTGAGTCGACTATTTATGCTCATACAGATGTCAGGATTATAGAGTCCCAACAACTGATTTCAGAATTTAGAATTTAATCCCTAGAATTTATACAATTGTCATGAAAATACTGCCTTATATGATACTAAGTTTTGCGATGAATGGTTCCGTAAAATACTGTTTTGTGGGAAGTTCCTAATTATGAAGCTGCTGTACAATTACGTAATATGAATGTGGCTGGGATGTGCAACAAAGAAATGTAATGTCAAAAAATAACGTTGTCACCGCTCCTATTTGCCTCAATGAAGTATGTACTTGGTATTATGCATCAATTTCCAACAATAACCAACGAGTAATATGACCCTCTGCAGCACTGACTGACTTGACTTGACAGGGTCTTCCGACAAGTTCTTCCGAACTTTGATATATCTGCTACGGTCTCCACTCAAAGTTTCCAACATTTCATTTATATTTCAACGTGAAATTTGATACAAATCTAACATGAAAAAATACAGAAAAAAATTATCGTCGTCTATTAAATTTTAATGAAGGTTTTGTTTCATTTGCTTCATGTTCACCTGATAGGTTCAATAACCCTAAGAGATATCATAGAATGAAGATGTATGAGCCAACCTGAATCTCACAAACCGCTGCATGAAATAGATTTACATGTTAGATATGAATGTGAAACCCTGCTGAGCTGAGAGATGAACTATATAAATGACAAGTATGTCTGAAGGGAATCTCAAACTTGTAAATGAATAGTGTGCATATCTGAGTAGAATATAGACAGTTTCATGTGCTTTTGTTATGTACCTTTGAATTGTATCTATATACCATCAAATAAAAGGCTACATATTCCGCATAAGTTAATGACGTGTTTCGTTGCTATGTATATTTTGATGCAGTGTGTTTCCATGTGGTGTGTCTCCCAATATCATTTTGTCTCAGTCGTCAGATGAGACAATTTCCTGCCTGGTTATAGCGCCTACAAAAGGCAAAGCACCGAAAGGAATCACTCTGCAAGAGTTCCTTGGTTATGCAATACTTTAAACATTGCTTTATAGCGCAATTTGGTGGAAAGTGAAAATACATGCACCCTTGCTAAACAAAAGACTAGAGATTGGAATGTATAGTGCTGCTTTACTCAATTGCAATGTACCTGTTAATTGTAAAACCCTATGGAGCAAACCATGATTGCAGAGAGCAAAATGCTTAGCAAAGGTATTTCCAACCTATGCTTGAATTTCACACTGGCTCTACTTTCATAAGTAAATGGTTTTGGTGAATTACATGCTATGTTGTTTTTAATCCATAGTTTAATCTCTAACATAAGCCACAAAGGATGCAGCTAAAGCCCTCTGGCTGACAGAAAAGCCAGACTTATAGATGATGATGCTTGGTATTGAATATGTGTGATAATTGTCGGTTTTAATGATTAAGCCACTTCTGCTGAAAGACTGTTATAGCGAATATATGTGAATGTTCACTGTGCTATTGACTTTGTGTTTATTGTTCCCGGTTCTACTTAAACCAAAACAAATTGATGTCTTAATGAAACCTGCACTGTTTCATAGGGTGTACTTCCTAATCTGACTTGTACAAAGAATACAATGACTTATGTAACTGGTTTTGCGCTGGAATTATGTAGGTTTGTTTTGGTATTGAGCTTTGATGCTCAAGTTTTAATTCCTTGATTAGTCTCACGAGTAATCTGAATAAGCCTTTTTACCTTCACATATATCTATATACATACTACAAAATAATCTACGCACTTGTTCAAATGTGCCTGTTTGGCTGATTTACACTGTGTTTATGTTTCGTTTTGACTGTTCTTTATGTTGTGCTTGTTGTCGTGTCATATTGTGGGTCCACTCCCACTCTGTCTTCTGTGTACTGAGTTGCCTAGGGGGACAAGCTTTCTGTTTTGAACTGGACATTGCCCAAGGGAGTTCTGTCCCAAATTCCTAAGTAATGTGTAGAACTGTCCCTTGAGGTAAGCCTTGTGATTATTGTCTAAGGGCATTGTTCAGTCAGTGTTCTCAGGTGGTTTTTACTCTGGGACACTGTCCCTGAACATGTTCATTGTGTTGTCCTCTGGGCCTGTTCCCCCATGTATAACCTGTGAACTGCTGTAAGGCAGAACGTACATATATATGTACCCATGGCATGTTTATGTAAATAAACGCTTTAAACCGCAATTTATCTCACTCCTGCCTCCATGTGTTTGTCTATAAAAAGCCTGGCTAAGAACATAAGTTTGGCTATATAAGATATTCCAAAAGGAATATTCATAGAAAAATAACAACCTCTCTGATAATGGATTTTTTTTAGTCCTTTTCAGAATCAGAATTACACATTGTTCATCGAAAAAAGTATAGGCCTATGCAGACTTTCTACTAATAGTTTTAAGTTGGAGATGACCCCTTCTGACATTTTAAGGGCCTGTTACTGAATTTCATGTAAAGGAACTAAACAGATTTTAGACATTGTTCTAATTAACTGAAAAATAATCTAATTTGTTGAGCTTAATTACCTTCCTGACTATCTTCTTGGTATTGTAATTAATTGGATCAATAATTGTTCATTAATATTCTTTTTAGCATTTATTAATGTTTAAAATAACCATCAGAAACCCCTAACTAATATGTTATCAAGCTCAATGTCTCTGTCAATATCACAGCTCGCATATGGTGTCTGGCATATACTAAGCAATAACATAATAGCACAATTCAAAGGTTTATCGATAATATCTTTATTGGTATTGAAGTCGTCTGTCATATTGACATCTATAATATCTAGAAATTTCATTCTTTACGGGATAATATCGTCAAAGTATGTGTTAACAGTACATGTATACAGTAAATCCAACTTAAAATGTGATATGATTAGATCATGCAGCTTATGGCTTCCAGAAGATGGTGTTTGTTCAAATAAATGTTAAAAAAAGAGAGAGTAGGTTTAGTGGAATAAATTTTAAGTGGGAGATGCTTCATATCTTACATTAAGGCTAATTCCAAATAGCGTGAACTTGACGACCTCCCAGGTGGATACAGGATTTCTGAAAGGGGGGTTTAGCATGTAGGCTAAGTACTAAAACGCCGTGCATTTGCACGTACGTGCGCGGCATTTCCCCCTCTTTGTGTAGTTTAGGGGTCCACCAAAAAAAAAAAAGGGGGGGGTGGGGGTCAGGACCCCCTGGACCCCCACCCTGGATCTGCACCTGCCTTCCCTCTCCCTTCATCCCAAAGCTATGCAGGCTGTTCATGGAACCCTATGTCGCTTTTATTTCCATACTTCCCAGTAGCTAATATGTGTGTGTTCACATTTGAATAGATACAAATGAAGAGAACGATACTGCATGGACATATCTATGAAAACGAGTCTATTAACAGACATAATTAGGTCACATATACATCACAAATACACTACAAATACAGTTCCAATAGTTGGAATCAGCATCTTGGTCAGATTAAGAATTATAACAAATGTACGAATTATCAATCAATAATGTTGTTTCTACCAACATAAATACACATCACTCTGTCCTTCTCATCTCCTTTTGGCTATGTATAATCAATCCATGTCATCTTAACCTTCTTGCTATTCCTCCTATACCTTTCGGATACCCTGACAATACTCAGTCTGTGTACAATACTTCTAACAGTATCCTGGCAGAGAAAACCACTGTGTTGATATGTATCTTTCTGATGGCCATCTAAGCCTCCATGTCTGTTAATCTTGATATGCATCACTGATATGTATTCAGTAGAGGGAGCCTCTCTGTTAGTGCAGGGTACAGTGCGTGTAGACATATGTTAGCCTGTTCCATATGGTCTACTATCAGTTCATAGTTCATAAAGGCCCTATTACACTACACAACTTTGAGTTGTGATATCGGCGCGATATGATGATATTACAGAAAATATGCAAGCAGGAGTGATATTGTTATGGGAATCAGCAATTTAGAGTACTTTGTATGTGTATAACAAAGAATTTTGTCCCTAATGTGTGTCAGTTCTCTGCGACATCGTCATATCACAGCTCATGTCATGTAGTGTAATACCACCATAACTTGTTATACTCCAACAGTCCTTATCTACACCTGAGATCCCCCATCCAACAAGACGCGCTCTATGCGACTGACCTGGCTGTTTCTAAGCTCTATTACTTCCTTCTCTTCATCCTCTGAGAATAGAACATCTGAGTCGGAGTTCTCTGCACTGCCATCCTAAAAAACAACAATTACAAGTCTGAAATTTATATGGTTTGTATTTTGAGGTCCATTCAAACTTGTGTTCAGGAAGAGAAACATCGTTGTGTCTTAGACTAAATTGATTCATCCTCTCGTTATCTTATGGTTGAGTACTTGAGATTTGTCTAAGTCACTAAAAAAATATTAATCAATAGATAGGATACAAGGGGAAAAACACTTAGTGGAGATTAGCTATGATAAGAGAATCCGAGATTTATATGATCGTTATTGCAGCCCAATTCCCACTTATTTTTAGTCAAAGAAACATTGTTTTATTTGAACAGAATTGATTCATGCTCTCTATATATTTTGGTTGACTATACGACAATAGTACTGTACTATCTATCATTATAACACAATATTACCACCATCAAGTCTACGTTTTCACTCACCGTCTCGGCATTTTCCGCAAAATGCACCTTTTTAAGCTGCTTTCCTTTTGACCCCTTCGGACCTTTAAATAAAGGTAAAAAGAGAAGTAAAGTAATTTGAGACAACACCTTTATTGAATTCCCATTGGGTCTGCTATGTACAGTAAAGCTATTTGGAGAGGCAATAACATTAACAAGTGGAACCATATATAGACGTGCAAGGTGTGTTCCACCACATTTACTCTTTGTACAGTACTGTATGATTATAACATTGTATCCGTAATTATGTTCGAAGAATCGTTTTCAACAGTTCTAAACGAAAGATAGGAAATGAATATACTTGCTTTGCAAATTGAAACGTTACATTACAAATATTTAGCTGCTACAATGTAAACAGTGAACAACATAACTGCATGTTGGTCGAACAACTGCATTATAGGTCTTACCAGACAGGATACCCGCTGGGGCTGGTGGCGACGATAGACCGTCAATATGAATCGGCAAATCCATGGACCGTGGAGGTAGAGGTGTGGCTGGGATGACCGTCACTTCTCCGATGTCAGACTCCACATCTTTGGCCCCTTCCACTTCTCCCTTATCTTCTGCTTTCTCCTCACCTTTGCCTTCAGCCATGACGGGGCTACTGCTAATGCCTGGAAATAAAACAGGCTCTATTTGTTATTAAGAGATCGTAACTTATAGCTGAAGGAACATGAAGAACCTGATTTAGTTTTTTTTAAAAGAGCAAAGAATATCTACCATCATCTTGCAACTGAAGATGAATATGCTCTGTTTATATATGTTCAAGAGAGCAGCAGCTACGCATATGTGAAAGAGAAAGCCAAAATAGTGGCTATCATTTGATAAGTTTGGATAATTTTGATAATGATAATTTTCTGTCTTCAATATCTTACTCAAATCATTTCTTCTCTGAAAGCTGCTCAAAATGATACGAAGGAAATAATACTCTAAGATACTCTAAGAGGTAAAACCAAGATTATGTCTTATATCCTTATATAAGAAATTATCTATATGAGTTTTTATCATTGATGGTTAAACCTACCCGTTCCAGCTTGTTTCTCCAGTTCTGGGATGTGGAGAAACTGAAACGAGAACCTGCCAGTTGTCGGTGATTTGGGGGCTGGTTCCGCCTCTAACGCCCCATCAGTAGGACCCTTGACGACCTTTGTACTCTCTGAGAAAACAGTTTCAGTGGACCTTCGCTTCAAGCGGTTAGCTCGCTCAGGTCTTCGACTCAGCAACTCATGCTCGGCTAGTGGTCTGCTTTGTTGTGACCTGAGATTTCTCAGAGAGGCAGAGAACCTTTTGTAGGGGCTCATCTCAGCTTCTGGTTCTTGGTTTTCTTGTGTTTTATCTGTGTGGTAGGGTGGAGGAAAAGAAAGCGAGATATTACAATTGGGATCTTGGGTAACTTGCAACTCCTCTTAAAGCATCCTTACACTCAGACTGGTTGTGGTTGATTATGTGGTTGCTCACTAAATTGAATACATTAGTATTTTTGAAAATATGAGAGGTACAGAGAGGCAATATTAGGATATCATGATGAGCTGCCAATGATATCTGAAATTACTGCAGTTGTTAATTGGAATTACCAATCCTGCTGTGCATTATCATATGCGAATAACCTGTCTTGGGACACATATTTGTCTGATATAATTTCCTCACTGAATTTAATATAATACAAGAACCAACTTACTGATCTCAGGGTTGTCCACTTTCTTCTCTGGTGAATCTTGTATGACCGCAATGACGGGTGGGTCTGTTTGCTGTGTGGGGCATACTACTTCTAAAAAGAAAGATCCAACATTTAAAATCAATATGACCATCATGTTATTTAAACACAATAAAGTTTATATTTGAATACATGAAACTCAATGAATATATATACCAGAAGACTGTCATGACAAAAGTGTATGTTTTTGCCAAGTGTCTAACCTTTTGTCAATATCTCTCACTGTTTACCTCTGTTATGTTTTATGTAATACATTACATTAATCTCTTTAGTTGTTATACTTCACAGAAACTTCCTATACTTTGTACTTTGATGTAGTTGCTACACTTGCCTTGTTCTTCACACTTCTGGCTTGTCTCCAGAACCTTATCCACGACTTGAACATCGCCCTGGAATTGAAGAGACAGATGTTCCTGTCACATAAATATAGTTATACCGAAAAATTAAAAGAAAACCTTATTGGCCAGGAAACAGGTGAGAACAATTAACTGGGGAAAAGGATATTAACTTGCGAAAACAGTAAATAGTTGAGAGAATAAGTCACCTGCAGTATTCCACTGCGATGATCATTTTCAGAGGTTTGGACCAATTTGTTTTCAAACTTCACTTCTGAAATCAGTTTGGGAAGGTGAAATCATTTATCAAGATTTTTTTACTCTTTTCAGTGATATTTTGAACTTTGTGGTATGCAAAATATATGTTTTAATCAAGTTGCTTTGAGTCTAGTAATACCTGAACTCGTTCAAAATTCCATTCAGAAACTTTCGCGACATCTATCGCTCAAGACATCTATGAAGTAAAGCCCCCAGTTCTTTACAATAAAATATCTACCTTAGGTATAATACTTTATACATAGCATACATAAAGAAATGTCAATTTGAGTTTAGTTTTTGTAAATTAAAGAAACGCCAAACAATTATTCAAGATCAACAACTTACCCAGAGTCTGTGAGGCTGTGCCAGTCGTGGTTGTTACATCAGTCTGGCATGTGGTATGAGCTGTAGCCGTGTACGTAGTCTGTGCCCATCCCTCAATACTGTACAGACTGCTACAGACCGTCTGTACCTCCATAGAGCATAAAACAGCCACCTCTGTCTGACTCTCTACCTCAGCTGTCTCCAGGGATGTCTGATTACCAGCATCAGTCTTTGGCTTCTCCAACTCAGCCTAGGGGAGTAGGAAAATTTGTGAGTATGAAAAATACGCGAACAGTGAAAAAAGAAAGAATTTGTAAAACTGTCCCAAGTAGTTGCAAATTATTCTTTTGATAGATTATGTTTTTGATGCTATAATTACAATCATGTTTCCCTAACTTTGTGACAATTCTGAAAAAGTTTTCAAATTTCATTCATTCTAACACTGTGTTCACTACATGCTATTGATGATAAGGCATCTTTTAAAAAAATCTGTAATACAAGTACTGGAAACCACGGGCCAATAACAAGTCAAATGTCACTGCACACACACTATATCATTTCAGACATCAATCAAATATCAAGGAAAAACTTATGTTCATAATATTGGTACAAATAAATTGTTCTTTTTTTAATTTTATAACTGAAAAGAATCAATAAGGTGCGTTGATAATAATTCAAAAAAATACCATTCATAACATAAATATTCATAGAACATGAAGTAAAAAGATCAGCCAATAGTATAATGAAACATTCCGTTGCCTACCTTGAGGTCCTTGATCTGGTCGAGCAGGGTGACGTTCCTGCTCGCCCAGTCTGAGTTGAGTTGTTCCAGCTGCTCGCGGTTCTCCTGTAGCTCCCGGTGGCGGGTGGTCAGACCCTCCAGCTGCTCCCTGACCTCAAATATCTTATGGAATAATATTGGACCATACCATAAGGTTTAAAGGGGAAAAAGACATTAACATGTATATTTAAGATGGCTCCAAATCTTTTTATGAGAGGTGTAAGCACCAATTCATAATCTAATTTTTATCTATTTAAGATGGCCCCATGCTTCATTTTTTTCATTACAGAAGAAATGTTTCCATTTGGCCAGACATCTTTTCAGTGGATAAAACAATTATTCCTGTTTGATATCATTGTAACTGATATATGGTCTATTCATGAGATTTACATGTCAAATATGAGTAAAGTGTTCCCCCTATATACACATGATCATTCTCTCAAGCGGCCATCCTTTTTCTGCAGCCACAAATATAATAGGTGATTTAAAATAATAAAATTTTAATTGACCCCTCACAAGCGGCAACCCCTCTTATACAGCCATACTTTACCAAGGTATGCTCTTTACTTGTATGGGGTGGAACCACTGTATTTGCCATGTCCTCTATTCCTACAGGTTACTGAGTGTATTTTTTTGTAAAGGATGAAATGATAAAAGATCCTGTTTACCTCCTTCTCCAGTTGTTTACACTGCTCCTCATGTTTGTCCCTCTCCTCCTGAGCGGAGTCCTTCAGTTCCCCGTACTCCTGTACCAGCTTGGCGTGGTCCTTGTCCAGGTGGTCCAGCTTCTGTGTCACCGCCTCCAGGTCCTCGACCGCCTGACCGGTCTGGTCACTCTGCTGGGAGATGATGGCGTGCGCGTCGGCCAAACTCTGGCCAAGTTGCTAACAAACAATAAAGTTTACATATTTCAATGGCTTACATTGAAACGCTTGCCATACTATGTTAGTAGTATCCTTTTTGGTCGAGTTCAACACATCGAGCAGAAAATAGGGTCGAGTTCGACACATCGAGCAGAAAATAGGGTTGAGTTCAGCACATCGAGCGAAATTTAGGTCTTGTTCGACACAATTAATGCTTGAGTCAATGGTAGAATGTGCCGGTCTTGTTCAACTCATCGAGCAGAAATAGGGTCGAGTTCAACACATCGAGCAGAAAATAGGGTTGAGTTCAACACATCGAGTGAAATTTTAGGTCTTGTTCGACACATTTAATGCTTGAGTCAATGGTAGAATGTGTTGGTCTTGTTCAACTCATCGACTAGATTTCAGGTCGAGTTCAGCACATCGAGCGAAAATTTAGGTCTTGTTCAACACACGAGTGAAATTTTAGGTCTTGTTCGACACATCGAGCGAAATTTAAGGTCTTGTTCGACACATCGAGCGAAATTTAAGGTCTTGTCTGAATCATAAGTTTGAATGGAATAATGTGTTGTTCGATTCAGGTCTTGTTTCACTCAAATGTAGTTTCAAATATGTGGTTGCCATCTAGTGAAATGTTAGCGAATTATTAGTTTAAACTGCCATCTATTGGATTGTTATAGAGTTGCTTGTAAATGAATTTAAATAACGTGATTGTTAATGAAGCATATAATATTAAATAGTTTGGTGATTGGTTTTGGTGATTATATTTAGAGGTTAAGAATCATATATAATTCATTAGTAGATATATTTAAAATGGTTTATATAGAGTTTTGGTGTTGTTTGTTTTTATAGATTGGTATAATCTATGTATCGTATTAATGTTTTATTTGTATTGTTTTTGAAAATAAAACTGTTATGTGAACATAATATGAGTTGATTAATATGTTATTTTTAGATTTAAAAGTATTGATATTGAATCTTTTGTTTTAATATGAAAATGGTATTGACCTAGATAATATAAGGAAATCGTTGTGACAGCGTATAACATTTGTTGTTGTGTTTTTATTATTGAGGGTCTAGATTCTATAAATTGACGTGATAGTGCTACTTATCAGAATTCTGTTCCACTGGAGTAATGAGTTGCTCTTAATGACCTTCTGTTTAATGATTATATTATCATTTAGAGATTTAGTTTCAATGGTTAATCTTAAGAGAGTTTATGTTGGCTATTGAGGGTTTGGTCTAATTTGCAAATTGTGATTTTCATTAAATATAGGTTAAGAATAGCGTTTTGGAAGATTATTTCTGGAGTTTCAGGATTAGATTGGTAGGTAAAATGTATTTTATTTTGAATTTTGAATTTTTATCAATTTGAATATGATTTCTTTTATGTGTTTTTAATTATAGTTTCTTTTATAGGTTTATTGAAGACTGATCGTTGAGGGACGAAACTTCTTTTGACTTTGGTAAGGTGGTATTTCAAAACTATTAATTTCGTAATCTAGATTTTCGATGTTGAAACTTAAAGATTTCCAAATTTGTATTGGTATTTGCGTAATTGTTTCTGAGCTTGATTCTTAGTACGTTGGGCGGACATCGAACCAACGCCTCTCTTAAAAATGTAATGTTTTGTTATAGCAGGTAATAATTCTTCTTCTTATTTGTCTTCGGTCCTGTTTCAGCGTAGATCTGTTTGAGGTACTGAAAGGTATTTTATTCAATAAGCCTTTTACTTTGAAAGTATTATGATGTTTTGAAAGGTATTATTGAATTTTTATTAAATTATTAGTAGAGTTTAGTTTCTTTTTGAAATAGGTTTGATGTAATCTTATTTAAGAAAAATGCATAATATTGTTTGTCATAATATTTTTGACTGAATTTTGTTAGATTATTTTGTGAAATGTAAATGGAATATAAAGTTTGGAATTTTAAAATTATTGTTTGATTTTGCTTGAAAATTCGGTATTTCATAATCTTTCATAATCCTTTCAGTTCCTCTGTTCCTTTGGAATGTTTGAACGTATTGTGAACGTACTTGCTGGAATTTGATTGGCTGATATTTTGGGACTTGGTATAAATAGTTACGTAGGTATAAATGGTTGCGTCACAGGGGTTGTTCGCTGTCGTAATCTGAATCTTCTGATGGGATAAGTCGAAGATTTGTTTTATTATAGTGTGCAGTAAGGATTCCTTAGGATCTCTAGTGCGGATTCATAGGATAATTCAAACAGTACAAAGGCAATTATACAGAGAACAATTGAACTTTATTGGATAATCAGTACTTGGATATTTCTTCGAGACTCTTCTTCGTTACAACACCGATAATACGAGGCTAAGGTAAGTTGAAAGTTTTATATTTGATTTTAATAGATATATTGGTTATGCATTTTCAGATATAATGTTAGGATAAGTATTCTTGGATATTATAGGTTCAGATTATTTGTTTGTTTGTTATATAATAGATGAAGTTTAATTAAAAGGTCAGTTGTATATTCGATGAAGCTTTGTTTGTTTAGTAGTTCAAGATTTAAAGAGTTGTTTGGATCGTTGGGAGTTCAAGGGGATCATCAGAGAGTTCAATGGTTTCGGGGGGTAGTAAGCGGGGAGTGCGAGGTCTATAGTATTGTCGGTTCTTTATTTTTCTAAGTCTGTGGATGGTGCATGATAGAAGCGTTATTAGGATGATGAGAATTGAGCACAGAGTTCCGCCAGCAATTTTAAAGATCAGTGATTTAGTTGGAGATTGGGTGATAGCCTGAGGGGTACTTGAAGGTGTTGAGTTTAGAGAGAGAGGCTTACTGGTAGATAGTACTGCCGAGGCGGCTGTTGAAGGCTTGGGGATTGTTTTTTTGATTGTGATAGGTGTGGGATTTGTTGGATTTGGTGTTGGAAAGATGGTTGGTGTTTTGTTTGGAAGAGTCGGTGACAGGATCATTGGTGTTTGAAGGGTTGAGGCTGGCTTAGAAGAGGTTGCTGGTGTTAAGGGGTTTGGAGATGGTAGTGGTTTAGGGGGAGACGGTTGTGGTCTAGGTATGGGTGCAGGTGTTTGAAGGTTTGGCGGCGATCGTGGTTTAGGCAGGTCTGTTTGAAGGGCTGGTTTAGGCAGAGTGGTAGGTGTTTGAAGCCGAGGCGGCAAACGTGGTTTAGGCAGGACTGTTTGAAGGACTGGTTTAGGCAGAGTGGTAGGTGTTTGAAGGCTAGGCGACGGCAGTGGTTTAGGTAGGGCTGTATGAAGGGTTGGAGATGGTTGAGACGCTGGTGTTTGGAGGCTTAACGATGACAGTGGTTTTGACTGGGTCGTAGGTGATAACGTTGGTGCTTGAAGTGTAGGTGATGGTTTAGGTGGAGCCGTAGGCCATGTCAGTAGTTTAGGCGAGGTCGTTGTTGTTGTTAGAAAGGTAGGTGGCGGCAGTGGTTTTGGTAGAACTGTTGGTGCCGGAAGAGTTGGTGCTGGAAGAGTTGATTTTCTGAAATAAAGAATTAGTTTGGTCGAATTTAGCTGAAATTATGTTAGTTGGAAGTACGTTGTAGCTAATAAATAGTTGAAATTATTATGTGATTATCATAGTGGTGTGGTCAGAAAAATATGTATTCCAACTTCTGAGCCCCTGCTTAGGACAAACAATTCATGCAACCATTCACAAGAAGCACCACCACAAGTATAAAAGACTGTATGATGGCCTACACCCGGATGATCAAACAATCGAACTATGGGCTGAGTTATTTGCTCACGCCATTCTCAAAAACTGTACGTGGAAGGACTAATATTAATGGACCGACATTTTTATATACCTAATCCATGTATGGAGAGGTATTGAAATAGAAACCAAAGTGAGTATCGTGTGCAACAATGCATTTCATCTATGTATAAAAGGATATTACTGATGTCTGCTGACGTATTGAAAATTAAACTTGATTGTATCGTATATCTGTGAATTCTGTCCAAGTATGGAGGACTGTATGGATGTATAGATTATAATGTTGTATACCTGTATGCTCCGTCCAAGTATGGAGGACTATATGGATGTATAAATTATAGTGTTGTATACCTGTATGCTCCGTCCAAGTATGGAGGACTATATGGATGTATAAATTATTATAGTGCTGTATACCTGTATGCACCGTCCAAGTATGGAGGAACATATTGATATATTTATTAGAATATTGTCTCGTATATTACAATTGCCAAGGACCTTGCCTCGTGTGTTTATCTCATTTCTAACCAGGAAAACTTTTATGATTAATTTTATGTCCAATCCAAGTATGGAGGGATATAAAATATAAAATTAACAAAAATTATAATTACTATTATTTTTTCTAACAGAGTACTTATACTCAAATTAACTATACCCATTAAAAAAGTGTGGGAGTGTCCCATAGGTAGTAACGTGTACCATACCTGCAAACACAAACTATAAGGCTGCCATGTCTGATAGCCTTGAGAGCTTTATATCAGACTACAATTTATTGAGAATACTAACATGTCTTTTGCAAATCGTAAATGGTGATATCTGTTTCATCATTACTTTATTACGGAATGGAAAATGGTATGAGTAAAAAAGGGTTTCACTGTGCACACCTAAATATACGTAGTCTTTATAATAAAATCGATTTGGTCTCAAATTACCTAAAAACAAACAATAATATTCATGTTTTGGCTTTGAGTGAAACATGGTTACATGAAAATATACCAAATGAATTATTGAAATTAAACCAATATAATGTCTATAGAGAGGATAGGAAATGGTCTGAGGGACCAAACGATAATGCCCCAAAGAAAGGTGGAGGGGTTTGTATTTTTGTGAGACCTGATCTAAATGTCAATAGTACAAAATATCAGCATTTAAACCTGTCAAATCCAAACTGTGAAATGATTTGGATTGAAATTATAAATGAACATTGTAGAAATTTTATTATATGCTGTGCTTACAGACCACCGTCTGGCAATGTTGATGCCTTTCTGGAACTGATGGGGGAGAAACTTGCTGATATTGATCGCGTCAAAAATGATATATTTATCATGGGAGATATAAATATAGATTGGTTGGACAAAACCTCGCAACATACAAAGCTTCTGAAAACCTATGTCAAAACTTGGGGGCTTACACAATTAATCAAAAATTATACTAGATATACAGCTACTAAAAATAGCTGTCTAGATATGATTTTCACGAACAGTACTGAAATCTCAGGGTCAAAGGTTTGTGATCTTAATCTTAGTGACCATGAATTGATCATGTGTACTAGAAAAAAGATTAATATCAAGAAACCAAAAATTAGTTTCAGAGGGAGATCGTATAGAAGGTACGATAGAGGCATCTTTATACAGAGATTGGTCATGTCAAACTGGGATAGATTTAATGAACTTGAAGATGTCGATGAATTATGGGAAATTTTTGTTTCCAATGTTATAAAGGTTATTGAAAACATGTGTCCATTGAAAGACTTTAAAGTACAATCAAGTAGTGAACCTTGGATGTCTAATGATATGCTTGAGAAGATCAAGGACAAGGATAGAGCTTTAAAAAAGGCTAAATCTACTGGCAAGTCTGATGATTGGGTATTAGCCAGGAGACTTAGAAATAACTGTGTCCGGGATATTAGGAATTTGAAAAGAGATTTCATTAAAAATGAATTAAATAACCACCAAAACGATACAAAGAAATTTTGGAGAAATATCAATGAACTTTTTCCAAATAAGAAATTATCTGATAATAAAATAATTTTGAAAAATAATAATAATGGTAAGCTTATTGATCATGTTGATATACCAGATTATATTAATAACTATTTTTCAAATATTGGAATGAAATTGGCGGATAAACTAAATGAACCCTGGGAATACCGTGGTACAGTATGTGATGAGTTATGTCCTGACATCAATCTTGAACTTGAAACAATCATGGACCATGTTAAAAATATCAATACCTGTAAATCATCTGCTATTGACTTTATCTCTAGTACAATACTGAAAGATGCTTTTACTGCTCTACCAAATTGTTTGTATAAAATCTTCAATCTATCTATTATAAATGGAATTGTTCCAGCAGTATGGAAAGTAGCTAAAGTGACACCGTTGAAAAAAGATGGTAATAGTTTGGATGTAAATAACTTACGTCCGATTTCACAATTACCTCTACCATCCAAGTTATTAGAAAAAATTATACATGCAAATATTTCCAGTCATTTGAATCAAATGAATTTACTTGATATTCAACAGGGAGGCTTTAGACCGAACCACTCCACATTGGATACGATTGTACATTTTACAGATGCTCTTTATTCTGGCATTAATAACAATCAAATAACAATAGCAATGTATTTTGACCTGCGTAAAGCATTTGATACTGTAAATCATGAAATTTTAATGAAGAAATTAATGAAACTAGGATTTAGTGGTCAAATTTATAACTGGATAAAACATTACCTAACTAATAGAAAGCAAAGGGTGTTTGTGAATAACCTGATATCTGATGAAAAGGTTATTAAATGTGGAGTCCCTCAAGGTTCTGTTTTAGGTCCTCTTTTATTTTTGATTTATATTAATGACTGTTCATCCTTCTTAGGACATACCAAGCACAAACTGTATGCTGATGACACTGTTATATATATATCTGGACCTAGTGTTAATAATGTTGTAAATAAATTGCAGGATGATGTGAATCAATTTAAGAGGTGGTGTGATGTTAACAAATTAACAATTAACGGAACAAAAACCAAATATGTGGTATATGGAACTAAGACAAAGGTCAAGCGTATAGGGAAGATTGATCTCTATTTAGAAGACTTGTTATTACAGCAGGTTCCTTACTACAAATATCTTGGGGTATTTATAGATTCATCCCTTAATTTTAGAAAACACATTGACTACTGTAATAAAATGGTATCATATAAAATTTATATCTTGAATAAACTGAGGACTTTTATAAATGAAATAGATGCACTAAGAATTTATAAAACAATGATTGTTCCGTTAATTGATTATGGTGATGTTGTTTACGCTGGTGCACCATCCACTCCTCTCCAGATATTACAAAGGACACAAAATCGTGGGCTTCGAGTGTGTCTTAAGAGTGATAATCCTATATCTACAAGTCAATTACATGTACAATGTAGTATTCCTTATCTTGAGGACAAGAGGACTTTTAACTTAAGAAAGTATATGTATAAACAAGTAAATAGTCTAGCTATTATCCCTGTCATCCAAACTAGGCGTCATGATGGACCTATATTACGACAAGGGAAGCCTAACTGTGAAAAGTATAAGAAGTCAGTTTTATACAGAGGAGCCAATGATTGGAATCTCTTACCTGCTATTACCAGAAATAGCATTGACTTTGATACATTTAAGATAAGTCAGAAAAATTGGCTGAAGAACAAGTGGGACAATTATTAATGGCAGGATGTGCATAGATTTTTTCCCTTTGTATATGTGTTGACATGAATGCTATATGAACTGAGATTCTTTATTAAATTGAATGAACTTGATCAAAACAGGTTAAAACCATTGATTTGTAAGCAAGTTAATGAACTACTTATGCCTTGTAGTATGTATTGCTGTAATAATTGTATGACTATGAGAACTCGGTCCCTATTATATATTAAGACTGAGAGTGATGATAATATTTATTGTATACTTATAAGCAAACTGTGTATTTAGTTACTGTTACTGTTATGTGTATTTTGTATTTATAACTAAAGATTTATTGTCTGGTATTGTAATGAAAACTAGTACCATGTACTAATACTTTGCCAGAATAAACAATGTTACAAAAAAAAAAAAAACAGTTAAACTTTTTATGGGAATTTTAAAATCTGAAATTCAATGTGTCATTTATAAACATTTTCTGCTTCTTTATTACGCCATTTATTATTTCAATGTGCTTAGGATGCATAACACGTCCTTAACCTGATCACTAGGTGGTAGTTTTGGTTATAGGCCTATAGCTGAAATTACGTTGTGATAGGCGGGTTGATGAGCAATGTGGTCTGGTAAGATGACGAGGGTAAGTGACTTGAATCTTAGGAGGGATTTCTTGATCATTTTTTGAGTATTAAGGCAGGTAGGGTTTGCGGAAGTTATAGGTTTGATGAGTTTAGTGGTAGTTTATAATTATGAAAGTTTGTAATTATGAAATTCAGGCTTGTATAGGGTTGGGAGCCTCAAGTAGTTTCATTAGTGTTCGTAATTTGACTAAGCGTTTAGTTACAATTTAAGTATTGATTCGTTCTTACATTTAGCATAAGTTTATGAGTTTGGAAATTAGATTGATTTAAGTAATAACTTACGTGCATATTCCGGATTCACATTTGTACTCTTTTTCGTTGACGGTCATTGTCGTGAGAAAGGGAAACGCCGCAAGATCGTAGTTCAGTTGAGAATTTGCTGGGTCGGCCGTTTCCAATTTCAGTAGTTCTGCTTGGATTGTTTCAATCGATAGATGTGTTGGAATGCAACTGCATTCTAAAATTCCTGGTTCTGTAATGGTCTCACAGTTGTTTTGTACAGTGCACGTGGTGCATATTTTCGTACAAATCATTAAGAAAACTAGGCTTATAAGAAGAATTTTCGCCATTTTGTAGTGTTCTGGGCTCTAGGTTAGGTACTAGGCTGCTGCTGGTTTGAGTGCTTGACGGTTTGATTCTGAGTATAATCTTTGTGGGGCATTCTATCAAGTATTAGCGTTTTATTTTGTTTGCTTTATCTTAATCTTAGGGCAAGATTTATCTAGGGGCAGAAGTATTAGGTTTAGTCATTATGTGCATCTGCTGAATTGCTGCCCTCTGGTGAATGTTAATGTCGGTAAAGGTTTTGTAAATGTGCTGCCATCTATCGAATAATTGTTTAGGTTTGGAAATGTATCGCCCTCTGTGGATTAAGATAATGAATTTCTAACAGAGGTCTTTGGTGTTTGTTTAGATCGTGCAGTGCTGGTTGGCTAGTTTAAGCTGAAGGAATTAAGCAGTAAGTATAATAGTATATATTTACAAATGAGTATTGTTATAGATTTTGTAAACGAATTTGGTATTAAGTGTTCTTGTTTTTTTTGTAGGGTTATTGTCAAAATTATTAAGCGGTTAGATTTGTTAGATTATTTTGTGAAATGTAAATGGAATATAAAGTTTGGAATTTTAAAATTATTGTTTGATTTTGCTTGAAAATTCGGTATTTCATAATCTTTCATAATCCTTTCAGTTCCTCTGTTCCTTTGGAATGTTTGAACGTATTGTGAACGTACTTGCTGGAATTTGATTGGCTGATATTTTGGGACTTGGTATAAATAGTTACGTAGGTATAAATGGTTGCGTCACAGGGGTTGTTCGCTGTCGTAATCTGAATCTTCTGATGGGATAAGTCGATTTTGTAAATGTGCTGCCATCTATCGAATAATTGTTTAGGTTTGGAAATGTATCGCCCTCTGTGGATTAAGATAATGAATTTCTAACAGAGGTCTTTGGTGTTTGTTTAGATCGTGCAGTGCTGGTTGGCTAGTTTAAGCTGAAGGAATTAAGCAGTAAGTATAATAGTATATATTTACAAATGAGTATTGTTATAGATTTTGTAAACGAATTTGGTATTAAGTGTTCTTGTTTTTTTTGTAGGGTTATTGTCAAAATTATTAAGCGGTGTTCTTTTTATTCGGAGTTGCTTAAAATTTGTCCTTGTGATAGTTTAGTTACTTTTTCAGATGTTGTTAAAGCCGCGACATTAGCTCAAGAGATTAATTCAAAATTATATAACAAGATAACATTAAAAGATTTATGTTTAGAAACAATTGTGAATATTGCTCCTAAAATTACTAAAGATGAATTAGACACTTTAGGATTACCCTGGATTTTAAAAGAAGAAATTCTGAATTTTGCTGAGTCACAATCCGAGGAGTTTGATGAATTTGCATATTTGTCAACGGTTGTAGTATTGTTTAGACATCATATAGGTTTTAATGTGCTATATACTGAAATTTAGTCAGCTTTATTAATGGGTTCTGCTTTTAGTTTTAGCTGTATTAATGAGTACTGCATTAGTATTAAATTTTTCTGAGTCAAAGTGTAAATTTTGTTATTTTTATAAATTGAAGAGGTCAGGGAATTCATGTAAAGAAAATCGTTGTTTTTGTAAAGTTTGTGCTAGTCATTTTTATTCTTTAGATTTTGAATTGGTTCCACCTTGTATTCCTATTTTAACATCTTTAAAGGATAAAGTTGTTTCTAAAAGATATATTTTGAATTTAAATTTTAGATTATTAACATTTTATAAGAAAACTCCACAATATAAGAGATTTATAGCTGATATTCAGCTTTTGGTTTATTTGCATTTTGCTTACTTTTGTTTTCACATTATAAGTCATGCGTCATTTATACTTTGTTTAGATGACAAGTGAAGCAACATATGTGGCGTCCTCTGCGAAAAGCAGTCTTATGGCCTGGAATACTAAATTAAGATGGTGTCTTGAGGAATCTAATACTGAAAAAATTAGGTAAATATTCTTATTAGAAAAAAAGTTATGTTAATTTGAAGAGACAAGGGTCGGATATGCTAAATATGCTAAAATAGACTAGTTTTTGGTATTTATAAAGATATAACTTATACATAATCTAGGCCAAAAATTGAAATCCCAAATATGATTTAAGGAAATATCCTGCCATTTCCTTTCTATTTAAGATATTCGAAATCTGTTTTTTGCTCAATATAGCCAAGTAGTCCCTTGATTCAGAATTTCAAATCTTGAAAACTTAATTTTGTTCCATGGTTACCATGACAACCCTCAATTGCATAGCTGTAGTATCAGTGGGTTTGGATGTCCTATCAACATTCCGGTTACCATGGCAACAAAATGCGAAAAATCCAAATTTTTTCACCAAAAATGAAAACTATGAAAAATTTCATTTTTAGCATGGATTTAGCTTATTTTTATGATTTTCATGATTTCTAAGCTAAATAAAGGCTCTAGAGCCATGAGTAGTCATTTCCATAAGGCTGGAAATCCCAGAAACTGTCACATATGTTTTAGTACCATCTAGTTCGTTTCGATATCAGACTTGTCTTGATTTTGATAAAATTACGAGGCTGAATGGTACAGTTACTGAAATAAGGTGTTGTTGTCACACTTGTATTAGTTTGTATCTTTATTTTACACTTTTTGATCCTATTCCTCATTGCCATCTTATTTTACTTTATTCTAAAGGCAGGTTTATTTCAAAAAGAATTGCTTTGAATGAAAATTTTAAGATATGTTCATTTTATAAAAAGGTAATAAAAGAGAATTATGATAATGTAGCTGAATATTATAATAGTTTATTGTTTGCTCATTATGCTTTTTTTTCTGCTGCTATTACAAAGCATGTCGGCTATTCTTTAGTTTCAACATTAAGTGAATGTATTGTTGTTATGCCATTTTAGTATGCGATGTTTTGAATGAAATCTTTTGAGCGCTTTCAGTTCAAGTCTTATCTTTGTTTTTATAAATCTAAGCGGCTGAAGAAATTGGTTATAGAATATAAGTGCAATTGTCCAACTTGTATAAGTTTATATCTTTTTTCTTTTCATTTAAAATTAATTCCCCATTGTCATTTCATTTTATTGAGTTTTAGGGGTAAAATAATTTCAAAAAGAATTGCTTTAAAAGAGAATTTCAAAATATTATCATTTTATAGGAAGTCAGAAAAAGATAAATTGGTTAATTTTGTTGAATTGCAACGAAGTTTATTGTATATCCATTGTGCTTTCTTTTGTTCAGTCATTATAAAGCATGTTGGATATTCAATAACTTCAGGTTAGGTTGTGGTATGAGAAGAAGATTTTATTTTTATAAATATATTTATTCAAATACTTCAAAACGTTTTAGAAAAAGAATTTGTCATTGTGCGCAGTGTCAACATTTGTTGGATCTTTATTGTTGTAAGAAATCTTGTCATTTTATTTTATTGAGTTTTAGGGGTAAAATAATTTCAAAAAGAATTGGTTTAAAAGAGAATTTCAAAATATTATCATTTTATAGGAAGTCAGAAAAAGATAAATTGGTTAATTTTGCTGAATTGCAACGAAGTTTATTATATATCCATTGTGCTTTCTTTTGTTCAGTCATTATAAAGCATGTTGGATATTCAATAACTTCAGGCTAGGTTACGGCATGAGAAGAAGATTTTATTTTTATAAATATATTTATTCAAATACTTCAAAACGTTTTAGAAAAAGAATTTGCCAATGTGCGCAGTGTTATCATTTGCTGGATCTTTTTTGTTGTAAGAAATCTTATACAGGTTTTTTTAGGTTTCATCAGATTCTAACTAAACGTGAAATTTTGAATATTAATGATAGAATATTTGAGTTTTGTCGAATGAATCCAGCAGAGTTTCTGAT
Source organism: Lepidonotus clava (assembly GCA_936440205.1). NCBI lineage: Eukaryota > Metazoa > Annelida > Polychaeta > Phyllodocida > Polynoidae > Lepidonotus > Lepidonotus clava. Next base: position 8,602,656 of record OW387142.1, on the reverse strand, counting down.
TCGATCATCAGAGTACATGTTAGGATATTCAGAATTTTTTATCAAAATTGCTCAGATTTATTTAATTGTAGTGCAGCATGAAAAATATAGATTAGCTTATAAGCGTCGTAGGAAAATATAGTTGAGATTGTTATTCAGATAGTGATTAATTGTAGTTCAGTATGAAATATATGCATGAAATATATAGCAATATATAACTATTATAGGTAAAATTTGCTTAAGGTTAGGTGTGTCGTTTATAGATGCAGATAAGTTATAGTATAAATTTAGTTATTTTCAAAGTCAATTTTTATCCGAAAATTAATTTTGATTTGTTTGCAATTCATAGAAATATTAATGTTTCAACTGTTCTTTATAGAGGATCTTTAACATTTAAAAGAAAATCTTATACATTAAAAGTAACAAAGCATGGATTTTGTACTATTTATTTAAGGAGGAATTTTTCAAGTTTATTATCTGATATTTCTAAATTAGCTTTAGAAGTTTATGATTTTATTGAATTATATTGTACATGTGAAGAGGTAGCAGATGATATTTCTATTTTTATAACGCCAAAGAATATTCAGATAACTTTTCAAATAATTTTTGTTTCAGAAAGGAGTAAAAGTTTTATGGAATTTTGTTTTAAGATAGTGGAAAGGTTTTCAGATAAATATAGTTTTGAGATTAAAGAGTCAAATTCGAGTGATTCTGTTTGGCTGCCATATACAGGAACTGGCTCATCATATTTTTCAAGTTTTCGTTTAATTTTGAATAAGCTTGAAAGTAATTGTATTTTAACATTTTCACATACTTTTAAAGGTAGTTGTTTAACAAGTAATGTTTTATATTTTTCTGAAGTTTGTAATGATATTAGGACCTGCTATTTAGGTATCTAGATATTTAACTTATGGCCAGCATTTTAGATGAATTGCTATTGTTAGTGGTGGGGTTTTTATTGAAAGTTAATTCTGATAATAAGCAGTTTTGGCATAAAGTAAAAGTTGATGATACTCATCCTTTTCATTATATTTTTTTGCAGTTGAAAGAGCAATTTATAAGTGAAAATAAATTAAATATATTTAAGGATGAATTAAAGGCTACTCTTCTTGAACATTTAAAGAGTAGTCAAGCAACAAGGAATGTTGCTTATTTGATTATTTTTAGTGATGAAGAGAATTTAAGATTAGAGTTGCGGTCTTTTCAGAGTGTTATTTTGCAGAAGCTTGTAGATATTTTAAAATTAAGTATTGTAGTATATACTGGTTCTGGTCGATCTAATCATTTTTCACCGTTTGACCACTTATTTAGACAGGGTTTACCTTTGGTTATTCAGTGGAATAAAGATCAAAATAAATTTGTTCAAACAAATTTAGGCTGTCATAAGTCATCAAAATTTTCAACTAATGAAGATTTGATTACTAAGAAATCTTTACAAAAATCATATAAGAAAAGAAAGATAAATGGTAAACAATATAAGAGTGTAGAGAGGTTATCTTCAAGTGATTCATCTGAATCAGATGAAGATAGAAAAAAGGAAGATATTGAATTGAAGCGAAAATGTAAGAATGTTAATAGTGATTGTTCTAGTGTAAATGATGATTTGTGTGTATCAGATACAGATGAATATGAGGAGGTTGAAGAGGTTAATAAACAGATAAGTGACAAAAAGGTTAATGATTTCCTATTTGAGCTTAACAGATTAAAAGAGACTCAACAAAGTTTTGATAAAAGTCAAAATGATTTTGTAGATGAAGGTAAAGAAATAGGGCAAAGGAAAATAGATAAGAATTGTTTTGGTAAAGAGTTTGAGGAAAATAAAACAAGTAAGAGGAAAAATATATCAGTTAATGTAAGTGAAAGTGGAAAACATCTTCAAGATTTTTCAACATGTTCAGTGATGTATCAAGAATCTAAGGAAAAGATTGATGCTAATATTTCAAAATTTGTTGAAATTACTGACCGATTACGTAAACATGCATTAGTTATTCAAAATAATCTTTTGCCAGGAAATATTGAAACTTGCTTATGTTGTCCTGTACATTGTGCTCAGCCTTTGATTAAAGCTACAAAAGATAAGAGAGGTCCAAAAAAAAAAAAAATTTAATTTTATGTAGCGAGTGTAATAAAGAGTTATTGTCATTTTCGTTATTACGTTTACATAAATTACGTTTTCATTCAAATTATAATCCAAAAAGTCATTTGTTTATTCCACCGCCTATAAGAAATTATTCTACCATTTCTAGGAAATTTCAAGCGACGTAATATTGTGAGTACAAGATGAGAATGTGTTCTTCAGCTTTTTTCCAACTTATGCAAAGTTGTTTGTACTTTTCAGCTTTGGTTTCTTTCTATGCAGGTAATATTGATCTTCCTTTAGTAATTGAAATTCCAGAACAAGATAGTTTATCAGAACAGGAGTGTATTGGAATAATTAAGGTTATTTCTGAACATGACGAAGAAGATTGGTTTCGAATGTTTAATGAATTTTCTGTTCAAGCACTTTTATTTTTTTCATCTTATTTCCATTGTGATGCTATTTTGAGTTATATTCAAAGTACTATGTGGACAAGTAAGAAGAGAATTGTAACTACTTTAAAAATGAGTTGTTATTTATTTGGCATAAAAGACAAATATACTCAGAGTATTTTGAATTCAATATCAAATTATTTAGGTACGCCAGAAGATTATATAATTTATCTTGTTAGACTTATCCATATTAAAGGAGAGAGACATGCAATGAGAGCATTATATAGGAAATTGAGGGATGTATCGCGGTATAGAAGATTGATTTTTTCAAAATTTGATGTGCATTGTATATTTTGTTCGTTTCCAATTATTTTTTCTTATAAAGGCCCAAATTGTGAGATGGTTTTCCTTCAATGTTGTTTTAGACCAGTTCATATTGCAGGTTGTTTTGAAGGATTTCTTTCTCAAAGTTATGATATGGAAGTTTATTGTTTTAAATGTAGAACTAAATGGCGCGAAGGAAGACCTATTTTAGATAATAGATCTAGATTGCATTGTATTGAAGAAAGGTTAAGTTATGTTCCAGATCATTTAAGACATATTCAGAAATATTCTTCAGAGTTTTTATTTGACAGGTAAATTGTTTTGATTTTATTAAAGGAAGATCAATATAACGGTTTTAGTTTTAAGGCATATTTAACTATTTATAAATTGCTTTGAGATTAATTAAGTATGTGAATTAGTTAATATAGGTTAATGTAAGAAAGTAGTTAATATTTATAATAGAATAATGACTGGGAAGATAGTTGATGGGTTTTATTTATCTTTAGTATCAAATGTTACTCATCCTACACGGCATAATCTAACAAGCCATTTTTTTACTGAGTTACCTGTTGAAAAAACATGTAAGGGTTATTGGGAAGTGGCATTAGTCGAGATAGACTTTCCAATATCCTGGTATAATGTGCCAAGACATCCAGAACAAGGTCGAAATTGGGTTTTAAGTAGAGATATTTTTAAATTAAAAGATCCTCGTTTTCGTGTAATTAAATCTATAGATCAAGTAGATATGACTTCAATTAAGAGGGTTACCAAATCTTTTGCTCATAAGTTTGGAAATTATACAATAAAGTCATTAATAAATGAAATGAATGATAGATTTATAAAAGCAGATAAAACTGCATCGGAGGGGAGTGAAGGTTATCTTAATTATCGGAGGTGGACAAAACTTTATGTTGATGATCAAAATTTGATTTGCTCATTGTATGTCGGAACTGGTGATACCGTATTTTTGTCAACATATTTAGCTCAAGTTTTGCGTTTAGATCAATGTAAAGGAGTTATAAATTGGGGACATTTATGCGAATTTAAAGGTAATAGGTTAGGTAGTACTGTTGGAGGTTTTAATGATGTATTAGCTTTGGATAAGGGAGGAGCATATAATCAAGTTATACAGGCTCAATATGGAACAGAATATGTTGGATTAGGTATTCCTGTTTTTCCTACAGATTCAACAAATATTTATATTTATTCAGATATTGTTGATTATGAATTTGTAGGCAATGTTGAAACCAAATTATTAAGAACTGTTCAAGCGTTTGGCAAGTTTGGAGATAATGTGAAGCATCGTTATGATTTTCCTTTATATAAGAAATTAGCTTATGATAGATTGAAAGAGATAGAAATTGTTATTAGAACTGATCAAGGAAAACCTGTTGAATTTGAGTATGGTAATGTATCACTTACATTGCATTTTAGGAGACTTGAGATATAAAAATTACCTTATGATAGATATAAAGAGATTGGAATTATTGATAATTCTGATCAGAGAAGTATGTTCAGGTTGAAGTCTATTCAGATCAAGCAAGAGAATGTATTTTTACTTAACGTATAAGGAAAATTGATATGAGGCCTAAAAGGGTTTTAAATAAAGATTTAGTGAGGAGACGTAGGGCTTTAAATAACCTCTTAGTTGATTATGATTTTGTTCCACAGAAAAAGCGTATAGATATTGAGCTATATCTGTATTTAAAATCTAAAGTTTTGTATAAGAAACTAGTGAAAGAGCTTTCTCGGCATGGAGGTATCAAATTTCAACTTTCTTTAAAGGTTTTATTAGGTAAATATAAGGTAGATACTGAAGAGTACTTTGAATGTCAACCATGGTTTCAGAGTCGTGTTACTCAGTTGTTGACTTTCCATTCTATTAAAGATAAACTTAATGAAGCTAAAAGATTAATTTTAGCATTTTTTGATGGGTTTATTCAGATGGGGTCAGGTTGGTTTTTGAAAGAAATTCAACTTTTACGTTTATCAGTTTATAGGTTTAATCCTTTTGGCGGGTGTGCATATATATCTCTTCCACTTCCTAATAAGCATTCACTTGTTAATATATTATGTGAAGATAATAGATGTTTTGTTTATTGTGTATTAGCTGCCTTTAAGAAATGTAAGAATCCTAGCAGATTTTCAAATTATCTTGATATGGTTTCTACTTTAGATTTATCTGGTCTTTCATTTCCAACAAAATTAAGTGAAATACCAAGATTTGAAAAGAAAAATGGTATAACTATAAACGTTTTTGGTATACATTTTGTATCTCTTACGTATGTTCCTTTTCCTATGTATATTTCAGTGAATTTTGAAAAAAGTAATCATAAGAAGCATGTTAATTTACTTTTATATAATAATCATTATATGTTGATTAGGAATATTAGTTCATTTCTTACTCCATTTTTTTGGAAGAAATCAAGATATTTCTGTAAAAAATGTCTTATTTCATTTTCAAACAAAACATCATTTAATCTTCATGAAAATGCTGATTGTACAAGTAAAGTATTTACTGGTCAACTTTATCATATGCCGTTACAGGGAGAAAGAGCTCGTTTTGTGAATTATGCTAAACAAATTAAAAACCATTTTATTATTTATGCAGATTTTGAAACATATAATGTTGCTTTGAATAAACAGAAAGGTAAATCAACTTTGAAAACAGAGCATAACCTTAATGCAGTGGGAGCTATACTTTTATCAAAATATTCTGAATATTCAAAACCACCTTTTATTTATGTTGGACCAAATGTTATTAAAAAGTTCATAGAATATATTTATCAAATGAGGGCAGAAATTTCATACATATTTGAGAAAAATAGGAAACCATTAAATTTAACACCTTCGGATATTTTGCATCTTTCACAGCAAACATGCTGTTATCTATGCGGCATTAAATTTAGGAAGGGGATGAAAAAAGTAATAGATCATGCTCATTTAGGGAGAGAGGGGAAAGGAAGAGATGTCAATTACGCATGTAATACATGTAATTTAACATATAGTGCACTTAAATTCCCTTTGTTTAAAATCCCAATCGTTATGCATAATTGTATGAATTATGATTTACATTTTGTTGTTCAGAATATTTATAAGTTTATTGCAGATGATATTACTGTTATTCCAAAATCTTCAGAAAAGTTTCTGACAATGTTTTTTGATAGTTTTTACTTTATTGATTCATTTCAATTCTTACCAAATTCTCTTTCTAATCTAGCAGATTTATTAGTAAAAAAAGATGTAAATGATTTAAAGGAAACAAAGAAATATTTTCCAAATGAGAAATATTTACCTTATGTAATGCGTAAAGGGGTTATGTGCTATGATTATATAGACTCATGGAAAAAGTTAGACGAGTGTAAGTTACCTTCACGTAAAGCTTTCTTTAATTCATTAACAAATAAACATATTACATCAAAAGATTATTATCATGCTTTAGAAATGTTTAAAATTTTAAAATGTAAGACAATAAAGGATTATTTGAAACAATATTTGAAGATAGATGTTTTACTATTAGCTGATGTATTTGAATCATTTAGGGAGCAGTCTTTGGATTTTTATTCTTTAGACCCTGCGAAGTATTTAACAGCACCATCTTTGAGTTATGACGCGATGTTAAAGTTTACTGGAGTTAAGTTTGATTTATTAACGGAATATGACATGTATGAATTTTTTGAAAAGGGTATTCGAGGTGGAATAACAAATGTTATGAAAAGGTTTGCTAAAGTTAAGAACAAGGGGGAACATATACTTTATGTTGATGCTAATAATTTGTATGGTTATGCTATGGTTCAACCTTTACCTTTTAAAGATTTTGCTTGGATAGATCCTAAGAAATATTGTAGTTTTGATGTTTTGAAAATAGAAGATTCAGCACCAATAGGATATGTATTAGAAGTTACTTTAAATTATCCAATAGAGTTGCATGATTTACATAACATGTTTCCTTTGGCGCCAGAGAAGATAAGTATTGATTATAGTCAGCTTTCGCCCTATGCAATTTCTGTTTTAAAAGAGTTTGATATTAATTATACTAAAAGTACCGTTAAGTTAATTTCAACGTTATCACAAAAGAAGAGGTATATTTTACATTATAGAAATTTAAAGTTATACTTGCAGCTAGGACTGACAATTGAAAAAATTCATAGAATTTTATCTTTCAAACAATCTTGCTGGATGAAGCCATACATTGAATTTAATAATCAGAAAAGAAAGGAGTCAACATCTGATTTTGATAAAGAATTTTTCAAATTAATGAATAATTCTACTTTCGGCAAATGTATGGAGAATGTTAAACGAAGGGTTAAGATGGTTTTAACGTCAAATCAAAAGAGATGTTTAAATATAATAAAGAAACCAACTTTTCAATCATTACATATATTTAATTCGAAATTTGTAGGTGTCCAGTATAGGAAAGCAGAACTGAAGTTAGATAAGCCGATTTATGTAGGTTTTACTATATTGGATTTGTCAAAAATGCATATGTTTAATTTTCATTACAATGTTATGTTAAAAACATTTGGTTTAGGTTCATTACAACTTCTTTATACAGATACAGATTCATTGATGTATAAGATTATTCATAAACGTTTCGATGCACTTCTTTATGAAATAAGGAATAATTTTGATTTTTCAAATTTGGATAGAAATAATGCTTTGTTTAGTAAGGAAAATTTTAAAGTTTTAGGGAAATTTAAAGATGAAACTGCAGGGAAAAAGATACTTGAGTTTGTTGGTTTAAGGCCTAAAATGTATTCTATATTGTTGGATAGTGGTAAGGTTATAAAGAGAGTTAAAGGAATAAAAAGAAGTTGCGTTGAAGATTTTTTACATTCTGAATTTAAAAAAGTTTTATTTAAATGTAAACGAACTTCAGTTACTTTTCATACAATAAAAAGTTTTAAACAAAAGGTATATACAGTAAAGGAACATAAATCAGCTTTGTCTCCATTTGAAGATAAGAGGTGGTTGTGTTCTGATGGGATAGATACTTTAGCTTATGGTAATTATAAAATAAAAATTCGGAAAAGGAGATATAAGGACATTGAAGATGATAATGATATTAGTGAAAAATTAGACTGTGATTACTTGTGTTTGGACTGATTATTACTTTGTGTTTGGACTAATTAGTATACTTATTGTTAATATAGTAACTTATTGTTATTATAATTGTTAGTGGATAAAATGGATAAAGAAAGGGAAAAGTCTAATAGGCATTTTGTTTTTTCATTTGGGAGAAGGAAGCGACTAGATATAACAGATTTTAAAGATGAGGTTTATATACATATTAATGATTTGTATAAAACTAAAAATTTGTCATTTACGAGACAAGAAATTAAAGAATTGTTCGGATTAAAAAAGCAGGTAGAAAAGAAAATAAAGAAAGTTCGTGCTGTGTTAAAAGAAGAGTTAAGGGGGAGAAAGGATGAAGAATCTTCTAGTGTTGTATTAAGTAGTGATGATGAGGATATATCTGAGAAGAAAAAGAGGAAGAAGAAGAAGCAACGTAAGAGTAGACCAACTAAGGTTGCGAGAGTGGATATGTCTTCTGCTGATGAGGAAGAGGAGGAAGAGGAGGAGAGTTCTTAGAGAAATAACTTTGTGATAGGGTAGATTTGTAGCTGTGATAGGGTAGATTTGTAACAAGGTTAGGATAAGATAGGTATAGGCGTGAATGATATTAACATAATGGAGACCTGTAGAGATAAGAGTTTATCGTCAATATATAGGACTGTGAGATGTTTTAAGTGTGGTTTAGTATATGATTATGCGTATAATTTTAATATGGATGATGAAAGATGTGATTCATGTTATCAGCAAGACAAGGCTAAAGTGACTACTACTGTTATTTTGGATGATGATGATGGTGATGATAAGGAAATGGAAGAAGTGATTGCAAATGTTGATGAGGGTTTCTTGGATTATAATGAGGAAATATCTGAAGATGTTAGTATTTTAAGGAGTGATCCAGTCAAGACTGAAAAGGATTTGCCAGATAATTCTAGTATTTTAAAGAGCAATGATTTGATTGAAAAGGATATGCAAGATAATACTAGTGATAGTGATAGTGATTGGGAGATGACACCTGAACAACGATTAATCACTAATATGTTCATAGCAAAATGGAAACGATTAGAAAAAGAACGACTATGTAAGATAGCTTTAATGGAGAGAGATAGTGATGATGATGATGAGTTTACACCTGAGGAGCTAGAACATATAAGATTAATAGATCTTAGGCGTAGAAGGCAGGAAGATATGGCAAATGATGAATAAATGTTTCTGTGATTAGGTTAGTATGACTGAAGTATCAAGCATATTCAACATTAGGTGAAGTATCAAGCATATTCAACTTACAAAGGTAAAGTATTATTATATTATTTGCTATATATCATTATGGTTTTACAAAATTGTAAATATTGTGGCGATGATCGTCCATTTGTTGACGGTAAAAAATATTGTGAGATCTGTGAGGAAGGAATGTTTAAGGAATGTATTAGGTGTCATTTACCATATGATCATCCAAAATATTTTACTTTGGATGATAAAAGATGTAATTCATGTCAAAATAAGTATGTGAAGGAGAAGGATAAAGTTGCATCAGCGAGGATGACAAATTTAGAAGAGAGTGAGAGTGAAGATGAGCTTATAGATGAGGATAGAGAAAAGGAGATGGAGACTAAAGATATGAGTGAAGATGATTATGATGATGAGGATCTTGTTATTAATCTTCCAAAGAAAACAAAGAGGAAAATAGTTAGTGAGGATGAAGTTGCTCCAAAAAAGATTAAGAAGACTAAAGATATGAGTGAAGATGATGAGGATCTTGTTATTAATCTTCCAAAGAAAACAAAGAGGAAAATAGTTAGTGAGGATGAAGTTGCTCCAAAAAAGATTAAGAAGAGAGTTTATAAGAAGAAGAAGAAAGATAATGTAAATGATGAGCCAGTTCCAAAGAGAAGGGCTCCAAACAAAGCAAAGAGTGCACCGAGAAAGCCTAGAGTTCCACCAAAACAGAGGTTGACAAGACAGGCACAAATTTATGGTTGTATTCCACTTTTTTTTGTTAAAACTAAAGGGGGGGAGACTTTAGCAATGAATCCTAACTTAGTAAAGTCAGGATAAATCATATTATATTATAATATTATATTATATTCAGCGTGAAAGCGCTGAGGTGCTTACGGACTCCCGGAGCACTATATTTTAATTTACTATCATGTTCTAGATCTGAGTTTCAAATAGTGTTTAATGGGATGTAAATGTTTGGATAGCCAGCTTCATCCTACCAGCTATTTGAAAAAATCAGTGAAAGAATGTGAGTTTTGTATATATTGTATTTAAGCTTAGCATGTGATTGTTGTTTATATTAAGCTTAGCTTGAGCAATAGTATATTAAGCTTAGCTTGAGCAATAGTAATTAAGTTTTGCTTGTGATTGTTTAATACTTAGTTTGAAATATAATTGCTTTAATTGAGTAAAATGGAAGATTATTTGAATAAAAGGGATTTATTAGCATCTATATATTTCAATCCCTTACATTCATCTTCATTTTCTTCTATTCGAAAATTATATTTATCTGCAAAAGCTATTAATCCAACTATTACTTTGAAAGATGTTAAAACATTTTTACAAAATACCGAGACATATACTTCATTTAAACCTGTTCAGAAAAATTTTCAAAGACGAAAAATAATTGTACGTGGAAGAAATGATCAATGGCAATTAGATTTAATGGTAATTCCTAAATTGAGAAATGATAATGATGGTTATACTAATATTTTAGCTGCTATTGATTGTTTTTCTAGGTTTGCTTATGTTGAACCTATGAGAACTAAAATGTCTTCAGAAACATTATTTGCTTTTAAAAGAATATTGCAAAGAGCAGGGGTTAAACCTCGTTTAATTCAAACTGATTCTGGTTCAGAGTTTAAAGGGGTTTTTAGCAATTTTTTAAAAAAGAACAATATTCAACAGTTTTCAACTTTTCAAGATCCAAAATGTGCTATTGTAGAGAGGTTTATTAGGACATTTAAAAATAGACTGTTTAGATATATGAAAGCTAAGAAGACAAGAAAATACGTTGATATTCTACAAAATATTGTTAATGGTTATAATCGATCTTGTCATAGAACGTTAGGTGTAAGTCCAATTGAAGTAAATCAAGGAAATGAGCAGGAATTATGGGAAAAACAATATAAAGATTATTTATATAGTAAACAAAGATATCAAGGCTTAAAAGTCGGTGATAAAGTGAGACTAACTAAATATCGAAAAGCATTTCAGAGAGGATTTTTATCAAATTGGAAAAAAGAAATTTTTCAAATAGCTTATATTCTTAATACAAGACCAGTTACATTTGTTTTGCAAGATAAAGATAATCAGATATTAACAGGTGTAGCTTATATTCAGGAAATAGCTAAAGTTGTAGGAGCATAGTTATGTCGTCGGAAGAGCATTTTAATATTTTTGATGCAAGATTGAAAACTCCGTTTTCAATGATTATTGCTGGTCCTAGTAATTGTGGAAAGACTACTTTTGTAATTGATTTGCTTAAGAATAGTGATAGGTTAATAGATAAAGATTTTGAATATATTCATTGGTTTTATGGTGAAACATTTCCGCATGATAAATATTTGTTAGAGAAAAATGTACAATTTCATCAGGGTTTACCTGATTCTTTTGATAATTTTGTAGATTCTAGCAAAGAGGGTCTTGTTGTGTTTGATGATTTAATGGCCGAATGTGGTAATAACAAATTGATTTCAGAATTTTTTACAAAACGATCGCATCATGAAAATGTTAGTATTGTATTTATAACACAGAATTTATTTCAAGATGGAAAAGAAAGAAAGAATTTTTCAAAAAATGCCACTTATTTGTGTATTTTTAATTCGCCTCTTGATCAAACAATTCCTTATTCTCTTGCTAGAAAGCTTATGCCAAAGAATCAGCGTAGTTTTGTTAATATATTTGAACATGCTGTGAATAAACCTCATGGTTACCTTTTCATTGATGGCCATCAAAAGACACCTAAAAATGCAATGCTTCGTGCAAATATTTTTGGTTTAGTGCAGCATGTTTTTATTCCTCAAGTTAAATAGTGTTGAGATTGATAAGGTTAATCTTTGAAAAGTAATTTGTTTGGATATTATGGCACCACAAAAGAAGTTGATGGCTCCGCAAAAGAAAAAATCACCTCAAAAGAAAAAGCAGAGACAAAGTAAATGTAAGAACAGTGCTTATGTACATAGACATTACCTTACTTTACTTTGTTGTGCGGGCCATAGTGTAAAGAAAAGAAATCAAATTTTAGATTTAGCAGATGCTAACGATATATTTTCAATTTGTGATTGTATTCATAATGTTTTGAGAGGTAACGTTAAATTGACTAAGTCACAGTTTGAAAAAGTAAAGAAGTTTAAAGAGGTTATGAGATATTTACTAAGAAAAAATCTTTCTTTGAAGAAGCGAAAAGATACTTTAAAACAAGACGGTGGTTTTCTTCCATTTATCTTACCTTCAGTGTTAGGTCTTTTATCTAAATTTATTATGCCAGTTGCAGGTGGATTACTTAGTAAAGTGGGGCAGATTGGTAAAATTTTATCATAATGATTAATTGACTTAAGGTTAAACTGGATAATATTGGTATTACAAGATTATTATAAATAGCTCAGATGGCTTCTTTTAAAGAAAGTGTTATTATACCATATGTAATGTTTAAAAGTTGTAATTTTGATGAAAAAACAAAGAAAGATAATTATGTTTTATCTAGACAAAATGAATTAATGCAGGAACGTATGTTTCAAAGACAAAGTTATCCTACTTTTTCATCATATATTCCTCAAGATTATGAAACTATGAGGAGTAAGCATACAAATATTTTTGATGAAAATGAATTAACAATTGAGGAAATTTTAGAAAGAATAACTTTATCACAGAAGCCAAATGTTGGTAGCATTTTAAAAGCAATGAAAAATAAATCTGCATCATCGGATGAAAAAGGACAATTAACATTAGGAGATGAAGTAATTAACGGTTCAGATATTATTAAATTAATGCAATATTTTTCTAAATCAAAAGAATTTAAAGCGCAACCAGTAGGAGCTGATAAAGTGTGGGATTTCTTAATGGATATAAATATTCCAAAATCTTGGATAAAGTTAAGACCGAAGAAAGCTTCATCTATAATGGAATACTTTTCGCGTTTTCCAGAAAAAAAAGATGATTTACCTAAACCTAGACCTACTAAAAAAATTGAAGAATATTTTCCACGTATTCCTAAAAAGTCTTCTCCAGTTTCAGTAGGTAAATATCCTTTCGAAGAAAGTCATAGAGCTTGGATTTCTGATGCACTTAATACTCCTTACTTAATGAAAGATAAAAATGAAAATTTAAATCAGGGTAAAGCTGGTGTTCATGTGGGAGAAATAGTTGAGAAGAAACCACCTAAGTTTGATGTTAGTGATTTTGAAACAGATAAGGAAGAATTATTTCATAAGAAAGTAGCAAGTCCTACATCAGATGAAGAATTTGTTACTCCAAAATTAGATTTAGTTAAACGTAAATCCAAAGAAACTGGAGGAAAAAAGGAAAAAAAGAAAAAAAAGAGAAAGGTAACTAGTGTTACAAGTAATGTAGATGAGGAAGTTTCAGTTCCAAGTCCAGAACGAACATCATCATTTGGTAGACCAATTAAACGAACTTTAAAATGGGAATCTTGGAAGCCTTAGAAAGTGAATCTTGACCTACTTGAAATTACTTTAAGATTATCACTTTCAGACCATTATGAATAATTTCATTAAGTAATAAATCTCAGTAAATTTATGTTAGGTTTATGAAATAAGAATGCAAAAGTATTGTGGAAAAGATTATGTTGGGCATTATAGAAATTTCTTTAAAAATAATGCAAAGACTCAGAAAGGAGGGTATGCAACATTTATTCCTCCATATATTGGAGTTCAGCATCAACGAGGTTATGGCATTGGAAATATATTCGGCTCTCTTTTAAAGGGACTTTCTGGTATGGCGTTACCAGCTTTTGAATCTGCTAAAAAGCATTTTTTAAAAAGTGCAATAAAGGGTGGTCAAAATATAGTTAAAGATGTTATTGTGAATCGAAAAGGTATTAAAGATGCATTTAAAGATGAGGCTACTAAACAGTTTAAACAATTAGGTTCAGATTCTATTAATTATTTAGCATCTAAAGCTAAGAATAGATTTAATGATGCAGATGATGGTGAGTATGAAAATAGAAGAAAAAGGAGAAAGGAATATGATGAAGTTCCTAAGAAAAGAAGGAAAACAAGAAAAAATACTACAAATAAGAGATCAAATAGAAATAAAGATATTTTTAGTTAAATATAATTCAAGGAAATCTGCCTGAGATACACTTTATCTTATGTTATGTTATGTTTATATCAATTATTTTTGATCCTATAATTTGCTGAAATTTTGAGTTTAATTAAAATGTCTATGTTTAATGAGTCTTGTGTTTGTGTAGATGATAGTTTTGATTATTATAATGTTCCACCAACAGATACAACTGCACGTAAAAGTTTTTATTCTAAAGTTTTTCCTATAAGCTCTTTAAGTCAAGGCGGTCCAATTGAGTTTGCCTTGAAGTCAAATAAAGCTGATTTTATTGATTTATTTCGAAGTTTTTTACAATTAAAAATAAAAATTTTAAATTCTGACGGTACTGCTCCTGCTGCACCAGCTGTGGATCAACAAACTGGTGCAGTTGGTCCTATTCCAAATTTGTCAAAGGTGTTTCCTGCAAATTATTTCAGTGGAGCTTTGTTCAAAGAAGTTCAATTGTATATAGGAAATAAATTGGTTTCATCAAGTAATAACCTTTATCCCTATAAGGCATATATTGAAAATCTTTTATCTTTTAGAGAATCTGTCTTAAAATCTTGGGGTGACTTGACGTGTTATCATAAAGATACAAAAGATTTTAATGAAGTTTCAAATTTTGATGCTGCGCATAACCAGGGAGCTAAAAAGAGATTTGAAAAAACTCAATATGGGAAAAGTTTTCAGTTAATTTGTAAAATTCACAATGATTTGTTTAATCAGCAAAAGAAATTTCCTGGAGATATTGATATGAAAGTAAGGTTAATACGAAATGATCCAGATTTTGCATTGATGGCCAAAATTGAAGATGCAAAATATAAAATTGAAATTGAAGAAGCAATTCTTCAAGTAAAAAGGTGGACATTAGAAGACACATTTTTAGATGAAATAGAGAATAGTAGAAAGCCAGATAATTTTATGAAATTTCCTTTTCGGCGAGTTGAGGTAAAATATTCAACTCAAGCTCCTAACAAAAGTATTCTTCAAGAAAATCGAATGATTTCAAACGATGAATTACCAAAAAGAATTATAGTTGGTTTTATAGATGCACGTGGGTTTGATGGAAATTTGAAACATAATCCATTCTATTTTCAAAATTTTGGACTGACAGACATTGTTATACAAAAGGGTGAAGATGTTTCTCCTTTTTATGAAATGAAGTGTGACTTTGACGCTGATAAATTTTATGAAGCTTATATGGCAATGCTTTATGCTACAGGTAGACTTTTTGAGAACGATCCTATAAGTATAACTCCTGAAGAATTTAAAAATGGTAACACATTATATTGTTTTGATTTATGCAAAAGTTTACCAAATTCAAATTCATTTGAATTATCAGAAAATGGTACTATTAATGTAATAGCAACTTTAAAAGAACCTAAGAATCATGGTATAGTAATGGTATTCTTTAATGAATATGACAGCATGCTTGCAATCGGACCTGTAAATCAACCTGAGGTTGTTATGCATTCTTGATTGCTTACTTGTTTGTAAATAAATAAATAGTAAATAAATATTTGACTAAGTGTGCCGGAATAATAAGTATGCTTGGATCAGATATTTATAGAGTTTTAAAATCTAATATAGTTACGTCTAAGATTTTTAAAGGTGTTTATTCTTCGGATAATTTATCAAATATAAGAAATGTGAGGTATCCTGCTGCATTTATAGTTAATACAGATGAAAGTTTTAAACCTGGTGAACATTGGGTTGCTTTCTTTTTCAAATCTTCTAAAGCTGTTCCAGAGTATTTTGATTCTTATGGTTTACCTCCGTTTAAAAAAAGTTTTTTAGTTTTTCTACAAAAGGGTAAACATAAGGATAAATGTAAATTTAAGTATTCTTCTAAAACTTTACAAAGTTTGTTTTCAACTGCGTGTGGGCAATACACTATTTATTATGTGTTTCAAAAATGTAAAGGTAAAAGTCTTATAAAGATTTTGCAAAGATTTACTAAAAATACTTTGAAGAATGATGATTTTGTTACTCGTTATGTTGAACGATTGAATAAACAATCTATAGATAAAGTTGTACGTAATGTTGATAATTTAGAATGTCATTATCAATGTTCTAAATATATGCAAGATGTTATTGAATCTTTAAAAACATGATTAAGAAATATGATTAAGATTAATATTATTAACTATGTTTAAGTATTATTTGAGTAATAAGATTAACAATATGGATATAATTAATAAGAACAATTCGAATGGAATTAAACCATCAACAAAATTAAGTATTGGTGGTTTATGTGTATCGGCTGCTCTTAGCTTAATTGTAATTGTACTTGAGATAAAAAGACCAAACTTAACTCAGCAGAAATACTTGTTAAATTGTGTGATTACTGGAGAATATAAACAAATGTCAAGGTTATTTCTGAGATGTGAAACTCAACAATTACAGTCTATTAATCAATTAATGCAACCTGTTATTGGAAAGGTTTCTGCGAATGCTTCGCAGCTTATGCAGCCTGTAATTGTTAGGAATTTTTCAGTTACTGAATTGCAACCTGATATTGCTAAGGTTTTTGTAAATGCTTCACACCTTATGAAACCTGTTATTGACAGGAATATTTCAGTTTCTGAATCACGGTTGAAACTTATTAACGGGAATTGGTCGACCTTTGCAAATACATTGCAGCAAAATATTAACAAGAATAGGTCAACCTCTGCAAATATATTGCAACCCGTTTGGTAAATTCATGTAGGAGGAAGTTTGATTTACAATTGTGTAATAGTGTAATATGCATTATTATATATTTTGTTGACATTATTACTTATATGCAGACAACATTATTCTCAGAAGGAGTTTGATTGTCTGTGTAGCAATAGAGCTACGCTTCATAAGGAAGTTTGTAAGTAATAATGTTTCAAACTTTTTCCTTAAACTATATACATGTGATTTCAGTTTCTGAAAATGTATTTTAACTAAACCTATCTGCATTGTAACCTGATAGGTAATGGTATTTAACTAAAATGAGACCTGTTATTGGCAGGAATATTTCAGTTTCTGAATCACGGCTGAAACTTATTAACGGGAATTGGTCGACCTTTGCAAATACATTGTAGCAAAATATTAACATTAGGTCAACCTCTGCAAATATATTGCAACCCGTTTGGTAAATTCATGTAGGAGGAAGTTTGATTTACAATTGTGTAATAGTGTAATATGCATTATTATATATTTTGTTGACATTATTACTTATATGCAGACAACATTATTCTCAGAAGGAGTTTGATTGTCTGTGTAGCAATAGAGCTACGCTTCATAAGGAAGTTTGTAAGTAATAATGTTTCAAACTTTTTCCTTAAACTATATACATGTGATTTCAGTTTCTGAAAATGTATTTTAACTAAACCTATCTGCATTGTAGCTTGATAGGTAATGACCAAGACCACAAATTCATGTAAGAGGAAAAGTTTGATTTACAATTGTGTAATAAGTGTTACATGCATTATTACTTATATGCAGACAACATTATTCTCAGAGAGTTTGTCTGTGTAGCAATAGAGCTACGCTTCAGAAGGAAGTTTGTAAGTAATAATGTTTCAAACTTTTCCTTAATGTGTGAAGATCATATATTGAAATAAGAGGAAAGTTTGATCTGACATTATTATTCTCAGGAGTTTGATTGTCTGTAGCAATAGAGCTAAGCTTTCCTCAAACTTAAATGAGACATCTTCGCAGAATTTATATTATGTTTGCGCAAACTTGAAGGATGTGCGGTTCACTCAAGACTGGTTTGAAGATCGTGCGCGGTTCAATCATGACTGGTGTGAAGATCGTGCGCGGTTCAATCATGACTGGTGAAGATCGTGTCAGGTGCGCTATAAATATGGTTGAAGATCGTGGAGAAGATGTGCGTCTACGATGTTTGAAGATTGTTGTAATCAAGACTTGAGATGATTATGAAACTAATTGTTTGTATAATTATGAAACTAAATGTTTGTATGATAAAGCTAAGAGCAGTCCGAACATATTTTAATGTAATGTTTCGATGGTATATGATAAAATTGGAATTTAACAACATTTATGCTGTTGTGTTTTTATTTTTAAAATATATGGTAAACATAGCGAATACTTAGATCACATATTAGATTAAGTAAACCAGTAACTAAGTAATATATATATATATATATATATATATATATATATAATACCATTAAGATGAATATATCTGTCAAGTATTAATACTATTAGTAACCGAGTAGGAAATATTTATCGTCGTGACAAATTATCGAATATAACTACTAGTAACCGAGTAGGAAATATTCGTTTGGATCTATTAACTTTGGTTTGTCTATTGACTCGTGGGTTGTGTAAAGGGCAACCAAGTGCGTGACCTGCAACACTTCCAGCACGAGTCTATCAAAAATTACCTCTAGCCTACTGACAACTGAGAGGGCGTATCGGATTAACGCTTAGTTTGAATGTGAATGGATGACAAATTATAATGTGTAAGGAGCTTCATTCAAGTAATTTGGAGTAGAAATGGTGTTCCTGAAAATGTAGTTTTAATAACTGAATGTTTACGTGCTTTTGAAATTTATGATTATAAAAATAGTATCGTAAGCATATTTAAGATGTTTATTTTACATTCTTATATTTAATTCAATTGAAGATTCTTTAGTTAACATCTTTTGTTAAATTGACGTGCAACGTTATTCCGCGAGTAGTTGTGACGACATCTTGTGAATTACTTGACCTTAATTGATCAATTAGACATTTGCGCCACCTAGCGTATATAATGGTGTATTGACGTAAGTGACTACGTCACTAGAGATTATAATTATTATAAAGTACTTAGTTACTGGTTTGTACTTGGTTGCCATCTACACAACTCATGAGCCGATAAATAATCAAAAGTAATTTAAGTCATTCGACTCTTATCTTCCCTTAAATTATATTGTGATTACTGATTATAGTACGATTGATATAGGCCTTGTTATCTGCAATTCCAAAATGAAATCTAATCGTGAACTTAAATTTGCTAAATTAAGTACTGATGCGATAACTCCAACAAGAGGCTCAAAAAAAGCAGCTGGATTTGATTTATACAGCGCTTATGATTACGTTATAGCTCCAAAAGCAAAAGTATTAGTTAAAACTGATATTCAAATTGCACTTCCTGAAGGATGCTATGGCCGTATTGCTCCACGATCAAGCCTTACATACAACCATTTTATTGATGTCGGTGCCGGAGTAATTGATCCGGATTACCGTGGGAATGTATGCGTTATCTTGTTTAATTTTGGTGAAGTTGAGTTTAAAATTGCAAAAGGTGATAGAATAGCTCAGTTGATTTTAGAGAGAATTTTTATTGCTGATTTGATTGAAGAAGTATCATTAGATCAAACTGAGAGAGGAATAGCTGGCTTTGGTTCAACTGGAAAGTAAAGATAACCTTTGATTCATTTGTAAATGACCTAAAGATGTAAAGATGTAATGATTTTAGAGAGAATTTTTATTGCTGATTTGATTGAAGAAGTATCATTAGATCAAACTGAGAGAGGAATAGCAGGCTTTTGGTTCAACTGGAAAGTAAAGATAACCTTTGATTCATTTGTAAATGACCTAAAGATGTAAAGATGTAAAGATAAATAAAAATTATCATATGACTTTAATTCTAGTGTTCTTTATTTATCAATTGCATAACCTTTTAACTCATTTGTACGAGTATGTAGCGAGATAGACATACCTTGAAAACTATTAAACTTTCATTTATATAGAATCTCTTTTAAAACAGTTTGTGGCATAGGAAGTGAGTGGAGTTTAGAATGTTCCGCTCACGAGAAGTGAAAATTAAAGTCCAGCTCGCATCTTCGACGCAAAAGTCAGGTCTTGCCCGGCTCACCAGCTCCAAATCAACCAAATATAATCAAGTCTCTTTTATAGCAGTTAGTAGTAAATGTTTTGCTGGTGAGCCGGGCAAGACCTGACTTTTGCGTCGAAGAGGCGAGCTGGACTTTAATTTTTACTACTTATGTTTATTTGAAAAAAAAAGGGTGACTGGCCTTCTCTGGATTGTTGAACATCTCAACTGCAAAAAGGGTATCAGCCAATAGCATTAATTTTGTTATGGTACCTGTAGGTACAACTAAATTCACTGGTTTATATTCAGCAATCATCGCCAGCCATCGTTTTACTAACTTAAATATATATAAAAAAAATACTTGTATTTTCCTTGAGAATGCTGTTCTAAATCTTTTTAGGATTTCTTCTATACAAGTTTTATTCTTTATATCTCTGGTTGCACATCCAACAATGAAGTGGACGAAATCAATGGAACCGGCAAAGATTCACCAACTGATTGCATTATATTTTCCATACAACTTTTTTTCCTTGTAAATCCTGAATCTGATTGGGAAAAATTGTAGAAATGTCATTGTCTATGATTATGTTTTTTTCCCACTCACCTTCTGTTCAGTCCGACTGCATTCTAGCTGCTTCTGCAACAGCTGTGTGGTGTCTTTTTCCTGCATGGAAACGAATTGTTATCATTGTGCATTGAACTACATTATGTTTCTCCATATGTCACATAAAAACTATAATCGTTACCATCAGTGTAACATAATTATGCTGTTTCCTAAAGTTCAATCAGAATAACTTCAATACAGTTTAAATGTGTCTAGTGGGGAGTTAGTAAAATTACGCAAACCTTAGTAACCATTATTACAATATTAGAAAAGAGAAGCGCACAAACTTAAACGTCACTTGTAATGTTTTGCAAATTGTAACCTAAAACCACAGCAATTTAAGAATGCTTCCAGTCATTTATTGCAAAAGGAAAGATGTTTAATGGCCCCATTAAAACTAGTTGTGAGACCTAAAGACCCTTGTGGTGAGCCAATTATTGCATGCACAGGTGCAAAGGCTTTAGCTCTTGTCCCCTCACCTTTTGTAGTTGCCTCTCTAATGTGGCTACCTGTGCCCCTAGCTGGCCGAGTTGGTGCTCCTGCTGTTTCGGTTGGTACGCCTTCTCTGTATTGGCCGCAGTGAGCAGCTTATTCAGAC
The DNA here is from genome assembly GCA_936440205.1 of Lepidonotus clava. Classification (NCBI taxonomy): domain Eukaryota; kingdom Metazoa; phylum Annelida; class Polychaeta; order Phyllodocida; family Polynoidae; genus Lepidonotus; species Lepidonotus clava. Next base: position 8,581,512 of record OW387142.1, on the reverse strand, counting down.
GTTTAACATCTGCGCGGTACTGGTCTACCTGACACGTCTTGTGGGAGTTCTCATACGCCAGCCGTGTGTTCACACGCACTGCCTCTTTTACTGAATAAATACAGGTGTCCTCATCAAAATTTGAACAGATGCAATTTATAAGAATGAGAAAAAGAATCAATATTATGAGGCACGCGTTTGCTTTTAACATCCAGGACAATTCTTGTCATTGCCTCATAAGATCCTATAAGAATGAAACAGTTAGACAGATGATTATGATAATTGTTGGAGTTTAAGGTCCACTCAGCAATTTTTCAGCTATATCGAGACCAGCTTACATTTTTGACTACAAGGTTGTCATGACTGAATCTATGGGGGTGGAGACAACGGCAAGGGGTTAGGTGGTCTAACAAGCTGGCCCTGGGTCAAACCCGGGCCAGCCGCATACAATGCCAAGACGCTAACCACTAGACCCCCCCCCCCCCCCAAGTTAAGAATATGAAAAAAATAGTAAGTCATTTTAAACTAAAATAATCATAGCTGTATAGTAGATCGCCCCTGTACAAGTCAACCTTCATAAAGTAAACTCAACAAACTATAAGTAGATACCATGGTCCTACTATTATCTTTACCATTTATGTTTTTCATAGCAGCAGAAAAAGTATCTGATTTATGATGAGTTCTGCTGTATAATATGTAACAAAATTGAATAGCTATAGTTTTGTTGCAGAAACTGACCGTTTTTTTCAAGTCTGGTGCAGGCAGCGGCCAGTTCGTTTGCCCTGTTCATGGTCATGTTACATTTCTCCTCCAGGTCTGGGAGGCGGGTCAGATGGGTATCACTTGCCGAGGAGGTCACTTCTGCTTTCCTTTCCTGTTCTCGTACCCTTTTCTCTAAAGTATACTTTGTGAGCTGCAACAAAGATATATAAACGTGTGTTTTTTTTTGTGTGTGTGATCTGATGTAAGTTTGAACATGAGCAATAGATCCATTCAAAACCTTCGTAATTATTAGGTTAATTGGAATTATTCACGACTTGCACGGACCTGGGGCGCCACCGTCGTTCTCACCTTGAAAACGAGGCGAAGTGCTACGGGCCTCCCCTGTCAGGTGTGAATGCCAAAGTGAGCGAATTTCTCTCCTGAGTATTCTTTTGTTCATTTTAAAGTAGTACAGAGACAGCTATAAGAACAAAGAATGTAATAGCTACATTACCCTTCATTAATAGCTACAAGACCCTTCATAGTGGCTTCAGACTATGCTTGTATTTTTCCTATACATTTCAATGTAACATAATCAACAACAATTCCTTTAATATCAAAGTATTTTGGCATATTCCTTTAAGATCTTGTCCATTAACCAGAGTCCCTTTATGTCAACATTAAAAAAACTATATCTTTTGTTGTGTTAAATCATAAAAGGAATTCCTGTCCTATTATCGCAGGTAGACATAGCATTGAGTAGTTACTTGGATAGTAGTTAGCCTCGTTTTCAGGTAAGGAATTCCCGGGGATACCCCAATATGGCGAATGCGTGCAAGGAGTGAATAAATCGAGCATAAAAACTTTGAAAAATGGTATATAAAATACTTATATCTGCATCACAGAGATGCTGATAATATTGTTAGTTCAAACTTGTACTATAATAGTGGGGTCTGTTAATGTCATTTTTTTGAGAAATCGTTACGCAGCGGATAAAAGCACCAAATTTGGTATAAGGCACCTCTGAGGGATAACTATCAAATCCGGAAGGGGAGCCACGTTGAAATATCAATAGGACGGATGTGGGGGCCCAAAAACCAATATGGCCGACTTTTACTATAAAAATTCTTATAGCTCAGCTTCTAAAAAGACTAAAGAGACATGGTTGGTATCAAAATTAAGAGATTATGGGTCAGGGAATTCAATTATTTATGTTTCAAGTCAATGCGGAAATCCAAAATCCAAGATGGCTGACCAATTTTGAGAAATATTATGATTTTAGCTACTAAGGCATAAGGCCAGGGGAAATGGTTCCAATATCAGTTGTTAATAGCCTAGAGGGCTCAATAAATATGATATTCATCCAATACAATACCATTAATTTCAAAATGGCTGAATTCATTAGCATGATACCTTTGATAATGACCGCTGGATTCCAAAATAATTCAAAAGAAAGGATATAGACTTTGCTCTTTTGCCACAACATTTCTTGATTTCATTTGGTATGATGATCCCCATGGACCCCTTCATTGAATTTAAAAGGGGAGCCACCTTGAAATATCAATATAACCCACACGGGGGCCAAAAATCCAATATGGCCGACTTTTATTGAAATAACTTATATCTCAGCTTCTGAAATGCCTAGAAACACATTGCTATTGTCCAAATTGGTAGATCATAGGACAGGGAATTTAATTATTTACCTTTTGAATCTATACAATAGGTCTATTCGAAGCTAGCCAAAAGTTTCGGTTAAATACCTTAAATTTCAAATGCTTAAAACATACAAAATTTGTCAAAATTTCATTTTGGTATTTCAAGATGGCTCCCCTTCTAGATTCAATAGTTATGCCTCAGAGGTACATCATGCAAAATTTGGTGCTTTTATCCGCCACGTAACGAAAATGTTGTTAACAGACCCCACTATAAGAAAAGTAAATGACTATAAGGTATAGAGCAACTGCATTAACTATGTAAAAGAAAAACGAGAACAAACAGTGACTGTTATTGCCAATATCTCTGAGGGAAATATCATGCAGCAACACAATTCGTTAACATTTAAGTTTATTTGACTTGTTCTGGAACAAATGGAGACTGTTCTTCATTCAATAGTCTGATAAAGTCGATTTGTACATTTATTTCTCAAATGGACAGGAATATCTAACAGGCCTCACCTGAAGTGCTCTGATTTCATCTTTTAACGATTTCACCTCCTTTTCACTCTGTTCATAGATAGACTGCAGTTTAGCCTGTCAAAGAGGAGAATATTTTCTTAAATATCTCATCGCTCATGGAAAATAAAATAAAATGACAAATGGGAATAAATTTCTATTAAATGAACAGCAAATAAAGCTTGCGACATGAGCTAATCAACATTTTAAGACTATCAAAATCTCGTAGGTATATGGATTTTAGACACTTGCATAAAAAAGGTTAGCATGATAAACTATATATGTATTAGCTAAGCCAAAATGTAGCCAAAATACCCCACCTTGGCCTCAGTGAGGTCCTGTACTGCGCTCTGATTCTCCTTGCGCGCCTGGGCCACCTTCTCTGTCATCAGGGTCTTCAGTTCAGACGTCCGGCACACAGACTCCTGCTGCAAACAACACCCATCTTCACAGACACTTTTCAACGGGGTCATGGCCAGAATCATGCAATATGTAAATGCTGAGTTTACATTGTTGTAGTTTGGAATTACGAATTATACCCCAAAAAACGTTACAAAAAAAGTGAAAAATTTTAACATTAATTTTTTTTATATAGATATATAATTTAATTCAAAAGTATTAGATAGATATAACTTACATATTTTTCCTCTGTTTCTTGTTTTTCTACCATCAGCTGTCGTATCCTGTCTTCGTTTTCATTGTCCACTGCCTGGATGAAGGGAACATTAGATTGAAGATAATTCAAGGTACCAATCTGCTTGTTGGCAATGGAGCCTCACATTAGATGGTATTGCGAAATTTAACAAAAGATGACTAAGGTTCAAAACATTGCCACTGTGACTGTTTTGTAGGCAAATACTTTTTTTGCATATCATGTGAGTTTAAAAAATGTTTGGGGCATAATATATGTTGTTCACAATTGTGTAGGATTAAAAATTGTAAATGCTGCTAATAAAGATGCCCTTAAGCTTTTCATTAATGCTTACCCTTCTCATCCTAAGTTCCTGCACAGCACCCAATACGATTCGGTGTAGTCGGAGACTATCAGCTGGGTCAAAACCTGCCTTCGTCCGGTCACCGCCACCTCCAAGGTCTGTCAGGAGCACAAATACAAGGACATCGATAGATTGGGATGACTCAAGGGAGGGTTCAAAATGTATCCATTAAGAGGATAAAATGCTGCGCACATGCAAGGGAATTCTCAATGTTTTATTGCCTAGTCTTTATATGGTCCTTCCCTCTATCTAAAGTTCCCGTATCCGCCCCTGAGGTTAGAACTTTTATTTTTGAAGGTGCTTATATTATAAAGTATCTATCAAACTTCAAAGTGTATGTTGATAAGTCCCAAATTGGCAGAGTTGGTAACCTATGCTTTCATCTTAAATGATCGTACTGATAATCCCTCAATCAAGGTAATTGTTATCTTTTCCAATTAATGACGCCCAAGGTCAATTATCTGGATAATGTTGGGTGGTTCAGTGGTTGTTAAGATATTTTTAACAGAAAAACATATAGAAAGATGGATATGTGAGTATACTTAAAGTTGCTTCTTCAAGTATATGTATCGGTTAAATTGTAAGAAACACCAACCTGTAGACGTTGAAAGTTTCTCTTCAGTCCTATCTGTTGGGACCTCACTTTCTCCGGTCTGCAACAATGCTTTGGGATCTCTTTGGTCAGAAACATCTTGTTTTCCTTCATTGGTTATCATAGTTGGCAGTCCTTCATTTGGTGTAGACTTTCCTTTTAGAGACCCGGTATCCACTGGACCAACCTTCACACCACACAGGCTGGTAAGATTTTGAGGGGCATCTTTGTCTTTTGGTGAGCTGGGAATTACTTTACTGTCTACAGAATCCACTGTAATCTCATTCACATTACTTTCTAGTCCAACAGACTTGGAAAGGAGAGGAATAGACTCAGTATCAGTACATTGATTTCCATTATCAGGTTTGCACCCGTTCTTCAAAGATTCACAGCCATCCATTTCAATACTATCCTTTTGTTGTGGCTGTGGACTATTCTGTGAAGTCTCTATGTTTTCAGTGGCTGACAGTTCGGGCCTTGGCTGAGCTCTCAGGTCATTAATACTACTGCACGCCTCTGGTTGCTTTTCTTCCATAACTAAAAATGAACTATCTTCAAGTCATTACAAAAGTATTAGTTGGAAGGAGGTGGATGGAACAAATAGAAACAATACATTTTATTCTTGCAACGAACAAGGTATTCCGTAATTTGTTTAAAAAAAATGAAATTGAATTTCATTGGATATCATGAAATAATGATAAGATCATTCTAACATTATTACCATTAGCAGGGACAGATCCCCTTATATATATATATATATATATATATATGCCCTCCCCGCTATCTAGAATTCCTGCAGTTGCGGATTTAGCGAGGGGGGGGGGGGGGGGGGGGTCATGGGTGGCGCACACCCCCATTTTGGGCCGAAATTTAGATTGTATTTAATATGAAATGGTTCTGCCCGAAGGGCTGGGGGACATTTTCAGAACTGCACGCCCCCATTTTGAAAATTCCTGAACATAACATTTTCTTAAAATCGACATGGGACATGGGACCCCCCCACCACCACCACCACCATCTACGCCCCCAGATATTCACTTTCAATTCCAGGCTCAGGGCAGGTCCAAGAAGGGATGTTTGATATGTATAGTTAAGGTCACTTCAGGAAATGAAAGTTAATAACAGCTACACCTTAAAACAGATATTTTAGCAAGAGCTTTTTGGGTCAAATAATAGGTCAAAAAGGAGTGTGTCCGACTATGTCAGGTGGGCTGCCTGCCACCACCTATTCATAGGTGCAATCCCACTACTGCCTAACGCGGGGCCTTTTGCCTGCTATGTTTCCATCCTGGGCCGGTAAGACCCTCATTATACAACCTGGTGGGCCTGAGCTCCCCCTGACCCACCATATCGACGCCAGGCTTAGCGTGGACACCCAGTCGACATAGAGCAGTGACAAGCAGGGACCCCACCATCAAGCCATCCTCCACTCCTGACCTCCAGGTAGCTGGATTACAGGACCGCGCCACTGATCCCCGTCTATTGCATCAGCCCATGAACTCATACTGATAACTACAGCCTTAGCTGGTTACTGGTGGGTCATGCACTGCTCCTACAGCCTATCATGTAAGTAACCAGCGAACTGACCAGTAGCTTGTGTCCGGCGTTCCATGTCAGTTATTCTGACTGATACCCAGCCTGACATTTTGTTTCATCTATTCTTGGAAACTAAACGTCTCAGTATGATATATCAAACATAGCAATGTATTATACTTGTAAACATCCACATACATGTAAAAAAATAAAATAATCGCAAAGAACAATCCACATGCAATCAGGGCTCTGCAATATAAGGATCTCTAAAGACTGACGGTCTGACACAAACATAGACATTGGAATATTATGCCTAGGTGATGAATGGTATTGTGAATCAAACCTAAAAAAACTAATCGAAAGGTCGTCAGGTCAAATGCTGCTGTATCAGATGTAATTGTTTATGGCTTGACATGTCAATGCCCATGCCATGGCGATGGGTACCGACTTGTCATAAATTGTCAGACAAATTTTTTTGATCTGGAGTTCACATTTCATCAAATTATGGCCTGACCAGTATTTTTCTTTCACGGGGCCGTCCATAAATGATGGCATGCTACTTTTAACCATTTTTTACCCCCCTCCCCCCCTTGTCATGCGATCTTTGACGGCCCTTCCCCCTCTCTATAAAATTAAATGACCCCCGCCCCCAACGACCAGGGATCCAACTCATGCCCTTGGCCTTAACAGCTCAGTCTTTTGTCTAGGAGTAGGCCTACCACCTACCACTGGCCCTTTGATATTGGTTGTGACATCTAGACCTAATCTTGAATTTAGCATTTGAAATTCTGACTTTTATTAACGCTACGATACCTACAGGCTACACTCACTGCAACAGTTTTTCTCTGAAGTTCCTAACCCACCCTCCACCCACCCCCGGCTGGCGCTGCATGACGTCATTTATGGACGGCCCAAAGTCATGATAATGATTGTACATCTACCTCACCTCAAACGTATCCTATTCCTAAATCTTGAGCTTTAGTAGACAGATGTAGATGTAAGCCGTCAAGGAATATGTAGAAAATTGAGGGGCGTCGGCTTTACCGTGGCTTCAGACTAGCAGACGACAAAAACTCAACCTCTTCAACCCTGACGTTACGACTGCAACTCCCGCGTGATTTGCCTTGATTTCACGTTTGTTCCGCCCAGTGATAAGAACACGAGTCTCTCATAATTTCAGGACAATAATAGAATGCTGGAGTCAAAAACATTCGTGTAAATCTTGTTTCGAAGCAGCACAAACGAACTGTTGTTGTTTACGTCAGGAGCAGGCCGGCTATTTGACCTATTTCTGACGTGTAATGACCTAAATATGACGTCATTTGACCTACTTGTGTCCCCAGATTTGACCTAGTTGTATTTGCGCATGCGCGATATGATGTGGACTGATCTAAAATGGCGGACAAAGTTGAAAGTGGTTTTTCGGAAGACACAACTACGATCATCATGAGCTTCCTAAAAGAGCTTTTTACAAGCCCGATTAACGTGGCCCTCCTTGGAGTTTGCGGCTTCCTCATATACAAAATATTTTGTGGACGACGACAGGAGGATAAGGGACCGCCGCCCGAACCGCAGCTGCCGGCCATGAAGAAAAGGGACTTTACACTGGAACAGCTACGGGAGTTTGACGGGCAGGGGCCGGACGGTCGGATACTGATGGCTGTCAACGGGAAAGTCTTCGACGTCACCCGGGGCAAGAGGTTCTACGGACCCGGTGAGAATCTCAAGGGTTAAATGATGAAAATGAGAATGTTGGTGGTGTCTCAGATCCCTGCCTTGGTAGCTAGATGTCACTGTGCCACAAAGGCGACGTCACTGTTGCCATTGGCAGTGGCATTTGCCATTTGATTTGGTGATGACTTGGGTGCCACTCAGCCCACTGCACCTTGTAAGTTTTATTTCAGATCTGATCAAATACACATAAAATAGATCTACACATTTTCATACTTTTCAGTATAAAACAAGTATAATCAGAAAAATTGCATTGAAGTTCTGGGTTGCTATGTGCACCTCTTCTTTGAACGATTAAATTAATAACGTGTATGAAATATTGGCTTGATTTAGGCCTAGCCTAGATCTTTTAAATTACACAGAAGAAAATGATGATCTGCTGTTTGAAATTTCAAGTCAGGCGAACTCCTTACTATAAATTACTAAATGTATCCACATCAGTTACTATACAAATGAAGATATATAATAGATTCATTTTTTGTCAAATTTGATATCAAAAGACATATAACTAGATCTAGATCTATGTAATTTTGCATTCATGTTTTGGTTCAAATCAAGTGTTCAAAAATTGATGGCAGTAGATTTAGATTCTAATGCCAAAAGTACACGATGATCCTATTTATATTATCAGGTGAAACATTTTTTGAATAATTTGTTAAAATTCATTCATCCAACAATTTGTGGAGGGGAACATCAAGTTAATGTAGGTCCTTGCAATCAAACTGAAAAATCAGAACACATGACACCAGCGGTATTTCTCCATAAAAAAAAGTACACCCGTCAAACAAATGGTGCCCATCATTTAAACCCACCCTTGTTTTTCATCAAAGATTCTTAGAACTGTTTCACGTTAAATGCTTGTTGATGGTGAGGGTTGGGAGGCGGGGGGGGGGGGGTCGAGGTATTGACACCTGGATTATTAGGTCCAGGGCTCACGAAATTTTAAAATGGCTGGGTGTCCACAGGACACCCGTCCTATGACTCGCGGGTGTCCTGTACGTAAACTAAGGGGGTCCCATTCTCTCAACCTTGTTTTTGGGGTATGATTTCTAGGGTGTCCACAGGACACCCAGAGGGTCCTGTCACGGTGTCCTGGGCCTTAACGGGGAGGACAGGACACCCAGGACGCTGGATTTCGTGAGCCCTGTAGGTATACCGGTGCACCAAGATACAAGGAAACAATCGCATAGGGAACAATTTTCAAGAGGACAGATTTCTGTCTCGGATAGTTAATTAACTCTTATTTCTATACCGTTTTCTCAAACCCAAAACCATACACTATCATTCATAGACAAATGACATGCCCAGGGTCCATAGCTAAAGGCGTATCTCACTTCAACTAATTGTCCACTAGAATACATTTCATGCAAAGTAGCTAACTGTGTAATCTTTCAGCAACAAGTGGTTGATTATAACATTGTTAACAAGTGGTCAATGTTCAAACTCCATCAAAACATCTAGATACTCGCATTGTACGGATCAAACAGTAATATTGATTTGCCCGTTTTTTGGAGACTGTTTATCTTATCTTATGCACTAATTAGAAGTTAGAAAAAAAGTGAGATAAATCATACAATGAAGATTCTTCCGCTTGTAATAATTAATGATGAGTCAGAAAAGAATTAACTCTTAAACCCATGCATATATTTATTTTCAACATTTGTTTTACATTTTAAATTCGCTGTAGAATTGTACACAATTTTACAGAAAAATGCATATTTTGTGGGAGGTGTGCACGCGATGTGTGCTTTTTCAAAAAAACATTCTATAGTATAGTGATTTACCTACAGAGAATTGAAATTGCGAGGTTGTAATGGCACAACCATATGGGCCCAAAATATACTTTGAATAATCCTAAGTGTCAGAGAATGTGTGCCACTGGATTAGTAAAGGAAAATAACAAGGTCGGATCCTGCAACAGCTCTGTCTGTAACTCTAGTAGTTTTTTAGGGAAAAAAAGTTAATTTTCTCATAAAATAAACTATATGGGACATCTTAACTTCCTGGTTGCATCACTTTATAGAGCAAATTTGCTGTAGATGTAATACATGAATTGGCAAACAGAGACTGGGGTGAAGTTTATACGAGAAGCACCTTTTCCAAGGTACCTCATTTGCTGGATCTTTTAATATTACGATTAGATTTAGGTTACATCCTAGCTCACTCGACTTAAGGCCGTCCTTTAAAAAAAATCTGTTTCCAGTTCAGCGGGTTGTGTAAAAACCAAAAAAAAAGGTGAACATTGCCCCCCATGGTGAAAACCCTTCTTAGATGTTTCCTTGCCAACGTGAAATGTATACAGGAATATATATGCAATTGCCACCTGTCCGTTTGATTATGCGTCATCCCCATATACACAGATGGTTGCTAGAACAGCCACGAAGAAACAGGTGTCAGAAGTTATCTATCAATACATCATTTTCGCTGATGAAACCTTGATAACATTCTTTCGAATGACTGAAAGCTCCAACTTATATTTATTCCTTAATTTTCCAATGCTTACTTCAGTTGTTTACTAATTTGGTATGCATATTAATTCATGTAAAATGTTATATATCTTAATTCTAAAAATATTTTGTAATTTTGATGAAATTGTTAAATTTTATCAGGGAAAGCTGATGGCGGTATACTCAGCTACATAAGAATGCTACGCTGGTACTCACAAATGGGGGTACATTCAAATAACCGCCATGTAATAATTGGATAACGTATGAGGGTTTAGAAACAGTGTCAAAACCTGTGGATGCACGGAGATGCATTTTGTATCAGGATAGAGCTGGTATGAACGTGAGTTAATTAAATAAAGGACAAAATGGGGGACTCTCAGAAAACAAGATTTTTCATTTTCTATCTGTTGGGACCCATTTAGATGTGCTTCCATTGTCTCTCTTAATATTAGTCTGTTTTTCCAGAGAGAGTGCAATTGATAAGTAGCGTGTCATATATCTGACTGGAATATATGAATACTAGCGCATGAACCACACATATTTTGTCTATCTTACAGAGGGGCCGTACGGAGTATTCGCCGGTAGAGACGCTTCCCGAGGACTTGCTACTTTTTCTCTGGGCGGTGACGCCATCAAAGACGCACACGACGACCTCACAGACCTTAACTCCATGCAAATGGAAAGTGTGCGTGAGTGGGAAATGCAGTTTACAGGTGAGAAAAAATAATGAACTTAATGGTTCACCGTTTACTAACCTCATGATAATAGAAAGTTGTAGTTTACAGAAATGGGGGCTTAAGGTTTGCATTATACTTGATGTAAAATAGAGTTTAGATATGCAAGACTAAAATATGTTTGGCAGCATTAGTTAATCATGACATGTCAGAGTTGAGGTTCAGGAAAGGGGGTTATAATACTATCTCGCAGCTAACTTAGACTCAAAGATGCCATTTTCCCTTCTTTTTCAAAATTTCCGGATTTTTGCCATTTCAGAAAATAAATGAAATTCATATTTTTGTTTGTACATAAGTCACCAAATTTGCTTTCCAAATTAATCCTATATCCTTTCTTAGCCATCTAAGCCATACATTTGCGTTATCTGGCTGATATTTCCAAACTTTTAGTTTTAGTGTCTAAACTGAAAATCTGGAAATGGTCTTCCTATTTTTCCGGATTTCTTATCAATCCTGAGTGGCATCTCTGCTTAGTAGATAAAACAAAAATTGGTAGAAATCATGCAGTAGTATTTATAGTTCGCAAGTAAACAACTTTTTATAGCATTATTAGTAGGAGCTACATTCTCTTCCACATTATGATATCCAACACAGTATAAAACCTTGCAAAAACGTCGCAGAAGAAACAGTTTAGTCTGGCACTGAATCTGTCCCAGATAACTGGCAAGGGCGTATAACTCCCGCCATAATAAGCGACGGCCCGAGCCTTCTTTTATACCTGACCCAGAAGGTTACTGGCAACAGGTCTGGACCAGAACCAAAACAAACAGTACCTCGTCACAGTATATTCTCAGAGAGGTAATCCCTACTGCAGGTGGTATTTAAATTAGCATATGATGAAAATGAACTATGACATTGCATGATCAGACATAAAGTTTAAATTAACGTACGGGCTGTAAATACGAAATATTTTAGAAAAAATTGGCACCATACTACACATATATATAATCCTGAACCAAAAAGTTAAAGGAATGTTGGCACCACGCGTCATTATTCAGAACTCTGAAGAATAGAGACAAACACTGTCACGGTATGTTAATTGTGTTCAGTCAGTAAGGTTCAACGGTGCTACAGGTCGTTTGTATGCAATACATATGACAGTGTGGCTGGTACGAGTGTCTGAGTGCTCCGAGACTGGTATAATGTAAGGAGAGAGGGCAGGGGCGATGGCGAGGGGCCAAGGTGGGCACTGCGTGGGCGCCTGGAGCTTTGGGGGAGGTGGGAGTTGGAGGTTAGGGGTAGAGGTGGGGTAGAAGATGGGAGTGAGGGAGTGAGCCAACGGACAATGGAACCGTAAAAAGTCTCAAGTGTGTGTTTTACCTACCTACACTGAGTGCAGCAAAGTGGTACCAGAGAGGGGAGGGCAGAAAATAGTCGGTGAAAATAAACCACTTATCAGTGCCAGTACTCCGAGGAGGGAGTTGCCGCCAGAGCGGTTAGTGAGATCTAGGCGTAGGAAAAAGTGCCTAGCATGTACCCCTGGAGATATTATGTGGATCGATCTTAGGAAGTTTTTGTTTGTTTGTAAAACAGAGACTGGAATTTCAGGAAAATATTTATACAAAATGGAAGTGGTTATTGAAAACTGGGAATTCAAATTTAGGAAGAAGGTTACAATCCCCTATAGGCACATAATAGTCTTTGAATTTTGTTTACCGGTATTACCGGTAGACCGAAAAGTATAGTTTCTGACAAATTCATGCAATATTATATAATGCTATCCCAAAATTGCACTTGGAAAACAATCCCGGACAGGAAAAACAGAAAATTTGTAAACATTTTAAACATTTTTCAATAGCACAGGGAATCTTCTTACAAAGTCTGGATTTCCTGATTCTTAGAATGTTAGACTGCCTATAGAACTTTTTTTTCTTATGCTCAGGCGTTCAATCGGATTGGAACAACTTAGTGAAGTGAGACTTAACAATTATGACATGTCCCGGACCAAAATGCAATGGAAAAACAGTGTATACTGAGTACAGAATCAGTTTGAGCTTGCAGTAAAATTTCAGTGGGAAAACAGTGGTTGAGCAGTGTAGGAAATCAGAATGTCCAAATACTTGAATAAGTTGGGGTGTCAAATCAGTACAAAATCAGTACCATATCAGTAGCTTATTTCATTTAAATATTTCGGACATACTGATTGGGGAAGTTTACACTGCCGTTTGGTCTTGATGCTTGGTCTTGATGTAGAAAAGTGAAAATAGAGTTATCAACTCCAGTCCTTAGCAAGCCGTCATGGACCAGTGGAGGTAGGGCAAACAAACCCACGTGGTGGGGGAAGCACGGCACCTGATTGGTGGTGGGACATTACATAATGCTAATAAGGCTTCTGGGGACCATTTACATTGGCTAGAATCAAATCAAAATTTTTAATATTAAAAAATAAATACAAAGCTTACACTCACAGGTATGGTTCATAATCATGTCAATGGAAAGATCAAATTCTGCAATATGTAACCAGTGTAATTGCAGTCTCCAACCCTCTGTGTATAAACACTTATAGGTGGTTTAAAGTAACCAAATTACATAGGCCCAAAGAAAAAATAACTCCGGGCTTGTCTTACCTGCACCTCTAGAGATAAGTTTCACACTAGGTGGCGTGGTCTGGAATATCATTTATTAAGTAGTTAACAGTAGTCAACCTCATAGGAAAACTGAAATTTCTTAGTCGTTTCCATGTCATAGCCCATTCAGTATGTTAAGGAAATTATAAAACAAGACTCATTTGATAACTGGTATGAACCTTTGGTGAACTCTGTCACATAATCCCCGCTGTTTACAGCTCCACTGAGTACTTTGGGTCGCGTTCGTAAACCACCCGCAGCACCAGTATCAGGTTATATACATAATCCACAGGTCAGAAGTACAATATTGTGGAAGCTCTGACAACATACCGGCTACCGTGACAATCACTTGTCAGTTATGTAAACGGGACGTACTGGTACCCTAAACATAACGATTTATGGTGCACAATTCGCACCTAATGTTAGAGTTTCCTGTATAATTACATGTACTTATTATATATATATATATATATATATATATATATATATATATATATATATATATATATATATATATATATATATATATATATATATATATATATATATATATATATATATATAAAGAGATTTAGATAGGTGATTCAATGAAAAAATAAACGATATATATTATTTACCAGGGATATTTGTAAGGAAACTATTCAATGACCAATCCTCTCAAATTCAAATGTGTACATACTCGAGCTGAATTAAGTAGAGTACCATAATGGAATGTTAGACAACATGTATATTGAAACATACCTAATAACATCTAGAAGTATGGTACGTTTTTTTTCGACTGTCTTCAGTCTGCTTTTCTCTTTTTTCTTTTCTTCTTTTTTTTTAAAGACTTTCTTTTACTTTAAGCTACGGCGTAAGGTTTTACCGTAGAGGTACCTCTTGCCAGTTAAGTTAAGACGTCTTCAGCCCTTATGTGTACTGTTCTGGTAGTAGACGGTCAAACTAATGACCTCAGTGATTTTATGACTAATATAGTCAAATATTTAGACGGCATGGGAGGGACTAAAGTTTAAGAATCTGTATTGATTAAATTGTACAGTACTCAGTACTACAACAATAAGTTGAAATGTCAAACCAAAACCTAGAGTAGATTTTAAAGTGATTGAAACTTTATTTGAAATCAAACCGATGTGTTTCAACCGGTTCAGGTCTTCAGGGTTAGTAATTAAGCAGTCAGTGGTCTGAAGTAGACATTTCAAAAAAACATTAATGTGTTTAAAAGTTCTGGGTGTCCTGGTTAAATAATGGGCAATGATCTAACGCCCTATAAGTTTTTAAGGCAGTCAAATACTGTAAAATGTAATGGATTGCAGTGTCCGGAGGTTCTTTGTAATAATGTATAATTTAAGGTGACTTTTAAGAAATAAAAATAGCTAATTTGTAAAATTATCTATTGAGTTCAATCAATAGGGCATACGACTAGAGCAATGCTTTCAAATAAAACAGTCAATAATGTATCAGTACTACTCCATATAAAGTAGAATTCATATAAATACATTCAATTCTCCGTTTTTTATTTTTCAGAGAAATATGACTACATAGGTAAACTGCTGAAGCCGGGGGAACAACCTACGGACTACTCGGACACAGAGGACGAGCCCAGTACGACTGGCACGCCCGACAAGTCGAAAGATGACTGAGCCCGGCCGGCCCGCTGCCGGCACTCTGGTGCTTCTCGCGAGTGTCGTTGTACAAAAACATATAGAAAGTGACTTTTTTCGTACGAGAGAAGCTTCGCGCTATGGTGGGTGATACTGCAGGAAAAAAATAACGACTTGTGGAAAAATGTGACAGTTGGGTTGCGACTTAACGGGCCATTGTAATTAGCCATCATTAGCACTGTGCAGTTCGTTCGGTTACTTAATAAGGGTGTAAATAAAAAGAAAACAGTTGTTTTTTTCGTTAGTTGGTCAAACCAACATCGGTCCCAGAATGATCACGCCATTTCATCACCACTGGAAACGGAAATATTGACAAGAACTTACCGCCACATGAATTGTATCTAGAATGAATCTGGAATTGTAAACGACAAGCGAACTTTTAAATGAATACATTGAAAATGATAATGTGAAGAAATGTAGAACAAAACTGTTCTGATATTCCATGTATAGTGAACGATTGGAAGTGACCAAGTTACCGACCAAATAATAATAAACTTGTATATTCGTAACTTTGAATTGTTCCATTCCTGAACAAACAATATCCTATAGTTCTGATAACTTTAGATAAAGGAGGTTAAGCAACATAGAAAACTCACCATGTGATATAAATGTCGGTCTTCTTTTTTCTCTGCAAAGACGTAAAACTTCATATTTCCTTGATAATTAAATACAACGTTAGTATGAAACTAAAAGATTATAGAGATTTGAGACTTCTGTCTTTAGTTGCTTTGTAGCTCAATAATCGCTCCCAGAAAAATGTTGAAGTAAATTAAATCTATGTATGCTTAATTTTTGAGAAACTTGTGAGCTTTTGTACAAAGCTGATAATGTTGGGGGTCAGGCTGTTCTCTGCCACTATATATTATGTATGAACCCATTGGAAAAAGACAAATGGGTATTTCGATATTTTCAGGAGTGTTTTCATACATTTTTACTATTACTGGTATATATAAAAAAAAAAGGAGGGGCATCTCTATAAAAAAAATATCTTTTCTTTTGCTGTTTATCATAAAAGTGTATGTGGTAAAAGATGCTCCTGTTGGGGTTGACACTGTCTTCTCGAGATGCAAAGTTAGGGGCCGTCCATTAATTACGTACGCGCCAAGGGGGGGGGGTCTAAAATTATTGAAAATATGTGTATGCCTCTGCAAATTCCATGCATACAGAAGGATAAGATGGGGGTCATTTAGACAGAACTAAGAAATGGGAAGTCAGAAAACCAGAAAACTTGGTTGGCATCTGATCTTTCAAAGTATGATAGACATATGGTTGAGACGACAGTTTTGGACGTTATAAGAGACCAGATATCCAGAAAACATCGGGGTTCAATACTCAGGGGCAAACACTGAAGTATGCACATCTGTGGTTGCATAAAGGATTCGTAGGACTCAGAATAAGGAACATATCCCGGCACTGACAAGATTTGTGGCCACTCTTATTTTCACCATAATCTCCGTTTTGGTATAGCTATTTATCACATGCTTGACCTAAACAGCAATTTAGGTAAAATTGTTATTTGAGTGTTTTTTCTAATAACCATGGTAAATTATTCTATTATCAATAATTTTAATGATATCAACCTGCAATTAAGCATCTGATTCTCTATCGTGAAGCATCTTACCTAACATAGTTGATGTAAGATAGGTTACAATACAATGACCCTCACTACCGTCGTGTGGGTTACCGAGGGTATGGTAATCAGAGCGTCAGTAATCATGGTGACCGGAGCGTGGGTTACCATGGTGCCTGGGGCTACTCCACGTGCTGGGGGTGCGTGGTGACCACACACGACGCCCCCTGGAGGACGCGGGTGGTGACACGTGCTTCTGACTTTACCTGTAACTTTGAACAAATAATTTGGGAAACAAATAATGATATGAAATGGATATCTGAACAGGGATGTAAGTTTTGCAGATTTTAATCTAATTCCAGATTTTTTCACATCAAATCAAGAAATATTTTTAAACTGAATTCCTTTCATGACGTTTTATACATTTTAAGACCATTCTTAAATTTCTCTCTGGGGTTTCAGATTTTTTTTTATTAACCCTGACTTACATCCCTGATTCGAAGTGTAGTTTATATAAGGGGAAAGGAAGGAAGATCGTCTATGGTGAATTCTCAAACCCAAACAAAAACAATCGGGAAAAAACAAGCGTAGGTAAGCTGGCCCTAGTGTAAGTCACGAGAAAAACAGAGATGCCATTTTCCCTACCTTTTGAAGGACCTCACTTAAAAATTATGGTGATTTTGAGTTGCACAACCAATTTTTCCTAGATGCTTTTTGCTATCTGGTGTAGGATATTTTTGTGTTAATTTAAAGTTTCTACTCAAAATTCAATGTTCGGACTATCCCTTGATGTTTTCCTCATACTAACCTGTGACGAAAAAAGTAAGAAAAAATGTTTTCTTCTCTCCCTACTAATTCATCAGTCGGAAGTTGCATCTCTGGACAAATCATGCAATGTTTGATGCAGAAGATATGTCACAATTTAACTTATACTTACTTTTTTGAACGATTCGCATATACTAGGCCAAATCTGTTTTGATAAATTAAAAAAAACTTATAGCATGATATGAATTGATGACTTGGCCCGTATTACCTCCGTCACATCTTATTGTTGTACTTCGCAATAGATGTCGGGGGTATGTAGGGGCGCAGTCATGGTGTGGATATTCCCATGTTATGCGGGTATTTTCATCACTGTTTTTTTCCATGTGCGTATATCGAGCAGTAACAAAGAAAACACAATACGCCATTTAACAATTTCCTACTTCGTTATGGCTAGGACATTTCCATTTTTACATGTCTTAAATCATATTTTATTTAAGTATTCATATAAAGCACTAATGAAATATTCGAATATTCCAACAAAAGCTCATAATGGATTCTATAAATGACCCCCATGAAAAAACAAATTATGCTACTATGGAGCAGTTCAACTGAATCCATTCCCAATATAATTCTCTTTAAAAATCACCCTAAACAAATAATTTAATCGCAAACATTTATTTTCCTCAAACCTATTTATATCTATGAATAGTTTAAGTACCAAAAATGTAATAATCTTTGTCTGAATTACATAGAATGGAAATTATTTTATCGATCATGAATGACTAACTTCATTTACTTATGGATTAGATACGTAGATGGGGACTTCTCCAGTTCCAAGCAAGCCTCCCCATGCCACAAACAGATGGAGCCAGTGTGAAACACTAGAGGCTTTAGCTAGGAGCGCCATTGCTGAAGGTGGACTTTGAGCCTCAGCAGATTAGTGCCTGTCCCCTCACCATAGTTCTACTTTTGCAGATTGACCAAAGGACCTGATCTAGAACTTTGATAAGGTATACGCGTTGCAGTGTACACGCTTTGATGCCATAACATTATCTAAAAATATTAATTTCTTTGGGAGAAAGGGTACGGCACAGGCCGCGCGCCTCACATTAGATCCGCCTCTGGACCATCATTATCATTGTAAAGGGTTCCTACGCATTTCTGAAAATCAATTTAAGACCAAAATTCAGAAAAATTAAGACCTTTTGACATGGTGTGAATATCCCCATGTAATGCGGGCATTTTCACCATAGTATTTTTTTTCCATATGCGTATATAGAAACAACAAAGAAAGTGCAAAGAAAATCTCAGAGTAAATCATATGATTTGAATTTCAAGTAGGTGTACTCATTTGAAAGTGGGATTTGGAATTTCCATGGTTCCTTCATTTTTACTTCTCAAAACAATTTAAGACATTTTCAAGACCTCTAGCTACAGAACTGTCAAATTTATGACCCTTTTAAGGCCTTACATTTTTAAAAATCAATTTAAGACCTGCGTGGGAATCCTGTTGTGACTCGTGTATATGACAGTCGTCAACGAGATTTATACATTAATGATTTAAAAAAAAAAAAAATGTATGTGATATAATAACGCACTAGGAGGGATTAAGATAAGGTAGGAAGAAACGTCCGAATTTGTACATTCGTCCAAATCAATGTATAAACCTTGAATCGAAAAATTACGAGGCAAACTGAATGCGTGTAAAATACATTTATTTTCTTATTTACAGTAGGAGGAAAAAAAGTCTTATACAGAAATTAGATATTTACATCATTATAAATTACCGCTTAAACTACGGACGCCGATAACATACCGTAGGAATCTTGAAATTCTTTGGTGAAGTATTGACAGGAGAATTCGTACAACTTATAAAATTCATGTATGTTTGCATCAACATAATGCAAATCTCATTATTGTTTATTTCATCTCGATCACAGATTTCTCCTTAGTGTCATGCTCATGCTATAAAATGTCCTTTAAATACAGACTGAGAGTATATTTTTTCTTTAGGAGGGACTACTTATAAATCAGACTTGTAAAGGCTTTGGCTCATCGAGTCACTCAAACGAGATGCAAGTCTTTCAAAAGACACCCGGTCATTCTTGTTTGCTACCATTTCGCTCATTTCGTTATCATGCATACAAAAAGCACCATTTGAATTACGTCCTTGAGACAATTAGAATGTTCATACCATAATCATATTTATATCTATCTAAAAGTGAGTTGTCTATTTTCAGAGACTAGAAGGGATTAAAAGGGCTAGTGAACCCCAACTACCTAAAACTGTGTTTGTGAAACATACATAATGGTCCTAAGAAATTCTCACAAGGCCGTGCTACTCAGGGCCTGACCGTCGTCCCTCGTTGCAGCCATGTTGTCGTAGGCTACAGCCGCAGCGGCCACTTCCACAGTAACAACTTCCACCTCTTTAGCAGCAGACACTGCGGGCCCTGACGCATTCACCGCCGACCCTGCCTCCATCTCTTTCGGCGATAACACCGTTGGCTGAGCTGCCACTTCCACCACGGCAGCAGAGGGCATCTCATACTGCGGAATGGCTGGGGTTGGATCTGGCGTAGCCATTGGGTATGGCATGTTTCCGTTCACCTCTCCCGCTTTCATCGCTGACCCTGCGGCCATCTCGTACTCGGCTGCCATCTCACGCTCGGCTTTCGTCTGGCTCCAGCCCGGAGGAGGGATCCACCTGAAGCGCCACACACCGTAGATCACAGCAACAAGGACCAGAAAACCTCCAAAGGCCGAGAAGGCGATGATGACATTTGTGCGGTACTTGTCCCACGTGTTCTCGAAGTAGGGCCCCTTCATGTTGAGCCCCCACTTCACCATCCGGACTGCGTTATCAGGGGTCAGCAGTAAACAGTGGTAAAGGCCCAGGTTCTCCTTCTGAAATAGTGAAAACACCAATAGTGGTGATTTATTCATCCAGTGGTAGTAATTGGAATGTATAATTACATGGGGGAACAGATGTTATATAAGTAAATGTTATCATAGAATTTCGAAATAGATATGTTTGCTTTAGTTGACGAAATACTTTCTATAACAAATAACAATTTTGCTTTTGTTGTAAATCATATACATTAAACTACAGCATTCATGACAGGCATACCAGTCCAGTTAATGCACACATTTTTCTTTCTACAACATACAAAACTGCAAAAGAATATGTTGTTCCCGGTGTACTCCTCATCCCATTAAATCTAAAACAGTTGCATGTAGCTTTTCTATAGGTTACAAGAAAGTTATTCCTGATATTCTCCTGATCCAAAATAATTTAAAATAGGCAGTTTACAGCTAACAGCTCTACATCTTATAGGCCCACCAACAATACTGCTAGCTTACAGCGATGTTGACCACAGTGAGGTTGGTGCCATCCTCGCTAACACTGACGTGTCCGTCCGTCTCGTTGGGGTTCAGGAACTTGAGGTTGGGCAGCATCCAGCGCTCGGCCGTGGCATTCTCAGTGAAGGTCCGGTCCTCCGGGTGGATGCCCGGCTTGGAGCATGTGAACATGATCGACGAACCGAGGGTGTCCACGCTCTGGATCCAGTCGTCATAGCCCTGGGCCGAAGTCAGTCCCAGTGACACGAGGGTCAAGGCAAGGATCGCCAACACCCTCATGGTGGAGCCTGAGGGCAAAAGAAAGACAATTCTTAATAATATACAATTACCAGGGTCCCAACTCAAAATCCATTTTAAAATTCCCTGTGTTTTCCCTGAGATTTCCCTGTCTCGCGGCAATTTTTCCGTCATATTGTGGAACTTTGAAAGCCTTCACATGCAGAAAAAATTTGGACCCAATAACAAGAAGTCAAATCCTTACTATTTTGAGAATCAGGAATTTCAAAACCTGGCCAAATGAAATTCCCTCTTTCCCCTGTGTTTTGGACAAATTTGCAAATTTCCTATGTTTTCCCTGTCAGATTTTTTTATATATATTTTTCCCTGAAATACAGCATTTTGATTGGCTGGCAAAGCTGCACATGTTTAACCAATACTTTGGGATACGGAAAGTAACAAAAAATTCTTGCTTATTTCAAGTACCTCGAATCTAGGATGCGAGCATAGATTCTAGGGCTATTTTTCTGACCCTGGGATTTACACAATGTGGGATGGGCTTAATATATTGGAGCACTGCCTACGACCTTATTCAAATAGTCTTTGACTCTCAGAAATCAATTCAATAGTAATATTCACGCTCTAACGTGCTCTTATCAAGAGCAATAGGCGGGGATGGTTCAGAAGCACATCAGACACGGACGTCAGCCCACCTTGACATTGTGGGCCTTATCAGCGGTTTAGATTAGCGGCTCATCTCTACCCCTACAGACCCCATATACACAGAGATAGGGCCCTCATACAGAGATAAGTCAGGTATGTTATGGAACAACTCAGAACTCAGGTACTGATAGTGAGTGACATAACACGTCGTTATTAGGACCACCACTTACTGTGAAATAACTAAAATACTAACATATCATCCTAATTCCTCATACTGCAATTTTTTTTTTTACTTTTGCTCATAGTCGTTACCTGAAATTCAACATGTCCTCCAACTTTGGCATGATTATGGATATTGAAAAGCAAGATTTGATCAGAGAAAACATGATGCGTCGGTCAGTTTTATTTGTATATGTACATGTACAATAATGCAAAATATTGTGGACGTGAGATAAACGTTATGAAATTGTCTAAATAAAAGATGTCAAAAAGCTAACATTCAAGTTATTTTTTCAAAGGCTGGAAGCAGCGAGGTAAAATGGCATCGATAATCTGACTAGATTTATGCCCCTTTTTTTTTTAAATCTTGTCATTCAAGACTTTGATTCTATTTATTTTTGTTTACATGCTAATAAAACCAAAGACAGTAACTAGTGAGCACGATTAGATCTAGTAGTAGGGATAATATTTGAAATAAAAGATATAAATTAGAAATAGCTTATTATCCAAGAGGCAATAACTACATGTGCGTGTCTAGACGATTAAAGTACTTGATAGGTTGATTTCAATTAAAAAACTTGTTTTGTTCTGGTAAAAAAACGCCAGCACTCTATCAATACGATGACCTACATTTAACGAATTTGTCTGGAATAATAGCAACACTGGTACAACAAAGTCTGTTCTAGATACTTATAGTGTCAAGTAAACTCAATTTGATGGCATAAATTTTCTATCATAAACCTATTACATTATTTCTATGATAAAATTGAATATCCCAGGCTGTAACACTTGCCTACTGGGAGGCGACGAAAACCGGACAATTGTGTCCGGCGAACCTCTCAGTATGAATAACCTTATCCAAAAAGGAAAGAAAGAAAGAAAAATACCCAGCATTCTAGAGAAATAAGTTTTAAGGGTCAGTTATTGTTTTACCTGGTTACTTGTGTCTGGGTTTGGTCAAACGTTGTCCGGCGCAGACCGTGGAGGTATGTGGAGTGTGGGTCTCCTGGGGTAGGTGCGTTACCTGCGACTACTGTCAGTGTACTCTGGGCTGGAATGGCTGACCAACAGAACTGTAAAACATCCCACTTTACTGTAAAACCCCTTATTAACCATGAGATTATACAGTGTTTAATTTGGTAGGCGGCCCAATGCTACACTTTTGGCAAAGTTCAGTATTTTTCAGTCGCTTAAAATGATTTGTGGCAAAAAAAGTACGTTTTTCCCTCTAAAAACCAATAACAAAATTGTGAAGAGAACATGCCTCAACAAAGATTTAAGACCTCAGCAAATTTCCTAAAATCCGTACAACTTGATTTAAGACCAAGTCAGAATTTTGTGGGGACAAGGTAAGCATATACATTTACAAAAGTATTCGGGTAGATCGTACAAGACGGACATATTTATATACAAGTTTGCCCACGTATCTGTCCTATAGAACCAGAGTCAACGAGAGACTGAAACAAGAGGTTTTATGTCAGCAGCAAAAAGATAAGGATGTTTTATCAGAGCAGTGTTAGAGATCCCAACAGTACCGTCATTGTGATCTGAAACAAGGTCAAAGCTCACCTGGACCTACAGAATTATTCAACGACTGCACGGATCACCACTGAGACTTACCTGGGGCTGTCCTCAGAGGAAATAGCCATAAATGCAAATCAAACTAACGGGAATATCCCAATGCAAACAAATCGAAGCTCGCGCTGACAAAGAAAATGATTATCTCTTATTTTCATAATTGGCTTAATATTCTCAGATTTGTAAATTATTGTGAAAGAGGCTTAAGTTCGTCTAAACAGGTATTTGTATCATTTTCAGAATGTTATATACAATCATTAATTATTATAATTTATACGTAGACTTTTCCTTATGGATCAAATGCAACACCTGAAAAAACTTGCAGCATAATTTCTCATGACAACTGAACAAAAAGAAACACAAATAAAATCAAATCTACATGAGTAAAAAAAATCTACTTATCTGGTGTTAACATGTCAGCATTTTCAGCTTAGCATGAGGTGTTTGGAGAGTTTTGTTGAGGTGTTTGGAGAGTTGAGTATCAGTGTGGGTGTTTTGAGAGTCATGTGGGGTGTCTAGCAGATTTCAATGTCTTGAGGAGTGTTTAGAGTTGACCGTAAGTTTAGTTCAATGTGGCGTGTTTAGAAGTTGGGTGGCAGAGTGGGGTATTTAGAAAGTTTGGTGTCAGTGTGGGGTGTTTAGAGTTGGGTGTCAGTGTGGGGTGTTTAGAGTTGGGTGGCAGAGTGGGGTATTTCGAAAGTTTAGTGTCAGCGTGGGGTGTTTAGAGAGTTGGGTGTCAGTGTGGGGTGTTTAGAGTTGGGTGTCAGTGTGGGGTGTTTAGAGAGTTAGATGTCAGCATGCAGTGTTTAGTGAGTTGGGTGTCAGCGTGCGGTGTTTAGATAGTTGGGTGTTAGGGTGGGGTGTTTAGAGAGTTGGGTGTCTGTGTGGGGTGTTTAGGGAGTTGTGTCAGGGTGGGATGTTTAGAGCGCTTGGTGTCAGCGTAGGGTGTTTAGAAAGTTGGGTGTCAGCGTGGGATATTTAGAGAGTTGGGTGTCAGCGTGGGGTATTTAAAGAGTTGGGTGGCAGTATGGGACTTTTATAAGGTTGAATGGCAGTGTGGAGTGGTTATACTGGTTCAGTTTCGTTTAGAGAATTGAGTGTGAAAGTCGGGTGATCTGTGGGTTTAATGTGGGTTGTATAAATAGTTGAGTGCAAGTGTAGGGCGCTCAGTAAGAGCTCCCAGTGAGAGCTAAGCACCTAGACCATTGAATCAATCCTTTCTGCTGGCATCCTCAGTATCAGGGTACGGAAATGTCCAGTAGTAGTGAAACAGTCTGTTGACTCCTGTCAGTCCTTCCCATATGTTGAGAAATACCTGAGCTGGGAGTACCTGTCCATGGTGAGCACTGAGGACAGTCCAGGCGTAGTATCAGTCCAGGAATAATATCCTTTGTGTGTTTGGTAAATGTCCATGTGGGCAAAACTAACAGCCTCGATCAGGTCCATGTCTGTGTGATTACTTCAAAACTAAGATCTCAGATAGAGTCCATATCCATTACTTTTCGATTGGCTCAAAACAATAGCTCGGTTGAGTCTATATCCTTGTGATTGGCTCAAAACCAATAGCTTGGTTGAGTCTATATCATTGAGATTGGCAGAAACCCAATAGCTCCAATAGTCCATATCCTTGAGATTGGCTCAAAACCAATAGCTTGAAGTCTATATATCCTTGTGTCAGTGATCGGCTTAAAACCAATAGCCCCAATCAGGTCCATATCCTGATGATTGGCTCAGAACAAATAGCTCTGATGGAGTCCATATCCTTGTGAACAAAACCATAGCTTGGTTGGAGTCTATAGCTTTGCGATTGCCTCAAAACCATAGGCTTCAAACAGGTCCATATATCCTTGTGATTGGTTCAGTCAGGTCCTTAGTTCCCTGATATGTAGTCTTGTTGGTTGCGCTTGATCCAACGTAACATCTCGGGGTCCGCTGAAAAGAAAAGGGTCTGGGACCCTTGGGCTGGTTTTCACCAGATTGAGTATGATCAACTTTTGGGAGAGTTTTTTTTTTTTTTTTTTTTTTTGGTAGTATATATACCCAGGAGGCAGTGAGCCACTGGGGTTAATATGGATATTCACTGAAGAGTGCAAGCACACATTTTTTCTTTCTTATTTTCTCTTTTTTCATCCATTCAATGATCTTTTCTATTATCTTTTTTTTCTCTGCATCTTTTTTTGTCATTGATCTTTTTTATTTTCTTGTTTTTATTTTCATAACGGTAATTAAAGGCACAGGTTTGTTAAAGTAGTTGTTAACAATACAATGTTACAAGTAACAGGCTGTGATAAGATAATGTTGCCTTCAGCAACAACATTTCTCTCGGCAATGATAACATATTTGTGATGTATGACAAGAGTAACACTATTTGGTACTACATTCTACGTGACAGACATACAGAGTTACTGACTATATCCAAAAAGAGATTTTCACTTATCTGAACACAAACCTATTCAAACAAACAACATTTACTGACACTTGTCTCACTCATGTCGTAATTAAATTACATTTAAATACATCTTTGTAGGTTAGATAACAAGCAAGAACAAGAGAATGGATCCCTTCAATTTAACCAATCATACGCAGTGATATGCTTCATTGCTCGCTTTCAAACTAAACTTCGCACACTCCCTTTATATCAGCGACTAAGATGGGAACAAAATTAAGATAATTACCTGTCTAGCCTCCTATAAACGATACACCCTTATATCTAAGCTCATCACAGTATTTTACACGGCTACAGTTGCGCTGTAGTACAGATGATACGTTTTTTTCATCTTACATGGCGAACAAAGGGTACCTAATGACTTAGTGGGCTCATTTAAAGACTTGCAACGTTGACTGAAAATTTAGTACTTATGGCAATAACATATTAATTAACTCGTACAACTGAATTCTTCCGGGTAGAAAAAACAGCCGTAAACTGCAGAATTCCATCCACAAAAATGCCAACTAATAAAACCTCGTAAAAGGCCATAGTAACGGAGAAATGACTCAAAGCAATGTCTAAGATTTGGATAAAAGAAAACCCTTTGTCAGCTTCACTAACCGACCTTACCTCAGCTACCCTACCATTCTTACCTATCTGCACCTCTCTGTACATAACGCCTGGCCTCACAACTTGGCCAAGAATCATCATTTATACAGGATAGTATTAGTCACCTTAGGATACAAACTACATATGTTTTTATCTTACATACAGCTAGTGATAGTTGCAACAAACCTACCCCTCTGTCAATGCATACAGGTCCCCGCCACCCTGACCCACGGCAAACCAGATAGACTAAACTTAGCTTTTTCACCAAGTGAATAAATCAGTCATTGATGGCAGAACTCAGAGGCCCAACATTTACTTCCGATATAGTGTTACCCTATATATTGTACTCTTCACAGAAAATACTTCCCAGAGACCTTTCACGTGATTTATATCTAACTATAAAGTTACCACTAGAATGCAACTTTGTCATCTTTCTTTATATAGTCAGTGTACTTTATACGATTCAAATATGAGAGTGAAAGATATGTAAATTTACCCTTAAAGGACCAATTTCAGGGAGTACAACACATTTACAGGTCACACAGTGTTTTAGAAAAGTATGCACCTTTCTATAGACTATAGAATGTGTTTTCAAATGTTGATGCCTAATGGTGTGCGTTTAACCTTACATGAGAAGAGCATAAAAGAAGTTCCAGCAACAGCAACGCAATATACAAGACGAAGTAATAATATATGCCAAACTTTGTGCAGAAAATTAGCGCTGCACATAATTGGAAGCAATTTATATGCAAACCAGTATTCAGATGTTGGAACTTCCTACTACAAGTTGGGTTAGATGTAAAAATTACAAACTGCTTAGTTAGATGTATTCCCTATTTACAACTTAGCAAGCTGCCACTGAGGGTTTCAAAGTACCCCTTGTATATGTTACCTCCCGTTTGCATTACATGCTCGTACATTTTACTTGAGAAACTAGGACAAATCTTCAGAAATCGGACATATGGCAGTTTGCCTGGTGGCTGGACAGCTGTCTTTGACACATCAGAACCTTGTAGACCAGAGTTAATTAGCCCTATGACCTGCTTCTTTGTACACTTTTAATAAAACATGTATTTAGATATATGGGTAAATTTTAATATCTAATACTTTAATGACAATAGAAAAGAACAAAGGGCAATGTTATATTCTTTTGATTCAACAAAAACTCAAAACAGATCTAAACCAAGAAATGTAAATATCATGTGATAAATTGTGAAAGTAAATCTCAAAATGTTTGGTACAGATTTTTGTGGATATCAAAATAAATTTCAAAATAAACCTTGCATTAAGCAGAAGCTGAGGACATAAAATCAGGATTCAGTGCTTGGTGCAAGTTTTTCTGTGATAAAAAAAAAACATGGTCGCAGGTTGCTCATTTTTCTTGGCCTAATATCAAAATACCCAGCGGTGAAATCTGGTATGGAGTAGTGGAGTCTACTGGTGTGGTGAATACAGGTGGTTGGCTGGGGTCCCGACGTACTGCTCGCTGCCTGGACGACCATCACACGGGGGTCGTTCCGACTAGGCGGCAGCTTGTGGTTGAGAGTGTAAGTAAAGGTTGAGACGCTGTCCGCGATCACCTTCGCCACGACCGGCCCTCCTCCTCCTCGTCCTCCTCCTCGTCTACCCCAAGTAAGAGATCTTCGTCTACTTCATCGTCCAGCTGGGAGAAAACACAAGGTTGATGAATTTCATACACAAAATCATTATATTAGAAACGACAACAGATGTTGATATTTACGCTTAGTATTGTTCTTTCAATGTGTTTTAAAGTTTTTATGTGACTTACAGACAAACAACTTCAAACACAGTCCCCTTGACACAAAACTTCAGAGTTCCGAACTCGAAGGCATTTATTATATCATATTTCTATTTTTGAATAAGAGATTCATAACCTATAAGGTTTTCTTTGTTTTGCATAATATTTTAAGAAAATTTAACTATTTTTTTTTGGGGGGGGCTGAAGCTGCAGTATTCACTCACCTCATGGTCTTCTATAGCGGTAGGTACATTCTCCTCATCCTCGCCCTCCCCGACTCTCAACACATCCTCCTCCTCTTCGTCCTCCTCCTCACCGAGTCCCTCGGGCAACTCCTCTACACCGCCCGGTACCACGACCTCTTCTCCCTCCTCCTCCTCTTCCCCCACCTCTTCCTCTTCCTCTCCCTCCTCCTGGCCTTGGGCGTCTTGCCCGGACAGGACTTGCCCGGTCACCTCGGTCAGCAGGCCCTCATCGTCCTGAGCTGTCGGAGCGGGCACGGCGGAGTGGGATTCCGGTTTACTCTGAGGTGTATGCCACGCGAGACCCAGCGTGGACTTCTCGTACTGCCCTGCAGCCTTCACAGCCTGGAGCGAAATATAATCAACAATTGAGGTTTTTCAATATTTCAAAATTCACCAAAGTTCTCCATTGGCCTACATGTGAGTTATGAAATCCGACTGAAATATAATCATTGACTTTCCCTTCATTCTTGCTTATTTGAAGGTCTATTTTCTGTTCCTTTCAGATTTAAAACGATTCACGTTTACTTTATTTAGCTATTTAGTTACAAGAAAGTATCTAGTTCCCCTGATTGAATTACAAGATACATTAACAGGTAAACTTGAGAAGGCTTTCAAAACTGAAACCACAGCTATGGTAACAGTACTTCCTGTTATTTGAGTAAAGAATATACAAATATACTTCAACTCATGAAGGATTTATGTGGGGGTTTTTCTGGACCATAATCAAACAAACATTCGCAAAAAAACGTTTTAAAGATTTAACTTCAACAAAATGCTTGGTACCTTGAGAGGTGACAATGTTTCCAGCCACTATATAAGACGAAAATTTAAGAAATTGTAAATTAGTTAGTTATATGTAATACTGTATATAATTCCATGTCCACTGTCTGCAAACTACACCACAATATTGTTGGATATACATGTACCATCATTTACACTTTGTACTTGTCGCCCATTCCTGGAAGATCACACCTTATTGTGAAGTGGTTCTTGATTAATGAAAAAAAGAAGAAAAAAGAATATAATGATCTTCCTAAACCAAACTCGACTGTCGTGGACGATTGGGGAGTACTCACCTCCTCTGCCATGAGCCGTGTCTGGAAGGTGACGACCATGGTGGTAGCGGCCTCGTCGTGCAGGACCGTCTCCACCCCACTGTCCTTCTGAAAACACCGGAATATGCCACATGAGTATCGGGTTTTCGATGAACCGAAAGATACATGCATTAGGGGGGTGTATACGTATTACGACGTGAAAGAAGAGTCTAGATGACTTGACAGTTCCCGACTATTCGCTATTAACTATATGGTTTTACTAGAAATCTGAAGATTGTCGGCCAGAAACTGGCCGATGTTGCGTTGGTGGTTTTTAAATGTTATGAAAGGAACAATTCAACATGTCATATACCAACATGTCCCGGCAGATGTAAACGATCTATTAGTGAAAAAAATCATTCTTATCTTAACATGAATCATCTACAAAAAATATCTAAATTAAAAAAAAAATTTGAACAAATCACTGACAGAAAGAGTTGATCAAACACCCCACCACCTATATCTACTGCGTCATTGTGGGAGAAGCACTTTGCCCGTCCAGCTAAACTCTAATCATATCCAAGTCCAGGGAGGGGGAAAGTGGAGACCAATCAACTGTAACCTGCACAGACCAGTGGACCTATGAGCGTTCAGGGATAAAAAAAAATCCTCCTTTAATCAGCTAATTCTCGGAAATTAACATATACCTAAATGAGGATTTTTTCACTAAAAAGGAAATTTCGGGAAAAGACATTAGAATATGTGCCAAAACTGGCAATAGTTTCTAATAATATATATGCCTATTTAGAAAAGTTCTCCCCTTGTATTGATTCCTCTGACACTAGTTTTCTTCTCTTGTTTTGAAAAGTTTTCCAAGGTCGATTGTCCTCTCTTCGTTGTACAATTTCGTATTGAACAATAACCAGGTCAGGTCCCAAAAGGCTGTTCGCAAACCCCAGACAAGCAATCCCCGTCATAGGTGCGCCTCCAGTCGGGGTTGGCTCTTATCAAAACATCCCCAATTAGCCCTGCAGGCGCGCACTACGGGGAAACAGCGTAGGCGCGCCTACGCTTGGCGAAAAACAGGAGAGTGACGGCAGACCGGTCCCGGCAGCCCCCCCCCCCCCTCCCCACCGCGACAGCCCGGCAGCGGCCGGCCCGACCCAGCGGCGGGAGGCCCGGCCCGGCCCGGCGGTGGAGGCCTAGCGGCGGCTGGCACCCCCCCTACCCCTGGTATAAGTAGGAGTCCTATTGGTCAATCAGGTAACAGTTGGCCCCGGCCGGCTGGCACCCCCCCTCTACCCCCCCCCCCTCTCCAATTAAACAATTACACGGTCCACTGGTCCACAACAATAGACCCACTTCAAAAACGGACCTATACCTTGGTTGCGTTGGTCACTAATACCTAGACCATCTATAGTTGTATGTACACCAACGCAACAAAAATGCAATTCCAACGTTACTTTTTTTAGGTAGTGTTCAAGGAGTACATAAACCCTTCTTA
Source organism: Lepidonotus clava (assembly GCA_936440205.1). Classification (NCBI taxonomy): domain Eukaryota; kingdom Metazoa; phylum Annelida; class Polychaeta; order Phyllodocida; family Polynoidae; genus Lepidonotus; species Lepidonotus clava. Next base: position 8,550,447 of record OW387142.1, on the reverse strand, counting down.
ATCATAATTATAGAAGTCAAAGTGAAAATCTGCTTATTTTACGAAATAGAAACAAATGTCTGCATCATACTTTTCAATCAATTACTTTGGCTCTAGACATATGTTTAAATGAAAATAAATGCACCGTGTAATGCACCAGTAGCATCCAGATTTACCCAAAAATCTGACTATGACCAAAGAACGGCAAAGATTTCAATGACCCTTCAGAAACCTATGAAAGATAGGTACTTCTTCACTTACCGACAGAAGTTCCAGCACGGCGTCCTTCTCCTCAGGAGGGTATCCTGAGACCAGCAGCTGTTTGGGTCGGCGGTCTACGGAGAGCGTAGGTTGTCGACCTCCCCCTCGGCCCCGCATCGCACCACGACCACGGCCTCTAGGAGTCGCTCCCCGGCCTCGTCCAGCACCTGGGAAACCTGCACCAAGCAGGCCCAGTGCTGTTGCCTGGGGAAGCGGAAAAAATAGTATGAGGTTTATGGATTAATAGGTCAATGCTAGATTACTTTTCATATTTTGATAAAGAAAGCTTTCATTTGCGACTCTTGATCTAATAAGTTAATATGCGTCATAATGATACAGGAAATTCCTCTTAAGATCAACATGAATTTCCTCAGCTACCTTTAACATAGTTAATCTAAAAAGTAATTTTACAGAGCTCGTTGCTACACACACAATATATATATATATATTGTTACTTTATTTTTTCAGGTGTATTTTTCATGTGCAGATAATAATTACAGTGTCTCACACAGCTCCCTTTCATGTACCTTTCTTGAAAATAAATTTTTCAAGCTGACTTTATGTTAATGACAACAATACGTTACCTCTTTTTTGAGTGCGGCGACCCTCCGCCTGAGGGCAGACGTGTCGGCCCCCTCGTTCTGTTTGGCGATAATATCCAGTTCCGTGTCCAGGATCTCCTTCTGGGCCTGGAAAGAACAGTTAACAAGCTTATGTAACACGCAATTTTTTTCCCCAAACTGCCAGCTTTAGTTTTATCTGTCACAATTAATCAGATTAAGAATATATAGACCATGTAATCAATTACTTCTAGCGCTGTCATATTTTAAGCTGGACTATCCAGCCATGTATTTTGTTTAAGATTTTTTTGTCAAGTGAAGTCTCACCTGTTGTTTTGTGCGTGGAGTTTGTGGTTTGGCCGGAGCTACAATTGGCTTGGGCGCGCTAGTCGTCAGATCCACCTTCAGCTTCTCTATGATGTCTGCCATCGCCTTAATGGTCTGAAAACGGAGGAAACAGTTTACAAAACCTCAATATTAATCTTGAGTAACTCAAACACTCAACTGATTTGCTGAGGATAAGGTAGAAACGAGCAGAAATATACGAGTAAATCAAGGACCTCATATACATAGCAATGGGTCTTTTTTTTTAGCTCTGGTCGGCTTTAAATTACCTTTGAATAAAAAGGAACATGTTGATTCTTACAAGATGCATGGGAATCCTATGTCTTATACTTAGAGTTATCATACTTATTTTATCTTGACTTACCTTCATGATTTTCATCTTGTCCTCTGCACTCATACCTTTGCTTTTCTCAAGTTTTTCTATCAACAACTGAAATCAAAAAATATATCGCATAAGTAAAATAACATTCATTTAATCGACAGGGAATGGAACAAGTTTTCATATACGAGTTTACTTGGGAGGACTTTTCACAAAATACTTATTCTATGCATGTTACAACTGTTAATATGGGCATATGAGATTGACATACAATTAAGAGTTATAGAAACTAGAATAGGGTTTATGTGAGATAAGCTGTACAGTAGTGAACTCACCTTTTGCTTGTTGATCTGTTTGTGTAACAGAAGCTGCTTTTCCTTCTGCAGGGCCATCTTCTTTTTAAGCATTTCCTGAGGATAAAGAGAAGTCACTTAGATTTCAGGATGGATTCAGACCTAGTCAATAAATATTTCCTTATTACGGTGGATTATTCTTTTAGTATATTGATTTCTTGTCGTTTTCCCCATTTTTTTCATAAGGTCAATATGCAAAAACAATATCCGACGGCAACAAAAAGGTGACTTATGCGAAATCATTTAACACTAATTCAGCTACCACAAAGGATAGATTACTACAGTTGTGGACCGCTTAAAGTAAAATGTGATATCTATCTGGTGTAACTTTTAAAAGAATGTGCTGAAACAAAGTTCATTTTGTGGACTCCAACTAAGCAGGTAAACTGTCAAACCCTAAGTAACTAAGTATAGTATGTAATCTCACCTGTTCCTGCTGCTTCTTCTTTTGGACCAGTCCCGCCTGGAGCTGTCTCTGTTGCTGCTGTTGTTGGCGGTGCTGCTTCTGCTGCTGCGCCCCGAGCCGGGCACTAAGCGGTCCCCCTTTACCCAGGGCCGTCGGGTTAAACACTGTTTTGGTAAGGCCGAGCGGCGACACCACCACCTTCTGCAAGTCACAAAATAGGCATGTTTAATCTTTGTAATGTTTATGCAATTTCCAGAACACAAACGTATGGAAGTAAAAGAGAGCAGGTAAAATGACACTGACTATTAAATCAACAAAGTTAGGATTCTGTAAATACAAGGAAACGTTGAGAAGGGAAGCCGAACATTGTTGTATCAATGGAAAATAAATAACTGGACAATTTTTTCAATCTATTCCTATCTACTTTGCATTAGTAATTTGAAGGTTTAAACTTGATCGGAACTCGTTCAAACAAAAATAATCTCTCCTAAGTGAAGCCTGGTTCTGCAAAGACTTTTTTAATAAGAAAATCAAGTTCTATATAACAGCCTGTTTACCTTAGAGTTGACGTCCGTAGGTGTGGCAGGGGGTTTGTTGTTGTTTTTAAGCTGTAGTTTGTGAGGTGGAGGGATCTCCCCTAACCGTTCCTTGATAGACAGCTTGACATCGTGGTTCCCGTCTGGAGCCCCACCGCCAGGCGCACCTTCCTCGCCCTGAGTCCCCTTGTGGAAGAACACCCTGATGAAGCGGTTGTTAAGAATGGGCTCGGTCGAGTGGTACGCGCTCTTGGCTTGTGCATTGGTGAGGAATGTGATGAGGGCTGCTTCTATGTCACCACCGTAACATACCTGGGACAAGGACAGAAGAAAATGCAAAGTTAGCACAATAAAAGTGGCTATTTCATAGGATCAGGAATTCTGAGGAATTTCAAAAATATACCGTTTGGTGGGCACACAGAAGAGTCAAGTTTTAATTTTAGATAAGGTACAGTAAGGTTAATGAGCTATCATTGCCGCTAAAAACACTTATACAGGCCTTCAGCAACATATAAAGGAACAAGTTAAATATTTCGACTTGAAAAAAGGTGGTAAAACTGAGCTGTTACCTGGAGGTTGACAATATGGCCAAACTTGCTGAAGTGTTCATTGAGTTTTGCAATGTTGTTGTGTTCCCGGGGAACGCGCCGTAGTTCTAATGTGCAGTTATCCTGGTTCTGATGTACACGACGTGGGCCTGTCAGGGTGAGAAGAGAACATTGATTAGACTGGATTAATGAATGCTTTCATTACTATCAAGTTACACAAATTCTACATAAAAAGTAAATAAAATGCTAGGAACATAATTATACCCCACAATTGCAAAGCACAAACTTATTACTATAACAAAAAGATTTATTCTAAATTATGGAACCTAAGGTTGTTCTTAGTTATGCGTTATTTGATGCAATTTTATTTTCGTTAAAAAACAGATACACAACTGGACAGCTATATGAACGGCCAAGCTACTCTGCCATAATAAACTTAGGTTTTCAACACAAATGTAACATTCTCAAGTCTAACCTAGCCTCTTGAAGTCGAAGTGTGGCTTTTTGGGCGGTGGTGGGCCGGTGTTGACCCAAGGCGGTGGCTGTAGGGACTGTGGTGGCGCGTCGAGTGGGTGTGGGTGTTGGTGGAGGTGGTGTTGGGGCGGGTGAGGCCGATACTGCGGCGGGCCCTCCTCGTGGTGTGGTAACTCCTCGGGTGGGCTGTACTTGCGCTTGGCCGGAACCACCACCCGACTGGCCACACTGATACCGCCCTCACGGTTATTATTATGTGGTGGTGGTTGCTCCTCATCTGTAACAATACATGTTATAATATACGATTTATTTGGAAGGGGTAATCAACTAGTAGGTGGATTATGCATGTACTTTCGGTAATGTGCGGACAATATCGTAAAATACATGAACTTCCTAACAAATTGATCGGAATTAAGTCATTTTGTGTTCAGCGAATTGCTATAACTACAATGCTAACGGCAGTAGAGCTAGAATTTACACTGCATTGACTGACATTGTATATCAAACCTTACTCAATTTTTAGAGTTATTCATAGTGGTTAGACTCACCTGCAGGCTCAGGGATGGTGGGTATGCTGACTAGATCCCTGCGAGGGTGTTGGGGTTGGAACGGTTGCCGCATCCTGTCGCGATCCATGTGGTGGTCTCGCTCCATATGGCGGTCACGGTCACGGTCCATGTGGTGATCACGGTCCATGTCGCGGTTATGACCTCCACGACCCCCACGATGGTTACCACGGTTGTTACCACGGTTGTTACGCCAGAAGTCATTCGGGTTGGGTCGTAGCATGGGAGCTTCTGGATTATAGGGCTCTGGACGATACTCTGAGAGGGAGAAAAAGAAAATGGTTATGCTCAACTCTTATCTCTTCAGTATCTAAAAATATGGTCTCAGGGCTATAGCAGGTACAAGTTACTTTATGCCGCATTTTCGGCAGAGTTATTTAATCTGAAAGCTGACAGACGAGTCACGCTGCCAACATTTTCTTTAAACTATTTCAGCTCTTTCTCTTAAGAAAATTTAGAAAAAACTTTTGAAAAAGTTAACAACTTGAAAGCAGGCTGAAATTCGTTATGAACAACGCAATCTGCAAATACATGCAACTATAAAATCTATGCATTCAGACGAATATTTTTCCATCAAGCAAATCGCAACCTGGATCTAAGACCATAATCTTTCCCTCCACTCACCTGGGTGTGGCCTAGGCGGGGGCGGTCCCGGAGGTCGCGGCGGTGGAGGCCCTTGTGGCGGTGGTGGTGGTCCGGGCAGCGGGGGTCCGGACGGGGGCGGTGCCCCATGGTGTATCATCGGGGGTCGCGGGGCTCCAGGAGGGGCCTGTGACATAGGGGGGAGGTGATGGGGTGGGGGCGGGGGGCCTCGGGGGCCATGCGGAGCCCCTGGGGGAGGGGGGCCAGGCGGGGGAGGACGGCCCTGAGGGGGCGGGCCTGGGGGAGGGGGGCCTGGGGGAGGGGGGCCAGGCGGGGGAGGCCCTCGGGGGCCTGGGGGGCCGGATGGGGGAGGGGGGCCTCCTACAGGGGTAAAATAGGTCATGGCAAATATCAGTATAAAGTGGACATGTTTGTCAATACAATGTCTTTACAATATCATAAGTATCTCCAAACACTATATATATACATGTATACACTTACAAGCTCTTTAAAATGTCTTCAGATGATCAAAACACATTGATACGATTTGTTGTGAAATAGTGCCAAGAAACAGCCAAGTAAACCAAACCTTGAATAAATAATGGAATAACTCTCATAAGAGGGAAAGGCTAAAATTAACTTGTCACCATAAAAGTTAGTACAGGGGTACTTAAACAGTAAGTCAACAATCAATGCGTCGTGCCATTACGCAGTATTTTAAAATCAAGACTAAAGAGCCATAACATTTGTACTGATGAACAAATTTTGAAACTATGAAATTTGCCTATTCACAAAAATACTCCAGCCAGCCAGAAAAGGATCAAAAGACAGGAGCTGCATATTGATATATTCCCCACTATCTTTACACCCATGGCCATTACAACCGTAAAAACCCTCATTTAAGCTGCAGCTTTAAAAAGGGTTAGTTTCAGAAATAAGAGGCAACTGGGCCTCAACTTTGAGGCGTGGCTTAATTGGGGGTTTACTGTATATGGTTGCGAGTTTGCACAACGCCGCCGAGAGTGGGGCCTACCTGAGGTGAAGGGGGGCACGACGGGGATTCCCACGTCCTCCAGCACCACCGGGTCCACACCGTGGTCGTAGGGGCAGAGGTCACCGCGCATACAGAAGCCCTTCTCTGCAAGCACCAGAAGGACATGGTAAGGCGGGGGTCGTAAGAAAAGGGAAACCGTAACGAGGGTAGGGAGAGAGAGGTAGGGGCAGAGATCGTCATGCATGTACAGAGGCCCTTCTCTGCAAGCTCCAGAAGGACACGGTAAGGCGGGGGTCGTAAGAAAAGGGCACCAGAACAACGAGGGTAGGGAGAGAGAGGTAGGGGCAGAGGTCACCATGCATACAGTCATAATGATACAGAAGCCCTTCTCTGCAAGCACCAGAAGGACAAGATAGGGTGGGGGTCGTAAGAAAAGGGAACCGTAACAACGCGGGAAGGGAGAGTGAGGTAGGGGGGTCACCACGCATATAGGAGCCCTTCTCTGCAAGCACTAGAAGAACACGGTAAGGCGGGGGTCGTAAGAAAAGGGCACCTTAAAAATGAGGGTAGGGAGACAGAGGTAGGGGCAGAGGTCATCGTCTATATAGGAGCCCTTCATTGCAAGCACCAGAAGATCACAGTAATGCAAGGGATTGTAAGAAAAGGGGCAGGTAGAGAGAGAGGGGGGGCTTATTTAAGCCCTATACCCACCAGGCAATTTTGGACCTTGGCGATTGTGTTTTACTCTGATCACCAGTCAGTATGCTATATTGAAGTGAATATGCTTGATCGCCGGTAAAATCGCCCAGCGATTTTGCCAGCAATTAAGATATAACATTTGCATTTCAATATACTATACTGACAGCCGATCAGAGTAAAATACGATCGCTGAGGTCAATATTGCCTAATGGGTATGTGGATTTAGGGGAAGGAGCAAAATGAAATGAGTATGTGACGAGAAATATCAGAAGGGGGCACCGAAACAGGGTAGGGAGAGAGTGTGAGGCTTAATAAGGGGTAGCAGCGTCTAATAATGAGTAGTGAGAGGTTAGCAGGAAAGAAGGAAGGGCTATTGCTTAGATTCAATTTTAAATTAAAATGAGCGTGTGCTTGTCTTTGGACGAAAAATCCAAAAGGCTAGTAGTTTAAAGCCAATATTTTCCTTTACTTTCTCTTTTGCTGTACTAACGCAACTAGGATCTTTATTCCGTTAAGGCGAGTGCAATTTCCATAGGGCTTGTTACACTGCAAGCCCAATGGACCAATATACAGAAGAAACAGGAGAGTATAGCAAGGAAAATGGGGAGAATATGATAGATAACTGGTGGAATATACGGATTCGCTAGTGATCAAATCTTTCTTGTAAATCCGAGTCCATTATCGTTCGTATAATAAACATTGACAATAGCTATAAGGGTAAGAATGAAGGAAACCATGCAGGGCCGAGGGGGGATGAGGTAGGAGTGATGCTTCAAGGTGGAGTATGAGTAGATTAAATATGCATGCAATAAGGGTTTCAGAAGACTGCTGGCTTGGTATAAACCTGATACTGCAGCAATCTATCGGAGTACGCCTTTGTTAAATTTCGGCGAGTGGCAACTGAGAGGGTTTTACCCACCCAAGCTCCCCTATATTTGACGCACCTTAGTATCTGCATTATTACTATACATGTATTCATTATCAGACTATACGCTTTCAATGGTAGGGCAACAAGCAGTTTTGTAAAGATGTCTGCATTCCCTCTTACAAGATGTTGTTAAGCTTACACTTAATAGATATTTGGTCATGTTTCTTTTTTTCTTCAAGTAACACAATACGGATTCTAATGAGCTGTCTTCCCGTGCTTTTCTTCCGTACTATACATGCCAAATACCTAAGTTTTCCACAACTTGCATTGCTGATGAGTGAAACCCTAGAAACATATAGCAGTATTATTATTCACAAAACTAAAACTCTGCAATCCTCGTTTCATCAGAGGTGGACTCACCATCATAGTCCCTGCAGCGTGGTCGTGGCGGGGGTCGGTCCCGCCCGTGGTACCCGGAGTGTGTCGGGACGATCACTTCGCTGTTGACGGCTGGGCCCGTACTGCGCAGGTCTCGGTCCTTGGGGTCGTCCTGAATCGGTGTCGACCCGCGGCTGTCTATGGGGTTGTGAACTGAAGACATGGGAAAGGGGCTCATATAGGGGTGCGCTTCGAGCTTCAATTAAGTGGGACCAATTCAAACATCTAGATTTTTGGAGTGAGTTTGCTCTCTATTTTGGGTTAAAGTTTTCAATACAAAAAACAATTACAGAACTCATTTTCAACTCGCCAGTTACTTTCTCCTGTTATTTATTCGTATGAGAAATTCTTGATTCAAGTAATGGTTATAAAGGCAGAAAACGAGCTTTATATTGTTCAAATGTTCAAATCAGTCAGCCAGATGGACTTATTTTGCTAGCTTAATGTTGTATATATATTCGTTTCAATTAATCCGTCTCGATCCCACCACGCAATCTGGTTATGACTATTCATTGTGGTTTGTGTTTATGTATTTATCTATGCCTCAAATTCTTAATGTATCATCCATGTAGCTATTCGTATACATAGAGACTACTCAGTCATAAGGAAATCTTGGCCTGTCGTGAAAAAGTGCTTATTTACAAGTTCCACTCAATAAATATTGTGAATACAGACGTCCAACGAGATAATCTAGTGAGGCACCATTCGGATGTGGTGGATTCATTATTGTTACGAGAGAATCGCAAAAAAATATGTATGCTTCTCAAACATAAATTAATTTTTCTATTTGATCATTCCTGCATCATTAATTTACGGGAAATAAATGGGAATAAATTTCTGGAAACATTTTGCTGTCAGAAAGTTGTTTGAGTAAAAAGGTTGGTGATTGAGAGGGTAATTTATATTACTGGTTGTTTAACCTTATTATAAGTCTTATTACAAATTACGAAGATTTAATCGATTCATTTTTTGGAAAATTTGGCGTTGGTAATAGTGGTTCCTTTTCCACATGAATACCAAATAACAAGAGAAAGAACTTTACCTGTTTCCAGAAATTTATTCATGGAATGAAACAGTACACAAGTATACTTGACGTCTCTCAATACACGCATCGCTCCTGATATTTTCATACTTAACATACGGAAAAATCCGCTCTTAGTTTAAACAATTAACATCGACAAAATAGCCAAGATCTTTTCCTTCCTAATTTCTATCTTCCATCACAAAATATCCTTCAGTTACAAATGCCAATGATTAAAGCCTCAATTCTGTTTAGTATTATATTATATTATATTTTAACTCTTGATCGTTGCATCTCAATATACTTGAAGAAAGAAAGTATACATTGCGATGTCTCCTACGTTATATATAAAGTACAATTATTATGATTATATAACTACACTTAGGCAAAAAAGAGTTCTGTAATAATTTCTAGTGAGACATGATGGTAGATAAGCATGGCAGGAACCAAACAAGGGGTTAAATAAAAGAAGTAAAGTTTAATACCACTACTACCATCCCTTTTCCCACATGCTTCCTAAAAGCTTTGTTTCATTACTCCTACAGGAAATGGACACTATTTGTCCCAAACGAATTGCCCCAACAGTGACGAGCTATTTCAGCGCTCACCCTCCTCGGAGGACATCTCACCTGGTATTCTTTCGGGCGACCTTGACTTGGGCTTCGGTAGGTCTTCGGAACGACTCCGGTGGCGGGGTGACCTTGATCTTGACCTTGACCGAGTACGGTGGCGGCTGCGATAGTCTGTGTCGTATCGGCCGTGTCGGCCACTGTTCCGATCAGTCTCCAACCTCCTCCGGTCATCATAATTGCTTCGACGGCTACGGTCCCTGTTGAAACAAATTAACATTAGACTTAATACACTTACACCACATCACCATAAACTGAAATTTGAGGAAATAACAGATCAAATCAAATATGAACATTATACTGATATTGAGATTATTTCTAATTCCTGCGCTCTCTATTTGACAGTTTTGTTTGGTCACTGTGAGCTATCGAACCCAAATTATGTCCTTTTGAATTAATCTTTCTAAAACAATGAATATTGTTTTACTACAATCCCGGAAACCTTTGTCTTTATGTTTATGTAGGTAGCCAATGTCTTTAATGGTTCCAGGATCGTTTCGATAAAAAAGGGCATGCACGGTCAAATAGCGGTGCACAAGGGCCTGACTGGTCCCAGCCAGGTGTAAGCAGGTGGGCCACCCTGACCAGTGGCACTGGTACCTGTGATATGTACAATGAGTCGTTTCACCAGTGGTCACCACTGGTACCTGTAATTAACATTGGGGCCGGCTGAAGCCACTTCCGACTGCTATTGGCAAACACTCCCTATTGCTAGCATCTGTGGAAATATGCATAATTCTGCCACATAAGATAACTTCACTGATGAAGACAGCCTAAAAATACTGTGAAAACATGAACTGTTAGAGATATCATTATTTTCTTACTGAAATGTCAAAATACTGCATGCTTATTTGTATATAAAGAAACAGAATTGAAGCATATTTGATCTTTTTATTAATATATAGATTGTGTCTGTGCATGTAAGTCTTGCATTGTAAAAACATTTTTCAATATTAAAAGTTTCGATTTTATTGCTGGCCAATGGGAGAGACCCTCAGCCCCTTATCAGCATTATGTAATGAACCTCCACCAATCAGGTGTCGTGCTGCTTCCACCATGTGGACTTGTTTGTCCAGCCTTCACTGGAGCATGACGGGTTGCCAGGTTGTGGAGAAGGGTCTATTGGTGTTTGACTGTGTATCCATCATAAACTGGTCCGCCATGTAACCTTTGATAACCTGTCATATCTTGTTAAATTTTACTTTTCTTCCCCAAAATCACTATTATCTAATTTATCACCCGCACTGTCAACGAGCGGTACGCACAGGTGGTAGTGTGTATTGACAGGCCGTACGTACCGCTGGTCGTTTTAATAGTTTTTGATGGTCTTCAACGTCATTTTGCATGTTTTTGGGTCATAAAATAAAGAACCTTAGGGGTTGTCCTCAAGTGGCTGTACGACCCTTGAGGATCGTAAAAAACCTCGGGCTCTGCCCCGCGCGGTATTTCTTATTATGATATGATACTGCCTTAACATATCAACTGGCGTGCATCCACGTTTTTTTTTTTTTTTCCCTAATTTTTTTTTTTTTTTTATATATATAAATCTAACAGTCAGGAGTGTTAGACAAAAGAACATCCCATTCCATTGCTGCTGCTACCACTATGTTATACTTTAAACGGTGGCACCGTCTGGCCAAAGCCACAAAAGTATTATATAGATGCCTTTTATATTATGCAATTGATCTTCTTGTCTCAAAATATCGCCAACTTTAGTAATTACATCATCGATCATTGATTATCTCTCGTCACCATTTATAACTTAGTTAGTATTTAAGATTATCGGTTCGATGTCACCCAAAGGTTTCGTCTTGTTACAGACATCCTCAGAGTTATTCATTTGAGCTTGGTAGAACATCGGAATTGAGTAAACTGAACGTAAACGTTATGTAAAAAACCAATGCTTTTTTTAAATTGATGGTTATTGGGTTGTTGATAACAAAGAAAGTCAAAAGCAGTCTGAACGTAACAAGTGTTTTAATAACAGAAATGAAAGCGTCGGATGATTAAATAACTTTATAATATTTATAAATATATCTATTTTATATTTAGTGAGTCATTAGTCAACTTCGTCTAACGTTCCATCTCTAACAGCATCTAGTTCTGACTGTCCAAACTCCGAATCTCACAGGGAAACAAGGTGTTCCCAGAAGCACCAATTGGATGTCGAGGGAATGGAGGGTTCTTTGGTTTGCCTGCCACTGCGAGAATACGCACTAATCATGGAAGGTCTATCCATGAGTGGTCGCCCTCTATGAGGTCTTTTAATAACAGAAATGAAAGTCTCGGGTGATTAAATGATTATATAATATCTATAAATATCTATTTTATATGGCTGAGTTATCAGTCGACTTCATTCAATGTTCCATCCCTAACACCATACAGTCCTGAGAGTCCAGACTCCGAATCTCGTGGAGGAAACCAGCTTTTCTCATAAGCAATCAGAGGTGGAGGGAATGGAGGGTTCTTTGGTTTGCCTGCCACTGCGAGAATTCGCACTAATCGTGGGAGGTCTATCCATGAGTGGTCGCCCTCTACAAGAGGCGGTTCGGGTTCTCCGAGACGACCCTTTAGTATAGTCCAAGCCACCCCGGCCGGGGAGGCAGATGTGGGGAGGGCGATTTCCACTCGCTGGAAGGCAGTGGGGGCCGTGCCGCCTATGGCTATTATCAGAATGAGTTCGGCCGGGGGGATGCGGACCTTGACAGTGCACGGGAGTCCCACTTTAAGATTGACCATGTGCTCCCTGCAGTAGGCGGCCACAACTGCCGTGCTATTGTCAAAGTAGGGCATAACGCGCACCTGGCATCTGCAACAACACAACGATAAGTTGTAAGAATACAGGAATTGAATGCATTCTTTCAACTTATCTGAACCCTTTGGATTGAATATGCTGACCTGGGTTTGTCTTAAGGCATTGATGTTCCTATGACGAAATCTCAAATGGCCAATGTGTTGTGTTGTTTTCTTGTCTTTCTTTGTTTTTTTGGGGGGGAGGGGGAGCTTTCCTGAATAATTATGGGCCCTTTTATTGAGGAAACTTTGGTCTACATGGCTCCCTTGCGTCATCTCAATTGCAGCAATTCCAACCCTAAAGGGCTAATGCCGCATCCCTCAAGCCTACGACAGGGTGCCCAACCATTTTCAGAAATAAAAATAAGACCTTTTTAAGGCCTTTATAAATACCTTCTCGGGAGTAAAAATATGGAGTTCTACAAAAAAAAACGGAAAATATGATTGGTTGTGTCTATTTAGCAAATAAAGTTGCTTTTAGGAAACTATATATAGGTATAAACTGCTAAGTGAAGGAAACCTCAAACATGTTGTTGGAAAACAAACAAATTTTATATCCTGAAAACTTTGGCTGAACCAAAAAATAAGACCTTAAGAAGACCTCTGACTGCAAAATAAGACCTTTCTAATAGCCTTATAAATGGCAAAACCAAAATATGACCTTTTGAGACCTTATAAGACCTGCGTGGGCACCCTGCTACGAATATCCCTGAAATGTATCCGTTTTCAGAAGCTCATTTGTCAAGGATGACTTTTTTTCTCAGCATAATACTCAACGTTTATCGCTCCCTAACGTCAAAAATTTAGCAGGGCTCAACATTTAAAAGCGTTTGAACTGCCCTCTTTGCAGGTGAAATTCAAACTTGCCCCATCTCAATTTTCACTTGCTGGGCAATACATAATGTCGAGACCTGTAGAGCATTCTCTGAATGACCCAATTGGTATAATATATTTGTAGAATCCTGAGGCAAGTCGTTAATGACCCAATTATGCAGATCACAGGAGTTTGATCTTCAACAATGGGTAAAACCACCGTGTATTTATTTGTCAAACAGGAAAGTATGCACAAATCCTTTTCAGATCTGGTTGCCCAGGTGAAATCAGAGTAGTATCTCAGGGGCGGATCCAGGAGGGGGGGGGGGGGGGGGGGCACAAACATGAATGTACAGGGGGAGGCCCCCCCCCCCCCCACAACCATGATTCAACAGGGGAGGGGGGCGGGCAAGGCCCTTCCGCGCCCCCCCACCCTGGATCCGCCCCTGGACTATCTCATCACAGTTCACACCCAATGTCCTCGTTTTAGTTATTCATCTGCATTTTCTGTTTGCCTTGGCCTACCTTGCATATTCCTCACAGCTAATGATAAACTTAGATACTCCTCATTACTTTACTATTTATAAAAGCTATATCAAACTCATATCTGGAAAATTTTACAAATGCAACTTTTTTTTAACATAAATATCCTGAAGTAAATACTATGTGAAAAGTAACCTTACCTGTCTCTTCCTGGACTTCGGCTATGTGACCGTTTTCGGCGATGCTCGTCTGAACTCTGCAAGCAATATTAAATTATTATTAAACGTTTTCATGGTCCGATACTAAAGCACTTATTATCTGATTATAGAAACCTTATGAGCTGATAAAGCAGCGCTGTCTCAAATAACATTTTTTTTTTTTTTTTTTTTTAATTTCTTTTGTATTTCTGTTTATACTTATAGATATACCGTTCATTAAGATCTATAACAAAGTTTCCTAGGTATGAAAAAGAGCCAATGAATTTATTTTACCTTATTCTTTTTCATTTAGAGTATCCTTTGCCTGGAGATACATTTAACTTGAAAATTGAGCGACATTTTCGGCTTCAGATGGGATATTAGCATAACCGTCAATGTATAGTTTGTGTTAGCCAACTTACCTCATCAGATCGACTTGATTTGCGGGTTTCCAACTTCACGGGGGCATTTGCCGCCGGTGGTGGTTGGGGCGGAGTGCCTCCCGAATTATTTATCACTACTGAGGCATATGTCTTCGTCTTTAGAGCCTCAAACAGAGTGCCCACAAAGTTCTTTGTTTCTGGAAATAAAAGTGGAGAGAGGATGTGATACTAATCACTCAAAGTGGCAGAAGATGGTAGAAAAATATGTATAAACTACATTATTTCTAGAAAAGTGGCACGATTTTAAGGAAATCTTTTGTTTTGTAATATTCTCCACAAAAAGAGAACGACAAATGATACTTTTCAAAAAGCATACCAAGCATTATTTTATGGATTTATCGTCATAATTTATTCAGTTTCATTTATTACGATTTTGATTTCAGTAATTTGCCTCCCCTACCAAAGCCTGAGAGTTGTAATAACTCAAATTTGTCCCACTTGAGAAAAGACGGTGATAATTTGAAACTTACTCTCTTGTAGGAAAACATCAAGTTGATCGAAACAGATTTCTTTCAACTCATCTTCTGTTTTGTCTTTCTTCACAAGTGCAACCACATACTTTGCGAGAGCATCTGGATCTGCATCACATCTGGAAAATAGGCAAAGGGTACTTAAAGTTACAACTCAAATAAGTGACGGAACATAACAGTTAACAAAACCAGGGGCCCGGAGGCCTGAGGTCCTTAAAAACCAGGTCGGGCTCCTAGATTTTATGGTCTAGGGGCCCAACTGGCTCCTAGAAAATCATGGATGACGATCATACTTTGCCTTCTTAAATTCTAGAACAAAAGATCTGTCAGCTGGTTTAGTACATGGTTTTTAACTCATAATTAGGTTCTCTTGTGTTTTGAACTTGAAGACTGTTGCGCCCATAGTTTTAGGTGAGGGCCCCAGATGAGCCCGACAGCCCCAAAATTTTCTTCTATCCACCACTGCAACCGTCACCATATGCTCATCATGACCATGTGGCTATGAAATAATTATAAATGATTGAATAACAATAACGACTTTAATCGACTATTGCCTATGTCTGGAAGCCACAAACTTAAGTTAGGCAGGTTGTTCCATCGTCCACGAGACAATAAATTTGTTTGAACTTGTGATATGAAATATTATGCATATTGTAAATATGAACCACCTATACCTTTCTCGCACTGTAGATCTAGTGACAATTTCTGTAAATATAATATTTGATGACGAATGGATAACTGACAGCTGTAGAATGTTGACAGTTTTTATCATACCAAAAAAGTCGGAAAAACTTAAATTCACTGAGAAATTCAACTGAAAGAGCACTGCCACTGGGGGGAACCTGGCCTGATGAGTATGTAACACAACTAGACCTATCAGTAAATAATCAGGCTGGGCTGTTAACTGTTTTCATTGAGTTTAAAGCGTTCATTCAACATGTACAATTAGTCAATATGGTCGTTATTCTGGCTTCAACTTTATGTCAATGTCATTTTTACTTCACAGGTTTACTGGCTCCCAGTGGCAGTGTCAGTGAAAATTGACTGGGGTTTTAAGTCACATTACATTACAATGTGTGCCTGAGAACATGAGTTTATATCTAAGTTAACCGCCCGGTTATTACTCCTTGTTTGTTTTTAAACATGCTGCTGGCAACCTGAGTAATTAGGACCCTTAGAACGGCATCGTTTTACATTTTCGTGCCTCTACTCTCCCAGGGCAGGCTTTACCAACTGAACTGGTGTCAGTCAGTGGCGACCTCATTCCCCTTATTTATCTACTTACATTGGCGACAAAGTCCTGGTCAGCCAAATTTTCAAAGCGTCCACATCTTCAATTAGCATCTTGTTAATTGCCTGACTTGTACTTAGAAAGAATATGTTCTCAAAGTCTTCTGCATTCTTGTTGCCGGTTTAATAAACCCAGACGTTTACACGAGCTAAACTTAAAACAAGATGGCAGCGTTTTACATAGCCTCAAAGACGAGAACATGAGATTATGCAGGTTCTTTAGGAAGTCAAAGAGAGAATCTAGAATAAATATATCTTTTAGAAATTGGAAAAGTTTCTGTGGTGTTTCAAGATAGTTATCGGATCATTTAAGTTACAATGTGAAAATACATTCACAGCAATTCAACGTGGGGTTGAGACTATTTTGAGTCATGTGACCAATTTGTATGGACAAAATGGCGGACGCCATCACAACACGCGGAGCTAAATTGACTTCGAACTAACTCCAAATTTCACGGTTTAAAGCGCCATGGGGCCGAGATCTAAACCTAGGTTAGAATTTGTTAGTTGCACGGAGTGTAAATGTTGGTATAGCAGTAAAGATAGAGAGATTCACGTTGCGTCATGTCAGATTTTGACGTCCGGAGATGTCGAGAGAGCAGCGCATGGCTTCGTCCAGGCCGGGAGGCTGACAGCGACCCCCAAGTATGGAGGTGAGAAAAGCCGGGAACGGGCATTGCACAATCTTTCAGAGCACGCCCAATGTAGCTTTCGTTTGTGCCACTGCCTTTTGATGAACATAGATCTACTCCTTAGTCTTCAAGTGTATTTGCAATGCCAATGAGAAGGGACGTCATGCAGCAGGTGGGTTAGGAGGCGGGGGGGGGGGGGTGTTGTGTTTTCATATTATATTTCGAGAATGGCCCTAACTGTCACCTGTCAGGTGGGACAGTCAGAGCCTTTCTCGGACTAGACCAAACATGACAATGGGGGCAGGGGGGTCATGTGATCCATGACGTCATGTTAAAAAATTCTATTTAAAGAATTTCTAATAAAAATCAGGATATTGAATGCTAAAGAAAGTGTGAATTCAATTCAGTGAAAGTCTGGCTTCTACGGCAAGAAAATCAAGGGCTGACATAATTTTAAAGAGTTTTGTTATGTTCACCCTTGTTTATAGTGATTCCATAATGGGGGGAGGGGTCAACTCTGCATGATGTCATCAAAAATAGTATAGCTTCACATTTAAATGATTTTGGAGGCTCGTTGATGTCATGTCTAGAGGGGGGTCAATGGTCGCATAACAAAACATGACAAGGGGAGGTAAAAAATAGCATGACGTCAGTTATGGACGGCCCCCAAATCTGCACCAATTCTCCACCTGCTGGTGGCAAAATCCGCGATTTTAATGCCGTTAAAATTCCGTATATTTGCAGCAGGATTAAGATAATTTTGTTGATTGGTGTTCTGGAAATAATCTTGTTTTAAATGTATCAAAATCGAAATGTATGATTGTAGGTTCAGCTACTAAATTGAAAAAACAGGTAAATTTGACTTGAATTAGGTATGACACTAAAGAAATTTCATTTGTAAACACGTATAAATATCTTGGAGTCACATTGGATGCTGAACTCAACTTTTTATGTTACTTTAATAATTTAATAGGTATTGTGACAAATAAATTGTTTAGTTTGCTAAAGTTAAGGCGATATATTACTACTGATGCAGCTGTTATGCAGCTGTTCAGATATATAAACAGACAATTTTGCCTTTTTTTGATTATGCTAGCTTTGTACTTATTTTGTTACCTGTGAAATATAGGCAGAAACTCCAGATTGTACAAAATGATTGTTTGCGAATTTGTTGTAACATAAAGTGGGACGATTTTTTTAAGAATTTCAGATTTACATTGTAGAGTTAAATTGTTAGAACAACTTTAGAGTTAAATTGTTAGAACAAGTTTAGAACAACGAAGACAAAAGCAACTATGAAATTTGATGTTTGCCCATAGTAACTGTCCCAATGTAATTAAATGTAATATTAGACATACAAGGGGGGCTGTTAAGCGCACTTTTAAACTGAAAAATATAATGGGGGTAAATATGAAACTAGTTCGTTTTATAAAGGTACAATGTTGTGGAATAATCTACCTGTTGAAACACAGAATTGTAGCAATAAATACGAATTTAAATTTCAAATTAATAGAATGTACAAGTTTTTCGATGATGGAATGATTTAACTATATGTAATATATTTTGTTTGTTTGTTTGTTTTGTTTGTTTGTTTGGTGTTTTTTTTCATTATTGTTACATGTAACACATTTTGTCATTATTGTTATAATTTGATCTGGAAGACCAGGGGGGTTACCCCTGAAGATTGATTCAGAAATAAAGAAAAAAAAAAAAAAAAATTAGATTAAATCAATTGTGTCGCACTTGGATTTTACCAAGGATTTAAAACGGGCTTGAATCATGTTGAAATGCTCCGCGATAAACTCCTAGAAGATATATGAAGTAGATTTATTAAAATGCCCATTCCATAAAATATCAGGAGTTCAGGAATGTAACTGAACGTAAGGGTAACTGGCCAGCCTAGGGATATCCCTGTCCATTATTATACAGGTGTTGAACTCACTCTCCTAGTGATTGAGGAATCACTCACTCACTTTCAAATCTACGAAAGGTGCAATCAGTACTATCTTATTTTAAACCACGTCAACGTTTTTTGTGAGCCCTTAATTATAGTTTTTAGTATTGTAGCTTATGGGAAGGGCTCACTCAATCAGTCATGTCTTTTGTAGGTATTTGGGCTTTGATCTGATTGCCCGGTTACACAATCTTACATACAAGTAGCTACAGGCCTTTGTCCACCGGCATGCATTTGTAAGCAAGGACAATTAGTGTACATCAAGTGTTATTGAGGGGGCAGGCCTCTCCCCTGCACCCTCCCCCACCCCCACTCCTTGAACTCAGTTCAAGGAGTGGGGGTGGGGGAGGGTGCAGTTTGAGAAGCCAGAAGTGGGTTACATAACCAGTACTTGAGCCACTGTCACCTGCAGGTGGGTGGGTGTAGGGGACCTAGTACTAGTAGGAGGAGCCCCTTTCCTAAGCCCCTCCCTGAGTTGTGTGTGACAGCAGGAGTGGTGGTGGTGATCACTACTCATACAGCCTTCAGGTTGTAGGAAGGCCTTCAGTTTATTGAAGGACGACTATTGCTATAGATTACATACATTAGGTATGTTGACATTTCGTTCAATTACCTTTCAAACACAATGAAATGTCCATTGTTATGTTAAGGGCGAACATCGATCGTTCCAACGATCGGAACTTTGATAGTCATTTGCTTCTTGTTTTTAATTCTTTTTTTTATGTGCTATTAAATAGTCAAAATTATAGGGGGTGAAAGTAGCTTACCAAAAACTAACTACCTTACTTCTCTTTCAACAGATGCACCAAAGTATTTGGCGAAACCTTTCCACAATGACGTGGTCTTACTCCACCCTACGGCCATGCAGCTGCTGGAGGTGGGTCTGGGCGGGCCGGTGGTCGCTGTAGGCGGGTCAGATAGCTGTCCTAGGGTCCTCACGGCCTGGCCCAACCCTAGTGCCGAACTGACCAGTGTAGGCTTTATTAACTGTGTGACACCAGGCCTGCAGCCCGCTGCGACCAACGACAAGGTGACCATCTCCGCGCTCAGCAAGCCTTACGTTAATGCACTGGAAGTACGCGTCAAAACAAGGTACATGCATTCTATATATCGACTGCTCTCTATATAAAAGATGTTTCTGGATTATTATCACCATACCAGTGTTTGAAATTTTTTTTTTTTTTAAGTCAGCCATCAGGGCTGACATTCATGACAAAGTATCAGCCCTGAAAAAGAATTCTCAGCCCGGATTTTGTATGATAAAAAACTTGAAAATATGACCATAAGATTTACAACTAGGTACCTTCAGAAACAGGGTTAGGATGATAACCAGAAAAGTATCCAGTCACATACAATGGAAAAGATTGATAAAATGCAGAATTTATTTCCCAAAAACCTGTCAGCCATCAGGGCCGATAACTTGATATTTTTGCCCAAAATCATCAGCCCTGATCAGGAAATATCAGCCTGAGGCTGATGGACTTATGTTAATTTCCAACACTGCCATACTGTTTCAAACACTTTGCAGATACGGTGTCTTATGTTATAGAGTTTAGGTTTTCTTTAGTAACACCATAGGAATGAAATTTAATTCCCGCATAAGGTTATACATACATAAGTTTCTATTCTTGGTTAGAAATGTAGCCAGCAGTATAGAATTGAACATTCCAAATCGTGTACTTTTTTTCCTACCAGTTATAAGGCAATGATGTAATCCATGTGGTATACTGTATTTTGAAATTAGTCAATTAAATTATATCTCACTTTCATTCTTTTCTGACTGTTCTCACATTCTCATTTCTATCTACAAGGGAGAGCAAACCCATCTTCCAATCAGCAGAGTTCTTAGACTACATCCATCGGTGGGCGGGTGAGTTGATCAGATTTAAATTGCCAAACACATGGAACTGTATCAATTTCATTATCATATTTCTTATAATATCGTCTTAAAATCTCATCAGAGACTTTACATTATGTAATAAACAACGAAGTATCTTAAGTATATATTAGTTAACCCATGTCAAGTAAATTCCCTTGAAAGTTTGTCAGATTTCCATTAAATGAATCACTGTAGATGAAAATTTTACTATTTTGAAGATAAACTATTGGCTAAAAATCCTATCATCTCTTTCAAGATGGGCGGTTTTTAACTCGAGGCAACAAGCTGCAGCTCGCTTATTTCGGCCAACCATGTCAGATAGAGGTGACTGACATAAAGGGGGACCAGGAACCAATCCAAACGGCACAGGACGAAGTCGACAACAGTGCACTGAACACCAAAGACTCTGAGCTGGGACTTTTAACAGAGGAGTTTGCTCAGGTTTCATTAGAATCTCAATGTACCTTTTTCCGCGTGGTTGATTCCACGTGCTTCTCCCTGGACGCCCAGCCCTCCTCCAGGGGCAGCGGGGCAGGGGTCAGTTTGGACCAGGTGGGGGGAATGAAGAACCAAATCAACAAACTTAGGGAACTCATTGACCTGCACTTCAAACAAAGGAGACATTCTCAACAAGGTAAAAGATACTTAGTATTTTATTTGAAATTGATAGTAAAAAAAAAACCTTGACTCTCAAAGAGTTAATCGTAGTTACCCGGTAGTTAGACTGAAGCCTTTAATCCAGCATTTTTTGATTCCAGAAAAAAATTTCAGGCCACGTTATATAATCCTATCTTAATCCAATATATCCGATCAGGAATTAATTAACACACGGGTGTACGTATATTCTAATCACCAAGCAACTTTTATATCCCGCTTTTCCAAACTATCTCTAAGATTCATTCCTTAACACTAACCGTTCCTCTGTGGGGCATTGTTCAATACAATGACAACTGATCAGTCAAATATGTCATCGAACTCTCATCCTGCTGATTTTACCGTTTATTGGCACACGTGCATAAACCTCATTTTATCTGATGAACCATCGACTTTCTAAGGATGTTAAAAAATGAAGCTGAATAACTGATGTTTGAAAGATGTTCAGCATGGAGGATGACAAGACATGTATTTCTGTTCATTTCAGGGTTGTCACTGCCAAAGGGTATATTGTTGTATGGTCCATCGGGTACTGGGAAAACCATGTTAGCGCATGGTCTGATTCACCATGCCAACGTCCACACGGTCGACATCCAGGGCACCGAGATATGGAACAAGTAGGTCATTGTGTAGAAAGCAGATGTGGAAGATTTCTGAAAAATGTTTCAGTTATCGAAAATTTGATTTTGACAATTGACAGAAACTCATGAAGTTTAATATTATAGATTTTTTGCTGGTGTGATAAATGAGACTAAAGATTTGTAAGTGTTATTGTAGACATCTTGTAATTCTTCATTTAAATTATGAATCTTCTTCTCATTGATTGATTTAAATTTACATTTTAGCTGCATTGGCGAATTTCTCGTATATCTACAAATGTACAGACCACATTAGCTTTAAAATACAATCGGAAAAACGGGAATAGGATCGGTTCTTGATTATGAATTCCAAAAGAAGTTGTGTACTCAAATATCTTGAATTTTTCATAGAAATTATGGCGAGTCAGAGAACCGACTGGCGGCTCGGTTCCAAGAGGCCGTAGAACGTGCCCCCAGTATCATCTTTATCGACGAGATCGACGCTATCTGCCCAAAACGTCAGCGGTCTCAGAATGAGCTCGAAAAGCGCGTCGTGTCTTCTCTTATCACATTAATGGACAGAACCGTAGGTTGACCGTTAATCTGCTTGACAGTGTACATTTTATGCTTGCATATTACCCTGGGAATAGTGTTGTGGTTTATATTTCTCAGAGGGTCTGTAGAGTGAAAAAAATGCAATGTTGTTTAAGGAAATACTTGTAGCATAACCATTATCATAAAAGAAGCAGTCGTTTGATTAATGTATTTTTAATGTATTTATGCAACTATAAATCCGGTACTATGCATTTTCTATGTCAAATGTTGATAAAGGAAAATATAGGTATATTGTATCGGGAATATTTTTTTTGGAGATTCTCTTTACTTTTCTCCTTTTCTGTCTTGTTAGTTTCTCAACTAAAGGAATTTAAGCCAATCGGTCTAATGCCTCACCTTTAGCTGAATGTGATTATTAGTCATTGCACAGGTGATAAACCTGTAGCATAGCCATAGAATACTTTTCATAAAAATAACCGAGCGCTTCCGTTTTCTCTCAGCTGTCAGGTGATAAACCTGTGGTAATCGTGTCAGCGACCAACAAGCGGGACGAGGTCGACACCTGCCTCCGTCGGCCGGGGCGGTTAGAGCGAGAGGTAGAGATCGGTGTCCCCAACGCCACCGACCGTGCAGAGGTAAGATAGTTATATCTTTGGTTGATTTAATGCATAAGTTTACTTTTTGTTTTAATTTGATAATTGCTTGATGATAGATACCATTCAAGTCGTAGGCAAGTTGTAAACAAATAATATTGAGTTTGGGAGTTTGAATACTTTGCGATTGGAGATTTATAAATATATCATAATTCTTATCTTTCATTCCTAAACATACTACAACTTCCCTAATGGCTTCTTACTTTTTTCGTTTATTCAAAATCCTTACTTATATCACTTGAAAGGAGGTAGTACCAGCCAGATAATTTTGACACTCAAATACACAAAACGAGAAATTAGTATTGAGATCAGCTTCTTGTTTCAGATCTTAACCCGGCTTCTGTCCCCGACGGCGCACACCCTTACACCGGCAGACGTGAAGGACGTGGCGGACCAAGCTCACGGCTTTGTGGGCGCCGACCTGGCCGCCGTCTGCAAGGAGGGTGAGTCCAGATTTTAAACAAATTATGATTGCTAGTGCAAATATCTTTCTAAAAAGTTGATAACATAGGAAAAAAGCCTTTATGTCTCGTGAATTTCCTGCTTTCTAAAATGTATAATGCTTAAAGCGGATGACTTTTTTATTTTTGGTTGTATTAAAAAGGTGCATCAAAAGATTTTTTTTTAAAAAGAGAAAAATTGTTGGCCAAGTTTATTCACATATTGGAAGATAAATATAGGTTATTAGAAATACAATGTGTGGGATATGTATGATTAATGATGGTAACGGTATTGGAATTAAGCAACAAAAAAATAGAACTAAGCAGACTTCAGTAATGTATGTATAATGTTTACACACACTCTTTCGTTAAAGCGGGTATCTTGGCATTGAACCGACACCAGTCAACGTCGGAACTCAAAGTCAATCTGTCTGACGTGATGACGTCACTACAAGCCGTCCAGCCCAGCGCCATGAGGGAAGTGGCCCTAGAAATATCCAAAGTAAGAATGCTCCCAAAATAATTTTTCGATTAGGAACTAACTTCGGTTTAAAGTAAGTTTGAATCCACAAAAATGTTGAATGGTATATGTGAATAAGAAGAAGGGTAACGCAGTAGTATATAGGGTAACCAAATTTTGTGAAAAGGCGGTCGCGCCCCACCCTTTGCTGAATAGAAAATTTAAAACATATCTGTAAATAAAAATAGCGAAGGTCTCCACAAACCGAATATGTTGATTAATCCCACTCTAATAAAACGTTACTGTCCACCATTCGGATGTTAGGTTCGATATGGTTTTAAACTTTTTCGTTTCTTTAAAATTTATATTTTGCATTTATGAATACAGCATAAGTAATACCCTATTTCCCCAGGTATCATGGACGGATATCGGTGGTCAACATGAGTTGAAGGCCAAGTTACGTCAGGCAGTGGAGTGGCCGCTCCAACACCCGGAGTCCTTCACACGACTCGGGATCCGCCCTCCCCGGGGCCTCCTCATGTACGGACCGCCGGGCTGCTCGAAGACCATGATCGCTAAGGCGCTTGCCCGGGAGAGTGGACTTAACTTTATTGCTATTAAGGTAAGTCAGACAGATGCGAAGTTAGGTCTTAGAAAGGTCTTAGAAATGTCACTCAAAGTGACCCTGATTGCTTTCTGTGTTTGCCCATAAGATGAGGGCACCCACTCTTTTTTTGTCCATTATTATGAAAAATAAACTGTTTACTTTTGCTCCTTAGGGCCCGGAGTTGTTCAGTAAGTGGGTGGGCGAGTCGGAGCGGGCCGTGAGGGAGGTGTTCCGCAAGGCGCGGGCAGCGGCCCCAGCCATCGTCTTCTTTGACGAGATAGATTCCATCGCCGGAGAGAGGGGCAGGTATGTTCACCTTACATTAATTCTTTGTTAATTGAGAAAGAAATATTGTAGGCCACACCATAATGACTGCGATCTGAACTTTCTTTTAACTAGAGCAGAAACGCTCCGTACGATAATTATTTGTATGTAAATTCGCCGTCCATTTGGAGTAATACTTAAGTAATATTTTTTGTTCTCCACTTTTACGGTAGCATTCAAAGCGTGAACATCGATAGCCTCATTCAGTATTACTTTTAAATAATATTAAAATTATCATATCACACCAAATATTACCCCAGTTATTGTGTGGGTGGCTGTTTAATATAATGAGGGTTGATTTGCAGTAATATTTGAAGAAATAAGTATTAACCTTTGTCTTTTTAACCATATCTCAGTCACGGGGGCAGTGGTGGTGGTGAGGTGGGAGACCGGGTCCTGGCCCAGCTCCTCACGGAGATAGACGGAGTGGTCGCCCTGAAGGACGTGACGGTCGTCGCAGCCACCAACCGACCCGAGCGGATTGACAAGGTAAATAACTAGGATTACCTTTTAACTTTACCCCTCGACCATAGCAGAGAAGACACAACTACTTTATAAAATCAGAACGGTAAAACCTTGTATATTTCCACTGAAATTTAATATTCACGTGTTGTTCTACCTTACATGATAATAGGGTTGATAAAATAAAGTTAACATCACATACTTGTTAACTCTATCATTCTGCCGTAGCAAATAAGATACAGCTACTTTATAAAACCAGAACATTAAAACCTCATGTAGAGGAATTTGAAATATTTCCGATGAATGCAGATTATATTTTCAAGTGCAAAACAACAAATAAAAAATTAAGTTATTAATGTTTCGCGTTTAGGCCTTGCTGCGACCGGGCCGCCTTGATCGGATTGTCTACGTGCCTCTCCCTGACCCGGCCACACGGCGGGAGATCTTCACTATCCGCTTCCGCGAGACTCCAGTTGGAGAGGACGTGAGCATTGAGTGGTTGGTGGCCCGCACCGAGCGCTACTCCGGAGCAGAGGTGAACATGACAAACTTTCTACTCTTACGTTACATGACATGTTTACATGAAAACACAAATTGAATCGGACTGTCTGACATTTTGAGCGTGCCATTTTCTTTGGGAACATGTATATTAGTGTTAAATGATAGGTAAATGTTGTATTCTGTTATGATACGTGTGTAAAAAAAAAGTGTCTTAATTCAGATTTACCATTTGACCAGGTTGAAATTGCAGTAGAGGAGATATCAATCTGTAAGTTCCTCCAGCATAATCTGACGCTCATACCTCCTCTCCGTTTTCTTCCTTTAGATATAATGTGCACTCTCAGATATTGTTAATCCAACGCGTTTGATTTTAATAGGTACTCGTGTAATACACTTTTTTTTTATATATATATTCATAACAGTGAACTGTAAAATATTTAGACGTTTTCCCTCTAAATTAATGGATCTTAATATACGTATATATATGTATATTTCAGGTGTCGGCGGTGTGTCACGAGGCGGCCCTGTCGGCCATGCAGGAGGACGTGGACATCAGCCACGTCTCCCGGCGACACTTCGAGTCGGCCCTGGTCACCGTCACCCCGCGCATCTCCCCCTCAGTCATCGCGTCCTACGACAACTACGCCCGCACCTCAGGCCTCCACTCACTATGACCTCACAGGCTTTTAACAATAAACAATTAGAAAACTTACACGTTGATAAGTCTTTATTTTTCACAAAGTTTTCATCTGTTTTCCAATGCATGTTGGATTGTGGCAGTACAAGTATACTTTGCATAAGTGTTACAGGTATTGATTAGTTGTTATTTTCCTGAAGTTATTCTCCTAAAAAACATGGACAAAATAGACTATGTTCATAAACTGTGAACGCGGATTCAAGTGTTGTTTATCAACTAGGGACTACGCATATTGGCAGTGCTTCAAGAAGTTAAACCTTGTTTGAGACAGTGGCAAGTTAAACTTTTAGTTGTTTTGTAACCATTAATTCGGGACTGTTGAACTAGAGGGAGTGTCAATATGCTCATTCTACAATGCAGATACACCTCACAGTGTAAACATACTTTCGCACTCAACCTGAGACTTTAGACCTTTGCACTCAACCCGAAAACTAGGGACCATATCACTTTTACCCACATCATAAAACGCACATATAAAGTAATTACATTTAGTGATACAAAGAATCTGTAACCTGATAACGAAACTAAACGTGTCATACATGGCACAACTTTAAAAAGGATTTCATGAGACTAGACCAATTTTGCATAATTTCTTATGCAACAAGACGCTCCGCGTCTAGACTCAAACAGAGTACGCCTAGGTTTTGGTACGCCTATCAGTTTGGTCCCGCCACCCCACCCCTCTAGCAAGTTCTCGATCCGCCCCTGCGTCATTTGGCGCCACACAACTCCACTCTCCAAGCAGACCAGGGTATACAGTCCAGTTCTCTGCTGGGAGAGTCACGGCGACGTGCGTCGTCACAGCAACGTGCGTCGTCACGTCACGGTGTGACACTCGATCGTTGCACAACGTCCTGGACACCGCAAAATGAACTTTGATTTAACGGATAAAGTGTTATTTAGGGAATTGTATGTTCTTGCATTAGAAAGGCAGAGCGAAAAAGGACGCTCGACAGTGATGATCGTTAATCATCGTAGAGTCGTTCCATTTGAAAAATACTGATTCCAGTTGTAACGTCATAAATCCGTCTTTTACTTTGTCAAGATGGCTTCCTTTCATAGTCTTTTATCCGGATACTTTCACGTTTCGCCCGGGCACGAACTTAACCCTTTCAAAACACGGTGACCTCGGCTCAAAAGTAGCAAATGTCGCCATTGATTGAAAGGGTTAACAAATCCACATCTCATTTTCACGTGAGTTTCTCCCGCTGGATTCAATTCTGGCAAGCACATCTTTCATATTGAAAAATAGAGGTTTGGGAGGCTGAAACCAGCAAAAAAACATGGCGGCTCATGGAGCAAATCTCGTTTCAACAGCGTTTTTAAGAAGGGGGAATAAAGACATTAAATCAATTCGATTATTACTAAAGATATGTACATATTATATTGTTTTTAAACCCTTTTAATTGTTTTATATTCTAATCCTACTAAGCTTCTAAAAACTACGTTTTTTTTCTTATGATTACCAGTTAATACTGTCAGCACCGCTTAATGAAGACAGTAGATTCATTATTTTTTTTAAATCCATAAAGAGCACACGATGCTTCGTATCTATCACCCATTTCAGTTACCATGAGACAGTCGTGTAAGTTACAGTCCATTTTAAGTAAAAGTTGACATTATGTCAATTTGTCTTAAGCTACTGATCAGATTGACTGTTACAACCTAGTCCACATAACCTAAATCGTTTTCTCCTGTTTTTAACATCTTTAAAAGATCAATAAGTTCTGTTTTCACTTAGAGTGTCACCTCTGCCATTAATCAAGCGCTTATATTTTGCCTAGGATAATATGGCTCTTGTTTAATCTATGCAGATAGCAGGCATCATACCGCCCTCCCAAAAAAATAAAGGAATTTAAAGGAAGTTTTTTTCGTAAAAATAAAGGAATTTAAAGGAATTTGCAGGGATTTCTAGGAAAAATAAAGGAATTTTAAAGGAATATTAGGAGAACTTTTAGAGAGTTTAAACATGAAATAAGGCAAATAATATTGTAACAGGACTGCCTTCCTGTTGATTATTTCTGTGCAGCACTGCGTTGACACACGTCAACTCACGTCGATCAATGCCTCGACTCATGCCGATTGACACGTCAACCTGGATCGATTGACGGCTAGAAAATTTTGCAATTTTATCACTAATAATATGGAATTCTATGCATTTTATGAGATAACGTGATATTTTCTTACTCTAGAAAAAAAATAAAGGAATTTAAAGGAATTTTTCCTGAAAATAAAGGAAAATAAAGGAATTTTGCCTATTTTCACAAAAATAAAGGAATTTAAAGGAAATTCCTTTAAAATAAAGGAATGGTATGATGCCTGAGATAGGCTAATTTTCCACTTTAATCGTGCTCCAACATTTTGTTGTGGATGTCCATGAGGCCCTTGAAATACTTGACCGTTTTGACCTTGAGTTCGAGGGTAGCGTTCTCGTCGCAGACCAGGATGGTGCGCGGGTGTTGTTGGAAGGCGGAGACGGTCCACATGTGGTTGACTCCCTCCTCTATCGTCTTGTACAGCGCAAAGGCCTTGTTGGCTCCCGTGATGATGATCATCACCTGGTGAGAAAAACTTAACTGTAAGGACTATGCCTATATGTGTTTCAGAAATGGGAAGGTATTTCATTGAAAGATGGACCCTTCTTCTGTACTTCCCTTATCAATGCAAAATTGCAAGCAGTGGGGGCCAAGTGAAGTCCACTCGTATGAATTGGAGCTTAAATCTGTCTACATCATCTCGAGCAAACAAAATTGGTTAATTCGGTTTTGGATCAATCTGAATTGATGGTAATGAAAATGACAATTTGAAATTTGACACAGCAAACACTGTAAAGCAATTACATTTGCTAGCTATTCATTTAAAGGCCATAACATGTCCCATTCCGACTCAACAAATAGTTGGTTTGTATGTATGTTACCAACCTCAAAGAACCATGCATTATCAGAAATACAGGTAAGCTTTTTCTGCTAACTCAGTCATAGACTGAAGGTGACCGCCCGCCTAGTTGATATATGTTAACCTTAATATGGTAGTCCATTCATCCTTACCTCGCGAGCGTCCATGACGGTGCCCACGCCCACGGTCAGGGCAACGTGCGGCACTTTACTGATGTCACCTCCGAAGAACCGCGCGTTGGCCTGGATGGTGTCGAGGGCAAGCGTCTTTGGGCGGGTCCGGGACACAAGACTAGAACCGGGCTCGTTAAAGGCAATATGGCCATCTGGACCGATACCTGGGGGAAACAAATCGAACCTGGTGAATTTGCTAGAAATGTGCAAGGTTTAGAAACGTGCAATAGCCCTGTTGTACTCTCACAGTGGTGGATATAAGCCTAAAAATCTAGGGGCCAGACGGGCCCCTAGCTTTCCAAATCTAGGGGCCCGAACCAAAATCTAGGGGCCCTCACATACATATGTAGTCAGATTGTCTATGTTTTATCTTAAAATTTATAGAAATCTGTAATTGTTATCCATGATTTTCTAGGGGCCAGTCGGGCCCCTAGGCCAGAAAATCTTGGGGGCCGACCTGCTTTTTAAGGGCTTTGGGCCCCCGGGCCCGTGGTTATGTCCATCCCTGCTCTCACAGTCACTACTGCAAAACAGGTCCAGTTATACTTTTCCCTGTTAATTGAATCAGATAAATATATTATACCAAACCTTTAACAAGTTGGCCGATTGAGGGGATTGAAGAGATTGATCATTTGATGAAATGAGAATTTCGCCCGATTTGAATTAACGTAGGATGCTAAGCAGAGATATTAATGAATGAAATATTTTGATGGTAGGTCCGAAAAAATGACACTATAGTGACAATTTCACAAGCATTTAATCTTTGAATTTGTGTCTGACAGTGACACTGACAGCAGTGGAGAACTTATTGACAGTGTGACGCCTATGTTTTAACACTGAATGGGAATGATTCAGACACTGACAGTGACTTAGGCCTAGACATATTAGAACTCAGATTTAATATTTTGATGGTAGGTAGGGAAAAGTGACACTATAGTGACAAATTCACAAATCATTTAATCTTTGAATCATTCGAATATAAAATCTGTAAAACATGGTCTCAAAATATTTGAATTGCTAACCTGTCCAGGCCTAAAATCATCAAACCACGCGATGTATAAGAGCCTAAGACATATTAAAACATAGATATTGACATTATGTGCATTTTGATCAGCCTGACAGGGGTAAAATAATTATTTTTCAGATTGCCATTTTCTGACCAAACGCCATAGTTGCTTTGCTTCTAGGTCCTTAGGCCTAAGATCTGTAAAATATGCTTGGAAATGCATCCAGGCCTAAAATAATCAAACCATATGATATATAGGACCCTGAGATATAGGAGAACATAGATATAAACATGCATTTCATTTTGATAGGCCTAATAAGGTCTAAATAATTATTTTTCAGATTGCCAGTGTCCGACAGCCGAATGCAAACGCCTAAGAGTAAGAGCTTTGAAGCCTCTAACCCCTCTAGGCTCTAGGCCTAATCGTATTTCAAATGCTGGAAAAAAGATATGAACCTACCTGTACAGCCTGAGTCCTGAATAGGTATATTGTCCACAATTAATGCTTTTAGTTTAATGTCATCCTGGTTTCCTGAGTTCAATGTATCGATGCAGGCGTGATGGGGAGAGAACCCGGCGAAGGGTTGACGCCATGTTTTGACAGTGACAGTGCTCCTCGTCGGCTCGTGTCCGATTGATCCAATGTTTTCCCTTCGATACGAACGCATGGTTCCCGCATGATTTGTCAATGCGTTGTATGCGTTTAAGGGTGTCCAGTCGTCCAAAATATATGTATTGAAAGCATCATATAGCGCTGTAATCCAGGTGAAAATGCGGCGAAAGAGGAGCCTCCCGGCGAAACGTCCAGCCGGGGCACTTGCACCTGGCCGGTGTGAGGTCTGACCTGGATTCTTTACCGGGTCGCCGCGACGGAATACCAAGAAAATAGTGCGATGTATTTACACGTTTTGACGCGTTATTTCGCAAAATATCATCTCCTGGACTTTGACATGGTCATCTATGTATCCAAATCTACCCCTGTATATTTATTTGACCCGTAAGAACGACTGATTTCATGGTGAAATAGGCCTGCAAATTTGTTGAATATTCAGAGATTGACCCAGATCCCTTCCTGCCCGATCGAAAGCGAGGCTGGTGGGCGTAACTTGACCCGGTTAAGACGGCGTCGGGTGACGATCGGATTTCTGGTTTTATTTGGTCAAATATCGATGTAAATGATTAATTTATGGTGTTATAGGACCTCAATCATCATGTACGATCCATATCAGATAGGAAATCGATCAATTCTGTCGGATCACATATGTTTTGTGAGGTGAGTACGGCCATCACCTGTCACGTGACGAGCGGGTCTGCGGGTTTTCGGCAGTTTTGCGAGGTTATGCAGTCGCATTTTGCCAATGGCGGGTCGCGCCACGACCGTTTTACCGGATGTATCGGTAAATAAGACATGGGTAGCTGGTTCCTGCAATCATAGAAGTACAGAGAAAATTGTATGTCATGTAAGGGTCCACCAGCATAAGGGTGAAAATGCTGGATGTTCCCGGCGAGTCTGCAAAATGTCAGTCATTCTAGTTTATTGCTTGTCGTCGTACGCTCAAGTCCGAGCGCCGTCCTTTAGAGAATTTCGCCTGATACGCTTTGGTTTGCTTTCATACCGCTTTGATCCCTTTGGTTTTGCATGGGCGAAAAATTAAGGAAGTTGCATTAGGATCAGATGGAGTATATGACAGAAGCTTCAGGCTGGGAGATTTGCCCTATCCACAATTAGGATAAGCTCCATGACCATTCAGCCGTAGACACAAGGACTGTTTGGCCGTTATGCGTTTTTGCCTCTTAGAAGATTTTCTCCATTTTAATGTTTCTCAGTTTACACATTTATATATGTTTCTTTGTGTGACCTTCAATATAATCAGCAGTAGATAAAAAAGAAAAAAGGATAATGTCAAACTGGTCAGATTTGACTGTTTGAAATGGTTCTGCGATAGATTATACTGATAATATCCCAAGCCAGTTTTAGATATTATGTGTATTGTTTGTTGTTGTAAACATTAATACCAAGCTGCCCTGACCT
The DNA here is from genome assembly GCA_936440205.1 of Lepidonotus clava. Lineage (NCBI taxonomy): Eukaryota > Metazoa > Annelida > Polychaeta > Phyllodocida > Polynoidae > Lepidonotus > Lepidonotus clava. The sequence goes on along the minus strand of OW387142.1, from coordinate 8,517,878 downwards.
CCGACAAACAGCTCTATGCCACCAGCCTCTTCGATCTTCTTCTCGTAGTCCTCGCATTCCTTCTGCCAGTCGGCGGCGTTGCCGTCCAGCAGGTGGGCGTTGGCCGGGTCGATGTCGATGTGCTTGAACAGGTTGATCCACATGAAGCTGTGGTAACTCTCAGGGTGGTCACGGGGTAGGCCTGCAAAAATAAAATTATTTATTTATCTAATTATTTATCCCCCCCCCCCTTAGCCTTCTTCCCTACGTCTCACACAATTGATTTTTCAAATAGAAATATATAACTGAATCACCTAAGTCTTGACTCCATTTTTTCGGATTTTTAACTAAACATAGTAAATTTTTAATTTTTTTTACACTCAATCCATTCAAGAATTCTAAATGTTGGTAAATTTTGGGGTTGGGGTTTTAGAACTGTACCAAATTACTGTTTTAGGAAAATGCGACAAAGATATACAGGCACCCGTTTTAAGACTCAAACTGGGGCTTGTGATGGCTAGTATCAACTGATTGGGCTCGTAGCAACTGTTTGAATATAGGTATTATTGTTTTGACTTACCTACATACTCGTCCATGTTGAACGTCTTCACGTATTTGAAGGATAACTCGCCATTCTTGTAGAATTCGATCAACTTCTTGTACGTACCCAAAGGGGTTCCTCCTGAAAGAAGAGAATTATGAATGATCAATACGCGTTTCCAATAAATTCCATTAGTGCATTGCATGTACCACAGTAACAATTAAAAAAAAGACACAAGTAAAACACAATCATTTATCGGTTTTGTAGGCAAAGCATTGGGAAATTGTGCATTAGTTTGAAATTACAAGTACATCATGGCAGATCTTATTATGTAGAAACATCAAAATATACATTCCAACACATTTACCCAGCTACGATTTTGTATTTGCATTGTGCTACAGGCATCGTGGCATTTGATACCCGAGAATGGGGACTGTTTATATAGACATGGGTGACTATATAAGCTTGAACTGACAACCTTCAGATTTGAGTGCAGCACATTATCTCCAAGCCGATTGGAACCCCGTGGTGAGACTTGGTCTTCACTGTTTAATATACACTTCACATCACATACTTAAAACTTGCTGACTACACAACTTACCGGTAGGTAGGCCGAGGGTGAAGTAGCGGCCTGGGCCCGGCTTGAAGGCGGTGATTCGTTTCTTGATGTAGCGCGCGGCCCACAGACTGGCCGCGTCGTAGTCCTCCAGGATCATGAGACGCATCTGGGGAAAAAGAGATAAAAAAGTAACATCTTTTTGTCTCAGTTTTGGTAAGCTTAGATCTATGATAATTATAGCATTCAAGCATCTTCTAAAAAGTCGTGGGCATGTGGCGTACCCAAACCCCCCCACCAGGTACTATAATCACCGTAACAGAGATGAAAATGAGGTTGATCCGGTCTTTGGGGTAACTGGATCATCGAGATAGAACATAAGCCTCCTCGAAAGTCATTTTTTGGCAAACCTTGATAGGGTGAAACAACCATGGCCTTTTGATATCCAGTCGTTGTCGCCGGGAAGGGGCCTTGCTGTAACACGTATTTGAACACCAAGCATTTAGGTTCAGTGCTTCCAGATTGCCCCTTTGTCTCCTTCATGAAGCAGTATAAATATGGACTTAAGATTCTTCCAAGTTAGGTCAAGTCACAGCACCACAGCCTTCCAGATATCAGAAAACTCAAAACGGGAAAAGAGCAACGAACTTGGGCAAACTTCTAGCGCCATGATTTTCAACCCATCTTTCAGTAATATTGCTCTAAAAAACTCTCCTATCTTGTGGGCAAACTTTCAAATCGATGATAAAAAATTGCAACCCATCTTAAAAACTCCCCTATCCTGTTACCTCTCAATAACCTACCTCGCCTTCTTTGTCCATGCTTTATGACTGGTCGTCTTAGCACGAAGAGTATGTCTTACAATACTGAGCACACCTCAAGCTAAACACATTATAAATCAACTACCTTACCTTTAATCAAGCTACTACTGCAGCCTTTGGAGCCTTTTGATCTATGTTCAAGAGGGAAATACTGATAGAGGATGTTCTTTTAACTAGAAGGTCAAGTGAACCTGAAGCACAAAGTAGTTTAGAAGTAAACCATCTGATAAAAAAGTGGCTTTGGAACAAAGTCTGAATAGTTTTTTCATTCGTTATTTCACCGTAGCCATCTTGTTTAATTTGAAGAGATGTGTGATTTCAATCTTTTTACTTTAGATAGAAAAATGATACAATCTTTTTATACTTAGGAAAGAAAATGATACAATCTTTTTTTTTTAGGATATAAAATTATATCCCCCTTACTCCAAATAATATCCAGTGGACTACAAACAAACCAAAGTGTCCGATGAGTGTTTGTGAATGTCTGACGTCCTGCACGTTCAGTAGTCTTCTGATAACCAATTTAGGTTATCAGAAACCTCCTAAGCATCGGACTAATGTCTAACGTTGAGACACATTTGAGGGTATACTGTAAACTCTATCCCCTAACACTAGTCAGTTAATTAATGATTAATTATTTAAATTCCTTACGGCCTGTTAACTTACCTTGCCAAATGTCTTTCAGTATACTCCTGCCCTAGTCTCTCCCTAATAGTTATAAGGTCAACCCCTGATAATGTTCACGTAGTGATGGGGCTTTAAACCCTGAGATCTAACACGGTCACATGGAAGTTTCTTAAAACATGATATTTTATTTCATATCGAAACAGTAAAGCGATATGATATCTTATATCTTGAATTCAACTTACGATTTTTATATAGAAGGACGGAAGAATTAAAACTTAATATTAACATAAATGTTGGATGATTCCTTGAAATTAATGAAAAATAGGAAATCCTCCATCTGAAATTGATTAACCAGCGAGTGGCAGGCTATCAGAACCACGACCATGCGTGTCGCTTAGGTACAGATAATAGTTGATAAGGCCTCAACTATCTTGCCATTGTTACTCCACAGATTAGGAAAATCGCCATATAAAATAGACCTGCTACTATATAGGACCTTATCCAAATTTATGCTAAATGTTTTGAGATTTATATGGTCAATATTGGGCTAAGTCATGTGCCTACCATTGGTATTCTCCATAGATTTTTGGATAGAATATTATGAGCATTTTCATATTGTAAAACAACATTTTGATTAATAAGATAAAGAAGTGTGGTATCTTCATTCTTGACAGGGTGCCCGAGCTTTTGCAAAAGTTAATTTAAGACCTTTTTAATATCTTCTTAAGACCTGAGTTTGGCATATTTTAAGACCAATTTGCCGCATTCAAAGAAATATTTCTTTACATTTAAGACCTTTTAAGACTTTTTAAGACTTGAGTGGGCACTATGAGTGAGGATTTTAACCACTCTTATACTCCAATATTTTGCATCAAGAGTTTTAAAGATTTTTTCATTGGATCTCGCAGACGTCGTATCAAATGTATTATGCATATCCACATGTCATATTTTCTTATCACCGCCACATTTCAATAGCACTTTTTAATATCATATTTTCCCAGACTAATCTCAATTTCTTTTTTCACTGTTGTGTGTTGCAAACGAGTTTAAGGTCACACCAAAAAAGGGAGCCCAGCAGCTGGCTGACTGATACGATCAATGATATGGTCACAGCATTACAATGGTAGTGATAGGTTGGAATTGGTATAATCAGTAGTATTATGCTTTAATGTGAAATTTGAATACTGGAAAAAGGCCAAAAAAGGGTAAAAAAAAAATGCAGCGGACGCTCTCTATACTCGAACCCTTAACACATATCAATTTACCGAAATTTTCCCCCAAAATGGACGAAACCAGAACTTTATTGTCATTATCAACCAAATATTTTTTTTCAAATAGCAAGTATGGACTAAGTAATGAAAATTAGTAGCTTCAAACTCAAATGATTTCAAAACATCTGTGATACGACTTCTGATAAGGTATAATTGTATGATATTGATCGTTCATTTGATTATTTTATTTAGTGAAATTTAATTATTTTCTTGACAACATTTTGCCAGGAAAATCTAGGGTTGGGCCAAAATAGAAAATCCGACTGGGTATCTGAACAGAACTATATTTAGCTTGGACTTAAAGCTATCTGTCACTGTGGGGTCTCATCAAAAACTATGTAAGGCCAAACAAAAAAAATTGTTGTGTTCAGGTAACATAGGTCGAAAAAAATAGGGTAGGTAGGTCGAAAAACTTTTTCTTTTTGCTTTTTTTTTCCACTTGCCAAAGAGACCCGGCCAGTGTTGGAAATAAAAAAGATATTCCAAATATTCTCAAAAAGCATTTTTAGCATCTCAAATACATGCCCTGAGTATCAATGTGCTGTTTTATGGTTTTCCATGGTACTTTAGGTCAATTCTTTGGATTCTGAAAAAAAATAATTAAAGATTTCCTAAAAAAAAGTTAGGGTAGGGCCAAAATCTTAGGGTAGGTAGGGTTACCTGAACATAACATTTTTTTTTGTTTGGCCTAACATATTGGGTTCAAAATATAGCCGATATCTATGTATGACTATGTTCCTTGTCATTTTACAGCAAGCTCAATGTTTCAATCGTGGAAGTTTAGGCCACGTTTGGGGAAACAACGGGATTCAAAACAATGGACAACTCATTTTGGTATTAATAGATGCTGATCAATTGCAATGGGTTTCATTTCATTTGCTGGCCAATTTCATCATTGTGTGTATGCTCGCAATCAAACAAAGAAGGCTAGTCACAGGGAAGGAATTCTTACAATTTTGTATAGGATAAAATAAAATACGTGTATGACACTTAATTTCTAAATAAATATAGGCCTACCTTGCTTCGTTTGCTGTTCCCTCGTAGACACCTAAATGTCGTCTGCAACCCTGACTGGCCCAATCAGCTGATCTGTCATTCTTCCAACACATCTGCCATGCCCCACTTCACTGAAAATACAGGGAGATTCTGATTGGAGAGTGTGAAGGATTAACTGTGTTGGTAGCAGGCATAATATAAATGGAACAATTAGGGATCAACCAGAATGTATCTTCTTCATTTGATAAACAATGGTAATAACAGACTGTAACGGTAGTGTTGGTGTAGCAAATCATGTGATTAACCTAGACATTTTGCTAAAATTTTGGATAAGGTGAATCTTACAAATTATAACTAGTAAGAGCCCCGTAGGTCCACATTAATTCACTATCTTGTGAGCCGAAGATTAGATAAGCGCACTATTTCTCCTACCTCCTTGCCTAATCTAGAAAACGAGAACGTATTTTCAGATACCAGATACTGTGGTTCCATGACAGGATCCACCTTCCATGGTTCTTCCTGCGTCTATGTGGCGCCATCTAGTGAATGGTTTTGCTACCAGATCCACCGGCCGCTACCAAAGATCAGAAATACGCATCTACTATAAAGTTATGTCTATGCAAAGATGTTGGAGATAATTGTGGGCGCATTTGGGGGACGGGAAGAGGGGTGCGCCAGGCTCCTCCCTTTTCACATATTATTCTGCAGGCCTAAAAAAAATTGATGTGTTCAGGTAACCCGACCTACACTAAATTTTTGGCCCAAGTAGGGCCCCTACCCTAACTTTATTAAGGGTTTTAAAAAATATTTCTTTTCTTTTTTTACAAAATCAAAAGGAATTGACCAAAAAAGCCTGGAGCTGCACGTGACATCATCTTGGTGCTTCAGGCATGTATTTTAGACGCTAAACATTGTAGAGCAAGTTTGGAATATTTCTTTTTATTTCCAACACTGCCCATGCCAATTTGGTAAGTAAAAAAAGTCGACCTACCTACTCAAATTTGTTCAACCTATGTTACCGGAACAGAATAACTTTTATTTGCCTTATTAGATAATTCGTCCCAAAACATAATCAAGAAATTTCCAAAAAGTAAGCTTACCCCCGCCCCCGCCCCCTTTCAAAATGCTGAATCCGCAAGTGATAGTCCTATCTATTTTGGGTTACTTGCCGTTACCAATGCAAATTAGTAAGGCAGCTGCTTTTTAAACAGCTAGCCAACAGTACATAAGAAATTTCAAAGTTGTTTTTTATTATCAAATTCATGATCATTCTAGATATGAAAACTGAACTTATCTACCGGTAGATATGATTTGATAAATCAGTAAATTGTTGCACATATTCATGGAACATCTGATTAACAAAATACTTCGGTCTCATAAAAGGGTTGGCATACAATCTGGGTGGGTACTATTAGAAGTATGGCATTGTCATAATAAGTTAGAAGCAAGTATATTACAGGGTTCCCACACATTTTCGATAATCAATTTAAGACCTTTTAAAGACCAATTATGAATTTAAGACGAAGATTAGTAGAAATTAAGACCTATCGATCACATACAAAGACAAAATTCAGAATAAAGACTTATTGAAATTGTGGAAAGCACATGTTGTCTCAAAATCCTAGTGCCCACATATACGTTAAAACCCCTATCCATTTAACTTTGTTTTAGCATAGGGGTATTTATTGTTGGGAAATTTTGGAAAACAATAAATCTGCAAACGTGCATTGTATAGGGGGCTCTATATGGGGATAGGGGATGGACACTTGTTGCGTTTCTGTGTCGCCTGATTATACCAATCAACGATTTCAGAAATGTCAATGTTACATGTCAACATATATTTTTCACCCTGTCATTTCATTAAGCCTTCGCGTCCCGCGTCAAATTTGTCGTCAGTTTTTACTTTAGGGGTTTGGCTTATTATTTAGCTAGTTTCTGGGTTCCCATTTTCCCTGTATTCTAGGATTTGATGAGCTGAAGTGAAGTATGAACCTTGAGGAATATATATCCCCATAGACACAACGCTGAAGAATATGAATTTTCTACCTCTTGCAGGGTTCTACCTAGAAAAAGATCTCGAGTATCAGAAGCCCCATTTTGCTTATCCACAGGGGGGCATTTTAAGAGTATCGTCGGTTTTCTGACTATATTTGATCAAATTTCTGCAATTTTAATACGGGAATGGCCCCCTCAGAGTCATCCAAATGCGGGAATTAAATTTCTGATGCGGGAATCCCGCATCCCGCACGCCTACGAAGAACCCTGCTCTTGAAAGATTTAATGCCGCACCATAATTAAATTTGAACATTTTCTTTATTTCATATTTAATGAAATCTTGCGAAATTTTAGAATTTATTGAAATGATCAACTATTTTTTTAATGTATAATTATTTACCGGCCCTGGCCTTATCAGTAGAACTTTGTTTTCATCAAACAAAAAAAGGTCCCAAATGCGAAAATGACTAACGCCATTTTATAGGTTTCCAAAAAGTTAGCTCAACTCAAATTTTGAGTTAGAGAGTATGCTTGAAGTTTAGGTTTCTCGGAAAGTGCATACCTTTTGGGCTAATGCAGGGTCCTTCGACTTTAAAGGGAAAGAAATCAGTCAATGTTTGCTAGTCCCTCAAACCATTATGTGAAAAGTTATTTGGGTCAGAACTGACTAGATTAAGGTGGGCCCTTACCTAAATCTAGAAGCCCTCACGGATAATCTACATAAATTATTTTTTAATGTTATGTGACTAATTAGATCTACGATAAGAGAACAACAAGATTATGAATTAAAAACCGGGTAATTATCCAGAGGCAGACCTTTTATTCTAAAAATTTAAAGGGGAAAATGTGCAGCATTATCATCACTGAATAACCTCTAGTTATTTTCCATGATTTCTTATGCGCCAGTCAGGCCCCTAAGCCAGGAAATCTAGGGACCCGACATACTTTTTAAGGGCATCTGGCTAAAGCTATATAGATAAGTCCGCAGATGCATTCTATTTCCACCAGAGAATTGGCTATTAAACCTATCCCATCACCTAAGAAAATATTGTGTTCAGGTATCCTGACATAGCCTATTTTTCTAGTTGCGAGGGATGCTTAGCAATCCAAAGGGACAGTTTTACCAAGCTCTGATCTATAACCTGACCCGGGAACCTGAACAGATCTGTCCCCCTCTGCCAGCCCCTGGCCCTATATTTATAGTGAGTTCATAACACTCTTGCATGAACGACCATGCACGACTGTTACTAAGGACTTCCCTGGCCAGATACAGCTACAGGGTTCCCACGTATTATTACAAACCAACTTAAGACCTTTTTAAGACCATGATTTGGAAAAATTAAGACCTAGTGACCGTGTGCAAAGAAAAATTTGGGAATATATATATATATATTATATGATTTATAGTATGAGTAAGGGTAGACCTACTCATTTGCGAGTGAGATTTTGGACTATAGAGGTTAATTATCAGTTATTTATAGGGTGCGTAAAGTTGTACTTAGTTTATAGATAATAACTAGCTCCTCCTCGTCGACTGCTGTCGTCTAATACATAATTATAGTTCCCTCATCATGTAAGACATGAACACTCGCGTGAAAGGATATTGTTTATTATCCAGTGTATAGTCGTTTTGTAACAAGAACTCGATTGACCATGATCAGTCCCCAGGTAAGAATCCCCTCAAATACATTCAGTCAGCGCTCCCGCGCTCTTACATGATTTCCATGCCTCTCTCCAGAACCAAGACTGCAGGTTAAAGGTCCAACCTTCCCTGGATGTTACTCACACAGCTTTACAGCGAACTCTGACTGACCAAGAGCGCAACTCGCTCTTTTAGAGTGGTACGTCACACCATGACTCCTCCCCCATTTCACCATTGACAAAGTGAAACACGGCTTATGCGTGTGCGTCTAAAGCTCACGCCTTATTGCCCTAACATGGACTGGCCACCCACGTCAGTACAATTTGACATTTTCAGACATTTCATTCTAACTTCTCATAAGAATCAATGAAAGACATTTTTAAGGCCTCTAGCTAAATATGTCAAATTTAAGACCTTTTTAAGGCCTTAAATTTGAGGAAATCGATTTAAGACCTTTTAAGTTTTTTTAAGACCTGCATGGGAACCCTGAGCTATTCTCAAAGACATAACCGTTAGCTCTATCTGGGTCAGGGAAGTCCTGTTACAGTCATGCATAATCGCTCATGCATGGCTGTAACTAAGGCAGAGGGGACAGATCAGGTCGTTCTAGTCAGTGAGTTCAAAGAGATACATCTGCCGACGCAAGCCTACCGACGGACAGCCAGCGGCGTGTTTTCCACTTTTGGAACGTAATCCGGCAACATTATTGGTCACATCACGAAATTGGCGCGGCCGTCAGGGAGTTACGTGATAAAATATGTTTGCCTCACGGACGAGAAAGCCCCTTTAAGAGATATAAGACTGACCAATCACAGTCGCGGATTTAGGGGGGCGTGGGGCGCACACCCCCCCCCCCCTTTTTTTTTTGGCCAAAATTTATATTTTTTTAATATAGACTAAGTCAAAATTTAAATAAATCTAAAAAGATTAAATATATATATCGTGAAAAATTACAAAAATAATTTTACTGTTTCATTATATTTAGAAAAGAAGGGGGAATCCTCTTGACTAGGGTGCGTCCCTTTGAAAAGCACTTCCGCCCGACTGCGAGAATGCGCGAAAACTGGCAACCCTACTCTAAAATGTTCCTGCCTGAAGGGCAGGGGAAATTTTTTAGAATTGCACGCCCCCCCCCCCCTTTTTTTTTTTTTTGAAAATTCCTGCTGGATCCGCCCCTGAATCACATAGCCTAGAGCAAAAGTGTTCCCCTCAGCCCAGGGTTGCTAAGCAACCTTAGTCCTTACTACCTTAGCAAGGAATCCCCCCAACCCTTTTGAGAGTGACATGTACACCTGTCTTCAAGAATGCAAGTCTGACTAGACAGGGCTTTCTTTTGCTCGCTGTCTCTGAATCTGAGTGAAGTCAATGTCAATGAATGACTCAATCAATGGACCATGGCATGGGCATGAGCATGGGGCATGGCAGATGAGTGGCTCAGTGCCAGGCCCAGTGGTCCTTGGACTGGTGAGTGACAAACACGTGCAACTGATCGAGCTGCCTACTGATCTCGGCCCTCTGTTTACTCTCTGGTCACAAGATAGATTACCAGGATTGATTAGTAATAAGGAATAATTCATGAAATTGATCTTGACAGAGAAAAAACACTTCAACCCACTCGAGAAGCATCCTGAACTGTCCTGAACCTTGGACAAGCTTCCGCCCCTGATTCCGCTGGTGACCGACATAGCTCACTCTCACAGCATACTTCTAGTCTCTATGCTCCATAGAAAACCAGACGAAAAATCTGTTTGAGGCTTGAAACCAAAACGGGCACCTGCCGGACCCAGCGAAGTCTCGGCGCATGCGCGTGGGTCAGGTGTCCGCCATTCACGTGTGATCTGGAAGTTTCGCCGGTCACAAACACGAGAGAGAGACTTTATTTAGCAGGATTTCTGCCGATCGGCAAGAAAAACCAGAAGTCTCGACCTTGTAAAACATCGGGACTTATACCCGGAATCCAAAGAGTCAAGTTTTAAGAGGACACAGCTGGAATAAGTGTGGTTAGCGTGGTTTCTTGCTGACCATTCATTGCGGCTTCTAGGTTTCGCGTCAAATTAACACACAAGAGACTTCGGCAACATGTCGGTCGTCGGGTTTGACTTCGGCTACCAGTCCTGTTACATCGCTGTTGCGAGACAGGGTGGCATAGAAACAATAGCAAATGAGTACAGCGACAGATGCACACCGTAAGTATTTGATATTTTTACGTCGGTTTGTATCAAACTTGGTTCAGTTTCTCCTTGGCCCATGCGTTAGGCGACAGTCAGTCACGATGGAGCGTCCTTTTCATCCGCGTTTCTCCCATTCTGGAGTTTTCGCACAACTTGGCACCTTGATTGTTATATAGTCACAGTCAACCTAGGAAAAACAAAAGTCTTGATAATGAACAACAAAATAAAAAACAGGTCTGCTACATTCAACTATGGCCACAATAATATAGAGTGCACCACTGAGTATAAATACCTCGGCTTACCCCTAACCTCAGAGACAAAAAATATATTCTCCCTAGTACCAGAATATCTTGCTGAACAAGCAAGGAAAGCTATGTATCAGTCCCAAGCACAATGTAAAAAGGTTATTGGTAGTATCCCATACAAAACTGCCATGAAACTCTTTGATTCTCAGATTCTACCAATCCTTGAATATGGTTGCCAACTATGGGGCTGGACTTCGCATGATGTTTTAGAAAAAATCCATCTCAAGTTAATAAAATCTGTTCTTGGTGTCCGGGTCTCAACACCAACTGCTGGTGTTTATGCTGAGACAGGAAGAGTCCCACTGTCTGTTCGGCAACAATACCTAACCCTAAAATACTGGGCACACATCATCAACCTGCCTGACAGAAGTTTTGTCAAACAGAGTTATAATATGCTTAAAGACCTGCATTCTGCTGGCAAAACAAACTGGTGTTCCAACATTGTGAACCAACTTAGATCCCTTAACCTTTCTAACCTCTGGACAGAGCAAACTATCCCCAATATTAATGCTTTCAACAAATGTGTAAAAGAGGGACTGCGCAGACAGGCAACAAGCATCTCTATGGAAAAAATATCCTCTGATAACCATCATAACAAACTGAGAACATACAAAACATTCAAACAAGATCACTGTGAAGAGCCATATCTGACATCAATACACATAAGGAAACACCGCTCAGCCCTGACTAGATTTAGATTAAGCTCACATTCACTAGAAATTGAAATAGGCAGGCACAGAAATATCCCCCTAGAGGACAGAATCTGTAAAATATGTGATGGAGGTAGCATAGGTGATGAACAACATCTTCTGATAAGCTGCACAGCCCATGCCCATGGGAGAGCATCTTTGCTTTCTCATGCACCAACATGTATTCCAAACTTTTCTAACCTGAGTGACAAGGAGAAATTCATAAGTATTATGGAATGCACTGATAAAGTGCACCTGCAGCTTTTATCTCAATTCTTCTATAATGCTTTCACACTGCAAACAGCAAATGAACCATAAAAATGACAAGAAATCTCTCTTCTTGTCTTTCCTTATAATCATTGCCCCAACGTGCTGGGGTAGCTGGGCCTCAGGCAATCTTACCGCCCATGTGCAAACCATGTTTTTATGTCTATGGGTAGCTGTGCTTCAGGCAATCTTTCCACTCATGTGCAAACCTTGTTTTATGTTTATATCTCTCCTCCCACTGAAACGTTGGAAATCAATTCAAGGTTTCTTGTTATTATGACAGGTGCTATATCATGTTAAATCTGAGTTTAATGTTAACCCGGGAATGTTAAGCATTGAACATTCAAAAACATCTTGTAGAAGATGCAAATGGTGCTGATTAATGTTCATATTATACCCGAAAAACGTCCAGACCAAGCAGCCTTCCTTGGTGCTATTTCAGCTGTACTCTGAAGCAAGATCTGACATTCGAAGCACTTGGCCGAAATTTATTAACATCTATTTGTACCTAAAGGTAGTCCATATCTATCCAGTAACCATCCAAATATGTGACATGTATTAGTGTTAGTCTTTGTATTACCCTTTGATTTTAGTGCTTATGTACTAGCATTTGTTGTAGAGTATATATATGTAGATACATGATCTGGATAAGTGACATATAAGTCAGATGTGACTTCTGGTTTCTTGATGTCAATAAAAGTTACTACTACTACTACTATATAACCTACACATAACCTTTAAGGGTTATCCATAGAATAGTCAAGAGTTTTACGTCATATATTTATTCCGTTTATGTAATAACACAGTGCTTTTTCGTTTTCTGTCATCGTAAAATGTCATCTCCCCACGAGAAAATTAATTGTCAGTAACTGAGGTTCTCCTTGTTAACCCTATGTATTATCGCTCATTAGGACAGATAACTTTCATTCTTGGGATGTTTAGTTTTGAGAATTTTCATGAGATATTTCTAACATCAAGACAAAAAAAATCATAGCAGATTATAGTTAGGCCAAGGGAAAAAAATAGTTGCGTTCAGGTAACATGGGCCCAAAAAATTAGGGTAGGTAGGTAGGGATTTTTTTTTATTTTGGATTTTTTTTTTGGTCTAGCCAATGTCAACTCTGTGTCACTTTAATTAATGTTTAGTGTAAATGAATGTTTTGTTTTCCTTTGTGTTGGCATATGAACTTGCAAATGATAGGTATAAAAGGAATGGGGACAAGTTAGGGTTAGTGTTGTATTCTGTTGATGGTTTGGAATAGAGGGATCATTTATTTAGATTTTAATTTTCTCTACAAATTATTTTTTTCATCTTAATATATCAAGATCTGTTAGATGTAATACAATTTATTTTTTAAAAACTGTTTATAATACTAATTGTCTAAGGGGGACACTTTCTCATGGGGGACACTTTCTCATGGAACACCGGAAAAAGGATCATCCAAGAGAACCATTTGAATTATAAAAATGCTAATTTGAGAGGGGTTGAATCAATGAACAACAATTAAGGGACCCTTGCCTGAAATAGCCTTGGACCAGCAGTGTTCAAGACTAGTGCCTGCACGTTGGTCAGTGGTCGACAATTTTGGATCAGGGTTAACAAAAAAAGGAGAAACACTGTTGAATCAGCCTAGCTGGCCGACAACCTTTTCGGTCGTCAGTTAAGCAACTTTTCAGCTGTCATTTACACTAATTTTCTGGGCCAACTATTAGCTAACAGGGCCGAAAATTTTTTGACAACATTGGCCCTGATGGTCAAGAGCCAAAAATTTCTCAAGTACTGAGCAGTTACAAATTGTCTGGTGCATTATTTGTCAATACTACACACCTAAAATATTTTCATTACACATTTTCATATTGCCATAAAATGCATGATTTCTTTTGGTTTTCCCATGCTCTTGTCTAAAAGAATATGCTAAAAATAGCCTGCAGGAGCATTGAATACAGGAAAACTTGAAACTGCACCTACCTGAATTTTGGACATAGAGGGCATATCATTAAAAGATTAATTTTAAAAGTGGAAAATACAGGGGATTTTAAAATTTGACCAAAATTACAGGGAATTTTGTTTAGCCAGTCTCAGGATCTAAGAGATTACATTTTTCCAATGTGCCCTTAAAGTGATTGTACTTTTCCTAGAGTAAATTTTAGATTTTCTCCCCCAAAGCTCCATACATCTTTAATGGAATTTTTAAACTTGAACACTTTGTGTTAAGAAATAATCATTGAAACCATGATAGGGAAAATTTACCATGGGACAGGGAAAACTGAGAGAAATTGATTATGGATTTAATAATATATCATATTTGTGATCAAATTCTGGTTGATTCAGCACTTGTCAATGCCCTTTAAATGCAAATGGAGGTCAAAAATATGTGCAAGACCTTCAGACAGTACATTTCTAAATAAAAATTTTCTTCAAAAAAATACCCCCAAATTTAGGGTAGGGCCAAAAATTTAGGGTAGGTAGGGTTACCTGAACGCAACTATTTTTTTTCCTTGGCCTTATACAATAACATCATGTATCAAGTTAGAAGTTGATTTCTTAAGTTTTTTTTATGAGGCTAGGGGAAGGGTGACCAATATGGCAATAACTGTTATTTTAATTTCTCAAAATTTTCTTTCATTTAATTTTATACATGTTTTTTTACCATGCCATAATGTTCAGCTTATTCACTTGCTGCATTACATTGTCCCGAGGAAGTGTACTACCTTCTTTTGTTAAGTGTTAAGATGGCAGGTCAGTATTCCAAGAATTGCCCCTTGATCGGAATAGGAATCTTGGATCCTTTTGTGCATTAGGGACATACTTATTGATTCCCACATCCTTTGCAAGTTGTGCAGGGTTGCCACAGGCATAGGTCAGGGAAAACTCAGAGAAAGGTTATTTTATTCAAGGTCAGGGAAAAGTCAGGGAATTTTGGAATTGGTAAGGGAAAAGTGGAATTTTAAAAAAAGTCAGGGAAAATTGACTAGTCAGGGAAAAAATGGAATTTCCAAAATCCATGGGTAAAGAGTCAAAAGAATCTGGTGTGGCAAAAACCATTTTATGAATTGCATTTCCATGACAGGCATGTAAGGGACCTTGCTGCGATCCATCGGGAATTGCGTTGTTTACAGGAGTTGTTAAGAAAAATTGTATGGTATTGTGTATTTCACAGTTCCAGGGGTGGTTCACGACTGGTTAATGAAAGGATTTTCTTATCTTATTTGTCAGGGAAAAATGAAATTGGTCAGGGGAAAAAAAGGTATTTTTATGTCTCTGGTCTGTCGCAACCCTGTTGTGGAGCACATCAGGAGTCGGTTGAACGAAATACACTTGGTCACAATCCATGACCTAGGTACAGTAGCGGGCTGGGAATTTTTGGCCTATATAATTTGGCAGGACATTGCTCTACCACTGCGCTTAATCTCCTCCACAATAGCCTACCTGGCATTGGAAAGTAGCATAAGAACTTGCCTGTCCAGGAAAAAAAAAAGGAATATGGGGAATGATATATAATTTACCTAAGTCTTTATAACTCTGATTGAAACACCTGTTGATTAGGGATAAGAGATCTGCTGAAAACATCGATCGGTTTGTAATTATTTATGTATAAGAACTAATTCAGTCATATTGTCTAGAAACTTCTGATGCTAAAAGTAATGTCCTCTTATCTTTTTCAGGACCGTGGTGTCGCTCGGGGAGAAGAGTCGGGCAATGGGAGCGGCCGCCAAGAACATGATGATCTCCAACACCAAGAACACACTATGGGGTTTCAAGAAGCTTATCGGACGCAAGTTCACTGACCCCATAGTTCAGGCTGAGAAATCTTTCCTCCCTTATGAGGTGGTTGAGGGGCCCGATGGGGACGCCGCAGTCAGGGTAAGTACAAATATCTTTAGTCTCAAGTGTCACTACTGCAAAATACCCAATTTGATCTGCGGCTTAAATAAGGGTTAGTTTAAAGGAAACCATGCACATAACTGCATGATATTTATTTTTCAATGAATTCAATTCAGCATGTTATTCACAACTTGTACTTTCAATGTAAGCAAAATGGAAGGAAAATATTTAGTTTACACACAATTGTGGGACATTAAAAAAACTTGTATTTTAACCAGTTTTTAAGGGAAATCCCCTAATTTATAACATAGCAAGGGGTATTCCTGGGAAATCCTATCTGCCCTTAAAAGGGAATCCCCATCCCGGTAGGATTTGTGAAAAAAATTATGCTCTCTAACCTAAAGTATATATCTTTTGACCTAATGCAGCTCATAATTGCGGCTTTAATTAGGGATTTACAATTGTATTACAATACAATTGCAGTCATGAAAAGTCATGAAAAAAAAAACCCAAAGACAAAACCAAAAGTAAGGCTGCGGCTTAAATTAGGGGTTTTACAGTATTCTTGAAAACACGTGCGTCATAGGCTCTTCTGGGCTTTCGTCAGTAATCATACATGGTCACTCATGCATGATGACTACTGGTGCCAGAGGTAGACAAGTCAGGTTAGAGAAAAGGATTGACCAATCAAATCAAGTAAAATTTGTCCCCCTCATAGTTGCTAAGCAACTCTAAAAAAGAACTTTCCCCTCCCCCGTTCTTGAGAATGGTAAAAGTACATAAATTGTGTACCACTGACCATATATTCCATGAGTATTTCGTAAGGACCAAATTAACATTGCCTCAAAAATAGGGAAGGCCCAGAGCCTGAAGCCCTTTAAAAATGGTCCATAACAACAGAGACAAATAACCAGGCGATAAAAAAAAAAGTTAAAATAGTGGATACTCATAATACCAAGCACTATTTTAAATGTTCATTTTATCGTATTCTACCTTTATTGACAGCAAATAAGTGAAAGGACAATCTTTGTGCAATCTTTAAATAAATAAAATCTGTGCCACTCTTATTGAGTTCGCATCATTTTCTCCTGTCTGTTTGATCTTCGTTAGAAAATATGTCAACGTACAGTGCGGTTACCAATGTGTTAAAAAGTTTGTTTTTTCTCTCATTTTTGCTGTGCTGAGTAACTAAAGTTTTGATGGTTTTCAACCCTCTAAGAAGCGCAATAAAAAAATGAATGAAATAAAGACTCCATTATAAGTCAGTTGACCGTGTAACTGGAAGTAATTACGGGAGTTGGGTCAATTGTGATAGGACTCCTTGATGGGATTATGACAGTGATCAGTGAATCTGCGGAAAGAACCTTGTGTGGTTGACCGGACGTTAAACTACCCCAACAAATCTGAATCTATGGTTTCTATATTTGGAGCAACAGATTGTTTCACAATTTGCTTCGAGAGTGTAGTTGTCTTCTGTTTTTCATATGAATTATGTCAGGCCAAATGTACAAAGATTAATTTACAAAAGAATATATGTCAAGTTACGCAAAATAAGTTAGAAAAAGTTCCAAGGAACAAAATGAAACAGATAAAAGGCATACATTTTAAAGAATGCTGGGGCTCATTTCGGTCGGGGGATACATTTGTTTCTGTGTGTGACAAAAATGGTCCTCCGTTGTCCCTTCGGCAAGGACACCATGTTTAAGAATGGGAGTCTGATCCACTCCCCCCCTCCCCCCCCCCCCCCTCCACACACATCCACCAAGATTAAAAACAAAGAGTTTTTTTTGCAATGTTTTTGGTGAGTGGTGTATTCATGTAATTGATAGGGAGGCAGCCGTATCTTGGACAGTTTGTTTCCATTTCGATTTTCTTTTAAAAAAAAAGTCTTGGCCTAACAGACCAGGTGACCCTGAGCCTCTTAAGAAGAGTCACGAGAAAAAGATAGCGATAGATAATTTAAAACATCTCTCTCATACGTGTACGCCAACACGTATAAACCATCTCTTGGTATGGAGTCCCAACATCTGCCAGGGCTTTACACAAGTATGCAAGTGTCCACAAACTAGGGCAACACAAAAACAAACGTTTTTGGTGCAACGTCGAAGAAGCAACATCAACTTTGTCCGCTTTTTTGAGACACTAGTCACTGTTATATTTAGACTTCTCATGATAGAAATTGTAAGCAAATCGTAAATCAAAATTAGATATTAAAATTATGCTTCACTGATGCTACCACGAATTTTTGCATATTGTCACATTTATATCTATATAATACCCACTTACATATCTTCTTATTTAGCCTAAAAATACAAAACTGCACTAAAAATACATCATTTATTAACACTGTTATATCTGTGCATACATGTATTTTGAAAAAGTTTGGGCTGCTGGTGAAAGATTTAATTGTTCTGAGTGAGGGAAAGACCCCATTATGTTGATTCATGGAGCGTTTCATGACGTAAAGAAGCCTTTCTGGGAAAGATAGCGGTTCGGGGTGAATACATTGCTCCTCCGGCTGGAAAGGACCATGTTCTATTTAGACATAGTCACTACTCCTTTGGTAGGACATTTTGAAAAGACGGGGACCAGGTGGGCAAGTGTCACAAAACCAATAGGGAAAACGGGGTTAAAATGATTGAAAGAAATCCTCCTAAAACCGTGTTTCAAACGTTACCTGTGACATAGTGTACATTGTGTTGGTTGGCTGTGGGGGAGGGGCGGTGGGAGGGCTGAGAAGACAGGGACCTCTGTGTACCGAGGCTTGTTGTGTTTTGGTGGGGGTCTGTAAGGGGAAAACGCGGCCAAGGTCAGAAGGTTGTGACTTGAATTAACTGGCAATTTGTAACATAAGGCACTAGGGGCTACTTAGGGAGATTATGGATGAACGTTAATCCCCTTTTAGATTAAACGTTTTTGATACATTTTAGTTAACACATCAATTGCCGTTAACGAACTCTGAACTTAAGCGGTAGGATATGTCTAGCTAAAACAGATGGCCTAAATGATAAGCTGCTTTTTGCGTATAAACCCAAAAGATAAAGGACTTCATCAATGGTAACATTAGTATACACAAATCACATGATATATGATATTAATCCCGTAATCAAGCGGATTTATGGTTTTGCCCCAGACCAGCAGTAACTTTTAACATTCAAGGAGAACAATTCAAAGAATTCGGAGTAATTCATGTATTGTGGAAAATCCCAAATTTGTTGAAACTCGCCATAATCACTGTTGACGGTAGAGTGCCCCCTTTAAAGGTCCGGCGGTGTGTGTGTGTGTGTCTGTTCGGGGAGTGTGGGGAGTGGGAGGCCCAGTACAGACTACAGAGAGGCCCAGAGTCGGTGTCGGCAGGGACGTGCCTGTGGTCGGCCTGTCAGCGGGCCAGGCCGACCCCTGACCCGGGGACGAGACCCGAATACGGCCCCAGGGGAGAGGGTCCGTGTCGGGAAAGCCCCATTAACACTAGGCGATTTTGATCAAATCGGAGGACGGATAGGCGGTAGAATCCGCCTATTCTAACAGAATGATTGATAGTTAGGCCTGACTACTCGCTTCTGTACTTTGAGAATGGTAGGCGATTTTGACAAAGTCGGCCGACGGATCAGCGCTAAAAGCAGCTGATTCTAACAGAATGATAGTCTGTAGGCCTGACTGCTCGTTTCTGTACTTCGAGAATGGTAGGTTGGCTTGATGGACAACCAGACTAATCGGCCGACTTTATCGCCGATTTACATTAAGCATGTTCATTTTAATATTGCATACTGATTAGTGATCTGTATCTGAGCAAATAATCGGCGGACTGTTTTGGTGGTGTTTGCCGATTTGTACACTGATTTTATCCAGTGGGTACGGGGCTTAAGCGTGTGGGGGGGGGGGGGGGGGAGTGGATGGGGGGGTATTGGTAGGGGAGGGGGTAATGAGGTTTTCATCGGTTCGTACCTTTGAAGTGTAACGTGAAGGATTGTGTCGGATGATCAGTGTGACTCAAGCTGTTTGTCGCGGCTTATTACACGTTAAACATCTTATGGCAACACGTTGAGTCACTGACAGCTGATGAATAAATACTGAGGTTTTAGGGATTAAACACATGTCCATTTCACGCTATTAATTGAGATAGATTACACAAACTACTTTCAAAAGTCGGTGGTCTATTCTTAAAGTAGGGTAAGTCTGGTATCAGCCTCACTGGTTACCGGTGAGCATGGAGAGAGTCAAGATGCTGACTCCGGCTGCTTCAATGTTGTGATATTTTTCACTTCTCAAGTACTGTTTGCGAGTACTCATCCTGCTCCAGCCACATACAAAAGAAACACGTACCATAAAAAAAAGGAAAACAAGGAGAGAGAGAAAAAAAAGGCAAAAAAAAAAAAAGGCAAAAAAAGAGAAAAATCTGCGTACCCCGATGTCTGGAGTGAGCCTTACTCCTGCCGGGTGTCTTGTTTTGATAAGGCCAGAAAACAAGAACTCCGAGGAGTAGAGACGATGTCTGCACCGAGAGTTGACAAGAACCATGTTGTAGGCCCGTCTCCATGGCAACGGGTTGGGTTGTGTTTTTAGGACTTCGTGGTAGCGTGTGGGGGGGCGTCCGTACCGACCTACCAAATACCAGACTGTTGTATTATCGAACACGTTTATCTGATTATGATACAAGGATAGGGAGGGAAGAGTTTTGTACAGGTGTGATATTTATCCCATTACATTCACGGGAGGAGGGGAAATCGTAAAATAAAAATACGAATATTGATTAATAATGGGCAAGGTTCATTTACATTATAGGGCATGTGTTATGGCAATGAGTTCCCAATCTTATCAGACTATATATAGAGACGTGGATTAATATGTTGTGACCATAATTCATTTTTTTGGCGAACTACACCGCTCACAGTGTCAGTTGCCCTAGGGCACGTGCGTGGGTGTGGGCGTATATCTATAAAGGTACATGATACTGAAATTGTCAATGTATGAGGTCTTCACAAACAAAACTTTAGTGTCATTGAAAATGAGATGTACTCTGTTCATGTATATATTATTATACAACCGTGACAAGACTGGTTACGGCGCATTAACTATTTACCGGTCTGGAGGAGTTGGGTATTAAGATAATCCCCGATGTAGACATTGGGTGCTGTCCAAGTCGTATGGAGAGAGATTTAGGGTAGTGATACATGGCCGTTTAAACTCACCATTCGTGTCAATCGGCTATTACTAGCCTTAGGAATGGTGTTAACAGAATCTAAGTATGAAATGAACCTGCTAATAATTGCCCGTATATAGCAACAACAAAAAATGAATGTGCTAATATTTGATATGTATAGCAACAATAACAAAAAAGAAAGAAAGTAAAGGCACAATTACATTTGACAAAGGCCAATTAACTTGGCTTCGGGTCAGAGGCCAATGATACATCCCATCAGAACCCCCCTTGATTTAGTCTGCAAATGTCCCAAACCACAGGGAAAAGTTGATCCATGGCGGGTGAAACGTGTGTCTTTTGATAAGCAGAATATTAATGTTTAAAAAATGGGTAAATATCATTATTTCTCCAGGGGACCTGTAAAATTAGACATTAAAATCAATAGTATCTATCTGCTGACAAACAATACATTGTTTTCATCTGTCACTGTTTTTACATTATCACTTTAAATAATATTGATTAATAATGCTGAGGTCATTTTTGTTTTTTCAGTGTTTCTACATGTGTGAACAACAGGAGTTCACCCCGGGACAAGTCACAGCTATGATGTTCACCAAACTAAAGGAGATTGCAGAGACCAACCTCAAGATCAAAGTCAACGACTGTGTCATTTCGGTAAGTGTCTCAAGTCTTTTCACGACTTTAGATTTCTCAGATCGTTAAATGTACACTTGTATAAAAAGATTCTTTAATGTATCATCGGAATTCTGGGAATTCCTAGGTCTTTCTCACACTATTATTCTGCGTTAAACATTTCTACAATACCAGTAGAACTTGACAGAACTACTAGGGAGAAGGAAATAAGAACGTTAGGAAATATGAATAAAAATTGTGGCACTTTTCAGAAATAATTAAAAATGATAGGAGATTCTAGAACAAAAACGGTATCTGCTCATAGTAGTGCTGATCCAAACTTTTCCTCCCTAACCAGGCCTATTCAGGGCAGTTGGTGGAAAAAGAAATGAAGGAAATATTATGGAAAAATGGAGAAATAGAACACCAACTAAGTGCTTACAAAAGACATAACATTTTCCAGACCATTATGCCTAGTAGTAGCTCAGTGACTCACCCAACCCCTTTTCTCCATCTTCAGGTGCCGTGTTACTGGACCGACATCGAGCGGCGCACCATGCTGGACGCGGCCTCCATGGCTGGTCTGAACGTGCTCCGTCTGATGAACGACACCACAGCCACAGCGCTCGCATACGGCATCTACAAGCAGGACCTGCCCGCCCCCGAGGAGAAGCCCCGCAATGTGGTCTTCGTCGACATGGGCCACTGCGACACACAGGTTGCCGTCTGTGCCTTCCACAAGGGAAAACTGAAGGTAAGTTAGGGGCTTGGGAATGTTTTGGGGTTGTGAAATGTATATTGGTTCAATGAGCTTAGCACTGGGGTTTTGCTACTAACTCATCAATGAGGGCACCAGGGGTAGGTGTGGAAAAGTGCTATGGCACCGGCCTACCTTACCAATGAAATCAATAGCTTAAGCGGTTTTTTTCCACATGTGAAATTTACTGCCCCTGAACTGTTACACAGTATGATATGAAAACACTTTGGGTTCATATAACTTGACCGTGTTTAGTTAACATTGGACTTTTGACCCTAATCCATAGAAATATATGAGGGAAAAACATTGTTGAACTAAAGTGCAGACAGAATACAAATATTGTGATGACCCACCTGTTCCGAGTACTTTGACCTGACCTTGTTTTTAACATACTTCAGGTTCTGGCCACAGCAGCAGATTCTAACCTCGGTGGACGTAACTTTGACATGTTACTCCGAGCGCACTTTGCCGAAGACTTCAAAACGCGGTATAAGGTGGACTCCACACAAAAGCCCCGCCCCTTCCTCCGTCTTCTGATGGAGTGCGAGAAGACAAAAAAACTGATGAGCGCCAACTCGACACCGATCCCACTCAACATCGAGTGCTTCATGGAGGACAAGGATGTGACTGGAAAGTTGAAACGTGAAGACCTTGAAGAGAAGGCTGCAAGCATCTTTGAACGCTTTGAGACCACACTTAAGTCTGCACTTGAATCATCAGGTACGGAAGTACAAGTCAATCAATGGGATGGAATAAATATTTTTCGGAAGTCTCATATAGTACATCGTTATTTCCGTTCTGATTTTTCATTGGATGCATATTCGCCAATGAATAAAGAACCATATCCAGCATTAAGATTTCCTAATGCCATTACAATCAATGACGACTTAGGTATAGCACAAAAGTGTTTTCTGCAGTTTATTGCTCAGGTGTAAAACAATCCTGTCTTAGATTTGCAATTACACTTAATCATTAAGATTTCGAAGCCCTGGGGAAAAATGATTTTCCTTAGTTATATAGATTAAAAAAACGTACAGTTCCATTGAATATCCCACCTCTCTTACAGGTCTAAAACCTGATGACATCAGTGCCGTAGAGGTCGTTGGCGGATCTACACGTGTCCCCGCTGTCAAACAACTCGTTTCAAAGGTGTTCGGGAAGGCCCCAAGCACAACACTAAACGCTGACGAGGCCGTGGCCAGGGGATGCGCTCTACAGGTACTGTTCTGATATTCAAATGCTTTACTTGACCTCTATGAGCGTAGTATGCAACCAAAATATTCTACTTAAGCAAAGTACATGTAGTTGGTATCTGTACCAGCTTAACTGAAGTGTCTGATTGAGGTAACCCTATGAATTTTTTTTTGCAGTGGTAGTAAGAATTGTATAAACATTTTCCGCCAATCAGAGTGGCGTCTCACTTTCCATATCACATAAAACATTTTTGTTTTGTTACCAAAGTCCCGTTTTAAATTACCCTCGCCCGCCATGATCTATTGTGTACATTAGGAGATGGTGTCACAAAAGTTGCCAATTACAAGTAGCGTGACCAGTAAACATAACTGCCTACTCGGGGAATTCTTCTTTGTTGGTACTAATGGTTGTTTTCTGTCTTTCAGTGCGCCATCCTGTCCCCGATCTTCCGTGTACGTGACTTCTCCATCACCGACTGTCAGCCCTATGCCATCACCCTCAGCTGGCAAGGCGCACTCCCCGACGAGGAGAGGTATGTAGCAGACTCATTTGCGACAATTTTAACTTCCATAGTATAATGATTGTATCTGATCTCAATCTAATATGAATAAACTATCATTGAGTTTATACACGGTGTGAGGTATCCGTCACCAATGGAAATCACCCCCAAAAAATAAAGCAATCAGTATCGTCGGAAATGAAACTGATTCGGATATTTTGATACCATATAATAAGAGTAGAAAGGGTATGTGAATCCTAAACATGTCGGCTGTAGATAAAGAGCAAGGTGGGATCTTACTGGTAATGACAGTAATACAGTAAATCTTATCAATTATTAAACTACAAAATCTCCGTGCAAGTTTTGGTCAGTTTACCAACCTTCTTGATCACATAAAAATCACTACCGGTAGGTAAGAATCTAGTTTGCCGAGCATACAGACAAGCTGTTTTACTTAATTGTTTGCCATCCTCAAGTCTAGTATAAAGTGATGTAAGCTCGCCTAATTAGTACGACAGCTGACTCTAATCTTTAATGAGTAATTTCTGTTAATTATAAGTAAAGTAAAATATCAATTGGTCATGCCATATATTGTTTACCCCACTTACTGTTTCCCTCCATTGTTTCCAGTGAGATGGAGGTGTTCTCTAAGTTCCACCAGGTACCCTTCTCCAAACTCCTCACCTTCTACCGTAAAGCCGGGTTCGTGCTCGATGTTAAGTACTCTTCAGCCACCGACATTCCATACCCATCACCTTTTATTGGTAAGTATCCGGGAATCTTAATGATCCAGACTTCAACAATCAAAGATCCTCACCCATTGATATAGAGGGATGTTTTTTTTCTTCTAACGTGACTCGAAACATGCCATAATGTTCTTGGTCAGAACCTGTCTTTGTAAACAGGTTTTCACGTGAACCATGCAGTAATTTACAGGGATGGAATATTTCGGATTTTTCACGTCATCACCTCTGATAATATTTTCAAAATATAATTCCTTACATAACGTTTCCGAGCATTTTAAGATAATTTCAAATTTCCTTTCTGGAGTTTTTTCAATATTCCTGACTTACATCCCTCTATATAAACTGAATATCCCAAGAGAAAACAAAACCTAATCCCAACTGTTTTCTGTCCCAGGCCAATTCAAAATAGACAACATCGTACCCCAGAGCAACGGAGAAGCATCGAAAGTCAAGGTAAAGGTGCGAGTGAACATCAACGGCATCTTCAACGTGTCGTCAGCCACCATGGTTGAGAAGCTGGAGAACGCAGAGGAGAAGGATGAGCCCATGGATGTAGAGGGGGAGAAGGGGGAGGCGGTGCAGAACGGGCCCGACAACGGGGACGCTGCCAGCGACAAGGCCGCCAACGGAGACGCCAAGGATGAGCCGGTAAGTGGACCTGACTTTAATTATTTGAAAGATTGTGCATGAAGTGGCGAGTATGTGCTTAAACTGTAACAGGGTTGCCACTGGTCAGGGAAAAGTCAGGGAAAAGTGGGGGTTTTTTTCGAGGTCAGGGAAAGGTCAGGGAATTTTGGAATTGGTCAGGGAAAACTGGAATTTTTAAAAAGGTCAGGGAAAATGAACAGCTGGCCAACGTTGACACTCTCAAAATCTGTGTATTTCTGGTTGTCATGAAAAGAAACAATAGAATTTTGTAAATTGTGGCCTCCTGATAGTCATGTTGGGATTTTAAGGGTGTTGATGTGAGCCAGGAGCACGGCCTTGGCTACAGGAGTTGCCAAGAAAAAATTAAGGTATTGTGTTTTGAGGTTCCAGCCTAAATTGGTGGAAAGGACTATTCTATGAGTATTTCAAGGCTGTTTATTGAAAGGATTTTCTTATCTATTAGTCAGGGAAAAATGAAATTCATCAGGGAAATGGCAGGGCATTTTGACGTCTCTGGTGTGGCAACCCTGTTAAAAAATAAAAAGGACACTTTGGTTGAAAATTAGAGAAAATGACTGAAGCTCAGAATTGTAACTAAGCGTGTGGCAATATTGGCAATTCCACTCACATTTCCCTATACATAATGCCTTGAGACGGGGAATCTAAATCATATAATGAATGAGAATTTGGAACTGTCAAGCTAATTTTCTGATCAGTTAGTTGAAATATTGTGAAAGACTGTTCCATGTCAGAAGTTTTACCACTCATGTCCAATATTAAGACCTACCAAAGAGCATCATTTGAATTTCAATTAACATTGCTTGAATGAGTGCATTATGATCAGATCAACGTCCACTCCGTCCAACAGATGCAGACTGACGAGGCAAACGCGGAGGAAAAGAAAGAAGAGAAGAAGGAAGAGAAGGAAGCAGGAAAGGAAGGAGAGAAGGAAGGAGACAAGAAGGAGGAAAAGAAGGAAGAGAAGAAGAAGAACAAGGTGAAGACGGTGGACCTTCCCATCACGCCGTTTGTCGCCTCGCTCAACAAGGAGAACATGAACCTCTTCCAGGAGAAGGAGGTAAGAACCAGAAACGTCTCACATTGAAAACATTAACGAGCATACATTGTAAGGATTAAATAGTATCTAAATGTTCTCATATTTCAAGCCTTGGGAATTTCTTGCAATGTCTTATCTAATTTGTATCATTCCAACCCAGTAATGATAAATCTTTAAGTAGATAATGGCAGTAAATTAAACAGTCTTTAAAATGTGGTATGTATTTTTTAAGAACAAACTACAGAAGAAATCATGGCCATACTACATTTCTGACATATTTAATCTCAAATGTTATAAGTCTATTTGCAGTGTTGAAAATATCCTAAAAATGTAGACTGCAATTTTTATGGTGAATACAGTCCGTTGATTTGTCTCTATATCTAATCCATCTGCCTACCCCACAGGGTCAAATGATGATGCAGGACCGTCTCGAGAAGGAGAAGGCTGATTCTAAGAATGCGGTCGAGGAATATGTGTACGAGATGCGCGACAAGTTGTCCTCAACGCTGGAGTCTTACATGAAAGATGCTGATCGCGAAGCCTTCATGAAACAACTGAATGAGACCGAGGACTGGCTCTACGATGATGGAGAGGACCAGAGCAAGAAGGTCTACATCGACAAACTAGCTGACCTCAAGGTACACGCATGGCGGCTGTTTGGTTTTAAAAATGGTGGGAGAGTTTGTGGTGGGACTAAGATTGGGGCGGGAAAGACCACCGATAAATGTGGCGACAATCATTGGTATCAGGATAGAGTCTTAAAGGTAAATATGGGTTCTAGGATGATTTCATAAAACCCATGACAACATTTTGAAGCCCACATGGTGGTTAGGGGGATGTATGAGAAAAACAGAGAAACTTTTAAAATCCTATGTCATCATATAAATTTCAGAGATATGAGCCTCTAAAAAAATAACTGTTGGCAATTGGAGTCTATGGGGGGGGGAAATCAATTTTTTAACATTCAAAAATAAAATTATAAATATACATGATGCTTACTTTAAATGCTAAAAATGCATGGGTAGGACCACAATGAGTATTTTAGGCCAAAGAAAACCTTATTTCACCATGGAAAATCAAAGTTTTAATCTATAAAATAACAACAGAAAATATCTTCACCGCAGACTTTGTAGCCTCGTACACTTTTGCTTATATGTTTTGTGCATGTGTGTTACAGAAACTGGGTCAACCTGCCGCTGACCGGAGTCGGGAAAAGCGGGAACGCCCAAGGGCCTTTGAGGAGCTCGGGGCGAGCCTGCAGAAGGTGCGCAAAGTCTACGACCTCGTCAAGAACAAGGTACGTCATGGTTTTTTTTTTAAACCTCAAATGTGTTGTTTATTTTTCCAAACTGACAACGACTAGCAAACTGGTTTAACAAAAAACTTTATCTAACTTTATCTAGTAAAAACCAACATGATTATCTCCCTTTGACAGAATTCTTCTAAATTTGTGTATGTATTACTGTGACAGTAAATTTAATGACTAAGCACATCTACCAGCTATAAAAATCTAGCCGCCTACATCATTGTTGAACACTTGCTTTACGAATACATTGAAATATGGGTCTAAGGTTGATAGAAATTGACCTCTAAACAGTATAATACAATATACCCACAGATTTAAAACATTTAGTGAACTGTGAATTATTCGAACGAACCTCTACAACAAACTCTTCTTGAAAATAAAAACATAACATCTTTTTTTCTACCCCTATTAGGACGAGAAGTACAACCACTTAGAGAAGGCGGATTTGGAGAAGCTGGACAAACAGTTGCGGGAAACGCAGCAGTGGTTTGAGAAGAACCTCAACTCGTCCGCCCAGCTCAAGGACTACGACGTCCCCATCCCTCTCTGCTCCCAGATCGTCCAGATGAAACAGGTAAATGATACCACCTCACCGGCTCCCAGTTAAAAGCAGGAGTGAAATTTGCCTCATGTTTGCATGATTACCGACCATTTTGAGGAGTGAACATTTTATGTAACAACAAATATTCTGGGATATTTAGACCAGGTTAACTCTGACTTACGTCACTATGTAATGCAAATATTTACAGTTGGTTTTGAAACAAATGTCTTTTTAAGATTTGGCAAAATCAGATGCATCTGTAAACTTCATATTGGAATGACTATATATATATAGTGTAGGTCAGGAAACCAATACAAAATAAATATAAATTTGCGCATGTGTGTACATGTATATTCTACTTAAAGTAAAAATTAAATTATTCTGACTTAAATCTAACTTTTACAAAAGGAAAAGTAAAAAATTGAAATTGTTTTTGTAAAATATGCAATGTGTTTGCCTTTCAGTCTATGGAGAGTATATGCAACCCCATCATCAACAAGCCAAAGCCTAAGCCTAAGGAGGAGCCGCCCAAGGAGGAGAAGAAGGAAGGGACGCCTGCACCCGCTGACAATGGCTCCACGCAAAATGCAACCGGCGACAACTCCAACAGCACCGAACAAAAACCCGCCGAACAAGAAACACCGCCCGCCTCTGACAAGACTGACATGGACCTAGACTGAGGGTGATAGAGACTAGGAACATGAAGGTTAACTTATTGTGGCCGGCCAAAGGCAGTATAATGTGAGGCATGCTGAGTGAGTAAGGGTGGGTGAGAGGGGTCGGCCAGGGGCGGGTGGGGTGGGGCGGGCAGGGAGAGAACGTATGTATACATGAACTGTAGATAGCGTATGCTTTACGCGGGTAGGGAGGGTAATGTACGTTAGGCCGAAGTTAGGAAAACTGATTTCTGTGAGATCAGACAAGAGACTAATAATATTAGACACATCATCATTATTATAATTATTATGATGAATATCCTTATAGACGATGATAATAATACTATAGACCCCGGTGTCTCACTGTACCTATCCACGAATCCAGGACATCCGTTAGCCGCCTGCGATTAGTTCTCCAGTCGTAGGCCACGTCTACCTTCCCGGCACACACACCGCGCGGTGGGACCAGGCCCGCTACACGTCCCAACTCTGTAAAGTCACAAGGACCCACTGGGACGACACCTGTTTTCATGATATTTGCCTCTGCCTGTATTGAAATGATTCTCTGTGAAATAGCTAGCTTTAATTAAACACTGTGACTATATGTAAAAAAAGGTTTTTCCTTTAGTCAGGCCAAGTGGAAGTATGTTATTATACAGCAGTGTTCCAACAATCCCATCAAATACAATAGGAGGTGACATGCCTGAAAAAACCTCAGATTTCACCGGTAACCATTGTTTGTCATCGTTAACAGGCGCGCAGTTCATAAAACTATAATAACCTCCTGAGGCGGTTCAAGTCTGGTACTTCCGATTGTATTTACAGATTGTAGATTCCCTCAAAAGTAGTTCAGACTCGCCTTAGTCATTAACCTATCCTAAACAAACATATCCAATGTAAACGAAAAATTCACCAAAGCATAATTTAATTACCCCGGTAATAACCTTTGGACCATAGGTTTCTCTGTCCGACTCGTGTACTTCTTCATTTCTCATGTGTTCACGGACCACGGGCGGGTCGGCCAGTCGGTAGTTCTCTGCGGTCTCAGAAAACGCATCTTATGTATCTGTATATATGAACGTGCATCATTTAGTGAATAAAAAAACGCTGTATTTTCATCGTGATATGCTTCGAAGATTTACGAGTGAAGTGGAAAAAATTCGCCTCATGTTCAATTGTACTCCTGCGTAATGCAAAACAGCAATATCGTGTAAATGGAAGGGAGTGTCTCGCGACGGGCCGTGGAGACGGTCTCGGCATCTTACGGGAACCAAGCTGGTTGATCATCGTAGATGTGATATTAAAACTTGTTAAGCTTCATTACTGTGTTGAAGTATGTTTTTATTTCCTCCTAAAAGACAATAAATCCATCTTAAGGCGCAGTGTATATCAGAGTGTCTGTTGCCAGATATAGTAAATGCTCTACCTTCCTCGGTCTTTTTACCTTGCGCTAAGGTCAGTGTTTTTGGTATATAATGTTTACAACCCATTTCTTTTACTGTGAATTCTGAAACTGATTTGCGAGTTTTATGCACAGTTTATATATTTTACAAATGATGTACCAACTAATCGACATTTTGTAATTCATGCACTGCTAATATTGGGCATTTGACTTAATTTGGCGCAAACCAAGCTGTGTGGTTAAAACAATCCATAAAAATATATAAATACACTACCAAATTCACATGAAACGTCACTCATGATCATAGTAATTGAAGGTTAATGACTTGGTTTTAGAACCGGATAGTAACCAAAATACCCGAGGTTCAATTTGTTCCCCAGTGAAGCACAAAAAAAAGCCATCACAAGTTCACCGTTCCTTATCAGCAATGAATGTCTATGATATACTTTGTAAAATGTGGTAGTAATTGGGCAGTGGTTAACGCCTACACACATGAACATAGCCAAATATTAAGCCCTAACCTACGCCCACCCCCATCGCCCCCGTCTCACCCTCTTTATTCTTTCTTTACTATTATTCTCATTGCTGTATTCAAATCTACTCAAATCTTTTTGTTCTAGAAAGGATTTGAACGAAAGTTTCTCAACTTCCAATCCTATCTGTTTACCCAGCTTTACAGGAACAATCCCTTCGTTATCATGATAGAAGGTGATGGCGTACAATAACAAATGTTATAGAACAAGAGTTTAAATTATAGAGATCTTGAAATACATAGATGTATGTGTGCTAATTATTGAACTATGGTTAATGTATGTAAGAATAAAAAGCAACACTAAGTTATCAGATTTATACAAAAAATGCACGCTAGTTTTTGTATATGCTTCTTACTTGCGCTTCTTTCATTTAAGACGAGAATTTCTGAGGAATGTAAGGAAACTTATTTCGATGACAATTAAAAGGTACAAGTGTAGGCTTACCTACGTAGCCATTTGCGGCTAGAGTAGATGAGAGGAAGAATTGCTCCTTTCTTTTCAATATTGAAAGTTACTTGTTTTTACGTCCACTTAAATTCCCACCAAGTTGAGAATTTTAAACAGCTTCCCTGTTCTAGATGTTCATGGTCTCTTAAAACTTGAAAATAAAGTTGGTAAAGTTGTGTTGATAACTTGACTCTTAAAAAGAAGTTCATGTGCGGAGGTTTTTACATAATATTGGTTCGTGTTTTTAGACAAATAGGACATTAAACTGAATTATCTGAGTCAGTGTATTTTAAAATGACCTGATCATCAAAGAGAGGAGTAAAGAGACTAAGCTAATGTGAATTGACAGAAACATTCAACTTGATGACAAATCTTGACAATTGTAATAAATTATGACACAAAAGGCTTTGCATTATAAAACTATTTTATTTTTCAGAACTACGGATGAACAAAAATGTTTGCACAAATGATAGAAATACTGAGAAAGGAATTAAAATGATATCTTGCACATCGCCTCGTCTTTCCATACTTATAACATGTGAAAATACAAAGATTTCTTTCGTTCCCCCTTTTACTCAAACCTGGAGAGCTTGATGAGAATCGGTTCAACCCGAATGAATAGAGTGGAAATGTTTCACAAAATTAACCTTTTCATCACAATACAATTCGTAATGATAAAACATCACATAGAACAAGAATGGATCGGCACTTCATAAACTTATCTTAAATTCATCTGATAATAGCTTCCCTTCTGAGACACAAATGTACCATACTTTCAGAAAGAAACCGCCTAAATCTATACTTCTTTCTTGTTGAAAACTACCGTCCTTTTGTAGCCCAGGTCACATGACCAAACATTGGTGATGCCCTACTGTTGTTCACCTGATTACTCAATGAAATGGATATGAACTGAAGACGATTTACATTATTATAGTAGCTACATGAAAATTGCACATGAAACTTAGTCTTCTCTTTCCACACGCATCCACAATTCACACGAATAATGATCTCATGTGTTGTCACAATACCTTTTATACACAAGGTCTAGCAAAGAAAAACCTGGCATTGACCCCAGAAGTAGTAAATCTGGTGGTAGCTTCCAGTTGTGATAAACACCATTCCCCTTTTAATTCATCCAAACACGCAGAATTTAGTGGTTCTTCAAAGTCCTAATAGAATTGCATCAACTGACATGCATCTTAATTTCCGAGACGACCTTTCCCTTGCCAGATCCCCACCACATTATTTCTATTAAATATGATACTGTACCTAACTAACTTAACTTAAATTTCGCCAGTAGTTCATGTACGCCTAAATTTCACCCCCCCCCCCCCCCCCAAAAAAAAAAAAAAAAAAAAAAAAAAAAAAAGATTCTCAAAGGCAGTAAAATGTATTTATGTAGCGTTTCCCCCTTGAACCATGTGTCCAAGCACATACTTGTCGGTAACTGGACACTTTTGAAAACCTCTTCATAACGCGACAGGAGCAATACTGCAATAGGTCCAGCCTATCAGTTCAGTCCATCTGAGAGAATACATTGATTTTCAAACGTGTATGTGGATGGGGGGACATCATGAGCTTCACGTCATGTAGCATATTGCATGAACGCCTTGCCAACGGAACATCAGTCCAGCTCCAATTCCAACCCCGGGGGATGCCCACAGTCTGCGCAGAGATCCAAAACCTGGAAGAAAATATAGCTGTTTAGGGAAGAGAACAGAATACTAGCTAAGCAACTTGCATTTGTACTTAAAGGAAACTTTGAAATATTGTCTGATATATGTATTTTTGGGGGAAATCCCCTTATTTGTGACGTCACACGGTGACTAATTAGGAATTCCTATCTATCCATAAAAGGGAATACCCATTCCTAAAATATTTATAGAAGTAAACATGTGATTTATCACCATTTATATATATTTGGTCACATACAGATTCAGCAGGCCCGTTCCCAGGGTCTGCTGTGGGGGGGTGGCGAGAATCCCTAAGTGGAACCTCTGCTTATAATTTCAATAATTTATACCTAACAAGTGCACGTGTATAATCTCGTATAAAACTGA
Organism: Lepidonotus clava; assembly: GCA_936440205.1. NCBI lineage: Eukaryota > Metazoa > Annelida > Polychaeta > Phyllodocida > Polynoidae > Lepidonotus > Lepidonotus clava. Next base: position 8,484,573 of record OW387142.1, on the reverse strand, counting down.
AATCGTTATTAAAATAACGAGATTCTTCGCTTGTTAATGAAAAAGAAACTAAAATATCAAAGATTATTTTGTAAATAAAATATCTGCATGTTTCTCTGATAAAAGAGGTGGAGGCCGTCAAAGAAGAATTGGTAAAAATGGGAATGGGATGTTAATATTACATGAGAATATCAAATGTAAGAGAATACAGAGTTTTATAAATGCAATTTTATTACGATTCATCATAATCACAGTAACGTGGAAGTTAAAAGAAATTTCATGAAAATAAAAAAAATTGAAGTTGTTTTTGTGCACTTGGCGCATCATAAAAACATGGCTGCTATGCTGAAAAACATATCTGATGACCTTGTCTAAAACTTGTCTTAAACTTGGAAGTAAAAAGAAATTTCATGAAAATAAAAAATTTTGAAGTTCTATTTGTGCACTTGGCGCATCATAAAAACAAGGCCGCCATGCAGAAAAACATGTCTGACGACCTTCTCTAAAACTTGAAAGTGAGAAGAAAAGTCCTGAGAATAAATGTTGAAGTTGTTTTTGCACACTTGGCGCATCATAAAAATATGGCTGCCATGCTGACAAACATGTCTGATGACCTTGTCTTTAACTTGGAAGTAAAAAGAAATTTCATGAAAATAAAAAAATTTGAAGTTGTTTTTGTGCACTTGGCGCATCGTAAAACATGGCTGCCATGCTGAAAAACATATCTGATGACCTTGTCTAAAACTTGTCTTAAACTTGGAAGTAAAAAGAAATTTCATGAAAATAAAAAATTTTGAAGTTCTTTTATTACACTTGGCGCATCATAAAAACATGGCCCCCAAATGCTGAAAAACATGTCTGATGACCTTGTCTAAAACTTGGAAGTGAAAAGAAGTGTCCTGAGAATAAATGTTTATGTTGTTTTTGCGCACTTGGCACATCATAAAAACATGGCTGCCATTCTGACAAACATGTCTGATTACCTTGTCTTTAACTTGGAAGTAAAAAGAAATTTCATGAAAATAAAAAAATTTGAAGTCGTTTTTGTGCACTTGGCACATCATAAAAACATGGCCGCCATGCTGAAATACATTTCTGATGACCTTGTCTATAACTTGTCATTAACTTGGAAGTAAAAAGAAATTTCATGAAAATAAAAAAAAATTGAAGTTGTTTTTGTGCACTTGGCGTATCATAAAAACATGGCCGCCATGCTGAAAAACATGTTTGATGACCTTGTCTTAAACTTGTCATTAACTTGGAAATAAGAAATTTCGTGAAAATAAAAAAATTTGAAGTTGTTTTTGCGCACTTGGCGTATCATAAAAACATGGACGCCATGCTGAAAAAAGTTTCTGATGACCTTGTCTAAACTTAGAAGTGAAAAGAAATTTCTTGGAAATTAAAAATTTTGAAGTCATTTTTGAGCACTATGCATATCATAAAAAAAAACATGGCCGCCATGCTGACAAACATGTCTGATGAACTTCTGTAAATGTTGGAATTGAGAAAAAATGATATACAAATTTGAAATTGTCAACTTGTTTTTTCTCATTTGGCACACCATAACAACAGAATGTAAGGGATTTGACACTTCTGTTCCAGTCTGTTCCGGTCTGCCACACAGCACATGAGAGGCAATTGACTTTCACCTAGGGTCCACTCTCCCACTAGAGTTGCCCAAAACTCAAAGTTATTATTGTTTTAACTATCCTGAAACTTGTAAATTTTAATCAAATAACATGAATACAAGCAAAATACATATAAACATATAAGAGAATTTTGTAAAATACATTTAAGGTATTTTTTTTAAAGAATTATAACAACAAAATCCATTCTAATGTAAAAATTGTCAAAGGCCATAGGACACATCTACACGTAACTAAATGTAACTAAAATCTCCTCTCACAAGAAAACCCATGCATCCACTCTCCAAGCATAGGACAGGAACCAGGAGATTAAATGTGTGATAATAGGGTGAACTGGCTCTTTCACTTGTTCAAAGAAATAGCCATCCTATACTTCGCCTATCAAACTTTATACCATTGGTGAAACTAAATACAACGCGAAGAAAAAGGGGGTGGCGAGGTTCCCAAAATAGAACTTTTCAATATTTTCCCCCATTTTCTTAGGGGGTCACATTGAATTCTTACAAGAAAGGTGGAACTTTTTAACAAATTTCCTTATAATTTCAATAAGTTAAACCTAAAAAGGGGGTGGCGAGGTTCCCATGGTGGAACTTTTCAATATTTTCTTCCCTTTTCTTAGGGGATCACAGTTTTTTTTTTTTTTTTTTTTAAATCGTTTTATTTATCCTGGTAGGGGTAAGGAGTTTTTCCTTGTCTGTCCCCCTTTCCAGCCATAATAGTTTACATTTTCTGATCCTTGGTAGTATTCACAAGGGTTATGAACAAACAGTATACAAAAGAATTCTGGTAATTATTGATACGTCACATAACATCAATAAGGAAAATTGCTCATTCTTTACTCCATGGGTCACATCTTTAAAAATATCAAGTATTTCATCTTACAAGTCTTAGTTACCATTCTGAGTATGAGATGAGATGAGATGATGTTGCCTGCTTGGGTATGAGAGTGACATATTGTATAGAAGTTAAGGTCACACAAGTATGATTCTACTCTAACAGTTAATTCCTAAAGGAAGGGTGGAACTTTTTAGCAAATTTCCTCTGTGGGGGGGTGGCGCGCCACCCCCGCCTACCCCCCTAGTTACGGGCCTGGGCCCAGATTATCAAATATTGTAACAATTACTCATCTGCAACAATTAATTTACAAGGAAATCCCAAGTTTTTTCTTGGGGGAATTACCATCATAATGATGTATCACGGGGAGTAATGAAGCACCCAAAAATTAAGGAATTCCCAATTTCAATTTTCTTTCCTTAATAATTATCTAACACTTCAATGTTTTCCCATTTTTTCTTTTGAAACATGTTAAGAATACTTAAGAGAAGTTTTCGTACCTCTCCCCTAATTGTCTGATTCAGCCTCAGGGTCGGAAGGTCTGGCTGGAGTATTTGCGGTTGATCTCGGCCAGGATAACTTTGTACTGCAGCACCTTCTCAATGGGCACGTTAGCGTACACATCCACCTCTTTATCGGCATCTACAAAACATCAACAGCAGTGTCAGAATTTAATGGACTACTTTTCATCTGGTTAGTTTTGGGCACGGTGAGCATAAGACATAATTTGAATTACTTTTTTCTCAAAATTTAAGTACTTCCACGTCATATATATGTTTATCAGTTTATCTGCTACCCCTTGGTCTACAAAATATTTTCTTAAATGTTGAAAAGTAACTGGCTCAATTTTGCGCCTCTCAAGTATACATCCTAAAGAAATAACACTACTAAAATGTTCCTGAATCACTGATCGAACAATTAAGTTTTGGGTTTGTGTAAAAAATAAAACATTCTTATGTGAGGTAACTTACTCTTGGAATCCGAATCGTCTCTGTTCTTGAAGTTTGTCCGAGGCCGGCCTCGCTTCTTCTTTGGTGGGTCTTCTGTTCCGCTTGACTGACTTGCACTGGTAGTTCGACGCTACAGTAATAAAGGTTAACACACTAAGAATACAATACAAAGATAATTGTGAAAGTGTTGTACGCAAATGGCCGTTCAGACCACCGCTTGTGGTTTAGAAGGGTATAACTTGTACACACCAGCCATTTTGGACTGTACAATCATATATACAGGGTACCAACCGAAACTCCATTTCCAAATTCCCTGTGTTTTCCCTGTCAGGGATTTTTTTTGCCATTTTCCCTGTTTTCCCTGTGTGGTTGGTACCCTGCATATATTACATTTATAAAATTATATATCAAGGAGCTCCTTGATTATACGCTGCAAAATGGGCGTAAAAGGCTAAGACGTATTCACATGTTTTAACCAACTACAAAATCGGTTCTGAATCTAGTAAATTTATTTGAGTCCACCTGCATAAAGATTGCACTCACCCTGCGGCTTGTCGGGCTGACAAACTCTAAGGCGTTGAAGTAGTTGGGCCTCTCTCTCTTCACTCTCTCTGTGCGGCGTCTGCCTGGAGAGACTACAAGTCAAAATAGAATAATGTATTTAGGACTTGCTGTCAGATCAGCGAAACCGGGGTGATATATAAATCGAATTATATTTTCTCTTCTTCTGATTTAAAGAAACATATATGGTAGGAGGTTAACAAGCTTGGGCTGTCCATATGAGCACTTGCTGGTAGTCAGGAAAGCACCTGTGCTATGCCTGCTGCTCAAATACAGTACATACAGGTAGTCTAAACGGTGTGTGTGTCTTTATGCTAGGTAGAATATTATAAGTCCTACAGTCGCGGACAAGTGGGCATGCAGATTTTCCTAGTCGGAATGCTGCACATGTTAGTACATTTTTGTTATCATGATTGTGCGTATTAAATACTTTGGGTCTCCCCTTTTTTAATGCTCAGGACTATCTCAGGGTTATTGTCTTTATTTCTTAACAATCAGTGAATACCGCGAACGTTGAAACTCTTACTGTCTATGCCCGAGGCGCCGGAGGTTCCTGGGGCTCCCGGTGAGCTGGGCTCTGCCCCTGAAAAGTAAAGACTGTGCCTTAACCTAGGTTAGTACGAACAGTGTCAGTATGCAGGTCAAACTGGTAACGCCATTTAGTAGGAACTTTAACATACTGAGTCTTTTACAGAGCCTAATAAAAGGCGCCAATAAATATCCTAGTTATATCGTGTCTTAGTGAACTATTTTTTAACTTATTTAGAGAGGTATTGTTGATTCGCTCTCTATAACCAATTATATTAGATATCTTTGAATATAGCATCAACATAGCAATCTGTTTGAGGTCACGTTGAATGTCAGAAAGATCATTAAAGTATATAGACGGGTGTTTTGTCAAATTGTTTTAAAAGTGACTGCTTCTGAACCACTTTTTGTAACTTCATCAATAGTAGGTTTGTTTCTAGTGCTTCATAATACCACAGACCGTCAAGAGTCTCCAGATGGCTTGTGATAATACACTTCAACCAAGTCTCAAATTGTTTTCAATGTTCTTATTTTTCAAAGGAGCTTCATCAAACATTTTAAATCAAAATGTAACTGCCATTCAATCAAATTTTGCAATGTTATCAATGATAGGTTTGTTTCTAGTTCGTTACATTTACTATAAAATATTTATTGAATTCTTGTTAACTTTTCATTATTTCTTTGTTCAATTTCAATCTCATTCTGTTATTTTCCAATTTCGTAGTTTCCAATTTCAGTTTCACGATATGAATTCAGAGCACACATAGGAAGCAGTGTCATTGCGTTTTTAACATAGAGTCGCGCGTGGCGTTGGCACAGAGGAGACCGGTGGTCGTCGCTCCCATCCACACGCTGCAGGTATTTTAACACCTGTAGATGACGTCATCACGCCCTACAGTTCACAGATTGCTCACCAGATGGCGGCGGAGTTTTAGGTGCACTACAATCTGTGCAACAGAAAGACGGACACAAAGTCACAGATAGTTTTAACTTTTAAATATAAATCAATATTTCTATAATTCTAATTACGCCAAAAAAAGGTTACAATAGCTTAGAAAACTCGTAATAAATTCTTGAACTTTTTTTTTGTGAATCCTTTAATGTTGGTATTCATGCTGAATTCATCTTATTTAGTTAGATTTAAAAAAATGCTGTTCTGTTGTCAAAAGTGACCTCTAGGGGGATTATAATGCAAAGTTTGATTTTCACTATCTTATTATGTTCTTCATCTGAAGAAGGTGCACAAGCTCTGTAAATATGGCTAATGATATGTCATTCGTGTGAGGTATTGTCTCTGTACAGTTCTTGTACTTAGATAATAGTAATTTTCCAGTCTGAAACTCAAATAGAGATTCAGGGTGGAGGTTAAATATATCTGATGCTACAAATAGACCTTACCTTCTGTTCCTGAGCCTTGATTCACCTCGGCTCTCTTCATGTAAAAAGAGTGGCCACATGGACAAGCCTTACAGGCCACAGGGACCTGGAGGAAAAAGAAAGGAAATTAATGGGAGAGATTTATGTGGGGTTTACATGATGAAAAGAAAGCTATGACTATTTTCCACTTCGTGTGTGAAGTTGGTTTTGAGGGAAGTGCCCATCCTTTTTTCATTTAGGTCATAAATTGTTTCATGATAGATTTATGTAGACAATAATGTCAATTTTTTTCTCCAGGAATTCAATGAAACATGTTGGATATACTTCCATCCTTAGAGTTTTTATTGAAATGCACGCATATGACATAATTATGTTGACAACAACAAGGCTGTGACAACAACATCAAAGATCCCTACAGGACTACTGGCTGTTGTGTGTTTGGCCCTGTCTATGGGACCCTGCACATTAAAGAACACCTGCCTCGTTAAAAAAAGTAGGGTTATGGTCTCTAGACTACCTTCTCAAAGGTTTGATCACTATCATTGCCCTTGATTAGATATGATATAAGTTGATATTACCCTGGAGTTAATTAGGCCATAAAGCAACCAATAACCAACAAACCACATGACTAGAGTATAGAAATTGTCATTAACCATGGAATTATTTGTCATGATAGTTAATGGTAAAAAACAATTAATTTCCGTTATTTAGCTTCTACAATTTATCTATCATCTAGATTACATGTCATTTTCTCCCCATAAGTAATTTTTACTAAATTTTAGTATAATTTGGGGGAGGGGGGGGGGGATCCTCCCCAAAAAATTTGGTTCGGGCATAAAAAAGATAGGGTCGGTCAGGAAACCTAAACACTTTTTTTTTTTTTGGCCTAATGGTAGATCAGATAGATATGGTACCAGTGACTAGATTTTCAAAATCAGGCAATTATACTTGCGTGGACACCCTGATAATATTCCAAGTGCAAGAAAATTACTAACAGTTCATGCTTATCTATGCCATGGAAAGAAGCATAGGCCAAATACAAAAAAATTGTGTTCAGGTAACCCTACCTACTCTAAATTTTTGGCCCTACCCTAAAAAAATTTCAGGATATTTTTTTTTTTTTTTTTTTCAAAATCCAAAAGAATTGACCTAAAATAGCATGGAACACCATAAAACAGCACATAGATGCTCAGGGCATGTATTTTAGATGCTAAAAATGTTATTGGAGGATATTTGGAATTTTTTTATATTTCCAACATTGCCCGGCCCTTGGCTAAAACAATCTTTTTTTTTTTTTAAATTTTTAATTTCTGATATTCTAGTTCTACATAGATTTAGGCCTAAAAAAATGTTATGTTCAGGTAACCCGACCTATCCTAATTTTATGGCACTACCCTTTTAAGGATTTTTTTCCCATTTTTTTTTCAAAATCCAAAAGAATTGACCAGGAAAACATGGAACAGCATGGAATAGCATACAGATGCTCAGGGCATGTATTTTAGATGTTTTGATTTTCTTTTAATTTCCAACTTTTCCCAGGTCTGTGTGGTAAGTAAAAGAAAAGTTTATAAAAAAAAAATTGACCTACCTACCCTATTTTTTTCGACCTAGATCTATGTTACCTGAGCACAATTTTTCTTCTTCTTTTTTGCCTTAGGGCCTATTAAGCCCATCCCACATTAGGTATATCCCAGGGTTGGACAAGGGTTGGACAAAATAGACATATAAGCTATCCTTGTCACATAGAATTGGAATTACTAGAATAACTATGAATTGTGTTTTTCTATATCCCCAAGTACTGATAAAATTTATGATTTTTTAAAATTTTACCATATGACAGATTTGCAGGTTTTGCCAGCCAATCAAAATGCTGCATTTCAAGGAAACTAGGGTTGGACATTATCGGCTGGGTTGACAGGCTTTAACATTGATTCCTATGGGAAAAAGGCCAAAATATAAAGCTGCATTCTACAAATTTTATGAGCAGTCTGTCAACTAAACCACAATAGTTCATTTTGTTTTACACTTCTTTCTGTGAGGATTAAATCAGAAAGAAATTGCTATGTAATTTCATGGTGAAATGTGATGTTGATGTATACTGGGATGGGCTGGCATAGGACGTTGAATCAACGTTGAAGCAACGTTGAATTTAGGTTGATTGGTTGCGTTAGGTAAATAAAACGTTGAAACAACGTTGATGACGTTGTATCAATGTTGCATCAATGTTGATTCTCAACGTCATTTCAATTTACAAATTCAACGTTGAAAAGACATTGAAACAATGTTGATTGGTTGAATCAACGTCATTTCAATTTACAAATACAACCAAAATCTAACGTTGATTCAACGTCAGTTTGCCCGCTGGAATTATTATCATAAAATAATAAATTAATTATACAAAATCAAACTGAAAAAAAAGTAAAGATTAAAAGAAAAGCAAAACTGGTAAGAGACAACTCAAGCCAGTTTGGATCATAGAAATATAATATATATGTAAATATATCAATTATATGTTGGAAGTAAGAAAACTGGACTCACCTGTGCATCACATTCAGAGCATGTTTTAGATACAGTTTTCTTGGTCGTCGTTTTAGGCCTGATTTTTGCACTCATCTTTGAATAAATTGGTTCAAATACGTCTCATATATCCAATGTCCTCGAAATCTTTCCAACACTTAGAAATATCTCCAAAATTATGAAGAAAACATCGTTTTTAACAAAATTTTAAAACCAAAACAGTTCCCAATTCTGAGCGATAATAGGTAAACTCTACAAGCAGATTCTTGGCTCGAAATCCTTACAGTAAATCTTTGAAACTCTGTCTGAAGAGTGACAAATATTTATTATCGGAAATTTTATTCTGCTTAATATAAACAGTTTAGGTAGTTGATTAACCTATTTTGGTATAGAAATGGAAATGGAAATCCTAAAGTTACAAATTAAAAAAAAAAAGGAGCTTCGGTCAGTCTCGTTTTCCCCGAGACGAGAAACCAGTCCCTAGGATGCATGTAAACAACAGCGGATAACAAGTTACTAAAAGTCCTAAAAACTCCTGAAACATGGTAATTATTGATATTGAAGTTCAAATAAGGCTGGCATTTCCAAGGGTGTTGTATATGTCGCATCCATAGCCGTTGTATAGGTGGGAATAGGTTGAAATCTGCCCTGAAACCAACCCCAAACGTCGTGGGCTCGAGGCGGGCGGCCGCTCCCGCTACAGTCTACACGTCCGTACACGGGTCGGGGGAGAGGGGCACCGGGCTGGGAAGGTCGGGGGCCTTCAGGTTTTTCTAGATTCAACCATAGAGATACATAAGATATATGTCTATGATTCAACATATGGGACATAGAATTCCAGTAGCCACAACGTCAAGGCCAAGGGACATGTACATTTTTCCAAATTCTTGGAATTGCTATCGGTATCATATCAAAAGGCCTAGAGTAGTGGCGTGTATTATCGGCACCTTAGGGGGAAATATTGTACTATATAACCATGTGACCAAAACTATTATAATAATGCCTCCTACATGAAGGTCCATACACTTTTAAATACCGTACAAGGTGTAGTAGACAATTTCAACAATTTTCATAGGATCTATTGGTTCAATTGTTTTCCCATGTTTTGGAGTGTATTATCGGCACCTGTCTTGTATTATCGGCACCTTATTGTGTGAATCATCAATACTTTCAGTTTAAAAAAAAGAATTTATAATTTTTACTGAAAGACTATTGCTTTGTATGCCTACTTCATCTCCCAAAAGGGTTGGAGCCAAACTGCGTTTTTTTAAAGTAGAAAATGTCAGCCTAATATCACTGAGTTAGATCTGTATATCTAATCCTTGTGAAGTATAAGTTTCTTCCTGTATTTTTAGCTTTGGAATTTTCTCCTTCCGGACAGTTTGTAATAGGAATACCATCAGTATTTTAATTACTGATCACCCCTTCGACATACATTTGTTTATCAATTTTTTATGATAATTCTGTTCTCTAGTTATTATTTCATATTTGCCATCTATTTATAATGGGACAAATTGGCAGGGTGCCGATAATACAAGACATGTACATGAGGTGGAGTGTATTTTCGGCATCCATGCAATTAAACCTGTCCATCTGCTTACATACAAAAAGAAATAAGATTTTCTCTTATTAGATTTACTTGAAGCCCATACAAATCTTAATTATACAATATTGTTTATTTTAGGGTTATATAGACCAATTCAATGCAAATATTCACATTATGCAGTTGGATAAAATGGCCACGTCTGGATGGGTATTATTGGGCATACACATTTCTTTTAATGAAAGTTTATCTTTGCATAGTCAGAAGTATACAATTCTTGAGCTAAATGATGAAGTGAAATATGTGCTTGAATATAATGTCAATCTTATTACCTGAAAGGCATACATTTATTTGTAATATCACAATATCTGTCAGGGGTGCCGATAATAGACGCCTGCCGATAATACACGCCACTACTCTATATCTAATCCTTGTGAAGTATAAGTTTCTTCCTGTATTTTTAGCTTTGGAATTTTCTCCTTCCGGATAGTTTGTAATAGGAATACCATCAGTATTTTAATTACTGATCACCCCTTCGACATACATTTGTTTATCAATTTTTTATGATAATTCTGTTCTCTAGTTATTATTTCATATTTGCCATCTATTTATAATGGGACAAATTGGCAGGGTGCCGATAATACAAGACATGTACATGAGGTGGAGTGTATTTTCGGCATCCATGCAATTAAACCTGTCCATCTGCTTACATACAAAAAGAAATAAGATTTTCTCTTATTAGATTTACTTGAAGCCCATACAAATCTTAATTATACAATATTGTTTATTTTAGGGTTATATAGACCAATTCAATGCAAATATTCACATTATGCAGTTGGATAAAATGGCCACGTCTGGATGGGTATTATTGGGCATACACATTTCTTTTAATGAAAGTTTATCTTTGCATAGTCAGAAGTATACAATTCTTGAGCTAAATGATGAAGTGAAATATGTGCTTGAATATAATGTCAATCTTATTACCTGAAAGGCATACATTTATTTGTAATATCACAATATCTGTCAGGGGTGCCGATAATAGACGCCTGCCGATAATACACGCCACTACTCTAAAAACAAACAAAAAAACAAAAAGTAGAAATCTTGTGTTTAGGTAGTCTATCCCGACTGAACCTACATTTTTGGCCCCACCCTAATTTCTTTTTGATTTTTTCTCTCAAAATTGTACTAACATTCAATAGATCTAAAAACAGAAAAAGCAGAGAATCACATGTAGTACATCAGAAAACTCATTCTACATCAAAACAACTATTGAAGAAGGTGTAGATCTATGGAAGAAAATGTTCAACATTAGGTCATCGACTTGAGTCTGTAAGTCATGCATAAAAAAAAATCCGACCTACGCAGGTCTTATAAGGTCTTAAAAGGTCTTAACTTAGCCTTGCAATTTATTAGGCTATTAGAAAGATCTTATTTTAGGCCTTGAGGTATTATAAAGGTCTTATGTTAAGTCAAACTGATTTCATTATAACATTTATGATATTTCTGCCTATAAATTCTATCTTTACTTCTGTTTGGTAGAATGTGACAATAATTATTAAAAAGGTAAAAAATTGTTCCTTAGAGTGTTATGAAAAGGTCTTATTTTGGAGCCTGACAAGGTAGTCTATTATAAATGTCTTATTTAGGTCTTATTTTGATTTCTGAAAAACCATTCGCACCCTGTAGATTTTTTTTTTTTTTTTGGCCTAGGCCTTACTCTCATATGAAAGGGGCCGTAAACGCACCAAAGAGGAGGGTGCCTGATTTTTTTTTATAAAATGTACCTCGTATTTATTGCCCCAGGAATGCCTCCCCCCCCCCCCCCCCAAAATCAAAATCAAAATCAAAAAATCAAAAAATCAAACAAACAATGTTGGACCTTACACGTAACTTCAAAAAAACTTGTGTAGATTGGATCATTTTGACACAAAAATTACAGATTTTGTTACTTCTCTTCAGCCAACAGAGAATGTGCAGATCCGGGCCGTGGCCAAGTGTCGCCCCCTGCTGGAGGATGAGCGTCAGAAGGGGGGTCGCTCGGTGGTCAAGGTCAGTGGGGAGCGAGTCACTCTGGAGGCCGGCGGCAAGGTAAGCCATTTTTCCTACTTTTGTAGGATTTCCTAATTTTGATAATTTTGGTTTGCATGACTGATTTTTTTTCTATGTTGCTGTAATTTACTTGTTTTAGAAAATATTTGTGTTAGTTTCAGGCTATTTAGATACGAATTGATTCATTAATGACAGGACTCTATTCCCTGATATTAGTTGCATTAGTTGCTTCTGGGAAAAATAAACGGAAAAGTGTTTCCTACTTCACCTACTTTTTCATCAGTTGAGAGTGGCATCTTTGTTCCAGTTAGGGTACTATACATTATCTAGTCAGCAAGAATCAACTCATTTTGTTTCTTTTCTTGTAATATGGAAGTAGGGTTTGGCTTGATATCATATATTTTGTTTTATATGAATTATTGCACATCAACAGAATAATAATATTGTCAGTATTCTTTGAAGGTGCCTTTAGAGCTGTAGTTTGTGGAACTTACAATAATATAGGGGGAAAATCAGGAGGTGACACAAAATGTTTAGGTTTTTGAGTGATTTCTTGTTACCCACGTTTATATCCAAAACAGATAAATTGTTATGTTATATTAAATAGAATACTGATCGTTGATGCCCAGAATCAATAGGTGATTCTCGACTCAATCCTTATTCTATTCCATTGTTCCATCTTTTGGTTGATATAAAAAAAAGTAGCAAATTATCCTGGTATTTGTCCCTTGTCTTTTGGCTTAAAGTACTCTAACTTTTAGAGAACGTTGGTCCAAGATTTCATGTTGACCTGGTATTGAAGCTCTATTGTAGACTTTAATGAATGTGTCTTTCAGGAACAAAGTTTTGTGTTTGACGGTGCATATGGACCCGACGTGCGAGCGGTAAGTTAAGACAATCGTCACCATAAAGTGCCATAAAGTCCTGCAACGATACTAAGGGATCATCCATAAATGATGTCACACTTTTTCAGGGTATTTTTAGGATTCACCGACCCCACTGTCACACTAAATTCTATAATCTAAACATGAAAATAAGGCCCTTTTTCAGGCAGTGTCACACTGTTCAACCCACCTACCCACCCCCTTGTGTGTGACATCATTTATAGACGGCCCCTTTATTTTTCTTACATAACTTAGACCGTATTCATCTCGATACTTATTTTCCTACTGGATTAAACGCTATACACATATCTGTATGTGCAATCTCAGTGAACAACAAAAGTAGGTGTTTTATGCTTGCAAAAACTACGCCTTCCTCAACTTTAGAATCATGCGACTTAACAGTGGTAATTAACTTTGAAAGAAGGAGCAATTTATGATAATTATTAATACATGTACAATCACAACTATTCTGTCACAGGGTCAAGTTTTTGGTGATGTAGGCGATAACCTAGTCCAGCGCGCCCTCAACGGAAACAATGTAACCATTATGACCATTGGAGCAGTGAGTGTTTTTAATATTTCAAGCATCATGGATTCACACATGTAATAGAAAAAAATCATTCTGTGTAACAAACTTACATCCTCTGTCATTTGGCATCCTCTCTTATTTGATAAAGACTATTTCAAAGAACATAATGAATGTATGCAAAATAATTATGATCTAACAGTTCATTTTTTCTGTTTCCAAGACGGGGTCGGGCAAGTCGTACCTCATGTGTGGCACAGAAGAGGATCCCGGGATCGCCCCTTGTGTGAGTATCAAGCAAAGTCAGATTGATTTTTATGCCCAGATTATTTGTTCATTAAGTAAAGCTGGTAGATCAAGTACTTAGGTAAATCTCAAAAGGTGGTGCGTTAGAATTCGTGTTCTCGAACTACGTAAAACCTCTCTAGGGTTGTTACATAATTTGAAAAAAAGGAGCAATTTTTGCGATTTTTTTTTGTGGGCATTCAGTATCAGCCGTATAATTTTAAATAGCATAAGAACATTCACCTTAGTACATATATTCATTGTCTACGGTCTGAGGTCTCTTGTAATTTGAATAAACTGATTACTTCAATTATATTTGTTTATTTTCAGTTCAACAAAAGTCTGTTTAAATACATTGATGACGCCAACGAGAAGAAACAATTCTTTCTGACTGTGTCATTTGTAGAGGTACGTAGTCTGATATGTGAAAATTTATACATGCAGTTATCTACATTCAATACATTTGTTCATTGTTTAACAAAAAGAAAACTGTTGGGCTGTCTTCAGTCTGCTCATGTTATCAAAATGATACAATTCTGCATTTCCTTTTTTAGCATATTATAATATATTCAGCATACCATGTATACATGTGATAATCAGGGAATGAAATTTAAAGGGGGTATGTTCTTATAGACCTTGTGCAGATGTGGTCACGTGATCACATTTTGGTGATCACCACGTGGTGATCATGACCATGTGGCTGTGGAAACTGGAATCAATTCTAAATTCTAAGGGATGAGGATTGTTGAATGACTTGGTTTTAGTCAATTATAGCAAAAATGTTTGTTCTAAATGTTCAAGAATTGATAATAATATTGATAATGAATTGATCACCAACATGGCGGCCAGCACATTTTGGACGATGTGACGTCATCTGCACAACGTCTATACAGTGTGGTTTGATTTGTATTTTCTTCTAGAAGACGATGATAAACCACTTAACGACCACTCACTGATGCTATTGTCTTTAGGGTGAACAGTTAAATCTTTCCTTAGCCCAACTTCTGTAGAAATATGGTTTCATGATTCTAGATTCTTGACGAGAAAATGACCGACATGTTGAACCCACACAACAAGAAGATGAAGATCCGGGAACACCCTCAGCTCGGCATGTGAGTCGAGACTTTGAAATATTTACTTTGTTTACATTTAATCTCATATAGAGAAGACAAGAGAAAATAGATTATGACAAAATATAGACACAATTTTTACCATAAAGTAGCAGTTTTATTTCTGTTTGCTAACCAATTCATCACATCGTGTTTTTCCAAGCGTTGTACAGGAATTCGATTATATTCATCACACCATAATTATATGAATGTGATACTTAAAAATATCTTTGTATTGGTTGGGTACTCTTTACACCCAAACTAATGATTTGTCTCTATTATTGGCAGTTTTGTAGATGGCCTCTCAGAGATGGTTGTTCGTAGTGGTGAGGACTTGGCCCGCCTTTACGAGCAGGGGAACCGGGCCAGGAAGATGGGAGCGACCGATGTACGATCTCACCGGGCTAGGTAAACTCTGGCTAGATAAGAACTTCATACTACACACTTTTTGGCACATTAAGTAAAAGCACAATTCACCTGTCCCCTTTCTTACTTACAATAGTAACCACAGATGACTTTTCTTAAAAAAAACACATGAGAGACTATATGCAACAGGGAATAGATAGCCCAGGTGAAATGACGTGAACAAAAAGTTGAAGAAAATTGGCCAACTAGTATATTTTTTAAGAGTCTCTTTGGATTCAGATTTTTGACTTTTTCCCCTTTATAACTTCCCTTTGCGCATTTTCACAATAACAGTAATATGCGCATGAGTTAGGTAGCATGATAACCGATGACTAGTGGTTCAGTCTGACACCAAGTACCTTTAACATCAACTTTAATTTTAAAAAGGAGGCAAATTTTGTTCAGAAACTAGACTATTTTTAATTTTTCCTACTAAAATCTTCCCTTTGTGTATTTTCACCATAGGAGTAGGAAGCATGGCAGTTGGCTAGCGTGATAGCTCATTAATAGAGCTTTACTTTGGTACCAACCATGTATCTATTCATGAATTCTAAGTACTCTCCTGATAGGTCACATGGCATCTTCACCATCCACATCGACCAGAAGGACAGCTCCACGAGCAAGGTCGGGGTCAAGTCGACGGTGACCTTGGCTGACCTGGCGGGTCATGACCCTTCTTGTAGTGACCCGGCTGGTAATCAGAGGTCAGTGTTTGGTACATGTATTAATTTCCATAATTACTTGTCTGTCATCTTCATATTTTTTTATCTAGATATTTTACCAGGCATTAATGTTCAGGGGCCATATCTTCGTAACTGATTAGACTAATCACTTACATTTTGATTAGGGTCTCGTATCTTGAAATTATTTACTTCACTAAAAAAGCAATGTCATTGCAAAATGACCCATAAGGGGAGTTAATAAATGTAGATTCTTTTTGCCCTGGACATAATTACTAATGATAACACACTGATCAAAATTCACCTGATGACCCTGATTAGTTACAAAAATATGGCCCCAGCTTATAAGCTGTTCTTTGACATTATCATTGGGTAGTATACTACCATCGATTGCTGAGACGAGAGACCAGTTTTCCCAGGGTTGCCCCATGCTCTTATTAATCTGAATAGGAATCTGGGATCTTTTTGTGCATAGGGGACAGAATCCTATACACCCACAGCCTTTAGAAAGTTGTGGACCACTCCAGGAGCAAGATGCATGTTACAATAACCGACCATAACCCGGATTTCAGTTTGATGATATTTCAAATATTCACAAAAATAGTGATTAATATTCACGATTTCGCAAAACTTTTAATACTGGAATAGAAAGATTATTGCTTAGAAATTTCTTTTTTTCCTCTGTTAGTGTGACCACTCTTGGCCAAGTGCTACAGGCTGTTAAGTCTGGCGGTCACGTACCCTACCGTGACTCAAGGGTGACGCGCCTACTTCAGGGCTCCCTTGGAGGAAACGCAGCAACACTTATTGTGGGAGTAGTGTCTCCTGCAGGTAAACTGTTGTACTTTAATCTTTAATGTATCAGTCAGCAGAAATCAAGCGATTGATCCAATATTATTCGTACTAAGTTACAAACTTGTCACTAGAAAATAGTAAAAGAAAAACACAACGTTTAAACTGATAGTTATTTTAACTTATTCTTCTTTTGATTTATACAATACAAATACCGGTAATTCTTCCTTGTTTTTATTATCATTCATAGTATTTCTGATCAATTCAGAATAACTGAGGTAGTATGATTATCAATCATTTTGCAGATCGCGGCTACCAGGACACATTGAAGACACTTCAGACAGCGCAAGCCGCGCGCGCCATCAAAAACCAAGTCGCCATCAACCTGGTAAGGATCAACGCCAAAGTAGACTTCTAATTTTAAGTAACATTGTATTGTGTTTTTTGTTTTAAAAAATAGAAAAACTTCTGTACCGCCCGGCCAGCACATCAAACAGCGCCCAATAGATTTAATTGTTGGTAGCTCAAATTCTAAGAACATTGTCAGAGGTCATTTTGATAAATGATCATTGTCGTTTTACAGTCGGTTTCACTGAACAGGTAAAAGTTTTATTGTTCATTTTAGGCTTCAAATAGGTGTTTTCTTTTTACAGAGAGGTGACTAGAATGTGTATACATAGGATAATGACTTTACAAATGAGTGATATATTTTATCAGTACAATTTTCCGTAATTATATTTTGCTGGAATACATACCCTTAATATAAAAGCTTTCAACGTGTTGATATTTTTTTGTTGGTTTTAGGACGAAACAAACAGTGTTATCCGAGACCTTCGTGATGAGATTTCCCACCTGAGGTCAAAAATCACCAAATCTTCTGATACAAATAAGGACGACGTGATGAAGATGGAGGTAAGTTTAAGGCGCCTGCTGCCTTTCTTAGAGTCGACCACAGATGCCCTCATTATGTGGCATCAGTGAAGATAAGTGTGACAAGTGAAGCTATGATGTTTTGAAAAAAATAATTTTACTATACTATGTGAAATAAAGAACTGATATTTACTGGTTGACCACTGCAAATGGAAACAGGGAAAACATGAGAAATTGTAAAAAGAAATGTCTGTAAAGCGAAACAGGGATTTGGAAGTATGCCCACAATACACAAGTTCCTGATTCTAAAATTTCCAGCCTTTGGACTTGTGGTGTACTTGCCAGCAATTTCCATGTAACATTGTACTCTAGAAATTAAGAAAATTAAATCCAGTGAAAAACATCATACGGAAAATCGTATCATTTAGCAGAGAAGACTGAGAAAAATGGACTTTTCTGACCACATATTATTTCTATGTTTGAGTTCAGGACCTGATCCAGGACCTGCAGATCGCCAAGCGCCAGACGTGGGAGGAGAAGGAGCGGCTGTCGGCCCAGTACGAGGAGGAACGGAAGACCAACCTGGCCAACAAGGTGGGTGGACTGGGGGGGGGGGGGGGGGGGGGTAAGGGAGGAGGAGGGGCGGCTGTCAGCCCAGTACGAGGAGGAGCGGAAGACCAACCTGGCCAACAAGGTGGGTGGATGGGGGGGCACGTAGGGGGTAAGGGAGGAGGAGGGGCGGCTGTCGGCCCAGTACGAGGAGGAGCGGAAGACCAACCTGGCCAACAAGGTGGGTGGATGGGGGGCCACATAGGGGGTAAGGGGGGAGAAGGAGCGGCTGTCGGCCCAGTACGAGGAGGAGCGGAAGACCAACCTGGCCAACAAGGTGGGTGGATGGGGGGGCACATAGGGGGTAAGGGGGGAGAAGGAGCGGCTGTCGGCCCAGTACGAGGAGGCGCGGAAGACCAACCTGGCCAACAAGGTGGGTGGAGGGGGGGGCACATAGGGGGTAAGGGGGGAGAAGGAGCGGCTGTCGGCCCAGTACGAGGAGGAGCGGAAGACCAACCTGGCCAACAAGGTGGGTGGACTGGGGGCACGTAGGGGGTAAGGGAGGAGGAGGGGCGGCTGTCTGCCCAGTACGAGGAGGAGCAGAAGACCAACCTGGCCAACAAGGTGGGTGGACTGGGGGCACGTAGGGGGTAAGGGAGGAGGAGGGGTGGCTGTCTGCCCAGTACGAGGAGGAGCGGAAGACCAACCTGGCCAACAAGGTGGGTGGACTGGGAGCATGTAGGGGGTAAGGGAGGAGGAGGAGCGGCTGTTGGCCCAGTACGAGGAGGAGCGGAAGACCAACCTGGCCAACAAGGTCAACAAAGACTGGGGGGCATGTAGGGGGTGTGGTGGGCGAGGGAACGGGCGGTTTAGGATGGAGAAAGATATTTGATCTGGGGCCACAATCTTCGTAACTCAGGGATTAGGCTAATCAGGTGAAATTTGATTAGCGTCTCATTCATATCTATTCTGTTTGTAAATCAAAGTAAATCCACCTAGTAATCCCTTATTATTTTCAAATTATATCACTTCTTTTTGTGACAAGACAGAATCAGGTATTATCAAATTTCAGCTGGTTAAACTAATCACTAAAATCACTTACCAAGATATGGGCCCTGGAATGGTATTGGGCCGGTACTAAGTAACTGATTTGGACGGCACTGTAGACTAATTGAACTCGTCTCTAGCTCGGTACCAGTATATAATCTCATTTGTGCATTTCTGTATTTATGTGATTTATGTCACCCATAAGTAACCAAATCTATGAGCATATGACACTGGAGGTATGTGAGACGTGCAAAATGCTTGAACTTTGAGGGGAGGGGAGAGTGTTGAAATAAGTTTTGTTGTAAATAGGTAGGTATTTATTCGTGCTTAATTCAAACATTTTTCATTGAATCTAAAGTTCTTGTAATCATGACTAGATGTGCGAGAAACAATATACAAGACATAAGTAGATGTGAGATTTCGCCAGTCAACAAGTACAGTTCAAAGTTTTAATATGATATTATTGGCATTGCATGGCAGGGCATCCTGGAGTGGGTGATGGACACCATGAAGAAGGGGAACAAGGACGTCCAGGAACGGGTCATGCTGCTGCAGAAGGAAAAGGACCAGGTGGGTGCAAAAAAAAGACAACAATTGTTTGTTTTCCAAAAATGATAACTCAGGACTCATTTTAAGAAATATCATTGGCTTCAAACACCATATATTATACGTCACATTTAAATATTTCTATCTACGGAAAGTATTCACCATTGACGAGGTCTTTGAAGCTTTTAGACTTAAGGGTTTATAATCATTTTCTGCGTAACTTGAGGATCTTGCATTTTAAAAAAGATGGAATTGAGTTGTCATCAAAAACGCAAGTTTTTCGTAAAAATTCCTCTTAGAAAAGGGTGGTGAGAGTTCTTCCTCTTAACCTGCCATTGCGTTACAACGTGCGCTGTGTGTTTTTAGTTGACGACGGAGTATAAGGAGAAGCGTAAGAAGGTGGACGAGATGAAGGAAGACCTTCAGGGCCAGATCGCCGACTACTCCAAACTGGCCGAGACCGGTGAGTGAATAACTTAAATCTTCGTTTACTTCCAGTAAATTTGTTTTTCCTATAGTATATGAAATAATTTCTTGTATAATGAGTTCTACAGCTGTATTCACTGTCCACTACAAAGGTTTTTCAGTATCAATGCATTTCACTGATGAAGACCCTTGAACTTAAAGTGGGCAGGCAGACATGTCCATAGGACACCCACATGTACATCCCCTTATTTCATTTATTATAATGGGAATTTATCACGGTTTTCAGTGCCTTTAAGCAGCATGTAGACTACCAGAATGAAATTGCGATAATCAGAATTTACATTTTCTTACTTTTAGGGAAAGCCAATGAAAGTGAAACTAAACAGCGTGTAGGAGCGATCCACGAACTAAAGGAGAAACTGAAGAAGGAGTCTGAAAACCTCAAATCTATCAAGAACAAGCTGAGGGAGGTCCAGGACCGACAGAAGAACGAGAAAGAGGTGTGTCAGGAGTTAAAGACATAAGACTTAGTCATGTCATAAAGAAACCCGGCAGGGCATTGTTCCTTACAATAAAACTTTTTTATTTGCACCTGCTTAAGTTGAATATTCATGCATATTTTTTTAAATGAAAAATAATGCTTGTTTTGAATTATGTGAACAAAATGGTTTGTTGAAATAATATTTCGAATTTAACTCAAAATTTGAATTCCCTTATGTTGCAGGCCGCATCCGGCCACACGGTCGTTAAGGGGAATGCTGAACTTCGTCAAATGGTTGAGGTAAGTAGTGTTAGATTGTAGGTTTCTCCTAAAGATATTTACCTAAGATACGAATTGTCGTGCATCCATTGCTGAAATTCGATGGTGTAATTATGAGTTAAGCTTATAAACAAGAAAGAGAGAAGATAGCCTAAGTCGATATAGATTGGGACAACTTCAAATTGATTCTTCTTTGAATTGAGGCCCTTCCTCTACACCGCTGCCTTTGAATATCTATATTATGTCGCAGCGCACTATACCAGAACCAAGTGCGATTTCGTGAAAGTCCTTTTATAACATTATATACATGTATATTCAAAAAATAGGAACAGGGAATCAAAATTGTGTTTCTCTTTCAGGCCGAGGAGAGGCGGCGGCTGGAGGCGGACAACAAGGCGGTGCTGGCGGAGGAGTTAGAGCGGATGAAGATCGAGACGGAGCACCAGAAGGCCGAGGTACAGATGAGGGCCTCGCAGGGTCAGGGGGCGATCCCCGAGGAGGCCGTGAAGAACGAGATGGAGCTGGTGGAGCTGAGGGCCGAGCGGGGAGTCGTCAGTCTACAGGTACCTTTAATGCTGTACATTTCACCTGAGAATGGACTGTAATAAGTATGGGATAATGCCACACTGGTGAAACTAGGTAATGACAAAACTGGTTGAACTAAGGGCAGTTTTCAGTCTACTGGTACTGTTAAAAATGTACATTTAACCTGAGAATAGACTGTACTTAGTATGGGGTAATGCCGGAACTGGTGAAGCTGTGGGCCGAGTGGGGAGTCGTCAGTCTGCAGGTACTGATACCATTTTACATGTAAACCTGAGGATTAGTCGATACTCTAGGCTGATTGTGGGAGTGAGTCAACGAACTCAAATAATGTAGTTGGATATACTTTTAATTCAGATTAAGGTGACAAAAGGACCCCTTTTTACTTAATGACTCAATGCTGCTGTAGTGACTCAGTGCTGCTGTAGTCAGTCTCATCTTAATTACACCTTATAATCTGTACAATGGTCATGGCTTTTCAAACAGTGCCTTTGAAGAGGGGGAAATCTTCCTAGGTCCAAGGAGGAAGGCAGATTTTCTCAATAATTAGCTGGCCATCTAAGAGTTTCTCTTTTCCTCTCCCACTCCTGTGTCTGAATGCTACATCCTATTTCCTGAGTCCCTCTCTCAGTCACATGTTCGAAGAAAGAGGGGTTTCCTAACCTAGTATGTAGTGGGGGTGGGGAGGTAACCCCATCTCAGCTGACTCACCTAGGGAACCTTCTCTTTGATATAAAACTCAATGTTACATACCCGAAATTTCTTTTTAGGCATTTGAAGTTAAGATTTGAGTCTGATCGTCGGGACAGGGAGGGTCTATACAAACCCTCTGGTCGGAAATACATCTGAATGGGTCCTACGCACTTCGCAGTAGGAAAACATCTTTAAGATTGTCTACATTCTCTCGTAACCAAAGCGGCATACCCATTTGGCCTATAGGCATGTGACTTGCCATCGATCCTCCATACCCACAGAGACCAATCTACTGACTTGAGCATCGATTTCACAGGATTGGAGAACGTTATTATAAATCTGTCTTAAAACCTGCATAATTACAAGTAAACTCTCTGCTTTGACAACCCGCTCACCCTAACTATTTATGTTTCAGATCCAGCTGCTGCAGCAGGAGAAGGAGAGCCTGGCCCGGGACCTGGACGGCGTCTACAAGCGGCAGAAGGAGGAGCTCGAGATCCAGCAGCTCCAGCACTTCCAGGTACCCTCATCTTATACATTGCTATCTTAAGCTTGTATTCCCATAGAACTGTACGGACAGTTCTATGGTATTCCAAAGCCCTGTTTTGACTCTGGCGATTTTTGTTTCTGAACATATTTTCTCTCTCTGAAAAAACACACACCCTATATACCATTCGTAAAGAAATTATAAAAGCTTTCTAATGATATATATAACATGTTTAAACATATTAATCTTCATTCCAACTGCCGGTTATCCAAATCTGCAGCAAAATTGGTCTGTGTGATATAGGTATTAGCTCTTAAGTGTAAATAACCTTCCAAGCACTGTGCAAGATATGTTGCCCAAGAGTTACTGCGGCTTATTTCTTCCATTTTATGACCAATATGGTTCCTTTTCTATTTGTGACGTTTTTCTAATGTCATATTCTAATATTCTTTTCTTTCCCTGCTTTATCGGCTTTTTTGTGAGGATGGACCCTGTTGCTGGTTTCACCCATCTCCTTACGTTTGTCTGATGTCACCTTCTATGACCCCTGTTAAATCTTATGTCATTGATTGATGCTGTGTAAACATCAAAACCAATGAACCATGGAACCCATGCTTTACTTTAAGATTCTTGTATATGATTGCAGACGTTCCGTCAGTACCGGGAGGTGTTCGAGCAGCAGAAGGCGGTGCTGGAGGAGCGGTACCGCGGGCTGCTGGAGGACGCCGTGCAGGACGCCATCTTCCTGTCCACCAGGAACGAGGAGCTCATGACCGAGAACCAGGCCCAGAAACAAGGTGCGTACAACGAGTTTGGGCAATAAGCTGAGATGCCATTTTTCTTTCTTTTTAAGGATTTCCTACTTTTTGGAGGAGCTAGTATTGTTGAAGTCAGGAAACTGAGATAGGCACCGGTAGCCTGGTATCTTATCGTAAGGAAATCATCCTTAGGATAGCAACTTGTCAATAGTCTACGTTATATCTTTGATAAAATGATGATTCAAGAATTCTGTAATACTTTTAAAGACGTAACGACTCTACAATCACCGCTATGGGGAAATTTGTCATGGTCTTAATATTTCACCAATGCCTATTTTACTTATCATTGCAGAAATTGCCGAACTGAAGGACCAACTTAGTCGCCGTTGATAGTAAAATATGATGAGCAACTTCCACTTGCTGTTATGGCATATTTTAATCTACATCTCAATCTGAAACAATGAGTATCCCGTATCTTGATGGACGGCAACCTCAAAGTATTCTCTGTAACTGTACTTTTGTTCTCATGACGGTCAGACCAGTAAGCATTATTTATGACTGGGGAATATGAACGATGCATGTGACTTCACTCCTCCACCTTGTGACGACTGCTGGTTGTCGAATACCTTTTTAGGCTGGGCCTTTTCAGGTAGACGTATTAAGCCAACATACATACGGAAGGAGGGTGTTTCAACTTTAGGGGAGTGACTATAATCTGACTTATAACGATGAATGTACTGTATATTCTCTCTTAAGCTAAGTCATTCATGTATTACTAATCAGGGAAAAGTATGATTCGAACTTGATTCTACGGATTCGATATCCATTGTGTCGATGGTAAATTATCTTTGTTGGCCTGAAATCTTTAGCATGAAATGTATGTGGTACATAATTTCATACAGGTATCAATGAAAATTGAATATGAAAAACTAATTACGATTTGGAATATATATAAATAAATTATGTTAAAAAGTACATCAAAGTACACTCTGCAGGGATGTCAGTTAGGGTTAATGAAAATAAAATGTAGCACAATGAACGTCGAAATCCATTGTACATATTAAATGTATGTAGAGTATAGTTCTCACATTGAATTTCAGTTATCACTAGATGTATTGAAGAGAAAAATCTGAATTGTGTAAGTAAGAATTTAAAAGAAATCTGTTCACATATTGCAGTGAATTTGAGATTATTGATCACAAACACATTGGAAAGAAATGTTGTTTCTACAAGTACATACTTCTGTTTAAAGGAAAAGATAATTCTAATTGCCAAGAAATAATATTTAGTGTAAAAACCAAAATTGATTAAAAAAATAAAGTCTTGTTTGGTCTCCAGACTATTCAGTGACTATAGTATAAGCTAAAATAATGAAATGGAAAAGAGGTTTTGTCAAGTTAGCTTAGAATGCACTTTTAAAGATCGTCCACTTGTAACAGTATGAGGATGCAATTTATAAATGCGAAAATTGTGATACCATTATGTTTAGATGTTCATGCAGGACCATGAACACTGTTAATGTTAAAGCCAATAAAATGTGATACTAATCAACTCTAGGGTTATCATTTATTCAATTCTCATGTAAACGAGAAAACAACTTATTTGAAAGTATATTCACATTTATTCATTTTGTCGCACAGATTTTCTTGTTTTCTTTTTATAAAACTATACAGCATTTACTCTTATTATCGTAGTATTTCATACTATATGCAACTATTACAGACATAAACGCCACATGCCCCCATTCTCAAGTGCTAACCCATATTTCTTTATAGACGCAATTTGTATCGTAGCATTTAAAGGAATAAAGGTCTGCATCTCATTATATATATCAGAAATAAAGGATACTGTGATGACAAGAAGCATGAGCCCGGCCATCTAATAGCCTAGCTACCCAATCGGCGATCCCTGTATCTAGGGTTTGGACTCAATTTTTTATCATAATTTTAAATCAATACAAAATTTTGAAAATTTTCCTGGGCAAACAAAAAGGATAGGTGATTTTTTTTTGGGTAGTTCTTACTGACCTCAAGGTCTAACACTTTGCATATTTACAAGATCACAGATTAATTCTTTTGTGGATCAATTCATGTAACTTTAAAATAACTCTATTTAATTTTCCTGGGTTACCAATTACAGTTAGGGGATTTAAAAAATTGTGATAATTTTCTGGGTGCTTGGGCTTATGAAAAAGTAGAAACAAACCAACAAATTTCACATGTCAAAACCATGCAAAGTAGTTAGATAAGTAAACTGTATTGGTTGATTTGGTTGTTTCATCTAAGTTATTTTCAGTATACATGTTTACCAAAAGACCATTCACTAGGGTCATTGTTTGTATAAGATAAACAGTGTAAGCATCAGTAAAACACCCATGCCCAGAGGGCAACATGTGCTAGATTCACTAGGGTAATTGTTTGTATAAGATAAACAGTGTAAGCATCAGTAAAACACCCATGCCCCAGGGGCAACATGTGCCAGATCAATTGCCCCCAAGGGCATCATGTGCTAGATCAATTAACACACATGCCTTCCTAATTGTTGATAAACAGTCTGGGCCTTTGATCTACTGAAACCTGGAAATGCTAACATAAAAGCAGCAAGAACATTTAAATTCACTAACAAAAAAGGCTCATTTATCATGCTTTGAGAAAATAGTTTGTTTCAGTATGCCCAAGTTCAAACGTTGAAGTGTTTTCCAATAGTGCTTTTATGTTTTCAATAAAATTGTACAGTAAACTTTACCTCCGAATTTGGTGACAAAATGACATTACAGACAGCCAATACTATAGGAAAACCACTGTCCAAAAAGGTCTTTTGTGACATCACAACTGTTGCAAGTGACTTAAGGCCCAGTAAAAGGCTCCCGGAGGATCGCCTTTTAATAGATTCTGAACACTGATACTGACACGTAAATTGTAGATATTGATGCCCCCCCCCCACCCCCCTTCTCAGTTGTAATTCCATTTTCGCCGGCCAATATACATTTCTTATCTTCATTCCTCTTTGCTCTTTTCGCACAGTCAGACTTTTGTGTCCAATTTATATACATCATGCTTTCTCGCCTGACCTGACCATCCTCTTAATATTTGCGTCGTTTGATAATTTCCGGCCTCCAGTTGATCGGGTGAGTTTCTTCAGACTGAAAACAAGAAAACATTTCGTCATGAATATGCCAGAAAACTAAATCGGTAGTTTTGTAGAATAAAAGCAATAAACCAGAAATTATGAAATCTAAAAAAATATCCCGTACCTATATCGTAACATCTAAAATTTTTTATACATTTTCATAGATATTAAATCTAAATTTCAACTAGAAATCTGAAGATTGTCGGCCAGAAACTGGCCGATGTTGCGTTGGTGGTTTTTAAAATGTTATCCCCTCCCCCTTCCCCCACCCCACCGCCGTTTCCAGCACCCCCCCACCCCCCTGCTTCACCCGCCCCCCCCCCCCCTGGTCCTGTTTGACAAATCAGCTCTCCAAGCTGATCACTGCAACATTGAATTACTTTACTTAGTAACCTCTCACCTGGTGGGAGAGTGTGACCAGTCTGACCACTGAGTGGTGTGGGGTGTGGATGGCCTCCCCCACCTCCACCCCCCTCCCCACCCCCACCCAACAGACTGTTTCCAGCACCACCACCCCCACCCCCACCACCCCACCCCACCCACATCTCCCTGGTCCTGTTTGACAAATCAGCTCTCCAAGCAGATCACTGCACCATTGAATTACTTTACTCAGTAACCTCTCACCTGGTGGGAGAGTGTGACCAGCCTGACCACTGAGTGGTGTGGGGTGTGGATGACATACCTCTATATATAGGTCCCACCTCACCAGTCAGGCCAGACAGGAGCCAGTTAAGGCCAAAAGTAGTTTGAATTTCTGTTTCTTTGTTCGCCCTTACTAAAATTGGAATTAAAATCAATTTGAAATGAAGATATGTTACATCATTTTGTAATGATAAATCAAATGCTTATCAATAAAAATAGTTTGAAAATTTATACTTTAAGAATTTGTCAGATATAACTACATGAGTACATTTATTGGAAACAACAATTTAATATTGTTTTCATGGCAACCTGTGGTGGGGGGGGTTGGAAGGCAGCTGTATCCCAGTAGTGTCCATTGGGCAATGCAGCTGTCCCGGGCAGCTGTATACTCATTGGTCAACCTGATTAACCAATAGGACTCCCTTCTATACCACCGTCCGTGCGCTCAATCAGCCGTGACCCTGGCGGTCTGCGCTGTATGGGGGGGGGGGGGAGGTCCCAGTAGTGTCCATTGGCGGTGCAGCTGTCCTGCAACCTCGGCGTAAGATATCGGCGTAAGATACCGGCGTAAGATACCGGCGTAAGATACCGGCGTAAGATACCGGCGTAAGATACCGGCGTAAGATACCGGCGTAAGATACCGGCGTAAGATACCGGCGTAAGATACCGGCGTAAGATACCGGCGTAAGATACCGGCGTAAGATACCGGCGTAAGATACCGGCGTAAGATACCGGCGTAAGATACCGGCGTAAGATACCGGCGTAAGATACCGGCGTAAGATACCGGCGTAAGATACCGGCGTAAGATACCGGCGTAAGATACCGGCGTAAGATACCGGCGTAAGATACCGGCGTAAGATACCGGCGTAAGATACCGGCGTAAGATACCGGCGTAAGATACCGGCGTAAGATACCGGCGTAAGATACCGGCGTAAGATACCGGCGTAAGATACCGGCGTAAGATACCGGCGTAAGATACCGGCGTAAGATACCGGCGTAAGATACCGGCGTAAGATACCGGCGTAAGATACCGGCGTAAGATACCGGCGTAAGATACCGGCGTAAGATACCGGCGTAAGATACCGGCGTAAGATACCGGCGTAAGATACCGGCGTAAGATACCGGCGTAAGATACCGGCGTAAGATACCGGCGTAAGATATCGGCGTAAGATATCGGCGTAACCTCGGCGTAACCCCTCCACCCCTTTCACCCCCTTACCCCAATACAAAAGCCCTACACCCTTATAGCCCTTGGAGCCCTCAGTAACCCCCCCCCCCCTCCCCCCCCCATACAGCGCAGACCGTCACGGCTGATTGAGCGCATGGACGGTGGTATAGGAGGGAGTCCTATTGGTCAATCAGGTTGACCAATGAGTGTACAGCTGCCCTGCACTGCTGCATTCTCCCCCCCACTCCCCCCTCCCCTCCCCCCCCCCCCACCCCACCCCACAGACGTTTCCAGCACCCCTCCCCCCTCCCCCCCCCAGGTCCTATTTGACAAATCAGCTCTCCAAGCAGATCACTGCTGAACTATTGTTAATGTTTGATTTAAGACTGCGTAAGGTTCGTGTATATCCAAGTCTTCATGAGTTGTTTATCCAGAATGCCTGAGTAATTCAGACTGCGTTTAAAGTTTGTCTGTTCACTTCCCAATAGTTCAAAAGAAATGAACGATGAGGGAGCTTCTTAATATGAAAGGGTTTTTATTCAATAAACATCTCATCCCGAGTCAAAGCCACCATGTATAAGTCTTCATCAGTCCACCTCCCATCTCCTATCAGCAATCAACCACATTCAGAACACGAGTTGCTCCAACACCCTCTAGACCATTCTAGTACTCATCTCTATCACAATCCTATGTCCGAGGTAATGGGTATTGGTAAACTCCAGTCTGTTACACGGAGCCGATGTACTTACTCCAAGTATAACTCCTTGGCTAAACTTACTTAGCTGACATTCTCACTAAAACTAAACTGCTCCCCACTTTGCAACACCTTTTATACTGGTTAACAGGTGGCGCTAGGAGCGCAAGATATTTCTTTCTAAGAGTAGACTAGAAGTAGACTTGCTAAGCCTGATCCTTGTTGGATTATATAACATGACAATATATTAAAAGTACTAAGCCATTAGTACATTCGACGGCGGTCAGGTGTTTGAGTTTAAGGAGGTGGACGACATAGCTCAAACCAAATGGAAATTTTCAATCAAATGGGATAACGTTTCCAATTTTGATGATTGGATATATTTGTTATTATTGTTTTCCTAACATAAAGAAACCAATGTGGGGGTGGCCTTGACTCTCGTGGTACATTCAACACAGTGTCAATAGATTTGTAGATCCGGTTTCAACACAAATTCACAGTGAAATTATTCATTGAGTTGATTTCCACATCTTGAAGCTCAAGGTTAGCAGAACCCGTTCATAAAATGACAAGGTAAGTGTTAAAAATTGATAACATGATCATTTGTATGATAAAGTAATGGTGACATAATCATGGTGACAAAGTGACAAAGTCAGTTTCAGAGAATGAAAAATATCATTATTGCGACACCCGTGCATAAGGTGATAAAGTGAGTTTAGAGTTGTTAGCCCATAGTGAGGCTTAAGAATTGTGACACCCGTGCATAAGGTGACAAGGTAAGTTTTTGACTTAGTACATACATGTACAGTTTCTGATATTTATGATTTGTAACACAAGTCAACAGAACTCAACATATATACAGTGTAAAGTTGTCTTAACCTTTTAAGAGTAACAAGTACACATCAAATCCAATTTCAGAACAAGTTAACACAACATAAGTCAATACAGAGAATTCGGACATTTTGAACGAACGAATTTCATTATACAATGCGTGTCAAATTTCAATCAAATTTCAACCAGAACAACATTATTTACAATAAATACAAGGTCCCTGCATCTAATCTAGCAACATTATGCAGTTAGGTCTAGTAAATATTACCATCCGCGTCGCGCGCCCACCAGTCATGCTTAGTACATGTGTACTTAGCGGGACGATTGACTGGAGTTCCCTTCCAGGGTTTGACCTCGATTTGATTTCTCCAGGCGCGAAGCGCCCGGATGGCAAATTTCTGTTTCGAACAAATTTGCAAGTTTGATGGTTCGACCTGCTATTTTGGGCCGATATGAATTAATTCTGTCGCTTGATTATGTTGGTTGGGGACCTAAACTTTAGTTTAGCACAGATTTTGTAAGAAATTATACGATGGTTTGATCATGCTAGCCGATTTCAAAATTTGGATCTTTGGATCAAAAAGGGGTTTCCCAAATTAGCCTCGTTTTGACGTCATTTTAATCAGTGCCGGCGGGTATTTTAGTGTGTTCAGACGTGGATTTTGTAACTCCTTCGTCTTTTACTCCTTTTATCTTCAATATCATCATGGTGCGCGTTGCCATCTTTTGTTCCAACCGTGAGGAGGGTATTGAGGCCTACCCGGACATTATTCTAGCGGGAACTGATCATTCTTTAGTAGTTTTTTCTCATCTCGACGCGACCACCGCCGAGTTGGCGGGTTACGCGTTCGCGCATCATGTCATGTTTCCGGAGGACATACTCATAGTGATGTGCAACTTTCTCGACATACTGACATGGGATGAGGAACTCGGGCTCTACATCCCGCTTTTTATTAACGTGGACGCCGTGACCAAATTTTACGCGGAAGCCCTGAGCCGAGCCTTCATGAACATTCAAGCACACCCAGCTCCAGCTACGTTGATCTTCACTACCCCTTCGGGGTTTGACGCACGCCGTTGGGAACTTACTGACAGTGACGGCTCCCTTCAAAAGTGGATTAACCGGGTAGTGCCCAAAGTCAGCCGAGAAGTCCGCCGCGCGAACGACTGGTTCGGGGTGCCGACTGCAGAGACAGGCCGCGTCCTTCACGTGGTCAAGGCAGTCGCGGACGGGACGGTAACCATCAACGATTTTCGTGAACTGGTCGACGGGTACATGCCCTCGGACCGCTTGGTTCGGCGATGGGCCCGAGTCCTAGGGCGTCTTGTCGCCCGCTTGCCGCTGGCTAGGACATAGACCGCCGGCACTCACCTTTGTACATAGTAATTTATAGTGATTTACCAATTAATTTCTTCAGGTCCAATTCCTGGTTGGGGCCCAGGACACTAATTTCTTTTTAAGGAACCCCGGACATTATTTTACTCCAGAGGCCACGCCGGAATGTTAACATGGGACCCACGGACTACAGACTGTTCTTCGCTTTTTCTCCTTCGTCCGTTGCTGGGGTCGTCCCTATTCCGTCGAGCTGGTCCACGCCCCGACCGCTCCGAGACCGGGTAAGTCCAACCTTCGTTTCTTTTACTGTCTTTTGCATGTTAGGCAGGCTACTAACTCGTAGGGTTTTAAGGAGACTGTTGGTCAGAATTCTTCTTAGTGGTTTTCAGCTCGCCTTCACGTGTTTGTACTCCGGAAGCTGACGTCACTCCCGGAACTAGAGATTGTATTTCGCTGGTGATTTTTGTAACGGGTAGCGTGGGCGGCCCCCTGGTGTTTACTTTTGGTTCCAAGATGGTGGACGCGGGCTGAAAACTAGGACCTTGTATACTAAACTTATTGTCTTTTACAGGTCCTGTGGTTGGTGATGATAATATGAACGGCGTAAGGTGGTAGTATTGGCACTGAGAGACGTCAGTCTATATGATTTTAGTGGGAGGAATTGTTTAGGCGAACATGATCAAGCATTTTATCTCGCGCGTGGTTGGGCGATAATAGAGGGTTTTCCTGACTAGAGGTTTGTTGACATTACCGATCTAAGTAGGCTTTTTGGAGTGTGGGTGATTTGTACCGTATTGGTATTATTTGATACTATTAACTGTTGGGGACTGACACTGCACATGTGGATTCAGGTATGGGTCTGAGTTGTACAACACTAAATTTGCTGTAACAGAATTCTTTGTTTAGTCGTTCTTCGTACAGGACATTAGTGTAGATGTCTACATTGGAAACAATTCACATGGGGCGTCCTAGGGAATAAGCACTTCCTAGGGTGTTCACCCTGGTAAGTTTAGAATAACTGTAGGTGACCAAGTATTTTGGTCCAGATTGCCCAGCATTAGATTGGCTGTGACAGAATTCTTTGATGAGTTGTCCCCCTTACAGAGTACTGGAAAGATTGACGTGTCGGCCACGTGAGGCGACACCACAGGTGGAGCCGTCCAACGAGCTGTTGGCGACTCCAAGGTAAGTTTGAGAGGGAGTGGCAAGAGCCACCAATACCCGTCCCATATTGAGTCTAACAACAAGACTTCGTCAGTGTCATGGTGTTAGAATAAGTTTTATAGCGAGTATTATTGTGCTGGGTTGTCCAGATGAGGAGACAATACTACTGCAAGGAAACCAGAGCGAAGCCTTCGAGACACTGAATGAGCTCCCAGACAGAGATTCGGTGTTGTCGTTGTCAAGAAAGGAATGGTGTTCTCGTTAAAGAAAACTAGAAAGGCACCAAAATCCACAGCAAAGATTACCAACATCCCAAACAGCGATATATTTGCGAGTTAGGTGGGAACAGTTACACACATCGTTCTGGGCTCAGTTGCCATGAAAATGTGCATTTTCAGGATCTCACGAGTGTCCGAAATGTGATGCAAAACTCACACGTTTGGACTCTCTCACAGACCACATGAGGAGATAAGAATAATGATAGGAACTGGGTCTTTTGTGATTTACTTAAGAAGCTATTTTCGGTTTTCCAAGAGTCAATACTATTGACAACACACTTTATGTACATTGTGTTAGAATAATTTTCCAATACACTCCAAGGGTTTATATGTAAACAAATTAACACCCCCCCAAGGGTGATAGCTGTTCAGTCATAACCGACTTCATTTTTGTGAAGTGCAACTTCAACCAGAGTTTGTTCTCATTGAATGGTTATATTAAGACAAAATCCTTCCCTTCCTTGTTAGTTACAGGTGGTAGCTCGGCGTTCACCCCCTATGTTCAATCTGGGGTTTGAAGACCGAGTTCCACTTTATATTGGGTAGTGGCGCCCTCTTAACGAGACAAACAGGTGCGCCCCTAACTCCAAACGGTTCACTGAATAGATATTATACCTATGTTAACAGTAACACCCTACTGTCTACCCTATACTTTACATCACATGGGGAAAACCAACATGACAAGCGGTGGGGGTAGCGTTTCATTCCGTAAGGTATAAATGTCATTAAAGGACATTAAGTACTAACTGTACAAAGGAGGTTGAGATTATTCGTTCCTCATTAGTTATCACCAGAGGATCGGGTCTCAGATTCAGGTTCATTTCTGATCTGATTCCCGGTCCTCATTAGTTACACGTGGTTTGTCGGTACCCTCCCATTCATAGGACCAGAATGGGCAGCACCGAGTTTCCCATTGTTATAATTGGGAGCAGACTGCATATATTTTTTTTTTTTTTTAATATGCAGCCTACACCCCCTTTAAATTATAGAGATGTGTAAATGCATCTCCTCAGATCACTCACTTCCAGACAGCACCTAGTAAGTCGGGCCTTTACCGAAGTACAGTACAAGGTTAAACCCGTCCTTTGTTCAGGTCTATGCCCGTTTTTCTTGTGGAGAGTCAAGACTACTCCTGAAAAAACTCCGCCCCCAGCTTATCCTAACTATGCGCACGCGGGGCAGGATTATGTTAGTACTAAAGACAACCTTAGAATTTTAGTTTCTTTCTAATAGATTGGGTAGACTATTAGCTCTGGGTGTCAACTAAGTTTTTTGCAGCCGTTCGTTAGGGAATTAGTAGACCGTGTCCCCCTTCTTCAGCTCAACTGTTGAGCGGAGACCCAGTTACTTTTTAGCGCCACGACGGCGGTCAAGACTAGTATTTCATTTTTTTTTTTTTTTTCTCTCGACGGCGGTCAACTCTGAAGCCGCACGTCTTCTTTATTAATTTTAATTATTTCTAATTTACCCGGGTCGAAACTTGACTTCTTGCCGTTTTGCCTCAGACCCGGTTAAAACTGGTCTAAACATGGCCTAAATAACTTAGTCTTGTACTTTTGGGCAGTTGTTCATTATTCTCTTTCTTTTTGATACTTGTTTTCGTTGGATCCTGACTTTATGGTAAAGTCAGGATCCCTCGACTTAAGACATACGATGATCCGGCGGCCATTTACACATAACCAAGACGATGGGGCTATTAATAAGGACAGCACCTCGCTCCACCGCCTTGTGGGTTTACGCTACGGCTTCTCCCGCCCCAGGGATGGCTTGTCCAGTCTGAGGGAGTCGCGATATGGTAAAAGAGAGAGCCGATCACCCTGTGAATGTCACCAGTTCGCCGTTGTCCCGTAACTACCTTTCCTTGTGACCTCCGTTATAATTTCTGAATATAGCACGCCTTGGTAGGAATTGTACATATCCTTGCCCGTCGCAGCGCGCCCATACCAGAAGCAAACGAGCCACGTATAAGGTACTCTCGTGTGCTGTCACGGAGCGTTCCCCCCGAGAATGTTACTAACTATTCTGCGTTCATATGTTCTTATCACAACTTGCCCAGAATTCCCTGAGGAAGGGCTCTTAGTTAGATGAATATTGGGTTGCTTTATATATTCAGTTTTTAGGTAAATTTCTTTCTATTCGTCGATTTTTTTGTGATGAAGAGACCGCTTGTCAGGAGCCAATCCACCCGGGGCATAGTGACTGCCATGGTCGGGCGTCCACCCCAGTGCCCTTCGCAGCGTCAGTGACGCGTAACCCCAACGTCCTGCCTCCTGTCAGGCACCACTGACACCAGGCATGTGGGCAGGCTCCTGCTGCTTGTGCAGCCCCCTCATCTTTGAGAAGATTATATATGTAAGCATGCTAAAGAATAGACAGTGGCGTTCCCCAAGTGACTCCCGTACTGCAGCCCGATCCTAGCGGTAACAACAGCACAGGGGTCAGGTGTAGATGGTACTTTGCTTGGGGAAGTTCACTTCGCTCGTTGGGAGCATTGGTCCCGTTGAGCGCTCTTAGGTTTTATACAGAATTTTGAGTATCTTTTTAAATGCTAAAATTTCGCGACACTAGGATCGGTTCCAAATGGTTCCCTACTTTAAAAGAGTTGCCAAATCGATAACAATGAGAGTGTTGAGCTAGGCTACCGGGCATGGGACACTCGACTTGAGAGAAATTTAGATAACCCATGGGTCCATAGAGAGACGGTTGGACCAGCCTACCCGACCCAGGTTTCCCTGGCTGGTGAATTCTTATTGATTAGGTTAGTCAACAGAACCCTACCTACCCAAACAGGTATTGCCCAGCGAACTTCCTGTAACATTTTAGTTCTAGTACTCGTACCTTTGTGTTATTAATTCACCAATTGTACCTGTACAGCACCAGGTTAGGTCTTAACATTCGTTACATTGTCATATGATAACTTCATAAACCGTTCCTGGATTTATTTCGGATGTCCCTGGCCTTACTGTCTTTCGGGCAGATCCCGTTCCGGTCGCTGTTGAGGTGGGCGTGGTCGATCTAGGAGGAGCGTTAGGCATTGTTCCATGTCCCATCACCGGTTGAGGCCAGTCCGCTCCGACATCGGACCAGCCTGCGTCGATGAGGCGCGGTACTCCCATTGGTACAGGAGTGGCTAGCCCCGAGGAATATCTCAGTAGCCTGGCCCTGGTATTGTATTTTAAATTGCTCATCATTAGCCGGGCTAGTTTTTTAGATACCCTCAGGGTGTCTGGTAGTGGCACCTTGGATGGATGTTGTCCAGGTCTAGTCGCTGCCCCCATCAGCTGCGCCCCCCAGGTAACCGTTAGGGTATATTTCAGACACAGTTGAGTCACCAGTATATCCCTAATGAGCACATAGCCTTCCGTGTAAGTGTGGTCAGAAGGCATGGCCAGTTCGCCTAGAAAGATTGTTTCTATCATATGTGGATTGGCAAACTGTACGTATAATCCATCTACAGTCCTTCTTCTAATATTTCTCCACTTTCGCCACACGAGGACCACTATAGCGATGACTAGTATTGCTAATAATATAGCAAGCACTGCCACTGCAGTGGGGTTGGCGGTCGCGTCTGGACACCCAGTTAGTGCCTTTTCACGGTGCAACAGTTTCTCCGGGTCCGCCGTCTCCAAGGCCATGGCCCGAGGTAAAGTCTTGGTTAGTCCGGCTAGGGCAGCCTTGCCTTGATGGTTCCGCCAGCACTTCCAGAGGATACATCCAATAATTGTCACAGCTACCACTATGCAGAAGATGGTGAGGAGACCAAAACCGCCTCCGAAGTTACCTATAGAGAACCACGGGGCGTGTTTCTCTACCTCGTAACGGTCAGTCGCTTTCTTGATGCCCTTGGCCAAGTCTTTACGGTGTTTTTGTATTCGTTTGGCCAAGCAGGCTACAGGTATTCTGACCTTCAGGCTTTCCTCGATTTCCAGCAGGTCTTTCCTAATTGTTTCAGGGATAGGGTCTGACTCTAACATAGTGGGTTCGTTTTCGGACGTCGTGAAATTCATGTCCCACCCCTTCACATGACTTGCTGCTTCCAACAGGTCATTATGTGGGTACACAACCGTGGTGATCCTGGTGTGCCGGTCACAATTTCGTAGGCTATACGGTATCCATGCTCCTTGTGTTTGAAATGCACAGTCGCATTCCACCTGGACCCTTGCATAATTTTCTATGTTTACTCCAACCGCAGGCTGGTTTCTGCAGATCATTTGGCCTCGGGTGTCGGCGCTGACCACTAGCATATCTCCGTCGTCTAGGTACACTGCCATCTCCCCAAAGTCTGCTTCCAGTAGATAGTCCAGTTCACATTTTTCTTGGATCGCCATGTCGTCGCGCCTCAGTAGCGCAGCAGTGCAGGTGTTGTCTGTAATCTTTTTCATATAGGGTAGATCCTTACAGAGCGTGATGGTCTGCCCATAACAACCTGACCAACTGCCACTAGCCAGTGGTACGTAGTACTGGCGGGACATGGACATTGCGACACTTTTGGGTAGATTAACAATTTGGAGAGCGTCCTTCTTGAGTCGCCCTCTAACTGTCACTGGCACAGGAAAAGTTAGTACTTCATAGACCCTGAACAAATGTTCGTCAGCCACCACTGGCACCCTTACATACACGATCAACTCCTGAGTGGTTTCATCGAATTTAAACGAGGGTTGACTGTTCTCATAATAGAAGGAAGGATCTGTGAACGCCACGTGGAATCTGGGGTGGATCCCCTTTAGATACCTGTTGACTTCCCGGACCGCTCCGACCATATATTGGCGGGGCACCAAGTCCATAGTCAGCTGGCCCCGTGTCAGGCGTTGCACTCCTTTCCTGAACACGCGAGTTTGCTCGACCACCAGCTGAAGATACACCATTTCTCCTAGCTTGTCTTCTAGAGCGACCGGTATCATATTCAGGTACAGCTCCATCCAATCTACCTTATGTTGCACGAGCTTCATCCTTCGGCGAGTCGTGTTGTGTGCCTTATTTAGTGATCTTAGATTGTCCAGTAGGCCTATCACGACATGGTTAACCCTTTCTACAGCCTCGTCATGTTTTTCGTTCATTAGAGCCAGGTCTTCGATCATCTGGTCCGAAGATTCTTGCAATACTTTAATCAATTCCCTGTTATATTTGACATCAGCTGCCAGCCCTTGATTCCATGAGGTTGGAAGAGGAAAGGTCGGCCATCCTGGATCGTCCAACATGGTGGGCAGTTTCTTCATCCTCTTGACCCTTCCACCTGGATTTAATTCCGACCCTTGATTTTGAAGGTCTTGTTGATTGTTCTTTATTAGGGAACTTAAGGTTTCATTAAGAACTTCCCGGTACCGACCCTTAAGGGCAATGGCGCCATTATAGATCTAAAGTTGAGATTTTGTTGAAACTTTGAGAAATACCAGATAAATATGTTTAGAGTCCAAAAATGGAAAAAAATTAGGGGGTCACCGTGCTAACTTTTTATCTACAGGTGGAACAATATGTGCATAATTTCTTCAAAACTAAGGATTTGTAGAGCCATATTCACAGGTACAATTTTCGTGGAAACTTTCATACTAATCCTCAAATAAGTAATCTAATAACTCAAATCTAAAGCTAAAACACATGTTCACAGAATTTATGCATGGCCTGGGAAAAAATGTTCTTTTTTAAATGCTTTTCAATCTATTTTCCTTAAAAATCAATTTTGTAAAAAAAATCTAATTTCTGACAAGAAAGTCCACACACAAAAAATCAAAGTTGAAAAATCAATAAAACTAACACATAATGTGTGTTGGACTGTTAGCTTTCATTTTCAACAAAGAAAACATGGGGTCACCGCATGAATTTAGCCAGAAAAATTGATTATCTATCTGCAAGTCTGAAATTAATCCACCAGGTCTATTTGTTTTAATGGCCCCTAAAACTATCAAAATAAAATATATCCTAAAGTATTATATCATAATCTTGTCCCCTACATCTTCAGGATTCTTATACTGTTTACTGTGTGAAGATTGGATAGATATTAACAAAGTTATACCCATTATTGCACTGCCCCCTCCCCACCACCCCTAGGCTCCTATGCTGTGGCCACTGATCGTCACGGTTCACTGCACACCCATACCTAGAGGCTGCGCGCCGTGATGCGCGGTAACAAATGGCGCGATTGTCTTTAAGCGCCTGCGACGTCTGATCCATCCAATTGACCAGCGACCTGATATGGTAACAGGCTCGATCGAGGGCGTCTCCTCCCTGTAGATATCGATGACAGACTTGGCCAAAGGTAGCTTTAATGAAGGAGCGCCTTCTTGGAATAGTGATTAGGAAGCCTTGTCGGACGTGTGTTATATCCGCGGTGGACATTAACTTCCCTGGTTTTAACACTACTCCATATTGTTCTAAAGCTATCACTTCAGCGTTAGGGGCTAGCCCTTCAGGTGGGCTGGAGTCGTTATGCACTCCCCTAATGCCTCCTATCATGGCGAAAACGAACAGCACCGACCACTTCATTGTTATTGGTTTTAGCGCTAGTCCGTGAGAGTTTAGTTTATAGTTTAACTAAAACATGTTCACAACAAAGTTACCTTCACTCTTCTGCGCACCACTATCATCCATGCGCCGAAGTATGCCCTCCTCTCGGGCCCCCTGGTCCACTTAGTTTGGGACATGCTCATAGAGATTTTGCCCATTGTCATTCACCACTCGCCTGATGACTCCGCTCTCGTCCCTGGTGACCGTGATCCTCAAGCCTCTCATACGTTCGCAGGACGAGGGGCGCATTGCTCTGAGGGGTCTTGGCCTAGTAGGTTCCAGTCCGAAACGGCCCCCGTTGGATCGTACGACGGTTGGCTCGAGGGGTATGGGTTCGGTACCTGCGGTGGGTTTGTCGTTGGGAGTGGGCTCGGCCACAGTGGGCCCCCCGGCTGGCTGGTTGGCGTCCACTGCTGCTGGTTCCATAGCAGTGGTGAGGGATTGGCGTTGCAGCTCGTTGTCAAGCTGCTCAAGTCTAAACAAGCGGGGTCCGCAGGCTGTAAGTGGTGGAGGAGGGGAGCTCCCGTTGGCCCGTTCCCCACCGGTGGGGTTGGCGCGTGTTGAACGGGTGCTACCTCCACTTTTAGTCCTGGAGCGGCGACGGTTAGCTGTTCCCCTCCCGATCGCCTTTCCAGAGTGGGCAGAGGTCGGCCGCCTCGTGTTGTTTGTAGTCTGGTACTTTCCTTGACGCATTTAGAGTTTTGTGTGGTCCTTTGAATGAAAGGAGCTACCTGAGTTTTAATCTCAGCTAACTGTTTGTTTGATTTTGGCACATCCAGTCCTACTGTCCTTCTAATTTCGTCAACAGTCTCAAATAGTTGGAACAGTGGTTGCGTAAGGTCCCAGAACCAGCCGGCCTGAATCTGCACCGGTTGGTTGGCCGCTTCCTCCTTCTGAACCGGCTTGGCCAACGCCGTTAGCCTTGGCTCGGGCTCCGAGTCACTCACCTCAGATAAATTGTAGAAGTCTTTATCTGCTGTCTTCTTTTTGGCTGGAGCCGATTTAGCGGACCTCTTGGCTCCGCCTGTGGTCGTTCTGGTGGGCCGCCGGGCTGGTGTCCTTGGCTTCTTCCGGGCAATCCCGGCGTCGGTTGAGTCCGGACGGACACCCCCCCGGCCCGGCCAACTCCACCGCCTAAGGGTCTGAGCCGGTCGTTTCTTAGCACTCTCCTTCTCGACTGTCTTTTCTTTCATTTGGTAAAATCCTAAAAGAATGGCCCAACGAACCTTCCCTTGGTAGGTAGCGCCCTCTGGTGGGGGCGGCTAATCCGTTTCCTTCTCAGGGGGACGATGATCCTTCCCTCCGTGTCCGCAGGGAAAGTAGTGGTTCCCTTTGGATTGCTATGTGGCCGGAGGGCTAGGCAGTTCCCCATGAGTCGGTGGATCAGTGTCCCAGCTAAGTTCTTTTTCCGCTCCTTCCAGGAGAAGTCGAAAGTTGAACAATTTCTATTTCCAACTTTCGTTCAGAGATAGAATCAATGTCTATCTCCGTTTCCTCCCGGGCTGGGTTATGCGTACAATCACCTGCAGCAGAGGTGACCGTCTAGGAGCAGAGTTGCGGACCGACTGGTGGATCGGCGCGGATCCCCCGAAATTATAACCGATCCGCTTGTCCATGCCGTCTCCATATTTGGAGCTGTATCTTGTTTCAGGTGGGGGGAACGCTTGCATCCGGTCCCAGGAGATGACGCCAAACCACTGGCATCTCCCCTGGTGTGCGCACCCTCCCTTTCTGCCACGCCCCTGGGCGCGGCGAGGTGGCCGTGAGGTAGGCCACCTGTTCCATTAGCGTTGATGCTAACGGTGCCGCTCCGCCGAACCTTTATTTTCACAGGGCGGCAAGATTTCCTGTATTAATCATCCATGTCGTCGCTTTCCCCGCCGTTGAACAGAGCGGCGTAGTTAGGCCGACGGTTCCGACGCAGGTTATAGCCACCTTTCGTCGGGACATGGTCCTCTTCTGTTTTTTCTGGGCTCTGTTCCGATGTATCCGAGATCGGTACATCACCGCAGGGCAGTTTTATGGGCTTGTTGTTGCCTGGAGGGGATCTCCCTTCCAACGGCTGGCTTTTGCCCCTTCGTTTAGCTCGTTTGCGTTTCCTCTGTCCATTAGCGCCAGCTGTTCCCCGTTCACAGGCGGCTTTATTAGGAACAAAGGATAAGTTTGGTGACAGCGCGGTGTCCGCACTGGCGCCCTGACCATCAGTGATTTGCCCATCCGTTTCTGCTAAATCAGTGGGACTTGGACCAGGTTTTTGTGTAGGTACCTTCCTGGTCATAGGAACTGCATCATGCTCACGGGGACCGGTCGTTCCCGTTGAGTTTTCAGTCTCAGCACCCCTTATTTCGCCATCTTCCTCAGCGATTTCACCCGTCGGAGTGTGATGCAATTCAGGGTTTCGGTCAGGATCTGCCCCTTTTGAGTTAGTGATTTTCGCTTCTCTCACCATTTTGGGAATGTTATGAGGGACGGCGGGGGACCAAGGCCCATGTGCAGGTTTGAGTTTTGAAATGTTTACTAGATGTGGTACCTGTTTCCCAGTTTTTAAAGACACTAGTCTAACAAGGTGGTCCCCTTTTGTTTCAATTACCCTGAATGGCCCGGTATACCTGTTTGAGAACTTAGACGCTTTATTTTCACTAGCTAAAGGGTCGTACATGTATACCATATCACCTTCGTACATCTGAGTGGGCCGCGCCCGCTCATCAATTCGCAGCCTCAGATCTTTTTCATAGTTTTGAACAACTCGTTCTGCCATATTCTTAAACATAGCAATGTTGTCCTTTGTTTGCATGAAGAATTCACAGTCATTCAGCGTTTCAGGAATTGTTCCCTGCTCAGGCATTCCCATGCTAATTGGATCTCTGCCAAACAGCAAGGTATGCGGGCTGTATCCCGACCGTACACTGATCGTGGATCTAACTGTCCACAATGCAATGGGAAGTAGATCGATCCAGTTACAGTGGTCGTCAGGGATATAATAAGCAATCAGGTTTTCAATGGTTTTATGTAGTCTTTCTACCCGAGCGTTGCCAGTCGGCATTCGCCCGGTAGTGAACGTTTGTTTGCACGCTAGTCGGGTAGT
The DNA here is from genome assembly GCA_936440205.1 of Lepidonotus clava. NCBI lineage: Eukaryota > Metazoa > Annelida > Polychaeta > Phyllodocida > Polynoidae > Lepidonotus > Lepidonotus clava. The sequence goes on along the minus strand of OW387142.1, from coordinate 8,442,395 downwards.
AATCTCCCGGAACAGTCCTGATAGGAAGGCCGCCCCCCGGTCTGTGTGCAGACGGTTTACCCGCCCATACCGACACACTATCCCGGTTAGGAAACAGTTGGCCGCGGTTTGCGCAGTGGAGTCTTTCGTGGTGAAAGCCTCCGGCCAACCTGTTAGTAGGTCTATGAAGGTCATGATATATTTTGACCCATCCCTAGCCCTCTTTAGTGGCCCGATGAAATCACACTGTACCACCTCAAAGGGTCGAGTCGGCCTCTCCCAAGACTTAGCTAAGGCCTTGAAATGTGGGGCCCGTCTCCTTAGAGAGCAGGTTTCACAGGCCTTCACATAGTCTGCTATGTCGGCGTTCATGTTTCGCCAGTAGAATCTGTCAGAGATTTTGGTAGTGAGATTACTGATACCCACATGTCCCCCAGCCAAGATGTCATTATGTAATAGTCTCAGGACTTTGGGAATTAACCTACCCGGAACTATCATGCGGGGTTTTAGTCTGACCAGTTGGTCTTGGTGTTTGTTATACCTTTTTACGTTGAACCTACAGAGTACCCCCGGTGCTACCATTCCCACAAAATCGGCTTGGTCCATTATTCGCCTAGCTTCAAGGGGATCTGTTGGTAGGTCTCCGTCCTGCAGGTAGTCTATCAATTGCGCGCACTCTGCATCTTGGAGTTGCGCGTTTATTACCGTAGCCACAGAAAGCTCTTCATCCTGAACTTCGGCCTCAAATAACTCACATCCCACAGCGGGCTCATATTCTTCACCTGGGACATGTTCATGATAGACTCGAGACAAATAGTCCGGTAGAAAATGAGTCGCTCCTGGCTCATACATGATTTCAAAATCAAAATCTGATAGCGCTAAAGCCCACCGTCTCAGCCGGGCTGACGGGGCTTTGTAGGCACTTTGTAGCAGGGGGATCAACGGTTTGTGATCAGTTACTATTGTGATTTTAGCTCCCTGCAACATATCCTCATAGTTCTTAATGCCTTTAATTACTGCCAGAGCCTCTTTTTCTGTTACCGAATAATTTAATTCGGCGTCACGGAGGGTACACCCCCAGAAAGCAACCGGACGGTAGATCTCATCTAGTTTATGACAAACCGCTGCACCGCACGCGGCGTCTGATGCATCTGTTAGCAGATAGAAATGCCCCCCTATATCTGGATGAATTAGTAAGGGCGGCGAGGTGAGCAGTTTCTTTAACTGTTGAAACGCTTCCTCGCAGGCCTCCGTCCACTCGAAATAGACTTCTTTCTTAAGCAGCCGATTTAACGGTTTAGCTAGATCAGCAAAATTTGGGACAAACGATCGGTAGTAATTACACAGTCCCAGAAATGATTTAATAGTTTTCACATTATGTGGACGGTTAAAGGCTGTAATCTTTTCTGTGGTTACCCTTTGTGTAGCCACTCCTTCCGCGTTTACTACGTGGCCGAGGAAATTGATTTCACTGCGGCACCACTCACACTTTGACGGTTTCAGTTTGAGATTAGCTCTCGCCAAAGCTTGGAGAACCACCTCAACGCTCGCCAGGTGTTCTTCAAATGTAGTGTCGTAGACGATTACGTCGTCTAAATATGCTAAGCATGTTCTAGGAATCAATCCCTTTAGCGCTATGGCCATTACCTTGGTAAACTGCCAAGGTGCACCAACTAAGCCAAATGGTACACGCTTATACTGATACACACCCATCGGGGTTTCAAAAGCGGTATATTTTCTACTGTCTTCTTCGATTACACACTGATGATAGCCGCTCAACAGATCTAAAGCTGTCCACATAGTGGGTTTCTTGTAAGCCATATATAGGAAAAGCGAGCGAGCCGTGGGCATGGGGAATTTATCTTTAAAAGTGACTTGATTAAGCATGCGAAAGTCTGTACAGAGCCTAGGCTTGCCATCTTTCTTCTGCACTACCACCAGCGGGCTTCGCCAAGCCGATTCGCTGGGCTCTATGACACCTATATCTATGAGTTGCCTAACCTGTTCATCGATGATATCCATTTTCTGTGGAGAGTATCGGTATGGTCTAGAACTTATGACTCCTTGCGACTCATCCACAATGATTCTCATCGGCGCTATTTCACAGTGACCTAACTCTTTCATTGAGAACGCTAGTGCATTCCTGTTGTTATTAAGCATTTGTCTAAACCTTACCTGTTGTTCTTCGTTTAAGCACGACTCGGTTAGATCTATTTTACTTACATTTTCATCCATTTTACCTCGGGATTTCTCCTCAGAGGTTTGGCTTTCCATTTGCACCGCGTCTTTCATTACTTCTACAGAAATCCTACAGATGGACATTGGGGTCTCTGTTTTAGTTAGATAACACAAGTCTAGGAACTCTTCTATCTGATCTTGGTTTACCTCAGGCACTGCGCATTCTTCCGCAAAAGCTAACACTTCCTGGGGAGTGATTTCTTGCATTTCATCTAGCGGATTCATGACTTTGATCCACCACTGACTTCCCACCGTATTCACGCACCCCTCCACTAGGACAGGTGCAGTGACTGCTGGTGCGCAGTAAGCCACTGGTGAGTCTAATCCCAGCGGCTCTCGGGTGGTAACCGGTATGATGCATTCATTTCCCGGTGGAATTTTCACTGATTCTTTGCTGACTATAGGGTTTCCACAAAACACTTCTATCTTTGCGCCTGGTAGAGATAAATCTGATCGAAGCACTGTTAATAAGTTTCTACCGATTACTATTAGGTGGCATAGATCGTCCACTATGTTGAAATCATAGCAGACCACCGATCCCTGGATTGAAAACTTACATCTAATTTGTTCTAGTATTACTTGAGACGAGTTGTCTGCTAGACTGATGTTTCCTTTCGATACCTTCCATTCATCTAAAATGCATTGTTTAGGGATCTGCCGTTTACAATGGGTGGACATGAAGCAATCGCTCGCTCCTGTGTCTACCAAAGATCTAACCTCCTTCTGATCATCAAATCTTAACGTTAAGAAAAATGCTTCGTCTCCTATCTCTCTTCTAGCCGGTCCGTCCACTGCGCCTAATTCTATCGTGGAATGAACGGACCCCTCCTCTAGTTTCCCTGACTCTTTTGTTCTGTGCCACTGGCTTTACTATCTTTGTACATCCGCGGGGGTTTTTCCCTCAATCTATTCTTTAGCCACAAGCACGCTTCTGTGGAGTGACCGTGTTGTTGGTGAATGATACAAAACTTACTTTCATCGAAAGGTAGCCTGGGTCTTTCCACTTTCTGCTGAGTTGGCGGGTTCTTTCCTTTGTCTGCCTCTCTGTTCGGGGCGGTATTGGGTTTAGTCTTCTGATCTGAATTTCTTTCACCCTTCTGATTTTCATACCTATCTTTTCTCTCATAACCTTGCTGTTTATAGTTACCACCATTCTGGGGAGCTCCGCTTTGCCCTGGTTTTGGTTTCTGAAACCATGGAGCGGCCTCCAGTCGGGCCAGCACCACTCCAAACCGTTCGGAGATAGAGTTTAGGGCTGCGGTCTCCTCTGACGCTTGGCTCCCAGCCAGCTCGCCTACTGCATTAGATATTTTAGTTCCCCCTTTGCCTTTGTCCAACGACTCTAGTCTCGTTGCACAATCCACTGCTTCGGTGAACGACTTAGGGTCCAGTATAGCTACCTGTCTGGCTACGCCCTGTTTTAATCCTTCTAAAAACACAGCTAACATCATACTTTCGCTTGCTTCTGCTTTAACCTGTTTTTGTTTCAGAACACCTGCAAATTCGATCACGCTCTGGTCTTTTCCTTGTTTAAGGCCACAGAACTCTGCGTGTTTCTGCCACTTAGCTCTTCGATCGCCGAAGATCTTTGTCATTTGAGTTTCTAATTTCTCAAATGTATTTTTCTCGCTTTCAGCTAAGGCTCCTGCCCAGCCATCTGCCCGTCCCTTCAGGCCTAATAGCGTCATATTCAGGAGATGGGCGTCCGACCAATCATAGATAGCTTTCAGTCGCTTCAGTTCCCTGAAATACTTTTCTATCTGCTCATCCTCCTTCCCACTAAACCATGGTAATCTAATATTTGGTCCCCTTTGATGACCATTGTGGGACGTTTCCCGCACTGGCGGGGGTACTTGGCCCCATGCCATTCTTAGCTGCGGAAAAAGATCCCAGATATTTGGCTGGTTCGGCGGGTTTGGAGGATTATTCTAACCTGGTGGGCCCGGCGGACCTGGCGGTCCCGGTGGGCCGGGCGGAGGAGGATTCGGCGGATTCGGGGGGTTGTTCTGACCTGGCGGTCCTGGCGGACCGGGCAGTGGATTTTGGGGGTTATCCTGGCCTTGTGGGCCCGGCGGGTTGGGTTGATTCGGAGGGGGATTATTAATAAGGTTTTGGGGAGGGTTGTTGAGAAGGTTTTGAGGAGGGTTGTTGAGAAGGTTTAGAGGAGGGTTGTTGAGAAGGTTTAGAGGAGGGTTAGGCCCTTGTGGGTTGGCCTGATTATCCTGGCCTCCCTGGACCTGCTGATTAAGAGGAGGAATAAGTCCTTGAGGGTTGGCCTGATCGTTCTGGCCCCCTTGAACTTGTTGATTAAGGGGAGGATTGATCTGATTACCTTGGCCTCCTTGGGCCTGTTGATTAAGAGGAGGGTTAGCCTGATTACCTTGGCCTCCTTGGGCCTGTTGATTAAGAGGAGGGTTAGCCTGATTACCTTGGTCTCCTTGGGCCTGTTGACCCTGTTGGTTTCCCCTTCCTCCTTGACCTGCCTGTATAGGGGCTCCCATTGCCTGCCTTATGAAAGGGTACAATATATTTTGTTGTATGGGCCCAAGGTCTATCCCACCTCCTGCCGGTGCGCCTCGGCCCGGTTGTTGGTCTGGGATTTGACCATTCCCATCCCCTACTAGATCCACCAAAGGTACGCCTCCTTCCGCCATATTATTTTCGTGGAGGTTTTGTATATCGTGATTGTCCCACTGTTCTTTCACAGGTATTCCCTCTACACTAATTTCGTCCTCACTTTCTTGTTTATCCTTCTTACCTGTCTCTAAAACATCCTCGGTAATAAGTTCGTATGACGACGAGGTTGATTTATCTTCTCTAGCTAATTTTCTATCAGGACTACCCCCTCTGACATCTGCGGCTGCTTGTTCGGTCTCGCTATTTTCTTCCTCGTACTCGTCCTCGTATTCTTCATACGATTCATGAGTTAGAGTGTTAAAATCTTGTGCTTTAAGCGTTACATTTTCTTCACTATCCTGATCGCTTAGCCTCTCTAAATTTATGTGCTTTTCGGGGCTTGAGTCTGCCCACTGCTTTAATATTTCGGCTGGATCAAAGGCCCGAGCCTCCGTTCTTTTACCAGCTTGGTCTAAGTTCGTTTCTACACCGTAAGTTAATCGATAGGGTTGTAAATTGCCTACTTTCTCGCCGTTTCCCTCTGCTTCCCTTCCCACTCCCCTATCCCCTCCCACTGTTTTTCCTTTAGCTACAGTGGAATAAGGAATGGACGCCCCCGGGTTGGGGTGAGTTGGTGTTACCAGTGGGTGACTGATAAACTCAAGTCGTTGGGGTAATGGATAGGTGAGAGAGCTCCCATCAGGTAGGATTACCGGATTTTCGGGGCGTTTTCCCCCTGATGGGCTGGAGTTATCCGCGGTGTTTTGTCGTTGTTTTAGGTTTCCTGAAGAAAATAGGTTATCTTCATTGGAAACCTCCTGTTCGCCTTCACCTCCCGCAGCAGGTAGTAAACGATAAGGAACACTTTGGTTACACCACGGGTTGTTCACATCGGATTCACAGGTGGAGCGAGAGCCAGTACCAGTTTCGTGGTCCGTAGGTGGTACGTACCCTGGGTTCCAATATTGCTGATATTCCGTGAGACGGTTCTTCCCTTCAACTCGTCCCGAGTGTGTTAGGGTTTCAAGTCCTTCGTCAAGAACCGGCCTATCTTTGGACCCTAGGTGCCAGGGAAATGGTTTACCTTTGCCACGGGTTTGGTAATTTTGTGCACCTTCGGGGCAGAGCTGCTTGGGTCTGGCTGCGACCTCCTGTCTCTGTGCCTCCCCGTCTAAGGGATTACCTACCAGGTGGCGGTTTTCCACATTCCCTGTATATGATGTTGACACATCGTGTCCTGCGGGCCGCAAAGATTGAGACTTGGGGTTAGAGGAAGCCTCAAAGTCACCGGTGGCTGACATCAAGGATGAGCAAAACGGCACAAGTCATGTTTCGGGTAATCTCCACCAAATGAACTATTGTTAATGTTTGATTTAAGACTGCGTAAGGTTCGTGTATATCCAAGTCTTCATGAGTTGTTTATCCAGAATGCCTGAGTAATTCAGACTGCGTTTAAAGTTTGTCTGTTCACTTCCCAATAGTTCAAAAGAAATGAACGATGAGGGAGCTTCTTAATATGAAAGGGTTTTTATTCAATAAACATCTCATCCCGAGTCAAAGCCACCATGTATAAGTCTTCATCAGTCCACCTCCCATCTCCTATCAGCAATCAACCACATTCAGAACACGAGTTGCTCCAACACCCTCTAGACCATTCTAGTACTCATCTCTATCACAATCCTATGTCCGAGGTAATGGGTATTGGTAAACTCCAGTCTGTTACACGGAGCCGATGTACTTACTCCAAGTATAACTCCTTGGCTAAACTTACTTAGCTGACATTCTCACTAAAACTAAACTGCTCCCCACTTTGCAACACCTTTTATACTGGTTAACAGGTGGCGCTAGGAGCGCAAGATATTTCTTTCTAAGAGTAGACTAGAAGTAGACTTGCTAAGCCTGATCCTTGTTGGATTATATAACATGACAATATATTAAAAGTACTAAGCCATTAGTACACTGCAACATTGAATAACTTTACTCAGTAACCTCTCACCTGGTGGGAGAGTGACCAGCCTGACCACTGAGTGGTGTCGGGTGTGGATGGCCTCTCCCCCCCTCCTCCCCCTCGGGACCTCCCCCCCCCCCTCCCCCCCTGGTCCTGTTTGACAAATCAGCCCTCCAAGCAGATCACTGCACCATTGAACTACTTTACTCAGTTACCTCTCACCTGGTGGGAGAGTGTGACCAGCCTGACCACTGAGTGGTGTGGGGTAGTGGATGGCCTCCCCCCCCCCCCACCTCCCCACTGCCGTGATGCAGCCCGTCCACTCAACTACCCCCCCCCCCCCCCACCACCACCACCTCTAGCACAAGTCTACTCTGACTGCCGGCTGCTCCTAACAGTAGAATTGGTGGTGGTGGTGGTGGTGCCCCCCTCCCCCACATCCCACCTCTCACCAGTCAGGCCAGAGAGGAACCAGTTAAGGCCAAAAGTAGTTTTGATTTCTGTTTCTTTGTTTGCCCTTACTAAAATTGGAATTAAAATCAATTTGAAATGAAGATATTTTACATAATTAAGTTATGATAATTCAAATGCGTATTGATAAAAATAGTTTGAACATTTATACTTTAAGTATTTGTCAGATATAAATACAAGAGTACATTTATTGGAAACAACAAATTAATATTGATTTCAGGGCAACCTGGGCTTTCCAGTCTCTCAAACCTGACACACCTCTATATATAGGACCCATAGGCAGTGGATGTCAATCACTGATACTTGTCCCTCCTACCTCTACCACCAGTGACCAATGAGAAGACACTGTGTGGAGGCCCCACAGTCTGACCACCACTGGGGGTCAGAGAGGGCACACCAATTAAACAATTACACGCTCCACTGGTCCACAACAATAGACCCACTTCAAAAACGGACCTATACCTTGGTTGCGTTGGTCACTAATACCTAGACCATCAATAGTTGTATATACCAACGCAACAAAAATTAAAACAAACAAAAATCCGGGGGAAAAACATTTAGACAATTATTTTTTTAAGTTTATGTATTTGGGTCTACTCACAGCGCCGTCGTCCTCCTTGTAAATCTTAATGGTCTTGTCAGCCTCGCACGTCAGTAGACGGGAACCGCTGTTGTCGAAGGTGGACGCAAAGATGCCGGCCTCCGAGTCGATGGAGCCCGGCTGCACCATGGTGTTGATGCGCTGGAAGTTGTACCCCGTCTTCCAGTCCCAGAGGTACATCGTCCCGTTATCACCTGAAACAGGGAAACGGTATATGATTGTTGAACAACTCTAAATTGATCCAAACTATGAACAATGGGCATATGGAACCGAACCAAAACGATGTGGATATGGAGTCCCTAATACAATGTTCAGGAAGAGTTACGCTCCATTCCACTTTATAAAACGAGAAAATATCAGGTTAGTGTATCATTAGATACTCTACATCTCTGGACCCTCCCCTGGTTTATCCCACTACCGCTACACTATTGTCCAATAATTTCAATATGCTCAGTACCTCCTGAGACGAGCGGATCACTTTTTTTTATGAATACTTGTGTGTCTCACTGTCGATAAGGATTGCTAAAAAGAGAAGTTCTGGTTTCAGTATCCGCCTTACCTCCAGAGACGAGTACGTTGTCCTGGTTCAGGGCGAGTGTGTTGATGATAGAGTTGTGACCGGACATGTTCTGGATGAAGTTACCATCCGGGAACTTCCACTGTTTGATGTTGTCCGGAGACGCAGAGGCCATCGAGTACCTAGGGTTGAAATGCATCACTTGAAACATCAGTGGGATTTTATTTTCGCTTTTATATGTACGTAAAAACAGGGAAAATGTGATGGTGGGTTAAGATTGTTGTGAAACTCAAAAGAAAACAAAAAATACAATTCAAAAACACGATCCGTATGTACGACTTAGCTAATCAATATTGACTTTGTGCCAGGATGTAACATTGAACAGGACATTAAGGTTTGCTGGTACTCGTTGCACAAAAAGGTTAATACAACAGGATTGTTTTAAACACTAAGAAGGTGGCCTGGTTTCGCCAGTCTTACATTTCAGGTTATACAGCGAAATCATACTACCGGTATATATTTTTAAATTTTCATAAACAAAAGCAATCGTACAATGTGAAAAAAACAACGAACCTTTCAAAACAGTTTGATAAGAATTGAAATGACTGAACATTACAAATTTCCCTGTCGTGATTAGCTATTATAAATCTATGGTATTTTCCATGATATTTAGTCTCAAGGTACCCGTTTCATCAATATTGATGTACTCACTGTGTGGGGTGGAGGGCGACTGAGCGCACGCTCTTCTTGTGGTTGGTGAGTGTGATCTGAGACCGGCCGGCGGCCAGGTCCCACAACCGTATCGTACAGTCGTGACTGCCGCTCACAACCTAGAAAAAACACAACGTAAATTAAAATATCAAATATTAGATGCTAAAAGTCAAAACTTAAGTCAAGATCAAGTCAAGTCAAGATTTTAAAGAAGGAATAGGTCTAAACGTAAGAAGTAGGCATTCTCCTAACTGTTCTCAGTGATGAAACAGATGGTTAGCTAAGAGCAATAAAATAATTTTTGTAGCAATTATCATCAGCACTGCATAACTTAGCCTTTTTTCTTTTCAGTAAAGTCCTACGTGTAATAAGTTATTAATGGAGGTTTCAGGATGCAAGCTGACAGTATGACAGCTTATTTTTGTTAAGTTTTATTACTATATGCATAAGAGATTTATCCATATGTTGCATATCATGAAGTTATTTAATTGTTAACAATGATTGGCTCACCTGTGGTTCTGCACCTTGACACTTGACGTCGGCCACGGTGTTGGTGTGTCCGGTCAGAGTGTGCACGCACGCCATGGTCCGCATGTCCCATACCTGGCACAGAGAAAGTAAACCATTAGTACAAGAACATCCCCATAATGTGTAGCTATCTACATTCGTTCTTATTGGATTATATTTAATACCACCTTGTTTGATCTTTGAGAATATCTCTTATTTTGTTATACTCCAACCATGCACATGAACATAGATATTTAGCCAAGAGCTAAATGTCAAGCAATAAAGTTATCATTTTGGGGAAATGATCAGAAGGTAACAGAATGTTGTAGAATTAAGAATTTGGTAAATTGCCTTTGTATTTGAAAAATACTTTGTCCCTACGGTCCTGGGCTTTTATGATATATATGGACCTAGTGTGCTGAATGCAGAAACAGTTTTGTACTGAATAGCGTTTTACAGGGGTACAATTATTTCTAAATCAGACATCATTAGGTGCATATATTTGAACTCACTCTGACTGTGGCATCACGGCCGCACGTGGTGAGGACGTCGATCGTAGGGTGGATATCGATGGCGTAGACCGCGCTTAGATGACCGTGGTAGTGACGGATGACTTTGTTGTACTCCAGATCCCAGCATTTTACCTATACATAGCGTGTAAGAAATCAAGTTTAGCTAGTTCTGTGGAGTAACAGGGTTCTTTCTGGACAGGGGTAAAAGGTATGCTGCTACTTTAACCATTACCGAACTGTCTAAAGCGCAATGAAAAATGCCTAGGAAGCTCGTCCAGAATGACTGGCTAAAATCTTACTAAATGTAACAACGCACACTGGTACTTCTCAAATAGAAAAGAGTGTTTCTCTTCTTTTGTGTACAGCTGGATAAAACATTTACTTTGTAACAGTTTTTTATATTTTGAAAATGGTTTTGACAAAGTATTTGTTCCATAATGCAATGTTAGCATCCACATGTAGTATAGGGGAATAATATCCATAACAAAATGCACAATCATTTACCTGTTTGTCCTCGCCGCAGGAGAAGAGGTAGGGCTGTCGGGGACTGACCACCACACCGCGTACCGTACTGATGTGACCGGTCAGGGAGAGCTTTAACTGACCAGTCGCCAGGTCCCACACCTTGAGGATGGAACAGTATCAACATGGTGTGGACATTCAACGAAATATGCATGTGACACCTTTCTCAACTATATGAGCTTAAAAAACCAATAAAATATATGTTACTTATAACATTGCTAGCAAGAGTATTGTCAGGGTAGCTGATGTTTGGTAAATCAATAAAGAATATATGTATGGTGAACATTTTTGTGTATGGTCCTGACGAATTCTGTGGTTTCGATATTGCATCTCTTTAGACACCTACATTGGGAGTTCAAATGATACCTGGAATATTGCTCAGGGCATCCCAAAACATTACATTTATCTCACTGATTATACATTTTTAACTGACTACTGGTAGTATGTCGGGTGTGACAAATACTGACCTTGATGACCCTGTCGCCTGAACCAGTGACGAACCACTCGTTACCAGGCTCCATCGCGATACATCGCACCCAGCCCAAGTGGCCGCTGATGACTCGGTACAGTTTCCATGGGGCGTGCCACTCAGGTTTGGGCATGGTGGGTGCCTTGCGTGGGACCAACATCTGGGTGTTGCCGACTGAGACGAGCGTTGTGTTACGACTTGAGGTTGGGGCGTACCGCTCGGGTTTACCGGCATGCTGCTTGATGTCCTGAACACCTGCTGCTACAGGTATACCATCCAACCTGAAGGAAAATGCTAATATTAAACACTGAAAGGTATTCCGCATTTAGAATGCTACAGCAAAACCAGTAATAAATTTGTTGTTGTCAAGACAAACTACTTCAATCAGCAACGGCTCTAACACATTGTTAATGCATAAAACATGCTAAAAGGGAATGGCTATGTCTAGTAATAAATTAACATCCCCTTATCATAAAACTTTTCGAAATGGATCCTGAAATTTCTGAGATCCATCTCATATAAATTACTATAATTCGGGAATTAATAGAAGTAGAACCATTAATAAATACTTGAATATGACCTAATAATTTTCTTCAGCGTTGACAGCTCCTTCTATGCAGTAATTGATATGAGCCCATCAAAAGAAATACCGTCGACTCACCGTGCGAGTGCCTTCTGGTTAGCGGAGTCTGCAGCATCTGCCCCCGGGAAGGACTGAGTGGATGTACCGTCACCCAGTAACACGCCTGAAACAAAACAAGCAGAACTATGTAGAATCTTACATGTTATGTATTAAGAACGCAAAAACGATTCGCAATTTGTCAACATCTGACTTTGCAAGTATAACAGAGGCGCATTAGCATTGAGTTCTGGCTACATGTAGATATTCAAAACATCCAACGAAGCGACAAATTATTTTCGGAAAATGAGAAAATGATTCTACATTAGAAATGTTTCTAAATTGTGCAGTGGTTATTGTATTGCATGAGTTGAAGAAAATATGACCTGACTGTGGGTACTTACCGGGTGCGGAGGGGTAGGGGTGGCTGCCGGTCACTGTGGTGTCTGCGTGGGTGTGGTCTGAGGAGAGAATCATATACGGAAATTACTAAGGGTCATGAACTGGGATTTTTTAAAGTCTGAAGCCCATTACATAAACACAATCTGATCCTGACTAACTCAGTTGTAATCCGATCCGGTCAGCATGTGCAATGGCATCTAAGTTTATCACAATTTTCTATAAATCAATATTATTGAATCACTTGGCGGTTGAAGCGGTTACTCAGGAGTGTAAGCTGTTACAGAGTATATCCAACTCACAATACATACAGAAAATATCATACAACCTGTAAACTATTTGCACAGGAACACCATAGAAAAAAAAACTTTTTCTTTTTTTTTCAATATATGATTTCATATGTTTACATTTCTATAATCCTGAGAAAAAGGGAAAAGTTGCCACAATTGGAATTGTTAGATCTACAGCAAATTCATCACTTATAATATAAAAGTTTATTACCTGTGGCCCCTGTCCACTCGATGGCGGGGGTATCGCCCAGGGTGGCGGGAGGCCCGGCCGCCCTCTTCTTCTCCCTCTCCTTCGTCACGTGTTGCACTAGGCCATACTCGTCCCGAACCTTCATATTCTTTGACATTGTTTGACTAAAATCATATAAAAATTGAAAATATTACATTTCACTGTTTTGGGCTTCTACTTTCATTACATTTGGGCACAATTTCTGATGCATCATTTATTTTTTGGGGTACAATTACCGTATTCAGCAAGACGATGCCAACCATTTAATGTTCACTACAGGATGTGTCTTAGTATGTGTCAAGGTTAAGAACCTCAAATTTAATGAATAGGCTGAAATACTGTCTTTTCTAACTTTAAGAATAAAGTAACGTTACAATTTGGTGAATAAGAAGAAATGATCTTCTCCTGGTATAAATTATCAAAAATACCTCCCTTTTACTTTTTGATAGTAAATTCATCTTCTCTATGATCTATATGGCATCGCAAGTTATCATTTAAACTTTCAAGATATTTATATCTGGGTTGATTCCAGTCTGACCTTTTTTCATCTTGAGGTGGTGGGTTGTTTTGGTGAGACAGGAACATGTCGTGCGTCCTCTTCAGAGAACGGAACACGAGCGTGTGCACCGAGTGCTTTTGGACCTCCTGTAATAAAAAAGTAGGATTTCAGAAATCTTACCAAAGATGCCCGCGTATCTTGCCCTTAGCCACCCCAAAAAATTGCTGTGGTCAGGTAACATAGACTAGGTCGAAAAAAATAGGGCAGGTAGGTCAATTTTTTCACCCTTTTTTCTTTTCTAACTTACCAACAGATCCAGGCAAAGTTGCAAAATACTCTAAACATACTTGAAAAACAATTTTTAGCATCTAAGATACATGCCCTGAGTATCTGTATGCTATTCCATGCTGTTCCATGTTTTTTGTTCAATTCTTTTTGATTTAAAAGAAAAAATAGAGGGAAAAACAGGGGAACAAAATCCTAAAAAATATTTTAGGGTAGGGCCAAAAATTAGGGAAGGTCGGGTTACCTGAACACAACATTTCTTTTTTTAGGCCTTACATTTTCTAGATAATTCTGCTATCACACTCACAGTAGGTCTATCAGTAGGCCTATCTTATTGTGATTGTGTGCAGTCCGTAGACTATAGACAGTGTAGTGTAGTGACTGGTCAACTGGTCGGCTACACTGACTAGTGACTACACTTATTGTAGACAATGTCAGTGTTGAGTGTAGCCGACTAGTAGAGTTAGTATTATAACACATGTAGTAAGTGATATTTTCGAGTATTTCGTTGATGCAATAACAACCCACATACTCATAATCTTAGGTAACAATATTTCAGACATCCATACACCCTTTGAAGAGAGTATTTTGCTTGTATTTGAAAGTCAAGCGAAAGCTGAGACCGGCTTCTGACGCTACGTAACTTTACAGAAGAAACCTTTCTTATTATCGCCCACAAACCTAAATGCTTTGAAATCTTAGTGTCAGGGTTATATTTTATGACATGTACAGGTCAACACATACAGAAATGTTGCTAATATTTGGATCTACCAAGATAATTGAAAGTTGGAAAGGAAATAGAGGAGAAATATCGAAATAAATGTACGTACCATGCTCGACTGTTTTCGCTTGCAGAGTGTTTGTTACCTCCACCACAGGAGAGTTCTGCAGTGAAGTGTTTCAGGGTTCCGCTAGGTGGCAGCAAGGAGTTTTCCCGCCGCCTGCGCGCCTACTTCTCGCAGACTATTTCTCTATCCAATTTGACAAGTAATAGTAGATCGGGTATGAAACTATGATAAAGTATATATATATGAACTTGATTAGAACGATAAATCTTATTCTAATTGCCTCTAAGAGTTATAGTCTCAAAATGTGTGTTGCATCACGCATGCCGCGCACCTGCTGTACCTTAGCCTTGGGTCTAATAGATTAAAACTGATCTGATTGTTAACGTTAACATTAAAAAATGTACATGTTAAGTATTGTCTGTCGCAGGTATGCGATGCCTGGATGGATTATTCCCATAGAATAACTAATAGACTACCCAGTATGAACCTTATTCAATACTTTTATCGTTCTGCCTTTAAATTAGTAATATTCCTATATTTACATAATGAAATAGATCTACCATGAAAATTAATTCTGAAAAATGAATAATTATGTATTTTTTCCTTTAACATGAAATTAATGTTTCTTTTAAAGACATTTGAAGGTGAAAATACAACTTTAGGTGGTTCTGTACCGCGCATTAATGTTGCTATATCTTGCAGTTGAGTGTCAAATGTACATAACTCTGATTATTATATTTTCGTTATTTTTCGACATACATTCATTTTTCAACGACCTATTGCTTTTATGTCACTTGAGTAATTTCTCTGCTTTGGTTGGAAAGTGGACTTAAGCATTTTAAGGCAATACGCAGGTGAGATAATTTGGATGGCTTAACATTTCTTGATCCCTATATGAGGGTCCCGATTAAGCCAGTCAGAGAAATAAAAACTAATCAACTTTAGACCGATGAGCCTCAACTACATGCCATCACCTTAATAGGGGTATGAAGACAGTATTGGGAGAGACATTTGACGCAACACTAAAGAAGAACATAAACATGACGAAAAAGTTTCTCTATATATTTGACTGTACTTGATATAATTATAATTATCGGTATTATGTCTGTAGGACCCAATGTCATTACTGTAGGAAGCGTCGAGCGTCGTAGTCTCGTTTTCGGCGCCCCCGGCGCCCTCGCCGGATAATCCGGCAGAGTTACCCCATCCGTCGAAACAGCAGGACCCTTCCTTGATTGTCTCGCCGGAACTTGGTAATTCCTCACCAGAACTCCTAAGTAAGTACAGATATTTGCTTACATTGGTGCCAGGAGTGTTGGTGTACCTACCCAGGTGGATATTGTGAAGATTTACCCAGGATTTACCCAGGAAAAACAAAGTTTCAGTGGAGTTTAAACTTTGCCAGCTGAGCCATTGTTTACACCTGAGCCAAGCTTTGTTTACATCTGAAAGACTCTAAAAAGGACTGAAAAAGGCCATCTACAAAGCTGACACTCACAGGGATTATTCACAAAGGACCCCCCTGTGTATGTGTGTGACATTTTGTGTGGTTTGGTGTGTTTTTGTGGACTTATTTGGTGGGACTTAGCACCTTCCTGCCCATCCCAGGAGAGGCTGGAGGTGGCCATTTTTAAATCGCAAACCATTTCATCACACAATTACAGAGCCATCCTGCATTTAATAAGACTGTATATGATTTATGTGTCACCTATAGGGACTGTGTGTCACCTACATTTTAATTTTGGGCCACTATTTTTACATGTTGTGCACTTTTTAAGACTAAAATCTGGGGCTTAGTTTAGAAAAAAAAAAGGCCCAGGCCTCCTGGCCAGGAGTCAGTCATTTTGACTAAAACTTTACAAAAACATTAAGTGGCCCCTAAAGAACATTTTGCCTTTGTTATGCACTAAGTTAGGCCATATATTTAAGTTATTTTACCCTGAATTAGGAGTAATTTTCATAACTTTAGTAAGCCTACTTGGACTTAGTAATTTTGCCCATTTATCCTATATAAGGCCACAGGGCTTGGTGACATAATTTACAACTTCCAAAATTTGGTGACAAACCCATGGCATAATTCTTCGAAAATTCAAGATATTTCCAGGATTTGTTCCGGTATCCAAGGAACTTGGCTAATTTGCCAGGATTTGTTGCGGTATCCAAGGAACTTGGCTAATTTGCCAGGATTTGTTGCGGTATCCAAGGAACTTGGCTAATTTGCCAGGATTTGTTCCGGTATCCAAGGAACTTGGCTAATTTGCCAGGATTTGTTCCGGTATCCAAGGAACTTGGCTAATTTGCCAGGATTTGTCCCGGTATCCAAGGAACTTGGCTAATTTGCCAGAATTTGTTCCGGTATCCAAGGAAATTAGGCTAACTTGCCAAAATTACAGCAATAATTTAATTCAGGAAGATTGAAGATAAGCCGGGGATTCACTCAAGTTCTTCTAGTATCGACGCTAAAAATGAGGCTAATTCTCCAAAATTCAAGGCAAATTAATTCAAGCTGGGAATTAATTCGATATTCCTGTGAAGAGGACATTCATCCATGCTTAATTGCCCTGCATTACGTCATGGCATGTAACATGGAGGCCGACGTCACATTTAACATTAATACTGCATCGGTGACGAAACTTACGACCCTCCCAGGTGTTGGCTTGTCACGGGCCAAAGTGATTTGGAAGGTTCCAGTCAAGAAACTGGAGCTCCTAAAGGATGCTTTCATTGCTGGGAAGATTGACATGAGGCTATACAGCTTGTACCAACAGGAAGTAGTGAGCCTGAGGTTGAACTTTCAAGATTCAGAGCGGAAGAGGGCTGCCAAGTATAAGCGGCCCCAAAACCAACAACATTGGGCGCAGGCCAGAGGAAGATGCAGGAGGCAGGCGGGACAAGAAGACAGGACAGAGCCAGGAATCATTGGTCCGATGCAGGATGTCCACTTCAACCCACAGAGCCAGGAGCAGAGGAGCAGTTCACAAAGCGAGTGTACTGATGGTGCTTCATATGAAAGCGGGGACAAGGAAGATCACATTGGCCAAGAGGTCGGTGATGGGACTCCAGTTGATGATTCACCAACCCTGCTTGAGATTATTGAGCAGCTGGCCTCAACAAGAGTAGAAGAGCCATCATCAACTGTGAAGGAACCAGTGCTACCACCCCCAGTGCAGCAACAAAGGATCAACCGTCACATCCCACCAGTAGAGCCGTCATCGACAGAGAAGGAACAGGCGTTGCAACCTCCAGAATCCACGATCTCTGAGAGTGTATACAGCTCTGAAAGAAGTGAAGAAGAGGGGACCGGCAAGCATCCAGAAGCCGAGCTGGAGAGACTGGGATGTCAAGTCCGAGATGCAGGGGAGCGAGCTCAACACCGGAACCAAGAGGCTGAAGAGTGGGCATCCAAATGGAGGGAGGCCTACTCGAATGTCAGAAGCGGAAGGTCCGGTAGCGGTGGCGGCCAAGGTCGCCAAGCAGAACTGGAGGAGAGGAGAGGAAGCGGCAGTTGGCCAGTGCCCCAACAGCAGTCGACTCCTCAGCGGAAGGGAAGTGTGCGGGATAACTGTCATATCCCACATCACCATACCCAGGAAGTAGAATACAGGGGCCAAGAGGACAGTTACAGCCCCAAGCCATCGTATCCCGGGGATGACCGTCGCTCACCAGGATCACCGTGGGAGCACCAAGGCGAGGGCCAGTATGAGACTCCTCGTCGCCGCAGTGAGGGTGTCCGCCGCTCGCAGGTCTCACCCTGGGAGCATGATGACGGAAGCCCTTATGACGTTTCTTGGCATGAGAAATGGCACGACCGCCAATCCTCAGAACCACCTCCGAGGGAGCATGGAGGCTGGAACAGTCGAGATGTGCGTCACTCGCAGGGCTTGCTGGGGCATCACCATACCCAGGAGGTAGAGTACAGGGGCCAAGAGGACAGTTACAGCCCCGAGCCATCGTATCCCGGGGATGACCGTCGTTCACCAGGATCACCGTGGGAGCACCAAGGCGAGGGCCACTATGACACTCCTCGTCGCCGCAGTGAGGGTGTCCGCCGCTCGCAGGTCTCACCCTGGGAGCATGATGACGGAAGCCCTTATGATGTTTCTTGGCATGAGAAATGGCACAACCGCCAATCCTCAGAACCACCTCTGAGGGAGCATGGAGGCTGGAACAGCCGAGATGTCCGTCACTCGCAGGGCTTGCTGGGGAAGCAGGTTGAGAAAGCAGTGGAGACAGAGGCTGGGGCCATGATTGACAAGTTGCAAGCTACAGCAAGGAGGCCAGCAAGGTCACCAAGGCCGTACCTGAGCAGAAGTGGATCATGCAGCGATTCCCCGTGCCAGCCAAGGCAGTGTGTCAACTGCCAAGAGTTGGGCCACCTCTTGCGTGGGTGCCCAAATCCCAAATGTAAACTGGGGGGAGCAGAGATTACAGCGTCGGAAAACTAGAAAGGGGTGGTCAGAGCGACCAATCACCACCCCTCCTTAACCGAGGTCGCCCACCGGACCGAGTGTCACACTTTGGCCCGGAAATCCAACAGGCTCCACCCATTGAACAGAAATCCCAGGATCCAATAGCTGCAGAGAACAAGGAGACAGGAGAAGTCCTGGCCCGGCCAACAATGAACACTGTGGGAGGTGCTGCAACAATGAACACTGTGGGAGGTGCTCCACCTATTGAACAGAAATCCCAGGATCCAATAGCTGCAGAGAACAAGGAGACAGGAGAAGTCCTGGCCCGCCCAACAATGAACACTGTGGGAGGTGCTGCAACAATGAACACTGTGGGAGGTGCTGGGAAGCGCAACCAATCACCACCCCTCCTTAGCCGAGGTCGCACGCCGGACCGAGTATCACAGGTCGGCCCGGAGATCCAACAGGCTCCATGGTGGCCACTCATCATAAGCCGCTCCCGGGATCAGCCCTCATGCCAAGACCGAGATCGCCCACTGGATCAAGCCCCATCTTTGGAGCAATCGCTGGACCAAGTATCACACTTCGGTCCGGAATTCGAACAGGCCCCACCCATGGACCAGGAAACCCTGCAGGAATATAGAGGTCACCCCCAAGACCAGGCCCCGCACCTGGACCAAGGCCGCTACCTGGAACAGGCACCACGCTTGGACCAGGAAACCCAGCAGGAATACAGAGGTCACCCCCCAGACCAGGCCCCACACCTGGACCAAGGCCGCTACCTGGAACAGGCACCACGCTTGGACCAGGAAACCCAGCAGGAATACAGAGGTCACCCCCCAGACCAGGCCCCGCACCTGGACCAAGGCCGCTACCTGGAACAGGCACCACGCTTGGACCAGGAAACCCGGCAGGAATACAGAGGTCACCCCCCAGACCAGGCCCCGCACCTGGACCAAGGCCGCTACCTGGAACAGGCACCACGCTTGGACCAGGAAACCCGGCAGGAATACAGAGGTCACCCCCCAGACCAGGCCCCGCACCTGGACCAAGGCCGCTACCAGGAACAGGCACCACACTTGGACCAGGAATCCCGGCAGGAACCACTTGGGCTCGAGCAGGAGCACCCCCTGGCCTGGGCTCCATCCTTTGGCCAAAGTCCACAACAGGTGACCAATGCCACAGGCCAGATAGCATCCCAAGACAAAAAGACTAAAAGAGTAACAGCTCAACCACTTGTGAACACTGCGGGACATGCTGGACACAGGGAAGACCAAGACATCAAGCTCCTGTCTACAGCCCGTGGAGGCCAGATCAGGGGCTTCACCTGCTCACTGCTCTGCCCGCGAGGTATCCGGTCTGATCAGCATGGGCTGACATCCATCCGCCTGGTAATGAGCCAAGTAGGATTGGAGATCTCCTCGAGGAATGCCCGGAAGTTCTTCGGACCGTAGGTCAAGAAGACCTACCACTGTAAAAAGTAGCAACTAGATGCTCATCCTAGAGCCTATAGACTGTACATACACCCGTAGAGCCAGATGTTAGTAAGATGTAGTTCTACAGCACACCTCTTCTAATGGAGGGGGCCCTCCTAAAAATGGCCTCTTCTGATGGAGGGGGCCCTCTTGAAAGACCACTTCCGCAAGGGCCAACTTAAGGAAAGATTATGACCACCACTTCTGGCGGAGTAAAATCTCATGAGGAAATCAATTAAAGCCACCACCAACTCAAAAAGGAATGATGACTCAAAATGGAATGACGCTTCTGATGGAGCGAGCCCTCCTAAAAAATGGAATGGGGAAGAGTGTAGGAAGCGTCGAGCGTCGTAGTCTCGTTTTCGGCGCCCCCGGCGCCCTCGCCGGATAATCCGGCAGAGTTACCCCATCCGTCGAAACAGCAGGACCCTTCCTTGATTGTCTCGCCGGAACTTGGTAATTCCTCACCAGAACTCCTAAGTAAGTACAGATATTTGCTTACATTACTTTACTCGCGCTAATATCCTATAGTTGATATAGATACTCTGTGCAAGAGTATACTCTTAGTCTAAAACGCAAATAATATTTTCAATCGCATAATACGCCCATTTCTCAAAATAACCGTTATCAGACACGTTTTGTTGTATTTTTTTCCTGGAAATCTCACAAAAGACAATATGATTGGGAAACAGTCACAGTTTCTAATTTCTAGTTGGAAACTTGCATTGATAACTTTTCAAATTATAAGCTTACAAACTACTCTTTCTACAACATGTTTGAATCTGCAAATGACATTTAATATATAAAATGTTCCTATCACCTATTGCAATACATAGACCTACAGGTAGGTATTCTAAGAACCAGAAAAATACTTTAAAGGTGCAACCCTCTTTGACCCTATAGTACTAACACTGTTCTAACTGGTCTGTTTGGGTTTGCAGTGTTAACAGATCAGGACTCTAAGTGCAACCACTTTTACTGCTTTGTTAAAAAAACTCCAGGGAATGTGGGACAAAACGCTCAACATGCTAACATTACATAACCTTCACATGCTTTGTTCATAGAACCACACCACTTCTTTCTCTGCTCTATGCATTAATTATGCAACATGTTCTAGCCATTTCATCGACCATTGAGTGCCAGTATGTCTCACATGTGTTGACCAAAGAACTCGAGACCTGGATTCATTTTCAAATAAAGGATCAGATTTCTGTAAATAGATTGGCTTTTAGGTCCAAGTTTGACAGTCTTGACCAAGGGCCTTTGTAAACTTCTATAGCTTATACCAACACACTCTGTATAATAGCATACATGTAGGAATTTAAAAAGCGTACATAGACTCAGGGCTGTAGTAATACATCTAGAGATTATTTTTATAATTATAACTCTGTGTACACATGGAGCATGACTGCTCGGGTCTGAACTAATCTACTTGTGGTCTGATGGGATTTGTAAGTTGAACAGCCCTGTAGGATCTCCTTATACCCCCACCCTCCCCTCAAAGCAACTCTTGAATATTAGAGTCCTAGTGATCAGGAGCGCCGGGTCTTTTTTTCGGTGGGTGACATATGGAAAAAAACACCTGTGAGTATAATGTATCAATACCAATAGAAATGTTTCAAATGCGATGTTGACATTGTCATGGAGAATATTATATTAACCATAGATAACTCTGTCATTATGCACTTTGAAAAGATATGTGGTCAGCTTTCTGTATCAAAAGCAAACGATGGTAAAAATTGTAGCGATTATGATTTCTCATTAGTTTCTGTATGCAATGTTCCTGTTGATTCAAACGGTGTACACACCTGCCACTACAATTAACTGATTAAGTCGCCCACACGTAAATACAAACTAATCGTATTAGACTTGAATGGGTGAGTTTAGAATATCAAGCCGGTAATGAAACACTTCACAATACATAAGTTAATTCTAACAAAACCAATAGCGCAGGATTTAAAGCCCAGCTATAGTATAGTATTCCAAAGGATCGCTGCTTTCTGACCTGCCTCCATCTGATACTCCATCCGTTCTGAAACGTACACGAGGCTTTATTTGTGAATGATTTATTTATTTCCCAAACACAAAGAAATGCTATGACGGATTTGATGAAGAACTGTAAGTTAAAAACTTGTACATGTACAGATAGCACTGGTGGACCTACATACATGTATACACTTTAAGGACAGCATCTAATATAAACTAATCTCAAGTGCACCTGTGTTGCTATGTCGTTTTTTTCAGGTTTGATATTTGACCCAGCAGGTTTCTACCCAGACTGGAAGCAGATCGATTCACATACACATGTAGGCCTAGTTAGTATTGGGTAAAAGGTCACTTTGAAACAAGCTTCTACTTCCAGACTATAGAATTACTACCTCTCTACCTCCCTCCCCCCAACACATACACACGTCCATGCCCTTTTAGCAGTCTGGCTAACTCCCCCTGCATCTATTATCAGGTATTCTACCAATCAGGGAAGTTGGCATCGCAGATATGTAAAGACTAGCAAGTCATTTTATGATTTTATCTTTTCACCTGGAGAAGTAATATGCCAAACTTTACTCTTCGCTTCACTTAATATTGTTTTCAAGTTGTTGATTCTGGATTGAGGTCACACTTCTGATCAGGGACTTTGATAGATTAGACTCAAGTCTTCCTCAGTACAGTGAGCTGCTTGGTTTGTAACATATATAAAAAGGGAAAAAAGTAAAACATTGATAAGGTGTGTAGCCCCTTGAATCGCTATGTTCGTTAGGGTAGTAAATATTCGCATTTGGATCCCGCTACATACCCAAAGACAAAAATAAAATGTTAAAATTGGGAAATTATATTATCATATAGCCACCATAGATGCTAGTGTGTCAGTGCTCGTGTATTGTAATGATGCCTTCCCCATATCAACCCAGAATTATTCACATTTGTGTAAACGTTAATTTTGTAACCATGCCATGTGTCCGAGCGTGTGTCCAAGTGCGGTCCGGTTGATTAATCTGCCTAGAAAACTTAATGTCGATTTCCTTATTGGTCTCCTCCAGTGCTGTCCATTATGAGTCGGACTATGACGGTCGATGTATTATTGCCCAAATCCAATAATCCGACACCTTCCCCGTACCTGCGCGGGGAGAGAAGTCTATAGTAGCTATAGTTTGGTCTGGAGATGTTGACTACCATGCAGTGTTAGCTATAATGAATGGAGCATAAGTCACAATCAATACCCTTCAGTGTATATATGTAGTAACAAACACTGCCAATTAACCTTTCTTGAGCATTGGTCACCATCACATATTCATTAAAACCAGACATTGTACTAAAGTACAGGTAGAATTACATTAATTTTGTTGAATAATAGATACCAGATACATTAGAATTACTACATACAGAGAAACAACCATGTATCATGTGTAATGTACAGAGAGAGGCACTCTTTATTTCTAGTAAGTGGTGTGATTCTGAGTTGTTCCAAATAAGTATAGGGTAACACATGTGGTCATGTACTCTGAGAATCTACATGTAGATAGCTGCTGGTTCAGAGAAAGGGTAGAGTAGGCATTGCAGTCTTCACGGAGGGTCTGCATGGATCTTGGTGGAAGAGAAGTCTGTTGCAGCTATGGATAGGAAACATCTGTGTTAGTGATTGTGCAAGGAGAATGATATTACTGTATTAAGTGGAGTGTTTACCATCTTGTTGAGTTTACCAGAGTGATATTAGCGACTATTGCACCATGGATCAAAAGTCCTCTCATTTGTGCTTGCTGTCATTTGTTCTGGAAGACCCACTGGAATGAATGTGTGAAAATGGAGATGAAGGAAAATGAAACCATACATATTAAGAAGAGCTAACATCTAAGATTATAACGAATATTTTGAGCTGGTAACTGACCCTGGGTAACTGACCCACTATTTAGACATGCTTAAATACGCTATCCCATTCCTTTGAAAACTATAACATTTTACTAGATTTTTATAAAAGAGAATGAGCTAGAGAAGGTAAAATTGATGTGTGGCTGGACTAACCAATGAAGATATAATTATGAGAATGACAAGGATACTCATGGTATCGTTGATTGATTTTGAAGAGCTGTCGACGCACCTGATACATAATCTTATAATACATCATTTAGATTGGTGCTTCTTTTTCTGTGTGTGATATGTTGCCCGTTGCCACAGCGCGCGCATTTCTAAAACAAATCGTGACGTTCCCATTAGAACTACACACTGATATACACACCCTTTCTCTAGTCTTCCCCTCCCTCGCAGACAATAATCCACAATGCAATAAATGGACAACACAAACTCATATATTTTTGGTCCACTTTGAAATGTATTTTTGGTTCCAAATTTCCTTTTTGCAGAAACAACTGTGAAGAATTCTTAAACAAATCATATTAGTGGGGTCTGTTAAGGTCATTTTTTTGAGAAATCGTTACGCGGCGGATAAAAGCACCAAATTTGGTATGAGGCACCTCTGAGGCATAACTATCAAATCTGGAAGGGGAGCCACGTTGAAATATCAATAGGACGGATGTTGGGGCCCAAAAACCAATATGGCTGACTTTTACTATAAAAATTCTTATATCTCAGCTTCTAAAAAGTCTAAAGGGACATGGTTGATGTCAGAATTGAGGGATAATGGGTTAGGGAATTCAATTATTTATGTTTCAAGTCAATGCAGAAATCCAAAATCCAAGATGGCTGACCAATTTTCAAATATCAGTTGTTAGTAGCCTAGAGGACTCAATAAATATGATATTCACCCAATACAATACCATAGATTTCAAAATGGCTGAATTCATTAGCATGATACATTTGATAATGACTGCTGGATTCCAAAATAATGCAAAAGAAAGGATATAGACTTTACTCTTTTGCCACAAGATTTCTTGATTTCATTTCGTATGATGATCCTCTAGGACCCCTTCATTGAATTTAAAAGGGGAGCCACCTTGAAATATCAATATAACCCAGACGGGGGCCAAAAATCCAATATGGCCGACTTTTATTGAAATAATCTTATATCTCAGCTTCTGAAATGCCTAGAAACACATTGCTATTGTCCAAATTGGTAGATTATATGACAGGGAATTCAATTATTTACTTTTCGAATCTATACAATAGGTATAATTGAAGCTAGCCAAAAGTTTTGGTTAAATACCTTAAATTTCAAATGCTAAAAACATACAAAATTTGTCAAAATTTCATTTTGGTATTTCAAGATGGCTCCCCTTCTAGATTCAATAGTTATGCCTCAGAGGCGCCTCATGCAAAATTTGGTGCTTTTATCCGCCGTGTAATGAAAATGTTGTTAACAGACCCCACTATATGTAAACCAGGAATAATAGTGGGGTCTGTTAAGGTCATTTTTTTGAGAAATCGTTACGCGGCGGATAAAAGCACCAAATTTGGTATGAGGCACCTCTGAGGCATAACTATCAAATCTGGAAGGGGAGCCACATTGAAATATCGATAGGACGGATGTGGGGGCCCAAAAACCAATATGGCTGACTTTTACTATAAAAATTCTTATATCTCAGCTTCTAAAAAGACTAAAGAGACATGGTTGGTGTCAAAATGAAGGGATTATGGGTCAGGGAATTCAATTATTTATTTTTCAATTCAATGCAGAAATCCAAAATCCAAGATGGCTGACCAATTTTGAGAAATATTATGATTTTTAGCTACCGTAAAACCCCTAATTTAAGCCGCGGCTTAAATAAGGGTTAGTTTCAAAAATTACAGCCAATAAGGTACCATCTTTAAGGGTGTGGCTTAAATTAGGGTTTTACACAAGCTTGAATACAATGGCACCTTTCGAAAATAGGGCTGAAAAAATATCCAATTGGCAACTCTAAAGTCAGGGTGCGGCTTAAATTAGGGTGCGGCTTAAATTAGGGGTTTTACGGTACTAAGGCATAAGGCATATCAGTTGTTAATAGCCTAGAGGGCTCAATAAATATTAAATTCATCCAATACAATACCATAAATCTAAAAATGGCTGAATTCATTAGCATGATACCATTGATAATGACTGCTGGATTCCAAAATAATTCAAAAGAAAGGATATAGACTTTACTCTTTTGCCACAAGATTTCTTGATTTCATTTGGTATGATGATCCCCTGGGACCCCTTCATTGAATTTTAAAGGGAAGCCACCTTGAAATATCAATATAACCCGGACAGGGGCCAAAAATCCAATATGGCCGACTTTTATTGAAATAATCTTATATCTCAGCTCTTGAAATGCCTATAGAAACACATTGCTATTGTCCAAATTGGTAGATTATAGGACAGGGAATTCAATTATATACCTTTCAAATCTATACAATAGGTCTAATTGAAGCTAGCCAAAAGTTTTGGTTAAATACCTTAAATTTCAAATGCTAAAAACATACAAAATTTGTCAAAATTTCATTTTGGTATTTCAAGATGGCTCCCCTTCTAGATTCAATAGTTATGCCTCAGAGGTGCCTCATGCAAAATTTGGTGCTTTTATCCACCGCGTAACGAAAATGTTGTTAACAGACCCCACTATAACTTTTTCTGCCAAATAAATTTTCAAAGATGGTTCCAAATTGGCCCATAATCACACAATGCATTATCACCAGCTTTGTTCAAAAGTGACTCAACATACACGGACCTGATTATAGTAAGAGCCTCTGTGTAGTAGTAGTTCGACTCCCGACACCCGACGTTTGACTGCTGAAAGCTGTTTGTCGGGATAGAGCACGCGCTTCCGACGGAGCTGGCAAGGACTCTCACAAACAGTTCTATATGATCTTGGTCATAGAATCAATCACAGGATACTTATCATCACTGATTGTCTGACGCTGGAAACCTTATAAACCATGTTAGATATATGAAGGTGTGACGACTGCCTGAAGCTTGGAGGAATGGATAAGGCGCCCATGTCCTCTTCTATTGGAGATGGTGTGCATTCATTGATGTAATACGGTTTCATTGACGATTTGGTGATCAAGGATCTGATATGTTTACTGAATGTAAGGTGGATCCTAACTTCTTACATCGTGGATTGAGAAGGAACATATCTCATGGAAAGTTTACCTGATTCCACGGAAATACCATTTGGTGTATGCAACTAGGACATCAACAATTACGAGAAAATAGGTAAGGGAGCGGTTTACACAGTCAACGAATATATCGGAGGTGACTAAATAATAAACAAGCAGTCATACTTCAAAAAAATCATGGACATAGGGTCAGTATAATAGTAAATATTGGAAGAGAACTTAAAGTAGTGAAATATCACTTATTGTAGTGAAATAGTTTGATTCAATAATAAAAAACAAAACTCAGTGAGGCCAATAATCATAGATCCCTGTGTTTTGGTGAGTTATGATTCTAATATCTTATTCTTAGTTGAATATTAAACATGAGAATTGAGGAGAGTAATCGTCTTAAAGGAGCTTTATAGTTTAAAACCAGAGTGGGAAAATCCGAAGCCCATAATTGCGACTTTGAATCAGCAACAATGATCCTATTATATTTCTATTCTCTTTACCTACTCTGAATTCTACTTTATCATACTATTCTTATTCAACAGACTGAGCATTATATATGGTGCATTTGCCCTCTACCTTTCCAACTACCTGACCTATACGTCCCAGAAATCGGAACTACATTGTTTGCGACCGGAACCAGTTTGTACGGCCCATCTCAAATATCATGATTTAATCAATATTGAAGACAAATTGCATCTGATAACGCGAAATTTGTGTTTTCTGGGCTGAGTGATTTTCTGGTCTAAGTCAAGCTATCTTAAACCGTGGGAGGAAAAAAGGATACTCAATCTAGATGGTGGAACACACTAGGTCGGTATACTTAAGCCATATGCCTACCTGTGGAGCGGACCCTTCCGGCTGACTTTCCGACTTGAGATGTTAATCTACTCTTGTGTGAGGTATAATCCCCCCTATGTAAAGTATATATTAATCTGCACGTATCCCCTCCATATCAGTTGCGACTGGACACAAGCCAACACACGACGGAGAGCTTTAACGTTAAGTAGTAAACACCACACTGGTAGACTATATTATATACAATCGTCTCAGGATTTTTCAATTCAAATATAACTAAAAAATACATTCTTGTGGTAAACACATCAAATTCACGTTCACCTTTCTATTCTGGATTACTATTCTATTCTGGTATATATACTCGACACCTCCAGGGTTTGCTACTTCAAAGAAAACTTTAGGTGGGTTCAGAACGATAAGCGGTATATGCCAGAAGTAGTTGTAGATCGGGTACTAATTAGTAGACCCCTACTGAGACTCAGCACTGTGGGCTTCGACTGAATAAAGGAAAAGGAGGGGCCTGTGAGCTGTTTGGTAGAACTATTGCACAGCACTGTTTCCCTTGTTGGAGGTCAGCAAAAGGGATTAGCCTGTAAGTCATACTAAAATATAATTCCTCGAAGCAGAATTAAATTCATTAAAAAGATTTTGTCACTTACTTATCCAGAGAGACGTAATAGGATTGCACATATTTCTCAGCTTGATTTCAGAACAGATCTAGACATATTCTTTATTCACAATTACTCGTCTATTATATATATAAAAAAACATTTTCACAAAAAGAAATGTATTCTGAAATTGTATTGTCAAGATTAAGATTGCTAATGTTTTTCCAGTGGTCAATAGCTGCAATATTTTTATTGGACGCAATTCTGAGTTAATACTGGATATCCTGACATATCCTTGACCTCTCTTAATTGGTGCTCTGCAATTCTAGCTAAGAGACATAATATTATAGGTTAGGTCTGTCATTCTAACAGTGGTATGAGTTTAAAACAATGCCTTGCCCTGGCCCGAATCCGAATTGTGTTTTCAACGGTTAAAACATTGAATGAACTTGATGAACTAAAGTTGGACATCTATCTGCTGAATACAATTAAGGTTTACATTTACACTGGTTCCAAAAAGACAATTCACACTACAGCAACTTAGTAAAAAGGGATTATTCATGCACCAAGTTCAGGACCCAGATGCTTTAAAATGAGTCAGCAAGGTCATTCAGCAACCGATTAAGAATTTAGGAGACTCTCTTATATAGTTGTCATCGTTAATGTGCTTTATATACCTTTGTTTATCATAATGGTAATGTTCACAAGTAACCCTCCTCCAAAATATGCAACTGACGCCATTGTAGCTGTATAACAGTACAGTGTATCGGTAATTGAACAATATTGTTCTCAATCATATATATCTTTAACTTGCAGTTATACTGGTTAATTTTAATTGCTCTCCCTGGATAAATCTTATAATGTAAATGGAGAATGCATAACGATAAGCTAGTTGCTAATGTATACGAAATGGTGTCCATATACATGCGTAGTTCTGGATAAAAAGATGAATGAATGGTCAAGCAATACACTGCACAATAATCAGGAATAGATTGGCTGGCACTGGCTTAGATAGACTTATCAGATATACTATCAGATAAATAGGTATACGTGTGTTTATTTTCATGTTCTAGTATAGTAATGCAATCATGAAGTAGATTTGTCTACTTTATGCTTGGATTACCTCATATGCTATCTCATATATCGGTTGGTGAATTACTATACTCATACGGCATATCATTGAAGACATGAGTTATTGCAGTGTCTGACAAGAAACATAAAATACCAGTCAGCCCTACTAGTGTCCATGCAGATCTTGGGAAAATAATATTATCCGGAAGTAAATGCTGCTGTGGATTTAACCGGGGATTTAACCTTAGAGCGAGGGGAGGGGTTGATCAGAAGGGGTCGTACCAAGGGAGCATGAACACGCACTTTTCATTATTGGCCTGTTTTAAAATTGGGAGTAGCTTCAGGGATCGGACTCTTAGAAATGGTTAAGTTTATGTTGTTCCTGCATTGATCATCTTTGTACAAGGATCTCAAATCCCAAATGAAATAGATCAATACCTTCTTTAAACAATAACATACCTTGTTGTGAGAGGTAGATATTTGATGAAGGGGCCTTCCATTAAGTGTGTATGCATCAAGTGGGGGTGGGGATCTGAGATTTTTGAAAATGTGCGTACATTTTAGTACAAATCTAATATAATGCGTATTTTTACCCAAGGGGGGGATAGGGGGTCTGAGATTTTTTTAAATGTGCGTACGAACTAAATGTAAGTCCCCTAAAATACCTTTAATACTATATGATAATTGTTATTCCTTTTGTCAAAACCTTTGATTGTATTATCCCTCTCTACAGATAATAGCGTAGGACCCCGCCCCCACACAACTGCCCCCCCCCCCCCCCCTTCGCTCCCATACCCACTTAATAATATCCGCTCAAGGTTATATGGAACTAAGTTAAGTATGTCAGAAAATCGTTATTTGGTTGCCTTTTAACACTTTTCCCATAGTGACTTATACGTGCAGTATCTACAAATATAGTTGGATCCTATGTGGTGGTCCCTGGGATAGTCTCCGGGGATAGTCTACTTGCATATCAAAGGGGGCTAATGATTAACAACTCACCACTGATACGAGAGACGAATCACACTGATCACTTATGACAGATTACGTGATATATCGCTCTATCAACAGGGGGAGAACATGAGTAAATTCAACAGTCTGCCAACAGTGGCACGCACATGATGATAATTTATTTCCTGTATATCAGAAGGCACAGTTCATTCAACTATGTTTCCATCAGGTCCAGAGGCAGATGTAGGGATATCAGAGATAATGCTAGTTCCAGGGTTGGCATCCGTGGTATGGGAACCTGCGATTGTTTTTGTGTATAAGAATGTCTTACACAGCTTCAACCACTTTTAAGCTCTGGATCACTATAGAGCAGAGATGCATGAAACATCCCAGATCATGCATGGTAAACTTGATTTTTATGTGAAGCTTGGCGGGGAATTTAGACTGATTTACTATCTTTACACAATAATTATACCCAACCCACATGGAGCTGCTGGTAGACATTGACGTCACACTAAGAAATGCAGATTACTATTATTATTATTATTTATGAACTAATTATAGGTTTTAAGGTTTATAGCTTAAATAAACATAATTTCATGTTACGTTACATATAGCAAATACCTGCATACTATCATTATTATTCATATAGACCTTGTGCAGACTGTATTGATATACCATTTCGTTTGTATACTACAGGTTCCTACTTTTAATTGTATACCCATTGACAAACTGTCTTACATCTCAGGCTAGTAAACAGTAGTGTCATAACCACATGGAGTCCTGTCAAAACTTGAAGAAGAGGTTTGATATAACATCAAAAGGCCAAAGCCAAGTACATTACACAGTCGTGGTCACCTTTTGGTGATCACTATGTGCTTTGCATGACCACGTGGCTTTAAGATAATTGTAGATTTTATAAATTCTTGTCCGACATAATATAATTATTTGAACTAAATCTAAGATTAACATGATACCTAGATTTCTGTGACAGTCGAAATATGGTAATTTTAAATTGATGACCAATAAGGCGCCCGGTCCCATTCTATATTTCTAATCAATGTTTTCCTTCAGGTGCATAAAACACAATTAAAATAGTGACCGACGTTCGGAAATGTCTACGTCGTGAAAGTTATGCACATACATGCATTTTTAGATCTCTTGGAAACACATACATTCAAACTTCCGCGTGGCTCCCTTCGATAGTCATCCATTTCTAGATCGATAATATTAATAATTTGAATTACGGATCAAGTATCAAAGGGTTCAGACAGTTCGGAGAATTACATATACCTGTCTAATCTCATCCTACCACCTGTCCCTAAAATTGATCGATTTCACATCGATTTACCCTTACACTTTTCTCGGCCGTATCGATAACCTCTTCTTAGATAATCCCTCTGCTCAACAAAGTCTCCTGCAAACGTTGGCCCTGGTCCAAAGACGGCCCGGGTTTCATGTGGTCCCTTTGATAGACATAAAGTCTATCGCAAAAGTCGGAAATCTATAGTAATATTTGGCAAGTGGTTTTGTTTTCTTCTTATGATCAAAGTAAAGGGCCGGCTACACCAGGAGACTGTTGAATTGAGTCGGAGTCACCCTTAGTAGAGTTGGGCCAAGACTGCTAAAGAACACAATTATCAAGGGAGTCTGGGACCTTTTAAACATGTCTTGAAGGATAAAATAATCGACTCAACTGACCTAATGTGGTACCAGGGGTGGATACAGGATTTCCAAAAGGAGTTAGTCAGCATATAAAGGCAAGGTACCAAAGCAGGATTCAATCACACGCATGCATGTAGCATTTCCCCCTGTTTTGTAGTTTAGGGGTCCATCAAAAGGGGGTGGGGGCGAGACCCTCTGGACACCCCCCGCCCCTTGAATCCGCCGCTTACCAGCACTTTAAGAAATGCAGGGAAGGAACAGATATGAAATTTGGCTACATTTAAACAGCTTAAGAATAATCTTTATTTCCAATAGGATGCAATAAAGGTATACCTTCAATCCCATATTCTCATCTATCAACCTTAACGTTGATTGGTAAGAGGTATCTGCTTACAATGAATGTTTGCTTGAAGACTGTGCCTATATCCGTTCCAAAGCGGCACAGCACAAAATAAAACATTTGACCCGTTCGCCATGCGGCAGTCCTCAGTCTAGTGAAATCATACTTGTCGTTAGGGGACTGTATATGTGTGTTTCGCGGTAAATTCCCTGCTCAAACTCCTTTTAATTATTACTCATTTTTAAATTGTCCTCATTCTGATTACTCGTGTTGTAGCTGATTAATGTCAATATCTGCTGAATTTACAAGACCAAAAGATCATTTCCCCTGCATCGTGTCAGGCCTGTGATCTTTGATTTGTGACATGGATGGATTGCTTGAGCAATTTGTCTCACATATACATACACGCTTCAATGAAATTATTGTTCTAACCTGTTGTAATAAAGTCCATATATTTTTGCTGGATGAGTCAAGGGGTAACACACAAATTTGGGTGTTTAGCAGTGCTAGTTTGGTGATGTGACTGATGCTTTAGTCATTGTGAACTTGACAAACTAAGGAGTGTTCACATGAACTTGGAACTTGGTGGAGGCAGCAGGGCTGTATACCTAGCCCAACTATCTGATGGGGGTTCCTGTTGAGGTCTTAGGGAATTATTTGGGAAACAAATTTAATTTTGGGAATTCCCTGAATACTGGGCTGCTTAGTACTCCCCTTGCTACGTCACATCTATGGGAATTCCTTCTAAAGTGTTTTTTTTTATTCCTTTATTGATAAATGGTTGCAGATGGATATATGTTTTAATTTATCATGAGTTGCATCGGGCCAAGTATATGTAATTTGGGTTAGAGAGCCTAACCCTTATTACAAATTCTACAGGGACGGGGATTCCCCAATAACTCCCCTTGCTACATCATTAATTAGGGAATTTCCCTAAAATAATTAAATAAAATAGATGATATTTAATGTCCCATAACTTTGTGTAAACTAGGAATTATCCTTCGATTTTGTCTACATTGATAGTGCAAGTTGAATAACCCGCTGAACTGAATTCATTAACAAATTCCTATCCTGTACTGAACTTATGTGCAAGTTTTCCTTTTTTAAAGGTTCAAGAGGGGGACCGCACACCCTTAAAACGAGTTCCCTGTTTGAGCTAGATTGTCAAGGTTGATCGAGGTATTTCAACGTGATATAATATTTGTTATGTTATGTAACAGGATAGTCATAATAATGACGGAGTAATATTATCGCCTTTAGCTGTAAGGCGTACTGATTAGCGTAAATAAAGAACTTCAGATATGGTGATATTTTACTTTCGGGTGTTAATAAACAGGATTCCCAATTCAGAAAAGTATAGTAAACAGAGGGGATGTACTTGTATTTAGATTAATACTTATACCTGACTCACAGCAACGGGCCTAATAACCTAAACAACAGGTGAGTACGAGTAAGGGATACATATAGAAGGTGGTCAACTCCCTGGGGATAACACTGAGAGGGGTTAATACTCCCGGGAGGGATGGCAAGGGGATGGAGAAGAGGAGAAGCTAAAGATAAAGATGAACGCCTGAGATGTTGACTGGAGAACATCCGTGCTAAAATATATAATAAAGGGCCGCAGATAGCGCCATGGTAAAGTATTATTCCATTAGGAATGTTGCAGTAAATAAAGTTGAAAATTAGGGTAAATAAACGAATGTGTATATTTTCGCCAAATTGAGGACGATTGTGTAAACGCTGACTGAACGTATGTACTTGTTTTTACCTCGTGGTATTGCTTTTTAAGCGATACCAAGACTCAATCATTTAAGGAGACCATTTCTTAGGGTTTTCTTTTTTGAAGTCAAGTGTCACTATGTAAGATAGGGGTTAAATTGATCAATGAATTTAGCGGAGTGAATGGTTCAAGTCAGTAAGCATTAATGTATTTCATACTTGGTTTTCGGTTGTTGGTGGTCAAGACACAATGCCCATAAAAGATTTATAAATATGACCTATCAATTATGTTCTATTCATATTCACTGATTTTTCTGGAAGATCTGATGTATTCTGAAGGCAATCAATAAAGATATCCCTCCCCCCAAAAGAAACAAGTATATCGTTATGCACAACTGCCTGCTGCCCCTCCCCACTTCCTTACACTCACGATACGAGGTTGGGTCTGGGGGATGTTTAATTCAGCGTACAGATCGATAAAGTTCCTATGACGGCCCCAAACAAACGTGTCTTGAGGCGTGGAAAAGGTAAAAGAGGAGGTTAACCTTAACGTCCCCGACACGTGATGGAGCGTGTCTACAACCCGTTACAACTAAGATACAACCCGACCCAACAGACTACCAGGTACACTCACCTCATACAACCCTGGTTTACAATGCAGGGCAAACAAACAATTTGAGATATTAAAGAGGTAGTTACTCCCATCTAAACATTACGATCTGAATACTAAAACACATAATTATAAAAATGCATCACAAAAATTCGTATAAGCTATATATCCTTTTTTTATTTCTAAAATCAATGTGCTTCATTCCTGATAAGTGTATACTTAAAGCATCAAGTGATTGCATTTTCATTGATCAACAGTTCTAGCCAAATATACAGGAAAACAGCTTATCAAACATTAATGTATGCACATACGCTGTACCCCTTTAATTGGGTAAATGTACCATGGTGGTAATTTACTTCTCGGGTGTTAGACAATGTTATCCAACTGAACATTGGCAATAACGCATAACTTCATCAATGTACAACACCGAAACAAGGACGCCAGTCTTCATATACATATGCCGCTTTATTGCAGCTATCCAATCCCAATATAATAATTGTAGTCCAACATCACCGTATTCACATTAGGTGGTTCACACCTCTTGCAATAAAGTAAAATCCCATCTTCCATTGTAACTCCACTACCTTTCCAGTCGATTCATGTGTTGGTATCATTCCTACTGACTAGTTAACACTTGACCTATCTACCCTATCAATAATTGCTACCCTTTTTTTTTTTTTCGATTGGTTCTACCTACCTCAGCACTGTACTGCAATTTCATCACCCAGAGTATCAGCCACTTATGAGGCTGTTTGACGGTAGAACAGCGCCATAACAATTGTAATGTTGAGTCGCTGTTCTTTTGTGATTCTTTTAATTTGTTACTCCATAGATAGTGATACATTGACAAAGTTCTACCCTAACTCTTATATCAAGATGATTGCCTTGTTTTTCCTCGTAAATTGTTGAGGAAACGCAAAATGTGGACTAGGCAATCTGACCTTTATATCTAAGTAATACAAAGCTTTTTATTTCTTTAAAGAAATGAAATGCTAAACATAACTATGAATTACCTCTGAAAGCAGGTACATGCAATTATGGCAATTATGACATGAATGACAATTATTATGTCTTTGGTAAGATACAAATACACAGTTGGACAACATCATTATTTATGAGTATATGTTCTCATAACAAACTGCTATGATGGAATTTTTATTGTTATCTTTATTCTTTCTCATAACAAACATGTTTCATGATAATTAGAGGTAATCAAATATAGAGATGTGACAAGAAAAGGCAAGAAATAAGCATACATTCAATAATTGAAATCCGATTCCTGTTCAGCACCCAGATAACATAATATTATCAAAAAAAGACTCTTGTGCCGTGGAAAAGGTAAAACCAGCACCCAGTGAAATGTCCTCCTATACCCACACTCTAGCCCCTTCCTACAGCCCCTCCAGTGGTGGCCTAACTGGTAGATGTCTGCCACCAGTGTGAGGGGACAAGGCTTCACAGCCCGGTGGTGGCACGCAGCGCACTTGTTGGATTCAAAATGTGATTCCATAAACAGTGTCATAACAGAATTGAAATAAAATGAAAATT
The DNA here is from genome assembly GCA_936440205.1 of Lepidonotus clava. Classification (NCBI taxonomy): domain Eukaryota; kingdom Metazoa; phylum Annelida; class Polychaeta; order Phyllodocida; family Polynoidae; genus Lepidonotus; species Lepidonotus clava. Next base: position 8,405,984 of record OW387142.1, on the reverse strand, counting down.
GAAGATTCTATGTGGAATTAAGCAGTTGACAGTCAGGAAAAATACAAATATTTAAAGATAATTTCAAATCGTTTTGAATGTTTGGTAGGAACACATGTACAATTTATCAGATTCATATTCTACATGTTGTTCCTAGCTTTAGAATAATACTGAGATGATTAGAATTGACCAGGAATTGTAAGATTAGTGATGGTTCCTATGAGAGAGTTACCTTAATATTTTTAATTGCAATTTGCTATAATGATCTATAGTAATAGCCGGAGTATTAGACTTATAGGTTATTTTATGTGATATAGTCTTACCTATATTAAAGCATATCTTCTTGGCATTCTAAGGTGGGAAGTACAAAACATATTGTACTTCATTATAGATATTTTTTAATGATAAGAAATTTCTACAATTCTTCATGTGACTTATACATATATAGAGATTATGTGCGAGTAGGCCCATGTTGAGCAAGCTATAAACACCCATGAGTGAAAAGGTTTAACCTGAGCACGCAGACTGATTCCTTATTCACCAGGTGGCACCACATATCGCTTGCATAGACCTGAGACTCAGGCCTCTTTGTAAGTAGCATTGACTGATAATGAATAACAAAATTTAGGATATCTTATTTTTCAATAACAGGAGCCTAGGTGGCCTTCTGGCTTTTAAGTTATCCAATGCTCATGTCCTATTTTAAATCGATCATAAGACATGACAGTAGGTATATAGACCTACCCTATTTGCTCTTCATGTATACCTCTTCTCCATGTCACTGGTCCTTTTGTCCCATAGCGTGATGGCCATGTCGGATACGTTTTCGCCGTCACGAGGTATACATCACTATCGCTATTTATTTCTAATGGATTCGTATGATTTTACTTTGAATCTATTCCACAAAAAATAGGATACACTTTTATGTCGTATTCAGTCCACTGGGCCCACACAATTTCATCCTTAAGGCCATTATGGCCCTTGGTGCCCGGGTAAGAGCCAATGTCCCAAGCGGTGAATATATTGGACCTCATATACCATAATAGTATCTCTTTATTATAGTATCTCAGATATTGAACGGTCTGCTGTCTATTTATCACAGCCTACTGGAGGACGCAATGACGGTAACCCAGCCAGCCCGTGACGTCACGACAGACCCCCTGGGGGGTCCGCCCCCGCCCCCCGCCCTCACCTCCCCGAGACGTACCCGCAGACGTCAATCCTCCAAACATGACGTCACCTCTGACGTCATGGACGACGACCTTGGCATCTTCGAGGACGAGGCTGAGTGTGAGGACCTGACCGATAGCGAGGCTGCTGACCTTGACCCTGGGGACGCTGACCCCGCAGTGAATGGCGCAAGGGACGACGGGAAGAGTTCCAGGTTGGGGGAGTCACGTGGGGAGGAAGAGGTCACGACCCCACGAGACCCCCAGGTCAAGATAGAGGTCAGCATCTCAAGGAGGTCCAGGGCCAAGGACGAGACGTCAGTGACCTTGTCGGAGGTGGCCTTGACCTTGACCCCTCGGTCTGAGAGGTCAGACGAGACGTTACGACCTTCGGGTTTCCGGGCTAAGACAAACACTCCCGTGAGTGGCAGGAGTGAGGCTGGAGGAAGGAGTAATGTTGGACTCAGCTACACAGACAGGTCAGTTTTCACGTTCAGATACCTCCCCCCCCCCCGACTCTACCAAAATACAAATTAAGGTAAATTCAATTAATCATAACTCCATTCTAAAGCCTCGATTTGCTGCTAATTTCAAAAGTTGCCATTAGGAATTAAGGTTGAATATGTTATAAATCATTAGAATGCTTAACAATTCTCTTTTGAATGATGTAATGTTCATGCCGGCCATATTGCTGGAGAAAGTCAAACAAATACAAAATCACCATCATCAAAATGATGTGGAGTAGAGGCTCAACTCTTTTTCTATATTCGCCCAGGGTTAATGCGTAACATCTAATATGGCAATTAGAAAAGAAATTTGGTCTATATTGATATTTTGTTGTATACCGCATGAGATAAGAGTATTACATGAATGTACACCATACGCACCCGTATGCATTACCACTTATACAAGGGAAAAACTTTCCAGATGTTTCATCATAACACACCTGACTACTTCAGTAGATGATTCAGATGGTACCAGATTTAATCGACAGTGTGATGTTTCTCCTTTTCCCTCTTTATAATGAACAGAGAATAGTTCAATTGGGGAATCTCACCTTATACAATACACATTTGCCTATGATATTGTTCCAGCATCAACCAGCTGGCCGCAATTAATTACGTCCCGTTCTATAATTCCTGTCTTTTTCCTTTATATCAAATGTCTTGTATTTTCCCATAAAAACTTTAGAAACCAGTTATATAGCTCACTGTGTGGCCCTCTCAGTGAAGGTTATAACCGCCGATCTCTAGGCCCCTATATACATGGAAACATGCAACAAAGACCACGCAGTTGCCCTTATTATCAGATCATATTGTGTTTATGATAATTCAAAGCCGTTTCTATATCACATAATTCTATAGACGCTCAAGTCATTATGAGGTACCTTCACCAGGTAAAGAATATACATGTATAGTTAAAGGCCTACATTATTGAAGATTTTGGCCACATCGATTTGAACAGTGTATACATGTTGCATTCCAGACTGCAGGTGAAAAAGTCGGGGTTAGCCCTCGGTATCAGGTAACTCATTACTATATATACACCTTTTTATGCGAGTCTGCGGAGCGATCCGTCCCTTAAACGCTTTGATCACACTTGTAGTCTGTGTCCATTTGAACCAATATCGCAATACACTGGTTCGGGCCTATTGCACTAGTGGGCGCCACACTATTGAAAAGTGTGTCTACTGGGTAGGCCAGTCAGTTGCTTAGACGCTTGCTAGTTTTTTTATTTTTTTATTTTTATTAATGATATCTTCAGGTCACCCTGTTCTTCCAGATAAGGTAAATATTTACATAGAGTTTATGAAATATTTCATACAGTTCAATACACATTCATACATGTACATACAACATTCAATTCTTTTCCAATGAGCTTAAGCATTCAACGCAGATGTTTATTATTTGTTTATTAGATGCCTAGAAAAGCTAGTTGTGTCATAATCATATCAATGTATTGCCTTTAGTTATTTTTGTTAGCACTTTAGATATTTGTTTTCCTACTGTATACGCACACATATACTATCAGATCTATGAGGCTTTTGTGAATTGCAAATATATAAAACAGCACAATCAAAGTAGAATTATGGTATTTACGTGTAGTAGGCCTTTAGCCCCACTTCATTTCGAATGGATTTGCTGTTAAAACTGATCAGAGAAGAGGAAAGCAGGGCCTGTAAGACACCATCACAAACGTTTGCCGCGAATGGTTCACTATAAAGTCTTTTTTATACAAGTTTATTTATCCTGGGGTGGGATGGATTTCTCCAGTCTTCCCACATCATCAGCCACAACTTTACTAATTTCATCGATATTTCCGATAGTACAATGAGTCCTAATCTAATATGGGGATATTTATGTTGATTGTAATAAATTTGTTTCATTATTCTAATGGCAATAATAATTATAACAAAGGTGGGAAATCAAAAAGACTCAATGAATTTAAAATTCAGTAGTCTGTAGACGAGGAAACGGCCCCAATGTTTCATACTGAGCTATAACAATAATACCGAGACGTGGAGGTCGACCACACGGAGGGCCTAACGTCCCCACAGGTCTATGTTAATCTACACTAATCCCACTCAGGTCACCTTAATGCACAAACAGCCCCGGCCAGGGCTTTTAACACTGATTCCCATCTGACTTTTCTCCAGGCCCGGTCCATAGAGGGGGTGGGGGTTGCATTAGGTTTAGCTCGCCCAGCGCCCATTGCTGTTAGCATGTTGATATACAACAATAATACTTACACACTGAGGGGTGGGGGTACCGCGATAATACTGATCAGCTGATAAAAGACCCTGGGTTTTGTAAAGGTCTGGGTGTTGCAGTGTTGGGCGAGGGCCCAGGGCCTATAGAGTGTGGGAGACGGGCACTGTTCACCCATATAGGAGGCACAAGTTTAATACATCAATATGCATATGGAAAAAAAACACATATGGAAAAGAGAGGGTACAGTTAAACAGAGAACGGAGGATATTTTATTCAAAGCCAGAAGGGGACACTGAGACGTTCTCCATGCCATAATTGATAGGATCTCAACATGAGGAGTAAAACAGAGATTTTGCATGTAATTAACTGAACACAAGTCACATTGGGATCCAAGTTCAATATGTTGGATATCTTAACCCAATGAAAGTATTATAGAAACCTGGATACCTGGAGATAATAAACTAGGGTTGCGCTTTGAATCAACATGGCGGCGTCTGTTCTCCTGGTCACCGTCGCCACGCAGACGGAACCGGAAGTAGAGAATCCAAACTGCCACAATGACGTCACTGACGTCCATGACGTCATCGACGTTATTGATGACACACATCTAACGGAGGTGGATATACAAAACAATGATCACAGTTGCCCAGAACCCTCTGAGGTCGGTACTTCCGGTGGGGAAGGCCAATCAGAGGGCTGCCCCCCTATGGGAGAGTCCGGACTTCCGGTCTCTTCTTCAGTCTGTGACATCCTTGTGGAAGAAGATATTACGTCAGCTTGTCACCATGACGTAGTAAAGGCGACTAATGACGACAATGAGACAATATCAGCTCCTTTTGGTGACGTCACAGCGCGTTCCTCTAAGGTCAATGGGAATAAGGTAGAGAGCAGGCTCTGGTGTTTTTCATTGGACCCAAGTATCCTGTAAGTACATAGAAAATTCACCCTCCTACATTTGAGTTACACATGCTTAAGCTTGATGGACATAATGATGATGCCTTCTTTTGTCTTTTAGTTCCAAGTTAGCCATAGGCTCTATAATAGATTTCTTTTTTCAAAAACACATTTTTATGTGCTGGTTAAAGGTTTAAAGGGATGTTTTCGTCCCTGAGATGGACATAATTTGCTACGTTGTATCCCCCTGTATGCTGCGCCAATTTCGCGACGTGACCAATGACGTTGCGTTAATACGTTCTGAAATGGCAAAACACGACGGCGGCCGTCACGTCGTTAGGCTAACGTTGGCGTATGTAAGCCTAACGATGGGAGGACGAGAACGTCCCTTTAAGCTTTGAGCCTATTATAAAGGCCCTATTACACTACACGACTTGAGCTGCGACATTGGCGCAATATGTTGATATTACAGATAAATTCGCATGAAGCAGCCATATAATTATCAAAATTTGGCAATTTAGAGCATGTTATTTATGTGTCACAAAGAATTTTGTCTGTAATATATGTCATTTCTCTACGACATCGTCATATCGCAGCTCATGTCATGAAGTGTAATAGGGCCTTATGAATAGAAATTGTCTTGGGTGTAGGTGAGCTCAGTGGGATATCCTACCCCCTCTTTTTAGATTTTCAGGAAACCTCTCCTTTATTTCTCTGCAATGGTATGAGGATCGCACCCACATTCAGTAACCAAACTATATGTCAGTACTACGTGGCCAGCCAAGGCTAGACGTAACTTTGACGTTCTATATTGTTCTAATAAGTTTCTGTGATGTTCAGTAATGTTGCAGTAACGTTATGCAATTATACTACCTTGACTGGGTATATACTGCCCCCTCCCCTATAATTGAATTCAGCATTAGATTTACAAGTAGCCACAAAACACTTATTCACAACCCCTTATGTATTCCACACCAAAATCAAATCAAATGTATAATTATACACTTCTGTATCTGAATGGCATAAACATTCGAAACCGTCTATTTACCCGAATTGCCATCCATGCAGTGCTATCTCATAATTCTGAAACTAATGTGTTAGCGTGAACCTATATTGTTGTTTCATAATTCAATTTTATATTGTATATGGAACCAATAGGCCAATTGTCATCATGTTTCAATGGTAACTTATAATATTGGATCGTACACAGTCGCCTTTTTCAACACCGATGCTATATCAATATAATATTATATGTAGACGTGGTCTGGTTATAGACAAACATTTTCTATTACTATTAATTTTAGTCATAACAAAATCACTACAATCCATGTTTTTTTTCCATATAAATACGAGTTCTAACAATATGTTAATAGCGAATTGTATTGAATTTTCTATTTATTTCGATTGTCTTCCAAATTAATTGACATCCCAACCCCAACAAGGGGACAGCACTATGCCTACTCATATACACAAATAGTTGGACGTCTGTCGGTTGCCCAGTAGACAACATATATATTGTAGAAAAGGAACTAGAAAACGCATATTTACATAATATTAGCTAAACCGCTTTAAATAACCGCAGAATAATTAGCAAAAAAAGCTATATGTAAAATAATCTTTGTTTTGGTGCTTTTATCGGTATTTGTTTATAAAGATGTACTTACCAGTATTTTAGTATTTGCATGGATATAAACATACTGGCGCCAGACATCGTGGATAATCCTTTAATCTCAGTGTGACCAGACCATTAAGCACAAAGACAACCTTACACGACCTGGTCGGTTTCTAGAACTGATAAAACAGGATTATGCACTTTAAGAAAATAAAACCTCGGATCCGTTTCCAAAAGTGGTAAAGCAGGAATAGGCACTATTAGAAAATGAAACCTCAGAGATGTAAAACACATATTTATACTATTGTCCTAATCGATCGCACAACCTTCTCAATGCTCAGGATCTGAATTTGCTATTAAAGCATATTTACTTTTGATCTACTCATTTAAAAAAAAGCTAACCGTTTTTCTCATGGCATCATTTGCAAGGCAAGTGCCTGATGTCTAACAGACGACCTGTAACATGTATCTATGCCAGCGAAGAAGCGAATGAGGAGATTTTAGAAAATATTTGCCTTTTTAAAACAAAAAAGTTCATTAGAAAATAAAATTTGGCATGAAAAGAGAAGGTGGGGGCGTCCCAGGTACCCTCTTAAATCCACCACTGCGAATGATCTTACGCCTAGTGTCCCACGGCCTGGAGGTCAGATGTCTGTTAAACATTTGCTTAACTAATTAAAGTCTCTTTAATTCCTCCTTATCGATAGCTTTTAATCATAATGTTAATTCGAATACCACTGAACACCAGAAAGTTTCTGTCCATAGATTAAACATCGACCGGAATTAGGCGTGTGGCAATAGGCAGCGATCAAGGATCGATTCTTATAGCTATAGGATCCGTAGTTCTGGCCCCAAGGCATGCCTATACGCCTTCATTGTATAACAGTAATCCTCTTTATGTGGTGCTATATGGTTTGGCCAGGGAGGGTGGACTAATGCTAAAATCTATAATGTGCCGAGTGTATACTTATCATATTTGCTTGTATAACGGGCTATAGAAAATTTATATTGGTTCATAATGCTAAGATATGCCATGACCAATACAAAATAGAGAACGACTGTGGTGCAAAAGACATATAGGCCTATGTCCAGGGGCGGATACATGATTTCTGAAAGCGGGTTGGCCAGCACATAGGCTAGGTACAAAAATGCATGCATTCGCGTATGCGCTCGGGCATTTTCCTTTTTTTATTCTAGTTTGGGGGCCCACCGAAAAAAAAGGGGGGGGTCAAGACCCGCTGGACCCCCCCCCCCCCCACAGTATCCAACCCTGATGTCAGCGTCTTCTTACTTATCAGAATTTAAATGGCACAGATGGTGGCTTATAGTTCGTCATTTTGGCTTCTGTGCATAGACTTCCCACCATAACTCACGGAGATTAACTCGCGCTTGGCTTGACTAATCCGGGGCCCTCTACATGAAGGGCCATGACTTAAGTTTTTTTTTTCTTTTTAAATTCTCATTTTATCTTTTATCTTTATCATCAAAACCACCAATTTCTCTTGTTTATTGCAAAGGTAAAGAGAATGTCTTCCATATGTAATGTGGATACCACTTATTTTACATAAAAAGACAACATTTGTTCCATGTTGCTAGTTTATATATTATAAAGTCCCTCGTGTCACACTCTAGGGTTTAGGTTCCAGTACCATAATCCTGTTGGTTTCCTTGAAGAATAGAGAATGAAGCATGAGAAGGAGAGATCGCGAGAGGCGGCGAGAGATTGTGAGAGTTAACGAGAGATCACGAGAGGACAGGTGGGGGTGGTCAGCCGGTGGTCAGTTAGTTGTGTTTGGAGACGACCACAAAAGAAATACTGCCGAATACATTTAACACGGACAATTGTATAAAATCAGAACAAGGAGGACTATAAAATACATCATGGCGTTTACAAGTAAGGCAATGAGTTTCTACTACTTCAAATCATATAGGCTTTTGACTTCTTACTAAACGTCTTAGTTTGGAATTGTTAGAAACTCAAAAGACAAGTATTTTTAACACATTTCTTACCAAAAATTCGACGATATTTAAAGATATAGTAGAAAACAATTATATTGAAAAAGTGATCAATACATATTATAGAGCTGACATAGACCTCTATGAATGTCTGTTCTATACAGTATGTGAGCTGGCTGTGTACAATTTGAAACAATTACCTGCACTCATCTCAGAGGCTAGGGCCTTGCAGTGCAGTCAATAATTATATCGATCCAACATGTGCCAATGCAATGGTGGTCCCATAAATTGCTATACTTTAGGTGCAAGTACACTGTATTGTATTTCTATCCGTCTTTGCCTATATACCATCCAAGGGATGTGTTCAAGTTATGTAACTAGCCTTCATCATGTTCAAATGTTAGTCAGGAGTCACTAAAAAAAAATTCTTGGTGATTATTGAGATACATGTAGATACATATATATAGGAGTCACAGGTATTGAATAGAAGATTTTAGCATTGAAAAATGTTAGATACACCATCTTGAAAATACGTTCCGAAAAGAAAAACTAAAGGTAAGGTCAAACCATTCAGTACGATGCCAACTGCCTGCCATTTAAGCTTCAATCGTTATTCTTCTCCGGAAATCGTTTTCTAGAAGAGTCTGATCTAAGGACAAAACAATTGATTTTCGAAAGCTATCATTTATCAATGAATGAGGATATCTAGTCTATAGAGTTATACATGAGCAGTTAATAGGAAATACTGGCTCGTGGATGTACGCCACTAGGGACCTTTACTTTTCGCTCGAAATGGCTGCATATATACGACAAAATTATATTCAAATTTACGACATTCCTAAAAATAGAGCTATTTGAGCTACCAAAATGATACAACTGACTTACAATGATTTGTAAAATGAATAAACTACATTCTGTCCCGATTACAAAGTCAATGACTAGTATTCAGTCATTACACCTTCTTGATTATCTAATAACCATGCCAATGGTGAAAAGTTATGATTTAAAATGAATATTAATGTGCTTTTAGCAATGACTTATTATTCGCTATGTGTACCCAATTCTGAATAATGCTTCATTTACCCACCTGTGTTGATGTCGACTGAGCATATATACAACCAACGTTAACTTTGGTGCATCTTCCCGAGGGCAAGGGGGGGGGGGGTGTTACTCGACTTGGGTTTGGGTACCCACTGCAGAATGGCCTCTGGGAGCTTGGCTATGATCGTGGCAAAGGCAGGAAAAGCGGGGGCTCTTACTGACCAGACAACTCTAAAAAGGCGGGTTGTGAAGGCTTAAGCCCCATACCCACTAGGCGATTTTGGTCCAATCGGCGCCGACGTGGGCGCGGCCGTCGGCGCCGACGTGGGCACGGCCGTCGGCCGACTCTGAATCACAAGGCATACCCACACACAATCGGCGGTGTAGTCGGCCAACTTCACCGCCGATCCATATCAAGCATGTTTGATAATTTAACGCCGACGCTGACGCCGACGGCAACTGCCGACGGCCGTCGCCGTCGGCCGACGCATTATCGCCAAGTGGGTATGGCCCTTTACTGTCTGCATGTAGTCAGAAGAAGGCATCAAGGGAAACATGAGCCAAACAGAGCAACTGCAGTGAAAACAAGGGGCTGTGCCTTGAGATGTCAGAAAACTGGGGGCTGTATACCAACATATGGAATTTTACAGAGTTGTCATATCGCCAAAAAGTGGGGCTGTAGTTTTGCAGTGGGTACCTACCATCAAAGAGTGAGTACCCCCTGGGTGCATCTCAATCATTTTTCGCTTAATTCAATAGGCCATCAGTCTACTAATATATTTGTAATTTATACACAAATCCTATTTCGTTAAACAAATTCAGATTTATATTTGGATCTTTTGATTGTTTGTAGTGACCGTTTGGCAGCAGTGTCTCTTCCGTCACAAAACTGTTTACTAATCTTATTACCTTTTATAAAGAGTTGAGCTCCTTGAAATATAAAGTTAAAAAATGATAAACATGATTTGACTTTATGATTACTGGCTAACTGAGGTATTTTCCCAGGACTTTAACTAGCAAGGTTAAACCCCCGGTGTTAAACGTGCACCAACTTTTATTTTATGTCACTTACATGCTTGTCACCGATTTTCTGCTTTCCCAATGTCCATTAATGTGATAAGGCGTGTATGTGAAAATTGAGATTGAGTTACAGGATTAGCTACTAGTTGTTGCAGAGTGAGCATAGCTGGGCTCGCACGGACTACATAAGGACTGCATTCTGACTAGACCTCCCCTGAATTCCTAGAGTCAAAATGCGAGTCTGTAAATGGCGAAAACATGTAAAAATGGAGATGCAAGTCTGCAAACTAGACTTTGGTTCCTCAAAAAGGTTCAGAAATGAGCTTTCTTCAAAGTTACAGGATTGTGATGTCCTATATCTGCAAATAGCTACAAATGTTAATCTTACAAGGGAAAACAGTATGTATGTTCAGAAGGTGTTCCTAAAAGCAGTTTGAACTTGTAAATACCCTCAAAATTGGTAAAGGTAACAAGAATATTTTGCAGTACCTCTAGAGTTATTGTAAGTGATTGTTGATTGTATGAATATTGTGAAAAATAGTATTTTTCTTCAATTACAATGTGTCAGAAGTCTCAAAACAGTTTTATTGACATCAAATGATAAGAATAAGTTACAATAAAGGTTAGTGCAATTTATTTTGAAAAATATGATTTTTTTTTAAAAACTATCAAAAGTGTCTCAGGAAAATGGGGTCAACACAATATCACTCTTTTACTAGGTTAGTTTAATTGTAAGGAGCATTATTACATCAATTTCTGAAAGGATAGGAATGGGAGCATCAAGATACAGAAAGGCACTGATCTACATTTTAGGAATCTGTAAATCATTTACTACCTGAAAACTTTGTTTACTTGCTATTACAAGTGTTTTACATCTTTTCTAACATGGACCTTTATATCATTCTATACTACAGTATAAATAAATAGTATATGAGCAGTACTGAGGTTTAAAAACATGTAATGTCCATTACATTATACAATGAACACTATTTCCAATGGCATAAGCAACATTGGTAAGTCCTTACAAGTCTGTAAGATACTTACTTGAGACGTGCTCTTGGTTTGTAAGTTTTGCTATACTATTTGGGAACGCTAGATAAAAGAGACAGACCCAGAGCACCACCCCAGTAACTTTTACAGACTATAGTTACAGACTTGCAGTTTTGAGTTAGGAATTTGGGGCTCACCCGGAGTTCACTCATATGAAAGCCAGGCTATTTGATACACCTAACTAAAGGCATAATCAGTGTGCCACTGTCCTCCAGCAATACCTAACCAAATGCAGTAAATTTGCTGAACCTCAGAACCGTTTTGCTATAAAATGTGCTGTTTATTATGAGAAAGGTAAATTTTCTTCAAGACTGGTCAAGTTAAATTGGAAATGTCATAAGTACTGAAACTTTCTTAGGCCAAGGAAGGTCATTTTTGGGAAGGTCAAGGTACTGTCCTATTAGAGAATTCGTCCTTTTATAACTCACTCTATTGTGAATCTTATACAAAAGAAATATTTAACTATAATTATTATGTAGACTTTCTTACTGAGACGGGTCTGAGTTTAAAATAGATGAATGAGAAACTATTCAGCAAAGGTTGATGAAGTTAATAGACTTTAATCTTCATCAAGGTTTAGACAATGAGAACAGAATGATCCTTTATGGGCAGTGAAAGCTGTTTCTCCGAGGGAAGAAACTTAAACCTGGTCCCCACAGGGCGATTAGTTTGCAAAATATTATGGCGACCAACGCGAAAATAGGTGGTTTAGTCGGCTGGCGACTTAGCATACACTGGCGCCTTGATGTCTGGCGATTAAACCACTGGTCGCCGTGGTTTCTGGGCGAAATATTTGACATGTTTAATATTTTCCTTTAGTCGGCGGCGATTAGTGCAGTTAATCGGCGGGCAGGGCGACCAATACGATGTTTAATCGCTGGCAGTTTGATGGGAAGAGCGTCCCAACATGGCGTCTAATTAATTTTTCCACCGGCAATTAAATAATTCTTAATCGGCGGGCAACCAACGTTAATCGCCGTGGTTTAATCGCCACGTGGGGACCCGCCTTTATTCTTTCATTGATGTTTAGAGAGAGCCAAAAGTTTGAAAACCTTGATATAAGTGAAATATGCTATCAATTTAGGCCCTGAGAATGAGGTCAATATGGTGACACATTTCTACAGTATCCAAATGATCAAAGTGCATTAAAGAATACATGAACGAAGGTATATAAATATAGAGTATTGGCTAAGACTTATAGGTTCTAGTTTTCAGCTTAGGTAGGCTTCCATTCATTTCATCATGCAACATGTACATATCTCCTGAGAGTTTCTAAAACCTGTATTGCCAGGAGGCCCACAGTAATCAGCTTATAACAGGAGGCCGATCAACAAGCCCTGAAACACTGTTAAAAGGCACATTAGGGGGGCTCTGGATGGTGAGGTGCTGATTTTTTTTATATCGCCTGTTGTTGTTACTAAAAACAAGTCCTGTGTTGAATTTAAGGAATGGCCCTGTCGCACTCTCAAATTTAAGAAATAGTCCCCAAAAATGTCCAAAAAAATTAGCTGTGTGTCGAATTTCAAAAATGGCCACGCCTTGTTGTCAAATTTAGGGGTCTAGGCCCATATTGGGACCTACATGGGCTTTAGGGGTATTGGTCAGCTGTCTACAAAAAGACATGGCTAAACCCAACCGTTGGTTTCTCCTCAGCGCTGTAGGATGCCTTTATTTACCACTGGGAAAAGTGATTTGCGTCTATTGGAAGTTGATATATTGTTTCTTACATCGATATCTTTAAAAAGTAATGATGTGTGATGCAATGTTTTTGAAAAATTACTATCCATGTTTGACTATATCTAATTCGTACTATATATACCCATTTCGTACTCTTATTCTTATTGTGGTATGAATATGTGACTATACAGAATTACTAGGGTCCATATCTTCGTAAAAAATTTGGCTGATCAGGGAAATTTTGATTAGGGTTCCATGATCAGTGATTTTGCCTGTTACCAAAATTTATAGTGTTATTGCAAAATAGTCTGAAAGGTGAATTATTAGGTGTAAAATTTATTCATGATAGACAGAATTTCTATTCATGAAATGTTAATCAAAGTTTCCCTAAACAGCCAAATTAGTTACGAAGATTAGATATGGGCCTAGACTGCAAATGAACTTAATTTACGGAATTATTTGATGTATTCAATTATATCAACATACTTAAGTGAAGCTACGATCGGTTTATTGAAAAGTTTATTGATGGACAGTCCTTTGGGAGGCAGTGAAATGTTGACATAGCCATACCATAAAGGAGGATACAAATGTAGGTATGAAAGTAGTGACAAAATATTAATGCATACCCACCCTGAGACGTAACAAATGTTCTGCAACCATACGTTTTTAGTCAGTTTGTTTCTTACTCAGATGGCATGCATAGCAATTACATTATTGATGGTGAGGTTGAAATCTCACCAAATCAGAATGTTATTATAACATTATTTGTTTCTTGAGGTTACGATGAAACCAAAACAGAACTTTATAAGAACATTCTGTTTGGGTTTGTGTAATAATGTAACAGTGCAATGTCATGGCAGTATGTTGCAGCAACGTAATTGGGAGTCATCAAAAGAATGTAACAAGAACCAAATACAGAACCAACCAGAACGTTGCTGCAATGTTATAATAACATCGCATTCTTGGCTGGGTATGGTTCCTATGGATCCGAATATAAGCCTATATATTTTGTATATTCATTCACTTGGATTATTGCTCTATTTCAGACAATCTCAGGGCGGCGGGTCGGCCAGTCGGGAGGCTATGTACCAGCAGGCCCTTAACCTCATGTCTCAACGCTGTGTCAGCTCAGTGAGCACCCCGCACCACCCCCTCACCCCCACCCACGCCCTCAAACACCACAACCCCCACCATCCCCACAACCCCCACCATCCAGGCCTCCCCCTGCCCCTCCGTGACGTCACACCCACGTCACGTCACGTCACGACGCGCGTCTCCAAGTCTGTACCCGGCGTGAGGCGTACGACGTTGTTAGCGGGGCACCGAGAACCAGCTACTGTTTCGAGAGGGCTTGTCGTTGTGACGTCATCAAAACGCACCGTCCCGATGCCGCCCCTCAAGGTAGGTTGGAAATCAGAGAAATCCAAAATAAAGGAAAATAGGAAAATACCATTTTGAGGGAAATTCTTATATCAAATAATGTACATCCTAAAATAAAGTCCATTCAAATGATCACACCACCTGTTCATTCACTCAGAAGGCAGAAGAGATAATATCAAAGTTATTGTGGAAGTGGACGATTACCACCAACAGGACAATAACTTTTTATACAATAAGTAGTGGTAATGTATACAAAATATGAATATCATAATGCAAACTGGCGCATTGAGAAAAGAAACAAATAGAAAATTACCTCGTTAACTTTCACCAGGTTTCTCTATACATTCACAAAATTATCGAATACGAAGGCCGAGGGAAGAAATTGCATTTTGTTGGATTTTCTTTTCATTAAAAGCGAGCGCAAAAGATAATGAAATGTATATAATATTATCATATATTGTACATACTGTCAATGAATAAACATGAAAATTGTAGGTTAAAAAATACATCCTTTTATCTTTACAGGCCTGGCGCGGTTTTACCGGCAATCTCTACTTCGAGCCCATTAAGGTCAAGGGCGTCACCCAACCCATCCAACCAGGGCCCTCCGCCAGAAACACGTCACCCGCTGACGTCATCAGGGTCAAAGGTCAAAGCAAACGACCTTCCGGGGCCAGCGAACCCGGCGTCCCTGACGTCACGGAGTATGACGTCAACTATGCGCACAGTTCGCCTGGTGCGCCGACCTTCCGGTCGCACCTCAAGACGCACAAATCGACGGCGGCGACGCGCGGAAAGCCGCGGAAGATGGTGATCGTGGACAAGGGCAGCGTCTTCTCATCTAACTACGACAAC
Organism: Lepidonotus clava; assembly: GCA_936440205.1. NCBI lineage: Eukaryota > Metazoa > Annelida > Polychaeta > Phyllodocida > Polynoidae > Lepidonotus > Lepidonotus clava. Next base: position 8,390,640 of record OW387142.1, on the reverse strand, counting down.
CTGTTGAACAGCACTGATGACATTGAATGGGTCGTCGGAGGGCGGCACAAACACGTCGGCGGAAGTCTCAAGGTCAAACCGGAAGTGATCAAGAAGACGCAGCCGTCGAAACCGCGCGGAGGGAGTCGGGAAAACGGGAAGTTTCTTTATAACAAAGAAAAGATATGTCGGGGATCGGTGGCGCATCGCGACTTCGCCCTCAGGGACAGACAGGAAGCGGAAGTGACGCCAGCTTTGAGCACCAAGCCGATGAACTCTGGGATATCCCCCCTTAGCGCCCCGACGACGACGACGACCGGAAATCCGGCAGTGAGACCCGAAAACAGTAAGAGTGCTGATAACAGCAAAAACGGCGGAAGTCCGGAGGTCCCAAACGGAAAACTGCTTCCGCCTCTGGATCCGCCAGCCAAGGCGACTAAATCCAAGAGTCCGACGACGGGGGCGGAGGGCGACCCGCGGGATAGCTTGGCCTTGGAGCATGTCAAACCCTCGGAGCACCACCCTCACCCGAAGGACAAGCCGTATGTCAAGTACAGTCGGGACGTGGTGAGGGACCCCAGCAAGTGATGGGGAGCTTATCTATAACGGAACGAAATCTAGGAAGGGGATTGAACCTGCCTTGTTGGTCGGGATACGAGAGAAATGGGGAAAGGGTGAGCATTTGACACTTTTTAGAACGGTGCAAGAAATGCTCTTCTGACGCACCCGCTTCGATGCTCCCTAATCGTATTCAGTCAATGAAAAATGCCAAGGTATAATTTGAAATTTTGCAAAGGCAAGTGGATATCAATGAGGAAATGTGATGTTTTCCTATTAATATTGTGTGCACACAGTCAGTGGATACTATTGCGACATCCAGACAATTGTGGTGTCTCCACAGGGAATATGTGATCACTTAACATTTATATACGAAACCCCTGAAAATATCCAAGAAGGGCCTTGTTTCATGTTGCACATCCACAACATACTTATGAAGATTTGCTTCATATGTGCAAATAATAAACAGCACAATTGTCCATGCCAGTGAAGGAATGAGATAATAATTACCAGGAATGTGCGGAAAATGTTATATGGCAAACTTCTGTACATATCTAAAGTTTTCCCACAGCATTCGGTCCATGACATCATATAGATACGACTACAAAATGACACCAATTACAAATCATAATGGACTGTGTTAATTCTACCTATCCACGTTTTTATGAAAGAAATATTTCCTAATGAAATCTTCATCAAAACATTAAATGCTGTTCCATGCACTTAATTATTGTTCAGAAATATAAACACAAGGCTTAAATTTACTTATGAAACATATTACAAAACCCCAACCAGACTCCTGCTGGTTTCCTTTGTCCCCCAAAACATGTCCCCCTGCAGGCTGACCGGGTCGTTCAGCGGGCGGCTACGGGGGGCGCCACTGTTAAGGTCCTATTACACTACACGACTTGAGCTGCGACATTGACACAATATTATGTTGATATTACAGATAAATTCACATGAAGCAGCTATATAATTATTAAAATTTGGCAATTTGGAGCATGTTATTTATGTGTCATAAATAATTTCGACTGTAATAAATATTATATGGCATTTCTCTACGACATCGTCATCTTGCAGCTCATGTAGTGTAGTGTAATAGGCCCTTTAGCGTGCGTTCTCCCTATACCAGTCAATGTATATGGGGGGACGGGGTGGGAGCCCAGGATCCGGCAGAGGCCTGTATTCTGGTTGTGTAACTCAAGTTTGGACATTCAGTGCCAAAGACGACTGACCAGCTTTTATGTACATTTATAAATGCGAAATCAAATATTATTAAAACGTCACTTTTAAAGTTGGACAATAATAAATTCACAAGAAAACCAGCTTTCTATTTCATGTCACTTTCTTGCCTCGAACAAATGCAATTATAAATGCCTTTCGAATATATGCATTATGTTTGCCCATACGACTCCATAGCCTATCACAACATTAGCTTCTCATTTCTCCATTTGTGAATGTTTGTCGCTGGAGCTAACCTGGCTATTCACGTGACATAAAGCCCTATATATATATATATATATGTGTATATATATATATATATGTATATATATATATATAAATGGGGATCTTTATGTTGAAATTAAGAAAAGTCTATTCCCATATTGTCTATTCTTCTCAACGTATGCCACATATCGAATTTAGGGGTTGTCCAAAAATGATGTCCCAGTTTTTCAGGGTATTTTACCCCAACCCCCCCGGCACACTTAAAGCCAGTGTATCGTCCGTGAGATGGACGTAATTTGCTAAGTTGCAACTGCCGTGCGATTGCGCCAATTTTGTGACGTGACCAATAACGTCCCTGGATTACGTTCTAACGTCACAAAACACGTCGCCAGCCAAGACGTTGTTAAGCTAAGGGGTGGAGTCCTTAACGTTAGAAACACAAAGACGATCCTCCAACTTTAATTTTCTGTTTTAAACATGCAAATAAGGGCAATTTTCGGTTAGTGTCCTCATTTATGGATGGCCCCAAAGTATTACAGCTATGGATTATTCCAGAAATGGCTATATTAGCTTAGAAAATCCCACTTTGACAATTCACACCCATCATGCAATAGGTAAGCACTAAGAGTCAGGGTCATGTACCTGTATCTGTTATTTCAATCAGTAAAACTTACATAATAGAATGTGGTTCTCTCAGGAAGAATCTGTGTAATGGTCGACATGTTCGGTTCCATAGCACATTAATTTGGAAAGCGAACCCATAATTATGTGTTTTATGTTGTTGTAGTTATAGGTACAGATAATACCCATGTGGACATACATACCCACCACAGGAAAATGTCCCGTTACATTACTTTTTTTGTTTGTCTTACCATACCTATCCATACCTGTTACCACATTGGAATTTCACCCTGCAATAGGCCTACTATTAGTTGCCGCCAATACCTATTGGTTTCCGTGCATCATAGATTGAAGATGTATTGATTTCCAAGTACGTAGGGCCTACATGCATAGACATAATATAAAATGTCTGTGCCTACATATATGGGTATCAATTATTTGGATGAGACTGTTAATTGCCCCTTCTATTTAATTCCTTAAATAAATAGATGGCTTATTTCACATCCCAATCGGTGAACGTCTTTCAACGTCAGATTTCCCCATTTTGTAAATGCCTTTCAACGCAAGACAATAAGATTTAAATACCCTACAAAACGTTTTTAAATGTCCATTGCCGGGGGCCTCCTCACATCCTAGGCCTACAGGTATTTGGTTTTCTAGTCATGTAATATCTGTTATGTCTTGCCATATTAATTTCCTATAATATTATCTTTTTAATGATATCACGAAGGTGTCAATAAAAACGCCCCCCCACCTTATTATGACGTGACGTATACAGTTTACCTCGGGCAGACGACATTTACAGGCGGTGTCTCGGCGCTGATCGCCCCGCGTGTAGACTACACGGCCTGAAGGTGGCGCCACCAGAAGGCAACAAAGTCAGACGACATTTGGCGCGTCTAAATGTTGACATTCTTGAGCTGATTCCCGGTGGACGCATGGCGCAGGTCGCGGATTAAGGGGCGACGTCAGGGCGACGTTTTGACGCCGACTTTTACTCCTATTTGGGATTGACCAAAATAAAAGGGACGCCCGGCGTAAACAGTGTAACCGGAAACAGGTGACGAAAGGTATGTCGGGACGGGGGAAACCCGGCACTTTTATGAGTGAGGTCGAGATAGTCTACATAGAACTGAGGGGTATATCTTTAAGGGTTAATGTGATTAGCATATCAGAAGTTAGATTTAGACAGAAGTCCAAGGTGGTGTTTGGGATAATAGCTGGATGATGAAATGGGTACTAGTGTTGTAGACGGTAGAAAGTTCTAAAAAGTAATGGAATTTTTCGGCCTTTGATCCAAAATCCTTAATGAAAAGAAAGCATACACCAGTTGGCCAAATTTCTGTTATTGCAATCCAAAAGGATGGGACTCTGTGAATATGATTATGAAAAAATGCACGCGAAAGCACAGCGTTTTAGTACTTGACCTGCAGCAGCCCCCCCCCCCTGGATCCGCCCCTGTGCCATGTCTATGAATTTTGCAAACTTTAGATTTAAAACAAGAGCTTGGTTTCTTTCAGTATGTCGGATTAGTTTGGAATGAGAACAAAGTAATTCCGTTCAGTAATTAGAAAAAGTCCAAATCTTTAATGCCCGGACGTAATACTATCAGAGGAAACGGAAATGGAAATGGCTCCTGTTGAAGTGGCAAATTAACTCGCCAAATAAACTCAAAGTAAATTGCATTTCGGAGCCTTTTTTAATAATTATATTTCATCCCTATTTTGAAATTGTCGCCTTTTCTGTAAAGTAACTAAGTGAAAGAAATAACACATTATTGTTTTAAAAAATATCCAATTTCATTTAATTCAGGAGTCTATCTCATTCTGGGAGATGATTCAAATGAAAAGTGTATTATTGTCAGGCGACTCTGAAGAAATTCGGTCCGTATTATAATTATATTTCATCGTATATTCCGTAGTTCTGAATATGTAGGAGAGTCTATATAATTCTATATGTATTTCTTTAGGTTGCCAACCCTGTCCCATACATCTTTGCAATGTGTGCATCCAGGGTGAAGAGTGTGTAACTAGGGTGAAGCGTCTCAGCCAGTCACGTGACCTTTTAACGCGTGGCCCGGAGGAAGTTGTTAACAAAATGTTTTGGTCTCCCCCTCAAACAAAAAACACCAAGTTGTTGTTAAAAACCGTTCCTAGACAGGATCAGAAACCTGCTCCGGTAGTTCAGCTGTCGTCCGCCAGGTGTGAGCGCGGCGCTGCGGACTGTTGTGACGTGAAAGGGTCACGTGATTACCGCTGGTCCTGGGCGGCAGTGTGATGTGGGTGCGGGTCCCGCCGGGAACGAGCGGCAAACGTCCAGAACAATTAGTGCGCATGTCAGGAGGGGTAAGGATCCCGGCCCGGTGCGCACTGACCCTGGAAAATGGGTGAGGGTAGGGGAAAGGGGAAACTTGTAAGCAGATTCAAGCCCCTGTGTTGGATAGAAACATTGTACGAACATTAGGGCTTGTATCTCAAAATCAGATTTTCAGGAAAAGAATTCAGACAAAAACAAGACTGATAAGATAAATCTTGGGCCAGGGGTCTGGAAAAGGCCGGAACCCCAACGTTTGGTCGTTTTTAATCATGTTTTCGCTAGACTGATTTAAAATGAAAGCCTTTAAGGTCTACTATGTAGTGGACTTTTTATATAAGTGGGGCAACGTTGGACAAATAGAATATGAAATGGACCAACCAGCTTGAAAAAATGATGCATGGGGCACTGGATTTTGACGGATATATATGCAAAGATTTAAGGAGCCCCAGCCTGTTAAACTTTAGGATGGATCTTCATTCAAACATGGGATATGTTTCCTTCCTCCTCCAGGGAGCAGGTAGTTTGTAGGCCAATAAACTTGTAATAGCACCTCCTAGGAAGGAGATTTCCACACAGTTTCAAAAAAATAACTACTCCCTTGTCTCAAACCCGATGCAAAATAAAAATGGCAGTGCAACCTTTTTAGCACAGTCCTATTCGTCTCTGGAATAGCAATATCCAGGGACGAATACTTTTTCTAGGCACCAACATAATCGTAAATTATGAATCCCAACCGAATTTCAGGGCTGCTTACGCCACCTCCTGCCTCTTTTTCCATTGAACAAATCAAGGTTGTTCTCTTTTATAGACATAATCCCGAGACATATGAGGTAACTTGAGTCTTGGGTGATGGGAGCGGGGAGTTTGACGTCACCACAACACGATGACGGTATGTCTACTGCAATCTATGCTGGACCATCAACCCGTCAACACTCCTAGTTTTAAAAATAACCCCTTCACTTATAACTTCTGAGACCAGAAAACGCCCCCATCCACCCCCTGCTGACTTGGGGTTAAGAGGTACACTGACTCTTTTTGATTTAACGAGCCTGTACATTTTCTGATGCACTATAGACTATTGGGATATTTTGGAAAACGACTATTAGTGGGGTCTGTTAACAAATTTTCGTTACGCGGCGGATAAAAGCACCAAATTTTGCATGAGGCACCTCTAAGGCATAACTATTGAATCTAGAAGGGGAGCCATCTTGAAATACCAAAATGAAATTTTGACAAATTTGGTATGTTTTTAGCATTTGAAATTTAAGTTATTTAACCAAAACTTTTGGCTTGCTTCAATTAGACCTATCGTATAGATTCAAAAGGTAAATAATTGAATTCCCTGTCCTATAATCTACCAATTTGGATAATAATAATGTGTTTCTAGGCATTTCAGAAGCTGAGATATAAGATTATTTCAATAAAAGTCGGCCATATTGAATTTTTGGCCCCCGTCCGGGTTATATTGATATTTCATGTGGCTCCCCGTTTAAATTCAATGAAGGGGTCCCAGGGGATCATCATACCAAATGAAATCAAGAAATTTTGTGACAAAAGAGTAAAGTCTATATCCTTTCTTTTGAATTATTTTGGAATCCAGCGGTCATTATCAAAGGTATCATGCTAATGAATTCAGCCATTTTGAAATTTATGGTATTGTATTGGATGAATATCATATTTATTGAACCCTCTAGGCTATTAACAACTGATATTAGAACCATTTCCCCTGGCCTTATGCCTTAGTAGCTAAAAATCATAATATTTCTCAAAATTGGTCAGCCATCTTGAATTTTGGATTTCCGCATTGACTTGAAACATAAATAATTGAATTCCCTGACCCATAATCCCCCAATTTTGACTCCAACCATGTCTGTTTAGTCTTTTTAGAAGTTGAGATATAAGAATGTTTATAGTAAAAGTCGGCCATATTGGTTTTTGGGCCCCTGCATCCGTCCTATTGATATTTCAACGTGGCTCTCCTTCCAAATTTGATAGTTATGCCTCAGAGGTGCGTCATACCAAATTTGGTGCTTTTATCCGCCGCGTAACGATTTCTAAAAAAAATGGCCTTAACAGACCCCACTATATAGACGCTAGGCTGTAGCGTCGCATACATAAACGTTTAATGCTCACAGTGCATGTATTTACTTTATTTCTCATGAAGAGCATGAAGGACGCACATAGCCTAAATGTTTGACAGCATTTCTCCCCATCTGACATATAATATATGTCAGATGGGGAGAAATGCTGTCCAGGGGCGGATCCAGGAATTTGAAAAAAGGGGGACTGGGCGTGCTATAGCAAAGTTTTTACATTAAAAAATTTAATATTTGGCCACAAAAAAAGGGGGGATTTGCTCAATATACATCCTAATATAAGATTCTACTCTGATTCTAGGGCTGGGTACGCCTTGAACCAGAAGCACCCGTTTTCTCACTACTCTATGTAGTAGTAAAGTATTCTGCCCATTGCTCTCCCCCAGGACCCTCCAGGCGTACTTGTTATTCTTCCCGTCAATCCCACACTTTACCTGCCCGTCATCCAACACTCCAAGTCTCGCGAGGTGTGAGAAGACACGAGACTGGGCGAATGTTGGTAAGAACTCTCCTCTCTAGGAGGTCAGAAACAACAGTACGTCGTCGTCACGTTTAGCTTACGGCCGCCAGGAGGTGGAGAGGGTCACTGCGCATGCGCACATCCAATCACATATATACTCTCCCGGCAGAGGTTAGGTTTCATGTAATGTCTGCCCTCCGTCCCAAGTCTGCCAAAGAGTCTACATCCATAGACATGCATTTAAGGATAGACACCAGTGGTTGAGGGGTGAATGGCGCGACTCTCTTTGATCAAAATTAAAATATTTGTTTATAATAGTATTACTTTGTATTACAGATCGTCGAATAGCCAATAGATAACCATATCTATTGATATGAATTATATAAAGATATGTAAAACAATGCTTGTGAAGCATGGACACAAACTTGAAAATTAAAATTTTCAAATTTATTTTTTGAACATTGATATCTCCCTTAATATCTAGCCTAGGGCTTTGAAACTTTTAGGACATCTTCTTTACATATAAAAGGAGGGAAGCGTGTCTCAGAATTTGGATAAAGGTCTTGGTTATGTTTTTATTAAATGTAGAAAATGGAAATGCAGAAAAATCTAAAAATGTTTCCCGTTTTGGGCCGTTTTTGTCCATAAAATAAAATCTAAGGCCTAAATAAGAAATCTGAGACACGCTTCCCTGCATATGATACTTATAAAGGTGTGTGTGAAAGCTTATTCATGTATGTTGAATATGAGCCAAGTTATGGATGTTCAAAAAATAAAAGTAAAAAATTCAATTTAAAATTAATAAAATCTCGATTTCTTATTCCTTTTTAATTTTTCTAGTATCAATAGAAAGAGAAAAATATGACCTTTTAAATTATGTATAATATGTTAGGATCAGAGCGCTATTAAGGAATACATTGGTGATTTCCTGAATTGACTGTTGACCACTGGAGAAGTAAGATGCATTGAATCTGGCATTCTGTAATACTATAATAAGAACGCCCGCCAGGGAGTTATTTGGGAAGCAATAACCCCCAGGAAGCCCCAGGAAGCCCGCGGCCGTAGGCCAAGGGCTTCCTGGGGCTTCCTAACCCCCAGGAAGCCCCAGGAAGCCCGCGGCCGTAGGCCAAGGGCTTCCTGGGGCTTCGTGGGGGTTATTGCTTCCCAAATAACTCCCTGGAGGGTGTTCTTTATTTTATTTCACCACTAATTGGAGAAATTAAAGTTTAAGTGTGTTATTTTGATGATTGAAATTTGCAAATTAATGCCAGAGGGAGTTATATTTCAATAACTCCCGCGGGAGTTATATTTTTTACTATAACCCCCTCTGGCTGAGAGGGGGTTATAAACCCCTATAACTCCCTCTGGCGGCCATATAACCACCATGTAGTGTTTCAGTGGGGAAATAAATATTATGTGAACCTGTCTCTTTTATTATGCAGCGTATGACTATTCAATGCGAAATACGCAGGTCTAAAAACTCACTGTAGTCAATTCAGAAGATTTACTATGTACATGGTCCTAGATCTCTAAGGTCTATGTTCATATTGGTTCATATTGTATTGCTATTGTGTTATTCAGTATAGACCGTTTCAATGTATAGTATGATGCCTAATGCATTAACGTCTCTTATCCTCTCTTGCTACCGCCGCCCAACGTCACCTTTATCGCTCAACCTGATCATTTTGATCCCATGGCTGGTTACCATAGCAACAGACAACCCCCTCCCCCTGCATGCTTGTCCCACCGACCACCCTTACTCCTTAGATCTTAATTTGAGTCAAATCACCCGACCAATGGTCGGACTGACGAATACCACAACACCCTTGTTGCCTAGCAACCGTATCCCCGGAGCATGCGCACGGTGAACTCTGGGCTATCGGGGAACGCTGGGGTCTGGGCCCAGGAGTTCATTGTACAGCCTTTTACAGTTCCCTGCAGCAGCTCTCCCAAATACATGTAATAGTATTTTTACTCCATGTAGTGCATTGCATTGGGCACTTCGGTTCACTGATGCCTGTTATAGGCTACTTGCATTAGGTTTTGATTATTAGGAATGCTAGTTTTGCCATAAATTTAATTATAGGCCCCTATCACTTCATAATTCAGTTAATTCAAAAAGGCACATTTATTAAAAATAGAATATTGTTAACATTTTAGTAGACAATTTGAGAAAAAACCGTCAATGAATTTAATTCATGCTACTACTAGTATTAGCATCACCATCTTGACTGCATCTTTTGGAGACGTTTTTCTTTTTACATACTGTTCTTAACAATATGAACATTCCAAAGCAAAACCCCACCCATTATTGCAAATATGCAAGTGTTCGAACGACCATGTGCGGCCTTTCCTCTTCTTCAATAAAAGCATTCAAAAGCCCTTTCTGTCCGACCTTTCCGTCTCTGCCCGGCCCGGGCTGTCTGAGCTCTGTCTCCGCCAATCGCCGCCTCCCGTCCCGACGTCCCCGAGCACGTGTAGAAGACGGATCGTCGACGACATCAAACGGAGCGACCCGGGCTCCATGGCGGGGGGACTGGAGGAACAAATGGGTCTGGGACGGGCCGAGGGGAGGCTGGGGACACCCGGGGACAGACTGGGCGTCGTCGGGAGGGTCTTGTTAAGGGGGCGGGCACTAATTAACAAAGATTTCCTAATTGACGAAGGTCGACGTGAGTGGTCACTGCTGTGGACCACCCGGAGAAGGACGCCCCAAAAGGCATGTGTTCTCACGACCCGGGGCATTGGGTGGAAGGTTCAGGGAACCAAAAACCACCAAAAGCAGTGTTGTCTTCATATGTATATAGGCCTATTATTATACAATGGGATAATGCATTTAAATACTGATAAATTAAATAAACAGACCTGCTTAAGCCTTCTTAGAATTAAATTGATGTTGCAGTATTGGTTATTAGGAGTGGAATTCTAATTTTGGTGATCACCATAAAGGCAGTAAAAACATTAAAAAAAATAAAGGCATTTCATTTGATTAAGTCACTTTTCAGCACTTCATCACATTTGGTTACAATCAGCCTCAGGGAACATAATCTGTTTGTAACGTTATCTGTGTCTATTTTACCGGTTTGACATGAGAGTTTCCTTATTTGATTTTTTGGGAACATAATAAAAATATACCACTTTTACCCACTAACAAAACACTCGCTGGGCATCCTCCCAAGCTCGTGACGGTTACAGTAACAACCACTTACTAGAATAGAACAGGAAGACAGGATAATAAAGCCAGAAGAAACCAGAGCGCGGGAACCTAGGTAAGATGTAAACAAACGTCAACGTCAATTAAAAAGACGCTTCTGTCCGTTTCCAAAACAGGGCAGGAGACGCTGGTCGTGACGACACTGTCCAGACGTGACGTCATGTCGTCGCCGCGCGCGCCTTTGGGCCTCCAGGTGTCGTTACCCCGTTTCCATGGTGACCCCGGTGACCTGGTAACACGTCGGTAACCTTGGTAACACGTGGGGCCGTGACGTGATCCGGCGTCTGTGGTCTGTCTGCGGGTGACGGTACCCAGGTGGGAGCAGACGACAAATTAACAACAAAATACACACAACTCACAGGCGCACCGCTAGGGGGCCTGGGATATATGAGGAGTAGCCTACTTATGGACGGAGGTTGGAGTTCGAGGGTCAAGCCAATACCTAGTATAGGGGGGGGGGGGGGAGTTCTCGGTGCAAGGTCAGCAGGCAAGAAGGGCTAGTTGAAGTGGAGGGGGTTTGGGGCTTTCTGTAGGCCTGGTCAGAATTATAGCACACGCGTGCAACATTTCAATATTAAATTGAGAGGAGTATCATATCCAGACGCTCAGTCATCACGTATGTTTTTCTTTTCTTTATTGAGCTGTAGTTATTCTGAAATGCAAATGTTTGAAATGGAGACTTTTGCTGTCATACACATGGTCATCTTCAACCCCTCCCCGTTCCAAGTCCAATAATTCGACCATGTTTAATGCTGATCTTGCCACGGTCCTTATTGTATTTAAGCAGAGAAGTGAATTTCAGGTTCAATTCGTGTCTTTAGTTCTATTCCAATTTCCATCATTATTTTATTGCTATGGCCCTATTAGTGTGGGACCGTCCCCGGGACCGTCCATTAATCACGTACGCACAAATGAGAGGTGGGGGTCGAAAAGTTAAAAATGTTGCCTGTACAAATTGGACTAAAGAAAGGAGTGTGTGTGTGTGTTGGGGGGGGGGGGGGTCCTGAATTCAGGAAACATACGTACATCACCAATGGACGACCCCTATATACCCCCTATGCCTTGTGTAAGAAAAATAGCTCACAGGTGTTTTAGGTGGATTAAAGTTGTTTTGTAGTTTTACATGTTGCCCAAAATCTCTTTTGGATAACCATAAGGCCTTTGTTTGACAGTCATCTTTAAAAACCTGAAAAACTAATTTTGGCTTATAGTTCTAGTTTGTCGTGCAGATAAGTTATTTCTGAGGACGGAAGGCAGGAATGGAATGCCAAGAATGTATATTTTTGGAGAATTTATGTTTTCAGAAAATATCAGTTGTCATTATGGTTTTCATCAGACATCTTTTGATTCAACGACACTTGAAGTATAAGTAATCAATACATGAAGTTCGCTGAACGTCCACCAGGGCGGCACCACCAGCGACCCTGCTCTGTTTTATGGACAGTGTGTTTAGGATTTGGTGTATAGCTCTCTCTCGCGGCATGTTTTGACTTCCAGAGTTGTGGTCGTCGCCGGGGGTCGGCGGCGGCCGAACCCGGCGCTGTCCTCACCACAGCAGGAACTTGTGGTGTGTCCGGGGAAGAGGGAAGATGTGTGGGGAAACACCATAAATATATCATATAGGCCCACACGTATATGTATATATATTTAGTTTCCCCTTCCCACCTCAAGAACATGCGCAGTCAGCACCTATGATCCAATCTGGTTCATTGCAGAGATAATTTTAGTTGGTCGTCAGCTGTGCAGTTTTGATATAATTACCTCAAGCAAATGAAATGACAGCTCACATTGAGTTGGTTATAAGTATGCATATGGATAACACCATCCCTTAGTTGATGAAGAGGAACCGGATATTTGATTTACTTAATCTAGAAATAAAAATGAAAATTATGAACAATTTACTTTCTGGACTTAGGAATTTGATGTCGTTGTGACATTCTGGTTACATTAATTCTCTAAAATGTCATTAGATTTCTAAATAGAAAATCTGAGATAAATGTGTATGTTTATATTTATGCACATGTATGTATGTTTGTATGTATGTATGTATGTATGCACGTATGTATTTATACGTGTGTATATCCATGCCTACAGTTATATTACACATATTATTATATTTCTTTTTTCTTTTTTCTTTTTTTAAATATTTTATTACCCTGAGATATACAATTAGGCTAGTTAGCCTGTTTTCGTTGCATCTCAGCATTCATTAATGCTTGTATTGCCACATTTAATAACATCATATGCACGAATATGACTTAAACTAAACATGCACCCAGCAGGCCACAAGTGTCACGTTAACCATGGGGCGCCCCCTTACGAGAAAACCACTCACCACTACCGGAACACACGGGTTCTGAGGTCAACCGCGGGGTCACAACCTCCCGGACCTCCACCAGAGTCAGTGTATTCATAAAGAGTAAAAGGAGATGTTATAATTTATAAGAGAAGATTCCCCGTGGCCTTGCAACACTTGTGTTACAGTGTATTCCTAACATCAAGGGTCTAGTGGGGTCTGTTAACAACATTTTCGTTACGCGGCGGATAAAAGCACCAAATTTTGCATGAGGCACCTCTGAGGCATAACTATTGAATCTAGAAGGGGAGCCATCTTGAAATACCAAAATGAAATTTTGACAAATTTTGTATGTTTTTAGCATTTGAAATTTAAGGTATTTGACCAAAACTTTTGATTAGCTTCGATTAGACCTATTGTATAGATTCGAAAGGTAAATAATTGAATTCCCTGTCCTATAATCTACCAATTTGGACAATAGCAATGTGTTTCTAGGCATTTCAGAAGCTGAGATATAAGATTATTTCAATAAAAGTCGGCCATATTGGATTTTTGGCCCCCGTCCGGGTTATATTGATATTTCAAGGTGGCTCCCCTTTTAAATTCAATGAAGGGGTCCCAGGGCATCATCATACCAAATGGAATCAAGAAATCTTGTGGCAAAAGAGTTAAGTCTATATCCTTTCTTTTGCATTATTTTGGAATCCAGCAGTCATTATCAAAGGTATCATGCTAATGAATTCAGCCATTTTGAAATTTATGGTATTGTATTGGATGAATATCATATTTATTGAGCCCTCTAGGCTATTGACAACTGATATTGGAACCATTTCCCCTGGCCTTATGCCTTAGTAGCTAAAAATCATAATATTTCTCAAAATTGGTCAGCCATCTTGGATTTTGGATTTCCGTATTGACTTAAAACATAAATAATTGAATTCCCTGACCCATAATCCCTCAATTTTGACACCAACCATGTCTCTTTAGTCTTTTTAGAAGCTGAGATATAAGAATTTTTATAGTAAAAGTCGGCCATATTGGTTTTTGGGCCCCCACATCCGTCCTATTGATATTTCAACGTGGCTCCCCTTCCAGATTTGATAGTTATGCCTCAGAGGTGCCTCATACCAAATTTGGTGCTTTTATCCGCCGCGTAACGATTTCTCAAAAAAATGGCCTTAACAGACCCCACTAGTCGTAGGTATACTAGATATAAAGCAAAGCAATCATAGAGACTGTGAGACGTTTATTTAAAATACAATGATGACACTCTGCAATCAAACCTCATCACTTGATATTCCCGTCTTGTTGAGACATTAGCACTGACGGCCATTATTTCATTCTGTATTAATATGCAGATCTCGCAGAATAATTCACAGCTTGAGACATCTCTGGAGTAATCAAATTATGAATTTAACGACAGATTGGTATAAAAAAATCATTGCCAGAAAATCCCCAAAACCACCTCATGCTGCGCCAGTTACTTTTGCTTTACCCATTTGTAGCTGAATTAGAAGGATGTTGATTTCACAAGTCCATGGATATAAAGTAAACTTCAGTCTTCTGTATTTCCTGAGTTACTTGAGAGATCTATGAGCGACGAGTTACATTTCAAGGTAAATCCCCACCTACTCACAACCCACCTATCAAAAATTCCTGGTAGATGTGTCTAAAATCACAAATTGAAAACTGTCTTAATGAGTGATATTATGTATTATTAAATCCTGGCACTTTCCGCTAGGTAAAATTGCCACTTGTACATTTATTTATACTCCATTATCTGAAATCTGGATGTACGAAGAATACTAAGTCTCTGTACTTGACTGTAAACCAGAATAAATAAATGCTGGACGTGCATGCAGATAATATTTCAATGATAAATATGGTACTCTGACATTATCTGGACTAGGGGGGCGTTTCACACTGCCAAAATCGAAATCTTAAATAAAGTTAAGATCTTAAGTTCACATTTATGATAGTTGGGTTTCTAACCAACATGTTTTCTGGAAACATAGTTAGTTAGGCCTCTTTCAGCAGTTTAAAACCGTTTCACACCTTGGTTTTTTGGTGGTCATTTTAAGATAAGATGTTGATTTAAGATCTTAAGTGTAATGATGCTCATGGGCTATCATAACTTTTAGAACTGTACAAATAAAGCATGTAGTATCTATGAATACAATAAAATATCAAATACTTGTCAATGCATGATTAAACATTGCATAATGTAGAACATTATTAGATAATTATTGTTTGTCCATATCATATGCAACCATGATAATATTGAAGATAAAAAAGTTTCATCGTTTCTTTATTTTCTGTAGTAAGTAGCTAAGACATTGCCATTCCACACCAGAGAAGATAGAAGTTCTAGTATCTTATATCCAATGTGGATTGCCAGCTTATTTAGTTCATGCAGTATCCACTAGATGGCATACTATCCCACAGTGGTGGGAAATACAAAGCTCAGAATGAATATAGATATATAATGATAAATGTACAAATAAACAGAATGAATTCATGATAGAAAATTCTATTATCACTATATGAATCAATTGAATCTAGAAAGAGAATAGTTTTCCAGGTGAATTCCAATCTTAAATGCATTTTCTATATTGCCATATTCATACAAGGGATACATTAAACAATGCTGCCATCTACTTATATTTGCATGAACCTTATCCAATTTATTTCCTTTGATATAAGGGTTGGCATGTCCCTCGGGTAAAGGTGAATCCCCATTAAATTTGTCTGTAGTAAGTGCTAAGATAAGATGTTTCAGTTATGATCCTGTGTGTAGAACAGTTTGTCTTAAGTGAACCATCTTATCTTAGCAGTTAAGATCTTAAATATGGTTTGGTGTGAAACGCCCCCAAAGTCTGCATCAATCATATCATTTAAACATATAATGATATATCATAAAACCAGTAATCAGTACCTTCGATCAGGTTGCCTTCATTCGATCCTTCTTTGCGCATACTACTTACTACTGGGCGGGCGGACGCGCCGCTCCCGACGCGCCGCCCGTGCTTCGCAGCCGGTACCGCGCCCCAACCCGCGCCGCCCATACCGCGCCGCCCACGGTCGGCGGGGCCCCCGCCCGCCTCTCTCTACCCGGCTCTCCTACCCAAGCATTTTCTTTGTGTAATCTCACCAGTAGGCTCTGCTCATTTTTCTACAAACTTGTCATAAAAACAATATTGTACTCGGTTTAAATGTTTCTCAAGACAAAATGATTTTGTCAAGTGATCTAACTGAGAAATTCTTAAACGTTCAGTCACATCCCGCGAGTCACACAATTAAAGAGCGAACGACGAAAGATATCTTTGTTCCATCCGTTTTTTGACGGTATCTTTCCCTGCGGCATTAGATCATTGAAACTATTTCTTCCTAACTATTGTAACGGCCATTGTATCTTACCGACAATAAGATCCGCAGCATGATCCTTGCCCCAGGCCTTCACTACCAACTCCCCACTCCCGGCTCCCACTCCCCGCCCTGTCCCTCGTCCCCAGCCGGCCGCCCGTCCGTCGTCGCCGGCCCCGCACGTCAGTCGTTCCCCTCGTCCGTCTGTCACGACGTCCGTCCCAACGTCGCCGCCCTGTCTGTGACCTTAACTGACCTTAAAATGACCTTCAGCGGCAGGGGTCAAAGCCGTATTGACCTTCGGCGTGGAGGGAATGACCTTCGGGTGACTGGCAGGGGGCATCAGAGAGGGAGGGCGATGTGGGGTGCGGGAGGGGGGGGGGGGGGAGAGAGAGACAATAGACCCTATACACCCCCAACCCCAATCCCCCAATCTAACCACAGCACACCCGAGGGGGGCACTTAGGTCTTCAAAGTGTACAATCACTGCCAAATAGACGCGTGAAGCGCAGATAGTGAACATTAAAATTCAGTAGCGGTCAGTCACTGTTATACCAATGAGGGGAGTGGACATGTGTTAATTCCATAAAATCATATAGGCGCAACAACTTTAAGGCTAGTCTTTACTTATTTGTCATCACTTAAAAAACAAACATAAAGTTAAAATTGTGTTAGGAGTTTTGTTCAATTTTGTTGTGTCATGGCGTTGAGAAATTCTGGTTTTTTTTATGACGGTGATCTGCAGAACCCCAAAATGAGGGTCAGTCATCTAAAGTTCGGTAGCGGTTAGTCACATGAATAAGGGGCAGCAGTGGTTTGGCAGTTTGTAGTAACTTTCAAAGAGTCAGCTCCCCCCCCCCCCCGGGCAACACACAAATACCCAGATAGAGGGTGACAGGACAACTACCCCTGGGACAACTACCCCTGGGACAACTACCCCTGGGACAACTACCCTGGGGACAACTACCCCCTAGGACAACTACCCCTTAGGACTATTACCCCCTAGGACTATTACCCCCATAGGACAACTACCCCTGGGACAACTACCCCTTAGGACAACTACCCCTTAGGACAACTACCCCTATGGGTAGGACAACTACCCCCATAGGACAACTACCCCTATAGGACAACTACCCCTTTAGATAGGACAACTACCCCTATATATAGGACCATTACCCATTTAGGACAATTACCCCTACAGATAGGACAACTACCCCTATGATAGGACAACTACCCCCCTTGATAGGACAACTACCCCCATAGGTAGGACAACTACCCCCCATGATAGGACAACTACCCCCATAGGTAGGACAACTACCCCCTTTGATAGGACAACTACCCCTATTGGTAGGACAACTACCCCCCTTTGATAGGACAATTACCCCCTTTAGTAGGACAACTACCCCCTTTGATATAACAACTACACCCATTGGTAGGCCTACCCCTCCTTTGCCCTGCCCTGAACACCAAGGGCAGGTCCTACCAATGGGGGTAGTTGTCCTACCAATAGGGGTAGTTGTCCTATCAAGGGGGTAGTTGTCCTATCAAGGGGGGTAGTTGTCCTATCAAAGGGGGTAGTTGTCCTACTTATGGGGGTAGTTGTCCTATCAAGGGGGGTAGTTGTCCTAAAGGGGTAATTGTCCTACCTATAGGGGTAATTGTCCTATCTAGAGGGGTAGTTGTCCTAAGGGGTAGTTGTCCTACCTATAGGGGTGATTGTCCTAAGGGGTAATTGTCCTAAGGGGTAGTTGTCCCAGGGGTAGTTGTCCTATGGGGGTAATAGTCCTAGTGGGTAATAGTCCTAGTGGGTAATAGTCCTAGGGGGTAGTTGTCCCAGGGGTAGTTGTCCCAGGGGTAGTTGTCCCAGGGGTAGTTGTCCCAGGGGTGATTGTCCTAGAATCCAGATAGAGACATATGGCGGGAGAACGTGCCCCCGCCCACACCCCTAGCGGCGAACAGAGGAGGCATTGTTTGTTCCCGTGTAAAGGGGTCGAGTAGGGGAAGATTAATATTCCAGCGTGGTTGTACAGGGAGCATTAATTAACTGCTCTGAGAGCCTCAACCAAACATGTGGTTATGTACTGATGTAAGCAGTTCATTGCATGAGGTCCATGATGCGAGTCCCTCATAATCTGACCTTACGGCCCTCGCCAATGACATCAAAGTATTTGCGCCTCACCCCCGAACTTAACCCTATGACCCCTCGCAATGTAATGCACATCTATTTATCAAAGATATCAATAACTTTTGATTGGCATACTGCCTTTGCGTCCCTGTCTCAGTGGGGCATTTATGGGGTGGGGTGCAGGGGACCACCAATTTTTGGTCAAAAATTGTTTTTTTTTATTAATGTAAAATTATCGGCACCAGAGCCAGAGGGGCCGATGGAAAATTTTACATTAGAGCGTCCCCGTTTGAAAATCTCTGGATCCGCCCCTATATCTGACACGTGTATATATTTGTAACGTGCAGTAGTGGTGACATTTCACCAAGTCAGCGGGTTGTCGAGTAGTTAGTAAACCATGGAGGGCCTATCAGGTGTAAATCAGAACCACATGTTTGTAACATGAAGCTACGTGTTTACATGGACATGTTTGTGTACACGAATCGACGTCGAAAGTGGTGATCCTGATATACTGCTGGGAATTATAAATGAAATAGATGATTCCATGCAAAGATACAAGTGAAAGAAATGGGGCTGCATAGAGTAAGAACCACAGTAAAACTTTTTTTAATAATATGATAATTACCCGAATAGTGGGGGAAACGAATACCAAGAGCCCCCTCCCTCCGTCACCCACACCCACCTCCCCTAGCATGCCAAGGAGTCAATACCAATAAAACAATTTGTGTATTTTTGTGACAGAGACAATGCTACTATCATGTTCAATGAATTCCAGCCTTAGCAGGATACTGAGATGATTGGCGACGAGTAGAGGAGGATGGGAAATTGTTCCCAATCTCCACATACATAATGTTAGCAGATGTTCAATATGCAAGGCTTATTTGACACATATTTCTTATACTTTTTTTTATGTATTTTCTTCACGTATTGGATGCATCTGTATGTAACATCAGTAATATTCAGAGTGAAACTGCGGGGGGACGAGGCTCTGGGTCACTCCCATCTCAATTGGCTTCAATACACATTAGAAATATATGAAAACACACTTCATTATCATTTCAATTCATATTGAGCTTATATGTGAAAAAAAAAGTTTGTTTCAATAAATAACCATGGTGAAGAACATGAAAATAACAGCAACAAATTCTTTCTTTTCCGCTTTTGGTCATACACGTGTACCTTTCAATCAACTTTCCAATCAAACGCAATGCTAACCAGGATTGTTAAAAAACAGACCCATAAAAACCTACGTAATTATCTTCTTCCATTGTTGTGATGTAAATGAGGCTGTCTACTTTTTAGCTCCCGTCTCTCAACACCTTCCACTTATCCCGGACCCTTGGAACCGCTCTCTGCTGACTCGTCTTTCTCTTGACTACATTCCCCAAGTCCCAGTTGTCTCCACTTTATCCATGTTTGGGGTACAGTTAGAAAATAGGTTGGTGGAGGCCTACAGCAATTTCTATAGACGTTGTGCAAATGACGTCACACTTCCAAAATTGGGATGGACGCCATATTGGTGATCATTTAAAATTTGCTATTATTTACAAATCTAAAGTATATGATATACATTTTTGTCTATTTTGTTATGAAGAGAAAGTTCACTGAATCCTGACGACCAATTAGTTTCAATAAAATATGGATATATTTCATGGCCAAGTCGGTGTGTTGACCACGGGGTGATCACCAAAATCTAGTCACGTGACCCTGCATGTGTGCACAAGGTCTATAGTCATAGTCTACTCGTCATGCACATAAAATTCCGTGATCAGATCTAGAATTAAAGAGTCAAACTTAATCGACAAAGAATCGGCTGTCTGCAATGGATAATATATTATCATATAGATATAATTGTTAAAAAAGCTGACCTCATTTATGTTTGAAAAGAAAAAGAAATGTTGCGGAACACAAAATATAAACAATCATGGTGTCCCAATACCTAAGGACAAGAACATGTTTAGTGGCCACCTGCAGTAGACTTGGGCCCCTGGCTATAATGGGACCCCTAGACAGCTAGCCGGGGGTTGGGGGTGGCCATAGTGAGGAGCGTGACAGTAGAACCGTGGAGGAATGTGACAACAATTAAAAGGGTCAACTGGAGTGGCGATGGGCCGGGCGACGGGGCGGGGAAGAGGGAGTGGAGTCGGAGTCGGAGGCAGGGGGTGGGGGGAGGTGCACCTGTCGCCGTCAGTCCCCCCCCCCCCCCCCCCCCCGCTTTCCGACGTGTGCCGCCCCGCGGGGGTTGTCGCGGGTCGCGCCGGGATATAGTGGATCCCCTTACCCATTCCTGATCCCGATCTATCCCAAATCTCAAATATGTCCCTCCTCCAGATAATATAGTTGCTATTGTTTAACCTTCCAGTATCAGCAGGACCATTCATCCCAAAGAAATAGCCTTTTGTATATTGCATGCAAGGGCGGATCCAGGAATTTCGGAAGCGTGGTTTCGGGCCAAATAATTTACACATGCGCAACCCAAAAATAATTGCGCCCTTTTCTTTTTTTCTCCAATTCAGCAAAGCCTCTTTTATTTAAAGAATAACAATACAATACTCAATCTCTGCTATTCATTTGTTGGTAGTACTAGTCTCAATACAATCATTGTTATCATTTTAAGAAAACTATCTTTCTCTCTGTGCACGACGCACTCTTCTCTTCTCTAAACCCAAGAGGGCTATTGAAAATGTGACCGCCAGGGGACCAGTCCCAAATTAAAGCAATTCTGTAATCCTTTTTAATTAGTGTGGCGCCCCACTAGCGGTATACACTTGAACCAGTGGGTTGGGATATGGATTTCTATTATCTAAGGCAAAAGGATCAAGACTGTGGCGGATTCGGGGGAGGGGGCGGGGGAGGGGGCGGGGGGCGGGCGAGGAACTATATTAATTTAGGCCAGATTTAGAATTTTTAATGTAAAATCCTGGGGGAAAGGGGGCGCGACCCCCCTTTATATTGGCGCACCTTTTCAAAAACCTTGATCCGCCACTGCAAGGCGTCTTTATGAGGGTTCACTGCGCAGTCTCCTGGAAAAAGGCGTATACGCCGCATCCCTAGGGGACACAGACAGAGGCTCAGCTGTGTACAGGAACAATAACGTCCCGGAGATCGGGGGTCGTATCAGATGTCCAGAAGTGTGCCCGGTATGACGCCGACACCCTACCTCCCCCGGCCCTCCACACACACGATCCTCCGCGCACAAAAACAACCCCCCGCCACTACTGACAGGAGGACCCCCTAATGGTTTTAACACACGCCCTCACTCACTTCTTTTCGCGCTTTCTAGCTGTAACTTTGGATCCCTTTTTTCTCAAAGGGTCCAGAATCCTGGAATGTTGAAACATAGACTGCTGACGTCAGCAAAACGCGTCCACCTTTTAACGCCCGAGGGACACAGGGAAATCTTTGTGTGGAGCCTCTTTGTTCTCTGATGTATTTATTATCATATTGGCTTTGTTTTTTTTCAGGGTTTCCTAAGGTGTTATAAATTCCTGATTTTGAAGAGGCAGGCTACACCCACGACTTTAAAGACTCGGTATTCTCCAAGTTCAGTTTCCACTAAAATGAGTTTCAGCAAATTGGGGGCAGAAAGTTTATTACCAAACTTTACAAAAAGGTTACATTAGGGCCTACTATTGGTATGGTATCCTTGCATACACATGATACTAATGAAAATCGCCCTTAATTAAGTATGGATGCCACTGATCCAAAATGCAAGAAACATATTCCGGATTCTCTTCTAATACATTTTAAAAAGAAGAAATTAGAAGCTCATTTCTGCACTTTTTGCAATAACAATATTTTAATACTCAAACCTGTCTTTTTCCTGCTGGGTAGGATGGCAAACCAAACTACAGTGTAAACTGTACCAAACAGAACAGGTTGGATCACCCAGTAGAGGTGCCTTAATCCTGGCGGGAGGGGGTGGGATGGGAGTTATCTATCACAATAATTAGCTCATCCATCTAATGGTCATTGTCAGTTTTAATTCCCGATGCCTTTTCCCTGCGGCCCTTCCCACGTCTCAATTAGTCCACTTTGTTGCCATTCTCTGCCCACTTGAGCAGAACAGCGGGTGTCAGGAAAATAGTCACAGCGTCGCAATCTGTTAATAGAGCTTATTTTACATTAGTCCTTCTGCTTTGCTTTTGTTATAGTTAGATGTGTCAATAAGGGCAAATGGAAATCGAGTATCAAGTCGTTTTCATGGTTCTTTAGAATAAGCCACATGAAATATAGGCCTACTTACCCATCGCCTATTCAGCAAAAGTGGTTCTTGGGTCCAAGATTTAAACTTAAAAGGGACAATTGGACACCACATCTTAAATTTTAACTTTTTATCACATACATGTGTGTAGGTATTGTTGAGAAATGTGTACACGTATATAATTTGCTTGGCAATTTAACCTATAATATCTATCCTCACGTCCTCATTCGAGCACTCACCAAAATAAGAGAAACGCCGAGATAGAAATGATTATATGAAACAATTGATTAATTTGAATGTTACTCTTATAAAATTATAATGTCAAAGTGTGTTTAAATACCGTCATTTTGAATCCTTCCCATTACCCCCTACCCCCCTTTAACCCCCCCCCCCTTCCCAAATAGAAGTTGATCAAGTAGCGATAATTGGGGTTATGAATGAGTAGCCTCCTCATCTGGGCATTTACGACCAAATCAATTAACACAATAACCGGAATAGAATGTGTCCGGCGACCCCCCAGTTCTGACGTCACAACCGCCCCAAACCAGCGAAATGTACCCCCGGGACGCCCCCAACGTGATCAGCAGAAACAATACATTCTGTTACCATGGAAACGGCGGCCATGTGGTGGCTGTAATCGTAATAAATGTGATTAGAGCCCAGGTCTGGTTTGTGAAATGTCGGATCAAGGATCGGCCTGACAGTTAGCCCTGGTCGGGATGCGCCGGGAATCAGCGGCCGCCAGCAGACGACTTTTATGGATTTCCCGCGCTTTATGGCCGGGGCTAGAGATGGGCGTCTGTGGGCTGAAGCTGGGACGAAAGTTATAAAGTCGTCGTCCTCGAGCTGGTTACAGTTAAATGCACTTGTTGTCTATAAGAATGGTATAGGTTTGGGTGGGGGTAGGGGGGGGGGATGTGGCTTTGTAGTGGAGGCCAGGCGGTCGGAGCTTGCTAGCCCATTTACTTTCATAGGAAAATATATACATGTAGATCTAATCACAATGAATGATTATTTTGCAGAAAAAGTAGCTTTAGGCCTATATCATGTAATATAATATAAATATTAAATAATATGATATGAAAGGATTTTAAGGTACAGACAGACACTACCGTTGAACTATTGTTAGTGTTCGATTTAAGACTGCGTGATGTATATATTTAAGTTATCCATGAGTCGTTCATCCAAGTTATTGCGCCCATCAGACTGCGCTCTAAGTTAATCCATCCATTCCCCAATAGTTAAAAAGAAATGGACGATGAGGAAGCTCTTAATATGAAAGGGTTTTTATTGAAGTAAACATCTCATCCCGAGTCAAAGCCACAGTGAATAAGTCTCCATCAGTCCACCTTCCCATCTCCTACTCAGCGATCAACCACATTTAGAATACAAGTTGTTCCAGCACATCCTAGACCACCCTAGCGCTTAGCTCTATCACAATCCTTTGTCCGAGGTAGTTGGTATTGGTAAACTCCAGTATACTCCGCAGGAGCTGGTAGGTATAGCTCCGAGCAGCTCAGCTAACGCTGCTTACTTCCTAATAGTTACTAACTCCAGACTAAACTAACTCTGCTCCCTACTTTGCAACACCTTTTATACTGGTTAACAGGTGGCGCTAGGAGCGCAAAATACCTCTTCTTAAAAGTAGACTTGCTAGGCCTGATCCTAACTAGATTATACAATATGATAATATATTAAAAGTACTAAGCTATTAGTACACCGTCAGGAAGAGGCACATTACGGTATTTTAAGAAATGTCTATGTCGCCTGTTTTTGAGCTTATCTATCTCTAAATGTGCTAGATAGCTTTTTTAAGGTTTTATTTGCAATAACCTTCAGGGTTGCCCCTGGTTTTCGGATCATTACATTGATAAGCATTATATTATGAAAAATGTACAGAAGTGGAATTGACAAAACAGTAATCAACGATATTACATCACCAATTGGGAGCACTGATATTTAAAGGAGCGGTCTCGCCCGCGAGTATAACCTTTGCACAACTTTCACTGGCTCAACGTCTTGATATCCTGGTTCCCAACAGTCCGGTTCATGTAGGATGTGTTGTAAGGAAAGGAGGGCAGGGGTGACATGTCGAAGTGATCGACGATCTTCTCGACGGACCACCCGATATGAGGTCCGACAACTGATTAACCATTGTATCGAGTTGACGCACCCGTCGATGACGGAGTGATGGTTGTAGCGAGCAGACACGCCTGCCTGTGGTCTGCCCCCCATCCCCACTATCAGAGGACTAAACCAATGTTTATCGGTATCTACCGCTGTTTATTTACATTTATCTGCCTTTCCAACATTCAGTCCGAGCTCCTTAAAACGTCTTATGTTACGTTTACGGCAGAACAGATAAGGTTATGTAGGATACTGCCAAAGGGTGTATTCCAGGGTTATAATTTTAAGAAATCAACAAGTTTTGACAACTAATATCAACTCTTGGGTAGCAAAAATGCACAATTATCTGAAAACAGGAAACAACATACGGCCCCCGTTGTTGTAGGGAAGACTTCACTTTCAAATTGTCTAAAACCCGTCCTGCTTGGAGAACCCCCACCCCCCACCCCCCATATCCGCCACTATTGGGGTGCATGGGCTTGGGGTGGTTTCATACCCCAACTTAGATCAGGAATAAATGGGAAATGTCTTGTATCTCACTTTCTTAGATTCATGGATCTATGGTAATAGTTTCTGACCTCAGATCCCCATGTCCAGTGGTTGGGTGCGGGGGCGCGGACGGCGTCAGTCGGTCGTCACGTCGGGCCGTAAAACGCACCCTGCATTCTGAGTGTCAACATTAATGTGGTTACCGTAAACACGTTCAGATATTTTTTAAGGATTTTATTTCGTAACAAACCAGGCGCGGTTTGGGGGGCGGGGCGGGGCGGGGGCGTACCAGGCACACGCTCCCCCCCCGCGCCTAAATATATTTTTTAAAGTAAAATTCCTACACCCGGAAAGCGCGGCCGAAAATTTTGCTATAGCACGCCCTCCCCCCTCCCCCTTTTTTTTCAAATTCCTGCGTACAGTTCTATGGTATTATCACACAGGATATTAAATGTGAATGGAATACCAATACAAAAATCTCATATACAATAGAACGTGAAAGAAACTGGCATATTTACACATGTAGTAAAAAGAAAGTAGGTCCATTGTTATCTTGAAAGTAACAGTTTCATACATTACATTAAATGTTTTACGGCGGTGTACATGTACGCGGTGGCTACTACCTCAGGTCGGATGTCTCCTCCCGGGGGCCCTGGTCACAGAACTCTCCGGGGGCTCGGCCATGTCCGTCGTCACCCCGACCACCATTCCCCGCCCCGCCACCACCTCCTCCACCACCACCCACATCTCAGTCTCCACCCCGATCCACGCTAATTTCCCGTCGCCGTAAATCGGTACGTGTAACTTGATCTCCGAAGAATGAAACCACTCCCTGTTTTAGGCTGCATGTATTTTTAGAACAAGTTGTTTCATCCTCTCCCATATCGTAGGTCGATCGAAAGTTCGAAATACCTGAATTATGAATTTTCTAAGTAACATTCATGGATGTATGCAACACAAATTTAAATGGAGAGTTCAATCATACACATGCCTTCGACATCTCTGTGGTATGTTCCCCATATCTAAAACAAATAAGGCCATTAGCCTACCTCTTCTCCATCAAGTCAACTAGTGGGGTCTGTTAAGGTCATTTTTTTTAGAAATCGTTACGCGGCGGATAAAAGCACCAAATTTTGTATGAGGCACCTCTGAAGCATAACTATCAAATCTGGAAGGGGAGCCACGTTGAAATATCAATAGGACGGATGTAGGGACCCAAAAACCAATATGGCCGACTTTTACCATAAAAATTCATATATCTCAGCTTCTAAAAAGACTAAAGAGACATAGTTGGTGTCAAAATCGAGGGATTATGGGTCAGGGAATTCAATTATTTATGTTTCAAGTCAATGCGGAAATCCAAAATCCAAGATGGCTGACCAATTTTGAGAAATATTATGATTTTTAGCTACTAAGGCATAAGGACAGGGGAAATGGTTCCAATATCAGTTGTTAATAGCCTAGAGTGCTCAATAAATATGATATTCATCCAATACAATACCATAAATTTCAAAATGGCTGAATTCATTAGCATGATACCTTTGATAATGACCGCTGGATTCCAAAATAACTCAAAAGAAAGGATATAGACTTTACTCTTTTGACACAAGATTTCTTGATTTCATTTGGTATGATGATCCCTTGGGACCCCTTCATTGAATTTAAAAGGGGAGCCACCTTGAAATATCAATATAACATGGACAGGGGCCAAAAATCCAATATGGCCGACTTTTATTGAAATATTCTTATATCTCAGTTTCTGAAATGCCTAGAAACACATTGCTATTGTCCAAATTGGTAGATTATAGAACAGGGAATTCAATTATTTACCTTTCGAATCTATGCAATAGGTCTAATCGAAGCTAGCCAAAAGTTTTGGTTAAATACCTTAAATTTCAAATGCTTAAAACATACAAAATTTGTCAAAATTTCATTTTGGTATTTCACGATGGCTCCCCTTCTAGATTCAATAGTTATGCCTCAGAGGTGCCTCATGCAAAATTTGGTGCTTTTATCCGCCGCGTAACGAAAATGTTGTTAACAGACCCCACTAAACGGGCAGATCATGGGATCACACGCGAGTGACATTTCTCCCTGAAGGTGTATGGTTTACCCAACACCCCGAAAAGTAGCAAAAGGTAAGTGGGGTCCTCCCCCTTGTGGCCATCCCCAAGCTTTAACGAAAGGGGCCTTCCATTAAATATTCGTACGTACATAAAAAAAACCAGACCTTCACCCATCTGCTGAAGTACGAATTGTATGTGCAGGAACATACCATTACGCACATTTAAAAACATTTCTGAATCCCCCCCTCCCACCCTTGATACGTGAGTATACTTAATGGAAGGCCCGGCCCTCTACCTTTCTCTCTTCACCTCAGATATCATGATGTGGCCATTCAATGCCATCCGAGGCCCACGTGTTTGATACTGACATGTTTACGGCCGTCGGTGAGCATGTTTACTAGACGTGCGGGGGGATGACGTGACGTGGAGGGGGACGTAACGTAAACTGTTTGTGTTAGACGGCCACGTGGACGGCCCGTATATTGCCTCAGCGTACCGCCTCCAGCTATACTTTCCAGGGCTAAGTGTCTCCTCTCTTGTTAGTTTGATGAATCAAGAATCAATTCCCTCGGCATGGTTATGTACTGTCTCTGAAAACAGTGGACTGCAACAATATTTTTTGTACCAGTATTATAAGATTAGCGGCCATTGCTATTCTGTCGTGTAAGTTCCAGGAGGGGCGGAACCTTTGGGACCTAGAGGGTCCTGATCTCCTCCGATTGGCGAAGGCATTACATGCACACAAAAAGGATGAACGCTGCTTTTATAAGCGCCAATGCGTGGCGCCATACATATGATTGCCAGGAGAAACATTAAAGACACTTGTAGAGTCGTTTTCTGTTAAATAGCATTCTGGTTATTTTCCTAGACTAATAAGATGTTTATAGATATTGACTTTTTTTCCTTCGGACACAATATATGCAAATATTTCCAATTCGCCTAATACTTGCATTGTGTGGTGTTTCCAGGCTAAGTTAAAGGTTATGCCGTCTCCATAATACCCCCATACACCGATGTGGGTATAGAGTGTCCACCCCTTTTTTGTATACATATTTTACCTTCTCCCTTTTCCCTTTTCCCTTTTTTCTTATTCTTTTTCTTACCTCCCTGTTCCTTATTACACTATTTCATCCTTACATGGTCATACCCTAAGCCGTTTTCCCTTATCATGTCATAGTCAAGTTGCCCAATCTACCACCCTATTCCTTTTTCGCTTTTTAAGTGTTATACCATTTGGTTCGTTTTCCCTTTTCCTTTTTTTGTATTTTTTCAAATTTTGACCTATTCTTTTTTTTCAATTTTCTCTTTTCACATGATTCCTCCCACCATTTAGTCACGCCCCCTAATTATCATAGGCCCGCCCCCTAATCACCTGGGTGCTTAATGAGTCAATTAATTTCAGCCAGTAGTCATACTAATGAGATAGGGGGCGTGATTTTGTGAGTAGGATAAGGAAAAGGGAAAATGGAGAAGGGAAGACGTAGGTAGCTTTGCATTTTGCAAACCGTTTTCCGTTTTCTCAATTTTGTAAAAAAAAAAAAAAAAAAATGTTATAACCAGGAATAGGCTAAAGGGGGGCAGAAAATGACCACATTCCTGTATTCTCATAAAAATACGAAATATATAATTTTGTAGAATGAGGAATTGCAAATGGGTGATAGTGGACCATTATTGGTTATTTGGAAAAAGAAACAGGTGAATTAAAGGGTTGGCCGGACCATACCCTGACCATACACCCATCCCTTCAGGCCTTTAGCATATCAAAATGTATTTCGGTGACACAGATCCAGTTTTCTTAGGGAGAGGCAAAGGACTGGAGAAGGAGCCTGGACCCCCTGGAGTGATTTAAAGATGCCACGTCCAACAAATTGTAGTAACAAGTTGTATTGTGGGTGAGAGGATTCACTGAAAACACAGAGTTGTCAAAATGGTGCCAAAAACGACAACCCAATGTTGTCTGTGTCTTTTATACGAAAAATCTTATTTATGAATAGTTTCATGTTGCAGATATCATAGTCCATAATAATGGCTTCCTATTATCTTATTACAATTTATTAGGTATGGCCATTACACATAGGAGGCCTATGAGTTGTATGGTTTTTGACACCATTCACTTACAATACTTTATCATAGACAGAGGCCATGACAACCTTGGGCTGTCGTTTTAGGCACCATTCACTTACAACCCTAGGGTCGTCAGGCAGCACTTTTGACTCTCATTTTGTTCTGTAACAACCCTATGACAACCCGATTCTCAGTTTTTGCTTCTCTGACAACCTTTTTGGCCAAAGTAGTCGGGAGAAAATGACAACCTTTGGGTTGTCATCCAGCCTCAAAATTCACAATTACAACCCTCTGACCACCCCCAAATTGTCAAAGGATTGTCACAAGGTTGTCACACAGCATCAATGGCCTGAAATGAGCCCTGCTCTGCCCCCACAAGTCACCTATGACAACCTAAAAGTCACCTATGACAACCCAAAAGTCACCTATGACAACCCTCTGACAACTTTAAAGTGGCTCTCTGACGACTTTGTGTTTTCAGTGTTGGGTATCACCCACTGTCACTATGTCTTAGACAGCCTGCGGGCAAAAGTCGGGGGGTAAGAAGAGGAGCAGTGCCTAAATATCAAGCTCATAATACTCAGTGAACGGTAGGATGGGATGTTTAGGTAGCTGCACGAGGGTCCTGGGCAAGAGTCAGTAGTAAACTTTGTATACGGATTACCCGAGAAAAGGATGATGGCATTGGAGCGGGATGGGGTGGGGGTTAGGGGCGCTGCAGGGTCTTGAAGAAAACGCCCCTCCCCCGTGTCACTTGAGTGTATCAGACAGTGGTGATGTATCAATTTAACCCATAAGAAAAGCTTCATCTCAGTATCTGGAGTAATGCCTATGGTGTGACAAAAGCAAGTCTATTGCAGAATGGCTTAGAACAAATAGCATTGCTACGTCGCGATTTGATTGTCATAAGGTGTTTGACTAATTCCAAATTTGCGTGTATAATTATTTGATTACAGTTCTTTAGATTGTTACCATTCAAATCAGTAAATATAAACGGACTTCAATATAGGGCAATTTTACTTTTCAAAGCTTTTTTTTTTGCAGGCACAAGGGATTGAAGTGCCTCGTATTTCTTCAAACTGTCACTTCAAAAAAAAAGTTATGGCCCCTTTCCTTCCTCCTCTCATTCTTTCTACTTTTTCCGACCAAACCCATCATTCCTCATCTGACCCATTAGTCTACACCCTTTGAAATATAATCAAAGTGAAGACGACAAGCATCATTCAAACACCTGGTCGTAGACTTTGATTTCCAGACTAATTTTGGTTTGTCACCCACAAACTATGTAGCCCCAAACGGCTGACGACTGATGTAGGAGTAGCTGGTGATTTTTGAATTGCTCACTAATCGCTCAGGGTAAATTTGGGGGGTGGGGATGGGATGTACCGGCTGGTACCGTCCTGTTTGTCACTCTGCAAAGCCTACAGACCCGGTGACACCGGCAACAGGCGAAGGACGCTGATTACCGGCATGTACGTCATCAACCAACATCCGGGTACTTCTGCCACTCAATGTTATTTGGAATAAAAGTGTCTCTTCTAAACGATTAATTTATAATGACACAATACAAATAAACGCTAAGCCATGCAAATAAAGAATGATGAATATAGATAATAATGGAAAATGGATTTTCTTTAATTCATGCAGTTAGCCATTGTATGTTACTTACCATTGTTTGTCATAGGGTGAAAAAGACTATGAGAAATCTAACACTGACCATGGAGGGTGAAGCAAAATCAGCTCTATGAGGCGTTACTTCTGAAAGATCAGGTATAACCCTTATCTGTATTTATTGATGTGACCTTAAAGAGAAAAGTACTTTTCTCTCCATCCAGTGACATAACATTAGTGATAAAGGGGGAACCAGTGTGCGATTGAACTAGAATTCTGGTCATTTCGACCAGTTCTGATCACTTTCTTCTGGTAGTGGGGTCCGTTAACAACATTTTCATTACGCGGTGGATAAAAGCACCAAATTTTGCATGAGGCACCTCTGAGGCATAACTATTGAATCTAGAAGGGGAGCCATCTTGAAATACCAAAATGAAATTTTGACAAATTTTGTATGTTTTTAGCATTTGAAATTTAAGGTATTTAACCAAAACTTTTGGCTAGTTTCGATTAGACCTATTGTATAGATTCGAAAGGTAAATAATTGAATTCCCTGTCCTATAATCTACCTATTTGGACAATAGCAATGTGTTTCTAGGCATTTCAGAAGCTCAGATATAAGATTATTTCAATAAAAGTCGGCCATATTTGATTTTTGGCCCCCGTCTGGGTTATATTGATATTTCAAGGTGGCTCCCTTTTTAAATTCAATGAAGGGGTCCCAGGGGATCATCCCGGGGGATCATCAAATCAAATGAAATCAAGAAATCTTGTGGCAAAAGAGTAAAGTCTATATCCTTTCTTTTGAGTTATTTTGGAATCCAGCGGTCATTATCAAAGGTATCATGCTAATGAATTCAGCCATTTTGAAATTTATGGCATTGTATTGGATGAATATCATATATATTGAGCCCTCTAGGCTATTAACAACTGATATTGGAACCATTTCCCCTGGCCTAATGCCATAGTAGCTAAAAAAATCATAATATTTCTCAAAATTGGTCAGCCATCTTGGATTCCCGCATTGACTTGAAACATAAATAATTGAATTCCCTGACCCATGATCCCTCAATTTTGACACCAACCATGTCTCTTTAGTCTTTTTAGAAGATAGAGATATAAGAATTTTTATAATAAAAGTCGGCCATATTGGTTTTTTGGCCCGCACATCCGTCTTATTGATATTTCAATGTGGCTCCCCTTCCAGATTTGATAATTATGCCTCAGAGGTGCCTCATACCAAATTTGGTGCTTTTATCTGCCGCATAACGATTTCTCAAAAAAATGACCTTAACAGACCCCACTATGGTCGAAAGGACCAGAACTAGTCAAAAACCACCAGAAATTGTGTTCCCATTGAGCGATTCGACCAGAAATCCACTTGAAAATAGGCAATCGCTTGGAAATTATCTAACATTGTAACAATCTCTGTTTCGACCAGAATTTAGAACGCATCGCACAGTGGGTAGGCTTCCCTTCCACCATTCTATTCTTGAGCCTGTATTCCACAGGCCGATTTAAATCATGTAGATATTGTATTAATTTTGTTAGATTTTTTCCCAACGGATAATTATGATTTTTTTTCCTAATGACATATCTATATGTAATCTGTATTTTATCCCGCCGATCTTTTTAATTCTACAGCAAATTGGTGTGTGGAATATAGGCTTTGATAGTGAAGACACCATCCCTGAACTCCCTCCAGGGCAAAGGGTGTGGGGGTATGTGTATAAAACTAAGAGTGCAATGTTCCCTCTGTAAGTGTCCCGTCACTCCACGGCCTGGGGGAGGGGCAGGAGTCAGTAATAAAGTTGTCGATGGCAGTGGCGTTGTTTTTAGTCTGATCGTGTCAGACCAATTTTCCCCAACTCAGTCTCAGATCATTATTTCCCCAGTTATAGGTCGTGTGAATGTGGTTGGGTCAGACTGGGTGTACGTGTAACTGGCTCCTGTATTTATAATTGTGGGTATAACTTGCAATGTGTAGTTGGTTTTCATTTATTAACCGTGCATGTTTATGTGGGCGCTGAGCCAGAGTGCCTATAATATAGGAAGAATAAAGTATTCGCCAGAATTATTCGTCTTTTGAATTTGTTTAGCATAACTAAGTACATCATATTAAGCTGGGTTTCCACCGAACGACTTCATGTAAATTGTGGACGACTACAAAAGACTGTAAAAAAATATTTTTGGTCGGCCGTTTTAGTCGTTCATGAATAATTATTATGTTGTTTCCACCCAACGACTGAAATAAAGAGATTTGGACGATTCTGGGACATTGTGGACGACTATTTCCAACGACTAGAGTTGAAAAACATGGGAAACAATGGATTTAATTGCCTTTAATTACCTCTGGAAGAAATCGTTTGCAAATGTCGTCCAGAAATATTAAACAGTTTAGATATTTGGTCGTTGGTGAATCTATCACTTTAGTCATTCACAAATGTCGTTTGTAGTCGTTCACAAATGTCTTTACCCCCGATTTTGTGTTTCCACTGAACGATTTTACTAACGACCACCAAAGATTTGTGAATCGTTCATGGTCGTTGGCATAATGTCGTTCGGTGGAAACAGGCCTTTATTCTTAAAGTATCAGTTTGTAAATTACATATAGGAGAGGTAGAATCGAGCACCTTTCGTATCTGTATATACTTGTAATGTAATGGCTATAATTATAGTGGCGTCAGGGAATTCTAATGCTAATAATTATGAGAACTGCGCATGCCGAAGATTAGGTATATATCTGAATTTTATTGGCCTAATGCAAATCCCACCAGCTGTAAATACCAATGACATCATACTGCAAAATAACGTCTTTTTATCATAATGTAATTGAAGTTGATGAAATAGTTACATATTCATTGCATATTTTATATTACCATTAGATGCATACTTTCTCTATACTTTGACGTTTTCTGTCTACAATTAGGCCCATCATTATCTCACCATTAGCCTGTATAGCTACACAAATCAGGGGATCACGTCTACATGGGAGAGTTCAAAATACGGACCATCTGCTCGTGTCAGGGTCGTGTCAGCCTATCTGCCCCTTCCAGGGCCTCTTCCCACGCCCGGCCGGTGGTCGGGTCTTATCTCCCGTTATCACAGGGAGATGGGGCGTCACTGGAGAGCCGGGAGGTGAAGGGAAACACCCTGCGAGCCTCTTGCCTTAGTCCTGGAGCACCGCTGCCTACCATTATAATACTATATCGTACTGACTGGAATGATATGTATATATAATTACTGATATAACAATGCTGCACACATGAGCGTATATTTGTATATTGACCACTATTATTGTTCATATCAATGTCTATTCCTTGTTGGTGTGTGTGTGTTTGTATTTGTATTTGTGAGTGAAAACATCAACAGCCGATATCAAATGTGACTGAATGTATTGTACATTTATAGATAAGGCTATCGGAAGAGCTCTGTATAAGAGAGATAGAATAAAAGCATTTAAAAATATTACAAATTTCAGAGTTTGTATATTGTAAATGCGGTATTTTTAATATGTATAGATTACACAAATTGAATAACGGTAACCCCCTTTCCAAAATCGTGACTCCCCCCCTTTGGTAATTTTTGCTGCGAAGGCAAAAGTGAGGGTCCCGACAATGAAGGGAATTTGTCCCTGCCAGGGCACGTATACCTACACCCCGCAGATACCCCTGTTCATTCACTCAGCCGTTACCTTCCTGGATGCCGACTGCCACGACACCAATATTGCATGTACCAAAATTGTTTAAGAGCGCTTACTCTGCATGCCGATAGGCATATTTCCTCATTTCTGGAATTCGCAGTACGATAACGCAAGGACCTTTCTGGTGAAGCCACATTCACACTGGCCAACTTTTCATTGTGATCTGAGATATCATTGATATTGTGATGAATGCCTATTCATCCAAATACGTAAAGAGACCAAATAAGAGAAAATAAGGTAATATGACAAAAAGTATATATGTTCGTAAAAGGAACGAAAGTGTAAAGGAACGAATATGTAAAGGAACGAAAGTGTAAAAAGCCCGAAAAAGAGGCCCGAATATGTAAAGGAACGAAAGTGTAAAGGAACGAATATGTAAAGGAACGAAACCCGGAAAGATGTAAACCGGAAGTGATATGTAAACCGGAAACGAGAATGTAAACCGGAAGTGACGTCAGTTGTAGATCACGTGACCGAAAGCAGCCAATCAGGGCTGACCTCTAGGGTATATAAAGGGGCGGTGAGGCCCGAATAAACAGAGTTCTTTAACAGTTCTCCTTGTGTCCAGACGTGTCTTCTTCCCTTAAACAACCGCTGAGATGAGCCGATACGAGTTAATTAACCGGAAGTTAGAGTAAAACAGTAGAAGTTCGAGATAAATAGGCGAAATTTAGGACGGGGGCCCGACGGCCCGAGGAACGGGAACGAGGAACGGAGGACCGAGGTAGGGCGCGAAGGCCCGAAACTGTCCCGGATGGGGTCCCGGAAGTGTAGGCACGGAACGGCACGAAGGCCCGGAACACGGAGCGGAGACCCGAAGTCCGCGGGGACGACGGCGCGGCTGGCTCGGCCCCACGCTACCAAACAATAGGCGACCGTCGGCCCGACGGCCCCGCGGACCGGAATCTGGGGTGGACCGCCCTGTCGAGGTGAATACCGGCCTGGGAGATAGAGCGAGACGAACCACGGCCTCCCCTTACCCCTACCATAATTTCCCTTCCCTGCAGTCCTCCGTCTGACATCGAGCACCGATTCCCGACCGATTCGCTCAGCCCCCCTCGTGCGCGAGGCACGACTTTAAAAACACATCTCGGTTCTTGGCCCGGATTCCCCGTCCGCCCGAGACCCGAACAATTCCCACGTTCCTCTGCTGTAGGAATCGGCAACCCCGACTTACCAGAGAACGTCACAATATCTTCTTTTATCTAGAATTAACATCTTTGGGCAATATGTTTGTGGTTTAAAAGGGAGGTATCAATGAATAAGGTTATGTGGTTATTAAGTCAAATACTAATTTTTCGTGTTTGCAATGAAAATATGGCCAGGGCGAATGGGGCTTAACTGCCTCCACAATAATCCTCTATTGGTACGCAGCTTTACTGTAAGCCCCCTCTTGGAGTCCCTTTTAATACCCCATCCGCATCCCCACCATTGCCGCCCCAACCTCCCCCCACCCTCAAACTCAACAAACTTTTAGTCCAACAGACGCCATGTTTATCTCGGTGATTAGAGTATCAATGCCGTTTGAACACTCATTTTGACATAAGTCAATTAGTCCACCAGGGTAGTTGGCCGCCCCCCGCCATTGACACGGCCTTTCCCTGATTAGTGTCCTCTCTAATAATATTTACCGCCTTTAACCAATCATTGGCCCCCCTCCCGGGCCCCCTCCGCCCCTCAGGCCCATTACTACAGATGATCACTTCATCAGAAAAATGTGTCCCCTTTTGTCCCCTTCTGTCTCCTTGTTTGCCCCTCACTTGTCCCGGAGTTAATTCCAGCCGTCTTCTGATTGGTTCGCAGCGGGGCGTCCGACGCGCGGGTCACGTCTCGCGTCATCTCGTCACCTCTCGTCCGTAACGAGATTTGGTTGCGCAGCCCGTCTGGGGCGCCATCTGTCGCCTGTTACCATACCTTAAAAGTTAAGGAGGTTCCGGGAAAATTTGAGGTTCCAATATAATCTGCGTTTTCTTTTCTTTTTTTTGTCTTCCTACCAAATTTTCCCCTTTTTTTGTTACGTGAAATAAACTTTTTCAAATATGCAGATGAGGGCGTTCCAGCCACATTTTTCTTGTTTCTCCTTTGCTTGGTTATGGGTGCGAATTTTGAATTTTCCCTTCAAAACATCGGAAAAGAACGGGGTATCATCCATGATCTATTTTTGTGTAAATAATTACAAAAGAAGTTCTTGAAATAATGGTATTAAATTCACATAATGAAAACTAATTTATGTATACGATAAATATTTTTTATACATTTTATTTCATACATTAAATTCATTTGTTTTTTCACTGTACAAAACATAGTATTTCTGTATACATATTATTGTAAACTCAACTGCAACGAAGTGTGCATCACATTGCAAGGAGTATAACACAGGATAAGTATGTGGATACACGGGAGATCGACAACAACCAATGAGACAACAGCACGGGACGAGTCCCCATCTACAGGGGAAACGGTCCTAACCAATTCGCCCAACAGAGGTGCCGTATCTCGTGGGCGAGAATTGCCGAGATGTGTTGGTTCCGGTCACTTTTTCCTATCATTTAAGTCATTTTCATACGGCCATTACAGAATTATGAGGTTGAATTTTCTCTAATCATCTCTACATGACAAAATAGACCAAGGCTATTTTCTGTTTCACTAATTTTGGTGCATAAGATGTGATTCTTTCTTCCATAACCAAGCAATTCTTTTATATTAGATTATACAGGAGAACAGTAAACAGAAGCCAGATCCATGAGTTATGTCAAAATGCAATAAATGAAGAAATAATAATTTTGGAGAATTCATATTTGGAATATCAATAGAAGACGTACCAATCTTGACATTTCATATTTTTTCAAAATTTTCCTGCAATTAGAAATATTTTTTCTGAGTGTTTAAAGTTATCCTACCGGAACCGGAACACCTACTCGCGCAGGGTATTATGGGCTACCTCTGTTAGGCGAATGAGACAAGAATAACGGACGGGGTCCGACAAAGGAGCGAAAAATTGATAAATTCTATAACTGAATTAACAAGTTTTCTTTCACAGAAACAAAGTTTGGGTAGGTAACTGAGAGACTTGAACGATTGCTACTTTCATCTATTTAGAAAAAAATGCATAGATCAATATGTTTTATTGTCCTTCTAACCTCCCAAAAAATTATTGATGCACGTTCGGCTTTAAACCTTGCTTGGGAATATTTATGTAGATGCAGGCATTAAACTTCAGATCACTTGTAGCAAGAAAAAGGAATAATTTAAACTATAATAGTAACTTGGTAGTTAATTAGTCAAGTTCCCTTGGCTTTGGTTAAAACATTTTGACATGAAACAGACCAAACGACCACATAATGAACTATACATCCGTCTTCAAATGCCCAACCCCCACCCGCTTTAAATTTTATAATAAAATAATTAAGAATGGCAAGACTCGGATAGGTGCGCGATATGCGAGAAGGGAACACAATAACAGAAATGCATTCCTGAAAATACCCACTGAAAAGGTGACTCATCCAAAATAAGACAGAGTGGAATGGGCGATAATAAATGTACTCTTGGTTCAGTCACACCCACAATGAACGCTGACGTCACTGCCATATTGTCCGGGCCACTAGTGCGCAGGTTCCGAACCTACTTCCGGTTATAACTCACTTTTATAAGTGGCATTACTCTTGGCTGTAATGTTCTGTACAAAGTGGGCCATTTCATGTCAGTGCCTTGGGACCACGTGCACTTCACCGTTTGACCAATGTCCCCTTATGCTTAAAACGTGATTGACTAGTGATGCCTGCTTCTCAATATGTTGGTTGAAGTATTTCTTTGAATTATTGAAGACAGTGGATGTTATGAATCACAGGAAGACTATATTTGCCTTGTTACATTAGTAGGAGACAAATCTTATTCCATTCTTTGTTTTACTCTAGATCTGTGTTGCACTTGTCTTGCCTCTCACTTCCGGTTAAAGTTCCGCTCACCTTGAAATCTTTAGCCCAATCACAGTAAAAGTCAAACGGAGGCATGGGAGTATGGACGCTTTTTATTGTTGCAATTATTTGATATTTTTAGGGTCGTTGTCAGCTTTAGTTCACTTTCAGTTTCACCTCTATCCAGGCTGCAGTCCCAGCGCCATGGTGTTCTGCCCCCTTTGCTTCTCTGGACAGAGTGCATTCTTGGGCCTTGTACTGTTCTGGGTGGCCCCATGCGGCACATTTCTGTTTGAGTTCAGTGGGTCCTCACGTGGGCAAGCTTGGTAGCCCTTGACTGTTTTGGCCTGTGGCCCCTTGCTCTTTTGGCAGTGGCCATTCACGTTTCTTAGCTTGTGGCCCCTGACTCTAATGG
Source organism: Lepidonotus clava (assembly GCA_936440205.1). NCBI lineage: Eukaryota > Metazoa > Annelida > Polychaeta > Phyllodocida > Polynoidae > Lepidonotus > Lepidonotus clava. The sequence continues at coordinate 8,351,573 of OW387142.1, read as the reverse complement.
CCTCTCACTATTTTTGACTTGTGGCCCCTCAGTATCTATGCTACCAGCCCCCTACCGATCAGACACACAGTGGCCACATGCTCTACAGGTGCGCGGCCCGTCACTATGTTTGGCGTGTGGCCCCTGGCTCCATCACCTTGTCACTTGTGGCCCGTCAATGTTTTGGCTTGTAACCCTCGAGTGGCCCTTGACTCTTGTGGCCCCTCACTATTTTTGGCTTGTGGCCCCTCAGTATCTAGGCTGGCGGCCCCCTGCCGATTACACAAGCAGTGGCCACTTTCTCTACAGCCCGTCACTGTATTTTTTTTAGCATCTGACCCCTGACTCCATCAGCTTGTGGCCCGTCAATGTTTTGGCTTGTAACCCTTGAATCTTCTCACTTGTGGCACCTCAGTGTCTTTGGCTCGTGGCCCCTCACAGTTTTAGCTTGTGGCCCCCTACACAGCGGCCACTCGCCCCCCATATCCTCGGGGGCCCGTCTCACTGTTTGAGCTCGGCGGCCCACACGTGCTGCGGCCACCCGGTGCGGCCCCGCCCCTTCTTGTCGGCGCCGCTCGCTGTTGTCGTCGTGCCCGTCGTACTGCTGCTGCTGCTCGCACTGCTGCCGTTACTCCCGGTCTCCTGCAATGATAGAGAAACAAAAAATATTTATAAATAGGGGTTCATAGAATGTGGATGTTGTGGCGCAAAATGGCACAAGAAAAACTTATTTTTTCACCGAAGACCGAGCGAATTGTATAGGCCAACCATCATCATATTTTTTATCATATAATAAGCACCATATTCCTCTTTTCAAAACAAACCACATGAATATTTTTCATGTGGTTTATACCCTTATGTATACTACTGCAGTGCCTAGAACAAATATCAATAGTATTCATCAAATTAGTTGTGACATGTAGAAAACAATGTTTTCGACATGGAGAATTCATCTAAGGAACATGTCAAATTAAAAGTGCCTGTATCTACCAACAGTATACCGTACGCGTTTAACAGTTTGATATGAATTAGTCAAAAGTATTGGTCATATTTTATGCTTGATGTAATCATTTAGCAATAAAGAATTGAGAGATGTTCAAATATACACACATCTATTATCGAAAAACATATGCATGGTAATGATCTTATAATCTAGGCCTTTTTTTCAATGTTTGCATGTATCATACAGTATATGAGAAGTTTAATAAACAAATTCTTCTGGTCGCGATTTACAAGTGACGTTAAAGTTTAAATCTACTTAACTATCCTCCTCCGCCTAGATAAACATTTAACTGGCCCTCTCCAACTTTATAAACATTTAAATGCCCCCCTCTTACTGTGTAAACATTGTGAAATGGGAGCTGCCCTCAAAGAGTTGGGGCTTAGTTTGAGTCCTGGAAACAGGCACACGGGATGGGGGAAGGATGAGTGTGCGTGTGCTGAGGTCATCTGTGGCTTGTGGCACCAGAAAGAAAGATAGATACTGAACCGGGTCTTGGACATGAGTTTTTTTGTTTTGTTTTGTTTGCTTTTTTGTTTTTTTGGTCAAATGTGTTTATTTGTATCTTCACGCATATACTTAGTCCCAATTCCGCTTGACAAAAATATCCTAACTTGGTTGACTATTGACTTGAAGCAGTGTGTGATGCAGTATGTTTGATATAATTCGATACACTGTTTACTCTCTCTGGATACGCTGAAATCAGTTGATAATGCGCGAGAAACCATCTTTGTATATCTTTCACTCATCTTCAGACTCGGACCTTCATCCTAGATCTGCTCAAAGAGCATGCACTAAGACCTGCGCATAGACTCAATCACAGATCCGCTCACAAACCTGCTGAGCTGCATGCTCGCAACTTGCAATTGCTCACAGACCCACTCACAGTCCCATTGCAAACCCACTAAAATTGATATAAAAACCACCCAAAAAGCAATACAATGCGAAGAAAGCTCTTGTTACTTATATCAGGAAAGTAGGTACCCAGATATGTTGGTGTCACCTTTCGTATTTTGTATTTCAAATATGAGCGATATATTGAGCCATATATTGCAGTTTAGTCTTTAAAAGCTTCGAATTGCTGCCAAACACAATAATGTTCTAATATGAAAGCAAGATCGTTTATAATCCAGCAGTCTGTAAAGAGAAGGAAGATGTGCGCATCTTGAGTTTACACAATTAAAGGTCTAGACCTGCTCACAGACACGTCCGCAGCCCCACTTATGTACAAAAGTCCCATTCTCGACCCTCAGACCGACCTCCTAAATTACATGTATCTTCGGTAAAGTCAATATTTACACAAACCACTAATAGGGGCCGGAAATAACTGACTGGGGTTGATGCGTGATTCCCGATTTCATGCAAATCCCGGCGCCATCCCCACTTGAAGTTATTGCGACTTGAAATGGGAATCAGTACGGGTATAGTATAACTATAAAAGAACAGTCTCCTCCGTCTCTTTAAAACTACTTATGTGATTTTAAAACCTTAACTTTGTTTATTAAATGATTTGTTTATAAAAAGGAAAAAGAAAAAAAAGGGGGGCGCCGCCTTTCCTTTAGCGTGCCCCCACCTTTTAATAAGGTCGGACAGCCACTCAATTAACTTAATACAGTATTTGTTGCATTTTGTTGATTAACTGTGCCACGCCCCCTTCTGTATTATCATCGAACTATATAAGTAACCTCCCATGCTGTGTATTCGGTGATATGATACGTGTCACAGTCGTGGGCATTTAAACCATAGCTTAATTAACCATTATCATCAGACAGATTAAGGCGATATGTCTATCATTGAACTTTACAAATGAACTAGAGGAAGGTAATAGATTATTTAAGTTGCACTTGAATAGGTAAAAACATATACAAGGAACATTCTGATACAATATGGTAACAGTGACTAGGAACTTACCTTAGCAATCTGAAATCATTGGCTTTTTGCAACCCCCCCCCCCCCCCCCCCACACACACACACACCTCGACGTCACGCCCCCCTGTATTGGGCCACATGTCATCCCTAATAGGTGGTTATTGGGGGTTTAATCTCCAACCCCCTCAAGGCTCTCTGTGATTAGCACCGTTCCTCATTCATTAACCTCCGTTTGTAATTAGAAACGTGGGAAAATGTCGGGAGGCGTCCGACGCCATTACACATTACCCGGCTGATTAAGGATTACCCGCACTCTCCCCCCGCAGGGAGGGTTCAGAATATGTGCTGGGAGAGGAGCACATCGGTAGAGGATGGCCCCAAGCGGGGAGGGCGGGGGACACTTGGGTCTTGAAAGGGTACCCACTGCCAAATGGACCGCCAAAGCAGGTCTAGTGAACATTAAAATGAGGGGCATTCGGCCACTTGTAATTCCACAAACAGGGAGAGGGTGAACCACTTACAGATACAAAATAGGAGCCATGGAATCTTGATTAACATTATTCTTACGTCCTTCAATAAAAAACGAATGACAATTTCAATAAAAGTGACACTAAGAAATTGCTGCGAATCCTGTCTATTTTATTTTATTGAGACACTCTGGGGGGGGGGGGGATCTATATTCCCCCCAAAAATATGGGAAGGTAAAATTTACGAGTGGTCAGTCATGAAAGTAGGGGCGGTAGTTTGGCAGTTGTTAGTTACTTACCAAGAGTAAGTGCCCCCCCCCCCCCCCTTCCCATACTGGCGCTAATCGTGGGAACGCCCATCCCCATCCCCCGCGTCCCCACCCGGCCACCCTTCTGTCGCCGCTTAGGTTCCGGAAAAATATAAAGAACTAGGGACATGTACACATACAACGACAGATTTATGTTTGATTCGTTTCCAGAGGGAGTAATTTGAGGATTTTTAACTTTGCACAAAAAAGTGTGACAGTTGCCAGACAATGGTTTACAAGTGACAGGTGCATGTCTTAAAAGGAGCGTTTAGTTGCCGTCATCGTCCCATTTGTCGGACCTCTAACCGACGCTCCCCCCCCCCCCCCCCCCCACCGCCAACTGCTCCTCATCTTCCCGCCTTCTGCATGTACGTGTGAGGAGCTCGGCCTTGGCAGTCTGTAGAGCACTTAGGGTCAGTGCGGAGGCATTTCCTTTGCGCGTCGCATTTTGACGCGAGGTGCAGTGCCTCGTGGCTTTTTAAAAATGTTTTATTTGAAGTGATTTCTTTACCGTAAAATTTGCCATAATTTTGATGAGATAAACCTGGGGCCCCTGAAAAGTCTACTTTCTAGTTGTATGTATAGTGTACACAAGACCCCCTAAAATGTGAGGATGTTCTTGGAAAATTTGAGGGTCTTTAGGCAAATCTAAAGAGGTTCCGAGTAAATCTAAAGGAGTTTCATGTAGTTAAATCTTAGGGGGGCTCCAATAAAATCTGAGAGTCATTTTACATATACCAAATTTGCGATGTGATGCAAATGTGACCTAAACTTTTCAAAATGATCTGAGAGCGTTCTAGACACACTCGAAACCCTCCAGGTTCTCGGTGACCACTAGAGGTCATCGTTGACCACAAGAGATCATTCGGAACGGGATGGGAGCAGGATGACAGGCACTGGACAAGAGACAAGCGGATAAGACAGTAATTAGTAGATGGCGTAGTTTTCTCCTCTGACCGGTGACGTCACGGCGTCCCGTGATTAATGGTAGTAAACACCCGGGCACTGTAGGCTTGGGTCACGTGTTTATTCAGGGGATATAAACAGAGATAACGGACGGAGACCGTTACTAAACTGCTGCTACTGGGCGTCAGGATACTTTCTGGCTTGACAGACGAGTGCCCATAAACTGACTCACCTTTCCCACTTTTTATCATTTATCTTCCACTTGTTATCATTTATCTTACAAAGAAAAAACAACAACAAAAAGTACTGTATGGAATAGGTCTAGCCAATCGAGCGCATTTGAGGGAACGATCATAACTGGGCCCCATCAATTGGTATGATATTGTCCAAGCAAATTGCCTCGTACGTAAAGACAGGTATTGGCATCACGTTATATAATGCCGCACTAACTTGATTGAATTTGTCAAATGAAAAGAAAATATCATGATGGTTTCGGCGAATAGCCGCCGCCCCTCCTCTCCCGCCCATCTCCATTGAGTTCTGATGTCACGCAACTCACTTTGAGCATGTCTGCGCAAAATGGTAGGAAGGGGTGAGGCGAAGGAGGTGCACGAAGCGGAAATTATTGGGAGAAAGAACTGAACTTTCTAATAGAATAGGGATGACAAACTGTTTTAGCTGAACTTTTCTACATATTACATTTTCAATTTATAGTTTAAAAAAATGTAATAAGTAATAAAATGAAACAACGATAGCCCCCCCCCCCCCCCCCCACACACACAAACACAAACATCCCATTCTGCATACAATATCACAGGCGGATCTAGAATTTTGGAATTTTTTCCCCTTGATTACTTTTTGCCGAAATTTTACATTGAACAATGCAAAATTTTCCGAAAAAGGGGTGTGGCGCCCCCCCCCCCCCCCTATATATGCACCCATGGAGATTTCTTGCCACAAGTTGTCATACTGCCGCGACCGGCATCATCCATGTCCCCGTCCCACAATGCCCCACTTTTCCCGCCCTTTTCCTTCTTTTTGATTCTTTTTTTTTACCCCGACTCCAAACGGTGGTGATGACAGGCCCATGTAGCGTTTTTAGCCTCGTCGACGACATGCGGACCCCGGATAGGTCTCCGTGAGGCGGGGTGTTCGATGTGGTTACCTCGGGACACGCTCAGGTCGGGACGGAGTGACCCCTGAAATGAGACGTCAAACGAACCCTCTCGCCCCCTCACCCCGTCATATCCAATACAGTAGTGAATGGGTCGAGTACATGTTCAGAAAAATACATTACAGACCGCAAGAAATGTGGCGCTAACGTAATAGAAGGGATCCATGGGGTCCTGATCCCTACACTAAGTCCCTACACCTTTTGTTCGGAACTTAAACTGAACGGTAGTTTACACAGCACACATACGCTAGGTCGACTCTTTTTTAACTTGTATATCAGATTAATGAAGAGTGGTCAAGTAATTGAATGTCTAATATTGATATACTTTAGGCTGGTGTCTCATCACATAACGCTCACATTGATTGTCATCCGCGGTGCATCATTGTGTCCAACTGTTTTGAAAGTGTCGCGTTATTGGTAAAAACTGCATGATTTAAATATATTCACACAATTACAGTGTTTAAAAACGTCTGTCGTATACATGGTGAAGATACCGATAGTAAATCACTCATCACACTTCAACTATAAACACGGTAATAAAGCCCCACCCCTTTTCCCTGAAGATCACGATTATATATGCTGACTTTTAACTTTATAGCACTGAGTGAAAACAAAAACAATTTAACAATCAACCCCCTCCCTCCCCTGAGGTATAAGATTGATTCACCTTTTACCGGTATCGTGTCGGCGTCTCACCTTAACGACCTTAAGTAGCCCTAAAGACCCTGAGTAAGGGCCCTAAGTGAGAGCCTCAAAGGGCCTCACTTAGTCGCCTGCCCCGTCACTTAGCCCCCTCATACCTTAATTGGATCCTCACCTCTTTACCTGACTGCTCACCTGAATGGCTGTGGTCAGGAATGCATTCAGTGGTCCGGGGAGAGACAAGGTGAGAGGTGAACGGGGGAGGGAGACTAATGGAATCAGTGGTCCACCACAGGTCACTAAGGCCCTCGCCTGCTATAGGTTAAGAGGGGTGGCACTCGAATAATAAAGTTGGTTTGCGTATACATGGCACATTTAGATCGTTCTATTCTACGTTTTTGTTACTGAGTATTAGCCAGATGTGCTCGAATATTCACAGGAGAATATTCGAATAGACCGACTATAAACAATACCAATATTTCTATAACCACATTTTCTTCTCATATTTTCGCCTACACCTAGGCCTAACCACAATCCCACCCCCTCCCTCCCTGCATGGTGAGATTTGGCATATTTCTTTAGCTAGGGATAGAAATTTGAGGGCAGTTTTGAAGTATAACGTCCCGGGTATAACGTCCTTTCCCTCCCTATTTTCGAGCAAAAGAAAATCCATCGACACGCCTGTTAAAAAGTGACCCTCCCCACATTTGACCACTGGTCAGTCACCCCCCCCCCCCCGTCCAACCTTATACCCTAATGGGTCGGACAAAGCGGCGTCCGTCCAGACAACGGTAGACGCCGATAGAAACGCCGACAAACGCCCCACCACGCGTCTCGTCCAGTCTCGTCGGCCCCGAGATCCGACGAGATCCGTCACCAAAGTAACCGACCGTGACCTCACCCATGCAGGAGGAAGAGACGGTCGGGGTAGGAGGGGTAGGAGGAGGGGTGACATGCCTGTCATAGGGCGCTAAGGACGGGTGACCACTGGCTGACGTTCAGATATGTTAGGAATCCTTTCATGGTTTAGGTAAACATTCCGCGTCATTAAATATCCATGATATCCCTATTTAGATTGAAACTCCCCACTGGGATGGCCTAGGAATTTAAGGGGGGCAGGGTATTGATACACAACGGGCCGTGACTCTGAATCATGAATCCGTTGGAAGTTGGCAGGTCATCGCTATTTTGAGAAGAAAGAAACACTCAAACATGTAATCTATAAATGTTGTACTCTTAATGAATGTTGATTAAAATGGTTTTTAATTTCTTATATTATATGTTTATATGTGTCATGCTGCCTCAATCCTTCTGATAACGGGGAAGGCTATATATATTGAGTGGTACCTTCCCGGGGTACCTTCTTTAATATGGGAATATTCTTTCTACCAAAAAGAATGCGACTAAGTATTGAATTGCCTTGATGTATCCTACCTTACGAAGCTTTTATATGAAGTCATGTTCCAAACATTCCTACTGATACCTTATCTCATTAAACATGTAGTCTCTCTAAAACCCCTCCATGATTTCCCCCAGCGTGACGGTGTGGGTATGTGTGTGGTATACGGGGCTGGGAGGTGAGAGGGGGCGGGCAGTGTTACGGTATGTGGTCGCGGAGATAAGGCCCGGTCAGCCCGGTCAGCCCGGCGTCACGTCCATCACCGCCCGGCGCCGGGCTCGCTACACGCCGTGTCGCGCGCCGCCGTCTGACCGGCCCCCTCCCCCGGCCTCCACCGTCAGTCTGACCGGCCCCCTCCCCCGGACGGACCGTAACCACTCCCCGCCCCTTGCCCGCCCCCATCCCGTCCTCCGCCCGGACCCCTTAAGAATGTACCTTTAGGAGGGCGGGACAGTTCTCCACGTGTCGCGCGCCCCTGTGTGAAGTCACTTTCGGTCTGTGAGTGACCGGGAGTGACCACTGGCCCTCCAGACCTTCTCTGGCTGTAGCTAGAACACCTAGTCCTTGAGACATGGCCGGGACCGGAGGCCTCGAGGGACCGCCACCGTTTTCACGGTAGCGAAAGTTGAATCTGGTCGCGCCGCCTGCACATGCATGTTTTTGGTTCTTTCTACCGCTTTTCTTACTGACTATTCCATCTAAACGCCGTTTCAAATTTTCGGCCTCTTCTAGGCTACCTCTCTTATTTGAAGAGGAACCCCCAAGTTTTAGTGCAATCATTTGCTCTAGAGTTATGAGCCCTTCCTATGAGCCGCTCTGCTCCCAGCGTCCGCCACTGTCATCGCTCTTTCCGTTGACGCGATTCAAAAAACACGAGTAGTTTCAGAATTTCGGAAAGGACGGAGAATCGGGCATGGGTAGACACAGGATTTCAAATAGTGACGCGTCATTGATTTGCCCATTAGGAGTATTGTCAGGACACCCTGGAGCCACCTCTGTGAACCCATCCCTCCTATACCCTGATAGCGAGCAACTCTCTCTTCCTCCGCGCCCGCTTAACCCGCCCAGACACTCCCCAGCTTTCCGCGACCGCCGCGACCGCCCCGTCAGTCCCCCGGCCCCGCCTCGGGCGTTGCTCCCGGCCGGCCGCCCGTCCCGTCCCCGGCGTGTGCCGCGCCGCCCGCCGCCCGCCGCCTCCCGCCTCCCGCCTCCCGCCTCCCGCCTCCCGCCTCCCGCCCGGTGGTCGCGGGCGGCGGGCGGCAGTGGTAAGGCGATCTGGGACGTCGCGGACAGGAGGGGATTGGCGGCTACCGAGGGGTTGAGGACAGTTATGTGTGGTATCTGAGGGGACGGGTAACGGTAGAAGGGCGTCAGTGGGCTGGGGTTGAGGTTTGTGGGTAGAATGGCGTTTTGGGGGGAGGGGGGGGGGGGGGAGGGATCCCGTTGTTGACTTTAGGGTGTCACAGTCCATTATTAGCACACCCGACGAAGGTTAAGCCCCCCTATCCCCTTCCTCACCTGGCTTAGCTTGTTTGTCAAAACCTCAGGATTACCTTGCACCGACAGGCCTTGCTACCTTTGACACTGTTCTGTTTCCCATGCAGCAGACGCATCCAACCCCAGTATTACTTTTGAACATTGTATTATGTGATGAGAAAATAGTTTGGTTTTTGCATGGGCAGGTATACGTTAATTTCTCCCCGTCAGACAATTTATTATTTCAACATTATTTTTTCAGATGGAAATCCAACAGTAATCATTAGAGCAAATGCCATAGATAGCTAGATCCAGAATGAGTTCACATGGTAATGATAACGCTGAGTCTTATATATTTTGGGGCGAAATTGCGATATGACTCTCCGGAGAAGATAACTCGGTAACCCTTTAGAACTGACACGACGGGATTCTGCACCTTTCCTCCTATATCTTAGCACGAGAACGGGGTCTTAAGTGAGATGTCATTTAGACTTCTTACTCCAGTAGTTTACTGATAACTCACACTTCTCCCTTTCTCTTCTCAACGGCCTACATCTCTCAGCTGAAGGGAGGCGAGGGTGGGTGGCCACCAAATGAATTAGGCTACCCAAGAACTAAACTAAACTTGCATTAGAGCCTGTAAGGTGTAAAAGTTCCAGTAACCATTTTTAGCTGAAATAAGTGCGACTGTTATCAGTGCATTGGCTTGATATTGTTTTATTCCGTGGGGTAAATCTATAGCCTATACTTTCTTTTATGCTATGATATATGTAATTATATTCAAAGCCAAGAAAGATCACGAGATAGTCCCTCCATGGAATACGAAAACGGTGAGAAAGTTTCCTCAGAAACCTGCAATGACACATGTTCCGTTCCGTTTTCCAGTTTTCCATCCTCTACACAAGTTACCCCTTGCTCCTTTCCCCATCTCCCCACCCACCCACCCCTCTCCTATCCCTGATACACACACTGAGAGAATGACGGAGGAGGTTTACAAGGCGTAGACAAACATCCCCAGAAACATCTCTGGTTAGTTTCAGGTCCGAGAGGGGCCCGTCGTTTTTCACACCTCTCCTGACTCTACCCCCCAGCCCTAGCCAGGAGGTGAATGTACTGTTACTAAACTGACTCAGAGTGTAGCTCGAAGGAAAATGTGGCTGCATACTTGGATAATTAAACATGCACAAATATGTATTTTTTTAGATCCATAATAGTGGGGTCTGGTAACATTTTCATTACGCGGCAGATAAAAGCACCAAATTTTGCATGAGGCACCTCTGAGGCATAACTATTGAATCTAGAAGGGGAGCCATCTTGAAATACAAAAATGAAATTTTGACAAATTTTGTATGTATTAAGCATTTGCAATTTAAGGTATTTAACCAAAACTTTTGGCTAGCTTCGATTAGACCTATTGTATAGATTTGAAAGGTAAATAATTGAATTCCCTGTCCTATAATCTACCAATTTGGACAATAGCAATGTGTTTCTAGGCATTTCAGAAGCTGAGATATAAGATTATTTCAATAAAAGTCAGCCATATTGGATTTTTGGCCCCCGTCCGGGTTATATTGATATTTCAAGGTGGCTCCCCTTTTAAATTCAATGAAGGGGTCCCAGGGGATCATCATACCAAATGAAATCAAGAAATCTTGTGGCAAAAGAGTAAAGTCTATATCCTTTCTTTTGAATTATTTTGGAATCCAGCGGTCATAATCAAATCTATCATGCTAATGAATTCAGCCATTTTGAAATGTATGGTATTGTATTGGATGAATATCATATTTATTGAGCCCTCTAGGCTATTAACAACTGATGTTGGAACCATTTCCCCTGGCCTTATGCCTTAGTAGCTAAAAATCATAATATTTCTCAAAATTAGTCAGCCATCTTGGATTTTGGATTTCTGCATTGACTTGAAACATAAATAATTGAACTCCCTGACCCATAATCCCTCAATTTTGACACCAACCATGTCTCTTTAGCCTTTTTAGAAGCTGAGCTATAACTTTTTTTTTAGTAAAAGTCGGCCATATTGTTTTTTAGGCACCCACATCCGTCCTATTGATATTTCAAGGTGGCTCCCCTTCCAGATTTGATAGTTATGCCTCAGAGGTGCCTCATACCAAATTTGGTGCTTTTATCTGCCGTGTAACATTTTCTAAAAAAAATGACCTTAACAGACCCCCACTAAAGGCTGGAACCCACTAAGGGACTGAACTAAATTCTGGTTGTTTTCACCAGTTCTGGTCGTTTGGTTCTGGTCAAAACGACCAGAACTGGTCACACAAAAAAAAAAAGTGTTCCCACTGAGCGATTTTCCAGAAATCCCTCAGTGGGAACACCATTTCTGGTGGTTTCGACCAGAACCAAGCGACCAGAACTGGTGAAAACGACCAGAATTTAGTTTAGTCCCTTAGTGGGTTCCAGCCTTTAGTGACCTGCTTGTTCGTTGCAATTAAAAAATAAATGTCTTTTTTTCTAAGTAAAGAAAGGAGCTGACCAAATGTAGATATTGTATAGCTCATACTGTCCCAACAAAAATTGAAATAAAGCTTATGCAAAGGCACAATAGCCGGGACTGTTGAGTTTACAAGTAAACAATGGGGAGTCAAGTTGTCGTAACTGACTGAGTGGATATTCACTACATGCACACATCCGCCATATTGGGGTACCCCCGGGAATTCCATACCCCAAAACGAGGCAAACTGTCCTCTGTGCTAGTCCCCAATACTAAGTCTACCTGCGATAATAGGGCAAGAATTGGTTTTGAAGGTAGTTAAACTTAAAAAATATCATTTCTCTTTACCTAGAATTGCAGAGGAATTGCTAGTGTAACTATAACTAAAACAATCAGACTAAATATTTGGATATTAAAAGAAATATGAGGAACTCTGTTACATTAGTTTATAGGGGAAATAGATCTGCATAGATTGAAGCCACTACTAGATAAATTTTCTCCTTCTATTCTCATGATAAACTGCAAAAAATCACATTCTGTTTTTATAGTATGCTCCTGTGATTCATTGAAACTACCTGAACTATGTGTCATTCGCGAATTTTTCACACATGCATGTGTTATTGTCTATTTTTACTGTGGCATTCACACCTAGCCAGAGAAGTTCGCCTCGCTTTGAGGTGAGAACGACGGTGGCGCCCCAGCCCCGTGCAAGTCGTGAATAGGGGACGACTGCTTGCATAAAATCTTCAGCATAAAATCAACACCTTTGTACAGTTACCTTGACCATAGTGGAAAGGACAGTGGAAAGACAATACAATATTATATTAAACTTCATTCTAGTCCAACCCATATCTACACATCAGTGCGGATCAAAGATTTTGAAATGCTATACTAGGCGGGTGTTTTTATACCTCATCATTTTGAGATAACATTTTGCATCAAATAATCCTAACTTAAGCCCCAGCACTGTACATGCACCCCATCTATACTGTACTTCATGCCAACGTGCAGAAGATATTTATGATCAATGCTTTTCTGCTTCTTGGAAGAAGCTCATTTTTCTATACCTTGGATATCAGTGCTAGTGTTCTCTTCTGATTGACCACCACCATGCACTTGTTTTTAGTTTTATCTGACTAATATACCACGCGGAGCAGTTGGCTCTTGTCCCAGATTTCTGAATTGCTATACGTATACCCAATATGACTCCATCTTTCCTTTATCTAAGTGTACCTTTGACTACATTGCTATATCTAACTTACCCAAGCGAGTACTTTTGTCTCTGTTATCTCAATTACTCTATCTTACTTACCATTGGGAGTAGTTTGCTCCTATCCCCGCTATCTCCAGCGTTTTCCCCAGAGAAGGTTAAACCTGGCTGTTTTATAAATCTATGATTTGAAAGCCAAACAGAAATTGATTCTTGTTCAAATAATTTCAATAATAACGTCAACATATTTCCCACCAGCTTAGGAAGATTAAAGCTGGTCAATCAGAATTAAAGCTGGTCGGAACAGAGGCAATAAGGGCCTGGGGAAAACACTGATCTCAATCACTCAAACTTACCACTGTTCCTAGTTTATAACCTAGTTTGCTCTTACCCCCTGTATCTCAATGGCTCTGTCCATCTTATTGTGGCAAGTAGTTTGCTTTTACCCCTCTCTTATCTAAGTTGCTCTAACTTACCGCGGCGAGTAGTTTGCTCTTGTCGCGGATCTCCCGCTTCTTGCTGAGGTCGGCCTTGAAGTCGTCGCCCGTGAGTTTGGGGTCGTCCTTGTTGAGCACGTCCATGAGGTAGGAGATGTAGGAGGTGGCCAGCCTCAGCGTCTTAATCTTGGACAGCTTGGTGTCCGACGGCACGTTGGGGATGCACCCCCTCAGCGCCGCGAAGGCCGTGTTGATGCTTTGAGTCCGCCGCCGTTCCTTCTTGTTGGCAGTCACCCGTCTCTTGATACACCGCACCCTGACCGGGCCGGCGTCCACGCCCCCCGCCCCCACGCCCCCCGCGCCCCCGCCCATCAGCACGCCCAGCCCGTAGTCGCCGTAGTCGCCGCCCATGCCCGTCATGTCGCCGGGAAGGACCCAACTCGGGAAGTACTGTCCGTCGGCCGCCCCGCCGCCCGCGTCCACCGACGGGTAGCGCGCGGCGGACGGGGCGTACGGGCCGCCTCCCCCCGGGGCGTACATGTCGCCCATACCGCCCGCCCCGGGGTGCTGGGGCTGGTGGTGGTGCGGGTGGTGCATGGGGTGGTGGTGGTGGTGGGGCTGGTGGTGGTGGTAGGCGGCCTGAGGCGCGTAGCTCGTCACCAGACTCATGGTACTGCTCCTTTGGGGATTAAAAAAAAACAGCTCACGATCTGCTCACGTCCTGCTCCTGGCTACTGTGGCCGGCTCGCCTCCCTCTCCTCCCCGGCTCCTCCAGGTGGGTGGGATTGCCTCCAGTACCGGGCGGCCCAAGGCCTCACTCCCGGCACCTGCTCCGACCCGCTCCCGGGCCCCGAGGGTCGGTCGCTGAGCTGCTCGGAGCTGCTCGATGGGCCGGAGGATCTTCTAAGTTGGGCGGTCGGCGCGGGGGACAGGCAGAGGGCGGGATGGTTCCTGAGGCTCGTGGTTGTGAAGTTTTGTGACAGGCAACAAGAAAGAATGACGACGGACTCAAACTGTGACGACGGTGGTGGTAGTAGATGGTTTCCCTGCTCTTGGCAGCAGGCCCTCCTCTCCTCCGTCTTAGAGGAGGGATTTAAATATAAGTATAAGGCCGACCGAATAACAAAGATTCCAGGGCCTTGGTCGGCGCGGACAAGATCATGTGTTAAAATCCAATCGGTGATCTTAAAATTGAAACAATTATGTAGGCTACACACTGAATGAAATCCCTCCTCCTCTCCTCCCAGAAGTCTGTGGTTCTTTGCTCACCTCTAGACGCCCTTGTAATGCTGTTACTCTGAAGATTGCCAGGTGAGTAGAGGAGATGATGTGAGGTGTGGTAGGTTGTAGGAGAGGAGGTAGGGTCCTGGTGGTCCAGGAGCCGCGACCGACCACGGCCGGCCTGGGACTGTATGGGGGTAAGATTGTATAGCAGGGGGAGGACGTCCAGTGTGTGTGGACCCCTCTCACTGACTGATCCACCGTCCTTCTCAATGTACCGTCCCCGACTTGGTGGTGGTGTCAGCACGCCCCTCTCGAGCACCGAGTGTCCGCCGCCCTCACTCACTCACTCAGTCCCCCACTACTACTTCTACTACTACTCCACCAGTAACGTCGTTCACGTCGTCCGCTCACAGTGCCGCCCCCTGCCGCCCGTCACGCGAAGTTCTCGGCCCGACGTCGACGCGTCGTTTACCGCGCCGCGCCATGCAGCGCGCGTATATCACCGCCCCACCCCCGCGTCATAACCCACCCCCGCCCCCGGCTCGGACACCTGATTGGTCGATCAGACGCACGGACGCTGATTAGTCGTGACGTCACCGGATTGGATGTCAGGGCCTTTCCCGGCATGCTGTGCGGAGAGAGCCAATCGTGAAGGTCACCGCAGGGGTCAAGGTCACGTCAGGGGTCACATAACGGGACTGTCGGAGGTGACGGCAGCCAATCAGGACACGCGTTACATGTGTGTGGAGTAATCAGAGACGGGCCAATCAAGGCCGGGTTAAGCCGGGCTCAGGGCGCGCGTCACTCTCCGGCCAGGTTTCCCGTCACTCTCCCCCCGTTGTTTACCTAGCCCGTGTTTTGTTTACACTAAGCGGCCACAATCAGCGCGCCGCGCGCCGTCAGTCTCCTCATGGAGAAAAACGGACTTCCGGCGGTCGGCTAATGGCCGATGTTTGAGAAGAAATAGACTGTGTGGAAGTACAGCCCCATGCAGCATTGGAATAGCGTTCCTTGATCACTTCATTTTTCTTTGCCGTTTTTTTTAGCTGGATCCTAAAATCACATGGTGCAGAAAAGGCACATGTCTGTCCAAAATACTGACCGAGAGGCGCCTAGGGTGGGGCCCTTGAGGGGGGAGGGGGGAGGTCCCAATGTCGCATGTCGATTTTAAGAGACATCTAAGTCGCCCTGTCAAATTTAAGAAATAGCCCTGTCCCATGTACTTAACGTTATCATTGCAAAGCTTTCTATTTTGTCGTGTCGCGCCATAACAAGCTGTCTCCCTCTTGTGACTGCAAATGCATGTTTCCAGGAAGATGAACCATACCCTGCATTGGGCGCAGGGAGGCATTATTTCAGGAATTTCTAGCTTTTCAACGCTGCGGCGCGGCGCGGGGAGTAATGATTCTATGAAACTGATTTATTTTAAATTCCGAAATGCCGCTCCGCAAAAGGCGGATATTATTAATTCTTCAAGTTTCTATCCAGTTGCATCTAAAGTATCAATGTAGGAAAAGACCACTATCACGAACAGTCAGGGCCGTTCATAAACATTGTAAAATAATAAAGAGAATAATGATAATTAAAAGATGTACATAACGGTGGCGGACCTATGTCCTTTACTGAATACGTCAAGATTGGATAGGCGGACAGGGGAGGGTGCTTGTTTATCTAAGCAAAATTAATGGTCTATGACGGAAATGTCTGAGGAGGGAATTACCAAAACGCGGGCCCGTTATCCCCCGATAAGATCATTTCTCACCATCACCCCACCCTCCCCTCAACTCTAAAACCTCCAGGGTAAGTGGCCGTGTAGACTCTAGTATGCGAGGGGCTCCTGGAGTCTCTTCCACCCAACTTAGCCCCCTACCTACCCACTCGGCTTATCGTAACAGGAAACCGTCTGAAGATTAAGGCTCGGTTTACCTTTTAAACGCCGGGGTCGCGACCCCCACATGTCGCAGGTTTTATCGCTGACGTTTACATGGGCGACGCGTCAGTACTTTTCGAGATAACATTAAAAAAACAATTTGAGCAATTGAATCTCGGATATCCGACTAGAGGAACTTAAAACTTTAAAGCTGCAAGTATTCTCAAGGTCGGATTTGGCGGTAAGCACCCAGAGCAACCCCCCCCCCCCCCCCCTTTATGGCAAATTTCTAATGAGTTGCTTTGTTGACGTCTTACAATGAACTTCCGAGGTTATACCTTATGTCACTTCACATTTATTGGGTGGGATTAGGCCCAGGACTTCATATATGAATACCCATAAAATATATCTAATTTTTTCCATTTTACAGATACTTTCAAAGGTAGATCCAGGAATATGAATTATCTGGCATGGATGGATCCAGAAGTAGGGGCGCCTCTCCTTCTATCCAGAAATGCTGCTTTGTTATGCCTATAACTTAAACTGACAGAAATCAACAACGATGCTTTATTTGTGTAGCTATGTAAAGGATTGAGGTCCTACATTATTATTTCAAACACTGTTATATTAAGAATTACATATATATCTGAGATAACTCCACGTGTCTCATCTCCCTCCAGGGATGTATATTCCCGTGTAAACGTGTAGGTAATGAACGTGGGACGCGGAGACTGGCGGGCGGCGCGGATTATAGATTGACACGATTAACTCCTCCTTGGCTTATTAGATTGGGGGGTTCCAGGAGGGCGGGGTTTCACCTATACCCAGGAGGAGAATGGGTTTAGTAGAGTTTACAGAGTGCCAGTTTCCCAGGGTGCCCTTAACCCCAAACATGCAAGAGAAATCGCTATCTTGTGAGAAACTTCCTGTTTAAAGGAAAGATGCGTATCTGAAACATTGTTTGAAAGTTGTTTGACATTGGATAAGAACACGAGAATATAATGCATGCTTATATACACACGCAATGTTAGGTGCGGTTTAGGAGGGGGTTGGATCATGCTGTTTCATCCTATATAATTAAGTTTTCATTTCTGCTCCCATGCAGGGGTTGCGGGCCAAATTTAACAATACCGCGCCCCTTTTCCTAAAATTCCTGCACCCGCCATTGCACTGTAAATCGTGCATAGGTATATGATTGGCATGTGAGGCCTTCCCCGCCGAATAGATGTATACGTTTTATTCATGGAGGGTCTGGTTATATGATCTACAGCTTCTACAGTAGGCTCATCTCACACAATTGTGTGAGTGCACTCCCAAAGTGTACTCCCCTGCCCGACTCCCTATCGTCACCGGGTATCACTTTCCGTCCAGGCCCCAAATACCGACCTCTGCTCAACACGACTTGTGCTTTAACCCGAGGTGTGGTCACCAACCCCCTCCACGCCTTCTCCTCCGGGCTGGGTCCCGATAACACATTCAATCGTCGACCATCTACGTGTATTGTGCAGGCGCATTCCTTGATAATAAACTAAATTCTATATCCCAAGCCTAAATTTCACTCAATAACTGACTCATTGACCCAGCGATATAAATTTCTTTTTTTATAAACAGTCGCTGCAATAGTACAAAGAAGTTAATATTCTCAATGGTGTATACGTAACCAGTTTTTAGGTGGAGGTGCGCTTATAGAACGAGGTGGTATCCCCCCCCCCTTTTTTTTTTTTATACAATTTTACATTAAAAAATCTACATTTTCCGGGTGGGGGGAAGTTTGGGGCCCTTTCCCATCCCCTAAAACAGAGGCTAAATCCACGGATTCTTGAATATAATATGGTGCCCTTGAATGAGACTAATTTTTGGTGTGGTATGGCGGGCGGCATTTGGGCTAGATGCTAGACGTCAACATGATCGGGGGCGTATTAGGGCGGAGGAGCTAAAACAATGTACCGTTGTATCCCTTCTGACAACTCTGATAATTTGCCCTTAAAATGCCCCTACATCAGCGCGCGCGGCACGCGTCATGCCGCCCGCCCCTGTTTGCTTAGGCGCGGCTGCCGCCCGGGGCCTCCGCGCCCAGGGGCGGCACGCGGCCTGCTGACCTTGGGCGCGGTTCCCGGGGCGCGGTTGGTCTCCGGGTTTGGCCTTCTGTGCAGACATATTGAAACGCCGAAATAATTCAACGTATTCATCTGGTATTTGGAAAGAAGGGGTTCATCGAATTTCTAAATAGTTACTGCATAGGCTAAGTAAATGTTGCAACTTTGGTATTGTGCTTCCATTTTTTATCTGCACGTAACGCGCCCCGAATAGTGCCGCGTCAATGCTCTATAGCCACGTCCGCTTTGACTCGCCCCTGACAACACCGTACCGCCGCGCCCTGGTCGCTGACCAACCCACCTCTGTTTGAACCTAGCGCAGCAACACTAGACAAGTCGGCCTAACTCACCCCCGCGCACTTGCTCGTGTATATTCCCTTCACTGTTTGTCTATCACGTTTTTCTTTAGTTTCTAAACTGCTGGTGTTAGTAGTTAAGAGGTTTTTGTCCTTAATCCCCAATTCCCCCGACGCGTGTCTGACGCGTTTCCTGCCGCACGCGCGTAGTCTCACCGCGCGTCATGACCGCGCGGCTTACCGCTGTGTTGAGCCGTAATCGTGTTTTCTTTTACCAGTCTGTGCGCGGGGATTAACCGTATCGCCACGAGTGTAACACCATGCGGACGTTTGTGTAGCCATTGATACTGTTTAGCAAGAGTCAATACATGTATTTCTTTTGTGTGTGATATAGGCTGATGGGGATGGTTAAAAGGTGTCGAGGGACTGTTAGATACACGCAAAAAAAGACCAAATGGGAAGAGTTGTTTGCTTCTTATAGTTTAGATAATAATTGGAGTGTGACATTTTGTGATCTATTACGTATCAGATCGCGGTCTATGCATTGTATTCATTCATGAACTGAAGAACCTCTTCTCGTATTTTATTTTTTTCAAACTGTCTATCCCTTATATTCATAACAACTTAAGCTGAGAACAGTGTATTCTTTTTGACACACGCCAGAATATATTAGACAGGCCTAGGGAGCATCCAGGACGGGGTTGTGAGGGCGCCCCCCCCCCCTCCCATTTACTTTTTTTTTTTACTGTAAAACTTGGCCAAAAAGTAATTCAGGAAACCAAAATTCAATAGCCCCCCCCCCCCTACCCCTCTTTCAAAACGTTGGATCCGCCACTGTGAGGACAACATAATCCCATCACACGACACTTGAGAAATAGTCACACGAAACAATCGAAGTGGCTCGGCCCTAAATCAACCTAAATCTAGTTAAAGGAAATGGAATTGTCCCTTGGTATAATGAAGACGTAGGGCCCCTGTTCCGGGCCCCGACCGGCCGTCTGGGCGGCGGTCTGGGCGGCGGGTCCGGCCACTTGTCGGACTTATCGGGGCCTGTCGGGGGGTATCACACCCCACAGCTCACCCGGCCTCGGCCCCGCCCACTCCAGACTGGGGTAAAGGAGGTATTACACTACACGACTTGAGATAATATTATGATATGACGATGTTGCAGAGTATTCAAACATATTCGAGATTGAATTTGTGTAAAATACTCCAAACTGTAATTTTCAAACAGTCATATTATTCCTGTGTGTTCTGTAAAGGGGGTTACGATATAGGGTGCAATATGATGATATTACAGACAATTCGCATAAAGGAGTAATATAATTGTTAAAGAATGGCAATTTGGAGTATTTTACATATGTGTAAAAAGTAATTTTCTTTCTAAAATGTTCCATTTCATTACAACATCTTCATATCGCAGCTCATGTCGTGTAGTGTAATACCGCCTTAATACACGTATCATGTTGCGCCGATATCGCGAATCAAAGTCGTGTATTGTAATACGACCATAAGCCTGCATTTCACTTGAGGCGATTCTGACTCCCGGAAATTCAATCCAATTCAAATTTCAATTTGGAAATTTACTCTTTTCCCCAAATTAGACGTCTTTGTCCCAATGATTTAGTTAAAGATCGTGCATCCTATACATATCATTTGAAAGGGAATACAAAACAAGTTCTAGTGACATAACTTGTTGCTGCACGCGGCTAACACGTATTCTTACTGGCGATTCTTGAAATGGGAAGGAGAATCTTCTAGTGTAATCAACATTGAAGAAAATAAAGATTTTAATTTTTTCCTGTCCTCTCTTCAGTTCCAGGGGTCCGCCATGGCTGTCGGCATTGGAGTAACTTTGACGTCAGGTGTAATCAGTGGCGACCCCTGGAGACGGGGTTTGTCAATGGGCCGTGACCAAACGAGGCCCTGTCTGTCTGTATAACGGTAATTCCCGGGATGTATCCCTACCAGAAGAGTCTGTTGTCTTCATGGGAACATGCTCAGAATCTGAGGGGACGTTAAAGGACGGAGGGGTATTTCATATCAAATTCAAATGTAAATTATTGCGCCCCCTCCCAGTTTTGAAAACTTCCGGGCCCGCCTCTTGCACATCTGTGGAATCTATCATCCTCTTGTATAGTAAGGACATTGACCGCTCGTGAGCAAATATTATATAGGCCTATGCAAGTTAGACACCAATTTGTGCTCATGCAAGCGTTTACTTGAAACTGAGGGAGGATCAGGGAGGATATATGTAATCATGATATTATTACTTGTATGAACTTTGGATTATTCAAATAAATACATCTAGCTTTAATAGATAACACCCTGCACTGCAGGAACAATACTACGACGCCAGTGACGCCACTGTATGGAATGTTACTCTCTTATCCACGATGGATTCCACATAAAATATAATTTCCATTCATATTTTATTATGTATCTTTTTCAAACCAAAGTACAAGCCTACCCTTCTCCGCCCCGCCCCTCCCCACTCCGCCCCTGCCCGCCCCCGTCTCACGGGTGGTTACCCCTGCCCGCCCTCAGCTGGTCCTCCTAGACCCCTGCACGCCACCCCCGTGTGGTCCCCGCCTCATCTCCACAACTTATCATATCAGTTACTGCTTAAAACAGAGATGGTCAATTATCCCATTATTTGTCCTTAAAATTACTGCCATATTTCCCATGTCACTTCCAATAAATGATGACATGATGTAACAATTATCTGATATAAATCTAATCATAAGTAGGAATTTGTTTTTCTTGTTCAAATAATTATCATTATTTAATGTAAATACGGGGGTAGCCGTTCAGTTGGTTGCCCTTCAGTAAGGCTGGAATTGTCCCATAAGTGGTTGTCAATGACAATGAAGGTTGTCATGCCGTGACGTCAGCGGTCCGTGACGTCAGGAGTCCGTGACGTCAGCGGCTCACGTGACAAGTCACGTTCAGCCGTGGGCGTCTGACAACATGAATTCTTCTCTAAGACGTTGGGACTTTATAACCACTGAATGGATGAATACGATCTAGGCCTACCCTACTCATATATCGCATGGAGGAACTTACAGATAAAGGAAAGTGCCTACTTGCTCCGAACAACCAAATGGAGATAAATTGAAAATGTAAAATTCAAGTAAAGTCATTGCTCCTATACTATATCCTCCGGACTATCCTATTCATATAGGCCTATATACCGATCGATGTTGTAGTACAAGAAAAAAAAGTTATTAGAATATCCCATTGCTTGTTTTATGATCATACATAACGCGTCAGTGGCCCGTTGCACAATGGGTTCGTAACTACGAATTATTTTTTTTGAAAAAAAACTAATATTTTCGTAACAAGGATGGTTTATACACATTGTTTTTCTATATTTGGAATGCAGCCAGAGAGCTGTAACCTTTACTGATTTGGCCTTAACTTTTTTCCTTTTTACATCAATTTACAGAATTCAATTTCATTCATTAGAACCAGAGATTTTACTATGTTTGTAAAATTGTAACAAAGATATCTTTAACAAAGATATCTTTGTTTGATCCTAACAACGAAACTCTATTATGCAACGGGCCACAGTGCCTTGAGCAGAATATTTGTTATAATAAGATGCATGTACATTTTCCGTTTGTGTTTTAGGCCTATATGAGGCATCATAGAACGCAAAAGAAGCTCTAGTTCATGAAATTCGACAACGCCACATGGGTCGAAGGGGTCATTGGAGTGCGTTTCTGATGAACATCATAACATATCAACATTTTGATGATGTCAACGGATCACCGAGTACGGCGCCCTGATGCCGTCGATTGTCGTAAAACGGCTTCACGTCAAGTGGGCCAGTTTCCGGCATCCGAAACTTCCGGCGGAAGTGACGTCGCTGAGATCACGCGAGGGACACCGGCGTCTCTAAGCTCGTTACCATCAAAGACACGCTTTAATGGGATGAGCTTAGTCGTATAACTTTTTCTCAAAGGCAGTAGACAAATATTTGGGTCTTAAAAAGCATATATTTACTTTGGGAGCGGCTTAGACACTGCCCCCTGCCGACGACCCCGCCGTATTGCCACTAGATGGCGCGGTTCACGGGGGACGCCCTCTGAAGTCCGAAGACGCCGCGTTTGTTTATTCGACTTTTATCTGAGCTTGTGGTCCCTGCGGACGGGGGCTGGGGGTTGATGAGGAGACGGGCTCCGACCATCAGGGCTAAATTGACTAAAACGTCCAGTTTAGTCGCCTTACCCCTTCCCACCATCCTCCAGGGCGTAGTCTGCTGGGAAAGTGGCCTAACGAGCCTGGGAACAGGGTAATATGGATACCGCCGGGGTTAAGGTAAACGGTGATCTAAGTGGACTGACCGTCTCCTAACTGATATTTAGGCCTATAAGTAGGCAGACCATCCCGGGGCTAACTCTATTTAGATAAGGAGTGACCAGACCACCCTCTAGGTCCCCGGCGGGTAGTCCTATGGAGGGTGAGGCTCCTGGGGACGTCGGTTGTGCTTTTTAATCTTTAGAGAATCATGATGATGCTCCATTATGAAAATAAATAAGACATTTCCCTAATAATCCTTGTTATTGTGAGGTTCTGAGGTTAAAAAGACTTTATTTATTTAATTTATTTATTCTACCTTGTTCTTAAGGCTCATATGTTGACCCACCAAATATCTGTGGCGGATTTAGAGAGGTGCCCCTATTGTTGTCAATACTTTATACTGTTTAAAGCTGAAGAATGTAGCTGGCAATTTTGCAAGAGTGTGCCCCCAATTCTTAAAAAGTTTGGACCTGAAATTGAAACTGATTATAGGTATGATGAAATTCTCCCGAGAGATACTGGTATAAAGTTATCTTAGCAAGGTAACTGTTACTATCATTGTAGACAAATGTATCAAACGTGTATCATGTATCATAATGATAATAGGCCCTACATAGTTATAGTTAAGGTCTTACATTATGCCAAACCACAATTCTAAGAAAATCTGCTTTTACAAAATGTATGTGCATACAAATGAATTGACTTATAAATTCCTTAGATACCACCCAGTTACAAAAGGTCGTTCAGTACGTATAGAAATTCGGTACGACTTGGCCACTGTTGCCATCGTGATGTCACCGCGTGACTGACATCATTATCTGTATGACGTCACTGTTGTCTTAACGTTATCGTGGTTACATACCCTCTAAGTTTTAATTACCAGTAATCAGGGGCATGCTGCAATTTAGTCCTGCTGGACCTCTTCTAAAGGATATTATGTGTCCTCTCATTTATCAGCTGATCACTGGATTACAATGGAGATGCGCTATGCAGATATCTAACAGACTTTCAATTCACTTTGCATTTTTCAAGGTTTAAGCTTTATTCTTTCAGTAAAATAATACGCAGGTCCAGGGATTTTTAAGGGTACGCTTATACAATATCTTAATACATCTTTTTACCTTTTTTCTATTTTGCTGCTTCGAATGCACTTTCCAAACAGTTGGTTGACATTGGCACATAATATAAATCAGCGACATAGATAAGTTATCCAGTTATTCGGATCAGTCTGCGTTTTAGGAATACAGGCATATGAACTGAGGGAACCGAGGGAACCAACTATACCGGGGTGATTAAAAGATAAACTTGGTTGAAACTGTGTCAAACTCCAGATCATATTCAACCATCAAACATTTGGTGGACAGTATTGTTTTATTTATTTGAGATCAATAAAGTGTTACATCGACATGTTTCAACATGACTGATTCAACAGGACACTTTTCGGAAGTTGTATTCTCTCCTAAAAAAAATAAGGAGCGCCCCCCCCCCCCCGACCCCAACCCAGCAAGCATGTAAGCCCACCCCTGTAAAATTCGCCAAAATATGAACGCTTCCAACAGCGATAAACAATCCCCCTTCTCCACCCCAGTGGGACTATCCCATCTCAGGTCCCCTGGGTCCCTAAAGTATCAGAACGGGACCGGCACGGGTTTCTGTTTGTATTCTAAACAAACCCCGCTGCCCCTCACCCACCCTTATAGCTACTCCCCGCGCCACACCCCACACCCCAGCCTCTCCAGGCCCTGTTTATGTTTCATTATCTACCACTGTCCTTGGAGCACTGAGCCGCCCCATTAACGTGTCAAAATGTCACTTTTCAGCCCGGGATTTTTGTATCTTGTAGGGATGGGTGGATTTACAAGGTGTCAGACTGGTTAATTAATGTACGGACATTGATTTACTGCATGGGCAGTTCGAAGATATTTATACTAAATCAGGAACTTAGTTGTGTACCCTCCCCCCCCCCCCCCCACGCACACATACACACACTTCACCTTTTTCTCTCTCCCGGCATAAACCTTTTTCTTCAAAGGATGTGCAATACCAAATATTTAGTTGGAAGAAACAGATTTAACCTGACTTATTGAGTTTGATTGTGTGCTCTAACGGCAAGGAGGTGGGACCTGAAAGCATAAACTAATTAGGGGATGAATGACGCTTTTGCATTAGAAAAATGAAAAATAATTGGACATGAAAAATAATCAACAATATTATTTAAAAAATCCAAAAATGAAAAATGAAAACTGAATCAGCCCTTTTACAAAAATAAATCCGAAGAAAAAACTAGTACTAGATAATGAGTAAAAAAGGAAATTTATGTCTCTATTTTGGTTTACGATTTCAAAGTGTCTCAATATCTTCAAAATATCCCGAATGCATTTAGAACATAGCATCACCCCGGGAGCATCACTAACATCGATGCTTCAGTAGTGGTTGTACGGGGTGAACTACAGCTCGGGCTAGTTTTCCATTTTAATGTAAGAGAGTAGTTTCAACGCGTGTTCTTTTTGCAGTCTATCAGTTACACACAACCCAGTCCTGTATTTTGACACTTACATATATCGAGAGAACTTCTTTCTGCAGTAAACGAAGACCGTCTTGCCCTCTTACCAACCCACTCCCCACCTCTCCCCTCTCACACCACACCACACCACACCTCCTGCCCTGCCCCTCTCAGCTCCCCTCCTGGAGTCTGCTCAGTGTCTCCTCCTCACGTAATAAGAACAGGTCGGGATCCCCTCCTCGGCTCATCTCACCCCCTGACCCGCTGAATGAGCACCTGCCACCGACTCACGGAGCTGCTCCCGAGCTGCTCGCCGACCGACTCACAGGCAGGGTTCACAGAGAGACCTGCTCTTGGGGTCCATCCAGAGCCCTGTTCAATGACCCATAACTCAGAGATCTACTCACCTGATGACGCATGTACATGTAGGTCTGCTTAGAGATAAATCAATATCCATTGACTTTTTCAAAATAGGTTTGTCCAGAGACGCCTATACTATAACCTGCCACATCCCTGCTGGGAGAACTGCTAAAAGACCCAGTGATGGGACCAGTAATTAACAGAACCTCTCACAGACCCGCTAACAGACCCAGACACAGACCCACTTACGAAACTGCGGGAAACTGCTCACAGGCCGACTCTCACTCTTCCTCACAGAAAACTCTTTTTGTACAAACTGCTCGCAGATCTGGATGTTAGAGCTGAACACAGATGGGACACAACTACATGAATACTCTTCTCTTCAAAATTGCCGTTGGAGATACCCCCAGAGACCTTTCGGCCCTTTCGGCTTTTCTTGTACTGAGCTGTTTTGAAATACGCAAAAAACGCCCCATCTATAATATCTAAATACTCACAAAAATAAACTGTTCATGGACTGAATCAACAAACTAGAGTTGCTCCAATACATGTTTCTCGATCTAGACTCATTCACAAACCTGCTCATCATCCCGCTAAAAGAGCAGTTCGCAGACCAGACCCCCCCCCCCCCAAACCCCCAACCATCCCCGACCCCCGTGACCTGCTCCTACACCGACTCATCCTCCTACTTAGCGAGCTGCTCACGACAAAGACCAGGCCCGCCTCTGTCCGGCCACTGCGGAGCGTCAGCCGCCGCCGAGGGCCTCCTCACTGGAGGAGGGAGTGGATGGAGGTGGAGTGGGCGGGGAGGGGGGGTACTGATGATTGAAAGATTAAGTCGAGGGAGGGTATATAAGTATGTAGATGGACAGGTTTTAGAAAATGTGATTATTGTGGTCTACAAAGACAGCTAGTAGACCATGCAGTATATACATGTATTACATGCATGCATGTATGTGCTCTAGATCAAGGTACTAACCTCGCCGATTGGTAACAGGAGCCATGGGATGTCGCA
This sequence comes from Lepidonotus clava, assembly GCA_936440205.1. Taxonomy (NCBI): domain Eukaryota; kingdom Metazoa; phylum Annelida; class Polychaeta; order Phyllodocida; family Polynoidae; genus Lepidonotus; species Lepidonotus clava. The sequence continues at coordinate 8,324,576 of OW387142.1, read as the reverse complement.
TATTACAGACTGTATATATATATATATATATATATATATATATATATATATATATATAATGTATGTATGAGCTGTCATAATATTATGTGTGTATGAGCTGTCATATACAACAAATGATGCATGACTGACACTTGAAATGTGACAGACTACAGTATCCTAAAATGTCCCTCACCAGATTAGCTAGATTTAGGTAAATGTATAAGCATCTCCCTGTTCGTATACTAAGTTTAAAAATATAAACAAGCAAAAACACCACAGTGGATGTCCCAGGGTAGCCGTGCGACCCAAGGGGCGTCGTAACAGAGCCCTATATTTCATTGGTTTAATAGCATCTGTAACATGTGGAAAATACTGACGACCGTGTCAGTGGTTAGTGTCTATTCATTTATGAAAAACATTAACAGGTGGCCACCCGGAACAATACATAAATTACATACATTAGAAGGCTACATGATATAGATCTTAGAGAAAAACGAGGAGAGGTGGGACAGCGCTTGTAAGATTTCTTTAAAGTTGGTATTGAGTTTCAAAGACAGAGTACCCCCATCTCCCTCCAACCCTCCCCACTCAGTGTGTGTAGGGGGCAGGACGCCTGTTTAGCGTCCCCTAGTCTGTGGCGGACGGATGGCGGCAGGTCGTAAACATATACACGTATTTACCCCCTCCCACCCCTCCCACCCCTTTACCCAATACCCCCAGCATCTTCAATCTACAACCACCGCCCCATAGATCAGCGACCAATGAGCCAAGTGGAGTATAAAAATATATGAAAAAAGTATGGACATGTGTAAGCCAATTTGGCTATAGAATTTGAAGTTGTGTTGCATCTAATGTGCTTTTGTTAGCTTGGAAGTTCAATTTATGTACCTATGTCAAAGCTGATAAGGGATTCACGTGAAGTGATTATTTGGGACCGTCATCTTGATAATGTACAGATTTTTTATTTCCATGTATATGCCCAATAGATCTAATTTGAAATCTATATTGGTTTTAGGTTCTTGTATATATGCTGTATCTGTATCGTTGAGACTTAAATTCATGCTCATTTATGATGTGAGACATGATTACAATATTGTTCTACTATTATAGAAGTTGTTGTAGCTCTCCTGCCTGGTGCCGACGACTGAATTGGATGAGAGCCAGGCGCCGTGATGACACCTAGTGGTAGATCTAGGAACAAAACTACCACTCCATGGTATATTGTTATCTAGGGGATATAGGGGTGTCATGTCGCATGCACCAAGCATCATCATAATCAACGCCGTGGATTTGATTCGAATACACTAGTATGTATAGGCCCTACATAGGTCTATATATTAGAAAAAAACAAGCAACGAACAACCAAATTGAGAAGAATCTTCCTCCAACCTTTCTTACAACATATAAAGCCCCGGCCACACTTACCAACTGAACCCAACTCGACGGTCGAGTTGAGTTGAGTTGGTTTCAGTCTCACAGTGTGGCATAGGGAGTCATAGCAAACCCTATGACAGTTGAGTTGAGTCCTACATGTTGAGAAGAGGAAGATGTATGACTGGACTGTCGAGTCTTAGGGGGGCATGCAGTAGATAAGCATATGTAACAGATAGCCTTCAGGCTATGACTGTTGAGTCGCATCCTATGGCATGGTTGAGTTTCTTTGCTAAGACTAGACAGTCGTAGGTGCTGGCGCCGTTAAAAGCTGCAACAGTCGAGTTGAGTTGAGTTGGTAAGTGTGGCCGGGGCTTAACAGAATGACTTTCTACTGGATTAAATTATTATAAGCTTTTCTACGTATACCAATGCTATATGAAGGATGCACCATTGTTTCTCTCCAGTTTTGAACAGCCCAACCCTAATCCTAGCAAATAAATTATTAAATGTAACCATTGCAAGGACCTTTTCAAACATTATCAACTACATGTCATACTGAGGTCGGGATGGTGAACACTCAGTGGCGCCCCCTGGTGGAGGCCAGGCTAACTCTACCAGTTGAGGGTGCACATATTTTCTACCAGGTGGCGCGCGGGTGCCTGTGATTAGTTCAGTATTCACTCACCAGTCGTCGCCTCAGTCGGCGATCGGGTCCCTCTCCATATCACAGATGTGGTACCGCCAGATTCGGTCTCTGCGCACAAAAATCGAGACATTGTGATAAAAGGAATTTGCATTTGAAGTAAATGATTAATGAAACAGAAATTATGTTTTTGCTTATTTTCATATTTCAGGTAAACACGAGCAAGCCATTAGAGTGAAAGCAAATCTACACTAAAATGTGGCATATTCAGCTATCACTACATTTAGTCAAATTCCAGGTGTTGGACTATAGGCATAGTTGCGTACCATATATTTTTGATTTCTTTTTGTTCTTTTTTAATTATTTCTTACCTCTGATTTTCAGCATATTATATGGTGAACATGTTTATAATAACGAAGAGGGATGAGTAGGACAATAGGCATATTAAGCAGAGATACACATATAGATTTCAATTAGTATTTTGAGGGCAAATTTAACTCTGCACATATTATAGATTATCGCATATGGTAAGGTCGCTAAGAACAGTTTGCTCACTCCGTCTCCTGGTCGTAGCGGCTGTAGATGCCCCTCAGGGCCTTGTTGGTGGGCAGGTAAAACTCGAGGTGAGAGCCGGGCGTGTTCACCCAGTCAGTCTCCACACAGTTGGGGAGGCGCAGCCCTAGGAGGGGGATTTACACAAGTTAACAATCTACAAAATGTATTAGTCCAATGTGTGTAGATCTAATACAAAGGTCAACAAATAAACAATGAAGTACAGCCTCCGATTTACAGATGACTATCTAAGGGTTTCAAACCAGGTAAGAATTACATGTAGTTAATTTTTTAAAAAAACACACACACAATCATTTTTAAATCTTTTCGTTGTTGGTCTTTTCATGAAAGCTACAGTGTACTTAACAAAAGTTCTCAAATAATGTTTTATACTGTTAATGATTTAAACACAATTTAACTTCTTGGTAGAAACACTGAACATAATTTACAACATTTAAAACGAATATTTAACTACTGTGAGAACTAACACACACATCATACTGAACTCTCATTGATCATTCCATCTGTGCATCATAATAACTCACTCACAAGGTAACAGTGAAGAGGTCGGTAGACTTTGAACAAAGATAATGTTTTACGTAGTGAAAGAGGAAGTCCCCTAAGCTAATTCATTCTTGCTCACAGTATTGCATATAGGTGTAACAATATTCGCAGACCTCATTATTTTCCTCTATAACAAAATAATTAGGGGCCTATAAGAAAAGAAATTCTACTGATAGACGAACAATGCGTAACGACGGAACGACAGGTTATGGTAATGGCTATTAGGCCTACATGACATGGAGACTTAAAGAAAATAAGTGCGACAAGCAGAGGCGGATTTAGAGGGGGTGCAAAGGCTGCGCGCCATCCTATTTTTGGCAAAATGTTTTTTTTATATGTAAAATGCTCGGATCCAGAGGCTACCACGGAAATTTTTACATTTTTTTTGAAAATTTATGGATCCGCCCCTGACAAGTAGACGATGACATGAGCTAGGCCTAGATCTATAGCCTTACCTTTCAATATCCGCACAGTACGTCATACAATACATCTACGATACGACATCTTAATAAATTCACAGTAACTATATATATAATATATATATATATATATATATACATACATAAATATATATATATACATATCTCCTAACTGTGTGGAGACTGACTGGGTATATATATATATATATATTAGCCTATGAACCGAAAATATGTCAGAAACGAAAACGTGTAAAACGCGGAAAAAAACGAAAATAAAAACGAAAGTGCACACAACAATAAAATCACGACGATTCACGACGACACTCCACCACACCGCATAGGCTATTCCGCTTACCGCGCGCCTCCCTCCCCTCCCTATGCGGATGACGTACGTAGGCCGTGTGTGACGTCACGTGTGACGTATACACCGGCCCTAACGCTAACGTCACGCCCTCCCCGCTGCCGTCGTCGGCGTCTGACGTCACGTTTACGCTGGTACCCGTCGTAAAGAGGCGATATGAAGGTGTAGGGGCGGGCCTGAAGCCGGGAACCAGCACGTTTATACCTGGTGAACGGCAGCATTCCACTCTCCAGACGCGGTCTGACGTCACGGCGTCGTAGTCCGAGTAGACGCCCGAGATGTAGCTGTTGTCGTCACAGTTGAACTTGAAGTTCTGCTTCAGCTCGTTCACGAACTCGTCTGAAAAAAGGTGGATAAAAGTTCAGAATTAGAAATATAGGTTGGTGTTAAGAAAGGCAGAGGTGTTTTGAGGGATGTATGAGTCATGCGCAAGGGGGTCTCCTGTAATATGTAAATCATATTCCATGAGAACGCTGTTTTCCTTTCTGGAAACTACCTCTGACAATGCAAAACATAGACATGGTAAGCGTCATTCATGATTATGCTTCAAACTAAACTTCCAATCTAATGCAGACCCAAATAATATCCAGGAGGTCAGGGCTAAATCTCCCCCTGGCAAGTTAATAGTCATAGTAACAATTAGGGCCTAGCAATAAACGTCTCAGTAAAGGAGAGGATAGGAGAAACTATCATAACTATTTGGTAGGCCTACTACTCTGTTAAAAATGGAGACTATATCTATTGTACCACCTATTCAAATGGGTCTCTCTCGAGGCGTAGTAGTAGGCCTATACGGAATTGGGAATTTGAGACATATCACTAGTCTTGTATTAACGGCATTTTTCAATGGCGGACCTAAGACGTGGAAGCAATTTTCCCAAGAACTCCATCAGAATAGAGTGAGCAATTTCTGCAAATCCTACCACATTCTAAATGTGAGTGCTTTCTTCGCAAAGTAGGCTATTCCATAGGACAGGGTCCTACTCTATCTTATTCAAATGGCAAGAGGCACATTGGACGAAGAATAGGCCTAGGCACCCTTACAAATGGTACCTTGCTACAATAAAATGCTGAAAATAAAACAAAATACATTTTCAGACATTACAGCTGCTTTGGTGCCGTCCATAAATGATGTCACGCACAAGGGGGTGGGTGGGTGATTTGAACAGTGTGACACTGCATGAAAAGGGTGTTATTTTCATGTCTAGATTAGAGAATCTAGTGTGACACTGACAGGGGGTGGGTGGGTCCTAAAAATACCCTGAAAAAGTATGACATCATTTGTGAACGGTCCCTTTGCCGTGAGCACGATGAGATGCATTTCCAGGAGGTTATACAGGTTATACAGGATGCATATTGCAAAATATATCATGCAGGCCTTTACAGAGGTACCGTCCGTTGCATGGAATAGGGCATGCTACAATATTCCATATGCGAGAACATGCAACCGTTTCTCAAAGGAATGGTTAAGGCTATATAACAATTGGCTATGATTGAACTTTTACATCTACCAGAATCTAGGTATTGTGGTATACTGTTCCTATGTCTTAATTGTTGTCATTGTGTTCGTATGGTGAGGTCATGGCACAATTCTATTGTTTCGGAGTGGTTTAGTTACAGCCAGGCCAATCGCACAGTTAAAACCAAACCTAAAAAGATTGTCTCTAAACAGAGTGTCATTTTGATATGCTCATTAGGTGAAGTCTCAGCTTCAGCTTCACCTATAGGCCTAGTTAAACACCTCAGTTAAATACCTCATAAGGATGTTATCGTTTGAAATTGCAGTGTTAGCTTACGCCATTTGTTGTTGGAGCTACCATAACAACATAACCAGAACGAAAATTATGATGTCGCTGTGCCGTCATAAAAGCATTCTTCCAGGGTAGGGTAAACTAAGTTTATTTATAGGGTGATTTTATTGTCTTCAAATCGAACGATCATATCTGATCATCCCATTGCTGGGTTTATGTGAAGATTTTAAAATGGTCTTTTAACAATGACATTGACAATGACAATGTTGTCAGTAAGGCGTCTCACTGTGATACTGTCACATTGAGACTGTGACGTAGTAATCATGTCGTTTTCTTCCCTTTACTCCAGAGAAGTAAACTGTCTGAGGCGTCCTTCCACCTGTCAGTCGTCATGGCCCCAATTTACCCAAATGACCGTGGAGGGAGTACGACAAGGACTGAGACGGGTGGGACATGTACGGGGATCCGAGAGTAAACCCAGGAATTATGCCTTAATTCAACAAAGGCAGCTTTCCTAGCAATGCAATTAGCCCATTACACAATGTGTATGTCTCTCGGGGTTGAAAAGGGTTAGACAAAACACACTCTATAAGCCATATCCGTCCCTTTAAGTTATGTCACATGAATAGCCAAGAATTGCGTTTTACTATATCCTTAATTTTTGACAGATTTACAGGTTTGGCAGCCAATCAAAATGCAGTATTTCATGGACATTGTGGGTTGGGCTGTAGCATTGGTTCCTATGGGACAAAGGCAAATATATTTAGATGTGTTTCACAAACTTTAAGCGCTAATTCTCAACCAAATTGTCACGCGGTTTCCTTTTGTTATACCCTGCTGTCTTTGGGGAATAAAGCAAGAAGCAATCGTGTTGATACTGTTTTTGTATACAAGATTGACTTTCTATATCAGTGCCAGGGAAGACTCAGAGCATCTCCAGAAATAACCCGTCCACTAAGTAAGTCCGATATGATAACAACAATCCATTGCAACTGAATCATATTTGATACAACATAAAGATTTAGACCCCAAACATTAGGCCTATTGGAGCCAATGGCTGTAACCAGCGTTTATTTTGATGAAGAAATTAAAATATGAACACTTGGCTGTGTGTAGAAACTAAAGGAGGATAATAAGCCCCATGTCTCATATGAGCTGCTCATCTGGGGAAAGAAGGTTGGGTGGTGAGGAGGTGGTCATTTTTAGAAAACCACTCCTTCAGTCTTGCAATGGCGGTTACATTGTCCTTTATGCACTGGGATTAATTGTATTATTGAAGCGGTCGCATGGCGCTTTTTTTTAATGCCTAGGTCAAGAAACGGGATCAGTGATAAAGTCAGTATAAAAGACTACAGTGATAAAATAATGAGTTGCTTCTACAGTTACAAGTTTTAGGACTAATGGATTAATGAATCTTTTTAAAGAGATGGCGGTAGATGTCAGATCTGTGTTTTCTACTTTTCATAGAGGTATTGCAAATTATAAGATAACAATCGCCCATGTTGAATAAGTAATCTAGATGTATATTGGGAAACCAATGCCCAACCTTTATGCCAATAATTAAATCAACTAAAACAAATTGAATTGGCAACTTTTATTGCCTGGAGAATTTGGAAGTATAAGCACTAAAATTTGCAGCCAAATCCTCACAGACAATTTTTCCTTTAAGTTATCGGCAATCTTGAGAATTTTAAGCAAACTTTAAGGGCAAATGGTAATGGAAGGATAAAACCACAGTGACAGGTTGGCTTTAAGAAGTTTCCGAACGCGCCCGTTATCTGAGCACAGACTGCCGCCCCTTCAACGCCTGATGTGTTCTCGGTTATCAGGCATTAGGTGTTAGCTTCTGACAAAAACCATGGCCCCTCTTTTAACTCTGTCTCAGACTGCGGACTTAAAACAGGGATTGGAGGCTAATTAATGTCTCTGAAAGAAACTGAGGCCCTCGGAGAACGAAAGTGGCTTAAATTAGTCAGCTAGATATTTTTCTCATTTTTTCCGTGCTTCACATGGTTTACTAATCCCTTTTATGTTTATTATTGTCTTACAAGTTTTAATACTGTTAAATAAAGGACCATCTCATACATCGAACATTTGCGATCAAGACGTGAGGCGAGAAGCTAATCCTACTTTTTATATTTCTTATGATATTGAATCTCCTCTTAGTGAGAATAACTTCCAATAAGAACTCGCCGAAAAAGAGCAATAAACCGTGAAGATTAAAACATGAATATTTCACACTTGTCAGAAGATGAGTAATAAAAATGTTCCATTTGGAGGTGGCTGGCTGAGGGAAAATGGAAACTGAAAAGAGAAACGCCATAAAATGAGTGGAGATGTTTATGTTTGTGAAGGCCTGACGATGACCTATGCCCCGCTATTGACGTTTAGTAAAGTCTTCCTTTGGTTTCTGAATAATATTATGACTCTCTTCAAATACAGCCTTCAATATGAAGCTGCAATGTACTAAAATTGATATTCAAAATGCTATTTCATGCTATAAGGTTTTTGTAATAAGGCATATATATTTAAGATTGTGCTGACGCTTTAGAATTTAATGAACATAACCGAACCAGGGAAAAAATATCCAATATAGGCCTACTAAAACATTATGGCCAGCCCTATTGGACGTGTTACAAGGTTACATGTTGTAGAATCAACTTATTCAAGATTATCAAACGTCCAGTAATTTGTGCAAATATTTAAAAGTCGGATTCCAGCATCCAGACTGGTATATATATATATATATCTATGAGTCTGTAGGTTATTGCTGTACAACTACATAATATGAAGTGATGCAAAGGACATCTCAGTAGGTAGCAATTTCACAGAACTGGAACTCTATTTTATCCTCCCCAACAACACGCACCTGCAGGGGGCCTGTGATTACCTGTATCAAAGGTCCTGCAGAGATTGGTTAGCTGCTCTTACTGCACCTCTCATTCTGAGGAAGAGTAAACAAAGGCATCAGAAAGAAAGGTCGATGGAACAACGGCCCAGAGGGCTAGTTTGAAGAGCCCTGTTCCAGGACAGTGTTTTTCTCCAATATACAGTACATATATGTGTACACGTGCAATAGAAAATCTTTGGTAAAGTCATGTTTAATAAAGATAGTCAATGGCAACAGCTGTCGACTTGCTGACCTTTCCTCGTGCTTCAGAATAATCAAACGCTCCAATTGCAATTGGAAATAGAAGCTCAATATAGATATAAATAGGCTGTTCCTTTGCAGCTGCGTCCATTATGTATCATGATTACCTCCCTCACCAAGTTGGGAGCCTGTATAGGTCAGAAGTTTTTTTCTGTTTTTTTTTTTTCCATAGCTATATCCAGCCACGTATTCTCCTGTGTGGGCAAACAACCGTTGTACAGTTCCTGTACAGATTTGGCTGTTGATAGGCCAAGAGTGAAACCTCAACATAATAGAGGGCCCTCAAATTGCATACAAAATATAATTATTTTTTCCATGTTCCAACTATAAAAAACGTTAACCACTGTGAATCAAAGATAGTCAAGATAGCGGCGTTCAAAGTGGGTCTTCGGACTTCTATATAGATCACGCCTCAAATGTCTATATGAAACAATAGATCATACTGAACCTTTCCATAACCTATACTTGTCTAAGTCAAATTGCATACAAAATAATGATGATTATCCTTTCCAGGTTCCAACTAAAAAATAAGTTAAACACTGTGAATCAAAGAGACATTGTAGGCTTATTGTGAGTGGAAGTGCAGTGGTCAGTGCGATTGGGCCATCAAATCTATATAGACTAGTCTATATTGAGACTATAGATATGCTCTTTGTACCTATATACTATGTAATTCACTGGTTGATGGATGGCTTAATCCAAAGAATTGTGACTAATAAAGTTTTGGCATGTACATGATGCGATAAGTGATTACACCACTCAACAGCTTTAATGATCTCTCAAAACTGTAGATATAAAGGGATCAAGGGACAATATTCTGCACGATGGCAGGTTCTGCTATACAGTGAAACATCTAATATAAGCCGTGTTACTGTTTCTTTATCGTCATGAAAATGTCTATAATGATGATGTAAAAACGATATTACATTTACATTTTGTGTGTGACAAGTAACACATGCGAGGGCGCGGCTCATATCAGGGCCTAGCAGTCTTCTTACGCTTGGCCTTCTTAGTCCTTTCATGACCTACTTACCTCTTATATATTAGTTTGAGCACCTAGTGGACTTTGGCGTAACTTCAGTCTAAGACCTTCTTTGGTGACAGTAAACGTGAGTCAGAGAACATGTCATATACGGCAGCACAGGCCCATACTCTGAGTCATCTGGCTTATCTTTGATGTCCCAATCCCCTCTCTCATACTACTTGTAGGGCCCTTAGAGTACTCCCTTTTCTGGGACCTCAAGGTGAAGCCATAACCGCAGGCCTCACACTGCAGAATATTAAAGCTTTCTTTGAAGAAACTTCATATGAGAAGGACCATGTAATGTGTAGACGGCACGCGACCTTTATAACTTCCATCATGTGAATGGCTTTTGGGGAATCCACTTTTGACTATCACGATCTTATGATCTGTTTTTCTGCGTTATCTTTCACTGCACCCGGTAAACTGTGGAACAAATATGAAGAACTGGATATAGGGGCGTTTTACCCCTCTCCCAAGCCAAAGGTGATATTTTCTAAAATTCTTTTAATTAAATATAAAATAGTTCCTGGCCGATAATTTAATATTTCTCTCCTTAGGTATATCTATAGATTGTTACTATGGGTGAGGTCTGCTAATGGTTTTCTCACGCATGAGTGATATTACTGAAGCTTGCACCTTTTATAAATGTGAAAATCCGTGCACAGAACAAGAGCGACCGCATGGCAGGTGTGGCATGGTCTGCGGTACAAAGGTGTCATCCACTCCCTTACCTGTCACCTACAAAAAGTTGGCTTCTGATAGACAATCCACATGCAATGTTGCAGTGGTGGATCTAAATTGAGGGGGGGGGGGGCATAAGAGGCGATCCCCCCCCCCCCCTGGACCCAAGGGAGAAGATTTTGGCATCTTAAAATTGGAAGATCTGTGTAAAAATGGGTTTTTGATTTTCATTTTTATAAGGGGGATCAGGGCACTGACTCTGGATCCACCCCTGGCAACAGTGAAACGTTTCCTTTAATACTTCCTCTCTACAGCCACCAACATAGGCTTCTAAGTGTTACATATGAACAGAGTTTCTTCCATGAACCCGTAGAAGCCAAAAGGTGGACCGAAACACTTGAAGTTTCACTGAAACTACTCTGCAATTCTCTTTATTTCAGAATTTCCTTTCGTTTTTCCTTTGTGGGAAAATGTTCAAGAATTTGATATTGCCCATCGAATCCAAGATAAGAATATCTTATAGGACTGAAAGGAAAAAAGTAGGACGACGGGCCGTGCCTGAAGCTAATAATACTGTGACTGGCCTTTTTATTCTACAGAAGCCAAAAGGAGCACTTTAGGATAAAATGTGAACGGAGAGACACATGCATGGCTACACAAGAGGTAATATAGCATCAGGTAGCAGGAGAGACTATAGTGTCAAGTGACAAAGAGGAATGTCAGGTGACTCGATTAGGCCATAAACACTGCACACAGAACATCATAATTCGGGGAGCCCTTTGATGTATCACATTTTATGTGAGCAATTGACCTGGTTGTTGTAAGCTGAGATCATCAAAGGGGCTGTTTTAGGGGCTGTTGTCTCATGCCTCTCTTCTGGGCGTGGTGGGGGATGGAGGGGTGCTGGGTGTCTGGAACAGCTTTGATTTCCCAAAAATAAAGGTAAAATGATAGTAATTGCCCAAACATTTTGGATGTATCCCTCTTCGGCCTGTGCGATACTTTTTAAGCCCCATACCCACTAGGCGATTATACCGGCGACTGGCGACCAGCGACTGGCAGAATCGGCTGACTCTTATAATCACCTGTTAGTATGATATATTGAAATGTGCATGTTTGATCTCGATCGGCACTAAAATCGGCCCACTCTTAGAGTAGAGTCGGTCGATTTTAGCACCAATAATCAGCCGACTCTGAACAAAATCATCAAGGGGATATGGGCCTTTAGACTCTAATGTCAGTAAATGCCAAGCGATTCTGTTCTCAGACACTTAGAAGTAATTCAACTAGTAAATGGGCATTGTTTATCTATATAGAGACACATGAACATTCCAACTGTACATTTTCACATGGATCAATGTCCTGACAGTCAGGAAAGACCCACTGATTCGAACCATATCGTTTTCTACAAGAATAGGCTGCCTATTTTCTAGACCTTCAAAAATATTCATCCACCAAATGACTATAGTTGATAGTCTCACCTACCTTCAGCTTAAATGTCTCTCTTGCTCTCCCTCCACTCCGAATTTTGCGGATTAAGTCGACAGTGCATGGTGCAGTGAGAAATGGGGGATGAAACCACTATCCTGGGACAATTTTTTTGAGAAATTCAATTGGTTTGCGCACTAGCTCAGACCTAGGATTTCCTGAAGCATTTATTTTATTCACTATCCTGGGACTCAACTTGGTGAGGAATTTACATACCTTCTTCTCTTTAAAGCGACTACACAGTAGGAGGGTGATAGGCAACTTAAAACGTGTGGCATAGGTAGTATGGCTACTGCGCTCAGTGGGCAGTCTGTGCTCAGTACCCGGTTACAATCGTTCTTGTTATTGTACATAATTCATACCGTTCAGCACCTGAACACTTTTGAGGCATTTGTATCTTGACAGAATCGCCCGCCTCTGGTAAGCAAAAGCCTACCAATTTATCACTGACTGCCTTGTAGGTTTTCTGTAACTTCTTGTTGCAGACACATGAAACAGTCCGCTTACCTGTTATGTACAATAGAGCATTTCATGATGACTTTTGGTTAGAATACAGTACAAGATTGCCTTATCCTTGTACAGTGGTAGCCTGGGCTCCAATTTCGTCTCAGTTATGAGTCATTTTCTAAAGCAAGATCTATGAGGCTGAAAGTGAAGAATACTTTCTCCCATTCAGATATGACAAATATTAGAAATTACTTTGATTCGATCTGCTTGGGTGAAGAATGTCCTTAAGCATTTGCTGAAGGAACGTAGATTAATAATTTGCCTTCTAACTTCATTCCACTGGATTATGGTTGGATTTATGTTTTGTAGCTAATTTATAAAATTTCTCTCATGTAGCAGTGATCAGAATATTTTTGGGATTTGGTATATTTGATATATCATTAGTTCGTTCAGAGGGGGACTCCCGACCTCGGTATATAGTTCAATGTTGGACCACTCCAGCTTGTGCACGGGTATATTTTGCGCAAGCTGGGCTATTAGTACAACGAGGGAGGGCCCAGTGGACCAGATTAAAAACTGGTCACGAAAGGACCGTTGTCTCTATTTTGACTATTTTGTTTTTATCAACATCATACATATTTTTTTCTTGAAAACAGTACATGCCGTGCGTGCACTTTCAAGCGACTGTATCGTTAAGAGCCACAGTGACAGATATCTATTTTCGGGATTGCAAAACCATTACTAAATCTAAATTAATGCTGACTAAATAGATTTGGATAGTTTTTCTGCTCCTCTGTTATAGGTAATAGTGGCAAAGCTCTTTCTACAGATGAAACCTTTTTTCGGCTGAGTTTCGGTCTTCAGGTACATCTGAACTAGGGCACTTCTAGGAAAAGTATCCGCAGGGTCTTCCCTGTGTTACGAATGACATTAACGTGACCCTCGGGGACTGACACTTGTTGGGTTTCTACGTAGGGCGCCGAACACCTTGCTTTGGCGACAGACCCTGGGAGCAAGCCTTGGATCCAGAGTAGAATCAGAACTACTTTTTTATTTCATACTTAATACACGGCTCTCTGAATGCATTGTTCCCTCTAAATGTCTACACAATAGTGTTCTCAACTGAAAGAATGCTCAAGCTAATCCAAATAAATAAAGCATAATTACAAACAGAGTTCTGCAAGAGATGATATTGGCAATGCCACTATTTCTAAAACGGGTTACAGAATATCTGCAGATGTGGTCACATGGTTACTTTTTGGTGATCACCATGTGCTATTTCACATGAAAGTGGCAAAAAATACATATTCTAAATGCCTATTAGTCCTATTAGTAATGTTTATAAACTGATCACTAATATGCTGCCCAGTCCGCTTTGGGTATATTACCTCATTTTCACAACGTCTATAATATATACTTAAACCTTAGACAGAAACCATTTTTCCCTCATAAAATATGTCATGTTGCCCTGCCTCTCACCACCTAAGTGAGTTAACGGTAGGATTTCTACACTAGCCCAGGGCTAATAAAACTGGGTGACGCATATAATACAGCCCCTAGGGTGAAATCAGGCTACTGGGTGGGGCCATTGGGCGTGTACATGTGTGTGAAGTTGAGATTACTCCCTAATGGATTGGACAAATGCATTTAAAACATCGTAACATCATCATCAGTTTTGAGTGCCTACAGTTACCACTCTTTATTATAGGCCTATAGATATATTACAGATTTACTCCTTCTTTCGATCTTTCGGTAAATATTGCTACCTGCAAATGATGCTTGGCCATATGAAATTCCTAAGGTCTTTCTTAAACCACATATATCCTTTTCCTAGGCAACTCTCTTTTCGATAATAAACCATTCTTCCTATGCTGAAATCGGTGTAGTCTTTCATCACTTATTCCACTTATGGGCCCATAGTCTATCGCTTAAACATCTCCTTGTTAGATTATGAGATGGAGACTTTGACAGATGAATAGTCCATGACATGCAAATAAAGTATGGCGAATAAATTCTACAAAAAATGGTTTCCTTTTAAACTGATACAGTCTAACCTCTATCCACTCTGGTATTTCTATGCACCAATTTTGTCTATGGGCTACCTTACCATAACTCACCATACTTATCCTTAAACCATAAGATCTCTAATGCAAAAAGTAATACATGTATGTATTCCTTAACATGTATGTCGTTTAAAATGGTCTAACCCCATCGATATTTATTTCTTGGTACTATCCTTACAAGTTACAACGTCTCTCTTTATCGTTAAATTTCTTTTACTGTACCTTACCCCTGTCAGTGTAATTCCAGGTCTCTACTCCTATACTGAACATCCACCAAACTGATAACTCCACATAAACCAATTAATTTTCTAATCTAATATAAACATGATTAAGAGATCTCATTTGCATCCAGGCCAAGCCTACCTTATCAGATTCATACTCTTGGTGGTGGGGGCAGGGGTGTGTGTGTGTGTTCAAACAGGGGACATGGGGAAGGGGGACTAGGATGGTGAATTGCATCTCTGAGTTCCTCAAGAGGGTATGGCCTGAGGCAATTATTATAGAAGAGCTATCTTTCCTCATTTATCTTCCTTCGTCGAGGCATAAAATAAGCTAACATTTTGCAGGTTTTTTTTCAAGTTATATGTACAGAGGCAAATAAATATACATACATGTATAAACAATTCAAGCACCTATGAGACGAACTTTACTTTGTCCGAAATATGTCCAACTTAACCTAATACTCAGTAAAGAGTTCAGTCAGTAGACTTAGTGAAGGACCAATTCAAGTCCATGCTAAAATTTATACATGAAAAATTGGTATCAAACAATTCAGTTTAATCCAACCGAAACTACATCCTGATGTCCAGAACGAAACATTGGATTGTCGGCCAATGTAAACTACCTATAGGCACAATGACTCATGTTCAATGACACTTGAGATTGTCATAACTATACTTGGCGCCCGCATTCTGAAGGTAAGTGGTTTCTACACTGCCCAATGTCCTCTCAGCCATCACATGTATCCCCTGCCATATCCCCTGTACATCCCATCTCCGCCTTCACACTAATCTTCTCCTCATCCCGCTCCGTAATGACATATCCCCTGTCCACCCGCTACATGCCAAATCTCGGTAAGCCGCAGACAGGATCAGGTGACCCACGTGCTAATCCGCTGCCAGATAAGACGTGTCTGGGGACAGGCAATGCGATAGTCTACAGCCTCATCCTTAGGCCATAGTGGTGGGTATAACGGGTTAGAGGATTTAAGTGCTGGTGTGCTGTTTGCTTTGATGTAAGGAATGCCAAAAAAGTAACCTAAAGGAACACATCTAATTTTGCTTCAAAGTAGAGAGTGACATGTGGAAATAAAATGTTATTCACTTGATACTCGTTGAATTATCCTTTCTTTGGCTTATTTTTGATATTTGGCATAAGGCAATATGACTTTCCGGAAGATAGGTCATAACTTATCTGAGCTGATGTCCATGCAATTTGTAACACAATCCTTGTGCTCAGATGCAGATATGGGATCCCAAATTAGATATTTTAGTATGGACGCAACGATCATCCCTACTGGCGGATCACTAGATAAATGTACGGTTTCGTGTGATTTGCCTGCAGAAGTTAATTAGGATTTTCTTTTTGAAAAATGGCGAATACAGCTACACATATATATGTTGTTCTCAGTTTTAAGTCATTATACTTTTACATTTTACATTTATGATGTTGTCTGTAGAAATAAACTAGTTACAAACTTCCATGATTATCACGTCAGCGAGAGTCTGCAATACTCGTCTTATTATGTGGCTTTAGAGATTAAAGAAGTCTAAATCCGTACAGTCCAAAACATGAATAAACCTGAATGATAGACCACACTCACTTTACAAGACCTGCAACCTTATATTAAAGACCCCCTACATGCACGTTGCTGGCACACATGGCCGGTTATAACTGCCACTATGTCTAATCATATAACAACATGCCGTAATCCCTTACCGGAAACATACATCATATGAGACTGGAAACATAAAAACCGGCCTGGAGAAAAACTGACAGCAATCACTCTGTATTACTTATTGCTAATGAGTTCTTAACTGGCCGCTGGGAATGCCTGATGCAGCACCCTGCCACAGCTCAGATTACTAAATGAGCGTCTATTAGCTAAGGCAATTTGCCAAGAGGCAATTGTAGAAGAACGTGCGTGGGTTGTTGTCTCGTTCACACAGTAGGATTATGCCTGTTACGACAAGGGTTCTGATTGAGTCAAATCAGGTTTGAATTAAGCCAACAATGCCTGGATCCCAGGGTAGATGTATGAGCTAGATAAATGGTGATAGGCCTATAGTAAGGGTGATAACCCAAGGATTTTCCTTAAACGAGAATACAAGGGTTGGCTCAACCATCCACGTTTCTCAGGGTTGGATCTAGCGCAGAGGCAGGTTTTTTTTTGACAACGAACCCACAAATGCAAAAGTTCTATGCGGCTATGAGTAGGCCCTATTTAGGCCTATCATCCCTCTCTTATAAATCCTTGATACGCCATTGAAACTTAGAACCATTGGGTTTTCCGCGTAAATGCAATCGATTTTTAGTCAAGTACTTGTCTATTTCAATAACTTCGCAAAAATTCCAGTTGCAGTCTCACTTCTAGAAATGAAGTTTAACTTAACAATGGACAAATCTTTCTATGTGCAGTCAAACCGTATCTGATGGAACGTAGACAAGCGCCACATTCAAAGCAAATCGTTGCGCATGCCTCTTGAATGTGGCAAACCCCGGCAAACCCCTCCTCATCCCCAGCCCCCACCACCGATCGACCATTGCTAGCATTGCGCCACTAGGTGTCAGTATAATTAATTTGCCCTAAAAGCACGACGGGAGACCGATAAGTAAAAACCCACTCCCGCCGACTCCCAGCGGTCTCAATCATGGGCGATAATAGGGCGGGGAACGCCATGTCTCTTCCGGCGGCGCCTGCGCAGACAGGGGGTGTTTTAAGTGAGTCATAATGATAACAGGAAAAAAGGCTGACGAGGGAGAATAGAGACTACTCCTGGTTCTGAAAGGCGTGAGTCGTAGTAGTGAGAATGGGTGTGGGATTGGGGTGAGTAGTTATAGGGCCTTATCCATTGACCACCACGGTCATGCAGAAAAGCGAAGGCATTTAGGTCTATATAGTTTTCTGAAACATTTTTTTACCCTGGCTTTGGTAGGATTGTCCCAGTATTCTACCCATTCTCATGCTCGACCAACGGTAACTCAATCTAATACACAGCTGACTCATTCAATCATCTTGTGTATATATCTCATTGCAAAACATGAGCGCCATTATCAGCGCTATTGATCTGTCTGTACCATGCAAAATAGAATTATGATTAGGCCCTGCTTCAGTTTGTCCTCAAATGACAGTTAGATATTTAAACCAAGATTATCAAAATATAAGGAAAAAGGTAAGCCCCGAGGTAAGCAAAGGACTGACACTTCGATCTTCACATATCAACTCACGTCAAAATAGTCAACAAATAGTAGTAAATGTGCACTGTTTTGAAGACTACTCTCGCTTGTATTGGTGGTGTGAGACGGAAAAGCCTCTATGTTAGAAACCACTGGTCGTGGTATCCATTCCTAGCGTAAAGCCATTATCGGCATGCTGTGGGGTCCAATTAAACGTCGCTGGGGATAGGTTTGGTCGGCGCCAAAGTCACACCACCCTACGGGTTACCCATCTACATGTCGGGAGTTTGGTGTTAGCATGATGATAGCAGAAGACAAAAAGTAAGCCCTAAGGCATGTACATGTATAGACGTTGTGCAGATGACGTCATAACTAAAACAAGGTGGCCGCCATATTGGTGATCAATTTATAACCATGATTCTTTTCAGTTTGAAAGCAATAGAATATATTTTTATACACAATTTACCTCAGAAAATCTTACTGAATCAAAATCAGCAATAATTGTGAGTAACAAATGATAAATTTTGGATTTATTACTGAGACACGTGGTCATGATCACGTGGTGATAACCAAAAAGTGATCACGTGACCACGTCTGCACAAGGTCTATATCATCCCAGCCAAGGTGCGACGTAACGGTCACGTTCTGCGACGTTCTAATAACGTTCTGCGACGTTCTGCGACGTTATTAGAACGTTCTTCGACGTCACATCCTTGCCTGGGATGGTATCCATAGATTGAAATGTGGCCATATTCATGTCTCCTATTTCTATGTCATAGTCCAAGAGCAGCCAGGCAACTATTTGATAAGCTTCATGCTTGCATCAGTATCTATCGGGATTAGTTTGAATAATCATTTAGTTGCTAGGTTTTGCAGGCTGGAATTAGCGGCAATAGCGGATAATTCCGAAGGTAGGCACCACTGTAAGGAGCAGGGTAATTGCTAATCAACCTGCAACAAAGTGCCATTTCCATAGGCTACTATGCCCTACGAATTATATTTCCCAGGAGTAGATGTATGGCTCCGCTCGGTTGTGAGGTAAAATAATCAGCAGACTACTATTCGAAATTAGCAACCATTTGATAAACGTTTCTTAGGAGATCTTGCTCCATATTAATGATTTAGAAAGGCTTTATTAATGATAAATCGAAACGATATTAAACTTAAAAGCCAATAGGGGCACGTAGGCATACTTTCATACTCCCGAGAGCATTATGGAGGGCATCCATACGTTTAGTTAAGTCGAGTGCATTGCTTGTTAACATTTGTACATCAGTTATTTGAACTGGTTTTAATCGGTTTTATGCCTAACTGAACCTTCTTTGATATAGTGAAAAAGATGCATGAGTCCAATTTCAATGGACAAGGTTCCAAACTTGACAAACATGTTTACAAGCATTCTATCATGAGTTAATCGAAAAACTAATGAAAAAAAGAGAACTTCTTTTATGAATTCAGGTATAATCAGAAGTTTAAAATGAGCATGAAAGGAAACCATTTCTTCAGTAACCCAAAATGCCTCTCTTTAGTTGAAATCCGGGGATCCAGGATTTAAAAAAGTAAAATATCGAACACCATGTGCCTAGACGTATTCCGTATTACACTCACGTTTTTTCTTCTTTCTTTTAAAACAAACGTACGTATTGTAAGGTTTATTTTCTAATCAGTTATGAACTCGTGTGAGGGGTCAAGTCAGTAGCCTTCATTATTGGATACGTCATCAATATTGGGGATGTGGGCAGGTGCAATATACAGAGACCTATGTAAAGCTTTACCGTCTGTCAAAGTACACCAGACGGGCACACAGTCTGAAGGCTACCCAGTCTGTTATAAGTACAAGGCAGATAAAATCGTTATTCCTCTCAGCTAAAACGAGAAGGTCACTGACAGGTAATCCTGGACAGACTGTACAACGATCCAGACGTTAAAAAACTTAGCTAGGAAAATGTTGTTGCACTCGGATCAGGATAACTACATATATACTTTTGTATGCTATGCATTATAATTATTATATCTTTTTCAGTTACATATGAAAGTCTTATTTCATGTCATCTTTAGCGGAAATAAGTTCACACTCTCATATTTATTGTGTCATATATTATATCTTTACCCCAACCCCCAACCCCATTAAATAAGAAGATAACGAAAGAAAATCTTTCAAATGTCCTGTCCTAAAGACAAAGCAGATTGTGTATTCTTGTTTTATCAAGTTATACACTTTCATGTCTCATATTCATGAGTCTGTTTGAATTATATCCAAAATGCATTTTGCATATCGTGCTACTCAACTGAACATATTTCCCCGTCCCCTTCCTCGTGAATTTACCTCTTGTTCAATATTCAATGCTCTGTTCCTTCCCACCTTGAAAACACATTTCAAAAGCTTCGTGCTCTGCCTTTCAGGTGCAGAGTTCTTTGATCTGACATGGCAGTGCATGTGAAAACCGATCGGGGAAAGGGCAAGTTACTTGAGGTCATCGGGGGCAGGGTAACATGTGAAGGGTATTGTTATGAGGGGTGGAGTGTTAGCAGTTACACGTAGTCGGTTGTTTATTATTGTTTTCTTTTTAGTTCTATTCAACAGTTTGATTTCATTCGTGATAACCTGAAAAGGATTCTACCTTTACGCTATAGGTTTTGAAGCCAGTGAGAGGTGCTACCGACCGGGGCTAGACAAGGAGGAAAGAGTTAGGTGATCAACATCATCATTAGATTTTACTCTTGTTGGTGAAGATTTTAACCATATGACTGTTAGTAAAGGCCATACACTGAGCCTGACATGACTCTCTCCCTTTTTTACATCCCTACTAAACATCTTCACACCATACATAAGATATAATCTACAACAAAATGTATTTGATTGTACGTCAGAAACGTAATCGGATCAAACCCCATAATATTGCAATTCAAAATCTTCAGCAAAGAAGGTCACGTGGCAACATTTTGATGATCATTATGTGATTTTCAGAAAATAGGAAATAATTCACAAACGAATGCATCAAGGTAAAAAAAGTATGGATAACATTTAATAGTTGAGTGACGTCATCTGCACAACATTTTGAAACTAACTGTCTACATAAATGACATTTATCAGAATGATACTAACTGTCTTCACCTCTTTTTATAATTATAACACAACAAAACTTAACACGCACTCCCTTTTAAATTCATGTCTGTACACTTGGGGCCTTACTGGATGAAGGTACTAAACTTGGCAGAACATTTATCGGCGTGAACCACTCTCTGACACCTGAAACCACAACAGAGTGGGCAACAGTAAGCTAGTCATAAACTGCAAACCACCGATAATTCTTGGTGATCACGCAAAAAGGCCATAACGGGGTTGGGTAAGGTGTATGCGTGTACCAGTAATGGATGTAATAGGAGATCAAGAGGGCAATTCGGGAAGTCTGGGATATAAATGAGACCCTCGGGGTATGTGTTAAGAGTTTAAGTTGTTGGGAAATTATTCGAGTTCTCCCTGGGTTTGTCGAAAATAGGTATAGTGGCTCTGTATAATTCAAACTTACGTACCCAGAGTGTGATAGTTTAAACACAATTCATACTATTATGAACACACATTGTGATATTTTGATAGAGTGACCTGTGGTGTTATTCTTTGTTGCTATGTAACATAGAATGATCATGGGATCTCGAGGTAAGTTGGAATTACTGAATTTATGGCCCACATGTGTTCCACTTAAACGGTATATCTGATACAGTTTGTATATCTTACGGCGCTTTCGAATCACTACGTGCTATCTTTAACCTGTTTTTATATGTACTCATCTTTATAGAAATGAGAACATTGGCTGATTTCTTTTGGTCTCACCTGATATCTACTTCATTACCATGCACCCATCCTCCACCCCGTATCCCAAGCAACCTATATAGGAGAACTATTACGTCTGTTGCCATGCACATGTCTCCTTTACCCAATGCCTCAACAATCTAAGTGATTCTCAGGAGAGGTATTGCATGCTGCATGTCTTTTGGTATAAAGCTGATATCCCATCGTATACCACTGCTCTCTACTCCAGCAGTCTCTAATGTTATATGGCATTCTGTAAGAGCTTTGGTAGCCTTGCATGCAATGTAAGGAACGTTTAGGAGAGATCAGGATGTTAAAGACAGGCTTGGAAAAATGATATCATTAATACAATGGCAGTGGGAAGGTGCCACATGAATGGTCATTGTGTCATACATGTACCATTACATTGTGATGCACGATTACAGTAATATGCATGATTTGAGACCACCATCAATCGACAGGGCGGCTTCTTACGACTATTTAGTATATTCGACACGTGACAAAGAGATTTATTACGTACAACAGGGTACTCAGAATTGCAGTGACAACTGACAGGTTCATTTCTTGATTAAGACAAGGGCATAGATCATATTACCAGGAGACAGAATAATCTAAAAGAACAGCCCACAAGACGATTTATTAAATGGGAAATGAGGACCCCTCATATAAACTCCAAGTGATTCAGCCACGGATCTGCAGGTGGGGGTGGGGATGGGGGTGGGGGGTGGGGTTCGTCCGTGACTCAACTTCATATACATTCTGAGTGTTGATACAGGTTCGATTAGCATTAAATACATTATAATTTTGTCATCAAAAGCGAATTGCGTATTCACATACCCACCAAACATAGATTATGGAACACATGGGCCAGGTAAGTCTAGATGTATGTCATGCCAATAATTCGCGACGTTTGCCATAGGGAATCGTCGCCGCAAGGTTCTTTCATACATGGGATGACGATAACATGCCATTTAACTCTCATGAACATTGCCCTGCCGAAAACCCCAATACGTGAAAAGACTTTTATACTGTCCTTGAAATTCCTTAAGCTCAACCGCATGGATTAACACTACGCAGGTAATCTAAGTAACAAGTCAAGGTTAACATACAAACCTGATATTGTCATGGTTATTATATAAAGCCCATATTTCTTCAGTTTTTAAGGTTTTAATATATCGTATAATTATCCAGAGTTTGCTACACAATCCATTTCATAAGTTATATGGGTATGGATTATATGGGCATGTGGATGGGTCGATAAGTAGATCAAGGCATTTCTAATTTGAACAGATTGTATATAAGACTATACGAAATCACGTTCGTATAACCATATAGGAGTTATTGTTACCGGGTTGGGACTGTAATAATGTACAATGAAGAATACGTTACAAACCTTGCCATTCTCCTTCTAATTGTTCGAGTCAAATCAGTCGAATCTAATTTTTTCCCAATCAATTTATTTTGTTATTACTGGAAGCCAAGTACGATATTCATTTTCCAGGTACCATTCAAAATATTAAACTTTCGTTACCGACTGTTACAAACGCTTTTCTTTTTTTTACCAAGATATTGATGTTTTTTCTGCTGTTATGAATTGCATCCGCATGCCTTTTGCCCGTCTTTCTCTCCACCACAGATCCTTCAACATCCTTTTCTGTCTCACGGATGCAAGGGTCTTTGATCTGACATCGGTATGCATGTTAAAGCAGATTGCAGGAAGGAAAAAGTTAGGTTGGGGTCGACAAGGGCACGCTCAGGGACATGCAAGCTACCATAATGTAGATTCACTCAAATGTCCGACTCCTGTCTAGGCCTATGAAGGTTTTAGAAGGCCACTTTTATTGGTACCTTCTATAAAACACATCCCGGGGAACCGTCCTCATTTTAATCTATAGGTAAAAATACAAAACCCCTATAATCCGTGATGTTTCGATATTTGAAAAGGGCAATACAGGTAATGTTTTAACAGTTTGCATGGGGTCTCCACGGTGGCACCACTATGTCCACACTCAGGAAGAAACGTCTCGTAGTTTGGTATCTTTATATAGACAATCGCTGTTCTGACGTACTTCATGGCGCACAAAGCGGAGAGGTTATATTTGATAACAATAGTGACATCATTAAGGATGTGCTTCGTGTTCATCACCCTGAACCCTAAACCTAATTCCCCTTCGAAGAGAATCAATAAATTAACGTTTACATTTAAGTTGATCGTAGAGGCAAGATAATAATTATGCGTTAGGCTTCCAGTATACAATCCGCTTTAAAATGTCTCTAAAACCAATAGCTCTAAAGATGGCGAATCCTCTTCACGGATAGAAGGGTTTCTACGACTACCCATTATGTCACATCACATGTTGGAATGTTTCAACCGGTAGAATTAATCCCAAACGAGAAAATGATGGTAACAGAAGTCTTATTTGCATTCTTAGACATTAAACCGTTAATGGAATTTTACAGTTCTGTCTTTTGATGATCAATTTGGATATAATATAATATCCCAAGATTTCTACTGAGGGACCTATGGGCAAATCTTTCTTAAAATTGAAAGTGCTTACAGTTTTCTTTGATATTGATAGATAAACAGAATAAAGTGGGCAGAACCCGACCAAGAATGATTACTACACGAGCTCATGTCGTGCCATTGAATTGATTACTTTTATACATCACAACTGCTTCAATTTTAAATCTCACTTGTTTTCTATCATGCATATTAAGAAAGATATGTCTGTAATATTGTTCTTATTGTTTAAACTGGCTGGTTTCCATGGAAACGAGCCATTTCCTTCATTCCATATATGAGTTTTTAAGCAAAACAGCCCATTTGACTAATCAGAGTGATAAACAATTCAGAAGCGGTATGTTCTGCTTTGCTATATCTTTATTTCTGGTTGCCAAAGTAACATCAATTGAAGAGAAACTGAAATTTGCCTATATTTTGGAGTTCTTTTTGGTTACCATGGCAACCAAGTAACCAAGAGAACCAAATTTGATGTTCCATCTGATAGAACTCAAGGAATGCTTCGTTTCAATGGTTGAATTGCTTTTCTATCTTGCATATCAAGAGAGATATAACTCAAATACTGTGTAGATTGAAATTTGTTTATCTCAGTGGTTTCCATGGAAACCAGCCATTTGCTACGTTCCATACATAATTTTCTCAGCAAAACAGCCCATTTGACTAATTAGAGTTGTAAATATGTCAGAAGAGGCATTTTCTATCTTGCCTTTCCAATATTTCTGGTTGTCATGGTATCATTAATTGAAGAGGAACTGACATTTGGCTACATTTTGGAGTTTATTTTGGTTACCATGGCAACCGAGTAACCAAGGCAACCAAATTTAATGTTCCATTTGATAGAACTCTTGGAATGCTTCGTTTTGATGGTTCATTTGCTTTTCTATCTTGCATATCAAGAAAGATATGACACAAATACTGTTTAGTTCAAAATTTGTTTATCTTAGTGGTTTCCATGGAAACCAGCCATTTGCTACATTCCATACATAATTTTCTCTGCAAAACAGCTCAATTGACTAATTAGAGTTGTAAACATATCAGAAATAGTATGTTCTGCTTTGCTATACCTTTATTTCCAGTTGCCATAGTGACATTAATTGAAGGAAAACTGAAATTTGGCTATATTTTGGAGTTCATTCTGGTTATGGTAGAACTCTCGGAATGCTTCGTTTTGATGGTTCACTTGCTTTTCTATCTTGCATATTAAGAAAGATATGACCCAAATACTGTTTATTTTCAAATTGACTAATTTTTATGTGGTTTCCATGGAAACCAGCAATTTACTGTGTTCCAAATAAAGAAAAATTGGCCAAAACACCCAATTCCACAAACTATAGGTATTTAGCTACAGTTTGGTGTTTTAAAACAATATATTTGAGTAACTATAGATTTATGCTCAAGTAGGACTACAACTCCCATGATGCACCAGGGCACAAAAATCCAAGATGGCCGTTATGCAATCCCCCTAATAGGGGGATCGCATAACACTACTTTATATTCGTGGGTGATGTTATAGAATGCTGTATATATAATCTAAGTTCTGGCTCTCCCAGGAAGACAACACGCCTATATTTTACCTCCTCTACCTGTATGTATAAGCATTGGAATGATAAAAAAAGTTTGTACTCTAATTAAAAGGATTCCTAAAAGATGCAAGATATGCCACAGTAAATGGGGAGGAAGAGGTTACGTTCTTTCAGTAGTGTCTATTTCAAGCTCTTTTCAAGATTCATTTACAAAGTCTCTATCCTGGGAAGTTGACAGATGCGGAATCCAAAAACAGTCACCCCAATTGATGGGGTTCAACCCTCTCATTTAGATTTAATGTTGCACAGAGATAGTTAAAGCCATGTCCTGGACAGAGCAGCTCAAAAAACCACAAGGGGAATACAACCGTGTGTAAACCCTTTTTAACTCTGTGCCACAAATTTCTTGAAAATCACATTTGAATTCATGAATGTTGTCTAAAATATAAAGTGAATTTTAGGATATTGTGCTTCTCCTGGAACTAGTGTTTTTGTTGGCAATCTAGTGATATTAAATATATCTTTCTAAAATTAAGTATAGTTGATTTCAGTGTTGAAAGAGTTTATGGTAACCTAGTGAGTCAGTATATACATAGCATGTTGTTTATAGTTTACTGCGTACTCGTAATATCCGTTAAACAGATAAATGAAGAAAACATATGTTCTCAAGATCTTTAACACAGCAAGGCCACTTCTGATTTTATAAAATGTGTATGATTTCATGCTATGTTCGATGTCAAACAGTTCAAGGTGCATCTGGTTTTCCCTAAAATGAGAACAGATATGAAATCATCTGCTCCTAATTACTCAAGAAATGCTGTACCAGGAATTTGCGATACTAATAAAATTATTTGTAGAGGTGAAATGGTTTTCCTGGGACATGTTATCGCAATTTACGAGGACCAACATGCAACATGCCACACTTAATCCCCATCCCACCTAACTATCTCACCAGGTCTGACCTAATGCCCTAATCGATATTCCGGGCATCCTGGCCAAGTGACATCATCCTGTCTAGGTGTGAGACGTTACACAATATTGAGATCAGATTTGTCCATTTGGTCGTGAAACATCCGCTGATAATTTGGTTACGTACCTAATCTGATCTGACCAGAATGGTGATGGTGGTGGAGGGATGGTGGTTGAGGAGAGGGGTAGTAGTGGGGAATGGTGAGAAGCAAAGGGATGGAAAGATAGGGGAGGCAATGGGCACTGAGCGCCGTGGCTTAACAATCACTTCTCTCTAGGCAATGGTTTAACTGTTTAAAAGGTTATCAGGAGTGGATCCAGGAGTGGATCTAGAAGATTTCCAAGAGGCAGAGGTCCCCAGGTTAAGTATCATTCCTACTGGACCGGCCAAAGTTTTATGGGATTCACTTTGTCAAAGAGGGACAACTTGGAATGAGGCCTGCCAAAAAGGAGCATTCTGATATACTACTATGTGCTTAAAACTCTGATTTTCCTGCAAAGTGGAGGCACTTTAATTTCATTAACCAACATCTCCTTTGCAAGGTTGAACCACCTATGTACTATTCCAAATGATCATAACCCTGAAAATTATACAGTTTTGTTAGCAGGATGTTGAAACCTCATGAATACATATCTAATTGAAAAATTACGAAGGTTAACCACAGCACTTCTCTCTCCGCTGTCCTTTGCCACCCTTCCATTATAAGAACAGCACCACCCTTGTCCCCTCCTCCCCCAGCCTACCTCCCCTCAGTACGCCAGTACAAGGTAAAGCTGTTATCTTATCCATCCATTCAATAAGTAGATATGTCCTTCCACCTAACACCCGTCCGCTCTCATCTCCCACTTCCCTGACGAGTCAGCTAAGTGCTGGTTCAATACGTGGATATGACCCGGGCTTACAGGGTGCCTCGCAGGGTGCAGTGGGTGTGAGAGAAGAGACTGACGGCTGTATTCCACTATATGATTTTCCTCGCGATTTCAGAAATCGCGGGTCAGAATAACGAATGTTATGTATCATTAGAAAGGGTTTTAATTTGTCCTTCAAATGGTGTGTAATTTGTATAGGGTCCTGGAATTTTCCTACTGAAAATAAAGATAGCCAGATTTTCGGTGTTGAAAATCGCCTACTGGAATACATGCCTTAGACATCTCCCTGAGCCCCTCGAGGATCCGCCACACCAATACCAACATGCACCATCTATAGTGTCTCTATTAATTTTTCCTGGAGAGTGAAGGAGAAACAACTTGGCGATCTTTTCTGTTATCTTTTGTGCATATAGGCACCACTCTGTCATCATTTGCTATATATTTTGTGCCACATGTCAAACAAATGATTATACTTCTCATGAGTGCAATATCGCTGCGACATCGTCATATTGCATAGATGAGAAATCCCTATAAGGAGGTATTACACTATGCGATATAGGTACGATATGACGATGTCGTAAACAATTCGCACACACGAGAAAAATGGTTTTAAACATGCGTAAAAGATTGTTAAGTCCAACAATTATATAATCCTGTATGCGAATTGTCTGTTTTTTCGTCATACGGCGCTGATGTTGCAGTGCAACTAGCATAGTGTAATATGGCCCTATGAGGCGTACTATTGTCACACATTACACTTATAGATATCCCGAAGAGGATTGTAAAATCTTCGAAACATCTAATAAGATAAAAAAAAATGTTTATCGTCCCAGTCTCTATGATTGCCTGCACATAGAGGACACGGGCACTGGGGAGGGGTCTCGAGTGAGCATGGAGGTGGGAGGAGGGGGGGGGGGGAGAAAGAGGAATGCAAATGAATGAGGGAGGGGCGTGCAGATATATCATGATGGTGTTAAGATGAATGGCAGAAGAGATATAATTTAACATACTGGAGGGGTGTAGAGGTGAAGAAGTATGAGAAGGGAGACACAGGGGTGGATTGGGTGGGGGAGGGGAGGCGGCGTTGAGGGAGGGAGAGAGGGAGGGAGGGAGGAAGAGGGGAGGGCAGTGGGGGAACGGACCGGATGTTTGGCCAGTCTAGGGTGCAGTAATAGGGAACAATCTGGTTCTGCCTGCTCTCACCAGGGTTATTCATCCGGAATATCTCACATGCAATACCCACCCCCTGTCCTCCTTTCTACTTCCCTCCTTGCCTATCCCTCCTCTCCCCCACACAACCATAGAATAATTTCTGCTAGAATAATAATTCCACCCCAAAAGCAGTCCATCCAGTGTCCTGCCTGTCTTTGAATCAATGGCCGGGGTGTGTGTGGAGAGGGGAGAGGTCGGTGGGCGAATCGACCTGACTCTTGAGAGTGCAGCTTTACTTCAAAGCGATGTCTGCACATTGCATTCTTTCCACATGAGGGGAGTAATGATAAAAGGTGACTGGTACCGAGTGGTGTAAGGATGTGACCCTCTGCACATGGGGGAACCAGCAAACCAGGCCGTAATAGACGGACAAGAAAGTACGTCAGACTTCGTCAGTACACATTTCAGAAGTATTTGCTGTGCTATTTCACAATTGTTTGTGAAATAAAGTTTAGGTAAGCATATATTATATCTGTGACAGGTGGTTTATCTTCCCCTTCAGCATGTTCTATTTAGTTACCTTGACAATGCAGTAGTGCTTCAAAGCAGAGTCCATGCCCTGTATTTGTCCTTCATGAAAGCTGAATGCCGCTGGTCCTAGCAGTATGTGTAGGAGAAACAGTAACTACGACGGAAAACCAGTGATATTGCAATATGAGGGGCCTTTCTCGTAAAAATCGGATCAACACTCTATAAACTTATATATGTTAAGATAATAAACCATTCAGTAAGTAACCTCACATATATAGGTATTGCTCTATGTTTCAAGACATTCCAGTATATCTTAAGCTTATATGAGTATAAACTTCTGTAAGATTTAGAAATGCTAATATTAAAGTAGACAAACCAGATAAACCATTTCTGTGGTGTAACTGACGGATTTGAATATTGAAAATCCTGATCTAATAAACATCTATCAATACAGACACTTATATTAGTATCCATGATCCTAGGAAATAAATGACATGTGAATAGAAGCATGTTTTTATCTATAACAGTGCTTTCCATTCTACCCTTTCTAGAACGGCCTGCCATAGGCAAAGCTGGTAGGGAGTAATTCTTCCTGTGATAGCAGAAACTGGGCCTCAGGACCAGGGGGTAGGGGGCGCGGGTAGTCGGGGATGTTCATTAGCGGTCGGTCAGAGCCTTCCTCTTTGGTAAAGCCCCGAGCATGTTATTGGCATCAAAGGGCTGTTGAGTGGCACTTAGGGAGGAAACCAAAAGGGAAATGAGGATCACTGCAGGGTTCAGCGGACAAAGTCAGTGGGGAGGAGAAAGGGAAGGTCGAGCGGGGTCACTCTTTTACTATGGGTGTATGAAGAAAGAAAAACAAGAATAAAAGGAGGGAAAGAACATTGGAAAGAACACGTGACAAGATCAATGAGTCTAGAAAGGGAAATGAATCAACGGACAATAAAATATGGAAATTTGCAACATTATTTTTAAAAGTATTATTGAAAAGTATTTTTTGACCCTAGATAACAACCGATCCTGGATCAAGCAGTACGTTACAATCTATTCCAAATATCCAGGACCATAATTATTGATTATGCATTTACAGTTACCCTACTTTTACTAAATCGGCAGTGTTTTTAATCTCTACCCAATGTTTTTGATCTCTACCCAAGCTCCACTTGTCTATCATAGCAATCATGGACCTAATGGGCTGAACCATGCATGTTGCTATGCTTTATTGAGACTTGCGGTAGAGCAAACCATGTCCCTATGAAAGAATGGTAGAACACTGTAGCAACAAGTGAAACGACATTATAATTATTATGAGTGAAAACGCTATGACCCCTCCACATAGGTATACGTAGTGTAGGTGGAGGTTCACTTCTGGACAACAGACCTAACTTGTATGACTGCATAGGAACCTGATAAATATATCTTGATTTATAAGAAACAAATCCAATTTTGTATCATCAACATTGTACATCAAATTCTACTCACATGTCCACCAGCAGAAGTCCCCTCCGTGCATGCCAAGCCTGGAGCAGTGCACCCTCCAGAGGCGATCCCTCTTAGCCAGGTCATACTGTGAGTAAAATCCAGACACCCCAAACCCGTACATACAGGACCGGGACAGCAGGTGACCAGCCGAGTTAGCCCAGTCACCGAGGGAAGCAGCGTCGTCGTCGCCGCGCATCGTCACTGCGCATGACGTCACTACAACTGCCCAAAGCAGCGTCCGTGTGGCCGCCATTGTTGAATGGATTCGTTCCACTTGGTTTTGTTTGCTGAAATTAAACAAAAAGAAGTTTAGAAAACATCAAACTGAAGATCGTTGTTAGTCGAGAACTACTTCTCTGGGCATTTGGGTACCAGTATTAGAATATCAGTGTACCACCACGCCGGGAACCTTCTTTGCCACTGGTTCCTGACAGGATACACTGATAGCCTATGGCTGATACCCGGTGGACCAGAAAGGTCTTTCTCCTCGTTATTTATGAATTGGCATGTTTCGGTGTTTTACTACTATCATCTGAAATATAAGATGAGTGGTAAGTGATAATGGCCATTATCTTCAGAGAAACATAGGAATAAAAAGTCTGAAAACTGCATTGCACTGAACACTACATTTCTTTCTTTTTTTGGAGGGGGAGGGGGGGGGGGGTGGGGCCTTTTCAATTTTATTTCGTAATAGGCCTATTCCTTAAGGTTGCCTTTGGCTATCGAGATGTCAATATTACAGAACAAATGATAGATGCAAAACATTATGAAAAGACAACTAGGCTACATTTTATCAACAGCAAATATTTTCAGAATGATCAAGAGGGTGAAGACTAGGCCTATCTCGCAAAGAGACATTCATAAGTATTGATATTTGAATATTCTTGGATTCTCAAGATTGCCAGCAGGTCTCTGGGTGTAATCATAAAGAAATATTTGCAGAACTGCTTTCTTCCTCACTGTATTTTCTGAATCCATCGTTTCACACCATGTGACGAGTGAGGCGTGAAATAAGGTGTGGGCTGTGGATGGACTGGAGGAACTGATGGGTAAGACGAGGCGTCGGGGAGATGTTAGCAGCAGGAGGAGGGACAGGAGAGGCGGGGACAGTCCTATTCTCCTGGGGTGACGCTTGGGTTATGGGCATGTATTCATACGATTTTCATGGCTTGAGGAGTACACAATAGGACATCTGAAAGGATCTGGTCAGGTGTGAGGCCATTGACGGAGATGGACAAATCTTATGCTGTGAAGAAATATAGAGAAAAATAGACTTTCTAATGGGAGATATGGAATGATTTGTGTTTAATACAATACTGTGAAGATATCATCATATTTAGAAATAAGTTGAATACTATGTTTCCTAGATATCAGGATTTACTAGGCATATACTAAATTATGAGCTTTACTTATTTTTTTACATGTTATGAAAATTTCTATTCCGAAAGTACAATATGGGCTTATTGGAATTCGACAAGAGTTGTTTGTAAATATCTCTATGAAATTATCACATCCTGTTTGAATGTCTCCTGTATAAATCACCTCATTACTAGCCAATTATAATGTAACTTTCTGTAATGTACAAAAAAAAGGGGGAAACCTAGATGGATTTTATGAAATAAACATTTCAAAAAATGTCCTCCAGGATAACCTTAGTGTGTGTGATAACGTCATAGTGAAAAGGTCAGTTTGATCAGAAATGATACAGCTGGTCTAAATGCCGTTACCAAGATAGATGTGTAAGGAATAATGCAGCCATTTCAATAATAATACTGGTCAACTAAAGTCTATTTGGTTAAGCAACCCCTTATATTACGAACGGCAAATAGTCGACATCAATATACATGTGGTGAATGCGCATCCGCATTTAATATTTCTGTATCCAATGATAAAATGTATAGAACACTTCCCGACTGTATAATTCGTATGTGTTTTACCTGAAGGCATACAGTGAGGGTGTAGTGAGTTTCCGAATGTCAGCCTGAACTAAGTGGTTATTTGTAGCAATACATTTAGTACACTGTGTAGACATTTATTCATTATGTATGAAAGATGTGTACTTCCTGAGGGAACATCGTCTCTGCATAGTGTAGTTGGGATAAATATGAGACATTTATGGACACTTCTATTGTGAAAGGGTTCATCGCTACTTAAGGCTTCCCAGTGATGTCTGCCCCTGGGACGCTCCTATTTTAAAGACGCACACTGAAAGGCGAGTTGGTCCATAGTCACTTTTTGATGAATCATGAATTAAGAACTGTAAAGAGGGAGATCATAAAAGCTTTTGATTCCCATGATACAACCCGGCTGAGGAATATGAAAATGACTTGGAGCACATAAGACGCTGTCCCCACTAAGAGTGGCACATCTATTGGTACCATGGTATTCTATTGGTACCACCTTTGTCTCAACCTCTCTGCGCAAACACATAAGAACGTTGAAATATAATCTATTTGAAATCGTCGTTCTTATCGTTATAGGTGTAGCTATGTGACTATGTGCATTGTTGTACATAAGATATACTGTATTATATTCTATTATGTATTTACTATTCACGGGAAGAATTTGAACTCATACATTCGACAGGCTCGGGCTTGTCTGAAACCACTTCCTCTAAAACGTGTCAAGGAGTGTAAGTCTTACTCCACCATTATCCCTGAAAAATCATAGTATCATTATACTACCCATAGCAGTGGGCGTGTTAGGTAATACTTTTGCGCCCACCTCAAAGTTTCCCTTCCCCTTCTGGCGTGTATATAAGTGTAAGTCAGGGGGTGTTAACTATATTGTGTCACAATAGTCCCGTCCGCTCATAGTTCTCTTCACACGCCCAACCTTCTCGGCGTCTTAACGTACCTACCCTCCATTCAGGCACCAATATAATTGCCAGCAGTGGCGTACCCAGTCCCCCCCACTCACGATTGGATTAAGGAATTTGGCTCCACAATCTGAAAATTTCGTTTGGATTTTCTTATTATATTACTTCTCGTGTTCTATCAAAAATGAGCCTATAAAAATCCGCCATACAAAGTTTAAATGCGTGACATAACCACCGACCGTTCATTCTTATTCATTTACCTTTAAAAAGGGCCACTTCAGGGCTACACTGGCCTTCCCACATTTGTGCATATAATCTATAAACGCCGGTTGATATTGGTTTCCAAGCTCAACAAAAATAATACTCAGTTTCCTGACCTAATAAGAATAGATGAAGCGCAGAAGGAGTAGCCTATAGTGTGCACACAACTAGGGTAAAACAGGGTTGTATCGCTCACATTGGTAGGCCTATATCATTAGCGCATTTAGTTTTAATAGCCCTTACATATAGAAACAAAAGTTATATAAAATCAAAATAATTCATAATAATTAATCAAATGCGTAAAAACAGCGATAAAGCGTGATTTAACTTTATAACCTCTATGATTAATCAATAATGAAGCAATTGTCTCCCATGATGTTGGGTACAACCCTTATCATGAAATGAAAGTAATATTTTTGAGAAATCTTATCACATATATCATATCAATAATGGTTTTCCATCCCATGAAAGTGATGTCCAATAGGCCTATTTCTAAAAAAAAATAGGGTTAGTTCAA
Source organism: Lepidonotus clava (assembly GCA_936440205.1). NCBI lineage: Eukaryota > Metazoa > Annelida > Polychaeta > Phyllodocida > Polynoidae > Lepidonotus > Lepidonotus clava. Next base: position 8,290,228 of record OW387142.1, on the reverse strand, counting down.
CCAAACTTGTAGCTAAAAATTTTAAGGGCGTATTTCCAAAAAGCAAATATGGTTTAAGCCTGTTTTAAACCAGATTTCTTAAACTCGCTTGTGAGACTCGTGTAAGCATTATAAGGCATAAATAATTTGGTCCCAACGTTAACCTTTCCCAACCTAGCTACTGAACTCAGTAACAGAATAAAACACGCTAACTAATACAATTCACAAGTTATAGCCTCATAAACCTATTCTAAATTTGTATATTTCGCCCTATTTATTGTTTACCATTTCAACTAGAACTCTCCACCTAAACTTTGTTTTAAGGTCCTTCATGGGCAGATCCAGGGGGGGGGGACAGACGGGCTTTGCCCTCCCCCCCCCTCCCCTGTTAAATCATGTTTGATGGGGGGCCCATCCCCCCGTACATTCATGTTTTTGGCCCCCCCCCCCCCCTCTACAAATTCCTGGGTCCACCCCTGTCCCTTATTATTAGATACAGTACTAGTTTAACTAAAACAGGTAGAAATATAGCATTTTTAAAACAGATTTTCTTGAAACACATTATTTAGGAGTTAAACCAGGCTGCCTAAACTCGATTCTTAAACTTCTTGGAAATACAGGGTGAAAGGCATGAAAGCGCAAATGGTCTTCACTGAAAATGATAATATTAAATAACCTTGACTACACATAAAACTATTATTTTGTGTGATTTCAAGTTTTTACCCTTATTTAACTCTCGACATAAGAAATGATAAATGCGCTATATTAGCCTGACGGGCCATGCCCCCCCCTTCCCCTGTTAAATCATGTTGTTTAAAAAGGGGCCCCTCCCATGTAGATTAATGCATTAGCCTCTCCCCCCCCCTCCCCCCTAGAAATGCCTGGGTCCGCCCCTGCATCCCTCCGGACCGGCCCGTGGGCCATCTTTTCATTTCAATATCATTATTACAAATAAAACTTCCCAAAAAAAAATTTGGAGTGGCAGGTGGTAATCGAGTGCATGAGGTTCGATTAGCTCCTACCACCCAGGTCTGGCGAATTCATCTGTGCCATTATTCAGTTCATTTCATTTCATTAGTTTGCACAACCAGACCCAATTACGTATAGAGTTTGCGACATATATATACCGTGGGTGTAATCGGGGCAACGAGAAAGGTGTTTACCAAAAAGAGACACTTTGTAGTTTCGGTCCTTGTGTTTCAGTGGGTTTTCCGATTTTGAAAACAAGCAATACCACAAGTTATTAATTTTGATCGCCCTCAATTGTCACTGATGTGTCTCTTTCGGCGGAAAGGCAAGTTTATCAACTTCAATTTACATCGCCCATCATCGTTTTCCCCAACGTAGTTTCGACGTATTTGGTCCTGCGACCGGAAGGACCTCTAGACGGCTTTCGCTGGTTTGCGACGTCATCGTATTATTCGACCCAGTGGATCTTTGGGTACCAGCTAACTCGGTCGGACCCCGGTTCGAGTCCCTTTCATGCCCTACGTTTTTCGTTCATTTAATTTCAATTTTGCAATGACGATCATCAGGGTTTTTGCCGACGAGAGGGCCATGGACCTGCAGGCTCAGGTGGACAAGCTGAACCTTTCGGACTCGCAGATAGACGTGTCACACTTGCCGGATGCAACGGTAAATAACCTGGTTTCACTAGCGTGGATCCATGCAACCACCCACCCTCACGATCTAGTAGTAGTTATGGGAGGTCCGTTTGATTTCCTTCTTTGGGACAACATTGTCAAGAAGTATCACTTCACACGGGAGTCCGCCGATCAGGCTGTCGACCGTATCCTGGGACATTTAAACGACGCTGACATTGCCTTCCATAGGAACTTCCCGACAGCCAACATCTTGTTCGCGGACTTTACAGGGTGTAACCTGAGCCGTTGTCCGTTCGTCCAAGACACAGACCCACAACACCAGAGAACTCTTAACGCTGCCATTATAAAACTGAATCAGGAGATTACAGCCATCAACAAACGCAACTGGCTACCGTCCTTGTTCCTAGGAAAATGGGTTCACAAACTGAGGCGTACCAAATGTGGGCGGAGCCACTTTTGGTCGCACAGGTACCAGCTGCTAGCCGACGGCTTCCGTCCTAGTCCCCAACTCTTGGAAAAGTGGGCTAAGCAACTTTCCCACCTGGGCCACCAATGCTCGTAAACACCCCCACACAAGATCTTTTTCTTCTTATATTACTGACCTAATTACCTGTAACCTAATGTTTGAATGACCTAGGACAAGTTTTTGGGAACATTACAGTGGCTGCTGGGCCTGGTAAATTCCCCCTTTTAAGCGTTGACTAGCTTGTGATTTAAACACATAACTTATAGCCTCTGCTGGTATCTTGCAGACCTCCGGTTCTCCTAGTCAGTTCCAAAACTTTATATGGACCCTCTGATTAACGTTTGTTAAATCTAAACATAGCTCAGGTACTGCAATTCAGTGGTTTCAAAATTTTCTGTCTACCCCAAATATTAAAAAAACGTATGAGATTTGGAGATGTCACATAGAGATTTCCTTGATTTCCGGATGTCTTTATTTGGCTGTGGCTATGATATAGTACTTCAATACGGAGAAAATAATTAAGGTATAGGATGCAAGACTGACTCAAATAGTTTATAGAAATCATGTACTTTTTATTATTTCATTAGTTTGACCAATTTAAGAGGTTTGATTAAAATAACCCAAAACCACTCGGTCCCCTACGGGTCATCATTTATCAGGTATTGTAGCACAAGGCCAACCTAAAAAAAAAATTGTTTCCTGTCCAGCGGGTGACCAGATAAATACGCAGTCGGGAGGTCGGACAATCTGTTTTTTTTTCCAAATTTTCTTTTGTTGGTAAGGCTTTAACTGAAAACTTTGATAAAAAAAAAAAATCAAAAAATGATAAAAAAAAGTTTCCAGTCGGCCCTAAAATAGTCACTCGGGCGGTAAACAGGAAACAAACATTATTTCAAGGCTGGGCCAGGCCAAGTGCACTCAAGAACTGCAGCCTTAAGCTTACTATAGACCAGTACTAGTATAGGAACCTCATGAACATGTTTCAGTCCACTGATTCCTTGAGTTGAGAGTTAATACCGTTCTGTTCACATTGTTATTACATTGTTACTACCTCATGTAAATGTAATCTCATGTAGAATCATCTTGTGCCTTACTAGAGTTGACCTATGTTTATTTAAACATAATATATTGTGAATACTACTCAACATCGATGTAGAACACCGGGTATAGTGGCCAACAAATGCAATTTTTTTAGTTTCCTTGGCTTCTTGCGATGCCCTAACCATGCATCCTGCTATACGGAAGCCCTATAGCTAACCTGTTTCCTAGTTTGCCCAAGAAGTACGTACCTAGGCCTGTTATATTTCCTTCAGATAAATATACATTAGTTCATATCATTTGACTACCTTAGATAACTCAATAACATTAACTGTAACTGATGTATATTCAGCTAGTGTCTCATACTATGATGTTACCTGGCGGATTTGTTTAGGCTTTGTAAGCCCACAGTTTAGTGTCATACCTACCTAACCTATTATATCCCAGAATGATCTCACTACTATGTACAGAAAACTTGGATTTGTTAAATTATCCTGTAAGTGTCCCTCCGTACGTCTTGTTTCTTTTTAAGTATTCTTGAATTGCGCGAATGTTAATTCATCCATCTAGATCATGTTCATATGTTTAACTTTAATTAAAAGTGACTTTTTTTACCCGCACCCTATGAAGAAGCGTCTGTTGTATGTAACAGTATTCCCTCAATTTAATGATAAGGCTAGGACTACTCTGAACCCTAATCGTCATGTCAAGAGAGGAGGTTGATTGTTAACTTATTTTAAACAGGATCGGGACGTTACGCTTTTTAAAGGAGAACTCTCCATTTGTAATCAAAAAGTTGTTAAATCAAAAAGACCCTAAAAAAAATTGGCAAATTATAAAAAAAAAAAAAAAAACCTGCTCGAACCCGCCCTCTCCTCAACTACTACTTTTAAACATGATAGTCCTAATGGTAATGAGACTGATCCGGCTTAAATTCCGAATATTATAAATTTATTATATATACTTCTTGCAAACATTCTAAATAACCTTCTTTCCCGATCTTAGCATCTGAATAAACAGGAGACACTGGGCATCACACTTCATTTAAATTAATTGTCTCAGCTAAATATGACCATTAGTTAACAAGTTCCATGTACTTTTTAAGTAACATGACAGAAAGCATTTTCGCGATTCTGCAGCTATCCCTCGCTCCCCTGTTCCCTTGTGCATAACATTTCCTAATAAACCAGGTCCATTCCTAACGGCGGCAAAGTTTGGAAGCGTCCATCATGGCCGGCCTTAATCCATTAACACCCATAAGTACCCGGAAGCACCCCATCTAATCTGTACCCCCCTCTGACATCTGACAAGGGCAGGGGCACAATCTTGGTAATCACATAACTCACACCAAACCCACTCAAGAGCGACACAGGTATCATGCTGGGTGTCATCTGACGGACTCCCCGCCATTAATCAGGGGTTAGTTATCGAGTTAACACGGGCCAGAGTTGCCCCATGCAGGCTACTGCTGGGTCGGGCACTTCCATACCCAACCTACGTTCGCCTGCAGCTGCAAAGCACATGTAGCTAAATCTTTGACAGGCCTATTTCACCCTACCATCCATCGCCCCTCCCACCCGGAAAACCATTTACCCTTACCATCCATAGATGGAGTATTAAAAGTGTTTGAAATTAACTTCTTTTGAAGTCATCCGTGAGAGATGAGATTAATTAAAAATTCATTAAACATTTTCTGTATGGATAAAAGGTACCTCCCGGCCTATATAACTACCCTAAATAATTCACCTTAAACTGGGTCTAAGCTGGTTAGATATTTTTTTTTTTTTAATCAATTTTTATTATCCTGAGAAAGATACAAGTAGGCTAAAGCCTGTTTTCATTGCCTTCTCAGCATCTCATATCCATAATACATTAGTCTAATATCAAACAGTCATACAATTATATAACATAACAGTTGTAATAAGTAACCAAGGTCATACAAGAAACACAAGAAACACAATAAACAAAAATCCAAAGAATACATAGAGTTTTAACCATTGTTATAACCCACCCCTAATAAACAATGAGGCAGACATTGGGATTTGTGCAAGTACTCAACAGTAATATAAAGATAACACGTGCTGATACAAAGTAATATGTATGGTTCACACACGTCAATTCAACAAATTGGGGGTCATACAAACCATCAGAAAAAAAAGAAGTTAAGTTAATAGGTTCTAAGCGAGCATATTTTAGTAACACTAATGTCGAAAAAAGTTAACTCATGTAATGGGGAGCAACATAGCATGTTTAGACATGGTTTTAAATTTAGTAAAGGATTGTTCCATTCGTACATGCACCGGCATACTGTTCCAACATTTATACAAGAGTTCCCGCCACTCTTGTATAAAAGCAGGACATATCATCGTTCTTCAGAACAGAAAACACCCCCTTTCCACGAATTTTTACCTTGAAAAAATGACCCCTTTTTCTTTAAATCGCGGACATTTGACACCTGAAATTGACCCTTTTTTCTTATTTTTATCGAAAAATGACCCCTATTTTCCAAAACGCTGACACATTTTCAGAAAATGTACCCTTTTTTTCAAAAACAGGGACATGCAAAGTCTCTGAAAACAGACCCTTTATTCGCGTTTTTCAGAACGCTGATGCGTATCCTTTTATAATTAGAGTGGCGGGACCGGGGGTTTGAGACTAATTTCAGCCAGTCCAGACTTAAATCGGCCTGAACTCCATATAAACCACCTGCAAATAAAACCTATAAATATCAGGCAGTAATGGCATTTACAGGCTTTCTCACTTCTCATCCACAAGTTAAGGAACCCCATGCCAACAATTCATTTTGAAGTCTGCCTTCCAATTCAATTAGAACAAGCCGACACCCTAACCAACGAAAGCTTACTAGCAAGCATACGCCTAAGCTTATACTCTTCGCACGGCTTTTCTTTTGGCATTAACGTAAGGTTTCTGCACGGAGGTCAAAACCTTTAGATCCCAGGTGCACGTGGCGACTGTCTGTCTACTCCTTCCCGTGACTGGGAAAAAGTAATAAAAGACTAGAGCGGTCTCTAGCCTGCATCAGACATGGCTCCAACAGTATTCATACTCCTCCTTCGTGGACTCTTTATCCTGGGCACTGTCTCAGCTAAGCCATGCCTATGCACCAGTACGGTAAACCGTTTTCGTACCAACTATGGTGTAGTATTCGAGAGTAAACCGTCCATCCACATAGGTAATGAGTACTTCACTACCGAAGTCGATATCATTTTACCACTTCCTCCTTCTCCCAAACAGGCAGCCGCACTAAATTGTAGACACGGCGCTACCCTGGCAGCCGGTTCAATGGAACAGTGTCGAAAAATCCAACTTATGTTGAATAACATAACATCTATTGGGAAGACTATAGCAGCGAAGGTCACCAAAGGACTCCGGGAAGTGCAATCAATTTTGGAATCGACGGCCCAGCCAACACCTCCATCAGCAAAATCCAGGAAGCAGCGGGCTCTGATTCCAGAAATCGGCAAGTTCTCCGAGACTTTATTTGGAACGGCCACACTCGATGACTTGAAGCAACAGACTCGTGCTGACCAGGTAAATGCCGATGAAATTGGCTTCCTCGATGGCAAAATAAATGCAGTCCTAAAGGTAGTTGACTCCACTTTGGAAATCCAACTCCAGGCCATCATAGAGAACACTCATTCCATATACAATTTGTCCCGAGGACTCCAGGCTTACATTAGTAACCGGGAATTGATGGTCAGGTTGATGCAAGATTTGCAAGAATTGCGTCTACTGGATTTTAAACTGGACTATTCCCTTGATGTCTTGCTACAGGCTATTCGCGACCTAACGGAGAACAGGCTGAGTAACTCTTTGATATCGGAGACTGATATGAGGAAGATTCGGTACCTTTTCCTTTCCAAGTCCAATCGTTCAAATATTTATATTCCAAACACTCGCGACATGTATAGAAGTGTAACTGTTTTAGTCCCCCCGGTTTTACAGCGAAATGTTCTGAAAACAATTTTGAAGATTCCCGTTATTTCCTTAGACAAAATATTCAAGGTTCTAAAAGTAAACACCTTCCCTCTAGCCTTCCATGGGCATTATACTCGCCTCTCCAACACACCGGCTTATTTATTGGTGTCCGCAACCCAATACACGGTATCCTCCAACCCAGATCTGGATAATTGCCATTCTCAGTTTTGTCATTATGACCTACCAATTCGCAGGCTTTCTCCCTCGTCGTGCCTCATTTCTATCTATCTACGTGATCATGAGTCTGTCAAACTTTATTGTGATTTCAAAATACTCATTCAGTCTAATTTCAGAAGGTCGAACATCCAAGTCATTGCAACAGGGACCTATTTGTTCTCTCACATAGACGAGGTCGTTGTGCGCTGCCCCAACCGAACAACAACCCATCCTGGATGTGAATCGTGCGTTCGTGCCTTTGAATGTGGTTGTTCTGTGTCCGCCAAAGAATGGGAAATTCCAGTCTCAAGTGTTAACTGTTTGCCTTCTACAGCAGGCCCCTTAAGAACAGTTTTCCCCGTCAACCTTGCTAGTCTTCAACACCTCAACCTGTCACTTAGCCGACTTGTGAACCCGGATTTTTCGTACGATAAACCATTCCCAATTTTACCTCTTAGCCCGCAAATGCGAGTCCGCCAAGAGGATATTTTTAAGCGAGCAAAAGACAATTTCCTTTCCCTCCGTACATACATGAAAGAGATTCGACTGAATGAGGTCGAATACAAGAAACTTCGTGGTGACTTGCATCTTCCCCACGTACCATTCCTCCCCCCCAGTGTGCACGGTACTGTTTACCTGTTGAACATTGGACTTACTTTTATAATGATACCAGCACTTTTTGTTTTCATCTCAATTCTGTATTTCAGACAACGTAGGATTCAAAGCGCATGCAGACGCTTGACTTTAAATTGAGTTGGTTATATATACATTAGCTATTAACTCTTCCTTTTATTGCAGCTCAAAAGTTATCAGTTCTCATTCATGTTCGATTTTTGTTGTTTAGAATATATACTCGCCCTCATAATTTCGTCACACATGTACAGCTGCAATTCATTCACATTATCCTCATGAATTCCCATTTATAATTAGTCACAGCCACATAAGACTACACACGTTCATGATATCAAAATGTTTTATTGTTATGCATGCGGAAAAGGTTTTATGATGTCCACGTGTCAACGTTTCGCCTATTTTCCCATAATTGTATTTACTGACCATACACTAATGTACATATGTAACTCGAAAGCTTCGTGAACATATGCATTTCACAATTAAAATTTTGCCATATCTACTTCAAACATATCGTACACTTTTATATAACTGTTCATCACACCCAAGAGTCTACGTCAGGCATGCAGCCCAGTTTTTCGGCTGGGAGTAGTTCTTGGGCCATGTTGTTCCTGTTGTTTATCAGGCAAACGCTCGCTCTACAAAGTCTGTGCCTGAAAAATTTGTTCAGGCGCACGCGCTCCGTACGAGGAATCTTGACTTCTTGCGGGAGTTCCAACGTCAAGGGTTCGTCACTGCCATTCAGATGGACCGTGAGTGGGCCCGACCAGGCGACGGTCAGGGCCTTGGACAGGATGCTCGGTCTTTGGATGATCATTCGTGGGCAGGCAGCACTTCCTACGGCTTCCATTTCGGCGGGAATGGGAGCCAGTGGAAAAAGGAGCGTTTCCCATCGGCAGTAGATTCTCAGACAGCACTGCACTGTAGCCCTCCGACGTTGACCCTGCGCCAACGAGCGACAGCCTGCTGCCAATTTCCAGAAGATACCGATAAATTTCCACCCCAGGTATATCACTAACAAGAGAAGCAGCCACTGATGGTCGGATTGGTCCGCGGGTTGGAGGTGACTAGGTCTCAGCACTGGCCTTTCCTCCCGAACAAGACGCAGACGCAGACTTGCGTTTAACAGTCGCTCGATGTCCATGGCCATCAAGTGGCTGTTCTGAACCAGTGTATAGTACAGGCACATATTTATACCCCCCACCCCACACGACATCACAACTCCCCAGGTACTGTAAGGGCTTCGTCTAGTCTTTAGCGAAAAGTTAACCCTCGGTCGACAACTTAAACGCTAGGTAAGGTACAACTAAAACGACTTCTTCTAGCCGGGGGCTTCACAAGTTTTTACACTGGGTAGTGCGAAGCACGTCTAATAGGCCGCTATTTTCTTCAGAGAGCCGATCGACAGGGGGTTCATCTGAAATGACTTCTGTCGCGTTTGACACCGGGACACGCGTCTGTGATGACCGCGTCCACCTGTTGGCCATCTGAGGCGGCGCATGTCAACTAGCTTCTGTGTCAGGTCCCTCACAGGAGTACCGCGGCACGCGGCCCGCGGGGTAGTCTTAACACTTCTTGACACGTAACAGGCCTCACAAGGGGCGGCGGTGAGGGTGTCGCTGATACCCCATGTACTCCCCGTCACGGCTAGCACGTAACTTATGGTAAAAGTCTCTCTTACCCCGTCCACACCCCGTCACGTCTACCACGTAACTTATGTTCAAAGTCTTGCCTCATCGATAAAAGATCGCTTTCACCAGATCATGTATCCACAGGGGGGCCTGCCCGGCATGTATAAATACGGCGTGGCATATGGCTATATAGATCACTTGAAAACTTGCTGCCACCATGAACGGGTCAACTGATTATAGTGACGCTGTTCTGTCAAACCCGTCTACGAGCTCATGCAGGATCTTGACCAGCAGCCCCAAACCGGGTGGCGAGAAAATAACCGATCATGATTCATCAGCAGGCGTAGGTACTCTGCTGTTGGATATGTCTGCGGATGCGCGTCAGTATGGGTCACAGAATGGGTTTCCGGATCTCTCTGCGGATCAGTCTCTTCACGACTCCCTGTACGCGGAAGAGGGATCCACCCTCAACGACGTGGACCTTAGCCTTGGTGGTTCCCAAGGCGGTACTCCATCCGCATCGTCGTCCACGCCCTCCACGCCCTCCACGCCCTCCACGCCCTCCGGATCCACGCCCTTGGGGATGACGCCCTCCTCGTCGCAATCCCATCCATGGTTCCCCAGCTCCACGTCCAGAACGTCGTCCACGCCCGGACCCTTGACATCGCAAGGGTCGTTCTCGTCGACGACGTCCCAAAGGTCGTTCACGCCCGGGCCCTTGACATCGCAAGGGTCGTTCTCGTCGACGACGTCCCAAAGGTCGTTCACGCCCGAATACTCGTCCTCGTCCGGCCCCTCCACGTCTACAGCTGAACCGTCCATGGCCCATTTGCTGGCCAGGATGGAGGAGCTGGAGAAGAAGTGCCGAAGGGCGGAGGCTGAAGCGGCTGCGGCAAAGGCCCAGGTGGAGGTGCTCGTGAACCAAGCGAAGCCAGCTGCAGCTGCCAAACCACCCAAACCACGCAATGAAATATGTGTAAGTTCTAAAGTTTGTTTTTACAGCTTATAATTAACTAATAATCTCACCTTGAAAACGTTACCGTTTGATATAGTTCTCGGTTTGTTTAGAAATGATCTCATTCCTAGTATAGCCCTGATGTTCTTCTCCGCCGCCAGGGAACATCCCGGAAAACAACGAAAATCCGTAATGATTTCGTACACTGACATATAGTTAGAAGTCCACTATTAATTATTGGCTTATTATATTGTTTGTAGGAACTCGTTCGTTCGGCCTACAAGGCCAAGAGAGGTGAGCCTGGTTGGGGATTCAACCTGAACCCTGGGTAAGTTGATTACGTCATAACAACATGAATAGTACAGAAAATAATATTGTTTTTAAGTAAGCAATGGGTAATGTGTTCCTGAACACCAGAAGCTGCAGCTGAATATAAGTTTTGCTGTTTTTTTTCATGTTAATAGAGTCATAGAGCACTTGACGTGATGCCGATGAATTGAACAATATAAATATATTCCAACATTCAGGGCGGGGATCAAACACCCGGATAACGCGCCGATCATCAAGGCCGTTGTTGACAACGTGTGCCTCGGGCCAGATACCCCCAGAGAAGAGGTGTTAGGTAAGTCCCATAGGTAGCAAGTTTCTTTGTTAACTAACCTGCAGCTGTACATTTCATGCATCTAATGTCCATGATTCCAAAGTATTGGTCCTTCAATTAACACAAATTTTAACATGCTTGAAATGCTGGAAATCTGTTTTTAGTGTCTAAATAGGCTCCACTTACATTGGAAATTGTTACTTTTATAATTTAAGTTATCCTCCCAGTCATCTGAAAAAAACGTAAGTTCTATTATCTGGACAAAGAAATATAATACCAGTGTAATGATGGTTTTAATTCGTGAATAATATGTTGACCCTCACTTTGCATTTTTAACATGTATTCCCTTGATTTATTGCCTTTATAGTGCCTTTGTCTACTTAATGGCTCCAGTTTTAAGCACACTTCATGTCCTTCCTCTTTTTCTAGCTTCTGCCAACACCTACTTCAAGACCCTCCAAAACAGGGCCAACAGAATGCGGAAGAACCGAATTAAGGCTGACAATGAAAAGGCTATCATCCGTCACCACGTGAACGAGGTAAATAAATTTTTGTTACAGACTTCCTCTATAGACCACAAAAGTCTGACGTCACGGACCCCTCCCGCAACACGTGTTGGGCCCTGTGTTGGGCCTAAACCTTTTACGACCGGCCCCGGTAACCCTACACCCCCGGTCACCGGCCCGGCCCGCCCTGGAGGGGGCACCGATAACACCCGGCTGGACCACGGTCACCCGTACACACAGACAATAACATTGCCTATAACTTTGCTATTTATTAACTCTTTTTCTTTTCAAGTATATCATAATGCACATTGATAATTCCCCTATGAAAATACATGTTTTCATAAGTTTGCGAGCATTATTAGTGGAAATAGCAAATCTGACAGCTGGGTCCTACTAAAGTTCATAGAGGGGACCCCCGGCCCAGCCCTGCCCATGTTTAGGCACGGGAGCAGCGTGCAGTGACCGTTAGGGGCCCGCCCGACGTCATGGCTTTTGCGGACTATTGTTCTCAACATTGTTTGACGTAGTTCGATTCAGGCAGGCCGAAATTTTACACCTTTCAAGTGCAAAGCCGAGGAGAAAGAGTAATGTCTATGGTCTATGCCCAGTCTGTCCACTCCTTGGGTGGAAGGATACGCATCATTGTTCTAAAAAACGCGAAGAAAGGGTCTAGTTTGACAACATTCACATGTCCTTGTTTCTAGAAAAAAGGTTACTTTTTCATCCCAAATATCCATGATATGAAAATAAGGGTCTTTTTTTTCCTGGGAAATATGAAATTTCACGAAAAAGGGTATTTCTTGGCCACTAAATGTCTGCGTTTTGAAGAATAAGGGGTCGATTTTTTGGTATAAATGTCAGTGGAAAGGGGTTGTTTTCTATTTTGAAGAACGATGATATGTCCTACTTTGATATCTGAGTAGACAGACTGGGGGTCTATGGTGTAGGGGGTGTGACTTCCCGGGGACCCACTCAGTTCAAAAAGGGGTATACGTATAAACTGCGGTCGGAACTATACCGGGGGCTGTAGCTGTGAATCGGCAATTTGGCTTAAAACAGGGGGCCCGGCTGTGAAATGATCTTATGGTTGTAACACTGAAACTTGGGAAACAATTATAATTTTTTTACATTATGAATTTTTATAGAGCACTGTAACCTTACTTGCTTCCTTGGACAATAATCTTGACATACAATTAGAATGGATATGACACAATTAATAAAAAGTGCCTGTATGTTATAGAGACCAAGGATAAAGCAACGCTTTTGAAATTAACTGCAGTGACCAGCTTTTAAATTAAGGCAACTGAAATATTGAAAAACTTGTTTGTGTTTATTGGATGTTCTTGACCAAGTATGTCGTAACTGTATTAAAATAAAAAAAGTGTCTTTTTAACTTTGCAGAAGCTCAGAAGACGGATAGTGGGGTTGGAAAATTTCGTCAAAACGTGGGACGAAGCTCGAAAGAATTCCGTGAGGCGCCTCCTCACCCCCGACTACACGAGCGACGAGGAGCGCGGACTTTATTATCCGGCCGCGGTCGACAAAGACGGGAAGACGAAAGAGCGATATCACCGCCGCGTCAAACCGCTCGTGTGGGAGAGCGATGAGCTGAGGGCCTACAAAGCCCACCTGGACGAAATTGAGTATGACGAAATTAGCGGCCGTCAGCGGGGCGTTAGAATGGAAAAGAAGCGGAACAATGTCCCCGACGATAATCCAAAACGCCAACAGCCTCCTCCCAACACCCCAGACTGGGCGGTGAAGCCCGGGTATCGGTCGGGTATCGCCGATGCACATGTACAGCCAATTTAACTTATTTCTAAAGGGTCTGTTTAAAGCTCTATTTTATGTGATGTTTATGTTTATCATCTTTATGTTTTCTTTATAATTACACTACGTTTAATTGTATGGTCTGTGTCACGCTGTATGTTAGGTCTTTGTACTTTCTTCAATTGTAAAGTCGTTTTATAAACTTTTATCAAAGAACTTTGCGCTTCTTGTTTTGATTGTGGCATGCTCGATAAGCAGGGAAGTATTTCTATAGATATGTTGGTAAGACTCGCCTTATATTAGTCTAAAACCGTACGCGTTATACAGGTCCTTCTCATAAGTGAATCGTAAATTCATGAATACTTTTTATTTACGATACGAAACGCATTTAACTATAATGACCTGTCATTTTGTTGAAAACCCGAATGTGCTATTTCTTGAAGATAGACCACGAACTTGAAATCGATTACAATACAACACTTTTTTGATGAGTGTTATGGTACAAGGTCTCTACCATTAGAAGAGCAATGGAATGACACCTAGGCCTGTTATCAATAATAACATAAATCAATCATAAAAAGTGTATTTTAAACAAACATAAGCTCGATATACGATTTTTAAAATGATGCGACATGAATCATCTCTTCGTACTTATTTCGCAGTCATGAAAAAATAATGTTGCATGAAGCCGGTTTTAATTAAGAACTGTTACTTCTTTTCAAGTGGATCCTTTTTAGTTCGATTCCATGCAGTAAGGTGCAAAAGTAATTTTTCAGAAATTTTATTATGATCAAATACATCGCTGCCAGTAGGACCTATCAAAATTTACAAGTGACCATGTAGTCTCCTGATGAACCCGAAATACTTTCTAGGATTTGTATGGCACGGTGACCTATATTCTTTCTGTGAGAGAATAAAAAAACCTCTTGCATATAGTGTAACCCTTTAAAGTGGGAGTTCTCCGGGAGTTATGTATAGGTAACTTGGAGCTTCTGTGACATTGCAAAATTAATAATTTAAAAAACAAACAAGTCAATTTAGGTGTCGAGATTTATTAAGGGACAATAGCTTAATTAGCTATAGCCATAATTTCGGTTGGAGCCCGATCGCCAGATTGTGGCGTTAACCACATTTAATTCCACTACTAGTTTTGGTTGCAGACCTAGTTTAGCCTCAGGCCCCTAAATTAGGGGCCTGTCTCGCAGATTACCTAAGGGGTCGACCCTAGCCCGAGCCAGAGTAAAAGCGCTCTTGTCAGCGTCATACTGCTCTTTCCAAAACCGAAATTTTATTTAGCTACAAATTCAATTTATAACCATAACACTTGTATCGATTGACGCACGTTCGGCAGCATATTGGTAGTAAACACACAAAAATACAACATTTTTCACACAAGACTTAATCAAGGTCAACACGGCTTAAGTCGACTGAAGTATTAGTACTAATTGCAAGCTCACCGGGCCGGTATTTCCCCAAAAGAACAGGCTCTCCTATGCCTATACCCATGGTAACCAACTGGTAGCGTATAATGTCCTTAGTCATCAATCTTGTCAACATGATGTCCTTCAGTTTATTAACCTTTAAATGTGTGGGCAGTCGTGTCGATGTGCCGGTATAGCAGTCGGTCATTTGGATGACACAGTTCAATGTGTATCGTGCGCCTAGGCATATATTTTCGGCTTTAGTCAGTGTGATAGGATCGTCTGTTTGAAAGATATAATCTCCAAAATGTCCAGGGAACGTGCCTATTTTAAGCCATACACTGTGATTGCCCGAGACAAGCAAGTATACACGAAAACGAGCATCTGCGAAGATGCGATTAATTCCGGAGCAAACAAAGAATATGCTAATAATTATGGCTACGGCGAGGATAAGAAGAAGAGTGTACGAAGAGAGAAGTACCACAGTTGGGAATTCTTTAATGTTTCCGTCTCCTGGGTTGGCTTCAGATCCAGTGTCAGTTACGGTATGGTCCTGGTCCAACAAGGCTTGCAGGGTGTCATGAAAGGTGAGGCCGGTCATCGCATCGTGTTTTGGTGGAGGGTGACCGGTAAATGGAGCAGTGAGGTTGACCAACCGGGTACGGGTTACTCCAGGCTTATTGTGAACGACCCTAGGCCAGTGTCCGCCACTGGCAGCTCGAACAAATTCCACGCATGATACAAGAACCAAGTACGCGGCAGCTATATATTGAAAAAAAAAGAAAGAAGAGAACATGAAGGTTGTCATCTCAACTTTAAACAAACACCTTTGTTCCAAATTACCATGGCCAGGCTATTCAAACAGACAGAATAAACTATAACTGCCATATGGCCACACCCTAGAATTCAGAAAACTGGCCATATTATTTAATTAGGAAGGGCGACCCCCAGAATGAATACATATGTTTTACCTATTTTGAATAATTTGGAAAGTCGGCCATCGACTCGTATCACTTGTACAACAAAAGTAATTAAGAAGATTCTCACCAAGGGTGGCACTCAGGATTTTGACACTCATGATATTCACGTAGCCGTACACCAAACGCACTATATAACGAAATAAGCTGACCCTAAGTAGTAGCAGAAAGCTTAAGGTTTGACCTTCGAGCTAAACTTCGAGCTCAGTTTTCAAGGCAGATGAAATCCTATGACCAGTCGACCTGACGGCAGCCGATGCGTTTCGGAAGCTGAGGAAACTTCACCGCCCTTTAATGGATAGACCCTAGGTTTTAATGGCAGGTGTCATGCCCTCACCAGTCCAGACGGCGGACGATGCGTTTCGAAAGCTGGAGAAACTTCACGCGCCCGACAAATCACGACAACGCGCTACCGTGACGGCCAGGCTGGAGGCGACATTAATCTCCTGGTAATACTGTGGCAGGCTGTTCTCGGCTTTAATTTCACACGGGTGTCTGAGGTTAGGAGCTCGAGTGCAACTACCCCTGGGTCGGGGCTGTGGCATGTCGCGGCAATTCGCGGCTTTCAGCTGGTGGGACCATAGGCGTCGGTCTGTACCATATATAAATACTTGTGTCGCGGTCGCAAATGGGGAAGGTTCATAGCCCTGAAGTGCTGCTGTCTAACTCAAGTTCGCCATGGCCTCGCGATCGTGGTGTTTCAAGGGTCTGACCAGTGACCAGGCAGAAACCAGAAGAAATATGGACACTAGCCGAAACCGATGGTGCGACACATGTAAACGTGCAGTTTCAAAAAGTACATATAACAGGAAGCATCTTAAGGAGCATGGTGAGTACCAGATAAATAGTATAACTAGGATAAAGTCACTTTCACCTGAAATCGATATCCTTCAAAACCTTCATAGCTAGCTTGCGCGCATAGATATTATTTTCAAATACCTACTATACTCTTAATGATCAGTTAGTGTTTGGAAAATTATCGCCAGCCTAAATCTTTTCTTGACAATTAAACAATTGTTCAAATAATGAATGACTTGAACAATGGACGTTATATATATGTATCCCTCCATGCATCTTTCTATCATAGCTTTTGAGTCAGAGAAACAACATTGGGTGGGAAAGTCTGTACTCTGAAACCCGACTGTACATTTGATTTATTATTATACATGTGTCTTGCAGAACCAATCCCATTTGGTTTACCTCAACGCGCTGGCAATCAGGCAGAAGTGGGTCTTGAGGCCGAAGCTGCAGATATTCAGGCTCAGGCAGGTAACCAGGCTGAAGCAGGTTTTCAGGCTGAGGCAGTTAACCAGGCTGAAGCAGGTTTTCAGGCTGAGGCAGGTAACCAGGCGGAAGCAGATATTCAGGCTCAGGCAGGTAACCAGGCTGAAGCAGGTTTTCAGGCTGAGGCAGTTAACCAGGCTGAAGCAGGTTTTCAGGCTGAGGCAGGTAACCAGGCGGAAGCAGGTTTTCAGGCTGAGGCAGGTAACCAGGCTGAAGCAGGTTTTCAGGCTGAGGCAGGTAACAAGGCTGAAGCGGGTGTTGAGGCTGAGGCAGGTAACCAGGCTGAAGCGGGTATTGAGGCTGAAGGTGGTATGCAGGTTGAAGCGGGAATTCGGGCTGAAGGTGGTATCCAGGTTGGAGCTGGTATTCGGGAAGAAGCTGCAGCTGCTAATCAGCGGCAGGCTGAAGTCGGCAATCCGGGAGAAGCAGACAGTCAGCCTGTGGGTCGCAATCAGCCTGTTGAAGAGGCGGTACCCATGGAAGCCGATGAGGAGTCACGTGATGATATGGAAGACTATTACGGTACCATGGAAGATTCCCAAGAAACGGAAGAAAATGATAAGCTTGATCCAGAGGCAGTCAAGATTCGCAACAGGGCCATCCGTCACTTAAAAGTGGTTTTCGGTGACGGGACGGGTCGTCCTAGCCCATTGGCAAGGCTTGTTAGTGGTACCCCTAATAAGAATATCCAAAGCCTATTTTCATGGGTTCTGTTCTTTCTTTTGCAGTGGCAGATCCACACCTTCACCAGTGATACGCAAATGGCTAAAGTTATGTGCTTCATTTGTGAATTATTGACGGTAGCAGGTAATGACCGGGTTTCACAAGCAGCGGAGGCAGTATTCCCCAAAACGATGCGGATGATGTACAAATGGTTGGGTACAGACCTAACGATGACTAATTACTCTATCAGTGTATGCTGCCCGGCCTGTTATACGTTGTCGCATTCTGTGTTGTCCACCACTGAGCGTGTGCGAGCTCGAGGCTTTTACACGGATCATAATGGTAATCAGCAACCCATTAGGTGTACTACCATCGGTGATGATTTAAAACGCTGCAACAGGAAATTGTTTTATGAGACCAAGATTGTGGGGGAAATTGCCTTCCTTCCAGTCAGGACATTCTGTTACCAGTCGCTCGAGAAGAGTTTGCAGGTTATGATGAAACGTCCAGGTTTTGAGCTGAAATGTAGAGAGTGGAAGGGCAGGAGGATACCCAAAGGAGTGTTTGCTGACATTTACGACGGTTCGGTATGGAAAGAATTTAACGCGAACAACGACGGCTTTCTTGATAATGAAAACAACTTGGCTCTTCAGATGAATATCGATTGGTTTCAACCATTCTCTCGGAAAGCTTCGATGTCAGTAGGGGGCATTTACCTAACAATACTTAACCTACCCAGAAATGAGCGGTACAGACTTGAGAACGTCATACTATACGGTATCATTCCAAACTTAAGTAAAGAACCTGCCGACCTTACCAGTTTTCTGAGGCCCCTAGTCAACGAACTCAAGGAATTCTGGCATCAGGGAAAAAGGCTTATAACCAACGTTTGCCCAAATGGCAAGACCGTTAAGTTGGCGCTTTTGAACGTTGCTGCCGACCTGCCTGCAGGGAGGAAGACCTGCGGTTTCCTGCTACCTAATGCTATCATGGGTTGTTCAAAATGTCTGAAGGAATTCAAGAATTCAAACCGTGGAGGATTCAACATGGCGAATTGGACTCCTCGTACTCTGGACCAACACAAGGAGAGAGTGAGTGAGATTACAGCTGCATCCACCCCGAGAGAGAAAAGTAAACTTGAGAAACAGTATGGAGCTCGTTCCTGTGTCCTCCTGGAATTGCCCTACTTCAATCCCATCAGGTAAGTTCAATCTCCAGGCCGAACAAATTTAAAGGCCAATCTTACACAGAATTATACCAAAATATTAACAATTTTAATTTGACATTTGAATAAACATTAATACAAATGTTTCCATTAGCAGTAACTGTATTATATGACATTCATTTCTTCAGGTTCCTCTCGATCGATGTGATGCATAATGTACTGTTGGGTAAGTGTTGAAGCTTGACCTAACGTTAATTAATGTTTAGCACTGATAATGTGTTTGAAATGGAAATTGCATTTGCCTTTAATTTGGACTATTAGTTCATTGGGGTTTCAATACCGATTTCACATATGTGCTTTTATTATTGGGATTCAGGGACTGCCAAGCGAATGTGGAAGAGGTGGACCGACAAAGAGTTGTCAAAGAAGAAGAAGAATTCAACAGATGACGTTGTACTAAGCGCTAATCAGGTGTTGACTATTGATACTCGTCTGAATCAGTTTAAAGAGGGACTACCGGATGACTGCGTGGTAACTAACATCAAATCGAACGCTGGGATGTGGACGGCAAAGGAGTGGAAGAATTGGGTTACAGTCTCGTCTGGATACTGCCTCCAGGGCCTTTTGCCGGAGAATATGCTTCATAGCTGGCAGCGTTTCGTAGAAGCCACTCGACTTCTGTGCAAGCCTTGTATTACACACCACGAGATAGAACAGGCACACAGGAAACTATTGCACTTTTGTAAGAGCACAGAGCTCCAGTTCGGTTCTGATTTCATTACCCCAAACATGCATCTACATCTCCATTTAAAGGAGTGTCTCCGGGAGTATGGTCCAGCTCCCAGTACTTGGCTGTTCAGTTTTGAGCGGTATAATGGTTACTTGGGGGATGTGCCGACTAACAATCGCCAGATAGAGAAACAATTGTTTGAGAGGTTTCACAGGATGAGTCGTGTCAGTCAGGCGCGCGCCGAAATGCCGTCCAAACACGAGGGGAAATTTGGCAAACACTGCCAGCTGGGAGAAGGAGAGAAGAAAGCAAGAACGGTCCTGGAAACACTCGATGTACCCAATGAGCGAGATTTCGCGCAGTGCGAGAGCCTATGGAGTCTCCCCGACGGCTTCGAGACATTTAGAGGAGAAAATGTGTGGATCGACTCGGACGATCTTGAGCTGCTCAAAAAAACATACAAAAAGATGTACCCCACAGAACCGGAGATCCTAGAGAAGTCATTTCTGCCTTCAGTTTACGTGAAGTCTAAAGTCGCAAAATATGGCCCCATGACTTATTCCAGCACAAATTCCAGCAGTGGTAAAAAGTTGTCTAGACTAATGGCAAATTGGTACGACGACGGACAGACTGACCCCCGGGAGCGACCGTGCATCGCCACCCACTACATGAAACATTACATACAATGTAATGCAACCGGGCAGAAGAGGCAACATGTGTTTGCAGCTGTGAAGTGGTACCGACCCAGCACCGTCGATTCCAGATACATAAGTCCTTATACAATGTGGCACAAGGAAAAGTTCGAGCAACCTTCATGGGCATCTTTCCTGCCTGTTATGCGGATAAGTGGACATTTTGGATATGTGGTTGAACAAGAAAATATGATCGTATGTCCCCTTCGGCGCCACGACTTCTTGTAGATCTAGAGGACCTATAGATATATATAACGAACTCGTGCACGTAGTGTCCGAAATTAAGCTGAAAACGTATGCATCATTAATGAGATTGTGCACCACAAATATTGGATATGCACCCCCCGATATATGGGAATGAAAAAATTCCATGAGAAGTGTGCACATGTATAAAAAAATGTGCAAACCTTAAAAATAACGCACCTGGCAGTGAGTGTGCAGAATCACGAGTGTGAGTGTGCAGATCTAGACTCACGAGTGTGAGTGTGATCCCCGGGTGAAGGCCTATAGGCCCGGCCTATAGGGTGCAGCAGCTTAATTTCGGACAATGTCCGGTGTTTTATATGAATTGTTAGGATTATGTGATTTAGACGCTTTTGCCAACAAAAGCAACATTTTTTTATTAGGAATAATTATATTACGCCCTAAACCTTATAATGTGACTACTTTCAAATTTAAAATAAAAGGTAGGAAATTACTTCGCAAGGTTACGGTGCCAGGATGTGCGACTTTGAGGTACGTTTTCTGAAGTTATTTCACAGGCTGGGGGTGTGGGGCCGTGTGCATTTACGGGTGGTTTCTTGAGTCAGGTGTCAGGACGTGCACATCCAGCTGCCAGGGCTGCGCTGCGCGAGCGACACCTTATGTAACACCTGACACCGGTCGCTCAGGCTGCTCGGCTGACCTAGATGGCCCCTCATTACCCTGCCCCCCGGGGGGGTCGGGGGGGGGGGGGGGGCACCAGCTTTATAAGGAGGTGCCCACCACGTGCACACACACAGTCCCGCGCCAGCCTCACGACCATAAAAGCCGTACGTACGCAGAAGTTTGCTGATATTAAACACAAGCACCACATTGTGAACAATGGCGACCGCGCAGAAAACCCGGTAGGTGAATCAGATAACTTGCCTATAATTTGATAAGATAACATGCCTATATAGAGAAGTAGTGTTTTTTCAGGCTTTGCGGGAGAATGACTTGGGGGTTACACTTCCATATATAGAGTGTTTGTTAACAAATGTATAATTGTGTGGATAATAGCTGTTACGTTTGGTAGATATTTTCCATTTTTTTTCGTTTTCTCCCCATACACGTAGATAACCAATTCCAGACACTTAAAGGTTGTTTTTTTTGGCTCATTCAAGCAACCATGTGCGGTCGGAGGAGGAAGAGGAATCCCAGGCATGGACACCGCGTGAGGAGAAAAATATTGAAGAGGAGGAAACGATCTGGACGGAACCCGAATGGACCGAGTGCGCGCCCCTGTTCACCCCTAAGTAGGTTTAAATTGTTCAACACTGTTGCAATTGATGGACAGGGATGGAAGAGAAGCATGGAAAGAAAATTATTAACTTACTATCTGGTAGGATGACTATCGTCATGCCAAATAATGCACACTGTCTAAAACCCGACGACGGACTCGCGGTCGGACATAGTTGTGGTCGCTCGAATTCATGTAACATGCTGAAACAACAGGCTCTTTTTTGGACATTTTAAAAATTGCAAATTTGTCAGACTGGCACAATAACATGAAATAGAGATTGGATGAGAAAAATTGAGATGCCGATGATTTGGTAGTTTCGACCACCTATGTTGAAATGATGGACGGTGTGATGATTTTTGAAATTTTTTCCAGGACGCACGACCAACAACAGCTCCCGGACGGCCCATCAGAGTGGACGTGCGTCTACTGTTCGGAGGATCCGACCCAGGTTGGTACATTTGTATTTACACGATGAAGCTAAGTGGGAAATAAAACATGTAAGCGTATGAAGGGAAATATGTATAAACAAAACAAAATGATGAGTGGGGCGATTTCACGAGTACAATTGTTCTGAAATTTGCCAATATTACGAGGGACACGCTGGTATGTAGTAAGTGCAAAATTGACTTTTGCACATTTAACTATAACCACACAATTTTTTTCAGGAGCAGGAGGAGTACTTAACGGACCAAAGGTGGAAGGCGATGAAAACGTTTGCCGAAGACCAACACGCCACACAACCGCAGGCCATATTCTTGGATGGCAACTACAGGTACGCCGGGGTTTTTTTTCATAATAAATAATATTATATAGCGACAATGATTTTCGATGATGCTACTAGGCAAAAAATAACGAGGGCATAGAATCTTGATGTTGACGTTGGAGTGAACGCCGAATTTCGTACGGTTACTAAAAATTGTGATTGATGATGGTCCGATTAGTTCGTGCACACAATTTAAAAAAATGTGTATTTAAACATGCCTCCGTAATATTTCAGAATGTACTTGGTCTGCAACTACTGCGGCCGGTGCTACCACGCCGACTGTGAGGGGGGCGAGCCTGCCAGCATCATGTGCTCCGAGGTGTTGTGCGAGTGGTGCGCCGAGGATAAAGATTAATAGAATCGATTCAGCAATAAAATAGTACACTAGATTTTAACTACACTTTGTGTCAAATGTCCTTTTATTTTTGTTTTTATATAGTAACACTAGCTATAGGTTAGAATTTACCTTAAATCACAGCTTCACGCTAAACTATGTTTTTTGTGTGTACCTGGCAGTCTACGGCCGATCGTACAGAGTATATTGAACAGATAATGTGAGTCATAATATATGTTTCATCTAAATTTACAAATATACTAGATCAGAGTGAAACACAGTCTTTTAATGCCTACTAACTTCTAAGTACAGTGAGAGTAGAACACTGGTAAAGCGCGGCCATCAAATACAACCCACATTCCCCGTATAGGTCTATAGGCATAGAAACTTTGCTAAATCTGAGGGGTTCCAGAGACCCCCTAATTTGGATAATTCCCTTTATTGGTAGTTTAATTGCGTAAAATTTGAGAAATCGGAGGGGGGTCAACCGAACATGGGACCCCCCCCCCCCCCCCCCTTCAATACATTCTGCTACAGACTGCAGGCTTTAAGCCGGATGGCAGGTGCACACCCCTGTAACGACCAACAGAGAGCTCCTCTCAGACTGGGGCAAATTAAACTCATGGGGCAAACTGCGACACAGCTCAGAATCCGTCCCAATCATCGGTTGAGACCGGGGTTTACTTACGCAGTGCAACGGGGCGTGGTGGGGCGTGGCCCGGTAAGGGTTACACCGTCAGGCGGTCTCTGGGTCGGGCACCCGGGTCGGGCCCTGGAGATTAATCCTCCATCACGCAGGGCTCTCTCCCTCACTCCCTCCCAGTCTATCCCGACAGATTACTAGTTTTAGCGGGGCAGGAGCCTTGATTTGTGAAGACGTGGAGAAATGGCAATGTTTGACCCCATCGTAAGGCCCGTGGAGGAACCTACCCGTCGGAAAATCAATCACCTGCAGCATCAAGTCGGCGGTAAAATGGATAAGTCATTTCACCGGCGACCTGATGTGTTTTCTCTGCACGGGTTCGAATCCTGTAAATGCCTGGGTTAACTTGACGTATCGTCCGT
The DNA here is from genome assembly GCA_936440205.1 of Lepidonotus clava. Taxonomy (NCBI): domain Eukaryota; kingdom Metazoa; phylum Annelida; class Polychaeta; order Phyllodocida; family Polynoidae; genus Lepidonotus; species Lepidonotus clava. The sequence continues at coordinate 8,266,316 of OW387142.1, read as the reverse complement.
CATACGGCAATACGCCTTTTTTCTGTTCATAATTTTAAAGTGTCATTATTATTGTACTATTTTATATCAATATTATCTAATTCACGAATATGTCTTGGTAGGGAAAACCAGTGTTTAGCACCCCTGTAATAAGCTAAGGGGATTTCCAGAGATGAAAGTGGTCCATGAGAAAAAAAAAGTGTAAATTCATCCTCCAAGAATTGCATGCATTTACGGGAGGGTCGAGTATTAACATATTATTATTTGTTTAATTCTCCGAATTTTGTATTTATCTTAATTATTGCTCATTTTTGACTTTAAACATATCAATTTGTTCACAATTATGTTAAAGAATGTTTTCCGTAGAAAAAATCCTACTTTGATTTATGATTTCAGACTTTTCTATCATCACTGTCGGAATAATTTAATGCTCCACAGGAAAGAGACCACATGCTGTGTCTAGCGCCCGACCCCCGTTCTTCCCCCACATCACATAACCATCTGCAGCTGGTCACCAGACACCCCTGACCACAGGGCTACCCATGACGGGGATAAGACTACAAATTCAGAATATAAAACTATAAATATTTCATATGGAAAAAAAAACAAAATACGTACATTTTCCTTGGTGTTAGGACTAAGAATGAACAATATATACAAATGCTCAGTACATTCTGATGTGAAATTAGTTTCTGAAATTAAAGTGTGAACAAAATGTTGCATAAATTTATATTTGCAATTCCAATGGGACTCCCCATATGAATCCGATCCTCCACTTTCTCCTTTTCCACTTCATACTGGGAAGGGGGCCCTTTCAAGGATACTACCCACTGCCAAACTACCGCCCGCCCCTTCTTTTTCTCACCGATCCCTCCTAAATTCTAGTTGACCACGTGCACCTCTTGTTTATGGCCCTAGACCCTTAAATTCGAGACGGCGACATGGCCCTTTTTGGGCTTAGTGACATGGGACAGGGCTAATTCTTAAATTCGACAGGGCGACATGGATGTTTCTTAAAATTGACATGCGACATTGGGACCCCCCCATCAAGGGCCCCTTGTTTGTCAGGGAAGACTCACATCACCGCCCCCAAAATTCTGGTTCTGTACATGTCAGTACCAGGAAATATGCCTAAAAACCCCAAACTGCTTAATCTAATAATACTGGGTATGCAGAAGGTTTAATTCAGTTTGGCAGGTATCCAAGTCTATCAATACTAGACTTTATCTCTTGATGGCTCCTGGTTGATATGTTTAAATCCATACAGTCAATTTCACTAAGCTACGATCTGTTCATACCGGTGGGTATTTGGATGGTCCCTAGCCCGGGTAAGTTAAGCAACATTGAGACCGGTTGTTACTTGGATGGTGGCCTGCCCGTGTTCGAATCCCCATTTGAATACATTTTTTTCGTTCATGGTCGTCCTGGTTTCAATTTAATCCACCAGGTGTCGCTGGAGGAAAGATCAGTCTACACTATCACTCTGCCACCTCGACGCTCGCTAACTGCGAATCATGGATGACGATTCTGGCGCGGAGGGGTCATTCGCCGCAGATTGTCTACACTATACTAGAAGTAGGACGCGGTGTATTGCATCAGTCCTGTGGTTCGGATATAAAAGGCCTCTATCGGCCACAACCGTCCGGCGAGCCGTGACGCTGGGCCACTAATGAATTATTCGAGCCCCTCGTGGGTTCGACCCCCACTAGATTCGTTAGGCCCGGCCTAACAAAACGATTGTCGTTTCCCCAGCGTCAACATGACACTCGCCACTTTTGTGAGTTTTTACTATAATATGTATTGAAACCAGATATATATATACGTTGATAAGTTTGAGACATAAATCTGTACGATTCAAAACATGTCAATATCCCACCCCCCCGCTTTCCTCCATTAATTACACTTAGGCCTACAGAATACCTTTGGATACAGGTTGTCAGATTAACTGTGAGAGGAAAGCGCATTAAGGGAATTAACACGTTGAAGCTGGAAAGGGGGGATTGTTTTGTTAAAGCTGCAACTACTGCAATGGAATAGATTTTCGATGATGCTACTAGGCAAAAAATAACGAGGGCATAGAATCTTATATGTGTACCTTTTGTGTGTACCTGGCAGTCTACGGCCGATCGTACAGAGTATATTGAACAGATAATGTGAGTCATAATATATGTTTCATCTAAATTTACAAATAGACTAGATCAGAGTGAAACACAGTCTTTTAATGCCTACTAACTTCTAAGTACAGTGAGAGTAGAACACCGGTAAAGCGCGGCCATCAAATACAACCCACATTCCCCGTATAGGTCTATAGGCATAGAAACTTTGCTAAATCTGAGGGGTTCCAGAGACCCCCTAATTTGGATAATTCCCTTTATTGGTAGTTTAATTGCGTAAAATTTGAGAAATCGGAGGGGGGTCAACCGAACATGGGGACCCCCCCCCCCCCCCCCCCCCCCCCCCCCCCGGGGGGGGGGGGGGGGGGGGGGGGCGGGGGGGAACTGGATACGCCACTGCTGGCAATTATATTGGTGCCTGAATGGAGTGTGGGTACGTTAAGACGCCGAGAAGGTTGGGCGTGTGAAGAGAACTATGAGCGGATGGGACTATTGTGACACAATATAGTTAACACCCCCTGACTTACACTTATATACACGCCAGAAGGGGAAGGGAAACTTTGAGGTGGGCGCAAAAGTATTACCTAACACGCCCACTGCTATGGGTGGTATAATGATACTATGATTTTTCAGGGATAATCGTGGAGTAAGACTTACACTCCTTGACACGTTTTAGAGGAAGTGGTTTCAGACAAGCCCGAGCCTGTCGAATGTATGAGTTCAAATTCTTCCCGTGATTTACAAATAAAATTATCCTGGCGCAAATGCAACATTTAATATACTACTATCAAACTGTCGAGAGAATTACTTTGCAGTGCAACCCTGCTGATATAGGAATAAGAAACAATAAAAGGTTAATCGTATTGATCATAAGGATAAAGGAAGATAGGCATATATACAACCAATGCAAGTCTTCCGGCCGTATTGCAAACAGTCTTATATATCTATCAGTTTTGCGCTTTGGTACAAGTAAACCATTTTTTATAAAGATCCCCCATCCCCGTTTTGTCTCTTCCCTACGCGTCTCCCAGATTCCGGCCTAGTCAGCTTTTATTCATGCTTCACTTAAGATGAAGCCAGCCATCAAAACTAAATCTTATATAACTACATTACCCCATTTCCCTTCCATCCCCTCCGCCTCCCACCACCACCACCTTCCCCACAATGTCGGTCGATGCAAATCTAATCCTGAATCCTCTCCCAGGCTTCAAGGGAGGGATTTTATGTGACTAAAAACTAGGGAAGAATGGCGTCTGTTTTAGCCCTGAGGTTTAATCCTGTTTAACAGACGGAGGGAGTATGGCCAGGGGGTGGGTGGATTATCGCTGAAGCCATAATGCGCATAAATACCCCTCCCCTGTTGGCACTTACCCTATTTCCCCGTTTACTTACTTTACTAATAGGTTATACTTTACTGGATTGACTTATCCTTATCGCATGTCTGTTTTCATCAAGCAGATTATTTTTCCTGTAGTAACGAATAATGGGATAAGGAACATATTCATCATACAAATCATCTGGTCTGAGCTTATTTATAATTTTACATATGGGAAGCAATATCAAAAATGTAATTTACAATTAGGATTGCATACTTTTATATGAATTTCAAGTTCTACCCATTGAATATCGAATATCATAAATAGGCATCAAGAAAAGAATTAGAGAAGGGTGTTTGGGGACTTGCAGGACTGAAATCCGAAATAGCACATGAAAACACTGATAGCTTTGGTATGTCCTATCATTGATTGCTAAGAATTACGAGAATACCCCCTTCAAGCAGTTTTCGCACCATAGAAGATAAATTGTTTCCATCGAGTGCTACCAAAACATAATAGAAAGGCGTTAGAGCCGTCCATCAAATGGTGTATAACTTATCCAATCAAAGAAAATGCGGCTGACAGTCCTACCGCTGCTTCCTTTGCGAACGAGATTGACTGTAGAGACTGACTGATATATTACTTTAGCACTGAAGCAATTAAAGAGTAGAAGGGCTTAACAAAACGTGTGACTGGGTGAGGATAGGCAATTCCGCGTATCAACTAAAATCACTCCAGAACTTTAATAGCGATGTGTACAGTTCCATATGAAGTAACAACATGAATGATCAGTCATTATGTAATGAAGCATCCACATCAGAATAATGCTGACACATTTCCTCATGTTTCATGTGATTTTGTGACCTCATTAATTGGCATTAGGTACCTTTTCCCAGATACGCTCCCCAGATTCTATATTTGAGACCTGATCAAGTGCCAGATGTCATCATTATCGTATCTTATTAAATTGTATTTTGCGACGTTGCACTTGTATAGTATACTCACTGAAATAATGTCAAAACGATGAGAATTAATCGTAATTAATGTTTTAATCTTCTGTTGAGTGTGCTGCATGATCATTAATATAACTGCATAAAGATAATTGTACCGTACATTGAGAAAATGAGGGATACTACTGCCAGAGGAGGGATGTTGTTCTCATAATGGGCAGGAATCGGGTAGATCTGGGTAGGAAGGACAGGTCTAGGGCTTCCGTGAGATGTTAAAGGTGAGAACGTACGAGATTCCCGTGGAGAACACGTGCGGGACGTGAGAGATCCATGCCCCGGAGGGTTACCCTCTCCACCACCAGGGGCCGCTAGTGTCGGGCCTGGCCGCCAGGGCAAAATCAATCGGTTAGCCTGATGACTGGGAACTATTGAATTACTGCCCAGTAATTACTGGCATGAAACAACTCTCGACAGTACGTAGCCAACACACCATCACCACTACCACCCCTACCTCACGTATAATGCCTCCCCAGCCCAGCTGCAGACTAAAAACAGGCCCGGGGGAAGGCAGGAGGATTGCAACTTCTGTAATTATTTCTCATAAAGTCCAATCCTTTCCTCCGAAATACGAGTGGGAATCTGGCAATCAGGGACTCGTCGGATATTCTGTGTACACGTAATTACAAATCACTCGGGCCGCTTCAAGACGGGATAAAATGTGAGGCAATTGGATTCTTTGTGAATCAGGCCAATCTTCAGACCCCAGACTGGTTCAGAGGGGGAAGGGAGGGAAATTGGGTTATTTAGTTCACCAGCTGCAGGGGCCCACTGTCTGGGGATATTCTTTAGTCTATAAGGGGCCAACTGCCTAATGACATTATTTAGATTATAAGGGGCCAACTATCTGGTGACATCTTTAAGGCTTTAACGGGCCAACTGTCTGGTGACATTGTATAGATTATAAGGGCACCTCTTTCTGGTGATATCATCAAGTTTAGAAGGGGCCCTATTCTCAGGTGACATTATTTGTATTTTGAGTGGCCTAATGCTTAGAAGTCGCCGCTGGGGTTAGTGTGGCCTGTGTGCATGCGCACAGGAAGTCCCAGTGTTCAAAGTGAATAGCCTCAACAGGTACTTTTTCCACAAGCTGTGGAATAGGTTCAGGTTAGCCTTTTAGGTATGAATTTCAAATAGGTAAAAGATGAGAGGGATATGTATTTAGTTTGTTACCCATTACAACTTTTAAGGAATTCATTACAAAACATGTCTTGAGGCTAGAAACTACTTCCATGCACATGTGCAGTACTCTACTTCCCCATTGGCGACTTCTCAAATGTGCCGACTTTCCAGATGTGACAGGGCCTCCTGTCTGGTGACATCATTTAATTCATTTAGGGTCTACTGTCTCGTGAAGTTATTTTGTTACCTGCAAGTGGTTTCATTCAATTCATAGAGTTCTATCAGTTCAATTGATAGACAGTTTAAAACCAGCTGTCCTGTGATACGGGCCTTCCACAGACTACATATTTACATTTTCAAAAAAAACTCACACCTCGCCCACCCCCCTTAATGGAACTTAATGGAAGGCCCCGTATCTTTTAGTTTGAAAAGGGTCATCCCTGACTGGTTGCTCTTTTCACTGTTTTTCTTGCTTGCCATTTGCCATGTAATCCTTGTCGACAGTAAAGAATCGTGATTTGGAACTGTTTATCTTGACAGCCTCAGATCAACATGGTTGTTTGAATCTGTTCAATCTATCCAATTAGACTGCATTCATGAGTTGCTGGATTTCCCTAGAATTCCCAGTTATTTCCCTCCGGGATTCTCAAAATCCCTTGCAGTTCAGGAAGAATGCGGACCAGCACCTATCAATTATAGACACATGAATAGTTACATTAAATATACTGGCCACTGTTATAGTTATGCTGAATACTCATAAGTCTTAGTTGGAAATAAATATGGAAAGACCGCTGTTTTTCTGGGTGGCCGTGGCTCGAGAAGGGAAATACAGCATGGGCAGCTATGGCAGACTGTGGAATTCAACATGGCCAATAAAGCTTTTGACAAAGGTGTAAGCAGTTGAAAGTGAATCAGTCGCATATTTGGAGTACAGATACAACAGTTTTGCCTTAACCTTGGCGACTCTGCCCCTAGGTGCCGTTGGCAGGGTAGACAGGTGAGGTCCTGTAAGAAGTGAATTATTTAAATACACGTCTATTATAAGAAGACGTTGGCCGCGGTACATCTAAGGACTCTGTCTGGTTAAACCCATGCCTTCCTTCCTTCCTTCCTTCCTTCTTTCCTTCCCTTGCAAATTACATCCTGGGTGACATTAGCTGTCTAGACAAAGCCCCCAACTTTGAGCTATCCATCCTGTATAATGACTATATGTCTAGGAAACAATCAAACCATTCCGACTACTTGTTGCTTTGTTCAGCTGGAGGGAGCATTCCAAAAATTACTTTACTAGATGAATGGTTTAAACAGGGATGCCAATGAGGCCCGAGAACAAAAACTGGCCTTCTTGTCAATACTGGTCAAGAAGTTAGTTTATTTATGTGTTAACTTGTTAAATTCGGTTATAATCAGAATAACCCTTATAATTCCTAAAGGAAAAACGTCGGAATACTTGAAATTCTCTAATTCTTGAATCTTAATTGGGTTATTCGTGATTGTACATTTGAGAGGAGATATCTGTCAACAAATAAGATTGCGACTTTGAGTCCACCTGTAATACATAAATGCAAAGGCTGAGGACATGTCCCGCAGTTTCAGGCGCTGAAGGTGTCTTATTATTCATGGCACACAGCGGAAACTGTCTCCTCCCTGAATAAAACTGAGACGGTCTAAAAGCCTCCCGCCTTGTGTCCGTGTTAGAAGTACACTCGGGAGGGCCCTACACCTACAGGAGGCCTGTTGTAAAGGGCCGGGACCCTGGAGGAAGTGTATAACACGCTGCAATAAAGCTATAGAGGTGAGATGAGAAGAGGGATGGCTTCATGGACTGGCCATAAGATATATATTAAACTGCGAAAGTCCAAAGGCTGTGTCTAGTTTATGGCGCAACTTGTTAAGTTGTTTTAATGGAATATATTGAGATATATTAGTTGGATATTTGCTACATGGGGGAAATAATTTTGAATGACTTCCTTATTTTTGCTACAGGATATTACCATGGATATGGAACAACCCTGCTGGTATTGATCATTTTAACACAAATGGATATGAGAATGATATGTCGGAATCATTATATGCACGACAATCACCAGTTACAGAATGACAGAAAGAGCTAGTGAGTAATTATCATGCACTGAGCAAAAGCTCCGGAGGGGACCATTTGATTTTGTGTCTGTATGGAATTCATATTCTTGAAGTAGGTTTGACTACAGCTATTTTTATTAGATGATTAACATAACCAATGAATTATTTCCCATATTTCCATTTGCAATATCTTGCCAATGTCCACTCGCAGCTATACGAAATATACGGAAATTAGTCGAAGGATTTTTGAATTGTAACTGAAAAATCATTACATGATATATACAATGCAAGCCTTACCCAGCGCTCTAATAACTGCCCTGAATGTGTTAGGTTAATAACATTTAAGGGATTGACATGGGGGACCTTTTACGGTCAATCTAGACCCTTCCTTACACAGTCATCACCCCCTTCCCCCCCTCTCCCTCAGTCATGGTTGGGTGGCCCAGGAGGCCCCCTCCCACCACCGACTGGGAGAGGCACAGGTAGCCGTGAAATCAACACACAGTGAAAGGGAGCATGAGGTTACTAGTAAGATTTGGGCACATACTAGTTCAGGTACTCTAAATTGGGGATTCCAAAACTTAACAATCGTGGTGGTCACATCTATTTGATATTCTATATTCTTATCATATTGGTCTTGTCACTGTGTCATTATTTACTATATTTTCATCTGTGAACCTTGCGAAGCTCCTATTGAGATAGAAACATATTTAAACATAACATCGATCAAAACCTTACATCAGTAAACATATCTAAACTTAACAAATGTCATAGAACAGTATAAGTAAGTTGCAGAATGCGACTTCGCTGAGTGAATACCAGTCATTTTGGTGGGTTTAGTCAGACAGTGTATACAATTGGTATTTTCGTATACAGAACAACACCGGAGAAAAACTGTACTGAGCGTGCATGTTTTATGAATCTGTGTGATGTGGGGATCAGAGGACACGACACAACACCTGCACGGTATGCCCTCTGTGCCTAAAAGCTTTGTATACCTCCCACTGTTTTTGTCTCTGCTAAAAGCAGTATGTGTCTTACTGAACCTGCATATACAATGAAAAAACGCACTGTCTGTGTTCATGAAGAAGTTTTGCTTCATGAAAGTATATACACTGTTCTATGAGGTATACTGAAACGTCATGCTTCATTTTCTAAGAGATTTGATATGGATATGACATAACATAAATACTGTAAAGTAAAGGGGAAGCACTGCTCTGTATGACTCTATGATGTTGGATGAAAATGCAATAGATACAACTTGTGAATACCAATACATCATAGGCATTTCAGTGGCCATAGAAAGGAACAAATAGTATGCTGATATTAAAAGAGTATTCCCTTTGAAATGTAGATCTGATTAGTATATTTGTATTCTGTGTATCACCCGTCACACTAAACAATTCAGCACGGATGAATTGCTCAATGATATTTCAGCACCACGGCCAGAATATTTTCACCACCAGAGATCTGCCTAGCATTCCTGTCACCATAACCTATCCCACATAGGAATATAACACCTCAGGCTGACATCCTATTTAATCAGTTTATGCCTTCCTTAATCGGTTTATGGTAATGCAGAATTAGATACAGGGGCTCATGTTATTACTTCCTAAACACATGGTGCAATATGAGCATTCCTCCCTCATACGCCTTCCAGCTTCTAGATCCTCCCCTCTCCCCTTCCCTCACACCTACAACGGCGAATCCTCACCAAAGCCTGCCATCCTAATGTATTGTGTCTTATCAGGTGTAAGGCGCAAGGTAATGACAACTCAATTTACACCAGCATCTCCAATTTGTACCCCAGGGATCTACAGGGACGTTGCGTATTGCATCTATGTTGTCTGTTTCTATGCCACATCCCTCCAGATATTCTACTTTATTGCAAGCGTTTGCAACCCTAATTTATGGTAATGTCGAATCTGATACAGGGGCTCATGTTTTAACTTTGTAAACACAGTGCCCAGCAAAGACATAACATTATTGAAGCATTTTCTCAAATTGTTTTTCAAATATTATTACAAAGGACGTGTCCACTTTTACATTTTGGTTAATATTCCCATGATACCCATCATGATATTTTCAAGACATATTTATGATGTGATCGTGTTTTCTGAATCAGTATACCTACTCAATATACCCCCTTTCTCTTCCATTCACCATTTACATCCCCTTTAGTCCCCTGCTTATGCAGACCATAGACGTGTAGGAGAACTGTAAGAGAGGGAAGGCCGCAAACAACTCCGTAAAGTTCTATGCAGAGAGGAATCCCTACAAATTAATGCCTGTCATCTTGATACATCGTCGACACTTATCAGGTGCAGGACTCCAGACGGTGATAACTCAAAGTACATCAGTGACAACCTTTGTACCACCTGGGGTTCCTTTCATAGGGGGTCCTCACAGAATCAATCAACTTTTGGGTGTCGACTAATATCACCTCGTTGTTTATTGCAGATCTATTAATGTCGCCAGTGTGTTGATATAGCATTCCGTTTGTACACTAAAGGATCCAACTTTAAGGTGCACCCCGATGGGAAGGTTTGACAAAATATACTACAGTAGATGCTGGTTTTTTATAGCACTGTTTCATATACAACAGTCAACTGCAAATATGAACTCAACAGTCCTGTTATAAATCTTGGCATAAAAACAGGGTTGAAAAAAGTAAATGAGCCTAAGCTTAGTAGTACATTACACCTATAGGTCAGGTTGGCAAATAGGGGACTAAAAACTAGTTTTTCTGGACCATCTTCACTAATTTTAGAATAACTTTTCATATAATGTGGCTACAGTATTGAATGATATATCAATTTAAAGCTAAGAACTTACCTGTTCTAAGAGTACAACAGATGGCTATCCCAAATGGAACGTTTTCATTCTATAGAACTAAATAGAACCTACAATTTTATAAAAAGTTGCCGAAAATGTTGGACTTCCAATGTTAAGGGCTATACAAATATTTCTGAACCATTCCAATTGCTTGTAAAACCTGCATTTTCCAAAAGGACATTTCATGAGGATTATTTTGATATGTTATTTATGACTATAGTCAGCACCAATAAAAAGTTATTCTGTTTTGAATGCAAAAGATAAAAGTCCCGAAAACCACCTTTTTGCCCATTTGGCAGCCCTATTATAACACTAGATTACACTCCAAATATGAAAAGGATTCTATTATTCTCTGTTCATGCACATTAATATTATATTTTTGTGTGCTATTGTAAATAGCAAATAATTTTGTTAATCAGGTACACTAGACTGACTTAATTTAGCATGTAATGTTGAAAAATAGATTCACAGAATCGGAGGTCAATGAAACATACAACATGTATTGTAAATGGGCATTAAATTTGTTTAACTGCCTGAGACTTCCATCCCAGTGCAGCCTCAAATTTATGTGGAATTTTTAGGATTTTTATTTAAAAACTGTTCTGAATTGTAAATTATGGAGATTTACAATTGAAATATTGCCTATAGAAATATTAAATACTATTATATGTATAATTTAATGGATTGTATTATGAATATAATCCTTAATACTAAAGAATATGTCCAAATAATGGTCAGAAATGGTCATTTTTATGCTTAATGAGGCTAAAAATACCCCTCCAAAATGTATAAATTGTGTTCTTTTGAGCATACAATACGTTTTAAAATATTTTTCCTTATCAATTTGAAGGAAATTGATATTTAACCACATCCTCTAGGTGAATTTGGAATATTATGATGCCTATTCATCAATTTGATCAAGAATAACAAACTATGAAATGGGTCCCTACCAAGTCCCCTATTTGCTCACCTGACCTATAGTTCTACTTCTTTTTTTGTAGGATTTTCATACTACCACGTTATTTTGATCCCTTTACCACCTTGCTTCCCCCATATAGGCCTGCTACACAGACAGGAATCCATACTGATGCCTGTCATCCCACTGTGTGGTCCCCGATACCTGGTGGGCCCTACTCTGAGGTAAACATACCTTATCTGAGGTAGAAGACTCCAGACAACCACAATCCAATTTACACCCACTGCAAGCCACACCCCACATGGGGCAGCCTCCAGGGAGGGCTATATAAGGATGGGTACCATGCTGTATCTTGAGTTTTGAGATTGTAAATGGGATATATACATACTTTGATAAATAATGAAAGAATTTATCACCTGAGATAATAACTTGTAAGATCACCCTTGTCTGTAGACGATAAATAAAACTTCTTTTACGTCAGTTGTGAGACACAAGTTATCTCTTCTACTTTTGCATTCTGGGATTGAGATTCTATTCCCTAGTTTTCTATTTTGATAAATTTATTTATCTATGTACACATAGAATAAGTTATAAGGCTTGTATTCTTTTTACATCTGATTACAATATGTATATTTAAATTTTTAACTGTGAATCTTTAACTGTTCCTCCTCCCAGGATTGCATATAGACACATCCATACTTCTGTCGATTACTTTTACTGACCAATGAGAATCCTCTTAACCTAGTCAAGTTTAAAGTTTTTTTTATAGAGAAATTACAATGCTGCCTACAGGGAAATTCAGTTGAAAACACGACCTCCCTTCCTGTTTCTAAATTTTAGCGGACCCCTTATCACATGATGAATATTAGAAATACTGAACCCCGCTTGTTGCTGGAATGGTCCGGAGCTTTCTCAGTTGTTGGGTGTTGGGAGTGTGGGGGTGCGGTGGCTCCATGTCTCCCACTCCCTCCAAGTCTCCCCGGGACCTAGTCGTGCACGCTAATAGAGGGTGTAATCAAATCCACATCCGATCCGCCCCACCGCCTCCCTCTCTGTGGGCATATCTCCGCACCCAAAGGGGGTTTGTAGGGGATATGAAGGGATGAGTGGTTATAGAATTGGCAAGGGTACGTTTCTTTACTTCCTCAGGACTTTCGATCCCTTTCTTTCTCCCCCTAGTGATAATATCCCTGCTCATCGGCTATCCCCCGAGCAGCCTAGTCTTTATGAGTCCTTTTTGTAGATGCTGTTGATGTGTCGTCTAATCCCTTCAGATGATACATCTATCCTAGTCCTTTTAATACACTGTTAGCTACCTGTCCCTATAGAAGCAGACAAGGGTGTGATGTAGAGTGATGAGAGGTCTAACGTGAATCCTGGTGATAATCTGGTTGATCACACACATCCCTCACCCCTGCTATACTTCAGTAATAATCCCCCAGTCATGTTGAAGCCACTCCTGCAATCCCATGCACATTTCATAGTGAATCCTTTATGATTGAGTTATATCTTATGTGCTATATACAGCGCTATGATTTACCTCACTAATGTACACTAATGTCCCAATGGCTGAGATAAGATCTATTGTATGCTAGGTTTATTCGTTATTCTTTCTTAACATTATACATGTGTTTCTTGTAAAATGTAGTGCTGAAATACAAAGAAAATCTTACTATCGCCATGCCTAACAGCTTGTACTGTTAGGTATATTCTTCTTATTTCAGCGACATTGAGTTCCTGGAGCTTTGTTGCCAGTGGCACTGTGTATATGCGGAATGTTATGCAATTTTATGACTAATGTGTCAGTTATGAATTCCGTGTGATTAGTCAGCTGTTGTCAAAGGTTAAGAGGTCACGGGATTCAATAAATAAGTTATTTAGACATTCAGTTAACATTAACGAAATAGAAGAAATCACATGACCACCAAGACATACACAGAAAACAGACGCACCATGGTTGGCAAGATTATCCAGTCTCATCCATTTTCATCCTGAGTTTGGAGTGCACGGTTATGACTATTTTGAATGAAGGAATATATATACCAAAGATACTTGTTAAACCCGGTTACATGAATAAACATGGCTTATCTAATAAAGGATAGCTTAATGTTCAAAGGACTAACCAAAACTAGGCAAAATGATGGATACCTTAATCATTTAGTTTATGCTATGCATAAGAGTAATTGAAATGTATTACTAATGGCTAAAATGGAATCCTATGACTAACGTTTTGTAGCTGGAGTTTATTAGTGTATACTCTATTCATTGCAGAAATTGTTTTGTTCATGCTTTATAAAACCTTGCATGACTGCTAGAGACCTGGCATCTGGTGTGTTTGTATGAGTAGAATATGAAAAGTGTACTTTGATTCATGCCATGTATACATATCTTCGTAAACATGTGATACCAGGTAAACTTTTTAGTGTAAACGACGTTGCATATATATATATGCAATGTTGCATTCATAACCGCTCGGTTGCTAGTGGTACCCTGCGTGTTCCTGTGTAAATGTCAGATTATATGGGAGGAAAATAGGAAGATTTCAAATAGAGACGATGGCCTCGAATATTAAATGTAATTATGAAAATTACAGCGTTGCAGTGGATTAGTTATCTGATAGAAGCATGGTTAGTTTCATTTCAAGATTAACTTCAAACACTATGGAAAGCTAGAAAACTTCGATCATTCATTCAGAGATTAGTTAGTTTAGATGATGTAGATTTTTAAATAGGAACAAAAGGTACTCTGTAGAACATTATGTTGCCTTTTTGATACCCTAGGCCAAGCTTATCTAGCCAATACAGATGATCAGACAGTACTACTGGTGATGAATACATCTGATGAGCTTAGCTTCAAATATAGGGGAGATTATGAATGACAAAGGGCAATGGTACGTGACAAAAGAATGGATTATAATATAGGGCTTAAAACTGAAACTCGGTCTTTAAAGTTTACACTTTGTTGGTGCCCCACAATAATGAAGACACTGCAAAACTGACTGAAGATTAAAAAAAGGGGTGCCTATTATGTTTAAATATCAACCTACACTGCATCAGGTACTACGGCATACTTACATGGAAGAACATTACAAAAAGGAGTGAGGTTTAATAAAAAGATAATATTAGACATTTTTTACCGGAGGAAAAAAGTGGTCATTTCCTGGCCGCTATTGAGCTGGTTACATGCGAGCAGATTATTATTCAGTAATCAAATCTACATCTAATCCAGCCCCCTGTCTGTTATCTCCTTATCACCTATCGGAGGCGGGAGGAATGGTTTCACTTCCGCCAATCCACACCAAGTAAGATAATAATTGATATTCCCTCTTTACTTCTCCATTTGTATCCTAGCGCTATTACTCCAGGGTAGATCGAAATCGCCCCTCCCCCCAAAAAAGAAGGATGGTTGGGGGTATTTTGCGTATTTGATTTAAGTTCTAAAATATCAATTAATGATTATGATATAGAAAAGGGAATCCTGTGATAGAAATTTTGATACAGAAAAGAAGGTGGCATATCCTCTTCTTGTTTGTCAGTGCTCCAAAATAGCGAGGGAGTAGGAGAGGGGATATTTTGCGTATTTAATTTAAGTTCTAAAATATCAATTAATGATTATGACATAGAATAGGGAATTCTGTTACAGAAATTATGATACGGGAAAGCAGGTGGCATTTCTTCTTATTGTTTGTCAGTGCTCCAAAACAGTGAGGGCACCCTGAACTTCCCTGGATCTAGCCCTGTATTCCTAAATCCTCCTTTAGACATTTCCTTTCCCATCAAACCTTTGTGTGGATTCTGTTCATTTTAATTGCAATCCATTGGGCTCAATTGCTGGTCAGTTTGGCAAGCTCCTCTTGAGATATGAGTAGGAGGTGTGATACAGAGTGATGATAGAGGTGTTGAATCCTTGCTTTAATCCCCCTGATCATTCTCCACTCACACCCTAAATCCCTCCAGCAATAATCCCTCACACTCCCAGCCCCTCCGTTCCCACCCCATACACTCTACCCACCCCCATCTATAGCCGTATCCCCCTCAGTCTGTCAAAAGACCCGGCCCCCCACAAGGAGATTACCCATAATGCCTCAGGTAATTGGATGCCCCGGGAGGGGGACGCCACCTGGAGGGCAGTCTCAATACTACTTCCGTGTGTCTCCCCTTTGAAGGTAGGACAGGGATATTGTTCCTTCATAGAGAATATACCGTATAATGCTGCCTCAGAATTACTGATACCTATGTCCTTATCTGTGTAACATGTTTTTCCCTGCTTTTATTCTTGACAATTAAGAAAAGAATAGGTTAAGGCTATACCTACTGGACAGTCCATTAATTACTTATGCACGTTTACATGTTTTCTACATCCCCCAACCCACTTTAGCATGTAATACGCATTAGAAATGTGCAAAAGCCTTTGGTCCTTCCCCGCCCCCTTCATGTGTACGTGATTAATGGATAGCCCCTACACAAAACATCGACCTACACATTATACCCCCTCCCCACACACCTACACACACAATAACTAAATCCCAGATCCAGTCTTTCCAAGGCCTGAGCCCCCCTCACCTCACCAATTTGCGCCTGTAGCCGTACGTTATATCACTAATCACAGCGATCAATGTCTGCCTCCCATCAACACGCCGGTAATCGATGTAAAGGGGAGGGTAATAAGGGCCACGAGGGGGAGTGAAAAGGGTTGTAATCGACAAGTGAGGGTCGGGGATACTCTACTATTACCGCCATACAGTCCCTGGAAGCAGTCCCTGGGAAGCAAGAACGTAACAAGCATGTTCTGCGACCATAATTATTGGTCTAAAGCCTGCCCAATTTTCAGGTAACAGTTATGTTATTATAGGTAAGGTTGAGACCTTACTAAAAAGAAAAGAATGTTATAAGAACATCATATTTTAGCGAAGTTGAGACCTTACTAATATAGAATGTTATAATATCTTTATCATAATGTGAAAGAATGTTACAAGAATGTCACAATAATATTACACTGCAACATCACAATGTTGGGTTCTAAAGACGTTTTTGGGTACCATCAACATAATGTAACAAGAACCAAAGCTGAACTAAACAGAACTTTGCTGAAACATTATAAGAACATCATATTCTTGCTTGGGAGTGGCCATGTTAGGGGTTAGGAGAAGGGGGTAAGGTGGGGAGAGGAGTGGCAGCTACCTGGTGAGGGTAAAAAGGGGTCAATTTGTCCCCAATACCCCAGTAGCGGTCCGTAGTGGCCTCAAGCAGGCATCGAGCCAAGGTATAAAGGGAGGAAGTGGTTCCAATGAAAACAGCACACCTCTACACCCCAGAGTTACTCCAGGGGTAAAACACTGACACCTCAAAGGCATTGAGTGGTATCAATAGGTAGTAGATGCCAAGGAATACACCAAGAGTCTACAACCTTTACACCCATACACAGCCCTACAGTAACCTCTGCTATTTCAAATCTAACTATACAATTTGCGATAAAGCGTTTTTCAACAAGGCAAAGTGTAATCTTATATATCCATAATCCCAAGTCCAAAGAATGAAATAAAAAAAATATCACACTATATGACTAAAGGGCCTATGAGGGAAAAAGGAAGTTCAAGAACAATGGAAATTAAGTCATTGCACATACCAATCCTAATTTGAAGATTACAAAGATGTAAAGTAGTTCAGTCATAGCTATGATTATACCCCTAGATGTTAAAGAGCTGTAAAGTGTCAGAATATGCTAATATAAAGGTAGTAATCTTATACCATGGGCCTTTAGTAACTCCTACTGGTAACACATCACATCGTTATTGATGTACGATGGTTGAGGTACCTTTCATTTCACGTCGTACATTAATGCATAAGGCCCTACATTAAGGGCAGCAATTAAAATCAAATAGGCGCTGATTAAAGGGTACTAGAAATCTGCTCTTTCCATGCAAAGCATTATGAAGGTATTCTGAGCTTCGACCCAGCCTGACCTATTGCTAATTGTGACAATTTCCTCCAGTGCTCCTATGACAGGGAACGGGCGGAACAGTTGTAATTACCCAGATAGAATCATCTCTAATTGTCACCCAATTTAAGGTCTCAAATTAGAAGGTTGCGTACCTTACACATACCTGAGACCTTGAAACAGGCCGAGCAGTTCTGAGCAGATCTGAGCAGGTCTGAGCAGTAGCACACAGAGAGCTGCTCCTCCAGTGTCTTGAGTCCCTCCGTCTGTCCCTGGTGTCACCTACAGCAGGCCGTGGAGGGGGTAATAATCCAGGGGGCCATCTCTACACTATAGGTGAGCATTACTCCAGTGTGGGGAACTAACACAATAACACTAGCACTACTTGGAGGCATTCAGTATTCCTCCAGTGGGTGTAGTAAGCCTGGGCAGGTGTGACAGGTAGATGTGATGGTGGTACTCCAGGTCCATGACTTGTCTGGTGTTACCGATGCTCCTCTAAGTCTAAGGCGGTGGTGCCGTCTCCTCCTGTGTCTGTGTGGGGAGGCGTGTACTGCGGGGACATGGGGACTCCTCCACGGTCGGAGCCCGAGTGGCGCGCCGGGAGGGACAGCAGGCGCAGGGGGAGCGTGGAGAGCTGAGCGGGGAGTGGGGAGAGGAGAGAGAGCTTAGGGGGGGCACTCCATCCAGGTTTGGGTACCCACTGAAAAACGGGCTGCAGAAGCCGTGCCTGTAACTCTCATCTAAGCTGAAAAAAGGGGGACAGTAATTCAGGAAGTCCCCAAAGGGAGTCTGTCGGGGGCACTATACTGTGGGAGCTGTTGTATATATAGATAATCTAGACAGGAAGAAAGGATCAATGATTATAGCCACTATGATTGTTATGAGTACCAATTTCGAGGTAATGACTCATTTCTTTGTCTGAAGACAACTGGTAAAGCTGCAGTAAAAACAGTGGACTCTCCACTTACATCTTAGAAAGTACCCTCATAGAGTTAGTGCCCCCCACCCCCTCCCAGAAAGGTAGTGGAGTGGGGAGGGAGGGAGAGGAGGGGTAGAAGTTGGGGGAGGGGGAGATGAGGAGGTTTTGCCGCCGTCGCCCGCTGGCATCGAGACCTACACACGGGCTTTGATCCGCAGCCAAATGTCAGCGCTGCGACATCGGGATGTGCCCGACTAAATAGGCGCCAGCCAATCGCCGCCGGGCAGCCAATTCCTGCCCACCAACCCTACACCTCCACCGCGTCAGCCGATGTCCACCCATCATCGCCAGCTGAGAAACCAAATGACCGCAATTCAAACTTTTAGTATCCAAACAACTACAAGCGCTGACTGTTCTCAACTAACAACCAATTTCAAATAGTCCTCACACACTTACGACAGACGATATGCAAATATACCGAACTATCAAATTGATAGTGATCCCAATGCAGCATATCCATTTGAAAAAGAAATAAAGACGCATTTGTTTGTCACATTTTCTTTTCAATGCCTTGTCGATTTAAGGGGTCTATAAGGACTTGTCCATACCTCCCAATTATCCTTTATTCTAACCTGTGCTGCCCTAGCAACAAGGCATCCAACCCGTCCAGTCCATATCGCAAGTTTCCTCGCCCACTACCTCATAAGCCCTTTTCTCTCCACCCCCCCCCCCCCCCGCCAACTGTTCTGAACAAACCATTCCCTTCCAATTTACACCTACCCTTTTCACCGCTTTCCGTATTCCATATACCTTCACAAAAACCAAAACCTTGCCTCCAAACCACGTATATAACTCACTCTCCCTCCACTCAACCTTCCGCTACCTTTCCTCTCACAACCCATCAACCGAACATTTCACTGTATACCAGCTGCCCTCTTTTGTCCAAGCTTCTCTTAATTCCATCAAGACTTTTACCTATCCCCATACTCTATCAACCTAACACCTCTCTTCAAACCCAACTCCCTCCAAATAAGCCAAACTACTTACTCCTAACCATTAATTTTATCCCTTCCCTCCAGATCATGAAAATACTCCAAACATTAAATCTGTCTATTCCAAGCTACCCATCCCTTCACATTGTGTCGACGAGGCCTTCCCCAAATACGTTTATCCCCTCTTTTGTTTCCCTTTTCTCTTTTCAACCTAACGCCATTCTTCATGCACCCTACTGTACAAAGATTCCAAAACAATTAAAGCCCTTTGTACTAAGCCACCTACCCTATTGACCATACGTCAGTCCAACCCTTTCCCCCCAACCCACCAATTCCTTCCAATTCAACCTCCCCTCCCACGAAATCCCTGGGTCTAAAGCAGTGCCCACGCCCTTATCCCTGTCCCCACTCCCCCATTGGCGGGATCCTCTCTCTGTCCACAACCTAAAGCTTCTCTTCATGCCCCCTCCTCTAGAAGATATTTCCTTTCAAAACGTAGGCCTACATCCCTTGCAAGCTCCATGATTAAATCTGCTTTTTCCAAGCCACCTATCCCTTCACATTGTATCGACCAAACCCTTCCCCAATACGTCTATTCCCTCTTTCCCTATCAACCTAACATCACACTTTGTAAACGTCCACCAAACCCTCCCCGAAAACACCTACCCACCAAATTCCTCCCTACCATTCAACCTTCCCTTCCACAAAACCATGGGTCTTAAGCAGCAGTCCCTGCCCCTCCACTCCTGCACCTTTCTATCCACAACTTAAAACCATCTCCCTCCAGATAAACAGGACTTTTCCACTCAAAACACCTATCCCTTCACATCCCAAACCCATCATTAAATTTGTTTATTCCAAGCTACATACCCATGCACAATACCTCCACCAAACCCTTGCTCCCAAAACACATACCCCTCCATCCCAAATCCCTCCCTCCCATTCAACCTCCCCTCCCATGAAATCCCTGGGTCTTAACCAATCCCCAATCCCTGTCCCCCCCCCCCCACACACACACCCGCTCCCCTTTGGTGGGATCCTCTTTCTGTCCACACCGATTAACGCTGCCTTTGATCTGGGCGCAAGTAGCAAACGGTGCCCAAACAGTGAGGGGCGGGCCCACTTAACATGTCGGCTTTCTTACCTCCAGCTCCCTTTGACTGGGGCCTGCAGGCTGCTGCGACAAGCCTCACCATCCCCATTACACGCTCCCAGGGCTGCAGGCTGGGGGAACCGTTCTCCTTTCCCACACCTCCGCTATAACGATGCAGATCACAGCCTACTCCATTCACAATTAACATCACTGATAAGGGATTATGGATTATAGTGGATGCAACAATTAGAACTTGATCATCAAAACATGGCTTTTCGTACACAGTTTAATGGCATCAAACTGAGCTTAATTGCTGTATAAATTATCTTACATACATTAATTTTGCAAAAGAAAAGGGAAAACATCCAGAAACTTGACCAATTAATCCTATTGGAAAAGTTGTGTTATGATTTGGCTGGTTTGCTCAAAAAATGTAATTGCTCTAAAAACCAGAAAAATCTGGATAGCAGAAGAACAATGGTTGTTCAACAGATATTCTCTTCCCAGGCCTGGTTTCAAATCAGCTGAAATCAGATTAGAATCCGTCCATTAGTAGCCAAGCCTTGAGAACATATAGCTAATGTGGGAGGGTCTATTCCCTCGCACCTCTCAGGGAGTAGAGAGTGTGGGCTATCCTACCCACTCCCAGACGTCAACTCCCAACACCTGAGGAGGGCTGGTCTAAGTGCGTCCGGCACGTCTAAATGAGTGCCGGGGGCAGGGGGCAATGGTGGCCGGTGGGCGGTCATGTCTCCACTACATTCTCACCCTCCCCCTTCTCCTACCTCCTCCTCCCTACCTCCTCCTCACGCCTCCTCCTCTCCCTCCTCTTCCTCTTCCTCCTCCTACCCCCTTCCCCCTCCTACCCCAGACAAGCTGCAATGTAAGGGGAATATTCTGAGACCATACGTTTTGGTCAGTCCGTTACTTATTTCCACGTAACAGTGACATATATACATTATTTACATAAGATTGTTATGATGATGACATTACATTTTAGTGAAATCGAGACTTCGCAAAACAGAATGTTATGATAATGTTAAGTGAAAGGACACAGTATATTACAATAATGTCTCAGTGCAACGTTACACATGATAGATTCTAGAGATGTTATTGGTTGCCATCAAAATAATGTAACAAGAACCAACACAGACCTAATGTAACTGCAAAGTTATAATTACGTTGCATGCCTGCCTGGAACTCTTCCTACTCCCTCCTCCTCCCGTTTACTTCCCTCCTCCTATTCCTCCTCCTCTCCTCCGATCGACCTCCAGTACTCTTTCCGGCGACCACGCCTGTACCTGTCTAGCCCTCTAGGTATCCCTGCTAGCACACCCTTCAGTTTTTTTTTAGATCCCATCACAATGGGAAAGCCCAGCCTGAGGCAGGCACAGGGTAGCAGACATCAGGACGTCACGTCTAGGTTGGACCTATATCTACGGACGTTACTCTGTCGACGACTGTCAAAGCATGTGGGCCTTCCTATCAAGACTAAACCCATTTGGTAAACTTTTGAACTACTATTAAAAGATTCCTTTATCATAATGAAATATTCAAGAGAAGTCTGTTTTATACACCCTTTTTCAATGTCATTAAAGTTTACCTTGTAGTCTGGCAATAATTCCCAAATGTAAAAAGGAACTGTGTGTCCTGAAGTTTTAATTGAAAAAGAAAATGCTTTTCCAGCAATCTGGCCCATAACTGTACTTTGTATTTTGGCTGATTAAATCAATCTGTTCAATAACTTTACTTTAACTTCCTTTATTGTTAACATTTGTATCGTTTATTTTAGCAATACAACTTTGTTTTGCAAACCATCAATGAATAAACCGAAATGGATGTCTGTACATGAAAGATTATCCGTACCTTATTCTTGTTTCAGTTACATATATCTTTTTTAATAAGTACAAGGGTACAGAGAACATTGAAATATATCCTTCCCCACCCTTATTTTGTTGGCTTGTAAACACATTGATGCTGCCTTAAATATAAATGCGCAACTGCAGTTGATTCAGAGGGCTCAGGTGAAACCAGCACACTCAGAAGTTATAACAGTAGGCGTGGCAAACTAATTTTCCTTTCATATACTTGTTTCTATAGGACCTAACAAAGACTACTGACAGTCCTCACTTCTCCCTTTACCCTGCAGTGATCGATAACTCGTCCTTCCCTCTCAGTGTCACATCAGGTTATTATTGGTGGTTCAGGGCCAACCTTAGCCGCTTATTCATTATCCCCTGGCCCAATGAACCGTCAGTCCTCTGTACCCCAGAGCTGACTGTCCCCAGCCAAGTGGGTGTCTGGGAGCAGGCGTCACCTGGGCCATCACATGGTCAAAACTAATCCTGTTCCCCTTGATCTGATGCCAAACTGGGCTGGGGGATTATAGGCAGGGGATGGAGGAGGAGGAGGAGGAGGGAGGATAAAGGGGTGGGGGTTAGATGGCGAGTTCAGCAGTTTTTCAATATTTTTACTTTTGATGTTTTCCCTGGTGAACATCCAACCCCTTCCTCCACTCATTTCTTCCTGAGTACCTTTTAATAAAGCGATAGGAATTGTATACATGTTCCTCAAAGTCTCCTCTGATTCTCTAAGATCGTGCAAAGTATGTAGGCAAACACACCGCTATGGTACCCTTGAAAACGATAAAGAACAAAGAAAAACAGCAGCCATGGATGAACTTTCAATTTTAATCTATAGTAAATTACTTTGGCAGATGAGTAACACTTTGAGTTCTTTCATGTTCTTTCTTGAACACCTTTGAAAATGTAAAGCATGTTCTTGGAACTGGCAGCGTAGGACCCACTTTTTCTTCTAAACAAGAAAAATCCTTTTTATCTGAGACTATAATTACACAGTGTAGCAGACAGTATCCCATACCATTCGAAATGCCAAATTTGCACCTGATGCTACCATTGTAAAAAGTCTCTTCTATTTCTACTTTCGATTTATTACCTTTGTCATACTGTACCAGTGTATGCATCCATGGTATAGTTTTTGTAAAGGTGACCTTAAGCAGAGGCGTGCCAGGTATACTGAATGTAGATACATTTGGTATTTAGCAGGCAATCAGTCCATTTGTATGTTTCATTTAGGACAATGTATAGCTATAAAATTCACTTGTAGTTAAATTCTAAGGTCATCCTACATTATTGTTCATAAAGTAACATACAATCTTCTTCTTTTCATCGATAAAAGTAAATAGTTTGTAGGGAAAGATAAACCACTTTTAATCATAAACCATACAACTTTGGCTCTCCTGTCTCTTGATAATGACTTTTAATATACTCAACATATTAGTCTTTATCTATTGCTAATGAAATGGACTGTGACATACACAAATTAACTTGTACTGCTGACTTGCAGTAATTCAATCACTAAACCTCATCCTCTGCCACAGGTAATCCTATCTCCCCCACTCCCCTCAAACTCTCCATCTCTAAACCACAAGCACACTCTGACACCTGGGGCCATGTAACAGACAGACTCCGCTCACCACCTGAGCCCTCAGCACTCACTGCAACTGTATTCACTCCTCACATTGTCCTTCGGTCCTCACTGGCTCATGTATATGTGACATTTCGGTCCACCCCTCAGTGCAATCTGCCTGAGTCAATACGCCTTGCTTTGCATTCAATGAACATCACCGAACAAAAGCAGGTCTGGTTACCTTCCAGCCTGGTTTAATAGGGGGTAGTGTTTCCATTATGAGCCTGATAGTTGGCTCGTCAGATGAGCCCGCGCCATCAATACACTATTCATTGCGCATGCTATCAGGATCCTCTGCCTTCTGGCAGTGTGTCGGTCGATTCAGTTGGAAGTGTTTGTTTGCTGAACATCAGGATCTTTTGCATTTTGTATTGGTTATTTGTAAATAAAGTATAGGTCATTCATGCAACTTCCTACCCTATAAATGTCCTTATGATTCAGTCAAACTGACCAGACCCATTCTACACTCTTTGACCATCCTCCCATTCCCCTTGCCTCAACCATATACATGGTACCCCACCTCCTGCCTTACACCCTCCCCACACCAGGGCCCAGTTCCTAGGTTTGGATTGAGACTTGTCTGAGGCAAGTTTGGCTTTTCTTGCCCTTTCCATTTGCTAAATACAGGATCTATGGTATTGCTATTCTGATCAATCAAAAGCCTACTGAACAGCACTTAATGTCAACTACCTATTTATGACACATGTTAATCAAGGGACTTGGCTAAAGCAAGTTATATTGCACTGAATGAAATTGAAAAGGGTCAGTAAGGAATATATTTCAAATCAAATTAATTTGATCTGGGGGTCTGATTACCTGTAAGGTGATTTCTGTATTTTGAGTAAAGAGCCTAGCAACGTTTCCATATGACATTATGGATTTCTTTGTATCAAATTGTCCTTAGTATGGGTAAGTAAGGTTCAAGTCAAGTCATGAGTAAACCTGAGCTTAACCTACTTCTGCTTCATAGACTAAGCCCTAAAAAAGTAAGTAACAATCAAGACAATAATATGTGTTCAAGTAAGCATTCAAAATGACTTTAGGAAGAGGGCCCAGGGTAGGTTGGCCAGTGTCTAAGGTCTTTGTGGTATAAGCAGTTCGGAAGTAAAGGATCGTTGGTTTGGTAAATTTCTTTTTTCTTATTTATTTATTTCACAACTTCACTTAAAGCAAGGCTGGTTCTCTTCCAGTTGATATCAAGAATTGATGAGATGAAGTACATGGAGATGGACATGATGAAAATTATTATCACAGTATTGTAATATCATATCTATCTGAATCCAAATTAGATCTCAAAATAACCTCACCGTTATTTATAGCTGTATAAATATTGTCAAATTTGCTTTCCAGTTAGTGCAGTTATAAGATATGTGCATATCAAATGTCCAATTACAGAGCCATATCAATGTGTTATGGCATAGTCTCTACCTCATAGATGTTATTACCATTGCTGCTCTGATATGATACTTAATGTTAAAAAGGGCATAAAGAAACTAAAACATAACCAACACTCCCAACAGTCTCCTCACACCCTTCTCCATCCTCTACTCAGCCTCACAGACTATCCACTCACTACCAAACAATCAAACTATCCTCACACCCTCCCCACGTCTGCCACCACATGCAAGCCCTCTACTAAGGGTCAAATCCCACCCATGTGCTAACCTCACACCCCTGCCCAAACCAGGCTGATCAATGCTCTGATTCTACCTTGCATTAAACCTAATCCACATGCTACCTCACATCCTGCCTCACATGTACAGTCTGTCCGATCCCTGCCAAGTAAATCTCAGAATATATTCATGGCTCATTCCTCAGATGGTAAAGATGGTTCAAACATAATTCATTCACTATTAGTTACTGAGCAAATATTCTTAGTCAATAAAATTGCTTTAACCCTAGGATATCAGATATTAAATATAAAAGTCAATGCATTGCATAGTTTGTTTTTTTCATTGTCCTCCCCACCTCCCACTTCCCATTACCACGCTGACCGTCCTAATGAGCCGTTATCACAATGCCCCTGGCACCACTTCCCCAGCTCACAGCTAACTATAAAAGCATCCCCAGCTCTCCTCAAGATCCTCCTCCACCCCTTTTTACTCTCTCTCATAAAGCACCATGCCGTGCTTCCCTTCATTAGTTGTTCACTTCCCTCCCCTTTTTTGTGATATAACAATCTGCCATAGGATATACTCCATGAAAGCTTCACTGAAAGGATTGCCATTAACAGAGTCTTTCTTATGGGTAGGATACTCTATGAAGGCCTTTTCACTGCCAAACGGACCCACAGCTCATTATTGCTCGCATTCAGACCACCAGTGTAGGCGTTGCTTTCTGGTTGGGGCTGCTAATAATGATATATTGACACCTAAATTAGTGCAAGGAATGTTCTCTTCCTCCGGCATGCCAGTGACATTTAAGCCTATTGTCTTGATATTATGTACAGCTATCTGTATTAAGGCCCCAACCGGCAAGCTATATGAGATCTATATTTGCCCTATTTCTACATATTTACTCTGGGCAGCATGGAGTTGTAATGAAAAGATGAAAGAAGATGTGATTATTTGAAAAGGGAACATCTTAATTAAAGCTCATTTGATGTACATCAATGTGTTGAAAAGCACGTTATTCAAGTGGCAATTTCTTTTTCTTTGGACACATCATTCAGGGTTACTTCTGGTCTTCAATGATAAACAATACATCAAGATAGGAGAATGTACAATATATTACCCGTAATATAACCTATAACATAATATTGCTCATGGACATTGTGAAGAAGTATTCTGTCACAAAGTATGTGAGTGCTAGACAATCCAAAAGTCTAAGCTCAGGCCTGGCGATAGATGGTTTGTAGAATTAGCTTCCTGGTAGCTAAGTTCGGGTCAGACAGTGTCTGTACCTCAAGTGGCATTCTCTTTCCAAACATAGACTTAGTGAGGCACTGACCTGTCAAAATCCATCAGCCCTTTGCTCTCTTTCTGACCCTGCCATCCCCAGATCGCATGTGACACGCTAACACATGCAACAAATGCCCCCCATGGGCTTTCCACTCTGAGCCAGCTTATCTGTGCAAGTGCTTACAGTGTTGGTGCTCACATTTTATGGAGAAATCCATGGATTTTGTACAAAAAAAAACAAAAAAACAATTCTATCCATAGATTATCCAGATGTTGTTTACAAATAAAGTATGCTGAATGTACCCAACTCGACGGCAGTGTGGTGGACAGCTTGTAAATTCATTCAATAAACATTGATGATATTTGTAATAAATGTTTTCGTTGAACTTTGTATCCAGGAGCAATTTACAACTCGTTATAATTATGAGTTTTAACTCGTTTTGCGCCAGTTGAAATGACATCACCATTTATTGCTTTGGAGGATAATTCTTCTATATTTGTAATTGAGCTACTGAAACAAAATAGCATATTATTTTGCCAATCAGGATCTCTCCTTCCGAGATTTGGCCCTGTAACACTATGACCCTATGTACTAGACCCAGGGACAGGGACTACTCTGATCATGAAGGCATTTGGAAGCTTCTTAGGATTGCAGGCAGGATTTGAGTTAGTGAAGGGATTACACAGAAGGGCTGAAAGAAGTAGGATAGTTTGACGAAAAGATATCCTTCTCCTAAAAGGTCCCCAGTATAGATTCTCATGGGGGCAGTTACGGAAGAACATTTTCATTCTAATTATATCACATAAAATCTACATTATTTTGATTATGATTTCAAACTGGGTTGGGCCACATGTAAAATAAGGTGTGATGGATTCTGGCACACATATATTACTCTCTTTCTGAGCAGTTTAAGTCCCCACCAAAAAGAGGATGGGGAGCAGGACTGAACCCCTTCTATTCCACCCCTGATCCGCCCCTGATCCAGGAACTCCTGTACCCCAGTCCCTAGAACACTCCAGGTAAAGCCCCAGCAGGTCTCAGACTCTGCGGACAGCCTTAAGGACAGGTCTGTCAGGTCTGGAGACTGCACTGTTTGGTCTGCGGGCCTTAAGCCAATATTTGCCAGCTGGGACAAAGTGTGTGAGATGAGTCTTTACGTGTTGGGTAAAGCCTGAGCCCCCCTTTGTGATGTCGGAGTCATCAGACTGCCATTAGACACCCCTATTACCAGCCCCCACTATTAACCCCCACACATAACACTAAAGGCTGTATTACACTACCTGATTGTCCTGTCAATTTAGAAAAATGCCACTAGGAATCAGGGCTGATCATAGACATGTTGCATATCATTAGAAAGGATTTTGAATTCTTTTTCAAATGGTATGTAGCATGCATGGGTTTCTGTAATATTTCTGATAAAAAAAAGAAACTACTAATTTCTCAGCTGTGAAAATCACCTAGCAGAATACAGGCTTAACGCTGCATCCACCTACCAGATCTGCCACCTGTTTTTAGTTCCAGTGACAGTAGAGAGCTCAGGATAACACTTGGAGAAGAGCGGCTGAGGAGTTCACAAACAGATTGAGTTGGTGGATTCACATTTCTAGGATTGTTCTTTGTAAAAGTGAAAGTGATGCATCAGTCACTTGAAGACAGACAGGCTGTAATTGTCGCCTCAGGCAAGGAACATCTAGCCAACTGTCTGGTTGGAGTGTCCTTCTCCATAGTCATATCACCCCCTGCCATATCAACCCTACCTCCACTACTCCCCATCCCTATTCTATAACTCCCCCTAGACAGCATTAACACTGATATTCACGAGTCCCATTGGTGAATTTTTCTTGTAATTGCATGCGGGATCCAGCAGCAATGTTTGATCTGATAGGCGCCAGAATCATTTAGTGTTTTTTTTTCTGAAATCCTCACGAAAGTATTGCTCTGATCATAGAGATATTACCACACTATTCTCCCATAGGATCGGTTTACCACAAAATCAATAATTTACCTTTATACATCACTGTTTAGCCTGACTTCAGAACTGCTTTACTTTACAGCATCAGTCCTGACTTTCACTCACCACAATCGTTTTCAACATAATTTTATCTCTCCACATCACTGGTTTCCCTTATCATGTCACTGTGATTTAAGTTATCACATTTTATTTTTCAACTAAATATTGCTGTGTTTTACCTCACCATGTCAGCACTTTACCTTTTCATAGGAGTGCTCTACCTTACCACAACCCTGATTTAACGCACTCTGTCAGTTCCTTGCCTTATAACATTATTGCTTCGTGATCGGGAGTGTATACCTACCTACCTCAAATCAGTGATTTAAACTATTAACTCTTGCTTTTTTAAGACATGCCAGAAACATCCGACAACCAGCTCATTCCTAACTTTTGCACAGCAATACTTTACCCTAATTACCCAGTATTGTCACATCTCCTAAACGATGCATCATGTTGCTATACACCGACAAAGTGGTTCATTGGGTTCGATTCGGGACCAGTTGGTGTCTGGGTGCATTCCCCCCCCCCCCCCGTCACCCACATCTCATAGATACGATTTCCAAAGACTGACCAAGTCAAAACACGCGTCTGAAAAGTCAGAGTTCGTCCTAACTTGTTTTCGCCATGAAAATTACCCTGGAAGTCGTGAAAATTACCCTGGCTGTAGGTATGGAATAAAGTATCCATCACTCACTCACTCTTGCTATATGACTGCATTCCTAGTGACATACACGTAGGCTAGGGGTATACCCTGCATGTACTCCAGTACCCTACCCGTCAATTCTCAACTCCTGACCTCACTAACCCTCCCCCATTGACTCAAGTCCAAAAACGCAGTACACGTAGGAGCAAAGGGTTCGGGGAGCAACTCTCAAACCCTTCTCTAAAAGTAGTGTCACGTGACCTTGCGCTCTTTTTACACCGGAGCGAGGCAGGGCATTACTGAGTTTGTCACGTGATTTGGTGCAGACTTACGAGCTTCAAGTGGACCAACACTAGTTGTCAATCAACAGAGTACTTTGTACAATACAAAATATTGATTAACCTAATTATTTCATGTTTGGTAAATTCACTTACTTACTAATCTCGAATGCCAATAGGTAATTAATTTCTTAGCGTGACTAATGATTAAACTAGATCATTTTGAGGGCTTCAACTCAACCCTGATGAATTCAGTAAACACCGAACAAGTATATAATGGGAAGTGTTGATGTACATCCAACTCGACGACAGTATGAATTGAAAAGTTGACTTTTATTCAATGGTTGATAGGCTGAATCGACATGTTTCGACAGGTTAGTGTCTTCATCAGGATTGGAATTGGCTTTTATATGTGACAATCAAAAGTGTAGATTTCTAAAGTGTGGAATATTCAAACGGTTGATTTCAAACTACAGTGTTGAATTCTATGGTTGAAAGCGGTTAAACGTTGAAAAGGTTTCAAAAGTGGAATAATCTACTGGTTGAATAAAAAAGTTACCAATATGATATTTGTTAATGATTTAAACGAGTTATTTATAATTATTTACGAATTATATAGTCAACACGTCTCAAACAAATAATCGAGGATAAACTGGCTCCCAGAAAGTGTGAACTCTTGTGATATAAAAAAAGTTTCTTAGTAACATAGTTACAAGTGGTTATCAAAGTTCAACAGTCTTCATACGTCCTGGATAATAATAGTGGTTAGTTAGACTTTACTGGAAGATAGGATTACACATCATTAAGTGTTGGAATAAAATCCAGTCCGCCATCATGGCTCCTTGGCCTGGTATGATTTGATCAATCAGTCCAGCAACATGGTGGATGCGTCGGCGTAGTTCCACTTCTGGATTCTCTTGCGCCGGTGGCGGTGGAGCTTCTTGCTCGGACGATTGTTCATTCGTTGTCTTAGGGCTCGACGGAGCCGATATAGGCGAGTACGTGTTACCAGTCACCGCGGTGGCTGGTGGAGTTTTGGTATTCACATGTTCATGTTCCGGTGAAGAGTCCGAAGACCCTTTGTACTGATTCAGGGTTTCAAGGGCGTTGACTGTTGGTTCAGTACTGGGGTTGTGGTCGGTAGTAGCAGGCTGTTCAAAGTTTACAACAATGCCAAGATCCAGTTGGGGCTCGTTGGATGGTCGCTGTGGGGTGATTGGGGATAGTCCATCAGGTGTAGAGAGTTCCGGTGGTTGGGGGACGTCTGCACAGCTATTGGCGTAATCCGTATCCACGGTTGACTGTGGGCGGTTGTTTGCGATCACTGGAGTTGAAGCACTCTGCGGTGGCAGCTGTAGATTGATGTCTGACAGGTTTAGAGCAGTAATGACAGTGCCTGGTAGGAGGGCAGCGATGGTGGGGTCAGTTGTTAGAAACTGAGACAAATTGAAGGAGTCACTACCTGTTGACGCCACCGGTAGACTGGTGGATGGTTGATGTTCAACTTTGGGATGCGGGTTGATGGTCGGTGTCATTGAAGCTATGGCGTTGGTAGGCATCTCCGGTATAAGGCTGAGAGTTGATACGGTTCCAGGGGCAGCGGTGTCTACTACCTGCCTAACCTCCGGAGTTGGAATAATCTCATGCCGTTGCACCTTGGTGGCCGGTGGTTCAATCCGTTCGAAGTAGAGGTAGACGGTAACTCCTCTGTCGCGTCCCGATGTCATTTTGCAATATGACGACTTAGGCTCGTTCTGGTTTGGTATCCCTTCTGACACGTCTCGCACTGGTGGATGAGTGAGTTCTGGTTGTGCGCTTGTGTTTCATGGCGACGAGCTGCCTTTAGACTGCCAAATTTATGGTACAGCGACCGCATGTGAACTCCATGTTTGTACACAGGTTTGACCTAGTCGTTCTAAAGCCGTTGATTGAGGCCCGCCGGTTGGTACGTTCCCAGCCACGTGATGTAAGCCTCCTCCAATCGGAGGCGTGCGTTGATTTCCGTTGAAGTGTCCAACACTGTCAACATGGCGTCCCTCTCGGAGTGGCCTGGCGTGTTGTAGTGAATCGGCAGAGTTTTCAGACTTTCTGGAGTTCGTATATCCCTAATTTGTTGCTGGAGGTGTGTGTGTACACTGTTCGACGTCAGGCCGATGTATTGGATCTTACAAACTTTCGATTAAATAGACGACGTCCGGGGTCTCGCAGGTGGCATTTGTTGCGACCCGTACGATTCTACCGTTGGATGTACTTGTCACAGTGTTGATAGATCTACCGTGTTGGCAGGTTCTACAGTGTGGTTTCCGACACGCGTGGACTCCTTTCTTCACTTTTGGGTTGTTGATGTCTGATCTGACGAGGATGTCTTTTAAGTTTCAGTTTCGACGGAAAGTTACCAGAATTTTACTGTCTTTGAGGGAAGGTTTTGTGTTGTCCAACAGAAACTTTGAATTGTGTACACCGGTAGAGATGACAGGATGGTTTGGGTCGAAGGTTACAATCAGTGGGATGTTACTCGTACTCACGATCTTTTGGGTGGTAGACAGTAGGTCGTCTCGGTTCAGTTGGCTGGCTCGAGACTGGGCTTCCAATAGTAGCTTGAGTGGGTAGCTACACGTGACCATGTAGGCTATCATGTTGTTCGTGTGGAGGAAAAAGTCACTCTTATGTGTGCAGATTCTTCTAATCCGTACGAACTGGCTGTAGGGGATGGATTTCTTCTGATGGTTCGGGTGGAACGATCGGTAGTGGAGGTAGCGGTAGATATCTGTGGGTTTGCGGTAGAGTGTTGTATGTAAACATCCATCTGAAGCTCTGATTACGGTGACATCCAAGAAGTTCACTCTATCATGTGAAATGTCGGCAGTAAACTTGATGGTAGAGTGGTAGTTGTTCAAATAGTGTAGGAATTTCTTCACCTCACTTTCGTCTCCAGGAAAGATGCAGAAAATGTCATCAATGAAACGTAACCACAGTGTAGGCTTGACAGGGTAGTGGTTGATCAAGTCACGTTCGAGGCGACCCATGAAGAGGTTGGCGTAGTTTGGGGCCATCTTGGTCCCCATAGCTGTTCCACTTACTTGATGGTAAATTTGGCCGTTGAAGTCAAAATAATTAAGAGTTAGGACAAAGCGTAACAACGTGCAGATCACCCTTGTTGGAGGAGTCTCATCTGTTCTCTGTAGTAGGTATTCACGGGTGGCTTCGATGCCTTCAGTGTGTGGAATGTTAGTGTAGAGAGATGAGACATCTACGGTTAGCATGGTGTGGTCTGCTGGTACGTTGATCTGTTTGATCTTGTTCAGAAAGTCAGCTGTATCTCTAACGTAGCTCGGTAAGTTCTTGACAAGTGGTTTGATGGATAAATCTCCGAATGCCGAGATCTTCTCTGTGGGTCCGCCACAGGCTGAGATAATTGGTCTACCTGGTGTCCCACAGCGCCGTGTCTGACTGTGGAACATAATAGGTAAACCCAGGGGTTGGGGATCCTCCAGTGGTGACCCAGAGAAAGTGGTCTATTCTAGTTGGCCCTCTCGGGTCACCCTGCAGGTCCCCATTCCCTGTGCTGTAATAGACGACAGCGACTTCTCGTTGTGTTGTTATCTGTTCAGGGCCAGGAGTCGATCTGATCTCCGTGAAGCGTTTATTAAAACAAAAGGGCCGTTCAGGGAGGGGCCGGGGACACGCGTGATATCACGCGTGATGATACATGGATCACTGATGTACCGCACGTGTATTAAAAAGGAGTGAGGCTGTACATGTTATGGTACAGTAAAAGATAGCAAAGGCGCTACCCAGCGTCAGGCTCAGATTGTTGACAATAACATTGGGTGCACTACCGTAGACTGTCCATTACCATAAACTCCCCGAATATACACCACTGTGTTACATCCCTCCCCTTAATTCACTTTTTTTTTTTATTTACATATGTGGATTACTAGAGAAACGATAGTCCCTTGATGTTCAGCATGCTGGTCCGCTGCATCAGATTATGTCGCTCACATTCGAGACCCCATTAGGTCATTGATAAAAGTAATAGTCCGTTATATACTTGATAGCGTCAAGACTAATACTAGAACATGCATTATGCTATAACCACACACAGTTTGTTTCATCTGCGAGATATCTTCACAACGTCCGTTCATGAGGACTTCATGGACCCTACGCGTTGACTGTCCGTGAGAACAGGATGACCCTTCATGCGACGTCTGTCTGTGAAGACAGGAGGAACCCTCAGGCGTCAACTGTCTGTGAAGACAGGAGGAACCCTCAGGCGTCGACTGTCTGCGAAGACAGGAGGAGCCCTCAGGCGTCGTCTGTCCGCAAGGACAGGAGGAACCCTCAAGCGTCGACTGTCCGCAAGGACAGGAGAAACCCTCAAGCGTCGACTGTCCGCAAGGACAGGAGGAACCCTCAAGCGTCGACTGTCCGCAAGGACAGGAGGAACCCTCAGGCGTCGTCCGTCTGTGAGGACGGGATGAACCCTGGAGCCCCGGGAATGATGATCGGGGCCAGCGGGGGATAGAGTGACTGACTCCCCCTGTTCGGCACCTCACTGGGTCTCACCTTGGCGTCCGTTGGATACGTCTCGGCAGCAGGCGGCATTCCACTGGCGTGCGGCTCGACAGGCGCACTCCCACGAGATGGCCTCCCTACACAGTGCAATTGCTGGTGGACCAAGTAACCTATCCCAAGTACTAATACTAAGATAATAAGTCCCGAACTTCCTGCAGCTAGTGGATTACCCCAACTAGAGTCATTCCCATAATCTAACTGATTCAATGATTTCTTTAGAGTGTCAATGTCAATTTGAGACATTGTATTCAAATGTTTTGGAATTTTGATTTGTTTTTGTTGAATGTGCAACAGTGGATGGACGGCCGAAACATTGATACCCCGAATTTTAAGAACGGGAGCCCACATGTTTTTAGTTTTGTAAGAAAGGGAATCACTACCTCCGGTATAGAACTGCATCTGCTCGCTGGTTGCTACACAATTTGGCTCGATTTTGATCACCTGGACAGGGAAGTTAGTGACGGTGTCCCCTCTGCGATTCCTACAAATTATTCTGAAATCCTGGGAGGTTCTAGATACAATAGCCCACCTGCCTTCTCCGATATATTCACCGATGGGTAAGGATACCTGTGCCGACATAACTATTGGACAGAGAGATTCACTATCACGGTCTAGGAAAAGTCTCAAGGCACAACTCTGTGACTGAGCTACCGGTATTCCTGGATTATGGAACTTACAATAAAATACACCCTTGGTGTGGCAAAGTTGAAAAGTAGAGGACTCTACATGAATATAATGGGTACGCTCTACGTTAATGGCAAATTCCTCCATGTCAAGTCGGTACATGACCGAATAATTTGAGTTGAGCAAGGGTAAAGGTAGGTTGATTACTTTGAAAAGCTCCCATTGCTCTCTCCGGTCTACGAGGGGTATGGTTGCATATACTATAACCCCTTGAGGAACTGCGGCTGATACTCCCTTTAATAGTTGGTAATATTGCCAAAGATCTCTTGATGGCTCAAAAGGTAACTGCAAGTTATCTGCGAGTCGCTGGCTGATCTCACCCAACAGCCGACTGAGTTGGTCTGGTGGCATTACAATTGGTGTTATATGGCCACCGCTTACACTTGCGAGCGTTAACTCTATGTCCTCCAAATACTCTTCGCCTACCAATACTAGTGTTTGCAAATCGGTTAATGCATTATCTAGTTTGGCATGCAAGATGGTAAAGCTACGGAGTGGGAGAACCACATCCGTTAGGTTATTCAACCTTGTCTTCAAGTCATTTGAAACATCTAGGACTAAATTAATTGCGTCCCTATTCTTAGCTACATCTACACGAGTAATGTTGATTATAGTTAGAGCTTCCTCTAATACATGCTTCTGTCTCACCTGTTGCTTCTTCATTTTATTTATTTCTGCATGTATCTGATCTACCTGATCTGAGCTAGCAACGCCAAAAAGATAACTAAGTGGACCACCCAGGTTAAGAATAGCCCTCTTTGACCTAGAGTGGATGCGCTTTAAGGCGGCTACTCGTTGGTATAACTTCTGAAATTGTTTATCTATCATGTCTATCCGCCGGGCTTGGGTATTCCCCACCTTGGCATAGACTGGTTCCGCAAAATTGAAATGCCTTAGGCTATTTACAAAGCCCTTAACCTTACGTACTTCAACCTGAGCTTGCATTATATACCTTTCTAACGGCTCAAGGTCTACGACAAACCCAACTCGCCACTCTGATTGAATCGGCTAGTCTCATGGACCTTCCGGAAGAATACATGTTTCTCCCCGGATACCACTACTACTCCTAACAGAACAAGGCACCACACTATGGCTGCACTTGTAGCAATCTGGAATAAAGCATTTTACAGGATTATTTCTTTTATCTCTAAGATAAGCATAAGTTTCTACATTCCCCTTAGAGCATGGGCAAATGGGTTAATTATCCCCACTTGTCAGTTTACTTTCACAGGAGGGCTTGACTTCTCCAGCGTCACCTCCCCTGGTCTAGGAAATCCCATAACCTTAAGGAAAAGCATCTACTTAAGACAATTCCCTTATTCAGGTAGCATCTCTGCTATTATATTTAACAACTTCCTCACCTGGCGACCTTTGAGGGACATGACCCTCGGTCTCTTGTCCCGTGGAAGTTCCTGGGGGTCCTCACCCCTATATCTCTTGGGCGGTACTCTACGAGTTGGCTCGCCCCCGTCAAATGTTGGACTATCAATGGCGACCGATGCCCCGGCCTCGGCGTTCCCTGAAGGCTCTGCATCCGCCATCTCCACCGCTTGAGGCTGTGCCTCCGGTTGCGGTGACCCTGCCCTATCACCAATGGGTGGGCCTTGCTTGCCTCCCATCCCCACTAACTCGTGGTCACTGCGCAGTCTTTCCTGTAACCTTGATAAGGGCAGATCCTCCTCCGAGTCACTTTCAGAAGTGCTGGCTCTGCGGTGAGGCACACGGGGCACTCGCTCTCCGCAGTGACCTTCTCCCTCGTGATCACTCTCTCTGAGTGATGCCTCACTGTCAGAGTCCGTCTCGGATTCTATAGGTGCGGCGGCATACTTAGCCCACCGCCCCAGCCCCGACCCCCTGTCTGGGATCGTGGCACCTCCCACTCACTGGGAGCCAATCGGAGATGCTCAGCGCGTACCCGCTCAACCTCACCGGATATCTTGTTTTTAACTCGATAGTTTACATCTCTTATCTTATCGGTTATCCGGTAGTATGGTCTCCACCGGAGGTCAAGTTTACCAGTCCGGTGCAGGTTGTACAGATAAACAGCGTCCCCTATCTTGAATTCCGACCTTTTTACACCGCGGTCATGATATTGCCTCTGTCTGTCGCGTGCCCTTTTTCTATTGCGTAGTACCTCGATGAAACTGCGATGTTGCCTCTCTAGGGCCAACTTATGGTATTCCTCCCCTAGATATTTCCTTCTGGGTTTCAAAATCGTATCTAAGGGGAGCACAGGATCGCGGTTGTAAACCAAATAGAAGGGAGAAAAGCCAGTGCTAGAAGCACTGAGGGTACCATTATATCCCAGTTCTTTACATCTCCCACAACCATTTTAGACACTGTGTCATTCCAGACCCTGTGTATCCTTTCCACCCTTTTCCACCCGTTATCGGATAACAGAGCCAACGGACAGGAATGTTTAGGAATGAAATCATCGATCAATGCTTGAGCAATGGTGACCGCACGCTTGTCGGCAATGGCGTAAAACTCTGGCCATCCCGAATAGATATCTATCGCAGTCAAAAGATACTTGTTACCAGCATGACTTTCTTCATATGGACCGGCAATATCAATAGCCACCTTTTCGAATGGAAAACTGGTCGGTTCCATTTCCCCTAGTTCCCTTGGTTCTTTCACTAGGTTTCGGGTGCGGCACTGAACACACTGTGCCACATAGTCTACCACTGACCTGTAAATTCCGGTCCAGTGATACCTAGACCTGATTAGGTCTATCTGCCCCTGGATGGCAGATATCATGGGTCTGAGACAGCACAAAATTTTGAAGATGTTTTGGTATCATTAATTTCAACTCACCGTCTCGCTCTGATATGTAATACACTGAATCTTCGATCATACAATACTTGGCCAGTTCTCGTTTCCTCGGCCCTATCTCGGACAGTTGTCGCTTGATGGCTCCCAACTCCTCATCCCTTTCCTGTTCCATATTGATTTCTTTAAGCTCATGCTCAGGAATGTCTGGGGTCTTAGGAGTCACAGGTGGGGGTTTCTTTTTAAGCTTTTGCTTTTGATTCCAATGCTCTATTGGATCTACCCTGTCGGTATTAATGACAGACACTACTCGATCTTCGGGGGGTCGACTCATGAAGTCTGCCCGGGTGTTCTTCTTCCCTGGCAAGTACTCAATTTTACAGTGATACTCACTTATCATCATGGCCCACCTTTGTACTTTTTGGTTCTTTTGTTCTGAATTTAAGAGAAATCTCAAGGGCGCATGATCAGTTCGGATAGTGAACTCAGCCCCGAAGAGGTAGTGTTTAAGTTTCTGGATGGCATACACAATGGCATAGGCCTCTTTTTCCACCGTTGCCCACCAGCATTGGGAATCTGACAACTTATGGGAGAGATACTGTATGACCCTCTCACCCTCAGGCGAAGCTTGGGTGAGAATGCCTCCCACACAGCGGTCCGACGCATCCGTCTCGAGAAAAAATTATTTTCTTATATCTGGGAACGCGAGAACGGGTGGCGTTTTCAGTTTATCTTTCAGTGTTTGAAAAGCCTCTTCACACCTTTCATCCCACACAAAGGTGGCATGTTTCTTTGTGAGCTTGGACAAGGGCAGCGCTATTTCAGACATGTTAGGTACAAATCTACGATAGTTACTTACCATCCCGATGAAGCCACGCACCTCCCTAACTGTCTGCGGCCTAGAGAGTTCCTCGATCACCTTCGTTTTCTCTGGATCAGGAGAGATCCCATCCCTGGTGACCACGTGACCCAAGTACTTTGCTTGTTCCCTAAAGAACTCGCACTTAGGCATCTTTAGCCTCAGATTAGCCCGCCTCAACCTCCCGAACACCTCACGTAGGTGCAAGACATGCTCTTCAGGTGTCCTGCTGTACACAATCACATCATCCAGGTAGGGTCTGCAATATTCCTCTAGCCCCTGGAGGACATGGTTGATCAGCTCTGTAAACACCGATGGCGCATTGGTTAGCCCGAACGGCATCACCTCGAATCTGAATATACCTTGGTGGCACCCGAAAGCAGTCTTGTCCTTACTGTTTTCTTCTAGACCAACCTGCCAGTACCCGGCCCTGAGGTCAAGGGTCGAGAAGTACCTTGCCTCCCCGAGGGAAGACAGGATGTCATCGATGACCGGCAGTGGCCAGTTATATTTTACCGTGAGATTGTTTAACTTCCGGAAGTCCACACAGAAGCGGTACTCCCCGGATTTCTTCTTTACAAGAACCACCGGAGAACACCACGGACTGTGTGAGGGCTTGATCACACCGGCCTTCAGCATTTCGGTCACCTGCTGGTCGATGACCTCTCTCTTGGCCAGGGGTACCCTATATGGTTTTTGTCTTACAGGCTCACTATCCCCTGTGTCTATACTTAATTTGATTACGTCTGTCCTTCCCAGCTCTGCATCACTACGCGCGAACACATCCCTGTTCTCTTTTACCAAGTGGGTGATTTGAGGCCTAAATTCTTCAGAGCATTTTATTCCTTCCTCTATCGGAGTGCTATCCCAGGCCTGATTTTCTAGCTCATCCTCAACCTGATCTCCTTCCTCCACCTCCACCAACTGCGCTACCACGTTACCTTTTTTTAACTCGAAAGCCTTACCGGTCTCGTTGGTAATCAGAATGGGACAACCCCGTTTCGGTTCTATGGTGGTGAGTGTATCCCCTACCATGAGCCCTGGTTCCTGACCCATAAACCCCGTGTTAATGGCGGTTATGATATGAGTCCCCCGGGCTGTTCGCGTCCTTACTCTCGCAATAACACTGGTCTGGGGTGGCACATGGACATCGCTGGTGAGGCGCACCAGCTGTCGGATATAACGCTCAGCATCTAGTCTGATCCTCTCCTTCCCCACGAGCATGACTCTCTGCCCATAATGACACGTGACGTCATTTCTGACCAGAAAGTCATACCCCAGGACAAGGGTAGACTCTACGTTCTCCAGCACACACACTGCGTGCCTCACCTTCTTTTTACCTAGTTGAAAGGTGATGTCTCCCATCCCCAGACACGAGATGGTGGACCCCTCCACCACTGCCAATTGGTAGGGCGAGGGTTGTAATGCCTCTAGGGATCCACCCATCTGCCTATACAATCTTACATGTACTAACGACACGTCAGCCCCGCTGTCCACGAGGGCCCTATAGGGTTGCCCATTTACTTTCAAGCGGCAGCTACACCTATCGGTATGGTTGGTAGAGGAGGAGATTACAACACTCCTCCGCCCTCTGCCCCTCTGGTCAGAGAGCGGAGTTAGGCGTTTTCCGCCTCCTCCTCCCCCGGAGAATCGATCTCCGTGTCGGACTCCTCTCCTCCGGCCTCCACGGCGGAGACCCGAGGGGTCCTAGGGCCTTTACCATGGCCCTTGCCCTTGCCCTGGGCCTTACCTTTGCCTTGCGACCCTTTACCTTTGGTCTTGGCCTTGGGGCATTCTTTTTTTATGTGATCAGGGCTGCCGCAGCACCAGCAGCCCCTTTTTCTCTTGGAAACGCATTTCCCTTTGGTCTGGTTCTTACCCCCTTGCGACCCCTTACCTCCTTGAGGACCCTTGCCTTGCAATTCCCAGCAGTCCCTTTTCCAATGACCTATGCGACCGCAATGGAAACATCCCTCTTCGTCGGTCACTCGCCCCCTAACTGCATTTATGTCCATG
Source organism: Lepidonotus clava (assembly GCA_936440205.1). NCBI lineage: Eukaryota > Metazoa > Annelida > Polychaeta > Phyllodocida > Polynoidae > Lepidonotus > Lepidonotus clava. The sequence continues at coordinate 8,225,776 of OW387142.1, read as the reverse complement.
GGGACCTCCTCCCTCCCCCGTGTCTTAATTTTTAGAAGGACATTTTGTTCTTGACCCGCTCGGGTGACAGCTTCCATAAAGTTAGCCGGGGGATTCCGGATTAGGTTACTAGTGATTTTGTTTTGATGTAGCCCATCGATAAACACATCAACCAGCTGGCGGGCAATTTGTTGTTGGGCCAAGTCCTCCCCGGGAAAAGCTTCTTGGGCCAAGTCCAATACCCTTTCTGCCCATACCTGAACCGTCTCCTTTTTACCCTGTTTTAACTGTCTCAACCTAGCTTGGGCCTGATGTGCATCCCCAGCATCCCCAAAGCGTTGGGCTAGCTGCTGACGCAAATCATTCCATGCGATGTTCGGGTCATTTGTCAAGAAACGCACTATGCAATCGGATACCGGACCCTCTGCGGTCTGGAATGCGATATGTCTTTTTTGATCTTCGGCAGCCCCCATCAAAACTGCATACTTATCGATTTCCTTCACTTCATAAATTGGTTAAATATCAAAATCGAGCACTAAGAATTGTTGACCATACCCTTGTTAACAAACATGGCCATGATTATCATGCAATTATGAAGAAATATCGAATAGAAGATATATCTATTAGACGAAAACAACATCTCCTGAGTTTTATTTTCAAATACAGTAAGGATTCAGTTAATTTGAAGAATAAGAAAACGCAAATCAGTTTGAGGAGTGATAGTAAAATTTTATTTAATGAAAAATTGACAAGGAAGACTGTGGTGCAAAAGAGTCCATATTATCGTGGAATAGCAGCTTGGAATACATTGCCAGATAATGTGCAGCATATTCCTCATATTGATGATTTTAAGAGAATAATCAAAACTTTTGTACGTTGAGACAGGATCTTACCTGGTCTCGTCTTATTCTGTGTTTGACTTCATTGTCACTAGTAAAACAGGCTTAGGCTTGTATAAATGATATTGGGATGGTTTGTTACGACCGGATCTCACCGTTCTGTGACAAATATATGGTAATATTGACAATATAAGTACACTGACATCTTATCCAAATACAGTGAATGGCTAAGTAGAGTAACTGACCTGGGCCAGGCAAGTATGGTGACTGTCAAGTATGGTGATCTATCATTGGTATAAACCACCACTGCACTGACCGGCCAAGTATGCTGACCAGCTGATTACAATGACCTAACTATTTGTATATTATAATAAAGTATATTGACTAGTTCTATATCATGTATGGTGACTGCTCTAGTATGCTGACTGTATATCTCTAACCAATTATGCTTTAATCAAATACTTGATTTGGTCTCTGTATGTACAGTTCATCTGATATTGCGTAATTAATGTATTGCTCTCATTGCTGAATGTCTGTACCATGTATGGTGATTGCCCATATGTGTGTATATATATGTGGATATATATATGTGTGTGTATATATGTATGTATATGTATATATATATATGATCTACATGTATTAATTATGTTTATTCTGAATGGTTCCTTCATTCTCATCTCATCTCTCATTCTCATTTCCTTATTATTACCACATTATTATATACTTTAAATATTTTCATAATATCTCATGTACTGGAAGACCTCGATGTAATGTTGAGAAGTACGCTTTTCAGAAATAAAAAAAAAAAAAAAAAAAAAAAAACCCACGTCTTATACTTGTCGGGCCTCCCATTAAATTTTGTTATCAACTGTTGGACATTCGATACGTGTGTTCCCAAACCTAATAACTGTAACTGCTGGGCCAATGCCCCAGCACCGGGGTTAGGTCCACCTTGGGCCATTGCACACAATAGGGATAACCAGCAAGAAAGAGCGCACCTACCTTACGCACACACCGTGCAGTAGCTCACCCAGACCGATCCGCGGTCCACTGCACCAGATTATGTCCCACAGCGCCGTGTCTGACTGTGGAACATAATAGGTAAACCCAGGGGTTGGGGATCCTCCAGTGGTGACCCAGAGAAAGTGGTCTATTCTAGTTGGCCCTCTCGGGTCACCCTGCAGGTCCCCATTCCCTGTGCTGTAATAGATGACAGCGACTTCTCGTTGTGTTGTTATCTGTTCAGGGCCAGGAGTCAATCTGATCTCCATGAAGCGTTTTGTTAAAACAAAAGGGCCGTTCAGGGAGGGGCCGGGGACACGCGTGATATCACGCGTGATGATACATGGATCACTGATGTACCGCACGTGTATTAAAAAGGAGTGAGGCTGTACATGTTATGGTACAGTAAAAGATAGCAAAGGCGCTACCCAGCGTCAGGCTCAGATTGTTGACAATAACATTGGGTGCACTACCGTAGACTGTCCATTACCATAAACTCCCCGAATATACACCACTGTGTTACACTGGGTTGCCTGGTTTGTGGATTTTCGGTAACATGTAGAATTTGGGGAGTCTGGGGAACTTGTGGGTGAGGTTGAGATGAACATATGGTGGTAATAGTCCATGTTGTACCAAGTTTGTGAGGTAGATCTTGATCTTCTTGGTTGAGTGGTCGAAGAGTTTGATGTCTGAGCGTTCATAATGTTGAGGGTTGTTTAGCTGACGATGGGCTTCATTAATATAATCCAAAGTGTTCTGTATTACGATCGCTCCACCCTTATCCGCTGGTTTGATGATAATCGAATCATCAGAGCGTATATCTTCTAACGCCGTAAGTTCGTCGGGAGTTATATTTGGGTGTGGCTTGACTGTCCGCGTGTTGGATATAACATGGTTGGTTAAGTTTCCTATAAAACTGTCTATGTACAGCTCCTTGCCTGGTGGTGGTGTCCAGCCTGAGGACGGTTTGAATAGGTCATAGTTGTCTCTAGTGTCTGTGTGTTGGGAGTCCAAGTTGTGGTAGTGAAGTCTCAATCTACGGTTGAAAATCAGAATATCTCTAAGGGTGTGACATGGATGGTTGGAGTTAGGTGTTGGACAGTAGGAGAGGCCCTTAGATAGTAGAGATATGTGGTGTGGATTTAACGTCTTTTCACTGATGTTGACGACGGAGTTCTGGACGGGACCCGTAGGAAGAGGCGGTTTCTTGTACCGTCTTGTTTTCTTTCTGACCGTTGCATCGTTTCTGGGTTCAGAGTTATCTTGTCCAGTAGGGAGTTGATCTCTTCTAACTCGTTGGGCTTGCATTTTGGTTTGAGGTCGGACAGTAGATCTTCTTTGGTTTTAAGAAGCTCGCTATGACGTTCGGTCCAGTAATCTTGTAGAAGGGTTGTGAGAGTGTTGGCGAATTCAATGTGGGCCCTTTCCCATCTCAGCTGAAAAGAAGTAGATATTTCTGGAATTTGGGTAGTGATGTTCGCCTGCAGTCCCCGTGGGGGATGTGCCACGTTCCACGTGTTGATTCATGATTCTGGAGTGGTGTATGGCTTTCAAAATGCCTCTCTGTACCTTTCTAAGTGTTCGATAATAAACCAAGCAGTGGTCTGTTAAGACCACTTGGTTGGTGTTGTTTGAGTCTGCTTGTGACCCGCTAGGGGATACAAATGGTGTGTCAGGGTTGTTAGAGGTTGACGGTTCTGGCGTTAGCCGTTGTTTCTTAGCCAAGGTTGCAAGTTGTTGGTCGTTATCTGGGGTAGACATGACTGAGCCTGTAGTTACCTGTTACAGTATGTTTCCTCGAGGATCCACAGGATGCGTAACGGTTAAGATGGAGTAAATCCGTAGTGTGTAGTTTAGTCCGTTAACTCAGGGAAAATAGGCTCTGCTGGCGTTGAGGATCCAATGGATGCAGGATGTAGAGATGTAGTAAATGTGAAGTGTTGATGTACATCTAACTCAACGACAGTATGAATTGAAAAGTTGACTTTTATTCAATGGTTGATAGGCTGAATCAACATGTTTCGACAGGTTAGTGTCTTCATCAGGATTGAATTGGAAAGCGTTCGTTCGGCTTTTATATGTGACAATCAAAAGTGTAGATTTCTAAAGTGTGGAATATTCAAACGGTTGATTTCAAACTACAGTGTTGAATTCTATGGTTGAAAGCGGTTAAACGTTGAAAAGGTTTCAAAAGTGGAATAATCTACTGGTTGAATAAAAAAAGTTATCAATATGATATTTGTTAATGATTTAAACGAGTTATTTATAATTATTTACGAATTATATAGTCAACACGTCTCAAACAACTAATCGAGGATAAACTGGCTCCCAGAAAGTGTAAACTCTTGTGATATAAAAAAATTATATAATGGGCATTTAATGATGACATAATAGATCCAACTAGTCTGTTCATGTCACATTTGATTTGATGTATGGTTTCAACGTGTTTATTATGCTAAAACCGTACAAATGTTCTGACTGGCTATAGTATAAACCTTACTGACCACTGCAGGAATCGTCCAGAGCTATGTACATGTAACCTGCCCATTGCATGTATGTTCCATGATTATCTACCATGAACATTATATAATAGTAAATCCTGGCAATCATTAATCCACCTAGTTCTCACTCGATGATTACTTTAGCCCATATTGTCCCTAAGGTGTCCTATGGTTGAATATAGGTCCGAGGATTGGGTAACATGGAACAAGAAGGGTGTTAGAATAGGGGTTTGCATGTGCCACATGCGTCACCTTTCTCACGGTCGTCAATGACAAATCACGCCTGTGTGAAAACCGACCCCCCCCCCCTCAAATATTGGTTGGACATGAATTATCGAAATGACCGCCGAATATCAAAACCAAAACCCCAGGAAAAATTGGCGGAATATTGCTCCTTACCTATTTTGGAGATTTGGTTATGGACACTGGTCAAACACATTATTTGATTAGGTTCATTGGAAATTAAATATCCTTACTTATTCTGCCAGAAAAGATGTTAAGTGTTTGGAAATTAGAAATATTAAAAACAGCTTGAGACTTTGAATGCTCTAATTAGCTCCTTAGATCTGATTGCCCAACTCCTAGACCTAATTGCTATATTGTAAAACGAGTACTAAAGATTCGCGTTATGAATGTTAAGATCGGCAACATGCTTAAGGATGCAAACACCCCTTGCTACGTCATTGCCGACAATATCTTCAAAGGGAGAGATAATCCAATGGATAATCCTTATTAAAGCAGAGGACAGGTCTCGTCGCTCATTGGCTGAAACACAGTTTGTGATATTTTGACCCAATCGCTTGTGATTCCAAAAGTTTAAGAGTGATAATTTCAACCAAAAGCAATGCATGATTTGGAGTACCTGTGAATGAAGAGGGTTTACAGTGATGAAGAGGGTTTCCGGTTCATAGTAAACAGTAACAAGGAATAACGCAATTTGCAATTGTCTTGTTTCCTCTACTCTTCCGTACCTCAGTTACCCTGGGGGTTCAGTAGGCCACCTATAGGCATTATTATCAAAATAGTCTTATGCAAAAGGAAAAGAATGCTATGAAATCATTGAACACATGAGAATTAGAAATCTGTTGAGTTTTGAATACCTACTTATGGATGTTGGAGGGTAGTAGTGATAGAATATTATAGATATTACTATCAGTATCGCTGTAGGAAACTTTTAGGTTCATGTATGCATTTCTTTTTAGTTTGCTTTTCCTTTGTGTGTTTCTTCAAATCAATCAAAACAAATACCCGATTATATTATTAGACTAAAATCAAATGACGCAATGAAAGAATATCATTTTGGGGGCATTTCGATCTTTTCGCCTAGACTTCTGACGCTTCCACCCTTGTGTCGCTAACTGCCAACTTCCAACAACCAGAACACCTTGCCCAGCATGCCCATGGATCCAGAGCCACCAAGACCCATTCTCGGGTCAGATGAAAGAAGGGATCCCAGAGAACTGCACGTCGGGGAAAGCCAATATCCCTTAATGAGGAAACCTAAGAAAGGCGCGGCCAAGAACCCAGCTTTGCTCAGTTTGCACAAAAAGGCGAAATTAATTACAATGTTTCAACGTTCCTTTCCCAATCAATTTGGAAATCCTAGTTATGCCGTTTATTTAGGCCCATCTCATTAGGGGGGCCTAATGCTGCACGTTTGTAATGCAATCATTTCAAATCCTAATTCCACGTAAAATCGTTTAAGTCGACTAAAGTTGGGAGTCACGTTGGGCTTGGGCTCAGGCTGAGGGCTTGGAGACTATCAGCTGTGAGAGGGTTACTATGGAGAATGCTATCAGTCAAACACATGCCTGATGGGCTGGGGGTGGAATTAAGGGTTCAAATAAGATTAAGGTGGGAGGAAAATAACACCTTGTTATTGTTAGAGGTACATGATCAATCAGCAATCAGTAATCTAGAAAATATTAAGGATTGTCCATAGCAATCATCATTGTTTGTGATGTCCTTCCTGACGTTTTTTAGTTGTAATTTAAACACAGTACACAAGTAGAGCTCTGTCTTGTTCATTTCCTTAATAGGCCTACATAAAAGAACAGTGAATGGATCATTCAATCACTCATAAAAGAATCTTTAACCATTTGGTGGACACATAGGCCTACCCATGCAAGCCTGCAAAGTTATTATACTGTCGCAGTAAAATTCTGTTTAGTTATGTTTTGGTTCTTGTTACGTTATTTGTATGGTTTTTATGGCACCCAATACCATCTCTGGAACCTACCATTGTGACATTGCACTGTGACATTATTCTAACATTCTAGTTAGATTCTTTCTCCAAAACCTATCATCACTATAACATTCTGTGTTGGTAAGGTCTCAATTGAACCAAAATATAATGTTATTATGTCACGTCATGAAAAAATTACGTTAATTTTACATGGAAATTCAGTAAGTAAAAGACTGACCCAAAAAATGTATGGTCACAGATAGTGCCTGTTTCATTACTTCTTGTATGCCCGGAAGGAGGTATGCATTGATAGCACATCTCCCAAGTCTTATAAACTGGTGCATTCTTTTAACGCTGTTACCTAAAAATGCGTCCTAGTGTAAACCTGGCCTTTAGACCCAAAGGTCCTGTCAACAATGGTAATGTACGTGTCGGTGCGGGGAGTAATCACGGGACGGCGTCCGGCCGGCCTTGACCTTGACCCGGATGGCCGGAAGTTCGTCCCAGAGGGCCGCAGGGGACCAACGAGAGTGACGCGGGGACCAGCGGAGGGGAAGGGGCTTATTAGGGTACAATCAGAGTAATGTCGGCCACCGCATCCACAACCAACAACAGCAGCCCCAGGGGTGGGGAGAGGGTTTGGATTTTGTTGTTTTTGTTGTTGTTTTTGGGGGTAGTTGTGTAGTAGGCCTATTATGAATACTATGTACCTCTCTGGTGGTACGTGATAATTATTGTGCCTGATAATTGTGAAAATATATTATGTGGCAGACATAATAATTATTACAATATTGCCAGCTTATAGATCTTACATGGAGTTTTGACATCTATATATGCCTTTCCAATATAATATCTAAATCTAAATCTAAGTAATTATCAACATAATTATATTACAGGTCTATTGCCCGCATTAAAAGCGGCATCCTATTGAATCTAATTTTTGCTTTTTGTTACATAGTCTGTGAATTTAAGAACAACAGTACTATTCAGGGTTCTTATAATAAATTGAAGTGTAGAACATCTAACTCAACGACGGCTTGTTGTAGGCCTAGACTTTGAAATTTATTAAGACATTCAAAGGTGGTCGAATTTACATGTTTCGGATTGTTACATCCTTCATCAGAATTGGGGTTCTGTTCCTCAAACATTGTCTCTTCAGAAGATTTCAGACACATTGGAACCTTCATGGCAACGTCACTATTTTCTATGAAAAATGCATGCTCATAAAGTAATGCCTTGATCACATCTGCTGATCATTAGACCAGTGACTTATCTGACTGTGAAGCTTGCTACTATGCATGTTATAGACTCAATACTCCAACCATCAGCTGCGATTGGACGTTGCATATATTATGTGTGAGGCTGTAGTAAGCGGTCAGTGGAGAAGGGTGTTACATGTGGTTCTAAACATGACACACCCCGTGTTTGTAAACCTATCCCATGTAACGTTATATAACACACCTACAGAACATGAACCGACGGATCGTAAAGGCCGAATTTTAGAGATCCGATGATGTGATGAATTCCTTCTTTTTGTAGCTGATGAAGAATAATAGCGGGTGCGATCCTAGTTTTCAAATCAAATATCAACTACTAACCCTACTTTAGCGGCTTGGGTTTTGAATAAGTGCACATGTAGATGTTTTGATCAAGAGGATGCATAATGATGCTTAAATTCTAAGTTTGACGGGCAGCTCTAACGATCTATTTCTTATCAATAAACTTGTAAATCTGTGCTGACAAATTTCCTGCACTACATTAAAAAAGATTAAAGCTGAACTCGGTTTCTTATAGCAGATGATTTATAAGGTAAAATAGAAATAGCTGTTGCAAGTAGAAAAAGAGTGGGAAATCTAAGTACCTACCTCCGTCCGTGCTCCAGTGGCGAGTGGTGAGTGGAACTGCGGTTACGGGGTGTAGGATAAACAGGGGAGCATGAGGGCAGAGAGCATGAGGTAGGGGGCAGGGAGCAGGCTTTAGTACAGGGGTAGATCCACGGTTTCCAAAATGATGGCCCTAGACTCCTAAAATGGGTAGGGCAGCACTGGCATTTCGTTAATTCGGCACTATGATATTTGGTATAGTAAAAACGACAACATTGGCAAACCTCTGATATTTGGGTCCTGATTTTGATGCATTAGTTAGTAATATTTGGTGAAGGTAATCTTTTCAAACTACAACAAAAAACCAGTCGCACTTGAAAAGGAAGAACAGAAGAACATAAATCTTGGCGCATGAATTCTGCTTCATTACCGACAATGAGCTGAAATAAAAGGGCCCACGGAGGCAACCATATTCTCCTATTTAAACAATTTAGCACTGGGTTATCATTTGAGGGTGGCTGTAGATTCTGCTAATGCTTGCCTTATTTGGACTCACTGTAAACTATACATTCTAGATAAATCCAAATCTCAAAATGGGGACAAAACGGGATTCTTTTCCTCGTTCCTCTTAGTTCTCACAACATGGCCTAAATCTGTCTAAACACAGACAGCAGGGAGCCAGGGTTTAGGGAACAGGGTGACTCTGAGACATGAGATTGAAATTTCATTCACAATAGGAAAGACAAGTAGAAATAGAAGTTGGATACAGATTTGTGTTGAAATCAGTACAAGTCGGCTTTAATTTTACCAACAATAAAAAAAAAGTTAATATTCATAATCAGCAAAAAAATTGATTAAACAAATAGATTCGATCGCAAAGTGTTTTGGTTGCTGACATTGCAAATGAAATACAAAAAGTGCCTAGTAATAATTGTGGACATCCTTTCAACTGTACGACTCTAATTGCTCATTGAGTATAAATCATAATACGACCATTCATTCCCTGACGATACTTGTGATGTTCATAACTTAAATGTACATGAACCTTGTAGACCCGTAGAAAAATAAAGAATGAGAGAAGTGTGACAGAATAACCATGGGCAGTGGGACAGTGTACAGAATGAATAGAGCCCCGCCTGCCACAGTATCAAATTACCCTACAACATTTCAGAGTGGCCTCGTCGGTCAAACTGCCAAGTATAACATTGTAGTAGTGCAATGCACAGATTGAGTGGATCACTAACTGTTGTACAGATCTAGGGCATGCAGTGGTGAACGATACACGCATACACTGCAGTTAAAGACTATAGTTGTGTTGATATACTATTCCGTTTGTAGACTCATAGAAGTTAACATCAGTATGATATAGGTTAAACATAACTAAATGAACTAAAGCAAAGTACATTACACTAGTTAGATCTAACAGGTTTTGGTACCTACTAGTATACCATTTTAGTTTTGTTTCAAGCACATTAAACAGATAAAACCATGCTTAAACTGTGCTCCTTACATAAATTATCACTAATTACAGACAAATTACACATCATAACTGTGTCGGCCCTGTCACGATGATAATCAAAGAGCAACTCATTGAAGGCTTTTTCCCATCCTCAGAAGCTGGTCCCTCTCACTGTGAGGTTATTGACCAGCCCAGGACACAGAAAGTCTCTTCCCACCACTCACCCAAAGGGCTGGGTTTCCGTAACTGATCCCTGAATCAATCGCTTACTCTTAACCCCCATCATCCCCTCTTTCCCCGGGGCCACTCATGCTATATGTACTTGAACCTTATACGCTCCCCTCACCTTGAGCAATATTGGAGACTAAATAGTATTTCCAAACACCCCGTCCTCTATTGTGCATATTGTACAACACGATTCAAGATGCAGTAGATCAATTGATGTTGGTGTGTACATAAGTCCCTTTTCTTTGTGACCTTTGTTCAAAATTTCACTAGACTAATAAATATCATTCATAGTGTTGTATTGTTTCATCTCCCTATTGCCGCGCTATATAGGCTAAGTTAATTATGTCTAAAGCCCCTATAGATTAGGCCTAGGCCTATATGTTGTCCCTCAATATCGTGGCACTGAACAACAATGACACCTGCCCCCAAAAACCCAGGTGTGATATATACAGAGAAGTGTTTGTTTCTTGGAAGTAAGACTTTCACCACGTCAGTAGTCGGGGTCGATATCTGGGTGAGACAGGTGTGTTTTAGGAGTACAACAAAAGGTAGGCCTACCCTTTAAGCTCTTATGTCAATCACAGATTATATACAGGCCCAATGTCTTCTATCAAATATGCGTGCCCTTATTTCAGTCCTCTCTGTAGGCATATCTTTTTTCGTGTTTGTAAAATAATTGATGGTGGCTGGAAAAGAGAAAGAATGGAATATATTTCATCATTATGACTGTCTTTGAGTCGGGGGTAGTTCTTCAAAGGGGTCATGAAGGGGGTTCTCGGTGACATTTAATCTACCACTGTGATGATAATCACTTATTATCGTTTGAAACAAGGTCCAGCGTTCTACCATTGAGGTAACACTGCATCTTAACTAGTTTATAATTACATATAATTGGATAGGGCTACATAATGATTCTTAGAGGTAGGCTATATTAGCTCTCTATTAATGAGACTTAACTTTAGTGTGCATTTATAAGTAGGATATATCATTTTAAAAGAATATTATTTCAAAATTGAATTTCAATATTTGCGGCAAAATAAAGGACGTCAAATCACGAGATTAATGCCCTAGTCTGATTTTTGCATATTGTTCCTCTTTAAGATATTCAAAGCCCTTTGTAGTGACGTCATTTCCACAGGCAGTGTTTCCGGTACAAAACCACCGTCTAATGGTGCAAAATGAGCACCTGACTTGAAAACAGACATTTCCAGCCTTCAAATCAGCCCAAATACCCACCAACCTCCCCGGCAGGCCCAGTTCCCCCTGCAGAGCAATGCCGTTTTGCAATATCAATTCCAATTTCGAAAGCAATTACTGTTTTCTGCGGGCGTTTTCCTTTTAGCACCGACAGCTCTGGGCGATAAAGGGCACATCGATCGGCGGTGTCGTCAGAACAATGGCCAACTGGGCGTCGTGAGGAATTCTTGACACATTCCTGACTGATGTGTTTAATGAGGGAAGGGAAGTTGTTTTATCGTATGGCGGTGTTGGAAAACTCTTGATTTTCTTTAAATCGTCCCACATTTATGAGGAACTTTTCCAGAAGTGGGGCTTGTAAGAATAATGCCAGACCTACTGCTCACCGTTGACCTGTACAGGGGTAAATCCAAAAAGGGGGAGGGGGGTCCAGGGGGTCCTGAAATGCCCCCCACCCAATGTCCATTGGGTGAGGGATTAAACTACACAATGCATGTCAATGTGCGACGTTTAGTATTCTGTCTTTATGCGACTCACCCTTTTGTCACAATCCCGGATCTGCCTCTGCAATAGTTTTTCACAACTTCCCCTCCTAAAATTCCTCTTCCTTTCTCATTCATATTAGGCCTATGTCCTGTCCCCTGCCACCTTTCCCTAAGTCTGTCCGCTTCCCTGACCCATATCCTCGTCCGTTTTTCCAATCTTCTTTTCTTTTTTATCCTTATTTCCCATTCCCCTAAACCCCCTCCCCCACCTACCTATTTAATTCCGCTTCCTGACCAATTCAGTTCCGCGCTTAAATCTCGTTTTCAGAGCAAGGCTTACATCAGTAATTCATGACGCAGTAAATGGCGCGCCGTCAAAACGACTTCAACAAAACGACCTTCATCAAAACATCCTTAAACAACTCCTACCAAAACGAACCCAAACAAAGCAGCTCTTCACAAGGCAGCAAATGGTATCGGTGTGAGGCGTGAATATTCCCCGGAGATTAAACCGGGTTGCCTTTAGTAAGCAGGGTTTATTATTAATCCCTGAAAGAGGTCTAGAGTCCATTCACACTCGATCAGACGAACAGTGATGGGATTTTGAAATTCAATTTGTCGACAATTTGGCTTCTTCCAAAGTGTTATCGTCATTCCGCAGCATGCTTGGTTAATATCATCAGGAGTCATAATAGGGAGGTTGCAATTGGCACAGCACCGTGTATTAGTAATAAGCAAAACTTATTCACGATGTTTCAGTTCATAAGGTTCGTTATCATAATACATTCGGTAAACTTTATTTTCCTGTAAAGGAACACAGACAATAGAGATAGGGCAGATCACTGTTTTTTTTGGTACCAAGTTTCCAACCCCTAAACCTTCAATCAGTATTTCCCTGCCCCCTCGAAAGCGGGGAATGAAAGGCTTGTTTTAATATTTCCCAGCAGGCCAATAATGCCAGTCTGTGATCGCTTATGCCAATTTTTGTGTTTCGAGTAAACAATTGTCGACACTTTCTGTGTAATCAATGAAGAATTTATTGATTTGAACACACCTATGTCTCATGCTAAACAACTCTTAAAGCCACCGATGGTGTGTTCAAACCAGGGCAATAACCATTGCTTTGTGCCTCATTGGTGTGTACTATGTATTTACATTACCTATAGGCTATGGAACGGAGTAGAGGTTTTAGCATTCAGGTGAATCTCTCTGTCTACGCTCCAAGCTTTTCGCACTCCCAGACTCCCTCTCTCTTCCCCTCTCTGCTCTCTCTTACCACTAAGACCCTTTCAAGTAAGCCCCACAGAAACCCATCTCCCCTACTACCACTCTCCCTAGCCTTGCTTTCACCCTGGTCTCAGCCTCGCTTTGGGTTCCCGCCCTTATCGACCTGTGCATTGATTGGTCAGTCTCTGAGTGACCTTATCTCCGGGATGAGGCCAGAGGACCGGCTAGCCGACCCTACTGGCACCCTACTATCCGGCTTATGGGGGTCCAGACCCCGCCCAACCTCCTCCTGGGCGGGCGTCAATCGGAAGGATCAACAACTCTCAATGAGAGCCCAGCGTCCCCCCAGCGTCCACTGTTCCGGGACGTAGTGGGGAACGGGCCGAAAGGACGGATCTGTGGTCCATTATGGTCACCCTCACACTCACCCCTCCCCTGCACCCTTCAATCCTCACACTACCCTATCCCCTATACGCTGTGCCCCTCTCATTTAAATCCCCTCTTTTGGCCATCTAAAGCTCAGGGGATCAGGATTTGCCGACCGTTCTTGCCCTCGTCCGTATGCCCTTCATCCATTTCCATATCGTCTCCAATATTGCTTTTGCAGTGGTTTACACACAGTGACCCCTCGATCTCCATTTCTGAGGCAATTGTGAAATACTTTGTACAATATAGTCTTTTATCTGTTGTGAATATAATTATAGTGATATCCGCCTATCCAAGGCTGTATTAAGAGAAAAAAACGACACTTGATATTGATAGTTGTTCTTCTACATTGTGCAATTATACTATCAGTATACTTCATATACTGCCATGCATTCTAAATACATGCAAAATCACTATATTGGCATTTCTATCAATGCACCGAGGGCCCGGATTGATGACTACTCTGGTAAAAAGAGTTATACATGTATATAAACCTTTCTATCTTAAGCCCCATTCGCGCTGGCCGAAAATTTTATCGCTTGGAGTTCCGACAAAGTAATCGTACTGAGAAGACGATAATGTCAGCACCGATAAACTTATCGCAGGGAAGCGATTTTGAAGAAATTGTATTCGCCCTGAGAACACAGGCACCTAACGATTGCAAACGATTATTTTTTCAAGTGCTTGTGGCCCTGAATCGTCTGGATTTCAACCGATTCAATCCAACATGTTGGATCTGATCGGTTGTAGTCCATACGATAACTTTGTCGTTAATACAACGTTTCCAACGTTAGCACGTCGTTTGCACCCTCGTCGGCCAGCGCGAATGGGGCTTTAGTGCGCTCAAGATGAGGTCCAAAACAGTCACTCTTGGTGAGTACCTGTAATTGACGTGAATGGATAACGTTTTTTTATTATTATTATTATTTGAAAAACAGCATCATCAGGGCAAGCCCTGGTCTTCCTGACAATACATGTATGGTATACAGTAGTAAGTAAAGTAAATGAACAAATTATGTATATGATAAGTACAATAATGACATTTTACACAGATTCAATTTGTTTTCTAGTGTGTTTGGCTTAGGACACTGATTAGATCAGCTTCTCATATGTTCAATTAACACTCTTCAATTTTTTCTTAAACTCATATAAGTTCTCACAACCTTGGATATTTAAGGAAAGTTTGTCCCACAATTCAGCCCCCTTATAAAAAGGACTTTCTCTGTATTTTTTACATTGAAATCTGTCCAACCTGAACACAAATTTATCTTGGTTTCTGGTATTTACACCAGTAACATGTCTCACATTGTTTAAATCCTTATGTAAATACATCAGATGCAATAACTGTATCCTTCGTCGTTGTTCTAGGCTTAGCAAATTACATTCAACATGCATGTTTTTTATAGACTGGTGATCAGTAAGCCTATAATTAAGACAAATTCGTAGAGCATCATTCTGTAATGTCTGCAACTCTCTGCGATCCCCTAAGTTACATGATATTAATAAAAATTTAAGAAATTTGGGATGTCCTCGTCTATTGTATCACCTGTACTCGGGTCTTTGAAGATCACATCTTGTAACCTGTCAACTTTATCTCCCAACAGATGGTTTATTTCCCTCCAAAACCTTTTCGGGTTCTTACGGTTTTGATGTAATATCCCCGTGATATAATCACCTTTAGCCTTTTCCAGGTTAAAATATCACAATTTTTCGTATGTTTGTACAGCCTGGTAAAATAATTTCGAACCTTTATAGCATCTGTTACATCCTTACAAACCCATTTAGCTCTATCTACACGAGTGTATATAATCTTTAAGGGACAAAGAATTGCCAAGATATCCCAAACCCTAGACCACATAGTTTGCCACTGTTCGTTTGGATCCAGATGTATTTCAAAATCTGTCCAGTCTTGCAGTGTTAATATATTAGCCAGTATCTCTTTATCATACCTAGAAAGATCTCTGACAGTTTTAAATGTTTTTAAATGATGTTCCTTCTTTTTTTTTACGTACACAAAAGATTGGTAAATGATCTGAGATCAAGGCATTACCAATACCACTTTCCTGGACATAATAACTATTGGTAATAATCAAATCTAAACAGGATCCTCCCCCATTTCCATTCGGTCGGGTTATATTATTGATAAGATTTTGTAATCCATAGGCTTTTATAAAAGTGTGCAGCTTTTTAGTATCTGTATTATTACGTTTCAGTACATCCACATTTAAATCTCCCAGAATCCATTTTTCATAGTTTCTATATTCATCACGATCATATAATTCCTTTACATACTCAATACATTTTTCAATGTTCCCTTTTGGGGGCTTATATACACAAGTGAGTAACATATATTTGCAATTCTTTTTTTTAATCGTAATTGATAAACATTCATAGTCATTTGTTATACATGTGCCTACATCAATCGTAGAGGCATAGGAACTCCATTTATCAGACACATAAATGCAAATCCCACCCCCTTTGGGTAATTTCTTATATGAGATCACGTCAGAATATCTATCTTTTCTAAACAGTTTCATCCCTGGAATACCAACTAGCTGGTCTAAATATCGATTATCTAGCCAGTAGTCCAGGAGCCAAATCCTGAAATCTGTCAAAATAAGGATTTACCCTCCGCGGTGAGCCCCCTGGATTTTCTTGATTTTTTTCAACTTATAGCATCCTAGGGACCATGAATCAAGACGGTTCCGAAGAATTTAGGTATGCGAACACTCTGTAATTACGCGATTTGTGGTTAATTAGCAAAAATTGAAAAACGCGTTATTTCTTAATTTCTCTGGAACTATGTAAGATATGATAACATGCTATATGTCATCTGAAAGGTAATTTTTTTCCTGATTTTTTGGTATATTGTTTGCTATTGTCATTAATCATGGCAATGAGTAATTAAAGAAAAACTGTTGTTTTAGTCAAAATCATTAGAACTTAAGGATCCAAGGTTAAAATTTGGAATTGATAAACCAAGTCCTAGGTATACTTAGAGGGGATCTTTGGGCAGTTTTTTTTTAAAAAGTTGCATCTGATTTCATTAGAAATATAATGTAGAAATCATTTTTTGCTGATTAAATTCTAACCGACTACTGGTTCATTTTGCACTTATATTCTAAAAGGAGAGATGATATCATGAAAACAATACAATATATCCCAAAGAGATGGGAAAAGAATAATCATTGTCTCCCTAAGCTGGTATTTCAGTGGTTTCTGAGCTATTTGGTCCACTGTAGACAACATTGGAGCTGTAAAATAAGTTTACATTAGCAAGAAATATTTGTCCATGTAATTTGCAGCCAAGCTCATTTTTGTTGCCTGATCAATTAGGATAGTCATTGATTTATTTACTCAAAAGGGTATGGATGGCTCCTTATATTGCCAAAGATTCACAAATTGACATAACAATGTGCTGCAAACTTCTATTTACATATCCCTGTACCCACTCATCATTAAACCCTATTCCTATAGGGAGGGTGGAAGTTGTAGGCCATAATACTTTTAAATCCCCCCCTTGCTGGCCCCAGTGTCCAATGTTTACCTCATACCTGGGACCAGATAAGGCTTGGAAAGACAGAGGAATGATAAAGATGGCAGACTAGGGTTCTTATCTCCCTGTTGTGTGAGTTAACCCATTGATAAGACACTGTGTGCACAACCTAATAAAGGATCCCTTAGAGGGTGGGGCAGGCTTAAACTTTGGCTACTTATTACCATCTTATTATTCCATTTTATCGCATAATTCCAAAAGGAGCATGGGATTCATCACTGCAACTGGTGAAGTAAAATGATAACTTTAACTGTTTAGACAATGCTGCCTTATAGCAGTGAAATGAAGGTAGTGGATCTTTAGAAACTTATCAGTGGTGGAGAGGTATAGCCTTTCCCCAGAGTGACCTGCACTGAGGGTTAAGGGGAGCCCCAATGGTACAACACACTACAGACCTATATAGTGTGTTGTAAATTGTGGGATTGCTGACCACCTGCTGTACTTTTGTTAACATCCTCCCACCAATCTACCTAATTAAACTTTGTCATCCTTTTGCTTCTACTTGAGAGCAGATCCAGGCTGTATGGGTTCAGTGCTCAGTTAGCTTTATACCCTTTTGTATCAAAGACTAAGTATTCAGTATTGGGTTATTAGAACTGATCATAGATTAAAAGATTATTTACGTATTTGAGTAATCACTCCCTTAGTTCTTGGTCTCTGAGTATTTACCATGATTGACCTTTCCCTTAGTACCTATAAACTGTGTCTTGCTGTAGGTTAAGGAAATTGGATCCTTGTTCATAGCAGTTTAGAAATGAAAATAGTTATATTTTGATAAGGGAATAATGTTGTTTCTGGGGCTTAAAGAACTGAAAGTTTGAGGCAACAACCAGAATCACAGCGATTTGTTGCTCTTGTATAATCTCCTAATACCATAGTGCCGTGGTTATGGTGTCAAATCAAGGGTGCTGTGCACATGCTGCTCAATGTAGTAATGCTACTAGATAATATTGGGAAACCAGTAATGGCCATACCAAGAACTTGTAATTTTGAAATAGAAAGCTATATCAGGTACTTCTGTTTCAGGGCTTGATATTTGTTTGAGGACTTGCCAATGAGATTGATATGTATATACACACAAAGAGGTCTCAGTCCCCCTGGTACACCTCATGATAAAATTAGATATATGGCAGAATCCTATTAGTTGGTAGGATGAATCTGAGTGAAGCATGATCATAGGCTGGTCATAATTTGATATAAAATTACTAATACCAGTAACCCATAAAATATAAGATATCCATTTTGTGTAGGGTCAAGCCAAGCTACTCATTTATATAAGCACATGGGTCTAGAATCCTAGAGTTTAAAGAACAATCTAGTAATTTGTTAAAACCAACAATTTGAAAGAGGTAGCACACCTATCAAGTTTAACAAATAGCATTCCTGGTCTTTTTGCAATTAGCATATTGATACAAGGACTGTTTTTTTAAATTCAGAACCCTTGATATATGACAACAATCTCTTTGGGACTCATCTCTTCTTTAAAGTAATACTTGGAGGCTCCCCATATATATACCCTCAGAAACATGGCTTGGGGTCAGGTAATGGGTGAGTCTGCTATGGGCTATTCTTTTCTTTTTGTCAGCATGAAATAGAGAGAACTATATGGGGCCTTCTATTTAGTAAGTACACACATTTTCAAAAATCTCAGACCCCCACCCCCTTTGGCCAAAAGTATGCATTAGATTTGTACTATAAAGTATGCACATTTTCAAAATGTTCATACCTCCTTCCCCCCCTTCATGCATACATACTTAATGCAAGGCCCCTAATAAGATGGTTTGTAATAAAACTGAGACATAATCATGGTATTTTACTGAGGAAAGAAATCTTACTCAAACCATAGTTTTATTGTGACACATCTCTCACTGTGAGCCAAAATGCTCTCCAAACAGCCACTATATTACATGCATGTGCCCAAATGGCTCAGAAAGCACTGAAATACCAGCTTAAGGAGATAGTGATTATCATTTCCACCTCACTTTAGGATATATTGTGTTGTTTTCATGATATCATCTCTCCTTTTAGAATATAAGTGCAAAATGACCAGTAGTCGGTTAGAATTTAATCAGCAAAAAATGATTTCTACATTATATTTCTAATGAAATCAGATGCAACTTTTTAAAAAAAACTGCCCAAAGATCCCCTCTAAGTATACCTAGGACTTGGTTTATCAATTCCAAATTTTAACCTTGGATCCTTAAGTTCTAATGATTTTGACTAAAACAACAGTTTTTCTTTAATTACTCATTGCCATGATTAATGACAATAGCAAACAATATACCAAAAAATCAGGAAAAAAATTACCTTTCAGATGACATATAGCATGTTATCATATCTTACATAGTTCCAGAGAAATTAAGAAATAACGCGTTTTTCAATTTTTGCTAATTAACCACAAATCGCGTAATTACAGAGTGTTCGCATACCTAAATTCTTCGGAACCGTCTTGATTCATGGTCCCTAGGATGCTATAAGTTGAAAAAAATCAAGAAAATCCAGGGGGCTCACCGCGGAGGGTAAATCAAGATTTTCAGGTTTGGCTCCTGGACTACAGGTTTCAGAGCAAAATATGAAATCATATTTATCAAAGATAACCTGAATTTGTGCTATTTTTCTATATAAACTGCGACAATTTATATGGACAAATTTAACACCTTTCCCAACGTTGTTCATACTACTAATAGAATAATATAAATGGGTATATCACAGTTCGTATAGGAAATGTAAGAAATGTATATAATATACAGTGATATAGGCGTCAAAATAGAGAGGCCTATTATCGCAGGTAGAAAATCTTTTTTTACCTGCGTTGGACTGCCTTTACATCAAATGTCAAACCTGACAAATCCCTTCATGCACCTAAAGAACATTATATTTCACGGAATTATGTTATTTGAAAGAATATGTAATAATATGTTCCATGCTTATTTGAGGGGAAAATGAAATATTCACTCCATTATCATATATAATGCTTAAGTCTGGAAAAAAGGACTAAATGGCCCCACTTGGTCAACTGGCAAGTAGGGCTGCACTCCGCAGGATGATGAGAAAGGTGTATACTGTAATGATTCTTATATTGATATAGACTTGCTCCCCCCACAAGCTCGTGCAGACAACAGTAATTGATGTTCAGACAGTGCTATACCTCCCTGTGTAATTTCTTTCTCTATCATTAAAGTCATACTCATTATGAGGAGTATATATCGACTGTTCCAAGGATGAAAAGGGCCTCAGACGATGGAGTCTGATTTCGGAATTAAGCAATTGTCTTATCATCGGCCCCTTAATTCAAATGCTAGTCGTTTGAATTTTAATCAGACATGCATTATTTCTTAATTAAAGGGAGGAGCCAGTGACTTTGAATCAGCATAGTGCCATGACCGTGACCACCTGAGTAGTCACCATATGAATTTTCACACACTTATCTCTAACAGTTTTGATTTTATTTAAACTTTTCTGAATGATAATTAGTCTCCCTGTGTGCATCCTGGTGCACCTTGCACAGAGAATTATTTTTGTGTGACATCACAAGCAGGACAGTTGAAAAATTATAAAACTGCAAAAAGTGCAATAAGAAATGTATTAAATGTTCTTTATAAGTCTAAAATAAATTAAAATCACCAGCTTAAATGATTAATAAAAGAAAATGTGGAAAAAAATGGATTTTATGGATTTTAGAAATTTTGAATTTGAATATTTGAATATAACTGTCATTTGTGTGACGTCACACACAGATATCCTGTGTCAGGTGTGCAGGGGATTCAATGTGTGATCTGACATAAAGACAAGGTTTTCTATGCAATATGTTAATTTTATAGTTCTAGAATTATTTTGTCTCTATATTTAAGCGTCATATCTTCTGTATGACACGAGAATTTTACAAAATTGAAATTTCACTGCCCCCTCTCTTTACATAAGAGATGTGTTTCCTTCTCCCAAAATCTCCCAATGTTCTTGCTAATCAAAAGGTAAAATCTACTTGAGTATAGCAAATCGCAGGGTTTTCAGCGAAAGTGGAGAATATATACATAGTTATAGGTTAATTGAGGGAAACTGCAGGTTTCACATTACATTAGATACAAGAAATACCTGCAATTAAACATGTCCCAATAAAGTACGTGGCTTTAATTACACTTTGCCGTAAATATTTACTTCGTAGAGATTTTACAGAAATGACCGATGGCGTTTTTATCATGTAGACCACTGTATTGGCTGGTGTCATTGAAACCTCTAATGAGTGCTAGCTCCAACCTCTACCCCACCCACCACCAGTCCCAGCCTCGAGTTGAACCTGCCAATACCCGGGCCTTCTCCCCTCTCATAAGCCGTCACGTGATACTTTTGTTTGGGCAGCCATCTTTTTTAATGGCCGCTTCCTTATGATTTATGGAGAATCAATGTAGCGTGTGGGGAGTGTGGGCAGGAGCATTAAAACCGACAACACTGCAGGGAGGTAGTGTTTCTTAAAGGCTTTATTTCAAAGCAATGCTTTGGACAGCTGAACAAATGTGAGGGCCATGGCTATAACTATAAGGTAAACTTATCAAATAATATATAAGTATTGCTTTAGTATGTTACAAATGATACTGTGATATTGTATCGTAGTGTCTAGCATAAAATTTCCATATAAATCACTTTGATTATCTTACGATTAAAATCATATAGATCAAGTAACAGGAAAGCTTTTATTGTTTTACTGCATACATATACACAATCATATTGGAATGCTGCAATGATATTTTCACAATTGTTTGTGTACATAGCCTTAAAGCAAACCACAGTAAAATAATGGCGGACCATTTTATTGTTAATAAGCTGATCAGTTGAATTGGAGGAAATTTTGATTTTTTTTCTTGTCTTTTAAAGACATAAAAATAAATCTGTCGCACCCATTTGTGCTTGTTTGATAAGAGGCTTGTCTTATTTAATGCCCTGTTTACCCCTCCCCTGTCCCTTCGCCCTAAATCCATAACCCCCAACCCAAAGAAAGAAACAGACCAAAAGCGCCTTGAGGCCCAGTCAAAGAGGTCATGAGACAGGCTGTGCAATTTCTTTAAAATCACCGCAGTATGGGCTTTTAAAAGCATCTCTTGCTTATCATACTTTAATGACATTGCTGATGCAATTGTGTATAAGCATATCAACAATAAGACTGTCCTCTGTGTAAATATATGATAAACATCACAAACAAAACTATTTTGGGGATGACTCATTTTGTAAATTGCCATGGCCTTTGATCAGCATGCGTGCGCCTTTATTGTATTTGATTTTGGGGAAAGAAAACATGTCGAAGGATATTTACTGAGGCCAGGATTAGTTGTTTTGTGTCCAAATGTTTTAATCCTTTTTGTTTGCTTTTTCAAGTCGTTACAGTGATAAAAGCAAGATTACTTTAATAAAACTAGGGTTATATTTCAATAAGAACAGCTTTAAACAGGATTTGTGGAGAGCAAAGTTATTATTCTTTTATGAAAGGAAAGGCGACTTATTCATGCTGTAGTGATTTTCATTTGAAGATACTTACCTATACTATATACATATTGTTTATTATGGCATCTGTTTAGTATAATTATAAAAGGATTCATTCAGAAATCAATACCAGAGGGTTTGATATTCTCGAACTGTTTTGTTTTATCCCGAAACAATTATATAGAGCAGTTATAGCCTATGTTCACTTTTCTAAATGTTAAGATTATATTAATTGCTCCAGAGTCCTTATTGAATTAGCCTTCCTGTCCTTTTACAAACTAAACATATAATTGTAATATTCCTCTTCCTGTCTTGTAATACCGATTTCCACATATAATAACAGCAATGTTGTTTTCCGTATAGCAGAGGACCATGTTCGGATAATGTGGAGTGGTGTTTGGAGACTAATATACCCTGTTTCCACCAACCGATTTAACAGCCGATTATTTGGTAATTTATTACTTTTAACTAGTATTAGAACAAAAGATTATATATCTTACATACCATTTGAAAGAGAATTAAAAATGCTTTTCATGATATAAAACATGTTCTTGAATAACTAATATTCCCACTGCCGATTTTTGAAATCGGTAATAAATTCGGCTAGTGGAAACAGGGCTTTAGGGGGAACAAAGCGGGGGATGAGACAGGATGCTAAATAAGACAATCTCCTCAGGCGGCGGGCCCTCTGATGTAAACTCTTGTGTCACGGCCCTGTTTTTGTCGTCACTTAACCGTTATTAGTGGTTTTTAAGCCCCGCTTGGTCCTGGAGCCTCGGAGACAGCTAAGGAAACGGTCCATACATGCATGGTAACTGTGACATGATGGTTCTACAGTACTTTCAAAAAAACTGGTGACGTCATAGCCCTGCTGTTATAATACTGCCCTATATGCCCAATTACAAAGGTAATAAAATCGGTCTTTCACTTCTGTCAAATACTGAATGCGATGTGGTGGTTTTCATATGTATTTACTAGCATTATATGTAGTGTATATTTGAACAAACGTGCGTTGTTGGTTATTTGTGTCATAGACATATATGTATGTCTATGTTTGTGTGTACTTCATAAGAGATCCCTAACTATTCGCTCTGGTATAGTGCCAAAATGAAATGGCCAAATCAAAAAGGAGATAATCACCGATGCATTCATCAGTTTGTTAAAGGGTATTTAATTATTCCAACTTCAACATTAATTCCATATTTTGGCCTTCACATAATGAAGCCATTGGAAACCCTGTGCAATCTCCTCCTCGGTTTCCAGATTTTAGGATATTCTCAAGGACAACATGCTCTTCACAGCACTCAAAGTTTCTATATCCGAGCAAGTTGTCGCCTAACCCCTAATGTTTTTATCTTGAATAAACTGCTTGACGCCTTAAACCCTATAGTCCGTCTACATTTGTCAACTGTTTAGTCAGTATATCGTTTAATTGCTGGTATTAAGAGAAATAAATACTGATTGGCCACTTTGTGATTGACATCTGGATATTGGTACGTATTATTTTATCAATAAAAGCAAGGGGCCTAGGATTTCAATTCCTCTCAGGATTAGAGAAAATGGTTGATAGTTTGAAGGCTTTTACCTACCCCACCCCCAACAAAAAGAAAACAAAGGAAAAATTGGTCACCGGTAGGGGGAGCAATCACGGCGGGGGCAGTATTACAAGGCCCCATGTGGTGGAACTTCCTTTACACCAGGCTTTAACAAACTGTTATACAGGTGATATACCCCGCCTATCTCTGTCTACACCTGCCATCACAGGGCTGAAGGGTAGTGTACCCCAGGTTGACCTCTATGCAGGTGCAGGGTGCGGATATCGATTTAAAACTCAGTGAGAAACGATCGAAACGTCAAGGTTATGATTCCGTACAGCAACCCTGGCTAGACGTCAACACATCGGCCTTGATCAGCTGCTTATACTACTGTATTTTCTTGTCAAAATAAGGTTAAAATCTCTGATGTACATTCTGTATTTCATGTATGTATGCATAATTAATTATTTCATCAAATCAAGTATATCATATGGACTGACCTATCAAAGGGCTAATATAATAGAGGAAAATAGGGAAGGATACTTTTGGTCAGAAGCCACTGTTAACGCCCTCCTGCTCTCCACCTCCCACACACTACCGTTTTGAGGAACATACTTTTATACTGGACAACCGTCTTTTTGAAGTGCTGACACTGCATCTGTTCTAAGTGAGGGAAACCGTCGGTGAACCCAGTCTAAGCTAATCCATTGTTGCCTTTGTGGTGCCCTGTTGGCTGAGCACATTTACCTGTGCGCCACCTGGTAGCTTCTCCAGGAAGGAAGCACAAAGGCTCCTCAAGTGGCAAAATCTGAAACTAATAAGTATAGGGTTCACCAGTATTTTAAGTCTCACCTTGCTTTATGAATCAGATATAAAAAAAAAAGGTATCTACAGAAAATACATACTGAAATGACCTTCAGATTCAAACAGAAACCATGTTAGATATTAGGCCCCCAGTGCCCCTTTATGACTCCAAAGTTAGATTCCTGCTTTGATTTAATTATATACCTGAAAGAAATGAAAATACCATATTCCAGATTTTCCGTCATGTTTTACTTCAAATGGTTGCCATGGCAACCAGGACAATATCCCAGACTGTCACCAACCATTTTCTAGTACCTGAGGGTCCCCCCAACATAACTAGATATGTGTCATAATTTCATCACAAAAGTCACACAGAACTGAATATTTGACATTATGATGCCCTACTACTTATTACTATTTTCTTATATGAGAGCTGCATTTCAAGATAAATAGGAATATTGTTTATTCTTTTATAAAAGAGTTGGCAACCTTTTCTGGTATGGGCCATCAAAATCAGTACCTGAGTGGGACAAGTTACAAGCGTTTCTATAGACTGATATCAATAGACGCACAATTACGTTAATGGGTAGTAGTAAGGGGGATGAAGCGCGTCCAAGTTAGGGCATGACTGGTATATCTCTGAGACAAAAACATCCATATTGTATGGTGCGCCTGATATTACAACAGTGAGACTTTTAAAGAAAAAGCCGATGGTCTTGATCCGATGTATTTGTAAAGGGCATTTGCATGTTTGTTTTATCTTGATTTTACAACTCATTTGATTACTGTACACAATATGGTACACAATTAATAATGGAATGACACGCGCAATGATTAATAAATGTCAGCACTATAATTATAATCATGAACTCTTTTTACACCGCTGACTATAGTGGTGTGAGTAGGCCTAGTTCATGCACACAATTTCTCTTGATTGCCGAGTATAGGGACCCCTAAACTTATGTTGTCAGCGTAAGCTAGAGACAGCGTCGGGTTATGAGATGTTTGATGGAATGTTTGAGGGCCCAGCTTGGGCTCACAGCTAACAAAACCTCCGCCAGAATAACCTGTTCTTGTGCATCAATACATACCAGCATTTAACCAAACACTTAAAGCTGAGACCCCAGTGGCCCTGCCCCCTCCCCTCCCCCGCGCACTGCCAGACATGTCATAACCATCTCAAGAGCAGACGCGAAAAATGCCATTAAAAAATTAGGTTTGGTTTTATTTTGAGTTTGGCATTAAAATAAAGCGCAGACTGATTGATCAGTGGTTGTTTGATGTCTGTCCCGCACATGGGGAGCATGGTGATGAGGCCATGTATGACAGGCCATCAATTCAAAAAGAAGTTCCTTTTTGTGGAAATTATATTATATCAATTTAAATAGTATTTAACATCGAAATGTCCTCACAAATATTCATATGATAAGTTACATATTTTATATGACATAATTATCATAATAATACCACTAATTATGTAAGCTTATCGCTAAGTATGTGAGGCTCAATGTTTCTATCAGCTTTAAATTTGAGTCTCTTTCAGATGCTTTTTTTTATGAAAGATATGTGAGTAAAGACTATATTTTTTTCTTTATTTCAAGCAACACAAAGTATGTAGCAGTACTTTGTGTTGCACTTTCTGAATTTACAACTTTCCTTTGAGGTATTTACACTGTATGTATCCCAGATATCTTCCCTGAAATAATCTTCTTTATTTCCTGCCTGAACGGCCTGTCCCTGGGTGCAGCTATCCGATACCATGTTGTAGGGTTGTATGATGTAGCGGGCCGTACCCCCCGTACCCCCCGTACCCCCCGTGCATACCCCGCGTGTATATGCCCCGTGTGGACCTTATGGAGGTGTGTCAATAGTCCTGACCCTAACCTGGACCCTGTACAAATCACCCTCTGCCACCACCACCCCCAGCCTCCGCCAACCACCCACCCCGACCGCCGTACCCCTACCTGGGGTACATACCAAACGCACCCCTTTCCCAAAGAAACATATTCGTAAAACTATGACTTGGTGTAACCTTTAGTTTTAATCTCTTGCTATTGACTTGTTCTGGTTCAGGAACGGCCCCTAGGATACAACCCCTGGAAAATCGCATGAGCCATTTTATGGATCCAAAACTAACATTCTAGTATGTGCAATAATGGGTTTCACTAGTTTTTCCGTCAGCCGCAGATATTTATTCTGAACAATTACAGACTTCTTTTGAAAAGATTCAACCCACTCAACCATAAACCCCACTGCTATGACGCATACACAAATTTCATAAAGATATAAATGTGTTTGTTTTTTATCCGCCAGCCACTCCCATTTACTCATTTCTAATAGAGTGGAGTAGTCAAAGTAACTGTGCCTTTATTTCACATGTTTTTTTTGTTTCCTTAGAATAATTAGTGCAAGGGTGATAAATCCAAGGATCAAGAGTAATAAAATCCGAAGTATTGGTGTTATTTTCGCAACCTATTTTCCGCTTGTGTTGGCATTACATGTGGGTTGTGTATCCTCACCCTGTCCTCTTTCAATTCACAACAATCGCATACAACCATGCGCGCTTAGTTTACTTTTCCATCATCCCAGGCCAAGGGCGTCGTCAGTGGTTAAGTCTTACATGTTTCCGGCCAAATATTGCCCGTTGTCAGACCGTTTTGAATACTGCAATATCCTACTACAATACTGCATATTACATATGTAATGTATGTCATATAGATACTCATTGATATACTCATGTAGAAAAGTTTCTCTTTTTACCAGAAATATAAAAGCATTAAGCTTATTCATGGGGATCACTTTCTCCATTATCTATACTCGTTAACAAAAGGTTAACTTTCTGAAAAACAGCAGATGATTTGTGACAAGCACACCTCTAGATAGGCCTATGCTTCATAACCTGTCACTACTTTCTGATTAAGTGTAGGTATAAGAGTTTTTAAAATTATAAGCAATTTTTATAGTCTAACATTCTAAAAATCTTAACATTTAGTATTCGGAAAAGCCAAATTAAATAAAGCATCAGATCATGGTAAAGTTCAGTAAATAACAAGAACACAATTATCACGCTGTAATGTTACCATTGAATGATTTTGTGACATAATTTTTGAATTTCCATCATTTCACGTAAAAATTAAACTCACAAAATTATCAAAGTCAGGTTATACTCACCTGACGTACCTGTAGTTTTCCGAACGCCCCCTGTAAGCCTTCCTCCTGAGGTATCACCTGGACCAGACGAGGGCCGACCTCTGAGACCTGTGTCACCATGGATACCCTGCTACTGGCACTGGTCTGTGTGATGGGCACCATTACCGTGACAACAGGTAGGTGAGGAGTGGTCAGGTAGGGGTCAGCAGGGGGTCAAGAGGGGTCTGGACAGTGGAAGAACTGGTAAAGGAGAGTTAGAGGAAGTAGAGGGCTGATCAGTCAACTGGGGCAGGCAAGTGAGGTGTATCTTTTTTGGAGGACAGAATGTTTGGGTGGATATGGATCAAATTGTCAGGGGACAGATTGTTTTAGGTTGATCACTGAAAAACAGGCGATATAGGTTTTGTCAGTGTGTGGAGAGGTTGGTGAGGACTGGCCAGGAAAGGGAGAGTCGATGAGTTGATAGGGGACAGGTATAAACGTGCAGTTCGGTCAACCAGTCAGTCAGTTAGTCAGTCAGTCAGTCATTCAGTCAGTCAGTCAGTCATTCAGTCAGTCAGTCAGTCAGTCAGTCAGTCAGTCAGTCAGTCAGTCAGTCAGTCAGGGGGCAGTAAGGGGAGGGTTGGTTAGCCCGTCAATTTGTCAGGAGGCAGGAGGCTGAGGGTCAGTCAGTCATTCTGCTGGCAGGAGGGTGAGAGTTGGTCAGTCATTTAGGGAACTAGAGAATGAGGGTTGGTCAGTCAAGGGGCAGGAAGGTAGAAATTGATCACTCAAAATGCAGTATGTGAGGGCTGGTGATTGCATCTGGTATGGTGAACTTGGTTTTAATTTCTAAAGACGCCGAACATCTTATCCTGGTAAGCTTGACATCTGTTTTAAAATAAATTGTGAGGAAAACATAAGTATGATATTCTGATACATTTATTTTCACATTTCTCCCTGTCAGAAATTGCTCGTTTTGTGTATTCTAAGGCCGAGAATTTATATTACCTATGTACAACTGAATATTCACACATAGATAACAATATTGTAAACGCTGTGGCGAATGCAAAAGACATGAATCAATGTCATTTCAGTCAGTGCTAAACCAGGAAATTATTCCTTGCAACAGATATCATCTCAAATTATTGTGTAAACTCTCATGAAATTGTGACGATTCAATTTATTTGCCGTAAGAAACTGTACATTTTTAGCATTGTAGTGTCCAGGCCATTATGGAAGAGTATGAGTAGGGGTGGATCCAGAGTCAGTCATCTTGGGGGGCCAAACCAACCACTCTTATATTAAAAAAAAAGTGAGAAAAAAAATTATGTCAGATTCGTACAAATCAACAAGCTTAGATTATTTGAAAAAAATTCCATTTGGTATGGGGGGGGGGGGGGGCATTTGCCTCTTTTAATTTCCTCCCCCCCCCCCCTGGATCCGCCAACTGATGATCTAATACTATAATATAGGAGCAATTGATGAAGTTGACACTCTTACATGAGTGTCATCTGATGAAGACAACTCTAACACGTAATAAAACTATGCGAAATGTCAACTATGTCTGGGAGGCGAATCAAAGGAACACTTGGGCCACATAGTAAGGACACCGAAAGTTTACAGGAATAGTAAGCTCAAGAGGACATGAAATATAGCTCCCTTCAAGGCATTTCAGAAAACTTACCATCTTTTTAAAGAACCTTTTCTTAAAGGTGTCTTTTTATTGAGCTGTGTGATCCTCATCTATAATGTATTACCTGTGGTTGTGCCGGTCTGAGGTTTGTGTAGTTGTCACTCACAGGTGAAGTATGTACACAATACCAGAGGTCATACGAATAATGTCAACACAGCAAGCCCCCCGCCTAACCCCTCAACCCCCTGCATGAAGGTTGGTGGGGGAGGACATCCATAGTACAACATCAGTCATAGTTTGTAGGGATTAGTAAGCCATAGACGAAAAAACCCTATTTGTTCATAAAACAATGGTTGCTTTCCATGTATGTTCACCTTCTTATTCTCCATAATATACAGTTGAGGAGTAATTGATTCCTTTCTATGTTTCATAATTCATCACTGCTCCCTCTCGATTTGTGTGAACAGAAAAACACTAATTTGGTTACGCAAGATAGACCCATCCCATCCTGAAAGGAGAAAGGTTGTCAATATTTAGTGGCACGGGTTAGGATAGGGAAAGGAAATATTGGACCTAAGCTTCACAAAGAAGATTGTGTCTCTTCTACAAATATCCAATTTATACCCAATATTTTGTCACATCAGCTAAGGGCTCTGTGTAAGCTGTAGAGAAGGCCTGGGATTTACTTTGAGCCAGAAACAGAAACAGCCAAAAATAATAGAGAGACGAAAAAGACTATATAAATTCCACTTTTTGTGCCATTGAGATCTAATATCCTCTTGCAATAATTGGCGGCACATATTCTTTTGGAGTACATATTGGGTATTCCTAATACAATTTACAGACATATTAGTAAACGAAAATGAATTATGAACAGTAGGTGATATTAACAACATGTGTCGGCGGCACAGGTATACAAATACTCCTCTTCTAAATTAATCTGCCTCAAATCCAAAATGTCCACAACATTATTATATAGACGTTATTGAATATAATTTGGACAATATAATGAGATAATTAAGCAAAGTAATGTTGCATCCTTTATTCTATAAAACCAGTATACCGATAAACGATGCATGGATTAAACGTTAACATGCAGGGTCGAGAAATAATCGCATTATAAGGAAGTTAGGGCATTTTGTTTGGTTATGAAACTACATTAGTTGTTTTCTCTACCCAGACTATACTCCAAAAGATAACCTGCAATTATATGATCAGTTTCCCTTTCACATTTCTTCAAAGCTGGGGCAAAAGTTATCATATATAGGAAATGTATCTCCTGAGCCTTGCATTGAGTAGCTTGCGAGGACACGTGACATGCTACAAATAATGAAATCTAATTCTATTATGACTGGTAATCCACATACATGATATATGGGGACATGATTTTGCAACCCACTGCTATTGTTTTTCAGTTGTGAAAAAAGTAAATATTGTCCAACACAGGATTTATTACTTTATACTACTTTGTCAATTAGGCCTATAATTGCTTTATTAATGGACTAGGCGTTAGTAGTTAAAATTCTCTGCCTACTGTAGGTCAATAAATCTGTATCAACCTCTGGCGTATACTATAGATTAAAGATGAAGTTTCATCATTATTTACATATTTCTGAAACGTAAAGTCAATTAGCTACATGCAGATATGTCGAGAGGTGTATATATATGTGTGTGGGGGTGGGGGGGTGGGGGGGGGGTGGAGGGGGGATTTAGGGGGTGTAGATGTTTGTTATATGTTCACCAATTGGATTATGATCTTGATAAGTGAGTGGGGGCACTGGGGTGGGGCCTCTGCTCCTCGGAAGGAATTAGGCTGCCAGTAGCCCCTGATGATCGTAAAAGGCAACAATAGGAGGGACCCAGCACTGACCAAGTGGTTCTTTGGGTTTGAATCCTTGTGGGTGTCTGGGTTCACTAAGAGATGGGGTACAGCAAAATTGATTTCCAGGTTTTGATCCCCTGCTATTTGCCAATCCTGTCACCCTCATCTCATAGATATGATCACCAAAGACTGACCAAGTCAAAACACATGTCGGAATGTCAGAATTTGTCCTAACTTATTTTCGCCTTAAAAATTACCCTGGCTGTTGGTACAGTATAAAACATCCATAACTCATTCACTCACTGATAAGTAAGTTCCTATTAATTAGCTGTTTTCTGTGCAGGCACAGCGCGTCTGTCTGGCGGCATCAACTGGCGGGAGGGCCGCCTGGAGGTGCTGCACGAGGGTGTTTGGGGCACCGTCTGCGGCCTCAACTGGACCCTCCAAAACTCCAGGGTGGCCTGCGCAGAGCTGGGCTTCATGTAAGTAGTTACGGACTGTTATAACAAGTGACCATTGCCGATAATATGAAGCCAGGCTCTCCATATTATTATCATAAAATCAGGAAAAATATGGATAGCATATTATGCTCTCTAGTTGGATAGCGATAATTTGAAGTGATAAACTGAAAGGATTAAGCTTTATTACTCATTTGGCACCAGTACATGGACATTTAGCGTTTTATATGCTTATCCCGTTACCCACTAAAATTGTGAGTGGATGACTGCACTATTCTAAGAAGTAAAATTAAATATTTTATGTAAATTAGTTATAAAGTAGATAACAATAAAAAGCCTCAGCCAATCTTGACTGCAAATGTATCATGACTGTCTATACTACAAAAAAACTACATTAATCTCTTGAATATCTGTTGTCTTATTTTGTACATTTGTCCCCCTGTATTTTGAAGTGCTGTTTTCAGTCCTATCTCAGAATGCGCTGTTATGTAATGCTGCTATGTTATCTTTCCCAACCTGGGACGGTTTCCCAGCTGTTTGAAGGAGGACTGTTTTCATATTGCCTATCGTTACAAAATTAGTTCAATGTATTTCCAAACTTAATGTATCGCCAGAGGAGAAGCTCGTTCCTTCTTCCTGCCCTCCCCCTACGGGCCCGGCTCGGGTCAGATCTGGCTGGACTGGGCCAACTGTACCGGGTCTGAAACGAGGCTGGAGGACTGTGCGCATGCGCCGTGGGGTTCTGACGGGGCGACATGTAACCACTACGACGACGTGGGGGTCGTGTGTCTGGGAGACAAGAAGGGCCTGAGTCCCCCGACCAGAGACCTGCCACTGCCTGCGCTGCCCACTGATTGTAAGAGATTTATGTTGGATAATCTTGTCTGAAAATGCACAAAATATATGTGTGTATGTTATTGATGTATGGGCCCTATGATAACTTATCTCTAATCCAAATAATACAATTCATAGCCAATGTTATAACACATGCAGTCACTTTTCCTGTTCTTTTCCACACCTGCAGGTCAGGGCGAGGCGGTGCGTCTGTCGGGGGGTCGTGACCCCCGGGAGGGTCGTGTGGAGCTGGTCCACAGGGGGCGCTGGGGTACGGTGTGTGACGACGCCTGGGACGGCCGGGCTGCCTCTGTGGTCTGCCGCATGCTGGGATACGAACCCGCGTAAGTTGGCTTTTTACCTTCCTTATATAAAAACTGCAATGCTTCCAATCTTTTGCCGAGCCTCAACACCTCCACCCCAGGCATTATATGATTATATTAGTGAACAGAGTCAGAGTGCCAGTCAAGATAAATGCTGATATATCAACCAATACATGCTCCTATGAAATACGACACAAAACACCAGCACCCAGCAAAATGACCTGTCAAACCCACACTTGCAGATTTTTCATGTTTTGAACATGTAACTTTTCATTGGTAAACTACACTTCAATCGCGGCATTTGTTTTAAGGTTATAGCAATCGTCATAATCAGATAGGCTGGAGGCACTGGCTGTTGGTAATAGTAGTCTTATTTGAAACGTAGTCACCATGCATTTTATTATGTTTCATATAGATCTGGGAAGCAAGAAACCACTCAAAAACTTGAAAGTCATCCTGCCATATCTTAACATTGTTTCCGTTCCAGAACTTTTTTTCCATAATTGCAAATATTAGTGAAAATATTAAATCTATAAACTGACTCTAAACATAATAATTAGAATCAAACCTTAACTCTAACATGACACAAGTCCAAACCAAAAGCACACAAAAATGGGCTGTTTCTTGCTGCCCAGAAGAAATGTTGCAGTTGCTGGATTTGGCCTTAGATTTTCAAAATACATTCCAGATATGCCCGTGCCTTGACGTCCCCGGTGCCGTTCCGGCGTGGACGTACAGAGAGGATCTGGCTGGACGATGTGATCTGTGGTCTGGGAGGAGAGGTGTGCCTGTCTCAGTGTGGGAGTCTGGGCTGGGGCATCCACGACTGTACACACTATGAAGATGCCGGAGTCATCTGTTTGGGTGAAAAGGTCCTAGTGCCCTCAACGCCCATACCAACAACTACTAGTACAACAAAACGTACATCTACACAAATGCCCACAACATCTAGATCCACAGAAACACCTACATCTACGCAATCCACAACAACAATTAGGTCCACACCTGAAACGACTCCTACGCCCACAACCACCACTCTCACAACCACAACTACTTCCACTCCAACAACAACTACCTCTACTCCAACAACAACACAAACAACAACAAGCACAACATCAACAAGCACAGCTAGATCCAAAACCACATCAACATCCACCCCAACAACCACGCCAACACCTACACCTACACCAAAATCTACCTCTGCTACAACATCTATGAGAATTTCAACACAAAAATCTACAGCAACACCTTCACAAACCCCATCTGCACCTTCGTCCACAACTTCTACTACTGCAACCATATCAAAATCCACTACTACAAGGGTGCCAACATCTACCCCCTTATCAACACCCCCATTTGTATCAAAAGCCACGCCAACAATCATACCCTCTCCTACGCCCTCATCCACCACCCAAAGAATACCAACAACAACAATTATGACACCCATAACTAAAAGGAGAGGCACAACTTTGTCAAAGGTACTCAGTACAAAGCCAGAGGACCTCATCGTTTCATCAACTGCTAGTTCAAGTAGTCCAACTATTCCTAAAAGAATAAGTACAACTAAAAAAAGTGCTGTAACTAAAACAACTACATCCTCCAGTACTTCAGCAATACCATCAACCCCATCCAGTCCATTAAGCATGACTACAACTCAAATAGGAGTTGATACTGGCACTGCCTCAAAACCATCTAAAACTAGTACTTCCCCAACAAGATCACCCACGGAGGCAACGATGAGTAGGATACCACAAAGTACTAGATCAACAACTGAAACTGATAAAGTCAGTGTCATTACTAGTTCTACTGCATCAATTGCCTCCACAGATACCTCTCGTAGCAGCTCTCAAAGTACAAGCTTAGTGCTAAGTACTACAGATAGTACCACATCACCACAGACAACAGCAAACGTTACTACTATCTCAACTACAATACCGACTAGATCTACCAAAACCACAACCACCTCCGAGAGTCCAATTGTGTCTGAGTCTCCTACCACCAGTACATTCAGGCCAAAACCAACAAGTGAATCTCAAACAATCAGTTCAGCTTCTCCGCCTATAGGTACAACAACTTCATCTATTGTACCTTCTACAATTAGTTCAACATCCTCTAGCTCTTTGAGAGCAAGTACAGCAAGTACAGCGTCCACTTCCGCTAGTTCTACAGCACAGCTTTCAAGTACAATCATCCCTTCCACAACTGCCTTTAGTTCTGCTGGAACGACAAAACAATCGACATTCTCCACCGACAAATCCAGCACTGCAATGCCTACAACTTCAAAGTCTACCACGGAAAGTACTACTGTTAGATCTATCTCATCTACTGAGACCAGCATGAGCTCGGGGAAATCAACTGTTACCTCTGCAACAACAAAAATGTTGCCTTTTACAACTACAAACAAGACTACAACAAGCCTACCTACATCTACAACAAGTATGTCCTCTACAACAAGCCTACCAACATCTACAACAATTAGGTCCTCAACACTGCCCCCGACAACTTCTACTACCATGCCTCCTCCTTCTACATCACCTTCCACTACCATTTCAAGCACAACTTCAACAAAGTCTACAACGACATCAGAAATGATGAAAACCTCAACATCTACAGTGACTAGAGACAGGAGTACCAAGCCCTCTGATAGGGTCACTCAAAGTTTGGATCTCTCAGCCTCCACTACAGATATGGGTATCTTCAGTAACACAACGCCGTACAACAGATGTAAGTGGTGCTAAATATTTTCATCTTATCTGAATCTTCAGGTCAGTGAATCCCTTCAGAGAGTATCTACAACTCAGAGCAAATTTGTAAAAAGAAAATTAAGATGGTCAAACATAACTTTAAGAGACTAATTCAATACAAAATTCCAACATAAACACTGGAGGGAAGTATACTTTTTTATTGGATTTTTATACAGGCTGAGTTCACTTTATTAAATGTTCTTCCACTTCAGTCCTGTGGACCATTTGGGCACAATTCCGTGCAGGGGTCATCCAAATGTCCCTTTTCTATGCTGCCTTCCATAGGACTCGAACCTAGGAAGGGCAAAATTAATGCCAACGAGTGCTACCAACCCCTCTACAAGAATGAATATATATGTTTCTCCAGTCATGTTTTCGCAGTATTGTTGATGCCCTTTTCTTTTTCCAGGCTCTGATAGAAGCCCTCCTATTCAAAATCAATTTTAAGAGTTATCCAATCCAAAATTCTAAAACAAAGACTAAAAGGAAGTATACCAAAAATTAATGTTGTTTCTCCACTCATACTTTTGTAACATTGTTGATGTCCTTTTCTTTTTCCAGCCTCTGATGGAAGTCCTCCGATGTCAGATATAACAGCGACTGTGGTGTTTGCAGGAATCGTGATTGGTGTCGTCATCGTCGGCCTTGTCCTCATCTCCAGGCGTTAGCATGCAACAATGATTGCAGGTTAATAATAGACCAAGTGCAATAGTCTTCGCACAAAGTAAAATCAACAGGAAGTACATCAAAGTGATTTAATTTACATACTTGGGAATGAAATAAGCAGTATTGTAGTACAATGCGCTCTTCAAAGTTCTTCATAATCACTCTCTAGAATTTGCTTTTCTATCTGCGATAGTATAGTTCAGGAAGATATGTAGTTACTCTGTAGTAATAGGCAGGTATCCCATAATTTCATTCAACAAATCTGATCCTCCATATGCGGGCATCTGGACAGAATTTAATTCTTAAATCACATACAGTTTTATTGCAATTTATAGTTTTTATCAAAGAACGGAGTATAAAGATTTCAATTATACACTTATATGAAAAGACTGCTTGAATTGAGTTATTCGCTTAATGATGTTCTTCAAATACTAATTCTACTAAATAATAATTGTATGGTAGGGTTAATCAAAGGACAGTGACAGAATGTATTAGTCAACGGATCACTTTGTTATACTATATATTTTTACGTCATTTTCTATCATTGCAACCTTTTCTAAATGACTAAAGTTTCAGTGACAAAATACATTCTATATGTATGTGTGCAAAGGTATATAATATCATGTATATGTGAATCGGGAAAAATGAATAGAAATGTATAAATAAAGAGTAGCAGGCGCAATATCGTGTGTTACTCTTTCAGTTTGAAGGATATAAAGTCCACAATGGTTGGAAAATGAATCACACAGGATTGTAATTTACAACATTCTATAACAATGAATAGTGTCAATAGAATGTTCCTAATGATTACTGTTTTCCACCTTTTAAACCTGACATACATAATATATGATTCTATTCCTCTATGAAATTAATTTTTAAATGAAAAAATAATTATTGGGCCAGAATGCGTTCGAGTTTGTTGTTCGTGATGGCATTGTCAATATCTTTTGTATAATTATTTTATTCTGGTAAATGATTTTAGAAGAGCTGATCCTCCAACCGCTCCCTCTGAATGATACATATGCACTCTGTGACCTAGTTAGCACCAGCGAAAACCGCAGACTACGTTTAGGTCACAGTTAATCTAGGTCACAGGCGTAGTAATTTTAGGCACGGGTTTTCTCCCTACATAGCAGAGTCTACTCTCACAGACTCATTTCTCAGCGCGGAGGTAGATCTCGTAGCAGAGTGATACAACCGTTCCATGAATGATTTTTATGGATTCTCAAAGAGGGCACCACTCACAATCGCCTCTTCTCACCACTAGGGGGCCTCTGAAACAATTGCCCAATATGTTAGCAATGCTGCCACATAATCATTTATAAACTGAAATATATGTAGAAAGCAGGCTCATATTCCCCTCTTTTAAAACGATAGTTGAATCCATGTGTTTTCGATTTCAGTTAGCTTTACGCACAAAGAACTCTCAACACCAGATTAGTTGTAAAGGTTATTTATTTATAATTAACCTGTCGGCCCTGACTAGGGCTGGTAGAAAATATATATAACTTGGTAATGAACACATGAAGAAGTGGGTAATAATAGACAATCGGTATATATGGATTATAAAATTAATATTGGACTTCTTAAAATTACTACTGGATTGGGGGCAGTCTTACTGAACCCCACTTGTTGGTTCATGTTCTGGGCAGCCTCGCTGTCTCCAGATTCCCGAAGGTACTTTGTTCTGGGCAGCCTCGCTGTCACCAGATTCCCGAAGGTACTTTGTTCTGGGCAGCCTCGCTGACACCAGAGTATTGTTATTGTGATGTTTCTCCCACTTCTTCATCTTGTTGAATCATCAGGATTGGTGGTGTTACAAGAGGAAGATACTATTGTGACAATGGCTTGGGCAGACCTCGCTGACACCAAGAATATATTCATTTGATTGCTCCTCTGTAACTTTAAACGTATTGACATAATATTTTATGACCACAAACATTAAACATGTACATGATTTCCAGATGTTCAATTAAATGCATAAAAAAACAGATTTTTTACCACAACATCTTTGATCCTCCCATTAATCATGAATATAGAAATACACTTTTTTGGCGACAAAGGGACTACCAATAAATGCGGACACTACCAATAAATGTGGAAGGAAAAGGGGAGGAGGAGGGCTTTGGATGAACAATAAAGAAAAAATATACTTTGCAATGTCTGAAATCTATATGTTGACAAGGTAAAGGCTGAATCCATTATGGCAGCCAATCTCACCAAATCTCATGATCTCTCGCATTTCTCGCGAGAATCCACGAGTTTTCAGCAAAATCTCACGAGATCACGCCCACCGCGAGAATTGAAAGGATTGCAAGATGGCGAAGGTAGGTCGTTCTCCATGCGTAAAAGTCGCCGAGTTTTCGCCGTAACTTTTTCAAGAAAATCTCTGGAGTCTGCCCAGGCAAGCACATGACGTTATTATAACGTTGCAGCAACGTTCTGTTTGGTACTGTTTTGGTTCTTGTTACGTTATTTTGATGGCTCCCAATAACGTTGCTGCGACCTCCCATTGCGACGTCGCACTGTGACGTTATAGAAGGTTCTGGTTACGTTCTTCAGTTATGGTAAATTTTATTGTGGATTTTCAGGCAATATGAGTGATATTTTTTATTCATTGGGCTTGATTCATGAACTATACCTAGCATTTCATTCTATCTTCTATTTCTAAATAACTGATAATTTAGAGAGAAAAAATGTAACCCTTTGTTGTATTCAATTTGGAATGTGGTTAATAAATAAGAAACATTAAGAAAAGTAAGGCCTGGCTCCTGTGGGGATAGAACCCTGGACCTCTCACACACAAAGCAGGGAACTTACCACAGAGCTACTGAGGATTGCACTAGTAGTTGGGGTCAAGTCATTGCATTTATGCTAGTACTACTACTATTACTACAATAACTACTAGATTAGTCCATGTCATACATATATTCAGGTAATCTGATAGGAGTTATATCTAGACATTATAGTATGCATAACTATATGTATGTATGTATACATATACATACATACATATACAGTTATGCATAATATTTATGTCTAGAAATATGTATGACATGGACATAATTATAGTAGTAACTATGTATGTATGTA
This sequence comes from Lepidonotus clava, assembly GCA_936440205.1. Taxonomy (NCBI): domain Eukaryota; kingdom Metazoa; phylum Annelida; class Polychaeta; order Phyllodocida; family Polynoidae; genus Lepidonotus; species Lepidonotus clava. Next base: position 8,186,353 of record OW387142.1, on the reverse strand, counting down.
GGTATACATACATAGTTATGAATAATTTATGTCTATATATAACTATATATATGTAGGCATGGACTCATGGCAGAAATTGAAGCAATAGTAGAAGTACTAGCATATATGCAATTGCTTGACCCTACCAATCAGTGCAATCCTCAGTAGCTCAGTGGTATGTTCCCTGCTTTCTGTGTGAGAGGTCCAGGGTTCTATCCCCACAGGGCTCAGGCTTTCATTTTCCAAATGTTTCTTATTTATTGACCACATTCCATATTGAATACAAGAAAGGGTAACCCTTTTTTATCTCTAAGTTATCATAGACCATTCAGTTATTATTGTCATATGGTTAAAAAAAAGTCAAACTTAACTGAAGGTCTCCTATATGATAAATGTTATATATATATATATATATATATATATATACATATACATATATAGGAGACCTTCACACTCTGGTTAGGTCTCAACCATTATTATAATGTTCTGATTTGGTTAGGTTGAGACCTCACCAGAGCAGAACATTATTATAACATTCTGATTACGTTACGTCGAGACCTTACTAGAAGAGAATGTTATTACAACATTCTGATTTGGTTAGGTTGAGAACTCACCAGAGCAGAACGTTATTATAACATTCTGATTACATCAGGTCGAGACCTTACTAGAACAGAATGTTATTACAACATTCTGATTTCGTTAGGTTGAGACCTCACCAATAAATAACGTTACTGCTACATGCCATTTTAGTAAGTAACACACTTACCAAAAAAGTATGGTCACAGAACAGTTCTGTTACGTCGCAGCTTAGCTGGGTGTACATTTGAACTTTCTTGGATGATAATTGTTGCCATTTGCTATTACTGATAAGATATTTATATTATGGCTTCTTTACAAATAGGATAAGAATGAGAACTTAAAACTAAGCATGGAATACAATCCACTTGCGTAATAAATACATTCCCATGCTCATGAAACACAATTAGTGGGGATACGTAGGCTCCTCACAGGTAATATATATTATATGTAAAACAGTCATAAGACAAGAAATTGCCATAGGTTTAAGGAAAATATAAAACAACAAAGTATTTGAATAGTGCTTTATTTGGTTCAGCAATATCATAAGTTGGGACTCCTGGCTTTAAGTAAATATCCTTCTTAATACTGCAATGCAAACTAGAGGCACTTTAACATGGGATCATGGCATCATGCCTAGGATGATGTCATATCCAAAAACAGCATTAATACAGGTGGGTTTAAGTTTATAGCACCTTATTATGAAGTCATATATTTCAGGATGTCATATATGACATCATATACTCAAGTTGAGTAACAAATGGAAAGACAGCTGTTACTTGATGGGGCTGCAAGGGGTGGTATCACAGATGGGGGCATGCACAAAGGGCAAACATAGCAGGAATTGGGATCAAAGGGAAAAATGCAGGTTTTCAAAAGGGTCCTTTTGAAACACAACTGTAGATTCAAGTGCAGAATATCTACAGTCTATATGTACATATATTCAATCAGTTTACCAAATACATAAAACCCAATAACTGAGGTCTATCCACTGTTGCATTACAGGTGAATATTCTGATTTGGGTTACACTCCTATCATACAAAACCACAGTTACTAGGAGATATAAGGAGAGACACGGGAAGCACACACAAAGATTTGTTAGTATTTGGTATATTCCATTGGGTCCCATTCAAATGCTACTATATCAATGAACAAACGAGATTTTTTGAACGTCAGTTTTCTCTAGACTTAACAAACTTGTTGGTAAAAGCTAGGTTGAGGGCCACAAAGGATACATAAAACAGCTACATCTTTATCTAGTTCTTAGAATTGCAATGGCCATGTTGCAAGTTTGTTTGAAAACATGAACATCATTGAAACAATAATCTGCTAATAAAAGAGGGACATATCATTCTTCAGAGAGAAAACATGAGGGATGCAACATTTGAAAATATGAACGGCTGTATTAGGTTCCCTTCCGAGGATTTTTAAAGTGAAACATTCCTTCGAACAACTAGCACCCAAAGGTTGACAATATATATAAGTACCTTGGGAAAGAGAATGTGTGGGGATATGCTTCAGAGGGGATATGATATGCACAAATGCATTTCTTGTTCACCATTGAGGGGTGATCCATGCGTAACGATGCTACCCAGGATTGGTGCTGTAAGTACAGGTACTTTACTGAGAATCTGTTGAATTCCATACATACTTTGGTAACGTTTGAGCAGTTCTTGTTGTATTACATGAATCCTTTTTGTTTGACTGGCTCCCAAACAAAACATATTGTAGCTTTAAAGGTTTATGTTACAAAGCATTGGAACATATCATTCAAAGATTTACAAGTGAAGTTATAGTATAGGGAAAGGTTTGAAGTGTTTGGAAGTGAGAATTAGTATAAAGTATATGTAAAGCTTTGTTGTGTGGCTAGAAGTAACTCTGAAGTATTGTTTACTAATCTCCTTGTGTCATTGTCAATACATTAGCAGAGGTTGAGGACTGCAACTCAATTATTAGCTGATGAAACGTCCCTGTGTGATTAACATTTTGTAAAAGCTTACAGGTAAAGAAATTACAAGTTGCCAAAGTGATGCAGAAAAGACATGTATATTGAGTTTCAGATAAGGTCACCAAAGAAATGGAGAACCTTCGGTTTTGTTCTGGTTCCTTAAAGAATAGAGCACTATTAGTTCATGTGAATCAAGTCTTAGAGTTGAGCCTTGAGTTGATTGTGTACAACAGTTCTTATAATCCCACTTAAGCAGTTCAATAGCAGCCAGCCTCAAGTGGTCTCTGCATAGGAAGCTCTGCATACTGACTAGTTCAGAGCTTTACCATAATGCTAAGTATCACTGCTTTTATCACTCAGAGGGAATATCTCTGCCTCTCAAGCAAGAGGTGCCCAGACTGCCTTCTCTTTGCTCTCAGAGATTGTGAAACCCATAGGACCTTTTTATCAGTGGTATTCATATCATGGAAGAACTCTTTCATCTAACTCATTGTGAAAATATTCCTCACTTTCTAACACTCTACCATATTGAAGGACACACATATTTTCCTCTTTCTGTGATATATGTTTTGGTGGAGCTGTTTGGATTCACAACAAATATCTTGTTGACTAAGATCACATGTAACGATACTTCTTAATGCATGCATTACCATGATCCACCACAAACACGTGTCCATCACGTGACACCGCGAGGGAGAGCGGCCATTTGCAGAAGTCCCACTCACTGTCAATCAGTACAAGCAACGTTCCATCCAACGTGAAGACCCGGATTGAACTGGTCAAACATTCAGACACGAGAATGTGTCCAAAGCGATCAACTGCCAGCCCGGTCAGGCCAACTACAGAATCATTGCCTGGGTCTACCTCCTCTAGGTGCACTCTGAAGTCTGTTTTAGGGCGGATGTCAGCATCAAACACATAAATGTGACCAAGGTTACCATCAGCCACCACAACTTGTCCATCGTTTGTTATAGCCATTCGAGAAGCTGTCCCAAAAGAAGCTTCAACGCGCCGTTCCACCACACCCGTGCTTCTTGCACATGTACAGAGTGCACCTTTTGATGCAACTAGGAGGTTACCACTTGGATCAAACGCTATTCGTATGATTGACACTCCAAAGAGCGGGTGCTGTCGGCCGACATGCCACAGAGGGGTACCTGTGACACTGTACAACCGAACAGCTTGATATCGAAACTTGTGAGTCCCATCCTTCCGCCAACCGGATACTGACACTGCCAGCTTGTGTCGTATCTGGTCAACGGCGATGTCATTAAAGTGTACCACCTTCTCGCGGAGCACCTCTCGTACAAAGTCACCTTCTTTACTATACCGACTAACATGGTGCATGAAGGCGATAAAGATAGAGTGGTCATCCTGCCTCACAGAGATAGCCACTGGCCAATCATTGTCCTCTGAGAATGACAGCACTGGGTTATTGCCTTCCACCTCTACAGAGAACCGAAAGTCTTGACAACCCTCACTTTGTACAGTGAAGTTACACATGCCAATTGATTTGGGCCAGAACCACACTCTTGTCCCTTTACGGCTTGGTTTCAATTGGCAGATGATAGGTTTGCGTGGTTCATTGTCCTCTGCTTGCACCTGAAGAAATTTGGTACGGATCACTCTGTGTGGTTCGTCTTCGTATGAGACCTGCAGAATGAGCTCATTGCGCAGACCTACTACGCAGGTGTCTGTACTTTTATAGGTCACAGACAGAGGGCGCCCTGGGACCTTCACCTCCGTCCCTGTAGTGACGTCTCCGTTTATCATACCGTTAATAACATTGCTGTTCGTGAGGTCAGAGAAGTGAACTCTATTACCACCAACTCCTCTTGTATCAAGAACTTTTGGTGTCAGGTCACCATCAAGAACTTTTGGTGTCAGGTCACCATTTGACGGGACTTTTGACTGTTCAGGTGTGACATCACTTTGGTTGATGCTATTGTGAGTGATGTCCTGATGGTTGACAGCATTGGTGTTGACCTCACTTTGACATGTGTCACTATTGGTGATGCAATTGCTGAGGACTTCATTGCTTGGTACAATATGTTGATCCATCCCATTTGTAGGGGATATTTTAGTAGTGACATCATTATGAAGAGAGTCATTGTTAGTGACGCCTTTATTAGTAGCATCATTGCTGCCTGTGATGTCATGACTGATATGGTTTGCATTAAGTAAGTCTCCCTCATTGGGAGGTTGCTCTAACCCATTTTGTTTGACATTGGTGCCATGTTGATTAGAAGGGCCATCCATGTTGTAGGGTTTAGAAGGAGTAGAGGTATCGGAACGCCTCTGTCCAGGGCCTCATATTGTGGAAGGCTACTCCAGAAACTATATTTCAATCATGGATGTCATGAGAGCATCTGGAAGAGAAGATGAAACATTCATTATATTAACGTTATTCAGACGATAGTATAACAATTTAAGTTGTATCAAGTATAAGTTAATTTTTCATAAAAAACAATAGACATAAGTCTATGGGACCAAAGCAATGGTGAAAACGGCACATTAAGATCATTCATAAGATATCATATATCGAATAGCATAATTTTCACAAATGGAGAAGGTATTGTAGAGCTTAGCTTCTCATAATATCAATCTTGAGGTGTGTTCTTGACCCAGGATAGGAGGAAACGACAAGCAAAAAATAGTTGGTAGGAAGGTGTCCTGATTTGAATGTCAGGTGTCCCTTTCAATCCATTCTCATATCATTTTCATATTGCGTCGTACATCCATATATATATGCCTGCTGAAATACCTGATGAAGCAATGTAGCAGGCATAGTATGCATGCAATAGTCTCATCCAACATCCTACCTTAAGTACACCTATCTATATAAATACATCCAAGAAATACACAAACTTTTCTAAAACAAAATTAAACCGGGTTTTCTCAGTAACTGTCAAGCATAACAACGCATTATACTTAAAGTCACAGATTGGTAAAGGGAATTTCACAATAGTACATCTATACGGAAAAATGTTTATACAAAGCGTCAACTCACAAAAGAAGATATGATATACAGCCAGGGGTAACACGTGGCTAAACCAACTGAGAGTCAAATAGAATGAGTTGCGTAAATCAGGATTTGTATCCTTACAAAGGGGAAAGCTTGGGTTTTTATGTAACTCTTGTAGTAACATGAATCGTTGCATATCATACACTCCTCATAGGGGACGGTTATACGTGCGGACCCCGCGACGCGGGCTCCGCCCGTATTTTAATTACTTATATGCGCGGACCCGTTGAACTATTGTTAATGTTTGATTTAAGACTGCGTAAGATTCGTGTATATCCAAGTCTTCGTAAGTTGCTTTCCAGAATGTCTGAGTAATTCAGACCGCGTTTAAAGTTTGTCCATTCACTTCCCAATAGTTCAAAAGAAATGAACGCTGAGGGAGCTTCTTAATATGAAAGGGTTTTTATTCAATAAACATCTCATCCCGAGTCAAAGCCACCATGTATAAGTCTTCATCAGTCCACCTCCCATCTCCTATCAGCAATCAACCACATTTAGAACACGAGTTGCTCCAACGCCTTCTAGACCATTCTAGCATTCAGCTCTAACACAATCCTATGTCCGAGGTAGTGGATATTGGTAAACTCCAGTCTGTTACACGGAGTCGATGTACTTACTCCAGGTATAACTCCTTGGCTAAACATGTTTAGCTGATGTTCTCACTAAACTGAGTGATTACTAACTTCTAACCAACTCACTCACTAACTGCTCGCTCCCTACCTTGCAGCGCCTTTTATACTGGTTAACAGGTGGCGCTAGGAGCGTAAGATATTTCTCCTAGAGGTAGACTAGAAGTAGACTTGCTAAGCCTGATCTTTGTTGGATTATATATTATGACAATGTATTAAAAGTACTAAGCCATTAGTACACCGTTTTCTCTGTTAGATGCCTTTGTTCTCCCTTATAGAATGGCCATAGACCCCTAAATTCGACACGGCGAGACGGCCATTTCTTAAATTCGACACAACGACATGGCTATTTCTTAAATTCGACATGTGACATGGCAATCTTAGTGACATGTGACATGACCCTTTCCTTAAATTCGACATGCGACATGATGCTTAGTGACATGGGAAAGTATTCAAAGAGGTAGGCTTCCCATCACGGGAAGGGTAACCGCGTTCACCCTTGTCTATAGCCTCGTTAGTCTGAGCGTAAAATAGAATGGAGAATCAGCTCTTTGAGGCGGTGGATCTGAGAGATTCAGTAGGCCTTATCAGTGCTAATGAATGTTACCAGGGGGGCTCATATCTGAGTGTTCTAACACAAGGCCTGTTAGACCGTAAATGTAAATCTGCCGTAAAATGTAACTTGACATAAAATGTAAATGAAATTGACGTAAAATGTAATCACCCCTCCTGACTTGAATTGTAAAAATATAACACTGTCATGACTGTAAACTGTATGTCAATGCATGCCTCAGGTCCTGAATGCCTAAAAGAAATTGCCATGTTTTTTTTTTATATGAAATTAGTGTCTTAGCTCGACAGATTAGGATTTTATGGGACCTTCAAAGGGTACCCCGGGATCTAATTTTTTAATCATACATATATGTATAACCAACTGGGGAGGAGGTGGGTTATCAACCCAAGCCTTCTTGAAGGTATGCCTGGGATTATCAGCCTGAGAGCATGGCCCTTTTTTTTTATAATTATATCTTTCTGATATGCGTTCTCTTCTTTTGCAATCTAAATGTTCAAAAAGTATTGATAGATAGCTATTACAAATTAGATAATGTAAGTGACACTAGCAACATGGCATTTCGACATGGCGACAAGGGACATGTCCATTTCTTAAATTCGACATGCGACATGGGGACCTGTAAAGTATGTGCTGCCGCACCTGTTACAGTATTGTTTGAGTATGTAACACATCGTTACACACTCTAGTGTTCACAAATAGGTTACAAAACATTAAACTGTGTAACATATATTCTCTTGTATAGGTTGTCTCATACACAAGAATGGGGCCAAATTCGAGTAAGAGTCCACGCATATAGTGCGTTATAGGGTGGGCGGACCTTACATCCGCGCGTATAACATAGCTCTCCATGCGCGGGGTCTACATCCGCGCGTACTGTGATTACTATACACGCGGGGTACCCCGCGCGTATAACCGCAGCCCTCTTCATAGGGAGGCATATACCATAGATTTCTGAAAATACCGCAGGGTATGGTATAGCTCTAACATAATCTACCAAAGCCCCTGCACCAACCGATGTGGAGGTAGACAATACGTTACGTTTACACACTGGCTCTTGTTGTGTCTATAGAATACCTTGTAGACATAACTACAATAACCAACAGGACGCTTTCAGCTACAATATACATACTATATGCAATATATCGACCTACCCTATATAAGGACGTAGGCATTGGCCCACACCCAATCAAAACTTTCTGATATAGACCCACGGTGTGTGGTGAATTTTGTGCCAAGCCGTCATGTATACTTTCATCCTTAAGTTGCATTATTGCACATATTATAATGCCGTGATAAACAGCTCCTGCTGGTTTATTCTTATGATGGCTTTGTTTTGTGAAGATTCCCTTGTCATCCCCTTGACATCCCATAGAAACGTTTATATGGGTCTGCTATAATACCCCTTACAGACTAAGCTCAGATATGCATTGTCCCCGTATTGAACTGTCATTATATGTGCGAATTCTAATGGTAGTATGTAAAGGGTATAACTATTCTGTTATAAACTGTTTTGTCAACATTTATATTAGGATCGTCAGAGGATCAACCTTAAGGGACATATTTTACATGGATGTTTATTGTGTCTAAAGACGTCATCCATTACAATAATGTGCTGACTATTCATAGCTGGTACCACTGTGGGTCCTACCAGTCGTTACGCCATCACGTGGTCTTTAAGAGGGCCCCAGGGACCATTCCTCTACTGGATGTATAGGTGGGCTTATACCTAGTGCATATTCAATACAGTGAAGGTGGTGCATGAGTTATTGGTTCTCCATACAACTATATGCCTTGGTTTACATAGTGAGGGTTATATGTCGGTATGTGGGAGTCAAGTATAATTAGGTATGTACAGCGTACGATTTGTACACAAGTATGTAGGGATCACTAATGAATTTGTAATGATGTATTATAGACATCATGTGGAGGGTACCGTTACTATGTGGATTGTATCGCAGTATGCATGGATCCCTGACATGTACTAAGGGTATGTGCGACATAATCTATAATAACGCTAATAATGTCTCCATATGCCCTGATGAATGCCAATGAGAAAACATCTGTGCCACGTATGAATACAGAATACCTGTGTCATTGTATGTAGGAAATAATCTTGAACTGCTTTGTGCCAAAGAGTTACATCAGGTCTGAAGAAAAATAGGCAGGAATTCCTGACACCTACACACTATGCTGTGGGGACAACTCGGCCCTGTTGGCGGCAGTACCTCATTTGGTTAACAGATATACCTGAAGCCTCCCTAATCTGTTCGCAAGGTGGTTCACCTTACATACATTACTCTCAGGTCGAACTAAACTGGTGGCAAAACCTACTTTAGTATATTTTCTTATTTCCGAAATGACCATGATTCTTGTGCTCCATTGGTGGTCCGTTTTGTTTAACTGAAATCATTCCATGTAAACATGTACAAGTACCCTAAACAGTCAGATATCTGCTAGATTACGATTTAATTATCGAGAGTTAATATCTTTTGTGATCTTAGTAATCTTATTTGTCAATCTTACATTCTGCTGGCAGTTAGTTTTAAGTCAGTCACAGTTGTCCTTGGTTATCTTTCTTCTTTTTTTTCATTTTTCTGTCACTGATTCAGCTATTTGTCAGTTGTCTTCCACTGCCAGTAATTTGTCAGTAATTTGTCAGTTATCTGCCCGTGTCGTTACCTGTTGGATAGCTATTAGATATATATGTCAGTCATATATCAGTACCTGCCAAGTCCCCTGATGTAAGTAAGCGCTCCAATTACCGTGCCCTAAGGTCCCACTTACCACTATGTATGGGCGATTCCCTGCTGAATCAGAACTTCTGAACGTAGATAACGTACTCCACGAGAACAGGTCTGAAAGGTACGAGAGCTGGAGGTTAGGAGACGAAGAAAAAGTTGCTTTTTCAAAAGGGGCTTTGGAATTCAAGTGAGGAAAAGGCAGATACCCGTGGGGGATCTATTAGTCTGATTAAGCAACATCAACAACTGGCGGATCCAGGATTTTGAAGAGGGGGGGAGGACTTTTTCTTCTTTTTTTCTTTTACCGAATTTTACATTTAAAAAAACGCTATTTTTTTCGGAAAAAGGTAGGGCCGCGCCCCAGCACCCCCCCCCCCCTCTCCGGATCCGCCTATGTTGACGCATCTCAATAAATTGACGTATCTTAACATTTCCAGGCTTTCATTAGGAGTGCGGCTAAAATAATGTAAAACTGAATCGACATTTCATTACAACATGCCCAGTCATTCAACTCATTCAACATTTTGGAATTTCAAAATACCGGTAAAAGGCGAGATAAGAGATGTGCTACGTTGACGATACGTGGTGCATAGGGGACATCCCTAATAAATTGACCTTGAACAGCGGGACCTACTATTGAGGAAAAACTGTTCATGAGTGGCGCTAATTTATCTTTGATGCAACCTTCCCCTTTCTTGACCTTTTCAAGAAAGGAAAGACAAGTGCACATTATCTGAAGTTCTACAGAACGACACTGTTGCTAATTACACATCCTGTTCATGGGGTGTGCACCTTTAATAAAAACACTTCACCCTTCTCCTCGATGGTACAATCTTTGGTCGGGGTCAAGTACCTCTCTGAAGATGTTCGCACTGGGGCCCACCAGCACCTTAGATAGTTTTATATTATGTTCCAAACTTGCCAAAGACTGACGTCTCTTATCGGCACTTGACTCATATATCCTCCCACTCCGTCCTCCGGCGCCGTCCCGCCCACCGTTTTTCGTGTATAATGTGCAGTATTTAAGGTTTTTGCCAGATTGGTTCGCAATGTTTTAACCCACTCCCACTTAATAGAACCGAGATAGATGAAACGATTTATAAATTGTATGAGACGTTCGCGGGTAGACGTCGATGTCAGCAGTAGGAGCTAATGTAATCAACGTTATCAAAGTAGCTGTCGCGTTAAATCCGACTAAAAGATAAGAAGGTGATTGATACCACTTTGTTTCGTGCAATGAGCAATGCTATAATTGTCTAGTATACATATAGAAGTATAATGAATTAACCTTAGACTAGACATATACCATCAGAGAATGCTGTTAGGTTGATGTTCTTCACTTAGACTGAGTAACATTATCTGAAATCAGTTTTCAAGTTACGTTATCAGACATCACCCAACGATATGTATTGGTTCTATCGGGCTGTGTTCGTTATAATTGCGCATCATTATTATGTCTATGATATAAAGCTGTTTTTTGGTCACTATACAGATAAGAAATTAACCTTAGACTAGACATGTATCATCAGAGAATGCTGTCTGGCTGATGGTCTTAAGTACAACAGATAGTGTTCAAGTATATAAAATTATCAGACATCAGCCAACGATATGTTCAAGTATATAAAGTTATCAGACATCAGCCAACGATATGTATTGCTTCAAAAGGGATATGATCTTTGTAATTGCGCATCATGATTCTGTCTATGATATAAAGCTGTTTTTGGTCATTATACAGATGGGTTGATGTTCCCACGGATCATCAAGGCGGTGACAAGTGGTCCCACCCCGGGCCCCACATGGCCGCTGACGTGCTCCTTGTATGACGTCTCCGGCAGTTATGTCTCAAGGACATATGTATAAATGTATCTGACATGTGTTGGGACTGGTCCTTTGGTCTCTGAATCTCTACCGGTGGAGCGAAGAAATCATAAATTTTGTTTTATTCAGGGTTTCACCCATATCTCTTCACTATTACCACTGTCCAGCCCTCTCAGAAACCAGTGAATGAAATATCTGTTATTGCCCTAGAGGGCAATAATGCCTGTCTGTGAATGCTAATGCCCCTTTTTGTGTTTCCAGTAAAATTTTCAACATTTTCTGTGTATATAGAATATATCAAGTACAGACTGCGGGAGCACTCAGCAATTGTTATTTCCCCAGTTTGCACACACCTTTGTCTCAGGCTAAAATCCTCGACAGTATGTGGAAACCAGGGCAATAACAATTGCTTCAATCCCCCTTGGTCTGTACTATGTACATCTTCATCCTTCTGCATTCACATAGTATACATTTCACACTCTCAAATGATAGTTTCTGGGAACACATTTGACTATTGTGAGGGAGTAGGGTCAGTAAAGCCTGGTTTCCACTGAACGACTTTCATTAAAGGTTGCTGACGACTACAAAAGACTGAAAAAAATTAAAATCGTTGGTCAGTTTAGTCTTTCACAAATGAATAATTTCTTGTTTCCACTGAACGACCAAAATACTAATATCTGAACGATTCTTGGACAATCTGGACGATTTATTTAAACAATAGAGATCAGAAAAGTGAGGGAACAATGGATTTAATAGCCTTTAATTGCCCTTGGAAGAAATCGTGAGCAAATGTTGTCCAGAAATATTAAACAGGTTAGATATTTGGTCGTTGGTGAATCTTTCACAAAGGTCATTCACAAATGTCGTTTGCAGTCGTTCACAAATGTCTTTAGCACCAGTTTTGTGTTTCCACTGAACGATTTTACTAAAGATCACAAAAGATTTGTGAATCGTTCATAGTCGTTAGCATAATGTCGTTCGGTGGAAACAGGCTTTAATTTGCTACAGGCCATGCACGTTTGCTCCATCTAGCAGGTGGGACATTTCACCAAAGTTGCAATTGGCCTTCCATGGGTGGATCCAGGGGGAGTCTCGAATGGGGGGGGGGGGGGGGGGGGGGGCGCACCCTCTCTTTTCCCAAACTCAACCACGGAAACACTTTTCCAATCCTCTCTCTCCTTTTCTTTTTTATCAAATTTCTGGATCCGCTATTGCCTTTCATTTATGACGTACGCATCATTCCTTTTTTTATTTGATATTCTATCCCTAGTTGGCCTGACGCACACAATATCTATGTAGGGACGTACGCATGTCTTTTCTCGAATTCCCTCCCCCACCCCCTTGATGCATGTAAGTATACTTAATGGTAGGCCCCAAAGTGTCCCAGGTTCCCAGTCCCTGCGGTTACCTCCCACTGACGGACAGCTGTAAACAAAAACTCACACATCATGTCCGTCAACTGAAGGACACAACCCTGGTCAGGCCATCTGTCACATGAAGACGTCTGTTGTAGTAGCTTGAATCTTTACATGGAGAAGCGACGGGAGAATTATCAACATGAATAAGAGCATTTGTCATTAACCTGTAGTGACGTTTTGAATCTTTTCGAGTGAAAGAGGGAAAGGACGTGTCAATATTGTATTTACAAAATAAATCGTTGATTTTTTAAAAGTAAATATGTTATTTATACCTGCATATGCTCCCCTACGTTTACATTTTGCAGGTAAAACCACTCAAGTATATTTGTCCTTTAGTCTGGACGCCACAATATGGTGTGTGTGATAGTTTTATGAATATCAATTATCGACGCTTTACCTGAGAAGAATAGGAGCAAGGTGACGCGCAAGCCCCCTATTAAAAAGCAATAAATACCCTCCAAACGTTGGGTGTTGACCCTATGGTGGCAAAATATGATTGTTTGTTTAAGTGTTTATATTAGATGTGTTGATGTTTAAACGTTGAAGAGTATTTGAGAAGGGCGAGACAGGGTGTTGAAAAATAAACTTCATATGGGTATAGCATTGCTTTTTGCTGATATAGCATGCCGTCGCGAATCCGGGATTTTGAAAATGAGGATTGTTAGTAATAAGTTATGGATAGAATTTTGTATTAAAAATAAATCTAAAAAAATAGTTTATTCTCCTGTTTCTAGGAGATCTTCATCTACTTATATGATAGGCCTATCTGCAGAGAATGATTATATATAATCATTTGTAAAAGAAAGGCTTATGATGTAGAGGAAATTATGTGGTAAGAACTTGGTCTGCAGGGGGAACTCAGTCCACTGAGGCTGGAACAGTCTTTGCAATGGAAAGTAAACTAAATAGATATACCTCTCCTCTAATAGATGTCTAGGATTCATACCTAAAAGGCTAACTCATCCCTACTCAACAGTTTGTGGATGGGGAAGTGTCAAAACATAATTGGACCGTGTTCTCCAGTGGACCAAGTTCTCCCGTTCCTTATCTGCCTTCCTATCCATTCCTTCTCTCACTCTCGACCAAATACTTCTCCCCCTTCCCATCCCCTAGCCGTTGCTCTTCCCTAAGGTAATTAACCCTGCCTATCTACTTCTCATCAAGATAGCATCTGCAAGTTAAGTAATTAATATTCTGTATATCTACCAAGGTTGTGGGGTAAGTGTCCTAGGGGGTAAGTGTCCAGGGGATAAATGCCTGGAGGGGAAATGTCCAGGGGGTAAGTGTCCAGGGGGTAAGTGTCCTGTCACCACAGGGGTTTGCTTGGGGAGAGCATAGTAGAAGCATACCACTTCAAGCCAACCGAAATTAATGAACATCAATCACTACCAATCTAAAAATAAGTTGCATCGAACAAATTTCGAAAACGTGCACCGAGGAAGTAAGCCTCAACGTTTCAAAGCATTATACTCTACCCTCCTCCTACACCAAGGTCTCACCATCATAAATCTACTTTGATAAAGGACAGTGGACATAAAAGAGACGACAGGTCTTTGCACTTAGCGTCAGACTGGACGTGTTGGACACACAAAACGTACCCACACTCCCGCTTTATGACCCAGCAGGGTCTAAAGAAAAAGATCCACAGGGGTAATAAATTCAGGGTCTGGAACTAAAATGTAAATGTAAATATCTGGAACTGAAATGTAAATGTTGACGTTTCTAAATATCCCTACTCTGCATGTACAAGCACTTAGAGATTTGAGAAGTCTTAGCATAGCTATGTATAGAATCATAGGTTAAATGCCAGTGCTTAGGAGTTAAACCAACAAAAAGTGGTCAAACAAATAGTAGGTTAATGGCAGTGTAGTTGGACTCTAAACCCTCGCAATGGGCCATCTACCACGATATGATGGCAAAACAGCTAGGCCAGGGGTATAAAGTGTCTCGGACACTTAACTCTGTCCGGACCACCCTAGAGGAGAACCATTGAGAAATACATTATTATTATTTGGATCTTATGGCACTGGCTCATGAATTCTTTCAGACACGTTACCCACTTTTCTCAGTGTTGCGTGCACCAATTACAACCTATTTTATATACGGAATCCAAAAGAAAATCAATGGGAATATGCAGAATTTGAATGATTTATGTATTCATCTTCATACATCCCCTTCAATTAGCCCATCCCAGTTTATACCAAAGTTCAAGGTTACCATGAAATGTTTTCAAAATTGCCTCTGTGCTTTTTCCATGAAGAGAGTTGCATAATACAAAATTAATCTCCTAAAATTGTAAAATGCAGCTTTATGTATTGGCTTTTTCCCAAAGGAACCAATGTTAAAGCCTGTCAGCCCAGCCTACAATATCCGACCCTATTTTGATTTGAAATACCGCACTTTGATTGCCTGGCAAACCTGCAAATCTATTAATTGGTAAAATTTCAGAAATCATAATGTTTTATCAATACTTAAGGATATAGAAAAACATAATTCTTGCTTATTTCAGTAAACCTAACTCTAGGAGACAAAGATGCTTAAAGGGGCATTCTCGTCCGTGGGTTTCTAGGCTTACATACGCCGACGTTAGCTTAACGACGCGACGGCCGGCGACGTGTTTTGCACTTTTGGAACGTAATTCGGCGACGTTATTGGTCACGTCGCGAATTTGGCGGGTTAATTAGATGGTTACAACGTAGCCAGCGGCGACGTCGTCAGGGACGAGAATGCCCCTTTAATACATGAATTTTGTCTGACCCTTGTCCAACCCTGGAAATCCCCTATGTAGGTGGGGCTTATTTCTTGCTTTCCAATATCGTCCTAAGAAGCCAATGACTTCTTACCACGAGACAATCTAAAAGCAGTCTGAGTCCAGTGTAACCCAATACCCTATATGTGGGTAAGATCATGATGGTGCGACAAGTAGATTTCTAAATGTAATCTAAAAGTTCCTTTCTAATCACTCATGAAATAATTATCAGGGAATGAGGTCCCCAAAAACTCGCCAAAGGCAAATAAATCAATTAGAGATTCTGCCTCGTTTCCTTACCCTCGATTTCTTAATCTGATTTAAAAAGATACCCATTCCATTCACCCTAAAGTTCTAAATTGATTGCATGAAATGTAATCCCGACAATTGTTTACGTCTGGTTGAATGTCTAAAAGAAACACAATTGATCAATTGATGTATACAAATGTATAGCCTTAAGATAACAACCTCAGGACATACATACACGGTCCAGGTGATAAAAGCTAGCATTCTGCAGCTATACATTTACTTACTTTTAACCGGCGGTCCAGGAAACTTATCATAGAATCCAAACAATAGTATGTCATGCAGGAACACGCCGTATAACCATGTTTAAGTACCGGTAGACCCTGGGGGAGTGTAACTGAGAACTGTGAGTGGTGGTCTGTGGTTACACACCAAGTGTTCAATGCCCGGCCCTCCACACGCCTAACGGATCCGGCATGGGGCCCTAAACCCTTTAATGCTATAGCGTAAAATTGCAATTTATGTAAAATAGCCGCTATACTGAACCAACATGGCGTCCGTGTGCCGTGTTATCTCTCACAACTGGAATATAACCACTAAATTGTGGCATTTTTTTTCCCCTAAAGTGACTTGAAACATAAAGTATACTAAATACCATGCCATTTATCATGCCATGTCTACCCCACTTATTCAAAGTTGCATTTGGCATTACATTTTGTTTATTTCCTCGTCGTCCATAGCACTATAACTAAAACTTGAATCAGAGAAATTCCTACGTCGATTTGAAACAGCACATCCCTTCCACATACATTACATGTTTTTCTATTCATTGACAATTAAATTCTAGCGATGTGTAAGCGCTTACCAAACATTAAGTTTGTTAAGAAACTTATGAAACTCCAGTGGGAAACCACACGAACGGAATAATTTGTCTTGATAAATTGCATTTCATTCGCGTGATTACAATTCTAAAAATAATTCCTTGGCCCAGGGCCATAGGTTATGAAAGCATGAAGTATTTTGATATGAAAGCACAAGCACCGTAGTTATCAGAAATGCCTGATATAGGCTTTCAAAACAATGGTGACCTAAGGGTCATTTTACCGATCAGTCGAGGTCAGGTTACACTATGATCGGCCTACGTCCCTAGGCGGCAAAACTCACTATATTTTGGACCCTGGACTGTTTTCCACCACAAGGTTAAGGCTCGATGACCACTAATCCTCCGCGAATGTAATTATTTGGTTCCTTATAGCTTAAGTGGTGTTTTGTGAACGATTCTTAAGTGACCGCAGGCCAAGTTCTTTACCGTTATATGTACTTAGCCGTGCACACTCCAATTGGAGAGAAGTACACAAAGCTGGAACTACAAAAAGTGCCACAGAGGCGATTACGGGGCTTGTTCTACCAGATCGCCAGCTGTATGCTACTGCCAGGTATAAGTGTTTTGTATTGGGTGGTTAGGAATGTGCTTTCCTAAAATACCCATAGTAATGTTTAGAAAAGAAAGGTTTGGAGCCTTCCATTAAGTACGTACGCATATTTTTAAAAAAAACTCTCAGACCCCCATCCTCCTTGGACTTGAACGTACGCACATTTTCTAACATCCCCCCCCCCCCGATGCGTATGTACTTAACGGAGTTAATACCTAACTCTTAAATACTGTTTAGTTTAGAAAGGTTCTACTGTCATTAAAAGGTATACAGATTGAATAGGGAAAACCTCCCATCAACCCATCTTGATCTATTCAAGGTCATGCATGTAAATAGTTCAAAGATAACCTGCAGCGAACAGGCACACAGAAACAAGAGATCATGTTTACTCTGTGTGCTTTTTTTAAACCAGGTTACTAAGTTATATCAACACTCATACATCCATGGTATTTAGATTGTGAAACCTGCCATAGCAGGGTCAGATGACAAAGAATGGTTAAATACCATCACAGATAACAGAGAAAAGTGGGACGCAATAGCCCCACATCCTGAAATGGACAGTGGAATCATTTGGTTACGTTCAGCGACATTTAAACTCTTACAATGAGCTACAATGGCGAATGGCATTATTGAATGACTTTTTCTTCAAGTGTATGTTTGGAACGCAGTACAGCGGTAGAGTGCTATAGATAGTTATACTTGTTTCTTATCATACTTTTCTTCACTTATCTTGTCACCTTTGAAGGTTCCAAATAGTGGTTAAATACCATTACAGATAACAGAGAAAAGTGGGACACAATAGCCCTATATCTTGAAATGAAATCTTGAAACTCTTATATTGACCTACAATGGCTGATGGCATTACATGAAATACTTTTTCTTCAAGTGTATGTTTGGAATGCATTACATTGGTAGATTGCTATGAATATTTATACTTGTTTCTTATCATACTTTTCTTCGCTTATCTTGTCACTTTTGACAGGTTCTATCAAACTAATCAATGGACAACACCATCAAATAGACCTCTTAACTGACACGGTAAATGACATACATATTTTTATCTATACCCCTTGGTGACCTTATCTTTTACCATATCTCTATCTAGTTCAAGAAAGTTGAGATGAGGTATCTACCCTTCCAATTTCAATCTATTTACTGGTCAAACTGTATGCAGACTTATATCATACCCACAGATACTCTTCTTATAGTTCCAGATTTTTCTGTATAGCTGTTAGTCCTACTAAATTTATAACTACATGTAATGGTATTCACAATTGTATGGTAAGTTCCCACAGGTATATTGTATAATGAATGTGCAGGCTGGCCAACAGCAGTCAGAGGTCGGCCATGTTGACGTTATATTATAATAGTATAAGACTAAAGCCCCATACCCACTAGGCGAATTTGACTGAGTCGGCCGACTAATCGGCGCTAGAATTGGCCGATTATTCTCATAGAATCGGCCAATTTTAGCGCCTCTTCAGATTACCAGTCAGTATGTTATATTGAAATGTACATGATATTGAAATATACATGTTTGATATGAGTTGGTGCTCAAATCGGCTGACTCTTCTAGTAGAGTCAGCTGATGTTAGTGCTTATGGGTCAGCTGACTCTGGTCAAATTTGCCTAGTGGGTATAGGGCTTAAGAGGGTCAGCAGCCGGTCATAGGGGAGAGTGAAACGGTCCTTAGAAACCATTATGGACGCAAGCAATGCTAATGGATATTATGGAAGTTCGCCCAAATGCAAGCTATGGTAATGGGGTATGCTGGCATAGTCTAGGCTGAAGGTAGTTAAATGATATAATATAATATAGACAATTACTATCATTGTAAGGCCAATATCGATTCTAGTATTGGCAACTAACGCACACCAGACCTATGCATATTGATGCAAATATCAGAATTGATATAAACCTGTGATTATTATGACCATCTCTGCTTTCATGGTATTCAAGTGACTTTATGTCTGGTTGCTAAGCCATAATAGAACAACTAGAAAACCAACAATAACTGATTATATTTCTGAAGAAATTATAATGTGTAAATAATCAATAGTATGATTGCCAGCAACTGTTGACGTATACGGTTCTATCTGGACAACGTCCATATCCTTTTTATTTCAATAGGTAAATGTAAAATCATGTCAGTTTCTGTAATACTGTGAACACTCTGTAATTTAAACGATGATAAAGTATACATAGGTCTTAGAAACATACGTGTTCAAGTAGCAAACGTTGACATCTTGTATCCCATTTTCTTTGCTTTGTGAATCATTGGATTTCCTTGGTACAACCTTTACAAATAAACATCCCTTTTAATCCTTAGATTAGTTGTCAGTTCGTGAAGAGGTATGGAGAATAAGTTACACTCCATTCGTGCTTAACTGGCAAATAAAATGTAAGCGTATGCCCTAGGTGTATGAGATATTAATGCCGTCTAGGCGAGGGCTCATGACTGAATAGGACTTCACCTAAGGTATTGAAAGGAGGGTGTGATCATGTTGAAATCCTCCGAGTCCGCCCTGACATGGGCATGATTTGTCACATGGAGATGGACAAAGATATTGACAGGGCCCAGATTATATAAATATCTTGTAGTACTAGAAAAGCCATTTTAAGAGTGCTATAGCATAGCATTCTTAAGTCACCATGTTTTTAGACTTTTAGCTGTATTATTTGAGGAGATTGATGTAAAAGGACCGTTCTGTACGTTAAATAAAATGTAAAAGTCACCAAAGTCCCTTTTGTATACCTAATATATGGACTCTTCTGCTGTCGGAATGCCATTGACGGTGTCGAGGGCTAAAGAAACGTTTTTTTACTACAATTATAAAACTCTAATATACTAGAGTCACACTACTTGTATTTATGCATATGTTGTATGAAATGTAGTTAGATCATTTCATTGTGATATATTCTTATCACTCACACCTAAGAAATGACACCTCATACATAATATGTGTTCCCAAATGTCCTAATAGATTCTAGAAGATTTCTGGCCTCTCATATAGTGCTGAATAAGAAGGGATCATAAGGAAGGCATCATACAGGCATATACTTACATATATATAGGCCTACATAAAAAAAAACTAGTGTGATCGTATCCGAGAAGTAACAATGTTTACACACAGGAAAATATAACCCTATACATACCAAAGCCCATTTACCACCCCTATCATCATGGCAGACCCTTCATCTCCCCATCTCCCTTAGGCAAACAATAATAGTTGACACATGTAGGCTTATTGCCCAGTGACAAACACCCCAATCACCCCAATCATGTTGTAACCAATCAGCCAGGACATTGAAGTCGCCACCCCAAACACACTGACCAATAAACGTGACATATGGGTCTGAGTATTACTACCAACTGATGCCGGAAGAAGGAAATGGGTCAATTTTTAAGGCAACTGATGTGGGAAGGACTTTTCTGAATGGAAGTTATCATTCCAATTCTCTTAGTGGGAATTTTACATTTATCAAAGGTGGATACAGGATTTCAACAAACAGGGAGGGGAGGGAGGTCGCATAGAGGCTAAGTATACTAAACATTTGTCATCTGCACGTGCACGTGCGTCTTTTTTCCCTCTATGTGAAGTATTAATCTCCACCAACGGTTTTATTTCTTTCTTCTTGTTAATGCTTTTTTCATTTTCCCTGGGTAGGGGGGTGTTAGGGCCCCCTAGACTCCCCCTGGACCTGCCCCAGATTAAAATGCAGCTGCTGCGGAAAAAAGGACTTACAACCTTTGTAATATCAATTAAATAATTGATTAATACAAAATTGTTTTTTGCATCCATACATGACCCAGGTAGCACAGTGTTAGGTCTATCACAAATAAACTGATAAATGTCAGGCTTATAGATCCTGGTCCTGCTCATGGTTCCAGGTTCTTTGGTACATGTGCCCCACATCCACAGATACAGAACTAATAGTGGAGACTAGTGGTATTGTGTGGTAAGTTCCTGCAGGTATATTGTATAATGAATGTGTGGGTCAGCCACCAGCGGTCAGAGGTCGGCCATGTTGACATTATTTATAAGGCAAAAAGGGAGCCATATATCAATCCTGAGAAACCCGCACTGGCAGAATGAATGGATATGGGGTATGATGTTGGCATATACAATACATAACCAAGGAAAAGAGAAACCCAGACCTGCTCTATTTATGATAATGTGTAAGATGTCTCTGGACATATTGATGCCATAATAAAGGTGACCAACAGAAAGACTTTAATGCACACACACACACTATATATATATATATATATATATATATATATATATATATATGAATCTTTAGTAATGAATACGCTTCTAATCCCATTGATGTTATATTCTAAAGAAACTTTAAAAATGGTAAATGGCATTTAATTCATCTATTTTATCTGAGGATGCCCCAAAGAGTACTTTTGTAAGATGTAAGTAGCAGCTGCAATATTAATTGAGCAATCAATGTTCAGGAAATAGAAGTGATAAATCAATTTCAGTGTGTTTTGCTACGTTGCCATGTAAAGCTTTGATAATATTATTACAAAGAAGATGCTTTAACAGTGCCTTTAAAGACTTGGCAAGTGACAAGGATTGGGAGATGAATAATGACAACCGCTTTACCATAACTGTCCCCTGGTGAGAAGTACAGATTTAAAGCGTGGGACATGTGATATTACATGGACATTAAATACTTCAGACCAGCGCTAAATAGAACTTCTCCCTGACAGCTGTGAATTGTTGAATGGGCTGAGACCGTGAGAGGACAAGTGCTTTTTAGAAGCCTCTGAGATCTGGTCACACTGAACGACAACCTCCAAAATGATCGAATCCAAAAAGGAACATACCCTTTGTATTAAATCAAAGATATGAAATACTATAAACTATATATGCATTGCAGCCAGATGGTCAAATACAAAAGTGGATTCGATGCAATGTCATCATAAGGATGCTCTAAGATTTCCTTCATTATCAGAGACGAAAGGCACGTCTTAACCCTTCATGAATCTATGCTTCAGGTATGTCATCGAACGTGAGTTAAAATTTCGACAGAGTAATTTCTGTCAGCCAAGAACTTAGGATGAATCTCAAACTGCCACCTCAGCCTAAGAAATTACTATCAGGCTGTGAAGGACTCTTGGGAAAGTCAACATTGTCGTGAATGTGAGTAGGTGAAGTTGACAGACTGCAGGAGGCAAGTGTGAGGTGTGAATGACAAGGGGAACAAGCTGAGGGACACCTTTAGCATTGAAAGCATGTCCTTAGCTTCTAAGGGCAGTGTATTAATAAAATACCGGCACACATTCATCTACAGCCATCCCGTGTTGAAAAAAGGTTGAGATAGACTCATGAATTATACAGCTCTGAGAAAAAGCGAGTGAAGTCCGGTAAAGCTGATGTTTAACCGGCCTACTACATCCTTATACGAATGCCCAACATAATGTTTTCAATCAAATAACTACAAAACTGAAATAATTTGAAATATCTGCATTTGGTCTGACTGTACATCTGCGGAAAATATCTGGAAAAAGGCTAATGTGAAGGTAAGTCTGGGCATTTCTTGTTTCAAGGTTAGTGAATTTAATGGGAAATAAGATATATTTTCCCACTTTGTCGATTGAAATGATATCCAGATACACCCATCACTTTAACCTTAATCATTTTAATTAAAAAGCAAGTGAGCTTGTCCTCCCTCAAGTGTGTAACTCTGATTGCGTAGCCCCTGAATACAGAGTTTAGCATTCAGAAGCACCCGTCAAGAAATTATTTAAAACAACCCATTTCAAATGCAATGCACGTGATAAAATCAATTTGATACATTTTGGCCTAACAAAACCAAAGCCCTGCAAATAAAGTGGTCACAATTATCTCCAACACTCACCTCACATGTAGTCACAGACCCAGTACAAGTATATTTACGCCAACCAATTTCCTCCAGGACGTACACCTCCTCCAGTAGGTCCGTCTCCTCCAGCCCCGCCTCTCCTACCTCCGACCCGCCACAATACCCGCTCAATATGGCCCACAATGCTGGTCGTAATTCCCTCTCAGCGTCTGCTCACACGTGTATATCTCTCCATTGACAAGGCCCGCCCCACTCCGTGCCCAGTCTGGGTAATAATGTCTGATACTCAGGGCGGTCGGACAGACAGTATTAGGAGTATGGGGCGTGGGCAGCGTGCATTGTGTCTGCTGTGGCCCTCTAGGATAACAATCAAACTGGAAGATTTTCTGTTTCTTTAAATGGGCATGCAACATTTTCACCATGGCTGGTTATTTCAGTGATAAAAATGAATAGATCTGTAAGGAGATTGAGGTGGAATTTGAGGACCCTGTTCATAAAAAATGCAATAACGTGAAAAGTGAATGACATGTTGAATGGCCATTTCTGGATTCCAATATCACGACCCCTAGGCCTAACCTATCCATCAGTAGTCCCTACAGAGTTGTTGGGAGCCTGGGAGTGTGGGAAGGGGAGCAGCAGGGAGATCGATGGGGGTGGTAGGAGGGGGTTGGGAGAGTCAGGTGGTTGGGGGATGGGGCCCAATATGTTGTGGGTCCCCTGATGTGAACCCTGATGACATTAGACACCTGTTGTAATATGCCCACCACCAGAGCTCAACTATCCCCGCCCACCCTATGCCCAGTTTTGCCCCATATTGTACCGATCCAATACCCCCTACCCCCTCCTCACCACTGCTATCCCCTCCTAGCCCTCCTACCTCCTGCTACCCCCTGCTACCCCCTGCTACCCCTGCTACCCCCATCCTACCCCCTCCTGCCTCCTTCTCTCCTCTCCTACCCCCTCCCACCCCTTCCCACTCATCCTACCTTCTCTTTTCCCCTATTGCCCTCTCCTATCCCATCCTATCCCCCCTACCCCCTCCTACCCAACCAATATCCCATCCTACCCACTAGTACTCCTGCCCCCTCCTACCCCCTCCTACCCCCACCCCCTATCCCCTCCTACAACCTCCTACCTCCTCCTATCCCCAACTGCCCCCTCCTATCCGCTCCTACCCCCCTCCTACCCCCTCCTACCCCCCTATCCCCTCCCACCCCTCCTATCCCTCCTACCCCCTACTGGCCATCATACTCCCTCCAGCCCCCTCCTATCCCCTCCTACCCCTCCTACCCCCCTCCTAACCCCTCCTAACCCCCTAACCCCTCAAACCCCTCCTATCCCTCCTGACCCCTCCTACCCCCTCCTACCCACTCCTATCCCCTCCTATCCCCTCCTACCCCCTCCCATCCGCTCCTTCCCCCTCCCATCCACTCCTACCCCTCCTACCCCATTCTACATCCTCCTACCCTCTCCTACTCTCTCCGACACCCCGTCTATCTTTCTTCCCTTCCTCACCTCTCCTCCTCCCACCACCCACCAACGCCAAACACGTTGACTCCCCCTGGACCCACGACCCTCGATCTTTCCCGCTGTATGAGGTGAGCTATGAGTCGGGGGATCCGAACAAATGAGCTGCTCAGAATAACAATAGGGGCCATATCCTGTTCCATAATTCTTTACGACACTCCAGAACTCACAGGAATAATCTCCATGGAAGTACTATGAATCAATGATAAGATTGATGAGAGTTGCTCTCCTTCAGTCTTTATGGTTAAAGTATGCACGTCCAAATGCTTTTTCATAAAGTATTTGTTTAAAACATATTTCATCAAAGGACTTTGATTTAAAAAAGAAGAAGATATGATCATTATCAAGAAATAATTAGATATGTCCGTCCAGTACCATGGACAGCTATAGTGGTGGATTTAGCAGGGGGACGTCCCTCTAATCTTTCAAATAATTTGCTTTTGCTAATGTAAAATTGACCAAAAAAGACACCAATCTTTCCCAACAGTGCCCCCCCCCCTCATCAAAATCCTAGATCCGCCAGAGATACTTCCTGACCATGAATGACCAGTATTACGGTGACATACTCGGGATGGCACCCTCCTATAAACCTGTCCATTCAGACCCCCACTAATAAATCAGAAATCTGCCAAATATCCATGTAGGACCTGTGGTACCCACTCACAATGTCCTTGTTGTTCTATATCTTATTATAATTGTTTTGTATCTATATACTCTATTTCTTTTACATTATATTGTGTTGCTTGTGTCCGGCAGAAGGAGGCTAATGAAGTCAGGAGGGAGGAATACGACCGGCCGTCTGACCCCAGGGTCTGACCACTGCAGTGAGCTGGGGGGCGAGGTGTGGACCACCTTACCGTAAACCTATTTATGTCCCTGTTGCTCATATTTTTGCTTAATTCGCGTATGTGCAACATCCGCGAAAATATATACCATGTGAAACCTATGCTCCATTAATATTATCATCATAACGAGGTTTGGGATCTTTAAATCGCAAATTTAGTGTATTTTTTCTAACACAACTCTCGCATTTAAATGTGATCTTCCGAGTAAGTACATACATATCTAATAGTTTACATTAAATTCAGTACATGATGATTATATTGCGTGGTTTACACAAATGTCTATACTATCACATTATGTAAGTGGAATTGCAATGTATGTCAAATTTATGAACAACTATATATGCTAAAATATATTCGTTTACAGTCGGCCTATATACAAGCGTGTGGGGATAGATCGAAACTTTCATAACGGACCGTCCATTACTTAATGAGACGGTCAGCGAAGTGTATGGATCAGTTTACAGAAGGGTCACTGGTGAGGTTATATAAGCCGATAATCGTAAATACTTATCTGCTTTGCCATATAAGAAAATCAATTATGAATAATTACCATCACCACCCCCACCCCCCACGAAATGTTCGTATATTTCTCATGCTAACTAAATGATATAATCCTGATGAAGACCATCACTGATCGAAACATGCTGACTGCATAACTACTCTAAAATAAAACACAATATCATGGAGTTGGATTTGGTGTGAATCTCTTTATTTAATAAATATATATGGATATGGACACGTCCGTATATATTTTTACCTTCTTCTCCGAAAGCATCTGTTCCCCCAGAACCCTGGATGGGGTGCTGGTAATCCATAGCTGGTTAACTGCATCACCAAGCGACGATGCACAAAAAAACAGGGGCCTATTGGGTGATAAGGGTATGTTTTTTTTACAGGGATAAGTGTTGATACAACTGCGATGAGTTGTTATGTGGCCACACGATCGGAATCTACATGATGATGGGGCGCCAAGTGTTAACAAATGAAATGGTAATTAATGTTATTTTCAATTTCTGAAACACATTGAAAATTAATCAAAGTTTGCAGAATAAAGAATGGATCTGGAAATTGTATTTATTTGCTAGATTTCTAATATATAGTTTCCTATGTGCGGTGCAAAGAGTAGAAATCATGCCATTGGGGAGGGGGCGTGCACCTATCTAATCCCCCAGTGCGTCACTTTTCCTCAACCACCCAAGCTTCAATGGTCACTTGGATGGCTTGACCTCGTTTGCCAATGTCCACCCCCGACCCCCACCCCAATTTCAGGCCCAAATTAAAATGTGTACAATGAAAAGGTTAACAGATACTTTTACAATAGGGCATGTCCTTTTTGAAAATCTCTAGATCTGCCCCTTGTTATTAGATTGACTGTACAGCAGGGGCGGATCCAGAGCCAATGCTCTGGGGGGGGGGAGATATTGGGGGGAAACCCCGACACCCCTTTTTAAATAAAAAATTAAAACACCATTTTCACACAGATCTTCCAATTTCGAGATGCCAAAATGTTCTCCTCAGGGTCTAGGGGGGTAATTGCCCCATTTGCCCCCCCCCCCCTGGATCAGCCACTGTAGTACATTTCATTGTAATGCTTAAACAGACCTTCAGCGACATACCTAAAACACAGATCAGGAAGACTTTACGAGGTCTGACTCATTGACTTGGGCTTCCTCCCCTACCCGGTGACAGCAGACTAAACCATTCTTATATCTTTCCCTCTGTCACACAAAAAGTGACCCCTTTTTTGACAGGCTTGTTTTGATATCCGTGAGCGTTTGGGTAAAAAAGGCGGTGATATCAGCGTAAACCTGAGTCAGAGGGCGCCTGCCTTCTGTCAATCTCCGAGCAGAATGTGAGCAGCTTGTGAGCACATCAAACGACCTATAAACTTACCCCGATAGTTGGTTTTTACAAAGGCTAAAGTTGGATCTTCCTACTTTACCCTGGAATTAGGTTTTCTTGATGAGCAATGCTTTGCAGATGTTTCTTTCATCATAGATCTTAAGCACCAGTTTTGTTGTTCTCTTATCTATGCTTTTATTTTGGAAGGAGAGAGTCTGATGAGTTTGGGGCAAGTTATCTCCAAATTAATTGAATAGGAAAAAATATATCATAGTAGTGTTTTTTTATATATTCTAAATGTTGCTTGAACCAATATTCAAAATGGATAGAACAGAATCGACGAGGGTGTGCATGAATTGAATGACATTGCATTCAAGATAACTGCCATGGTCTAGAACATAATATGGATAGATCATGTTTAGATCAACCGAGAATGCATTATTTAGAAGGTCGCAGCATTTTTTCTCAAACTAAAATTTCCATTCCATTTCAACAAGAACTGATGTTTTATGTCAACCTCATTAACTATATCCATATTGCCTATTGTTTTACATCCGGTTAACCTTCACAGGCCAGAGTTTAGCTGCATGTATCCAATGTTCAGTTCTTCTCTCATCACACTAAAAACCGTCTACCCCTCAGTTGGCGGGCCGTGGCAGGGCGCCGCCGATTGAACATTATTTACCTAACTGACGTGTATTTATACAGCTAAGGGGAAACGGCCTGGCAATTTGTCGGGTAAATGGGAACTAGTGTAACAAAGTACTATGTTAGATTAAGCATTTATAAAACCATAGATATGGAAGCAGTTTATTCCTGTAGCTTTTTAATACAGTGGAAAAAAAGATCGATGCTATCGAAATAGCAAAATGAAACGATACGGTAGCTGGCAGATAATATTATGAAAAGGAAAACTCAATGGGAGTAATTGACAGTTGACATGACAGCAGTAAAAGAAATACTGATGAATAAATGGTAGTCAAATAATTCATAATTTGATTTATAAGAACGGTTTGTATTTTTGAATGAATACTATCTTTAATATCATTACAATGCATAGACAGAACAGAACATGTTATTATAACTGTCTACTGTTCAGTGGACTGAAAAATCCTTAGGAAGAAGTACGGTAAGCGCCCATGGAAGGGAACTAAGAAAAACAATGTAATTCAGGACAATGCCCTTCAAGTGTTCCCATAAACCGTCTGTGCCTCCCACCGACAACACCCAACACCGCCAAGCCTCTGAGCAGCGGTAGCGGGGACCATTGTTAAACCAGTCTGGGTGTAACTATAAAAGAGTAACTCATGAGCAGATCCAGGTTTAAAACAAACTACCTTTTGGAGGGGCCACCTTTCAGGATGCCTACTCCCATTTAACTTGGTTATTGCAACTAGTCATGACTAGTGTTATTTCCTATGTGGAAGAACGATCCAGAATACGATCCATCGTTCTTAAAACGGAAAAAGCAGAGAATAATCCATCCTAACTCATACAAAGCCACGCCCATTTTACGGATTAGTCTTTGGATCATATTGTTTTGAAAATGATCCAACATGAAAATTTATGTCAATGTAATGAGTATAGCACCTTCAGTTGATCAATAGGTGCAAATAAAAGCATGTATATCATGAAAATACAAAAATAAAACTGAGCATGTCAAAGCAGATACCCTGAATACGGATAGAAATCTAATATTAAAATCTAGGTACGAATTAGAGGTCCTTTATGGGATAGAGTGCTCGCCAGGGATCTAGATGCAAAGTGAAATTTAAATTTCATGGAATCCACACTTCTAAAGGCATTGTGTGCGCAATATATCTATACAGTACAGGAACAAACTTGTATGATCAAATTAGGCTAGGCTATGGTAGTCCTGTCCCCAACACAGGGGCTGTTATATTGGATGGCGTGATAGGAGGCATTTGATAAAAGCGGCGACCACTTTGTCCGACAAAGTGGGCAGGATAGTGGAAATGAATGGGCAATGAAAAGGACAACGAGCTGTAGAATGATATGATAAATATAATAAATAATATATAACAAACAAGGATTAACGATATGGGTTTTCCATGAAGCTCATACTTTACGTAGATGACAGGCAGAATTGTACAAATAATAGTTCTACACCTATTAACATTATACATAATTCACTATACATTAGATGGTCCAATACCCTTACAGTGTTGTGTTTGTTCTAATAATAACTATAGGATCTATCTTTCCGTTCGGAATGGATTATATCCACTGAAAATGTCAATTCACTTGAGGGGGTCAGGGCAAGCTATATCGTTTAATCCATTTGGCAGAGCATTAAAGGTATGTTATTATTATTTTGAACATTCCTCTTTGTTCTATGCATTTGCCTTCCTATGCATTATTTGCCTTCCTATCCCATGCTACCTTTGAATCATATGGGGGGTATATTATACTGAATACGAATTGCTGGTGCATGCCATGCGTGTACTACACACAGCATGCATGCAGCACATGAATCAAGTGTACCCTGATTAAAATATGACATAAAAGGGGCACAGTATGGTTCTGTGTGTTTTGTGACTGTCCACGAGATTGTAATTACATGATTGTTTCATTAATAGTTCTGCTGCATTAAATTTCTCTGATTCGCTTAAGTAGGACCACCACCGTTGAGTTTCATGTTATTATTGTAATGTATCTACGGCCAGCATGACTACCAAATGTGATATGAGCATGGTAATGCAACATCAATCGCAGGAAATCTGGTACAGTAGTTGTATAAACAAAATAAATGAAACGAACCATTTAAAACTTTGTGAATGAAAAAACACGGAAAATTGACACATGGTTTTTAAAATGGCTTTAAATACAAGTAGAGTCGAAAAAGATAAATGAATTGATTCATTTAAACTTTGTGGATTAAAAAACACGTAAAATTGATTGATATGGTCTATAAACAGGGTCTAAAAGCAAGAACAGTTGAAAACAGATCAGTTTCTTTGGCAGAGAACTTCTAAACGCACATTTCCCTCTTATTACACCATCCCTTCCACTTTTTCCCCAACCATGTGAAACTTTAGATTCTCCCTGAAAATAACAGTCAGACTTTCCAGATCGAATCGTGACCCGCAGGCCATGCAGCTATGGGGAAAAAATACCGTAGAAAAGCTGAAGCAGATCAAGTGACTGTGGATTGTGACTTTTGCCTTATTGATTTTATATTGTTACTTTCTGGCCATTCCTGGTTGGGGAGACCTTGTTGGTTACAATATGAAAAATCAGAAACCCCTCACTCATATCACTTTAGGAAAAAACGTCACATTTCAAACATTGTTGGATCAACTCTGGGGGTACTAGACCTATAGAGGAAATTAAGTTGATTTACCAAATTAAATTGTAGGAGGCGAATTCCACTAGGTTGCATAAGTAACTAACTAAGTTTTCTATTTCTATAAAAGGAAATATTACAAGTTCTTCACTTTTTTTGAGTCATTGGTTTAGTTCTCCAGCTTCTGCAGTGGATACAATATATTACATGTATCTAGCATCCCTGTCCCATACACAATAACCGTTAAACATCAACGTCTCATTTCCTTGTACCCATAACCCATTTGTTCCCAGCCAATTAGTGAATACAAAACAATCTTTCTGACAATACAACTTTAAAAAAAACACATGAGTAGCTCCATAAGTGTTTCCTGCGTTGTTTTTCCTCCCTAAATATAGCCCTTTCTGAACGTGATATTTGCGTATGGAGGACCCTGGAGGAGGAGGTGGGTGGATACAGCAGGGGCAGAATGTGCTGACACTGTAACCAGAACTCCCCCCTCCCTCACCCCCTGTCACGGTCACCACTTTGGGCGTGTTTCTCCTACTGGTAGTAAAAACAAACCTCCCCGGCGCCCTGAAAGAGGAGGTGGAGGAGGCAATGTCGGCACTTGTAAGAGGTTCATGTAGGAGTCTAAAGTCTTTGGGGACTTCATCAGGTTGCTCTGACCTCATAGCTCCCATTCTTTGACAATACGCAAATATTTGCTACCACACCCTATCAGGATTCCACCTCAATAACTGACCCTCAGCCTACGCCCCGAACAATAAGCGCCTTGGAGAATTAGGCAGACCAAAGTAGCTTTGGAGAATATTGGGTAGAAACTAAACTTCAGTATCAAGTTGAGAAGCACTAAACAGTTCTGAGCAGTATTGAGCAGTTCCCAGGAACACTGAGCGGTTCTCAGCAGCACTGAGTAGTGCTGAGCAGTACTGAGCAGTACTGAGCAGCTCTCAGCAGCAATGAGCAGTTCTCTGAAGTACTGAGTAGTACTAAGCAGCACTGAGCAGTACTGAGCATTATTATATACCAAGTTCGTAGCGCCTATTCCTTCAGCATTGTACAGCCCCGCGAGCAAAGGTGGAATAACTGATGGCGTTATGCCACACTGTGGCATAATCAAAAATTATTGCCCCGCAAGTCTCCGTGGGGCAATAACGATGCTTGCCGGCGTGGGAACTACGTAAACAAGCCTCAAACTACGCCAAATTTGTCTTATTTGAGCAGAAAACAACGTCAAATCGATTTAATTACCGTCAAAAGTGTCCGAAAACGTAGCTTCCACCGCCATATTTGTTCTAGTTTGCTCATGAAACGCCAGACGGCGTGGCAGTGCGAGGCTAGAACTCTCCTCCGAGGAGGTGCATTCAACGCATCCGGCAATGGCGCGGCCCACGATCGGCGGAGGTAAATAAAGAGAATTCGTCTTATTTTTTCACATATCTTCAACATAGGCGGGTATTTGATATATAATAAAACAAGAACTAACCTCGGGGGCCCTCAGCAATAATCATTTCCCCTCGTCTCTGCGGGTCCCTGGGTCTCGGGCCCTACGGCCCTCGACCCAGGGACCCGCTCCGACTCGGGGAAATAATTATTGCTTCGCGCCCCCTCGGTTAGTTCTGTGTATTTTCTCAGCTGCACTGGGCAGTACTGAGCAGTTCTCATCTGCCCTGAGCAGCAATGAGCAGTTCCCAGCAGCAATGAGCAGTACTGAGCAGTTCCCAGCAGCAATGAGCAGTACTGAGCAGTTCCCAGCAGCAATGAGCAGTTCCCAGCAGCAATGAGCAGTTCCCAGCAGCAATGAGCAGTTCCCAGCAGCAATGAGCAGTTCCCAGCAGCAATGAGCAGTTCCCAGCAGCAATGAGCAGTTCCCAGCAGCAATGAGCAGTTCCCAGCAGCAATGAGCAGTTCCCAGCAGCAATGAGCAGTTCCCAGCAGCAATGAGCAGTTCCCAGCAGCAATGAGCAGTTCCCAGCAGCAATGAGCAGTTCCCAGCAGCAATGAGCAGTTCCCAGCAGCAATGAGCAGTTCCCAGCAGCAATGAGCAGTTCCCAGCAGCAATGAGCAGTTCCCAGCAGCAATGAGCAGTTCCCAGCAGCAATGAGCAGTTCCCAGCAGCAATGAGCAGTTCCCAGCAGCAATGAGCAGTTCCCAGCAGCAATGAGCAGTTCCCAGCAGCAATGAGCAGTTCCCAGCAGCAATGAGCAGTTCCCAGCAGCAATGAGCAGTTCCCAGCAGCAATGAGCAGTTCCCAGCAGCAATGAGCAGTTCCCAGCAGCAATGAGCAGTTCCCAGCAGCAATGAGCAGTTCCCAGCAGCAATGAGCAGTTCCCAGCAGCAATGAGCAGTTCCCAGCAGCAATGAGCAGTTCCCAGCAGCAATGAGCAGTTCCCAGCAGCAATGAGCAGTTCCCAGCAGCAATGAGCAGTTCCCAGCAGCAATGAGCGGTACTGAGCAGTTCCCAGCAGCATTGAGCAGTACTGAGCAGTTCCCAGCAGTACTAAGCTCTTTTCAGCACCACTGAGCAGAATCAGGATCCGGCCTTGGTAGAACCTCTTTTCCTTTCCATCTATTCATCTATAGATGGTAGAGCCCTTTATAATGACTGCTCTCAATTATTACCGCTAGCACCATGTGTTATTAGTCTGAAGGAACAACACTAATTTGAACTAGCTCAACTCCTACACAATAATATTAGAGTTCAGGTTCTTATTTCCGTTTTTTTGCTTAGACCCCTGAATAACATGGCCTTCCTGTGGCTCAATTACCGCCACTACCAGTCGAAGAACCCATAGTATAGCAAACATAACTTTGAAATAATCACAATAATTGGAGATCAGTTTCACCATCCTCCCCAGTGGTTGAGGCGAAAAATGTCCTCAATTGACTGAACTATTCTGCACGTAGCTGCTTGCCATCTGAGTGACCGTGTTTCCCCACCAACGACCCACATGTAACGTTGAGCAGGTTTTCCGGCCATGTTTTTACCTCCTAAACCAATATTTGCACAGGTTGTGGGAGGTTGTGGGGGTTGTGGGTCCCACCCTACTCTGGGTCTGATCGAAAAACATGTATTTGGGTGTGAGAGAGGAATCTGCAGGAATCAGAAAAGTTGTCTTGGCAGGAACCTGGATATGGAATATGCCAAAGTTCCATCGTTCCAAAGTGTTAGGTAAAGTATACCTGGCATATCCTTGCTCACTTTTTCTCTAAGGGCCTTTCATTAAGTATATATACGCACAATTAATAGAAAAGAATCAGAAGCCCCCCTCCCCCTTGGGCTAAAGTACACATTGGAACTGCAAAGGAATTATGTATATTTTCACATATATCCAATACGCCCTACCGCTCAATGCATACATAATTAATTGAAGGCCCCTATAGTATTCACTTTAGGAGGCAATGCCCCTTTTAGTGGGTCTACCTAACTCCCTGTCCTTTCAATTCTCTATGGGCAGTATGTGAGCAGCTCTGAGCAGCTGGTTTCTACTCGGACGGACAGGGAGTGGCTCGGGTCCCAGGGGTTGTTTTTACCGGGTACAGGTACGGAAAGGTCAGGCCAAGTCCGACGTAGTAAAACACCTCCTCGTCTTAATGCCATATTGGTACAAAACTCTTAGAAGTACCAAAGAATGCTGCATACTCATTTTAGGTTATTTTCTTGGCCCTTCGAGAAGATATTCTCATTCTATACTTTTCTTTGAAAAAACGCATTGTTACTTTTGGCTTCTCACGACACTGTTTTGAAGCAAAAACCCTTACTTTTACTGTTTGTCTATTAAAGATTGCAATAAAGATACTAATTCGATTAGCTAAGGATTGGATCGAATAAGATCTAGTAATTAGATCGGCAAATAGAACCTTGGTAACTTATTGGTAATTCTGATACAATTCCCATTTGTTTTTGCATTTCAACTATCTTGGTACATAATATAACATAATAATATTATTAATATAGCAAGCTACAATAATGCCTTGTCCGAAAATTCCCGAATTGATATGAGGAGTACCCCTCAAACTAAGATCAACATTACTGTGTCTTTTCTCCCAAATGTGACCCTATGGTTCCTTATGAGGCCAATTCCCGGCTGGTATTTTCTACATCCATACCAAATGTCAAATGACCACAATACAAATTCAGGAAATGTAACAATAGAGGGGGGGGTATTTCATATTGGCGAGGTGTAACATTCAGCTACATTTGTTTTGGTCGGTTACAAACTCTCTGCTTACAATGTCACCTTGTGAACAATTTCAGGGTTAATAGATCTAGCTACCCCTGCTGAGAGAGAATTCTAGGTCTGACCCCTACCTCCTCCTCCTCTAACCAACACTCCTCCAGCACCTTATTATGGGTGAAAGAGCCATAAGTCCATTCCCAGTGGCACTGCCTGTAGTGATGAGATGACCTGTGGCCATGGTCCCCGCTGGGATATAGGGTGAGTGGGTATGTTAGGTGTATGCATAGGTTTGGGTTGTGTACATGTTCTCGGGCTGAGGATAGTTTATCCATGCGCTATTATAGTCACTATTATAGACTGAAACCCTCAACGAACCCAGCTTCTATATAAATAATAGGGATAAAATCATATATAACCAGAAAAAAAACATGTGAAGAGGTTCGAGCAGGAGAATGGGAATTGGAATTTATATTCAACAAATTGACAGCGTGGTAGAAACATAAGTGTTTTGTTTGATCGTCTGCATTATAACCTGTAGTTAGCCTAATCCATGTGGGCGCTGTCCCACACATAATACATTTAATCTGTTACTGTCTATAATCCACTCTATAGTCCAGTCAGACCAGAGCGCACAAGCATTAGTAAACAATGTTGATCAGTATTGAGAAGACCCGAGCAGTTCCAAGTGATACAGATATTAAATTTAAGAGAATACATATATCATTGACTAATGTGTGGCATATACTTACGTCATCACAGAACTGAGCATGCGCTCCAATGTTGTTGAGGTATCATACTCATAGCCCTTACGGTAGACTGGCATATAGTTTCCGACGATGATAGGGAATACTAATGATCACAGGGCACTTGGTTGCCACTGGGTTGCCACAGTACCAAACAAATTAGGGAGGTTAAGCAACCCCAACGCATCCCCTAATGTAAACGTAACTTATCTCTTTCACAGCTAATATTACATACTTGAGAAATATTATTATGTAATAAGATATCAGTTCAGCCTTTAGAAATTACTTGCACTCCCAGACAAGGCTTGTGAGTTTAGAAATACGTTGACGCATCGGGATGTGTTGGAGCTGCTTAACATCCCTAATACCTGCCATCACTTAACAGTGTCGTTTGATACCATGGCGTACCAAGAGAGCAAAGCCTAACAAATAGAGGTAAACAGTATCACTTGAGAGGTAGCAAACAGCACACAAGGAAATTGTGTTTTCCCTTAGCACCCAGCCATATAAACGCTATCTGCCATGGAAAGTTCCCTAATGGCGGCTTTCTTCTCTGTAAGGTCCTTAGTACTGATTCCTGGCACCAAAGGCTAGAGCTTTTTCGGGCAGGTGCCAGTTCACATCAGAGACGTTAGGCCAGACTTCGTATACAGGGTAGACGCCTAAGAGAGCCTTTAGGGATAATTTTGAGATCCCTTACGGTTATGATTACTTCTCACATATTGCCTGTTGATGCCAAAACCATATTTCTAGATTATAAAACTAGCCACTGATTTTTCATTGATTGACAATTAAGGAATATCTCCAAGGTGTATTTGATTTGGTAAGTTATGTCCCTAGTTGCAAATGTTATTTAGGACAGTTATTCACTTACCATTAAGATCAAGCCTAATTGACCGTAAATTGCCTCGTTTGATAAAGAAAACTCATTGGCAGTGAACGTAATAAGGGCAAAGGAACACCGACTCAAATTGTTATCCATAAGTTGTGAGGCAAAGATAGGAGGGGAATAATAACCATGTGTTACTAAGCTATATCAAGGGGAAGGCTATGGATGCCCTTATCCCGCATAATATATCAATTTGGTAGAACGGAATGAAAATATCTTGGTCGTGCCAACATGTTAGTTCCTTTCCTCTTGTATTATCATGGCTTCATTTCTACATCTGTACCTTTCCCACAACACCGAGACATTCTTGAATAGGCATATGACTCACTCCTATAATATATAAAGGATCCCCATGCATCTGCTGTCAACATGACGCGATATCAATCACATGGGGAGCCATTCATCATGGGGATACCATACCCTCCCAATCTTATCTAAGATCTGAGTCTCCTGAACCCAACACGCAGTAGCCACCCAGCCGACCAACCCTGGTCAGCTCGCAGCTGTCACTTCAACTATTGATCGGAGTCTGTTCAAACACACTGTCCTATTCGAGGGGGTTCTGCGCATTGCTGTCAACCCGCAATCCAGCCCTCTATGGCTGAGTTAGTGGAGCTTTACAACATCCAGGATAATCTCCTATTTGTTTTTATGATAA
This sequence comes from Lepidonotus clava, assembly GCA_936440205.1. Classification (NCBI taxonomy): domain Eukaryota; kingdom Metazoa; phylum Annelida; class Polychaeta; order Phyllodocida; family Polynoidae; genus Lepidonotus; species Lepidonotus clava. The sequence continues at coordinate 8,149,383 of OW387142.1, read as the reverse complement.
CTGTATGACGTAGGATGGCCTAATACAAATTAGGTGAAATCAGATAGGTTAAAGAGCATAATAGTATATTTTCCCCAGTCACAAAGAAATCTCACTCTTAGCCATTCACAATGCTGACCTGGTTGTTCTGGGTTGTATTCACGCCCGCTTGATACAATGAACACTCCATATCTAATGCTGAAGACACAATATCTTTTAACATGTACTTACTCATACTGTGGAGTCCCGTCGGTGGTTATACACGAGTCAGAGTGGGAAGGAAGGCGGTGCAGTCATTGAGCCATGTGGGTCAGCTAGCATTGCCTCAGCGCCTATTGCTGAAGACTGCAGGCATTCTGGCAGCGTGCAGCAGCGGTCCACCACAACCACAGCAGTGGGAATACACACACGTCCTACATGGTGCAGCAGCCACCCTAATGCTAGGGTGTGAGAGTGTAATGATACTAATGGGTGACTACTGATTGGTGGGTTGGTGAATTGGCTGCCCGTTGGTGGCCGCCTCTCACCGCCCCCGACCGCCTCTTCCGGCCAACCCTCCTCCTGGTGCCTGTATTGCTGGCACCACTGCCTCTTCCAGCTGCTGCTGCTCTTTCTGAACCCTTCACTGCTGCTGCTGCAACTGCTGCTGCTGCTATTGCTGCTTCTACTGCTGCTGCTGTTTCAGAAGCCTTCACTGCTTGTCCTATTGCTGCTGCTGCTGGCGCAGAAGCTTGTATTGATTCTTTCCAGCTGCTCTTGTTGTGTGTCTCCTGCTGTTGTTGATTGCCTGCTGCTGGAGCATTTGTTTACATTGTCACTGGAGCGGGGGCGGTGGTATTGTGCATTGTCTGTACTGTTGCAAATGCTGTGAAGTGTCTCTATGGCTCCGAGCCAGTCCTCTGATAAGGCCTATGTATCAAGCCCCGGGGTATCAAGCACACTGATGCTGTGTCAGTCACACAGATAAAACATTGATGCTGTGACTAGCCATGTAACATTGTATTTTGTTACTGTGATCAGGACATTAATACTGTCCCCTGATGCTGTGCGCCTAAATATAAGCTGGTTACTCTGACTAATCCTCTGATAAGCCTCCCTGAGACCCTATAAGAATCTCATTGATCTGCGACAGTATTTATAGCATGGCTCTAGACCTTGTCTTATACAAAAAATCTTGGTTTCAGTGCAATATTTGTCGTAGTGATGCTGTGACTGTTCATGTGAACCGCTGATGTTATAACAATGTGATGCTAGCCTTCTCTGTGACAATATGAGGAGCACAGTGATCCTGTGACAGTCTCAGGGTCTGTTGGCTAAAATTTTACTGTCCTAGTTGTACACTTGTACACTGTAAACTGAACCTTCAACCACCACTGACGTTGCTTTGGCTGTTCCTCTAAAACTTTACTAGGCAGGCATTGCCTATGATGCTGCGACAGTACTGATGGTGCTGTTATGGATCAGTGCGTTTTGTGACCGTCCAGGTAATGTCAGGAGTGACCTTGTGATCTTCAAACTTTTTTTAACGCTGTGTCTACCCATATGATGCTGTGACGGTTCCTGTGATATTGCTTTAACTGCTGTCAAGACGCCCTTTGTCACAGAACGCTCGCTGGCCCAGCATTCTGTGAGGCGTCCTCAAAGCAGCAACTCCCAAACTCACAGGAATCACACAGCTCACAGGGGCGTGGTGAGCCTAACCGGATCCAGCCACTCGGATCTAATCGATTACACAGGTATCAAGCATTGCTAATCGCTGCCATTTTGACCCTCGGCTTCCCCTTTCTACGCCTCCCCCCTCCCAGTGCTAGCTCCTTTCTCCTGCCTTTTCTCCTCCTTGTAACCCCGCTGGTTGTCCTCCTTCAGTCCGTCCTTCCCGCCTTCCTTCCTTCCTCCCCTCCTCCTGCGTCCGTCCTCCTAGCGTTCTGAGTTAACCAGGTAACGATACCTCAGCCTGTTACCACCCCACTCTCCACCGCAGGCCGGCCGCACTGACCGGGGGTGGAGAAGGTTCCTCGGGCGGCGCGCCAACTGATGAGGGAACCACCCTGGAGGTGGTGGCTGGAGGAATGGAGCAGGGGGGAGGGGGGCAGGGTGTGACGCCACGGGAGGTGTAGTATATCGCGCCCCAGGGCCGTGATATAGAGGTGGATACTGGTTGTATAGTTACTGTTTGGTCCGACCTACAGTCGCCCATACAGGTCTGGAGACTTGTTGAATCAAATAATCCGCTGAACAGTTATAAATTATCTTTTATAATGACGGTTTCCAGTCTTTTTGGTAATTATCTTTTTACTTTATGCTCCAATTCTCATTCGGTCAGGACAAAAACCGAGAAATAATGTTCGTCTGCTGATCACAAATTGTTGTCAAGAAAAATGCACTCTTTTAAAAACGTGTAGTACAAGCAATACAAATTATTGTTCTGTATGTTGTGTTCTTTTGTCATTCAATTATTTGATTAGTTTCTATACTTTGTGAACTGAATTATAAACTTCTATTAAAGGAAACGGTACTTTAACCGACGGGACCCATCCTCTCTTAATGCACTGCTATGGGAATTAGGAATCGTTTGTTTCCTTTTTTCATACTGATTTTCTTTTTAATTCTCGAGTTTTACTTCAGTTTTTATTGTCCGTCGCTGAATTTGTTGACACTTTTACACAGGAAGCGGGGCAATTTTACCACTTTATATATTGACACATAGAAAAACAAGACAAATCAGACAACTTACATTGTATACTTGGTTCATTTTGATCTTTTTATTTTCCGTTATTCTCGAGTAGAATAATCCTGTACAAATTTAACAAAAACATGAATCACGTCCATTTTTTCCTAAGTTCATTTTATACACATGTAAAGCGTATACTGGCTGTAAAGCAGTACACCGACGCACAACGCTCTCACCCTTCGCAGCCGGGGGGTCGTATATATAGGGATTGGCGGCGGACAACGTCGACTTATTTCTGTATCACATGGATAACTCGCCTAATAATGAAGTAATAAATGCTAGTTGTACATGATTTCAAAGTCTACACCTCTATTTGGTGACTGTGTACTATAATAGGAGAAACTCGACACATCACGATGTGCGCAGCCATCACAGGAGGCGGGGGCCTTCGCGCTCCGCGAAGAACCCGTTACATTCATCTAACCTTCCAGGTTAAGTCATTTCTACAATTATTTCACCATTGATCATTCATTGATATACTAGCAATTTGATCATTCATTGATATACTAGCAATTTGACCTTGATTTCAATTTCACTAGCAATTTGACCTTGATTTCAAGTCAACTAATGAATAACCAAAAGTCATGGTTTTTATTACATTTTTTTCACTCCACTCATATTATTAGTTACTTACATTTAGAGTGGGCCTGAATGGCTTAAAGGGAATTGAGAATGGGGAAAAAAGCGGGGGTGAGTGCAGCCTGAGATTGAGGAAACACGTCCCAGAATAAAGACATTGAACACGACTACCTGAAGTTTGTCCTTGAGTAGAGAATTACCTGACGAGAAGACGCCAGTCGCGGGCTACCGAACCGCCTCGCGAATTGACGTGAGAGAAAGAAAATAATAGCTGAGCTGTGGTTTGTGCTTTTTGGTTAATTAAGTGTTATCGCCATCAGTATGACGTCATATTGACGGAATATGACGTCACTCCGACATATATGACGTCATACGTGTAACGTCATACATGAGTGTGACGTCATAGTACATCGAGTATGACGTCACGTCATATGTGTATGACGTCGTGCCATACATACCAGACTACATAGCCCTTTGTTTCACTGCCCATTTCTTTCTGTGTTATATAAACTCGTGTTTAAAATCATCAGCTATTGGACCCCATACATGACATCACTATTATCTTTATCAGTAGGTTTTGAATACAAATACTGTGCCATTCCAACACATAACCCATACCCACCGAATTAGTGGGTTTCTGCGGACCGGGTAGCTGAACTATATACATACTCACAATATCAAAGTTATTCGACCAGCTCTTTGTATCATTTGTCATAATAGTAGGTTCATGCCCTGTCACACTCCAAGGACTCGTATAATTGATCTACGGGCGTTTGTTCGTTTAGGACCTATGGTAATTTCTGCACTATATAGGACTGAGAGTGACTTCTGAGAACATTTGAATACACTAAAAAGTAAATGCACCACAAAACTTAATGCCTCCTGTTGTTAATACAGGGTAGGGTCCAGAGATGCACGGGTGTAGCCAATGGTTGAGCTGATCAAACACAACAAATTAGGTCAAACACAACAAAACAACTTACACAACAACGACAACATTCTGTGTAATATGCTCATGTTAGGATACAAAGTCTCACATTTGCATAGCAGGACCTGTGTAGGATTCCAAAATTGTCCATTATTTTGGTATTATTTTCTCGATTTTTGAAACTTATAAAAAAATTTCACACTATAAGACAGAAGATTCTCCGGGATAATTATATTATTCAAATACTGAGCCAAACACCAAATGTGGAAACACTGTAAGTAAAAACCCAAACACTGGTCTTTCTTGAGTATGGTGCATTGCCTTATACACATTAATTAACATAATTATGGGGTAGTCCATATTTTCAAAACACGGTTACAGTGACGTGACAAAAATCGTAATTTGTATTCTACTTTCTAGGATTAAAACGGTCCTTTTCATGAGAGGAGAACATACACATCCCCATTTACATCTATATGAAGTACAGAAGCGAGTACCAGGGACTCTGATATGACAGACAGCTTACTTCGAATACACATATATCTTGTTTCATATAAAACACATTCGTTGAGGCAGCAAAAGGGACAAGTCTAGATGTGTGGTGTTGGTGCGAGGGCGGCCGCGTGGGGCGGGATCACCTGATGCGGACGAATCAGCAGCATGAGGTGGTGGACAGTGGCTACGGTGGGAGATGTATAGCAGATTAGGATTGTTCCCGCAATATTTTTTTTAATGTTGTTTGTTATCTATTACCTCAATCTGACATTCAAATACTTGTTAGCTTCACAGTGAAATGTCTCATTGGTCAGGTAGATGTTAGACATACAGTGTTGGTCAGTCTGATGTCACTGAAGGTCAGATTGGTCGATCGGATGTATTAATACATTTTATTGGTCGTTTGGATCTATCAAGACATCCAACTTACCAGGCCAATAAGACAAGACATCCCATTTGTCTATGTCACAAGGATGTCACATCACATTGTTCAGTCTGATGTAACAAGACATTTCATTGGTCAGCCAGATGCATCAAATCTTCTCATTGGTCCAAACGAAGTTTCGGTAACCCATAACAGTTCTCAATCTGATGACAAACTTGCTATGCATTACAAGAAACAATGTTAATCTGCACTATTAGATTTGACAGATCTTTCCCTAACCTTTTCCACTGACTTTCAATCCATGAGACGAGTCATGATGCATCTTCCGCACACATTATTTAACTGTGTGACCTCAGATAGATTGAGTGGTTTCTTCTGGCGACAACGGCTTTCTTTCATAGAATCTGCTAACCAGTAAAGTCTACTTCGTTGCCAGTACGAGTTTGCTACTACGGAGTATAAGAATATTGCTTATGCCGAGTTCTTACACATGTTAAGACAGCGATAAGTGAAGACACCCGGAAGACGGCAGGGAATGCACCCTTATAAACAGTGCAACAAAAAAAGAGCTTTCAAAAAGGAGTAAAGTTAGTTTTACACAGAAATGGCTAATATGTCCATCATTCTATCGCCAGTTTTACACACTGCCCACTCTCTTTGTACATCTTTCAATGGACGCTTATTGCCTTCGACCTTCAATCCAGCTTCTTTAATATGTTGGGTACTATGACCCAAATTGTACAATTTCCTATACATGGCATTTCCATATGTATAATAGTACATTAACATCACAGGTTGAGTTATCAGTAATATACATAGACAGTTAACATTGCAGGACCCTGACATACAATATACCCGTTAAGGTTTTCCTTAATTAAGAGGTTCCCTTTTTCCCACTGGGATCTCCTCTCTTCTGCAGTTCCCATTCTATATTGGGATTTCCCTCCCTCAGGAGTCAGGGTTCCCCTTCCAATTGGGAAATCCCTGTCAATAGAGATCCCCTGCCCATAATGGTTTACTTTCCCAATAGGTTTCCCCTCTCTTGGTTAGGGGTTCCCCTCCTTAGAAAACGCCTATACAGTCCAAGGCAAGTTGTAGCAGGCCTTTAGTAGTAATATGACTTCATCATGACATACACACCAACCCTGGGCACTCAGAGCCAAATAAAACCGCCTTATACATATGACCAGACAAGGCTTGAGCAACCCGGTTGTATGTCGTTGAGTCTTATGCCGCGTAGATGTACCCGGCTGGCGCTCAAACCCGCTCGCTGGGTCAGACAATCACGGAGAGGGGCATGAAGACGGAGCGGTCCTGGGGTCAGAACGTGTGGGCGTTCCGGCATACCCCGCAGCCCAAGGCGAACTCCTCCCCGGTCGGCGGGTGCTGTACATGCAGCGGACACTCCTCACCATCCAACTGCTTGGCCTTGGGACCTGCGATGAACAAGTACTACGTTAACTTTTCAAACAAAAACTTCAAAACAGCACTTCGAGGTATCTTTTTCACGAAGTGTTTTAGTAAAATTCCTAAAACCATGTAGTATAGACTATTCCTAAATAAAATGAAACGTATATATTTAGTTATTTTGTCTATCACACTGCCAATACATTTCTTTTCTTACTACCGGGTATATACATTTCAAAGAAAGTTACAGGGGAGGGAATGACGTATCTTAAAAGTCCTTAGAGTAAAATGCTGTGTGCACAGCACGCTGCAGAGCCATTGCTCATTAATCTTATCTTTTTATTGTTTCTGATTCCTGTGTTTATAGGTTCTTCCATCAGCCCAAACATTATGCATCAAATCCATAAAACAACTCAGGAGGGTTATTTCTTAGGGACGCTACAGTACAATGTTACACATTGAAACAACACACTGTAACATAGAACTTTGATTAACCAATATAAGGCTTGTGCAGCTTTAGATAATTTACCTGCGGGGCAGTGGGGCAGGTCGGCCTTGGGAATGTTGGTCACCCGCTGGAAGTCATCGTGGCACGCGTTACAGAAGTGAGTCGTCCCGAAGCAGAAGAAGACGGCCACAGAACAGCAGTAGCGACACTTGTACTCCAGGAAGTCTGTCCCGTGCTTCGGGCACATCTGAACAAGAAAAGAGATTAATCAAATTCAAATTGCGGATAATTTCCGGAAGTTGAAATGTTCAAATTCACCCTCAACCCATTTTTGCTTCGTTGTTGAGCAGGTTCCTCTAAACACTATACCCTGGTTCTTACTCACTCTTTACAACTGAACCCGATACCTGTCCCCTGAAACGCCATCTATGACCCCTGTCCCCTAGCCTCTGACCCTTGAACACTGACGGTTGCCCACTGATATGTGCACCCGGCATTCAGACCTTACGTACCCTGTACCTTGAAATCTGACAGCTGTATTCAGACCTGCGACCCCTGTTCCTTGAGTTCTCATGACATATGGACCTTGTGCAAGATCACCACGTAGTGATCATGACCCAGTAAATCCCAAATTTAGTTTTTCAAAGAGAACCCGATAGTTGATTATTATCCAGAGAGTTTATGAGGCATAATATTTCTTTTTGTGTTTCACACCTGTGAATAATGAAGCATATACATTGATTATCAATATAACCACCAGCTCAATTTTGGAGACATAACGTCATCTGAACGACGTCTAAAAACCAAGACTTCTGTCCCATCCTTACCTGTGCCCGTGAGACATCAGAGCAAGCCCCACACACCAGCTCGGCCGGGTCGTACTGGTCTCCCTGCACGGCCTGTTCCTCACAGCGCACCTCCCCACCATAATACGCCTTCTGACACTTATAGCACACGTAGTACGCGTAGCGCTCCATGGCGTAGCCGGCTGGGTCGTTGTAGAAGCGGGCTCCGGCGGTGGTGATGGCCTCAGCCTTGTGGAGTCCCTCGTACTCCAGCCTCATCAGCGCCTTACGGTGTACGTCCTCATACAGACGGCTGATGGACTCCAGGCCCTCTCGTAGGGCCGTGTGACGGATCTGGTTCTGTGTGGGTTTAAATATAGATTTCATTATATTAGGTATAATGAAATAATGAACTGCAATTCTTTTTGATTAAAACCTTCCCCAGGATTTTGATATTTAATGGCATTCATTTTGGGTCTTGCCGAGAACAGTTGAAATACAATCCAAAAGATTTAAAAATCAAATGAAGTTTTTATTTACTTTCTAGCAAACTATACAACTTCACTGTGACTAAAAAAAACGAGAACTAATTCGAGCAAAGCCACGAGTTTATCATAGCTGTGATGTTCCACCAACAGTTAAATTCTAGGACTCTAAAAGAAGGCCTCGTCAGGTTGAAGCATTGAAATATTAAATACCCACACTCTGCACACAAGTAAGACTCCTGGCTGTGCATTACAATCAGTACGAGTTAAATTCTATCACATCCCCTTGCAGCTGATTCTTCTCACAGGCTCGGGTGTTAGAGTTTGTTAGGGTGTGCCTGCTAACTGTATTAACTTGACTCACCTTACAGATGGGGCAGAGGGAGAAGCCGAAGGTGATGCGTGGTCCGACCCAGCCCGTGGCCAGCACGTTACGGCAGCAGTGGAGGTGGAACACATGGCCACAGGACAACTGGATAAAGGTAATGAATCAATTATTTCAGCTGCTTCTATTTCTTCTACAAACTTTATGCTCGGAAAGCCACAAAAGGTTGGCATTTATAGGGATACAGAAACTATATCCGTTTTTTTTAAACAAAGAAATGACATGCTTCCTGTTTTGTTTTTTTTAAACTAAGAATTGACATAATAGAACAAAGCAAAAACGTTCCCTAAATTAAAGGAAACAGGTACATACATGTAATTAAAACCTAGGATTCCCCTCAATTAACTAAATCAGAAGGGAGTATTGTATCAAAAGTTTTCAATATTTTCTTTAGGAAAATGATCAGGTGCATTAAAGGGCCATGAAACTAATTGACTAAAATATAAGTGAGGTGTATTGCATACCTGTATGGCTGGTGCAGCGGCCAGGGCCTCGGTGAAGCACACCATACACATGTCGTCGGCGTCTTGTTTTAACCGGTCGTCCCCGTGACAGCCGTGCAGACAGGGCAGGCATGTCTCCTCGCCCGCGATCCCCCCACACGGGTGGCCGCACCCCAGCACCTTGGTACAGGCGTTTTGAGCATGGCGCTGGAAGAGGAGACATAAAGATAGATATAGGTTTAAGGGTAAAGATGTTAAGTTAAAAATATTGTAGGATTGAATGACCATGGTAAAACCCTGTTTAGCATAGACACATCGCTAATTTGAGGGTAAGATATTGTGTTATATTTAATCTACATCCATACAGATTCAGGTGCATTCACAAGATTTTTATTTCAAAATTATCTTTAGGAACAGATCCTTAGTAAACATGGGCGACCAATATAGATTACTTCTTTGAAACCTAAAGCTTTTTTCAAAAAGATAGGTTTGCCCCTACCCAAAAAGATGTTTAGTGTCCAAAACATTATGTAATCATGTAATGAGTGATAACAATATGTATGTTCACTATTGCAAAAAGGGTCACTTGTTATTCGGTATTTTGCCCTGCTCACCTGACACTCGGTGTCGGAGCACACGTTGCCGATGGCCAGGATCCCTGTGTTGTCAGACGTCCCGCAGAACCGACACGTCCCCGAGCCGCCACCACGCACCTTGCCTGAAACAGCATACGTACAGGGGAACATGAGAATACTTATGGGAAAAGTAGAAATTAAGAGTGAAATTGTGATATTGGTGATTCTGGGCACTTGCGGTTGGCAAGACAAGGCAGGACTTGACTTGATTATATGTTTTTGGCGGACAACCTTCACAGAAATATTTGAATAAATAATTTCAGGGTGAGAAATAATACCTTAATGTTTGACTTGTTATTTTTGCTAAACGTTAGAGTACATCATATATACAAACAGAAAGCACCCAGCATACGCATTCATATCTTGTTAAATCTAATGGCGAACCCATTTGCAATTATCAGTACCAGTGGCATTCATAAAGTCGATTCCTACTATTTGAAGTAGTGGGAATCGACGTTATGTTTTACACTTGAAGTAGCAGGAACCCGTCCTGACAAGATTTGATTCGTAAAAGCCTCCTACCTTTGTTGCCTTCCCTGAACTCGACCATGGCCTTGAGCGTCTTGGAGTCGGCGAGCGCCATGAGCCAGAAGAGCTTGGTGCGCCCACAGCCCTCGTGACGGTCTACCTTGATGGCCTCCTCCTCCTCTTTGAACACCTACGGAGATAGAGTGCGAATGGAATCAGATATCTATATAGTTCAAGAACGGCTCTAACTGTCAGCCGACAGTTAGAGTGATTATATGTACAAGCCTATGCATTCTACTCGACCATTTTGGTTGAGCAGACTTTTATCAAAAACTATGGCAAGCCAGGTCAGTAAACTTAGCCAGTCTCTTCTTTATCATCCTTACTTCTCAATCTGATTTGTATCTATGGATGTTCTTCTCTTAATATCAAGGATTGAAGAGTTTGCTTAGCCTCCTAGTGCTGGTAAAACTGAACCTGTCCACCATTACAGTCCGCTGGTAGCCATCCTAAGCATAGGCACAAGCAGGGTACCAGCTAAGTCAAGTTTGAAAAGCAACTGGCATGGGCTGAACAAAAGTGCCCAATCTCATCTAATATGTCAGAAATACTGTTTCTAACTTCACAGAAAAGAAGAATACATTCATGGAGGGATGCTTTCACAATTTCGGGGCAAGATATAGACTTTAAGTGCATTTTCGAGTAACTTGAAAATTGGTTTATGAGATTTTCTGATAAGTTCTCTCAGACCCTGAGTGGTAACGTCGGGTCGGGGCCTCTCGGACTACAGATATCCAGATATTACACCTAAATACATAGCTCAATCCATTTTGAGTCTTGAGAGAGAAAGTGCCCTGAATTGATAATGTTAAGTTCTTCTTCACTAAATAAGTAATGAGCATAGACACGAGAAACCCGTATTACACTAGGAATACAATAGGTGAAATAACAGAAATCATACAATTGACGCAAGTGGAGGAGGCAAGACCAATGCTATTTTATTCCATGCTCCTAAAACACACGAAAATTACAATTTTAAAAACTTATTTTGTAAGCCTGTGCCAGTTATATGCTGAGTTCTAGGTGAATCAATGGCAGTACATTATGAACGAAAGTACCCTTTTTTCTCTTGAGCATTATACGCAGCTACTACCTGCTTTCAGTATCCTTATTAATATTGCTACAGATCTTGACCAGTCAGCATGTGGCAAATCTTGGAAACGTTCATATAACCAGCAAATTATGTTTAAAGTTTAACAATGTCATGCACCTACCTGTCTCTGGTGTGAGCGGGTCCGGCGGTGGAGGTGCAGGAAGCGGTCACAGTCGGCACACAGGTTGCCGCACTCACTGCACAGGATGATGGCTCCCGTCTCGCCGTCGTCGTGGTTGTCACACGTCGGCTGCAATAATAGTAATTCATATCAGATATAGTAATTTTGCAACCGTCCTTCATCGTTAGGAAATTTATTCAAGCTCAAATGGACCTAAACATTACAATAGCATTTTATAGATGAGGTCACAAGTAATTCAAACGAATCAAATTAAATCCATCGAAGATGCGTTCACTGATCCAATTAGTCCAATATCATATTTTCCCTATATCTAAAACCCACTAAACCCCTTTGCATGTCGTACGCATTGGACCTGCAAGGAACATAAGCATGTTTTCTAGGAGTATTTATCCCTCGACCCTCTTGCTGCATACTGAGTTATTTGAAGGCTTCTAAAGTTTTGAATGATTCAATTAATTTAGAAGAAAGCCCAATTCTATCAGAGGGCAGGCATACTGCTTTGGGACAACCAGAGTTTGAAGCAGTTACACTTACATACAAATGTAAATCATGTATCTACCTACTCATTGTCTCAACATGTAAGCCGACTTACCCTTGGTGTGTTGGGCTCGCTGCCGCCCACCCACTGCCCCGATGACAGGCGCTCCACGTGCTCCTGACCCAGGACACACAGCGACGCCAGCGCCAGCCACAGCTACAACACAGAGGGTATCGTAAGCAAAATTGAGTAATTCCATTTATATTTTAAATTGTGACGTTGAGTAACATCAGTTGCTTAGATGGTCTTTTGGAGAAAGAGAAAGCATCTTATTTTCATCATATCTGTGGATCTATTTCTATTATACCTCAGTAATATCTCATTTAAATTATTAATTACGATTGTCATATCGGTATTAAAGCCACATATTCTAAACTCAAGCAACTTTTTGCTTCTTTTTGTAATACATGAAATCCGTCTAAACAGCATACACGTATAGGTAATATTCTCATCAAATGATCTTTGTAAAGTAGTATAGTTTTGACACAAATTACAAATACGAAGTATCAGAACCTATTCAAGTATTCAAACTTACAGTGGGCGTTTTTAGACACTCGCTCGGGGCCCGAAGAGTCTCGTCCAGTTTGGTCAGTGCTAGTACGGCCTCTGCTATGGCTCCCTTGGTCACTGAGGCCCATGCTTCAGACAGCTTGCCCTGAAACCATACACGATTACTTACTAAAACAACTATACACTACAGGTCCATATTCCTGACGGCTGTCCCTAGTAATTAGCTGGCCTCTCGGGTTACATTCCAGTTACATTAATAGCATTTTATGAGTGATTGTGATTCAAATACGAACCAAGATTTAGAGGACAATTTTGCCAAAATATGTTATGGCATGTAGGTTTCTCATGGAAATCGATTAACCCGTGTTTAATGCGTATTCTCGGTCTGTACACATTAAATACCCCCAATAAGTTTCTCTACTTGATACCACTCACACTCACCTCGGTCATGTCCTTGAGTAGGGTGATAATAGACTCTGCTTGTTTTGCCGATATCGTCCCCCGCAGCCACCACCGCCCAGGGAGTCGCACCCCGGCCGGCAACATGTCGGCCAGCCCAAACGATGTCCCCTTCCCCCCGGCCTGGCCCTTCACCTTCGTCTGTACGGTGAGCGCCTTAGCGATACAGGCCAGGAAGACGTCCAGGATGCCCGGCCGGTTGGGGTCGAACTGCGGCTGGGCGCCACCGGGGTCGCTGCCCCCGCTGCTGCTGGACAGGATGCTGTAGTCCTTAGGAGGCAGGCTGGGGACCAGCAGCAGGTTGGCCAGGGTCAGCGGGGACACTTCGGGCAGCACACGGCGCAGTAACGCCGTTACCTGAGGGACGGGAAATTTGGAGTTAGTAAAGATACCTAAGGGGGGGGGGGGGTTCCAGCTTAATAATAGAACTTAACTGTGAAAGAACCGAAATAAAATCAATGAGGTGTGACATCAGATTGCAGAGACACTATGTGCTAAATTTGTACGTTAAGTTTCCATTGTTTTTGTATTAGGAGTGTACTGACCAGCATATATATGACAACAATACTATCTTACTCTTACTACTGTATTGTAATTAGTAATGATACAGGGGATCAGATATATCTCCATAGCGGTATGCATGAATGAGAATCTGGGTCAATTCAAAACTTAAAGATTACATCGTAAAATGCGCACAATCCTAAGAAACTTTTAGAGCCAAACATGATTTCTGGTTAACTATCATAATGTTAGAGAAAATTGGGATGAAATTTCTTAAAATCTGTTGAGAACTTATGAAACTGACTTGTCTCTGTACGCGCGGTGTGGCGGTGTGCAGCAGGCTCAGCAGGTTCTGTATGAGGGAGTGTTGCTGGGCGAGGTAGGCCCGGCCCACACCTGACCCTGATAGGGCCAACACCATCGACAATAGCTCGAAGCAATAGGCGTCGCAAGACCTGACAGGTACAAAATGTAATTCAATTGGATTATTTATGGGTTTTTTTTTTTTTATGAAAGGCATTTCAAGCGTTTTTGGAGTGATCTCAAGAGTGGGTAATACATAGCGTGGTATAAAAACACTGACCTACTGCCCTTAAAAGTAAATTGTGCCTTTAAATGATGTATATTTCGACACATATATTTACTGTTTGCTGGATGAATAATTTATTTCGAAATATTTATATTCACGAGGCAAGTCGAAAGAAATCGTAATACATCTACTACAAATTACCTTCCTTTTACGGTCAAGTAATTTGACCTTCCTAAAAACATTGATCAAACCTCAGTTAATTAGAAACGTGGCCCCACTAGAGGGGTGGCTGTTTAGGAGGGGTAAATTAAATGGGTTACTTTGAGGCTTTAAGAATCTTTGCCGTTAAAGAGTGATCGCCACTGGTGATGGTAACCTTAAATTTGTCCCACCCCCCTGTGTTATTAGAATCTTTGACTGACCTGTTGGGCTCGTCCACGGGGCGCACCTTGGAGCTGAGCGCTGCCTCCCACTCGTCCTGGACGCGCTGACTCTCCTTACGGATGGCCTGCACTATGTGGGAGCACACCTAGCGGGAAAACAAAGTACAATGCATTAGTATGCCTTAAAGGGGATAAGGCAACACGGTAATCAAGAAATAATTAAATCTTAAAAATGCCGACAGAACCGTGCACTCAAAATGGTAATGCTACCAACAGTTTTTGTGAGCCCTTAATTATAGTTTTTAGTATTGTAGCTTATGGGAAGGGCTCACTCAATCAGTCATGTCTTTTGTAGGTATTTGGGCTTTGATCTGATTGCCCGGTTACACAATCTTACATACAAGTAGCTACAGGCCTTTGTCCACCGGCATGCATTTGTAAGCAAGGACAATTAGTGTGCATCAAGTGTTATTGAGTGGGCAGGCCTCTCCCCTGCACCCTCCCCCACCCCCACTCCTTGAACTCAGTTCAAGGAGTGGGGGTGGGGGAGGGTGCAGTTTGAGAAGCCAGAAGTGGGTTACATAACCAGTACTTGAGCCACTGTCACCTGCAGATGGGTGGGTGCAGGGGACCTAGTACTAAGTAGGAGGAGCCCCTTTCCTTAGCCCCTCCCTGAGTTGTGTTTGACAGCAGGAGTGGTGGTGGTGATCACTACTCATAGCCCATAGCCTTCAGGTTGTAGGAAGGCCATCAGTTTATTGAGGGACGACTATTGCTATAGATTACATACATTAGGTATATTGACATTTCGTTCAATTACCTTTCAAACACAATGAAATGTCCATTGTTATGTTAAGGGCGAACATCGATCGTTCCAACGATCGGAACTTTGATTGTCATTTGCTTCTTGTTCTAACTAAGGGTTTCACTTTCAAAGTTATTTAAGGCTTTTCAGAGACGTCATACCTAATAGAATCGCACTTTGTAAATACCTGTTAATTTACAATGTGATACCTGTGTTTTTTTCCATACCTGTTTTTGTAGATGTGTTAGTTTGCTTCGGCTGAAGAGAATGCTGACCATGTGCTCCTTTAGGTCAAGATCACCTTCATTCTTCTTATTCTCCTTGTTGTCAATTTCTGAGACTTCGTCGATGATGAGGCGACCGAATACCTGAAAACAAATCTCACCAGTGTTAACAAATGGCTGTATAATTGGAAACAGGTAGCATTTTGTCTATTCGGAGTACCAATCTTACAAGGAGTTTCTCCTTGGTCGTAGCATCAAAGCTTAAAATCGCTGGATTCCAATACTTTGCCTTATTTGAGGTACTAATGGTAGTAAACAAACATATAAGGTCTGCCGACAAATCTTTGAAGTACATCAAATTTTTCAAGGCAGTATCTTTTGTTATTTCACTTTAATTCAATTTCTTATGTAAAATCTAGATTATGCATCATTGAAGGTATAGAGGGACTATCAGAGGATCGAAACAGTCTACTAACCTGAGATGTGAGAAGTCTGAACACTTTGAGGGTCTCAGCCTCGCAGTTCTTCTGCTGCATGACCATGGGGCTGTGGTGGGCACCCCCAACGACCAGACTGACGCCGTCGGCCTCGCCCAGAACCTTCACCTGGCGCAGGCGCAGACTGTTGTCAGGACCCTTCAGCTCCAGGCGGATCACCGAGAAGTGGGGCTCGGGGACGGGGCAGGACACCCAGCCGGTGTGACGGGCCTCCACCTCGACCTAACGGGGAATTAACAACGTAAAGTGAGTTATAGAGAAGTGGGCCTCGGGGACGGGGCAGGACACCCAGCCAGTGTGGCGGGCCTCCACCTCCACCTAACGAGGAGTAAACGATGTAAAGTGAGTTATACTTAGAGAAGTAGGGCTTGGGGACAGGGCAGGACACCCTGCCGGAGTGACGGGCCTCCACCTCCACCTAACGGGGAATTAACGACGTAAAGTGAGTCATAGATGGAGAAGTGGGGCTCGGGGAAGGGGCAGGACACCCAGCTGGTGTGACGGGCCTCCACCTCCACCTAACGGGGAATTAATGACATAAAATGAGTTATAGAGAAGTCGGGCTCGGGGACGGGGCAGGACACCCAGCCGGTGTGATGGGCCTCCACCTCCACCTAACGGGGAAATAATGACGTAAAGTGAGTTATAGAGAAGTGGGGCTCAGGGATGGGGCAGGACACCCAGCCGGTGTGACGGGCGTCCACTTCGACCTAACGGGGAATTAACAACGTAAATTGAGTTATAGAGGAGTGGGGCTCAGGGATGGGGCTGGACACCCAGCCGGAGTGACGGGCCTCCACCTCCAGCTAACAGGGTTAAGTGAGTTATAGTAAGTAAAGTGGGGCTCGGGGACAGGGCGGGATACCCAGCTGGTGTGACGGGCCTCCACCTCCACCTAATGGGTGGTTAAGATGGTAAACTTAATCTTATCTAGACATTTAGCTTTTACCTCCACCAAATGTGAGAATACCATGATAAAGCACATTTTACTTAAATCTTACAAGAAATTAACACATGGTGAACATACTCATCTTCAGGGAAATGGGGACAGAGACAGAGTAGGAAATTCAATATACGCTTGTGTTTCTTACCTGCCGAAGTTTGCGCAGCTCATCCAGGCTGGGGCCAGCGTTGAAGGCCACGCTTGATACCTTGTTCTGGAAAAATACATTGAATACGATTTAGCCACAGACGTTGAAATGCACTTTGCCACAATTAAGATCAACTTGCAAAGGGAGGTGTTGATAAAAAAGTAATGCACTGGATTTCGACAGAAACGAACGTACATTCTAAAAAAAATCCAGGGCTCTTACAAGGAACAGCATGGATCAATGAGATACAAATCCATATCAAAGATGAGGTTCGTAATACAGTAAGTATATTTCGAACCCTTAAATAAAAACCATACACAGTTCGGAACAGCTATGCAAAACGGGCGGATCCAGATATTTTCAAAAAGTGACTATTTTCGGCCCCTTCTACTGGCGATTGAATTTTAAATTAAAGACATTTAAATTATGTCCAAAAAAAGGCGGCTGCACCCCTGACCCCCCTCCACTGAATCCGTCACTACACAATGTTATCCAAGCTCCCAAAATGAGGAGGCGGCCCATACCCCGAGGTCGCGCGAGTTGTCGATGTGCACGTAGACCATCTTGGGGCTGTGCTGCGCGGTGCAGGTGATGGTGATGTTCTTGGTCTTGTTGCGGTCCTCGTCCCCGCTCTCCCAGAACGTCTCGGTGCTGTTGTCGGTCAGGCTGACGATCATGGCCTGCCGACTGGACGCCTTGAGCTCCGCTAAGGGCGTCAGGTCCTTCAGACACTCCACGCTGCCGTACACCTGCTGGAAGAGGCAAAGGACGGGTTAGAATTGACTGTGCTTGTTGATTTAAACTACAGCACTCAGTAGTTCTGGAACCCTGGATTAGTCCACCTTTGCTGCTCGAATCTACGAAGCAAGCGCTCTTTCATATGCAAAGTCACATGGGCGGGGCATCACATACAACGGCTGTTGGCTCTAGAAGTTTGATAACCCTGTAGTTCACCACAGGGAGGACGACTAATACCACAGCAGCAGGGCTAAAACTCAAACCCACAAACTTCATATTTTGAATCCCACTCTCAAGAAAAATTTCTACATCGCTACATTATGTCATCAAAATTTAACCAGTTCCATTCCATGTGTTTCAAGAAGTATGAAAGTTATTCCACTCACTGGACGCTACCCAGAAACGACAGGGGCGTGCTGATGACTATCATTTTAATCTACTTTATATCTTTAATTTAGTCACAAATTAAGTATTCATAGGGTCTTTGAATATACTTGTGCTACATAAAGAGTCTCGTTACCTGAAGGTTCTCGTTGGTGTTGGCGGGCTCGCCCCACTCCTCGTCCGACTTGGACAGGATCTTACTGATGTTGCTGAACACGTGGCTCTTGTGCAGGAAGATGTGGTCGGCTGGCCGGAACTTGAGGCACCAGCACCGCACCGCCATTTGCTGCAACGGCAGGGGAGAATTTTATCAAACGGCTGCATTATGAATGTCACAAAGTACAGATATTATCAGTCAGTAAGCAGAGCCGATCGTATTGCTAGATTTACAAAATTATATGCGTATGTTCCAGTGGTTTTATAAAGAACTGCTTGGGTATACTGGGTATTTAAGAAGTAGCGACGTTTTCGGTAAGAATGAAAATTATGTCAAAGTGATCATTTTTGTGAAAAAAGATTAGATAGAAGGTTCTACAAAGGTGCGTATCGATTAGAGGCATAAGGAAACTTACAAATAAATTACAAACATGTTTTTGCATTGAATGTAGTCACCTTAAATTTTGATATACTCATCACGACTGTTCCCCTCCACAAAAAGAGGGAGTTTGGAGTTCCTTATTTGTAAGTGCGTTTCAAAATGAAACAGAAAGTTGTGGCAATGCTAATGAACTTGTGTGTTTTTGTTATCACTAGAAGCTACTAAATCTACACAAATAGACACATCTGTTCTAAATATGCAGGAAAGGCGATGTTATGTATGATGTGTTATAATAGTATTCTCGTTACCTGTAGGGCGCTGCCCGGGGGGAGGTACATCATGACGTCGGAGATGGTCTGTAGGAAGGTGTGGAAAGTCTTGGGCAGCGGGTTCACCGACTCCCCCGCGATGGTGATGTCCGACAGCGGGTGTTCACACATCGACTGGTCCTTCTCCTGAAATAACAGCATGTTATGTAAAACACCGCTCAATTTTATTATTACCCGTCCTCTGAATAGAGGCAGTTTGACAAAGAAAGATAATCTTTTGAGCCCTTGATAGAGCTGCCTCTCTCCTCTCACCGGTTTATACCATGCGATGTTATGATCGCTCTGAGTGGAGGCAGATAGACAAGGAAAGTGAATTTTTTGAGTCCTTGACAGACATTTTGGTTTCCTTACGTGTGAACGAAGGGATATATAGTTTTTTATGGTTTCCCTTGGCTGCAGCACCATTAACTTTCATGATTTTGATCATGGAAACCATTACTTTAAATAAATGATCATTAATTTCTTTAGACTTGTGATAATAATTTGACGGCGAAAAGAAACCGTTAAAAATAGTCACACCGGTAGAAACTATCATTCAAAAACAGTTAGCCATGTCATAACCCGAATTTTGTAATCAAACTATTACCTGTTCCTGGTCGCGGCGCTCCTTGCGGTTGTCGACCTCGGCCTCCTCCTCCTCGTACTCCGTGACGCAGGGCGCGAGTGACGCCACGAAGAACCAGAGCAGGTCGTGCAGACACGTTGGTTGGGTTACGCTCCGTACCAACCAGTTAAACGCCTGTAAAGTAACGGAGTATGTTTCAATATTGGTGAACGAAAATATTAACTTGTTTGTAAGTATATGTATATGCCTACAGTGATAAGCACAAGTGACGAGGAGGACTTTCAGTTTAATGTCCGTTCAGCAATTTTCACCTGTATCAAGACAGTCGCGTTCTCAACGAACACATCAGTATGATCGAATCTATGGGAATGGCAATGCCAAAATGGATTTGCAGCCACTACCACCTAAGCTCAAATGTAGGATGCGGACACTTGAGACAACCCAGTAACCAATAGACCACCCTGTGCTTCCCAGGACAAGTTAACACCACAATAAAATGTATGGGAACATTTCACGGCGCACAAGCACCTACCAAATTCATATTTTTGAAACCTTAACTTTATCAGTAACAGGCTGAGCTGAAATGCATTTTATAATTCAAAAGGAAAAGGATCAAATCAGTAGACCTTAACGTTCATCATCTTTCTAAAAATCTGAATTAGGAAATCACCTTAGTTTTTTTTAATGAACTTGCGTACATACTGTGTAGCTTACTTAAAACCATTCTGTGTCGGCTAAAATAATCCCATATGATTACATTAAGCACTAATTTGACCTACCTGTAAAGCAAACACTCTGCACGCAGCCTTCCTCAGGGCCTGCCTCATGGCCAGCTGGAGGCTGTCTAGGTCGTGTCGCTGGATGACAAACGACATGACCGGCCGCTGCATGGCCTTGTCTGAAGCGCTCGGTCGTCCCGCCGCCTTCTCCGCTGTCTGTATCAGCTTGGCCATTGGGGCGGATGGGTGCTTCAGTAACGACATGCCTCCATCTAAGTAAGAAAGGGGAAAAAATTAGATAAGGTTCACCCAAATTATAACGGGTTAACAATTGTTTGAGAATGGAACGCTTGGGTTGAGATCTGGGATAGTTTTTCACTATCGTCATTTTGGGATTACTGAATACGTTTAATAAAGGACGTTAAATTGAGATAGAAAATTAATGTGTACGATACACGAGCCGTAAATATTCTGAGATACTTTAGTATTCAATATTATATTTTTTCTACAAAATTTTTGGTTAGGTCTCAAAAGTTTTATCCAAACCGTTAGTTTCTCAAATTAGGATACAATTTTGAAACACGGAATACATATAGCGCATTTCCTAGACACCTTCAATATCCCTCGATATCCTTCAAGTAAAAGAACCCACCTGCAATCCCGCCGCTGTTGTTGCGTCTACGTATGACCACCTTGTTGTTCTCCTCCACGCCCGTCTCCCCATGCTGGTCGGGGGTTCGTGAGCCGCTCGCTATCTCTGATATACTCCGCTGGAATAGGATCGACCGAGCCGAGGCTGTTGCGGTGGGGTCACTCTCTGGACTGGCCGCCGCACTCCGGGCAGCAGCTGCCGCCGCCGAGAACTCAGGGCTACTCTCGTCCTGAAATAGTAACAGGGGGGTATGTTTGAACTCGAGTAACTGAACACTAGGCTTAGTATTATCTATTAACATTCTTTTTTGCGAGAACTTCTGAAGTGTTTCTTTCAAAATCGGATTTGTTTAAGAGGCCAAACTTCTTATATCTCACTGGGAAAAAGAAAGAAAGAAAATAGTTGACGAAGCTGACGTGACTTTGATCTCTGGTAGTAATTGTATTCTCCTGAAAATTAAAATCTGATTAAGACGTTGGGTAGGCTGGAAGACCATGTAACTACGTGAAGTCTGAATTTAAACCATAAAAAAAAGAGAAAGAGGCTCTACAATTGTCGCTACATAAAACGGTTAGTTTACCTGAGGTGTGAGGTGTGTACTGCGGCGGTGCTCCCGGCTCCCCATCGAGTCCGACCGCAACACTCGGGGCAGGTTACTCAAATCGCCCGAATGTCGGTGGTTCTCCATAAAGCTGGGGACGAACTCATCTGACTTAAAGATGACGTCTTCTGCGAAGGCACTGTCTGCTGCGTGGGCCCCCCGCTGGGCGAGGTAGAGGAAGGGCACTGGAGGGAAGGGGCAGTGCTCCCCGAGACTGTCCTCACTCACGCTGGGCAGCACGTTGTCCAGCCGCAGGCCCGGCTTACCGCGGGCCGCCTGTGTCGGCAGGATGATACCTGTCGCACTGGCCAGGTCCAGAAGGAACATAGCATTGTTCTTCATCACTAAATGAGGCTCAAGGATTGAAGTGACTGATTGTGGCGTTTTCCCAGATGTCGCCTTTTTCTTTGACTTCTTGGATTTGTCCTTCAAAGCTTGTCGCTTTTCCCGGAGGAACTTTTCCCGACAGCGCGCACACATGAGGTACCACGTACTGCCTCCTATGCCGCCGTCCCCACAGTTCCCGGCCCAACCCCCACAGTAGTTGCCCCCACTGTTGTAGCCCTGGCCGCCCGCGTGGCGCCCACAGCCTGGGTGGGTTTGCCTCATGTGATATGTGATGGGGTGTGGGTACATGCCCCCACACAGCTCACAGACTGTCTCCTTATCCCCGCCCCCGAACAACCCCCCTGCCGCTTCGCCGAACAGGTTACCCCGCCCACCCACAGCCGGCTTGGCCTCCTTTTTCTTCTTTAACTTCTTTTCCTTACCCTCCTTGCCTTCCTTTTCCTTCTTCTCAGACCGCCTGTTTTTAGCGTTAACAGCCGGGCTAGGGAGGATCAGGTTCTGTGTGATGACTTTAAGCGTGGCCCCTGAGAGCTCCTCCCAGAAGTACACTAAGTACTGCAGGGTTACAGGGAGTTCTGACTCCTTATCACTCCCCGATGCTTTCTGTGGTGGGGTACTCATGCCATCACTGGTGGTATCAGAGGCTTTACTTTCAGAGTAGCACCTCTCTTTACTGCGCACCAAATCCCCGGAGGCAGCCGCTGCTGCTGCGGCTACAACAGCTGCAGCGACAGGACCGGCTCCAGAAGACCCCGCTTTCACAGCCTCGTTAATGTTGGAGACCTCTGAGTTCTGTCGCGAGTGTTTCTTGAGGGTTCCGCTCGGGGTGATGCGACCCTCCTTCAGAGAGGAGGCAGTGGGTGGTTGGCTTCCTGACGCAGAAGCCACATCCGCCTTCAATCTAGGCATCTCTTTGGGCAGGTTCGGGTGGAACTTGAGAAATGAGGCACAGGCCATGGCGTCGTGCACAATACCCTCATGCCACATGAATGAGGCGAACACTGCCCTCATGCACTCGGCGACTGACGGGGACATGGCCTCTCTGACGGGGTCTCGTAACCGCTCACCTGGCAGGGACCCTGACCGAGACCGGGAAGTGGGCGTCTTGTCCTTAGACACTGGGGACGCCGCGCGCTCCCGCTTACTGCGCAGTTGGCGGCCTCGGTCCTTCCTGTTCGCTTTTGGTGATAACCTGAAAATCATATTTACAAAATGTCAATGTTATTTTTTCTCAATGAGAGCAAAGTCCCATGATTACAATAGCATGTCCTTTAGTGAATAGGTACACCATTATGTCAAAATCAATTCCTCTTATCTCAGCTTTTGTAATGAATTTCCAAAACTGTTCATTATGGGTAAAGAGTCGTTGGCAAACATTTATATTCCCAAAGTTGTTTTAAAATGTTAGAGGATACCAAATAAGATTTGTTGTGGTTGGTTGGTTGTTGGGGTTTAATGCTGTATCAACATCTAAGGTCATATCATGGTGAGAACAAGATTTGACAATTCTGTCCTTGATGATTGTATCTATGGAATGAACGAATCTACGAGAAGATAGAGACCATACCCCTACACATTTACATTGTTGTGGTTGTTAATATTCCCTTATAACAACCACAACCGATGAAGTCTTATTTCATTTTACACATACCTGAGGTCGTCCTTGGAGGCGGCCCCGATGCTGAAGTGTCCCTTGATGGAGTCAGCGGGTACAGCTCCGGGCGGTGGTGGGGTGGTCCCTGCACGTGGGGGTGTCGTCCCAGCACGGATCGGGGAGGCAGACGCAGCCCGGGCCCCGAGGTGAAGCGGGCTGCCGCTGCGCTGAGGGCTGGAGCTAGAACTCCGCTGCGGGCTGTAACACGTTCTGTTGGTCGTCAGTCGGGGGAAGAGAAATACGCTCAAACTGACCTACGCTCTCAGCTTAGATGTTACGGCATGGGGATAAACACAGCCAGATCAGAGGGTAGGAGGAAAGGCATGAGCGATCAGGCCGAGGCAGGGGTTGTCATCATGGAAATGTTTTGACTTTTGGTTTCTTGTATTTTTCAAATTTAATTTTTCAGTTGCCTTGGACGATTTTTTTATGTGTTTTTTTTCAGTGAAATGTACTTCGATTTCTGTTTGGATTGTTTAGAAAATATCTGATGACGTAGGATTTATTTTAAAAACTACTGAAGACCCATGTTTTTTTTTCAATCTTTGCGATTCCGTATGAATTTACATCAAATCTTGATCTTCGTTTGATCAAATATGAATTACGACAAGATTAAAGGCACCCAACAGTATACATGCATCTCTTTTTTTATTTCAATTAGGGACTGATCGCTTATAACCTATCATCCCCTCCAGCAAGAAGTCTGCGTTTAACCGTTTAGATGAACTAACTAACACACTGTGAAAGGTTTACAATGGGGCATGCATCAACTGGGGAAATGTAAAACCCATAGAATATAAAGTTAGATCACAATAGGGGAAGGGGACAACGAGTGTAAGGATTAGATGGTGTATTATCAAAGAACTCTTAAATTGAGATGATAACCCCCTCCCCTCTCCCGCCAGCATCATTCTTAGCAAATGGACCTTTGTACTACATCATTTTAGAAGGACTCAGTGCCTATGCCGCACTAGGTAAAAGTTGACTAGAGATGAGTTGAAAATAAAGGTTGAGTATAGCAATGCCTCATGCATAATTTGGTTCACAATTTTTGAATGTATGTTGGGTAAACAGTTGTTCGACGTGAACTTTAAATGTAAGTGCATTAAGTAAAACCTTAATATCAAATAGTTTCTGGACACTGCCTAGCACCTGAGCTGATACATGAAATGCCAATATACAAAATTTCAGTGACATTATTCTGCCGATTAAGCTGTTCAAAATCTACATTTCATGAAGGGAAATGAACTGTTCATTTTATATTAATTTACGCAGTGGAGGGCCTAATAATTTCACTAAAGCACGATTTTACTGATGGCATATACACATAATTTATACAGGAAAACATCTGATAAAAAGACACTACAATGATAACGGTAAATTTTATCACAACGATGTCAACAGCGCACATACTATTAAGTAAAACAATTTGCAATTTTTCCGAGAATTTTGATATACTTTCATTTCTGAATATAGGAAGTCCCAACAGAAAATTGGGAAATCAGACGGGGTTCGGATACATGTTTAGGTATAAAACTACATTTAAAATGAAAATCTAATAAAAGACGTTCGACATGATAATGTTTAAATGTATTACCTTCACGAAGAATGACCGGGTTTTTTTTATTTTTATTTTTTTTAAATTAACATTTGATTAATCTGGTAAGATCCATTGGAAGTGCAGTGAACAGGTGAACACACATGTACACACTAACATGCCTGTATTCCATGAAGGGAAACACATGAAAATGTGCTATACGCATAAATGAATAAATTCACAACATATTCACACAAATATGTAAATATTTATAGACATGAAACTGGGGGGTGAGTAAAATGGTGAAACCACATTGTTACGAACAAAACTCCAGAGATATTTTGTGGTAAAATAGGGCCATATTGAATGTTACCTTACCAGAAGCCAATGACTACTTGCTAAACTAAATAACTCTACGCACCTTTTGATGGGTGAGCCCAGTTTGGGGCTGGCAGCTGAAAGATCCCTCCTTAACATTGGTGGTGTCTGTGGTGGTGTGCTGAATGTATACGAGTCAGCCCGTCGTATGGCTGGGGCAGGCGGAGACCGGGGCGGGGACCGGGATGTTGGCGAGCCCGGTGGGGAGGAGTTGAGGGCGGCTGAAGGCTGGTGGTGACTGGGTGCCTCTCCCACTAAGGGGTGGTGCAGGCCTGGGGTGTCCCCGGCTGAGGAGGCCCGGAGTCGTGGCACCGGGGACTGCGGACACAGGGGGCTCGGGGACCCCCGACCCACCATCGGGTCACCACGGGGTGACACTGTAAAGGAGAAACAGCAAAATAATGAGTAATTGCATTCAATAACAATTACTCCAGGCATGAAAACCCACATAAACTAAAAGCTTTGCAACTCTGCGAGTCCTTTTACTACATCCTGTAAATGCAAATGAAGAATTCCATTTCTAGTCAAAGCAGTGAAAGTGAACTGTAAACGATCTTGATTTTATGAAGACCATCTATATAGCTAAGTCTGACAGACGTACGTACATAATGGTCCAATGTTATCTGAGAGAATAAAACCCTTTCATGTTGGCTCACTGAATGAGCATTATCCTGTCCACATCTCTTTTGACGCCTAAATACGCATTATCATGTCCACACCTACTAGGCTCTATGGAATTAATGTCTATTTCCTACTTCAATTTCCTTACAATGTGATTTGCCAACAGTGGACTCACCAGAGGAGGGTTTGGGGCTGGAGCTCCTTGAGGCCGTCTTCTTTGGGGTGCCCGGCGGGGTACGCGGCGGGGTCGCTCCATTACCATTCACCCGACTCTCACCTACAAACATACATACTCAGTAAGACTGGATATTTCCACCAACTAAAGTTCTTTTTCGTACAGATTCATCCAAATCCAAGTGAATAATAATGCGTATGATTTATGACTAGATTAATTGAAGGTTAACTGTGCTGTTATCAATTTGATTTGGTCGTTTTTGATTAAAGGCGTTTAGCGTGGATCTCTAAGGACTGAGCGACTGGAAATATCTTTACTGAAGGACATTACATGAACAATAATTAATGTTCTGACAATTATGTGCTCTGCAAACACCACAATTCTAAGTTAATTATGTAACATGTAATGGTTTGAATAGGTCATGAGTGGGCTCAATTAATCTTGCATTCGGGCTCTTGAAAATAAATTGATCGGAAATTGATCGGAAATACAGATGCTGTTGACTGGTCACTTGGCATAAACAGAAACAACAATATAATGACTATCTGTAATTATTTTGTCCTAAATATTAGTCTTAAGCGTGTAAATTGTCGCATATTGGATAACAATTATGTTTCATTATTTACCAGTACTTGTAAATCAGTGCGTGGCAAGTGTTTATATAGTGTATGCTGCGTATGCAAAAGTGATGCATATAAATGTACTTGCAAATAATTCTGATTGTAGCAACAACAACCAAAAAAAAAAAAAAAGTAAGCTATAGCGGAAGGTGCAAGGAGAGGAGGAGATGCGAACCGAAATCAACTAATCTAAAATACCCTCCACGACCCATCGACGAACAAATAGAAATATTTAGTCTATACATGATATTATGCGACATGAATATACTGTCGCATATTTCTTTTTCCCCATTTATTTGAAGGCGAGTTGTAGACTATGGGAACCACATGGTATGGTGGTATACATAGATCTACTCCATAATGAAGTGCTTGTTCAACGGCCGACCAGAATTCAATCAAGCCAGATGAAACCTTGTGTTCTACTTTAATATGCGGTACTTAACTATCCCCTTCGATGATATACTGACTACGCATTTCTAGGCAAATTAAACTTGTATGACTAAAGTTCTATTATAAAATCTAGTCACTCACTGAGGTTACGTTTTGCTCTAGTGAAAGTATTCCCCGTGCACAATTTTGAAAATTAACGCTCTGAAATTGAGGGAAGTGCGTTTAGCTTTGTATACTCATGTATGGTCTTGACGAGTATGTATCGTTTTTTGGCTGGGGGTCGGTGTATAATGTCTGTAGTGTTGTGCGATTGTCCTAAATTGTTCTCACACAACGACGCACGACCACAGACAAGGAGACCACACTGCTGGCCGCTCGGGGACGGAACATGGTGAGGGCATCTATAAGGGAAGGGGAGGAGGGGCGGGGGTTACCTTCAATAGGGAAAGGGGTATTAAGGCCACGGTGACTTTTGATATGTTATAATGGGGATGGGGCAAACTAAGAGGCAGGGAAGCTTGGAGCAGGTTACCTTGTAAAAGGGTTTGGCATATCTTTGATAAGGACAAGGAGGCCCCACGAGGGATTAAGTAAGTTAAATAGGGTTCAGTGGAGCCTGCCGGATGGTGCATTTAACACAGTTACAGAAGGAAGAGTTCCACTATTATGTATTTGGATATCTTATACAGAAGCAGGGTACCCTATATAGGGACAAGGTTTCCTTACATAGGGTCAGGGGTACCTTATATAGAGGTAGCATGCCTTATAAAGGGACAGGGATATTGTATGTAGGCATACAGGTACCTTACCGTAAGGCTTACATAGGGACATGGAAACCTTACATAAGGAATAAGGGTACCATACATTGGAGTAGAGGTACCTCACATTGGGATTGGGGAGCCTTACATAGGGATAGGGATAGGGATAGGGATAGGGGTAGTGTGTATAGGGATACAGGCACCTTATGTAGGGACATAAGTAACTTACATAGGGGATGGGATACCTTATATAGGGTAGGTGCACAAGGGTACCATACATTGGGATAGGGCAGCCTTACATAGGGACAAGAGTACTGTATATTGGGTTACGGGTACCTAACATAAAGACATGGGCGCCTTACATTGGAACAGGAGCACTGTTTATAGGGACAGGGGTACCTTACATTAATGCAGGCTTAACCTTACAAGTGGAACAGGCACCTTAGATAGGGACAAGGGTACCATACATAGTGTTAGGGTCAATGCAGATACCTTACGTAAAACAGGGGTGCCTTATATAAGGATATGGGTGGCTTACATATGGACAGGGGCACTGTATATAAGGAAAGGGCTACCTTATACCAATACAGGCTTAAACCTTACATAGCCACACAGGTACCTTACACACTACAGCAGGGGTACCTTACCTAGGAGGCGCACCAGGTCCTTGACCGAGACCCCTCTGAGCTCAGAGTGGACCACGGCCGCAGCCTCGGCGTCCAGCATGACTCGCTCGCCCACCGACTGACCCAGCTGCTTCCCCACCGCTTTGTTAATCTCCCGTTCCAGCTTCACTTTGCCTACAAACGACAAGTGCCCGAGTCTCACCCAAGGTTGCACAGAACTCAAGCAACTAGTTCATTTCTACCTAACTAGTATCTATCTTTCCATTGAGGCTTTTAAGGCATTCCCATTTCCTAGAACTGCATGGATTTGGGCTTATATATCTAGTTTACATTGGAGCTGTAAGAAATTGAATCTATCAATGGGCTTTTGCTTATTACACATTATTTAATCCTTTTAGCACCTTTGCTCTATTTTCCTGTTTCAGCTTTTCCGAGGTTTGTTGTAAGCCATTGAACCATGATGTCCAATATTGGCAGCATCTTTGGAATTTTCTTATTGCACAACCTGGCTTGCCCTTTCAAGATTTTTATCATCTTATTCATGAAAATCTTTTGCTTTTTTGTAGATTAAATAACATTCCTGTCATTCTGTCTGCCAACATTTTGTCCTGCGCGACCTTGGATCTTTCCACATCTACCATTTCTCCATGGCTGGAACCTTATTAGCTTGCTCAAATTAAACTACCTAATGGGGGCACCTCAAATAATGTGCCTAGTACACTTGGGATACATATTTTGCCCCCCCCCCCCTCCTCCTTAAAAGTTTGTCTTCAAAATGTAGGACTTCTGATCATTTCCCACCCACCTAAGATTCAACCCAGTGATGTAGCAAAGCGTACAGTTAAAACTGTTGCAACCGAATTTTACAGAAATTTAAATAAAACGCGCTTTCAGTTTAAAGTGACGGTAGGCAATGAAGTTAATTTAAAGAGGGGAAGAAAAGAGCGAACTTTTGACAAAAACATCTGAAAATTCAGTTAGCATAAGTTCCACCTTAGAAGAATTTCACTAAGTGGATGTGAATCATTTCCGTTAATCCTTGCCAAGTTGGCGCCTTTTTTTCTTTGCAACAACTCCTTAAAATAGTTAAATGTTTCACACCAAAAATACAATGTGATAAAAGTCAACTTCGGTTGCAGCGTGAAGAAATCTGCCTCAATATGATAATTCTACAATTAGATGAGACCTACCTTGGTAAAGGGCGAAATATAATATGAACCATACTAGACGTCTAGACGATAGGTGGTGAACAGGTGAGAAGGCGATTGCGCATGCGCCGGCAGTCTTCAAAGCTGGACAGGAATTGGAGCCAACAGGTCTAGACGACAACAGGTCCTTTTAGAGATGAACTGATTACAATTCAACAGGTGAACACAGGGTGGGAAAAAACCAAGATTAGGGTGGGCACCTGTTCACCACCTATCGTCTAGACGTCTAGTATGGTTCATATTATATTTCGCCCTTTACCAAGGTAGGTCTCATCTAATTGTAGAACCATACTGCGCCGCCTAGACTCTAGGTGGCGCCAGGTGAGACTTTAAAGCAATTCCTGTCTTAATCGTAGGAAAAAATAACCAAACAGATATTTTTCCTTTCGGGAACCTTTATCGTAACAAAAACATAGGTTCAACAAAACAGTTATCAGGGTTCGTAACAAGTAACAATTGTAGAAAAGAAACCCTTCAATTTTCCATTAAATCATACAGAGGGGGTATTAACCCGCAACCTGAAGAAATCACATTACAACGGTGGCACTTCTCTAAGATAGAACTTTCTGAAGGTACACTCGTCGGACCAGCCTCCCCTTTTGAGAATTTCCGACAGGGGAGTTCCAGCATTCATGAGTTGTGAAGCGCTAGCACTCCTTGTACTATGCGCTTTAAATACTTTGGTATCTACTCCAGAGTCATTCATAACCTGTAAAACCCATCTTGAGAGGGTTTGCGATCCTATTTTCTTATATGGAGCCCTAAAACTACACAAGAAAACATCTTGATTGTCAATGAGATCCACTGTCCTGTCTAAGTATGCCAATAAGCATTTCACAACACAAAGACTTTTATCTTCAGTGAACGGCCTGAGTTTGATTAATTCCAAGCTTTTCCCTTGTCTGGAGTGTTTCTGTAACGATGAAACTCTAATAGTGATCGAACCGTCCATTTCCTTCGTCACTTTTGATCTCTTTATAGAGATTAACCTTTGTTGGCGACTACATGTCGCGAGTAAGAACAACATAATAAATTTCAACGTAAGTTGCTTAAGTGATAGACTCCTTAAAGGAGTTAGTTCTCTCAAATAATTCAGAACAAGTTGTGTATTCCAGATAGAGCAATATCTGGCCATGGGTGGCCTTTGGTTGTAGAAACCCTTGAGAAGTCTAATAGTCAGTGGGTGATTCCCAAACTTAACACCTTCCTTAGGTTCTAAAATACAAGATAAAGCGCTCCTTGCTGAATTTAAGGCACTGTAACGTAAACCTGTGTCGAAAAGATCACAAAGAAAGTTGAGACCCTCCTTAAACGGTGCTGTAAAAGGGTTTAGCCTTTTTTGTACACAGAAGGTTCTCCACCTCCGGTGGTAGACGTTATACTGACGTCTTGTGTTCGGTCTCCACGATCTGATTATATGTTTCTTAACTCTAGTTGATAAGTTCCACCTTTCTAGTGATTTTATCAAAATCGTATCACCAGCAGTGGAGTGAGACACATTTGTGTGTCCCGTAACTTGGGATCCGCCGGTAGAAGGTTCTGTGTGGCTTTCCTGAAGAACATTTTGTCTCTGCTCGACCTCCTGACGAGCGCACTGTACCAAGTCTGGCCCGCCCAGTTCGGAGCTACCAGAATTCCCGATGCTTTCTCGCTGTTCATCTTCTGGATACACTTCCCGATCAACCTAAACGGTGGGAAGATATAAACAAATTTAAAGTCACTCCAGTTTAATGAGAAAGCATTAACTGCCCACGCTTCGGGATCTGGACCCCAACTCACAAATTTTTTCACTTTGTTGTTAGTACGTGAGGCAAATAAGTCAACGTCAGGTCGACCCCAATGATCACAGATCTCCTCAAAAATAGAATCATTTAGTGACCATTCGGTGTTATCCGTGAAATTACGTGACAACCAGTCAGCTTCAGTGTTTGTTGAACCTGGGATATGGGTCGCAATGATCCATAGTGATCTCCTCTCACAAAATTCCCAGATTTCTCTGGTAACTTTGTCGCAGTCTTTGGAATGGGTGCCCCCCATTTTATTTATATACGCCACTGCAGTAGAGTTATCTGATCGTACTAGAATGTCTGTAGATCTCAAATCTCTAAAAAGGGATTTTAGGCCTAGAAGTACTGCCGTAAGTTCAAGTACATTGATATGGGATTCTGACTCTTTTGAGGACCACCGACCTCCAGCTTCACAAGAGTTTGACACTGCTCCCCAACCTTCCATAGACGCGTCAGTAGTAAGAGTTACTTTTGGGACTGAAGAACGTATATTCTTATACGCCGACTCTAAATTTTCCAGCCACCAATTTAGGTCGTCTTTGGCTTGTCGAGATAGCCACATTGTCTCATCAAAGTTATGTAACCCGACACGTCTTAAGGCTTTGATTTTGTCGTTTTCCAAGCTTTTGTAATGACTTAACCCATACTCTACTCCTTTACAGAGGTCCACTAAAAGACCCGTTACCGAAGCTACCTCTCTTATTGAAGGTTGGTCCTTTCTTAATAGTTTTTGGATTTTAGACTTCGTCTTTATTACTTTGTCTTCTGTAGGTCGGATAGTCATATTCTGTGAGTTAAGAGAATAACCCAGAAACGTGATCTCTTGAGAAGGAGTGAACGATGATTTTTCAACATTGATTTGGAAACCCAGATTCAACAATTCACTTTCAAGTTTATCAATATGTGAAGAACATTGAGATTTAGACTCAGCAATGACAAGACAATCATCAATATAACCCAGACAGGAGATACCTTCTTCTCTTAGGGATGAGAATACTGGTTTGAGTAACTTAGTGAACACTCTTGGTGCCGAGGTCAGACCAAAAGGTAAGACATTAAATTGGAACATTTCTCCTTCCCATTGGAAAGCTAGGTATCTCCTATCAGGTTTGTTTATCGGTACTGAATAGTAGGCATCTTTCAGGTCGAGAGACGCAAAGTAACATTCAGGGAACATTAGATCAAGAGCCGAGTCTAGGTGGTCCATTTTAAAATGAACTTTATCCAGAAACAAGTTGAGGTCTGATAAATCTATGATCATTCTATGTTTACCATTAGGTTTTTGTCTCAGAAACACATTAGAGACAAAACCCACTTCGGATTCAGGAATGGAATCAATGACGCCCCTTTCAAAAAGGTCGTCTATTTGAGCCTGAAGAATGGATTTCTGGTGTTGATTTTGTTTATACTGGCGTGGCCATTCTTGTTGGCTCGGGCGTTCAATAAATTCGAGTTTATAACCCGACACATATTGCAGAACTACCCTATCCGAAGTGAGTTGGGTCCAGGTGGCAAAATGATTTTTAAGATTACCAGGCGTAGAGTTAGAGGGTACTGACCAGATTACCTCATCTAATTCCTGGTCTGACCCTTCTTCCGAAAATCCCGACGATCGTCCTTACGCCGATCATCTTTGTCGTACTTGTCGTTTCTGTTGCCCTTTTCGTACCTGTCGCTCTCTCGGTCGTTGCGCCTGAATTTTCGCCCTCTTCTTCCTCTGTTTGAAGAGCGGTTGTTGTCTGAGCTCTTGCGTTCTGGTTTCTTGGTCTCCATTTTCTTGGCCAACCTATTCTGTCCTTCAACCGTTTTGATGGATCCTTCCAAATCATCTCCAAATAACCATTTTGGAGAGGGTGGTACGTCGTTGCTAGCCAGGCGTTTGAAGTCTTGTGGGAGAGACGGTTTTAAGTCCATTCTCCTTGACTTCGTCCATTCATTACCCAGAACGGCAGACAGCGACAGAGCATCCGCTAGAATGCCCATCGTTTCCTTCACCCACGGTATTTCCTTATCTTGAGCTCCGATAATCTCCGTAGCTCTAGAGACTGCTGTGGTGATAGTCATGAAAACTGCGTGGTGGCCTTGCCAGATCCTATCTCTGTCACGAATCTGCTGCGGTAGTTTTCCCCAGATCACCTCGTTGATCTTGGGAGTAGACATACCTTCAACATTGGACGGTTTGAGATACGTTTTCTTCTTGTTTTTTAGCGGGTCACCCGTCAGCGGTTTCTCGAAGGCTAGGTTTAAGAACTTTGCCACCTTGGGTTTGAGCGGATCTCCTTCTGCCGTGTCCGCTTCGATTTCTTTGATCTTTTCAGCTAAGACCTCATCATCGTCATCATTTTCATCATGTGAGAATAAATCCTCATCGGAAGAAATTTCATGAACACGTTTTTTGGCATTTTTCTTACCACGTACTCCTCCCTGACGGGTTTCCTGGGACGGACTTGGTTCGTCATCACTATCAAATTCTTGGACAATTTGATTCTCTAGCGCACGAAACCCCGTATCCATGTTACTGTTAAGAACCTCAATATTCTCATTAACATTCGTCACCGAATTGTTCATGGTTGCCATGCGAGACTCCATACCATCGAAGCCCTTTTGGAGGATCCCACTGATTTGGGACAAGGCGGACAACATGTCGTCACGTTGTTGCTCCGGTGGATCACCATCCAAGGAAGTCTCACTCTCTTTCGTTTTCTTGCCCGGCATAATGGTGTACAACCACCAAATTCGTAATTCCTCGTGAAAACAGTTCTCCAAGGAAGAGTTAGTAACCGCAAGGTCAAGCGCCGCAATGGCGGCGAGTTCAAGGAAAAGCCACCACGTGGTTTACCAGAACCGTTCACACTAAACACAGTCAACTGCGTCCCACGAACGACAGCCAGGTTGTATAGGACCAACCCTCAGACGTGTAATAATGTCTTTTCTCACAATTCACACGGAAAAGTGAAAAGAATCCACTAAATCTTCTAGATAATCCAAGAATCTATGAGATTTCCGAAAACACGACACGTCGGCTTTCGCAGCAATCTGTAACTGCCGGCGCATGCGCAATCGCCTTCTCACCTGGCGCCACCTAGAGTCTAGGCGGCGCAGTATGGTTGCCTTTATCGTTATTTCTATAGATATCACAACCTAAGGATCAAAATGAAATTTGGCCTCGGGTATCAAGGCCTAAAAACCTTAAACAGAGGGACAGGGAATAGAATGCCTTCTAGGCTCTTTCCATTCTGAGTGGAACTTAAGTATAAGGTTCCTTATATCACAGGTAACAAGAACAAGAACTGGGTTTATTTTTGAAGCAAGAAAATTGCGTCCATCAAAGGCCTAAACTTTGGAAGATCCGCAAAAAGTTAATGTATTGTCAACCTTTCTGTTGGATAACCAAGCTACTAAATTTGATCTTAATACCACAATAGTTGCGATTTTTTGCAAATGGCTGCTGGCAGTTGCATATGATCATTTGCATTTTGATGCCACTCCTTATCAATATTTACAAATTTCGTGGTGGTGATCAGATGCAAGGAAGGCATTAATAGTACCCACTTCCATCTAAAAAAAAAGAAGCAATCTTCACTCACCAAGAGCCTTGACGAGGTCTTTGACCGACACCCCCTGTAGTTCAGGCGGGATGTCTTTGAGACTGTCCTTGCGGTCGGGCACCTTGGGCCCCGCACTGTTTGGGGCGGTCACCCCGGACGGTCCCGGACTCAC
This sequence comes from Lepidonotus clava, assembly GCA_936440205.1. NCBI lineage: Eukaryota > Metazoa > Annelida > Polychaeta > Phyllodocida > Polynoidae > Lepidonotus > Lepidonotus clava. Next base: position 8,114,050 of record OW387142.1, on the reverse strand, counting down.
ACCTCCTAACGATGTTTTTTCCTGGGGCAGCGGTGGCAAGGACGCTTCGTTCTTACCAAACGTTGGCCAGTTGGAGGGAGGTGGGCTCGGACTGAAGGAATCTGCAAGCGAGTTATATGATGAGAGTTGTTAAAACATTGTCAGTGATTTTTCAAAATTTGAATCAACAATTTTGAATCGATACAAGGATACATTCACTTTGATCCTCTCTGACTCAGTGTTTTAAGGTATGCCTTTTTATGATTACATATGATTACATCTGATACTAAGAATGTAAAAGTGAAGGAAAAAAATCGGAAACTGGTGAGAAGTGTACAACTTCTATCCTTGTGCGTCATCGTGAAGTCTTTCCTAGTCGTGTTGCAAGATTGGTTATAAATGATGTGGCTGACACTAGTGCTAACAAATCTTTCTGAAGGCGTAGCACTCTGCATAGTTAAGGTGGCCTATACTACAGCATTAAAAGGACTACTTTCAACACATTTAACAAAAGAAATTACAGATAGATTCGTGCACACTAGTCTACAAATAAGTTTTAAGTTATGTAATTAACCTCGGACAAATAACTATATTTCACACTGAATACACCACATCTCAAATGTGGCAGCCTTAGATGGGCGAGTCCCGAAACAAAGCTTTTAATTAAGCATTCTTTGCTGAAAGCTCTTTTCTGCCCGGCCACCATCCACTCCGAGAGGCGAAGAAAACGCTTCTGATTGTGCATGAACGAGATAAGTATTACACCTGATCAAACAGAAAACATTTTACTGGAAAGGCAAGCAAGTTCTTTGATCTGGGTGGGAGGGGTTGGGGTGGCCTGTTAGTGGGGGTGGGGGGGGGGGGGGTGGGAGTGGCGTGGTGGTGTCTGGCCTGTCAGTAGGGGGCAATGGCCTGTAAGTGTTTTGGGGTGTGGTGTGTGCGGTTGATGCTAGAGATGTGGTCTGTGGATAGGGCATGTCCTGTTACTGGTAGGGGTGTGATCTATCAGCAGGGATATGTGGGCGTGGAGTGGCCTGTAGGTGGGATGCTTGTTGCCTGTCAGCCATGATAGAATAGCCTAAGGGCAGGATGCATTCTATCAGTGGTACATATCTGGCCTGTCAGAATTACCAGCGTGGCCAGTCAATATAGCGGATGTTGCCTGTCAAACAAGCGAACATATCCTGTCTGTATTGAGAAGGAAGAGCGGGATCATCTCCGCAGAGGACATGTGGCCTATCAGTAGTAGGAGTCAGTAGCTGGTGTCAGTGCTGGAGCACTGGCCTGTCAGTAGTAGGGACGTGGCCTCTCAAGAGAAAAGAGTTGGCCTGTCAGGCAGCGAGGCCTGCCCTATCGATAGAGAGGGACTTGTATGTCAGTGGCAAGGGCCTGGCCTGGCAACAACAGTGTAGCAATAGTAGGGACATGGGCTGTCAGTGGAAGTTGTAGCCTGTCAAGACATGGGAGCTTTTCCTGTCAGTGGCGGGGTATAGGGTTAGTTTAGAGGCATCTGGCCCGTCAGTTTTCAGCCTTTAGGGGCGAAGCAGGTCAACGGTGAGGGCCTGGTTTGTCATTGTTGAGGTAATGACCTGTGACCACTCAGGATCCACTCGGCCACTCAGGATTAAAAAGAACACAGCATACAGGAACAGCTGGATACCACACAAACTGAGTACACACAACAAACACCAGAGGGCGTGTTTGTAAGGCGGGTGCTGTACGATGGCCACACGACCACTGACCTTGGCTCTGCTGGAAGACAAACGGTCCCGCGTGACTCGGGGAGGGACCAAACACGGGGACTACACGGCAGGGAGAGGAGCGCGCAACACAAGGAAAATAAAGGTCAAAATTTAATGCCAAATAATTTCATTTCATTACAGCGCTCTAGTCTATTGGTTGAAATAATATGCATATATATGGGGTAATTTTGGCTTGGTATTTTGAAGCATGTACCTCAGGAAGACTCCAAGGGAAAACTGAACTATGTGAACCAATAATCATGTCTCATGCCTGGCAAAGGTCTGGAACCAAAAGGCTTTGTGGAAATGTTTCATGCCTTAGCCCTAGAATTAGTGGTGATAAGCAGACATGCCTTGATCTAGTGATTATGATCCATCTGTACACTTAACCTGATTGGCTAAACCAAAAACACTTACTATGAGGAGTGGCTCCAAATACAGAGAATGAAGGGGTTTGTTGCGCGGTACTGAAGTCAAAGCCTCGACCTGCTCCTCCTGCTGCACCGCCCGCTGCGCCCCCGGCTGAATTGGTAGCACCCCCTATAGCGCCCCCCTCCTCCAGTTCCCCGTCAGCGCCTCCCAGGATGGACGGCCCGAAGGAGAAGAGGCGTCGTTTGTCAGGGTCATCGGGGTCAGCATCCAGGAGCTCGGCCTCGTGCTGGAGGTAGGTGATGTCGTGGTTGTCGCGGGCTAACGCCCATGCCTCTCCCTCCACCTCGTGACAGTACCGGGTTTTGGTCTCACGGTCAAGCCGCACCCATGTACCGTCCGCATTGGTAACCTGATAAGATCAGCAGTCATGGGGTTAACACAGACTTAAGACGAATGTTTCGTTGATTAAAAACTTTGCTGCCAGTATGTCTGATTTCCTGAGATTCATGAACACTTGTATTTGTATGTACATCAAAGACTACCAAGACTTTTCAAGATCAGCCATTCCTTCTATATTAAAACTAAACGGTCTATTTTATTGGTATTTTATGTTACGTTGCGATTTGGGCAATATGTAAATAAAACGTACAATAGTGTTACCTAAAAAATATGCAAATGGGTAGCATATGGTACAATTCACTACTGTGATACACTAAGTGGGAAATATAGGTCTTATTTTTGGATACTTACATCTTCCACGGCGCTGACCTGGTTACTGAGTACGAGCATACCGATGGGCGTGGCCTTAAGGTTAGGGCGGCAGCGCACGTTGTGACCCGACGACCCACACTTGACCACCTGGTAACTCCCTGGGCCTCCTTAGACACAACCAAAACGTGACTAGATATTAGTTTCAGTATATCAGTCCCCGTTTTAACTAACTTAAATATACTTATATTCAAATTATGAATGAGAATAGGGTTAATCCATTCCCATCCTAGTGTCGACTCTGAAGAATTTATAGAGTTGAATTTGAAATGCAGCGCCATACTGTGACCAAATCTTCCCAGTCGACACTTGGTCATTCATTGAGTGGATCCAAGAGTAAGGTCTTGTTATCAAAATGTTTTGGATAACCTTCTAAAATAGATAGACAAGTCAAAACGTTTTCTTTCAACCTTATGGGTACAACACGTCGGGAAACCCCCAAAAGGCATCCCACGATTTTGGAAATTAGGTTTCACTACACACATAGAAATGGACATATGGGGTCGAACAAACATGACTTTTTTTTACATTCAAATTTCTATGTAAATTACTGTTCTCCCTACCTCTGACTTGGCCCTTGGAGTCCCTCATCAGGTCGGGCAGGCGGCGTAGTATCGTCTCCTTGATGATCTCGTCCAGGATAGACTTGGGTTCCTCTACGGGGACGAGCAGGGTCTTGCCCAGCTGCTGGTTGTACTGCAGGGCCCAGGCCTCGGTCAGACCCCCGCCCGCCCCGACCGCTGATGGGCACCACCGCTTGATGGAGTCAGCGCTCAGCCGCAGCCACACACCGTCATCGTTGTGGATCTGGGGAGAAAGATGAATGAGATGGATAGTTAGTATGTAGAATCGTGAGAACAGAGTCAAGAACCATTATCATTTGGATCAGCAAAATGGAGTGTGAAATATCGTAATTACATGCATTCTGATATAATAAAACCCAAAACAATGTAGGAGGAAGGCATTTATAGATTAAATGGTTAAATGAGAAATCGTTACAGAGCAGATAAAAGGACCAAATTTGGTATAAGGCACCTCTGAGGCATAACTATGAAATCTGGAAGGGGGCTTTTGCCTCAGTCGAATATCAATGTTATGTTGTCAACTTCATTCTCTACAATGAAGGTTTCTTATAGTGCGTTAGTGATGTCTGACCTCGTCGATGAAGGAGATGACCCCGTTGGGTTTGATGACCCCGATCTGCTCACTCTGTAGGGACGGGTTGAGACGCACCCTGAGGCCCGCACTCCACTGACCCACAAACTTACGCATCTATGACAGAGAAAAACATTACTATGATTACCAGGAACATATTTTATGAAGCAAATTATAAGGTTTCATATGAAAAATGAATAAGAAAGTATCGATGAGTTATAAAAATATTGTTGATTATGGGTGCGCTCATCAACAAGCACGTCTAGTTTCTAGAGTATTATCAACTAATACGATTTTTTTTATAACTAGCCACGTACCCATTTCATTTTAACTAATAAAAACACCTGGAAGGAACAGTCTTAGTATTCGGTTGAGATGCCGGTGCATGTTTCACCTGCCTCAAGAGACTTTATAAAATCTTTGCAGCAAACACCTCCATGTGAGACTGACCTTGTTGGGCTGGTGGCCGACCTTCTTACTCGTGTTCTGAGAGGGCGGCGCCATGCCCTGAGGGGGGTCCTTCACCTCCACTTTGTACCCGTCTCCTGCAATCAATACAAAGGGGAAATTGTTATCAATACAAAGTGGATATTTTGTAATGAAAACTTGATTAAAGATACATGTATTAGGCACGTCACCGGGAAGGTTTTCTACTGTAACAGTATCTACACCGTTTACTTTGATTTGTAACTATTTGTAACTATTTATATGGGGACAGTTTATGTTGTTAACTAAAAAGTGCAACGAGGTACATTATACTGGATATATGCTTAATAGTCCGATGTAAACGACTCATGCAATACATTCTCAGTTGTTAGAGTTATCATGATAAGAATATATAAAGTTATGCAATGACTTTTGCGATGGCACTAGCGTTTTTTTCCTGAGTCCAGCAAGCTCCAACTGCACAAGTTGCATAACTTCGTATCGTACAATTTCGTATTTTCTTTTTAAGAGAACTGACCCGTCTCGAAGCCGTCGACGGTGACGTGGATGTTGTAGCAGCCCACACTGCCCGGGGTCCAGTTGGCGCTGTACGTGCCGTCGTTGTTGGCCCGGACCAGCATGTTCTCACTCGGCCTCCGAATGACCGGGGCCGCGTAACGCAGCTCTTCAAACGAGTAATTCTCATAGGCCTAAAAGTACATGGAAAAGACACGACTTTTAACATATATACTACCTCAGTCTATCATGAGCTTAATTAAGAACCTGATTTCTCAAGTTGATTTGTTTACGAATAAGTTTTTTAGTTCTACATGCCGACAACTTTAGGACTGGAATATCATATACCTTTTTTTTCCCATTTTAACTCCGTCTTCTTCAAAATAGTACTATCAAGTGTGTATAAAGACTGTGCACTTACTTTAGCTTCACCATACAAAAGTTGACGGAAATCTAAACGTTCATATATTGGTCAAACCAGGTTTTTCATTTGAGGTATGGCAGTTACCAGCTACCGGCCAAAATCATAGATTAAACGAGACTTACTTGGAAGTTGAAGTTTAATCGGGATTTTGCAAGCGTCTTCGACGTGGAGATGGGGTGAACATAGAGAGAGCGGACAGGGTCACGTGACCTGGACAGCCAATGAGCTGGCAGTGTTTAAAGCCAGGGAGAATTTCCCTAAGGCCTAAAACACTTACCAATTACTTGGTAAGTCTCACCATATAATGGTGAGTGGCCTGTTCACCTTTGCGAACGAGGCCAGTTAAACCAAGCTAGAGATGTGCAAGTGAAACCGGGTGGGATGAGGTGGGAAAGGTTCACCCCATCTCCACGTCGAAGACGCTTGCAAAATCCCGATTAAACTTCAACTTCCAAGTAAGTCTCGTTTAATCTATGATTTTGCTTCACGTCATCTCCGTGAGATGGCGTGAACATAGAGACTTTAAAGACTTGGACCGAGGGAAATCGACCCCCATGTTACGGACTCAAAAGTTTAACCAGAAACTTAATTCCAACGAACTCGTAAAACGAATTACTTGTGAACTTGAAGCATTGAATTTTCATTTAATGAAAATAAGCCTCAGACTTGTACTAGTCTGTTATAGTACGACTATAAACAAAACCAAATGTGTTATCATTAACCACATTTGACCGAACCTATTCGAAATATATCGGTATGAATTACTATTCTAGTAAAGAAGCACTTGAAGACCAGATTAACGATTAAATTAACAATCCTTTTAATCAGTCCTTAATTCTATCACATCTGGATGGAATTTCAAGCGTAGAGATTAGATCTCCTACTTCGGTTGTACCAAACGTCCGAATGACGTGAACAATCTGACTTTATTATAATCGGAAGAATTCAAAATCCTTCGATTACTCGAGACTAAATAGTACGAGATATAACTTCGATTTGTAACATACCAAACCGTACCTCTAACTCGCGACAATTTTATGTAAATTCGCGATACAAAAAGGTACAAACGATTTGCACAGCATTCTGAGCCGTCAGCAAATCTCACAAAAATAACTGACCTGAGGTCAGAACAAATCTTAAGTAATAACCTGAACCAGCATGGAACAGACCGTTGCTGAATTTTTTAGAAAAATTCAGACCAAATCCTATTACTAGATCTCCTGAGAATGATCCCAGCATTAAATCCTAATCCTAACAACACACGACGTCATTTCGTAGTGGAAATGACCAATATCGTAATTACGTTACAAGATAGGAAATTAGCGTGTTGAACACATTGGGTAACAACGATAGATAACCCTTTTCACATCAGACTTGTGAAAATTACCATAGGTATAGTAAACCCATAAATAACGAACACCAAATCTCGTACAGAGAAAAGTTATCACGAACGAAATTAAGAAATTTCGTTATAACTTGTCGTTATCACAACTAACCACAAAATGGTCAAGGGCCCTGTAGGACCAGGAAACCGTAACTACCAAATAACCTACGGCCCATTAGTACGATTCACAAATTCGGTCAAAATTTGGTTTGAAACTTCCTGATCTGGAAGAATGTCTTTGTGATAATATTTCTGAAACGTACTCTCGCAGGACCACGAAGCCTTCTGCATGATAGCTTTGACGGGCAAATTCAGCGAAGCTAGTTTTGACGTACTCGCCCCCCGTACACTATGGGCCTTAAACGCCGCCGTATCTACCCCAGAACGGGCTAGAACGGCGCGGACCCACCCGGCCAATCTGTCTTTGGAAATAGGCCCATGCGGTTTTAGATAAGAAACGAAAAATCTGTCAGTGCCTTCAGGCACTAGATTTTCTGTTCTATCCAAGTACTCTTTTATCGCCCGGACTACGCACAAACTTTTCTCTACAAAGCTTTTAAGGTGAATAAAACCCAGCGTGCCCCTGCGAGAGTGTTTCAAAACCTCAGTTAAAACGAAGGTTACTGACGAGTTATCAGACCCCCATTTAATAGACGATCTTTTCAACGTGTGTAAAGTCTGAACCCTCTGACAAGAAATCAACAAAGTAAGCATGACTACTTTAAAGGTTAGATCTTTAAGAGTCAATTTCTTAACGGGTGACAAAGTACGAAGATATTGTAAAACAACATCCACGTCCCACGTTGACTGATATCTAGAAATGGGAGGTCTGTTTACATAAACCCCACGCAGGACCCGACAAACTACGTTATGTGAACCAAAACGAACGCCATCATAAAGAGGTAGTATTTGAGAAAGGGCACTCCTGGCCGCGTTGACAGTACTGTAAGCAAAGCCTTGGTTGTACAAAAAGGTTATAAACTCTAAGGCTTGCTCTAAAGAAGGGTTAAAAGGAGCAACGCCCCTCTCGCAAGCATACAGCAACCACTTCTTGTGATAAACATTATACTGAACACGCGTACCGGGGCGCCAAGAATCTAGAAATAAATCCTTGGTGCCCTCTGACAACTTCAAACCTTTAGTTTGCCTTAAAAGAAGATTGTCACCAGGAGTGCGCTTTTTCGAAGATTTTGTGATGACGACGGATGGTGGTTCAGGAGGTTGTCGGGTCCCGGTGGAACTCGCACAGTTTCGTTGCCTCGGCCCTTCAGGGTGCTAAACCACGGCTGTCCCGGCCAAGCCGGAGCCACTATCACGGCCGATGCACCCTCCGCCCGAACTTTCCGGACGCAGCGGTTCACTAGTCTGAAAGGAGGGAAAATGTAGCACAAATTAAATTTCGACCAATCAACAGAGAACGCATCAATAAAGGAAGCATCTGGATCGGGAATCCAACTCGCAAACTTTTCAACTTTACGATTTAAACGTGAAGCAAATAGGTCTACATCAGGTAGACCCCATTTGTTACAAATCATGTCAAAAATATTTGGGTTAAGTTCCCATTCCGTGTTCTCCGTAAATTGCCTACTCTCATGATCCGCGTCTACATTTTCCACCCCAGGAATGTGAGAGACCGAAACCCAAATATTACGCTGCTCACAAAAATTCCAAATCTCTTTTGCCTGTTCGTTACACCTTACAGACCTTGTACCACCCCCGTGGTTAACGAAAGCCACTGCGGTTGTATTATCGCATAAAATTTGGATATGAACATTAGATGCGTCTTTGAAAAAAGTTCGTAGGCCCAAAAGAATTGCTCTAACTTCTAAAGCATTAATGTGCCACGAAGCTTCCTCAGAGTTCCATCTACCGCCTGAGTGTTGTGACCCCGTAACCGCACCCCACCCATCCATGGATGCATCAGTTACCAGCTGAATTTCAGGGGCCTTAGAACGAATGAGTCTGACACGCCAAGGGACGTTAAGTAACCACCACTGTAGGTCTTGCTTACTGACCGCAGTTAATTTCATGAAACCTTCGAATTGAACTTTGCCCACTCTACGTAGAGCTGAAATCTTATCCATTTCGAGATTTTTAAGATGAGACAAACCATAGTCCGTCCCCTTACATAAATCATTCAGAAGTCCTAACAACGAAGCCACTTCTCTTATTTTGACTCTTTTTTGTTTAAGAACCTGATTGATTTTGTTAACTGCTTTGTCTCTTTTCTCTTGAGTAGGAGATACCGTCATTTTTTCCGAGTCGAGAACATAGCCTAAAAACACCAATGAGGTGGATGGCTCGAACTGTGACTTATCGGGGTGTACAACGAAACCCAGTTCACCGAACAACTTCGCTAGAAAAGAAGCGCCTTCAGCACATCTTTCTCTCGAGCTGTCGATGATAAAGGAATCATCGATATAACCAAAACCCATATACCCCGACTCTCGAAAAACAGAAAAAATCGGTACAAGCCCTTTAGTGAACAATCTGGGCGCGGACGTCAAACCAAACGGAAGCGCCTTAAATTTATACAGTTCCCCTTTCCACGAGAAACACAGAAATCTCTGATAATCTTCATGAATTGGAAAAGTATAATAGGCATCTTTCAGATCGATTGACGTCATGAAATCCCCTTTTTGAAGCATGTCAATAGCTACATCTAAATGCTGCATTTTGAAATGTTTCTTGGAGACGTTCTCGTTTAAAAAAGACAAGTCGAGAATCATCCTAAATTTCCCATTAGGCTTCGGCCTAAGGAAAATGTTAGAAATGAAAAGGTCGTTTTCATACTCTTGAGGTACTATCACGCCCTTTTGTAGGAGCTCAAGAATTTCTGCATTGACCACGGAATCAAGATCACTATTGAATTTATATTCACGCGGCCAAACGCCCAAAACTGGATCATCGTCAAATTCTAACTTAATCCCGGACACAATTTGCAGAATTTCTTCATTAGAGGTAAGCTCCCTCCAACGGCTCAAAAAATTCTTAGTATTCCCCGCAACAAAGATAGGTACAGGAGGTAAGAAACACGCACTAGCAGAATGTGAGGACTCAATGTTACCACCACCACTCACCGGGGTTAGTCCTGCTGCGCCTTCTTCCGAAAACCCTGCTTGTCAGACTTTTTGCCGTCCCCCTTGGCGTTCTGTCGCTTCTTAGCGTACCACGTGGAGGAGTTAGAAGAGCGGGCCTTGCCACCCCCTTTTCCCTTGTCCTTCTTTTTCCATGTCTTTTTCTTTTGGACCCCCCCCTTGGGCCCTGTCTTTTGGTTAGACTTTTTGGTCTTCGCCATTTGGGTTTGAAGTTTCGACAACTCTGTCAAATTCTTCACATTTTCTTCAATATCCCCCAAAAGACTATCGCTAGTTGCGGGAAACTTATCGGACACTAGCTTTTTTAGATGCGTTGGAAACTTCGTTTTCAGATTCTTTCTACGTTTTTCAGTGCCCTTCTGGGTAAAAAAGAACCCAACCAACTGCATTGTGTCATCCAGCTGTTCAAGCACTGACTGGTTCTCAGGACACTTTGTAGTCAGACTACAAAGCTCCTGCATAGCCAGAGCGAGCTTGGAACCAATCAGACTTAAACCAGCCTGGAACCCTGAATACAGGCCGTCATTGAATTTTGCTGAACTATCCAGCTTATCGTACGCCGCTTCCGGGATTCTAGGGGGAATCAAACAGGGCAAATTTGACGGGACCAAAACTGCTTTTTTCGCCTCGGTAAAGGCTTCCTCCGTCATCGGAGTTTTAAATAACCCCTGAATGTACTCCGCTAAATGCGGGTCTTTTAGCGGGTCACCTAAAACCTTTGGAGGTTTTAGTTTTGCAGCCTTCGCCGCATAAATAGAGGGAACCTCCCCTGAATCATCCTTCTCGGTCCCCCCAGACTCACCCGGGTTCACTACCAATAAAGGGTCAACTTGGTCTGACTGTTCAGGCTCACTAACCTGATCTAACTCATCATTCTCTGACGAATCCCCAAGATTCTCACCCCCTTCATCCTCAGAACTTGAAGCTTGTTGAGTCAATAAACGTCTAGTAGACTCAAACCCCTCATGTAAATTTGTATTCAATGTCTCCACATTGGAATTTAGACCTCTAAACTCAGTACAAAAAATCTTCCCTAAACCCTGTAACTCGGCAACTACCTGAGAAAAACCAAGGTTGGGAGGGGGGTTAACCTGAGGGTTGGTGAAAGCCCCTGGCTTGGGACCCACGAGGGTGGCAGGCGGCGAACTTCGTTGGGCGGTCGTGCCCGACGAGGACGAAGTATGATGGCCCGACGAGGACGAGGACTTAGACGACGCGGATCTGGCGGTCGTGCCTTGCCCTGAAGTAGCCAAGAACTCCGTTACGACAGCGAGTTCGCCTGCTGGAGGACTCGACCTGGCATCACCCACGCTCCAGTCGGTGTACCTGCCCTTCTGACTCTGACTCTGACTCGACTTCTTCGACTTGCTGGCGTGGGACCCCGAGGCCGCCGAGACGTCAACACCATCCATGTCGACCACCGACAGAATCTCGCCACCAGTATCTGTAAAAATCATTTAAATACAGGCACAAATTAGTGAACTGACATCCCAACAAGATTTATCAAATCATTGAGAATGGACACTTTGAGATAAGCAAAGTACAACTGCAGTGTATGTTTATATGATAAAAGCGATAAAAATAATTCTTATCGAAAGAATAATTTATTCTCGGAAATAACTTATTTCCTGAATCGCCCTTCATGAATCTCCATAAATGAACTCAATCATTATTACGTCATAGCTTACCTATGAACCCAGGAGAACTGGTCCAGCCGGACTCGATCCGAGACGGAGAGTCGACAGCCGTAGCCCCCTCCGGGGACGCCCCGAACGTGGGGAGACTGACTGTCAGCCCCACCCAGCACAGGTAGAGACCAACCAGGACCCGCATTGACCTATAACATAAGGTCAAAATTAAATAACACGCAAATGTAATAAATAATTACACGTGAACAACACTACTAACACGTAAATAACATGTTATTGTAATATTTTTTGGCAAATTACACGTAAAATACACGTAAAATGATCGCCGACTGGTAGGTTGACACTGTCAAACCCCTTCCAGGTTTATTCAAAGTGTCACAACACAACCAAATGAACTTTTGTCAAGAAATAGGACCACCAAAGCTTAGATACACGTAAATATGCATCACTAACACGTAAATATTTAAGTAAACACGTAAATATACATATCTACCTCCAAAATAATACAATTTTGGTAATATTTCACGTGAAAACAAAGTCCGAGTCGAAGCAAAAGCTTGACAAACCTACCGCTGTCACCAGCGGAAAGGCGGGAATGCAATATCTATGTGAAAAGTCACCTCAAGACATAGAAACACGTAAATGAACACTAATAACACGTAAATATATCAGAAAACACGTAAATACGCATGTTTTCCTCCAAAATAATACAATTTTGGTAATATTTTACGTGAAAAAGATGTCCGAGTCGAAGCAAAAGCTTGACACACCTACCGCTGTCAGTGTCACAGGCGGAAAGGCGGGAATGCAATATCTACAAGTACAGTAGTTCAAACAACATGAAAGTCATTGAAAACTCGTAAATACTCACCTCAAATCCCGTGAATGTCCTCCAGACACGTAAATATCCACGTAATATTAACAAATATACGAGGAGAGAGGAGTTAAAGGCAGCTGACAGCAGCCCCAAAGCACCACCCTGCACGAGCTGCACTTTCCAGTGTCAAGCCTGCAGTCAAACCATTCGAAAATGATTAAAAAGTGGTCAGAACTTGCCCAAAAGCTTTTGGGAAGATCAAACAGCCCTTATCTCATGAAAATCACAAGAAATTTCCGAATATTCCACTCAGGGAAGGAAATATAAGGCAAAATCGGAGGAGAAAATCCCCCTTGCTCATGGAGTCCGGCCAACATGGCGCGAACTGCCAGCTCATTGGCTGTCCAGGTCACGTGACCCTGTCCGCTCTCTCTATGTTCACGCCATCTCACGGAGATGACGTGAAGCAAAATCAATGCTAAAGGTTTGGTAACGTTATGTACGCAAAGCTGGGTAACAGTGTCCAAACAAACTCTGGGCCTGGTCTTTACCTTCATCATACAGATGGCGTGGAAGGCGTCCTTCTTGTCCTTGATGGTGACCTGGTACGGGGTGTCGAGGCGGGGCGCGGGGTGACCCCCGAACAGCGGGCTGCTCCCACTCTCGTACTTACTCACACGCCGCTGTTTGAGGGTGTCGTCAGCTGCTGAGGTCTCCTTGACGACCGGCACTGCCTTCACCTCAACCTGATGAAAGTTAGATGAACGTTAGCACCTTATATTTACCTAATTTGGATGTTAAAGACAAGTACACTTTTTTTTCACAAATAAATACGTAGTTGACTGTTCATCGTAGCCACAACAATTCAGGTGTAAATTTCCAAATAAATTATTCAGGAAAACTCCATTGATAACAGAACTATATCTCCATATCGTAGGAAGACATGTCAATATTGTCTCACTACCTCTGTTTCTATGCTCATCATATTCAGAAAATATATTTAATTTTTTTTTCTTATTTAAAATCAACGACACATTGATTAATACTTATGTTCGCCTTAACTAATTTATCTACATGTACCCTCGGATGAGGAGTGGTACATTTATGTGTTCTTCATATGATCTGGTACGGGATGTTCACTATAAAAATATCTTGTCTTGTGATAGTAGGAGACTGTAAATGATACCATTTTTATGTCTATGGAGACCCTTCCAAATAATTATGTCGAGTGAGAATGGATGGAAGAATGGCTCAGCCGAACCCTTTTACCAAATAAATCCAGTTCAGAAAAGTAGAGAAACGTACCCTGAGGTTGGGGACGTGGACGACCTGGCCGTACTGGTCCTTGGTCTGTACGGTGATGACGGCGGGCCAACTACACCGCAGGTCGTCCCGGCTGTACACCAGGTCACACTGCTTCGGGTCCAGGTAGGACTCGGGCTGCAGCCACCTGTGATAAATGGGGGCAGAGGGAGAGTTACGATCAGGGTAAATAAGAAGGTTTGGAAAACTAACTCTACAGCCATATGAACCTTTAAATAGTTCGTCAATGCTGGTAACCCAAGTTGAATCTATGGTTGGCCAAATTACTGGTCTACCACTCGTCTTTCTACATTTCCTTTACATCGGTTTTCATATAATATCCGCAGTTACAGTTTAAGTATTTGTTTCTATAAAAGCTTTATGACAATATGTCAATGGGGGTACATATACGCTGGATGACAATTTAAGAAACTGCACCATAACCATCTGATTAAAAACATTTAACAAAGTCCGCTTGTTCTCTCTCAATATCTTTGCCACTAATCTGTCCCGCATTGTAGTTTATAGTTTCCCTGTAGTACACTGAATCATTCCCTATCATTCCAGGCGACGTTTATTACTAATTGGTCATAAACATGAAGCTTCTCAAATTGGCACAGAAAATCCTCTTTGGACAGCAAAAGATAAATTTCAATCTTAGTTCAACTCGAGTACTTACGCAGCAAGTCTTCCCCCGCTGGTGCCTGGAGCACATGACACAAAGTCCTTGAGGAAGGCGCGCTCGTTGGACTGCCAGCAGAAGGGCAGCGACCCCTCCAGAGCCTGGTTGATGGACGGGGGCTGGGACAGCGCCAGGCCCTTGGCCAGCAGGGGGCTGTGCATGCTGAAGATCTGTAATACAAATACGCTCCGGGGTTACATATGCATGAAGAGTAAGGGCCGTATTCTATTTGCGGTACTTGACATTTGCGGTTGCTATTTTTAGCTGCCGCAAGCAATTTTCGGTTTTGATACCATAGAAAACATATATAAATTAGCAAGTACCGCAAGCAAGTGCCGCAAGTACATATATTCCACCTTGCGGAACCCTACCGCAAGCAAGTTACCAGCAGCTTGCTTGTGTTTTTTCAGGGTGCTGCAAGCAAGTACCGCATAGTGGAATATAGCCTTTAGTTTCCGGTGAACTATGAGGATATCTTTAGATATTGCTGGATATTTAAAGTGTGATTCTAGAGGAAAGAAGAGTACTGGCATTTTATATTAAACTGAATCTGAATGGGTTTATACAATCTCCTTACCTGCTGCGCACCCTCGTCCACCGACTCCAGGTCTTCCTCCATCTCATCCACACACGCTGAAAACACAAAATAACAAAGTCAGACTCCGACAATATTGAATAGACATGTGTTTTAGGACTATTAACATTGAAAAAGCTAACCAAAATGAAAACAAAAAGATTTCAACAACTCCAATTCTGGCAAATTCATATCAGTACTGGCCTAGCGCTCTGGTCTGAAAACAATCTCCATACAACTTTAGTATTTTAGTGAACGAACCTATACGACTTCTTGAAACAAAACCATTGTTATTTGGACGCTTAACTATAACTGACAAATTCTACTTAAATTTGTTTTGAAAGAACCTCTGGTTGCGATACTTATTTCTGACCATTCTGAGAATCACTTTGTGCTCAATGGCTCCCGTTATGTCACTGTATTCCCTGTTTAGTGTACTAACCAGGTGGTAGTATGATGTCCTTCCTCATCAGAGAGGCGGCACACATCCCGCCCAGACATGCCACCTCCCGCTCCAACTGGGCCAGACCCTGCAACACGAGGAAACAGAAAGTTAAGACTAAGTCTAACTTGGTCTACTAGTACACTGGGCTAGTGGTCATTTCTTTGCACTATTCCGGATGGAATTTCCACTTGCCCATTTAAAGCTATTTGCAATACTTAAGATTTTCACTAGCTCACTACATTTGTTGCTACAAAATTGCACTAGCCCGGCAGGATTTTTGCAACTATCCGGTACTAGTAACTCTATGTATTGTTAAGGAAAATCTTTGGAGCGGCTTTAATGATAACGCCCATTGATTTCAAAATTTCCTCCATAATTTTATAGGGTTTCAAACAAAATATTACAAATCTTTCAATTTTGACAATTCTTTAAAAAAAAATTGTTATATTGGAGTTAATCTCAAGCAGAAGTAGACCTCAGGTGTCCTACCTCATGCGGCGTGGCGTTCCACTCGTAGCCGATGACGGTGCACTTAAAGCCGTAGAAACAAGCCTTGTCGTCCTTCACATAGTCCGACGCTGTCTCCAGCGAGAAGCACACCTCGTTACCTGGAACCAAACATCAGAAATATTAACATTCTTCCCTCTTTTTTTTATGTGCGAAACTGGCAGATAGATTTAGTTTTTGGTACTTGATAATGCATTGTCAACGATTTTTTGGGGACATCGATTCAATTCTTTTTCAGAGGAGTTTGCTAAATGTTAAAAAACTGCAAATAAAACTACTTTTAGTAGACTTGTTTGTACACTACATCATCAAAATATCATATTGGCAACTTCGATAGAAAATGTGCCATCCTCTTATAAGACACACTGGGAAATTTCATAGTACCCAAAGATGAACTCTTATACAGATCAATCAATGGGGGAAATTTTCAATGTACGTTACCTGGTAGTACAACAGCCATGGAGGGCCACTGGGCGGTGCCGTGGAAGCGGTGGAGCACGGGCCACCACTGGGGGTCGGGGTTAGGAGGGAAGGCGTCTGCGGGCGGTGGGGTACTGTTGGCCGGGGGTGGGGGTGGAGGCGGGGCCTGGGCAGGGCACGCCCCTCCCCACAGCAGCCCGTGCGCGGCAGCACGGCGGGCCGGGATGTAAAGCTGGAGACTGTCCTCCACCTGGGCCGTGCCGCACTGACCGTCAAACTCCAGGGCCATCCACTTCACCTGGTCCGGGAACGTCACCTGAAGGGAAGGGGCAAACGTATATCATAATGCTCTGGTGCATGTGGTAAATGCTTTCCCTACCCCTGAAGTATTAAGTATTTTCATTAAATCTAATATCACATGCTAGAATCAAATGCAACTAATAAAACCTAGGTAAGTTAATAAAACTTTTAGAAATCCTTAATTTATTCAACTCTTCGTTTCGGTTGATAACCTATATTGGAAATGTAAATGCAACTAAACAACTGCAATATAAGCTTTATGTTACAAAACACATCAAAATCGTGCGAAACTTCTAAACCATAACGTCTAAACAAAAATCAGGTTTTAAATCTATGAATAATGTATATTTACTTTAACCCATAACGTTAACTGGCCACAGTGGTCGCTCTCCATTATGGCAGATTCAAAGAACCCATCCAAACAACGTTTAAACTCCATAATCATTCCAATCTTACTTTCAACATATAACAGTAACACATACCTTATAATTGGCGACAGTGGCGGGCTTGTAGGGGTGGTCGCTCTCTACTATGGCGTAGTGCTGGGAGGTGGTGGTGGCCTCCAGGTGGGCGCTCGTCTCCAGACTGCCCTCCAGCACGGCGGTGGGCGAGGCCGGGGGCCCCACCTGCTGGCACAGCTGGGAGTTGAGTTGGGCGATGGGCGGTAGGACCTCCTGGACCAGACCCAGCACCTGCACCGCACCCTGCAAATGGGAGGGAAAAGCTTGTAAAACCCTTAATATTGTCATACTGAAATATAGAGCTACACAGAACTACCAAACATTGTCTATTGCTATTTAAGAAATGTAATCAAAGTGGTGTTGTAGCTACCAAAAACCAACTCAAAGAGTGACTTAGCTGATTTGAGCTTTATTTGAAATGTAAGTTGTTTCTAGAAGGACAACACTGGCTTTACAATATTTGCTCAGTCTGTAATCTGGCTAAATTCCAATCGGCAGCGTTAATTATTTTTTTGGTCAAATTACAGTGTGGCTGCAACTTATATACAGATGATTTTTTGGAGGTACATGTAATGCTCAAATACACTTTGGCCATATGGAGCATCGCAATTAATAGAAATCAAGGAATTAAAATCAGATTAAAAAACAACAACAAAAAAACACAATAAAGGTACTACAAGAAGTCACTTACCCGTGGGTCTATGGCAGCAACAGGGCTAATATAAGCCACCACCATGGGCAGGAGAACGGAGAAGATCTGGGCCGACCCGATCAGTTTAGCGAGGCGCTCGTCAGCGAAGCCCTGCGCGCGTTGGAGCAGGTCAGCGGCAGCGCGGATCACAGCGCTGGCCACCATGATGGCGTTCTTACGGGCCTGCAGCTCTGCGAGGGCCTTACTGTTCTGAACCTGGTTCTCGCCCTCCTGAGGCGCACTGCAACAGAGGGAGATTCGTGATGAATAAAACATATACATATAGTAATGGAAATCTGAAAGCAAATTGAGAAACCGCTCCAAATTCTTAGGATAGTTGCAGGTTTTTCCCATAAAAGCATTCTATATTACTGACTCAGAAAATTTAATAAGAAATCACACGATTTTCTGAGAAATGGTGGTTAGCGAGACGTGGTTGTATTCTACCAAAAGTGAAAGGCCATAAGCTATTTTTTTCAATATAGGTCTACCAGACCAAATCTATGAAGCTATTCTGACAGAATATTGGTGACCTTGGGAAATGAGGGTGCGAGTCAGCCTACTCTGCTCAGGCTCGGAAAATATCATTCATACCTCACAATCTAACACAAAACTTGTAAAATTCAAATAAATTGGATCGTTACCAGATTAAATGAATAGATTTTTCAACGTACCTGTAGTAGAGTATCTGCGGCACCTGTCCCCGGGTGTGGTTGGTGCCGTTACTGCTGAGGGAACACGAGCTGAAGCTGAAGGTTGTGCCGTCCGGACACTTCACCTTGGGCAGACCGCCGTCCCCGTTCAGGGTGCGCGGGCCCCGGTTACGGAGACGGATCGCGTACTTCACGCCCTCCTACAAAGTGAAAAGGATCAATATTATATTGTTGGAGTTTATGTATACTGGAAAGGGGAGAATTTGAGCTTATGCAAGATTCTTAGACGGTATGGTTCTTCCCAAAAAAAATGCAACGACTGTAGAATTCCAATGTCGAAGTTCAATTTCAGAGACATACTAAATCGTGTTTTTTTATGTCACCTTTACATTGTAATATCATCTACCGACGGTTTATTTTATGATATCTAAACATTTAGAAAGTAATCGGTTATAGCTGATATAGGAGGATGTAAAAGTATGCAAAATCCTGACATGTAATGGTATTTCCATTGAAGGAATGCAAACAGTGTATAAATTTGTAGCATTCACATGACAAAATCTCATCCCAGGGACATGTTAGTTTGTAATAACATGTCCTTTCTTCGCTGCATAGTGATATATTTTCTACTTTATATGCTGTTAATAACATCTGAACATTGTAGAAGCAATCGACTAGAGGCCTCTGCAAGACATTTTATTTCATTTGTTTATTCAAAAGTTTGCTTCCTACATTTTTTTGAGATTCATCATGTGACTCCTTACTCTAGACACTTACCTTGATGGGCACAGGGCGGTCAAACTTGATCTCCGCGATGTCGTTGACGCAGTCCTCGGGACCGAAGTTACCCTTGACCAGCTCCAGGCTGTTCCACCGCCCGGTGTGGGACACGTCGCTGCTGCTCTCACTTTGCTGAAATATGGATTCAGAATGCATTAGTTCATACCATAATATGCGACCGTGAGAGATTTACAACCATGTTTTTCCCTTAACCTTTAAGGCAAACGGATGTATACACAATAGACAGATCCACTGTTTTACATGTAGAATATTAATATGTATGACATTTCAACAGAATACAACTTATTTTTGAATAAAATCCTGCGCATATGGGAAATTAAGCTATGGGGAGTCTATGAGAGAAACACCACACATAATTATGGTATGTTGGGACATTTATCCCTAGCTGTTAAACACCAGTGGCTGTTCTAAAACCTGTTCATGCTACATACATATGAAATTCTGCAAAATTATGTCATGTCTTTCTGAATTGCAAGTTTTTTTTAAAAAAAAGAAATAAAGCTATTTAAATTGAAAAAGTGTTAAATTTTTTAATTAAAAAAAAAAAAAATTTGTTGTTGAAAAAGTACTATAAGCTAGTAATTGCCCAGGTATGCTCCCTTTCACAAAGTATACGTACATCATCCAGCAGTTCCACGTCATAGTCGTACTGGCCTCCACCCCCGTACACGCAGACTCCAGCGATGACGATGCCCGCCCGGTCGACCGTGAAGCAGATGGCATCCGGGCTCCCGTTGCCCGGGTTCCAGTAGGCATTCGGGCTGGTCCGCGTGAAGCGGTTCGGAGTGGTGAGCAGCGGGCGGCCTGAGCCCTGAACATCAGTCTGTGAGCAGAAAGATGGGAATAGTTTTTTGCATGATGGCGATGACCTTAACAAAGATAACAACTTAGATGTATGGGGAAGTCCCAAGTTTAGGCCAAATCAATCAAATTTACTGTTCTCATATGGACAACTAGATCGCAACATTTCGTTTCTGTCAGACTGTTTTACTGAGGTAACAGAACAGATCAGATGGCTTAGGATTACTACTTTAATACGGGTATAAATATTGTTACGATCCTGGGAAATGTTATAGGCTCGGACACGGGCAGGTCAATGAAACACTTGAGAGTGGGGTAACATTCTCTAGTTAAAACCCCAATACACTTAGAATAGTCTTATCCTAAACCCCAACAACCTACTAAAAACACCTGTTTACACAGCAGATTTACGTTCATTTCATTCTTCAATTTTAGTTATTTAGACCTTAAACTAAGTCAAACGATCCCCCGCTTTAACCCATTCATTTGTCTTATACTATGCATCCAGCAAATAAAGATCATTGGTTAACATGAAAATTAGCTATATTTAATATGATGAGCGCTTGGTTAGATGTGTGTGACAAGCAAAGAGTCGTTGCTGGAACCACACATTGAACCAGCAGTCTTAAAAGTAAAAGAATCTTTTTAAAAAATCGCCATGTAAGTTAACCGCTCTGTGAAATATTAGGGCAGTGTGGAAGGGGCATCAGTATGAAAAGCGGGCATTAAAGACGTTCAAGTAGCAAAAATACAATCCTACCGAATTAGAACGAGTTGTAAACCCTTGACGCTACTTATCGCGGCACATCATGAGAAAACATTAATTGATGCGAAATTTATGTGCAATCACAGCACCTATCTTAAAATGATTCAAAACAAATTGCATTCTTAAATCGCCTACGGGACCTTTTTTTCTTTTAAAAAAAAAAAAAAATCTAAAATGGAGCATATTAAGTAATTATCGACTGGGCTTCCAGATGTTTTAAGATAAATTACACATTTACAGCATTTTGTGAATGTCCTTTTATGATATGAGTGAAGGGTTAATGTCAACACATCAAGAAGAGCTTACGTTTATTTTGAAGTCTTTTAGAATTCATAAATATAGAGGACAAGTTCATAAATCTTTGAAAATCGAAAATAATCCTTCCGGAGTTATTTTCTACTGATATGAACCACATGAATATCTTTTTCTTGGTTAAACACACAATACATGTCATAAACTAAATTTAGTGCGACTAAATTGAGTTTGAAAGTGCTAATAATTTTCACCATCCCTTAACCCACTGATACACTTAGCACTTGAGAGTGGGGCTTTGGATCCTACAATGTGGTTAATGACAGACTGAAGCAGTGAGAAGGGTGAGAGCGCGCGTGATTTGACGGCCTTATCAACCAAAGGCGGAGGTTAACTTAAAACATACCCATGTAGGAATAAAAGGTTAAGAAAAAAATACACCGACCGAAAACAATCACGAGTAAAGATAAAGCCCGTTGGGGGGCGCTCTACCTGACCGTCCTTTGTCAACAGCTGGTACGAGAACAGAGAGAGAAACGTAAGACGGGCAGAATCAACATTCAGAAGTCACAAACACCCTCCAAAAATACCCGCATTCTTAAAGGAATATTGCTATCCAGACAGGACAGGAACAAACGCTCCATTTCATTTCAGATTAAGTACCCCAAACAATTAATTAAAAAAAATCTGCACCGAAAAAAACCCACAAAAACAACTGCACCAAAAAAAGAGAAGAAATTGGAGATTATCATTGGTCTCGGATCAAAAGATTTTTTTTTTTTTTTCAAAAGAACAGTATCCAAACTCTTGTTTATAGTGGCAACTTGAGCACACTGACCGGGTATTACCGAAGTTTAGCCCCCTTTTTTTTTATGGATGACAATAAATCTTAATGTTTAATGTTCATTTGTCGTATAATTTTTAGTGATGTAATATAGCCAGTGAGAAGGCTCTGGGTATGAGTTTTTAATACCACAGGGCTCTAAGTTTAAATGTGGAGGGCTGTGGGATTGAAGCAAAACTCAAAAAGAGGGAGAGAAAGAAAGAGGAAAGTCAAAATATGATACAGAGGAGAAACAGATTCTGTATACTGACATCCCTGAACTCAAAAAATGAGGAAGAAGCGCGGCTCAAACTTCTTCTGACTACCTGTCTTTTAAACGTTACTGGGTGGTTGAGTTAATTATGTTTTACCAATACCTATCGTTAGTTTCTAGTCCCTTGAAGCAGTTTGCGTGCATTTTGCGGAAAGGGATTATTATAATTGACACTGTCAACGTTTGTTGCTATTTGATGTTATTTAGGTTTGGGGTTAAAATAGCAAACAGTAAAACACCATGCAGTCCCATTTCGCGACTCACCTCAGAGCCGGTAGCGGAGGCCGACAGCTCGCTGATGATGGCCGACAGTAAGGAACACGTGTTGGAGACGAGCAGCGGGGCAAAGGTCACACGCTCCTGGAGTACGAGAATGTAAATGGTAAGAAAATATTAACCATCAATATTTCTGTGGATAGCAAAAGAACTTAATTTTTTCAAAATGCAAATACAGCAAGAAAATTGAAGTATTCAACTGTTCGTGAATCCTAAGAATGCCGCTGGGTTTTTATTGTTGCAGTTTCTCTGCTAGGGGATGGACATGAAAAGTGTGTATTGTTTCATTGGTTAAAGTTGACCGATTTCTTATATGTTTGTTCAGGTGAATTGATCCAAATAAGATTGACTTAGTCACTTTTGTTATGAACGTTGCTCAACATAAAAATACACACCAAAATCTTACCACAGTTTGTAGCGCCTTAGGAATACCCAAATATTCTGTAATATCAGTAATACTTTCTTTCTTTTATCACCGAATATTACTAGATATGACCTTGCCATGTACGACCAAAAGGATTATGTTAAACATAGATTTTCATGTTAAAATATCTGAAACATGCGTTGGACGAGTTTCTCTGATAGGAGAAGAACATGAAAAGAGTGTATTGTGTCATGGGTTAAAGCTAACACTATCATTATTATTTTTTTAAACATCTGAAGCATAGCATATCCCCAAGGAATACCCACCTGGTTGAGCGCCTGTCTGACGGGCATGATGACCACCATGAGCAGTTTGTCGAGCACCTCCCTGAAGGTCCAGTGGGAGGCGTGCTCCGCGTCCGTCCGCCGCATCATGTGCGACACCAGCAGGGGGAAGGCGCACGCGTCCCGGCTCTGCGCCGCATTGTTCGTGTTGTCTTCAGTGCTAAAAGGGAATTTGGGGAAAGTCAGAGGGTTGGATAAAGCCTTGGGTACTCAGCGATTTTTTGGTAAGGAAAACATCTAGTTAATGCTTCATATCTTTATTAGTGCTTACTGAACAGCAAACAGTAAATGAGAGAGCAACCACTAAAGTTCCATGCAGTTATTATTACCAACTATCTATTATGAAATTGTCTTAAACAGGATCTACATGTATTATCCGTACATGTATTATTATTAAATGCCAAGGACCAATTGGGAGTTCACAATTATGTTTTTGGGAACGATAATTTTGTCCCAAACTAAGTCAAAAGTTCTGCTATGGCTTTAAGTTGCGTTGAATAAAGAATAGTTTACATACCTGTATTGTTTTTTGAGAATGAGCTCCGTCTCGTGCTCACAGTTGATGGGCATAATGGCGGTGAGTTTGACCGTCGGGTGACACAGGGCCTCCATGACGGCCGACAGCAGCCGGCCGCAACCCTCCACCGAACTCTGACCCTGGGGAAGCAAAAATGGGAAATTAAACAAGTGAGCCACAACACATGTATACGTGTACAGCATCTTAGAAACATGATCGTTCTTGGGAGATTTTCAAACATGAAAATCGTCAACATGAACTAAAGTTTCAAATAAAAGTTGCTAAATACAAAATTTGGCATTTCGTGACGCAAAATAAAATAAAATGACCTACGGGTATATTCTTCCACTAATACTACCTTTCATATATTGGTATTAACTTACTGTTTTAAAAATCTTTTTGATTATCCAATTTTATGGTTATGATGCCATAAATTTGATAAAGAAATGTTTTTTTCGTATTAACTTACTGGTTCGACATAAGCCAGCAGGTCACAGAGACAGGTCCACTTGAGGGTGCCGGTCGGGTAGAAGGCGTGGAAGCAGGCCACGAAGGTCTGGTGGCATTCATCCAGGATGCGGTTCGCGAGCCCCCTGAACACGCTCAGGTCGCGGTCGGCCCGGCTGTTACTGTTGAAGATCTCCAGGTGGCGCTGACTGTCGGCCAGGATCTTCCACAGCAGGGCCCGCGTGTCCCCGACGCACTCCGCCAGACGGGAAGTTTCTGATGGCGTCTTACGAGTCACACCTATTTATGTGATAATGCACTGGATTAGTGATTTATTGACAAATTTCGAGTTTTTCTCTTCGCTGCTGGAGACAATATGCATGTAAAAGGTTTTTTTAAAAAGGGATTTTCCCCAAAAACTTTTGTAAAAGATATAACACCCAATGACGCTTGAATAAGGACAACCTGTCCACCAATAGTTGGAAGTTGAGTTTGATATAGGTTAACCCCTATTAATTTTTTACAAAAGAACCAACAGATCCCAGCATGATTGCCTACTTGACGTACTGCTTCAAACCACAGCAAAACCCATGACACTTTCTGTAGAGGGCTTGGGTGGTTTCAACAGTTAAACATGATATACGTGTACAGTTAAATTGCTTATTACCTGATATTATTCATTGTCCTACACTTTGAAACGACTGTAACTTTAGAGCATAATTTATTTATCTAATCGACGAGATGTTACTTACCCACGCGGAAGTACGTCAGCTGAAAGGTTTGGAGTTTGTATGTTTGTTTGACTGCAGATTAGGGGAATAAACAGACTAATTGCTTACCGTGGCTGGGGTAGACCTCACAGATGTAGGTGCGGCCGAGGCGAAGACTGGCCGAGCTGATGTACACCAGGCGCTCCAGGTCGAGCAGCGCCGCTGTCTGACTCGTGCCCTTCAGAGACGTCACCTCGCTGACCGCCGCGCAGAACGTGTTCCAGCTCCAGTTGAGCAGCGCCAGCAGCGAGTCAAAGCACTCCTGGGGGTAAAGGAATGGGTATATAATTAAAAAAAAATGTATTTTTTTTAATGATATATGGGCATTACCATATATTACAGAAACATGTTAAAGAATCAAAAAGTATTCAAAAAGAACTCAATATTTCAAGAGTAAGTCACCGTAAATAGATTAAAGGTACCTTTTATCTTCTGGTAGATACTTAGAATATTAATACTGTGGATGTAGATATCTTGGCAATTATATAGTTTCTTCAAACATAAGATGGGAAGCTTTCACAATAGAGAAATTTCTGATATTCCACGTTTGAACTGTTATAAAACGAGACATCTTAAAGGTAGTCAGTGCTTTTCAGGGATTTTCCTAGGGCAATATAAACATCAATAAACCCTCAGCATGTATCTTTCAACAGACGGGCCCAGAGAGAAGCGGGAGCATTTTGTGTACAGGTCCATGGATGGCCTCAGCCCTAGGGAGGTCAGGAGAGTGTATGTGTGAGGTTGGGGGAAGCATACAACTTACAGGTGTGACGGAGAAGGAGAAGTCCCGGGACAGGATGATGGCGGGCTCTGCGTGGTCCGTCTTACGGCTGACCCCGGTACTGTCGTGGGACGGCAGGCGGTACAGCACCTGCGGGATCTGACCCGCGTTCACGTCTGTACCGTTATTGGACTTCTTAGAACTCTTGAACTTGAACACAACCCTAAACACAATAACAATTTGAAATATTTTATTACAGGTAAAACCTAAAATAATGTCATGCGAAAAAGCTACGCATGCTGCTATTTCTTATCAATTGAGGTACTGAACTGAAAACAAATAGGAAATCGGAGAAAATTTAATTCATGACTTTAACTTTTTTTGATAGTTCATGATAGCAGGAAAAAAATCCAAAGACCTTCAGCCATAGGGCAAAACTTTACTGGAGTGTTAAATCATATAGTGGAGATGTAAGTTTATCTGTAAACCTAGTTCATCAACTTAAGAGAACACTGAGTCGACAAATGTAATAGTTATGTGACTTACTGGTCTTCGGTAGTGATGGAGAGCTGGCCGCCTGACCCGCAGTCGGAGCTCGGTCCGGAGATACGTGCCCACGCCACGTACCAGTGGTTGGCCGAGAGCAGCACAGGCTCGTCAAACAGCATCGGGTACTTCTCTCTGAAGGAGGAAATCAGATAATCTTTGAAAAAAAAAAAAATTCTCAGTATGACATAAATTTTGTGTATCTTTAGTTGGATGTCTTATTACCTGAAATCAATTCAACTGAGTAAGTTTTTTGTTGTTGTCTAAATGGCTACAAGAAACTACTTATTGGTAAGGTTAATGCTATAAACCCAACAAACTTCGAACACACTCACTATGCCGCTAATCTCGTTTTTGATCAGATTTACAAATCTTGAGGGGCTTGTGGCTTAGTCTTTGTTTTCTGCCATCATTTTTTCCCAGAGTCCCCTTGCTCCGAACGCAAGTAATGGGAGAGGGAAATGAGGCGCACAGGCGTTTTTCCAGAAGCAGTGAGTTCTAAAACGGAACCTTCAGTTACCGCGTAGCAAAAGAAAAACAATGAGAAAGTGGGCTATGTGAAACATGTTGTTATCAAGGCGCGAATTCACATTGATACCATATCTATCGTGAGTGGGTGAATGTCCCAATATCAAAACTAGTAGAGACTGGGGCCGGAGCAGTCGGAGTCACACTGGGAAACCATGGGTTTCAACATAGGAGTTTGTGTGCTGCTAACTCTAATTGCTGGTGAGTGTGGTTCAGTGATACATTTGTATCTATTTTATAGTTTAAAAAGAGAGGCCTGATATACCGACCTACAATACCTCTACAATACAGGGTTCGATTAGGGAGGGAAGCCATGAAATCTATTATATAGTTTGAAGGCCGGTCACAAGGCTGGCTTTGTATCATACAGGGACGTAAGTTAGTGACAGTGAAAAAATCGGAAATAGCAATAGGAAAATCTTAAAGGGTCCTAAAATGATGTGAAATGTGTTCAAAATATAACATTTCTTAACTGAAAAATTTAGGTGCTTGGGAGAAAAAATCGGAAATCCAACAAAAATCGGAAAACTTACATCCCTGATCATAGGATTCGGGGGAGACCAGCACGACTGGCCCTTACATCGTGGGACAATGGCGTTCTAGAAAGGGTCAGGTGGCGGGTTCTATAATAGAAAGGTTTTATCAGGGGAGCCCAGACAAGAAGGGGGCATGGCTCGGGATGGCTCCATATTTTTTTTTAATGATTGTGGTTTCAGGGTCTTAGCAACTCCCTGTATCAATAATTATCATCGATGGCCCAGCTAAGAATGGGCCCAGCTAATAAGGGCACGTGGCCGTTGGTGTACAGTCAATTTATTTTACCAATTATGATTTCAGGGTCCTTAGCGGGCCCCTACATTATTGGAGGGGGCCCTGCTAAGAAGGGCGCCTGGCCGTGGATGCTGAGTCTGGAGGTGCAGGATGGGAGCACATACAGACACCAGTGTGGGGCGTCACTCATAACAAGTCGGTGGGCCGTCACTGCCGCACACTGCCTCTATGGGTAAGGTCTGGGAATAACTGTATTTAAGTTTCTTTTTTTTTCTCAGTTTGTTTTGAGCTATTTTTTTTCCGGGTATGTACGTTAGGCTTACTATACTTGAAATATCTTATGATTTTGTTGCTTTTATTCTGTGTAACATTGTTAATAATAAAATGTATGCACAACTTTGTTCTTTCCAATGTATGTACAACAGTCAATTTTATACTTTCATGAAGTCTGAATTACTCTCGCTAATTAACCCTTGAAGTGTTAGTCTCGTAGTTACATGTTTTGTAATTAACTTAGTACTTGGGTACTAACGTAACATTTATTTGGTCCTCCTAGTGAACCTAAGTGCCGCGTGCTGCTTGGAGCCATTAAGAGTTCACCGAAAGACGATGCCACACAGACCATCAAAGTTGACAAATACATCGTGGTGAGCACCGAGACTGACTCTGTAATAGTCTGAGGGGATGTGCAAATTTGACTGGTGACTTTAATTGAGGCAAATGATTTTCTCGAGCTATTTTCCTGAGAATTATATTACTCTCATCTTTAGGCGTAGGAGCGTTTGATAAGGGAGGAGTGCAAAATGAATATGCAAAATAGCAAGGTATCCCCCTTTTGGAACATAGATCCCTCGGAATATAGAAAGAAATATTTTATTGAATCAGTTATTTTCCCCAAAGGATCCATCTCGGCCATGTGATTAACAAATACACTTTTCTGAGATTTGGACAAATGACAAAGAATCAAAAAACCCTGTATTCCGTGGTACAACAGAAGCCTAGTAAACCATGCATGTAAAGTGTTCCCTTTTTTCAGCACCCCAAGTATGACAACATGGGTAAGGGCATCCCTAATGACATCGCCCTCCTCCACTTGTCGACCGAGGCTGACCTGACCGACAAGTACGTGGCCACCATCGCCCTGCCCAAGGAGGGCGAGGACTTCGTTGGTAATAAGAATTGCTGGCTCACCGGCTGGGGCGTCTTCAGTAAGTTGTTAAAATTTGAACTTACGTGAATTTTCTCTGAGATACTTCAATTAACTTACTTTTTCCCTGCATACAAGGAATTTGACCAATCAGGAAATAAACCTAGGGAAAATGTTGGATTGCTTAAGTTGTCCCGGTATTAGGTATTTGAAGTGGGGCTATGTCACTTTTAAGAGGCAGCATCTCGAAGAAAGTGAACCTTTGGTATACACCTCCAAAGAAGTGTACCTTAGGGAAGGAGGGGGTTCATATTATGTAAGCATAGATTCATATTTCTCAAGAAGTATAACGATGATGTGTATTGATGATGTATGCATGCGAAAAAGTTGTATACTCTAATTCAACTAGTGCAAAACAACAGCTTTCCACAAATTCAAACCTAGCTAATTATATATATCTATCTGAGAAACCTTTTCGTCCATTTGTACATCGTTTTGTGTGTCCGATTTTCCAGAGGAGGGAAGCTGGGAGCACAGCCCTTATCTGAAGCAGCTACAGACCCCGGCCTTGACTAACTCAGGCTGCCAGACGCGCTTTGACAAGCTGGGCGACGACTTCTACACCATACTCAAAACACACATCTGCGCCAACAATACCGGGGAGGCTGGGCCGTGCAATGTACGTACCAAATAATGATAACACTTTTCTCTTCTCTTAGAAGTCTCTTTTTCTTTAGATTTAACATGCTGCAAAGACGTCTTTGGGACATTTGTGCGCAGCTGACTACAGGCCATAGGCAATAAGAATCATCTATCCAGTGCTTGGTCAGTTATCGTCTTCGTCTTCTTCAAAGTTATTAAAGCGTGATATTGTGTTTCCGAATAAGGCAAATATGACAAACACCCGCCATAAAGAATCACCGATCATCTTGAAGACGTGGCCAAAGAATCATAAAATAATCATCATTTTAATATCCGTGCCAAAAAAAAAAATCTACCTGATGGAGTCATGATAATCTTGACAGAATCCTGATCTGCTGTTCCCAGAATAACAAATCTGTGTATATAACACGGCATGTACCCCAATTGTTCCTTTTGTTTCATATTGTTGCATTGAGTTTTAGATGGATATTCTAATCGCCCCGATAACAATATCTAATAGATCTATTTTTATCCACACAGATGGACAGTGGCGGGCCGTTCCACTGTGACCGTGGAGGCGGTGACTGGGTGTTGGCGGGGGCGCTGTCCTGGGGCGGTGACCCCTGCTCCCATTACCCGGGCGTCTACACACGCGTCTCCTCCTACCTCGACTGGATCAGGGAACACGTTCCCGGGGTCTGATATGGGACTCATTAAAGTACCTCTGAGCCATCTAGGCTATTTGAGTTCATATGGTTGAATAAAGGCTTGTTGTAATTTAAAATTCTTTTTTTTTTTTAATTTCTGAATTCCTGTCAATACAACGTCTTCCATCAGAATCTATTACGAAAAATTCTGAAACGTGACGAAAATTTGAAAACTTACATCCAAGGAACATGATTTTTCAAGACTTTGAAAAGCACTGTGACTTTAGTTAGGAGAGATGCGACTGACCTGGCTCCACACTCGTAGGGCATCTCCTCCGTCTCGGCCAGTAGTTCTCCGTCCGTCTCATTCTCCCCACCGTCCTCCCGAAGCTCAAACACCTAAATTACAACACATGGCAAACATAAGGTTATAACAGATATAACACAGGTGTGCTAGGTACTGATGTCAATTTGTGTGAAAAATAACGAAGACGATTAAATATCTTAAAATCTAATTTTTCTGAGGAAAATGCATATCCAATAGCCTTAGGGTTAACTGAAAGTGCATTATCAAACTGAGCAGGACCCACCTTGATTTTCCCGAAGTACTCTCCACGTCCACCGAAGAGACCGAAGCCCCCGAGGAGGATGTCGGAGTCGGGCATAAACCGAACCGCCTCGATGGAGTGTCCGGAGTAGCCCCAGCCGCCGCCATGGCCTGAAATTAGACAGATAGTTATAACAATTTCAACCCAACAGAGACACAACATTTTGTAACTTTCTTATTAGAAGAGATGCAAGAACGCTAACTACACCAAACCATATTTTTATTTAGGAATTTTGAAACAACCTCAATACATAGTTTTCTTCTTTTCATGCATGTACCTTGATTTTCCCAAACGCAGCCTTTGATCAATACAATAATAGATTATACTCGTATCCTAAATGGAAGATGGGATACCAATATTCTATGCAAGACGGGTAGCTCTTATCATTTTTTGATGGAAGATACATCCGGCATCTGCATATCCTTAAAGAACCAACCTTTCACCTGGATATTTTTTCAATAAATCAGACACTTACTCTCAAACCTGTTGACGGTGGAGAAGTCCTCTTTGGTGTAGACCTTGGTCGTGGCCTGTTTCTCCTTCTCCTCCTCGTACACCGTGTAGCTCAGCTGGTGGGCCGTCGTCAGGGTGTCCAGACAACCTGAGGTGAAACGTAGAACTCAGTTTGTGTGCAGTGTAATAAAAATGGGTTACTATTTAAGTATATCAGTAACCCCTTACTTGGATAAACAGGAGATGTTACAAAGGATCTGCATCAAACTCCAGAAGTGTGAAAATGTGGACTTATTAATACGGATTATGAAACTGTTTCTTAATACGAAGCCATAAATTTATATTTTTTGATTGGTTAGGATCTTAATCAGGATTACATAAAACATGTTAATACTTACTTTTTTTTGCAACATTTATCCTATAAATATGTCTAACCAACAATTTTTTACATTTCAAATAGTCATGTGCCATTCAATTCGTGCCATTACATCTCTCATTACAAAGTGTCCATTTTAGCATTCTGAGGCACTCTATTATTTAGAGCAGAGCAGTTTAACAGTGATGCTAAACAGTCTTGTATACGAACCTAGCATGTGGAGCGCGGTGTGGGAGCGGGTGGCCATAGCGCTGTGCCTGACGGGGATGGCCAGCTCGGGGCTGAGCACGTTACACAGACTCGGGTGGACGGCCGGTAGGTGACGGGCCTCCGAGTGAAGCACGTTGTAGCAGTGGATGTACTGCGACGCTGGGGAGAAACTACAACCAGAAACAGTCATGGGGTTAGTGCTGGTTGACGAAAGAACTACTGGGATTTTCACCAGGAATGAATGCATTTGACAAACTTTGTGATACGCAAGTGTATCATCAGTAACAGAGGTAGGTCAAAGTAAGTTTATTAGGAGACTTTTCAAGAGGATTTTTTTCCCTATAAATCATCACACAACATCAAAAACGGACATTACAAAAAGAATTATTTTATCGTTTTGGTTCTTTAGAGATACGAATAAAGAGCAGCAAAAATCACTACGTGTATAAGCTATTTCCCCCAATTTTTTTATTTTAACAAAAATGTTCATTTCAACGTGTGATCACCCTTATACATGTATTACTACATAGGCGTTCAACATAATTATAAAGTATCTGGTATAAAGTGTAGTCTCACCTCCAGAGGACATCAAAGACGGGGTCGAGGCAAACGCTGTGGTTATAGAGCGAGGCTTGCTCGCTGCCGTTAAAGCTCTTACAGCTGCCATCCTTGGTGTTAATCATGAGACAAGTAATAGAAGATACACCGTCCTCTCCTTTAGGGATCAGCCCAATACATGACTGGTTCGCGAAGATGTTGGACTTGGCCAGGGTGTGAGCATTGATGAGTGATTCGTCGATGCGGAGGTAGCTCTGGTCCCCGCTGGCCCCGATCCACGTGGCCCGGCGACCGTGCTTCGCTCCGATCCCGGCGACCAGACCGGGCACGGCGTACCACAACCGCCATTTGTCCTTGGACACGTCCTCAAACCGACCCAGCTGACCTTTCTGTGAACAGTATTAGGATTTAGAAGGGTTAGTTACGTAGAATATCAAAGATATATAGTATAATGATTTAGAAGGGTTAGTTACGTAGAATATCAAAGATGAAGGTGATCAACTTGGAAATGAAATTACAGCAACTGCTTTCCAGTAATAATTGTGATTCTTTGGCATAAACGGAGAGAGGGCAGCCTATAGGCTGTCAGTTCCACTCACAAATCCACTTAATTCCCTTGGTATAGCTTTTCATTTTACTTAATCTTTAATTCAAATTTAAGAGGATAAATTCATATGAAATAGACGATGAAGGATACGAGTGGAGTTACTGACCTTGTGGCTGCCGAAGGTGTAGACCTGGCCGAAGGAGGTGAGGAGCAGCGTGTGGTTACTGCCCGCCGCCACCTGCACAATGGTCGCCTTCACCGAGACCCGTGTTGGCACACCCCTACAAACATAGCAGAAGATAAAATGTAGGAATGCCCCTGGAACTGGCAGACAGGCTAGCAACTTTTCTTAACTAAAACAAGGGTATAAGTTACGAGCAAGACTATTAAATCTATTCTAATAAGTCTCTAGTCGTCTTAATATTGATTTTTTTAAATATTTTTACGTAAGTTTCCTTATCGCGTGTACACTTATGATGTTGAGTAAGAAATATCGGACATTAGACTAAAATCCAACACCTTTCAAACCTGGATGCTAAACCCAACTGTCCGATCATCAGAAACTCATCATACGAGTAAAGTGTTTCAGCCAGGACGTGTAAATATCATACAAACCTTATCTCAGAACATATTACACTCACCGTATATTGGTATCTCCTACCCCGAGTTGGCCATATTGGTTACTGCCAAATGTGTACACCTCTCCGTCCTCCAGCAAAACAACTGAAACAACAACCGTCAGAGTTAATGTAAATCTATTTCTTGGTCTGATAAATACTTATCTACTTGATGAATCAAGATAACCGAGTAAATAAATGAACCTATGGTGACAATTATTTCATCCTATTTTCAGTTCAATCAAGCCTCTGTATCTATCGTTTTGAGGATGGTGCTCAAGAAGTCGATGTATTATTTTACATAGGTATTAGGAATTAGGATGTCTGAAAAAAGCACTCAGCATTATATATTCAAATTTAGGACACGAAAGACCCATGTTGTGTAAACCTATACCACTCCCATGGCACATGCATACTTTCATTGGTCTATGGAGAAATGGACTAAAAGTAAATGTCCCTGGCTATCGTACCTGTATGTTGGAGCCCGCAGGCGACCTGCACGGCGGGCACGTTGGACGCCCCCACCTCCACACAGCTGGGGGGCAGGGAGGCCAGCTTCGTGTGGTCCTGTTCGTAGTCACTGTTGTTCCCTTCACTGCTCGCTGCCGCCGCCGCCGCCGCTGCAACAGGACCTGAGGCACGGAACGAGCAAGAGGGTTTGGGGTTTAATGAAGAGCAATGGGAACAAAAATTATCTAAGTTTCGTTTTATTCAATATTCAATTTTTCAATGGTCTACATTGACTTGCCTTGGTTTTATGGTGGTTGTATTTAGGTTCTACAGTATCTGTGATTCTCTAACCAATGTAATACAAACCATACGATTCTGTATCTCATTTATTCCCTTGTCAAACTAATGATAAATATTTGACAAATCATATTGAAATCCAACGTATGCCTCATGATTCTCTGTTTACTGTTATGGGTGCCACGTTATAAATCTGAAATAGTACTGTCTATTCCCTTTGGTGCTGTGGTCTATGTAAAAGATGTAACATGAGGTTATGTATACCTGGCTTTCCATTGGCCATACCCGACATGGCTTTGATCTTGGCTTTGGTCTTCATCCGTATCCGGTGCCGGCGCTCCTCCAGCTTCCGACTCAGCTGGTCCAGATTACGCGCTCCCTGACGACCTGAAAACCAGCCAAAATTACAATTATAAATTAACATATAACCTACAGTATTACAATGGATCTAATACAGTTCGCAGATTTGGATACGAAAAAGAGTTTTCCTATAAATAAGTAGCCCCTTTCTCGAGTCAATTCAGATAGAGTGAAAATGTAAGGGCCGCGCCTTTTAAAACGGCACATTCATTTTTTCCAAGTGGACCCATAGGAAATAAGAATTTTGAAAGTCAGTGAAATGTACCAAAAATGTCGCATTATATTTTATTATAAATGCGCCATTGTTGCATATCAATTTTTTCTAATATAATCCCTTAGACATATGAATATGTTTGTTTTAAAACATACTGATGTTGGTCTCACCTAATAGCAGGTCGAGTGGGATCATATCCTTGGACCGGGCGAGTGCCTCCAGCAGCCCGGGTTTGGCCGCCTCAGGCGTTCGGTCTGCGTCCAGCATTTCCCCCGCACACGTCCTGCACACGCCGCACTCTGAGCACCCCGAGTCTCCCGACCCACAGCCACACACACGGTTTGGTAACCTGCAGGTAACGGGGAATTTCGGAATTATTCATACTCATTATATATCAAAGTTCTGATGACAGGCTGGACAGCTTTGCCTGTAAGTGGACTTACGTGATTTCTTGAAAAGAATGTGTATTAGCAACCTGTTGACAACGTCTGGATGCATCTCTTAAGATTTGATCATAACAGGACATCTAGCACATAGCCTGATGTATATGGGGAAGCAGAGTATTGGGTAGCGTAGAATTCACAGTAAAAGCAGTCTTAATAGTATTTATATTCGTACTTTTAAACCGCTGATACTTATTAACAACATACTAGGGATAAATTGTATATGTAAATTCAATCCCACGGATCATGTTCTGTTGGGCTCAGATTGAAAACTATATACAATGTCATTATGTGCCACTCAAGCCTCAGTTGGGTCGAGGCAAGCTGCTTGGCTGGAATCGAGGAAAGGAATCTGGCCAGGTTCTTAAGATGGCAACATAGGTCAGCATCAGAAAAACCTAAGTCAGAATCTTTTGTTTCCCAGAAACCATGCCCGCTGCTTTAACCATCGACTCCAGACTTTAGCGAGCAGCAACTTGAATCCACAACAATGGTTCATCATAGCCCAACAATGCTTGCATCCTTGGCAGGCGAGGATTCAAAAACTATCATGTATCAACAAGACAAGTATTTTATTTTCTGGGTCTACCAACCCAGAGCTACAGTTACTTTTAATTTAGCGAAGGAAAAGTTACAGAACACGTGAAGACCACACAATTAAACCTTTTTATTGCACTTAAAACAGCGGTTTCATTACCATTTTAATTTCAAATCTCTTAATTCTACTTAGGCCTATATCGTAGCTATAAATTTTTAGGGTAATGTTGAGTATATCTTTCATCACTGCATGGCTCAGATGATCAAACTATTATATAGAACGTCATTATGTGCCGCTCAAGCCTCAGTTGGGCCGAGGCAAGCTGCCTGCCAGAAATCAGGGAAAAAGACTCTGACCTGGTTCTTCTGATGGCAAAGTAGATTACCATCAGAAACACCAAAGTCTGAACCGTTTGTTTCCTTGGTATCGTGACTGACGCTCACATCCCAAACTCCAGACCATAGCGAGCGGCAACTTGAATCCGCAGTTTTTGCTCATCATAGCCAAAATCATCACATAACCACAGCCGGCCCAGTAATGTGTGACACTAAATAAAGAGAAAGCCTCTTTATAAGCTTTACATTAGTTTAACCTTTCATTAATCATTAAGCTTCACTATTTGCTCATAAATTCTGCATGTTACTCTACCATAGCTATCGAAGGTTCTCTATGAATTTAATCAAAATTTAAGATCATTCCCTGTTGGGCTCAGATTGAAAACTATATAGAACGTCATTATGTGCTGCTCAAGCCTAAGACGGATCAAGGCAAGCTGCCAGACAATAAACGGGGAAAGGGAACCTGGCCTGGTCCTTAAGATGGTAACGTAGGTCACCATCAGAAACACCAAAGTCAGAATCCTTTTGTTTCCCAGAAACCCTGACTGACGCTCAAACTATTGATTCCAGACCTTGGCGAGCGGCAACGTGAATCCACAGCATTTGTTCATCATGGCCAAAATGATCATATATGACAACAGGCCAAGAAGCGTTCATCATCAAGTAGAAAGAACCCTGATTTTAATCTTCAGTTAGTTTAACCTTTCAACATTAAGCTCCATTAAATACACATACTGTTTTCCTATATCATACCAAGTACACCTTTTGGTAACATTCAATGAACGGAAATTACAAAAAATGTGAAGACCAAACAATATCTTTACTTTACATGCAAGGACAATCTGTTTAATTTTTTGGGGGGTAAAAAAATCTCTTGCTTATCCGTGTCATAACTATTTATTTTTCAGGGGAAATTCAAGCATTATTTGAGATTATTCTCTCTGGGGCTCAGATTGAAAACTATATAGAACGTCATTATGTGCCGCTCAAGCCTAAGACGGGTCAAGGCAAGCTGACAGACAGTAAACGGGGAAAAGGAACCTGGCCTGGTCCTTAAGATGGCAAAGTGGGTCACCATCAGAGAGATCAAAGTCATGGTCCTTTTGGTTTCCCAGAAAACATAACTGGAGCTCAAACCACTGACTCCAGACTTTGGCGAGCGGCAACGTGAATCCACAGCATTTATTCATCATAGCCAAAATGATCACATGACCACAGCAAGGCAAGTAATGTTTGACCCCAGATAGAGAGCAACTCTGTTTATGAGGTTTACATCAATTTTTTGTTAATCATTAAACTTCACTATTTGGACATAAAACGCTCTTATTATCCTTGACATAGCTATCAATTATTCTGTATAAGTCAAGCCTAATCTTAGATTATTCCCTGTGGGGCTCAGATTGAAAACTATTTAGAACGTCATTATGTGCCACTCAAGCCTAAGACAGGTCAAGGCAAGCTGACAGACAGTAAACGGGGAAAAGGAACCTGGCCTGGTCCTTAAGATGGCAAAGTGGGTCACCATCAGAAAGATCAAAGTCATGGTCCTTTTGGTTTCCCAGAAAACATAACTGGAGCTCAAACCACTGACTCCAGACTTTGGCGAGCGGCAACTTGAATCCACAGCATTTGTTCATCATGGCCAAAATAGAAAATATTATTGTCACCACAGCATGTAGTGACAACCTTCAACCAGATAAATTGAATTGTAGCACAATCCTTATTCAAGTTGCAGGTTATTCTCGACTTTGAATTTAATTTCTTCAAAGATATTGTTAATCTAAAAATCCAACTACTTCAAACTTCTCCACCTAATTATCAATGTTCTTCGTCGTACATGTATACGTAACGTTATGTGTGCTTAACCAGAATTATTTATTAAAGTTGTGTTGCAATGCTACGCGCAGTGTTAACTTGTTATCAAAAACGCTGCAAGTTTCCACAGACCCCTCTGGCATGTGCACTGATATAAACCATTAAACACATGGGGATCATATCCCAATATCTTTGCACCCTGTGCCCCTCAACCACCTTACGTCCTGGATCACCCAGTACTATGGGTGGGGTGGGCTCTAGGTAGTGAGCAACTCACCCTGTGTCTCACCGACCACCCCTTTTTCCTGGACCAGAAACTCCTTCTTCCTTTCCCTATAATGGAGTGATGGGCTGATTTCCTAGTACTGACCAACCATTATTATAAAAGTTGGAAGCAGCCCTCTACTCAAACAGAACTGATCCTGACACCCTGGTAGCCACATTGACCCCCACAGATACAAAGATCTGCTTGGTGGTTAGTGGCAGTGGGTAGGACTTTTCCAAAAAGGTAAGGCACTGATTACTATACTTGTATTTGTGTACTATTGTGTATGCTCAGATCAATATACTCCTAGTTATAGAACTTGTGTGTTTGTTGCTTTGATTCTAGATCTCTTTGTAAAGGATAGCTAGGACCCACCTCTATTTTAGACTACCAATTTTGGCCAGCTACCAACCAAACTATATTACCCACAAGCTATCCTGTTACAATACACAAAGGGTTATTATTTGTACTCACGTTTCTCTGATGTCGGGCCGCCCCGAGTTGATGCAGCCGCTGCCGTAGCCCGTACACTCCCCACAGTTGGTGCAGAGCATACACTGGTCCTGCTTCCACCGGTGTTTGCCCGGCTGACACATCAGGTCCTCCTCCACCTCCTCCTCCTCGTCTGCCATCGTTACCGTCGCACTTACTGAAACGCCCAACCGAATGCACGCAAGTTATACATTTTCAAACCTTCATCTTAGTTCGCAACAACTGGGTGCCTCAATTTTTTTTGGGCTGCATAAATTAATGATGTTATATCATGGGCCACTAACAAACTACATAAGAAACCCATATACATGTATGCATATCACATACAGAAAAAGTTGCCTTAGATGATCATGTACTGATTTGAAAAGCTCTAATTCGTTTAAAGGTCCTGGTCTCACAAAATTTGTCACCTTATATTAACTCTTGGTTAACTCAAGACCACAAACTGACCCAGCAGGTAGCACTCAGAAACCCGCACAGAGCAGGTAATAGCTAGCATCTGCTCATAATCCATTTTCTACTTACTCTCGCGGGCCCCACCGGGCACGTAGTCACGCCCACACTGCCCCTTGTTGTTGATGCCGAAGGTGAACACTTTACCCGTGTTGGTCAGAGCCACCGCGTGCGCCTTCCCGAGCGACAGTGATGTGACCACCACATCCTTCAGGTCAGTCACGTGACCTATAAAACAGGGTCAAATAAGGTCAATATAGGGCCACAAAGGGACGTTATGTTCTTGGAAGTCAGATCGACTCTACCAGCATGCTGGAAATCCTCACTGCTTTGTTTCACTTGGGTATGTCAGCTTCTTATTTGTCCAAGTCTTGTAGATTCGCATTTACTGGTTACTAAGGCTGTCGGTATTTGCCCATAGAATGCATTCTCTAAGTTAGATACTGATTACAACTACATTGATTGAAGGAATAAAAGGTACGTTTTGGGGCTGCAGGGCGAAGTTTGGTCTGGTTGAAGGGTCCAGTGATGTGTTTTGGGGTGGTGGGGTTAATAAAATTAGGACAGCGTAAATTCTCATATCTCATAGTTTAAATATCCCATATATCAGAAGTTGGCTCTTACCACTTGCGTGGTCACAGTGCACGGTGTCCTTGCCAAACATGTAGGCCTCGCCGTCCCGCGTGATGATGGCGCTCGTCCCACTGTTACAGGCGGACGACACCACGTGCTTCCCCTCCAGTTTGATCAACTTCTTGGGCTTCACTGGCTTTGGCTGACGGCGGCCCTTCGCTGTCAACAGGGAAGGAAAAGGTTGATATTCTGATCTCATCAAACCGCTAAGGCTCGACAGTTTATATCTGGATACCATTAGATAACCTTTAATATCCTGACTATGGGAACATAAGTCAGCAGTCTTAGCACATTTTCAAATATTTATATTGACCAAGTCTATTGACTTCCCACCAATAAGTAAGGGTTTCCTCAACACTTATATTTAACTAATACAGTCTACAGACGAGGAGTCCGAGCTGATAATGGTAACCAGTAGTCTGTATAATGATGATGATGTCTTATAGTTTAAGGTCAAATCAGTAATTTTTCAGCTATATTGGGACCAATTCGCGTTTATGACCAACAAGCTGGTACACATGTTTGACTGAATCTATGGGGGTGAAAACGCCTGTAGGTGAGATGGTCTAGTAGTCAACACCAAGCATTGAACCAGGACCCCCTGTGTGCAAGGCTAAGACGCTCACCATTTGACCACTCTACTTCCCTCCAATAGTCTGTATAAGGCATCTATAGCAAAGGTCCTTGATATGATCAAAATAAATGGTGACCCTGTACACTTAATACTATAGGGATTTTTTTCCCCCTAAATCTATATATATAGTTAATACTATAGGGATACATTCAGATACTCACACAGACTGGAGTCGCCGTCCTCGCCCCGCTTGGCGGTGCCCACGAAGAAGACGCTGCCGTCCTCGGCCACCAGCAGAGCGTGCTGCCCCTCGTGGCCCACCGAGTACTGCGCCACCTTTGGTGACTTGGTGATGGGTAACTCGGCCCACTTGTTGGCTGCCGGACCGCCTTGCTTGATGCCCAGACTCTGCGCCTTCCCCGTGTACAGGATCTAAGACGGAGAGGAGTGAACATTGTTTGAGGTTAGATCCTCTTGAATTGTTATGATGCATGGACTGACAAGAAGTAGTTTAAGGTGAATGTTAAAGCTTAGATAGTGTGCCTCCCGCTAGAACAAGGTTCAACTTATTGTCAAACAAGTGGAGCTTATATGAGCGGTAAGACGTTAAACGTGTCCATTCTGTAGATACTGCGATGTTTTACTAAAAAAAGTTTAAAGGTAAAAAAAGATCACAAAGATTAATTGTACCACTGCGCATGCAATCTTCTGAATTTATATTCACCAGTATATGAAACGTGCTCCGATTCAATCTTCCATTACAAAACCTCCATAAAAGCATCTAATGATGTCGAAAATGTAAAGACTATGTTCGAGCACTCACCTTGCCGCTATTGGTTCGTATAAATGCAAAGTCTTTTCCCGCTGCTATCGACACTGCATCTTCGTCAAACCCTGTGCCTACAATATAGACAAAGTTTATAACTGCCTTTATAGACTAGCTTCATGTATGTCAACACCAAGTTAGTTAATGACCACAAAAATCCGCATTGGATTGAAAGATGTTATCTATGGAACTTTTGCTTTCATCGTATTCAATCACAATTTAGAAACGTTACTACACTTTTTATATTCAACACTTGATTTTATCAATAACCACAACGGTGAAATATTAATCAATAGAATTTAGATTGAGGAAATGATTTAAATGCCTGAAATCAAAAATGGAAGGGATTACTTACTTATGGTGTGAATCTCAGTTTCAGCATCAAAGCCGGCTGAGCCGAAGACGTCGACACATTTGCGGGCCAGTTTGAGGGGTATCTCGGTGACGAGCGGCATCGGGTTACACACCGGGCTGAAGGTACGCACCACGAAGCTGTCCTGTGGGCCAGCAACAAGATCGGTCAGAATGAGTAAACGCTGAACAACTAAATTGAAACGTGTTTGTCAGAAATTACAAAATTGTTTAGTTGGTATCCATAATAGTTGACCAGTATGGATGTATTCCAATACTGTCAATGTTTGCAGTTTGAGTATTGTGAATTATTATTCTGCCTCCAAGTAGTTGAGATTCTTAGTTTTGGAATAGTGATGATATAGATTTTATGTGAGCAAGTTCGGATTACACCGGTACATCAAATTGTTTCTCAGTTCTTGTTGAGTACGTAAGGTCCTTCCTCCTCAAACAGCTCATTTCTCAGTTCTTATTCTAACCATCAACTATACTTTAAAACATAAACAAATTGGAAATAAAGAATTTTGCGATAATTGAGTTGACCATACCTTACATAAAAGTCATAAAAGCTTACTAATTAAACTTATAATGTGCTAAGCGGCAGTCAGCGGTTACAAGATACCCCCATACCTCCTCTAGGTCAACTATCTATGCCGATCACAACTCTTTATTCAATGAGGCAGAGATGCCACTCAATAAGAGTTAAAGGGAGGAGAATCCTACAGTATTACATTGTGACATATAAAAAACAAAACCTTAGAGGAAGACTCTGTTCCATGAAAAGAAATGAAAAATTCCCCCTCAAAATTTCTATAAAATTATGTAAAAGCCCAAGTTCCGGGAAAAGAATAAAGAATGAGATCTCTGAATTAAGGGCATCCCTTTACTCACGTCCTTGGCAGCGGCCACGTGCCCCACGTGCTCGCCGTCGGAGAACATGACGTTGGGGCCGTAGCCGGAGTCGCCGCCCTTGGAGGGTGGCCTGGCCTCGAGCAGGTAGCGGCCCTCCTCCTGGAGGGTCTCCGTGTTGATGGTGGTCAGCGCGCCCGTCGTATCGGATAGCCGCCGGTAGAACAACACGCCCTGAGGGGGGACACAATGGGGTTAGGAAATAGGCCAAATGACACAGAGATGCCACTCCGACTGACGAAAAAGTAGGAAAAGTAGGAAACAACTTTTCCTACTTTTTTCAAGAAACAAGTGGGAGGGAAATAACCTTTAGGAACAGAGATCTGACATTGAATTTGTATTTGAGTAGCTGGAAACTAATCCCAAAATATTCTAAAACAGATATCAAACTGCTGTAGGAAGAATCGGCTGTGCAATCCAAAATTAACAAAAAGTAGGAAAACCTACAAAAGTAGGAAAAACGGCATCTCTGACGACAATGTGCGTTAGGGAAAAATAGGAGGAAAGAAGTATATATCGTACAACAGGCACTGTCTAGACGCGATGAAAAACAAAACATGTGAAAATATTTTCCACTTTCATTTTTACACCGCCACGTTTACAGCTAGAAAGTTATTCTAGTTCCATTGAGAATTGAAATGTTGAATAAATATTTAGTGTGACATAAGCGTTTTCGCTATACACACGTATTTAGTGAAGTGACATAGCACGCCAAATTGTAAGTGAGACATTTTAGGGTATACATACCTTGGCAAAGGCGAGCCATCCCTTGTCTTTGGGGTGAAAATCTGACCGGGACATGTAGATGTGGCCCTGAAACAAAACAGGAGTGTAAACATAAATTTTCAGTCAAGGAGAGACAAAATGAGAGTGCCACAAGTTCACAGCATAGTCAAAAGATGGGGTTCTGCATACATGACTGTATTGAGCAATTTACTACCTAATGTCCCTGGACTTAGTCCTAATTTTCTAGTCCCATATTCTCCAGACCATTTTCCTATTCATCACTGTATCATTCCTATCCTTCCCAAATTTACAGGTCCTGGAGATTCAATGTGTTTTCCAGACAGACTGTACAGTAGCATAATAGCAGTATACGTACCTTGATGGTGTCGCCGTAGCCAGACCCGATCTTGTAGAGCCCGCCACACGTGTGGACGTAGAGGAAACGGCCGTCTCCCGCTATGGCACTTTCCGTGTTACCTGGGGGACAAGAAGGGCGTTTTTAAATGTTTTGTTTTTTCAAATTGCTCTAAACCATGTCATATACATGTGATTTTCATATAGTTAGTAAATGGAGTAATGGCAGATTTATGTGCCCCATAAAATATCTGGTTACTCCCTAGTGTAGTTTTTATTATGTGATTATCTAGAGGCAAAAGCTCTCAAGTATACTTTCTTTACTGCGTTTATTTATTCACTCATTCACTCACTCACTCACTCATTCATTCATTTATTTATTATTATTATTATTATTATTTTTTTTTTTTTTTTTTTTTTTTTGGGGGGGGAGGGGGGGGGGAGGCGAGCTTATGTACATATCGATGAAAGTGCAAGGAAAGAAATGGGGTAAGGGTGTTTGATTGTCGCTGCATATTGTTCGTCACGCAGTAGGGCTAACACAGAGTTCTGAAACTTGAAAAATTGCTCACGGATTAGTAACCAATAGTAGACACTTTGCTACCAGTTAAGGATCAGGTGTTACTTACCTGCGTAGAGCTGTGGTACGTGGATGGTGTCAGTGCGAGCCCGTTCTCGGATGCCCTGTGTTAACCAGTCGGGGTGGTAGGTGCGGCCCAGCAGGACGGCCTGAACACTGCGCTGAAGGGCCGTCACTATACTCGGCACCTACAGGAGGAGCAGAGTTTGTAAAATACGCTATGCCCAATTTAGAAAGGGAGAGTATATGCAGTTTATATCAGGTGGACTTAATCAAAATGTCTGCAGGTTTACGTGACAAACAAGGAGGTAGAAATGCTTTGGGATTTAAGTATACAATTCGGCAGTTGCTTATCACATATTAAAGAATGACTAATGCAACTAAAAGAGAAGCTAATTTAGACTGCAATTTGCACAAAATTTTGCATCCTAAAAGTTGTTTAAATACCATTTAAAACGTTTCAATTTTTACCGTATATATTGACAAGACAGAACAGGAGATTTTCTTGCAAAATTGCAGGAGGACCCCTTACAGGTGTGGGGATGAACGCAGAAACTTGGGTTGTACTTTAAATATACATTGTAGTTGTCTTATACTATTAGGAAATGAGCAGTTCATCGTACCTTAATCTCCTGCGAGGCGAGCGTGGCAGGACTCATGAGGGCGGCTGCTATGGCAGCGAGGATCTTGCCCGTGTCGCCGCGTGCGATGACCATACTGAGCAGACAGGCGCAGGCCAGCGACGTCAGCGACTTGGTCGCCGTCTGACGGGGCTCGCCTGGGGAGGTGCTTGTGGCCAGGTCCATGAGTAACTCATACAGTGAATCTGGAATAAAATAGTCAGAAATTTTAGACCAAGGTATTCTGATAACAAATCTTTTACTTCTGCTGCAGAGAGAATGCACTTATCAATCAAGTGTGAATGATTGGTTGGTTGGCTATTGGTTGCTAAGTTAGTGCCCCATTCAACTGCAAGGGTCATTTCAACGGCAATGATAGGGTTCGAGTCTATGAGAAAAGGTGACACCCTGTTGATAAACTTTTAAAATGAGAAGGGATGTTCTACTTCACTTATTGCATGATTACAGTACGAGAAAGACAGGCTTTGAGAGAGTGGTATATCCACTTTTGCTTGGAGCA
Organism: Lepidonotus clava; assembly: GCA_936440205.1. Lineage (NCBI taxonomy): Eukaryota > Metazoa > Annelida > Polychaeta > Phyllodocida > Polynoidae > Lepidonotus > Lepidonotus clava. The sequence continues at coordinate 8,069,121 of OW387142.1, read as the reverse complement.
AGCTAGCTGAACCAAGTGTGACTGACTGATACCAGTTAAGAATTTCATAGGACTAATATGGTCAGAAATGTATAGAAATGTAAGAGATACTCACCGATGACCTCGGCGGGCTCTGACTTGAGTCCCTCGGGCTGCTGGCCTTGCAGCATGTCGAGAAGGGCCTGCAGCGCCCGGGCACACAGCACGGGGTGCGAGGCGCGCGTCTCCTTAATCAGCTCAAACACTCCGCACAGACCGATACCCACAATCTGTAAGCACACACAAATACCAACAATATTATTAATTTATCTATTTGGAGGAATTGTTATTACGTTATATTTATCATGGTCTAATCTGGTTTTCAGTACTATCACAGAGATCATATGTCTATATAGTTATCTTAGATTATACCTCAAGGTTATGACATTTCTTCTTTATATCTGTTTTTGCTCGGTAACATCAACAAACTCTTCAGTCACGTCCGGGTAACTCGAAAACTACACTCAGGTTCTGTGAATCAACTGAAAAGATTTTTATGTGATTATTAAAGAAGTTTGCACATGGTGGTATTCAAATACCAAAGACACCGGTGTCAATCATGACAAGACCTTCAAAAGTGTCCTACAACTCCCAGCTCACCTTGGGCATCTTCAATAGGTTCTCTTTTCCTTTTTCTTCTGCTTCATCTTCACTCTCCGAGTCAGAAAAGCGCGGCTGACTCGCTTGTAGGTATAACTGCGATACCTGTAAAAGCACGTTTGGACTCAGATTACTAAATGAATTTGGCAAATTAACTCAAAAACGTTCTCACTATTGGGGACTAGTTGAGCATGCACACTGAGAAATTATGGAGGCCTTGTTCTCCATATCTTTAAATTATTTCTAATGGCACGTTGGATTTCTTGCCAAAGGCATCTCCTAATCTTTCTCTTCTTTAAAAGACATATGACTCTTCCCCGTGCTTAATTATATGTGCCTTATCCACCCTCATTCTGCCTCCTGTTGCACTCAAGTCCATTAGTACAGCCTCCAGTGGTCACTCTTTGATCCTCCTGCCCTGTGGACTCTAAGTAACCACTCTCTTGCCCCGGCCCTTTTCTCTTTCCCCTCATTCATGTTCCGTAGTGCCTCCGCTTTGTCTCTCCTTCTGCCATATACTCGCTCTCCCTGTTCTCCAGTCCGCCCTCCCCCTGCCCTGTAGTCCCTTTCCTACAGTCCCTACCCCTGACCTATAACCCCTTCCTGTGTAGCTCTTACCCCTTTCCGATGGTCTTTCTCCCTGCCCCCGTGTCCCCTTTGATTGCCTTGTAGCTAGTCATCCTGCCCTGTTGTCCATCCTAATGCTCAGAAGTAACTCCCCCTGCTCTGTAGTCCCCCACCCCGCTCCCTCCGGCCATGTTGCCCCTTCCTTCTGATCTTAGCCCCTCCCCTAGTCCATTGGTCCTTCTTCCTGCCCCACAGCTCCTCAGATTGCCCTGTAGCTCCACTCCCTGCCCTGTGGTTCATCCCGCTACTCTGTAGCCATACCCCCTACCCTTAACTACCTCTTGTAGCCCTGTATCCCCTACCTATACTCCTCCCCAAGACCCAAGTCCTCACTCTGTCCCCTGTCCCATTGCCCCTTCGCTTGCCCTGTCCCCTGTCCAAGTCCCCTCCCTTGTCCTGTATCCCCTCTCCCTAGCTTGTAGCCCCTCTCCCAACCCAACGGCCCATTCCTGACCTGCAGCTCCTCCCCTAACACTACCTTTTTGATCTCAAACTTATACCTTTGCCACCTCTGCCCACTTAAACCTACCCCCCTCACATCAGTGCTATCAAATAACTCACCTGTCTAACTTGGCGTTCCAGCACGGCCTGGCGCACACTTGCGTAGATAATGAATGAGGACGGGTTTCCGTGCAGTTCAATGCTTGGTGGTGACACATCATGACGTTCAGGACTCTTGTCCCTCTGTAACAGACACAAAGATTGGCGTTTATAAACCTACAACTACGTTATTATTAATTTAACTTGAGTGCATGACTGGATGGTTTTAATCGTTGTTTTTGTAGATTAGAATCGACATTAGCAATTCTGAGATTAAGAGTATTACGAGGCAAACGAGTGACGAGGGTAATACCATTGAATGTATTTACCACGATGTCTGGTTGATTTCAGCGAAATCTGATCTCACTGAATAGTTAACAACCGTTAAGAATAGAGAATGTCTCAAGCTCTTATAATTCCGCCAGATGCAGTTATCAAATTGGTTTCGATGGGTGAAAGATCAAGCAACGGATACGCTTCCAGAAGATGAAACAACATGCAAATAACTTATCAGCTAAACATTTGATTCAATAGTTCAAAAAGAAGTGGGTATGTAACTATTTTTCCCAGTAAGATTCAGCACACACCATGTGCAATGCGAAGAAACATACTCTTTCAAATTAAAATTTCGAAACAAAGTTACTTTACCTTGTTATTCTTCTTATCCTTTGATTTTCCTCTTCCTTTTTTCTTTGTCTTCTTCTTCTCCTTTTTTCTGGAAGAGAAAGGGTTGATTAATACAGAGTCAAGAATACCTTATACCATCATGAGATCAGGTTATTAACGAATTGTAGTGTTAGAAACTAACGGCGTGCCCAGTGCTTGGGGTGCGAAGGTCCATCATCTGGCAAACGATTTGGTTAATGTGCAATTCTACAGTATTTCTTTAATATTTTAGGGCGGAAAAAAAATTCCCGGCCAATCGAGTATTGCCTCACTGAGCTGGCTCCTTTGTGGTCCAAACAGGGTTATAAAACGCAAGGTCTACCGTCTATGGGAAAAGAGTAGGGTAGTAATCCTTGTCGTGAACTTCACCTATGCCACCTCATGGATTCAATCATCCAAGGCAGTATTGCCAATAACCTTATTCTTGCCGTAATATGACCATGGATGTTGATATGGTGCTAAACACCAACAATAAACCAACCAACATTTCAATATTATACACATTCAGCTATCATTTCAACATGTTCCTTTGTTCCGCCTAAGTTGTTTCGAAATCATAGACAGTTGTTGAAAATTGTCTCTGTCCAATTCTACGAACCTAAAAGGTACATCTAAAACAGTTTGAGAAATGTGTCACAATCTTGTCAAATATGTTTATCTCCATGGAGTGGTTTCTCATCTTCGGGCTAATCTACACCATTGTATACAAATTAAATATACAGTTCGTCAACACGAAACGCAATATTCCCACTTGTCATGTGATGTGAGTCATATGAGATAACTATAATTTTATAGAGGTCCTTTCAATTATGACCTGTATGTGAACTCAAGTACTCTTACCGAACAACATAATATGATTCATTCAATGTAATTTTAAACTAAGTATACATCGTTCGAAATTAACATTGCACCCTGCGACCGGTGCGCTCATTTTTCTTTAGAAGTGTGTACAGTTTTTCAATAGATTATTATATCTTTTTATTAACGGAGTGCATATGGTCAAAGGCACACAGTTACAGAATGTTTGCACCCGACAGGCACATAAGATAAAAGCATAATTTCGATCACTGACAGTATATTGCTCAATTGTATCAGGAACCTGGGATTGCGCTAACCGCTCGTGAAATCACCGCGGGAAACTGCAAAATGAATCTGACAAATTAGTTTTAGAATAAATTTGCCAAAATCAGGCGAATCAATCTGGTTAAAATATGCTCTTAAATGACCACAATTGGACACAAATCCCTCTCTGAATTTCAGAAAATTTCCTTGAATTGTAAAAGTTTGCTAACTGATATGACATTTGGTGAATTCACATTATGATGAATTGGCCAAATTGGCGACTTTAAAAGAGGGCTTAGCGCGAACCCAGGTTCCGAACAATTATTTTTATCATAACAAGTTCACTCCACTTCCCTATGTCCCCAGAGGGTATCAAACCCCGACACCCCGACACACCCACACCACCCTGCCCTTCTAGCCGGGCACCCCGGGAGCACACACCATCCCCGCCGGTCACCACTGCCAATGGTGAGATATGGTTGTCAATGGCAAATGAAAATTGCATTAAGAAATTCCAGGGGTGAGATCAATTTAAGAAATTTTTAGAGTGTCATTTACTTAACAGTAAGATGCCAGTAAGAAATCCAAGATATTTACAGGTCATTCAATGAATTTCGTCAAAGATAGAAGTATACATTGAACCCATCAAAGTATACCTGTAAACATGTTCAGGGATTTTCCTTAACTTTCTGGATCACTAGCCCACCGGGCTATTTATTCGATACCTACACTAGCCTGGGGCACATTTAAACTAGCCCGTGAAGCACTGTAGTTTATAATTTTGAAGATTTCCACTAGCCCATCGGGCTAGCTACTCATAATTTCCACTAGCCCGGCATGATTTTTACTAGGACACGGTACTAGGAACTCTATATTAAGGAAAATCCCTGATGTTAAAAACCAAAAGTGAACACATTGAAATACATTAGACTATAAGCTTCCACTCCCCAGCTTGTACAAAATGATCATTTTTCCAGTTTTTGGATTGTTTTCCAGCCTAAATACTGCTTGTAACACCAAGTTGTCCTTGAATAGTTGAGTGCTAACCCAATGGGCTAGTGGATCAGTATTAATTTTGCACTAGTCCAGATCAAATTACACTAGCCCAGAATATAGTACAAATAAGTTTATACATGCACATGATTTCCAATAGTTTCTAGATACCAAAATGCCTAAATCTATTCATCCCCTATCGTCACCTTTTAATTTTATGATCAACAGGGAATACTGAGGACCTATTCTTCCCAGGTAGACCAAAAGGGCGGTCCCAGTGGGAACTCCCACCCTGGATCCAAACAGGTGACACATTACGTTATGGCAGAGATGCCACTCCCGACTCATGAAAAAGTAGGAATAGTAGGTAACACTTTTCCTCCTTTTCTTCCCAGAAGCAACTAGGAGGAAAATAATCTTTAAAATAGAGAGCTGACAGTGAATTTGTATTCAAATAGCTTGAAACTAACACAAAAATATTCTGAAACAGATATTAAAGCGCTGTAGGAAATATTTGTTGTGCAATCCAAAGTCACCAAAAAGTAGGAAATCCTACAAAAGCAGGAAAAATGGCATCTCTGGTTATGGGCTAAACTTTAGAGCATAGGGAGACAATGTCGTACCTAAGAAAGGCCATGGGGCAAAAAAGGGCAGTGGATCACCTGCTCCACTTAAAAAAAAAAAAATGCACATGCACATGCAAATGCTACCCATACATAAATACGTTTGTTTGTTTGATTGTTGGGGTAGTTTAACGTCCGGTCAACCACATAGGGTTCTTTCCAGACTCCACAAGGTAATGCTTTTCAGCTTATGGGTGCAATGAGAGAACATTCAAAAATCCACTTGCTGACAAATTTCTTCAATTGCACCTTGATTTAATCTGCAGGTCTATTAAATTCAATAAATCAGTCATCTTTGTTAGTGAGAATTGATATGTGGCCTTAGTCGGATGATAGCAGAAGACCTCAATTCAATCCACATCCACAACGTTACAATTTGTCATATTTCCTTGGAGACATTACACTTGTAATTCAACTTAAGAGGGAGGGGAAAGAAAATCGTCCATGACGATCCCTATACCCTAAATAAAAATCAATCAAAAAAAAAAAAAAAAAAAAAAAAAAAACACAACTTCAAGTTCAGGGCTCTTAGTGGGGTCTGTTAACAACATTTTCGTTACGCGGCGGATAAAAGCACCAAATTTTGCATGAGGCACCTCTGAGGCATAACTATTGAATCTAGAAGGGGAGCCATCTTGAAATACCAAAATGAAATTTTGACAAATTTTGTATGTTTTTAGCATTTGAAATTTCAGGTATTTGACCAAAACTTTTGATTAGCTTCGTTTTGACCAATTGTATAGATTCGAAAGGTAAATAATTGAATTCCCTATCCTATAATCTACCAATTTGGACAAAAGCAATGTGTTTCTAGGCATTTCAGAAGCTGAGATATAAGATTATTTCAATAAAAGTCGGCCATATTGGATTTTTGGCCCCCGTCCGGGTTATATTGATATTTCAAGGTGGCTCCCCTCTTAAATTCAATGAAGGGGTCCCAGGGAATCATCATACCAAATGGAATCAAGAAATCTTGTGGCAAAAGAGTAAAGTCTATATCCTTTCTTTTGCATTATTTTGGAATCCAGCAGTCATTATCAAAGGTATCATGCTAATGAATTCAGCCATTTTGAAATTTATGGTATTGTTTTGGATGAATATCATATTTATTGAGCCCTCTAGGCTATTGACAACTGATATTGGAACCATTTCCCCTGGCCTTATGCCTTAGTAGCTAAAAATCATAATATTTCTCAAAATTGGTCAGCCATCTTGGATTTTGGTTTTCCGCATTGACTTAAAACATAAATAATTGAATTCCCTGACCCATAATCCCTCAATTTTGACACCAACCATGTCTCTTTAGTCTTTTTAGAAGCTGAGATATAAGAATTTTTATAGTAAAAGTCAGCCATATTGGTTTTTGGGCCCCCACATCCGTCCTATTGATATTTCAACGTGGCTCCCCTTCCAGATTTGATAGTTATGCCTCAGAGGTGCCTCATACCAAATTTGGTGCTTTTATCCGCCGCGTAACGATTTCTCAAAAAAATGGCCTTAACAGACCCCACTATCTTAAATCCAGCACCTAAGGTACATCCCACTGGAGCCAGCGCCCAGTTGATAGTGATAGACTGGGTCCCCAGCAGACACCCAGTCTTAAAGTTCTGTAATCCCTAAACTATTAAAAACTAACATATCTTCTAAGGTCCAAAACAACCTTTTGAACCAACCATTATGAATATAAAACCAAATTACGCATGCAATGTAACGTTTGCCCACATTCAACCTGAAGGTGATTGCTGTAATGAGACCGTTGCTGCCTACCTCAAAACCGCAGAGACATGGAAGAAAAAAGAAACAAATGCAGAAGACCATTTGACCGTATCTGGTTTGAGGTTTTGTGAGATCCATAAAATGTGGAGGCAGTGTCAATACAAGTAAGGAAGGCAATGATGGTAAAAATGGCAAACCTATCAATTATTTACAATGATTAAGACCTGAACCCATACAAATCTTAGAAATCAATAGCTAATCTATGTTTCAATTTTAAGCATATAGAATCTTAAATCAAATTAAAGTTGTACAAAATACTAAAAAGTAAAAAAACCTTTCAATGTTCATAATACCTCAGAAAAAAACCTCAACAAAAAACAATGCAACTTACACCCCCTGACTATGCCCCCCACCTGACTAACTGCAAAGTATCTCAATGTGAATCCCCAGAGCGGACTCAGAAGCGGATCTGGAAAGCGAATCGGGAATGTTATTCGGGAATGCGAATCGGGAATGTGAATCTGGAAAGCGAAATCCGGAATGTGAATCCGGAAAGTGAAAGCAGGAATGCGAATCCGGAAAGCAATTCCGGAATGTGAATCCAGAATGCGAATCTGGAATGTGGATCTGGAATGCAGATCCAGAGAGCTAATCCGGAATGCGAATCTGGAATGCACATCCACAAAGCCAATCTGGAATGCGCATCGACAAAGCCCATCTGGAAAGTGTGTAATTCCGGAAATTGTGTAACTCCGGTAACTCTAGGCAAATCCGGATTGCCAATCCAGAAAGCCAATTTTGAAAGCCTATCTGGAAAGCTTATTTAGAAAGCATATAACTCCAGGAACCTGTAACTCAAGTAGCCTAACTCAGATATGCAAATCTGGAATGCAAATCTGGAATGCAAATCCAGAAAGCAAAATCCGGAATGCAAAATCCGGAATGCGAATCTGGAATGCGAATCCGCAAAGCACATCCACAAAGCACATCTGCAAAGTGCATCCGGGAAGTGTGTAACTCCAGGAACCTGTAACTCTGGGCGAATCGGGAATGCCAATCCAGAAAGCCAATTTTGAAAAACTATTCGGAAAGCATATCCAGAAAGCATATAACTCCAGGCACCTGTAACTCCAGTAGCCTAACTCTAAGCAAATCTAGAATGCAAATCCAGAAAAAAAAAAAGGAAAGCTTAAAGGATATAATTCCAGGAACCTGTAACTCGGGGAACCTGTAACTCCAGAAACCTGTAACTTATACCTGTACCTAACTACGTACATTCATACATACAAAGTGTTGTCTGCTAAGCATCACTGTCTGCTTGTCAGACGCAATGAACCTGAACCCGAGAATATATTGCACAACTTTCAGAACTCCCAGAATTCCCAATTCCTTTGTTTTCTGACAGGAAAAGGAAAAGGAACTGCCTATGAAAGCCTTGCTTGTAGTTGTACCCAGGGGATTTTTATAGGAAAAATATAGGAGTGCAAAAAAATATATAGGGAAATATAGGAAATATAGGAAAATATAGGAACATTATGACCCCTGTTGTACCCTCATGCCTTTTAAGCCTATGAGAGGAATGCAGGAATGGGCTGGCACCAGTGGCAGCTCGACCCTGTCCTATCTGTCCCCGGGACAAACTAAGCAACTTCTACAATCACAGCAAACTTGGGCCCAGAATGAAGTAATACATTAATTTTGTCACTTTCGTTTTTGGAAATGAAATTCATCTTATTACAATTCAACCCTCACTTTAGATGTTTTACACATTAAATGAGGGGGATGTGTCTAAATTTCTGTACTTTGGTCGTGCTGTAATACTTAACGCCATTGCCTCGTATTCTATGGTTAGACTCTATACAAAGCAAGCATGTTTGGGGTTTGATGCACAACCCATGGCATTTCCGGCATCATGCAGTGAAATATTGGGTGCAATTTATCACCTTGTTTAGCATTGGCGCTTTTGAGAAAAAACTGAATTTTCGTGATTGTGGAAAAACTAGACTCGTGAGAAAAATTTGAAGCCTTTCATGGGATGTATGGGGTCAAATACAAGCTTTTTCTTGCTTACTGTATGAAGATTGGACTAATATTTAAAAAGGTAGAGTAAAATAACCTGTTTTCTCCCATAGGATTCTGTTAGATACACCACCAACCTCCAAACGCCATTTCAGCGAAATTTTGGTGTGCGATGCTGTAATTTGCAACCTACATACCCAGTATATCAGATACACCCTAAGGTCAAAATCTTATTAGACTACTCATTACATTCTATTGCTACCCCAAGAGGAAAATTAGATATGCATTTTGAAAGTGATCATGACGTGACAACCGTTTTTGCGGGGCTATTTTCTTGAAGCATTGGTATAAGTGAGAACGATATCTTAGGTGGCTTGGAGTAGCGGGTTAGATCTAAAGGAGTTAGATATACATTTTATCTTTAATAAACGAGATTTGGAGAGGTGTCTTAATGTGTACAATAACAGTTATAGAGGATTCAAAATATACCAGGGACTCTGGATTTGTGGTTTAATCAGGGTTCCCACTCACAGAGACATCAAAATTCCCTGACATTTCCCTGACTTTTCCCTGATGAATTTCATTTTTCCCTGACTAATAAGATAAGAAAATCTTTTCAATAAACAGCCTTGAAATACCCATAGAACAGTCCTTTCTGCCAATCTAGGCTGGAACCTTTAAAACACAATACCTTTTTTTTTTCCTTGGCAACTCCTGTAGCCAAGGCCGTGCTCCTGGCTCACCTTAACGCCCCTTAAAATCCCAACATGCCTATCAGCAGGCCACAATTTACAAAATTCTATTGTTAGTTTCCATGACAACCAAAAAATACACAAATTTTGAAAGTGTCAAAGTTGGCCAGCTGTTCACTCATGGGTTTGGAAATACCATTTTTCCCTGACCAGGGGCAATTTTCCCCGACCTTTTTTAAAATTCCAGTATTCCCTGACCAATTCCAAAATTCTGACTTTTCCCTGAACTTGAAAAAAAAAAAACTTTTCCCAGTGGCAACCCTGTTTAATATCTCCATCAAGATAAGGCGTGGATAACGTACCTTTCATGTTTCAACCTCAACATTGAGTTACCATTTAATACAGGATGAACTATCGAATCAAATCCTGTCAGAATTATATCTCCATTAATGGGCTTCTGTATATATGCTTCTGCATCATTAACTTCTGTAGCTATGCATAGCTACAGAAGTTAATGATGATGATTGTTGGAGTTTCTAACATCCGCTCAGCAATTCTTCAGCTATATCAGGACCACTCTTTGTTGACTTCAAGTCTAGTATGATGAATCTAAGGAGGTGAGAACGACAGCAGGCAGGGTAGTGTAACAGGCACAGCCCAGGCTCCTACCAGGTCTCCCACATACAAGTTGGACATCTTGACCCCTACACCATCCCACCCCCCTGTAGCCATGTCAAATGTCGAAAGCAAATAATTTATATATTTCTATAGTTTTTCCAGTGGGTTTGTCGAGAAAAAAAATCAGTCCAAATTAGCCTGCATGTGTTTAAAATACTGTAAAGAACCTAGCTGTGGCAAGGACTGGAGAATGGGAAGTAGATCTAGATCAAGGTACAGTCTTTATAGATCAATTTGATAGAAACTGTAGATTCAATAGATACAACATTGGACAATTTTTCGAAGGGACGTCTAATAATGTAAACCAGGACCTTCTTTGTATGGTACACATTTCAAGTTCTTTGATCAATCTAGTTTTACTTTCTCCTCTCTCTTCTCTTTTCTTTGCATCTAGATCTATAGACTAGTTAGTCTAACGCTAGCTTAATCTACAAACACTTGTCATCCGGGACCAAGGAAATGTAAAAGCTGACTTCATTTGGCATCGCTGTTGCCGACTGTATCAGCAAACTGTTCTGTAAGATCTTGAATGACCGGCTGAAATGTTACCTAACTGATAAGGACTTTTGGAAATGTAATCAAAACGGTTTTATGGAGAAGAGAAGAACAGATGACAATATCATGATCATTAATACCATCTTCCAAAAGTATGTCAAAGATGGAAAAAAGAGACTGTATGTTGCCTTCATTGACTTTCGTAAGTTTTTTGACTCCATAAACAGACAACTGTTATTGTACAAGCTACTTCAATGTGGTATCACAGGAAAGTTTTACAGCGTACTAAAATCAATGTACACTAACTGCCTCTACAGCGTTAAGACCGATTGTGGGATAACAAAAGAGTTTGAGTCCACAACAGGAGTAAAACAAGGGTGTTCATTAAGTCCAACCCTGTCCAACATCTTTCAAAATGATTTGCACGACATCTTTGATGAAGAATGTGACCCTGTAGAACTTGATCAAACATACTTCAGCTCCCTTTCCTGGGCAGACGACCTAGTACTTGTATCCCAAAGTTCTGAGGGTCTACAGGCATGTCTAAATAAACTCGAAAACTACTGTGAGAAGTGGCATCTGAATGTGAATGTTAAAAAAACTAAAGCCATGGTTATGTCACTGGGGAATCCAAAAATGCCAACCCTCAACTTTGGGGGCGAAACACTAGAATGTGTTAAGTCATACAAATACCTCGGGCTTATACTATCTAGTAATGGGAGCACCTCAAAAATGGTTAATGATAGAGTAACAAAGGCGAAAAGAGCAGCATTTGCAATACGTCAAGCAATTGCCACTACCCAGAATGTATCAACTAAATTAGCACTTTCATTATTTGACAAGCAAATAGAACCTATACTACTCTATGGTAGCCCCACGTGGGGCATACCCACAAGCAATTGTTCTCTAAAATTTGTAGGTGACATGTTTGACTCCAGCAACATAAAATGTACTACATACAAATACCTACAATCAATTGATGTAACTGATGTAGAAATTGTAACATGCAGACGCCTAAAGGCTCATCATAATGTAACAGTCACGGTAAAAAACATCTCTGATAAAATCAAGATTGTCAGCAACTATTTGAAATCCCCAGCAACCTTCACCCTTGAAGAATTACATAATGATACACCAAGTACTGTTGACAGGATGCACTCCAACTTCTGCAAGTTCATCTCTAAGCGAACTAGGGAGATACCCTCTCCAAATCAGGTCAACTATATTAGGCATATTATACTGGTTACGATTAGAACAAGGCACCGAGAGCATCCTTTTGAACAAAGCATTTAGCACTATGAAACAAGGAAATCACCCTTGGCTGCAAAACATACAATCTCTTCTGTGGCAAATAGGGCTAGGGAACATCTGGCTTCAGCCAAAAATATGGGACAAAAAATCGTTGAAACATCTTCTAGCAGCAAGACTCAAGGATATATATATCCAGACTTTTGATGCATATTGTCACAACCCTGAAAACCATGACAAATGTAGAGTAATTAACAGCTTGTACCAACAGAATCCATACGAAACAAAACAGTACTTGACCAGAATACAATCCGCCAACATCAGAAATATGTTTACTAGGCTGAGAATTGATGCTAACTGTACCTCCGACAGTCTGAACAGGAGTTTCAGAAAGAACAATGTAGAAGACCCTCTATGTAAAGAATGTAACAGCACACAGTCTGTATCACATGTACTATTTCACTGTAAAAACAGAGACCTGACTAGTAATAGAAATCTGTTTGAGAGCAAAATCAGTAAATATGTACTTTCTTATAATACACTCTCAGAACAGGAAAAAATGATAGTTGTCTTGGACCTCCAACCCGTATGTAAAAAAGAGGAGGAAGACAACGCAATCGAATCTATTTGTACGTTTGTTAAAAATGCATATCGAATTGTACAATGCCTACCTCAGTGACAAGAATGTATTGCTTACATTAGTCAAATAAAATTACTTACTTACTTACTACTATTTGATATTTTGCCAAATCACCAGTCACTAGAAATTAGAATCTAAGGCTAACTCTACTCGAGCACTCTCTCTATCTCTGCACTGCAGAAATCCACAAAGGTCTAAATTTAATCTGGTTTCTCTGATCTCTAATCTAGATTCTAGCCTTGGTCGACACTAGGCTAAACTGGATTTGGTGGAATATTTTCTGAGCATTTTAATTGTAACAGCAATATACAATAAATCCAAATATTCAGACCAGCAAAAGAACAGATCATATTCATAAACCAAATGTTTACTAACAACAGTCATCATAACAGAAAACAAGTGAAAGTGAAAGTCCAAGCAAACTCTGCATCTCGAACCCGGGATCAAAGAGGTGAAGAGACCGGGAGAAAACGCCTCCCTCGTCGTAAATGTTGTTACCGATAAGTTTACGTCCGCTCTGGAGTATTAACAGCGTTTTAAGCATTCGGAGAAAGGTTGGGATTGTTATTCTGGCACTGTAATGGGCTCAATGACAGCAGTCATTAACGTTAGTTGGGGGAGGGCGGTCGAGGTGGGCAGGGCCAAACCAGGGCCGGACGGCCGAGACGGAGAAACAACACCAGGATAACTGCGCATTTCCAGGGCTCTACTTACATTTCTAACGTATTCTAAAGACATAAACGAGGTTGAAAGGAAAGGGGTTGATTACCTGTGGGCTTCCTCAACTCTGCAGTCAAATAACTGATGAAATCGACTTCCCAACGTCTCGCCCTGCAGCAGGCCGCTCGCGTTTCCCCGGTCGGGCGGCAGCAGCAGCCCCACCGTCGCCATTTCTCTAATTAAAATCCCCTCGGCCCAAGATCCGGGCTGAGACGTGGACTCAAACAAAACCAGATTCTAAACCGATGGAATCTATCGGTTAGAGTACGATAGCGACAAATCTCTGGACGTGCAGACCAGAAATGCAAATTCCCAGTCATTCATGTTTGGGTCGTCTTCACGTCGCCATCTTGGTTTTGCGGTGCATTGTGGGTCGATGTCATAAACAAGCCTGAGTGTGATAAAAATAAAACGATTGCGCAATGGTTCCCGCGCTGGAAAGGGGGCGGGGCAACGGTTGAGGCAATGTGTAATGACCGTAGTCAGATACATATACTTGTAGCAATAGGATGGTTATGAGAAATGAGCATTATTTCGACTTTTGAAATATTTGTATGCGTGTAGAATACTGAGGGAAGAATTATTTCTTATTTTCCGATCACCCTCACTGACGTTTGTTTCCAAAATTGAAATGGCTAAGGATAGACAACACCTCAGAGTGGCTTCACTTGCGAGAATAAATATTTTGCAGAAGCCAGGAAGGCTAAACCAGCATATTAGATATCATATGAAAGACCAAATTTTTCTCCATCTTTTGGAATACATTTTGTTATCAATACTTGAAAATTCTAGAAAATATCAGAAAAAACCCCGATTTTTTTCACTTTTATTTTTTGAACATGGATATCTTGGTAACTATTTGATGGATCCTTATGAAATTTCTTGGACACATCCATAAGGATCCCTTGGAGAGAAGGGTGTCTCAGATTTTTTATTTAGGGTCTAGTTTTCATTTTATGACAAAAAACGGGAAGCTTTTGGTTATTTTTGTTATCATTATTTTCTACATTTTATAAAACAAAAAAATAAGATCTTAATCAAAATTCTGAGAGACGCTTCCCTCCAAATGAATCTTATCTACATGTACACAAAATTTCATGCATTTATATGCATTAGTTACTTAGATATCCTTGTTCAAAAAATAAAAGTGAAAAATGCCCTTCTTCACTTCCCAATCTAACTACAAAGGTGCAGTTCTTCATATCCTAATATAAATTATACCATTGGATAGGTTTATGCATTGGCTTTTAAAATATATATAGTACATCATGATGACATGAACAGTGAACAATTAATTCCCAAAGAAAGGGAGCACTCTGCATTGGCCGCTGAGAGGTGTTGTCTATCCTTAATTCCCGGAGAAAACTGAGTAAAGGACTACGGTGAACTATTGTTAATGTTTGATTTAAGACTGCGTAAGGTTCGTGTATATCCAAGTCTTCATGAGTTGTTTTTCCAGAATGCCTGAGTAATTCAGACTGCGTTTAAAGTTTGTCCGTTCACTTCCCAATAGTTCAAAAGAAATGAACGATGAGGGAGCTTCTTAATATGAAAGGGTTTTTATTCAGTAAACATCTCATCCCGAGTCAAAGCCACCATGTATAAGTCTTCATCAGTCCACCTCCCATCTCCTATCAGCAATCAACCACATTTAGAACACGAGTTGTTCCAACACCTTCTAGACCATTCTAGTACTCAGCTCTATCACAATCCTATGTCCGAGGTAATGGGTATTGGTAAACTCCAGTCTGTTACACGGAGCCGATGTACTTACTCCAAGTATAACTCCCTGGCTAAACCTACTAAAACTTTAGTGACTACTAACCACTAACTGCTCGCTCTCTACCTTGCAACACCTTTTATACTGGTTAACAGGTGGCGCTAGGAGCGCAAGATATTTTAGACTAGAAGTAGACTTGCTAAGCCTGCTCCTTGTTGGATTATATATCATGACAATATATTAAAAGTACTAAGCCATTAGTACAACGGCTCTTTTTTTTAACCCTACCTTTTTTTCTTTTTTTTCTTTTGGGGGGAGGGGGGCGTGCAACTCCGTCAATATTTTCTACAATGAATCTTTGCCTTGTCATTGCCATTATATAATCTGACTTATTACAGAAGCCGGCCCAGCCAAGCCAGCCGGGATAGATGTTTATTAAAAGTAACAAGAGTCGTAGACGTTCGTTTTGGGTCAAAAGCTAAGAAATGTGGAACAACCCAACCTATACTATTGCTGCTGAAATAGAAACAAATCAGGCACTTTGACTCACTTATTAAATTTAGTCATTGTAAGGTTATCTTAAGCTTATCTATCGAGAATATTTTAGTTTTCTTCTTTCTTCTAACGACATTTGCTGACTACAAAGAACAAAAATACACAATGGATCTCAGACTTCATAAACAATTTTATTATAAAATAATTGCAAAAAATATGCATAGCATAGATCTATATGTTCAACGAACAGGCTGCAATACGCAGGGTACACTAGAGGGCAGTAGCGGTGTAACCTACAATGTAAACAGAACACAACTTTCCCACATCAGAGTAAAAAGTATGGCACTTATTACGCATAGTTCAGGGTGCCCACACTTTTAGGGATAGCAAGTCTTTTATGTTACCTTCATTTTTAAAACAAAATGAGAGACATTTGGTAACATTTGTTAGAGTTAGAATTAACGGTAATATTGACATTTTTGGTTGAAACAATTATATTTGATTAACTTTAATTAAATTAAATTTGATCATTATTTTGGCTTGAACCCAAAAATGAAGGTCTAAACATTGACTTAGTTTTCCTAAGATGGCTTTGTCAGATCAAGGACCATCCAAGATTTTTTGTTCGATGTAAATATCAGCTCGAACAGAAGAACATATCAACATAAGACCTGTGTGAGCGCCCTGGCACGCGACTGTTACCCAAAAAATGATCAGGGACGAGGGTTTTCGGGAAGTAAACATCAGTAATTCATGGTAAGGGCATTTCATCAACAAACGTAACCACTCGTTAACTATTAATGACCAAGGACTTGTCATTAAACTAGAAGGAAATACAAACGATCTACTCAACCAAATCCTACGGTATGATGCTAAAATAATTGAAAAATTCTGTGCTTTAAAAAAAACATTCCCGTTACTAGATTTTTCCTCGTTTTTCAAAAGAAGAAAACGAAATAAAGAACCTGGTAAAACAGTGTTCATAAACTTGCATGGGAAAGTTTGGTAGGCAGTTTAAATTTTGGCAAATTAATACCTTAAACCAGTTACTGAAATGGCCAAAGAGGGTCCATATATGGTTTCTTTATAGCTCCCGCTGAGGCGGATAACCCTATGAATAAATGCATTATTGTCCGTTTTAATGCATCACATAACCTTATGAAAGGTTTACAGAATATTTTTATACGGGCAACAGAACATTACTCAAAAGAACATTGGAGACAGAAACTATTAAATGACGATAACAGGAGGATCGTTGGTAAAAGTATGAATTATGTAAAGATGAAACGTATAAAGACATTTACCTTAGCAAAGACACGGGGAACTAGACATTCCGCGATTCTTTGATCATAGCATGAAACATTGGTTTCTGATACATTACATCAAACAATAAAGTACACCAACTGGAGCTTATGTAAAATACAGAAATGCAGTGAAACGTCAGTTGTATAGCCTATAGACATTGTTGGCCTCGCTAAAAAGCATTCAACATATACTTCAATCACATTATTACTTACATTTTTAGACAGATATACATAATGTACTATGCACAGACTTTGTTCTAGAATATTTGTAGAAACATCCCTTTCTGGTTTACCCAACCAATCTCAGAAGATAAGACAGAGACTACACCTAAATATCAAGGTTTATAATTAAAACTCCCTTACTAACTTCGTCCTTAGGACTACATGATCTATCAGAATGTCATCACTATTGGTTGATGAAGTCGTCCTATCTTAGACCCTCTTCTTGGCACTGGGCGCTCAGCGCGTTCTGAAAAAGGAGAGGCCTCAGGGTTCGGATATTGGAAGGAGGCTGGGAGCGGGGTGTTTTTAGATGAACGAATCATGAAGATTTAGATAAGTTAAGTAGCCTTTTGTTTTCTTTATGGAGGTTGCGTATGGTGTGATACCAAAAACAGGTCGTTAATACCCCCTGGCCCTGGCCCCAACCTCCACCCTTATCGACCCCTTGTGACACCAGCCCTATTTTATTAATATTTTAATCACATGACACTAGATTATGCATGCTCTATGCACTCGTTCTTCCTAACCTTAAATACAAGGTACAAACTAATCGCATTAACATCAATTAATCTAGAAACATAACTGATACGTAAATTGTTGACACGCATGTGAAATTAGATTTCCTGATTCTGATATACTTGAGCTGTATTGAAAAGAAGGCACGTTGAACAAGGGCAAATCGCAAATAGCTTATACAAATAACACCTTGGAATATAACCATGGGACTGTCTATCATTACTTCGGTTGGCGTATTCAATCCCAAAACACCTATATAAATGTGGATATGCATCCGGATATGCATCTTCTTTCCATCATCCGCATTTGATAATCAAATTTCGAGCAGCAAAAAATGTACATAATGCATACAAGCCTGAAAGTCAGTCAAAAATCAGTTACATCGTCCAGTTATACATGATTTTGCAGTGAAAATGAAGATTAAACATGTTTTATAGTCCTCTTCCCCCACTTTAAATCTGTGGGTATATTATGAGGGGACTTATCTGGCTACTTGTAGCCACGGTTTTAAACATCTTTCTATAATAAGCTGGATGTGAAGCTCGATGCACAGCCCTCGAGATGTTTGTGCTTAGACGTTTTTAGAACTTCATCACTAACAACTGATGAACCTCATGCTTGAGTTGAACGTCTTGATATCATTTCCCCAAAGAATAAAACAAATCAGTATACCTTACCAATCACAGCACCAAATTTACAAATTAAGGACACATTTCACTAAAAATGTACTTGAAAATACAATCACATAGCAACACAAAGAGTATGTTTATAAAACAATATATCACTAATGCTTCAATTAGATTAGCGTTGATGTCATAACAATAATGGTACATTTTACAGGGAGCAAACGCCTCGATTCTCAATGCATAATTCAGAAACAAGGTCACAGGTGGAAGTATGGGAGAGAAAGGTCGGTTAGATAACCGAAAAACTCCGGCTTATTCGCTTTTATTACGTGTACTTGATATTAAATAGATTGATGAGAAATGAGAGGAGGAAAAGGAATTATCGGGCAAAGCAAGAAACAAAAAGATTTATGACTACGATGCAGATGCCATCCTCCACCATCATCCCCTGACAGTCAGGCGACCTACTTTTGGGAAGAGCACAGGCACTTCCACTGATATGACCAAATATGGACATGCATCAATCTGCGAGCAGAGTCTTGGTGTGACCTAGATATGAAAATCTCCACTCACACCAAGCTTAAAGACCAACACTCTCCAATCACACACAGGGTCAACCTGACAACACCCTCTCTGACTGAAGCTGGTTACCGGTACCAGCCAGATTGACCCATAGAAGAAGAGAGCTTGTGATCAGCCTAAATGACCAACACAACACTCCGGGCTTGACCGGAGACGACGGCATCAACAGCGATGCCGGAGAATAAACCCAAGTTAGAATCTTCACATGATGAAATATTAAACAGACTTGGCAGACTTCGAAATAAGAGAGGCAAAAGTACAGCAGGTGACTAATTATGTATACTTTTCTTAATACATTTAAGACATAAGTGCATCCATGAAGGTAGTCATGTTTCATATGATATACGAATTCATAATTATTTACAAACCCATTTGATTATTACATACCCCGATATGTTGAGCCTATGGCTAACATAATGCAGTTTTATTCACGGTTAGGTAGGCAGTCTACTGAAAGGTGACTGAGATGGCAATCATTGCCGTAATCCATGTGTCTACAAGCAACGATCTAATGCTGTCAGCTAATACCAAAGACATTCAGCCGTTTTCTGTGACATGTACGCTCTTAGGTCTATTCCCTGTAACGTCTACTGTTCTGATCCTACTCCCTGCTGATTCTTTTTATAAGTATTATTAGTTATTTCTGTCATAGACTATGTTTCAAATGATGAAACTAATACCCTTGGTCATCATAAAGTACAAATTACCCCTCTTAATAACAGTGGCAAACACAGGCATGGTTTTGTTTCTTGTTTATAATAGATGAATAATAAATACGGGATTGATTCTGAACTAAATTTACAGTAACAAACACAGACACGTCACTGTCCCCGGCTTACGTCTTCCATCCCATAATTGACGTTCAGCGTCCCTTCAGGTGGTGCCACCTGGTGTTGGTCAGACGCAGCTGGAGACGGCGGTGGAGGCGCGGCGGGGAGTGGTGGCAGCCATGAACGGGGTTTGGGAGAAGGTAAGACCGGCGCCCGCCCGCCCCGCCGAGATAGGACTCACAGCCGACCAGCTGGGGAGAAAAAACAGTACTGAATTAATAGGGGGAAGTTGGTATTGAGACCAAGGTAAAGTTGGAGGCATTTTTTTCCTTTTTTGATACAATATTACATTACTTAAAACTTAAACAGCATGTTTAGTAGCATTTGAACATGTTTGATTCATAGACATAGTGCAATCATATTTAGAGGTCTTGAGCCAACACACAAAAGCAAGATCTGTTTGTATTACTGACATTAGGGATTTGTGTACGGTCCCCTTTGGATTTGTTATAGACGTTCATTAGTGTGTACTTGTTTTAATTCATGTTCAAGAGTGCAATGTAGAAAGCGGCAGAACTAGAGGCAAGCAGGGCAACAACAATTGACATGGAAATAATACAACATAAATTGAAAAGTATTTTTTTTCATTTCCCTGGTCAGCATGCTTTCAATACATGCACATATACAACTAGAAATTAGCTGACTCAGGCGGGCAGGTTGGCAAAGATTGTGACATCTGAAAAGACCAAACATTTTCTTTATGTCAGGTGTTCACCAAAAGTCTATCTGAAATAAATCAAATTGTCATGAATCAACTGTACTCAGAACCCACCAGCGAGGCAATCTTCTGCTAGCTCAACCTATAGCCAGGTCCTTGTTTATTATCAATAAACCACCCAGTGTGGTGAAATTTGCTAACACAATATGGTTGAAAGTTGGCCTCCAAAATGTAAACTTAAAAAATGTTCCCGAGACTGGAAATTCATAATCGATGTCTTAGATGTCTTGGAGAATATGATCAAAAGAAGCTGAAGACACAAAGACATCACATTAAGAATAACATCTTTAAAGACTAATACGGAGCTGTAGTGCAAAAGAATGAAGACTCATAGCTAAAATACAAAAAATGACTAAATCGTTGGGATGGTCCATTATGCAATTCAAATAGCTCTAGTTCCACTTTAGTCACCAAACAGATGTTGTAGAACTTCACTATGGCTTAATGTAGTATGAATGTGTAGTTTCAATAAATTGATTCTGAAGTTTTTCTCACTTAACCCCTTCAACCCTCTATTCCTGAGGATAATAGATCAAAAATGTGCGTGGACTACAGAAGAAATGCTTTCTAAAGCTGCAAACCATTTGAGAATATTCCTTTCAGATGCTTAGATATGGTCGTTTGAACTTCCCTACTTCTTGTATAATAGAAACCCTCCAGTTCTGATAGTCATCTTTGTTTCCATGTTATGGTAACTTTAACTTGGCCTTGTTTATTTAGAAAAAAAGCATTTCTTATCCCGAAAAATGTTTGAAATACAATAACTTTTGATTGGCTTGGTCTTTTATCTAACTGTTTGAAATATAAGGCAGAAAAAGATATTTCCTACATTACCCATGTAAATTGTTCCATTGACTCCGAATATTCTTTTTTCGGTAACCATGGCAACCTAACAACCTTATTATGTGAACGATTTCTGTGAAAAAAAACATTCCATTGCAAATTTCCCATAATGCATCATTTGCAAAAGATTTGATATTTCTATATAGATCATTTAATTCTCAGGAAATTTCTATCTAAGTCAAACTTTTCCACAAAATTATATGAAAAAATGTTTTTTCATCAATAATTCCTTAATTAATGCTTTCAGGAGGCTGATTTCCAAGAATGGGCAGATTGGCCCAATATTGACCAAAGCAGCCTTTACTGGAACACATGTTCTAAAATACCTAAACATCGTAGAATAAAAATACAAAAAGTGTTAGGTTCCTTGGATCTTTGGGAATATTTTGATATTTACCTCATGAGTGTAGGTGAAATACCCATTTTATAATCAGAATAAAACCCTAAAAGAGGTGCCATTTTATGGGTAACACTCATTTGGTGGCCAAATATGGCCTTATGGGGTGGAAGGGGTTAAGCCATTTTTCAAAAGCTTCATGTTAAAACCTCAGCTTATTCCTTTCATGGATTTTCATGAGCCTCATCTGATCCCTACCGTTTCTCTCAAGATTTACCAAGCTCCTGCTTTTTTTCCAAGCAATAAGTAAGATTTTAAGATTCAATTGTGTTTGAAATTTATGTAAAATAAACTTATAGTGACTGACAGAGAAGGACTAGACGGTGTCTATGTCTACTGGGGGCGCTGGGTCACTGGTGGGTCCGTCTAACTTCACACTTGGTCGGAAATATATTGTACACCGATCCTGACCGCAAACTGTACCTACAACAGAAGGGAACGGCAATGAATGGTGAGCTGTATAAGTTAAACTATTTTCTTTAGGGAAAAATAATTAAAATCTCTACTGAAAGTAGTAATATTAAATTATGAGCTACAGGAACACTGAGATTTGAGAGGATGTAAATTGGACATTAAAGTCAAGCTGTATGTTCCTGATTGTGGTCAAACTTTCATTCAAATGTCATGGCACGTAAAAATTCATCTGTAGCCACTCTCAACAACTCACTTTTAAGTGACTTATACTACTCCCGGTGCGTACTCCTATTGTCCTCGCCGTAGGTTTCTGAGCGTATCCTACTGTCTAGGCTGACATATACCCCAGGTAAACCTCCGGCGGAGGTTTATTTGGTTAACCTCCGGCGGAGGTTTATTCAATAAACCTCCGGAGGAGGTTTATTCAGAAAGACCACAGGCATATCACTAATTTTATGTATAGATTTTTGAGTTTATGAAAAGTTTCCTCAGCTTAGTTTCGAACCCTAGATCTTCAAATGAAGAGTGCCACACCTATTCCACTACCCGACTGCGGTAGCTGCTGACCACCCAGTGAGGCATGTACCTTATCAAAAACAAGTTAAAAAGGCAATAAATACAAACTTAGTAAATAGGTTAATTATTGCAATAATTAAAGCCTGGGCCCTGATGAAGTATAGAAAATTTCAAAGAAATCCTAGTTTTCAGTTGAGTGACTAGAAATGAGTACAAATCTCTGCAAAGTTTAAAGATTCGAAATTCGTAACTAATTCCTGGAGACCTACCTAATCATGAAAGAATAACAAGTTTGAGAGGAAAATTTAGATTTAAAGATGTTTAACTCATACCTGTACATCTTACTAATTATGAATATGAAGTTACATTGCTGTGATGATGCAATGACGTTGACATGACATTTGTTACAGTACTAAGTACAAAAAGGCACTAAGTGATGAAATTATTGACGATCATTTGCTAATTATTTATCATTAATTGATTATTATGTCAGTATTCCTTTAACTACTAATTCGTTACTAGTTATCTTTTTGTGACTGACGTTTGCTGACTTAGTCCCTCTTAGTAAGTTTTTGTGGGTCATGTGGGTCATGTGGGTCATGGCATCCCCATGGCATCCCCATGGCATCCCTATGGCATCCCCATGGCATCCCCTTCACCCCTTTACCCCTTTACCCCTTCACCCCCTTACCCCCATATGAAAATAAAAGGGTTGAGTGAGACCTATTGTGGCATTGATATATTCATTATGTTAATTAGACTTGCATTCCCACAATGCTGTGAGACAACAATAATGCAATTTTCTTTTGTCTTTTGGGAGGAACTGGAAGCGGAAGTAGAAATGTTCTGAAAGCTGGTTCCCACAGTCATGCTAATGCATATCACTTTGACAGTTTTAGGCTGACACCAGCAATCTCAAAACCAGTTCCTATCTGTGTCCGAATGACAAATTTTACAAGGTTCACCATCGGGGCCACTCCGGGCCCAGAATAATCATAAGGATTTAATTAGAATAATATATCATCCATGTATCTATACATTATACAACATATTTGTACTGTAAATTTGTATGAAAATGTGATAATTAAATTTTACAAAATACACAAAAGTTATAGTAATGTAATATGTTGTAAAAAACACGTAGATCAAGGTCTAAAATGGCACTTCAGGGATTCGTCCCCACGACCTCCCACTTGGTAGTCTGACAGCATAACCACTACACCATTGAATCCCCATGCTACAAAGGCAAAGTACGCACTGTGTTGTCTGTACTTCACTACCTTGCATATTATATGTATCTAATTAGATATATAATATTATTTACATATTCCTTATTTGGTCACTAACAGGGGTTCTTTCTTAATCAAAACATGCATCTCATTGTTATTGGACGAAGTATAAGCTTGTAAACCGCCTTGGAGGCGGAGTTTAAATGCTATACAACCTCCTCGGCTAACGCCTCGGAGGTTATATAGCATAAACTCCGTCTCCGCGGCGGTTTACCTTCACTTATACCACATCGGGGTTTTATAATCTCATGAATTCACGTTTTCGGCCCAAAGCTGAAATTTCCTAGCGCTTAATCCTCAGCCACATTAAGTATGTTACAAATGAAAACCATTCACCATTAAAGGGAGCCAAAAGCAATGTAGGGTCAATATTTTGCAAAGTCTGTTAACTGTTGAAATATACGCTATGGCCATTACCTAGGCCTGTCGTGTAACATACACTGTGAAAAAGGAATTAAACTACATCAAAATACATTAAACTCATCTCCAGTTAATTTTGGTGACCACCAAAATTGGTTTGTTTACAAACAATGCTGTCTTCAAGCATAGCATGACATGAGTATTACAGAATCCTAGTAAAGTTATACTTAGTTATCATGATCCATTCTGTACCGATGGCTAAATTTAGAGTATTAGAATGTATTTTTATAGTTTTTTGAGTTTGAAAAATGTTGTCAAATTTTGACACAGCGTTGCTTTTGGCTCCCTTTAAAGTTGGTATCATTCATTGAACTTTAGAAGCTTAGGTCAGGAAATAATGATAAAATCTAACAAATTTAAGGGTGTGACTTTGAAATTGCAGGACGCTTGTTGCACAGTCAGTGGTATTAAACCATAGGGAAAGCAACACAGTTAAGGCAAAAGGAAAAGCCAATATTATGTTTTATGGCAAGCTTGTAACCAAGGGGGTACAATGCAGCTTTCACGAAAAAAAATGCTGCATTTAAACCCAAGTGGGCGAGTAGCACAAGAATGGGGATCTTTCAGCCTGTGATTATGAGGCACAACGATGTAATGGGCGGACACCGAAACACAACGCGCTCAACACTGACCTCAGTGTTCACTATGGGGAGATGGGCTGAGGTCAAGGGCGTAGCATAAAGTACATAAGGACTTAGTGCCTAAAATATTTACTCGGCAGTTATATGAAATAAGTTAAAAGTTTCGATACCACAACTATTCTCACAAGACCATTGGTAATACTAATATTCTTACACTTGTTTGCAAAAGAAAAATCTCTGTGACATTCGTCAATAAATAATGCATTCCTTAATCTCTCGCTAATTTGTCCATGATGATATTTCGTAAATGACTCCTTGAGAGCTGATCCTTTCAGTGATTTTTTTTTCTTTATAACTACAACGTTACTTAATTCAAAATATTTCCTATCACACATCAGCATCATGTGCATGATGCATATACATTTATATGCAAATAGCAGCACACTAAAACAGCTAATTAGCTATTAAACCAAAACAATCGAGGACTCCATGAGTTCTCTTCACAAGTCTAAACTTAATTTTTTTTCTAGGTTCTCTACTCTAAATCCTCAGTTTCAAAACTGATTACATGTAGTTTAAGACAAGTTATTTCAATGTATTAAGTTGTTTTTTTTAATTTTTGACTCGCCTTCCCTGCCACCTCGGCCCATCCCTCCGATGTGACATAAAAATGCCGTTTTCGGGAAAATCTCAAAGAACCAACTCGGCTCACCTCGGGTTAGGACAGCACAGAAAGCGGGTGTCGAAGGGGTAGAAATCACAGCGTAGCATTAGAAAGTTAATGCAACTCTGATACAGGATTCTATACTTGTGTCGAGTAATATAGGGGAAAGCGTTGTATTTTGTTATGCTTTGTTCTGTTTCAAATGGCAGTACTTGACTTGCAGCTTGGTTAAAAACAATGATTTGATAAAATAGTTTTCCTGGATTAGTTCAGGTTGTTAAGTAGTATGTTGGCTTGTTTAAAACACACCTTTTGTATGCAGCACTTAAAAACGTTTGTATTTATTACAGCACAGCACTAGCTAAATACGTTACTTGTATTGGTATAAAAGAAATACTTGTACCGGTTGATTAGAAAATTTGTTCCCAATTTTTTCATTTTGGATTTCTACTTAAAACCATTAAGTCAGAAATTGACTAGAATATAAGAAAATATATTCTCCATCTTTTAATTCTTGTTAAGGGCAAATTTAGAAAAGAGTGATTACATGTTAATGTTCCATTTATCAAAAGTATCAATGATTTGGACTCATCTTGCTCATCAGTATCATATGCTTTATATAATGTAAAAAAAAATCTATAATTCAAATGACATATCAAAGAAGGCACGGTGCATCTGTAATTTTACATATAGCAGTATCTTTCATTTCATAGCAGCGTCTATCAGCTGTATACTGAAAGGTTTCAGGTAGAGATATAAAAGGGCTCCCTTGGTAAAACATCGTCCAAAGATCGCTGTTTCATCCCTAACCGCAGTGTCAGTTTGTGACCAAAGGTTTTTGAGCAAATGGGTTGACAATCTGACATACGATTTCATCCTTTTCGAACACAAAGATCTGAAATTCCAGGCCTTAAGAGTTAATGACTCCTTTTTTATGACAGAAAGTAATGGACCATCCACCACTTAGGACAATCGTTAACAGACTGCGTTATTAAATTAATATTTTCATAAATAAGTTGTTTTCTTTTAGTAGTAACAGTTGCGATGGGTTTAAAACGGTGTATTTACATACATGCCACATATTACATACAAACGACATCACAAGGAAAGGGGTAGAAAGGGTTGGGGTGGGGTTTGAGGGAAGAGAGTGGGGAAGCAGGCAAAGGCTGCAGTTTGAAGAACGAGGACATCTCAACTATATCACAGCATTGAAGTTGAGATCACATACATCTAAGAAACCTCAAGTCTTATTTTGCAAAAGATCCGAATACAAAATGAGATGTTTCTTGGATCCTAGTTACAAAACAAGACACTTTTATGTTTCGAGTCTGTATGAAAACTGTATAGAAATTCAATAAACGTTGGTAAACCGTTCGTGAAAATAAAACACATTCCAGCGTAAACTATCGACATGTCGACAGCTCCATTGAGCGGGGACTGAATTGCATCCAGCCCTTGGTCAGAAAACAATGCAAGAATTCGTACCAATATTATTCTCCAGCGTGTATAAGCCACGACCAATCTCAGCTTTAAGCTCTCTGGTGCCTAAAGCTCCAAATCCAAATACATAGATGAGCATTTGGAAAACTCATTATCACACAGATTATAACGATTTTACACACATAAAAAGTAGAAAGGCTGAGGATTGCAAGCATGGAAACCCCCCAGTATCTAACAGGCATCTACACGTCAAGCATTGGGGGGCGGTCGGTGGGCGGGAGACCTAACGTTAAGACCTGACAACAAGCGGAGAAGAGGGCGGGGGACCTATTGTCAGATGTGACAACAAACGGAGAAGAGGGCGGGGACCTAACATTAGACGTGACAACAAGCGGGGAAGAGGGCAGGGACCTAACGTCAGATGTGACAACAAACGGAGAAGAGGGCGGGGACCTAACGTTAGACGTGACAACAAGCAGAGAAGAGGGCGGGGGACCTAACGTCAGACGTGACAACAAGCGGGGAAGAGGGCGGGGACCTAACATTAGACGTGACAACAAGCGGGGAAGAGGGCGGGGACCTAACGTTAGACGTGACAACAAGCAGAGAAGAGGGCGGGGGACCTAACGTCAGACGTGACAACAAGCGGGGAAGAGGGCGGGGACCTAACGTTAGACGTGACAACAAGCAGAGAAGAGGGCGGGGGACCTAACGTCAGACGTGACAACAAGCGGGGAAGAGGGCGGGGACCTAATGTTAGACGTGACAACAAGCAGAGAAGAGGGCGGGGGACCTAACGTCAGACGTGACAACAAGCGGAGAAGAGGCAGCTCCGGGGCAGCGTACCTGCCGGGGCCAGGTTGACCTTGGAGGTGTCCTTGAGCTGGGTGATGTGGCACGTGACCACAGCGATGCCGGCGCCTGCGCGGCACACACTGATCGGGGCCGCCTTCTCCCAGCTGAGTGTGCAGGGAGAGAAACACGGAGTGGTTAGCCACCAGCAGACTATAGACCAAGGCACCAAGAAAGGCTGACTTTTTTTTATCCATTTCTTATAAAGCATTGAAAAATTAATATTCATTTTTATTTATTCATTTCAACTTAGCATCTATAGCATGAATTCATGACGTTTCTTTTAAGAGTTGATTAAGTATTTTTGGATGTGATGCAACACGAAATTACAAATGTGCTATAACTATTTACATGCAGAGTGATGTCAATTTTTATAAATTTGTTCCATCTTTTTTTTCCCAGAATTTTAAAAGTCAACCTTTCTTTGAACATGGTCTATAGGGTAGGGATGAAAGTTAAGGATTTGGTATTTCAACAGAAACCTGTGCGTCCAAGTATTATCCTGCACAAGGAAATATTGGCCAATTGGAAGCCAGTATATACATTTTATTTCCTTGGTTATTTCAGATTAAGATGAGTTGACACATCGCTTAATCTGTCAACCACCAGTTCAAGCTGGAATAAGTAAGAAGTATGAAGCTGTCCAATGGAAATAAAGCAGCCAAAGTTTACCAGATTGATATATCTACCATCGGTTGTAAAGTATGAAATAACACGGAATTCTGATAACTTACATCCCTGATTGGAGTTTGTGAACAACTCTACAGTTAACATACACCACGTTAGGAACTGAAGTTACTCCTATACAATTCAGTGGGTGCTCTGTGTGAAATACCACTAGCAGAGTGCACTTGGCAGACTATTCTGTGTCCTCTGCTATCTTTATATTCTATAAGCTTAGTTCTCTTTCACTCGTCTCATTAAAGCATGACTTACGTGTTAGACACTGGATCGAAAGCCTCCACAGAGCTGAGGTAGTTTGTGCCATCGTGTCCGCCGACTGCGTAAACCTTCCCTCCGAGGGCGGTCACCCCGACCCCGCCTCGCGGACACGACATGTTGCCGACTAAGGTCCATGAGTTGTCGTTGGGGTTGTAGCACTCCACCGAGTCCAGCGGGGAGTTGTCATCAAAACCACCTGGGGATGGATCAGGGAACAAGAGCTTTACAAGCTGTACAATCCAACACTCAGAAGGACCATTCATTTGTAAGATTTATGGCCGTTTTTCACTGCCCACGTAAACCGTACTGCCACTGTTTCATTCTTGTTGAATTGTTTCTGTTCATAAAACTACTATAAAAAATTTGTACACTGGATGATGTTGTTTTCAAATGAAATTAATGTCCCACGGGTGCCGTCTCTAAACCCTACCAGAACAATGATGCTTTTTAATCCATGTATCCTTTTAATTATTTTATTCTGAGAAATAATCAAATCTCTAGTTGTCTTTCAAAAAAATTCTTCTAACAATAACACCACCCTACGTCCCCAGGGCTCGATATTAGGCATTGCCCGTCTACCCAGGCCAGGTAAAAAGTGAGGTGGGGTAAGTAGCCACATAATAATAACAAGACCAAACGACATATGACCAAAGTTACTATCAAAAGTATTTGATAGTGATAGGTCGGCCCATTTTAAATCTTTAGGCCTAAAATAATCAAACAATATGATATATCTAGCATTTATCTCTGTGTCTTATATAAATCAGATTTAATATATTGATGGTAGGTCTGAAAAAATGACACTATAGTGACAATTTCACAAATAATTTAATCTTTGAATCATTTGAATCTTAAATCTGTGTCTGACCCTGACAGCACCGGAGAACTTATTGACAGTGTGACGCCTATGTTTTAACATTGAATGCGAATGATTCAGACACTGACAGTGACTTAGGCCTATAGACATATCAAAGTTCAGATTGAATATTTTGGTGGTAGGTCTGAAAAAATGACACTATAGTGACAATTCAACAAATAATTTAATCTTTTGAACATAAATAATTGCTTTCGGAGCCGCCATAATACATTGACAGTGTCGGAGGTCCATCTGAGTCCAGTCATTTTTTCATACCATCTGTAAAATATTCTTGCAAGCGTTTCTAGGCCTAAAAAGATTAAACTATATGACAAATAGGACCCTCACATATATGAGAACATAGATATATACATGAATTTCATTTTGGTAGGGATAATAAGGCCTAAAATAATTATTTTTCAGATTGCCAATGTCCGACCAATGCGTGTTAGGCCTCTAGCCGAGTTTAGGCCTAGATTTCAACGGTATAATGTCAAATGCTGGAAAAAAGATATAAACTAACCTTCCTGGAGTCCTCAATGCGTTTCAATGCGTATATCCTCCACAATTAATGCGTTTAATGTCATCCTGGCTTCGATGCAGGCGTGAGGGGAGAGAACCCGGCGAAAGGTTGACGGCGCCATGTTAGGTCTGACAGTGACAGTGCCTCCACGTGTCCGATTGATCCAATGTTTTCCCTTCGATACGAACGCATGGTTCCCGCATGACTTTTCAATGCGTTGTATGCGTTTAAGGGTGTCCAGTCGTCAAAAATATATATATTGAAACCATCATATAGCGCTGTAATCCAGGTATCGAGGCGGCGAAAGAGGAGCCTCCCGCCAAAACGTCCGACCGCGGTGACTACACCCGGCCGAGTGACAGTGTCAAGCGGTGGGGCGGAGACCGATCGAACAAGAAAATGGCGCGATGCATTTACGCGTTTAGACGCGTTATTTCGCATTATTTTCGATTCTGGGACAGTGGGAGGCTTAGCTATGGGTCGAAATCTATCTGTGGATACCAATAACTAAAGTTAGATCGACCGATTTCATGGTGAAATAGGCCTGCAAAACTGATGACCTTTGACCCAGATTCCTTCTTCACCGATGAAAGCCGGCTGCTGCGCGTTTACGCGTTACAGGCATAACGCGGCAATTTACGCGCTGGGACGTGGTCACCGTAATGATTCCACGCTTGAATTTCTGTATTTGTTGCACTTTGGCCCATTTGGACGATTTGTTTGCATTCTATATATCCAAATCTGAGTGATGTAAGCCCAAATAAGCCCAAGAATGTGGTTATTTTAGCTCAGAATCGATTTGGGACATCGTCATTTTGCCGCGTTACAGGCATAACGCGCAGCAGCCGCGCGATGGGACACGGTCACCATTGAAATAGCATTGGCAGAATTGACGCGTTACAGGCATAACGCGGCAGTTTACGCGATGGGACACGGTCACCATAGACATAGCATTGGGACATTGCCGCGTTACAGGCATAACGCGTTTTTCCGTCACAGGTCTAAGAAGTGAGGTGAAGAAGAGAATAGGTCGGCTTTGACTTAAAGCTTTAAAGACTTAAAGTCTGACTCTATATGATTTCATCGACAGAGTGATCAAGCCGACCTATAATAATGATAATCCATTTAAGAGGGACAGGGGAGTTTTAGGATTGGGCAGGTAAAATTTGAACTACACCTGCCCGAGGGGCAGCAACGTTGAAAACATTAATAATGTTGAGCCCTCGCCCCTAATCCACCCGTAACCCCAGCCATTGCTCACCTACGACGTAGAGCTGCCCGTTGAGCTCGGCCACCCCCGCCCCTGCCCGGCGTTTGTTCATGCAGGCCATCATGGTCCACTTGTTGAGGTGCGGGTCGTAGCGCTCACACGTGTCTAAGGAGGCGGCGCCGTCATTCCCTCCGATCGCGAACAGGTAACCCTACAAGGTGGGGGAAATTAAAGTACACACATGTAAATTATTTGAGTAATACAAGACGTGGCGGACAAAGAATTCACACACTTGTTTTAGGAGCTATTTGTGTCATATCTTATAAATATCTACAAGACCACAAATGATAAGTCTTGACGAAATAATTTATCATGTCCGACAAATTTAAACGCACCAAACCAGTGGATTTCTTTGGTTCATATCGTTAACCAGGCACTGAACCTTCCGCTCATTAAGATGTTCTCCAAACTGTCCTTGGGTAGTCTACTACACTCATTCCAATCATTCTGTTTAACATTTCTGATAGCCTTCGGATCACTCTCTTACATTTTTTTTTCATAATGTGGAGAGGACTCAGTTTAGTGGTCCGTCAGAACAAGTCCTTCTCTTTCTGGACATGAACTTGTGTAACCTGGCAATTAAGTTCCTATCTATAAGAATTAAAAAGATAGAAGGGGCTCTCCAAACAGGGATAAAAACTTTTACATGACATTAATTTGCTTGATGACTCACTATGTTTTGGACCTTGAGAGGGGCGACGGCCACGCCCCCTCGTGGCATGAGCATGGGTTGGACGAAGCTCCAGGTGTCGCTGTCGGGGTCGTACCGCTCCACGATGTTATAACACGTTGAGTCGTCCAGCCCACCGATCGCGTAGATGGGGCCACCCAGACAGGCCAGCGCGATGCCACGCCTGAAAATAAAGACAAATATTATCTTGCTGTTTTCAAGTATGTCATTATCACTATGTGTAACTGATTATGAGAGAAGGTAAGGGAAATGTAGATCTTGATCAAGGCTATTCTTTTTTTGCACAGGGACACAATTTTGCATTTTCTATGTTTCAAACTATTTTTCAGGTGTCATATTAATACTGGTAATCATGATTGATAATCGAAAATCTTCCAAGGTTGTCTTGTTCTTGCAAGCCAAGACTGTTATTATTGGCGTATTACTAACACTGAACGAAATATACCTTTGTATCTTTAAAATTACATGTATCAGCATTACTTTTGCGGAATTCTTATGTGTATACTATACCTCTTCCACCCCTTCCTATCTACACTTGAGCACAAATGGATACAAATAAATAGTGACACAGATGATTTGGGCCAACCTAAAAAGTAGCGACTGAAAAGATTTTTATTCCAAAGAAATCAATTGCTTAAAAATGTCCGTAAGTTCCCTCCTAAAATGGAAAAAATAGAAACAGATTCCGACCTCCCAGCTTGCCATTTTAAAACTTGAAGCCCGTGGTCTACTCGAAACAATACATTTTCAAGGCTGCACTTCTGAGAGATATCTTAATCATAGAGATACATAAGATGCAAGTATATCTATGATGTTAATCAACCATATGTCCTACCTGAGCGTGGCCATACAGGCGATGGGCTTCCACTTGTTGGTAAGCGGGTCAAACATCTCGCCCGTCTTCAGGTGGTCCGCGCCGTCATGGCCGCCCACAGCGTACAGTTTACCTACGAGATGTTAAAAGGTTAACTTTATCAAACCCAACTCTCAAACTGGTGGACAACAGTTAGTATTTATTAGGGGATAGGCATTCATAAAATCAAAATGTTTCGGTCTGGTAAGAACCTTCCTCAGGATTCCCTACAAGTAAAGCAGGAAACCAGAATACTTGGCCATTTTAACGTGTTATGGATATCACATTAAACTTAAAGCAAAGTCGTTAGTTTTGTCGCTAGATTTGAAGGCAATTTCCGAAGTTCTCAAAAGAATTGTCCATTATTAAGTTTTACCAAAGTACATTACTCTATAAATTTCAAGCTTTAAATAAAAACAAGAAACGTGTAATGAAGATCGTAAACGATCTATTAGTGAAAAAATCATTATTATTCTAATACGTATCATGTAAGTACATACTAAGTCAATGCTGTGAGGGTAGACAAGGCTATAATTGACAGGTGTACTAATACAATGCTTAGAGGTGTCCGCACCGGCCGTGCGCCACTCCAAGCCTCTGTAGTCAGAGGCCTATAGGGGCAAATGACGGGTGTAATAAGTCAACGTTGAGAGGCGTCCCACCCGGGCCGTGCGCCTATGTAGGCGGACGCCTATGGGCTTGATTGACAGATGTACTAATTCAATGCTGAGAGGCCATACGCCTCTGCAAGCCCCTGTGGGCAGAGGCCTAAAGGCAGAGGCCAGTAGTTAGAGGCCTATAGGCACTTGCAAGGGGCAGATCCACCCAGCCGTGAAGGTGGCGACTTGCACCATTGTAGAAACAAGTGCAACTGTATAATCTCGTTTAAAAATGAATCGTTATTAAAATAACGAGATTCTTCGCCTGTTAATGAAAAAAAAACTACTCAAGTTTGAATTAGATAATTGTAAATTAATCTTATATTTGTATAAAGAAGAGATTGTTATTGGCAAAGAGGAACTCGTAAGGAAAAAAAGGATATCCTACATAGATACTGTATTAGAGTGAGAACAAATTTCTTGAGATTTTAAAGATTTGAACTTGTTCTTGTAAACTTGTCACATAATAAAAACAAAGTCACCATGCTGAATAACATGTCTTTTGACCTTGTCTAAAACTTGGGGGGGGAAAGAAATTTTGTAAAGATTGAAAATTGCAGGCGTTTTTGGACACTTTGCATATCATAAAAATAAGGTTGCCATGCTAACTAACATGTCTGATGACCTTGTCTTAAACTTGGAAGTAAAAGGAAATTTCATGAAAATCAAAAATTTTGAAATTGTTTTGATGCACTTGGCGCATCATAAAAACATGGTCGCCATGCTGATAAACATGTGTGAAATCCTTGTTTGCAACTTAGAAGTGAAAAGAAATTTCCTGAAAATTGAGATTTTGAAGTCGTTTTTACGCACTTTGTGCATCATAAGAATATGGCCGCCATGCTGATAAACATGCCTGATGACCTTGTCTAAAACTTGGAATGAAAAGAAGTTTACTAAAAATCTGAAATTTTGAAGTCATTTTTGGGCATTTGGTGCATCCATAATAACATGGCTGCCATGCTGACAAACATGTCTGATGACCTTATCTAAAACTTGGAAGTAAAAAGAAATTTCCTGAAAATCAAAAATTTTGAAGTTGTTTTTAGGCACCTGGCACATCATAAAAACATGGTCGCCATGCTGATAAACATGTCTGATTACCTTGTCTAAAACTAAGAAATAAAAAGAAATTTCCTGCAAATTAAAAATTTTGAAGTCGTCTTTACGCACTTGGCGCATCATAAAAACATGGCCGCCATGCTGATAAACATGTCTGATGACCTTGTCTAAAACTTCAAATGAAAAGAAATTTCATTAAAATTAAAAATTTTGAAGTCATTTTTGGGCACTTGGTACATCATAAAAATATGGCTGCCATGGTGATGACCTTATCTAAAACTTGTCTTTAACTTGGAAGTAAAAAGAAAATTCCCAAAAATCAAAAATACTGAAGTCGTTTTTATGCACTTGGCGCATCATAAAAACATGGCTGCCATGCTGAAAAACATGTCTGATGACCTTGTCTAAAACTTGGAAGTAAAAAGAAATTTCATGAAAATAAAAAAATTTTGAAGTTGTTTTTGTGCACTTGGCGCATCATAAAAACATGGCTGCCATGCTGAAAAAACATGTCTGATGACCTTGTCTAAAACTTGTCTAAAACTTGGTAGTAAAAAGAAATTTCATGAAAATAAAAAAAAATTGAAGTTGTTTTTGTGCACTTGGCGAATCATAAAAACATGGCTGCCATGCTGAAAAAACATGTCTGATGACCTTGTCTAAAACTTGTCTTAAACTTGGAAGTAAAAAGAAATTTCATGAAAATAAAAAAAATTGAAGTTGTTTTTTCACACTTGGCGCATCATAAAAACATGGCCGCCATGCTGAAAAGACATGTCTGATGACCTTGTCTAAAACTTGTCTTTAACTTGGAAGTAAAAAGAAATTTCATGAAAATAAAAAATTTTGAATTTGTTTTTGTGCACTTGGCACATCATAAAAACATGGCCGCCATGCTGAAAAACATGTCTGATGACCTTGTCTAAAGCTTGTCTTTAATTTGGAAGTAAAAAGAAATTTCATGAAAAGAAGAAAGTAATGTTTGAAGTTGTTTTTGAGCACTTGGCACATCATAAAAACATGGCCACCATGCTGACAAACATGTCTGATGACCTTGTCTAAAACTTGGAAGGGAAAAGAAAAGTCCTGAAAAAGAAAAATGTTGAAGTTGTTTTTGCGCACTTGGCGTATCATAAAAACATGGCCGCCATGCTGACAAACATGTCTGATGACCTTGTCTAAAACTTGGAAGTGAAAAGAAATTTCTTGGAAATTTAAAATTTTGAAGTCATTTTTGGGCACTTTGATTATCATAAAAACATGGCCGCCATGCTGACAAACATGTCTGATGAACTTCTGTAAATGTTGGAATTGAGAAAAAATGTTATACAAATTTGAAATTGTGAACTTGTTTTTTTCTCATTTGGCACACCATAACAACAGAATGTAAGGACTTGACACTTCTGTTCCAGTCTGACCCACGGCTAATAACATGAGAGGCAATTGACTTTCACCTGGGTTCCACTCTACCCACTACAGTTGCCCAAAACTCAAAGTTGTTTACTTGACACTTCTGTTCCAGTCTGTTCCGGTCTGCCGCACAGCTAATAACATGAGAGGCAATTGACTTTCACCTGGGCTTCACTCTCCCACTAGAGTTGCCCAAAACTCAAAGTTGTTTATAATTATTTCAACTATCCTGAAACTTGTAAATTTTGATCAAATAACATGAAAACAAGCAAAATACATACAAGACCAAACGACGTAAGCTTTAAGCTCTGGTACCTAACGACTTAGAGATGATTTAGTATCAAAGGCAAGCTTTGCTACCAGTGAGGCGGCCCATTTTAATGTCAAGTGTCTAAATGATTCGTGAATAAAAGTGAAACTATTGAATATATACTCGACAGGATAAAATTCAATTTGACTGAAACTTCTATTTTATGAACTCAGTAATGTTGCAATAAGTCCTCAAGTCTTCACGTAATGTCTTAACATCGTTAGGGTCCATGTCCAAGTTAACTAGTCTTAAGGATATTTTTTTCAAATAAACAGTGAACGTTTTATCTCGATGTTATTGAAGATAATATTAAAGAATATAGACTTTAAAATTGTCAATGAAATCCATGAAGACTTAAAGTCGATCATTAATCCAAATTGTTTGAAGACCTAAAGTCGATCATTAATCTAAATTAATTAATTTGTAGGGTTGAGATTTGAGAATCACAAGATAAAATCACAGCTTGGAGTAAAAAACTTTATTTCCTAGCAAAGTACATGCTTTTTCCGGATTCATCTAACAACTGTGCTTTCAGTATTTGCTCACTCGGGTGACTCCTTTTTTTTTCTCTTTTAGTTTTCTCAACGCAACGCAACAATAAACAAGAATTTTTTTTTTTTTTTTTCTGAAACGCAAAAACTTTAAAGCCATATATATCAGTACGTAGAAACTACCGGGAACATACAGCCATGAACAAAATCTCGACAAACATCAACACTTATAAGCCTTAGTGAAATGTGAAATGTTATTTGTCCGACGACGACAACCATCACCACCACCACGACTTTGCACAGTAACACTTGCAGGCTTAAAACCAAAACCATCATGAACTGTATGAATAAAATATCGGATGTGTCCGAAGCCGCAGTTTCTACCTACTAAAAAAAAACAGCATCATTCGATGAAGCTACCTAGCCGATATAGAAACATGTCCTAATTGCCCAGATATTTTCATGTTATCCGCTGTCAATAAAAGATGAACTACAACGATAGGAGAGCGAAGCTCTTCTTTTTTACTCAGTAAAATGGAACACTAACTAAAAACACCAAAGAAGGGTGCCAAGCTTTAGAACAAAAACAGCCTTCTTCACACATTAAAACTTTGATGAGTATTTGACCACTACACGTAAAAACGTGTTTTATGAAAACATTCAAACAGAACTAAGAAGAAAAAAATTATACGAAGTCTAGTCGTATAGGCAACAATAGTTTTTCAAAAGTGCAGAACTTTAGCACGCACAAACTAATAGCTTAGCTAAATACTAACAATCTAGTTTAAAGTCAACTAACACATGACCCAGCTAATACCTGGATCCGAGAAAATGTGTTCATACACAGAGGTTTTACATAGATGCTACACAGTGCCACTGTCCTGAGATCTCCGAAGTCAAGTTTTATATCCACAAAATTTGTAACACAATTGTATTTATTTGAAACACATCTTGTGTTAGCGAAGGTATTTACTCTTTCTCTCCAAGTCTGTAATCCCAAATCTTAAATCCTAAATCTTAGCTGTAAAACATATATCGTAAATCCTATCTCTAATTCCCACAGTAATGCTATAGTTTGACTGCAAGACCTAGAGCGCTAAGTACATCTTAATTCACGTGCATATGGACATGAACTTTAAAAAAAACATCAGCTGTCGTCTTTCAAACAACTGATAACTTTACAACAA
This sequence comes from Lepidonotus clava, assembly GCA_936440205.1. NCBI lineage: Eukaryota > Metazoa > Annelida > Polychaeta > Phyllodocida > Polynoidae > Lepidonotus > Lepidonotus clava. The sequence goes on along the minus strand of OW387142.1, from coordinate 8,031,101 downwards.
GTATACATAGCATAGCAATGAAGAAACTTTACAGACCAAAAAGTACATGCTACATTTAGGTCCAGTACATATGTGACACTACATGGGAAATCCAATCTTATTGCAGGTAAAAATAATCTTGGATTTCCCATGGAACGTCACAATATTATGTTGTCACATAGACTTCAAATATTTTTTTCAAAGTCAAGATTTTCTCCATACGGGTACATAGAGAACAACATATTAAAAACATTCTAGAATACAGTGTGCCAGTGATAAACTTTCTCCGCGCTATATAAGCCGCCATCCTCCATGGAAGCCTCTTTAGTTAACCGTTTAAGTTCAATATAAATCTGCCATCATCCTTGGAAGTCTCTGTTGGTCACCGGGGAAGTAACACGCTAGTCTTTAAGTTCAATATAAATCTGCCATCATCCTTGGAAGTCTCTGTTGGTCACCGGGGAAGTAACAAGCTAGTCATTTATGGTTGTCATAATCGGGTGGTCATAATGTAGACCAAGTCTACATTTTCTGGCCTGATGTAATGTCTTCATCAGACAGCAAACACTTGTCGTCCACTGAATCAGCATCGTTTGTGTCTTTGTCAGTGGGAAGTGTACCGATGTCAAGAGATTCATCGTCGTTTCCGTCCATCATGTGTACGTCATTCTCCGCTGTATCGGGCATACTGTCAGGACCCTCACTGTCTTCGGAATCAGAGTCATCATGAACCACTAAAATGTCCGGGTTAGATGCCGAATGAGACACTGCCTGAAGACTCTCCGCCAGAGAACGGGCTGCTGGTGTGCGAGGAGCAGTGTTCTGCGGAGTTCCAGACGAGACATGGGTCTGCGGAGCAAATTGGGGATTTTGGATCTGTTGAGTACCAACAAAGGCTCCCTGCCTCTGTGATCCAGCCGGAGTCTGCATATGAGATGCACCAGGTGTCTGCATCGGTGATGCAGCAGGCGTCTGCATCTGTGATGCACCAGGTGTATACATCTGAGTTGAAGGAGGGGACTGCATCTGTGTTGGAGCAGGGGACTGCATGTGTGTTGTAGCAGGCGACTGCATGTGTGTTGCAGCAGGCGACTGCATGTGTGTTGTAGCAGGCGACTGCATGTGTGTTGCAGCAGGGGACTGCATGTGTGTTGTACCAGGAGACTGCAGCTGTGATCCACCAGATGAATGCCTCTGTGTTTGAGCACTTGTCTGCATGCGGGTAGGAGTCTGACTTGTGCTCACACCAGGGCGTGGTTGGGGGGTTCTTGGAGTACGTGCTTGATTTTGTGTAGTCAAGCGCTGTGCTACTCGCATCGAGACTCTGACGTTTGTCATCGCGGTAATATGCTGACCTGTGAGGTTAACCTTACACTTGAAGGGTATATACTTGACGAGTTGTCTCACCGAAATATTCCCAACAGTGGAGAACACTCCACTGAGGTAATATCTGTCGATAGTAAGTCTCTCGTTCGATTGTCCCGACGAAGCATCAAGAAGAACTGTGTTGTACCGTTCAGTTTCTTCTACACCGTACACGTCAATCTCTTCTTGAAGGTCTTGAGGGGGTCCCAGCTGGAAAATAAATTTATCAACAGAATATAATTTCTTCTTTTACCAAACAATCAGTTAGTGAAATCTACTTAATATATCTTGTAAGTAATACAAATGAAATACTAAGGACGCACTCAAATAGACGCTGTGCTTAGGAAATAATCTATGTGGTATGAGGTACTGTTTCTTTATAACTAACTCGAGCTGCCAAGATTTTTTCTTAATTATCGATATTCAGTTAAATTCTTTAATTTTAAATCCGATAAAAATTCCAATGAAAAACGACACTCTCAAAGAATTCTTTTAAATGTTTAAAAAATCAAAAATAATAATCAATGTACATGATCAAATTTAAAACTCAATATAAACTCACAATCACTTGGTCTGATTCGTTCACATTCAGCATTACACATCCCTGGCGACCATTCCAATAGGCCGATGCGTCGTTCAGTGTGATTTGTTGACCGAGGTTGATTTCACACTTATTGGCAGCCGCCCCCCACAACGAGCACTTGACTTCACCAGTAGCATCTCGCACCGTTATTGTTTTCACCAGACTGTCTTTGTCTTTTCCAACGACTCGGGAACTCTCGGTCTGTAAAGTAATTAATGATGATTGAGATACTGACCTTTCTTGTATTACCATAGATACAGAGGTTATACTTTTCCTATGTATAACACAAAGTGAAAGCTCACTAACAATAAATACGGAATGAAGTCAAGGTTATTGTAAAAATCTGAAACTCCATAGAGAAAATAGAGAAGAATACTAAAATGCTATATATCGTCATAAAAGGAATTGATTTAGAAATAAACTATTTGAGGCCATGATGCGAGACAATTTGAAATCAGGTTATATTATTAAATTTTACAGCAGACATTGCCTAGTGAGTAGTACAAAACAGCCCTCACAGATGCATGTATGTTTCTTTACCTTGTATATTGACTGTGCATGTGAAGTTAGTACTTACAGTTATGACTTTGCCATGGATTGTAAAAACTTGGCCCTTGGTTCCTCGGACTGAGTGTGCCACGGTCGAGAGTGGGGTTTGCGGTCTGAAGTACTCATTTGTTCCACGACGTTTGATGTCTTCATTGACGACCACATCTTCTGTACTGAAATGGAAAATATCATGAGATTAATAAGAACTCTTTGCAGACAGTCATAACGAATGTAATTAAAATATCTAATGTATACTCCTTAAAAAAGAATCGGGAAATGTATTTCCTGATATATTATAGTTGGGTACAATCTTACTCATAATCTACAAAATAATACTAAGATTGTATCATAATCAACAAAATAATACTAAGATTCTACGCACAAAGATGAAATGAAAACATCCATTAATATTAATTTTTAGATTAGTTTTCTTGTCAATAAGCCACATTTTCCGAGCTACAGTAAGTCAATTATCGCCATTTAGTTATCTTAAAGTGATAAATTGTATCATGTCCTTACGTTGATGCAACAGTGCCGCCGTGAATGAGGAAATAGTTATCCCTCCATGTAATGTTCCGCAACCTTACACTGTCACCCTTGATGAAACCGACAGCGAGTTTGCGTTTGATGTAACCGACCATCACCCCTGTAGCATCGCCGACGCAGAGCTTACGTCTGGCTTGCTTCACCAATGCATGAACAGGCTGTTCTGCTTCCATTTCTATGACATAGGCGTAGATGACTTCTTTTATAGGCTGATCACCTCTGCGCTGATGACACTGACCCACAGTTATGGTTACCTCACCCTGCGTACCTTGTGGGGAAATTGGAATAGGAACGTACTGATCTGGTGGCTGTGCAGGCACCCCCTGTTGTACATGATTCTGTGCAGCGCCACCCTGTTGTCCTAGATCGAGACTGTTCAGGTTTTGAGGGATGTTAACGTTGTCAAGGGACACGTACTGCTGGGCTTGGCCATGTAATGGACCAAGGTTATCCAACGACACACTGCCCGATTCTTGACGACGTGTTTGATCCTGGTTTGCATGACTTGGCATGCAGTGTTGGGTAGGCAGGCTTTGGGGTTGCTGCCTCTGGCTGGGAGCTCCTGGACTGTTGCTAGGTGTCTCTCTGTAGTGGGTAGAACGTGAAGTGCTGGTAGCTGTAGCAGCACCTGGACGTGAGGGACGCTGGGATGTGATTGGTGCACTAGGACTTTCACTAACGTTCGCTTGAACGCCGAGTTGTGATAGAGAGATGTACGCACTCTGCTGTGAGCACGAAGAGACGCCCGACTGCGACATTGAAGGCTGGCAGTTGTCACCAGCAGTAGCCTCGTCATATGATGGAGGGAAGTCAAGGGGAATTTGGCCAGTGTATGCTGTCCCCATTGATGCTGGCGGGTACGGCGAGTAGGCCGGAGGTTGTAGGAAGGGCTGTTGATGAGGGAACGAATCCTGTGGAGGAACGTTCGCTGCGTAGGTGTACGGAATCGTTTGGTCACCAGTCTGAGACTTTGTAGGAGTAGTCTGTGGTGAGGTCTTATTCTTAGATTTGACCTTCGCTGGCGACGCTATCAGAAAAAAGAAGAAGAAAGAAACTATACAATAAAAAAACCTATAAATAAACTCATAATTTATCAAATCAGTTTAAATTCAGTAGTCTTAATTCAGTACCATAGCACGTAAGTAAAATGTGAAACAGAAAAGTCCATCTGAAAAAAAAATGGAAATTTTCCTAAGTCTCTAAATTTTGTAATACCTCAGGAGGTAATGAATGGAATAAGATATACAATTTATAATTCAAAAGTTTTATTTCCCGCAAAGAGTTAGATGTTTATTCTAAAATGCCTCAAAGCTAATAATTTTGGTGAAACTACTTCTGCTTGCCCTCAAGTAAAAAATTGATTTTCCTTTGTATCATTCTCTATTTTTAACTGTCGAAATAAATCCGGGGAGTGGAGAAATCTATTCAAAAAATTTAAATCTTATAACCTACGTGCCATGCTTATCAATATGGTTTTCTATGGTCTTTCATGTTTTTCTGGTTAAAATATTTTGGATTTTGCAACAAAAATCCCACAAATTCTTATTTAAAGAAAGGGAAAAAAACACACTACTGTTCAGTGAAATATTTTGGGTAGGTCAAGTTACCTGAAAACAATCGTTATTTTGTTTTTAAAGCCTTATCTCGGTTTCGAAGAATAAAGTGCACTCTTCTACAGTATTTTAGAGCCTACTGAATTTTCAAAATTAGGTCGCATTTATAAGAAATAGTGAATAACAGACTAATTAGTTAACAAGGAGTATGAACATGAATAGAATCAATCACCATAATTTATCAGGCATCAAATTGATGGTTAGAAATTAACGTCAGAGTGAGCTGAAAGCTTAGGCCAAAAAAAAAAAAATAGTTGTGTTCAGGTTTCCCAAGCGACCCTAGTTTTTAGCCCCGACCCTAAAGTTTTTAGAAGAAAATACAAGGAAAATTCATCAAAATATGGCTAAAATAAGCACCCAGTCTATCATTACAGTTAAAAAAAAGATTAAAAAAAAACAAAAAAAACGACCTACCGACCCTATTTTTTGGGAGGCATGAAACCTGAACAAAACAATATTTTTTTTTTGGCCTTAGATTTTTGAATGAGAGCTAATAAATTTTGAGAAAATTACATTCAAATGACCACGGACTTCTTACATTTGCAATAGGCTTTACTATATCTCAGCTGACAGCCTGATAAATTAATTTGGAACCACGAAATGATATTATATTCAACGATTTCTTACAGACGCCAAGTAGATAAACAAATCGATATAACACCATGCTGTCGAGTTCTCTACATAATAGATTTTATCTAGACTCACTTGTCCTACTCCTGAAATTGACTACAGTGCTCGACAAATTGGGTGCCCAAACGCCGTGGAGTAGCAGAATACGTTCCTGATAAACCAGTTTTCAGGAGCTAGTTGCCCGGTGGGCAACCGCGTTCTTTGTATGCTGGAAAAATGTTCTTAAATTTATTTTATACCAATTAACTCATTCCAAGTACAGGCCTTTTATTTTGCCAATTTTTAGGCTAGTTATAATTCACATCTCACTATTAGAACTCTCGTGGGATACCAGATTATAACTGGACAATCAAGTATAGATCTGTGGTTACTCCAGGAAACACCACACTTTCAAACGATTTGTCGAGCAATGCACTGACTTATGAAGTGACGGACTGAAGTTCAATATAATATCTTTGTATTCTTTAGGTTTCCTGTCTCCCTTAACCTGGGCCAGATGACTAAGTAATTGAGGTTTTTTTCGTTGTTCTTTTTTTTTAAACTCACGTAACAGACTAAATGAAATTTCCATCAAAAACTTCAGTATTCCTGAATTTAGCCGATAATTTCTATGATTTATACTTGCATAGTTATAAAGCTTTATCGTTCATGCTGCTGTGGAGATACAGGGGGAATTACTGCCTGTTTGCGCATCGCACTGAGTGAAATGATTTTGACTTTCCGGCATGCGCGGCCAGCTCATAATAATTTCACCTTGAAGTACATTGCTATGTTTTGTTATTTCACATCTGACCACATTCTAACTACAACGATTTTGCTTACAGTTTCTATAGACCTTGTGCAATTGACGTCATAAATTTCAAAAAAAGGCTGTCCGCTATGTTGGTAATCTATTTAAAATCTTAATTATTTACTCTTCTAAAATATTTGGGAGAAAGATTTACTTTCATAATAGCCACGTGGTCATGATCACCACGTGGTGATCACCAAAAAGTGGTCATGTGACCACGTCTGCACAAGGTCTATAGCTCTGCTTTGAAAGTGTAGAAGAGTGATTCCCCTAGGATTAGAGAAGACATAGGCTAGCATTGATTTCAATATCTGTTTTCTTTCCCAGCGGTCAGTGAGAATGTTTTTCGCCCTCCACACTATTGCGCCAATATTTAATGCGTCTCCTTCAGAAACTCTTAGCCAGTATAACAAAAATGTATTGCAATTGACCAAGTTTAGTACATGAACCTTCGTAAAATTATATTGTACACACGGAATAGACCAACGAATAAATCAACTTTGGAATTTAAACCCACCGAAGTAAGAATTAACTTGAGGCTCGTCTCCTCATGAAATCTTTTTTTTTTTAGTGACTGCGAATAATAAAGGTTGACCTAAAAATACTGTTTTAATTATTGAAGCCGATTTCAATTATTTTCAACCTAAATATACTAGTGTTCGATGAAGACCGGTGGTATCTGAACAGTCTGACAGACCACGTGCTCGTACAAAATGTCTACGACCACAACGAGGGGTTACGAAAAAGTAGGTCAAGCTTGCTGATGTCATTTTTGTGTTAATGAAACACCGAAATTTACGATTAACTTCATCAGTATGTACCTCGAAGTGATGGCAATTGTAACGATATACAATGTGAAACTAACATATGGTATAACATGATATACTTACCAACGTAGTTAGACGCGTGCCTTTTGCCCTTCCGACTCCTGCTCTTCTTGCCGCCCTCGCCGTCCCGTGACGTAGGCCCGGAGGTTGCCGGGACCACCGCCTGAACCCTCTCGTCGTTGCGAGCGTTGACTTGATTAATTTCTTGAACGTTGCCGTTGAAATTGTTTTCCGGATGAGATTCCGACATGTTTCACGTGTTCTCTTGTAGAGTTAGCTATAACGCTGGTTTCAATGTTTTTAGAGAGATTTTATGTTGTCGATGCAACTGGCTCCAAGGAGTGTTGCGCGTCGAGTGACTTGGGCGAGATGAGCTTCGGGGTTCACGCGTCGCGTCACCTGCACAAATACACTCTCCAAGCACAGTTCACCGATATTTTGCTTAACGAACAGCGAAAGCGATATGTGGCCGGAGAGTGAGTCAATCTCCATACACCGATAGGCTAAAGCAATATGCGACCGGAGAGTGAACAAATCGGGTGAACTCAGCAGAGATGGAACCGTGGGAAAGTTCGGTGTTTGTTTCAGAGTCTTACCCCCGCCTTACCATAGGCCTAGATATCTTTCGACTTTCCGGCGTAAAAAGAATCGAGACCTAATGGAACATTACTGATTTCTTCTTGTGCGATAATACTTGGGCAAACAACATTATTTGTAGATTGATTTAAATTAATCAGTAAACACCTGTTTCAATAAGTCATAGATAAGGTTGAAAAATAGGCCTATCTTCATGATTTTTCGAACACTTTCTACACGAACGATTTACATCTCTGATGCATTACTGTGACTAAAAGCATTTATGCATGAGGGTGAATAGACACTTGTTGATCATTAAACTACGAAACAGCTATCCAACTTCATGAACATTTTCATGACTTACATTCTACTTTAGGCCTAAACTGGATTTTATTTTCTAACCGATATAGGCCTAATATGATGTGACAAAGCCTAAACAGATGATATGTTGATAATCTTACAGCATCATAGGATATAAACTAGTTAAATTATGTCTTGTCTTTTAAATAATAAACTGAATGCTTATAACTTGGTATTCGATACCCTTTGCAAATATAGGACTTGTGTTCCGATCTAGGAGGGTTCTATGTACAGGCCTAAATAATAAATAGTTTTGGTGAAAAAAAATTTATATCTGTAAAGTTAAACTCTGGTGGTATGACCAAGGTACGAAATGTGTATGAACCTGCAGTTCTTTATCACTAATACATAAATCTATTTTCGTCTGTCTGCTTGTAGTGTAGTTTGATGTATTGAGAACCCATCCCAAGCTACTAGACAGGTTTTCCATAAATTGAAAGTTTTCAGGCTTTGACACGTCAAAGTTAAAATCCCCAATTATTATTGTTTTTCCTTCTGGGATAAAAGCTTTCACTTCCGAACACAGGGCAGCTATATCGGTTCTATTTGAGCCCGGCTTTATATAGACCAATGCAATCTTGAGAATTTCATAGCTAGTTCCAACAGATAGAATAAGGTACTCATAGGTGGCATTCCTGACAGACGTTACTGTTTCACAGTTGAAGTGTTCTCTAACATAAGCAGCTAGTCCATTATACGATCTGCGATGACTAACATGATTAACAGCATCAAATCTTATCATTTTAAAGCCAATGAGAGAATAATCAATGTCTTTCTCTGAAGCAAGTAAATGTGTTTCATTTAATAAAACTACATTTGATTGCTGCGCCACAAAGTCTTTAGCCAAATGCTTGTGATGTAAAGGAAGAGACTGGATGTTAGAATAATAAATTGAAAACCAAGCTTGCGAATTACAGTACGGTGTTACAGGACAATCAACTTTACAATTTAGCCTAAGACGTTCCATTTCTTCTGAAACTTTACTGTCGGTAACTATTTGTGAAAAGCAAAAGTGTAAAATATGCAGTTTAGACATACTTGGTACTCGACTACATGCTACATAGAAGGCATTGCGAAAAGTGTGATCAGACAGTGATACAACTACTTCAGGTACAGTACACCCCTGCGCTTTATGAACAGTTTTCCCTGTAGCTGCACGACAAGGAAATTGCTTCCTTCTAATTTTTACTTGTGGACTTTGAATTTGAAACTCACGTGTTGTTGCAAATATAGGAGTCCACTCAGCATTACAGCCACGCTCTCTGTACTGTTTATAGATGTTGCGCTGTATCCCACCAATTTGAGGATCTTCAAATAAGAACCATAAGCAAATAGGTTTCTCGTACCCATTTCTATATTGTATATATTGCAAGGTACCAGAAGTTCCATTGAATATCCCATCATCAACGTTGATATTCTGGTTTACTTCATATGTTAGTCCAATGCCTAACTTAAGCTTGTGCACAGTACCAGCTCTATCTGGATTCTTTTGTATCTCATCGTAAGCTTGCTTACGTTTTTGTGCAGTTACATTTTGTACTATAGTGTCTACACTGGTCACAATCACTTTCTCGGTACAAGCTTTATTGAAACAAATGTCATTATATTCACCTGCACAAAAATTTGTAGCAAATAAATGAAGACAGTCAGTACCATCATCAGATGCTGGATAAGGAAGTACACGGCTCTGTAATTCTATCTGATCTTCACGTGTCAATTCACCAACACGCATCCTGTTCAACAGATGTGCAAAATGATACTCATCCCTCTGTCTCATAATTTCTTCTAGTTCGTACATTTTAAAAAGCTCTGTCCAAACATTCAGGGATAAACTGGATAGACCATGATCATTATTTTCGAACAACCATTTTTCCTTCACAGGTGGAAGCTGATACAAGTCTCCGAAACAAATTACATTGATGCCACCGAATGGAGAATCAACTCCAAATATTTCTCTTAATCTGAGGTCAATAAAACGGAAAAAATTATTGCCTACCATAGATGTTTCATCTATAAGTATAAATTTTGTGTTTTGCATTCGAACATGCATAGTATTAAGACGATCAGCTGGTAGTCTCTCGTAATATTCATACGTGCCTGCAGGACGAATTCCAAGTGCTGAATGTATTGTTTCTCCATGTATTAAAAATGCAGCCTTTCCAGTGATAGCCACTTTAATTACTGACTTAAGACTTGGTACATGCTCAGTCTGAAAATTGTAATATCTAGACAGCGCCTGGTATATAGTCTGTAATACAAAAGTTTTTCCAGTACCTGCTCCTCCTGTCAAAAACAAATGTAAAATTCTTTCATTCTGAATTACAACGGACATTACATGATCAAATATTTGTCGCTGACCCCTATTCAGTTTTGTGACTTTATCACAGAGTTCTTCTTGTGGCCAGAGTCTATGAATACTTTCCTGAACTGATTCAGAACTGATAGCATGCTCGTAGTGATCAGACTGGTGTTCTCGAGTGGTATTGTTAGCAGATGGTTTGAAAAAATTCCCACCAGTTAGACTATGAGATCCTTCTTCTAGATCTTCTGCGTTCCTCTGGTCTAGTCCAGGCGCTAGTATTAAATTTCGCACATCATTTGACAAGTTTTCATACAATCCTTGAAGAGTTTGCAAACTTTGCGTGTTATAGCTGCGCATATTTTCATGGTACTTTTCCCTGTCCTCATCAGACAAAGATGTATACTGTTCTAGGTATGAAGGTCCATCGTCTGTGACTGTAGGTTCCGTTCTCCAGTGATGAAAAAGAAGGAGTGTTATCCGGTAGTACTCTTCAATGTCATCGTCTTTGGCTTTGCACATATAACTTATGATTCTTTTCCTACCTATTGAATACCTTCTTTTCTGGTCCAAATAATACCGTGTATGTATTCTTGTGAAGTGAAGACCAACATTTTGCGTGTTAAGACTTTTTGGAGTTCTAGCTGTTATACGAACAATGCTTATATAATCAGCAAATGACCATTCTTCAAAATACTCTGGTCTACTTTCATATTTGTCGTAAACACTTTCCTGATAAATGTTGGTGCATTGGTCACTTAGTTCAGCCAGTTGAGATTTATCTTTGACAACTTTTATACGCCGCTGAGGCATTGAAGTGTTAATGAACAGAACGTCTACACTCTGATGAGTTAAATGCAAACCCAAAAGCACATAAACACACTCCTGTACAGAAATTTCGCTGGTATTTACGAATACGTTTCCTAGCTTTTTAATGGTTTCCCGAATTGACACTTTTTGTTTTTCACATTCTCTGGTGACTGTTGCCAAATTGAGACTGAGTCCGCGATTTTCTTTATTAATGTAATTCACAATATAAGTAACTACGCTATATGGATCTAAACAAAACTGGCAATCAACATTAGCTTTCCAAACATGCAGGAGGTTCTTCATGTACATATTGACTCTACATTCAATTGGCCGTCGTTTCAGAAAAACCTGATCACGCGTGAGGGTCGACCGTACTATAAGAAGATATTCTTCGTATTGGATATTGAAATGGTGTAATATTTGTTCTAACGTTGTGTTCTCATCTACCTGGTCACTGTCCAAATAGTGTTGAATTTCTAAGTATTTGTGTTTCTGTTCCTCAGTTTTATCACTGTTTGGTCTCAGTATAACAGTCTCGTTAAAGGGTGGTAAAGGATAGTGAAAGCGACAGGTTGGACGACCACCTTTCCTACATGTTTGGGAATGTTTGTGTATCTGATTCTTAACGTATGGCTCAGCTTCTGGAGATGGATTGAGAGAACAACTTATATACTTGTCAATGAACTTCACAACTTCTGCATGATCTTGATCTTTGATATATTTTGGTGCGTCCTTACACCAAATTATCATGTGTACATGAGGACTGCCTCTGTGTTGAAACTCTATCCTATAAAAGTAATCAACAATTTGTCCAAGAGGATATGGTGGTTTAGACATAATATGAGTCAGAAAAAATTGAAAACGTCTATCAAAAAATCGGGCACAAGTAACAGGATCTGAATTGATCAACCTGGTTTTTTCTTTGTATGTCATACTATCTATTTCTTCGTCAGAGTACATGCGGTGATCTACTATTGCTCCAAGTGACTTTAGTAGAGAATTCCATCGTGTGTCTGCAGCCGACAATGAAACAAAGAAACTGGGTATACCGAGTTGACGGATTGTAGCAAATAGCTCCCTTTTTTTCTGTTGTAAATACTGTGGGCTGTTTCTGAGTTGACGATAAAAAAAAAAGCCATCATCCAAAGTAGCAATGTTCACCCTGTTAACATCATTTCGAACATCACCTACTGTATATTGTTTATCCTGTTTTATACAACGTACAGCAAAAGTGGCTTTGCTTCTTATATAGTCTAACTGGTACATCTTATATTTGTAAAAAATAAGTTCTACCTTCTGAGCAACTCTACGATCTGCTGTCATCATCTCCCATCGTGTTCTCTTGAGAAAATTAAAATTTTCTGGGTATATTTCTCCTATTGCTTTCCCTGCATACACCGTTGGGAATGACATTTCTTCGCCCAATTTATCAAACAATAGATGTAGGGGTGTATTTCCCTCTCCAGGTGCAACGTCGAGAGGTTTTCTGGGAGGTATAATGTCTAACATTGTAGCATGTACTTCTTGGACTTCTGTTTGATCTACTTCAGAAAAGTTGTCATAATGATCATCCTCATCAGAAGCTTCTACTGGTGCTGACTGATCATTTGATGTTATTTCTACTGCAGACGAAGTAGATTCTGAAATGTCATTCATTCCTATCTGTTCAGCACGGGTGTTCTCATGTACATAATTATCATGATCTTCATCACGTTCTGACATCTCTGGACATGGTACCTGACCTTGAATCAAGTTATTCTCTGAATTGTCAATTATTTGTCTGTGTGGACCAGTTTCCAAATCTGCACTATTTTCGATTTCAGTTAAAGTAGATTCCAACCATGTAGATGATATTGTTATGTTACTACTGAAATAGTAGGTGCTATTATTTCTAAGATATTGTAAAGCTCGCAAAACTCTTTCTGGTCTTACATTTGATTCCATGTACACACCCCGGTACTGCATTTTCCTTTTCAGTCTAACGGTGACGGTGCCATGGTCATTCAGATGTCGGGGCAACATATGAATAGTTTCATGAATATCTGTAGGAACGTTTATGATATTACCCCTCAAAGACTTTTGTCCACCACTTGGAAGAACCTGTATGTGCATGAATGGTAAGCGCAGACATATCAGTCGTTCTTCACAAGGTAAGATGTCAAGTTCAGGTACATAAGGTGGCCAGTGTATTCCATTTTCAGTATTGAAAATAAGTTGTTTATTCCGTTTAATGAGAGAATTGCAAGTCGAACAGACAACAAAAGATTCATGATTTTCAAGACTAGGTCTATAGCGTATATACTTTGCATTACGTGCACGTTTGATTACAGAACACTGCTCTGAAAAACAAAGCTTTGTACAAAAAATGCAAACATGTTCAATACTCTGATCTAGTACTGTCATTTTGTGTTCAGAAATTGTGAAATTCTCAATGTCAGATGGATTTGTTTCTTCGGGTTCTACAAAATTAAATTGTCTAAGTGGTTGATTGATGAGATTTTCCGCATCATCCTCGTCAATCTGTTCAGATTGATGTTCATAGTCCGAGTCATCACTTTCATTTTCATTGTCTGAAATGTCAGCATTTGTTCCTTGTGTGTAAGGCTCAGTATTTGTTGGATCTCGATAACTTGGGTCTAATACAAAAAAGTGTGTAGGTAAACTATTTACATATGAATTACAGCTAGCATCTTGCTGTGATACATTCTGAAAATTGTTAGCATGTAAGATATCATAATCAACATCAGCTTCTGCTGAAATTGTATCACGAATTAGTTGACGTGTTTGTGACACAGACATTAATCCATCATTACCATCGTAACAAGAATTTTGTGACAAATTTTGATATTGTTTTTTGCGTTCATTTTTTTTCCTCTCTCTATATTTTCGTGTCCTCATCTTAGAGGGTACTTCTTTCGCAGGTGAGACTTTTTTTGCAGAGTCTTGTTTTTGTTCACGTACCCTAGCCCTGTATCGCCGCTGTCTCAATGATTGTGGAGATAGGTCAATAGATGTTAGAATGTTTCCTTCACTTGTCAAGGGTACATCACTTGTTTCGGTGCTAAATTCTTGGGTGGCAGTTAAAGGGTTATGCTGGCAATTTTCTTGAGTTAACCTAATTTTCTTACTAGGTGTAGCTTCTATTGAATCATCGCATAAATTATCTTCATGAAAAGAATGGCTGTCTGGTTCTTCATTAAGACCGTGTTGTACATGGCAATGCACTGGACTTGATAGACTATCTGTAGAGGGGTTCAGCGTTTGGGGTTCGTGTGTCCTTTTCCGTTTATTTGACTGTTCGAGAGACTGAGACTGTTTTAACAAACGCAACTTAGCTCTGTATTGTCGTTGTCTTATTGCACCTGGTGTTTGTGACAGTTCGCGCTTGTAAGGATTCTTTCTTTTCTTATCATGCAAAGTCTCTCTGCTTGAAGGTATTGATTCACTATTTGTCCCTTTTTCCTGACTACACAAGTTTTCATCCTGGGTGAAGGACTGAGAAATGACCTGAGATTCCTGTGACAATTGTGAGAAGTTGGCACAATCTTGATCACTTTCGCTTGGTGTTGCAATCGTTCCACTATAATTTCGATTAACACTAACAGGGTTCCCATAGTGAGAATTACCTTTCCAAATATCACTTACAAAATCATGCTGAGTAGAGTCAGATCTGGAGTTAGCGTTCTTCTGGAAATTGTGTTTTCTCTTATTTGGGGAAATGATTCCACTATTTAAATCATTTTGAGCATGCTTCCTTTTATCTCTCCAAAGACGTTTCCTTACTGCTTCTGGAGATGATGAAAGTTCTTTAGTACCGGTCACCTGACTGAGAGGAATTAACTTTTCTGCAGCTTCTTTTTTACGTAATTTGTACGCACGCTGTTTAATTGCTCCTTTTGTCATTGACAATTTAGGACCAGATTCTTTGTAATACTCTCTATCACTGTCTTCCTCCAAGTTCAGTGATGATTTCGAGATGTTATGTTCATCAACAAGAAGAGAGCTGCAACTTTCTGAATCAGGTTCACTTTCTATGGTATCAGATGAGACAACTTCCCACTTTTTTCCTTTTTTCTGAAGAGTTATTACCATACCGTGAGGTGCTTTCATTGATGACACCTTTCGCTGTATGTAAGTCTGATCGAATTTACTTAGCTTAGCTCTTTTAGGTGTTTTGAGAAGGACCCACCGATTTCCCTTTCGACGGAGTTTGACTTGGTTTTCATTCTTCTTTTTTGATTGTACAGATGTACAGCTGCCTGAATTTGATTGAAAGTTCTCTTTATTCCATTCATCTGGGTATGAACTAAGCTGTGAAGTTTGACTACTTTCGTTGAATGTACTTGTCATTATACTATGTTGTGACAAATCCTCATCTATAGAGATAACCTGACCGTTTTGCCCAATAACACAGGTAGACGACTCTGTTTTTACTGAAGTTACATTCTTCAGAATAGAATCAAATTGTCGTGGGTGGTGTGGTGTATGTGAGCGATGTTTAACTTCTACAAAGCACTGAGATTTTGCATTAGCTTGAGACTGTTCGCGCAAAGGCGTCTTTTGTTTCGGACTACAAAAAATTTGGGGCTCATACTGCATAGCAACATTTTCACGCTTTGCCCCAAAGTGACAACGGACTTCTCCAGACACACCGGATTTACTGAGTTGGGACTCGACTTGGAGTGGAACAATATCATACTGCTCTCTCTTATCGCTGGAATAGAGTGCCGACAGATACTGTATCACATCAACGTAATTTCCGAACCTGATGACAGAACTTTTTCCGTCAGGGTGCTTACGACCTTCTTTGTCTATCTTATGGGAATCGAACAAATAATACAGACCATTGACATACTTCAGCATGACAGTATATCCTTTACAAATAATCATAGCCTGAGGATAAGTACAAAGGACATTTGTCAGTTGGTACTTGAACTGCCTGTGTTCTGACATAAACCCATACCGAGTCTGACCCCTTGCTAGTTTGTATCTCAATCCACGATATTGGACTCGTGTTGGAATTTCATCGGCTGCAAGAATTTCTTGTTCAAAATGTTGGCTACAGGCTTCATAAATATCATTACCATGATCCAAAATTGTATTCACATCTTGTCGAGATATTTTTACTGGATCGAACGCTTGAGTGTACAATGCAAATGATACGGCCATTGCAGTACACTGTTTTCCAGCGGAATTGCCATATTTGGAATGACTCTGTGCCCATGATGCTAGCGTAACATGTGTGTTACGATTGAGAGTGAACTTTGCCATTGCTGATGGTACGATTTGAACTGAACTGAAGTACTGCCTCAGCCTTAGGCCGCCACGCTAGAATCAAAATTGACAGGCTCACTCAGTGACTGTGACAGAAGCTCCGACTGCTCGGTGAGCTGTCGTGATCAGAGATTCAATGTTTTGAGTGCAAAACTCGTTTCAATGTTTCAATGTTTCAAAGTTTCACAGTTGCAATGCAATATGCTAAATGTTCAACACGTATATTTCATTTATTTGTTCGTCTGCAGCCGTCAATTCTGACTACTCTGCCGATACAAGGTTGACTGTCACCGCCACTCCCACCGCCAGACTTCTGATTTCAAATGTTCGCGCGCTGCAGTGAGTTCGATATGTCGAACGAGTCCAGAATTCTAGTTCCTGTCTTGCATTGCGAACCTATCTCTTAACATTGATGTCCGCTTCCGACCGGAAACAAAATGTACGACCCGGGCAACAAAACGAACTCACGCATGGTTACTGTCACATAAATAGTATGGCTAGGCTAAAAATAGCAAATGGCGCCAAACGAAGTGAACGGATGGGAGGTTATTAGGTCAAGCGGCGACGTCACAGTCGACTGTTCGACTACGCATCTGAGTTAATTGTATGATCGTCTGGTGTTTCATGTTTATGTTACAGGAACATTCACTGGCAAATATTGAAATATAACTTTTTGTACTTGCATGCTAAAGATTGACATATTAGTACACATAGACTACTACCTTGGTCTCTCGGCTTTCGGAATTATAGATTTGCAATCTCAAGTGCCACGTCACAAAGTTTTACTGAGTCAGGTGCTATTAGAGTCGAACGCTTAGGCGCGGTTTTCTGAGTTTCGGTTTCTGCCTTTCCAAGCCTACGTTCTGCTTAGGCCTTGGGCCTAGACCAAGAGTTCGTCCCTGGATACTGTCATTCTAGAGCAGTGAAGTGATGCGTCGCAGGCTAGCTTAGGCCCACATGCTGTCAGACATAACCTGACTCTTGTATTCTATACAAGACTTATTTAGGCATAGAACTTAGCTTTTCGAAAATACGAGGTTACAGCTTTGATTAGCTAGATTGAACTGCCAACTGTTCGATGTTTTCTATTTAGATGTTTGCGTTCGCCAGTCGTTGAGAACACATGTAATGAATGATTGAAACCCCGGAACCCCGGGTTTCAAATCACTTACAAAGTGACCTGACACTACCTTAAATGTTTGATAATCTTCGATTGTGACAGTGTAGATGTAATGTTAAATAGACTTAGATGAATACGCCTCGCGATTGGATTTACAAACAGCACATAGCGAAGGTTTCTCGCATACACTGATGTTTGACATAGCCAGCTAGGAAGACAAAATGACTTAGATGAACCTAACAAAATATAATGCTTTTATGGATAACATAAAATTGGTTGTCAAATACCACCATAAGTTAGTATCAGGTTTAGCATAAAACACAATTTATTGTTTCCAACGCGTACAAGACGCCCGGACACAACGCGGTAGTCACCGCTGGGACACGCGTCAACGCTGGGACATGGTCACCATTGGTTTACAGTGGGACACGCGTCATCGTTTGTAACGCGTAAGCCGCGCGGGGCATAACGCGGTAATCAACGCTGGGACATGGTCACCATTGGTTCACAGTGGGACACGCGTCACCGCTGTAACGCGTAAGAGGCGCGCGGGGCATAACGCGAAATTCTGTCACCGATCCAAGAAAGGATGCAGAAAAGAGAATGAGGCGGCTAGATCTTAAAGACTTAAAGACTTATAGACAGGACTTAAGACCAAATCAGCTACTGACTGAAAGATCTAGCCGCCTCATAATAAACTTATAAGAAGATTATGTAAAATACATTTAAGGTATTTTTTTAAAGAATCGTAACAACACAAAAACCATTCTAATGTAAAAATTGTCAAAGGCCATAGGACACATCTACACGTAACTAAATGTAACTAAAATCTCCCCTCACAAGAAAACCCATGCATCCACTCTCCAAGCATAGGACAGGAACCAGGAGATTAAATGTGTGATAATAGGGTGAACTGGCTCTTTCACTTAGTCAAAGAAAAAGCCATCCTATACTTCGCCTATCAAACTTTATACCATTGGTGAAACTTAATACAACGCGAAGAACAATAGAGGTGTGAAAAATAGTCTTTTAGATCTGTTACTTTCCAAAAAGAACAAAGGAGAAGTCTCACGACGCATTATAGTGAAAAAATCCCTGTGTAATTCTGCAAATTTACGTTAATTTACAATTAAAGGGGATTTTTTCACTAAAAATCTAATGATATAAATAATTAGACTTTACCGGTAAAATGTTTGTGAATACAAATAGCAATACCATTTGTTTTCTTTGTATGTCTGATTTTGATGGCTCTTATCAATAATGCAAATTTAATACACTATTCCATATGGTAAAGTTATTGTTTCTATTGACAATAACAAATAGTACACATGTACTCAGATGAGTGAGTTGTTTATGATGGATAGCCTATGAATGTATTTGTGTGCCCCGGAGTATTGCTAATGTTCCACATATGTCTCTATCACACTGGGGCACAGGCCGCTTTCAGCCTGTTTGCGTAGATTCACACTGACACAAACAATTTCAATCAACGCAGAGTGGACCATAGAAAAGATTTGTGTTGATACCTGCATTACACAATGCAAGTACCAATCCCATCACATTCCTTATCAATTTCTCCAGGGAGCGTGTGTTTTGGATACAAACATGTTGGCATCTGAAAATCTTTTGTATCGGTATTTAATGCAAACGAAAATGCTATCTTACACATAGTGGAATAAGGGCTTTACTTACCGTTTACAGAGACCACTCCAACATGCCTGCGGCGCGTTGACATGTCGCCCACGTGCACCCACCGGTCTCGCCGCGTGTCGTAACACTCAATCGTCTTGAAGGGGTCGCCTGATGCACCCCGCCCACCCACACAGAAAATAACACCTGGAAACAGAAATACGTGGAAGTAGGAAATTAAGTAATATTGCGTATGTACTTATCACAAACCTTAATTTTGGCCCTTAACTGGCCTTAACTGTGGTGGTGTATTCTGTAGGTATTACACACTATACGCTCTGCAATAGTTCGAAGGCCTGCTACCCAAAAAGGCTACAGGGAGTTCATTTTAATTTTGGGAGAATCGGAAAAGTACACATGTTTTCAAGAAATTAAACTTAGAATACTCTTTCCCTAAAACAATCCCAAAACCCTTCAGGTCTGACTTAGTTTCCAGGCACTTGAATCAAAGGACATGCGACTTCCTTCGTGCATTGTAGATTTTTTTTACAATCAAGGTAATGCAATTCTTAAAAATACCCCTAAAATGCGACTGATATTATCATGCCCACTAAATAATAGAAGCTTACAATTTCTCCAATAACATCATTAATATATATTGTCAGTCACGAAATCGTTATCTAAAAATTGCCTTTTTGGGGGGGAAAAAACACATGTAGAGTGAATTTCAATGTGTGTGGAGGGGAAATAACCACTCTTTTCCCAGCATTTCCGGACCCTATTTCATAATACTGTACCAATTAAATATGATCAAAATTGAGTGACTATGAGCCTCAGTAGGGTCCTACTAACTTGTATAGCACACATATTCAAACTAATTTAGCACTGAATCATATCATACGTCGTGTTTCGTCCTTTTGCCATTATAGAGAAGCGAACTGTCTGTAGAGATAAACTATCTTGCCATGCGGGCATTATTTCATCACGTGACCTTTGTTCTGGTGCCTGGATGCCAGCTCTACGGGTGACATTTTCGTGACCTTCATAACAGGTTGATGGCAAGCAATCCGCACAGACCAGTTCACTTTTTAACAAATAATCCCTGTTCCCCTACAAAGGCTAAATGTACATGTTTGAGGTAATACATTGCTCTTTATTCCAGTCATAGTGATGGCGATACTACCATAATTGCCCGCAATGTCCTGAGAAGATTATTTTTTGTTTTCAAACATAGACATTTTCTCGCCTCATCTCACATCTATTCAAACATAGAAATCTATTGTCCCACACATCTACAACTTGTGATACCTTTGGAAAATTAGAGGCTTGCTTCTTTAAGTTCTTTGAAAACAAACTGAATAAAAATGTTCGACTACGCATGAGGCTTGGAATCAAGAAATTGACACATGGATCGGTGAATCAATGTTCATCGATCGCCCTTCATATTCTATAGAGCCTCTCTGTATAATATTTGCAATATTTGAGTTCTATCAAGTATTCAATGACATATTTTTTGACACAATGCGTTTCAGGTATTAATCGTAAAGATTTTCATTGATTTATTGAAATGCGATTCATTTTCCTGATGTGATAAAATCCTTAGCATTAAAAAACATAATTCAATTAACCATAAAACCGACAACATCACGCGCCCCGCCAGTACTATCCAGCCCCTCAAATCACCCATGAACATATTTGGTATTTTGCCAGGACCCGACGGGCAATCTGTGTACTTAGGTGTAATAGTCAGTGCCAGGCTATAGGTCCGGATACTGGAACATTAGGGATGACTGGGTTCACAAACAAAGGACCTTTCCTTTTATTTTCTGAGTCAGTAATCCGGCCATCATTGTAGTGGCCTACGTGGGTGACTACAACCCTATAGGTGCAATACTTACGAATCAGATGTTAGGCTGTGGGAAGTGATACGGGATACCTACACATAATTCGGAGACTGAGGGTATTACTTCCATATTTATGAAAAAGTATTTTGTAAAATTCTATAAATTATTGATTTGGGGCATTTTGTTTTGTTTTGTATTTTCCCGCCTTTCCTCCCTATAGGCATACCACTGGTTATTAGGGAGGTGTTGTCACCAACAATGGCAGCCTGATATCCTAGCAACGGCCAATGCAACCCAACAAATAGTTTGCCAGCAATGCAAGACTGTCTAGCATGAACTCAATAATCAATGTTTTATTCCATCCAGATTTACTGATTCTATAATTTTCACTCTGTCGCCTACAAAGGCCTGGACTCCATGACTCTCTAACAAAATCCAGTTACTTTATTGACATTTATTTTTGCTTAACTTATTCATAAAATTGATTCTGATTGGTTCTGCTAGTCTAACATACTTCAAGCAGATCTTTCTTAAATCAAATCTTAACATAAATGATAATTAATTTTTTGTTCAGAGAACCCCGAGTCTTTGAATGATTGATAAACTATCCAACATGCTGTTGTCATTCATAATAATCAGTGTTATCCCGTTTGATTAAGACTTACGCAAAAGGTAAAATGAATCAGGATTCGTCTTATCAAAATATCACCTTGCTGGCTGAGTTCCAATGGGGTCAGGTCTAGGAGAGCTGAGAGCTCATCATCTAAAAACGACAAACCAGTCAAACTAGTGTTTTATATCTGTGGATAGAAATAATTAAGATGATTGGCCAAAAAGCCTGACCCAGCGTTCTGACGTCATTACCTATGCGACTCAGACCTAGCTGACAGACATTGGACCGTCTCTCCAACGTCCAGCTAGAATCGTACAAACCGCTCGCTGAGTCGCCGTGAGCAAATTGAAAAGAATTTGGTGATAATAATAATAAAAGGGGGGGTCTGGGGGAGCTGAGAGCTCATCATCTAAAAATGACAAACCAGTCAAACTAGTGTTTTATATCTGTGGATGGAAATAATTAAGATGATTGGCCAAAAAGCCTGACCCAGCGTTCTGACGTCATTACCTATGCGACTCAGACCTAGCTGACAGACATTGGACCGTCTCTCCAACGTCCAGCTAGAATCGTACAAACCGCTCGCTGAGTCGCCGTGAGCAAAATTGAAAAGAATTTGGTGAGTTGTTTCAGAGCAGTTGATTTTTGAGATAAAATCAATGTGTCTATGAAAATAGAATTATGATACTTGGGTTATCAACACGGCATTTGGTTGGTTCAAATCGTCATAGACTCGCCAATTGGACGACCTTAAAAAAGGGCTAATCAAACTTTAATCGACTACTGTTTATTACAAGAGCCAACACACTAAAAAATGAACAATTTATCTAACGCAATAGGCGATCAATAAAAACTGTCAACCTTGCCTACCTAATTATTGAGGAATTCAACGAGAACTTATCACACTTTTTCGCTCCGCCTGGTACAGAGACTTAGGCCCGATATTTCGAAACACCTTACCTTAAACTTTTTCCTAATTTTAGGCGACCTTAAACGCGTCTAGTAACGCGCCTTAAACTTTTTTGTCCTTAAAGTTTAAGGCGCGAGCGATATTTCGAAACACCTTGACACCTTAAAAGTTTAAGGA
The DNA here is from genome assembly GCA_936440205.1 of Lepidonotus clava. Taxonomy (NCBI): domain Eukaryota; kingdom Metazoa; phylum Annelida; class Polychaeta; order Phyllodocida; family Polynoidae; genus Lepidonotus; species Lepidonotus clava. The sequence continues at coordinate 8,008,607 of OW387142.1, read as the reverse complement.
GCGCCGCTTTACAACGCTTTCCGTGACGTCACGCTGTGAAGTAGCCTCAAGCCGAGTAATGTTAGCTCAGTTAATGTGGTTATGTATAAGATGAAATAGTTATGTTCGGTGATTTTGGGTGCATGTACCCTGATGGTTTGATAGACGTACATGTTACGTTTCGAGCGGGCCTGACATCAACAAACATGGCAAACTTCCGCTTCCGCGCGAACCGATGCATCGTGGGATCGAACATGGCCGTCATCGTACAATTTTTCCATCGGCGGACATGTGTGCGCTTGAATAAATCGATATTCCCAATTTCGTAGAATTTATTCACTGTGCTAATTACTAAAAAGAGTAGGCGTAGGGTCATATAAACACATCTGCAAGTTTTTGCTGTTCTCATTAATAGTAAAAGTCTATTTATTACACTTTTCCACCGGTGAAGTTGCGTTGGCCGCAACCTGCCAGTGTGTCGACGGTGGCGTCCCCGTGTGGTCCCAATGAGAGTTCTTGCCTTTCCCGCCTTGAAAGTGCTGTCTGACATGTCAGTTCACTCCACCTTTTAGGGGTAAATTGTAGCAGAAGCAGTTTCGTGATGTAACAGTAATAATTTATTATATGCAAATCCGAAGCGTCGGGTAAATCCATGCGGGACATTTGGTGATTGGGCACACCTACGTTTCGACACAACAGGCTGGAACAAGCGCAAGTGGGTCGTAGGTTATCCTATCGGTTCGGTTGGTAACAGGTTATGTGCGGTTCGTTGCAAGATGGCGGATGCAATGGACTCAGATTTTGAGCTGTCACAATCGCAGAGTCTTTTCGAGGATCCTACTCAGCCAACGCCTAAAAAGACACGGAAAAAAGAAGGACAAACCGTGCACCGATCTAACCGAAAGGAGTTCCGAAGGTTCGCGGGTGAGATGGCCGCCGACGTTGGCGTTACGCCTGGTACAGCTCGTGGAGCAGTATAAGGAAATGTTGTTTGGTGCATTCAAGGCTCCGATATTCAATAAGAACGACCGCCTGGCAGTCTGGGCTCAGATTGCCGAAATGTGCTCGACCGAGTAAGTTTTTAAGTAGGAGGCGCCTTGCCTGCCAAGTGTCTAAAATTTCTAGGCGATGTGGTTATGTATCACCGTTAATGGCGTTATGTATAACGTTTAGTAGCGTCAAGCCGAGTAATGCTAGCTCAGTTAATGTAGTTATGTATAAGATGAAATAGTTATGTTATGTGATTTTGGGTGCATGTACCCTGATGGTTTGATAGACGTACATGTTACGGTTCGAGCGGGCCTGACATCAACAAACATGGTAAATGTTTCCCGAATCTTCAACCGCGATGAGACAAAAAAATTCTCAATGAAATCAGTGAAATACATAGTAACTGTTAATGTAGGCTTTTTTTTTTGGGGGGGGGGGGGCGGGTCTATATTTTGTATGTAAGACATGTGCAGATGTCTTTTGTTAATTGTACCCATTTTGACATTGGTTTATTGATTAGCCAAAACTTTTTTTTAACGATTTCATTTGTGTAACTGAGGGTGCCAGACGAAAGTATAGGGTAAACCCACAATGAATTTCAAACTGTAAAGGCCAATTCCCCGTCATGTAGATTGTTTGTTTTCGTTTGTTTTCTGTTATGTCCAACAAGTGCTAGCACTTAAGGAGACGAGATGTCATTATTTGTCTAGAGTAGTGGCGTGTATTATAGGCGGGCGTGTATTAATTATAGTCACCCCGTTATAGAGATTCTGAGATTTCTAGTAATTGTATGTTTTTGTAGTTTTATGGTTCACAGAAATTAATAGTTAATCTTTATTCCATTTTTTGAGCTAAAGACTTTTCAGTGACGCTGATAATTAAAATCAGAAATCACTATGAAGTATTAACGTTCATATATTACCTGCAAAGAAATGGCCAATTTAGCTTACATGATAATGCAAAGAGATAATTATATTTCATTTTTGTACCCATAATCAAAAATAAACAGTCGGTGTGGCTTCTGTTTCCCTGGTGTTGCAGGGGAATAACTTTGTGTTATTACCTTGCTCCCTGTAGTTAACAGTTTAAATGAGGTGAATACACCCCTATAACTCCCTCTGGCAGCCATATAACCCCTATGTAGTTTTTCAGTGGGGAAATAAAACATTTAAATAGGAAATGTACAGACACTACGCCATTGGGGGTTTTGAAAATTAACATACACATACAGACTCTTCAGTGAAATATGTTTTCATCGAAATATGGGGGAAATAAATTTACAATAAAGCATTATAACCTAAGGTGCCGATAATACACGCCACTGCTCTATGTGCCGTTATTACAATGCCACTGAAAATCTAAAATGGTGTTCTCTTTATTTACAGTGGTCACCGGTATGATGTCGACAAGTGCATCAAAAAATATGATAACATTAAAACGGACGGTAAGCGGGTGCATTTTAAAAACAATTTACAAAGACTCCTCGTACCCTAACCAATAACTTGAATAGAACTTTTTCAACATTATCTATCACTTCTGCTTTGTATCATGACCGAACGAATAGTTTTCTTTTGTTTTTTCTTTTGAACTAAATATTTCTCCTTATCAAACTGTACATGTTTAGCCTTACAAAAAAAAAAGACATTTACAGAACATTAACGGACCTCCAAACTGTGTAATTCTGTGAACGTCCGATGAACAGAACCCCGTTCTTTTATTTTTTTTTATGCCTCGTTTCCACACAATTTTAATCTCTAACTTCAGCAAAGAAGTACAAAGACGCCAAGGGGAAGACCGGGGGTGGCCGCCCGATGGTGAAGTCGGGGGCACTCGACTTCTACCTGCAGGCTAACGATGCAGCCCCTGGCATAAGTGGCATAACTGGGGGGTTAGACTCCACAATAGGTAATGGCCAACATCTTTTCACTCTTCTTTTTTTTTATTTTAATTAACTTGTATGGCCCGTATTGGCTAATCATTGAAAATTTGCTCAGGGTCCCGCGATCAATTTTTGTGCATTCAACAACAACTTATTGTGTTATTGCAAAGTGGTGGCGAAGATGAATTATTGTTTGTAAAATTTAGTCATGATTTGACCGAATTTCTTATCACGGAACCTTGATCAAATTTTCCATGATCGGCCAAGTTAGTTAAGGAGATATTGGGCCTGAACCCTTTACATATACGTTCCTTGCAGAAGCGTGAAATGAAAAGAAAATTTAATCCCCAGCCTTACAAGTAGTGCACCACATGCGCACGATTTTTTTAACATTAAGTTCATACTATACTGATTCAGTATATTCGGTATTAAAAGTCGATGGTGTTAGTTGTCAGGGCTATGTGAAACAAAGCTGGGGCCCATGATTTGTTTAAAAAAATATGTTTTACAGGCCTGTCATGCAGTACATAGAAGTGGTGCTACCAGTCAAGGCAATTACCTTGTTGTAAACAGTGCGTGGGTTGGTTGACTATTACATATGGTCAATAATTTCACAGGATTAATCAAGTGCCATGTGATATCTCATTAATCACGTGTCTTTTTTCCATTCCAGATCAGTATGGTGATTTGATGATGTCGTTGGACATGGAGCCGACGCCCATTACCGACACGCTGATCATCGATACCGGTAAGCACACACAATGTGATAATTAGTTTTACTCGTTACTTCCCGACTGTCCAACGACAAATGACTAATGTAGGTTATAGGGCCACCTGCGGTATTTCCAGCTGTTAATAATTCCAACTACTCTGTCTTAGGCAGAGAGCATAATTACCACACACATTTGCTTTATTTTATGCGTGTACCTGATTTTCCAGAAAACCTTCAACCAGACGCCAACGGACTGCTCACCATCGAGGTTGGTGATGACATGAGCGTTTCTGTGCCCAAAACCCAGAAGAAGGTGCGAAATACCATCAGGAAATCGGCAAGTGATACTGCATTTGGTTCGAGTCCGACCAGGGACTTCCCTATTTGTCTTTTTTCTCTTATGTGGACGTCCGACTTAAAAAACGCATTATCTGCTTTGCAATTAATTATTTGTTAGTATAGGACCCATATGTCACCGATAATGCATGAAACTTAAATGTTAATGATGTTTGCCTAGTGAAAAAACGTTTTCTGTACTATGCAAAAAGTTTGGCTGCTGTGGGACTTGAACTAGATAACAGTACTTCATGGTGCGAGGATCTTACCTCTGCGCCATGGAGTACTGTACAAATCCGACCAAAAATGGGTTTACTTATACCACAGGTGGGGGTGTGGGGAGGGTGGTGGGGGTGTGGGGTGGGTGTATGTCGGGTAAGATGCATTGGTGTCCGTGGTGGGTGGGAGCATCCGTGGTCGACTATGGGGGCAGACACAGCAGGAAAAAAGGGGACCTGGTGGTGGTGGTGGTGTTGGTGGTGGTGGTGGTGGTGGTGGTGGTGGTGGTGGAGGAGGGGAGGTATGTCGGGGGTGACCTCAGCATTCTTTTAAAAGATCCCCGAGAACTTTGGTGGGGGGCGAGACCCACTTTGGCGGGGGTGCCGACCCACCTGGGGACTCACCTGGGGACCCACCCTACCCCCACCCACCCTACCCCCCCTCCACTACCCCTACCCACTCCTACTGGGACGTTGGTGACGCCCACCTAGCCCCGTGGTGTTCATGCCCTCAGTTCGGCCGTCTTCCCAGCATGCACCGAGGCCCATACCATCACGGTCGTAACGAGCTCGTCGAGTAGGCCATCGGGAAAAAAATTCCCGTCTTTCTATCGCGACTTTGGCGGGAGTGCCGACCCACCTGGGGACCCACCTGGGGACTCGCCTGGGGACTCGCCTGGGGACCCACCCTTCCCCCACCCACCCTTCCCCCACCCACCACTACCCCTACCCACTCCACCTGGGACGTTGGTGACGCCCGCCTAGCCCCTTGGTGTTCACGCCCTCAGTTCGGCCGTCTTCCCAGCATGCACCGAGGCCTAGACCGTCACGGTCATAACGAGCTCGTCGAGTAGGCCATCGGGAAAAAAATTCCCGTCTTTCTATCGCGACTTTGGCGGGGGTGCCGACCCACCTGGGGACCCACCTGGGGACCCACCTGGGGACCCACCCTACCCCCACCCACCCTACCCCCACCCACCACTACCCCTACCCACTCCTACTGGGACGTTGGTGACGCCCGCCTAGCCCCGTGGTGTTCACGCCATCAGTTCGGCCGCCTTCCCAGCATGCACCGAGGCCCAGACCGTCACGGTCGTAACGAGCTTGTCGAGTAGGCCATCGGGAAAAAAATTCCCGTGTTTCTATCGCGACTTTGGCGAGAGTGCAGACCCGCCTGGGGACTCACCTGGGGACCCACCTGGGGACCCATCCATCCCCCACCCACCCTACCCCCCCTCCACTACCCTTACTCACTCCTACTGGGACGTTGGTGACGCCCACCTAGCCCCGTGGTGTTCACGCCCTGAGTTCGGCCGTCTTCCCAGCATGCACCGAGGCCCAGACCGTCACGGTCGTAACGAGCTCGTCGAGTAGGCCATCGGGAAAAAAACTATCGCGACTTTGGCGGGAGTGCCGACCCACCTGGGGACCCACCTGGGGACTCGCCTGGGGACTCGCCTGGGGACCCACCCTTCCCCCACCCACCCTTCCCCCACCCACCACTACCCCTACCCACTCCACCTGGGACGATGGTGACGCCCGCCTAGCCCCGTGGTGTTCACGTCCTCAGTTTGGCCATCTTCCCAGCATGCACCGTGGCCCATACCGTCACGGTCGTAACGAGCTCGCCGAGTAGGCCATCGGGAAAAAAATTCCCGTCTTTCTATCGCGACTTTGGCGGGAGTGCCGACCCACCTGGGGACCCACCTGGGGACTCACCTGGGGACCCACCCTACCCCCACCCACCCTACCCCTCCTCCACTACCCCTACCCACTCCTACTGGGACGTTGGTGACGCCCGCCTAGCCCCGTGGTGTTCACGCCCTCAGTTCGGCCGCCTTCCCAGCATGCACCGAGGCCCAGACCGCCACGGTCGTAACGAGCTCGTCGAGTAGGCCATCGGGAAAAAAAATTCCCGTCTTTCTATCGCGACTTTGGCGGGAGTGCCGACCCACCTGGGGACCCACCTGGGGACTCGCCTGGGGACCCATCCATCCCCCACCCACCCTACCCCCCCTCCACTACCCCTACCCACTCCACCTGGGACGTTGGTGACGCCCGCCTAGCCCCGTGGTGTTCACGTCCTCAGTTCGGCCGCCTTCCCATCACATGTACCGTAGCCTCACTTTGGAGGGGTCCCGTCCCCGCGAAAGACCCCCTCGGGACCTCCCAGCTATACCCCCTCTACCCCTCGGTCACCGCGCCCTATAACCCGGTACCGACCCTATAGCCCCAGGTCTACACCCAATGACTAGTGAGCCCTATGTCATACCTACCTGCCCGGCTTCCCTCCGTTGGTGGGGCCGGATTACTACAGCCTACGCCCGGCGACCATTGCCACATGCAAAATATTTCTAACATTATTACTAGCATATGAGACGAAGCAACACTCTTACCACACAACCGTCGAAAGGCTGTCCGGGTCCGCTCCATGTCGTCCCAATCCAAAAACCTGCGGGACAGGACACGTAGGGCCTTGGAAACGTCCCTGACACATCCCCCAACTGTGGACGGGTTGAGTATGTCCAACAGCCTCCCGACTGTAGCATAAAACACTCCCGTGGCGAAAAATTGTAGGGCCGCCAGGACGGAGATGTGAACAGGCAGGGCGTTTGAACGCGCCGTCTGCCGCATCATGACGGGCGCCAGCAGGTCGAAAAGAAAAAGCAGGGTAGGCCTCCTGAACCTGTACATCGCGAAGAGCGCCTCGTCGTCAAACGCCAACGGGTCTCTCCGATCGGGGATGACTCTCTCTACACGATGTCGTCGACGAAAGCGATTGCGAATTTGAACAAAGTGATCTGCGTCGTCCATCTTGAATTGGCGGATGTAGCTGGTGCCCCTTGAAACCGGTTCTGTCAGTGTTTATTTACTGCAGATACCAGCGACAACTGTACCGGAAGCCAATCGTTGAACGCGCCTTACCATGTTCAGTGATTTATAAACAACGCCGATGATGTTTTTAACATGTATGATTATTTATCGGAACATGTTTGCTGACTTATTGCATGTTTCGCTTCCTTGACCGCCATGTTTCTCGCGCAAACTCACGCACACACCACGTAAACGAGACTTGTAGGACTCCGGCCTGAAAGTTTAAGGTACCTCCGGAGCTACCTTAAAGAATTCACCTAAAACTACCGTTTTTTTAAGGTAAGGTGTTTCGAAATATCGCGTACCTAAAGTTTTGGACCCAATTTAAGGCCGGGCCTTAAATTGGCCTTACGTCCCTAGCAACGGCCTTAAATCGGTCGGAAATTTAAGGTTTAGGTGTTTCGAAATATCGGGCCTTAAGCCCCGGCTACAATGACCAACTGACAAACTCGACAGTCAAGTTGAGTTGGGCACAGTCGCTGAGTTTGGGCGGGGAAGTTGTAACTTCACCTACGACAGTCCTACATGTTGAAAAGTCAAAGGTGTACAACTGGATCGTCAGGTCGAGTAGAGTAGATCAGTATATGTATTATTATAGCCTAAAGCTGCGACAGTCGAGTTGTAACCTGTGGCATAGGGGTAGATTTTAACAAAACCAGACAGTCGTAGCTCCTGGCGCCCCTGTCAGATACGACAGTCAAGTTGAGTTGAGTTGGACAGTGGAGCCGGGCCTTTAGATGTTCAGCTAGTGCAGCTGTTCTTCAACATTGTCTTGGAAAAGTATGCTTTTATCTACATGTATTGCAAAGACGAGAGACCAGATATCTGAATAGGAATCTAGTATCTTGTAATGCAATGGGGACAAAATCCTTTATACCAATGACCTTTGGGAAGATGCGGACCATTTAAGACGTGAGATGCATGAGACGTGCCTCATCATAATCTTTGACCCTGGTTTGCTGGGTTGAGTATCAAAACCAAAAAAATTAGACAACCCAACAACAAAAAGTCGAATCGCAAATATCTTGAGAATCAGGAATTTCAGAACCTGGTCAAATTAAATTTCCTGTGTTTTAGCAAAATGTCCAAATTCCCTTTGTTTTCCCTGTCAGGGATTTTTGTTGTTGCCATTTTCCCTGTTTTCTCTGTGTGGTTGGTATCCTGTACCTACTTGGAAGCAACTATGGTGAACGTGGCAGGTTTTTCTCACTCATCGCTATGATCGTGTGTGTTCCATAATTATTACTTTTTGTTGGAAGCAACTAGTCAAACTGTAGAGATGAAAATTTCGTTACTTGTAGTTTATGGTACTTTTTGCCAAATAATATCGGTGTTAAAAGTAATGGTGAAGGACGGCACACCTGAAGGTGAATCTCACTTATTTATGTAACTCTGGTGTAACCTTGACGTCAGAACGTAGGTAATTATGTATTCTAACTGCGTTTTCTTTTCTGCCTAATAGTGAAGAAATGATAAAATCATTTTATTGCATTCTCCATGTCACGGAAAATATAGGCTACTAGTGTCAAGTAAATATCTGGAGCATCCTATTTTGGTCACTTAAGAAATCGTAATTTATCATTTTGGGAAGGGGCCTTCCATTTAGTACGTACGCAAAATTAAAGACATTTTAGACCCCCCCTCCCCCCTTTAGGCTGAAATACGCATTGGATTTGTATAGGAACGTACACAAATTTCCTAAAATCTCAGAACCCCCCACCCCCCTTGGTGCATACATACTTAATGGAAGGCCCCGAACAAGAACATGTTTGTGTATCCAGCACCAAATATGTGGTGTGTCCTGATTCCCTGAGTGATCCAATTAAGTTATGACGCCCCAACCTACCTGTCATACGCTTAAATAGTCTAAAAGAAGAACAACAATATGGAAAAACAGGCATCATAGCTGTGTAAGAACAATCAGTTGCGTCATCCGAAATCACTTAAAGGTAGGAAATCCTTAAAAAGTTGAAAAATAGCATCTCTGCCATAATACTGACGCTTCATTGGGTTTGACAACTCAGGTGGCCAGAAAAATCTACTGGGCAACGGAACTCAGGATCTCAGTTGGTCGGTGCGTAAACAATGGAATTCTTGATGCTTTATCATCCGTGATGGTCAAACCCTGAAGTCTCAGAAAGGGAGCAGATCGAATTGTACATACAAAGACATTATACTACGCAGATTCTATTTACAAAGTCAAGTTTTTAAGTCTCACACTGCTGGAAAACTTTTGCCATTTGACCATTGGACAGATATAAAGATATATATAAATTGGTGAAAAGAAAATCAAGATAGGAATAGCATTATTTTCAGGACAGGATCTTGTGATGCATTCTGTCTCTGACTCACAATGGAAAATGTGTGATAGCCTAATATGACGGTTATCATTTGTGGGCAGACAGAAAGACGAGTCACTCAGAACAGTGCATGCCATTAATATCCCACATAACATTTTTATCCAGACCGGTCAAATAGTGGCCACATCCTGTCGTATTAGCCGACATTTGCAGACCCAGATGGATCACATTGGATGTTTAATGTCTGGGACCTGGATGGGGACTGTACTATGAGTGGGTGTGAGCTGTATCATAGAAAAAGTCCTGAAAACATTCAATCACTACTCTGATGATAGAAACAGAGTAGTTAGCTCTTCGCCAAAAAGGGGATAGGAGACATCGGAGCGAAACTTTTTTTGTATGTAGTTCAACCCCATCATGAAAGGCCTCCGGCAATATGAACATATCAATTTGCATGAGATTGACTCTAGACTTTCTCACTGTCAGAAACAAACATATTGCTTTATGCTGACCATGTGCATGCCTACTCAATTATTACGAACCATTCATGTTAATTGTTTATCGTATGTAGTTTATCTTTTCATTTATTACAAGCTTTTAGTCCTCTTACTGCCTTATGCTTACCATGTGCATGTCTAGTCAATTACTATGAACCATCCACATTAACTGTTTATTGTGTGTAGTTTATCCTTTTGTTAGGTACAACCTTTGGACAAATCATATCATTTGCAGGCTATACTTGATCCAGGATTTGTTCATAAATATAGCAGTGTAAAAAATGTTGAAAGTATTTAGTTTGTCTTCTGTTTAGTACGAGCTATAAATCTCTTACAATGCTTGTATGTTACATATTCATCTAGGAAGTTGGTTCATATACATAGGAAGGTAGAGTAGGCCTGTTTGGTACAACCTTTAAATCTCCTACATCATTTGCATGTTATGTTGATCCAGAATGTGAGTTTGCAAATATAGGAAGGTATACAAATGTAAGGTGTGTGTCTGGAAACCACTGAAAGACCGGCTGCTCAATAATAGAACTTAGAAGAAGTGTTGTATGTGCTTTAATTCTTAATAAAAAAAGATTTGATCAAGTTTATTCGGAACAAAAATAACTAAGAAAAACTATAGGAAAAAAAAATCTAATTCGCCCCAAAATGAAACTTATTAACTAGTCCTTCAAAACAAACTATCCACATCATAATTATAGTGCTGGTCTACATATAATATACCAAAGTTATGACGATTCCTTTCGACATACAAAGAAATCATCTAAAATAATTATTACTGACTTAGGGCGCCTCTATTGATGACAGAATATTCAAGGATGTAAATTTCTATTTTTTTCCTTTTATTTATACAGGATACAATTAAAATTTCACAGCAATTTAATGCGTAATCGATATTGCCTGGTGCCCAATATAACACTGATTTTGCATAGGGATATTCACATTTGCATGAGTGAATCCGCATACAGGCACGACGAAGATAATATATATCACAAATTGTAGGATGAGGGGAAAAACTCAGATTCTGTTTGGCTGTGAGTCAAGTTGGCCCCAGTGACTCCTGGTACTTGGCATTCCCCCTATGCCCGGTCAGAGCCCACCGGCGACCAGCGTGTGATTGGGTTAGTTACTACTAACGGGGGTCAGCTGGTTCCCGAACGTGGGGAGAATCAGCCGCTCGTGGAGGGGAATAGCATTGATTGGACCCCCCACACTGAGCGGGCCTGCCAGAACCAGAGGTCACTGAAAACTGCCCTTAGTAACTCGAGTCACGTACACCCAAGCGTAAAATCCCTTTGCTTGTTCTTTTAGAAAGTAAAAAAAATATTTCTTTACGAAATATCACTGAAACATCAGCTACAAATCGGGATTTATTATTTATTTTTTTTGCACGATGTGGCTTTGCCTAAATGTTTACCCACACGCGGATTAAGGCCAAAATTGAGATTTAAAAAAAAAAAAAAAGGTCCTGCTCGAAGGCAATTCCACGTCCCCCCTCCCCCCCTTTTTTTTTTAATTCCTGGATCCGACCCTGTTACCTTTCGTGTTGGATTAGTGGTCCCCGGGATTTGTTCCTAGCTTTTTTTTAAGTAAAAATCAGTTTATTTATCTTGGACATATCTAAAAATGTTAACGACTTTTACTCCCTCGCCGTCAGGAATTGTGGTAACAGTAATGGAGGAGACGTTCATTTGTTAATATCAGTGTACTTTAAGCTGCACCCTGTGCACATACTTTAATGTCCGGGTGCACGAATTTGTAAGGTGTGTGCCTGGAATGTGCACTTTTCATGGATTTTATCATTGCTATGCCAGGAGAGTACATACACCGATTTTTTTGCACAGCTTCAGGGAACGTGCATACGTTTGATCTTTTTTCAGACACTGAAAAGATACTGCGCAAATACCGTGAAGAAAAAAGAAAAAAGAAAAAAACTAGTTATTTCCCATCATTGTCATCAAACCAAACCGAGTTTTTACTTGTTACATGTATAACATTTACAGTCCCGGACATGTGGACATGTAATGTGATACACGCATAAATCTATTTGATCATTCTCATACTGAATCAATGTCGGTAAGTCATTTGCTTATTTCGCCTATACCAAATGTGTTACATACAATACAGATTTCATGTCCCGGATACATATGTTCGTGATAACGATTCTTACATCTCTAGTAATTGCGATCAGTATAAAAGAAGCTATTATTACTGTTCTAGATAAACAGTGTGCCAGAAAATGACGCTGTTCACGCTCTCTTTGTTTTTATACTGAGCCACTAGCATATATCTGTCCGTGGTTTGCAAAGGATAGGATAGTCAATCACGTGCATCTTGGTTAACCCTTTCAAGACGCCACTCAATGCTTATATGGTACCAAATGGATACCAATTCACTCAGGAAATGTCCCCAAAAGACGCCATTGATACCACAAAGATTTAGATTAGACCAATAACAAGGTAAACCATGAATAGAAATAACTATTTCCAAATGGCAATAGTTAGAGGGAACATCAAATGGACCATTTCAGTGTTTTGAGATAGAAAAAAACGTATATAAATTGAGCATCAAATTCACAATATTGAGATATTTGCCATGTATCTCTCAGTCATCAGGTGTATAGGCCTGGTGATGCCTGAGAGATACAGGTGGCTAGGCCTGGTGACGCCTCAGGGATACAGCCGTCCTGAAAGAGTTAAACCAGTCAACCTAAAATTTACTTCAGCTAGGGTTTTTAGTTGTCAGGCAAGATTTTCTAGTTTTCCCCAACTTGCGATCATCAGATTCCTCATCAATATAGTCTAGCCAAACCTAGGTTTTCTATAACAGCTTCTATAACTACTACTATTAATACAATTAAATTTGGAAACTTACCTGCGCAGCTCTTGCGTGGCCGCACCTTGTCGGTGAGAGTGCGCGTGGGCACGACCTGAGCCAGGGCCAGCTGGTAGTACTTGGCCTCGTCAACCAAATCACGACACTCCAGGTTATGTCGGAGCAGCTCTTCAGTGGCAACAGTGTCCATCAGGTATGGAGCGGGTAGGAGTGGCAGCTTCACGCGGGCCAGAAGGCGCGACAGGTGGGTCCTGCGCCGGGCGGGGTCGTGTCGCACCCAGCGCATCACCGCTTCATAGACTGCTGCCTCTTCTGGGACATTCAGGTCTTGTGAGGCAAGAAGGGACTCGAGGTGTTTCGGGGTTACGGTGAGGTACTCGTCGGAGCTGACCACTGCTGGGAAGTGGTCCTGGATGTAGCGGTCGGCTCGCGACATGAGCTCGGTCCGACCATGCTGCTCAGCGAAAGTGTAGACCCCGATACAGTTTGATGGATGGAGATGGGATTTCATGAAGTCACAACAGGCAACTGCCACTGCCTCAACCTGTGGAGACACGTAAAGGGAATAATACAGATTTAAGTGGCTTAACAATTTAAAATCTCTTGTACGTTTTTGTGTGACATACACACAAACTTAGACGATTATATATGAAATCTATATAAATGCTTTATCATAATCTCACATATTTAGAAATTGAGTTCAAAGAATGTGCTATTATAGATATCTAGATGGCGTAAACAAAATCCTCCATTAGATCTAAAGTAACTAAAAAGTAGGAAATCTTTTTTCTCTCTTTTTTTTAAGGAAAATTGCATCTCTGACGGTTCAGTGTTTGTTTTGGATAACTTCAGGAGTAGTGACATGAGTTAATACACTACCTGCAGTATGGAAGCAGCGTAGAGCAGACCTTGAACTGTGTCAGTAGTGAGCGTAACGCGTGCCGTGTATGCAAACCCAACGAGCTGTTCTACTGCCCGCTCCTCTACGTCCTTAATCGGGATGACCTGTAAGGCAGAAAAGTAAGGTAAACATTGGTACCCAATTATCAAAGTTCACCCTAAGAAAGAGATATCCTTCAGATTGACCCTGTCCCTGCGCAATCTTTTTAGGATCACAAAGCCCAAAGGAGAAGATACATTTGATGTATTGGTTGAGTCGGTATAGGCCTTTGCTAGGTGCGAGATCCTTATCAGTAGACCATGCGTTGGTGACAACATGTCCCTGGATACCACTATTAAGGTATGGGCTAGGAGGGCGGGAAACCATAAAACATAACACAAAATGCAAAAATATTCACCCCTCATTCATAAAACTGTCACATTATATTTATTTCATCATAGTGGAGGTATTGATCTATAAAACATGGTTGCAGCCCAACCAAGTTTCCTCCAGTACCACCAAGTTTAATCCTTAACTATTGTTTCTATGGGATTGTATCACCAAACATGGCTGCCTGAGGAGCATGCAGCAGTGCCACCTACGCAAAAGTGCCCGGATTACCGACTCAAAGAATTGTTTCAATCAAGGGCGGATAAATCAACACTTGAGACACTGGGTCATAAATTCAAGATCTGTGTACTTTTGAATTACATGTAAATAACAAATCATAATATGACGCACATCATGATAAACTTTAACTCCTAAGATTTTCCTTAAGGCAGGTAAACTAACGCCATATACATAATACATTTCTAACTTAAATAGAAGAACTTTAATTCATACGGAATTGGATTAACAACAACAAAAATGTTAAAGAAATAAAACCATTGAAATTATCTTTTATTACCATATCCGATTATCGTTATACTGTATCATCCATCTAAGGTCTGGAAGATCATGTTTGACGCGTTGAAAAGTTAATAATTAAAAAAATAAATAAAAAATCACAATATCATATTAGTCATTTAACCTCTTGAAGATGAAGAAGTTAACAGAATTAAGGGAAAAAAATAAAGAAACTCACCGTCTTCCTACACTCGGCCATCTCCGAGGTGAACATGGTCCTGAAGTAGCGGCTGACGGTGGCGAGCACGGCGCGGTGGCAGCGGAACGACCGAGCGCCCACCACCAGCTCCACGTCGCACAGCACCTTCTTCTGGTAGAACTCGTGCAGCACCTTGAATAGGTAAATTACATAAAAATTGAAAAATACTCAAAAAATATTGAAGAACGTATTATCAACCAGAAATGGTATCTAGTTTAATATGCTTTTTGAATTTTATCTCTATCTGTATTGGTTTAAGAGTTATAGCCAGTTATACATAGTACTCTGTTTTTTCCCTGTCAAAATGACATAAATTTAGGGGGTGCAGCTTTGGGGGCAAATTACAAACCAAAGCTATATGTCAAGGGAAAATAATGTAGATATATATTCCTGCAGGTTCATAAAATATTCTCTTGATCTTATATCTTCATTTTGCAAGTGAAAAACTCAGTCACAGCTTTTACCTGAAAAACATGGGACACTTTTTGATGGAAAAACTGGTGGAATATAATAAACCTACCTTGAAGGACTCCTTGTGCAGGTCCTTGGCCTCGAACACGAAGGTGGACGACTGGAGCGAGTCGTCGAGCAGGGTCTCCGTGTGGGACATGGTGCCAGGGGAGGCGGAGCGGGGCGGGGTGCTGGACGGGGTGGACGTGGCCGAGGGGCGGGGCCCGGCGCTCAGCGAGTCCCGGCGGTCGGGCACGGCCGGGGGCGGCAGGGTGGGCGGCGGGGGGCGCAGGGCAGACCGGGGGGCGGAGGGGGACGGCGTCTGCTGCTGCTGGGTGGGGCCTGGTCTGGGAGGCACAAGACGACTAGACATTTCCCAATGTAAAACCCACCGGAGATACACCAAACCAAAGGGTTAAACTTAAAGAATAATAAGGACAGGGGAGGGTTGTAACTGACATGGGAAGGTGAGCAGCACCTGGGTATGGGCGGGCAGTGGGGTGAGTGGAGAAAGGAAGGAAAGGGAACGGCGCTATTCCCCCAGCCTTATCCAATGAGTTGCTCCCATGTTTGTGAATCAACGCTCTCAGTGTCTCTGTATGCGAGTCGTCGTGGTCTGTGCCAGACGCTGCTGCCCTGCCGAGGCACGGGGATCAATGAATCATGGATACGCTCAGTGAGTAGCCTGGTCTCATGTCAGCCCAGCCCACCTCTGCCGAGGCGCCATCTTCAGGCCGATTCAGAAAGTGCTGTCCCCAAGACGACCCTACAAGGAAGAGAAATGTTCAAGTACACAGGGGACCGCTGTACACAAAAACATATTTGTATGTATTACTGGGTCACATACAGGGAAGACCCTTGTAGATCTGTTGAACTATGTTCAGAATGTCTGTTCTTTTTCTCCTCTAGGGTAAACATCCAATCAATTGATATTGTCAGTAATTCAAGTATTAATTTTAAAAGTTATAGAGGTATAAAGAGCAAATTTTGCTGTTTATACTGCTATAACTTTATTGATCTTATTTCATACGAGAAATAAAGCCAAAAGAAAAAAAATTGTGCTCAGGTTTCCCGGCCAACCCTAATATTATCTGACTCAGATTGTAACGTTATTTTCAAAGCAAATATTACGGGAACTAATACTGGTCTATATTTTATCAAAATAAGTAGTAGAGATGTTAAAATCGTGACGGAAAGTGTATCAAGGAAGTTCTTGTTTCTAAACACTATCTGACTCAGTTCAGTTAAAAAAGTAAAACGTTGAAATAACTGTCGAACCACACGAAGAGTTAAATAAGACTTACTAAGTGAAATACATTAGAATATATTTGGCTAATTATTAGTTGAAAAAATTCTTAAAACAATCCCGACCAATCGACCTTATTTTCTTTGAAGGATAGAAGCAGTGTTAGAAAATAGGTTTTTATTGTGTGCGCCACCCGGGCGCACAGACTTCAAAAGAGTGGTTGAGCTGGGACTTCCAATTATTGACACATGGTTTTGGACATAAATAATTTCCTTCATTGACGTCCCAAAAGACCTTCATTGACCTTCTATAAGACCCTTTATCATCTAGAATGAGTTTTCTGACACGATACATGTCATTTCCTTTCTTAAAAGTAATTTTACTTAATTTTATTAAAATTTTTACAAAATTTCATCCAATAAAAACTTAGGGCAGGGCCCAAAAAAACAACATCCTTTATAATCTGAAAAGATTAATATTAAGAGATGATATTACCCTCTACTTCCATTAGATTATCGGCAGCATAATGACAGCTTGTTTGTTTGTTGTTTGTTGTTGTCAACCACACAAGGTTCTTGCTAGACTGCTAAATGCAGTTGAAAGGTTATTGCTCTTTAGTCCCCTACTCTATATCAACCGCTGGAACTGTCCTGAAAAAAAATCTGTTTCCGGTCCAGCGGGTGGCCTAAATAATGATGGGCCGGGTGGCCGGGATTTTTTTTTCCTTAATTTTTTTCGTTGATAATTTTGGGATTTTTTGTTGTTTTTTTTTGAAAAAAAAAGAAAAAATAAAGTCTCCACCCGGCCCTAAAACGGTCACCCGGCCGGTCGACCGGAAACATATTTATTTTTCAGGACAGCCGGCCCAGTTATTGGTCGACCTTCTCAACTATATGTGAATGTTAACAATAATTATTGTTCAAAGGGCTAACAGAGCTTAGGGAAGGCGCGGAATTGTAGATGCTATCTTTCACCTTCGGATTCAACGTTAATCTAATCAATATCTCGCTCCTATGGCTATCTATTTGCAACAATAATGTAAATTCTCTTAACCTTTTTTAGTTGAGAAAAACTCCAGTGAGTGGTCTCCTGGGACTACTCTTGAGGGTTATTTATCAACAAGGCCCATTGTTAATATTGGGGAAGGATAAAAATAAATGTTTGAACCTGGGAGACATACACCGCCTCGTCTATACATCCTATCTATTTGCAACAATCTTGTTTTTATCATCTCACAAAATCCAGTCCTCTCAGGACTGACATTTTTTCAATATCATCAACCCAGATGGCTGAAGACCAAAATAGATTTATTTCGAACAGTGTGTCATCAAACGATATTCTAAACCATCAAAATCGATTCCTATTCTACATATACACATAATTGTGTTAGGGGAGAAATAAACCGTATTGAAGATTACCATGGAAAAAATATGGAATTAAAGGTGAGAGTTCAGCCACAGGTTCCTGCCCTGCTACCTCATGTAGACCTAAACAACAGATTGTGACGCATGCCGTTATTGATGCACCGTTCTAAATCAAGCATAAAAGGAAACAAACTCCTATAAATGTAAAAAAAATGTAAAAATTAGATTACAGAGGTGGAGAAGATAGAGGAGCAGCTTAATGCGTCTGGGAGTTTGACAGGCATTTGATGGGACCAAAAATGTCAATATGTGACGAGACTATTCTAGTGTTCTGATCATGTGATCCATTTCAACCAAGCAGCTGCTATGTACCTATTGGAAGGCCTATAAAAGATGTTCTACTTGTTCTTCGCTTATGCTTGGGGAAATAACATCTTGACGAAAATCCATGTACTTGAGGATGGACCCACGGACGACCTACTGAAATGAGGACGACCCTGACTCTGAGAGAAAGAGGGTTCACGCAGATGTTCCAGAAAGGCGTGCATGTTACATCAGAATCATACTCGATACCCCAATCACAAAGATGTAGCAACAATAGCAGGCAGTGCCACAGGCTAACCTTTGAGCTCCCCCCCCCCCCCCTTTTTTTATCTCTTTTTATCACTTTTACTCAACTTCAAGCACCAACCATGAAGTATTCAAACCCCCCCCAAAAAAAATCTTGAGACCCCAAAATATCTCGCGGTCCCCAGTCCCATCCACCCTTTTCCCCCCAAGTCCCAACCAACAACGGGCTAGGCGATTTGACTTACAAGGTGAAATGCTCCTTCACACTCTCAAAGCAGGCGTGACAGTTACCTTACAATTACCTTGAATGTTTCTTACATACCGCTACCAGCCTGCCAGGAATTTGGAAACACTTTTTTCCATTTTCAATGTTTTTAAAGTGCAACGTTCCTTTATAATGGATGCAAACATAGAATTAGGTAGATCTACCACACATGATTTTTTCAAAACGGATTTAGACTTTATTTGAGAGGGGATAAAAATAAAATAGATCAAGTGACTAACAAAGATAATGGAATTAAGGTAGTTGGAGTATTTATGTATTTTCATAATTTTTTTCTGAATTGAAAAAAAAAAAAAACCTAAAAAGGAAGTTTTTTGCTTTGCGTACTTTCACCATAAAGAATTGAAATAGGTGAACCACATAGCCAGGTAACCCTTAGGATAAGCTTTAATGTGAAACCAAACATGTTAATATTGACTGAGGTTAAGTACCTTTAAGGATAGACAACACCTCTCAGCGGCCAATTTGTGGGACTCTCTTCAAACAGGCTTGTATATTTCAATACCTGAGGCATAATTGTGAGTGTTATATCACTAAATACCCTTTTGAGAGTGTTATCTATCCATATAACTCATATTTTGATGAATAGATAAATGCCTATAGGACCATGCTGGGAATACAAAAAATGCATTTTCAACTTTTAGTTTCTGAACATGAATATCTCACTTAATATTTCATGGAAAGGCATCAAATTTTCACAGCCTATAGAAAACATTCATTTGGAGGGAAGCGTGTCTCAGATTGTTTAATTAGGTCTTAGTTTTTGTTTTAGAAAAGCTAGAAAATAATGTTAAAAAAATATACAAAAAGTTTCCCGTTTTTTGACATAAAATTAAAACCAGGACCTAAATAAAAAATATGAGACACGTTTCCCTCCATACCAATGTTATTGACAAGCCTTCCAAATTTTGTAATGATATCAGTAACTGAGAAATTCATGTTCAAAAAAAAAAGTGAAAAAATCACTTTTTTACCTCTTATTTCTCTAATTGTAAAGTTATGAAAAAATAATTTACATGAAAAGATAGAGAAAAATACAATTCATCCTTTGATATTTACTCCCCAACTGTACCTATTTTAGAGAGAGCGTAGTTTAGATTACCCTAAAGGGCGCCCTGAGAGGTGTTGTCTATCCTTAATTCACACAAAAAGGGGTAAAAAAGTGGACATTTTGTCAAAAATTAGCATTTTTTGCACCCCCCAAGATCCGTTTGCACAATTTCACCATATTTACAATTATGGGAGCCCTTTGACCAAATAGCTTATAATTTTAGCATCAATTTGGTACCAAACTCGTCTATGTTTATCAAAAATGAGTCCTCAAAGTTTGCATAGAAAAAGAGTTAATTTGTCTTTTTTACTAAACTGCTGATTTGGTCATAACTCCTTGAAAGGAAATGCACTAATCAAAATGTATATTTATTATTATGGGAATGAACTTTTCAACTTGCAGACAGAGCTTTAATTTGATACTAAATATGGTTTAAACGGACGTTACCGGTTGGACTCTAATTCAACATACTATTTAGACTCTACTCCTATTCAATGAACAATAATTAACATACCAATTCCTCATTCTACTACTATAGGTCTATAAATAATATCTATATCATCTTAAAATAAAAAAAAAAGAGTAAAATTATCTAATTTTGGACTGTTTCAACCCAGTTAAAAATCAACACTGTTAATTTCTACCGTTGCCTTGACGACCATCTATTTACCTTTTCAACATTGTTAAAAGTTTATATACCACAACCCTGAAAACCATGACAAATGTAGATTAATTAACAGTTTGTACCAACAGAATCCATACAAAACAAAACAGTACTTGACCAGAATACAATCCGCCAACATCAGAAATATGTTTACTAGGCTGAGAATTGATGCTAACTGTACCTCTGACAGTCTGAACAGGAGTTTCAGAAAGAACAAGGTAGAAGACCCTCTATGTAAAGAATGTAACAGCACACAGTCTGTATCACATGTACTATTTCACTGTAAAAACAGAGACCTGATCAGTAATAGAAATCTGTTTGAGAGCAAAATCAGTAAATATGTACTTTCTTATAATACACTCTCAGAACAGAAAAAAATGATAGTTGTCTTGGACCTCCAACCTGTATGTAAAAAAGACGAGGAAGACAACGCAATAGAATCTATTTGTATGTTTGTTAAAAATGCATATCGAATTGTACAATGCCTACCTCAGTGACAAGAATATATTGCTTACATTAGTCAAATAAAATTACTTACTTACTTACAATAACATACTTACTTGATTCTGAGTTATTTTCTATCCTGACAAAGACCATGAAAGGTCGAGACATGTCGATTGCCCAATTATCTCTCAAATAAAAACTGCTGGATTCGGGTTTGGTGTGATAAACTTTATTTTGAAATATGTGTATGTGTATTGCATAGAAATATCCTAAAATCTAAAAATAGAATGGAGGAAAAAGTTCAGAGGAAATCTAGGCTCTATTGTGGTACCTAATAAAATTTAACAGACCTCCCCTGCCCTGTCCCTGCTTCAAGGCCTGTGCTGACCTACCAGCTGGCTTCTCTTTCAAATCAGTCATACCCTTTCCAATTTTCCTTCGGCTTTGCGACTCACCCAGGCAGGGCCAGGGCCACACGT
Organism: Lepidonotus clava; assembly: GCA_936440205.1. Taxonomy (NCBI): domain Eukaryota; kingdom Metazoa; phylum Annelida; class Polychaeta; order Phyllodocida; family Polynoidae; genus Lepidonotus; species Lepidonotus clava. Next base: position 7,987,442 of record OW387142.1, on the reverse strand, counting down.
GCTGAGCCTGTGGGCACTGCATCCAAGTGTCAGTATTCGCTTGTAGACTTGTCCGACATAGTCCGAATCGTCTACTTAGAGTAGACTGCGACTCCACTGTCTCCAGTGAACCTCTCCAGTCTACGGAGAGTTAGATCTACACAGGCCCAGGGAGAGACGAGAAAGAGGGACATCCACACTAAATTTGTCATTTGATGCACGAAATCACCGTATTTTTCCTATTTCCTTAGTATAACTTGCGCCTCAACTACCCTTGAGACGTTTCTTATTGTTTTTAAATGCACACATGATACAGTTTTTCATAAATATCTTACCTTAGTAATGTTCTTGTCCATCAAACATAAATATTTGATTTAAAATTCGCTGGTTGCAAAGACCTTTCTTACCATAATGCAGGATACTGCGTCACACCGGTCATCAGCTAAGGTGATGTACCACATACAACAATGATAATAATAAGTTTTTAATATTTTAACTTTATATCGCTTTATTTATTAAATTCAATGTTTAAAGAATTTTCTTTTATTAATAATCTGGCTTTTATTCGCCATATTTTACTTTATAAGGGAATTCAGCACGTCAATTTTACTTTTTTTTAGATATAGGGGGCCTGTTTATGTTTACGCTGCTCCCCGCACGTCCGCCACTTTTGTAATCATGAGGTCAAATACCAGCGTGACCGAGCAGTCGACACGCTAAATCTTTCAAGGTTTTCCACAAATCTTTCCCGAAAATACTGGTTGTTTGTCGATCTTTCCAACGCAATACGCCCTGAACAAGGTAGGATGTTATTCTGACCATTCTGAATTATGATTTACTCTAAAAAACACGTAATCATGCGTGCCAAGACTGAGTTGGTTAAAGATGAAGTTGACTGATCACCTCAGACTCAGAGTCAGACCCAGTTCTCGATCTCAATCAAAATGAGATGGCCAGTAGATCTACTTTAAAACAGTTATGGAATACAGTAACTTTGTGTTGTTCGAGGGCTCAGGCTGTCACACATAAGTTTAGGTATGGCATATCCTCCCCCTAATAATTACAAGTATTCACCAAATCTATTATATAAAATATAGTATAGTCTACTGTCATAATTACCTTTATTATAAACTGAAGTTTATTGTACACATTTTATGTCTAAATTATGATAATGAAAAGGTAGATCCATATAATCATAATATCCGTATTGTACTGATGTGGATGGCCAGTCCATGCTCTGTTAGCTTAGCGTGAATGTTTACATCAGCACACGCTTTAGCTATAACTCCTTGTCAATGTATAGGAGTTAGGGGAGGAGTCTATGTATGACGTACCATACTAAAGGGGCGCGTAGCGCTCAAGCCTAGTCAGAGTTAAGCTGAACGTTGTTATGAGTAATCATCCTGGAAAGGTTGAGTCTTAGAAGCTGAGTCCTGGATTTGGAATAGAAGCAGATAGACTGTATAGAAAGGCAGGAGCGTTGACTGAGTGTGTTTGAGGGGATTCCATCTTTGGAGCTGTTCATTGTCAATTGAGATCTTTTCATGGAACGCCAATAGTATTGAATATGCAGGAGATAAATAACGAACATCTTTTCACGTGAGTGTTATGTCTTACATGATGTGGAACTATGATTATGTATTGGACGACAGCAGTCGAACGAGGAGGAGACTGCTATAGGAGCTAGCTATTATCCATAAATAACGCAACTAATTAAGTACACCTAATACAAACGGATAATTAACTCTCTATAGTTCAGTATTATAGAGTTTGTGGTAATTAGATAGTTAGCCCTCACCCTGTCCCTTTTATTGTCCCTATGATTTTATTACCAGTGTATCCAAAACACCAGTCTGGAAAGAACCCATAAGGGTTGGCCGGACGTTAAACTACCCCAACAAACAAACAAAGTATCCAAAATACTTTCTGAGAATGTATAGTATATATGCAATAAAAGATTTAAAGTATCATTACAGCAACAAATAAAAAGTGCAATGTTTCATGGTAAGATCAGTCTAGTCCAGGGGTGGTTCCACAGGTCCATGAATCGATTTTGTAGGTCACACTGTGAATCTTTAGAAAATCTTTGGTTTGAAAAATGATGTCTTCTTTCTTCACTTTATTTCTGGTAGATTTTCTGAAAGTGGTTGTCAATTTCTGGCATTTTTTATTTCAAAGAATTCTTTCTTGTTTACTTGCATGTCGGTTTATATTGCAGGAGGTGAAGGCTGGCGGCGATGAATCATCTTGCTGATCTAAACATCTGCATCCGTTCGGCTGTCCGACGGGAGACAATGGGTGGTCGGAGTATAATTAGACGGCTGAGTTGGTTCCGCAATTGGGGCCATCTTGAACTGTTAACAGGCATGAAACAACCAATGACTACAGGCCCACTCAGTATATGCCAGGCTCATGTTGGTAGGACCGCACCTGCCTGTTCCTTCTGCACAAGCAGGCTGAATGTTAAATATAAAACAGGGAGTTCCTCTGAGACTCTTCTAGGCTGTAAAACAAGTCTAAGTAATACAAGAAGACCAATCCACAAGACCATACCAGCCAATACATCTTTTACCCACACGTTAGCTTCATCAGCCTCTAATACCACATTAATTAATAAAACAGCACCACTCTACTCTGTGGGTGCTGGCAGTTTGGCTGGACCAGATAGAAATACCACATCAACTCACCACTACTGCACGAGCACAACTGACTCGGACCTGACGGAGGAGGAAAACCAGAATGTAGAGAAACTGTTCAAAGGCCTGGTGAATGGTGAAAGGGCCTGCCTTGCCAGGTCCATCACACTTGTAGAATCAGTCAATGCTAGGAGAAAACTCCAAGCTCAGAAGTTGCTTAAGCTGGTTTTAGAAGAAGATAGCAAAAATAAAAAACATAAATTGGTGAAGGCTAATACGTTTAGGATCGGTAAGGACAATTTCGTATATTTCTAATAGCGTCAGTCGTAATTAAATTTTTGATCAATATATTTGAGTGTTATCAACGAATATATATGTGATAAGAGATTATTTAGCAATTAAAGTTATCAGTCACCGTAATATTCTTCTTCCAATTCTGTGTATGCATAGAATACTAGAGAATTCAATTGTCAATTATGGTCCATACATTTACGATTGTTATATACGTGCGTGTGGATCGTTCATCTAAATCCCTGTTTGCGTGAATATTTATGCTTGGACACTGTACTATAGCTCAGATGCCACATTATTCTGTGTTATTTTATATGCTTTTACATCCATTATCATTTTTGCATCATAAAAACCGTGTACTTTACATTACTTCATTTTAGGTCTTTCGGGCCCGCCGGGAGCTGGTAAAAGTACGTTCATTGAGGCTTTTGGCAAGTTCCTCACAGCTCGGGACCACAAGGTGGCCGTGCTAGCCGTCGACCCCTCCTCCTCCACCACCGGAGGTAATTATATAAACACACATTTTATTGCTAATTTACAAGATACAGATTTTCAGTTATTAAACTAAAATTATTTCAGAGGAATATTCCACTTGTGACTCCCAGTCCCAACTCCAATCCATTAACTATTCATACTTACAGGATCAAAGATACAGGGAAATCCATATCGTCCTAAGTTTAAAATATATGGATCCCCATCACACCAACAGAATTATATGTTGTATTTTTTGGGGGTTTAGAACCACACGTACCTTACTGATGAAAACAAATGTTATGAATGGTATTCATGATGCCTGTAGTTTCCATCTTAAAATCGAATATAAATTTCTCACTTATAATGTTTTTCACTTTCCCTTTCACACAGGCTCTCTGCTAGGAGACAAGACCCGTATGCCCGAGTTGTCGGTTGACCCCCAGGCCTACATTCGGCCATCCCCCTCCTGTGGGACGCTAGGCGGGGTGACGCGCTGCACCAATGATGCCATCGTACTCTGTGAGGGCTGCGGCTTTGACATTGTCCTCGTAGAGACTGTTGGTAAGTGCGGATTTTATTTTAGGATAATTGGACCTTGTAAGTTGTAGGGTTTGTGTAGACCTGTGATATGTCAATGAGACGAGCTCTTTTTTATCTACTTTGGTTGATATTTCCCCCCATGCCTTCCATCAAGTATGTACATTTACAAAAATCTAATAAATATAGAACTTCCCCAACCCCCTTGGTGCGGGCATCAATAGCAATCATAGATACTAAGCGATCTGATATATATTGGTGTGGACATTTTAGAAGGTTTCAAGGACAAGGTAACAGGTTGAATGGTAAATAACAAACATTATATGTACTTAAAACACCCAGAGTATTTGTATAGGCAAACATTTAATTCATCATTACTGAATATCATAAACGTATTGGAAAGGTATTTCAATTGTGATTCTCAGAATAGCAAGTAAAGTATAGAAACAAATCCAAAAAGGGTTTAGCCTTTGTGGAACCTTTAGGTGAGCAGTATTCTTTCAATCGTCCCCTACTCTTTTTGCTTGGAATTTATTCTCCATCCTTCCACCACCACCAACATCTATATAGACCAGATATTTCAGGCATTATAACAAACAAATTAAATGAAAGACGTTATTAGACTTTAAAATGTAGTTGCTTGGATAACTTTTGGAGGCAAGTACAACGTATTCTAGGCTTCCTCCTCATTCAAGGTGGCGCCCCCTCTTAGCCGAAAAAGGTACCTTGTTGAGGATGTTTAGTACTTTAAACTCACTCATAAACTAGCAGAACGATAAGTCTACAATAAGGTTACTGTTTGTAATACTATTGTCGATGATTATGCTCTATATATTGGAGAATGTTTTGGTGAAGTCTAAGTGCTATCAATTAACATGTTGGGTTAATGCCTTAAAGTTCCATCTATTTTTCTTTAGTATTTCGTCTTTATTTTCATTAAGATTGATGTTTAAGTGTAGTCATTTAGTGAAAATAAGGGTTTTATCATGCTTAGATAAGTTCATTATTACCCGGGCTCGCTGTATTATCCAGTCATCTTCGAAATATGATCGATCAAATCGAATCTCGCCCGGGTATACTGACTTGGTCAAAAAGGCGGGAAACGCCATTGAAGGATACCAGCACCAGCGGCGACAAGATCGCAAATTTCGACCTGCTTCCGGTTGCAATGCTGAGTCTATGTAAAGTCTATACCAGAAATTGACCATTGAGATTGCATTAGCAGAAATCGGGATGGAGATTGACAGTGCTCAAACTGTATGATATCGACGTCTCAGCATTCAAAGGCCTATAGCGTGCTGGATTGCCTTGTAGTATGATTATGTTAATGAGGGTGATGACGGCGAAGATGGCGGCCCCCACTCTCTGATCGGAAAGTCAGCCGGGAATGCTCGCCTATTTCGCCTATTTCGCGCGCGTTTCGGTCGACTTAACGCGCCATATAGGTTTATGTCGATCTTTTATTGATGATGCCGATGTATTGGGAAGCTATCTGTCGATATAAACCCAGAAAATCGCATTTCTTTGCGGACTCATTTCATGCGTATTCCCTTCCGGGACGAAGCGCATCTCGCGGATTCACACTGTCAAACCAAAGCGCCTGTCAGAGGCCAAGATGGCGCGACCCGGTGAACATGTGTGTAGATCTCCTCCGCGAATGACCGCCTTTTACGCCTTAAATCGGCATCGTCAAGCAATATGGAGTATATCTCATGGATTACTAATACCAGGAGCTGGTCCAGGTCGATATGAGATCAAGAATTATGTCGATATTTACGATCGGCATCGAAGAAAAGGTTAGTGTTCACCGCGTGTAGGTGAACGATGATAGAGGATATTCATGATGGCGGCGGACTCGCGTGTGCATCTTTTTGTTTAATTTGATCGATAATTCGCTCGATAATTCGTATTCCTATCCAGATATCTCATCAACAATTCCTTTCATATATAGAAAAAGAAGACGAATAACCCGGGTTTTTTCGGTTTTGTAACCGATACTTTTCTTCCATAATTCCACCTGTGACCTTGTTGTATGAATGAGTAGTTATGAAAATGATTGAAGATAGATTCACAATGAATGAGGAATACGAATTATAGCATGTATTGTTCTCGATTATGATGAGGAAATAAATGATGAAAGATATTTCTATACATTCGAACTTCACTTTTGAACTTTGAATAATATTGTCAAATATAGGTCAAGTAGGCAATTAGTGGACTTTAGATACTTAGCGATATTGAAGTATCTAATACTTAGCGAGTGAGTGAGTGTTAGGTGTTTTATGCCGTACCGACGGCCAGGGTCATTTTCACGGCACAAAACCAGTTGGGACGAATTCTGTCTTTGGTGATCGAATCTATGAGATGAAGGTGACAGGGTGGGCAAACAGCAGGGGATCAAAACCCAGTGATCATTTTTGCTGTACTTCATCCCTTAGTGAACCAAGCACTGACTGGGAATTGAACCCAAAGAACCACTTGGTCAGTGCAGGGTCCCCCCTATCGTCGCCTCGTATGATCAGCAGGGGCTACTGAGGGCCTATTCTTACCCGGACCCTCACGGGGCAATAATTAGCGATATTGAAGTATCTAATTCCTATTCAAAACAATGAAAATGTCAACGCAACGACCAAAATTACATGCATAAAATTGCCACATCATTAAATCCTTGAAGTATATTGTATAAAAAATGATAAAAGTACGTACCTGTTGCTAAACAGAATAATACACATTTTATCCATAGTTGTACTTTAAGCTTAATTCTAGTTCACAGTAGTAATTTTTGTCCAAAATACACACATTGTCCATACTTCCTCCTATTTGCTGAACTATAAAAAAAGGTCGACGCATATAAAAGACCAGGAGAATGTCCTAAACATAAAAACATGTTTGAAGGAACAATCTTTGGTATGGGCAATTTTCAAATGTCAGTGGAAAAACGTGGTTTGGGAATTTTTCTCTTTCTTCTTTCAAGTTTTTTAAATATCTTAATGCCTCCATATCTAAGTACATACCTAAATAGTCCTCGTGAAATTCTGTATTTGGTAACAAGGGGTTTAATTTACAGGAACAAATGTGAAACCTCACAATTTCCATCAATAGATGAAAAAGTCGACATTTTCAGCCGATTCTTTAAAAAAATTTATCAGGTTCTTTGATGTTCTATAGAAAAGAAACTTTTCATTTATTCGAGATGGATGTAGGCCTAGAGCAGTGACGGCAGGTAAAATTCTAGCTATGAAATGATGTATTGAGTAAATATATCCTCCCAGTATCAACAAAGTTGTGCAAACTACACTGGAGATAGTCAAGAGACGTTTTCAGTTCGCTATTTATCAATCTGATGGGTGCCCTGACCGTCCCATACAGGCCTACTAAGTTTGTTTATGTCCAGCCATACTATATCCCAACGAGGGCTGGACCACCCAATCGCCATGGCTTCCAATGCTCAACCCTTATCCACATTTAATAAAGGAATCGGCTAGTGAGATGTAAATTTTCTTTGATTCTCGTTTTATTAACTAGATGATCTATTGTATTTCAACCGCACTGATTAGCCTCTTTCTAGATAAAATATCTAGGCGAGTACATATGTGCAATTCCAAGTTCCTGCCCCACACAGTTAAGCAGAATCCTGCACACAAACTATTGTATCATATAAGACCCAGGTTTCCCCCTCCTGTACTGGGGGAGGTGAATAAAAACGAGGTGAATAACTAGTAGTAAAAACGGTGAATAATGAGAGAGAAGATGGGGTTGGCGAAACAGGTAGACCAAGACAGGCCTTATTTAATCACAAGAAACATGTAAAACTTGAAGTGACAGCTGCGAGGGCGCCGAGATGAATGGATTCCAAGCCGTTGGGCTGTGACGTCACAGGCAGGTGACGTCACAGGGATGCAGGTGGCGCCCCCTGGCTGGAGGTGGTGGGTTTATAGGCGGAACAGGCTGTTCCCGCGCATAAGACCCAGGTTTCCCCCTCCTGTACTGGGGGAGGTGAATAAAAACGAGGTGAATAACTAGTAGTAATAACGGTGAATAATGAGAGAGAAGATGTGGTTGGCGAAACAGGTAGACCAAGACAGGCCAAACCACCCAACCACATATTCTGAGTTAACGATGAATATCAGACAATAATTTGGAAATTGGTCAGTCTTTCATCAATAGGGTACTGTCAGTATGGTGAAGATAAGTGTACACCGACGACAAGGCCCAGCCCCCCCGGGCTCTAATGTCAAGAAGGTCGCAGCCAAGGGCGGACATTAGGGAAGCTCCACCATGACGAAGGGAGTGAGAGCTGACGGAGGCCGGGTCAAGGCCCACCGATGAGGCCACTTCCTTGAGGCGAGAGTTAAAGTACTGGTAGGTGAGGGGGGCCAGCCTGAGGGAGAGGGAATCCTGATGATATAGTCTGATTCCAGTGGGTTGTGGACTCGAGCCAGCTCGGCCAGCCAGAATACCGGGCACAGAGGGGAGCCCGGGGATGAGTTAATAAGGATACGATGGGTGCGGGCCGAGAGCTGGTCAGTTTTTGAAGAAGTAATACGGAGAACCAAATGGGAGGGGTAAATACCAACATCCCGCCAACGAAGGGTATGGGGGGAGAGTGTATAATGGCTCTTCCGAAGGAGTGAGCGGAAGGCGAGAACCAAGGCCGTCCAAAAGCTCAGGTCCACGGGGAGGATGGTGTTGATTACGTCATACATGGAATATAGGTCCTCCACACAAAGGGGGTAGCGTCCGGGGCGATGAGAAGAGCCAAGGCGTCTAATACCACGGATTGTCTGTAGCAGTCTAAAATGCGAGGAGTAAACAGGGAGGCCATGTAGCTTATGGTAGACCCAAAGGGCGGATAAATAATTAGGGACTGACGAGGGGGCCATTAGGCCACTGAGAAAGGTGGCGTACAGCCTTGCTTGGCCCGGATCACACGGGAACGGAGCCAAGTTGTAGAACCGGCAGAAACGGTAGTAGCACTGCAGTTGTGTCGTCCGCGACCTCCTGGTCGCCTGAGACCAAGCCGCCTCCTGCAGGTGAAGCTGTTGTCGTTGGAGACGTTCCAGGCGATGGTCTGTGAAGAGAAGAGCAGCACATATTGCGATCCACGAGCAGTAGGGAGCAACGGTTCAGTTGGCCGGGGTAAGGCAAACGTGAGAGGGCATCCGCGAGATGGTTATCGGTCGACTTGATATAAGACACCTGGATGTCAAGATTGTAGATGAAACAGAGCCAGAAGATCTCGCGGAGCCAACCCATGCAAATTTTGTTAGCACTGCGACCAGTGGACAACATGGCAAGCACCTGCATGTTGTCAGTGTATACATGGAGGAAGGAGTCTCTAAAGGACGGGCCCCAACGGTGCAGGCCGACCACAACCAGCCAGAGCTCGCACACGTTAATGTTCTTGGGGACATGCACCATTTGGGGCAGATCAGTTACGTGGGAACAGCCCCTTAAGGAAGGGGACGGGAGGTCCTTTGGGTCCCAGCAGCCAAAAAACCAATCAAGCCCTAACCAGGCTCCGAATCCAAGGAAGGAGGAGTCTGAGTACATAGGGACTGGATGGAGGTCCCGTATGATGAGGGCACGGCCGTTGAAGGTGGCACAAAAGGAAGACCACCAGATAAGGTCTGCCTTGATCGAGTCGTCAAGGGGGATAGACTTGGAGTGGCGGGAGTAGGAAGCCGCTAGATTAAAGATGCGTCTGCTGAAGGTACAGCCTCCACAAACCACGTAGGGGCAATAGGAAACCATCCCGCCGATTTGTTCTAGATCCTTCTTGACAGCAGAGCCTTTCTCCAACAAAGAGGCTATCATGGACTTGAGCTTCTCGACCTTTTCCAAAGGTAGGGAGAGCTCATAGGCAACAGAGTCAATAGTGATACCCAGGAACACTGCGGTGGTTGCCGGATAACTCACCTTCTTCCAGGAGACAAGGAATCCCAAGGCCCCAATGATGGAGATGACTGTGTCCCTGTCTCGGAGGCAGGCCTCTTCCGTGGGCCCAATCACCAGGAAATCGTCCAGGTAATTGACCAGTCGGTGGACTCCTTTGGCATGGGCAATGAGGACAATGAACTCCGATAAAGAATAAAAAATATTGGGGGCGCACCTGAGGCCGAAGCACAAGCGGTTGTCGACTAGGAGTTCCTGGCCATCCCCAAAGTCCCAGGAGAGGCCTTGAAAAGTTGTCTGGGCCGGGTTGACACTAAAAGAGCGATAAGCCCAAGAGATGTCGATGAGGGCTAGGTGGTTGTCGTGCTGGTCCAACATTTTAACGGCAGTATCTACAGAGTTATAAGTGAAGGGTCTGAAGGTTGTCAACATGTAGTTATTGATGGCTGAGCCATCAGGCCTCAAACAGTCAGTGATGGGGCGTAACCGTCCGTCAGACTTGACAACAGCCCCTAACGAGTGCACACACTGTGGCACGTAGTCGACTCTGGATACTTTATGGGAAGCCATTTCCTCTTGAAGAAGGGTCGACATCTCTTCGGCAAATCTCTCACTGAGGATGGAGTCATAGTTATCACAGATATAGGACGCAGGGCAGTCGTCGTCCACAATCTTGAAGCCATTAACTAGTCCACGCCAAAGGTAAAGGCGATCAGCTTCCAGGGGGAATTCCAAGGCTGCAGGGCCGAATAAGTACTGGACGGCTCGGCAAGGTTGAAGCTGGGAAGGGACAGGGCCCACAAAATGAACACAGTTACACATACCCCGAAGACAACTGTCATACACTGGAATGGATATAATATCCTCAAATAATGGGGTATAGAAGACAGGAGGCCTGCGATGGCAGGGCTCGCCAGTAGCGCTTGCTGAACAAGTAGGTGAAGGAGTGAAGGAGAGGTCAACATTACTACCAGGCAAATCAATTGGCGATGGAGGGCCAACACGAAGCTCAGGGAGATTCACATTTGTAGGATCGTTGCACTGGATCGGGGCACTCCTCTCGACCCCAGTGGAGACTCCAGTATCCACTAGGCCGGTAATGTTGACTTGAAGGCTTCATTTATGGGCAGGAGTGGATCCACCAGATTTCTTCTGGGAGCAATCACTGCTAACATGCCCATGAACGCCGCTGGAGGAGCAAATGTGGCGGTAGCCACAATCGCCTTTGCATCCCGATGGGGAATTAAACTTGAAACATGCGTAGAAACGGGACGTTTTTGAAGACTTCCTGGGGGCTTCCGCACGGCGAGCCTTCTCGGCAACAGTGGTGCCGTCATAAGAAAGATGCTTGACAATCAGGCAGGGGTCGACCTTACCAAATGCTTTCAAACCTGATTCGTTTGCCAAATCCTTAACAGACTCATCATACTTGCAGAGGGCGTCACTTGTAAACACCTTGGTGTCTGCCTTCTCCGCAACAAAGATTATGTGATCAAGGAGGCCCGAAATGTTCCGGCCATTTTTGTAAAGTTTTTTGGCCATTTTTGTGTTCACCAAAACCAATCTCTCGTAGGAAGATAATTTTTCACCCTCCTTCAAGAATCTAGCCGAGTCATACTTGCCTCTTTTCTTTGTTTTACGTCTAGACCGTTCCGTTGAGCCATCATCGGAGCTGGCTTGAGATGAGGATGGTGAATCGTAATTGTCTGCATTGAACAAACGTGGTTCGCCCTCGACCGAAGCGATGGTCGCTGTCGCTGGAGTCGTAGTCACAGGTGGTTGAGTCGATGTCGATGATTGCGCCGACGATGACAACATAGACAACGTTGTACGAAGAGCTGTCTCCATTTTTGACATCCGCGCATCAATGTGTTCTTCCAAAGTAGATACCGAACTCCCCGAACGTATTGGGGAAGGCTGCACCACAGGAGCGGCCCTGGCAACGGTGTCGTCGGTCGAGACCGGAGGAGTATTGTCGGATTTCTTGGCAGCAGAACGCGTCACCACGGGTGAAACTGGAGCAACAACATATTTCGGAGACTTGGATGCTCCATTGTTCTTCTTGGAATTCTTTTTCTTCTTACCGCCGGACATGATGCTTAAAAAGGCGTGTGAGTAACAACTTGAAGTGACAGCTGTGAGGGCGCCGAGATGAATGGATTCCAAGCCGTTGGGCTGTGATGTCACAGGCGGGTGATTTCACAGGGATGCAGGTGGCGCCCCCTGGCTGGAGGTGGTGGGTTTATAGGCGGAACAGGCTGTTCCCGCGCATAAACGATATCATTTTGATATTTCATAGATACTTCAACCCTGTGGTCATACCATAATCTTAATATACTATTACTGGAATCAATGAGGATATTATCATCAGAAAATTATCCAAGGGATAGAAATAATGATTTTTCACTATCATATTATTCTCCGTTTTCGTCCTGTGGATCACATCGATAGTCCGATATATCAGAGTTATAAGTTGTCCCAAATACTTGAAACCAGCGAAAATCTGTCTAGAGAGTGTACAGATGTCGCTGGTAACCAGCAGGGGGGGGACACTGTGCTATTTTGTGATATTGTGAACCTGGTCGGAGAGTGACGGTTTTCTCATAGGAAATGCCTTGAGAGTGTAGAAATTAACATAAAAAAGTCTTTACCTGGAGAGTGACGAGATGATGTCATAATAATATTCTAAAAATAGACTGTAACTAGGTCGGGATACCCCCTTCCTCCACTGGAGGCGGCCATATTGAAAATCTGCTGGTGTTGTTGTTCTCTGTAACCGTCCAGTCAATGACCTTGATACTCCGATCAATCTCTGTCTCTGTCTCTGTCTCTGTCTTTCTCTGTCTCTCTCTGTCTCCCTCCCTCTCTCCCTCCCTCCCCTCCCTCCTCTCCCTCCCCTCTCTCTCTCCCTTTCAGCTATTTAACAAGGTGGATAAGACGGAGCTTTTGGGTTCTTTGGAACCCAGCATACTTGATCTTGTGGTAACTTTTTGCCAAGATTTTAGAATATAATTCCAAAATGGTGCCATTGTTTGTTTGGTGGCAGGACAGTGACCATATTTGTTGGCTCCAAACCAACTTGGTCTGTTGGGAGACCAGGGTCCACCGTTCAGACTTATAAAAAGACTGTTTACATATAACATCTAAAAACTGCCACAGGTAGCGCCAGCTTGACTCTCTAGTCTAAGTAGAGAGTGTATATCAGGTACAAATAATGCCATTCTCTTCTGGTAGGCATCGCCGGTTCTGTCTCTCACAGTGTCCAACAGCTTCAAATGTATTGTTGAATGACCAAAGCAGAAAGGTACGTTGGACTGCGGGTTGATGGTAGTTGAGTAGAAAAAATAAATGGCTGAGACAGTGAAGCTGTCTACTGTTGCTTTTTACAAAAATAGAATGCAAAATGTTAAAAACTCAGTTCTTATTATATCCTGAATTTTTAAAAATAATTCAATGTTTCAACGTTTTTAATTTTACAGTAAATGTAGATGTATATGTGGAATTTCATTACTAATGATATTTTTCAATCATTTACAAGTGCCTGGTCACATAAATGAATCCCCGTTGCACTATCTTGCACTGTATATTTGACTTTGTTCGTTACGCTGCCGTCCATAATCGACCAGTCTCCAGATAAAACCTTCAGATTTCTTTTCCTTTTGATTTAACCGTTTATAAAAGAATGCGCTCTTGAGTACTTAGAATAATCAAAATAAAATCCGCATTGTATATCTTATTTTTGCTATGACTTTGGATACGATGACTTCTTATGCTTTGGATAATGATTCGATTATGTATAATAATAAGAATAACATCAAATGTAGAGGAGGCGTATTTAAAGGTAGTGATGTGTTTTTCTAATTACACAAGATATCTTTGTAGGCATCTAATAACAATTGCCGTCAACTAGGTGCCGCCCTCACCATGTGGCAGTTAGTTCTAATGACCCGTAGTGGACAGTGCAGGTTGGAAGATCCAGTAGATGTTTTATATAAAAATTAACCTGAAGACTCTATACCAGTTTTCAAATCCATATCTCCATAAGCCGTATCTCCGTAAATTATGGCTTGAAATAGATTTTCATAGAAAATTAAAACGTTTAACTTCATGCGATATGGAATCTTCATGTAGGGTTAAAACTTTAAACTTTATGTGATATAAAATATCTTGAGTGAGAAAAAAGACCATAGTCCACAATTCGGGCATCAAGCTCCTAGTTATGAGGTCCATTTCTAAGAACATTCCAAATAGGACACAAGGACACCATAATATTCTAAGCACTCCCGCCTAGACAGTGCTGCACGATCACTCTCCTGGCTGTATATAGGTGGTATACAACATTAAGGTGGTATGAACCTAATGCCATACTGTGCAGGGAAAGTGAAGGCACGCTGTGTCTAGATGAGTGGATCTTTGAGTCTGGTCACAGAGAAAGTGAAGGAGGAGGGGTAGAGGTGGGGTGGACGGAGAAGTGGATCAGTCTTGTCCTATTCCCGCACTATGCTATTTTGACAAGCCATAATATGTTTAAGGATTTAAAGATATTTTACTTTTTTTTAAATCGTAATCAACAGCCGCGTCAGCGGCCTGTCCTCGTCCGAAAATCTTTCTAGCTTTTTGTTGTTGCAACGATCAACCAACCACTCAAGCCGCGTTTCAACTACATTCTTTTTGCAAGAATTTATATAAGAGATATTTTCATGCTCTCTTTACTGTTAATTTGACATAATTTGCACATTCGAGAAAAGAATATGTCTAGTAAATCGATTGTTGAATTAATAATAACCGTTTAGAATTTGGTTTTCTCTGTGTTATAGGTGTTGGTCAGTCCGAATTTGCCGTAGCCAACATGGTGGATATGTTCGTGCTGTTGATCCCTCCAGCCGGTGGTGACGAACTGCAAGGTGAGCCGCAGAAAAAATAGAAACCTAGAGAGAGGCAATCATTGTATACAGACCATAGGGATACCAAGACAGCCAATTGGAGAATCAAGAACTACAATGTTTAAGACAGGCACTAGTTTGTGAAGCATAAATATTTGGTACAAAATTACTTAAGAATAAAACTTTCTTTATTATGAGCAAGCAATAGGTAGGAAGTGAAATAATATCAGTAAACTTTAGGTACAAAATGGAACCCACATGGCCAGAATATATAGTAATTTATACACAATGTGACATATCGACCTGGACATCATTTACAGATAAATTTTTTAATGATGAATTGTGTTATTGAAGCCTCTCATCCGGTATATAATGGCATTTTTCGCTTATTATAATAACATGTTTATTAAACAGGTATAAAGAAGGGTATCGTCGAAGTAGCTGACTTAGTGGCTGTGAACAAGTCAGACGGGGATCTAGTAGCGGCTGCACGCCGCATTCAGACAGAGTACATCTCAGCCCTCAAATTTGTACGGAGGAAAAACAAAAAGTGGAGACCAAAGGTGAGTCGTTTTCCATAAAGGTTGGGTAGCAATTAATATGCGTGATTGAATTATAAAAAAACCTTTTTATTGGATGTTATGAATTTCTGGCAATTAGGTCGTTTCTTTGACAGAAATGTTTATTGAAACCAAACGGTTCAACATTTAAAATTAAAAAAACACTTTACCAATATATCTCTGGTTAGGGAATAACGCACGGAGGGGTGGGGTCGAGGCCTTCTGGTGCTAGGCTAGACGCACGGGGCTGAGGGCATGCTGCGAGTGGCCCTCAGCCCCGTGCGTCTAGCCTAGCACCAGGAGGTCGAGATCCCACCCCGAGTGCGTTATTCCCGTTATAACACGGATAATTGTATCATATTATCAAATTATTTAAAGAATAATTAACATTATTGCCTTTATTTACTTAATTACGGCCCAACGACGGCCGAAAATGATTTCTACCGACCAACAGAGTTTTCTCTCTCCTGTTAAAAACTGATCACCAAAATGTGAAAATATTGTGATAGTCTTGCAGCATAGAACCATACAAGCAACTTTCTCGCTTACTGTATAAGAATTATATCACAGATAAAAAAGATATGACCAAAATTGTACAGACTATCCAGAGAAAAAAACATCCTGCTGAGAGTTCTAGCAACGCATCCTAGCAGCACATAGCAACGCCTAGCAACCTGACCTAGATATCTGAACACTCTGTGCTCATTGGCTGGATCCTTGTATCCTTGGATAAGTGTTTTCTAGCTCAGGATAGAAGCACGGGAAGGTAGCAACATCAATAAAGCTTTTTATCACGTTTTATGTTAAGTATATCAGGCGACATTTATTGATAAAGTTTTGTGCTGAATAAAGGCTTTTGAACCACGTTTACAATGATTTTTACAACGTTGTTTACAACGTGCAGAAGTCTAGATCGCACGTTGCTACCCATTGCCGTGTTATAATTTGCAATAAAATGTTTACTCATATTACAGTTTCTACACTAAGTCAACAAGGAGACATCTTACATTGGAATATACTTTTTAAATCGTTATGGCCATTTCAGGTATTTTTAAAATTAATCGACGGAGTATTAATATTAAAACCTGACATCCAATCAGCGCTGGTATACATCAAATGAGTTCAGTAAAAAGGTATCATATCAAGGAAGAATTTGAACCAATCATCGAATTAGCCCAGGTTATTTCCAAGTTCAATCTCTTGATATCATAAAAATAACAGCGTAGGATTGGGTAACCAGTATCTCTCAGTGTTGCCCAAAATCACCTATAGGCCTTTGCCCTGCTAACTTAAGCCCCTACCCACTCGGCGAATTTGACCAAGGCAGCCGAAAGGTCGGCGCCAAAATTGGCCAATGTACCAGAATAATCAGCCGATTTTAAAGGGACATTCTCGTCCTGCTGTTGCCAGGCTTACATACGCCGTTAACCTAACGACGCGACGGCCGGCGACGTGTTTTGCCCTGTTGGAACGTAATCTTGCGACGTTATTGGTCACGTCGTGAATTTGGCGGGGGCGTGAGGGGGTTACAACTTATCAATTCACTTCCGTCGCACTGACGAGAACGTCCCTTTAACACCGACTCACATAAAAAAAAATATACTTTCAATATCATATACTGATTCTTAATCTGAATTTGCGCAAAAATCGATTGATTACTGCCAGTGAATTGGCTGATTTGTGCGCCGATTCAGCCTCGTGGGTATGGGGCTTTAAAGTATGATTCTTTCATTATCCCTTCTCTCCAGGTGATGCGTGTGTCGTCAGTGACCAAAGAAGGTCTGCCCGAGCTGTGGGAGCGGATGGAGGCGTACCGCACTCTGATGAGCAGCACCGGGGAGATGGAGCGAACCCGCGAGCACCAGCACAAGGTGTGGATGTGGAACCAGATCAGTGACAGCGTTATGGAGCTGTTCAAGGACCACCCCGCGGTGAAGGCGGGCCTTGAGCGCCAGGAGCGGCTAGTCGCCAAGGGCGCCATCACACCCGGGCAGGCCGCGGACCACCTCCTGAAGAAGTTCAGGGGGGACAGTTAGGACCATCTATGGGAAAGTGTGTTTTAATGTTTTCTTAGGTGTTTCTCTTTTTATTCTTATTTGGAAGGTAACTGAGTTATAAGAATTTTAAAAAGAATTCTTCAGAATTTTTGTTGGAGAAAGCTTGACAAAGGTACACACGCCTCGTCCCACTCACGTATCGGAAAGTGGATTGTGTTTTAGTGGAATGCTATCTGCAGTATAACAGTTATATCATTGTCAGTTTACAGAGAAAAATAGTCAAAATTCAACTTTACAACGTTCGTCAGTTGCATCTTTGTTACATTTAACGAGACACAGTGAAAAAAAGAACACCGAGTCAGTGATTCACGTTCTTGCTTTACTTGCCAATACATTTGTTGTTAGTCTTTATGAGGAGATATACAAGTTATTATATGCAGTGGAATGTGATGGGCTGTGATAGTCTAAAATTACATGGCTTAGTGTGATCGTTGTATGTATGACCCATAAAATGTTTGACCCATGAAATGGTACCACATCCCAACAACTAATATAATTATCGTCAAAGCATCTTGTAAATAATCTAAAGGTAGTCTGTATATAATATTAGAGCAAGTAGTAACTGCGTGTATTTAATGTATATATGATTTAATGTTATGATCATAGGTATTATATACCTCTCTTGTCATCCCTGATATTCTAAATAAGACTTTTGTATAGGCTGGTAGTCAAATCTACTGTAAAACTAATTTAGGAGCGTACCCAAGGAACTGTTTCCGTTCATGTCTACAGATGTCTTGCAGTATTTGTGCAATGGAACCATTTCTGTGATAGGTATATTCATCCCATGACCGTCATAGACTATATATAGTGGCTTTTCATTAAAGGGAGCCAAAACCAATAAATTAAATGAAAATTTCCAAACCCAAATAATCATGGAAATCCATTCCTTGAGCCTTTTTCTGACCAATGTTAAAATCTTAACCATAAGATATGGTAAAAAATCATTTAAACATGTTTTCCTTGCTCAAATTAATTAATGTGGATCTGCAAAAATTGGGTTTGTTTACAAACAAACACAAATATTGCCATCTCTTGTGGCATTCTACTTCAGTTTGAGCTAATTTTCACAGCTAATACTTAATCACTGACCTTAATTGGACTCATCTAACATATTTCTATACTGATCTGAGTTTTGAAAATTTTGTCAATTATATTGGTTTTGGCTCCCTTTAAGTACGTACGCATTTCCCTTAATTTTAGACCTCACTCCCAAAAAAAAGCGCGCGTTGGTTTTAAGCAGGGACATATGCTTAATTTCCTGAATTAATCACCCCCACATCCCCATGGGGCGTAGGTACTTTATGCGAGGCCCCAATTTGGTTAATCCTAGTTGTCATTTCCTTAACGAGCTGTGAATCCTTCCATCTCTTGCTATGTGTGAATCATGCCTTCTTCTCAAGTCTAGCAGATATATTTGACCAAATACCGAACTGAATGACAATAATGAGATGGGATTACTTTTAGTCCTGTAAAGATCATGAATTATG
Source organism: Lepidonotus clava (assembly GCA_936440205.1). NCBI lineage: Eukaryota > Metazoa > Annelida > Polychaeta > Phyllodocida > Polynoidae > Lepidonotus > Lepidonotus clava. The sequence goes on along the minus strand of OW387142.1, from coordinate 7,968,640 downwards.
AAACCTATCACCTTTACACTTACATCCCTGTTATGCCTCAACGTTTGATAATGTCGAATATGTCAAATTTGGCGTTTATTGTGTATTAGACGATAGTTTTTTGTGAAACTGAATTTCTGACATGCATAAATCGACGTTGATATGTATAACGGGCGTAATGATTAATAAATCATTTCAGTGAAGAACATAACCTATGTTTTCGTAACAGTTATTATTTGCACAGATGCATCAGAGATGCCATTCTTCAAACATAAAAAGTACGGAACATAGTGTCATCACATTTCTGTATTTTAGTACGGAAATGACTGAGGTAGCATATTCTTTAGTATCAAAGCTCTGATACTGAAACAAATCACATTTATCTGAAATATACTATATAATTTGTTTTTTTGTATTGTATTTGAATCTCATACAACACTTCGGCTTGACAGTATGTTGCCGTTCTTCCAGTGGTTGCCAGTCTCACAATTGTAATATTACACCTTTAATTGTTTTCAATAATTATACAAGTCATTCAGATGCATTAGCACTTAGAATCAAACCATGTGATTATAAAAGAATGGAGTATCGATAGGGGTTGGAAGCGTTGAAAAGTAAATGCACAACTACATAGGTAACTAATTAATCTACTAAATGGATGATAGTTCTAAGGATGATGAAAGATGAAAGGAATGAGATGATGTGATCACATTGTTTGTCTACAAACTTTGTTTACTTTGTTTTAGATCTTATTTTAAGTTTTGAGCATATACTTTGTTTTATCTGACAATTAATACAAAAATAATTTTCTTCTCAAATTTAGGGACTTTTAAAAAATTGTTAAAGCAAAAATTACGGAAATCCTTATTTAGACGGAAGAGTGGCACCTCTGAAACATTAAATCAATAAGAAAACGCTGGAGATGTATGGACAGTTTTTCTTTTATTGGAAACCACATTCCAAAGACAGTGCGTTCGATCGCGGTAAGTCATCAACACGGAATAAATAGATCGGGTAGATTTTTTTTGATAGAAAATACATCATTTCAGGAATGCTTGGCAGTCGTTATATCAACTCAGCTTAACTAGAATTTAAAATCGTGATTCTGGTAAATGTAGCCGCCACCAGGGACCAGTGTTCATCAAAAAGTCAGCGTGCAATTAATTTTCCTCCAGGAAAATAAACGGAACAAACCAGGTCTGAAAACAAAAACAAAAGGGGAGAAAATTTAGTAATTAGAATAATAAACGAATCCCGGAATCCTAGAAAAAAAACCTTTATTTCTGTCTGTGTAGACATCTTTTGTGATATAAACGTGGAAAAAATAAAATGTGACATGGAAGAATACGGAATGTTATTTTATACGAGTAGAACAATAGAAAGATCGAGATTACATATTGAAAATCTGTGTGATACTTATGACATATTTAGATGGAACCTTGGATCCCACACTTTGCCTTTTCCCTAACTTGCAGTGAGATTTACTAGATGTAAAATACATGACTTACTTACCTACCCTCACGCCTTGTCCACGTAACTGACGCTTTTACCCGTCTTCTGGATCGTGGCCAGTAGTTGGTCCACAGGTAGGTCGGACGTCACCCATATCTTCTTGTTCGGCAGGTCAATCTCTATCTGGCTTTCATCAACTAATTTGTTGGAAAAAAGACGAGAATGAATGCGTTCAAATCTTAAGTTACAGAAGCCGTAATAGAAACGCTGTTGTTGGTTTGAACAACGTCCTAACTTGATAATCGGACGGTTAAGGATTACATAGAAAAAAGTAACAGACGTTTTTTTCTTTTTTTCAGTTAGTTAAATGTCAATAATTTTCAGTGTCACCTCATTGAAGGGGTTCCTACAGACTTAAACATTTCTTTTTCTGTGACTTTCCCATAACCAATTATAATTCTCAAGGTATTTTTTTAGGTTTCCAAATAGCTATTAGTAGTATTACTGCTAGGTCAACCGTTGAACCCACATATTACATTAGAAGAAAAATGCACACTTTCTGACATGGTTTTTCAATTCAAGAATTAGAGGAAGGCATCGAGAATCAGAGGACTTGTGGAGAATATATTCATGATTCCTGAAGAAAATTCACGGCTTTTTGGCATTTTTCTATTTCACTTGAAAACTGTTTAGGTAAACTATAAAAACATCTGCCAGTATTTACGTTAAAAACCACTGCAATAGTTTTTCTTCTTTTAATGACATTATTTCTGCATGCTGATACTCACCATTGATTTTCTTCAGGACTTTCTTTGCTGCATTGGAGCAGCCTTCGCATGTCATATCAAAATCGAATTCGTGTTTCTGAAAAGAGGATAATCTCTTGATCGGGACTTTTCAAACATTTTTCATTTTAGCAACTTTAAGGTGAATTTATGCAAGAGGTAGAATTTGAACTGCCTATAGGCTATTGAAAGGAGGTAGATCTACACAGGCTAGTCCACTCTAAATCGTTGAGTCTAGCTTTAGCTTTTTGTGGACAAACCTAAGCACATGCCGTATCGATTGACAGTATCCCTTTTCGTCGTGGACGAGGTCGCGTTGGTAAAGGCTAAACTAAAGCAACTTCCTCGTATCCGCGAGGGAAGCCACTCTATTTTTTGTGTAAATACTGTTTTTTCTACATAATGATACAAATAAACGGTAACAGTATCATCACCCATGTATCAAGCACTAATTAAGCATTCAAATGATGCCAAATATTTCGTATTGCACGTAAAATTAATGAAAATCCAAATGCAAAACCTCACCTGTGCCATCTTGACGTCTGGCTCAAACCGCTGCCAATCACTCACTAAGCAGAGTTTCAGAAATTTTACTATATAAATAATGGAACCCAAACTATGCTTGGCGATTGAAGAGAACTGAAGCTGGTTCCCGCAAGATGCAACTTACTCGAATGCAATCTGTCTAGGCATCAGTTTTGTAGTCATGTGATCGTGATCATGTGATCGTTGTTGGACGTAAACAAACAGGGAAGACATGCTGGGAGAACCGGTGTGCTTGCATTGAGATATTCTGCTTATTGTTACGGAAACTCTTTACAAACAAGAAGACAGAAAAGCAGGATGGCATGTCTTCATCTAGCTGTGATCCTCCTGGTGTTATGCACCACGGCAACTACGGGAAATTCTTCGGTTGGTTTCTGTTTCATAATTGGCCAAAAAAGAAAAAAAAATCAAAGCCATAGCCAAGGAAGTCAGACTCACTCTGGCTGCTCAAGCAGGGTGCTCTAACGATACAAATTATCAATCATATAGTATTGGTATTACATGATTGTGCCACATGATCCATCAGATGTTTCTTCAAGCCTCACAGGCTCTGAAATATTGTTTCAGACAAAACAAATTGTTCCCTTTGCCAAAGGCTTTGGCATATATTTTTTTCTGAATCAAATCTTCAGGGGTACCCCCCCCCCCCCAGCTGCCCCCCCCCCCCCCCCCGGTCTTCCAGATCAAGTTGAATTTGAACTTTAAGTTCAATGGCATTGACTTGTCATTTCCTATCATCTGTTGATAACCAGTGACAGATTTAGAAGGGGGCGCAGGGACGCAGGGTCCTCCTTTTTTGTTTTTGCCAATTTTAGATTTTTTTAAATGTAAAATTCTGCCAAAAAGGCATTAAAGAAGATCTTTTCCCAAAGCGGCCCCTATCCCTTTTCAAAATCCTGGATCCGCCGCTGATAAAGTCTGATAGTTTGGAGTAACTTCTGTTTAAAATGAATGGGGATATTCCCCGCCAAAAATAGTGGAATTGCCGCTATTTACAGTTACTTAGATAGTAGATCTATATCCTTAAATTGCCACAAATAAAATGGAATTTATACAAGACATGATAATCGAATTTATAATTTTGACGAGTAAACTGAACTCAAATGCACTAATTTGACTAAATCCAGAAGTTTTTGATAACATTGATTAAGAAATTCATGAAATACAGGATAGATCTATACTCAAAAAAGGGCACGTAGCCACCAATAATATGTCTATTCTAACCATGTGTATTTTGGTCCAGATTTGTAACAGGTTTATCCATTGAAGTTAAATTAATTTTATCAATTCCTATTATAAACCCTGCACTCCTAGCTATGGCTGCTATCCACTAGTCAAGCTAACACAACTTCCAGGGATTAGGGTCGGGTGGCAGTGCCGATCAAAGTGTACACAAGAATTCCAAAAATACTTTCCAGAGAAGAGTATTGATTTGATTATTTGGTTGAATATTTGTTAATATTGGTTAGAAATCGGGGGCTTATAACCTATGCCCCCCAAAAAAACCATTTTCTTTTCTTTCTTCTATTTTTCAATTTTCTTATAAATTGCCCCATAAACAATGACTGACCTAAGACAAACAATAGGGAATTATCTTCTATAAACACGTTGACTACTGAGGTGATCCCCTAGCTATGGTGCACATATTGAGATAGGGCTTTGGCTCTAGCCGGTAGAAGAAATGTAAGCTAAATAGTAATGGTTTACTCACCGATGATTGTTGACGAAGTTTAAAATTAAATTTCATGTACAAAGCGTGCAAGTCCATGATGAGAGAATGTTTCAAACATAATTATCAAGAATGTTCATCCGATAATACTTCCTTTTCAGTTCAAAGAAGAGTGCGTTTCGGGTAGATATCCACCAAAATCTAGGTAAGAAACGTCCGGTCAAAAGAAAAACGGATCAGAGTCTAGGTTTTAACTTCACTCAGTTAGCTGAAGCATTAATGCCAAACCTTAGAATAAATCAATATAAAATTCACCGTATGTAACTGATATGAATAAATAGTAATTACTTTTCATTACGGATAAAAGTCAGGTGTTTTTTTTCTTATTGCATTTAAAACTCATACAACACTTCGGCTTGCATATTTGTCACTTTGAGAATCTTTAAATAATGGTTTGTTTTTTTTAACGATGTCATAATAAATTAAAATGCTCATACATTTTTATTGTTTTAAAACGCTATGTTGCAACAACCGAAGATGCACTGAACGAAGTGTGTTAGTTGTTTATATGTATGTTTTTTTCTGTAAGTAAACCTTGATGTTGAAATAGTAGAATGTGCATTGTTTGAAACGCGTCAAATGATAAACTACTGATAAAGATAACTTTGGCTCCAGTACCAAGGTACCGTCCTACGTGGTGGACCTGGACCAACCGCCTGAGACAAGATGGGACGCAGTTGTCAGAGGCAAGGGCAAGCAGGTCAGTCTTTGTCTGTTTTCTTAAAACACTTACTGATTCTAACCTTGCGATATCTGTTGCAGCCGAGCAACTTCAAAGACAAACGATAACGCAATTGGTATCCAGTTGTGTATGATATATTCATATGTTTATGGTTTTGTTCTTCTTTTCAGATTGCAAACCTACTTTTCAAGTTCAAGGACTTTATCAAAAAGTTTGGGAACCAGACAAAAGTGATAATTGATCTTGTGGACAATGGAGTTGTAAGTATTTTTCAGCTTTGCTGAATTTTACAGCTGATATAACCATGGGGAAAAAATCTGAATTTCTATATATTCATCCATAAATATAGTAGGAATAATTGGGCCGGAATAATTTGCTAAGGTTTGATATGAAATTTACTTCTTTCAGGGTTTTCTAGCCGATACATTCCCGGCCCCGTTTGACGACGAGATAAAAGGCATTGCCAAATCTACAGGGCTGCCCCTAGGTAAGGACATCTCAAATCAAGTGACCTCTAAAACTTGTTTCGATTCTCGTAAAGAACTAAACGCTAGGTCAGCCAGATGACTGAGGGTCAGTTATGAGGGTCAGTTAAAGTTGGTGTGCTATGTTCAGTTTGGGTATCTTATAAGCCTTTGGAAAGGGAAGTTGAGTTATTAGTTAACCAGGCGTTCTTTGGATTAATTTAGTAACCTTATCCTGAAACAATTTTAAGATTCATCATTTTAGTCATGTAATATCAATAACAGACATGGAGAAGCTCCAATCTTCAATTACTTTGAATACATTTACGTCTCCATAATTCAGAAAATATGTTGTCCTTGCAACAAATAAAAACGAACAAGTAATTAAATTATCTGGGTTTTTTCATCAATAAATCAGTTTGTCTCTCTGCTCCCTTTCAGGAGAGATTGTACTGTACAACATTTTCTATGAAGTGTTCACCGTGTGCACGTCCATCGTAGCCCAGGATCCTTCAGGTAAGGGGTTAGGATTCCATGAATAAGGAGGTAATCCCTTATGGTAGAAACTCAATACTGTATGTATCTAGCTCATGGAGTAGGTATAATTGCATGGGGATGTGGTTAAAGTCTACAACTCGGAAAGCACTTGGAGTTAGTTCAGGTAATAGTATGTGCAAGGGTTACAAGTCAACAAATCTTAGGAAAGACAATGTTATTCTGAAAGGGAAGTGTGATTTATTTTCATGATATCCTGTGCAAGAGATTCTTCGTTTGCACCCTATTTCATACACGTTTGGGATACCCGCATAAAACAGCCTTACATTTTCAGGGAAGCTGTTTCATGCACGAAACTTGGACTTCGGCCTTTTCATGGGGTAAGAAAGTAGACAGATGATAAGATGAAAACATTCAAAAATCAGGTTGACAAAATTTATGCGCAGTATTTTTTAAGCAAAAGGTGTTTTTCAATTCTTAAAGTAGAGTTGACATATCTTTATACTTGGTTTATATATGTAGTTGAGTCAAGGCCTTCAGTCCACTTTAGTAGTCACTAATTGTTGTCCACTTTAGTAGTCACTAATTGTTGGTCTTCGGCTCACTTTGATTTGTCTGAATCACCCAGTAGTTATCAGTGGTAATTTTTATCAAAAACGATAGGTAAACTCTTCAAACAAATCTATTGTACCTCCAGATGGGACATCAAGAACCACACATGGTCGATCACAGAGGCCCTGCGGCCCATGATCGTGAGCCTTGACTTCAGGAAAAATGGGAAGACGCTCTACAAGTCGGTCAACTTTGCCGGATATGTTGGAATTCTCACGGCCATCAAACCGGTAATTTACATTTTATTATCCCCAAGCACAATATTCAGGTGCCCTGTTTCTACTAGGTTGAAACCCAAAACCGTATAAGGAAGGAGAATTTTGCATGTTGAAAATACAGATTAATATCTCGAACATTATCCTATGCTCCACTTTTGATTTCATGAACTGTCCTCAAAATATAAACACCTTTTTATTGCTATTAAATGGAATCGCACTGGTCAAAGGACATGGGAGTTTGTTTACATAGAATTATTTCAATTGGGAGGTTTATATTAGGTATTAAGTTCTCAGTGTATATTACCGCATAACTATTTCCGTATTTTCCTTTTGTTATTTGGAGGGCTGCCTTTAAACAAATGCTGACCTATTATCAAGCATTACTTGAATGGACATTTCTTGAGCACTAGACTTTGCACACTTTATTACCACACGCCTATGACATTATGATTTTCGATGACACAAACCCTAGCTTTATTCATGTGGATGTAAACTATTGACTTCCAGAGGACGTTTACCTTGACAATGAACGAGCGCTTTAACTTGGATGGAGGCTTTATTGGTGAGTGTCACAAAAAAAATTATACAAACATTTACGCATGGATTGGTATAATGGATGTTACAACACTAAGTAGTTAATGTTTAATTTTGTTTAAAACTATCGTATATCAAGATTATTTTAGAAAATAAATCAGCTCTAAATACAGGTTAACCAACCACTATAATAGTATGTGTCTACCGATAGGTGTGCTCAAGTGGATCCTGGGTGATCGCAGTGGTAGATGGATGGGTTTTCTGACACGGGACGTCATGGAGTATGCGAGCACTTACGAAGAAGCTCGTACTAAACTGTCAGCTACACCCATGTTAGCCCCTGCTTATTTCATACTGGGTGGGAACGTATCCAACCAGGTAGGTCATATCTTGAAACTGGTAACCATCTATCTCATTGTCATAGTCTCTCAGACATCCCTCCGTCTGAGATAATATTATACGGGATGTCTATTCGTAATAGGTCCAGTTCTGCATAGATATTGACAGTTATTTTAATAGTGATTTTTTTCCCCTGCACTTGAAATTAATTTTTTAATTAAATTAAATTAATATTTTTTTTCAATTAAATTAATTTTTTTTTTTCAATTAAATTAAATTAATTCATCCCCCCCCCCCCCTGCGCTTGAAATTAATTTTCCCTGCGCTTGAAAATAAGGGTGACCGTGAAGGACCTGGATGTGGTGCTGTAGGAGCACGTTCTGTGCCCAGGCATATGGACTATGAGGGTCTCTAATCAGGCAATTAGAGAAACTTAAAATACACTGTTTATGACAGGAACGGGTTTGTGAAGCCAGTCTGAAATATAATTTTTGTGGCTGTCTAACAGAAATTCATTCAAAATGAGAAAATAGTTGTAAAAGCTGAAGACATTAAGTGCAAAAACTTGGTCAACTAATACACTTTTAGCAAAAAAACAAGTTTGAACAAGTTTGAACAAACGACATGGAACCCCCATGCCCGCCATATATGGCTTATTTGTGACTTTTGTCATTGCAGGCCTGTGTGGTGACCCGGTCGCGGGCGGGTGCCGTCGACACGTGGCAGCTGGGTAAGGAAGGTGCCTTGTGGTACCTGCTGGAGACCAACTACGACCACTGGGAGAAACCCTTCTTCTTGGACGACCGCCGCACACCCGCCAACCACTGCATGCATAACAAGACTCAGAAGGTATAGCCACATTTGACATATGTAAATACATGTCACAGTTAAGTCTCACTGTCTGGAATGTGTATATATGCTATGTCTCAAACGTCACACGCACACTTATCGAAGAACTTTGTGTACACGAAGAGATGTTTAATAATAGTAAAAAGAGGACAAAGAGAGGTGGCGTTTGACTGAAGAATTCAATTTGCTTAGATTTTACTGACAAGTCATACTAGCTAGCTTTTAAGTATCACGTATATCTGTTCAAAGTATATAGAAATTGAGGTTATGCCCCTGCTTTAGCTTGATTTTTAATTTTGTATAATATTATTGATAACAGGAACCTCTAAATCAAGATGTGGGTTTTAATCCTGATTGATCAACCACTTTTAAAATTTGAATTACTGTGTATGTTTTTCTGTTATCCTCGCCTGTCTTTTTCCCAATCTAAGTTTCCTCCGTTCTTTTTCAGGCTGTGTCATTTGCTGGCTTGTATGATGTACTTTCTTCAAAACCTGTTCTTAACAAGGTAACGTTACTTCATATCAACAGTCGTAGCCTTTTATAAGTCATCCTTAGCTAATCAATTGAAATTTTACTTAAAACATCGTCAGTAATTAAATTTTATTTGAAAAGTCGCCATTAGTCAATCAAATGGGTTGCAAAAAGGGTCGTGGCCAGGGGATAGATAATCTGCTGCAGAACATATTCATTAATGTCATTTAGAGTATGTAAACGTAGCAATGGCTGGGTCTTCAGTGTTGGAAATACAAACGATATAGCCACGTCAAAAAAGTCAGTTAAATAGTTCTGTCTATTCTTTACAAATATATCCACTTCTTCCTATTCAGCTGACCACGTACACGGCGCTTATGCAGGTGAACACTGGGCGACTGGAAGTGTACCTGAGGGACTGCCCTGATCCCTGCTTCCCCTGGTAACCATGGTTACCGCGACGGCTTGGGGCCTACAGAAGGGACTAAGCTGAACCTGTGCCTATGGCAGGCCTAGTCATCCCAAAAATCAGAAGAATTTTCCCGAACTTTTTTCAGGCATGCTAGTCACAAATGGCTATTTCCGCGGAAAATTAAAAAAAAAAATCACTAAAAACACCTTTAAACCTAGATTTTAAAGAAAAAATAGACCTATAATGTGATTAGGACGAGACTTACAACTGTTTCCTCCAGAAGTAATAATTTCCATTTTGGTCAGCATAAATTTTCCAGGGTGCCCTACCCCCCTATATTAAAAAATATTTTCTCCTCAGATCTGGGCGAATCTCAAAAATGAAGTTATAGGCGAATCTCAAAAATGAAATTATTTCAAAAACCGCGAAATTCCGCGGATCCACGGAAGTCTGGCATGCCTGTTTTCCCCTGCTATACATGCCAATCATTGTAACCCTGACTACAGAATAACCAGAGGATATCAAGCCTCAACGGGTAACCATAGCAACTATGTTTCCCTGACGAATTTCGCACTTTGCTGAACATTTTGTAAAGTATTATGCCATGCTCGACTTGCCAGGCATTTTGTAAAGTATTTCAGTGTACAGTAACTCCCTCTTTATTATGGTTTTCCTCGGGATATTAAGAATTTGTTCGCGTGGAAGTGTGGACTAAGAGTTGGTGGATGTTACTGCTTTGCTGCGACAGCATAATTTTGTCCAGTACACAAAATGGTAACAACGATTATGTAGCAAGTATGGTAACCTTCTTTTCTGCTGTTATCCAGAGGTTTGCTTACAGTTAACGATCAGTATTTACTCTTAGTCCTCTGCAAGTGGTCCTGTATGGAAATTCAGTGTACCCACAGAACTTGTTATCCATGAAGACTAACTTTCTCGGTAGTCCCCAAGAATTAAAATGATTATGCCACTGCAAATTTCATAGTACCAGCCGTTTGCAGAAATCATTAGATAAATAGTCCTAAACTGAGACCAAATCTCTTGGTTTTAGTTAAATGGCGACTCCAAGAGGAAAATGGGTAGGGTAAAATAGGTATAATTTATCCCTTTTTCAAATTGTCCAGGTTACCCATGATTTCCAGTCTCTATGGGAAATTTGTAATGAAACATGTAAAACAGCTGTCTTTGTGGCGGTATATGGTTGTAGCCGTCGGTGGTAATAATGTTCGTATATTGGCACCATTGTATTTGTTCTCCATATGCGCTATGTATATGGTTATTTGGAGGGTAGTCAATGATGTAAACATTTCTTTATTTGTATTTCAATGATTTGCTGCTTTCAGTGATTCAATGAAGCTGCTTACAAGCCCAGTTTATTGAATGTAACAAGTGAGAAAGTAATGTTTCAGTCATGTTAACATTACGGAGACAATTACCTCTAAAATCAATGGATGAATGACACTACTTTTTTAAGATTACAGCATACACTGTTCTCAGGTTACTGTTATGAATCACATATCATATTCACATGATTCGCAATAGTTAGAAATATCATCGATTTATCAGAAGAAAAATAGAAAATAATCATTTATATATCTGTATCTTGGCAGTTTATTATATTTTGATGTTTTTATACCTCTATTAGATATTTTACACCTCTTTTAGGAATCCTGATGAAAGCATTAAAACACCAAAACTAGTCGATTCGCCACTGATTATGTCCGATTAATAAAATCAAGTCATCCAGTCTGTAGTTGGGTTTGGTGTAGATTCAACACTTTAATTCTCTATTAAGTAAAATAAATCACACTATACCTAAATGTAAAAAACAAATTTCAAACACTACAGCTGATTAGTACCCACCACTTCCACCTTTGAGCACTGTGTTTAAAGTTATGAGCGTTTTGTGAAAAGCAAGTATACGTGAAAAGTCACTATCCCTTCAGACCAGTGACAGCTGAATTAATTATACAGGCATCATACCGGCCTCCCCAAAAAAATGAAGGAGTTTAAAGGAGTTTTTTGTTGTTGTAAAAATAAAGGAATTTAAAGGAATTTGCATGCATTTTAAAGCAAAATAAAGGAATTCTAAAGCAAAATAAAGGAATTTTAAAGGAATATTGATTGATTTCTATGGAAGTTTAAACCTAATATAATGCATTTCTGTGTAGTTTCATCTCTGTACTTACTTGCAATGACACAATTTTAAGTTTTGAAAAACTTATGAGCTTGCTGTCATTCGAGTAAACATTCACAGCCAGAGGGTTGACGATGAAGGGGTAATGTGGCAAGATGCATGTATAGAGTGGCAATTATATTTTGATTTGCTCTCAAGCCATTACAAAATGTAAATAAGATATAAATAAGCAATTTTTTAACATCACATTGTCATTGAATTGAAATATTACATACAAAAAAAGCTGTAAATGTCCCCTTTTTCAAGATGAATTCATTATAATTAGCTATTCTGTAATGAATATATCAAATATAAGATCCCAGATACCCTAATCTTTATTTCAAATGACAAAAGATGAGTAGCTTATTGAAAATACTCAATGTGGCCATACTTGCATTTCTTTTAATAGCCTCTCCCCAAAACAAAATACTGAATAGCAAATGATAAACCAAATAGCAATTACTAAATACCAAATAGCAATTACTAAATATCAAATACTAAATACCCAAACCCTTTTCCTGTAAAGTAAGTGCAAGTGTACCCTTGGCTTTCCTGGGTAATTGGCCATGTCTCTGGGTGTGACCAATCAGTATTTTTTTTGGCATATATACTGTAAATGGTTCCAATGAATAATCTTTTAACCATTACAAAAGGTGATATTGCATTTTGTATTTAGGTTTTAGGTTTCTGTTATATAAGTGATGGATAAAGGGAATTGCTTAATGTGAATTGAAGACTTGTGTATATGGTATTTGGTATTTAGTATTTGGGTTTCGGCAATATGCTAATGTAAATATAATTATAAAAAAAAAATTATTCTCTCATTTCCCTTACAGGCCCTAGCCACTTGGTTAAACCTGATCGGGACCATATGATTAACAGTCTTATGGATGGTCTTCATACAGACCGTGACCTTAGTACGAAGCTCTATCTCTTTTTGAAAGACTGGGACCCAGCTTTCAATCCTAATCCAGCCCCTTCCCTTCAGGAGGGACCTGGATTGTTTGTTTGTTGGGGTAGTTTAACGTCCGGCCAACCCTTATGGGTTCTTTCCAGACTGCACAAGGTAATACTTTTCAGCTTATTTTACGCCACAAGGGCGGTGACCGAATATATGATATGGTTTAGGAGAAACCCGCCACCGGGTGCAATACCCTACTCGTTGCGAAGAGTGGCAAGGGGTCTTTAGTGTGCAATGTCCCATAGAAAGGACACCACACACCCGGCCTTTGATGACCCTGTCGGGAGCACAGGGTGGCCCCTGGATCCTAGACTCTTGGATCCTTTCTTAGATTTTATCTATCAGTTGGCATTCTCGAAGGAATTGCAGGATCTTTTTACTTCCGTTGTTGTTAAACACGTCCTTCATCGATGTTCTGTTTTGGAGATGCCGCTTGCGACTATCATCCGTCTTCTTACACTTCAATATGATGTGCTCCATCGTTAGTTTGGTGTTACACTGTTGACATATAGGAGCACCTTCACCTTTCAACAGGTGTTCATGTGTCAGCCTGGTGTGGCCTATCCGAAGACGGGCCAGTTTCACCTGTTCTGACCTTGTCAGGCACTCTCTTTTGCTTTTGTCACTTTTCTCTTCTAATTTGGGTTGCAAAGAGTGTAGAAGATTGTTCTCCTGTTTGTTCCAGTCGCTTTCCCACTTAGACCGCAAATGTGTTTTGCTTAGTGGCAGTAAGTCTGTGTGTGGGATTCTAGCAACCTCTGGATCTAGGGCCAATGCCCCCTTGGCTGCTTGGTCTGCCTTTTCATTACCAGAGATTCCAATATGGCTAGGTAGCCAGCAGAAAATCACTTCTTTGCCAACCGATTTCAGGTTGGTGTGACTTTGCTGGATATCTCTGATTATGGGATTGTTAGGCTGATGTTGTAGGATAGTTTGTAAACAGGACTTTGAGTCCGAGAAGATGATAAACTTTCTGTGTCCTGATACTTTGATCCAGTCTAGTGCACGTGCCAGAGCACGTGCTTCAGCAGTAAAAAATGCTGGCTTGACTGTGAAGGGCACCCATCAGGTCCCCATACTCTGTATGTACTGCATAACCCACTCTATTTCCTTCTTTAGAGCCATCAGTGAAGATGGGGAAATGATTACTGTATTGGTCTTTCAGGGCTCCATATTCATTCCTGAAAGCAGAGGGGTTGGTTTCGTTCTTCTTGTTATTGCATAGTTCCAGGATGACCACAGGTTTACTGTGGGACCGTGGTGGGTTCTTGGGTGGTCTTATTTCTCTGATGATGTTCAAAGGTATCTCTGCTTCTCTGATCACAGATTTAGCAGAGGTAGAGAATGGTTTGGCCACCCTTGGATTTACCCGGAATAGCTCGCTGTTATGTGTGCGGAATATGGTATCATGTGTTGGGTTTCTCTTGTCAGCTTTGACCTTTATTGCATATTGTAAGGACAATTTTTCCCTCCTTAAATGTAAAGGTGGAACATTACCCTCCACGTGTAGGCTTTTGGCTGGTGATGTTCTGAAAACGCAAAGACATTCATAGGGCCTGGTTTTGGATGGGGTTTAGTCTGTCCAAGTAGGATTTCCCTGCTGACTGGTATATCAAAGAACCAGAGGGGACCGGGGAGGGACGCTCCCCTCCCCGATCCCCTAAGAGGGACAATAAGGCCAAAACCAAAACCAAAACCCAGGGGAGGGACCCCCTTACCGATAAATCCCCCAACCCCCCAGGGAAAGGGAAGAATCGAGATGGGACCAAAGGAAAGGCAAAGAAAGGGAAAGACCACAACCCCAAACCTAACCCTACCCCCAACCCTAGGGACAAGCCCAACAACCCTACTAACAACCCTAAACCTAAAGGGAACCTTAAGGATTTTCGAATCCCCCGCAAACCCCAAGAGAACCGACCCCAGGGGAAGAATGTGGGATGGAAAAAATCGGGGGCCAAAAGGCAGAGATCCCCAAGCAGGGACCCCAACAACAACAACAAAAGGTGGAAAGGTCAAGGGGATCGCCCAAACCAGAACCGCCAAAACAACCTGGGTTGGTTCCTTTCACCCCGGGAAAAGGCCCGGATCAAGGAATTCCGCAGGAAGTAGACCCCTTAGCTACTTCACAGGGAAATACCCATAAGGACCCCCCCAAGAGGTCCCGTCCAAACCCCAGTCGCACCGTTGTAACTGACACTCCGGACACTGAAGACTTGAACATTCCTGTTTGTTCTGATGATGACTTGTTGTCTTTCTTCATTAATAAAGTTTCTGAACCTTTGTACCATGTGCCTTCCACTGTTATAAATCTTTCAGACACTTCTTTATCCCCTCCTGAGCTCTCACTGTTAGAGAAAGGTTTGGGTTTTTGCCCCACCCCGGGTGAACCTGAAATGCGAAATTTACGAAGGAACCTTGATAGATTCCACAGAAATCTCAGAATCAAAAGCTTTTTTGATCCGAATAAAATGGATGATTCTAAAAACAGCCTCAACCAAAACTCGACCCAACCTTGCAGTGATAGTGAGACCAAGGGATGGGAAAATGAACTTAGAGACTCTAAAGTCCTCAGATCCGAGAAACAATGGGACCCACCTAAGGGTCCACTTCATTTAGAGAGTTTTATTCTCAATAATGAACATGATCTTAACAATACTTTTGTTAGGGCTCCGAGATACCATAACATATGTAAAGAGGAGAAACAAGCCATTAAGGATCTCTTTAAGAAACATAATGTGGTAATCAAACAGGCGGACAAGGGGGGATCGATTGTGATCCAGAACCGGTCGGATTATATAAGAGAGGGTTCCAGACAGCTAGCTGACTCTAACTTTTATACACATTTACAATCAGACCCAACAGAGCTTAATAACCAAAGGATCAACCTTTTCCTAGATTATTTGAAATTAAGGGGGGAGATCTCACCCTCTCTTAGGAAGAAGCTTTATAGGGAAGAGGCAAAGACTCCTAAACTGTACCTCCTACCCAAGGTTCACAAAAATATCAACCCACCACCAGGTAGACCAATAGTCTCAGCGAACAGCTGCCCCACCGAGAAGATCTCGGCATTGGTAGATGTTTTCCTGAGACCTTACCTACCGAAAATTCCTTCCTTCTTGAGAGATACCACAGACCTCCTGGGTAAACTCAATAATTTGGGAAAACTCAAAAGGGGCTCTATTCTTCACATGTTGGATGTAAAATCCCTTTACACAAACATCCCAAACCTAGAAGGCCTCCAAGCTACTGCTAGATACTTAGCAAGATACAGGGAGTTTGGTACCGAACCTGAACCCTCCAATCAGAGTCTTTGCCAATTACTCAAGATGGTACTCACCATGAACAACTTTCGTTTTAATGGTGAACACTATCTACAGATATCAAGCACAGCGATGGGTACCAGGGTTGCACCCGCCTATGCAAATATCTTTATGGCAGACGTCGAGAGAAAACATGTCTACAGCTACCCCAAGCAACCTTTGCTTTGGGTAAGATTTATAGACGATATTCTCCTTATCTGGGAACATGGCCAGGATGAGCTGCTCAAGTTCATTGAGCACCTCAACCAAGCCCACAATACCATTAAATTCACCTCTGAGGTTTCTACAACCAAAGTGAGTTTTCTGAACACGCGGGTATCCATAACTAACAATGGTGAAATCACAACGGATCTTTTTGTGAAACCCACCGACTCAAACAATTACCTCCATTACAGCTCGGCCCACCCGGCCCACTGCCAAAGAGGTATTCCGTTTGGTCAATTCCTACGAATCCGGAGGATTTGCTCGGACGTGAGATCCTTTGTACGTCACAGTATAGAGAAAGGGAAACACCTCCTTCGAAGGGGATACCCAATAGATCTCATCTCCAAGGCTTTTTCCAAGGCTCTCAAGACCAAGAGGGCAGATCTCCTCACCCCGAAGGAGAAGACTGATGGATTGGCCACCAACATTCTTGTCACTATGTACAACCCAGGGTCAGATGATCTGAGAAAAATAGTGACCAAGAACTGGGACATCCTGGGTAGATCTTGCTCAACTAGGGAACTTCACCGCAAGAAGGTTCTCACAGCATATAAACGACCGAAGAACCTCAAAGATTTTTTGGTCAGAGCTATACTACCCCAGGAAAAGGAACCCCCCAAGGGGTCCCCTCCTACTAACCCGTGCAGCACCAAGAACTGCAGGTACTGCCCTAAACTCAACAAGACTGGACGTATCACTTGTACAGCCTCCAGCAGGAGCTACATCACCAAACACAATGTTTCGTGTAAGAGCTCTAATGTCATATACTGTCTTACCTGCACTAGATGCGGAATTCAGTATGTAGGACAGACAAAAAACCATCTCATGGACAGACTCCAGGCTCAATTCTATAATGTTGGCCATGATAGACCCAACAGTGAGATAGGGAGGCACTTCAATCTTCCAGACCACAAAGGCTTGGACGACATAGAGGTCCACATAGTAGACTTCATACACGCCCACCCCCAGGGACGGAAAGCCAAACACCTGAGAGATCTAATTGAGTACAATTGGATACAAAGGCTTCACACAAATGCACCTACAGGTCTCAATGTGATGGATCCCTTATGATCCACCACTACTTAGTTGGGGGGTCACTTGGTTCATCCTAGCCTCGTCAAAATTTTTTTTTCTTTTTGAATTGAATCACAGGGGACCCTTTGGGGGATTAGCTGCACCTTCCAGCCAATCCATTTGCCTTCAACTTAAAGGAGACCATCACTCCTTTTCTCCACTTTCTCCTCTCCTTTGCTGGTTTTCAGCTTAGAGGTGAATTTTATCATTCATATATATATGAATTCCTAAAAAAAAATTTAGGTACCGTTGATCTCATGTTGCCTGTAGAGACTCTTGTCGAAACCGCAATTTCAGGAGGGATTGATCTCATCAATCCCCTCAACTCTCAATCACACCTACTCTGCCAGATGACCAGAGAAAGTGATTTGTGGCTACACAGAGGGGTTTCTCAACCCCTTGGAGCCACCCATTGTTGGCCCCTGGCCGTTACCATGGAGAGAGTTGAAGGCACCAATCAGATGCTGGGTCCTTGATCCAGGCACTCACAGCGGTAGCAACAGATCCTGGTCACACAGCTAGCCACGTTTCTATGACATCAATATAATTATAGGAATTGAGAGCATTTTGTATTTGGTATTTAGGATGTAGTTTAATGGTGATAACTTTTATGAATGATATTAAAGTATTTCATATCAAGTGTTAAATTTTGTATTTGATATTTTGCATTTACATAATTAGAAAAACATATACAAAAAAGGGGTATTTACAGGTATTTGATATACATGAATAGTATTAGATGAAAGCAAAACTGCATATTTTGAGGTATTTGATATATGGGAATGCTATAAGATGAAAGGAAAATACAATTGCCGCTCTATACACTAATCAATCCATATAATAACATATTCTATTTTCTACATATATTTTCTAATCAAATATATCAAATGGTATATAAATCAAAATACTACATCTGAACTTATAATTACTTTCAATTTCCTATTTTCTTTCATACACATACTTTACATTTCACACTTATCTCACGAAATTGAAAAATGCACAAAACGGGAAAACAGACAATTGAACCCAGTCTTAATATGTAAGTTAGGTCCCGCCCACCTCATTGATAATTCATTTTTGCTGGTAACCGACCCGCGGCAACCAGCAAATTCCTTACGAACTTCTGGTGCAACCCGCAGTACATGTGTACCCAACTGTACATGTACCCAATTGTGTTAGCGGTAAGTTCACTCACTCACTCACTTCAATGACTGACTTCACTCACTCACTTCATTCTCCCAGTTGGGTGCAACTTGTGCTCTTATTCCTGTAGTCTCCGCCGATGAGTGCACTTAGTAGGGCCTAACACTGGCGGATCTAACCCGGAGTGCACGTGTACCCAACGCTGTGCCCACAAGCGGGGCTCACTGTAGAACCCTAATTCTCAGTAATTGTAACATTTTTTTCAATATTTCTCGGGTGATGAAAATAAAGTAGGACCTTTCAGGCCGTCCTGTGGTGGTTTTATCACACACTCCGCCAACGAGCAGGCCTAGAACAGGGGCAACAGGGGCGGATCCAGGAATTTTCAAAAGGGGGTGCGTGCTATAGCAGAATTTTTTCCCGGGCCTTCTGGGCCCACAAATTTTACATTAAAAAAAAATCAATATTTGGGTAGTGAGTGAGTGTTGGGGGTTTAACGCCATGTCGGCAACAAAGGCCATATTCATGGCGAAAACATGTTTATGCTGTAATTATAGTTGGTGACACAACATCAAATGAATGAATTTGGAAATAGACAAGTATTGTAGGTTTGACTAAGTGGATATTAAAGAAAAGAGATTGATTCTCGGTGGGGCAGCTGTCCGGCTGATTTTAAGAAGTCAAGTATGATACTTGGAGGTACACTTTGAAAAAGGTTTTGTAAGGTGGTTGCTTGAAAATGCCTGTGTCGCTGGAGATTAAAATCAACACATTCTATCAGCAAGTGCTTCATAGTAAGGGGTTTGTTGCAAATAATGCAGTCTGGTGGTGGTTCACCTTTCAGAAGGTAGCTGTGTGTCAGTCTTGAGTGACCAATGCGACAACGTGAGTAAACAGTTTTGTCTTTTCTCTTCTGCAGTTGAGGAGGTTTTACATCAGTGATGTTAGGGAAAATTGAATGTAGTTTATTTTCTAGGTATGTGTCCCATTCTGCTTGCCAGAGGGAATTGACGTACTCCCTTACAAGTGGCTTGAGATCAGTGTGTGGCATTGGGCAACGTTGTACATTTCCTTTGAGTCCATTTTTAGGAGTTTGGTCTGCAGACTCATTGCCAGGCAGGCCAACGTGGCCCGGTACCCAGCAAAATCTAACATCTATGCCAGACCTTTCTAAGGTATTCAACTTTCCCAGGATTTTTAACAGGACAGGATGGTCAGTCCCAAGATGTCTCAACGCTTCTAGACATGATTTAGAATCACTAAAGATGATACAGTTTTTATGGTCTAAAATTTCAATGATCTTTAGGGCAATCATAATTGCACATGCCTCTGCAGTGAAAAATGAACTGTAGTCTGGGAGACGCATTGGAACCTGTTTACTACAGCCTACAGCAGCAGCAGCAGCAGTTTTTCCTTCCTTTGAGCCATCAGTGTAAAGAGGAACATGAAATGGAAACTTGTCCCGTACTGCCAAGAATTCCCTCTTGTAGATCAGAGAGTTTGTGTCCGATTTTCTAAATTTGGTTAAAGACATGTTGATGTGTTTTCAATCGCCAGGGAGGGATAGATGAAAAGTGGGTATGAGTGAGCAAACTCAGGTCGATGTCAATGCCCTGTAGATGATTTTTGATCCTAAATCCAAAAGGTCTATTGAAATTAGGTCTCCGTATGTATGACTTGCAGGCTGATCCGTAAACCTGGCTGCCATAGTCAAGTTTTGACCTAACAAGGGCTCTGTAAAGTCTCAAGAGTATGTATCTGTCTGCACCCCATTTGGTGTTTGATAGTACTTTGATGAAGTCTAAAGCTCTGAGGCATTTTGTCTTGAGTGTCTTAATGTGTGGCAAAAATGATAGTCTTTTGTCAAATATTAGTCCCAAAAACTTAGTTTCCTCAACGACTTTAATGGGATCTCTATTTAGTTTCAGGTCAGGATCATGGTGAGGGGTCCTCAGTTGGCAGAAGTGGACAGCGATTGTTTTTGTTTTGGAGAATTTAAAGCCATTCTCTACAGACCATTTATATACTTTATTTAAACTAAGTTGTAGTTGTCTTTCGATGGTATGCATGTTTTTACCTCTATAGTACAAAAGGAAGTCATCTACATAAAGGCTACAAGCCACTTCCTTGTTGATAGACTTAACAATGCTATTTATCTTTATATTAAAAAGACAGGATGCTCCCTTGTGGGACACCCATCTCCTGATGGTGGATATCTGAGAGGGTAGTATTCAACCTTATTCTAAAGTGTCGATTAGAAAGAAAAGTTGAAATAAATATAAGCAGCCTGCCACGGAAGCCCATGTCATGCAGATCTTTCATTATACCATGTTTCCATGTGGTGTCGTAGGCCTTCTCAAGATCAAAAAACACAGCTACAACATGCTCTTTTTTAATGAATGCATTTCTAATGTATGTTTCCAAACTAACCAACTGGTCAAGAGTGCTCCTCCCTCTCCTGAAGCCACTCTGAGAGTCAGAAATTAAATTTCCAGACTCCAGGACCCAGACAAGGCGAGCATTGACCATTCTTTCCATTGTCTTGCAGACACAGCTGGTTAAGGCTATTGGCCGATTTTTTTTTTTTTATTTATTTAACTTTGTTTAAACTGGACAAATCTCGGTTGTTACCGGTTTTCATCATTGCACCAGTGTGCATGAAATTACAATTGTATTGTGTCTTTGGATTCATAGAACGTTGAATTATAACAATCTTAAGCTAACATTTTGTTTGATATTAATCAACTTTTGAACGTAATTATAAGCTTAGATGGTATATGTTCTCTTTAACCATTTCTTTAGATTCAATTTGAAATTGTAAAGGTCTGCAATATTTCTAATATTTGGGTCTAAATTATTGCATTGTTGTGCTCCAGAATAACAAATACTTCTTTTATAGGATTCACAATTTGGTTTCGTCAGCAATAATAAAGATCCATTATTTGCTCTAGTGTTAATATTATACACAGGTTTTTGTAAGTAATCCCGTCTTTTGTTATACATAAAATTATTCACATGAACTTGTCTTCTGTTTTTGATATTTGTGATTTTACATTCACTGAATAGAATATTATTTTCAACACTACCTTGTGTTTTTTTACTTATTTTCAAACCTCTTATGTGTAATCTTTCTAATTTCTCTAATTCTGGAAGATTACAGAAAGAGTATACAACATCTCCATAGTCAAAGAATGGTAGAATCATAGATTTGTACAATATTAGAGCACTTTGATCATTCATATGTCTTATTTTACCAAAAACATATAATTTTCTTGAAATTAAATTTATTACCTGTTTCAAGTGATGTTTGTAGTTTAGAGATTGGTCTAGATGTAGTCCTAAGTATTTAAATGTGGGTACATTTTGTATAGTTTCTTTGTCGATTTTAATGTCGCTTTTTGTGGAGTTTTTGATTTTATGATTTGAACCAAAACTCATTGCTTTAGTTTTCTTTGCATTAACTGTGAGCTTATTAATTTTACACCATTGAGTGAAGTTATTTATATCTTCTTGTAATGTTGATTCAGCTAATTCAGAAGAGAAGTTTGAGTTATATATAACTGTGTCATCAGCATATAACAAAATTTTTGAATTTTTAATGATGTTTTTAACGTCATTGATATAAATTATAAAGAATAGTGGTCCTAATATTGATCCTTGAGGCACCCCACATTTAATTTCATCAGTAGGAGACATCTGACCATTACAAACTGTTTTTCGATATCTGTTTTCTAGGTAATTTTTTATCCAACCTAATACATCATTTCTAATACCATAGTTGTTTAATTTTTTCAGAAGAATATTATGATCCACTGTATCAAAAGCTTTCTTCAGGTCTATGAATAAAGATTTTGTTATGAATTTTTTGTTAATGGCATTATAAATGTCGTCTGTTAGACTAACAATAGCATTTAGTGTAGAAAAACCTTTTCTGAAACCATTTTGTTCAATATTTAAAATATTATTGTTTTCTAGGAATTTACTTATGTGATTATGTACTAGTTTCTCTAGAATTTTACCGGGAATTGGTAATAATGAGACTGGTCTATAGTTAGATACATCATTTGCACATCCACCTTTATATAATGGTACAACAGTAGCAATTTTCCAATCATCTGGAAACATACAGTGTGCTAAAGATAATCTAAAGATGTAACATAAATGTGGTAACAAACATAGTAAAGCATCTCGTAAACATCTTGATGATATTCTGTTCAAGCCAGATGATTTAGTCATTTCAATCTCTTTAATATATTGATGAACCAGGCTTTGATTAATTTCAATATTATTTATTTCAGTATCGCTTATATCATCAAAAAAATTTCCAATTTTCATTGAATCCCTTTGCTAAGTTTGGACCAATATTTGTGAAAAAATTATTAATATGTACTGAAGTTTTGGATGATTCTATAATTGAATTGCCATTTTTTAAGGTAATATTTGTATTTTTAGATTTTTTGTTTGGTAGTATATTTTTAATATTTCTTCAGAATTTTTTGGGATCATTTTTTGATGCTGAAAGTTCATCGTTTAAATAATTGCTTTTTGCTTCATCAATAATATTACCTACTTCATTACTAAATTTCCTAGCCTGTTTCATCATTTCTGGGTCCAAAGTTTTTTTGGCTTCTTTTAAAACGATGTCTTTATCAATTATTATTTCCATTAAATCTTTATTCATCCAGTTCTCTTTATAAGATTTGAGAAGAAATTCTTTTTCTGGGCACATTTCGTCTAATATATTACAGATATTGTTGTATAATATATTCCAACAGATATTTGGATCTTCAGAATTAAAAAAATTATCCCAAGCAATATTTCGAAGGTTTTCTTGGAATAATTCTTTATCATAATTTTTATATGATCTTCCAGTGAAATTAATTTTTTCATTTTTGATTGCAACTTTTTTCCTTGTAAGAAAGATTGCTTGATGATCACTATAGTTCAGATCCAATGTGCCACTATTTGAAATAAAATCTGAATTAGTGAAAATTACATGAATTATTATTCGAGAATCTTGTTGGAGAATTAATCAATTGATTTAGACTAAGACTATTTGACATGAATAATAGTTCTTTCGATTCATTACTATTCTTTTTTGAAACATCAATATTCATATCACCAAGTAGAAATTAGAAAGTAGATAATTGGTGGAATACTTATGGTCTTTTCCCTGTTTTGGAATGGGAATGACAATAGCCTCCTTCCATGTTTCTGGGAGGTGACCATGTTTCCCAGCATAGTTGAAAAGCTCCAAAAGGATTTCAAGGACCGACTCTGGTAGATGTTTTAATAGTTCATAGTGAATTTTGTCAGGACCATCTGCTGTGTTGTGAGATTTATGTAAGGAAATTTTTAATTCTTCCAGTGTGAAAATACTATTGTATCTTTCTGAATTATTTGTCTGGAAATCAAGAGATTGTCTTTCTGTTTTTGTTTTGATTTGTTTAAATATAGGTAAACAATGAGTGGAGGAGGAGGTATGTTCAAATGTCTCTGCCAGTTTTTCAGCTATTTCAACGGGAGTGGTTAGTAGGTTGTTTCTGTCCTGTAGATGCTGGATCCTAGAGTCCTCACCCTTCCCTTTCATTTTGCACACCATGGACCAAACTTTCCTCATTGGCGTTCTTGAGGATATCCCAGAGACATATTCTCTCCAACTAGTCCTCTTTGCTTCTTTGATAATTCGGCGTGCTTGGGCTCTTTTTACTCTAAATATATTAAGATTGTCTGCAGTTGGTCTTCTGTAAAATTTTCTTTCGGCCTTCTTTCTCTCATTTATAGCCTTCTTGCAGTTTGCATCAAACCATGGGTTTCTAGGATGTTTTGGAATTGTCGAGGTCTTAGGAATAGTCTCCTCTGCAATTGACAGCAGGGTAGTTGAGAATAAATCCAGACCATCCTGCCCATTGACAGTATCTGTTGTGATCCTCTTCTGGCACAGAGACTGGAAGGTTTCCCAGTCTGCCTTGTTGAGTTTCCACTTGGGTTCTCTGTCAGTGGTGGTACTTTCTTCAGTTTTCAGGATTATTGGGAAGTGATCACTTCCATGGAGATCTGGGATAGTTCTCCAAGTGAAATCCAAAAGGAGGTCAGGTTCAACTAATGATAAGTCAATTGCAGTATAAGTGCCATATCCTGGATGTAGGTAGGTCTTGGAGCCATTCTTTAAAATGCAAAGGGCCTAGTCTTCTATGAAATTTTCAATCCTCCTGCCTCTTGTATCTTGAATATGACTGCCCCATAGGGGGTTGTGACCGTTTAAGTCCCCCATCATGATGTAGGGGGAAGGGAGCTGGCGGGCCAAGTTAGTCAATTCTGTGGATGTGAAGTTAAACTGAGGTGGGATGTAAATTGAACACAAAGTGATGGTTTTATGTAAGGTTGTTCTAATAGCTATTGCTTGGAAATTAGTTTTTAATTGTATTTGGCTATGAAGTATATCCTGTCTAACTAGAATAGAGGAGCCACCAGAGGGTCTTTCTCCCTGTGGCCCATGGCTATTGTAAATGTGATAGTTTTTAAAGGTGAGGTTATCAATTTCTTTTAAATGTGTTTCTTGGAGACAGTAGGTGAGTGAGTGAGTAATGGAGGTTTAACACCATGTCGGCAACCGGGGCCATATTCATGGCGAAAAAAGGTAATTAAATACTAGAAGGTATGGAGAGAGTTCTATATAATATAGGTAAAAGTTGAGTTTGTTGGGGTAGTTTAACGTCCGGCCAACCCTTATGGGTTCTTTCCAGACTGAAAAAAATTGAGAAAATCAAAATTGGTTGTATAGACCAGCTGACTTAAGGAATCCAAGAATTTTTTCGGGGGTGACATTTTTAAAAAGGTTTTGTAGACTGGCTGCATGATAAAATCTTTGTCTTGTGGCATCAAAATCAATGCAGTCTAGCAAAAGGTGCTTAACTGTTAGTGGACAGTTGCAGACAATGCAGTCTGGTAGGGGTTCTTGTTTCAAGAGATAACTGTGTGTGAATCTTGAGTGTCCAATACGACATCTGGTGAATACAGTTTGGTCATTTCTATCTTTGAGAATAGGGGGTTTTGCATCTTTTAAGAATGGAAATATAGCATGTAATTTGTTGGTGGGATGTTCATCCCATTCCACCTGCCATTTGTAGTTGATATAGTTCTTGACGAGGGGTTTTAGGTCAGTGTGTGGGATAGGACATTGTTGGACATTCCCTCGGAGACCCATTTTGGCAGTTTGATCAGCAGTTTTGTTTCCAGCTAATCCTATATGACCTGGTATCCAACAAAACTGGATGTCATGACCTGTAGTTTCAAGGGCACGCAACTTTACCATGATCTTGATGAGTAATGGATGGTCTGTTTGCAGATGGTTCAATGTTCTAGGCATGATTTTGAATCACTGAAGATAATGGCGTTCTCATGTTCAGATGTTTCTATGAGCTTCAGTGAGTGAGTGAGTGTTGGGTGTTTTACGCCGTACTGACAGCCAGGGTCATTTTCACGGCGAAAACCAGTTGGGACGAATTCTGTCTTTGGTGATCGGATCTATGAGATGAAGGTGACAGGGCGGGCAAACAGCAGGGGATCAAAACCCAGCGATCATTTTTGCTGTACCTCATCCCTTAGTGAACCAAGCACTGACCGGGAATTGAACCCAAAAACCACTTGGTCAGTGCAGGGTCCCCCCTATCGTCGCCTCGTACGATCAGCAGGGGCTACTGAGGGCCTATTCTTACCCGGACCCCCACGGGGGATGAGCTTCAGTGCAATGAAGAGGCCACATGCCTCTGCCGTGAAGATTGAGCTGTGGTCAGGGAGTCGCACTGCAATCCTCCTGCCACAGCCTATAGTTGCAGCTGCTGTCGTTTCGCCCTCTTTGGATCCATCTGTGTAGCATGGCACATGGAATGGAAATTTTTCCCTGATGGTGAGGAGGCGTGCTTTGTATGTAAGTGGAGATGTGTCTGACTTTTTCATCTCTGCCAGAGAAAGATTGATGCTCAGTCTTCTTATTTGCCACGGTGGAATAGGTGTGACATGGGTTGGAGCCAGTAGTGCAAGATCTATGTCTGGTTCTTCAAGGTACGGCTTAATCCTCAGCCCAAAAGGCCTAATACGAGTAGGTCTAGTTTCATAAAGGTCTTCATGGCGGTGGTGAAAAACGTATTTGTAGGCTGGATTTGCTTGATTTGCTTTCAGCTTGAGTGCAAATTGCAGAGCCAGTTTCAGTCTTCGATTTTCTAGGGATGGTTCTTGGGCTAAAACATATAAGCTCTGTACTGGCGATGTTCTAAATGCACCGAGTGCTAGCCTAAGGCCTTGGTGGTGGATAGTGTCTAGCAGTTGGATGTAACTTTTTCGGGCTGAACCATAGACTTGGCTTCCATAATCCAGTTTGGATCTGATAAGTGCTCTGTATAGTTTGAGCAATATTGCGCTATCTGCTCCCCACTTTGTGTTGGATAGCACTTTTATTACATCTAATGCTTTCAGACACCTTGACTTGAGAGACTTAATGTGAGGTAGAAAAGATAACTTCTTGTCAAAAGTGAGGCCTAAAAATTTGGTTTGTTCTACGATTTGGATGAGGTCTCCATCTAACCTCAACTCAGGGTCAAGGTGAGGAGTCCTCCACTGGCAGAAATGAACAGCGACTGTTTTTGTTTTAGAGAATTTGAAACCATTTTCTACAGACCATCTGAAGACTCGATCTAGGCTAAGTTGTAATTGCCTTTCTACGCTATGCATGTTTCTGCCTCTGTAGCACATGAGAAAGTCATCCACATATAAGCTGCAAGCAATGTTTTCTTTTATTGCTTTAGTGATGCTGTCGATTTTGATGTTAAACAGAAATACAGAGAGAATGCTGCCTTGTGGGACACCCATCTCCTGTGGATGGATAGTGGAATATATAGTATTCAACCGGACCTTGAAGTGTCTATTTGTCAAAAAACTTTGAATGAAAATGGGTAGCCGACCCCGGAGTCCCATGGCATGTAGGTCTTTCATAATACCATGTTTCCATGCTGTATCATAAGCCTTTTAGAGATAAAAAAAAACTGCTACTGCGTGTTCTCTTTGTAGGAAAGCCTCTCTAACAAAAGATTCTAAACTGATCAGATGGTCAAGAGTGCTCCTACCCCGTCTGAAGCCACTCTGGAAATCTGAAAACAAATGTTTAGACTCCAGCAGCCAGACGAGGCGAGCATTTACCATTCTCTCCATGGTTTTACAGAGGCAGCTAGTCAAGGCTATGGGCCTATAGTTTGTTGCGTTTTTGTGGTCTTTGCCCGGTTTCGGGATGGGAATGACTGTGGCTTCTTGCCACGAGCCAGGAATATTACCAGTTTCTCAAATCTTGTTGAAGAGTCCCAAAAGCACCTCCAGGACTGTTCTTGGCAGGTGCTTCAAGAAGTTATAATCAATTTTGTCAGGGCCAACTGCAGTGCTGTGTGAGCGATTAAGTGAAATAGTTAGTTCTTCCATGGTAAAAAGAGAGTTGTATTTTTCTGTGTTATCAGACCGGAAATGAAGAGGTTTGTTTTCTTCTTTGGATTTATGTTGTTTAAATATGTCAAGACAGTTCGCTAAAGAGGAATTATGCTCAAAGGTTTCCGCCAGTTTCTCAGCTATGTCAGTCGATGTTATCAAGTTTGTGCCGACCTGGAGGTGTTGGACCCTGGAGTCCTCACCTTTTCCCTTCATTTTCCTTAGCATGGACCACACCTTTTTCATAGGGGTCCTGGTCGAAATTCCTGAGACATATTCCTTCCAGCTCTGCCTTTTAGCAGCATTGATGATTTGTCGCGCTTTAGCTCTTTTAATTTTGAAGAGTTGTAGGTTCTCTGCAGTTGGTCTCTGGCAAAATCTTCTTTCAGCCCTTTTCCTTTCTGCAATAGCCTTTCTGCAATCACTGCCAAACCATGGATTTCTTGGGCGTTTGAGAACTGTCGAGGTTTTCGGCACAGTTTTTTCTGCAATTGAGAGCAGTGTGGCAAAGAAAATTTCCATGCCAGCTTGATCTTGAATTATATCTTTGTCAATTCTCTCTTGGCTGAGCCTTTGGAAGGTTTCCCAATCTGCTTTGTTGAGCTTCCATCTGGGTTCCTTCTCCCCTACACTAGGGTCATCGAGTTGTAGCCGTATAGGGAAGTGGTCACTTCCATGAAGGTCAGGCAGGAATTCCCAAGACAGGCGTGCGAAGAAAAATTTCAGAACATATTGTATGACATAACTTTGAAGTAATTGTACTTGTTTGAAAGTCGGAATTAAAATAGTCAAGGTGACTTCATTTCATCTTCTCAAAAAATTCAATTTAAGACCTTTTTAAGACCTCAAGCTTCAAAATTGTCAAATTTAAGACCTTTTTAAGGCCTTAAATTTGAGAAAATCAATTTAAGACCTTTTAAGACCTGCGTGGGAACCCTGCAAGAGAAATCGAGCAAAAGATTGGGTTCCGTGATGGTTAGATCAATTGCAGAATACGTTCCATAACCAGGATGTAAATAGGTTTTGGAACCATCATTTAGTAGGCATAGTGCTTGATCTTCTATGAAATCTTCAATCCTCTTGCCCTTTGCATCTGTGGAGTTATTCCCCCATGAGGGGTTATGGCCATTGAAATCACCCAGGATGATGTAAGGGGATGGGAGCTGATTTACCAAATTTATTAGATCTAGAGTTCTAAAGTTTAATTGAGGTGGTGCAGAGAGTAAGGGGTTTGTGAAGGGTTACTCTTATTGCAGTTGCCTGTAAATTGGTGTTTAGGGGGACAGGACTGTGTAGAAGATCTTCTCTGATGAGGATAGAAGTTCCCCCAGATGGTCGGTCTCTATCTGGACCATAATTATTGTAAACACTGTAGTTTTTTAAAGTAGGGTTATCTGTAGCTTTAAGATGGGTTTCCTGTAGGCAAAAGGCAAGAGGTATTTTAAGTTCATTAAAGTTGGCTCGAAAACCTCGGCAGTTCCATTGAATGATAGAGTCCCCTGGCATCACAGTGGATGGACAGGGGATCTCTTCCCACTTTTATTCTTAGGAGAGCGGCTGCGATCATGACGGATGTCACGATCGATGTCAGCCGTATCTTCCATCTCCACGTCAGTAAGACTACTGAATCTGTTGTTGTTGGGGATGGATAGCTTCTTCGCCTTGGTTAGGCGAGGGGATGTCGTGGGCTTTTTTGAAGGCTCCCCACTGGCCTTCTGTCTCTGAGAGACTGGGTTCTTCTGTTCTCCAGACTTTTCCGGTTTTTCTAGTTGTCGCTGTTCTTCTGTTTGAGTTGGCCTCTGAACTTTAGTTGTCGTCTCAGATGTGAAGGTGGTTGGCTCATCACGATTGAGCCATGTACACTCGTCTGACACTCAACTGTTCTTGTTAATCGTTGCGCTGCTTCAGCATAAGACCGCGAGGGCAGTGACTGAGTCGCAGCCTCGACAGTCCTTCTTGCCTCAGGATAGCTGATGTTTCGTTCTACTTTGGATTTCTTTTTCTTTTTTCCAAACTGGGCATTCCTTAGAGATAGCCATATGGGCTTCCTGGCAATTGGCACATTTTGCCGGATTTTGACAGTTGGTATTGTCATGCCCTTTCTGACCGCATCTGAAGCACACAAGATCGTTGGAACAGGAGTCTTTTCCGTGGCCGTATTTCTGACATTTGAAACAGCGGAGTGGGTTAGGAACATAAAGGTCCACTTTTACATTCAGATACCCAACTTTCAGGCTTGTAGGTACCGTCGGTCTGTTGAAGGTAACTATGTATGTGTTGGTAGGAATGACCCTACCCTCCTTCTTTATGGATATTCTTCTTACATGAGTTACTCCTTGAGGTGAGAGCTCCTCGGCAATCTCAGCCTCATCGATATCACTTAGTTCTCTGGTACGAATTACCCCTTTACTGGAGTTTAGAGTTCTGTTAGGCGAGGCCTTCATGCCGACGTTTGCCAGCATGGTTGCGCGTAGCAAATTGTCGGCATGTGCCTTCTTCCCACATTCGACCAGAATTTGTCCAGACCGTAATTTCTTGATGTCATTTACAGCACCTCCAATTCTGTTGATTCCCTTGAGTATCGCGAATGGCGACAACTTACTTAGAGGCACAGAAGGGTAGCTGAGCCATACTGAGTACTGAGTACGACAAACTTAGGCCGATCGATAGTTTCCGAATCCGAGTCCGAGTCAATAATCAATAGTTTTTTGGGGTTTTTGGGGGAGTTAAAGTTCATGGTAGGGCCGTATGTTCATCATCCTCGCTCACCACCCGCCTCGGAGCCAAACAAGGGGATGCACAGAGCCGCGGATATCCAGCGGATGCGCACCAGTGATCAAGGATGGTATACTCAAGCAATGCAGGACACCACTCGATTAGCCCTGGCTGTAGCCTTCTAGGATGTTTTTGTGTTAGCAGTTGATGTTATATCTAGTCTTTGGAGAATGGTCTTACTGGCGGGTGTCATATGCCATTACGTTATACAAGGTGAAGTTGATGTTGGAACTAATGTTTCTGAAACGTTTGCATTGGCAGTTGTTATGCGCCATTATGTGTTACAAGATATCCTAGGGCATGTCACGACCAGCCGTTTGATTGGACTGGGCCAGCTTCCAACCTCCCGTCTAGATGAAGTAGGAGCCAAAGTGCAGTGTTGGGAAAATGAGACACCCAATTCTCAAGTTCCCTCAGGCACCAGGATCTTTTCCTCCACCGACACGGGTCGCGACTCATGGCAAACAAGTCGCCCCTTTTCCTCGCCTCTTACGATTAGCAGGGGATACTGGGGGCCTATTCTTACCCGGACCCCCACAGGGAGTGAGTGAGTGAGTGTTGGGTGTTTTACGCCGTACCGACAGCCAGGGTCATTTTCACGGCGAAAACCAGTTGGGACGAATTCTGTCTTTGGTGATCGAATCTATGGGATGAAGGTGACAGGGTGGGCAAACAGCAGGGGATCAAAACCCAGCAATCATTTTTGCTGTACCTCATCCCTTAGTGAACCGAGCACTATCCGGGAATTGAACCCAAGAACCACTTGGTCAGTGCAGGGTCCCCCCTATCGTCGCCTCGTACGATCAGCAGGGGCTACTGAGGGCCTATTCTTACCCGGACCCCGACGGGGCGACCCCGACGGGGACCCACGGGGCGATTTTTATGTGTGTGTATATTATATATATATATATATATAGTGCATGGACAAAATGCAAGTGGCACACTTCTGAAGCCTGTACACCTGGATGCTGCACAAAATACTTACTTTCAATCATCGAATGTATTCAAAGTTAAGTAGTTCCTGTCAAATCATTTTGTACATAAAATTTCCCTGACAAAAGCCTACTCCAAGTAGTCTAAGGCTCAGCGAAGGCATCTTTGGGAATGTGGCACCTCCAGCTTGTCTTTGTCTCGTGGAAGTAATCTTTCGATTTGTAGCCTTATCTAGTGTTTGCTAAATAGTCTTCCTGAAGTAGTTGGCTACTCCAACTGCTCTAATGCTCACTTTAGCAGTCTTGGTTTTATAGCCTCTTCGAAGCAGTGTTTGATTAAATCCTCCCTGAAGGAGTCTTTAGGTATGAAGCATACTCCTAGTAGTCTATGGCTCACTGGAGGAGTATTTAGAGTTGCAGCCTCCTCTAAGTAGTCTATTTCAAAATATAGCCTACTCTGAGTAGCCTTTGCTAGAGTCTCCCTGAAGGACACTTTGGGTGTGAAGCCTACTCCAAGTAGGCTATGGCTCGCTAGAGTATTTGGATATTAAGCCTCCTTGAAGTAGTCTATATCTCTGAGGAAGTCTTTGGATACGAAGCCTCTTCTAAGTAGTCTTTCCCAAAAAGAGTCTCCCTGAAGTAGCCCTTGGAGGTGAAGCCTACTCAAAGTCTGTGAAGCCTACATGCCTTTCCACAAACTAGTATCCCTGCAAGTAACCTTTTTAGGTGAAGGCTACTCTAAGTAGTCTTTATAACACAGCAGTGAGGTAGACGTTCGCATATTGTAACAAACATTGTAAAATCATTGTAAATGTAGTTCAATTACTTTATTTTGGCACCAAACTCTGTAAAATTATAAACTTAACATGAAACATGTTACAAAACGATAACATATAGTAAATAAAAGCATTTTAATGAGTTTTTTGTGCCACCTTAGAAGGCCTCAACCCACCCCTCCATGTGTTATTACCTAAATGGATTAGCAGAATTTTTGTCTTTCCCATAAAATAGTCTACCTTAAGTGAAGCCTACTCCAAGGTTGTGAAGCCTACTCCAAGCCTTTCCCCAAAATAGTCTCCCTTAGCCTTTTAAGGTGAAGCCATCTCAGTAGTCTTTCCCATAGGGCTTTAAGAAGTTGTCTTTTTGTCCATACCCCCTCCAAGTAGTCTGTATCTTGCATTGAACGAATCTCTTGGTATGATCATTTCAGATTTTTTTCATGCCATTTCAGATTTTTTCATCAACCCACACTTACATATAAAAGTTACATCCTAACTCTTTAACTATATTTGGACGACCACATTTCTCTCATTGGTCATCCTCTGTTCTGAAATGTTGCAGCATGACTATTTATTTATACCATCAAAATACACTTTCAGTTTACCTGATAATGTTGTTTCATATGTTTAAACTGTTATGGTCCTTTGGTTTTGTAAATGGCCCCCTGAAATTTTTCTTGATTGGTCATTTGAGCCTTGAAAGAATTTCTAGGAAGAGCCCTGATTACCTAATATTGTTACATATAAAATACTCTTAAAAATAGTAACAAAATCTTCATTGCCTGTATTTCAGTGTGTGGTTGAGTTCGTCCGGAGGGGCATGTTTGCCAACTTGTCTGAGATTACCTTAGATCCTGTTAGAAATAAGGTCTGTTCAGTCATCATGAGAGGTGAGAATAATTTGTAGATGTGCTGAAATCTAGTAAAGCCAAACAGTAATCTTTAAGATTTAAGCACAATGATGTCTTCTCCAATTTCCTGACTTTGACTATAATGTTCATCCAAATTCCTTGTTTGGTTCAGTATCATTAATTGTGTTTCTCTGTAATTCATTCTATTTTATTAAACTTACAAAACAAAATGGAAAATTAATAGGCAAATGGCATGCTTTCCATTATGCACTAACTTTTAATTTCTTTACAATTTAAGCTATAAAGGTTAAAGATGATGTCTGACATGCTGGGTGCCGCAAGATGCAAGTGCTTGCCGGAGTGATAAGCTATTCTGCACGATGTTACTTTTGAAGGCAATACAATATTTGATGATGGATGTCATATATGATTTTGTTTGTATAGATTCTCAAAACTAATTCTCTTTATTGAATATTGGTTAGTCAGACACATCTGTCACTACCATTTAAATATACCGTTAAGAAGAATGTGTTTGATTTGTTTGCCATATGAGTTAGACATAGATGAATAACAATTCAATTGAGTTTTTATGCTAAATGAATGAGATAAAATCCAATTATTTGTAACAATGTAATTAATGAGATTTTGTTTGTTTGTGGGATTAGTTTAACGTCCGGCCAACCCTTTAGGGTTCTTTTACCAGACTGCACAAGGTAAAGCTTTTCAGCTAGTTTTACGCCGCAGGGCCGGTGACCGAATCTATGAAATGAGGTGCCTATTTGTAGCAGTGGGACCCAATACCCTCTTTATAGTGCTGCCACACTGAGATATCATGTCATAGGCCCACACAATACCCCACCCAGTCACATTATACTGACACCAGGCCGACCATTCATGTTTCGTGGTTCTTACTTTATACCGAGTGCCAGGCAAGCAGTGCCCACTACCATTGTTAAAGTCTTTGATATGACTGGGCCAGGGATAAATCCCAAGTTTGTTTGTTGGGGTAGTTTAACGTCTGGCCAACCCTTATGGG
The DNA here is from genome assembly GCA_936440205.1 of Lepidonotus clava. Classification (NCBI taxonomy): domain Eukaryota; kingdom Metazoa; phylum Annelida; class Polychaeta; order Phyllodocida; family Polynoidae; genus Lepidonotus; species Lepidonotus clava. The sequence goes on along the minus strand of OW387142.1, from coordinate 7,934,348 downwards.
TTCTTTCCAGACTGATAAATCCCAAGACCTCCCAGACTCCGAGCGGGCACTCTACTAATTGAGCTTCAAGTCTGGTCTCCCCATTTGTCGCCTTTTACGAACAACAAGGGGCTGCTGGGGACCTATTCTTTCCAGGAGGCTCCCGAAGGAACCCCCACCATGGATCCCCACGGGGGGTAATTAATGAGATGTTTCAAGAGTGAGTGAGTGAGTGATGGAGCTTTAACGCCGTGTCAACGTCATATTCACGGCGAAAACAGGTATGGAAAGACTAAAATATTTCGGTGTCCTGTGAGAATATGGTTTTCCTAAATGTAATTGCGTTGACAATCATAAAACAGTGAATAGGTGTGAAAAAACTGAAACGAACTAGAATTTGTCATAAAGGCCTGATGATTTTAGGAAGCCAAGAATTTTGTCTGTCAAAACCTTCTTGATGAGGTGTGGCATTTCAGCAACCTGGTAAAACTGTTGCCTAATGGCATGAAAATCAACACATTCTAAGAGTAAATGCTTAACAGTTACAGTACAGTCACAGACAACACATTCTGGTTGGGGCTCGCCTTTGAGAAGATAACCATGGGTTATTCTTGAGTGTCCGATGCAGCATCTAGTAAACACTGACTGGTCATTTCTGTTTTCTATTTGGTTTTGCATCTTTGATCAATGGGAATATTGCATGTAGTTTGTTGGTAGGATGTTCATCCACCTCTGCCTGCCAAGTGTCATTTGATGCATTCTTTGACCAGTGGTCTCAGGTCCGTGTTTGGAATTGGGCAGCGTTGCATGTCTCCTTGGAGGCCCATCTTGGCTGTTTCAGCAGCCACCTCATTTCCAGTCAAGCCAATGTGGCTTGGTATCCAACAGAATTGGATGTCACAACCTGTGTTTTTAAGGTGACTGAGTGAGTGTTGGGTGTTTTACGCCGTACCGACAGCTAAGGTCATTTTCACGGCGAAAACCAGTTGGGACGAATTCTCTCTTTGGTGATCGAATCTATGAGATTAAGGTGACAGGGCGGGCAAACAGCAGGGGATCAAAACCCAGCAATCATTTTTGCTGTACCTCATCCCTTAGTGAACCAAGCACTGACCGGGAATTGAACCCAAAAACCACTTGGTCAGTGCAGGGTCCCCCCTAACGTCGCCTTCACAAAGCAGAGTGAGCCAGTGGATAACGTAGATAAACAGAGGGATGAGGACGATCAGCATCTTAAGGTCCAGGAGGAGACCGTACTTGTGAGTAAGGAACCACAAGGAAACAGCTCGACGGTGCCCCCACGGACGATCATGACAACCGCCCCCACAGACTTTGTCAAAATCCAGCCACACGTCACAAAGCAGAGTGAGCCAGTGGATAACGTAGATAAACAGAAGGATGAGGACAATCAGGATCTTAAGGTCCAGGAGGAGACCGTACTTGTGAGTAAGGAAACAGCTCAACTGCCCCCCCAGCGACCACCATGACAACCGCCCCCACGGACTTTGACAAAATAGAGCCACACGTCATAAAGCAGAGTGAGCCAGTGCAGAACGATGAAGACTCGTGGTCGTCCATGGATGAAAATGATGTAATACAGACTCTGTTAACATTAGAAGAGATCGAAGAGAATCAGCAGAAGGAGGAGGAAAATGTGGAGAAACAGGATAAGGATAAGGAGAAGTATAGTCAGGATAGGCATGAGGAGAAGGATGAGGATAAGAAGGAGGAGGAGGACATGTATAAGGAAGAGAAAGATGATGATGAAGAGAGGGAAGAGGATGAGGATGAGGAGAAGGAGGAAGAGGTGGAGGAGGAGGATAAGGACGAGGAGAAGTATAATGAGAATAGGGATGAGGAAAAGAAGGAAGAGGAAAAGAGTTTTGTTTGTTTGTTTGTTGGGGTAGTTTAACGTCCGGCCAACCCTTATGGGTTCTTTCCAGACTGCACAAGGTAATACTTTTCAGCTTATTTTACGCCACAAGGGCGGTGACCAAATATATGATATGGTTTAGGAGAAACCCGCCACCGGGTGCAATACCCTACTCGTTGCGAAGAGTGGCAAGGGGTCTTTAGTGTGCAATGTCCCATAGAAAGGACACCACACACCCGGCCTTTGATGACCCTGTCGGGAGCACAGGGTGGCCCCTGGATCCCAGACTCTTGGATCCTTTCTTAGATTTTATCTATCAGTTGGCATTCTCGAAGGAATTGCAGGAGGAAGAGAGAGAAGGTAATGAGGAGGATAGGGATGAGGAAGAGAGGGAGAAGAACGAGTATAAGGAGGAGGAGTATGATGATAAGGAGCAGGATGATGAGTATAGGGATGAGAGAGAACGTGATGAGGAAGAGAAGGAAGACGAAGAGGATAATTACGAGGAGAAGGATGATGGAGATTATCATGAGGAAAAAGAGCTGTATGATACGGATGAGGAGAGTGATGTGTATGAAAAATTCTTAACATCTACAACAAACACCAGCGAAGCCCCCACCGACGATGACCAAAGTTGACTACTATTGGACACGGACGATGAGGGAGAAGAGATGACCGATATCTCTTCAGAGGAGGAGCACGACAAGCAAAATGAATAGGATGGCGATGGAGAAAGTGAAGAAGAAACAGACGATGAGAAAGCCCCCACGGACGACGCAACGGACGACGTCCCCACAGATGACGATGAAAATGCCCCCACAGGCGACGACTACCATACCTCCACAGATCATGACGAAAATACCCCCACGGATAATGACGATGATGGCGACAATACCCCCACGGACGATGAAGGGAACACCAACCATGACAATTTAAACAAATATAAACACCGAAAAGTAAATATGAAAGAGAGTTGGCCCACTCCTTAAAAAGAGGCATTCCACCTGTGTGAGAAGTTAGAAATAACTCCCACACTAGGACGTATCCGGAACATAATGCCCTTCACCGTTACTGTATCAGCGGTGAAAGGAGCCTCTACAAAGACAAAGAAGGAGCTGTTCACTTCAATTCCGGAAGCAACTAGAAAAACAACAAGATGTGCTTCAGAGATAAGTAAAAAGATCGGAATATCCAGGAAACTCCTGGGAAAGCGGAAGGTTAATATCAGTCAGAGGGCATTGAATAAAGAAAAAAACTGAGCTTCTGTTGAAACCTACATGTGCCGGCCCGAAAGCAGTTCGGTAATGCCATCGAAACGGGACCATGTGAAGGGACGACAGATTCACGGGCTTCACTACACCCTGAGCAGCCTTCACCGCAAGTACCAGGAGGAGGGAGGAAAGTTATCTTTGGCGACTTTCTGTCGGTCACAGCCAAAGTACGTCAAAACGATCGCATTCACACAGTGACGTCAGTGCCTATGCTCGCATTGTGCAAACATGACATTGCTGAGTGGGGCAGTGCCGGGCATGCCCACCTCCCCACCGGATATTGGCCAATTATCAGAAGATGAACTGGATGAGTTGTTCCACGGCATGACGAAGGACCACTACACCGTCCAGCAGTGGGCACGGACCTCCGTCACTTACAAAGAGGACGACATAAAGAAGACCAAGTTGGTTGACTTTCACATGGCGAAGGAAGAAGTGCAGTCCACCATCCGTCAGAAGATGCTTTTCTTCAGGGGACACTGCCATCGCCATTGCAGTATGCACAGATACGCACCCTGAAGGAAGCACTCATCCCATTCAAGGAGGCCACACTACAGATGGACTACTCCGAGAACTGGTCTGCAGAGTTCCCATTCGAAGTTACGGCTGTGTACTTCGACAAGGCACAAACTGTGCTTCACCCCATGGTGGTCCATTACCACAACGGGGTGAAGCTGCGGGTCAAAAGCTTTGTTGGAGTTACGACTGTGGGCTCACACACCATCCCCACAACGTACACTTTCTTGAAGAACTGCTGGCCAGGTTGGAAGTTCTTCTGCCGGAGTTGGAGGTTCTGCACTTCATCACGGACAGCCCCTCAAGCCAGTATAGGAACTGGAAAGCCGTGCATATGATCGGTGCTTTCGCCCACATGCACAACATCAAGGCATCGTGGACGTGGTTGGAGGCAGGACACGGGAAAGGTCCTTGTGACGGGGTTGGTGGCTCACTGAAACGCAAGATGAGCAACCTCGTGAAGGGTGGACAAGTTATCCGCAACACCAGTGAGTTCATCACCGCTGCGAACAGCTCACCCCTGAACATGTACCTGCTGTCGGCATCACTGGAAGAGGTGGAGGCAACACAGAATGAAGTGAAGAGGTGGAACGTTCTGCCCTTCAAGGGAATGATGAGCACGCACGCGTGTGTATCAGTCCCTACTGGTGTGGCCATACGGGACACCTCTTGCTTTGGCCCATGCTGCAAGTTGTCTCCCACCTGCCCTGGATGGAGCACCGTGCCCCTGGATCTACACCAACCAGAACCAGCTGTACAGCCTTCTTCGGACTCTGATGATGAGGATGATGAGGACAACATGACACTCGCACAACTACGTGATGAGGTGTCGTCTGAGTCGTGCAACTCCGATGATGAACTACATCGGAAGATGAAGAAAAGGTTTCTTTGCTGCGCAATGAGGATGTTCAGCTATGTGAGACGGAGCCATGGATAGCGCCAGACTCTGAAGAGGATGGGGAAGTACGTCATACAGAACCCTCGTCTGAATCGGAAGAAGAGGTTAAGCTGTCTGGCCTGTGGAAGACGCAGAAGAGGCATGTGTCGTCGGACTCTGAAGAGGATGGGGAAGTACGTCATACGGAACCCTCGTCTGAATCGGAAGATGATGTCAATCTGTCTTGTCTCCAGGTGTCGTCCGAGTCGTGGGACTCTGAATTTGTTTGTTTGTTGGGGTAGTTTAACGTCCGGCCAACCCTTATGGGTTCTTTCCAGACTGCACAAGGTAATACTTTTCAGCTTATTTTACGCCACAAGGGCGGTGACTGAATACATGTGGGACTCTGAAGATGATATGGAACTGGTTAGGGTACGTGACAAGCAACCACTCAAGGCGGGAAGCTTTGTGACAGTGATGTACTAGAAAAAGTGGTACCCGGTGCAGGTGTGCCGTAAGGTGGATGGACCGATACTTCACATCCGGTACATGAAGCCTTACAACAACAAGTTCGTGTGGACTAAACTGGAGGATGTAGGGACCGTAGAGATGGGTAACATTCTTACACGGATCCAGAAGCCAAAACCATCAGGCTCTGGAAAAGTGTTTGATGTGACGCCATCGGAGAGGAAAGAGGTGGAGACGAAGTTACAACTTTTGCTTAGTTTGTAGACTGGGGGGTATTGTAATATTTAGATGGTGGGGGTATTCTGTCGTTGGGGTATTTGTCATCGTTCGTGGGGGCACTCGCAATAGATGGACATTTTTGGAATTTTAAAAATAGCATTTTAATTTCGTTCGTGGGGGTATTTGTCATCGTTCCTGGGGGCATGTTCCTGGGGGCACTCGTAATAGATTTAAATTTTTTGTAATTTGCCTCAGCTGCCAGGCATAGTGTGTGTAGCCAGTAGCTTCGTCAATACCTTTGACCCGGAAGATAACTGAACTACCAACTCCTGTAAGATCTACATAACTCAACACCTGAACACCACAACAAGACAAACTGCCTGCCACGAAGTTTCCTGTAGTGTTCACCGGTTCCATACAAGTTTAATTTCAGTTGCCTAAGCTGCCGGGCCTCATGTGTGTAGCCATATTTATTTAGAGAATTTTGTTATATTGCAATATTCTATTGAATTCCCAGATGAATGGCTCAGTGTGTTAAAGGAATAACTTGTTATACAGTATTAATCTGAATTTCTAAAAGATGTTAGTAAAACAGTAAATATGTCTAATGAAATTATCACGCTTTTGACATTTGTTTGTTTGTGGGATTAGTTTAACGTCCGGCCAACCCTTCAGGGTTCTTTTAGCTTTTGACAAAATGTTATGAAACATTGTACATAGTACTGAGACAAGTGGATTTAAATATCAAGTAATACCCTATTCGGAAATGATGCAATATTTTGTACAGAACTTTTCCGGTCCGAATGGCGGCAAACGTGGAGCACGAAACCGACCTACGGCGACGAAAAACCACAATCCCACCCTTCAAACCCAGGTAATTCGAAACAAAACAGAAGAAAAGAAGCAAAACTGAAGCACAAGAACCACAACAACTGCATAAAAAGGTAAGGAAACCTACCTAAACACCAAGAACTGACTTTATAACCACAACCCCAGCCCCCTGGGCAAAGGGACACAACAACCAATACAACCATAACCACCCCCAAACCACATAACCCCAACACAACAACAACAAGACCCAACAGAAAATGGCAACTAGCCAAACCCCCAACCTCCTAACCACCCAAGACCCAGAGACCACTGAAGACCCAAAAACAGGCACCACCCAAGAACAGCCAACAACCATGGAGCCTGAGATTCTGCTCAACCTTTCACAAGACAGAATAACCTGCAGCGAATCAGAACTAAAAGACACCTCCCAAGAAAACACCGAAAACTCAAGCGAAGATGAAGAAAAAACCCCAACACCGGAAAACCAAAGAACAACCAGAAGAACAACAAAAAAAGACTACAAAGCCCTAGCAGGAGGAAAAGAAAAAAAAGAAGAAAAGAAGACAACCCAGAACTGTAAAAACTGCAAAACCCTATCAACCAGACTGAAAACCATTGAACAAAAAAACACTGACCTCGCAACCCAAGGTAGCACCACAAAAACCCAACTAAATAACGCAATTGCCCAAATAGAAAACCATAAACGAAAAACCCAAGAAGCCAACAGCGAGGCAAGCAAAACAAGAAAGGACCTAGAAGCCCAAAGAACCCAAAACCAAAAGATGACCGAAGATCTCACCAAATCACAAACAAGCCTCAGAGAAATGAAAAATACAAACAATGGAGAGATAACAGAGATGAAACAAAGAACCAACGCCCTAACAACCGAACTCCAAAAAACCAAAGACATAATAAAAACCCTTGAGAACAATAACAAAGAACTTGAAGAGAAGATAACCGCAGAACAGAAACAGAAAGAGGAAACCGACCAACTCATCCTGACCCTCCGCAAAACCATTGAACAAACAGAACAAGAAAGAGACGACCTCAACACAGCCCTAACAAAGAAAGAAGAAACAATAAGAACCCTCATAAACCGACATACCCCAACTATCCCGGAAACCAACACCCAACACCAAAAACACCTCATACTCGGCGACTCAAACCTAAAAAAGATGACACCACATATCACAGAACCAAACAACCACAAGATTGACGTCAAACCGGCTATGAACCTACCCCAACTCCAAGAAACCGTGAAGACCAACCTCAACCAAATAGAAAAATACGACACCATACACCTCCTAGTTGGGACGAATCACCTAAGACAAGGAGACTCAGCCCACACAATAGCCCAAGAACTCATATCCACCATAAGAATACTACCACAAAACAAAACAACCGTCATACAACCACCGACCCTAGAACACATCGACCACGACATCGAGCGGATGCACCTGACAAGCATCCTGCAGAACAACAACATCAAAACCATCAACCCCTTCCCCCCAATAACAAAACTAGAAGCGGACGGGTATCACATAAGCGAAGAAAGCGCAAGAAAAGCCGCCGCAAACCTCACCCAAGACATCACCAACAACCCAGAACAAAGCACAACAAAACCAAAAGAAGACAGCACCAAAACAACACCGGAAAAGACCAAGACCAAGACCCAACAAAGCCAGAAGACGTCCCCCTGGAAAACAGTTCCAGAACACAAAAAACCAAAAAGAACAACTGAAACCCAAGAACCCAGACCCAAAGAAGCCCCCTACAGGTCAACTATAGAAATCGAAGGGGACATAGTTGGCCACGTCCTAGGTAAGGGAGGTCGAGTCATAAAAGAAATAACAACACCTAATAGAACAAACGCCTCCTACGACCGCGAGACCCAAACAATGGTCGTAATAGGACACAATAAAATCGACGTCGAAAGAACCTTAGATCAAATTCTCACAATAATCAGTAAAAGAAGGGAGGAAAAACGCACAAGAACCCAAGAATCACCAGACCTCCGCTACACAAGAAGGCGAGTTTCCCGAGACGATTCACCATACCACAGAACTCCAACATCCAGCAGAGAACCCTCGCCCCAATATCACTACCACAGAAGAAACCCAAGCCCAGCCAGTGCACACTCCCGCGACCACTCACCATACGACAGAAGAACCACCACAAGAATGAACTGGGACATGAGCCCACGCAGAGACGCAATATCCAGACATAGCCAGCGCCCCCAAGAACGACACTAGCGGTATGGCCACCCCCTACAACACACAGAACGACGACCCGGCATATCCCAAAGACTAAACGACAAAAGAAAAAAGAAAACAACACAAGAACAAATTAACACAAGAACCCAGGAACCCAAGAACCCAAGAACCCAAAAACCCAATAACCATGAACAAAAACCACAACGAACTGAACCCCCACAAAGGCCCCGAGCTGCGCAGAAGGAGGAGAACCAGGCACAGGAAAAGAGGTAAAGAAAAAATAAATATCTTATACTCAAACTCCAACGGAATTACATCAAAAACTAAGAACCTAACCACTATCTTAAGAGAAACACTAACCAACATAGCCATAATAGCTGAAACCAGAACAAAAAAACCACCAAACATAGAAGGATACCAATGGTACCACAAACCAAGAACACAACGCAGTGGAGGAGGTATAGGCATCCTAATAGACAACACAACATATCAAAACACAACACAACTCACAATCCCAACCCATGAAGAACACGAAATAATATGGATAAAATTAGATCACACCACAACACAACCAATCTATCTAGGTGCCTATTACGGACCACAAGAAAAAGTAGACAATGATAGTGTCTACCGAGAATACCAAGAAATAAAAACAACAATAAACCGACTCAAATCCCACGGAGAGGTAATAATAATAGGCGACTTCAATGCAAAACTACATATAAACACACCCACCCACAAACAAGAACAAACCAGAAATGGAGCAATCCTCCAAGAGGTTCTAGAAACAACCAAAATGTCAGCAATCACCACCAAACCAGACATCATACAATGGACAAGACAGAACAGAACAAACCCGGAAGAAAAATCCATCATTGACTACGTAATAACTGATGAAAAGATAGCAAACAAAATAACTCACCTCAAAATAGACACAACAAACCACCTCACACTAACAGGAATCAAACCAACAGACCACAACACAATAACCTTCACACTGAACAGACCCAAGCAGCCCAAAACACCAAAACCAACAAAAAAGATATGGGCAAAGGGGAACCCAGAAAAATGGGCAGACTTTAATAAAAACATAAAAGAAAACCACCTCAGAGCCGACTACGACTCATTAGAACAAAACATTATAACAAATCTAAAGAAAACAATAGGAACAATAACTATAAGGGGCAAAGGAAGAAAAAAGGAGACGGAGGAAACAAAAGAAATACGGAAACAAAAGAAAATAAGCAGAAAGAAACTAAAACAAGCTATAAAAACAAAAAACCCCGAAGAAATAAACAATGCCAAACACAAATACATCGAACAACAAACCAAGCTCAGTAAGCATCTTGAGAGACAGGTAGAAGAAGAAATAAAATTGAAAATGAACAAACTACTCAGAAATGGCACTAAATCAAACGAATTCTGGAAAGCAAGAAAGAGAGTCCTAAAAACTGTGAACGACCTAGACAAATACCTAAAAGACGAACTAGGTAACGACATAAAAAATACAGAAGACAAGAAAAACCACATAGCAAACTATTATGAGAACCTATACCAGGCAAGAACCCACTCAGAGAAATATGAACAATACAACACACAACTACTAGAAACCCTAAAAAACCTAAGAAAAGAAACACAGGACACCCAAACACAACCATTCACAGCAGAAGAACTAAACAACGTAATAAGATCACTAAAACCAAACAAAGCCCCCGGCCCAGACAATATCCCAAACGAGGCCATCATAAAAGCAGACCGGACAACCAAAAAAATATACCTAGAAACACTTAACAACATTACACTAACAAAGGCACCACCAACACAGTGGCAACAAGGAGAGATAATAAGACTATACAAGGGCAAAGGCATGAAAGGGAAATGCTCCAATGAAAGAGGCATAACATTATCCAGCAACATGGGAAAAACATACGAGAGACTAATAAACAACAGAATATTGGACAAAATACATATAACAGATGCACAGGCAGGAGGTAGAAAAGGAATGTCTACAGTGGACCACATCCTCCGCATGAAGGAAACAATAAACACCAACAAAACAAATAAGAAACCAACATACATAACCTTCCTCGATGTAACAAAAGCATATGATAAAGCATGGCTCGACGGAATAATGTACATACTACATAATAGAGGCTGCACAGGAGCCCTATGGAACATCACAGACAAACTAAACCAAAACTTAACAGCCAAGATCAAAACAGCGCACGGACACACAAGAGAAATACAGATAAAAAACAGCATTAGACAAGGAGGTGTACTAGCAGTCACCCAGTACGCCACACTAATGGACGAAATCAACAAAAGCCTAAACTCACAAAGACACAGTACAACCAGCACATTAGACAAAGAGTCAAAATGCCTTCTATGGGTGGACGACGTAGCATTAATATCAAACAACCCCGAAGACCAAACAACAATGCTCAGAATAACGGAGGAAATAGCAGACAAATACAGAATTAAATTTGGAGAAGCAAAGACCAAAACACTCATAATAGGCAACACAAACAAACAAACGGACACAGAACTACATATTAACGGATTCAAAATACAAAAAGCAAATAGCTACAAATACCTAGGAGAAATAATCAACACCAAAAACAACCTAGACGACCATATAAAAGAAATAATAAGCAAATCAGAAGCAGCCTTACAAACAGTATTATACATTGCAAACGATGATAATTTCAGAGGAATACAAATGAAAACAATATGGACACTGCTAGACACCTGTATAATCCCAATAATAATATACGGCGCAGAAACATGGAACCCCAAGAAATCAAACACAAAGAAATTAAACACCATACTCGACAACATCATCAAAAGAATACTAAGAATCCCACAGTCAACCCCTAGAGAATGCATATACGAAGAGCTCCAAATCACAGACATCGAACACAAAATAATGCAGACCAAAATAACATATGCGATAAAAACAAAAGATAGAAACCCTGAACACATGACTGAAATAATCAATAACCAAACCACCAACTCATGGAACCAGCAAATAACCACACTGGCAACGAACCTTAACCTAGACATCCAAGAACTAATAAGAAAAACCCACACACAAAGAACAAATTATATAAAACAAGTAATAAAAACAACACAAAACACAAAACTAACAGAAGAAGGCAATAAGAAATCCAAATATAACTACCTGATAGAACACAAAAACAACGAAGAAAACAGACCAAAGTATCTAGATGAACTCAACCGTAACCAAGCACGTACAATATTTATGGCACGAACCAGAATGATAAAAGTTAAATCAAACTACAAAAAAATGTACCAAAACCTGGAATGTAGGGGGTGTGGCCACCCTGAAGAAACACAAGACCACATACTAACAGAATGTAAAGCGATCCACCAAGACGAGAACACTAAGATACTAAACCAAGATCACTTTAGTAATTACATAGAAAAATTAAAACAAACAGCTAAGAAACTAACACACATAGAATCAGTCCTACGAGAGTGGGAAACAGCGTAGCTCGCAAAATAAGCTGAGCGACCCGGTACATCCGGGACACACGCACGAAGTATAGTATAGATGTGATGGTCCGTGGGGACAGTTGTCATGGTACGTGGGGGCACTGTGGGGGCGGTTCTGGAAGATCTAGACCGTTGACAGTATTTTCAACACTTTTCACGAAATGTTATGAAAAATTGAGTAATCTGAATATCATGCTCTAGTATTTGGTATAGTACTGATACAAGTTGTGATGCATACTAAGTAGATTTTCAGAAGCATTGAGGTTAAAATTAAGAAGTTTACTGCTGAAGAAATGTTATGAAAAATTAAGTAATCTGAATATGATGCTCTAGTATTTGGTATAGTACTGATAGAAGTTCTGATGGATACTTAGATTTTCAGAAAAAGTGTGGTTGAAATCAAAAACTTTACTGCTGCGTGATTGATGAAATGTTATAAAAAGTTTAGGAATGTAAATATTATGCCGAGTTGATACTAAGGGTAAGATAATTACTGGAAATTTAAAGTTGTGTGAGGATGACAAATAATGAAAATATGACTGTCCACATTTATAATGGTATAGATCGTGGAAAATATTAGGACAAAGTTAAAAAATTTGGAAGACCGAATGAAATTGGGGAATAATAGTAATTTGTACTTTAAATGTGTAATTTGTATTGTATAGTTGTGAGGACAATTGAGATTTCCTGTTCGTGGAGGTTTGTTTGTTTGTTTGCTGGGGTAGTTTAACGTCCGGCCGACCCTTATGGGTTCTTTCCAGACTGCACAAGGTAATACTTTTCAGCTTATTTTACGCCACAAGGGCGGTGACCGAATATATGATATGGTTTAGGAGGAACCCGCCACCAAACAATGTCACAGAGAGGACACAGCCTTGGGGTACACCCATTTCCTGGTCGACTCTCCGGGACAGTTTGGTACCAAGACGTACGCTAAATGTTCGGTTGGCAAGGAAATTGGAAACGAATGTGGGCAGTCTGCCACAGTCCCATTTCCTGCAGATTCTGTAAGATGCCATATTTCCATGTCGTGTCGTATGCCTTTTCGAGGTCAAAAAAGACAGCCACCACATGTTCTTCGTTGGCGAATCCTTCTCTTATGTAGCTTTCAAGCCTAACAAGGTGGTCGGTTGTGCTCCGCCCTTGGCGGAAACCTGACTGGTAGGTGTTTAGGAGATCATTAGATTCCAGATACCAAGTCAGCCTGTTGTTGACCATTCTTTCCATGGTTTTGGAAAGGCAGCTAGTCATAGCAATAGGTCTGTAGCTCTGGGGATCACTCTTGGTTTTCCCATTTTTCAGGATAGGGACCACAGTAGCTTCAGCCCAAGAGCTTGGATAATCTCCGTTTACCCATATGTTGTTGTACAACTCTAGTAGTAGTTTGAGTTGTTCTTCTGGCAGTATTTTCAGCATGTCATAATGAACAGTGTCAGGTCCAGGAGAAGAAGACTTTGACTGATGGAGGGCATGTTTCAGCTCCTCGAGGGAGAAGATGGTGTTGTATATCTCCCTGTTGGTGGATGTGAAGTCAAGTTCAGTGTCTTCCTTCTTTTTGTGTCGGAGGAAAGTTTCGCTACAGTTCTCCTCAGAGGAGACTTTGGAGAAATATGTAGCTAAGGTGTTTGCTATTTCCTCCTTGGTTTCTTTTGTTTCGTTTCCGACCTTCAACTGGTGGACTGTTGAGGTAGAGTGACCATTCATCTTCTTCACCACTTTCCATACTTTCCTCATTGGGGTAGATCTGGAAAGAGAGTTGATGAAGTTTCGGAAGGACTCTCGTTTAGCAGTCTTATATGTTAATTTTGTTTTAGCACGGGCTTGTAAATATGCATGCATTTTTTCAGCGCTGATGTTACTATTAAACTTTCTCAGTGCTCTCTTTCTCTCCTTTCTAGCCTTTTGGCATTCATCATCATACCATGGCCGAGACTTTTTTGGAGGATGTTTTGATGTTTTTGGTATAGACAGCGCACTTACTTCTAGCAATGTATCTGTGAAGTATTGCACTGGATCTTCTTTCTCGCATGCCAGTTCCCAGGGTAGGAAGGACACTTTACAGAGGTTTTGATAGCAATCCCAATCTGCTTGTTTGTTTGTTTGTTTGTTGGGGTAGTTTAACGTCCGGCCAACCCTTATGGGTTCTTTCCAGACTGCACAAGGTAGAACTTTTCAGCTTATTTTACGCCACAAGGGCGGTGACCGAATATATGATATGGTTTAGGAGAAACCCGCCACCGGGTGCGATACCCTACTCGTTGCGAAGAGTGGCAAGGGGTCTTTAGTGTGCAATGTCCCATAGAAAGGACACCACACACCCGGCCTTTGATGACCCTGTCGGGAGCACAGGGTGGCCCCTGGATCCCAGACTCTTGGATCCTTTCTTAGATTTTATCTATCAGTTGGCATTCTCGAAGGAATTGCAGGATCTTTTTACTTCTGTTGTTGTTAAACACGTCCTTCATCGATGTTCTGTTTTGGAGATGCCGCTTGCGACTGTCATCCGTCTTCTTACACTTCAATATGATGTGCTCCACCGTTAGTTTGGTGTTACACTGTTGACAAATAGGAGCAACTTCACCTTTCAACAGGTGTTCATGTGTCAGCCTGGTGTGGCCTATCCGAAGACGGGCCAGTTTCACCTGTTCTGACCTTGTAAGGCACTCTCTTTTGCTTTTGTCACTTTTCTCTTCTAATTTGGGTTGGACAGAGTGTAGAAGATTGTTCTCCTGTTTGTTCCAGTCGCTTTGCCACTTAGACCGCAAATGTGTTTTGCTTAGTGGCATTAAGTCTGTGTGTGGGATTCTAGCAACCTCAGGATCTAGGGCCAAGGCCCCCTTGGCTGCTTGGTCTGCCTTTTCATTACCAGAGATTCCAATGTGGCTAGGTAGCCAGCAGAAAATCACTTCTTTGCCAACCGATTTCAGGTTGGTGTGACTTTGCTGGATATCTCTGATTATGGGATTGTTAGGCTCATGTTGTAGGATAGTTTGTAAACAGGACTTTGAGTCTGAGAAGATGATAAACTTTCTGTGTCCTGATACTTTGATCCAGTCTAGTGCACGCGCCAGAGCACGTGCTTCAGCAGTAAAAATGCTGGCTTGGCCGTGAAGGGCACCCGTCAGGTCCCCATACTCTGTATGTACTGCATAACCCACTCTATTTCCTTCCTTGGAGCCATCAGTGAAGATGGGGAAATGATCACTGTATTGGTCTTTCAGGGCTCCATATTCGTTCCTGAAAGCAGAGGGGTTGGTTTCGTTCTTCTTGTTATTGCATAGTTCCAGGATGACCACAGGTTTACTCTGGGACCATGGTGGGTTCTTGGGTGGTCTTATTGCTTTATGTGTCTTCCACACTGGGATCCTGTCTCTATTTTCATTTTTCTTGGATGTCTGCAGGAGGATGGGAAAGTGGTCGCTTCCACATAAGTCCTCATGTACTGTCCATTGAAACTCTGCAAAGATGGAATGGTGACAGAGTGTTAAATCAATGGACGAGTAAGTTCCACTTCCAGGATGGTGGTATATTGGAACTTTGGTATTGAACAAGCAGAGGGATTTTCGATCTATGATTCTTTCAATTGCTCTGCCTCTCACGTCTATTTTGTGGGACCCCCATATCTGCTTATGGGCATTGAGGTCACCCATGATTAGAAACGGAGGAGGCAGCTGAGAGATCAGTGTTGCAAGATCATTATATGTGACTTTCTGTCTTGGTGGTATGTAGACAGAGCACAGTGTAAGTGGTTTGTTTATTGTTATTCGAACAGCCACTGCCTGGAGGGTTGTGTCCAAGGAAACCTCTTGTTGAGGAAAGTTTCTTTCGGCCATTATGGCTACTCCTCCAGCAGGGACGTGTTCATCGGGAATTTTTGAGTATTGATAGTATTGTTTCATTTTTAAGTGGTCATGGTTTGTTGTTTTTATTTCTTGCAAGCATAGGGCTACAGGTCGGACTTCGGTGCAGAGCAGCTCCAAATCTTCCCTGTTGGCCCTGATGCCTCTGCAATTCCACTGTATGATTGTTTGAGTGTTACTCATTTTTTCTTTGTCTGTTTTTGTAGCACAGAGGAAAGGAATAGAAGGACCATTTACTGTATCGTAAAATTAGAATTGTATGGAATTAGTCTTATGATGGAGATTGTATAAGATAGAAATATAAGTGAATTTTATAAATTGTGCTTGGATATTTGTAAATAGAGATATTAGGGAAATCTTCAGAAAGGAGATGAAAAATAGGGAAATGGGGTAATAAATAGGTTATGGGAAATGGAAAAAAAGTAATTGTTCTGAAAATGTATAGTATAATGTTTCTTGAATTGAATTGTAATGAAGATGTTTTGAAAATACATCAAATTACTATTAGAAAATGTAATAATGCGATACAAATATGTAAATAATAAAGAATATTTTAGAAATTGTAATATACTGTATTTTTCATTGCTCTTGATGAAACATTGTTCTTGATGAATGAGAATTGAATAAAAAAAAAAAAAAGGCAAAATAGTTTGAGACGATATTAGAAAGCTGCAATACTAGTAATTTAAAGTGAACAGAATGGAATAAAACGATTAATTAAATTTATCATAAATATTTATTCAAGATTTATTGAAAATTTAGGTAGGGTTGTATAAATTAAACAAATGTAGTGTTCGGAGGTTATTCGTATTATAGTCCGTGGGGGCTCTGTCATGATCCATGGGGGTATTATCATCGTCCGTGGGGGCATTATCATCGTCCGTGGGGGCTTGTCATCGTTCGTGGGGTCTTGTCATCGTTCGTGGGGGCTTGTCATCTTTCATGGGGGCAAGGTCTAAAACAATGATATTAAAAACCCAATAGAATTCAGAAAAACCTATATTAGTGTTCCCATATGAGTATACATAGTGTCCAATACACCCTTTCAAGTATACCAGAAGATTGAAAGAATTTGAAAAAAAAAAAAATCTCCCTGTAGACCCCTATTGCTGCGAATTGGGCACGTTTCGTGAGAATCGACCATATGCAAACCTTCCGGTAAGCTATTTATCTAAAGTTATGATTCAAGCAGATATCAGAAAGAAAACATAAGGAAAAGCACTTTTAAGATAGATTAAAAAAAAAACACCAATTCTGACGACAGTTGGACAACCACTACCTCTTCAAACATGGACGAAGAACGACTTCTCTCCTGTTGTTTCCAAAACAAAGAACTAAACAGTAATTAAAATTGTGCCACACAATTCCAAAATGAATAAACATAACACTTACCATACTGCCTATTGAGTGAGTGATGGAGCTTCAATGCCGTGTCAACAACAGGCGTCATATTCATGGCGAAAACAGGTTATAGAAAGAGTTAAGTGAGTGTTGGGTGTTACCCCGTACCGACAGCCAGGGTCATTTTCACCGTGAAAACCAGTTGGGACGAATTCTGTCTTCGGTGATCGAATCTATGAGATGAAGGTGACAGGGCTGGCAAGCAGCAGGGGATCAAAACCCAGCGATCATTTTTGCTGTACCTCATCCCTTAGTGAACCAAGCACTGACCAGGAATTGAACCCAAAAACCACTTGGTCAGTGCTGGGTCCCCCCTATCGTCGCCTTGTGCGATCAGCAGGGGCTACTGAGGGCCGATGCTTACCCGGACCACCACAGGGCCTTCTGCCGGAGTTGGAGGTTCTGCACTTCATCACGGACAGCCCCTCAAGCCAGTATAGGAGCCGGACGTCCATGCATATATGATAGGTGCTTTGGCCCACATGCACAACATCAAGGCATCGTGGACTTGATTGGAGGCAGGACATGGGAAGGGTCCTTGTGACGGGGTCAGTGGCTCACTGAAACGCAAGATGAGCAACCTGGTGAAGGGTGCACAAGTTATCCGCAACACCAGTGAGTTTGTTTGTTTGTGGGATTAGTTTAACGTCCGGCCAACCCTTTAGGGTTCTTTTACCAGACTTCACAAGGCAAAGCTTTTCAGCTAGTTTTACGCCACAGGGGCGGTGACCGAATTTATGAAATGAGGTGCCTATTTGTAGCAGTGGGACCCAATGCCCTCTTTATAGTGCTGCCACACTGAGATATCATGTCATAGGCCCACACAATACCCCACCCAGTCACATTATACTGACACCAGGCCAACCAGTCATGTTTCGTGGTTCTTACTTTATAACAAGTGCCAGGCAAGCAGTATAGTCTTTGGTGTGACTTTGGTGAGACAAATCCCAGACCTCCCAAACTCAGAGTGGAGTCTCTACTAATTTAGCTACCAAGTCTGGTCTTCCCATTCGTTGCCTTCTACAAACAGCAGGGGGCTGTTGGGGACCTATTGTTCCCAGGAGGTTCCAGAAGGAACCCCCACCCCGGATCTCCACGGGTGTGGACAGTTGTGATGGTGCGTAAGGGAAGTGTGGGGGCAGTTATCATCTATGGTGGCGGCAGTTCTCATCTAGATGGTGGAGGGAGTTGTGATGTATTGTTTCTAGATCTAGAACCGTGGTGAAAAAGAAATTTTTCAAGCCTGTTGAAAATGTGATGGATGGTGGTGGGAGTTGCAGTATTTGTGTGGGGGGAGTTATGAGTGAGTGAGTGACTAATGGATGCTTAACACTGTTTCAACAACTAAGGTCATATTCACGGTGAAAACAGGTTGGGACGAATTCTGTCTTTGGTGATCGTAACCATGTTTGTTTGTTGGGGTAGTTTAAAGTCCGGCAAACCCTTATTGGTTCTTTCCAGACTGCACAAGGTAATACTTTTCAGCTTATTTTACGCCACAAGGGCGGTGACCGAATATATGATATGGTTTAAGAGAAACCCACCACCGGGTGCAATACCCTACTCATTGCGAAGAGTGGCAAGGGGTCTTTCGTGTGCAATGTCCCATAGAAAGGACACCACACACCCGGCCTTTGATGACCCTGTCGGGAGCACAGGGTGGCCCCTGGATCCCAGACTCTTGGATCCGTCCTTAGATTTTATCTATCAGTTGGCATTCTCGAAGGAATTGCAGGATCTTTTTACTTTTGTTGTTGTTAAACATGTCCTCCATCGATGTTCTGTTTTGTAGATGCCGCTTGCGACTATCATCCGTCTTCTTACACTTCAATATGATGTGCTCCACCGTTAGTTTGGTGTTACACTGTTGACAAATTGGAGTGTCAGCCTGTTGAACCCTTAGTGAACCATAGCACCAACCGGGAAATGAACCCAAAGAACCACTTGGTCAGTGCTGGGTCCCCCCTATCATCGCCTCATACGATCTGTTGGGGTAGTTTAACGTCCGGCCAACCATTATGGGTTCTTTCCAGACTGGAAAACAATCAGCAGGGGCTACTAAGGGCCTATTCTTACCCGGACCCCCAAGAGGATCTGCCAGACTCTGAGCAGGCACTCTATCGAAGAGCTCCTGAGTCTGGTCTCCCCATTTGTCGCCTTCTACGAACAGCAAGGGGCTGCTGGGGACACATTCTTTCCAGGAGGTTCCTTCAGGACCCCCTCCCCGGATCCCCTCTGGGTTAGGTTGACAGCCTGGCACTTGCTGAGCTTTGGGGAGAACTCTGTAGGTATAGTAGTGGGACCCTCAACAGGTTTTAATCTGTAATTATTGTTGTCCAGGCTTAGTTCCTCAGTTTCATATGATGCATGATTTGTTTGACATAGTAATTTAGAGTATACGCTGCCCTTTCAGGGTTCTTTCTAGTATGCCTTGTTGCATAATTAATCTGAATTTTCAGGTTACAGGGCCCTGGGATATGGTAGGCGTAGACCCCATCAGCCCTTTAACAACATCTGCCGATGGCAACAAGTATATATTTACGTGTACTGATTACTTCATAAAATAGGTAGAGCTGTTCCCAATACCTGACAAGAAGGCAGAATCAGTCGTGCGTGTCTTTTGACAGTTTTCTATTGCCACAGGGCATCAAAAGCAGTCATTACTGACCAAGGGCGTGAGTTTTTAATCATGTACATATATATATCTGATGGGTTTGTTCGCATAATTATCATTTAGACTGAGTGTTGTTGGGTGTTTTATGCCGTACCAATAACCAGGGTCATTTTCACGGCGAAAACAATTTGGGATGAATTCTGTCTTTGGTGATTGAATCTATGAGATGACTGAGTGTTGGGTGTTTTACGCCGTACTGACAGCCAGGGTCATTTTCACGGCGAAAGCAAGTTGGGAGGAATTCTGTATTTGGTGATCGAATCTATGAGATGAAGGTGACAGGGCAGGCAAACAGGAGTTCAAAACCCAGCAATCATTTTTGTTGTACCTCATCCCTTAGCGAAACAAGCACTATCCGGGAATTGAACCCAAAGAATCACTTGATCAGTGCAGGGTTCCCCCTGTCGTCGCCTTAAACGATCAACAGGGGCTAGTGGGGAGCCTATTCTTTCCAGGGGCAGAGTGAGCGAGTGAGTGAGTGCTGGGTGTTTTACACCGTACGAAGTACCGACAGCCAGGGTCATTTTCACAGCATAAACCAGTTGCCACGAATTCTGTCTTTGGTGATCGAATCTATGAGATGAAGGTGACAGGGTGGGCAAACAGAAGGGGATCAAAACCTCGAAATCATTTTTGCTGTACATCATCCCTTAGTGAACCAAGCACCAACCAGGATTTATTTGATTGTTGAGTTAATTTAAAATCCTGCCGACTCTTTAGGTTTCTTTTACCAGACTGCACAAGGTAAAGCATTTCAGCTCGTTTTACGCCACAGGGGCGGTGACCGAATCTATGAAATGAGGTGACTATTTGTAGGAGTGGGACCCAATGCCCTCTTTATAGTGCTGCCACACTGAGATATCATGTCATAGGCCCACACAATACCCAAACCAGTCACATTATACTGACACCAGGCCGACCAGTCATGTTTCGTGGTTCTTACTTTTTACCGAGTGCCAGGCAAGCAGGGACCACTACCATTGTTAAAGTCTTTGGTGTGACTCGGCCAGGGATAAATCCCAAGACCTCACAGACTCAAAGCGGGCACTCTACTAACTGGGCTATTGAGTCTGGTCTCCCCATTTGTCGCCTCCTACGAACAGCAAGGGGCTGCTGAGGACACATTCTTCCCAGGAGGCTCCTTAAGGAACCCCCACCCCGGATCCCCACGGGGGGGTTCTGACTGGTTTTGGGGAACATGGGGGGACAAGGAAGATAGCTGTGCCTTAGACGTGCACAATCACTGGGTGAATCACCCATCATCAGATCTAATGTCCCGCAATATAAATCTGTTAGTACTTTGGCCAGTCTTGGAGGCTGTTAGGCGGTGGGGGCCTTGCTTTAGGAACTCTACTTTGGAACTAGTGACAGATAACACGCAGGTCATGTATATGTTGAACACGGGCCAAAGTAAAATCAAGGTCTGCATGGGTCTACTGAGGGAGTTGTTCTGGCTATGTTTTATTTTTAACCTGGATGTTTTCCCCTCGCATATCCCCACTGATGAGGACTTGTTGGCAGATGTGTTATCTAGGTCTGATGATCCCAATAAATTGGCCGTTGGTTTAGATTTAATAAGAGGTTCACTTATGTGTTGTCATTCTTCTCTATGTCAGAACCTACAGGGGAGGAAGTCCAGGAGAGAGCAGACGCCTTAGCAGGGGCATCTTCTTCGAGGAACACGAAGACTGCTAGGGGTTACCAACAGCAAAGATACTTAAATTTTTGTAAGGAATTTAATGTGGAACCGACGTCCCCGTCAATTGATGATGTAGTAATGTATATTGCTTATCTCTCTTTGTTTATGGTGTACAGTTCTATCATAAATTATCTGTCTGGAGTTTCATGTTACTTGAAGTCCTGGGGTCGAAGTGGGATAGACTATAGTAATTACTTTGTAAAGCAGACCCTGCGGGGCGCAAGGAGGCTTTCAGCCAAGGGTAGGGGAAAGGCAAAACCGTTGTTTCCAAAGGATTTGTATTGTTTGTACTATTGTATTAATACTCTAAAATTCAACGACTTGTTATTCTGGAGCGCACTCACTTTAGCTTACCGCTGCCTTTTGCGCTCGTCAAATCTATTTGGTATTCACGCCCTTAAGGCGGGCGACGTTACCGTTACTGGAGATGTTACAGTTAATGTTAAATCTTCGAAGACTAATCAATTTGGTGATTATAATTCAAATGTTGTTATCAAGGGGTCCTGTGTCCTGTATACTGGTTGTTGGAACTAAACCGAAAGGTGATGATTTAATATTTAGGTACAGGTATAGGGGAGTATGGAAGCCTGTGAGTTATGAATGGTTTAACAGTAGGCTGTCGTATCTAGCCAGTAAATCAGGGTTAGGGGAGTCAGGGTTCACCACACATAGTCTGAGGAGGGGTGGTGCTTCCTTTATGGCCAGTATAGGGTATGATGTTTTTGATGTTAAAGCTAGAGGTCTGTGGGCGTCTAACACAGTGTTGTCTTACATCGAGGATACACCTGATTCAGCGCTGGAAAAAGACAGACTGTTTTCTCATAAATTGATCTAACTTTGTTGGTTTGGGCGTTTTGACGGAATACACTATATTGTCTATGACATTGCCCAAACCTGCCTCCGTATTTTTCTGTCCATCTAGCCACTTATGGGAGGTATAATCAATTATACAAGTATAATGGCGCGGCATGACCAAGGACTCTGCGTCGCCAGGCAACCCACTTAGCGGCGCGATCTCCATCACATGGGCATGACATCACAAGGAACGCCTGCTCGCCGCCGCCGCCATTGCGAAGGACTCTCTTGCAAAAATTTCATTGTAGAGGATGTGTTTTATCGTGATGTAAGCCTGTTGGCGTTGTAATTGTGTAACTGTTTATGGCAGAATACACTATATTGTCTATGACATTGCCCAAACCTGCCTCCGTATCTTTCTGTCCACCTAGCCACTTATGTGGTTCTTGCTTTATACCGAGTGCCAGGCAAACATTGACCACTGCCATTGGTAAAGTCTTTGGTGTGACTCGGCCAGGGATCCCCTCTGAATTAATGTACCATAGTACACAGTTCACATGTAAGTTTCAACTCAAGCCAAGGACAACATGATGAACTTAGCCGATTCCGAGGATTGCTGCGACCAATCTCTACATCACATCAGAGTGAGTGAGTGAGTGTTGGCCGTTTTATGCCGAACCGACAGCCAGGGTCATTTTCACTGTGAAAACAAGTTGGGGCGAATTCTGTCTTTGTTGATCGGATCTATGAGATGAAAGTGACAGGGCGGGCAAACAGCAAGGGTTTGTTTGTTTGTTTGTGGGATTAGTTTAACGTCCGGCCAACCCTTCAGGGTTCCTTTACCAGACTGCACAAGGTAAAGTCTTTCAGCTCATTTTACCCCACAGGGGCGGTGACCGAATAATATATGAAATGAGGTGCCTATTTGTAGCAGTGGGACCCAATGCCCTCTTTATAGTGCTGCCACACTGAGATATCATGTCATAGGCCCACACAATACCCCACCCAGTCACATTATACTGACACCAGGCTGACCAGTTATGTTTCATGGTTCTTACTTTATACCGAGTGCCAGGCAAGCAGTGACCACTACCATTGTTAAAGTCTTTGGTGTGACTCGGCCAGAGATAAATCCCAAGACCTCTCAGACTCAGGGCGGGCACTCTACCAAAGAGCTACTGAGTCTGGTCCCCCCATTTGTCACCTTCTACGAACAGCAAGGGCTGCTGGGGACCTATTCTTCCCAGGAGGCTCCCAAAGGAACCCCCACCCCGGATCCCCACGGGGGAAGCAGCAAGGGATCAAAACCTGCACACCTAGCACCAACCGGGAATTAAACCAAAAGAACCACTTGTCAGTGCTGGGTCCCCCCTATTGTTGCCTCTTACGGCCTCTTACGATCAGCAGGGGGCTACTGGGGGCCTATTCTTACCCGGACCCTCACGCCCACGGGGGACATGACATCAGAATATGATAAGTGAGTGAGTGTTGGGTGTTTTACGTCATACCGACAGCCAGGGTCATTTTCACGGCGAAAACCAGTTGAGACAAATTCTGTCTTTGGTGATCGAATCTATGAGATTCTCTCGGTCTGCAATGGCGAATTTGATACTTCCGTTTTATTTCGCGTGGTGGGTACCCCAATTATCGCCTCCCATTCACTATCTATAAACAGCAATAAAACTAGTATGATTAATGTACGTAAACTTGGATATGTTTAAGATATGATACATTCTGACATATATTAAACAATTACAGTAAAGAAAAGTTACTATTTTTAGTAGAATTAATCCATTTTATTACATAGGATTACAGAGGAAAACTTCGCCGGAGAAGCCACCCTAAAATTCCTGTCAAAATATCAGTTTTTACCCATATATGCCCAAAAAGTATCAGTGATTCTATAAAATGTTATAAATAATGTATAGTAATGTAAGCAAATTATAACTTACTTGTAGGATTCTGTGGGTGGCTTGAACTACTCCAAGATAACTACAGCTATTTTGCATGTGGTTATCTCAAAGGTCGGGTTCAAACTGAGGCTGGAGTTATCCGGCAACAGCGAGGACGAGTGGTGGCCGGAAACGGAACTACGACGCTACGACGGCTACACTCCACCCCATTCCATTTTTTAGGAGAGCTCACTCCATCAGAAGCGTCATTCCATTTTGAGTCATCATTCCCTTTTGAGTTGGTGGTGGCTTTAATTGATTTCCTCATAAGAGTTCACTCCGCCAGAAGTGGTGGTCATAATCTTTCCTTAAGCTGGCTCTTGCGGAAGTGGTCTTTCAAGAGGGCCCCCTCCATCAGAAGAGGCCCGCTGTAGAACTATATCTTACTAACATCTGGCTCTACGGGTGTATGTACAGTCTATAGGCTCTAGGATGAGCATCTAGTTGCTACTATTTACAGTGGTAGATCCTCTTGACCTACAGCCCGAAGAACTTCCGGGCATTCCCTGGAGAGATCTCCAAGTCGAGGCTGGGTGGAATTCCTCGGAGCTCTCCTATTCGGCCCGTTACCAGGCGGATGGAAGTCAGTCCATGCTGGTCGGACCAGATACCTCGCAGGCAGAGGTAGGGGTTACGGGTCTCCTGAGGGAGCTTGCCCAGCTCTAGGCTCTGCACCACCTGATCCAATTCCGGGTGGTGGTCAGCCCCCAGAAGTTTTCCTGAGGTACTGAACATCGTCTTAGGGGCCCCTGCACTAGGTGGATGAGCTTTTGTTGTGGGCACCAGCTTCTGTCTTCGCGGCGGAACCCTTCCACTCTCAGGGGGCCTTGGTACGTTGGCGTCTGCCCTGGTTGAATGGGCTGTCTTTGAGGGAAGTGCGGTCCCCTCAATTGAGACCGTACGGTTCTCCTCTTCTGCCCTTTCTGGCTTGGGGGTTGTTGCCTGGTTCTCACACTGGACCCTTCGGGGTCCAGTGCTTCCAAAGGTCACTTCGAGACCTCTGGCTGATGCGGGGGGCTGATTGTTGTTCGGGTCCCAGCCAGTCACTTCGAGACCTCTGGCTGAGGCGGGGGGCTGATTGTTGTTCGGGTCCCAGCCAGCAAGAGCTGACTGGTTGCCAGGTGGCTGGGGAAGGAGAACTCGGGCCCTCCCTTGGCCCATGAGCCCTGTGATGTTGATGGGCGGCCTGGTGACACCACTCTCCCACAGACCAGGTGGTATGGCCACTTGCAGGGAGCCAGTGACACTCCTAATCTGGCCTCCACGGAATGTAGACAGGAGCTTGACGTCTTGGTCTTCTTTGTGTCCAGCACCTCCCACAGTGTTTGCCAGTGGGAGGGCTGTAACTCTTCTTGTCTTCTTGTTTTGGGATGTTTTCTGGCCTGTGGCATTGGTCACCCGTCGTGGTCTTTGTTTGAAGGATGAAGTCTTGTCCGGACAGCTTGCCTGGTCAAGGTTCAGTGACTGTTGTAGGGTTTCCCAGTCCAGGCATGAAACCAGGTCTAGGTCGCAATCTCGGTCCAAGCGTAAGGCCTTGTCTAGGAGGTTTTGGTCTAGGTTGGACAGTTCTTGTTCGGTTTCACAGACAAAGCAGGAAGCTTGATCGAGGTAGCAATCTTGGTCCAAGCATGAAGCCCTGTCCAGAAGATTATTTTCATTGAGCTGGGATGGAACTTCCTGGCCCAAGTGTGAAGTCTGATCCGGGCGGTGATCTTGGTTGAGAAGGGTTGGTGACTGGTCAGTGTTTGCTGGCAGGTGAGCTGGAACCTCTCCAATCTTCCCGTCCTGAGCATTTGCCAGATTTCGGGATCCCCAGGTCATGGGTGGAGCCTGGTCTGGGGGGCAACCTCGGTTCAGAAGGGTTGGTGATAGGTCACACTTCCCAGCACCTCCCACAGCATTCACCGTCAGGCAGGCTGGGATTTCTCCTCTCTTCTCGTTCTGGGCAGCTACCGGATCTTGCGATTTCTGGTCAATTGGTGGGGCCTGTTCGAATTCCAGGCCGAAGTGTGATACTTGGTCCAGCGATTGCTCCAAAGACAGGGCTTGATCAAGTGGGTGATCTCGGTCTGGGCATGAGAGCTGATCCTGGGAGCGGCTTGTGTTGAGGGGTCGCCATGGAGCCTGTTGGATTTCTGGGCCGAAGTGTGATAATCGGTCCGACGGGCGACCTCGGGTAAGGAGAGGTGGTGATTGGTCGCGCTTCCCAGCACCTCCCACAGTGTTCATTGTTGGGCGGGCCAGGACTTCTCCTGTCTTCTTGATCTCAGCAGCTTTCAGATCTTGGGGTTTCTGTTCCATGGGTAGAGCCTGTTGGATTTCCGGGCCAAAGTGTGACACTTGGTCTGGTGGGCGACCTCGGTTAGGGAGGGGTAGTAATTGGTTGCGCTTCCCAGCACCTCCCACAGTGTTCATTGTTGCAGCACCTCCCACAGTGTTCATTGTTGGGCGGGCCAGGACTTCTCCTGTCTCCTTGTTCTCTGCAGCTATCGGATCCTGGGATTTCTGTTCGATGGGTGGAGCCTGTTGGATTTCTGGGCCAAAGTGTGACACTCGGTCCGGTGGGCGACCTCGGTTAAGGAGGGGTGGTGATTGGTCGTACTGACCACCCCTTTCTAGTTTTCCGATGCTGTAATCTCTGCTCCCACCAGTTTACATTTGGGATTTGGGCACCCACACAAGAAGTGGCCCAACTCTTGGCAGTTGACACACTGCCTTGGCTGGTGCGGGGAATCGCTGTATGATCCACTTCTGCTCAGGTATGGCCTTGGTGACCTTACTGGCCTCTTCGCTGTGGCCTGCAACTTGTCAATCATGGCCCCAGCCTCTGTCTCCACTGCTTTCTCAACCTGCTCCCCCAGCAAGCCCTGCGAGTGACGGACATCTCGGCTGTTCCAGCCTCCATGCTCCCTCGGAGGTGGTTCTGAGGATTGGCGGTCGTGCCATTTCTCATGCCAAGAGACGTCGTAAGGGTTCCGGTCATCATGCTCCCAGGGCGAGACCTGCGAGCGGCGGACACCCTCACTGCGGTGATGAGTCTCATACTGGCCCTTGCCTTGGTGCTCCCACGGTGATCCTGGTGAGCGACGGTCATCCCAGGGATACGATGGCTCAGGGCTGTAACTGTCCTCTTGGCCCCTGTTCTCCTCCTGGGTATGGTGATGTGGGATATGACAGTTATCCCGCACACTTCCCTTCCGCATAGGAGTCGACTGCTGTTGGGGCACTGGCCAACTGCCGCTTCCGCTCCTCCCCTCCAGTTCTGCTTGGCGACCTTGCCCGCCACCGCCACCGCTACCGGACCTTCCGCTTCTGCCATTTGAGTAGGCCTCCCTCCATTCGGATACCCACTCTTCAGCCTCTTGGTTCTGGTGTTGAGCTCGCTCCTCTGCTACTCGGACTTGGACTTGACATCCCAGTCTCTCCAGCTTGGCTTCTGGATGCTTGCCGGTCCCCTCTTCTTCACTCCTTTCAGAGCTGTATCCACTCTCAGAGATAGTGGATTCTGGAGGTTGCATCGCCTGTTCCTTCTCTGTCGATGACGGCTCTACTGGTGGGATGTGACGGTTGATCCTTTGTTGCTGCACTGGGGGTGGTAGCACTGGTTCCTTCACAGTTGATGATGGCTCTTCTACCCTTGTTGAGGCCAACTGCTCAATCATCTCAAGCAGTGTTGGTGAATCATCAACTGGAGTCCCATCACCGATCTCTTGGCCAATGTGATCTTCCTTGTCCCCGCTTTCATATGAGGCGCCATCAGTACAATCGCTTTGTGAACTGTTCCCCTGTTTCTGGCTCTGTGGGTTGAACTGGACGTCCTGCATCGGACCCACGATTCCTGGCTCTGTTCTCTCTTCCGGACCCGCTTGCCTCCCGTATCTACCTCTGGCCTGCGCCCAATGTTGTTGGTTTTGGGGGCGCTTATACTTGGCAGCCTTCTTCCGTTCTGAATCGTGCATGATCGAATTCAGGCTCACTACTTCCTGTTTGTACAAGCCGTACAGCCTCTTGTCAATCTTCCCAGCAATGAAAGCATCATTTAGGAGTTCCAGCTTCTTGACTGCATACTGCAACTGCCTTAAATCCTCAATTTCCCCCATGTCAATCAACTGATCGACGTAAGCCTCCTTTAGGAGCTGCATTACTGCTGGGTCGAAGTGGGCAGCCACATGTTTCAAGTTTTCTACGGGCCCGTAGTCCTGGAAAACCTTCCAAATCACTTTGGCCCGTGACAAGCCAACACCTGGGAGGGTCTTAAGTTTCGTCACCGATGCGGTATTAATGTTAAACGGGTCGTCGGCCTCCATGTTACATGCCATGACGTAATGTAGGGAAATTAAGCATGAATGAATGTCCTCTTCACAGGAATAATGAACTGATTTCCGCCTTGATTTAATTTGCAGAGTTCCCTTGAAACTTGATCAATTAGGCTAATTACTGGTGTCTCCGGAAAAAGTAACCTAAATCCGGGAATTAGATTTTCGTAGAATTAGCCCAATTAGCATCGATACCTGAAGAACTTGAATGAATCCCGAATTATCTTGAATCTTCCTGAATTAAATTATTGCTGTAATTTTGGCTAGTTAGCCTAATTTTCTTGGATACCGGAACAAATCCTGGCAAATTAGCCAAGTTCCTTGGATACTGGAACAAATCCTGGCAAATTAGCCAAGTTCCTTGGATACCGGAACAAATCCTGGCAAATTAGCCAAGTTCCTTGGATACCGGAACAAATCCCGGAAATATCTTGAATTTTCGAAGAATTATGCCATAGGTTTGTCACCAAATTTTGGAAGTTGTAAATTATGTCACCAAGCCCTGTGGCCTTATATAGGATAAATGGGCAAAATTACTAAGTCCAGGTAGGCTTACTAAAGTTATGAAAATTACTCCTAATTCAGGGTAAAATAACTTAAATATATGGCCTAACTTAGTGCATAATAAAGGCAGAATGTTCTTTAGGGGCCACTTAATGTTTTTGTAAAGTTTTAGTCAAAATGACTGACTCCTGGCCAGGAGGCCTGGGCCTTTTTTGAAAACTAGGCCCCAGATTTTAGTCTTAAAAAGTTCATAACATGTAAAAATAATGGCCCAAAATTAAAGTGTAGGTGACATACAGTCCCTATAGATGACACATAAATCATATACAGTCGTATTACATGCAGGATGGCTCTGTAATTTGTGTGATGAAATGGTTTGGGATTTAAAAATGGCCACCTCCAGCTTCACCTAGAATGGGCAGGAAGTTGCCAAGTTCCACCAAAATAAGTCCACAAAAACACACCAAACCACACAAAATGTCACATACACACACAGGGGGGTCCTTTGTGAATAATCCCTGTGAGTGTCAGCTTTGTAGATGGCCTTTTTCAGTTCTTTTCAGAGTCATTCAGATGTAAACAAAGCCAGGGGCTTGAATGTAAACAGTCTCCACTGGCAAAGTTTTATCTCCACTGAACTGGGTAAATCCTTGGTAAATCCTGAGTAAATCTTCACAATATCCACCTGGGTAGGTACACCAACACTCCTGGCACCAATGTAAGCAAATTATAACTTACTTGTAGGATTCTGTGGGTGGCTTGAACTACTCCAAGATAACTACAGCTATTTTGCATGTGGTTATCTCAAAGGTCGGGTTCAAACTGAGGCTGGAGTTATCCGGCAACAGCGAGGACGAGTGGTGGCCGGAAACGGAACTACGACGCTACGACGGCTACAGTAAAATAAAAATTGAATAAAAAATCATCTAGAAAAAAAATATTGCAAGAAATATGAGGCAAAAGTTGGGGACCGGAAGTAGAATGACGTAGTGTGGACCAAGAGAATTAAGGTGACAGGGCAGGCAAACAGCAGGGGATCAAAACCTGGCAATCATTTTTGCTGTACCTCATCCCTTAGTGAACCAAGCACTGACCGGGAATTGAACCAAAAAAACCACTTGGTCAGAGCAGGGTCCCCCCTTTCGTCGCCTCGTACAATCAGCAGGGGCTACTGAGGGCCTATTCTTCCCCGGAACCCCCATGTCATGGGGCTCAGAATATGATAATTTTTGTTAATGATTATCTGAAATGTT
Organism: Lepidonotus clava; assembly: GCA_936440205.1. Lineage (NCBI taxonomy): Eukaryota > Metazoa > Annelida > Polychaeta > Phyllodocida > Polynoidae > Lepidonotus > Lepidonotus clava. Next base: position 7,904,131 of record OW387142.1, on the reverse strand, counting down.
TGGTGATGCCATCACCGTGATCACTTCCAGAATGCGAAAACAACACAAGAAGAAAGCTACTGGTGCCAATTGGTTTGGCTCAAGTGACAGCACTCCAACCTCTTCGAAAACAGCAAGAAAACGGTGAGTGATGAAGGTGTCCAAACGTCTGAGCCAAACCAACGCAGCTAATCGCCCGCCAAATCTGAGCGTTCTGCGATGTACTCACTAGCTCATCCGGGAGGGTCTACCATGTTTTGGGGTGAGAATGTCGAAGTTGCAGAGTGTAATCTGAGCTGGTATTCGGCACCCCGCGCAATCAGCGAAAATCACCGGAAGTCTTCTCCTTGGGCATGCGCACTTCCTACGATTGCGCCATTTTGAAGTGTTTGGAAAACGTACTGGCTACTGCACAAAACCGGAGTTGGGCAGTATAAAAGGATACGACATTTGATTACCTTGTCATCTTACTGTTCAAAACAACAGTCATCAAGGTAAGTCTGTCATATAAGGTTGTGTTAAGGTCATTACCAATGGTCTTTAGGTGACTATTTTGGTAAATGTGAAGCCACATGTGCCGTGGCGTGCCGCCGCGGCAGTCTCTGCAACTCAACTGCACCGACAACTGTGAAAACTGAAGTTGGCGCGCTGAAACTGAAAGATCACTATTCCCTTAATGTTGTCTCCTAATAACACTAAGAGAGTGGGTGCCTCTCGCCAATCAAAAACGAATAGATTTCTACCTCACACCGTTCTAAACGCTGTCAGTTGGTGCCCGAGAATTAATGATAACCAGCATTTGATTTTGAGATTTGACTGAAGTGAAGAGTGAAGTTGAAGATGGTTCTTTGAATAGATCTAAGGTTATTAGGATTGTTTTGAGGCTAGAGCTTGGCTTCGTACAAGTACAAGAGTCGAGAGGTGTAGTCAGTAGATTATATAGTCCTACGTAGTTCGAGAACGGCTCTAACTGTCACCTGACAGGACAGTCAGAGCCGTCTCGGACTAAGTCCTACGGCTACGTTACTTGCCTTTCCTAGAAGGGTATCCCTAGATTGGCTAGAAGTAGAAATAACTTAGTCTAAGACTTGGCACCAGACCTGTCATCTACGATTTGGATAATGGAAAACCCCTAGGGCGCTAGCCTCAGCCGGCTCAGGGCTGGTTAACATTTTCCAGCACTGCAGGCTGAATTATTTTTTTTTGTTTTTTTTTTTACTTGCCAAATAGGCCCAGATAGTGTCGAAAAGTAAGAAGATATTCTAAATATTCTGTAAAACAAATTCCAGCATCTAAAATACATGCCCTGAGCATCTTAAATACTTTTCAAGGGTGTTCCATGCTTTTCTGGTCAATTATTATGGTTTTTGGGGAAAACAAGTTTTAAAAATTCCTAAACAAAATTTAGGGTAGGTCCAAAAATTTAGGGTAGGTGGGGCTACCTGAATACAACAACTTTTTTTTTTTTTTAGTGATTCCAGCACTGAGGCAAAATTGATATTGAATAATATTTCAAATACCCACAAGTATTGAGAAAATGTCCCCATGGAAATTTTACCATTGGGGCTTTTGTAACTCGAAATATTGTCCTAGGAAGTACCCTGAACATAAAGAGTAGGTACTACCACAGAACAGACCATCAGTCCGCACTTTTGTGACCAATTTTGGAAGAGTACATTTTCTTAAAGATCAGATGGAAGCCTTCTTAGACACCGAAATTGTCAGGAGAGCGCATTATTTCCACATTTTCTTTGGAAAATTTTGTTTAAGAAAAACACAGTTAAAGAATTTTCAGATAATGCACAGATTTTGATTATGAATGTGCCAATTTTGGTGCAATTAAAAGAATGGTCACACAAATTTCACTTTATTTTCTCTCGTTCTAGCTAAGATTTATGAGGTTACCGTTATTACAGTGTTGCTCTCTTCAGATCAGTATAATTTGATGTAAGAGGAACATTTTAATTTTTCACATGGTAGTACCTAATAAGAGGATTCCCACAGGCACAGAACATTGAAAATGAAATCAGAAAATTTCTGTCAGGGTCCCCACTGCTCAGGGAAAAAAGAAAAATGGCAAAAGAAAGTACTTCGAGGGTGGTACTAAGTGACCAAGAAATACTTTGTTGCAAAATTTTGTCACTGGGTGCCTTTTTTTCTTTTTACTTAGTGCCTTAACAAAAATCATGGCAACACCGTGGCAAATGTCATGTCAATATCATTGCATTGTAACCTCTTATTTTTATTCATAATTAGCAAGACATAGTCATACAGAAATGAGTTTAAAATTTAAAATTTTTCAAAAGCTTACCCTCAAACTTTTCAATCTAATTCATGATTAGCTAGGTATCCAGAAATAAGTTCAGAATTACAAATCTTTTAATTTTGCAGAAATTCTTCTCATTTCAAGTCACTCAAATGAAAACCAAAATTTGTTTGAAATTTTCTATACTTCACCAGGGCCCAGGCTTTATGATAATGATTAACCTATTTACTATGATTGTATTTATAGCCTTTTTTAACTTGTCTCATTTAAGGCCCAGTGTTCGAAATTAAGGGCGCACCCTGCACCCGGTGTGCACAATTTGACTTCAGGGTGCATACTTTTGGGCAGGCATGCACCTGGCATGTGCATGCTTTTTTAAGAGAAAAAATGCTCTTTTATAGTGGTGTGCACATGAATATGTTACCGGGTGCATGATTCTAAACCTCTATGCACACGGTGTGTGCATAAAATAAAACCTTAATTTCGAACACTGAGGCCATATTACACTATGCGTCAGCTGCCTCACGTTGGGGCCTGTTCATTCGCATTTTTGCAACACGAATAGCAAACGCGAATCTTGGTGCCCAGCGCAAAGTGTAATATATGAAAAAAGGTTTGCATTGGGTCTGAAGCATGGTATAATATACTTCACGTTGGGTACCACACTGTTAGTAATATGGCCTTAAACGCGTATCAGGCGCGTTTGGCACCAAGACCCGACGTGACCATAGACCCAACACATAGTGTAATACAGCCTTTAAGCCCCCCTGCTTTTGTAAAACCTTCCACCATTCAGGATTTTCAACATAGGTATGTGTGTAACTGACGCTGTATTATGATTTTTCAGATAACGAATTAAGATAGCAAGATGTTTGGCCAGAACAAGCCAGCGTTCAGCACTGGCACGTTTGGTCAGACGGGCGGCTTTGGAACAACAACTCCCTTTGGAGGTGGTAAGTGACTTCCTATACTAAGATAAAAAAGAAAATACTTGGTCCCCTTCTCATGCCCCTCGTCATATTCTAATCCAAATAGATATGTGTAATACTACAACGGAGACACAGAATACAATGTTTTTCACAAGTCCTGATTCGAGGATAATTTTTAATCGAGGTTAGGGTTGACACTGTGGATCTCAGATTCTTAACGCTTTCTGCATACAGATTAAGAACATATTTCATTTTCGGAATGTTTTTCTATATTCTTTAGTGAAGAAACTTATATTTTACACTGGTAAACTTCAGTTAATCTCCTTAGAAATGAGGATGTTATCTGTATCTAATGAATGTTGTGAATTTCCGCGGAAATGACTTATCATAACTTAAATGCTTGCTTATAGTAATTATTTTACATAATTATGGTTATTGCTTACAATGTTGATACTTCTGAGTTCGATGCCAGGGGGTTTCCTTAACAATTCTGCACTAGCCCGACAGGATTTTTACTAGTACCCGGTACTAGTAACTATGTAAAGGAAAATCCCTGGATGCTATGTTTGATCTGAGTGGAAAAATGGAATGGGTGTATATATTTATTTCTATTTGTCCACATTTCAAGTGGTTCCGATCCCACCTATTCATTTATTTTATGTTCTTCTACGTGTTCAATTTGATTCATTCATTGTATTTTTCTTTGAAGTACCTCTGCTTATACTAAAGATAAAAACTTTTGTGAGATGTTGATTGATTTACCTAAGAAAACTGCTTATTGTAGAGTGTTACTGTGTATTCTATTGTTTTGCTAATAAAGGTAATTGGAAAGATCTAACCAAGTATGATTTAAAATTTTAAGTTGGTGGTTTTGATTTACTGTGTGATACATTTCATTCGTTTACTTTCTGTACCTCCTTGGTTTTGAGTTTTCCCCAAGTTCTGCTTTTTCTCTACGTGCCAAAGGCACTAACACTAGTACCTTTGGTGCTAAAACGACAGGTAGCACAGCTTTTGGAACACCTGGTGGATTTGGCAGCCAGACGCCCGCCTCCACAGGGCTATTCGGAAACACCAACACCCAGACACCAGCCGGTGGCATCTTCGGAGGAGCCGCCAATACCAGCTTCGGCCAAACGCAGAACACAGGCTTTGGTAAGACAATTCATTGAAACTGTGATATGGAAGCTCAGGACTTATGTTGTGTATGATCTAAACTAGGTATATTGTTTTGTCTTATCAAACTGGTGGAAGGGGCTGGGGAGTCGTACTTGAATTGTTTGTGAATTAAAAAAGGCAGGAACTTAACTAGAATATAGGCTACAGCGTTCTTATGAACTATGATCACATTTGCTCTTGATTATCCTTAACTATTGCATGCTCATGCGAGATTTTTGAAAACAAACTTTGTGTCTTTACAGGAGGGTTCGGTACACAGACCAGTCAGGCTGGCGGTCTATTTGGAAGTACAACCACAAGCAATGTGTTCGGCACCCCAACCACCAGTTCAGCCTTCGGCACCAAAACTCCAGCAGCGACAGGGTTTGGCGCGACAAACCAGGCAGCGGGCGGTCTATTTGGAGGGAGCGCCGCTAGCAGCACATCCCTGTTCGGGAGCACCGCGGCGACAGCTGGATCAGGAGGCTTGTTTGGTACAACAAGTAAGCCCGCTGGTGAGGTGACGGAGCAGCATCATGTGCCCCATTCTTACTCCTGGTAGATTCTCATCGATATTTGAGTAAAAGATTTCCATATACTAAACTGGTATGCTTGAGGTCAAGCTGGAATATGCTTGACTGAGCGCCTGAAGGAATGACCTAGTATTGACAGTGACACAGAGGCGTACATGATGCTCCGAGTTGGTCCTCAGATACCTGTATTGAAGTGACTGATGTTACTGGTGTGTTTACGTGTTTGAGGATTGTGTGCTTGCTTGAGTTTCTGAGTTATTTAAGAAGTTTTATTTACTGTAACTAAGCCAAGGCATTCACCTTTCAGATCAATTTTTTCTCTAGTCAGAAATTAAGACAATCAATAATCATTGTTTCTTTCTTTATACTTAGCGATGAACATTACTTTAACGTCATGATTTCACATATTGAAGAAGTTTTATGCTCATTATGTACTTCTAAAATTGTATTATTTTGATAACATCAGTATGATATCACCAAAAAGGGGAAACGATTCTTCACGCTCACTGTGTACGTCTAAAATTGAATTATTTTTACAGCATCAGCAATAATATTAATTGTATAACCCTACAGATTATTGGCTTCCAGTGCTTCTTGCCTAGTTAAGTTCTAAGTACTTTTACTAAGCTACATTCACGTTAAGATCCTTAGAACCCAATCCGTGTGTATGTTACTAATTCTGATACTTCCATTTGTCTTCCAGGTGCGTTCGGTGGCAATGTCAGTGTGGGAACAACAGTAAAATTCAACCCCCCAAATGGCACAGACACTGTTCTGAAGGGAGGCGTGTCGCAGAGTATCAACACGAGGCACCAATGTATCACGGCCATGAAGGAATATGAAAGCAAAAGTCTTGAAGTGAGTTCCATCACATTTTGGACATGAAATTTCTTCCCTATGCAATTTATCTTGTGATTGGGTGTGTGGTGTTCTTTCTATGGGACATTGCACATTAAAGACCCCTTGTCACTCTAAATCATATCATAGATTCAGTCACTGTCCATGTGGCTTAAAACTAGCTGCAAAGCTTTACCTTGTGCAGTCTGGTAAAAGAACCCAGAAGGGTGGGCTGGACGTTAAACTAACCCAACAAAAAAATAAACACAAGTGTTTTAGGTTAAAAATTAGTTGCCAAGATTTACACAACTATTAACTCATAAAATTCATAGGAACTCAAATACGTGAAGACATTTTGATAAACTATTTCTTATCTAAATTTGATACAATAAATAAATTCTGTGGTCCATGGCAAGTGATGTCTACGTGAGTGTTATTTCTTCCAGCACTCATTTACACTTTCAAAACTGTTTATATCTCCCAAAAGGAACTCCGCATAGAGGACTACACAGCTAACAGAAAAGGCCCGCAGGCTGGCTCGGCGCCAGGAGGGTTGTTTGGGGCCGGCCAACCTCAGGCTCAGAACACCAGTTTTAACAGCTTTGGGCAGAACAAAGCGGCTGGCTTTGGAGGTAAGGATTTTATAAACACTACTTTGACAAAATTTGAATTAACATTAAGAAGGATCGTCAGGTTATTTAATGGTCAGTTCATTCATGATCAAGGGCTGCTGGCAGTCTGAAGCCTGGAACCTGAGACTAATACAAACAATATGGCCGCTCGTTTTAGATGACAATATTGGCGTTTTAGTGAACTATCTATCTTTAGACATTTGAATAATTTGGGTAAATTATTCACCACAATGCATTATTCGTCAGTAGCAGGAATTAAATGATTTAATCTTGTATTTCAGGTTTTGGAAATAATAACAACGCTGCAGGGGGTTTATTCGGCCAACAGCAGCCTGCGCAGGCTGGGGCCTCGTCTCTGTTCGGCAGTACAGCAAACAAGCCGTTGTTCGGTACAGCAACCACATCTGCCTCCTCAGGCTTCGGTGGCTTTGGGATCTCCACCAACACCAGTCAGGCCGGTGGGATATTTGGACAAAATCAGCAAAAGGTAAGCTGGATCACATTCTAAATCTCTTAAAGTTGGAACAAAGAAGAAGTAGGATAACGGAAATCATGGAGGGTGAATGTAATTAAGTTCAAAGGCTGTCCCTCGTTTAAGGTTAAAGACTTCTTTTTTTTAACCCCCCCCCCCCAAAAAAAAAGGGGGGGGGGGGACATTTTCTGTCATTAAACGGCTACAATATCTAATCGTTAATGAAACAAATAATCCAAGACTCATAGACAGAATAGAAACGAAAACATATTAAGCTAAAGTCAAGGCAATATTGAAAAAAAAAGAGTGTGTACAGAAGGTTAACCTTTGCTATTCTTCTCAATTCAGAGCCTCTTTGGAACGGCTACAACGCAGAGCGGCCCAGGACTGTTCGGCCAGACTCAGACATCCACTGGTTTCGGCACTAGTGGGGGCTTTGGTGGTTTCGGGACAACTGCCCAGGCAGTAAGTAAAAAAAAACAAAACATGTATAGGCATAATAAACGTTACCTGCGCGGGTTATATAAGCTAACTTCGAAAAAGATAAAGAAAAAGGTATTCCTGATATGATTAACTGGTCATCTTGGCCAAATCACGCCAAATGTAGGAGGGTTAAAACAATACACAGACGCAACCAGATTAACATAAATTGTTGCGATATATTTGAAAAAGTAGTTTGAAAACTGATATGAATTTGTGATTTTATGATTTGTTTCATGCACTGATTGTGACTACCAAGCGACAATGCATTTGTACTCTTTTTTTTTTTTTTTTTCGCCGAAATTTTAATTGATATTTGTCTACCAAACAGGGTACCACAGGAGGACTGTTTGGGAATAAGCCCGCCTTTGGTACACCCACTACGAGTGCTGGAATCGGCTTTGGACAGCAGGCAGGCGGTCTCTTCAACAAACCGGCCACAGCGACCAGCGGCTTCAACTTTGGCCAGACGGCTACAGGTGGGTTCGGTAAGTAGGAAACCTACTACCAGAAATGTTTTTATATCATCACATTTTCAACATTAGCTAGATAAATCGAACTAAGAAATTTTAACTATATTTTAACCTTTATCGTTTATTTTTTTCATTTGTTCCAATAAACGCCGTTACGGTATATCACCTGTCAAAACTTCCGCCGATCTCTTGACTGTGAAATTGAACAAATAACTGACTTACTCTTTTTGATTCTGAATTGTACCTCAACAGTTTGTAAACCACTATATCTAGAGAAAAATTAGGGTTTTTTGTGTGTGTGTGGGGGGGGGGGGGGGGGGGCTTGAAAAGATTAGTATTCAATTTGATGTACATAATTTTGGTAAAAAAAAAAGAAGGGCATATATGAAACATGGTTAAGAGATAATCAAAGACAGATTTCTGGATCAGTCATTCATTTAGAGTAAATCCACCGATGCTTTCTTTCCATACCACATGGTGTGTTTTTTTACTGATTATTTCTCTCGTTTTGTTCACAGGCACTCAACAGACCGGAGGTTTGTTTGGCTCTAAACCTGGAGGGTTTGGCACAACCACAGGGACATTGGGTACTTCAGCTGGTTTTGGAAATCTTGGGACAGGTCTCGCAACTGGATCATCCTTGTTCTCAGGTCAACAGAATAAACCGGCAATCGGATTGGGGACCACTTTTGGGGCTAGCACTGGTAAGTTATCAGTCAGTTTATATTTAAAACAGTGGCAGTAATAAAGCTATCACTTTTTGTATAGAAATCTGGAATGATACACACATCCTAAACATTAACATTTAAACGGAATCCCATGAGCTGATTGTTGACAATGTGGCGTCAAACGATTACATTTTCTGAAAGATATTCTGAAGTTAGTCTCGCAGCGCGTCTTTTGAAAAAAAGGGGAAAAAAAGATCTAAATGTGCTGTTGGTTTCAGGGCTCGGAACCTTCAATAACACGTCCCTGACAGGAGGCATTGGCCTGACAGGTGGTGCGGCGGGCGGGCTGGGCTCGACCAACGACTCAGGGGCAATCATGCAGGCACAGATACAGCAGCAGCTGATGGCACTTGCCAACTCACCCTACGGCGACTCGCCACTATTCAGGAACCTCAAACAGGTGAGCGAAAAAAACACAAAGGTTTTAAAGAATCCATCAGCTAAAAACTTCAGTCCAGTATTTCTACCTTCTGAAGTTAATTTTGCATTGCAGAGATATGAAGACCAGTGATGGCTTGTTTTTGTATTATCAGCAGAGAATTAAGATGAATAAATGATGATTTGATAAGAAATGGAAAATAAATTGTGCAAATCTTGTCCTGCGCTGAAAAATAATAGCGAAGCAGGTGAGTGAAGGCCAGTGTATCTGTGTCAACAAAATTTAATAATGTTTCCCCACTGTCCTAAATCAGTACAAGCTGATGTTTATTTGTTTTTTCCTGAGCAGGAAGAGAACAAGCGAGACGAGGCGCTGAAGCCGACAAACCCCGCGGCCCAGAAGGCAGCACTGACCGCAGCCAACCAATATAAAGTCAACTCACGACCAACAGCCAAGATCAAACCCAAGCCCCTCCAGTCTCTCAACAGCAAGGTACTACGAATAAAATTTATTTGTGCTATCTGAAAAAAAAGAAAAAAGATATAACATGGAAAACGTCCCTTCAATTTAAGATCTTAAATTGAATAAGATTATTTCGTAGTGGACCTTTTGGAAATTTCCCTTATCATCATAGATTAAATTATATATACCTCATCTCTTTTATCAGTGTTTTCATATTCTTGTGCGTTCACTTTTCAGTCCCAGCTCTTTGAGGGCTTAGACGAAGAAGAATCCTCCTTTGGTAACGACACTTTTGTACCAAGAAAGTCCATCAAGAAACTGGTGATCAAGAGTCAGCGTTCCCCCAACAACAGTACTATCCTGTCGCCGAACAAAAGCCGCCTCCTGGAGGAAGAGGAGCTCGTTGCCCCGTCACCTATCATGCCCCCGTCGAATGGTATTAAGGAGAGGTAGGTATCTTTACTGTTGGTCCCTATATTGTGTATTACAAGATGGGGATACATCTCCAAACACTTTCAGTCCATCGTATAATTTACCACCCTCGACGTAATGCCAAAGAAAGAAGATTAATTGAAGCGATATGTCATTGGGGTTACATGGTCTTAAGTGGAAAGTATTTGCTGTCTTGAAGTTAAGAAATAATATACTGCAAAGTAAGGAACTATGAATATTATGAATTGTGTATCCTCAACAATGCTACGTAGGTCCATTTCCTAGTACATTTAAAGATCACATTCAAGAGCCTCATCTTTCCTTCGGTTAAGTTAATAATTAAGTTTTAAAGTGTGTTTTACATTTCGTTATCACCAGGAGTCTACCAGAAATTAGCACTCCGGCTGTAAACGGAGAAGCTGAGGTTATCCTTGGGGGCAAGTCACTCAACTCGTCTGTGGAGAATACCCCCGTCAGGTAAGAATGATGACAATAAGTTCATGCTCTATTGTCACTGTAATCTCCTGAATGCAATGGGTCAGTGTTGACTCATTTAGAAGTAGAAATATTAGAGATGTCAATAATTGTCAAAATGAAAAACGTATTTTTATGTTTATATGCATATTTCTCATTTTTCTCTGCTGTAGGACGTGTTTTCTTTGTTTCATACCAAGAAGATTGTAAAAGTTAACATTGTAAATATGTTTTCTGGACTTCAGAGGGCCGTATGGTCGGGGCGTTCTGGATGACACCATTACTGCCCTTGGCTCCCACAACCGCTCAGACGTGGACCGCAGCCGGCTCAACAGTACTGGCGAAGACCAGGAGGATGACGATGTAAGTAAAGACCTGTTGTGCTTTCCGTTTCAGTTCCCCATTACCTTACATATAGCGTCTTCTGTAATATTCCTGAAAACCAGGGGAAACTCTGGAGGATATTACTTGATAAATGCCGTTTAAAAAAAACGCGTCAGGTTGTGCTTTACCCTTTTATTTACTCTTACTTTAAATACCCTTAAAGTATAGGAAAAGTATAAATTGAATTATTATAATGTATTCAATATTGATATTAAAAATGATTATGATTAGAGATTGATTAGGTATTATTAAAAGTGTTTCGGTAATGCTACGACTTCATTAAAAAAAAAAAAAAAAAACACAAATACCTTAATAAACTAGTCTATAGAAAATAAGATTTTATTCTCTTATTCCAGGCTGAGCCTGCCCCTCCCCACCCGGCAGGCCTGAAGCTGACGCGCCCCGGTTACTACACCATGCCCAGCCTGGACACGCTGGCCTCCATGGTGGACGACAACAGCGACTGCTGGGTGCAGGACTTTGTCATCGGTCGCGAAGGCTACGGCAACGTGTTCTTCCCCGGACTGACCAATGTGGCCGGGCTTAACCTGGACGGCATAGGTAGGTTGATCTGAGGTAGTTAATCCACAGGAGGTGAAATTGGGTATGACAATGGGAAAGATGGTTTAAACTTAGGGGAGACTTGGAGTGGGGAGGGGCGGAACGAAATGTTGACAGCAAAATGTATGACACTCAGAAAGAGCTCCATCCTTTAAAGGGAGATAAAAGCAATGTGGGATCAAAATTTAGCAAATTCAGGTAACTATTGAAATATGTTCTCTGGCCATAACCTAGGCCTGTGGTAAAATATAGACTGAATACTTACTTAAACTTTATTGAAATACATTAAAACGTGTCCCTGGTCAATTTTAGTAACCTACCAAAATTGGTTTGTTTACAAACATTGCTGTCTTCAGGCATAAAAGACATGAGTATTATGGTATTCAAGGAAAGGTATAGCCAGTTATCATGATTTATACTGTACCAGTGGCTAAAGTTAGACTGTTAAAATATATTTTCAAATCTATAAGACGAGGCTAACACGTCCTGCCGTCGCTGATGCTACCTTGAAAGTCAAAAAAAAAAAAAAAAAAAAAAAAAAAAATATATATATATATATATATATTTTCATAGTTATTTGAATTTGCAAGATTTTGTCATATTTTGACACAACATTGCTTTTGGCTCCTTTTAAGGTATTATATTTTATAACACGACCTGTGCAAACCCACCGATATATTGCATTTATACGCCATCTGTTGAGCAGGTCTCTTATGGAAATAAAATTAACGCAGGCATATTCCTTAAAACTACCGGGAAGGGATTTAAGATAACCAGGAATCAAGTACAATCAGATCTCCGATAAATCTTTAAAATTTATCTTTAAGTGTATTTGCTCTCTTCCCAGTTCACTTCCGTCGTAAGGAGATCACGGTGTACCCTGACGACGACAAGAAGCCCCCTAACGGCGAGGGGCTCAACAAGAAGGCCCAAGTCACGCTGGACTGTGTCTGGCCCAACGACAAGTCGGCTCACACACCTATCAAGGTAAGGGAAGGATTGGACAGCGAAGAAAAGGGATCGGGTGCTATATTATGTTACTATCAGTGTTACTGTAGTAAAGTATAGCCATTCACACTGATGATATATTTGATATGTTCAGAACGTATATTGATAGATTCTGTTGACTTTCTTCATTACTCCATCATAAGTAACATTTTCCTTGAATACAGTTAACAAAATTAATTTACCTTAATACTAAAGTGGTTGCCACTTCCTAAATCGTCGACAACTACACGGTCTGAGAATGACATCATAAATAACATTGTTCCTGACTACGGTAAACAAATACGATAAGATCCTTAACAACCTTCCAATTCCTAAATTGAATGACACATGCATAGTATGAGAGTTTTAACAAAACTATCTTATTTCCATGCAGAGTCCTCAGCGACTGGTGTCCATGAACTACCAGGAGAAGATCGAGCAAGCAACGGCTAAGATTGGTGCCAAGTTTATGGACTACCGACCGGAGACTGGCTCCTGGGTGTTCGAGGTAAGACCGTGGTCAAATCATTTCATATCAAATTTCGTAGTTCGAGCTGTGTTTCCTACAGGCTATACATGTTTGACCAAACCCAAAGATAACCCGAGGGAAAAACCCATCAGTCTTTGACACAGGAGTGTTCAGGGCTGTAATTTTCTTACAAATAGTTACATTTATTTTTGCATTTTAAGAAAGCCTCTTAAGATAACATAGCGGTGTCTCTCCATCTCACACAAAACATAAAATTGCATTTAAAGATAATCTTTGAAACCAAGTATGTTTGTACATTTCAAACACATCGTTGCTCTATGTTCAACAATATCCAACGTGCAGTAATTACATGTACATGTATTCTCAAAAGGTTGGTAACAAATTCCTCAACCTCTTTTTCCTATGAACATCCCTGCATGACTGTACATGCTATTAATAATTATGCAGGGATGTAAGTTTTCAGATTTCAGATTTTGTCGCATCATCACCTCAAACAAAAGTTCTCCGAATCAATAACTTAAATCACGTTTTATAAGATTTTAAGATCATTTCAAATTTTCTTTCCGGGGTTTCAGATTTTTTCATTAACCCTGACATTGACCCAGCCATCTCTGCCTGTTCCAGGTGCGCCACTTCTCTAAGTACGGGCTGGTGGACGACTCAGACGACGAGGGCGACACCCTGGAGAAGGACCCCAAGAAGCTGAAGGTGCTGCAGGAGAAGAGTCAGCAGCAGATCACCATTCAGGTAACCACCTAGGTTACTTGTTGTGGGACCACCCGCGCTACTTGACGCTGTCTTATTATCCCGTGCCACTCCCCGGAAAGAGTAGGGTAATGAATCCCGGTCCGGTTGCAGGGGACCACTGAATTATAACCTCATGTGTGATTGATGCGCAAAGTTGAAAGGTTTGCTTTGTGCAGTCTGGAAAGAGCCGTGAAGGGTTGGCCGGATGTTAAACTATCCAAGGATATAGACAAACTTGATGTTGAGGTCTTGGGAAACAATTGGATAGGACTTCACCATGGGGAAACGTGTTTTTCTGGTAGGAGAGCCTCTAGGGTCGGACAGTTCAGCAGGGATGACGACTTTCTGTCGGGAGAAATCCCAGGGCCGGACAGTTCAATAGAGACATCAATTTCCGGGAGGAGAGCCCTGAGGACCGGAACGTTCAGTAGGGATTAGATTTCCCATCAGAGAGCCACCAGAGTCAGAATATACAGCAGGGATATCAAAATTCTGCCAGGAGAGCCTCCAGGGCCGGACTGTTCAATAGGGATATTGATTTTCCGGGAGGAGAGCCCCCAGGGCTTGGACGTTCAGTAGGGATATAAATTTTCTGGTAGGAGAGCCCCCATGGCCGGAACGTACTACGTAGGTTAGGGATATACATTTTATGTCAAAAGATCCCCTCAAGTTGGGACATTCAGGAGCGATATACAGGTTTTTCCTGGCAGGAGAGAGCCATTCTGTTGGATTTAAAGTCTTTTAAGACTAATTCAATTGGTAAAATTTAGAGCATTTGAAGTTGGTGAAACAATGTGATTTGAAATGTTTTATCGCGTAAACTTCCAACACTCGGTTATGGAGACATGACAGTACGTCTGCATTATCACCAAAACAATAAACGCATTTCTGCATCACTCTCTTAATCATAAAGAAATAATGGACTGTTAAAAAGTACAATACAAGAAATGGCAAGGTTTGACAAGGAGTACCGTATTATACCCAACAAGGGCATGGAATAATAAATACGTGTTGAAATAAGAACATGCAAGCTTTCGCTGGTATGAAAAGTGCATACAGAGTGAATTTGCTTTTCTGGTGGTACAACTGCAATATGTTTTAACTAGCATTATTTCTTTGTATTTTATATAATGACTGTGATAGAATATTTTATAGTGGTATTATGAATAACGAATATCATATCAAAAATATTATCATTCATTTTATTACTGGTATTCATATTTTTGATTCGGCGATTTTTATAGGTACAGGTGTGCTTTCACTTCTGTAGCATGTAAAAGTTTGCATGTCTTTGTACAGTTCCCGAAGCACTATATTACTAAACAATGTTATCCTACTGCACTCATTACAAATGTTCATTTATCCCAGTTCTAGTATGGAATGGTAGAATAAGAATATACAAGTAAAAATTCTAGAGACAAGGCTATAATGAATTTTTAAAAGGACGTTGATTTGATTTGCAATAAAACTGAAAATACAATTTATTGGTTGCGTCTGTCGGATTTTAAAACTTTGCCATTTGAAGTTGGGATTTCTGAGACAGAAAATACACTGGCGAACAGATTCAGCTTCTAAAAGAAATCATAACTGCATGCATAATTAAAAATGTTTCAGAGAATACCAACTCGTTTTTAAACGTTTTGATATTTTAGTTCTTCCACATCATGTAAATCAATGCGATTATACTCCATACTTTAGGGGAACTCAGCACAAGTTTCAGCCTGTTTTCATTTGAATAAAACCAAAGTGTCTAGGAAAATAAGCTACCTTCAGAATTTCTCGTATTTTGAAATGCAAGCTACAAAATAGGGTCGAAATTAATAGAATGAACCTTTTTAAAGAAAAAAAGGTATCATGCAACGTGAATTAATTTCACTATGCTATCCATTAATTTACTGCGCCCCAGATTTGGTATGCCTTAAGGTATCGTACAAGCTATATCCTCGTAAACAGTGAATTCTATAGCATTCTTTTGGCTGTAAATTTTGATAGACGCTAACAACGTTGTGCATACAATAAATATTTCAATGTGAGCAGGCCCAAATACAGCCTCGTAAGATCATGGCATGCGTTTTCCCTGTTCGCAGAAGAAACCGATGAATATGGAGGCGAGTGATGTGGCCCGCGAGTCGCAGCCTGCCCCTCCCCCAACCTCCACCCTGCCCATCGGAGCCGAGCAGCCAGTCATGGCCTGTAACGATGAGCACATGTCGGACATCATGCTTGAGCAGATGCCAGAGTACCTTGATGGATCAGATGAAAGTAAGTGTACTCTTGGCTAATCAGTGTTCTTTGATGGTCTCCATGGCCAGTATCTGACAAAAGTAGTGACTTTTTTGAGAGAGAAAAATGGCTAATTATTGAAACGTAACACGCTGGTTATTGAATAAATCATTGCAAGAACATGACCCCCTGGCGCAATTTCTGTTGGTACATAGTTACTTTGCACACAAGTAATAACCTTCACTCTAACATTTTATAGGTAATAAGTTAAAGATATTTGTAAGAATAATATGCGCTCGTCATTCACTTTAAGTAATTGATATTTCAAGGCAAAGATACGAATATATAGTGAGGTATAATCAGTATGCAATGATCTTTATTAATCCGTATCGAGTATTCGTATAACATTCAAAAAGTAGAAAGAGAAAGTTTAAGAAAAAAATTAAAGTTGTGGTTATAGTAGAAATAATTTTTTACCTTGCCACTAGGGGGATCCGAGTGGCTGATGTTTCCTATTTATATTCTCACCACAAGGGGGCACAGATTGCAATTTTGTTCTCCGGTATTTTGTGATTAGAAGGAGCATAACCCCTTCAATTATTAAACTAGCTTAAAGATATAATATATATTCGCCAGTTAAGCCAAGCCCAGACGTTCTTGAATATGTTTTTACCTTGATATTTTTTTTGAAATTGTCAAATAAAACAAATTTCAGGAGAAAGTGATTCTTTTTATGTATTTTCTAAAGGAAGCTGTGATAAAAGGAAAGTGAGATTAACAGCGAAATGTCTTTTTGTTTTGTTGTATTACGCAATATCTTTAGAGCAATTTCTTCTCTTACCGTGAAAATCGCTGTAAAACCCAAATCTGCATGACTCATGAAGAACCTATTTGCTGAGGTAAAACAAGGCGAGCAAAGATGACTCTCTCAGAGAAGAATTCATTCTCAATGTGAAATAATTTGTTAAAACCTTCCTTAGGTGAGATGGAGCAGCAGCAGGCAGATAGCTCACCCGCCTCTCACCGCATCGCCAACCGGCACGGGATCAGCGCCCGCGACGTCCAGGTCATGAAGGCCTCCTTCTTCGGGGAGGAGGAGGACATGGAAACAGGTATGGCCCTTGATTAGTATGGATTCAAGAAATGTTTGTATTTTACCCATAGAATTAATGGTATTTTGACCCCTTTGGCTTAAAAAGTTTTGGAAACAAGGCTTGGGATGAGACATAACTTGTGGGAAAGTAGTCCTGGTAATACAGAAGGAGTCGTGTGGCTGATAAGTTTCAACTCAATCTCTTAGTTGAAGTTAAGAATAATATATTTGGTATAAAAGCATCCATTTAATTTCCTGACTCAACCTCTGGATATAGACCTTTTAAAATACTTACCTTGTGAATAATATGTAAACAAAAGGAAAAAAATAATTTGAAAACAGAATTATTCAAGAATTAATCCATGTTGGGAAAACCATCTTTACTTCAGAGCGACCAAGGCCCCCACCCCCTTCCCGGGGACTTGGTGGTATTCTCGTTGGGTCAACCCAGTCCTCCCCACTCCTTCACCGACCAGTGGATATCTTCAGCAAACAGTCACCAGCTGCCCCAGCTTCTCCATCAGCTCGCCCGGCCGTGCCCAAAGCCAGCTCCCTCCATCGATCCTTCATCTACGACCGAGTTCAAGTGCAGCAGTCACAAGGTAGAGAACTATTTCAAATAAGTTGTTCTGTTGAAAAACGTGCATCTGTATTCCAGTCCTTGCATGCGTAATTATTTTTTTTAATCAGACATTTACAACTATTGTTTGATAATAATGCAAATGTATTATGTCAGTCGGAATTTACAAAAATGGAGGTTGTTGATTGTGTGAAAATTCTGACTTTTATCAATAAATATATATATACATGTACACATAAATATTATTGAAACTTGTGGCAATAATAAAACAACTAAACATGCCTTTTACACATTTTTTAGCCCGCCCAGCGATGAAGCCATTCCAGCAGGCATGCCCGGACCACATCATCCTGCCCAGCGGGCTGACCGAGATGGAGAAGCCCCGTAAGCTGGTTGGTTCGCGTATACAGCGAGCCGTGCCAGCCCTTGAGGACTCGTACATGGCCAACAAACAACACATGGTGATGGACGCTGCCCTCGTCAGGGGTCGCGCGTGTCGGGTGGGCTGGGGCCCTGGCTTGGCCCTGGTCCACTGCGGCCGGCCTATTAACAAGAAGCTCATAGGTAAGTCGCTGATTTAAAACCCCAGGTAGTTGTGAAGAAAGTTTTCTGCATTTTTTTGCAAACGTTTTTGGCATGGGACACTAATATTAACCTATTGCTGGCACCCAAAGGCCCAGAAAATAAGTTCTCCTCTTCATTGCCAGATAATCTTGATCCCAATTTTTGTATTGAACCGACTTGCACCTCTGCGTTAAGTATGCCTATTTGAAGGTAATCTATAGGTTATATTCTGCCTCTAACCAGATACCCCAGAAAGGCCTGCCATCCTACCCCGCCGTATGGGTCCACAAAGACGACGTCTGGACGAGACTCCCTACCAGGTGGTGGTAGAAAAGATCAACATCACCGGGTACAGTACGGAGGCCGATCCAGCCCTCAAGGTACGTCTAGTTTACACAATACCCAGAGTTTCCCAACTAACTTTGCGCCTGTCTCTCTTTTTCTCTTTTTTTTTTTCTTTTTCATTTTTCTCTTTCTTACCAAATCATTCAAAATGAGTACCTCGTACTAGTAGTAGTACTTATAATCAAGTTTATGTTGATAGATTCAAGATTCAAGATTGTTTATTGACTAATGTACAAGTATACAATTATGTCAAGGTGAAGTTGAAATGGATATGAAATGGATTTCTGACATATCGATACTGTTGCATTGAAATGAAAATAAGCTTTAATTCATCCCAAACTAAATTCAAATTAATTGGTTTTGTCTTTGCAGAATATGCTAGAGAAGAGTCTGGAGATTCAACTGAAGCATTCCGAGATGACGACTGAGACGGGTTCCCCTGTGTTTGTCCCAACGCCTGGAGTGGCCTCATTACACCGGTGTGCGGAGCAGGCGCAGGAGGACGAGGAGCGCATCGCTAATCACCCGTACACTCCCACCGTCTGCCACACCCGCATGGTCTGGGACCTGTGTGTGGCCCTCTGGGGCAGGCTCAACGACTTCATAATGGACGAAGGTAAGAATGATGCGTGCATTAGTGTTATTCACAGTCGCCCCCCGTGGGGATCCGGGGTGGGGGTTCCTTCGTGAGCCTCCTGGGAAGAATAGGTCCCCAGCAGCCCCTTGCTGTTCGTAGAAGGTGACAAATGGGGGGACCAGACTTAGTAACTCTTTGGTAGAGTGCCCGCCCTGAGTCTGGGAGGTCTTGGGATTTATCCCTGGCCGAGTCACACCAAAGACTTTAATAATGGTAGTGGTCACTGCTTGCCTGGCACTCAATATAAAGTAAGAACCTCGAAACATAACTGGTCAGCCTGGTGTCAGTATAATGTGACTGGGTGGGGTATTGTGTGGGCCTATGACATGATATCTCAGTGTGGCAGCACTATAAAGAGGGCATTGGGTCCCACTGCTACAAATAGGCACCTCATTTCATAGATTTGGTTACCGCCCCTGTGGAATAAAACGAGCTGAAAGGCTTTACCTTGTGCAGTCTGGTAAAAGAACCCTGAAGGGTTGGCCAGATGTTAAACTAATCCCACAAACACAATTCACAGTCGCTGAAGTATATCTGTACTGCATATTTTAGAAAAAATGTACTCATTTGAAAATATATTTTATAATATATTTTATAATGTTATCATACAGTAGTTAAACATCCGATTGGGACATTATCAGGCGACGTTGTGAGCTTCATGACTCAACTCTATAAACATCAGGCAAAGCTAAAGGTTGGGAGAAAAAAAAAGAGAAGTAACTTCCTGGTAGATTCCTAGAACTACGGTCAGCTGTGGTTTCGCTTATCCAAGTTTGACTCTGTTAAATTTTATTAGGCTCGCATTAATGATTTGTTGAAACCTGGTTCCAGATGTAGACACATCGACCCACGAGTACCACATGGCCCGGCGAGAAGCCTTCTCACGCTGGCTCGCATCCACAGCAAGCAGAAAAATCAAAAGAGAAATCAATGACGCCAAACTCAAGGTAAATAGAGAGCACTTATATTGAAGTTTTTGAGTAGTATTGTCCGGGAGCACGAGTCACATAGATAGTGCTTAATCTTCTACGAGTAACAGTTTCATGGAAACCAATATACATGTATACCTGGTCAATCAGGCTGACGACTGTAAATGGAAAATGACCACATAAGAAAATCCCTGTCAGGGAAAGCGGACGGAATCACGAAATTTGCCCGAACAAGAGCTTTCATATTTGCCCGTCAATGAACAATTCTCTCAAAATAGGTCCATGATAATTGTGATAGGAAAAAAGTTGTCCTGGGACAGAAAAGAGAAGATTATATTGAAAATAAATCACTTAGAATGGAATGGAATAGATAAATTATTCTTCATTCATTTGAAATATATGGCCAAGTTTGCAACACTAAGACTATTTAATTATACACCTTCCAGGGACAAGGACACTTGCAGGCTGTGCTGAGCTACATGTCCGGCCGACAGATCTCAGAGGCGTGTGCGCTAGCCCAGCAGTCTGGTGACCACCGACTTGCTATGCTGCTTGCCCAGGCCTCGGGGTCCAACCTCACCAGACAGATGCTGGCCAGGCAGCTCGCCAACTGGCAGGAACACAAGGTACGTGTTGTATTTTGAAATTTGATAATCTTTGTATAGTTACGGATGCTGGAAATGTTGCTTTTATGACATGAAATAGTATGATGTTTTGAAAAGCATGAGGGAAAAAACATTACCCTATAACATTGGTAGTTGAATGAATTTCCAAGAATTGGTATGAAATTAGCAATATGTCAGTTGACTTTCTCAATTTCTAAGGACGTAAGTTCTTGAGCATTATTTTCTGCATTAGTTTCGAGTAAATATTCTACATGATAATGATTCAGTAAAGTTTTGAGAAGCACAACTATTCGAAAAACAAAACAAGATAGAATAATATTTGATCTCACGATAACATTTTACATTACAAACTAATATTTTCATTGGATGTCCTTTGTGCAGGCGGACACGTTGATTGATCCCGACCGTCTGCGGCTGTATGCCCTGTTAGCTGGAACCATGGTTTGGCCATCTACGAACACCGATGTCAATGTCTGTGAACAACTTGACTGGAAACGCTGCCTCGCCATTCACCTCTGGTAAGTTATGCAAGGTTGAGCAGTTTTAATATCATGAACAAGATGTATTAATGCGCACCAGAATGATACATGTGTTTTAAGCAGTGTCCGATGTGCTTCACTCAAATGTGAACATTGATGTAATCGAAGGTAAAAAATATTGCAAAATTTTTGTATGATTCTCATTGAATAAAATACACATATGAGGTTTTGCTCTAAAATTTAGTTGCTACTTCGGAGGGCTGAAGTTAAATTCACGTGATTGTTTACTCCATTCAGGTACTTATGTACACCAACTGCAACAGTAGCTGATGCTCTACGTGAGTACGAGAAAGCCTTCTCCGGTAAGAGCAGTCTGGGATCGTACGCTTGTCTCCCCCTGCCGCCTTACTTAGAGGAGAGCGTAGACAAACTGTATGCTGAGGAAGAACAGGAGGTGGATAGTCGATTTGTGGTACGAGACACGTGCTACCACCTCATCAAGTTATACTCCGACAAAAGCCACCGCTTAGAGAGAACACTGACACCTACTACGTCAACCAGCAATCACCTAGACCTCACACTAAGGTTAGCAAATGCAATTGCTTTCTTTTTTAAAGTCATACATTTTAGGTTAAGCTTATAACTTTCGAAAGAAACCCTCCATGTGAAACTGAATCATCGTCCCACGTTCTTTTGGACTCGAGAGAAATATTTCGAATCAGAGGGCATCATCGATAAATGTCAAAGAGGTGTGTATCTGTTAACCCTGGAAAGAAGAGGTACCATTTAAGACGCAAGGTTCTTCCGAATGCCTCTTTACCATGAGAATAAAAACTCTTTGGGAAAGAATGCGTTTTAAATATGAGGCCATCAGGAAGAGCAGTCTCAATAAAGTGCTTCTGATTTGTCTCCAGCTGGCACCTAATGCAGGTGTTGCAGGCCCTTGAGTACCACCACCTCTCAGACTACGCCGCTGCCAGTGTGACAGCCGGCTTCGCTGCTCAACTCGAGGCGCTCGGACTCTGGCACTGGGCTATATTTGTTCTACTTCACATCCAGGATGAAGCAAGGTAGGAAGTTTTTGAATAATATATGTATTGTAGTATATAAATCTACAGTTATTTAGGATCTTTAATTATGCGTAGTTTAAATACTCATATACCATTTTTAAAATTGAATTACTCGTCTGATAACAAATAAACAATATATATAGTCAAAAAAAAAGATTTTGTAGAAAATGTTTTTATCAATAATCACAGCTAAGCTAAACAAATGGTTACTCCTCTCCCCCTCCCAAAAGCCGAGAGCATGTAGTTCGTGAGGTCCTTGGTCGTCACGTCTCCTTGTCCCGCGATGCTGACTACATCGACCGCGAGCACTTCCTCCAGGAGCGGCTCCAGGTGCCCCCCACATGGCTTCACGAGGCTAAGGCGCAGCGGGCCCGGACCGAGGGCCACATGGCCGACGAGGCCTGGCACCTCCTGAAGGCCGGCCGCTGGAACCGGGCCCACCGAGTGCTGCTCAGACACGTCGCTGCTGATGCCATCATCAACGGTAATTTTGTTGTTTAATTCCTCCAAAATTTAAAGAAATATACACGGAAATAAATAAAACTGATTTTTGCAGAAACCAGAAACTGCCGGTGAAAACGTTGCAATCAGATAACAATAAAAAACAGAAAAAGCCAAAGTTACAAACGAATACAGCTACCCTTAATACATTGAAATGTCTTGTTCGGAGTGGTATTTCAAAGCAACAATATATCTAGGAAAATCGGACCAAAAATGACTATTTATGTAGAAAGAAACAATGAAATTACATATATGACGTGGTAAGTTAGTGCTGCTCAATCGATGCTACGGCTTGTTGGCAAAAGACATAGAGAGCAATTACGGCATGGGTTAGTAAAATGGTTAAAATATTATGGTTTCAGAGCGGTATGGTTACCTGAAGCGCTACCTGCGTGAAATGGCCCCACCAGAGTACAGCTCATCCATCCAGGACTGGGCCACGGGCGGCAAGGTGTTCCACGACTACATCACCATGATCGAAACACTCGACGAAATCAAACAGGTGAGAGGTCTTCTCATTTACTTCATAAGCATGAAATGGTCTGTTGAATTGTGTATAACAAAAAATCCTCGAGGAAGTTATACGACTTCTTTTAAGAAAAGCTAACCTGAAAAGCATCTGTATGAGAAAAAGCGGAAAATGTCAGAAAACTAATTTTTCATGGTGACTTTCTCATTTGGTATAAAATAGAAAGACTAGTGAACCTATCGCGTTTGACAAACATAATAAAGATGACTTGTTCCTTAAAGCTGAAAGTTGATCTTGTTTGATTATAGGGAGACCTGAATGCCTACGAATTGGAACGTCTTCAGCCAGAAGTGACGTCGTTATGTAGTCGTATTGGACATCTACCCTGTTATTCAGCCAAAGATAGGTGAGTATCGAATGTCATTTGTTTGTGTATATTAAAAATTTAAACCATCAAAACATTCTTGGTTTATAAGGAGAACACATACAGAAACGCATTCCAATATGTCCACAAGCAATAAGCATTAGCTCGTATTGAAGTAGCCGATCCGGTTTTCTTCTTCCTTTACCCTACATGAGCATGACTATATACGAATAACTTGAAGCTGTAGTGATTAAACTGACACTTTTCCCATATCATATTGTCATGCGGAGTATCAACATACACCGGCAGTTAACAGAAGACCATTTGGAAATTTGAAAAACGGATATTTCATCCAGTTTGATAAAGATGGTTTGCTAAGATTTGTGTCTCTCTCTCCTAGGCTGTGCCAGTCTGAGATGGCCAAGCGCACGGCCAACCTCCTCCGCATGCTGCTCCTGCTCCAACAGACTCAGACCGTGGGGATGAAGACCGGTCTCTCCTCCAGGGTGTTAGCCCCTCACATCACAAAGCTCCCCCTACCGGAGGACTACGCGCTCCAGGAGCTGCGCGACCTGACTCGCGCTCACATGATCGAAATGACCTCGTGACCAACTTAGGTGCTTTAGAGTGTATCCTGATTTGTACCTTGCTATATACAGAATGCTGAAGTAAAAATGATGTCATCTGGTTGATTCTATGGTTCAAATATTGAGCGAATTCCAGTATTCAAAAGAATGAAAATAGATATAAATAGCCTTGATTCTTAGAGAAACTACTTGGGCTGCTGTGTATAATGGAGCTTTTGCATTTACTTTATGGAGGGCAGTATTTCAGCCTGTTTCTAAGGAATTGGGCTCTTGACCTCGGAAGTTAGACTTTATTGTGAAGGCCTGAAAGTGTATATACATGTAGAAAACATAATATTTATACGGCGTCCATTTATAGACAAGTACAAAGAAACTGGTTCAATATTAACTGGTGTTCATGAAAGTATTTGTATTGCAGTAATCAAATTACTGCAATATAAACTTTAAAGTCAGAATTTTGAAGTTGAGGCTGGGAATGGCGGATGTTCAAACGAAATGTATATGTATGAACGCATCATGCTTGGGGTAAAATCTTTCTTATCTAACTCGGATAGTATGAAAGGTTATGTGAAGTAAGAAAACTGCACAGCTAAGTGATATGCCCATATTTCTAGGGAAAGTTGTCGATATTGTTATTAAACGTACCGGTACTCAAAATACAGAGATTTATGTGAATAACCCTAGGTTATGTACTTATAATTTGTCGAGCATGCTCACGCTCCGTGCTTACTACTGCTAAATGCCTGTAGATAAAGGCAAAACGTCTAATGTGCCTCCTAAATACTGTTTCCTGTAATGATGTAAAATCTAAGCTGGCAGTTTAAATTTTAAGGTCTCCGTAATTTTGAGAATTACGGTTGAATCCCTACAAGTATGTGATCTGTTTTTGTTCGTCCGCTGAATTAATTCTGTCATAATTCATTCTTTGATTGTAATATGGCTAAAGCCCCACACCTCGTGTTATTTTTCTAAACCAAGAAGGAGTAGATGATAGATGAAGGTGTTCATTAGAACTCTTTTCCATGAGTGAGGATACCATTTCCCAATTTTACCTACTAGAAATTCAATTGAAGTGTATTGGAAGTGAAGATGAGTATCCTCAGTTTTCTATGACCAACTTATTTTAAGGATCAGGACTGTTGATTGGTATACTTGACACCCACGTTGTCTATTTGATTAAAGCCTCTTTTAAACTAGTCCTGCGATATTAGAATTATGCATAGCCGGTGGTAATGAAACAAAACAAGTCGAATGTGAATGTGAAAAAGAAGACTTATCTGAAAATGTAATATAAGTTGTCATGACAATATGGGAAATTGTAGAAAAAAGAAAATGTCGTCATGTCCTCAGTTTCTTGATCTTCATAATACTATAATTCCCTTGTTGTGAAAAACGTAATCTGATAAAAGTAGAAAAGGCTGAATAAAAGATTGAAAACTCTAATCTTCTGAATTGTTTACCATTTGAGGTCCATAATGTAACACACAAGGGTATGGGTGCCAGTGGGTACACTAATCAGCGTGACCTGGCATGAGCCAGTGATGCCATTTTTCCGGATTTTTTAAAGCGATCTGTGGCGAAGCCGCCACGGAGCGTAGCGAAGTGATCGCTTTACCTCCTGTCCAAAATCCATGGTCAAGGCAAATCTTCAGGTGCCACAACTCTGAAAACTGGACTCTGCATCTGGTGCGAAGAGAATGAGCCAGTCCACTTCAGTAGACAATTTTTTCAACTTAATTATATTTTTAGAATATAATTGAATCTTGAAAGTATTTTTATACTGATTCTCTACTTATATTTTGATTATTATTTAGCCAATTCTAAGGTCTCACAAGAGCAACATTGTGATGGCTGCCTCGTTCTGGTGGGGTCGCCATCTTCTTTTTGGTGTAAATCTGGATCACTCCTCCATAGCCCAGGAGTAAGCTGCAATGTGATTCCCAGTGGGCAAAACTGGTTGTATTGACGTCATCCTGACGTTGAAGTACGACGTTGTTTTTACGTTGTGACGTTGATTTTAGGTTGAAATAATGTTGGATTTGCAAAGTTTTCTGACGTTGTATTTTGGTTGAAATCCTGACATCCTCTAATTTTAGTCACAGACTGAAGAAAAGCATTTCTATGTTACCTCCATGCCTTTTTGACTTCAGATATCAGAAATAAAACCTTTTTCTAATGGACCTCATGCCTTATTTTATATAAATGTTGTAATTTTCAACGTTGAACCAACGTCAGTATTTCAACCAGAATACAACCATGGTTGAGTTTAGGTTCTTTTTTGGTTATCTGACGTCATGACCAATATCAACGTAATATCAACCTTGGAACAACGTTGAAATTAGGTTGTGTGCCAATCTAATAGTGTGACGTCACGGAGACTGACGTCGTCACGGCGACGGACGTCGTAATAGGATCGCTTTTTTCCAGCGGACACTACGCATTTCTTGTTTATCAGTTCAGTAAAAAATATAAAATATGCCTTCCCTTTTCTATATCACTTTCACATTTAAGAGTATTCCTAAGCCAATTCTAAACATTTTGAATACGAAATAAATATTTTCTAATGCATAACTTCACCCCTTCCTACTTTTCGGATTTTTCACCTCGCTTTGAGTGGCACTAAGTTCTTGGTAGATCTACACTACAGTACAGAATCAGATAAATAAAAAAAAAAGTGTTGTAGATCTATGAAAATAACTACAAGAAAAAGACAACAAAAGTTCCGAAAAGTCAGAAATGTAATTTAAAAAAAAACACGAGCGAGTAGGCACTAGGGCTAGGCCTAACTAAATCAGTAAATGATGAGAAATAAGCAGGTGCCCAAGCCAAGGCCAAACCACATTCTCCCTGAGGCTGAGGCAAGAATAAAGGTAGATTCTAGATCTAGATATGCCATTGGTATTCTTCCCTTCCCACCCCATACTGAATCTAGTGAAATTATGCTTTCGCCATACCTGCATAGTCTACTCCCCTAATAAAGTCCATTTCTCCCTCCAATCTCTGAGCAAGAAAGTTTCTGGGTCACCACAGGTCGCCAAGAGCGACCTCGTCAGGGCGACGTCACTAATGGCGACGTCGTGACGTCATCACGTCACGTGCTCCTTGACGTCGCCTAGAAACCTATTTCGAATCCGAAAAACTTCGAGTTCGGTTCTCGAAAGGATTGCTTCTTTTCCATTTTTTCTTCGCCTAATTTCCCGCCAGAGATGGACTCCTACGGTTGTGAACTTGCCATGTCGAACAAGTTTCCCGGAAAACTCTGGCGGATGGTGAATAACTGCGAGTCGGGCGCCATTTGTTGGGGTCAAGGAGGACAAACTATCATCATCCACCAAACCAAATTTCAGGATGAATACCTCGATCCTCCAAACAACGGGCTCTTTAAAACCACCAACATCGGCAGCTTTATCCGACAGCTAAATTTGTATGGATTTCGGAAGTTGAATGTGGTTCGTTATGCGGATAGTGGAGCAGAACTTCGAGAAGTTCATGAGTTTCAAAATGATTTCTTCATTCGCGGCCACCCGGAGATGCTTTCCCGCCTCCGTCGAAATGTGGGCATCCGACGGAGCCGGGAGATGGCCGTCAAAAGACAGCTTGACGAAATCCACAACTACTCCCAAAAGAAACAGCGACTATTAGAGGTAAACCTCATATACTTAGTATGTTGAATTATTCTGTAATTCTGTTTTAAAACTGGGTGGGGGTTGGTTGAAATTGTTGCCGTAGAGCGTGACGTGACGTGTGACCACGCCCACAAAACTGAAACAATAATTCAAACATCCACAACGACTCCCACAAGTGTACAAGAAACAACGACTGGTCACAGTATTAGATCTAGCTCAACTTCAAGTAACCATGTTGTTCTCTATTCTGTAATTCTATTTCAAACGGAGGGGGTTGGATAAGGCCGCGTGAAGTGTGAAAGGCGTAAACTGTGACCACGCCCACAAAAGTGAAACATGTCACGTTTTGGCCGGGCACCTGTTCAACGTCAAGTTCAAGATCAGTCTTTGACTTTGGACAACAGAAAAGGGGATAACGTGACCAGTCATAGATCCATGATAACATTAACGTTACTAGAATCTGGAAATGTTATTTGACAATTTGTCCCTGGATTTTTTTGGTCTAGGCAGTGGCGGATTTTAATTTTAGAGGCCCCCCCCCCTTTTTTTTTTTTTTTGTTGTTGTTGCGAAATTTAGACTTATTTAATGTAAAATTCGGCCAAAGGGTAATTAAGGAAGTTTTTTTCCCAATAGGACAAAGCGCCCCCTCCCCCGCAAATGGCTTCTAGGGCCTACTATTACTAAGTTCTAGAATTTAATATTTATAGTAGAAATAATAGGTTTTTCAATTAACTTATGATTTGAGAAGAATGACTCAGAATGAGGGCCCTAGCCTAGGCCTAGGCCTACACTTCAAAAGAAAAGGGCCCTAGGTTCTAAGACTTCGATATTCACTAGTTAACAGTGTTACTCACTGGCACTGCTAATATATTACTAGAATAAACACATTGTTGATGGTAGTTGACATAACTAAAGTTAATTAATTGAAACTCATCAAAAGTCTATGATAACCGTAAACGTTATAGCTAAAAAAAACTTAGTTAAACTCTCACACAATAAGTTTAGCTTTGTGTAAAAAAAAATTCTCCTAACA
Organism: Lepidonotus clava; assembly: GCA_936440205.1. Taxonomy (NCBI): domain Eukaryota; kingdom Metazoa; phylum Annelida; class Polychaeta; order Phyllodocida; family Polynoidae; genus Lepidonotus; species Lepidonotus clava. The sequence continues at coordinate 7,875,601 of OW387142.1, read as the reverse complement.
ATTCGTTTTGCAGATGCAGGGGACTCAGTACCTAACAGTGCCTCCTGCCTATTATTCCAAGAGCCAAGAACTTGGCGATTCCTCCGGTACCGACTCCAACAGCTCCGTGGGCTACCAAGCGGCGACGGCCACAGGTCAGTGGCCGGTCTACATGCAGTGGGATGGCCAGTCCTTCAAGTATGTAGTCCTGCCAGATACCTCCAAGTCTCAAGAAAAGAGTAGACAGACCACCCTAGTCCAACCCATTCTTCAAACCAGGAGGTCCAGTAATGGAGAAACATTCCAGGTTTTACATTGTAAGTGTGACAAACTTTTTACAGAATTGTCATTCAAATTTAATGTGCCGCAATTTGTTATGTTTTAATCATCATCACCATACTTCAAGTGCCAAGTTGACACTTTAAAGTACGTTATAGGTATAATCGTTTTCAGGTTACAATTAAAAGTATAATACTTTCTCAGTTTTTGGACTGTCTCATTTCAATTTATACATAAAGCATTCCTTGATCATTGAATTTTCTGAAAATACTATCTAAAATTTTATATCAACCCAGTACCAGATACGGGTGGTGGTGAAGCCCCAGAAGAATATTACCTTCTCAGTTTAGTAGCCGAAAATAGTGGAGTTCAACAAGAATCCCAGTATTCCAACAGCCTCACCCAACAGTCAAGTAACGCAACACACGCGTAAGCTTCATTTATTACTTATTTTACACATTGTCCCTCAGGACATGTAAACCAAAACTGAATACTTTACTTCAGAAGCGACTGCTTTTAAAACCAGTTTCTGTTAAAGGATGTGCTAATAAATTTATACAGCGGGCAAAACCTTTCAAAATTATGGCATTGCCAGCACAACTTATTTAGTGTGAAATAAACCTAAATGAACACATGACTAGGCTTTCACTTAATATTGATGTTTTTTTAATTCAATGTCATCAGCCTTTATTTTTGCAGCGCTGTATTAGGCTCCAGTATGAGTCACGAGTACTCGCCCAATGAGCTGTACAAACTGGCTGAGCTGCTCGCGAGTGACAGGCAGTGTGCCATAGCGGCAGCTCAACAACTGCTCGCTCAAGCAAACCAGGAGCCATCTACTTCAGGGATATCAGACAAGGTAAAGTATTAACTTTTTCTTGGAAATAAAATTAGAATTAGACTTAATGCTCTTAAAGTAGAAATAGTACGGGCCAATGAGCAGTCAAGGACCTTCTCGGGGTACCTAATACAGATTATTGGTAAGGCTAAGGAAAAACAAATCTTTGCATTCCGGTTATGTTAGTCCCAAAAAATAGGGTGGGTAGGTCGGGATTTTTGTTGTAATATCTTCTTTTTAAAAAAAAAAAAAAATTCCCAACCTCTGTGATACTTTACATAAGTCTAATTAGGGTTCCCACGCAGGTCTTAAAGGGCGTTAAATTGATTTTCTCAAATGTAAGGCCTTATAATAATAAATGTCTTAAATTTGAGAGTTTTGACGCTAGAGGTCTTTAAAAGGTCTTCTTTTTTTTTTAGGAAGTTAAAATGGGGTAACCATGAAAATTCTAAATCCCACTTTCAAATGAGTACACTTTCTTGAAATTTAAATCATATGAAATATCCTGAAATTCTTCTTTGCATGTGATCAATAGGTCTTAATTTTTCCAAATCTTGGTCTTTAAAAGGTCTTAAAATTATTTCCAAAAATGCTTGGAAATCCGTCTAATACTTCTGACTTAAAAAAGAAGACTTTCGAGTCGGAGCAAAAAATTAGGATAGGTCAGTTTTCCAGATCGCAACTATATTTTTTTCTTGGCCTAACCAGTAAACCAGCAGGTATCAGCAATAATAAAAAGTTTCTGGTATCAGTATAATTAACAGCTCTAATGGCAAAGAAACCGAAAAGATTCTTATGAAATGTTCATTTAACACGTAGATTCTTAGAAAGAATACATGTTATGCAAATACATAAGAAGGCAAGTTGTAGTACATTGAAATAGGAAATAAAATGAATTGAAGAAGTTCTCTTTATGTTTTGCTTCAGGGTGATGGTGCTAACTTCGCCTGGTCAACCCCGGTGAATACCCCAACGTGGTCACAGCAGTACCACTTCTTCAGTGGTCACAGTTCACCTGCCTCCCCGGCCATCAAAACTGAGGACCTCAAAGGGCCCAAGGTGGTGGTCACTAGTAACGAAGAAGCTATGAGACCCAGACCGCTCCAGAGTCTACTCTACAACTCCCACCTGGAGCGGCCATTTGTGGTACCGAATGACCACCAGCAGCAACAGTCAGTGGAACAACAAGACGATAAAGGTCATATTGTCCCAGTGTAGCTGGAAAGTTGAAGCGATTCCCAAGAATTTTTTTTGCCCTAAAAACTTTCCTGATAGTCCAGTGACACTAGGAGACAAGTGTTGAGCACCTAAAATGTGTCCGTAAAGGTTTCCAACGAATGACTCCAAAATCACTAGACATGTCTGAGATGTTATGAACAATGTCCGTATTCATGGATTGAAAAGGATAATATGAAATACTGAGGCTAACAAAGAGAAATTACCGGTATACATCACACTGGATTGTCAAACTACAACACCAGAAGTTGCCTGGATCTCTTGTTTTTTTTATGGCTCCCAAGAATTACCGAATCGTATACTTAGATCAGAATTCAATTTACAAGATGGCAAGACCACATTTTCTAAATGCAGCTCAGATATCAATTGTACCAACGGTCAGTCAGGGGAACGATCAAAATACTCTTCGTTAGCCTAATCGGACAAGAAAATATGGGCTGATCTTTATTTTTTCAATGTAACATTTTAAGGATAGAGATGAGACTTCAGGGTCAATCGTAGCCTTCAAAACCTAAGGGTTCTCGTCCGAATCCTGCCCTAACCAAAATGCACATTCTAGTCAGCGCAATACGCTGGAAATGGAACTAAAATCTTGTATAGAAAATATTTCATGTTTAGTAGCGCCATTCAGCAGTCTTCAAGATTATTTGCACTTTTCACTCTTTTTGGAGCGCCTGACCTTATGGTCAATTTCACCCTTATCATAAGGATCTATTAGGAAAGTAGTATATGACAGTAAATTTACACCTATGTTCGTGCCTTACTGTGGGCCTATGTTCTAAAACAAAATTGTACCTTTTTATCCTGATGGTTGTTACTTATGTGCTTCAATGTAACATCACAAGCACGGCAAGACATCAAAATATTTCCAGCATAAGTAGTAATTTACAACCAAGAAGGGGGTTTAGATGGAAGTTTTGATTTTCTGTTTGTCGCGCCTATTTTTTCTATCAATCAGAATATCAAAACAAAAATCTAAAAGTATGAATAGAAATGTCATTTTTAGGCATATTATCTATTTAAATGGAGAAAATCGTATTGATTGGCAAAACTATTTACATTTCATGTATAAATAATCTTAGCCACCATTTAGCTGAACCGTGCAAGGTCAAAAAGAATTGAAAACAGTAATAATTGAAACAAAAGTTTTTGACAAGTACCTTTTAATCATTCACGTTATGTACTTTGTATGTTGCAAAAGAAGGATAGAAACAAGGTACCAGGAAAATTCATAAAGATTAAATAGATATGTATGTGAGCAGTACCACGTTCAAACAATTAGACCAGATTTTGAAAGGCGAAAACATAGGCAAATAAATAGAGTAGACTTACAATAGTCTTTCTCATAAATGGAAATATCTGTAAGATCAAATTATAGCATAGATTGTATTGCATGCTGTGGATCAGTAATTCCATAAAGCACCCATCCTAATATAGACATTCTCTTAACTTATTAAGGCTTTAACTTATTCTAGAGATAAGGGATGCGGATTCAAGTGGTAATTGTAAATGTCACGTCCTACAATAATTTTTACAATGTGGTTCTTTACCTAGGTGACGTCAGAAATATCTTATTCAAAAGAATTCTATTTTGAAAATTTAATGTTTCTGTCATTCGTCCAGAGATATAGTCAATTCTAGATTTATTTAGTAATCAAACATTGCATATTATTGTACGACTTTTGTGATCTTGTAATATTGTTAAAATTATAAAATAATTTACTTATTTTTTTATGTGATTCCAGTGTAAGGTTTTCTTATTTTAATGTATGTTGTGAACTTCCGTTTTAGGAAAAATGTAATTATAGTTAGTAGTGGTGCAAAATACATTATTTTGTAAATTCTTTGTCCAAATAAAAAGAAAGCCCATGTCAATCAATGTAGTGAGTTACACTGTTTATTATATGTTTGTACAGTGATAAATAAATGGAACTGTACAAACACAACTTAAGAATATAACAGTCTCGTGTGGAAGTTGGGGCTCTTGACTTAAATATTTTTTATATATATACAGGAGCAGCATATGTAACGTTCAGGGTTTCGCGTTTGATTACACTGAATGAAGTAACGGATGGAATTATTGTTTTCATGTATTGAGTTTGGTATACTCACTATCTACATGGTAAAAATGCATGAAAATGACGGATGAAACGAAATGAGGGTTTAGTGTTATGAGGGTAGCGAGGGTCCACCTCCATGATAGTTCCCAGATACATCTGCGCCGCTGAAATCCATACCGGGATTCTAAAAAAAACAAATATGTTTAGGTAAATTTAGCATAATTTCTATATTATGTCAATATCGTGATCAGACAAGTGGGAATTCGGGATAATTTTCAGACAATATACATGTATAGAATGTCTTATTTTTCAATTTTGTGCTAGGTTGTAAGTCAAAAACCAAGATGTTCATAAAGAAAAGTTGACGTGCTAAAAGACATCCTGTCCTGCTGATGGCTATAACTTTGACTTCTTTCCAATGAGATCCAATGCACTTACTTCCTTCTGGAATCGTTCTAAAGTCATTTTCTTCTCCATTTTGTCGAACACCAAAGGATTTGCTTCATATTCTCCCTCTAAAAGTGACCGCCATACGCTACCTGCAGTTTTGTCACTTTTTGCAAGACATATTTGTATCATCTTTTTGTCCTCTGAAAAAAAGAACGAATAAGTAAGATGAAACAAATCTTTTACAAAATACAGTGACAGGGCAATTCAAGAGGTATAGGCAATGCACAATGAAAAACCTTTAAAAAAATCAATATGTATGGATGGTTACATGTATTTATTGCCACGTGTTAATGGAAAGTGAATGGAATCGCCTTGAATTTTACGTCAATTGAAACAGGCCTACAACGTTAGCCTAATGAGCTTTAATAAATGTTCAACAAAACTTGTCCTGCACAATTGTAATATTGAAGAGATTTCTTATTGCAGTAGCTTGATGTATAAACTTGAACATAATTATTATTTTGATTTTTATGAGTGTTTTAGAATTATCTAATTACCTAGAGTCCAAAAAGATTCATCTCCATGTACAGGTTTTGGAAGTTTTCCCTGAAAAAAAAAATTAATTAGTTGATTAAATGCATGTCCACCAATTTAATACACATGGATATATAAGTACGTATATAATATAGGAAGCCGGAACAAAAATTAAAAACATGTAGAAAAAAGACAAACACAAAATTAGCCTTAGGTGTTAATGTTCTCTACCTGCCCTAATCATTTCAGATCAATAACTTTCCTAATTACAGCTGTAGACTGTTAGCACCATCATAAAAATAAATACGAAAAATTGAAATTTTCAAACATAATATATGGATGAAGAAGAAAATAATAATCAATTTCATATTAAACACCATTTTCTTACTTTATCGGTTAGATCTAAATCGCAGTCAAAGAAAAACAAATAGAAGCCAGCCTAAATTTACCTGAAAGTAGAGCTTGCCGGCCACGGTGAGGCTGAGGCGGCTGTTGCCGATGTCACACTTCACTTCCTTGGCAGACGTCCCGCTTGGGACGTTCACCTCCACATAAACCTCCTCCATGGTTTGCCACCATCTCCCCCAAGGAGTTGGACATGATTCTATGCCACTCCTCTCATCAAAAGCAACCGCCATCCTCAGATTCTGATTTGCGTCTGCTGTTGTCTGCAAAGCCAATAGAGCAGTTTTCTTACGACTACACGTCATGCACAGGCAAGCAGAGCAGTTTTCAAGGCAGCTACAAGCCCCACATGTTTACTTCCGGCGACTGAAAGTTGGGCTAATTTGTTTTCTGATTTTCTTTATTACCGCGTAAGTATTGTTGTTACTGTATTTTGAAACGCTAGCACTGAAAAATAACGAAGTTCTTTGTAGTAAGAAATCATATAGGTATTGAACTATGTGTGTCAGGGAAATGGCTGGGCGGCTAGCTCTGGGACTGCCAAAAACTGAAGACTGAGGACAGTGAGGTCTACTCTAAAAATCTCTTCCTAGCAGCAAATTCGCCGGGAAGAGGTAGCCCATAATGCCTAGCGCGAAAGGGGTTCCTGTTTACTTAAAACTCTTCTGTAAATTAATCTAGGGCATGGAAAAATCTGAAAAAATATAAAATATTTCAGTTATGATCCCTGCTTTTGATAGGCAAAACAATAGATTGTTAAAATTTTATTTTGGAAATTTAGAGCATTTTGACAGATTTGAGGGGTCTGGCTTCATTGAGGCTGTTTCTTCTATAATCTAATGCAAATAAGTTGCTTGTTTTTGCATCAAACTGTTATCTTTTACTCAAAAAAATGTCTGAAATAGAAAAAAGCCCTCACATGTTTCATCATATTCAAAGGGCTAATAATAATTTTGCATAGAATATTGTGTAATTGGTCTTTGAAAATGACTTGAATGATAGAAAAAAATGACCGGAACCCATGTTTCTCGGCAAATCTCGCGGACGGGATTTGGCACCTCTTCCCGGCGAATAGCAATCAATGGACATATTAAGCTTTTCAAAGGTTTTGAACTGTGATAGGAAAAAGTATCATCAATTATTGGCATATATTATGAGAGGTAAATGTATTGTAATAAGCAACTTTCTTTTGAGTTTCAGATATTTTAACATGTTACCCTCACAAACTGTTATGATTGCAGTATTTTTTATACTTTCTCATTAGAAAACCTATTAGATAGTTAATTATAGATAATTGTACATAAAGTTGCAACAAGAATATGCAAGAACTAAGCAAACATTCTATAGTAGAATTTCAATTGCAGCTCAGCACCTACATTCTCACGGTCCGCAATGGCCGTTTTCGCACTTCCTTTTTGGTTTCTGAGGCATCCACCCCAATTATCGCCTCTCTGCACTTTATAAAGTAACAGCTGATTTAAAACTTTTTTCTCTATGAATGTTTTCTACATCTCAGATTCATAACTTATCACATATCTATATTATATTTCAAACGAGTTTGTGAAGAAAACTGATGTACTTTAGCAGGATTATTTTGTTTTGTCACATTAGATTATAGAGGAAAACTTCAGCCGGGAAGCCAGTCTAAAAGTCTGTCAAAATATCACTTTTAACACACAAAACTTATAAAAAAATCTCCGATTGCACGTAAGTCCATAATAAATGTATTAACAGACAGAAATTGAAATAATGTTCATGTAGAAAGGATATTTAAGGAGAAATATGATGCGATAATTGGGGCTCCGACACAAACCGGAAATGAAATGACATAGCATGGACCAAGAGAATAGTTTATTCGCCTAGCAGAGGTATCCCGTAATCCTTTTTGAGAGAGTAGGTGTTCCGCTTCCGGTACTAAAACTTTAACCCCCCAGAAAAAATATTTCTAATCGTAGGAAAAATATGGAAAAATATGATATGTGAAGATTAAAACCTCTTCTATTGATATGCCAAATATGAAATTTCTGAGATAATTATTTCTTGATTTATTGCATTTTGACAGAAATCATGGGTCTGGTTTCTCCATAGATCTACTGTTTTCTTCTTTAATCTAATGTAAAATAATTGCTTCGTTCAGCAAGAAAGAATTATATCTTACTCACCAAAATTATTGAAACTGAAAATAGCCTTGATCTATTTTGTGATTTAGAAATGATTAGACTTAAATTTGACACAATCACTTTGTAATTGCTCCTTGAAAATGACTTGAATAAGAGAGAAAAATCACCGGAACCTACCCATCACAGCAAAACTCGCGGACGAGACACGGCACCTCTGTTAGGCGAATTGGAAAAATCTCTGTAAAATTGTGATATTTCACAATTTCACCTCAGCCTTCTGACTGTGTTCATTTGCTGAATGATACTTGCATATAGATAAATGACACATCATTAGATTCCAAATTTAATTCTCTAAACTCCCTATTGAAATAATTGAAATAAATTGAAAATTGAAGATTCTATTTAGAATTAAGTTGTTTGAAGTCAGGGAAAATACAAAATTTCAGCAAATTTTGGAGGACATTCCAAACATTCCAAATCATTTGGAATGTTCATATGGAACACATTTCATTCAGATTCATATTATACATATTCTTAGCTTTAGAACAATACCAAGATGACTAAAATTGATCAAGAATTGTAAGAATTATAAAGGTTTCTTTGAAAAATGTCAGGGCAACTTTAAATTTACCGCATACCAAACCTATATATATTGTAAACCTATATAGACCTCCTGATGGAACTCCGAATGAATTTTTCAAAATTTTAAATAATATGATACTTACCCTCCCTAAGGGATCAGAAGAAGAATTAATAATAGGAGGAGATTTTAATATCAATTTTGCTCGCCCCAATGCCAAGCCAACTAAATTATTACATAGCTTCTTAAAGAAAAACCTGTTGGAACAAATTATAACAGATTTTACAAGGTTATCAGTAAATGACTCTTTAATAGATTTATTAGTAACTAACTCTAAATATGTTCTAGATACTGGTACATATCACATTAATATTAGTGACCATCTTCCAATATACTTGATAAGGAAGAAATGGAAACAAATTATTACAAAGGTAGAGTTCCAAGGGAGGTCTTATAGAAATTTTGATCATGACATTTTAGTGACTGAATTGTTAAATACAAATTGGGACTTCATCTATACAAACCAAAACCTTGAGATTATATGGGACACTTTTTATCAAAAGGTTTAGACCATAATAGATGATATGTGCCCAATTAGGACTTTTAAATTCAATAGAGACAAACCAGCATGGATGACTGATGAGTTGATTGAATTCATTAAAGACAGGGACTCAGCAATTAAAAGAGCTGTTCGGACCAAAAATTTAGAGGATAAAAAACTTGCAAGGAATCTACGTAATTTAACAAATTCACTTGTTAAAAAAGCCAAATCTGAATATATCAAAGAGCAATTAAATAACAATAAACATGACTCTAAGAAATTCTGGCATAATATACGATCGGTAATCCCAGATGACAAACATAGACAATGTTGTCAATACAATATTGAGTCTGAAGGTAAATTGCTGAGCCCTGATCAAATTCCTGAATTCATTAACAATTATTTTGTAAATATTGGACCTACTTTGGCACAAAAGTTTAAAGATGAAGTAAACTTACCTTATATAAACCAGTTTTTCGACCATAACCCATTCAGATTTTATCCCATAGACATTGATGAAGTGGATAAAGAGCTTGCAAAAATTGAAATATACAAATCCTCTGGATTTAAATATATTTCCTCAAGGATATGGAAAAGAGTCTTTCAGACCTTGAATTTTCATGTATTGCATATGGTAAATGTATCGCTTATGACAAATCAATTCCCCACCATATGGAAATCAGCCACAATTATCCCTATTCCTAAAATACCAAATCCCAATAGCCCGGGCGATTACAGACCCATTGCATTATTACCCATAATTGGAAAATTAGTTGAGAGATTTGCTCACAGACAGTTGATGAAATATGTTGAGGAGTTTGATTTATTATCACCTTTTCAAAATGGTTTTAGGCCAAAACACTCCTCTATTGACACTATTTTCAATTTTATTGCAGACTTAGACAAAAATAACAATGGAAATGTTGACTCTGTAGCAATATTTGTTGATTTCAGGAAGACCTTTGACACGGTAGACCATATAATTTTGTTAAATAAACTTACAAAAATTAATTGTGATAACTCAGCAATTTCTTGGATTAGACAATATTTATTAGACAGAACACAAAGTACTCTTCTAAATAATTTTTGATCTTCCGAAAAGCATATAACCTATGGCGTACCACAAGGAAGTATCCTTGGACCTTTATTATTTCTAATCTATATAAATGACATAACCCATGATATACTCAGTTCAAAGGTCTTCCTGTATGCTGATGATTTGGTTATGTATAAATCTATTAAGCGTGTATATGGCTTTGAAATACCCGAAGATCTTATAGATCTTCGAGCAGATTTAACAAATTTGTATAAATGGTGTGGACAAAACAAGCTGTCAATAAATGCTAGTAAAACGAAATATATGTATTTTCCATACAATAAGCGGAAGGACTTTGGCCGTAGTATATACATGGGCCCTGACAAGCTTGAGGTAACTCGTACATATACATACCTGGGAGTTGTAATAGACCCATACCTTTCTTTTAAGCCATATATCAATCAAATTAAAAAACGTGCCTCTTATAAATTGAAACTATTTCGCTCTTTGCGACATCTGCTGACGAAAGATGCTGCTGTACGAATAGCCAAGGCAATGATCATACCCATAATAGACTATGGAAATATGTTTTTAACAGCCTGTAATATTGTAGACCTGGACGAACTGGATGTGATACAGAATAATGTATTACGATGTAGGCTTAATATACATAACCCAAGAGAAATACATACAGATGACTTGTTAAGGCAGACCAAGGTATTAGCGCTTAAAAAGAAACGAGCTTACCAGTTACTTGTTTGTATTAAAAAGAACATTGATAAGAACAACATCCCACTGCAAAGACCCATAAGATATACTAGAATACATCAGGGCCCCCTGGTTACATTGCCAAAGCCATCCACTGAAATATTCAAAAAGCGACCATTTTACTATGGATGTAATCTATGGAATAACCTACCTGTAAATTGTAGATTAATAGTCTTGCTCGACGAGTTCAAAAATACTGTTAAAAATATGTTGGAACTTGACAATCTTGTCCTGTAAATATTGTTTTTTCTACCCCTTAACTTTATTATAAAACCTGCTGAAATCCATTATTGTAATCCCTCGAAATTATAAGCAACACCACTGTATTGTCAATGTATAGTCCCAAGTATTGTTGTTGTATAGTCCTGTCCTGGTAAATCATTGTTAAACATCACTGTATTGTCAATGTATAGTCCCATGTATTGTTATTGTATAGTCCTGTCCTTGGTAAATCAATGTTAATTAAGAAATGAATATGTACATTAAGAATTAGTTGTATGTATGTTAACGCTGAAGGTGGGGGGAGAACAGGCGAAAGCTTGACCCCTTTCAGGGTAATGCTGAATAAAAAAAAAAAAATTAAAAAAAAAAGTTTTTGATTGCAATTTGCTGCAATGATCCTTAGCTGCTGGGTCGTTCAGCTGATTACTAATACTATGTACCCTGGGTACATACCAGGAAAGTCTACCCTGGGGCCACTTCAAAATCAGGACACATAGGCTATGTGTCCTGATTTTGAAGTGGCCCCAGGGATATGTCATAGGAAGTTTTGGCATGTATGTAGTAGACTGTAGTAGACTCAGGGTACAGAAAATGAAGACAGAGAGTAGATAATAACTAAAGATAGTGATCTCAGCTGCTCAGGACGCCAGTACCCAGGAGGCTGCAATAAAGAAGTCAGTAGGTTCAAAGTACAGAAGGTGTAGACCCTGGGTATAGTAGTTAAAGTTAGTAGACTCAGGGTACAAAAGCTGAAGACCCAGGGTATAGTAGGTAAAGTTGGCAGCACTCAGGGCCTCAATCAATCAGCAGGGCAGGGGTATGCAGTGTAAATTACAGCGGTAGTGCCCTGAGAGTATAAGGAAGGTGTAGACCCAGGGTATAGTAAAATTAAAGGGACATTCTCGTCCTCCCGTCGTTAGGCTAAGATACGCCGACGTTAGCCTAACGATGGGAAGGCCGGCGATGTTTTTTTCACTTTTGGAACGTAATCCAGGGACATTATTAATCACGTCGCGAATTTAGCGCCGCGCTACGTGAGTTACAACATGGCAATTTGTGTCCTTCTCACAGACGAGAACGTCCCTTTAATAGACTAAGGGTAGAGAAAATGAAGACCCAGGGTAGAGTAGAGCTCGTAGACCCAGGGTATAGTATATATTTAGTAGACCCAGGATAGAGAAAATGAAGACCCAGGGTACAGTAGAGTCAGTAGACCCAGGGTATAGTAGAGTTAGTAGACTCAGGGTAGAGTAGAGGTAGTAGACCTGGGAAATACTTTAGTAGACACAGGGTATAGTGCTGTAAGTAGACCCAGGGTATAGTTAAATAAGTATGTACCCAGGGTACAGAAGGTGAAAACCCAGAGTATTCAGGGTAAAGATGGTAGATTCAGTAGCATAGAAGCCCAGTCGGTGCCCAGCTGGTGGACATAAGGGCTGGTAGTAGGCTCAGAGTGTAGAATGTGATTAACCAGGGTAAAGTAGGTAAAGACTGTAGACTGTAGGGTACAGAAGCTGAAGACCCAGGGTATAATAGGCATTGGCTGTATACTCAATGACTCAGAGGCACAGCAGTACCAGGCTGTAGAATGTAGCGGTAGTAGACCCAGTGTATAGAAAGTGAAGACCCAGTGTATTAGCAGGTTGCTGAAGTAAGGCGCTTTCTGATTGGCTGAATTACAAGTAGATCCTGCAGTATACCCTGGGTAAACTGTAATTTTACAACGTTTGCTCTCTACTCACTTTGTTATCAACGATTCTGTAGGCAAGCAGTAGTGAAGCTATGGTATTTTTGTTGTTATTATAAGTGTTATGATATTGGATTAAAAAAGACTTTCATCCATGATACGTTTCGGGGGATGGGGGAAGGTGAATATGGCAATAATTCGTTTCTTTTTATTGACAGGCGCCTGTCTCTGCTCAACACTTCACCAGTGTAACCAGTGACGTCAGCCTCCCCCTCTTCCCTCTTATACACCATAGTGAAATCCTGTGGGAAAGGCCATTTTTAATCCAAAATCGAGAGCTGTTACCAAAACCCTTTATTGTTAAAAATGCCATGTGAAAACCCATGAATGGTAAAAGTTAAGCTTACCAATACTCAAATACTAGTATTAATAGGTATTATTTCCATGTTTGTGAACCATATTTTCGGTGAGCAGCCGCCTGACCTAACTGGGCCAACGGTAGACTGTAATTACGTCCAAGATCGCGAGGTGCTCAAACTATTATGCCAGAGGTATCCAGGTCATGAAAGGACTAGCGTCACCCCCCAGTCTCCGGCAGAGGAGACCGACTGATCTTCTCCCGGGTTTATGACCACTTCAAAGGCCTGTCCCAGGAGGAGCCGCTGTTTCGGGGGCAGGCGGGGGGGGGGGGGGGGGGGGGAGAGAAGAACGGGTGGGGTGTTAGGGTGAACGGTGGCGCAGGGGAGGAGGGAAAAGCGGCTCGGATGGGGATATGAGGGCAAGGAAATTAAATGTGAATGAAAATATTTAAATATTACCAATGTAATGAAATATTATCGTACAATGAAGACGGCATACATACGTTTTTTATTTCTTAAAATATGATCCGAAAATGGCAGTGATCTATAATTAATATCAATTAATCTATGTCCGACGCATTTCTCTATCTTCTGATATGAGTCATAATGGAGAAGTGCCAAAATATTTGCATTAATATTTCCACATCAAATACAAGAAAACATTTTCTCTTAAAGGGGCCTCACCTAATTCCCCCCTTTCCCCCCAAGTACCATCAGGACATTTGCTCACCCCCTCCCCCACCCCCCTCCAGGGGGTGGGGTCATTACCAGGGCGGTCTTGGCAGGAGGACACCCTGATGTGAGCCCCTTGGTAACATTAATTAACACAGATAAGGCCTACTGAACCTGTCAGATATACTGCCCTCAGGAGTTAAACCTCCTGTTGACTCCTTGATGTCACCAGAGAGAGTAAAGTTAAAACTTTTTACTTTACTCCCTCTGATGTCACTAAGGTGCATGTCGCATGTTGAAATTTAGAAAAGGGTCACGTCACCTGTTCCTTAGGTGGCCATGTCACATATCGAGTTTAAGAAATTGCCATGTCGCCATGTTGAAATAAAGAAACGACCGTGTCGCCGTATCAAATTTAGGGGTCTAGGGCCATACTTTAGTGCACCATGCGGCGTCCGTCCAGTGTCCGTCCAGTGTACGTCCAGTGTACAGTCGGCCTACCGTGAAATTATTCCGGAGACCAGAGGGGGGACGGTGTGTGTGTGTGTGGGGGGGGGGGGGGGGGGACAAGACGCCGCGCGTGGCGGGTGGTTACCCCTGACAACAGACTGGAAGGGTGTAAACAGTAAATATATTTCACTAATTTATCCTTTTTAGTGAAAAAATCCTAGTTTATACATAAATTAACATAAATTTGCAGAATTGTGCAGGATTTTTTCACTATAATGCGTCGTGAGACCTCTCCTTTGTTCTTTTGGGAAAGTAACGGATCTAAAAGACTATTTTTCACACATCTATTGTTTATACAATTGTGCAAGTCGCCACTTTCACGGCTGGATGGATCTGCTCCTTACCAGTGCCTATAGGCCTCTGACTACTGGGCCTTTGCTAGGGTGTAGGTAGCGCGACACATTACATAATAGGCACGGTGGGTTGGGGTCCTCGTCAATCAGCACCTCTGCCTACAGGGGCTGGTTGAGGCGCACAGTACAGCTGGACGCCTCTCGGCCTTGATTGAGTGTGCCTGTCAATCACACCTATAGTCCTCATAATGACGGCCAATGGCGTCGAGCTGTGCTGTGTGAGGTGCCATTGACCAATAAGTGCTGGGCTTACAGCAGGCGCACTGATTGTTGGCCTGCACAGTGTGACTGCTTGGCGGGAAATCAAAGAGGAAGACATCTCAGAGATATACTCACGGATTTTACAAATATATGTTGCATTTATGCATAATGGAGTGGATTTACGCACACTGGAGTGGATTTAAGCATACTGGAGTAGATTTACACATAGGCCTACCAAGTTGAGCCTAGTACTAGTTGCCATCAGTGATCTGTTTGAAATGACATATTTTCAGAAATTGTCAGTATTGTGCCAGTGGGGTACAGTAGGTCAGACACGTTTGCAATTCATATAATTTTTTTCATTTCTAAGCTTGAGACATCTGCTATCAATACTGTGCTTAAAATATCTTTTTTTATTTAAATATTTTTTTTAGATGATTTTTTCACTAATAGATCGTTTACGATCTTCATTACATGTTTCTTGTTTTATAATATTTTTTCAATTTCTTTTAGTATTATGGTTTTCTATATGATATACCCATGGAACCAGATCCCTCTGTGCAAGAAAGGACAGCCAAGAGACGTACCGAGGTTTCGATATTAATCTGAAAGCCTTGACCGGGTCGCCTGTCTATTTGGGGGGGCTTAGCCCTCCAAATGCCGGGATGGCCCGCTTGTAGTCTTTAGTAAATACAATTTTTCCTTACAGGCGCTGAACATTAGGGATGTCTACGGACTCAGATCCGCAGGATTGGCAGCTCCACAGGTCGCTCCAAGACTGCAACAAGTACATGTTTGATAACCAAGTAAGTGTGGTGAACTTTGAACATAAATTTGATTTAGTTTTCTAAAATGTGATTGGCAGAAAACAATTTCTGACTTTGCATTGTGCATTGTCTCTTTAGAACAAGGGCTTTTCTGGAAGTATATCATTATACTTCATTTTTAAATATTTTTTCATATCATATTCCAAATAGTCTAAGCCAAGTGTAAAATATTTTAACAATCAAATCTATCCTAAATTTAGTATCTTTATTTAGGGAGATTGAATTGTAGGCAATCAATTTTGAATATATCTAATCTCAATTTTGCAATATAGAAATATTGACCAAAACCTTTCTCCAATTTCACTCTTGATATTATTTTGTATATTTTTGTTTGTCCTGTATTTTGTAGGTAGCCTGCGACATTGAGTTTCTCGTAGGGACTGTCACACCAGAGAAGATAGGGGCTCATAAGTTCGTGCTTATTTCGAGAAGTCCTGTTTTCTTTGCCATGCTGTGTGGCGACCTTCAGGACCTGTCGGCCCCCATAGAGGTCACAGACATAGAAGCAGATGCATTCAAACAGATGTTAAGGTAAACTTGAGACTAAGTGTGATGCCCAAGCACCATCTATGATTGAAAGATCTAGAAAACCTTTCATTGACTATAATATGTATTTAGAGAGCCGCCATTGTTAGACATCTAGTTACTGTGGTAGGAAAGGGCAGATTATCACTTCAGGATTTCACGGACAAAGAACATGCTGTGCCCTTATTGGTTTGAATTGTTTCTCTCATCTCATTACATGTAATTATAATCTGGGTTTTACAGCTTTGAAATCACCATGTCTTTACTTTTATTCTTGAAGTTGCATAACAATCTTGAGATTTATATTCAAATCTAGTAAGGCACAATATGTTGCACAGTATATCACGCTTTATTCTGTTCTTGTGTATGTGCCTTAGACTCTTTTGCTTGCTAACTAAACCATACTTATGATAGATAAATAGGTACATTGTATATCTATTTATGTTACGTTATTGTGTCCACAAAAATTGCAATTTGAATAAGAGTATTAACTTTGCAGGTTCCTGTACTCGGACAAGGCGGAGCTGACCCCTGACCTGGTGCTGCCGGCCCTGTACGCCGCCAAGAAGTACATGGTGCCAGCGCTGGCCGAAACCTGTGTCCAGTTCTTAGAGGACCACCTCTCCCCAGAAAATGTGGGACTCATATTTGAGCAGAGCATCTTTTACGATGAAAAGGACCTCATTGAGAAGTGCTCGTGTTTCATCGAAACTCGCACTGAGGATATTTTCAAGTCATCGGGCTTGCTGGAGGTCACCCGTAGCACACTGGTGCGTATGCTGCGGTTCGACAAGCTCACAATCTCTGAGCTCGCCCTCTTTAAGGGCTGCATGAAATGGGCAGAGCATGAGTGCGAACGACAGGGGCTGTCGCCAAAGGACCCGGTAAATGTAAGAAAATGTCTTGGTGAAGCGCTTTACCTAATTCGCTTTCCCACAATGGAGCTGGCCGACTTTGCCAATGTGGTGGCTAAGACCCGCCTACTGACGGCTGAAGAGAAATGCTGCGTCTTTGAGTACATGACAGTTGAAGAATGTGACCACCTGTGTGAGATCATCAAGCGGTTAGATTTCCCCACCACCTACCGTCAGCGCCCAATGCCATCTGTACTTAAGCGCTTCACAGCCTTTGGCAAGTCCAACGTGTACTCGGGCGACTGCAGTATTATGAAGCTGCAGGCCGATAAACCAATCCTTCTGAAAGGGCTGGGTATTAATGGTTCTACGAACTATGACCCACTCGCTGAGATCTCCATCACCATCAAGCACGACAAGCGCGTGCTACTCAACACCTCGGTGACAATCAGCGATGACCGCTCGGGGGACGTCATACATGCCCTGTTTCCTGATAACGTTGTCTTCAGGGCGGCTCTCTGGTATACTGTCATAGTTACCTTCAACTTTTTCGGTGACCATGACCAGGGCAGTTGTAAGCGGGGTCGGGGCGGCTACCGCTGCATCACCTGTGATGGCGTAACCTTTGACTTTGACCGTGCAGACTCAGCAGGTTTCCTGGCTGAAATCCTCTTCTGTCGGGTGTAAAACATTGTTTCTTGCTATAAAATGTTTTGTAAGCTATATACAACACATTTGGTAAATGACGATTCTTTTTACTGTTGAGGTAAACGTTCCATGCACGTGCAATTGAAGATTCATAATCAAGGTTTTACAAAATTACTGATTCATTAAATTCCCAAATGCACACATCAAAGCAAGTTATTACGATTTCGTCAGTCTGTATTATCATAATTTAATATTCTAGAAGCAATGTGCAATATGTAGAAAAAAGTGCAATAAGACAATACCCGGTATATTTATAGAGCGTATTTTTGTTTTTAAAGAGTCACAATAGTTTGTTAGCGGCAGCGTAATATTATCATGATTTCATTTTAATCATGGAGCAATAGTCAATGGATATAATTATGTATGATCCATAGAATGTTGACAAATGATTGATATGTAAGCAAAACAACAAAATAATGATAAAAACGATATTTGTATGGATATGATATACACATAGTGCGAATATATGTAAATTCATTCGTTATAGATCTATGCGACATGTTACAGAAGTAAGTTGACAGGGTTTCGCCAACGGTCTGGCTATTAATGTGGGTATTGAGCTAGAAATGGCCAAAGCTTAAAGCATTCCATTGGTGGATTGTTTTCTTGTTATCCTTGTCGTATGTTCTTGTTGATGTGGAGAAGGTCAGTAATTTTGACGCTTACCTACCGGGGTAAGGGGTCGCGTCAATTCCATTATGGGTGTTTTGTTTAGTACTGTGTTCATTATGCTGCTGCCGAATAGTTTGTAAAATCAAGTTACACATTATATGTGTAGTATCACAGCTGTGTTCTATCCCCTATGTTATATGGTATCCATGACATTTTGTGCCTAATATATGGCGAGTACCAATATCTGGTATTATTACACGAGTCATTTCGTTGCTACCTGATAAGTTGATGGCAAATAAAGTGAGAAGACAAACATTAAAAAAATTTAATGTATCCATCACAAGAAAATAACATCATACTTTTAAAAATACGAGGATATGAAATAGCCCCCTAAGCATAACAAGAGTTTGTTTGACGATGATTTTCTCCTCGATTTTATGGGTTCTCTAATTTCCAGTTAGATTTTTTTAACACAATTATGGCAGTTGTGGTATTTGCATACACCCTGTACCCTTATCACAGCGTGTACCATTAATCGACTCGAAAATCCATGTTTATAAGAGAAAAGATAAATTGTACTTCCTATACGCAAGTGAGAGTACAAAAATAATTGGTGTCGTGGGGCAATCCTGGTATGGACAAGGGACACTGCCTAATACTGTAATAGCCGTCATGTTTTCCCTATTGGATTATGTACTCATAATACCACTGATTCCAGTATTAGGTAATAATACCCTGAGTGCTCTGGCCGATGAGATGAATGGTTATTAGGAAGCAATAATGTTGGTTAACATAACATGGGTTTTGAATGTCCGCTTAAAAAGCATACTTCTATGTTACCACCAAATACATATAATTACTGATACTGACATCTGTTTAACAGATCTCTTCGTCTTTGGTGCGATGTTTGTTATATTATGAAGTGTCCTGTTAAATAAACTACTGAAAATCCATGGCTTCTGATGAGTCATCAAGTAAAGCTTACCCTGATAGTTCCTTAAATTAAAGCATTCTTAAGAACATTTAACGTTAACTGTTGTGACTTAAGGACTAACTTAACTTCCTTGAATTCCCAGCTTATTTAAGAAGATAAAAATATGATCTAAAATATGAATATGACGCAGCGTCAGAACAAATAAGAGAAAGAAAGGTATATTATCAACAAATAGTTTATTTTCATGACCATTTCTGTCTGGCAAGATAACATTAAAAACCCGAGATATTTATACCATTTACAGTTTCACATAACAATTTAAAGAAAAAAATTTCTATCACCAGCTTTTGTTGACTTTCTTGTAATAGCTTTATCTCAAGGAGGCCATAGTGAATGATATAATACCTATTTTACGTTTTGTATTGGAAATATTTATTTGCATTAAATATCACTGCGTATATTTTAATCGATGCTGCATGCAGTCTTTGTCTTTCCACGCCTAGATATGACGGAATGTAGATTGAAACGACAATACCGGTAGTAATTTCAAAACTTGTGAAAGAATTTTAGCTTCTGCGGTAACATGATGCAAAATGAATATTATTACAGTCATCAGAAAGTGTTATTGAGCACTCACATGAAAATGGATTATAGCAGAAAAAAAAGTTATGACCAAATATTTTTGTGATTATTATAGCAGAAAAAAATAAAAATCGACTGAAATCAAGATACTTTTGATCTGCCAGTATCCAACTGAAATGCGGAAACATATAATAAAGATTTTCTATGTAATCTCATCTCCATTTGTAATTACCGGGTGCATAGAAAATGTCTACAGATGAAACATCTTGCTGTAGTTCCCATCACAGATTGATTTAGGCACTTTGTAGACATTCACAAACTTGCCTCCAAAGGCTTATCCTAAGCCCAGATAGCCTTTTATAGAATACATTTACGTGAGAAAGGAACCACAAACATTTGGAAATTTGTAAATCTTACATTTGGAATGAACTGCTATTATCGTACATGATTCAAGTGGTTTTTACAGCTGTCAGCACTTCGTGAGTTTATATTCTTAGAAATTTGTAAACGTATTGCCAGAGGTTCTTGACGATACATAAAACCACATGTGGGACAAGGAATATCAATAAATAGTACCGATAGGCTGGAAATTCATCTATTCGTACGTGTACATGTTTGTGTATTACTGATCTTTACGTGAAACAAACAATGATATCTTCGGTGAAACCCACGTCTTACATAAGAAAAACATATTATTATTTTATCCCTGTGACCAACCTGACCCTGAGCACCTATTTGGCAGGGGAGAAATTGTGACTATAACTATAATAGCACTAGTTTTCTTTCCAATACATTAACATATGACAAAAACAAAACAAATGAATTGAGAAAATATCTGTACAAAACTATTAGAAAGTGGCTTATGTACAAGGTGTCCTGTTCATGGAAATGACATAAAACGACTGAATTTCCCAGATCAATTTCTAAATTTCCTGTCTCATCAAACTTGGGAAGGAAGAACTTACCCTAACTCTACATAATCCCAATTTCCAATACCTCACGAGGCCTATTTGGAAACTGGTACTCATTATCCCAATTTTAAGTGCAATGCAAAGGTCAATTATAATCCGTGAGATCCCCGCAAAGGTTTACATTTCCTCTAAATATGAAAAACTGGTCTTAATAATTGTTACAGTTTTCCTCCAAAAAATTATTTCTTTCTTTTTAAATTTTACAGATCCTACAAAAGTTTTTGCCCTAATGATTAATACCTTGACTTTAATTTTATTGGATGAGCAATGACTGTGAATACAGAGTACATGAACACTACACGTGTTTCTTTGGATGGGGTGACACTTTCGGTCTGTGTAATACAATAAATAAGTGCAGTCGAGGTCCTATACTAGGACCCCGAAGCCCAGCTTGAAGGCAAGTTCGATGAGGTTTTGTTGAGCCGAATCCTGGAAGCAAACGTAGAACTCGCGCTTGTACGGCTCGGGTAGCTGACGTCTGAAAAATGGAGAAATTCTTTTTGATATACATTCTAAAAGTCAAACACAAGGAAAATATCGATTAATTTGTACATAAAGTACCGGTATTACTCAACCATATCTCGAACCTATCAGAATATTGAAATTAGGATTTACAGTTTTTGAACGACGTGGCAAGTTGCATTAGCTTTTCGAGATGCAAAAATACAATTCTTATACTGAAAGAACTAACTTTGTAGTGTCGTTTTTCAATTATAACGGAATAAAATAATTCCCTTTCTCGATTCTAATTTGCAACCATCTTAACAAAGAATAGCTTGGGATATTTCTAACAAGACTTAAAAGAGCATGATATATAAACGTACCCGACCACCCAGTATGAGACGGCGGGCGGTGCTTTCTTGGAGTCGACCCAGTTTTCGGGCGTACAGCTGAAGAGGATGCCGTGCTCCCTGACCGACCCGAGCGCCGCCCCAGCACCGAACTGACCCGAGCTGCCCGTTGACTGGAGGTGCTGTGAGAAAATGGAATAACCATTATTTTGCATTGGTCGAAAATGTATATGGTAAACAGGGTAATATTCAACGCTTGCTAAGAAACATTAAACAAATTAGAATTTGGACCATCACTTGGTGTACTTAATCGGCTGTACGTGGTTGATCTTGATAATGCAAAGATTACAAGTAAAGGTAGCAAATCAATAACATGAAATCCTCGTCTACCACGCCGTCTCATGATAGACATGTGAATTACCCAATGTTCATTCTTCATGTCATAAGACAAATTAACTCACTAGCAGGGATGCTACGCTTCCAACATAGAATAAGGGACGTTGTGAAAGACGGAAACAACTGTGAGAGTTTACACTTTAGTATTAAAGCTCTGATACTAGAAAATGTTACCTGATATCAAATACAATCATTTCTTCTGAATATTTCGGTCCTCTGAAGTTGTTTTTGTTTTGTTTTTGAAATCCGTATGAAGAATGGAAAATGACATCTCCGATTAGGCAAAAAAACGTAGTTTGCCTTAAAACTGACCTGTTTTTTGGAGGTGTCCTGGAAGACTTTCCTGATGGCGAGGCAGGCTTGGTGGAAGTTTGCGAGTAGCTGGGTGTGGGTCGGGGTGGTGACGGCGGCCAGCTCCTGCTGGGTCGGGCACAGAATGACGCCCTCCGCCACGTCTAACTGCACGTAGTGGAACAGCGTGTTGTCACAACCCGTAGTCAGCCTAGGCAATGGGAATCAGTGTTGTTAGTTTGTTTATTTTTGTTTTGTTTTTTAAATTTTTTTTTTTTAATTTAGTTTTTAAGTAATTTAATTAAATTTCAATTTTAATTAAGTTTTTAATTGATTTTTTTAAATTGAGTTTATAATCATTTTTTTAATTTAGTTTTTTTTTTTTAATCATTTTTAAAATCATTACTCCTGAATTTATAACATACATGTATTAACAAATGGAAAGGGGCGATAGGTTGGAATCGACTTAATATTAATTTGATATGATATCAAAGAGAATGGTTAACCGTAGATTTGGCTTCATGACGAAAAAGCAATATTCTTTTTTTATATTTTTTTTATGCAAATTTGTATGAAACAAGTTAGGAATGAAGTGTCAGATGCTCGTAATTGGAGAAAAGATTAGCACATCATCGCAAGTCAAATTGATTAGAAACTGCGTAATGTAATATCCAAATATTCTAAAGGCTGGTTTCTGCAAAGAGGTATTATTACGTTCGTTTACTGGAGTCAAATACACAATGTGCAATCACTACTCGCCAGTGCATCAATTTGCATTCCTTCAGAACTGTACACTATGATATGATTATGGTGCAGCAGATTGGACGGATGTTATTCACAAATCGCAACACATATATTTTGCCATACTCATTTCTCAAAAGAAATCGAGTCCTCATTCATACACTTACCACATTTCGGACTCTGATTCCTCGACACTTAAATAACAGAGACGTGAATATCAGATGAAAATAAAAGATCATTATATAATGTTTAAAGAAACTAAGAATCTTTTTTTATAAAGATATCGGCCCAATGATTCTAAACGGAAGGGAATCCAGTTTGTCCACCATTTAAGTTACCACCTCATCTAACTGCGAAGTATAACATTACTTGGACCAATATGAACACTCACTTGACAAAACTGCCCTCTTCTGCGTTGATTTCTCGTAGACTTGACTTGAGTCCGCTGACGTCATAAGCCGACAGCAGGGTGCGCTTCTTCTTTTGACCCTGGAAGGAAGAACCCACAAGGAGTTTACAGAAAGCTAGCAAAATACCTACCGCTATTTAATACATCTTTTCCATAAAAGAATTGCTATTATCTCCTCCAAAGGACATTTTGTGTGCATAAAAACGTTCGGATTACGTCGAATCGGGCGTTCAGAAAGAGGCTAAATATGTAAGAATTCAGGGTTAGTCTTGATAAAGACCTTAGAGAAACTTGCAAAAAAGATTCTCGCAAGACAAGGGATCGCAGAAAATTTAGGAAAATGTCTTTCTTTGACAATACCTTAGACTAGCGGATCAGGATTTTCAAAAAGAGGAGGTGCGCTGTTGGATACAAATTTACCAGAAAAAAAAGAGGAGCGGGCGCCCCTCTTCTCATCACTAGATCCGCACATGCCTTATCCAAATATAATCGACACTCTCTTAATAGTATTTCAGAAAAAAACACTAACCTTAAACAGACTTGAACTGCCCGCACTGCCCCCTGACTCATCAGACCCAGCGGAGGGTTTCCGACCCCGGCGGTCCATGATGGGCGTGGAGGCGTCGCTGTTCCCCGTGGAGTGACTGTCGGCGTCCGACTCCACGTCGTACAGCGCCCCCGGGCGGGCGGGCGGCGGGCGTAGCGACGTCTGGGGGCTCGGGGTGCTGCCCCCTGGCCGCTTCTTCAGGATCGACTCGGGCTGGAGTAACTTTTTGGACGGAGAGACGCCTGGGGAGGGAATAGATTTGGATTTTTTTGGTTCTATTCATAATGATCCGGTTCTATTTGGGACTTTTTTAAAATTTGTCTGCAGAATCTCCTCAGGTATGGGGTACTGCAATTTTATGGCCATTTTATTTCGCAATAAACGATTTCCCCCTGGTTTTCAGATCAACTGCTTTTATTGTGTTAAATGATTCTTATAAGTATATTCGGTTTCTAATTTGTTTTTGTTTTTTTAATTTAACTCCCATTTTAGACTTTATTTTGTCTATGTTTGTCAAATTAAATCCATGTGTAAGCAATTTTTAAAATACTGGTCTCGCGTCTCAGCAATAAATGATATTACTACCCAAGGACAAAGTTGAAGAACAGCTAATTTACTGAACAGTTCGTGCTTGGTAAAATATCTAAATGAAAAGTAAATAACTGAATAAATTCTGCGTTTCTCTTACCGGTCTTGGGCGAGTTCTGGACTTTGACCAGCGGCGTTAACACAGCAGATTCATCTTTGACTCCCTTCAGATTCGGGAAGAACCAGTCGACACTGGCCAGACTAGGGACGGACGGCGAGAGTAACCTGTCGAGGTAAAAATTATGACTAAGTATTCAGGATTGTATTTTGCAGCTGAGACTTCTTTATCTGGGGTTACTCTTGAAAATATGAATAAATATATTTCAAATATGGATCTTCTCAACCTATTTGCGGATTCTAAAGCACGTACTTACATCTTTGAGGTAAACATTGACTCTTACCTTGTTTCACATTGGTTGGGGATGTCGAGGGCTTCAAGTTGTAGCAAACTTGCCTTTGCCTGATCTACGTAGAAAGGGTCAGGCGTTGGGTGGCCTTCAGCCCTGTGAGTAAACAGATGTAGGTTTAACGGATAAATCAGAAAACAAAATTATTAAAAAAAGAATTAAGGTCACATACATTCATCAAACATTACAACATATCACTTTTGAGAAACACAGAAATTCCTTTATTATAAGCGATATGCACATTTTGATATAGTTGTTTTTAGATTTCAATGTATTATCTATGGTATTTTTACTGAAAAGAGGAGTCTGGACAGGAAAAGTAATTCAACCTACCACGCTGCACATCCCCCAGCTTCTAACAACACAGCTAACATAATATTTTTCTGAAATGAAATGTACATTTTGTATTAGCTACATTACATTTCAAATAGTTACTTGTTTCTATAATGAAGACGGCTCCTTTACAACCTTGAGATATTATATGTTGATTGCGCAATGAACAGAGAATACCAAATTGTCCCCCAAATTACACAACCAGTATAATATGACAAAATATAGAAAAATATTTCTGGGAAAAAAAAAGCATTATGACCCACCATTCCTACGACGAGGAGAAACCAGCGCGCCTCAGGCTCAGTGTACCCCGGTAAGAGCGGGTCGGTCTGCACGTGGCACCGCCTCCAAGGAAAGACCTCCTTCCACACGACCACCTGCCCCATCTGCTCGAAGTGGCACAGGGTGAGCAGGCAGTAGTAGCGCAGGTAGAGCGAGGCGTCCACCAGGTCCTCGCGGTGCAGGTGGGACGCGAGCAGGTAACCCTTGTAGAAGAGCGAACACCCCATGACGGTGTAGGCCCGCCGCAGGTCGTAGAAGTCTTCAGACTATGTGGGGGTGGGGAGAGGAGATGGGTGAGTGTTGGTGGGTTAAATGTTGTTTTTTTTTGTTTTTTTTATTGAACTATACTCAGTTACATGAATTGATCTTCCGTATAAGTATTTTTGATGAAGATAAATGAGATCGATGGAAAATAATACAATTGGCTTGATATCAAATCTTTTCAAACTTTTGTTGACCAAAATACAGGTGATGGTTTCCTAAGCATACTTCAAGGCATGACGTAATGTAAACATACCTTTTACCATAGCTTTTAAATTAATGATCATTCGAACAAGTTTGTAAAAGTTTTCACCTGTGGTCTCAAAGATTACTTGTAAGATTTGAAATAATTCCATGCATTATTGAGAGAGGTAGTGGTTTCTGAAACTCTATATTAGAAGTCTCTAAAGTAAGACATTTTAATTCTAAAGTTATAATATGCTATAACGTTATAAACACAATCATATGGTAACGTGAAAAAAAAAATATCTTATAACAGTTTGGTTCAATGCTTGAAAAAATCTGTACGCTTGTTGTTCCTCTGAATTTGAAAGGGTTCTTGTAGTTTACTATTATTGAAGAGAAATAATAAGAGTTTATAAAAAAAAAAAAAAAATTATTGAAGAGATTATAGATGAGTGGTTTTCTACTTACCATATCGGCAAAATCAGCAGCTTCAAAATCACTCAGTGCATTATTTACAATGACCTGAAAGAAGACATAGAAAGTGAAATTTCAGAATTAATCAAACTGGATAGGTTGTAGAAAATTGCAAATATAGCATTCAAGTAACATTGCAGCACTATCAAGAGATTCAGAACTCACAATTTGACCCATTTTAATAGGAAAAGAAGTCTTATTCTACAAAAGTGAAATTTCAGAATTAATCAAACTGGATAGGTTGTAGAAAATTGCAAATATAGCATTCAAGTAACATTGCAGCACTATCAAGAGATTCAGAACTCACAGTTTGACCCATTTTAATAGGGAAAGAAGTATTATTCTACAAAAGCTTGATTATATCCAGGTAGTAATTTCTTCTACACGAGTTAAGCCCCGTACCCACTTCTTTCTGTAACAATTACTATATAAATCACCCGTCTACTGGTGCAATCATCTAAAGTCTTTACAGCGATCGAGATCAGTCATTAGGTACTGGGTTGTCAAAGGCTTTAAGTAATATGTTGCCGTCACGTAATAACCTGTAATAATTTTGTATATTCTAAACCTACTTTTCATGCCTATTCTACAGTTTTCATTATGGCAGACGTGGCGAGGTTCGGATTCAATTTTTTTTTTAAATCGACAGTTTTCAGTAACCGCTGACAGCCTTCCTTACCTTGATCTCCTCGGGCAGGGCGAGGCCCCTCACCCCGGGCAGCAGGTCGGTGAGCGGCTCGTGCTGCACGGCCGTCTGAAGCCCCTCCTTGAGCCGCTCCCGCCGCAGCAGGGCCCGCTCACACAGCAGGCTGAAGAAGTGGTTCAGCCGCCCCGCGTTCTCTGGACTGCTGAACGCACTGAAGGAGTAAGAAAAAAGTTTTGTTTTAGTTTCTATGTACTGGTTATTTTCTGATGAAAGACTATGATATGCCAGCCTTAGCATGTAGAAGGATTGCTTTATTTGGTACCAGTTCTGCTGTCGAAATCATTTTTTCTCCAAAAGATCAAACAGGGATTTTTTTAAATGTATCTTTCAACGGGACTCCTTCTGCCGCTTCTTTTTATCAAGATCGCGACTGGATGGTCTTCTTGGGGAAGGCACATATAGGTATGAATGCTCATGTGAGAAAATTGTAGATTAAACGACACTTACGTAGTCATATGTGTAAGTTGATTTGGTAGTGTACAAGCATCTTTTAAATTTGAATTCAAATGCTGTTTTTGTCTTTTGTTTGTTATTGTTTTGTTCTTTTACTAACATATAATTTATTGACAGGCTTTTTACATTCTCGTCAATAATATACTATTGATTTGTCGTTTGAAGTACAGTGTGACAATAATATACCTAAAATGACGCTGGTGGATCAAAATTGATTAAGGTCAGACTTACCTTTTTAAAGAACCATAGAGAACTCGTAATAACCGAACAACATCCTCCATGATCTGGTTGACTTGGACTAACATCAATCTGGGAATAGATATAGAGAAGAACCATGATAGTTTATTAATTATGCTACGTCATTTTTTATTCATGGACGAGGGACTGTATATATATAGTCTCTTCGTATTTCCGTATATTTTCATCATACGTTTTGAAAGAAACCACTGGGATGTATCGTCGAAGAGAACAAAGGTATAATGTCATCTTATTCCAAAATACTTTACATTAAAGGGAGGCAAAACCAATATTGGGTCAAAAATTTACAAAATGTAATAACTATTGAAATACATTCTATGACTATAACTGAGGCCCATAATAGAATATAGACTATGAAAACAGGCTTTAACTTCATCAAAATACAATAAAACATGTCCCTGGCCAATTTTGGTGACCCACCAAAATTGCTTTGTTTACAAACATTGCTGTCTACAGACAGGAAAAACAGGAGTTTTATGGAATTTAATTTAAATTCAAGTTGGTTTTCATGGTTTAAACTGTACCACCAACTAAGTTTAGACTCTTAGAATGTATTTCCATAGCTATTTCAGTTTTCAAAATTTTCACATTTTTGCAAAACATTGCTTTTGGCTCCCTTTTTGGAAAAAGAATGAAGAAATTTCTCCTGTGCTGATCAGATTATTGAAATTGGTGGGCTTGACACATAGGAAATTATCCCAAATACTCGCTGTGTTTTTAAACTTTATTATTAGAAAGACCTCGGTAACTTATACGCCCCGTGAATTCGCTCACCTGTCTGCTGGGAAGGCGATCACTAGCACCTGTTGGCCTTCCCGTGCATACGCAATGTGAACCAACTTGTTGTCTATCAGCATAGAAGAACTAAAAAATAAACAAAATGTAAATAAATGCTCTATTTCAAGTCTATATGTAACAGAACTACAAGAAACAGCCATCGAATACTTCTGGAATAGAGCTTCAATCACTTAATTATGTAAATATAAACATAAGTAATTCTAATATTAGACATGCCTGTATCGTATATAATTAACATGCAAGTACTTACATTTTTACTGATTAGTAAGTCACCAGATGTGGACAATAAACTCCCCTACTACTAACAGACGTATGCACACACTGTTTACATGTTCTTAAAGGTGAACAGACACTAAATTTTTGGGGTTTCTAACCCATTCCTTATAGACTTAAACCATCTTTGACATTTCTACATGTTCATTTAATAGTCTTTAATGTAAAGAAAGGGGTTATTATTCCGGTTACTCCCAAAATTTGCCAGAAAACTCTCATGGCGGCAATTACCCACAATTCAAAGAGGGATGACGTCAGAGTAACGCTGCCCCGTACTCCCAGTTATGGAAAGTGGTAAATTATTTGTTCTATAACACTAAGTATAAATGAAATTATAACGGGAACAGTCGGTAAAGTTTATAAGAGGTATCTATAGACTGGCAGCGCGAAAAAGGTGCCAGCAGGCTCTTCCTTTCACAACTAGCAATGAGTTACTATTGCATAAGAGCCACCTCGTCCTACCCGTCCTCTGAGTAACGTTTATAAGACTGGAAGGGAAGGTATAGAATAGATATTACAGAAAATGTCTACAAATGAGTCCATCGATTTACACAAGTACATGAATTTTATAGCAATATTTCCAAAGGAAATGATCAGTAGCAGATTCTACCCCCTACTCCTCAGTTGGCACCTGACTGTACTGGTATGTACATGCGTTACATGCCTGGGAATGGCTACGTGTATAGCCTTAACACATACTCTGACGTCACACACCTGGTCACGGCCCAATGGGGGCCAAAGGTGTGAGAGGGGTTTCACACTACTTAAACTTAAAGACCCTGCAGAAAAATGGTATGTGATAACATGTCCAGTCCGACTTGTGAAATATGTTAACTACATATCAACTAAACATATCGCACGGGAAGTAAACATTTGTTACTTTTCTTGTCAGTTCACCTTTAACCAATAATGTTACAGAGAGAGCGTCAATGAACCATGCACTTTGTTTTGGAGTCAAAACATACTTTTACTGAACTGGTCATACCATTGTCGAGATTCAAAAACAAATCTTGAAATTATTTTGGCGAATGGATAAGATTACCTGCGGGCGACGTTGTCGGTGACGTCGTTGAGCATGTGGCAGAGGGTGAGGAACAGCCCTCGTATCTCCACCAACTTACTGTCCTCCTCGGGGTACTGATACAACACGTCGTCCTACATGGAGAAAACACGGGTTGGTGAAAGATCAACAGAAAATGTGTTAACTATACAAGATTATGTGTGTTAGGAGTACGTCTATGAACCGACATGGCTGTTCAACGGGAAAAATTAGTTTCTGCCCATCCAGACTTGTGAAAAACACCCTAAAGTTTTTCCAAAAACAAGGATGAAATTAATTTTCCTAAGATACAAGATTGTGTTACTTGATTCAGATATTTGTATTACTGTCGCAAAGTTCAATTTTGATGCTCATATCCATAAATTCAAAACAAGTTTTTGACCGGGCACCAGGCTTCCGAATTATACTAATAGTAATACTGTCAATAGGTATATCTTTATTTTAAATAATGTTAGTAAACTGATTTAAAAACTGAAAAGATTGTCAATGTAGGTAAATAAAAGAGGTAACTCAGTCTGGAAGAAAACTTTAAACTCCAGTGCTTACCTTTGGTGCCCCATCCTCACTGGAGGTGAGGGTCAGGAACATAATGGCATGTGGCGTGTTGGTCAGGGAGGGAGCGGTCAGCTGGGCCCGGTCACCGCTGACCAACCGGACCAGGGCCTCGTTCACCACCGGGGACTTACGTACCACCGCAGGCCGGGGTGAGGTGACCGGCTGGACGGCGAGCTTCTGTAGGGTCAGCTTAACCTGACAGGGGGAGGAGTGGGAATAATCACTGTTTATTAGTAAGGAAAAACATTCAAAGAAAATTGTAACAGTACACAAAATGTTCATCTCTCATGAATTAAATGAACTGTTTCGACATAGGGCACAGGACAACCGACCACCTGTAACACCCCACCTTTGAGTCGTATGCCTTAAAAATGGCCTAACCGGCCGCATTAGTTAGATCTTAGTTTGGGTTTTCAAAGAACGAATGGGGTTTACACTACCTTAGGGCCGCTCGCTCACCAGCTTCACCCACGGTTTACTCCCGCAACATAATACATAGTTCAACAGCTTCCAAAACTGTTGAAATCATTCATTATAGTTCAAGCTCGTTATCGGACGTAAAGAGAAGTTAATCTAAGGAAAATGTTATATTTATTACACTCACCTCCTTTGGGGACGTTATTGCTGATAGAATGCTGTCGAAGTTGTCAAAATTGACCTCTAAGTCGTTTATACACATCAGCCAATCACCTGCCAAAGAAGTATTTCACAAATGAGTTCTATTGCAGAAAAACGCTGTGAATCAAAACCATTATGATGGGCATCGAATAGCAAAAATATGAATTGGTATCTCCCTAAACATCTTTTTATATGCAGGGGTGGATAGAATAAATTAATTTTCAGTCCTTGAGTTGTTACCCAGCCCAAGAATCGTGTATGATTACTGAATTTGTTCTTCATAACAAATGTACAGTCTTTTTTAGAAGAGAAATTGACAGCTCTTCGTCAACAGAGAACTATTCATTGCAATTCTCACTCTGCATCCGATGGAAGACCTACAAGTATGTACTAGAAACAGATTTTTTTTCTTTTTTTAAAAAAATAGTAACTTTGCAACTTTTTGAAATTAGCATTTAATGCTAATTTCAAAAAATAATGGTCGCTAATAGTATTAGCAACTAAAGGACGATACTGCGTCTTTAATATAGGATTTTAATTAATACCCAACAACTCTGTGCCTTACCTATTTTGACCTGCCCAGTGCGGAGGGCCTCCCCTCCAGGCAGCAGGCCCTGCACCATGATCCGCCGGTCCCGCGATGTACCGTTCACCTGGCTTGCCTTGGACCCAAAGTACCCGGGCACCACCCCAAACAGAGTCTCACAGAGCGTGGCCCGCCGCCCATAGTTGTGTTTGTAAGGGTCCACAAAGAGCCGCACGTCTTTGGTCAGCCCGGTGGGCACGTCGTTAAAGGTCACCGTGTGGGGCGGGGCATGGTGGTTATTATGATTATGGAGGTGGTTGCGGTAGTTATTGTGCGCCGTGTTATTATTATTACTACCCGGGTGTTGGGAGGGGTTGTGCGGATTGTTAATATGTGGACTCCCCCCGCTGCTGCCATTTTGCAGCTGGAGGTCATTGTTGTTCTGTTTGCTCTTTGGTGTGATGATACCCTTGACTTTTTTCTTCAGGCCCTTTTTGGTTTTGATCGGGGTGCGGTCGGAGTACTGCTCCTGTTGGGGGTGCGGGGGGAGCTGGCGGTGGTGGGGCGAGTTGTTGAGGCCGTTGTTCATCGGGGGGTGGTTGGGGGAGGTGAGCTGCTCGTACTGGTTCTGGTCTGTCCCTCCAGGGGGCGGTTCTGAGCTGCTCCAGTCGGCCGTACCCGACTCCACGTAGAAGACATCCCCCTTCTGACCCACCGACCCCGCCCAGGGTGGCTCGAACGAACTGTAAACAGAAGAAAAACGGGTTAAAATCAAGTGTAAAACACCAGTTTATGAAGTGTTATATGAACCAAGATGGCTGTACGATGAAACTTACAAGAATCATTCTCATATAAACAAACTATTAAGATATCTTTAAAATAGTTTCGGTTTTTCGATCAGCAATCAAAGGATTGAGAATAAGGGATGCGCTCTTCTAAAATTAGATGTAACTTATTTGTTATACAACAGCTTCCATAGCGCGTGCCTATCTAAATGGCTCGAGTCAGAAATAACATCTGCAGAACTCCTCTTGCGACTTTAAACTATATACACGCATTGGAATGGTAAAGTCATTTATCACAACAGAACACACTGGGACCTCCTCATGAAAATTTCATAAATTGCTTTGTGTTATTAATGACATTCAGTCATATTATGAGGGAACTTTCATTAGGTAAAAAATATGATACTGAAGTTAATGTCTAACATATTATCGAACTTTAAGCTGTAAAATTCATCACGCTATTTTGTGGGCTGTCATTGTGGCATCCTGTATAGTTATTCCATAAAAACAAAAACACCTATGGTGGTCTCAACCATTCAGAGTTTGACATCACACGCGTTGGCCCCGCTCCCACTTTGTGTTCCCCCAAAAGGCCGTGACAAACGGTCCAGGTCTCACCCACGACCACCGCCTCTCCCCGGCCACAAGTCATACCACCCCAGGCCACAACACCTAATGACACGCACCTTTTTACCACTCACAATCTTAATTGAATCGGACCAAAAAAAAAAAAAAAAAAAAAAAAAAAAAACATCATCGATTTTAAGTTAACATCTGAACCTTCTCTAAACCTGTCCTTTTACATGTTGCAGTGTATGGTAGAAAAACGCCACCCACGCTGAGAGTTTATGATGTATTGGGGAGTGAGTGTTGGGGGTAGGGGGAGAGTAGGCCGCAGGTGACATTTCTAGCTGAATACATTTATCATTCGGTTTGTGTTTGTGTTTCACCTCAAACACCCACACAAATCAACTAAATCTATTAACCTCTGCTTTTTGTCCTGCGACCCTGGGACCTACTGAAAGGCAACCTTATTTATTTTGACAGGTCGTTTTTTTTTTGTTTTTTTTTTTTGAAAGATGGTTAGAGATAGAGTAAAGTGGGGAAGTTCTTGAAAATTGGTTTTTCATTGTATGGCCAACATATTTCTAAAGCCTCGTACAAAGTGGTCAAACTCGCTTTTTGACAATTCTGGAAATATCTCTGCTACCAAACTGTTTGGCAATTCAAAATTGATTTAGTCGACATGTAACTTAGAACATTGGTACTGGCTCCGAAAGACATGTCAGTGGTTTTCGTGCTCATTAAATCCAATTAATATGAATATGTTATTTAGTCCAATCATCATATACGTCTTCATGTCCTTTGTTTAGAGGAAAAAATATTGTGACAATTGTATTTTACAGTTTTCTCGTTCTCCCAAAATCAGTTGGACCATGAGGCTGACGATTCGCCCTGTTCTGTGAACACTAAATCCAAGATTCTTTTTAATTCACATATACACATGTTGAAAGCTGATGATCTTGATCTGAAAGGTTGGCTATATCTGCTGAAACACATTATGGGTTTCAGTGGATGCACGAATGATGCAATTCAAACTAATTGGTACCGTAGGTAAGGTTAAATCTGATGTAATCTGCCATCCCCGCCAAAGTAAAGTGAGAAATGCACATAAATCCGATTAAATTTAAAAGCAGTCTTTATTGTCAAATTAAACTTGCTCAAAAACATTTTGGTTTTAACCAGATGTATAGGGCCCGCAAGTAAGTAAAATAAAGTCAACTTCCATGACGGCTTGCCTTCTATCTCCAACATGGTTGATATGTTTTTTAACCCCCAGGGTGATAACTATTAGCCTTCCTTTCTTTCATGATATGTACAGTTCAGTGAATGAAAATTAATTAAAAGATAACATCAACAGGAAATGTTACTGTTCATTTTCAGCAGAGTATAATGATCTTGTGAGGCCTTGTAGTGAAATTGCCAAATTGTTTCGCATCTGAGAAGTAGTCAATTTGACACACCAACTCAAGGACGGGTGCTGATCTATGTAACAGTATACCTGACTTGGTGTTGTAACTCTATCTCTAACAAGCCCAAACTCACAACACAATAGATCTCAATGAACCCAAACAAAATTAATTCGACATCCCTCAGTATATACAGTCTCAAATTACCGACAGTTCACACCAGCCAAATTATATTGGGTTACAGACTCACAAACTCTGCATTGGATTGTTATCAACTAACAGATTTGTTTCCCCCCAATCGCGAAATTCAACCTCCCCTATCTGACTACCACGACCTATAAACATAACACCCTACTCCAAACTAACCTGAGAAGCTAGATGATATCACAAGAGACTCGGGGAGGTGTGCATATTAAGGATAGGCAATTGTACATACTCAATCACATATATGACCAAGGTTATTAGGCTTGTAATGCTGCCTTGTCCTAGTTGGTCCGCTATTAAGCATGGAATAAAATATTTATAAAATTTACATGTATACACATGTATATACATGGAATTGCTACGTCTCATATCCAATAAATTTATAAAAGCCTGGATGCAAATTGATTATTCAGAAAGTGGTCTATCTACAGACTGCATGCATATATGAGATATATTCCAGTTGCATTAACCTATAAACCACACGCACTTGCACGAATAGCTTAGTCTCCCAGAAAAAGATTGGAATAATAATGATAATGTCCAACTCTTGCAGCAATGCTCTATGTTGATATACAACAAGCCTTTGTTGCCTTGCCCGAAGGACACAAACAAAACCCAGATTTCTCTCAGAGATTAAAGTAGGCAAACATGTAGAAATCTAGGTCGCCAACTTTACACATTGGAAAACGTTCACCACTGCTTTCAGAAGGTTGACGCCTACTGTGCGATTTATTGTAACTAGACATGAATAATGCCCATACATTTCTGGAAACTGGCTTTTGGCCATCTTGAAGCTTATTCTATACTGGGCACTGACATAGAGGAATGTTATCGTCGTATTAAGGCGGTAGTTATTAAATTTTGACAATAGAAAGAAATGGTTATCTAGCATAGAAAAAAGATTCAAAGAATTGTATTCATGCAGTTCTTATAGAATGCATAACAACACAGATTTCCTGGCGCGCTTTCAGTGACTGTATATAGTTGACACCTGATGTCTGAACTCTAGCCTAGGCTCTTCACCCTAGATCTACAGGTCAACAGTAATAATGTTGCTAGTTGCTGCATATGCCAAGTCTACAAGTTTAAAACTATAGTCGCCTTGATATAAAGTGGTTACAAAATGGCAAGCCAAAAATTGTATTCGAAAAACATATCTCTCTTCCACTGATCCAGTTAAGGTATTAAGTTGCCACATACCTAACCATACATTCAAAAACACAAGTCTAAAGTCTAGAACCTGCAGATGTTGACAGGCATTGTGTACTAAAGTCCATAAATAACTAAATACAAGGCTCTCATAATAATTCTTTGTTTTTAAATCAAAACGTTAGCAATTTCAGAAAACAAGTATGAAGTTGTGCACACATAAGGTTGATTCATATTTTGTTGCCCTGTGCTTACTAATAAAGACTTCAGCAGTAGTTTGCATATATACTGCCAGTTAAAGCTAAGATGGAAAGATACCAGCATGCAATGAGGAGTTTTTCCTTCGCCCATTAAAGTACCATTTACTTCTGTAATGCACACTGAACAATAAGTAACTGTATTTCTACATTCACAAAAATAGAATTATAGTAAACGAAAATTGATCCAAAACAAACACCCAAAAGAGTATAAATGCAAGTTCCCCTTGTGAGTCGACAAACCCACCTCTCCTGGACCCCGTCCCCGCCCGGCTCCCCTATCTCCTCATACAAATGGTCACTGGGGTCGTCCTCCAACAACGTATAACCATCAGCGTCATGTCCACTGGAACATATCCTTTCACAGTTTTTAAGTTCAATAATTTGCGTTTTATCCACGTAATCAGAGTAACAGTCTTTCAGTTTGCAACCCATGGGAGTGCCTATATGTGCATTATCCAAAACACCAAAAGAACTGTCTGTGCCGTCAACTGAAGCATAACTGGGGTCATTTAGTCTCTCCATGGGTGAAAAATCACACTTGTCTCTCTCCGTAATGTTAGGATCTTTTTCAGGAACGCAACAAAAAGAAACATTTTCATAGCCGCCATTGAGACTCGTTATAGGAGGCGTCTGCGTCTCAACGTCAGATGACGTTTCCTGTAAAACGTTCTCTAAAACGTCCTCCAGATTCTCATAAACTGACGTTTGTGTCGCCCTCCCGACTGTCATATGGCGAATAGTTTCTGATTCTAGGAGGACGTCATCATATGTGACGTCATCCGCGTCCATGTTGTCTGACGTTTCAATGTCGTCTGTTTTTGTTTTACACTCTTTGCCGTTTCCTTGACTTTCCTCCATCTTAATTTCAGATATTTTCTGCAGTTTTGGGCTATCTTTACCATCTACTTTCCCAATACCGACATTACATTTAACACACACTTCATTCAAATCTGGTGTCACCGATTGTAAAACTGCCCCGTGCCTTTCATCCCTATCCAAAGACTCCTCCCTCCGTCCCCGTATAGTAACCTTCCCTGTGGGAGGTTTCTCTGTTATTTGATGGGCGTCAGTGGGTCTTTTGACCAAACGCCCAGTGGCAGTTTGGTCGGCGTTCTTAGGATTTAACCGGAGGATACCTCTCCCTTTGGCAGTTTTGAACCATTCTTCAATGTCCTCTTTGGAAGCCATGACAATAACGTAGCTACCATTCACACAAAACGCAATCTCAGTGCGTAGACTCTTTAACTTTTAAGTGCGTAAATCTCGGCCTTTTAAGAGATAAAACAACATTCTCTTCATATAATTACTTCTTTGTCTTTTGTATATTATAGTCCTGGATTCTGCTAGTCTTTAGATACGGTCAGTATTCCCGGTGGTATGGCCTTCAGGTAAGATTCTCAAAAGTATAATTCCTGTTCTACTCTGGACACTGAGATGACCATAATACTTTAATTGAGATCCATAAAATCGTGATATTTGAATCCATTTATCCATTTAAAACAAGTATTTGATTGTTTTTCACCGACTGAATATTTCTCCGCAGTGAGATGTCAGACACCTTCTAGTTGCAATGTTGACTCCTGCATACATAAAGATCCAATGCTTTCAACGTTGACGTTGTGCACACCTCCCGGGGCATAGCTACAGCAATGACTGCCAATTCTATTCATTCAAGGGGGCAACATGTACTTAAGGACACATTGCAATGACTTCTCCTCAGCTGTACGATATAGGGTACAAAAGGCAATATGAATCCACTACCTGTACTTCCACTTCAACACACAGTCTGTAACTCAACAGGAATGTCAAGTTTCACTGACCACAGATGACATGTTCTGTTTAGTGTCAATGTGTATTCTCTCCATGTCTACCAATGTGTCCGCAGCAAAGCACGAGATATCAAAAGGCAAGTTGTACTCCAATGG
The DNA here is from genome assembly GCA_936440205.1 of Lepidonotus clava. NCBI lineage: Eukaryota > Metazoa > Annelida > Polychaeta > Phyllodocida > Polynoidae > Lepidonotus > Lepidonotus clava. The sequence continues at coordinate 7,837,572 of OW387142.1, read as the reverse complement.
GTTCGTGGTAATTGCCTCAGGATATATATGTGAAAAGGATCCAGGTCCAACTTAAGTCCAAAGTATTGTCATATATATACTGGTAATTTTCCAAGTTTTACATGATGCTAGTCCTTTGTTATCTTCATAAATGCAAACACAAAATAGTTGCCCTTTCAAATGATTATAGTCATGTTGAAACAAGGTTAAACGCCCTATAAGTCCAGACTAGAGTAGGGGCATGGAGTCCGTATGGACTATTTGGTAGTTTGTCTGGATCTAAGGGTCTGAGTGGCCGGTGGCTGGTTTTGGCCTTTATATGATATTCGCCTGGTTAGCCCCAACATGTGTGTACACACGGAAATTAAGTGGTAACATCTGGCCCCGCTTTTTGTGGAGATCTACAGACCTTCCGACTCGACCCCCGGCCACACCACATTACTTGCATAATGCATATGTGTACGGTCAATATGACAAAAAATTGTACAGCTATATCAGAAAGGTGATATGATCAATTACATTGTTCGGATTAGGAAGAGTTTAAGCGTTTGTGTTTTGTTGTATTTCAGATGTCTTTTCTCCATTCTTGTACCACGGTGATAATCTCCTTCTTGATTCATACAGAAGACGGTATACTCATTAAAGCACATGTGCATTATAACGCATTACAACTCTAACCCATTTATCCACATTGGTAAAATTGGAAGGAGCCTTTGATGGAATAAAATGGTGGAAACACGGCCAATTTAGAATTGTGACTCAATAAGACACATTAACTGAATTTAAATATAAGCTATACCACCAAGGGTTCAAATGCAGGGACCTATCATACTGGAAGTATTCTACTACGAAGTAAATAGGCAGCTAAGGTTGTTGGCGCTGTTGAAGTCTTTAGTGTGCATGTTATCGGGGGTAAGTATACGCTTGGTGCCAATTGAGAAGCCGGACATATCTTGCATATTTCTATTTCGTAACAATGTAAACACTCTGTACTCTGTGCAATACCAAGTGGCAGGCATTGGAATGTACAGAGAATGTTTTTATCGAGGGGTAAATTTAATATTCAGACTGATCAATCAAGGAAAATGTTCAAGCTTTCAGTGTGAAGAGACAAATGGATATGAAAAGTGTTATTCATAACAGCAAGCGGACCAGTGAAAAAGCTCAACACATCTTTTCTCATTCCGATCATTCTTAAGGAGAATATTTCTTTAAAATCTGAATGTTTTCCCACATAGAATCACTCCACCTTAAGACAACACATGTTGTTACAGCTGTTTACAGGCAATCCAGCTGCTCTGATATTCCTGTCATTTTTGCTAATACGCAGCTTATGAGACATGATAGATTCAACACTGTGTTTCTTTAAGCTAAACGTTTGAAGAGAAGAAAAGAGTTATCGTTCCCCATATATTATCTAAAACCAGGAAATAATATTTATTGGATTTATAGAAATTCTAGACAATGTCTGAAACACGTCAAAATGTATATCAATATTTTATCAAGTAGTTTTTTTGTGTTAAACACTGAATACCTTGCGCCTTGTTGTAAATTGATGTAAATGTATACCCAAATACAGTCCAATTTTTAGAAATAACTGCACAGGCGGAGGCACTGTCTTTTGACTGTCCCAAAGAACTGGCCCACGATTTGGCCCTTTTCCGCATGCTGCACTGTTCCTTAAAGACACAGTCACTGCATGGTTAGTCCAATAGTTTACATTCATTTGCAATTCGAAGGGGGAAAAACGCACTCCAAGTCTCAGTGAATTACTTTCATTGGAACCTATTCAGAACGACCTTTCCTTGGTTCAAAACAAACAGTGGCACCCATTTCCCCACGAGTTGTTTGAATTATAAGCTTCTGTGTTGTTCTATGGCATTATTCCGGCCGATTGGCCAGCTCTGTGGGTGTTTTTGGTCACGTTACTTAAACCGCAGTGTTTTGAGTTAAGCTCTAAGGTGCTGGAGGCAACAATTCTGAAGACTAAATCGGTCTACTTGGCAGGCATTAGGGGAAAAAACTTAACACAGCCAATATATTTTTTCCTGAGATAAGAAAAAGAAGTACAGGTATACATAACCACGGGGTTCCTCGAGAAACCAAAGGAGAAGTTAAGCACAAGTGGACTTGGTTTGGACTGACGAATACTGCCAAGAGGCATACATTCAGTGTCCAAAATTAAGGATTTTTGCTGTGCACCCGCCGGGTGCAGGAGCCAAAAATCTGTGCATCCGGCTAATATTTCTTGCATTCTCCATTGTCCAGTAAAAGGCATGCACATCTGGGTGCACAGTTCTAAAATGTATGCACCCCAATTCAAAATTGTGCACCTCAGGTGCAGGGTGCACCGTTAATTTCGGACACTGATATTACATGTTTATTTTATATGATACATCTATTAAGTAGATTGGGCAGATTACAAACTGGCTTGACCTCCCTTCTCTGGAGAATAAGAAGGGACCACCCTACTGTATTTTCATCAAATCATTAGCAAACCTTGAGACTCAAACGTGTGGTAATACTCAAAACACGTCAGGCATGACAACTGGCATTGGGCCTTTTATGAAAAGATTTACTGGCCGGCAGGGCCTTGGGTGGACAATGTAGCCAAGTTTGCCCTATAGCAGTTGGCCCGCTGATTTCATTCTAACTGGTCCGAATTCCACTGGCCAGGCCTTTGTGTTTATATTGTACACTTTGAGCACTCAATCAGGACGTTTTCAACTAGCCTTGGGCTGTCCAGATTGGGAAAGGCCTCTTTCTAGTATAATTATATAGTTGAAATCACTAAAGACATATAAAAGAATGGGTCCTTCTAGACGTGTACAAGTTTCATCCACGAAAAACAATCTTTCTTTCAGTATTGAAATTGATTCTAAACCGCTATATACATTATCTTGGGCAGCTCTAGTTTAGGATTTATTTATCTTTCTGAGGTTTTAATGTTCTCGCACACAATGATATACATGGATGAAAATGAACATACAGACAGTCAGAATTGACAATTTCTACTTTTAAGATAATTGCTCAGGGTATGTCTCTAACAAGATTGTCTTATTCCATACCCCCCGAGTCAAAAGTCCTCCGTGTAATTACAGAACTAAGTTACTTCCGTCTTGAGTGTCGAGGTGGACCGACGCCTTAGGCCTACGGTTAAAGGAGCGCAGTAACTTATGACGGACACACGGACGGCCTCAGAGTCAGTCTATTCATTTTGAGCCATTCAACTGGGGTTATAAATCTATGTTTCTTGATCAGGAATTGACTTTATGTGTCCGTAGATCAAGCCATCAATGAAGAAGGTAATAGAGACGCTTCATGTTAACATATTCCAGGAGAATGGGAATCATAATTAAGATACTTGGTATGCCAAGGCTTATTTAAGGTGTTTTTTAACGTGTTAATTCATAGCAAAACTTTCAGGTACAAATATGTTCTTCCAAGTGTAGCCAGTCTTGCTACAAATATTAACTATGTTTAAAAAAAGACTGAATGGTAATATTACATATGCATATTTCCAATCACTAGAATAGCTTTCCTTACTTTAAAAGCATAATTTAGCAAAGGCCAGAGTGTGTAAATGAACCAATTTTGGGCAAAAAACGATATGAAGTTCCGTTTTAACGGTATCACCTTTTGTCAGTCCTCAAGTATACTCACCCTATTCCTATAAGTTTTTGCCGAAAGAAAATCAAAATAACCACCCCTGTAGCAGTACCATAGTAATACATGTACTTAACAAAATATCATAACTCCCGCTGGTAAACTTTGCCGTAAAAACCAAAGTTACTCCTCCAGCTTTTGGCAATAACAACCACCCCCTTCCTGTAACCTCACAATCTTCCTGCAAACACCAACATGCTGCTAGATAATTCGTTCTGTGTCTGACATGACAAATTGATCTGGTTGTAGATGAAGACGGATTATCAGTTGTCTGACCACCCCCCTGACTGGGCCAGCCTGTTACATGCCGCTGTCCTTTGAACCCACGTCTGATCCATCAAGGTACACACACTACGCTAGACATGGACTGGGGGGACTTTGTGTGTAGGGGAAGGGGTTCATATTATGACTGCAGGCCACAAAAAATATTTATCTCTAAATAGAGGTTTCGGAGGCGCGGTTATAATAGTTCTAACTTGCCTAACCCTTCAATTTAGCTGAGATATTTATACAAGTTTAACTTTTGTTAAGTCTATGCTTTGATACCATTATATATTAGATCTGGATGTTCGATAATATACTGTTATTGACCAAGTTTCTTTCAGATTACAGATGTTTTTTAATAACATTGTGAATCCCAATTAAGTGAAAGAAAAGAAAAGAACTACTTCTATACTCAAGTTAGTATAGACGCTGTACATACAGCAAAACTTTTACACAAGTTATTCTGCACACTGAGGATAATCAGATGATCCGATTATTTGATTATGCAAAACTTTGCAATAAAAAAAATCAGAAAATATTCGCAATGAACATGTACTTGTCTTCTTTTCTTAAATATGTACTTCTTACTTGAAGAAACAACATTGGTATACCTCTGAACCCAAAGGAACATACTATATGCCAGTTCAAACACTAAGGCTATTCTTTTACGACTTTAAACATCAAAGAAACCTACATCCCGCAATACATAATTGATGTGTGTACAGTTTTGACTTGCATGGAGCACATCCCTTCCATATTTATCAGGCAGAGTCCATGAGGTGCGGGGTCGAGCCATGAGGTGCGTGGCCGGGTCTGGGCTCGTCACGTACGGTGACGTACACGTACACGTAACGCCTCAGGCGGCCCTCTCACGTTAGACCGTTTGCCCCATTCTGACATTTTTCTACGTGCTTTTATGTGAATACAAACAGAGTCAAAGAGCAGACCCATCATGTCAGCCTTTGTATGAAGGTGTATGTATATAAATGGCCTGTTCGAGCTAGACTGATGGTACGGGGATTGCGTTTTGGAAAAACATTCTGGATAACACCGCTGGCTGCTTGGTTTAAACGTTTCGTTTGCAATTCTATGTCGAAGCAAAATAATCTTCAGATTTTTATTTTTCAATTGTTGTTACAGCCCACGACTTTTTTTTTATCTTTTTTTTTATATATATATAGCTCTTTTCAAATAAAGAGCTCACATGGTTTTTTTTTAGTGGCTCAACAATGCAACTGCCTATACGGTACTTCGTGTTTTACTGAATTTTATCCGATTTGTTTAAATCGGTATTATCTGATGACTCAATTTTACCAGTCACCCAAGAAAGAGATGAACTTTTTACCGAAAAAAGGCATGAGGCCTTTACCAGTCAAATTTTATGGAAATCTTAGGTATCAAGAAACAAAGAAATGTGAATTCATTTATAAATCTGGGGGGAAATCTGGGGAAACTTGCCGTTATATTATTCGATAGCTAACCTTTCAACTTGCCAACAATGAATAGTTCTAGACTACAAAAGTTATCATCTGACAGCATTTCTCCGATGGTCGAAAAAGACTTCTTCAATGAGTTTGCAGACACTCGGCAGTCCGTTATTATCAAAACTACCTCTTTTCACCACCCATATAGTTTAAATCTGTATATCATCAAATTCATCTCCATGTATTACTTAATCGTTCTGGTTGTTTTAATCATTTAATCGTTAATTTTGTCAAACCTATCACATCTATTTTGTATTGATGAGCTAAGCGAGTGAAAATAATCTATTATGTCACATTTCATGATTTGCAACCCCAACCCCTAAAAAAAACACATGCATTTTGCCAAGTGATACACAATCAAATTCACATTATGATTACCCAATAATGAACATTATAGTACACTACTTCTGGAGTTTGATTTGATGTACCGGTAGTTTAAAACTATTTTAAACAATATCAAATGAAGTACGAAATCAAAAGCCTACTCAGAGGATGAAGATAGCGTATCCTCAGCGAGCCACAGGTCCGCATCTTTCACATCCTCCTCCAGAATGGTACTCAGCGTAAAGTCTGACTCCATCTCTTCTCACTTAATCCTCCTCCTGCATCCACGTAATCCACTGTTAACTAATCCACACACTTAATCTAGTCGGCTTGATTATTCCAGCAGTCAATTCTGGGAATTTTCTCCTATTACATTTTTCCGATAATACGATATGAAAGGATTAGTCATTCTTCCTTCCTGGACAGTTATCAGATGTATTTGCCCTATAACTTCAGGAATTCTAGGTGATCTTCTACCAGTATACTCCAGGCACGTTACCAATCTATCACATTCAGTGATTATGGTCACAGTTTTCCAGGATGCATGTTGAAATGAATAATCCTCCTTCCATTTTAAACACTGCCAGGTTTGTTTCTCTATCTTTGTTCCTCTCTAAGTAGTCTTTCTCTTCATATTTACACATGCCAGAGAATCTGAGATCCCATCCTCAGGGTAAGTGTTCCTCTACGGTCACATGAAACCCATTTAGGGATCACACCTATTTGGTGACAGTTCACCCAGGTGAAAACCAGAACCCTTTAACAGGCTCAGGCCTAGTAGTCAGAACCAACTCAAGCGTGCAATATGACAACTCCTACACCAGTACTTGGTCAGAGTAAGTCACTCCCAGATCCTCTGTGGTGTAACGGCGGCCAACCTGATCCCCCCAACAGGCTTACACCTACTGGAGCACAGGTACCACTACCTGTCGGAGGGGGTCCTCCAGGTGCTGTAAGGGGGCCCGTGCCAACTCACCAAGGCTGTGGAGTGGCAGTAGAAGCGGTAGGAGGCGGGGGCCGGACTAGACACATATACTCCTATAGACTAACTGGGGGTCACAGCCACACCAGCGCCACCTGCTGCGACTTGCGGAAACTCCGCCAGCCCTCAGGCCCTATAGACGGTTTTCTGGAACTGCACTGAATTGTGATACACTTAGGTGTGGGAATCTACGCAGAAATCTTACTGAAGGCAATATGGTCTGATCAATCTTCAGTGCTGTATATTCTAGTGGTAATCAACTACTATTAACTGGGAATAGTGTACTATGATGCTTAGTTAAGACCTACTTCAGGAAAGTGCTTCAATCAGGTTGTTCCTATTCAGTTTCTGAAAATGAATTACCTAGTTTTTCATTATTCAAAAGAAGTTCCAAGGAATTCCATGGAATTCCCCCCCCAAAAATCCACAGAAGTCCCCATTGCTGGCCGGTTCAAACATGCCTGGTTGGGTTATCATTTTTCAGGTGCATTGTATCCTGGTTCTGTGCGAGACTGCGACCCCCTCCCCTTCTCCCATCCAGGTATGGCGTTATCTATCTAACCATTTCTCTGCCAACCACACAGATTGTAGGGTCTTTTATAAAGCTCTCAACATTTATCTAACCACAAACCTCCTGATTTTCTACCATATTTCTAACAGACCTATGTTCTCGGTGAAAAAGACTCTATAGTAACTCCTGCCTTCGGGAGTTATTTCTTAGGCATTGCTACCGGGACGCAGCCAGTGCATGGCCCAATTTCCTGCCGACGCCCTGGAGTAATTGCGATTGGCCTAATTAGGTCACTGGTTTATGGACACAACAGTGCCACAGCTGGCTATATCTTAGGCATAGTGCACTGGGCTGTGGTTGACAGTGTATCCACACTTATGTTAATGGGCCCTCAGATTGTGATGGAATGCTCAATCAGTGAAAACAATCCCTCTGATCTCACCAGTCTGCGCACATGTGATTATTTTTATTAGGATATAATTGACAATAATCAAGCTTAATAACTGGCCATGTGATTTGTTTTTAGCAAATCCAGGGATGACTGCAATGTTGATTAGGGCAGTAGAAAAAGTCAAACTTCTCTATTTGTTGTAACGGTTAAGTAACTTACGGCTGCTGATAGCTCTTCTTGTGAGTGAATTATTAGTTGGGCGTTACCCTTGAATAACTCAAAAGCAATAGAAATGATCAATTATTCTTATTTTTTCCATACAAATGTTGTTTTATGGAATGATTATATACTATGAAGTAAACAAACATAAATACATGGGAATCACCGAAAATAAAACTTGCATGTTGACAAAGTCTGCAATAACAAGTGTCACGGGCCACTGACGGTGTACACTGCAAACCATTTGCAATATTTATTGAAGTGTTAACACCTTCCTGTAACCACTAGGCCCTGACTTGTCTGAGCATAGAGCCTCAGGCTGACCAACCACAGTGGGTATGTGTGAGTCTATGTGGGTATGTGTGAGGCTATGTGGGTGGTATCTTTGTGTTACCTGTGAGGGTTATCTATATAAGGATCTAGTCAACCCCTTATCCCTACCCAATCCCTCTACCCGTTTACCAGACACCTGTCACTATGTATTGGGTTATCTCTATGTTAATCCCTCACCTAATTCTCCCTGTCGGTTGTGATTGGTCCAAAACAGATCAAACTGTAAAGGTTGTACACTGAGAAGACAACTTGTTTGCTTGTACTTCAATAATTTTATTTGAATTTCCAATGCAATATATTCTATTCGGACAGTTGTTACTGTATATTCATCGATTATGAATAAATAAATTCAATTTTTAAATGCAAAACGAAACATGTATTTACATGTATCACATGAGCGGTATCTGTTTGTAAATCATTTGCAATATTCATTGAAGAGTTAACACCTTCTATATTGGAGAATAAAGTTAAACTGTGACTAAATGTTGAACCTTTCACAGAAGCAGCCAGAATGAAATCTGACGTGGAAATAAACCAATACAGTAACATATCAATGACAATGGTATTTTTTCTTTTTAGCAGCAGTTATATTGGAGAGTCTATAGTTGTCTAGTATCAAAGTATATTTGGTGCGGGGGGAGGGGGGGGAGGGGCATCATTCCACCCCGGCCCATTTAACTGTGTAGATCCTATAGACTTATAACCATAAATAACAGTATTCTGCGTGGACGCATTTTCCCTGAGGGGGCTGGCCAGCCTTTCACGTGGACCAATTGTTGGGTTTTAGGGGTCTTTATCCCTATAGTAATAAAGTAGCATCAATTTGGGCTAAATACCAAATTTTCTGGTTATTATCTTCCCTTGTACCCTCAGTCTAAGAAAAACGACGTTTATACGGACATACCCAAATGTCTGACATTTTTTCCATTAATATCATACGTTTTACCTTTAAACGTCGGGTATTTTGTCCGATGAAACGTTCATATATCATATATAGTTCTGTACAAAATAGTACTTTTGTAAGAACCATTTCGCTGAATTCTTTTTGATATTCAATTATGTACGACATGTCCAGTATTGCATTGAAACCTCTAGTGTAATCCCCTTGCAGTGTCTGATTTCTTTTTGATATTCAATTGTTTGTGACATGTCCAGTATTGCATTGAAATCTCCATTGTCATCCCCTTGCAGTGTCCAAATTAAGGGTGCAGCCTGCACCCGAGGTGCACGATTCTGAGACAGAGTGCACATTTTCAAATGTGTGCACCCGGACTGTGCATGTTTTTTTTCACCATTTCACATAGCTCTTTTTAGTAATGTACACACAGAAAGTATGTCTCTGGGTAAATACTTTTAGAACCTCTGCACCTGGTGGGTGCATAAAATAAAACCTTAATGCCTTGAATGTCGAACGATGTGTCCGCCGTTTCAAAAAGTTGTAGAGATTCACTGCTCTTTATTGACCGTTTCAAGTGACTCAGATCCACTACATTAATGATATGCATACGAAGACATGTTCAGAAAGCGGGGTCTTCTGGTCCAGAAAATAATCTATTCAGTGCATATTTCCTATGGACTGGGTTGTATCAAAGGAATATCGATTGTCGCAGTTAAATCTTGATCGAAGTGGTGGTTTAAGTAGTGATGACAAATATCGATTTAGAATTGGAATTGAGATGGAACAGGTGGTGGTCGTAGTAACATGCTATTGTGAAATATCGACGCATTGTCCGAAATTAAGGGTGCACCCTGCACCCGAGGTGCATGATTCTGAGGCAGAGTGCATGATTTTCAAATGTGTGCACCCGGATGGTGCATGATTGTTCATAATTTTACATAGCTTTTTATAGTAATGTACGCACACAATTGTCTCTGGGTGCATGCTTTTAGATCCTCTGCCACCGGCGGGTGCTTAAAATAACACCTTAATTTCGGACACTACGACGGAATATATGAACCATATCAAGTGACACACAAGTAGACTAAGAGCTAGTCCTTTCATGACCTAGATACCTCTTGCCTAATAATTTGAGCAACTAGTGGACTTGGACGTAACTACAGTCTAACCAAGCTCCTGCTCAACATTTCCCGCCCACAAAATGGTTCAGGTAAAATGTAAGATGGGGCAGGGGAATTCCTCCCTGCCCGTCTGGGCTGAAAAAAGGCGTCTTTTACATCATATTGAATATTCACCTTATTGTAAAGCTCTATGAATTGGGCAATAATGACAGAACTTAATCAAATGTACCTGTATTGATATATATTGAACCCAAAATATCATTACGCTGGTACTGAATGAAACCAAGCTTTGTATGATAAGAACAAGTTCACACTTGTCTGTTCAAGATAAAGAAGTGCTATCTTACTCGGGTAATAACGTGTTACGATTGACTGATATCTGCTTACTATTACAAAGGGTCAACAGACTGCAAAGTATTTAATAAATAAACAGCGTACCTTTTAAAAGCAGCCGTCTCAGACTATCATGTAAGTATTAATATATCTACAGTACTGAAGATCGCGCCCCAAACCTTTTACACTTGGTCTTTTCTGAATGAAAAATTGTTGATTACACCAAAGCCATACACAACTTATGTATCTCTATGATTACATTTAACAGAATTTGTATTAATGTTCCTTAATTGCAGACAGCGTATCCCGAAAACTGTAGTCCAGACATAACTAATCCAGAAATCGGACGTTTTGATGTCATATTGGACATATCAAATTTTGATATTAAGTAAAACCCAGTTGGCATCTTTTGGCAAAATAATACCAATAAATATGTCAGGGAAATATTCAAAATTATCTTCCGACAAAATGTCAGACGTTAAATTATATAACGTCGGACAGTGACTGAAAACTGCCTGACATATTCTACAGTTGTTGGCAGACACTAAATAAGTCAACTATTTCTCTATTAAAAGATATTTAAAAAGAGATTCTATTTCCTGCACAACCGTAATATAATGAAAAAAGAATTAACGATCAATACTAATAGAACATCGCGTGTCATCCATTGGTGCTTTTTCATACTGCCATCCCCTGTTTTACCCCTGTCTGAATCTAAAAGTAAGAAGTAGGCACACATGCGTATTTGTTTTCTCTGTGCACACACAGAACTGTTTGGAGGGGAAAGGTCGAGCCACACACTAACTATTCAATTACTACAGAGGCTTTTGTCGATAAGTGGGTGGTTTACATAAATTATTTACATTAGGGATAAAAAGGCATTGGCCAAGATCCAACGTCTTATCAAGTACCGCTAAAACCGTGAGGATCATTGGATTTAGGTATGCTATTGAGCATGAGTAAATGAGAGTGAGATAAATATAGCTTGGCTGAACAATGAATTTTATATTTTATATTTTAGTTTTATTGGTCCTATTTTCTTTATGTTTCAGGTTATGTGATAAAATATCATGGGAAACATGTACTGGCGTACACAATGTTTAAATTATGTATACTCTCAAACATGGCATTATTTACTTTGGCTTAAGTTTGGTATGTACTCACATATTTGAGGCTAAATTATATAGACTAAGTAATGTAACAGGACTCAACATTTAGCATTTCAAGCTGGCTGTCCCTCGGGAAGGTGCAGCTTAAGTTTTACTTGCACTAAGTCTATGAAAAATATTACTTTCCAGAGATTTTGAAATCGTTTAGACATTCGCATACATTTTCCAATTCAATCAGGAATGTGGGTCTCGAGATTTACTTGGCTGCACGATCTCAAGTTTTACCTGCCCTCCGGGCTCCCGCCACAGGCAGGCACTGCCAAATGTAGAACCCTGGTGATTAACTCAATGGCTGATGTTGTAATGTCTTTAAGTTTTGGTTTAGTAATTACATGTACTAGGAACATTTATAAAACCTCCAGTCAAAAATATGAAGAAAATAAGACATTTGAGGGCCTTGCAAATGAAAAAGCCAATGCATGTAAAAGACAGTCACATTAGATCTTGCAAGATTTGTGTGAGCACCCTGTCATCAACAGTCTCAGAACGGCTCGATATAAATCCCAGATTTATATTAAGGCTATCTAAAAAAAAATTATTTAAATTACAATGTGTGGTGCAAGTGAATCCATTTTCAGCAAGCATTTATTCGATATATCAAATAGAAAATGCATAACAACATTTTTAACCAGTTAGCTTTTGGTACTTTGCTGGAGCTGAATACATGGACAGGTGAATAGTTGCTGGAATATAGATTTCTTAATAATAAATCGGTACGAGGAGCCTGCCAAAACTGAACCCTAGAACCTTTACCTTTACTATAGAAAAGTTGATGATCAAAAAATAACAGTGTTAGAATCACAGTCTTCATTCTGCATCTACTCTATTTTGCTATTTGATGCGCACCTATTTGGAGAGCTGTTCATCTATTTTTAAATGGATAAATACATAAAAGAAAGAATAACATATAGATTTAACAAAACCAACCAAGTTTGGTGTCTAGTGTAATATGCTTTGTGACTTTTATCTCCGTTGTTTAAATCAAGAAGTAACGTTAAGACATGTATATATATATTGTGCTATGGATTTGCCTTGTCAAAATAGCAAATCTCAGTTTAAGGCCACTTACTGAAATCTGAAAGTGCATAACACTTGAGTAATTGACAATGTAATTCTAGTCCATATACACAGTTGTCAAATTTGGTAACTGAATGCGCACATCTGCCATGATTTAGAGGAATTTCAGATAGAAAAAAAATACACAAAAGTTTTCAACCTTCAAATTCAAAATGAATCTGACAGGTCACAGTGACAAGATAAAATCATGATTAAACTTTGAAGCCAGGGACATTCCCTAGCAAAACAACCAAACCAGAGGACATGAGACACACACGTAAGCAGGTAAAACTTGATCAAAACACCAACAAAACAACGTTTAACACCTCATTGTGTAGGACCTTTTCAGCACCTCTCAAAGCCACTTGTTTGCAACTTGTTGCCTACTCTACCTACTTGTTGTGATTGGGACTGGCATCAGTATCCGATTCTGAGCTGTAGTCTTGCTCATCTTGGTACGCTGAGTACTTGAATCGCTCCGTGTAAGAACTAACAATGTTCTGGTAGTTATAGAAATCCTTTCCGGGCTCTTTGCGAGCCATTTTCAGCCTTTGCCGGCTAGTTTATCACAAGTTTACACCGTGGTCTAACAAGTTCAGAGCCATCTTGTTTACATCCGGGGTCTTTGAGAAAAGAGCAGCAGAGATGCTGGACCCCGTTACAACGATCAACAGGTGCGCGCCGCTCATCGCTAGGTGGCAGCACTGGATTAGAGTTCGCGCCACGAACAGGTGACCGACCAGAGAGGCTGTCCCTTGACGGGGTCGTGGTTTAACAGGTTATTACTGTTGTTACCGTAATTTCTATTCATTGTCTAGTAAATGTTGAACTTTTCTTGAAATGTTTACCTGCCATGCACGATTAAAGTCTGAAGACCTAGCTAGATCAAGTGTGTGTATTGGTACCAGCATGTCCCATTAAATTGTACTACCTATAGAGTCTAGATCTGATACTTAAAAGTGACTGTTTTGACTAACTCCATTCATAAGCTAGTAATCTTGAAGGATCTTTTGAAAATGTTAACGTGGTACGCATGAATCATTAAACTAAAGGCATAGGTCTAGGCCTAGTAATGATAATTCATTGCACTATAATAATTAACAATGAAGAGCTACAGCCCAGGCTTAACCAGTCGCGGATTTTATTTTGCCAAAATTTAGATTTTTTAATATAGAATGAGCCAGCCCGATTTTCAGAATTGTGTGCCCCCCCCCCCCCCCATTGAAAATTCCTAGATCCGCCCCTGTTAACCTCAACAATAGGCTAGATATAGGCCTATCCAAAAAATGATTTTTTTTCCCCAGCAAAATAGCCCCTAGTATTTAATTTCCTATGTGGCCTTTTCTATTGTTAAGGTTGTTGTTTTTCACTCTTAAAAATTTAGTGTTATGGTAAGCTGTATGCAGTGGCGAATTTTATATATATAGTTTTTTAATGTAAAATTCCGGTAAATAGGGCACGCGCCCCCTTTCTATTAGCACACCCTCACCCCTTCAAAAATCTGTATTATATCTGCCACTGAAAAGAGGCGTCACGGTTACATTAGCACTTCGAATTCCACAGGGTAGGTAGGGTAGGCCTAATCGATATTATCAAATAATCCTGGCAGATATATACCTCAAAAAGCCCTGTTTAACATTATAGGCAGAACTGATATAACATAACGGCAGGAAATATTACACTTTTGGCAGTAACACATCACGGGGAATAATATATTGGTAGTATCACACCATAATATCAAAAGACATAATACTGTTATTCTGTCATTGAGATTGCGGCTGAGAACAAAAATATGCTTCAGTATTTTTCTGGTGACAGGATATTATGACCTTTGACTGGCGAGAGTAACATTCGCCATGTACATAACATACCCCAAATTGATTAAATCCAACATGATATCACCTTAGAGTTGACAACCATAGGACATTTGAATGTGGATAACAGATGACATGCATGGTTATTTCTTAAATAGAGTCGGCATGCAATATGGGGGCATTCTTCCATGCCCCTTCTCCCTATCTGTACCTAAAAGTATACGATAGATCCCTCGAAGGACCATTCATAACGATCGTTGAACTCTTCATAATAACAACACTATAAGACACAGGATATGTCCATCTCAGATTAGTTCCTATGTGGCATGTAGTGTTATATCTTGGAGGCAAATCTGACATTGTAATTTTCATATTGCCTGCAGCAATAGAAATTCAATAGAAAACATAGTTTCAAAAGAATTGCTTCTGCTTGATATTCATCCGCAGATTATGTATTTATATGTGACAGAATGTACTTCCTTATCGTACAATATACACGCTATTATAATTTTTACCTTGCCGATTTAATCCGACAGTTTAATTACATACTGCCGTGCACTTGGCGATGAAGTCAGATACAATAATGAATAGGTCGGCGTTTGTCAGTTACCATGTCTGGTGAGAGTATCTATAAAAGGATTTCTAAAATTTCTATTCAACCATAAGAACAACTCTTGACGATGATATACTTTCTTTTAAGAAATATAGAAATGCTAACTTTGGGCCACATATATAGGCCTACATCTGTAATGGGCATCCACCAACTCACATCTGTTGATTCAGCTTATTGATTATCAGGAATGCTATTTCTATTATCTTAAATTTGCAAAGTCAATACATTACTATCTACATACCCAGTGTTGCAAAGGTTTAAATTTCAAATGTGCGAATTTATTTTGGACACATGCAATCTACATTTCTATTTAACTAGATCTATTTATCAAAGTTTGAAGCTGGAGTGTTAAACACATTTTCACTTTACATATAGGAATAGGTCAATCAGTTAAATGCAACATTCAAATAAATTCTATACTAATCAGGAAAATAACTCAAAACTACGTAGAACTAACATATCATTATCAGATCCTAAATAACGTTCCTGTATAAATTTCAAGTGCAACATGACAATAATACATCATTGTAAGTATAGACTGAAGACAAAGAATTATGCGTAATGATAGAGCCAGGCATATGTTTATCTCTAAGCCTTCGGGCAAATATCTTCAGAATTATCAGTCTTGGTCTCAGACGAGTTAACATTGGTGAGATAAAATAGCCTGGTTTCTGAGAGGGTGCATTTAAAATTTAATTTCCGTTAATTAACAGTAGACATCGGGATCACCTAGGACTTTGCAGAAACCACGAAGGTCATTGTTTGAAGTAGTGGTCATAGATTAAAGTTGTCTGTGCAGTTGTTGGCAGGCTTATAGACCTACATAATAGCATTCTTATCTTAAATCTTTCAGATGGTGTATAGTATACGTGTATTAGGGGCGTTTCACACTGGTCATAGTTCTAAGATCGTATTTTCAGTTAATATATTTGGACTTTTTCAAGGTTGCATTTCTGAGTTATGATCATATATTCCTACTTTTAACCATCGATTCAAGACTACTGACTTTTAAAACATCTTATCTTAAACTTTGAGATATGAGAAACGTATTTACAATTGTCCTAGTGTAAACGTCGCCCTAATTTTTGGTTATAGTTAGTTGATACATTATTAACGGATTTATTTCTTGTTTAAAGGACATGACAAAAATGAATCAACGTCTCTATCTCTTGCTTTACTTTGTGTATATCAAACAGGAACTATAAATGGACCCCTTTTAGGATGGTGGTCGGTTCTGTAAATGATGACTATCTTTTTAATGATGTTACATAAATGGGCCGATTAGAGACGAACCATGACTTCATTATAGTACTTATTTACACCAATTCTTTTTCATAATCTTTCATCATTTCTATTTCAATCTTAATTTTCACTGTTTTTTTCTTAACTAGTCATGTCGTGTAGTAGCTACATAATTATGTTATACGTATTCACATAACTGCAGAGAAAAAACACATTTGGAAAACAAACAAAATCAAATGAACAGGAAAGATACAAGTAGCTAAAGATTTAAATCATAATAATTTTTACAAATCTGCGTATATCTGTATGTATGAAGACCAAATAATAAATCATGCATAATAAATCATCTTTTAAAAAGAAGAAAATTATAGAATTATATTATAGACGAAGCTAAATGTGTAGCATGTTCGGTTTGCCCTATGCATGGGGATCAAAAGGAATTTAGTTATAAAACATTATATCATTTTTGCAGATATAGGTATCTAGAAAACAATTTTCAAAGAGGCTGAATCAAGCTCAATATAAAGTAAACAATCCTATAATATTAGTAATGAAAAGAATCTGCAACATTATACTACCACAGGATACTTTGTAAAGAAATGGGATCTTTGCGTATCTACATTAATTCAAGCTGCCGAAAAAGATATTAATGACGTTTAAGGCACCTTTCACAGTTTATGTTTTCAACAGACTAATGGAATGCGCTTTTTTTCATTTGAGTTGTTTTGCTTATGACACTATACATTAGTTTTGGTTCCCTTTTGGGTAAGAATGATTATTTGCAAACCCTTCCCTTAAACTGTGTCTAGACAGGAGTGGTTCTGGTGGTCGGGTACTAGATAATTATAGACGGACCAATGCACAGTCTAACCATCATATTGCCCAACAATGGAGAAAGAAATGGCCAATGTTTGCCAAAGAGAATAAAGTGGGGAATAGCCTTGGAACCCTTTAGAAGCAATGTCACATAATCGCAGGTTAATTGCAGGAAGTCCTGAAACGTTTCATATTATGAGGTTTTCACAATACAAACCCCAAAGTTCTCCTTCACTTGTTCTACCTATAGATGTTTTCCTTTAAAATACATAAACCCATCGCCACTTATGGTAATCAATTTACTCATATCATATGTTATACGGAATATCAATTCTTGTAATTCAATATAGTTTAATGATAAAAAGAAATATCGTCAATGATAATGAAAACAGATTCGTTTCGTTATTCCATACTTAACCGTTTTAAGACAATGTGTTACATGGATAATAGTCAACTTTTATATGATAAGTGCTCACTATCCTTCTTTTGGAAAGGTCTCAGTCAGGTTTAGAAACATAAGTTTTCCATTGCGAACTTTTAAGTTTCGTTATGAAAGGTCAGAGAAAGGGGACATGGTGCGATGCCTGTGTATTAGCATTATGAATAATTCATATAATCAAAGGGGTCGCGACCTAGGCACCGCATGCTGACAGGGAAAGCGCATTAAGTCTGTTTCGATCTCTTTGTTCTGCCTCTACAACAATCTACTTAGGGTTTGAAGCGCCAGCGGCACAAAATAAACACTCAAGAATTCATTGATCTGACATTTCATAATGTGTCCAGTTTCACTAGAGAATTAGATATAATCATTTTTATAGTCACTTAAAGCGGCGGTTTTAGGAAATATCTTGAGAATACCCTCCGCCCCCGCCCCCCATCCCCTTTAATTTTGTCGTATATCTATTTTATATCGTGCCCAGTATCGGTGTCACAAAATACTCTTGTAGTCCCATTATTCCCATTATTCCCCTGTTCCTATATGATATATGTGGCTACAGGGAAACTTGTGGGGAATAGCCTTGGAACCCTTTAGAGGCAATGTCACATAATCGCAGGTTAAGTGCAGGAAGGCCTGAAACGTTTCATATTATGAGGTTTTCACAATACAAACCCCAAAGTTCTCTTTCAATTGTTCTACCTATAGATGTTTTCCTTAAAAATACATAAACCCACTAGAATTGATACGATAGAAGAGTTTATTCAGATCATCAGAGTTTGTAGACGTGGGTGGCTGACAGGTGGGCTATGTACACAGGTACAAGGGCCGTACGTAAAAATTAGAGGGGTGTCCTTTTAGATTAGAGGGTTACCTATATGTCATATAGGTTATTCCTACTTTATCGAACAGAACGTCATACATTTGATCCTCTGGTTTACACCAGTCCCACCATACATCATCATTTTAAACAGGGTGCATGTCATCCCCCACTTCTTACCCACCCGGTGAGGAGTTTGCATGATGTCGACCACTTTCCAATCACATTACGACCAATTACAACCAGTTACAGGGGTCAGGGAATAGGGTCCTTTTTGCTCCCGTGCACCCATTGAGGAAGACCTCGGGTCGCAGACATGCATGTTTCTTAGTGGACGGTCCGTCAAAGATGATGGCATGTGTTAATACTGACCTGCAGTTTAAGTCCTAGAGTTTTTATACTTATGATATACATGTGTTTCTCATCATACCTATCTTATGCATCTTTTTGGTTATAGATCACTTTTCATCAAATTAAAAATCTCTGGAGATGTTTGCTTAGATAGGACAATGTAATGATTAGCTAGTACACTTGAGTGGTGGGACAGCCCTTCAATATGATAGCGACCGATGCAGTGGTTCTCACACCCGTATAGGTGGTGGCAATAGAGGGTTTCTACTGTTATAGCTCTAACTGTTCTCATTTGAGACGTGCTCAGAGTCTATCAGTACCACAAATAATGACAGTGTTTGGTTGATTTAATTTTAACAACCACGTGACGATGTCATAAACATTGAATTTACTATAGAAAAATACACCATTTAAGTGGGATTCTCCAGTCACAGTGTGTATTCACGAGTTTTTGGCAGCTAGTAAATGTACCAGGTGATTTTCTTTATGCATGGGCAATAGCATAGGAAGGGGACCTTGGAAAGATGTCAGCTTATGAAATGAACCTATAATATTAAAGCTGCTAACCAAAAATAACAAGAAAGTAAGAATCCCATTATGATTTTCAAGATATTTCTTTTTATTGTTGGCTCAGAACTAAGAAACACAGAGTGGCAGACGTGGAGAGAAGTGAACGAGCGATGTCGGGAGCGAAGGGTATAGGCAAGACGTGATCGGGCAACATTTGTAATAATCGAACATCAATTATTGATCATACCCCACCCCCTGCAGTGCTTCGATCCCCGGCTCATTGTCGGTGGTGGGCGGGCCGCCCTCCGGGGGTGCCCGCCCGTTGGCGACCTACCCCACAGCATTGATTGAAATCTCAGGTGATCGAACAATAAGTATCAGGTGAGAAAAATCAACCCCCAGCCCCAGCTTCAGGATAACCGCGTCTACCAATGCCATCATGCACAGGGTTTTTCTTGACTCCCAGTTTTCTATTGATTTATACCTGAGTATCTAACCATCATTTTTATGCGCTTAATTAACTCCTTCTTTATGTGACGGCAGCCTTGGTTTATACAAGGAGATAGCATCTGATTGGGTACTTCTTGAACAGAGAAAGCAGCGATTAGGTTGTCAATTAAAGCGCAGTAAAAGGCACGCAATTTGTCTATCTGGCCAAGGGCGGTTCGCGATAAATCAGTGGTCAAAGTTTGTTGGTTTAAGCTCGCGGTAAAATGAGCAAAATTACCCACTTCTTTGCATGTGCGGAGTATTGATAAGTCTAGGTGGCTCATACAAAATGAATAAGGCAATTCAATCAGGACCTATTAAATGCCCTTAAGTGTTTTAGCATTAGGGTAATGATAGAAATTATTTTACTGAAATTATAGCATTTTATTTTATGTATTCCCAATTTGAATTCGAAAGTTTTGTATCTATGGCCTTGCTGATAAATAAGTGTAGGTACATAGGTACAATTACCTATATCTATTAACATCTTAGTTTTGAACTAAGTTTCCGTGAGGGTACTTGCATGCAAGCACAAAAATTAATACGTACTACCGCATACAAATATAAAAAAGTCAAAGTTCTATCTAAGAGCAATGGTAATAAACAAAAAGAAAAAGACAACTAATTCGGCAACATAAAACAAGCAAACAAACACCATTTTATTGTATACACCTGCCGACTTGGTACTTTCGGGGACATATTTGGGCTGTAACTCACGCACTTAATTCCCATGGGACCAAAAAGCAGGGACACAAACGCACATTACACCTAATTGATGAGACCCAAGGCTCTCTCCAGTGCCATAAAAGCTGGGGTTACCCCCCTGTAGCCCCACCTCACGCACACCACCGTTATTATTTCACCTGCCAGATGAGGAACGCTTGGTTCCCACCAGGTATTCTGAGAAGCACACCTTGGCAGTGGGTTGTCTCCCACACCGCCAAGGACCAATGTTACACACCCATGTCAATCATTAGTCATCACAGTCAGCGCATGTCACCACAGTGTTAGCTCACAGTGTCAACCTATGTCAAGTATAATGTCAATGTTTTGTTATATATATTTCCTTATGGCATAGAGGTTGTCCATGTATATACCTAGGAATGCAATACATGTGTATTATATGCCACGGCTCGTTATATTTGGTTCTCAAATCAGGTAGACATTGTATACATGGCATAATTATGGTAAGTGCAACAATATGTCATACTCTATATTACAATGACGGTTTTTAACATGTAATTACATGAATGAGCCTTATTCATGAACTGTTATTGCATGTTGGGTTTGTAATACGTCTATTGCATCTATATCGTTCATTATACGATTTGCTGCTATCAGTTTCATACATAGTAGGCCTATATTCATGAATTATTTTGACATCAAAGTAGTAAAGCCCATCCCAGTTTACACCAACAAGGTTTACTATGAAATACTTTCAAAATTGCCTACACGCCTATTCCCTGAATACTGTTGTTTAATACAAAATTGATAAAAGCATTTTTCCCATAGGAAACAATGTTAAAGCCTGTCAGCCCAGCCTATAATGTCCAACCAAATTTTGATGTGAAATAAAGCATTTTGATTGGCTGAAAAACCTTTAAGAAATCAAAGTAGTCAAGCAGTACTATGATATACCTAATGTGGGATGGGCTTATTACTCATGCATGATCAGGTTTGGTACTTAATCACTGTGGTATAGTATAGGATCACACGAACGTATACAGAAAGGGGATTAGACTGCCATAAGTCACGTCTCAATTGCCACATCTCAATTGCCAACGGGGCATGACTTAATCACCCAATACATCGTGTAAATCATTGGATCCAAAGCAATAACAGAACCCCAAAAGGGACCTCAATGTGAACCCGTTAACATGGGGTAAGGCATTCACATGGACTTGACATGTCAAGCGTTATGGGCTTGTTGGCAGAAACGAAAGTTATGGACCTAGACAGGGGAGGTAGAATGGGTGGTAAACGCTTCATGACCCGGGTCCCACCGAGGGGCTGGGGGAGAGTTGTCCGCGCCGCTGGGCCTCAAAGAGACAGGAGATTCACAAGCCAGGCGGAAAACCGTTGTTTCATGCACTAGGGAGATCATAGACAACTGCTAAAGGGGACGGCCGGGGATGAAGGGTACATGGTGGGGGAGTTTGTAGGGCAATAGTACTTTAGTCTAGGGAAGGGGGCGGGGAAATTGATCTGTAATGTTTTTGATTTTTTATAGGTTTTTATTATCAATAATTATCCAGGTTTCCCTTGGTTTTCAGAATTATTACACTTATAAATGTGAAAGATATATACAGGATCATATGAATTCATTACAATATGGCTCATTTTATGCAAATTTTAAGCGATGTTCAATGTAGGTTGGAAACTTCAGGAATTGTTGGGTTTCTAAAGGTTGATGCATGAAGTGTTAAAAAAGGCGACTTTCAAAGATTGCCAAGACATTTAGCTGACATTTCCCGTCACATAAAGGTCTTGGGAATGTCTTTACTTGAAATTACTTTGATAATGGGACGGTGACATATGACATCATGGAAACAAGACTATTACGACTACGTGTCACGCTCTAAGCATAGCAAGCCTACCACCCCAGACTCCAGAAAATTAAATTAAAATAGATTGATTTCAAGGACGACAACTGCCAGAGATTTTGCAGACAAGAATAATTATCACTTCACTGTACTAAGCCCTTGAAGAATTAAGTTAAAATCAGGCTGGTTACCTAGGGATAGTCCCTACACATATGATGCTATCTCTTATTCAACTACCGTGCACTCTTGCCAAGGTCATAAATCATACATATTTGCGTTGACAGAGAAGAGATACGCCTATAGGACTTATCTAATGTGCAACCTATAATTTCTCGAGAAACAAGCATCTCAATAACCAAATATTACCCAGAAAGCACTTATTAAGTAATTTACTTAAGTCATATCACAAAAAATATCGTCAGACGGGCGCCATGCATGAGGAGGGGTGGGTGGGATCGAACCTATAACAAGGGGCAATATCTAGGAGACGTATTCAAGATTGTAACTGACTTCATGTCATTAGATAGATTAGGAGAAAAATGGAAAGATAACCAGAGCTATGAGTATAATTGAGTGAACCTTTCTTCAGTAAGAGATAGCAGAAACATGACGTATAGTTCTGCATTCAGCCCACTTGAAGTAGACTTAAGTTTTGTTTATTTGAATAAAAAGGGGACTCTGCCATAGTGAGTTTTTAATTGAAGTGTTGGCCATATCTTAAGTCCTTTAAAACCAAACTAGAGTCATTGGTTACCCATTATTGATTCATGACACTCGCATACTCTCACATACGACTTCATTAGTATTTTAAGGACAAAAATATCATACATTCCTTTGGAATTTTGTGAATGTTTGAAGATCATAAGAGAGATTCGTTTCAATAATTGCATAATTCAACTTCAGTTTGAAAAACTACATTAAAAGTTGTGGTTAGGGAGGTTTGTCGGGAATAGATAAAAAGAAATACCTGTTTTAACGTAGCTTTAAGTGCGAATGTCCCAGCTGACAGCCGTCTACCAGCATACCGTTTACGCCTAAAGTAAATCCCATAAATTACTCTTCCTCCGTGAACCTCCCTGACCCCACACCACACCGCCCTGTGCGAGCAGGCAGATCCCATAACTGAAAGTACCTGTTTTTACAAATCCGATACTAATAAAATTCTTTATGGCAAAACAACATTTGTAAGTTTGAAAGGGGAATAATGGTATTGCACGCTGGTATTTTTAATTACACGGGTATATGTAAGGATCTGTGATGATTTATGAGAACAATAAATTTTGATGGCTGTGCTTTACAAAACGGATGTCCTCCAGTCTAAAAATTCTATTATTGGATGAAGTAACAAAAATATCCTGCACTTTCTTAAACTGAGACGGTTGGGCAAAACCTTCTAGGATACTGAGGCAAGCAATTAAGCGTATATGATATAAGAAGTGCACACGGTGCACTTAACAATCGTATGTTAAATTAAAAAGATAAATACACTGACTTCCCAACGGGGATGCATATAACAATCATATTCAAAATTGAAAAGATGAATACATTGACTTTAGCTATAGGCTATATCCTAAAACTCCCGTTTATATATACGTTTCGCTCTATATAGCAGACGGATGCAACGTTGACCGATTGATCAACATGGAAAGGTAATAGCCCCCTGACTAAGTACAGGCTGTCCGGGTTGTTTGTCTTGTTCTTTCTAGATACAAAGAGAAAATCTTATCCTAAGTCTCAGTTAGAAACAATTACATATATACCAGGTCGTTAGTCAATGCCAACTTGTCAAAAAAGATCGACGAGACTGCAAAGAAAATTGGGTAAAAATGAGTAGATCAGAGAACATTTTGCCCTGAGGAGGTGAGTGTCAGTGTGGAAGTCATCTGTATTATTTCCTACCTTGACAGAATTCATCGGTAGGCGTTGACAGGTGTGGGATTAAGGTAAGGATGTAATGATATCTAAGGGTTTCTAGGGGATCGTGTGACAGTTTAGCTGAGGTATCTAGACACTCTGTTCACAATAATATATGATATCACACCCCACTCTAGCTATAGGATTCGGCAGGGTCTAATTTATGTTCCATTTACATCAACGCCCACAAGCTAATAGGTTGACATAGCTACCTATGAAGATATATCTTACGTTCATGATAATAGTCTAGATATACATAGATCCTCTTTTAGTCATATCAGTTTCTGCACTGCGGCAAAATTGTAATGACTCATGATATTTACATTCTCGCTGTTTTCGCACAGTTTAAAATGTTTATAACATTATGAATTTTGGACATAGAACACATTGGAAATAGTTTTGTATAATTATCATCGTTATATATGTGAATATCCATGGTTAAGAGAGGAGGATTTACAATATGCTGATACACTGTTAAAACAAGTGTTTAGAACCTAAACATTTTCCTAAACACTTCGGTGCATCCAGTTTTGGAACACTTTATTTCCCTAAACATGTTTAGAATTATCGGTGTTTAGGGTTAAGTGTTTAGAAATGTGTGATGTTTAGCTGTTTAACCATGAAGTGTTTAGGTCCTCAAAGTGTTTAGAATCAAAACGCTTATGATTTTTTTATGTTTAGCTGCTAAGTGTTTAGAAAACTATGATGTTTAGGTGTTTATCTATGAAGCATTTAGGTCTTCAAGATGTTTAGGGTTAGGTGTTAAGTTAAACAGTAATATACCGTAATATGTACAGTGTACTTTCATTCTTAAGGATGAAAACCATTTTAAATTTAACAATAATATACTGTAGTGTGTAAAAAACAACGTAGATCTTACATGTAAAACACTGCTATGGTACTATGCCATTCAGTTTACACCAGATGTAATGTTAACAGCATTGAAAGTTTTATTTTTCCTGTAATCACACTACAGGATCATTGAGCCAATAACCACATATGTCCTTCCTTCTTGGTTTAGCCTTGCATGGATTGTTTGATTGTTGGAGGTAAAACCTTTAGGGGTATAGCTGATAAAGTTCTTGTACTAAAAAGGTGTCTACATGTTAATCCTACTAAAAAGGTGTTTTAAAACATTTTGTAAATGTTTTAGGGGTGTTCTGGTTGGTTGACCGTACCTAGAATAGCAGGACAATGAAGTGATTATCTTAATGACGCTACAAAAACTTAAAAATCAAACATTTTTAATTACAAAGTTCCAAATTCCTAAATGTATGAAAAACACTATTTTACTAATCATGGCCAAAAATATGGAGGGTATGTGGCAAACCACTAATAGTACAACTACTTCATAGTAGTATTTTGGTAACTTCAGTAGCCGAGATTTTAACCCGGGGCCCCTCACACATGAAGCCTATGCTCTACCACTGAGCTATGGAGGCCTGTAGGTAGACACAGCCCAGCTTTGCTACTTAACTGAATACGTAGGGGTATGAGAGTACTGAACTATTGTCTGTCACACCAACATGATGTTGAATACCTGTATAGTAGTACTGATCCTACTCATTGGTGCTGACTATGCCAGTGTGCACTGCATGCAGTCCAAGTTAGCTCAGTTGGTTAGGCTTCTACCTTGAATGTAAAGAATGTGGGTTCTAATCCCAAAGTGTCCATTTTTCTTTTCCATAGTATATAATTGATATTATGTGTTTAGATTCTAAACATATTCCATTCAAAACATGGTTAGAGGTTACAAGTGTTTAGCTTTTAAACACAACTAATATTATGCGTTTAGATTATAAACATAGTTAACCCACACATGTTTAGAAGTTACAAGTGTTTAGGTTTTAAACAGATATGGTTTAGTGTATTTAGATTATAAACATGTTTATGCCCTTAACACATTTAAATTCTAAACACCATTTTAACAGTGTAGCTATAATGGTCACTAATTATGCCTTGCGCGTGTACAAAAGTATGTGCTCAGGCCCCAGGCAATACATTGCTTATGAAGGAGATATACTATACACTATTTAACGCTTTATTTGTTTGCCACACTGATTTTTTTCTTAGATCGAGAAGATTACGTCTATGAACAGAAAGTTTCTTAAGGTCTTTGGTTATTGCTAAGGTATACCTTAATTAATGAAGATTTGAAACACCTCAGTCACCACAACTAACCTTCAAACAAAGCACTCAGCACTTAAAATGTTAATCTGAAAAGTGGCCCTCAGCCTGTATTGTTCTTTTGGAAGTCGCCCCTTTTTGTTTCCCTTTATGAAGTCCGATAAAACATCGCCTCTTTGAGAGGCTAGTGACACGCACATACAAGTATTTTAACAAAAGCCAGGATGTATTACCCCCATAGCAAATAGTCATTCAGGTATATGACACAATTTTGTATCCGGCTTTTCTCTGTACAGTTATTATACACATCGCACGAGTTAGCTCTGGTTATGAAAAAAACAGCGTCCTATCTTATATATTTCTTTCACTTACCTGTTGGCAAGGATGCAGTGGATGTCATCAAAGTCATCAAAAGACCTTTCCCCACACTTAGAGGCTCCAAGGTACTCAAACATGGTTCCTATATATGTCCGGTCGTCACAAAACGTCGCTATAGGTATAATCCAAAAAGATAACGTATATATCCTCCATCGTTACTGTGCTCCAATATATTAGCAAATATTCCCTGTTGTTGTTAATGTACACATGTTGTATATTTCAACCGCTACCTCCTGCGTGTTACCTCCGTGGTTTTGGTTAAGAACTGTAGGCTATTAAAGGTGGAAACAAGGCGTTGTATTGTTCCCATCGTCACCCACCAACGCACCACACACACGTTCAGTGTATATTATATACTGGGACCAGTCACCTGGTCATGGCATTTACAGGTGTACAGGTATACATGTATTATTCAGTCCCTGGAGGAAGGCTCTCCTGTCTCCTGACCTTGTCCTCCTACTCCTCCGCCCACGTCCAGGAGCTGGATGGAGAGCGCCTCCAGTGTGTATAGGCTGTGGAGTGTAGGTGCTCCAGGCGCCAGTACCATCTGCAGGTAAATGACAGGCGGCGTTTGCTCCTGAGCCTTATAAGGTACACCTATACCTGCGTGCCCCCGAGCAGCGGCAACCCTCACCTACTACATCAAGAACCACTGAGGCTTGGTGCCAATTTCGGACAAACCCCAGCAATTCACAGAGGCATTGTTATACGCCACCCCATTCTGTAATAATGATTCATCGGGGCTGGACGCCTGTTACCACACACCTATATTGCACCAGTAGTAGTAGTCACCAATCTCTCCTGTCGCTTTCAATAATTGCTCCCATCCAGGTGTGCTTTAATTTTGCACCTGCAGTACTCCTTATTCCTCCTGTGTCATCTCCTATCCTATTGAAACACATCCCTCATTATCTGTACATATAAGGGTGCAAGATATCACATATATGCGCATATGGTACATTCGTGACGGAGTACATTATATATATATGGAAGAAGTGTATTGACCTGCAGGTTGGAGAATTAACGTATAAATTCCCGGGCGGCGTTTTTCCTCCTTGTTAGCGTGTGTGGGGAGACCTCTAACTGCCTCCCCTGAGTTGGCGGCGCCTTTAGAAGTCCGCTCCCGGCCGCGCGGGACTCCAACGACGCGGCCCGGTCCTCGCGTGTCTCCCGGCACCTCCTTACCTCGGGTCGGTCCTCGCCAAACTTTACATTGAAAGACTTCACAGCCACACAATTTGAAAAAAAAAGAAAAAAAAGCAAGGTGCGCCGACCCTTCCTGACCTATTGCAGTCTCCAGAATGCTCCGTGTCTTATCACATACGCCGCTGGAGAAAGATGTATATAAATGCGAGACCAATTACAAGCGTAGGCCTTTAACATTGTGTTCAAAGATCAGCACGAACGTATACTGCCTGCCTGCGCCGCCGCCGCTGCCGCTGTTGCCGCCTCTACTACTTCACTCCACGGACACAGAGGCATTAATATTAACGCCAGCCGTAGCCTAAAGCCTTGCCAACGCCTGGACTCGGATATATAGGTAGCCAATTGTTACCTGTAGTGCCAATTGCAGGGACAGACTGCCGCCTTGGTCTGGCCAGTCCCTGTTCAGCATCGATCTGAATTGAATACTGTGGATTACTGTGGCCACACTTGATTTTTGCCACTCCCTGACTCCGTTTCCTGTGAGGCTGACTGAGACTGAGTTGATTTGTTGTGTCGTATCAGGTGTTGGTATACATTATGGCTGTTTTCTCCGCCACTGTTGACATTATAGAACGCACTGCATGGTTGCTCTTTGTATAGTGCCAATATATCAAACAAAATGCCACGGGCGAGTGCATTTACACCTCTTTTATGGTAGATTACGAATATAATATATCACAGCCTGTTTGCATAAAGGGGAAGTTGCATATCAGTCTACTCATATCTAATGCATGCAATATTGCTGAGGCAATTGCAATAACAAAGCGTCATACAAACCAATACACTAACGCAGATGCCGCGCCATATAAAACACAGTAGTTCAATCATAAACCAAATTGAATTACCTAATGGTATATCCCTGAGTTCAAAAGATTATCCCCGGAAATATTAGCAGCCGTCCGGCTTCTTTCACAAGCTTAATAAGTGGTTGCGAACTTTGTGTGTGGTTTAGGCCTGAGCTCTCCTGTTACAGCCCAACGACCAGCAAAACCAGGTAAAGTATTGATCCGCTTGTTGGTGTATACCAGCCCACCGCCGTCTTTGTTGCTCCGCAGAGAACTTCTACAACTAATTAAGCCTATCGGCAGCCTAAAGGGGCTCGCCTGCTGCCTGGTATAGGCCCAGCTGAAGTGGCTTTGACGCTTGAGCTACCAGTCATAGACTTAGCATAACCAGATTTCCGGCTGCGCTCAATATTGACATGACGTTTTGGTGTGCGGCGAACCCAGAGGCCAGACTCCTGATCCTTCTACATGCCAAGAATGTTAAACCTTTCATACGAACCAAGGACTCGTGCCTGCTTCTGAGGGAAAAAATCCTTTATATTATGTGCATCTTGGCTTTCATATGTGTGGTAACAGCATCATTATAGAGTATATGATTTTGCACTTTTTTTATTGTTCACAACCCGAAAGTCGTAAAATATGGAAGGAGTATACTAAATAATTGATGATAAAATCTGCCGCCTAACATCTTATACCTGGATTTAACAGAGTGAGTGCAGATGGATACAAAGGCCAATACCCCTGAGGCTCCGTGTATAAATATGCCTTTATACCACGAGTACTTGCATAAAGAGCGAGCTAACTACTAATCCTGCAAGCCGACCCCGAAAAGAAACAAAATTGAGGGGTACATTCCTTTTTATAAGACTTCACACTCTATTTGGCCCTTTCATTATATTTGGACGACGGCTACATAACTGAGTAACATTCCTATATAAGTATAAACGGGTAATTTGTCTGTTTATCCTACATCGGACATGTATCATAATATATTTGTATCCCTACACTATGTTTAAGGGGGGCCTCACGTCGGCGCTGTATATTTAATAACAGCCACAGGTAAGTCACCTCACACCTGTATGCAAGAACACCTAGCTCTGTTCACTCAGGTAGTTACCTATGGGAGATAACCGAGCTCTCTTTACTTAGACTACCTGACCCAACCGATGCTACCGGTGATAGAATTGTTGAGATCCAGGTAAGGTAGAGGTAAGAGCTTCTAACATTTTTTCTAAACTTTTGTGACAAACACAAAGTTAGAGCCCAAAGAAGTTGATGTACAGCCCCTGTCTGGCTTATTTGTTTTCTTACGGGCTCGAATTCAATAGAAATCGCGAGGAGAAAAAGAAAAAGAAAACTTTGGTATTTAGACAGTCTGAGGTAAGGGTGCTTTAACAAGTCTGTATTGTCCTAGATGAAGAGAAGCAAGTATATGAGCACACACAAGATTGTAAAGTAAATATAGCGCAAGAAGATGTACAAAGAGGTGTATTATATTCTCAACCATGTATGAGAAGGTGTAATGTATGTGGTCATTAAACAAATACCTGTAGAAGACGGTAAATCAACGATTATTATTTTTTGTGTCAATCAATCACTTAATATAAATTTCAATTTTGTTCCACATCAAATTTAAAAGACAAAAAAACGGTATTCGTTAACAATAATTTTTCTTACCTTCAGTGACCCTCTCTGTTAGGAATTTCAAAATCTTTAACATGGACCACATTTTTGATAAAGCATGTGGGTATAATTAACCTGAAACTACTTTATCTCCCAAAGTTAACCAGAATTGATATTGATTACCTTTATGTACCAGCTGCAGGATCTGTAGTTTAATGATACTGTACTTATTCTCCTAACCTAAGAAGATCACAAATTAGTGCACAGTGTGCTTTTTCGTCCAAAATTTAATAGCAAATGTTGATTGAGTACCTATAGATGCAAATAGTCTCATTTGAATCACCCCTCCTAAAAGCATACAGAAACTTAAAATCATCTATCGAAATCTTGATTTACTCTAGGTCTGCAATTAACAAGGATTTTGAAAGCTAGTTGACTGTCAATTTATGCAATTATTATGCAGGAGAAATGACAGGGACCCAAAATGATTAAAGACAACAATATGTTTGCTATTGACTATTGGCCAACCAGATCTGGTCATCTAGAGATGGGTCCGATTCTTGCTATCTGTCCAACGCCCCCTACACATAGCACATCTATCATGGTCAGGTTTTTCCTGTCAGGGTCACATTTCAAGTGAATTATGATTGTCCAGATAAAGGTAGATAGATTAAATTGAAGTAAAAATGTTCTCATTATGACACAAGTGTCTGGGTGACTGGTAGGTAAGATGGAGCGTGTGAGATAAGATAGGGCCTTAAGTGATGAATCTGACTACAGGGGTAAGTGTATGGGACGAAATGAATGGATTATAGTGTCGTGAAGGAGGAAGTTTGGGATGCCCATGGATGTATAGGAGGAAGAATTTACAACACCAAAATTAGAAAATGATCTCTTTTTGAATCCCCCTCCCCTGCAAAATAACTCCGCGGATTTAGTGGGGGGGGGGGGGGGGGGGTGCCAGGCGCCCCCTCCCCCCCCTTTTTTTTTTTTTGCCAAATTTAGATATATTTTTTTTAATGTCAAATTCCTGCGTCCAGGGGGTCCGGGTAAAAATTTTCCTATAGCACGCCCCCCCCCCTTTTTTTTTTTTCAAAATCCTGGATCCGCCCCTGCATGTTATAGAGGTTTTGAATTTGTAGGGGATTAAGGAGTGTCTGGCAAGTTTTGGGATGAACCAGCATCTAGCCTTAACACGCCTTGTGAGGTTAGATCATCGGTGGCAGATCAGGGGGAGTGCTACAGTCAAATCGTTGCCCCCCCCCCCCCCGAGTGCAGGAATTTTATATTAGAATATAACATGTCACCGACTTAGTTTTCAAGATATATATGGGTCGGGGAAAATTAGGTTTTACTGTGGGTTTTTATGGGGAAAACAATAGTTTTTCAATCTGTGTGAAATTGAACCAATATATTTGAATCAAATACAGTTGAATATCTCTTTCTCCGTGAAGAGTACACGTACTTTTACCAAGTATCCTCAACAGCTGATGAATGGAAATAACTTTAAATAATAGTATAATGAGCGCAACATTTCATGAATTAATGACGTTGTAGGCACGAATGCTGTTAAACAAAAAATGGTGTAGCATAACAAGAGTTTCAACGGTATAGCTTTTGTCAAATAGGTGTCATGCAATTGGTCTAATAAAAGCAAATGTAAAATAGGAAATGGCTTAATAAGTGGATGGAACGTGATATTAGATGGTAAGTTAATAAATTTTCACACGTGCTCACCATCAGAATTACCTGCTATAAGGCCATAATGTGTAATTATCAAATTGGACTCTGTCTGACCCTATGGAAGTGCATTTGTTCCTTAGATTGACGAATCCCATATCCCATTCTGGAAATATCCAAACAACGCTGTATTCCGCTTACGACATGCAGGCACAGCTTCCTATAACGAGTGACACAGAGTATGGAATGGTACATGAAAGGAGAGGATTAGATAGAGAAAAGTTGGAAAAAGAGGTGGTGCGAAGTGTGACTGTTAAGTGATCAGACTTCATAAAAGCTAATAACAGTTGAGAATATTGGGAAACGATGGATGGAAAAGGTTGGTTGGTTGGTTGGTTATTGGGGTTTTATGCCGTATCAACATCTAAGGTTATATCACAACGAGAACATGATTTTTGACAATCCTGTCCTTGATGATCATATCTATGGAATGATAGAATCTATGAGAATATAGAGACCATACCCCTACACTTTTACCGAGGCAGGTGTTCTTTAATGTGCAGGGTCCCATGGGCAGGGTCATACACACAACAGCCGGTGGTCTTATAGAGACCCCCCCCCCGAGTGCAGGAATTTTATATTAGAATATAACATGTCACCGACTTAGTTTTCAAGATATATATGGGTCGGGGAAAATTAGGTTTTACTGTGGGTTTTTATGGGGAAAACAATAGTTTTTCAATCTGTGTGAAATTGAACCAATATATTTGAATCAAATACAGTTGAATATCTCTTTCTCCGTGAAGAGTACACGTACTTTTACCAAGTATCCTCAACAGCTGATGAATGGAAATAACTTTAAATAATAGTATAATGAGCGCAACATTTCATGAATATCCTGTCCTTGATGATCATATCTATGGAATGATAGAATCTATATATATATATACCAATTCTAATGTTTGCATTATAATAATATATAAACCGTCTCGGGGTCATTGTTATAGAATAAAACAAGTGCAAACCGCGGGAACTTTCAGCTATCATTATTGCCGTTTTTTGGGCACCTCCGTCTCTAAAGCTATACGAAAGTGCACGTGCTAGGCATGTATATTACATGTGGCTAAAGAGATGACACATAAATAGAGCCATAACTGCAAAGAATTGCCACAGGTTGCTACGTCCTGACAGGATTTTCTCAAATCCATGTCTATCATACCTAGTTTGCTATGACATTCTTTTAAACTTGTCATTTAATGGTTTGTGAAATTGGCGAGTAGGTATTTTGTCTAACAATGCCGGGCCTCGGGCTATTCTGTGACAGGTGATGTTTAGCCCTCGGGCAGAATTTCTGGTGGGAAACCTTATCGTGGAATGAGCTGCCAAGACTTGTTGGATCTTCTATCGTTATCTCTATTAGGATTCGTTTTTTCTTACCAAACATATATATATCACTGGTCTGTCAAAGATCCAAAGCAAGGGAATAAACGGCTTCGCAGTCTATGTTTGAAACAATATACCTGTTTATAGTTATATATAATAAACATGTATAAAGTCACAGACACACATAAATTAAAATTTATGTAAGACTAGAAATTCATAACGCTAAGATAAAATTTCATGGAAATTTAAAGGCATATGGGAGTGCGCAACACTAAAATGTTTAATATTTCTCACATTGAATATTTGTTTCTTTGGTAAACACGTGTACAGACTTACGTCTTATAATAGAAGATATGTCGTTTCTAATCATCAAGATCCCTTCAGATACTAATCATCTGGGATACGTTTTACATTTCTCCCAACGGACGGGTGTAGAATGTTCATCTGCATACGTGGGAACGTCGTTCACTATTTTTTTTCTCACAGTTTATATCATTTCAATAGTTGTCAACGTCAATAGGAATCTTGCCTCAGGTTAGAAACGTTTTACTTTGACTCACGTCCGCACTATACAAAAAACGTCTCAGGTTAACAGATCCCTGTGACCGTTAAACCATCAGACATGAGCCTAAGATAACCTTTTTTAGGGCAATTTTCTCGTAAACCATCTTCTATCACTTGTCATTGAGCGACGTGGTAAGTTATTAAATCCTATCTTTACTTCACAATCTGAGAGACAAACGAGAATGACGGTTTCTGGGACAAACCACCTTTAAAAAGATCTAGTTTAGTATGTAATGTGTTTATACTATATATAGCTTATCTGGGGAAAATAGATGTTTATGGGGCCTTCCATTAAGTAAGTACGCATCAAGGGGGGAGGGGGGATCCAGAATTAGTTGTATGTATGTTAACGCTGAAGGTGGGGGGAGAACAGGCGAAAGCTTGACCCCTTTCAGGGTAATGCTGAATAAAAAAAAAAAAAAATGTGCGTACGTTCTTGTGGGGCGTTGGGGTCTGAGATTTTTGAAAATGTGTGTAGGTCCTAAAATAGAAGGCCCCTTATGTATGCGTAGTCATTCAGATCATGCGTATGAAATATTGAAATATAACTTGAAGACAAGGGATACTTTGTATTTCTTATTATTCTTGTATTTCGTTTATTTCTGTACAATCATCACGTAAATGAGTAACAATGTCTAGGACAGTTCAACTAAAACAAAGGAAGAATTAAAGGACGCGCACCACTTGTTTTCCCCTTTCAATCAGAATAGGTTTTTGGTAATATCAAGGTATATACCTCATAATGCTAAAACACTGGCCACTCTGGCTAAAATACACAAATTGCAAATAGAAGATAACATTTTACAATGCGGTGGAGGATGTTTTTACTTATCATTTTAAGACAAAGATGAGTAGCACAGGTGAGTCAGACGATTCGGTATTCTACACTACCGGCACCCACAAACGGCACTATAGTAATTATGAACAAAATAAGTACCGCAAAACCCCTAATTTAAAGTCCTGGGGTACAGCATAAATAAGGGTTTTGCTCAGCCCTTAGAGCCTACAATTAAAAAAAAAAACAAGTAAAAAAACTGGAAACTCAGTAGTTGAGAGTGCGGCTTAAATTAAGGGCTTCACCAAATGTCGTACAGATTGGGCAAAGACCGGAGGAACAGATCCATAAATAAAACACCATCCGATCATAATCAGCAAGCTCTCGGTAGATTTCTTTGAGCATTCCATTTAGGCATGAATGGATCAGGCAAATTCTCACCCTTTTATTTCCTTCTTTTTAGTGTACTATAGATAGGCTGTAAGTGACCAAGAATAATTCGAAACATCATATATTATACTCTATGACATGTTTAATGCCATGCAAACTGTAGACTAATGGGCAAGTTTTCGGAAAATTTATATTTTTCGCTTTGAACCTAAAGGCAGTTTTCACAAAAGTAGGCACATCTAGGACAAATTCTTTTTAGTATGGTCGAGCACCGACCTTGCTACATATCGTCGCCATGCAAGCAGCAGGGCACAGAGCAGCAAAGCGATGCTGTTATGATATTATTATGCACTATTTCGTATACTAAACGGTGGATATAAGGGGTCAGTTTTACCCCACATTCTAAATATTAACGCAGTCAATTAGTTTCTCTTCTAAACCTCAGGTAGTTTTTGAGTAGTGTTTTTTTTCTTGTTTCAGGTAATGGGTTTATATATCAGTCTCGTTCACGTCTTGGTGCCGGCACTTTGTGCTGAGTCATCGTCGTCGGAAGACTCGTCCGACGACTCCTGACCCTCATCCTGTCCCTTACTCTCTCCATCCTCACTCTGTGTTATTTGTTTTGGGTTCACTGCATCACGAATCTTTGCCACTGTACCATTTTCATCGTCTATTACACGCTTACCTGCAACGATAAAAAAAGAGGATTGTATGAGCTTCAAAGTCAGGCTGGGGTAAATGGATATGGAAATATCAATACACATATTCTTAGGAATAATAGGTGCACACATTATAAATCTACTTACCAACATTAACATGATTCGAAAATTAATAAATATGATAGATCAATTATTTTTCGAGAGAAATAAATACCAATAACTGTCCGTACACATACAATAATGGAAATGGGATGAAGACTAAATTTAATTGAATTTAAGGTAGGTTTCTAGCCCCCATTTTGAAAAATACCTAGGTCATCCGAAAATCTTTTTCTTCATTTTGCCTAGAAACCCTAGGTTTTCATCGTCTACTACTTGGCCTGTTGTGGCTTTCTCATTCCCGGCCTGCTTACTCCCACTATCTGTAACACAAAACGGGAAAGAGTAACCCACCGCTGCCACCTGGTGTTAAGGCGGAGAACCAAGACTTCTTACTATTTTCCATATCTTACTACATTCAAGTGCAAAACTAAATTTTGGTCCTAGAAAATAATACACTATTTGAAATACAGCGTTGTTGACTCATTATTTAAATAAAACATGGTCGATTTGTCGGTCTTGGGAAAAGTTCTTCATTGAATAATTCGTGTCCTTGGGAATTTCCCCTATGTATTATGGTATTTCAAACTATTTTCCTCTTGGATAGATATGACAAAAATATCATTCATCGCTGTAGGAACATCGCAAATCTACTATTTGTCTTAAATTTTATATTTAACTAAAAAAATTTCGAGAGCTTTAAAACCGCACGCGTTGATCCTGGGTACCACAATCATCTGAAGTATTTATTATTTTAGTTCGGCTATAACAAGATTGAGATAATTACCATCCTTGGTATCAGTCACTCCGTTTACCGTTCCTTCTACGTGCGTCTCTGTCTCAGCAAAAGCCAGGATAAGATTCTTCTGTTGGCCGCTCAGCTTTCTGAAATGAGAATTTGCTTTATTGAAAAAAAACTGTTGCCAAATCTAGGTGAAACTGGAAACTTTCTGAAAGTATTACTTCAATGTAAAGTTTTTCCTGTTTGGCATTAAAATTAGATAGGTTATTACATAAGGAATAGTCTGATAATGGCTATGATATATTGAAAAAACATGTGTCGTGTCAGTAATGTATTTCTTTTTCAAATTGGCATTTT
The DNA here is from genome assembly GCA_936440205.1 of Lepidonotus clava. Lineage (NCBI taxonomy): Eukaryota > Metazoa > Annelida > Polychaeta > Phyllodocida > Polynoidae > Lepidonotus > Lepidonotus clava. The sequence continues at coordinate 7,800,526 of OW387142.1, read as the reverse complement.
CAACCTTACACAGGTGTCTAAATGTGGGGGAATCAGATTTTATACAAAAATACTTCCCTTTATTCTAAAATGAAGCATAGAAAAATGCATTCCTCAACTTTTATTGAAAATGAGGTGGAAAAAAACAATAAAAAAAGAAATAAAACAATCTAGCATCTATACTTACGGCATCCTAATTTTAATGTGTACATAGTGGTCGCCCTGGCCGTAACTGTGGGGTCGGGCGATGCCTTTACCAGCCATACGTATCCGGGTATGTGAAGACGTCTCAGAGGGAATCTGAAACAGGAATACACAAAAATATGATTACATGGGTACCAAACACGCGAAAACATGTTCCATATATAATAACATATGGAAAAACACGTGTTTGTATGTACATGTACATATAAATATTTTATGAAAGTAGCAATATCAACATACACCAATTACTTTGCAAAACATCTGACATACATATTTTCCGTAAGAACCTTCATTTAGTCAACAGAATGGTAAGTTGTCACTTCTTTTGGATGTTTTCATAGATGAGTAATTGACAAGTTTATAGTCGAATAGAATTGTGCTACAGAAATTATGAATGGGCTGTATCGTTAATTTCCGATATACTTCCCTCTTTTGATTGTTATTACAAGAGACAATTTGCTATTGCGCATTCATAACCCTGATAATTCCTTAATATCATACTTACATTTAGCAGAATGTCCTCATAGATACCAGGCGTCCGAATAGTTCCGCCTAATGCCGCTTGGGCCAGACTTATGATGACGTCACTGTGCACATCAGCTCCCTCTCTACGGAATATTCGGCTTTTTTCAACCTGAAAAGTTTAAGTTCGTTATAAAGCTTTTTATGTTACAAAAACAAAACATGGAATTTTACTCTGTCCAAATATAACAAGATAATTCGACAGCCTTATATCATCCATTTGTAACTTCACTAGATCAAAAAAGATAAAAGGACTTCAGTCATGTAGAAGTTTCAATGACTTACCTTAAACGTTATAAAGACTTCTTTATTTCCTACTGGCATACGAACTGTTTGACCATCTTCAACGCCTGGAATATAATAGCAATTTTTTGTTATTCATCAGATGACAATAACTCTGACACTAACACGTGTATCCTTCAATTTGTGTGGATTCCATGGCCAAATTAGCAAGTCCGTATGTAAGCCATTTTCATACATTACGGTCTACGATTTCTCTTTTTTTCATGAGAAGATTACTTTAGAGATTTAGAATTATTTTACCAAGATTTACAGTGGGTCGCTTTGACATGTATGACAAGGAGCTCATTTGTTGCAACACTATATATGTTGACTCAATTGTAAATAGCACAAATTTTTCATAGTGAATAACAATGATCAGGCAATGTATAAATCCAGCGGGAGTCTCACCTGCGGGCACAGGCACTACGATCTTCTTGCGCTGGACCGTCTTCCCCTTGCCCTCACACTCCATACACGGCGTTTTGATGAGTACCCTCCGCCCGAAACAGTGGCGACACGTGGTTCTCATCACAAACGGCCCCGTACTCACGGTCTCCTGGAATTTGGATAAAAAAACACACTTGTCTCAATGTTTCGTATACTGTCGCTATTTGTATAATTCATCTGTCGGAATTTATTAATCTTAACCGTTTTTACTACACCATTTCTTTTCAAGAGCAAGACGAAAAAAAGAGAATAATTATTTCATACAGTATACCAAAAAATAAAATAAAATATATATACATGTATATATATATATGCATTTTTGATTTACCAACCATATGCTTCATACATTTTCACTTATATTTGTTATCAATCTTTAAATTGAATTATTGTAAAACAACGTAGGGCAACAAGTAACTTTGAGCCAATCACAACATACACCAAAATGTCAACTTGAAAGCTCTTCTGGCATATCCCATAGCGAGGTACCCTATCCACTTACCATGCCTGTTCCCTGGCAGTGGTGACAGCGGACCTTCTTGGTACCCGGCTCAGCCTGGTTACCCTGACAACGTGGGCATGTGTCAGTCACATTCAAGTTCACCTCCTTATTCACTCCTCTCGCTGCTTGTTGGAAAGTCAAGTTCATGGAGATCTGGGGAGATAAGAATCATAAAGTTATAATTAGTCTGAAATTTTGAAACAAAGATATCGGTAGAAGGCTTGCATCTCTCTATAACCAGGTTTTACTGCAGTCTCATCTCAGGGTTGATGTATGAAAAATGGCTGAACGCAATTCACACTACTAAGGATTTCTTTGTAGTTGAATTAAAAAGCTGAACCAAAAAGTCTGCATACATGATACGATTTTCATATATTATACTATGAATCTTATAAGTCGAAATGAGAAACAACAGCAAATGAGGGACGGTATTACTTTAACCATGTCCCCCGTGGGGATCCGGGGTGGGGGTTCCTTTGGGAGCCTCCTGGGAAGAATAGGTCCCCAGCAGCCCCTTGCTGTTCGTAGAAGGTGACAAATGGGGAGACCAGACTCAGTAGCTCTGTGGTAGAGTGCCCGCTCTGAGTCTGGGAGGTCTTGGGATTTATCCCTGGCCCAGTCACACCAAAGACTTTAACAATGGTAGTGGTCACTGCTTGCCTGGCACTCGGTATAAAGTAAGAACTACGAAAAATGACTGGTCAGCCTGGTGTCAGTATAATGTGACTGGGTGGGGTATTGTGTGGGCCTATGACATGATATCTCAGTGTGGCAGCACTATAAAGAGGGCATTGGGTCCCACTGCTACAACAGGGTGCCCACGATTTTTCAGAAATCAAAATAAGACCTAAATAAGACTTTTATAATACCTTGTCGGGTACCAAAATAAGACCTTTTCAAAATATTTTTAGGTATATTTTTTTTACCTATTTAAACATTTATAAATTCTACCAAAATTAAATAAACATTGAAATGACAGGAGGAAAAAATATATCTTGTAATAAATTGAGAATGACCAAAAATAAGACCTTTCTAAGACCTCTGGACCTAAAATAAGACCTTTCTAATAGCCTTATAAATGGCAAAACCAAAATAAGACCTTTTAAGACCTTATAATACCTGCGTGGGCACCCTGTACAAATAGGCACCTCATTTCATAGATTTGGTCACCGCCCCTGTGGCGTAAAACTAGCTGAAAAGCTTTACCTTGTGCAGTCTGGTAAAAGAACCCTAAAGGGTTGGCCGGATGTTAAACTAATCCCACAAACAAACAAACAAACAAACAAACTTTAACCATGTCGGATCTTCGCTCCCGATTAAATTAAATCGAAATTTCCCTTTGTAGTTAGACCGCTTTAACAATGTTTCTACTTGAGAAGAAAATAATAAAATGCAACCTACCTCTGATGCTGCTGCGAATCCAAATTGCGACTCGGCAAAGTCATTGAAGTCTCCAAAACCTCCCATCTTAAAGCCGGCATCACCAAATATTTTTCTGAACAACTCTTCAGGATCAATATTGCTTTGGTATCCTGAAATAGACAAAAGGTTATGTCATTGATTGAAAAATTGTTCCCTTTATTACATGTTACCTCACGGTGCCCACGCTTTTTCAGAAATCAAAATAAGACCTAAATAAGACCTTTATAATACCTTGTTGGGTACAAAAATAAGACCTTTAAATGATCTTTTTAAGAACTTTATTTACCATTTACATATTCAACCGAAAAGAGATAAAGATAAAATTGTCATAAAGAAAAAGTTGATCTTGTAATAAATTCAAAGTGACCCAAAATATGACCTTTCTAAGACCTCTGGACCCAAAATGAGACCTTTCTTATAGCCTTATAAGTTGCAAGACCAAAATAAGTCATTGAAGTCTCCAAAACCTCCCATCTTAAAGCCAGGTCTCCTTATAAGTTGCAAGACCAAAATATCTTTTAAGACCTTATATGACCTGCGTGGGCACCCTGTACCTATTCACGCCACTTATCACATTTCTTAAACAGATGAATTCTTTTTTAGATGAACAACTGTTGTAAAAAAAAAAATTAAAAAGATAACTATACTCAAAATTCTAATAAAACAAACCGGTTTTTCTTTAGTGTCCAATGTCCACTCCAAGATATGATATAGGGTTAAGAAGCACGATAGTTACTTGCAATGGGCATACTTTCTTAAGAACTTTCATTGAAACTTATTACACTTTTCCTGCCTTACCTTGCCATTGTCCACCAGCACCACCCGGGGGTGGGGCTCCTCCAAAACCACCACCACTCATTCCAAACGAGTCGTACTGTCTCCGCTTATCATCGTCACCGAGTACCTTGAATGGATTGGAAAACGCAAAATGCCCATGTAAGTATGATATACATGCAGCTTACGATCTTGAGGTAAACACATGTCCTTGCCCCGGATTGAATATTTATTATGAGTTTTATTTTTCAAATACTTAAGTCTAAAATTAAATCAGATCATTTTTTCGCTGTATCTTTTGTTACATGATTAAAAAGTTGTATTGAGTTGTGCATTTGTATATATCATATTCATATCATTATATCATAGTTCTGACATAATAAAATGTTTTAGCGCAAAAGTAGAAGTGTAATGCACTTCAGACAAATATCTTTACCTCGTATGCTTCGGAGACTTCTTGGAACTTGGACTGAGCAGATGGATCATTTTTGTTCATGTCAGGATGGTATTTCTTCGCAAGCTGTGAATAAATTTGAGAGAAAAAGGGTAAGAACGATGACATGACAAGATCATAATGACCAACAGTAGTATGGTCATACACAATGCAGTATTTGTTTTTTAATACAAAATTACATATGGGGATCAGTTTCTGCCCGTAACTAGTAGGAATAAAGCGTGGAAATTTATTAGAAATTGGTCCCTTTGCGAAGACGTACCTGGTAGTAAGCTTTCTTGATAGCCTTTGAATCCGCACCCTTTGATACACCGAGGACGTCGTAGTAATCTTTCTTGGCGCATGTTGTTGCTGATAGGTGAAATAGGCGTGATCCCAACTGATGCTCTGTGCCAGTAAGTCCTTTGGTTCCTATAAATATAATAAATGATGTAGCTTGAGTACAAAAAAGGATTGTATACGTATAGCGAATTGTTTAAGATATAAGTTGAGATTTACTGGCTACCTGCAACAAACAGATCTAGATTTAACCACTTGTCTTGCTTAGACTTAAGGCAGTGACGTATAATTTCTCGTACACATGTTGTCAGCATGCCATGTAGTACCATACAATTGCATTAAATTTAAGACACCCTTATCATAATTCACTCATTTTGTGCGATTGCAAGTCTTTTTTTCAACATGATCTATTAGTTAGTCTTTTGGTAAGCTGTTGACTGGGCCAGGAAAAATATTATGCCTGCATAGTCACTGAACGGCTTTTGACCTAGGCTTAGAAGTTAGATCTTAGCAATAATTGTGCTCAGGTTTGTTTGTTTGTTGGGGTAGTTTAACGTCCTCCAAACCCTTCACTGTTCTTCCTAGACTGCACATTTTTCAGCTTTGGGTGATTATTTGTATGAGATGATTGAGGATAAACCCACCATGCGCACAGGGATCACTACCCCACTCTCTAAACAGATTGGTCTGGAAAATTGGGTTAAATCTAGGCCTAAGGGTAAATAGGTTTTACTTAACAAAGAATTAACATCTGATATGGACTTAGTCTTAGGCCTAGTTTAGTGTAGCCTGTAGGAAATAATTAACACATTATCTTGATTGATATTATTCCATATTATTTTCATATCATGAACAGAATTTGATAGCAGAAATTGAGGAAGTTGGGATTGCTTGAACGCAACTATTTTTGCAGCCTTACTGTCTCAATATCTTCTGCCACTATAAAATATCTAGACAGTAGATCTACATTTGTGTTGTTGTTGAAAAGCGAGTTGCATCATAATTATAAACCCCATGCCAAGCCGGGCTAAGGCTAAAAGCCGGGCTAAGGCTAAATGTTTTACAACACATGGATTGCAATTATTCATGGCTTTTCATACTCAAGTTAATGAAGGACTGTGGAATGTATTTGTCAATCCTGGACTGGACAGGTCACTCCGGGGTGAAACTACACTGCAGCTCTAAACTAAGGCCAAGGTGGCCACCCGCAACGTGAGACCACTTTTCGACCACTCTCTAGAACTTACCTAAACATCTTGTCAATACTCCGTTGTTGTTTCGACAGATTAAACTAGTCAACGATCTCCTGGCTATCGATAGATTATTAGAATGGCGACATAACTGTGACAAATCAAGGCTGTTAATGGTAGATCCCCGACTTTTCCTTCCAAGGATCCGCAGACCCGTCCTGGAGGCAGCCATGATGGTCGGGATGAGGACGGAGCTCCGTAAGGGAGAGATTTCCGACGCCGAATTACAAAGAAATTTCGGTTTTCCTATCAAGTTAAGAACTTTATCTTTCTAATATTAAAATATATATAACGACAGGATTATGCAGGAACGTGGCAAATTTTGTATAAATGTCTAACATTTTGAAAATTAAGAAAATTCAATTTCCAAAAGTTCCTTACGGTTCTCAGCCAAGGTCATTTGCGTTTTTTCTCGTCCAGAACGTGACTTCCGGTCTGTGAAACCGGAAAATTTGAAGGTAAGGAAGCAGAGTTGTGTTTTGGTGATGTAAACATTAGTTTTGGAGAGTTTAGAGAGTATTCTTTTCTCAAAAATATATGTGAAAGTGATAACATACTTAGTAGCAATCTAGAAATTGCAAGTTTTTGTTCATCAACCTCTTTTATCATTCATTTTACTCACTTGCAAATGGGGTATTGAACAAACGAAAGGTCTCCGCCCCCTCGGTGTCAGTCACTTTGTTAAGTTTGTAGCTTCTTGAGTCACGATTAGGTCTCACGGGTGTCGTTGTCTTTAAGTTTTTACACTGAAGTGCTCGATCGCATTTGCTGAACCATAGTTCTCAGATGGTTATTTGCAATTAGTATGTCAGCCAAGTGACTAAAACGCTGCAGTCTGCACTGGCAGTGACAGCTGCCAGGGCACTGCAGGGGTGGCACTTCCTTTTTTTTAAAGACATTTATTTATCCTGGTTTGACATCGGTTACACCGTTTTTCATTGTCAAGCCAGCAGTAGTTTACATGGCTGGTGACTACTGAGGCTTTTACATCAAGAAAGGGATTCATAAAGTTATGTCCTCAGTGATATAAAGTTATTAAACTAGCTTGCGTAGCCACTCACATAACATCTTTAGATCTACATGATTGATCAGTCAGCTGTCAAATTAAGGGTCAATTGAAATAGAAATTTAGATAGAAATAAACTCTACATTTATTAAGAAGTGTGAATTAAGGTGCCAGTTGATCAGCTGGTTATAACGCAACACTAAATTAGAAATAACCACAAACATTAAATTGGTGGGTTCAACTTAAAGTTAGAGTAGTTGATGATTTGGTTAACTTTAGGTGTGGTATTGAGAATTGCTTCTGAGGACAATTTAAGCAAGAAATATTATGTTGAACAGTAATGACATGCAGGTTTACAGGTTTGACATCAGGGAATCAGAGATTCACTTAGGCTGTAAAATTCAAGGTTAAGACCACAAGCAACCTAATTAAAACAGCTAGGGTTTGCCCTGTTTGCCAAAATAGCCATGGATATAACAAGTAAACATACACAATAGTAACAGTAAGTACATACAATCAAACACAATCTTATCACCTACAGAATGTCCTTTTGCTTCTTCTTTTTGACATTTCTCAGGCCGTCCTTAAAAAAAATTCTGTTTCCGGTCCAGCGGGTGGGGTTAAAAAAGATGAGCCGGGCGGCCACTATTTTTTATTTCTTTTTTAATATTTTTTTTTTGTTGGTAAGGATATAACATGGAATTTTTGAAAAAAATTTTTTTTTTTTGAAAAATGAAAAAAAAAGTGCCTCACCCAGCTATAAAATACCCACCCGGCCGGTCCACCGGAAACAGAATTTTTTTTTAGGACGGCCTCGTGGATGATGTATTTTACCTCATTAGGGGTCGTCCTTTCTTTCCTGTAAGTAGTTTTGACTGCAAGTTTTTAAAAGCTGAGGCCACACTAAAAAAAAATATTGTTTCCGGTGGACCGCCCGACTGGGTTCCTTTTTCATGGCCAGTCGGGCGGATTTTTTTGTTTTTTGTTTTTAAAGAAATTCTTGAAATTATTATTATCTTATATCATTTGAAAGCTGCCGAAAGTCATGAAACCTATTAATTGGAGCTTATATCTACTTATACCATAAGATAGTAAACAAAAAAAACTTTCGTTTGATATATGATACGATATGTCGTCATTAATGAGGGAGACTTGTTGATGAAAAAAAAAAAAAAGAAATCCCACCCGCCCGCCCGAGTGGCCGTAATTTCGGCCACCCGGTCCACCGGAAACAAATTTTTTTTTTAGGGTGGCCTGATATAGAGTCAATGGCTCTCACCTTGCAATTTTGACTGTTCCACAGAGTAGAGCCAATGTACTGAACACTACGTCTATAAGCTTCAAGGTTAACTTTTGGTAGCCTAAAGGTAGTGAATTCAGCTGATCTAGTTTTTTGAGTACAAGGAATGATTAAATCAGCTCTATCTCTCCTAGAAAACATAAAGTTCAAAGTATGAGCTTCTCTTCTATCACCCAAGTAGGCAACTTTAGCCTCTTTATGAAGTTTGACAGTGTCTGTTTTCATTGGCTGCATAAGAGATGTTTTAAGACACCTATTTTGCAATTGTTGTAGTTTGTCCAGATTAGCTTTACTGGCACCCCCATATACCACATCACAATAGTCAAAGTAGGGTAGTAACATTGTATTATAAATTCTGAGAGCTGTCTCCTTAACAATATATTTTCTTATCTTACTGAGCAAGTAGCATTTATGTGAAACAGTCTTGAGCACCTTACTAGCATGTGAATTAAAGTTGAGAGTACTGTCGAGTACAAAACCTAAGTATTTGAAAGTAGGGACCAATTGAATAGCATCACCACTCAAATACAGTTTCACATCACTCATTTTTTTAACAGAGCACCTAGTTCCAAAAGTCATGAATTTAGTTTTAGTTGTGTTAATGGTCAATTTATTTGATTTACACCAAGTTGAGAATGCTTCCAAACCTTGCTGCATGGTACTTTCAACCTCTTCCACTGAACTTCCGCTACAGTAGAGGACAGTATCATCTGCATACAATTGCACTTCAACCTCTTTCACAGCTGATTCTATATCGTTAATGTAAACTAGAAACAAGAGCGGCCCTAGAACTGATCCTTGGGGTACACCGTATGTTAGTCTGTCAGGAGAGGAAAGGGATCCATTGGCTATTGTTCTCTGACTTCTACTCTCAAGATAACTGGCAATCCAACGCAGATTTGAATCTCTAATTCCTACTTGATTGAGTTTTTTAAGCAGGATACAATGGTCCACTGTATCAAATGCTTTTTTCAAATCCACGAAAGTTGCCAGTACATATTTTTGATTGTTAATTGAGTCAAAAAGTTCATCAGTTAAATCTGCTACAGAGGTCAAAGTAGACCGACAAGATCTAAAACCATTTTGCTTACTGCTAAGAGACTGACTATCTTCTAGAAAACGAATTATTCTTTTGTGTACAATTTTTTCAACCAGCTTTCCAGGGACAGGGAGGAGAGATATTGGGCGGTAGTTAGATCTACCTACATTATCCCTCTCCCCCCCCCTTGAAAAGAGGTACAACCTTTGGCCAGCTTCCATGCTTTAGGGAACAAGGCAGTTGCAAAAGTTGTGTTAATAAGAAATACCAATTGAGGTATGAGAACCATGAGTGCATCTTTAAGTATCCTAGCAGAGATGTTATCTAGGCCTGAGGACTTACAAATTTCAATCTCTTTACAAAGGTCAAGGACCTCCTCAAAATCAGTCTCGAAATCATCCAGTTCCTTATCACAAAAAACAGATATCGGAGACCAATTATCCTCTTTCCCTTCAGCGAGTTCTTCACCTATTCTTGAGAAATATTTATTAATATAAGAGGCGGTATTATCTATTGGGATATTCATTCCTTCCTTGTTAACTAACTGTATCAACTGATTCTTCTTCTTGCCATTGGGTAGCAGATTGGATACAGAGCTCCAAAACTTTTTTGGATCTTTCCAATTAACTTTCTGTTGCTCTTTGATAAATTTTCAATATCCTTTCCTACCCTATTCCTTGCCTCCCTAGCAGTAGCCCAGTCTTCAGACTTATTTGTGTATGGCCTTAGCCAATAACCAATCCTTATCTCTGATCATTTCAAGTATTTCTTGGTTGAACCACGGCTCATCAGCAACCTTAATTGTAAATTCACTCAATGGGCATAGCCTCTGAATATTGGATGATATACGAAAGTTCCTGAACTTGCTGAAGGCTGACCAAGAATGGTAGATGGTCTGCCCCACGGACGTTCTGCTCCATATTACAAAAATGGTCGGCCGACTGATCTAACAATATCTTCCACCAACACGTTGACTAACAGGTTTCCTACCCAGAAAGAAATTACTTCTTGAAAAAATATAATTCCTACAAACTTTAAAACAAGATCACTGCAAATGTCACATCAAAATTGATATTTCAGTTGCCAGGGGTAAAGGGAATAAGGCAGATCATCCAAAGCAATAGGGCAGATCATCCAGGAAAGTAGGGCAGATCATCCAGAAAATAGACTTTCTAGGGCAGAAGGCAATACTACTATAGGCAGATCGTCCATATAGATCTACCCGGAGGACGGTGTCGGTAATCATACTGGTGAACTAGCAGTGTTCGAAATTAAGGAATTATTTTATGCATACGCCAGGTGCATAGACCTTAGAAATCATGCACACGGCATTTTTTTATGCACACGCCACTAAATAATGCCATTAATGGCGTGTAAAAAGCTTGCACTCGCCGGGTGCATGCCCCCCAAAAAGTATGCACCCTGCTGCCAAATTGTGCACACCGGGTGCAGGGTGCACCCTTAATTTCGAACACTGCCTAGGTACGTAAGAAAACCAAACCCTAAATTATAGTTAGGGTAAAGTCCAAGTCAGCCACTACAGCATCACATGGCTCACCAAATCAAGCACCAAAGGCATAATTCCATAAAACGTATCAAGTGCGTATCAAATTTTTTTTTTTTTTTTTATTTATTGAACCACATTCACTTACAGTATAAACTTTTAGCGTTCTTCCATGTAGGTATAAATGAATACAAACAGTATATTTGGCTGTCTAAATTAAGATTCAGCCAAAACGATGTGATGATCGGCTGTCTAATTTAAGAATCAGCCAGAAATGTAAGCAACAATATCAAATAAAGTCACAAATTTAGTTTATGGCTGTCTGTATTGCGAGACAGTCATGGTTAGAGATACATATTACGGTGATCATGCATAGTTATAAATCAAACAACATGGTAATATGTCAGTTTGCATAAAGAAGACTGTCTAAATTAAGATTCAGCCTCTATTGATGCACAAATATATAATATAATATAATATACGACCGTGCAAAGGTTTTCAATATTAGTAGAACAAGGCATTTCTTAGGCTCAGTTAATAATTTTAACACCTAAAATTGAGATGGGGCAGGTAAGTTTTGTTACCCACCTGCCCATAGGGCAGGCAAATTTTCTGCTATATTATGATACTGAAATAAAGATGGGCAGGTAAATCCTGGAATCGGGCAGGTAAAACTTTGCATGAACCTGCCCGACGGGCAGCTAAGTTCAAACCCTTAATGTTGAGCCAAGATTTACAAATAGGACCCTACTGGTGTCCAGTGGCCACCCTAACAGACAGCATATATGGGACATTGCACATAAAAGACCCCTTGCCACTCTTCAAAAAGAGTAGGGTATCAAACCCTGTGGTGGGTTTCTCCTAAATCATATCATAAATACAATCACCCAAAGTTGAAAGCATTACCTTGAGCAGTCTAGAAAGAACCCTGGGGGTTTGCCAGACAATAAACTACTGCAACAAACAAACTTGATATAAATCCATTTGATTGACATTCGATTGTGTGTGGTAGACACCCCAACATCATAGGAAGAGAGGCCGAGGCAATTTTTGATGAATTATAGATCTATCTAATTTTGATTTAAAAAGATATCAAGATGCTAACTGCCCAAAGAAACGGAATATTCTTGAATAAAAATAGACATCAAACTTTGATTTTTAATAATGAGGAGGAAAACGACTCTTCTGGGCTACTGGGTATCAGCAAGAGCCTATTGGTGTACCTCACCAGGAACCAGTGACAAATAAAGTTCCCGGTGTGTACACTGATAACCTATTGCTGGTACCCACAGGCCCAGGAAAGTAGTTCTCCTCATCATTCAGAAAATCGCCAAAAAGTATTGGATCGAACAATATGATGTTCAAACTTTCACTAGTCCATAGTCAAATTTGTACATTGTGCAATATTATGCTACTGACATTATAGGAGGGCAAATGGAACAAGGATCTGAGATAATAGGATGAATATCTATTACTTGCGTGCCAACGTGAGCCTAAGGGGGAGGGGCGTGAACTGGCTGTCAAATCTAAATAACCATTATAAGTGTGCTTAGTCTGTAGCCTACTCTTATTCAACTGGGACCAGTCTTACAGACCGATGCCTTCCAAAGCAGTCAGTGGTTATTCCAGTTGAAAAAACTCAAGCGGTTTATGATGGAGTAACTTGACCATCACACTATCTGGCTTTCAACAGCAGTCAGAATAATGAACAACGGCACAAATTGTTCCCTCAACCCAACCAGCGAACTACTAATCTATAACCTTTGTTTCTTGTGTAGATCTATCCAGTAGATATCGTTGAGTGGTTTTCCGACACGGGTCCAGCCACCTCATCTCCCAGTATCGAATCAATGAAATATTCACAACGTCGTCCCACTGGCCAACTCAGAACAATTCAGCCGAAACTCACGGCTTAGATAAAGGTAGTTCGTGTTGATACTGAATCTGCTATTTTTTACATTGCAGGCCAGCTAGTTTGATAATGTGGAAATTTAAGGTATCCAAGTTCAAAAATGCTGCGCCGAAAGTCCCAAAACGAGAGGTAAGATCGCCGTTACGGTAAATTGTCCAACGCCTAGCTAACAAAGGTGCTTGAGAAATTAATTAAAAAATATTGTAGAAATCTCGCAGACCTAGGGAGAATGCTGGTTTATACTGCATTAATGATTCTTTAACCCACAAAGAAGAGTATTATAATAACAAGTATGATGTTAATAAAAGTTTGAATGGAATAACAGTTAGTTATTAAAGGACATTGTATACCAGCAATACAATGACATGGAAACATAATCTCTATTCGGAAGACACATAAGAGTAACGTTTTTCTTAAAACTCGACTTGCAGGAATGGATAGGCGACCTACCCGTCTCGCAGGGTTTTCAGTCATGCGGCAACCACGTGGCGGCGAGCTGCGCCTTCATGGCCTTCAATGTCGACAATGCAGGTAGGTTGACAGCTCAATGGCCGGTTCCTCATCACATACTGCACTGGAATGGATCGATAATGTTATTATGGGTCGGCTTGACCACTTGCTCATTACATCTTAATTCAAATCTTAAAATCCACTTTAGATCATTAAATCTTTTAGCTCCAAGCCGCCCCATTATCCACCCAACAAATCAGACATTATTGGACCCTGTGACGAAAAAACGCGTCATGCTTCAGCGTTACCCGGCGCGTATCCATTAGTGTTCATGACTAAATATTATGTTACCCCCCAAAAAATTCTGTTTACCGACCCTCTTCGGTACGACGGGGATACAACGCGTGTAGGAATCATAATAACAAAGTATACTTTTTGTTGCCAGGAAGTCTAGGTCTGCTGCCCATAGACACCAAAGGTCGGCAGGGCGTGGGGATGCCTCTCCTGCACTGTCATGGGGGTAAGCAAACTTCTATAATAATAATTCAAATGTTTTACATTATTAAGCAAAATAAACTGTAATGTAATAGTTGTAAGCCTATAGGAGGGCATACCTTTTCTAACATTAATCATTTAGAAGAAGGACGATTTGATTTTCACTTGTTCACTCATTTGTAATATCGGTGTATTTTATCATTCATGATATACGAAATACCTGACTAAATCATATGACTCCCCATCCATATAGATTGCAATGCAAAATATCATTAGTACATGAGGGAGAAAATGAAATTCATTTATGTATCCAGTGAGATTGAATCACTAAAGTTATTCTTTTCAACAGATTTCGTGACAGACTTCGAGTTCAGTCCCCATGACGACCACTTGCTGTGCACTGGATCCCAGGATTGTTCTGTAAGTATTTGTTGCAAAGAGGAAGGGTCAGCTAGTCACTTCTCTAGACGAAGCTTGAGAGACATAAATAATACTGATTAACAATAAACTATACATCCTTATAGAATAACTACTCTTTCCCTCAATTTTGATCATTAAAAATAGTATGACAATGTACCCCAAAAACCTTTTTAAACGGTGGACATATCGTTCTACATTAAAGGGGATTTTAACAGATATTTCCATGCCATACCAGGCATGTCATAAACCAATGAATATTGAAAATATATTATCCAAGGGTAAAAAGTCGGACTTGGAAGGAAAACCTATTATATATCTGGGTGTCTGACAGGTTTTAGGATACACTGAAGTAATATGCGATCGTGAAAGTCATAACGTATGCCCCGTATCCCGTTTCAGGTCCGTTTGTGGCGTATTCCCGCGGAGGGGCTGGGCGGGGCGCCGTGTAACGTGGAGACATCTCTGACCACGGAGAGTCGGCGGGTAGAAAACGTCCACTGGCACCCCACGGCGGGGGGCGTCCTGGGAGTGAGCTCACACCAAACACTCAAGGTCTTCGACGTCGCAAAGCAGGAGGCTGTGTATGGTAGGTGTTACTGGAGTTTCGTTAGTGAAGGAAACGGTGTGTGTAAAAGTACATGTGTAGGTTCTTTGAACAAAAGAAATGATTGGAACACCAAAACTGGTCTCACTGTGGATCCACAAACCAACACAGATACTCCATTAAAACTGAAAGACAAATGTACATGAATAAAACAATATTCAGCAGCGTTGGTATCCTACCATATCTCAGGCTGATTTCACTAAAGGACCTTCATATGGAAGAAAATAATTAAATTGGTCGGGGCATTTTGTGAGGCCCAGTTTAGTTGGGGCCTTGAAAGTTGCCGGTCTGACCAGCCTGCTCATCGACTGTAAACTCTTTGATGGACCTTTATTGAGAGTTACTCTTACATTAAAAAAACAAACTTGGGAACTTCTCATAATCTAGAACCCGTCACACTCCTAGTCTTTACAACATGTCAAATATCTATAGACGATTAGACGATTGGTATCAAACTCATAATTGATCAAATGTATTAGGAGAAAATATAGTCTACCAAACATCCCAATTTGTGCACATTTGTATAAAACAAACATTTCTTTATTAATAAAGTTGGAGACATGCACGGAGATCAGGTCCAGAGCTTCAGTTGGCATGGGGACGGGAGTATGCTGGTGACGTCATGTAAAGACAAGACGCTGCGTCTGATTGACCCCAGGGCCAAGGCCGTGACCCAGGAGACCAAAGGTCACGACAGCATCCGGGACTCGCGCGTCTTGTGGATGGGCGACTCGCCTTTCATTGTATCAACAGGATTTGATTCGGTATGTATACAAAATTAGAAACAAAGAAACAATGTTACAATAGAAATTGCGTTGTATATTGCATGTTGTTTTGGCAGATATATGCGAAAATACTTTTTGGAAGTCTGGAATTTATACATAGTTTGAAGCATTTCATGTACCAGTATCCACCTTTTAAAAGGATACAAAAAAAATAGTTTATATTTTAATCTCATGGTAGAATAGTCAAATATCTAACGTGGTATGATTTATGATTTTTAGTCGAGAAGTCGTGAGGTCAGACTGTGGGACAGTCGCAACTTTTCAAGTAGTCTCAGCTCCAAGAGTTTTGACACGTCGAACGGGTAAGTAACGAATGTCTGTGTAGAATCTTTACCTACTGTCCACTCAGTGTTTACGTTTGATATGTTACGTCATAAACTTTGCATAGATCTAAGTGAAAACGTCAACATAATTATATTTACTTCCAGACCATCATGTATACTAGTAAATACAATTTTGTGAGACATCTATAATATTGTGTTAACTCCTGGAATGTAATTTTTCTATGATTTTTAATGTATAACTATCTTATTTATAGTTCTTTGAATTTCTTATTCAGGATTTTGATGCCGTTCTTTGACCCGGACACCAACATGCTCTTCCTTGCTGGCAAGGTATAACATGTTTTTTTTATACCCCCATGGCCAGTGTTTCAACCAATAAGATCTTATTTTTTAAATGGATCTGTTCCATATTTGATAACAATGTGAATCAAAGTGAAATGTGAACTCAATCCATCAGATAAGTAGTAGTAGTATACGTAAACTGACTTATGTGTCAATTGAAGAACCTGTACATGTATGGTAAAGTTGTAACATAATTCTGTTTTTTTATAGTAAAAAATATGACCATGGAAAAACACATCTGATGTCAACTTACTGTAAAATTTTTTCATCACAGGGAGATACTACCATATACTTCTTAGAAACTACAGAAAAATCACCATTTATGACGGATGGTAAGAGTACGGTTCTTTTTTTGAATTGTAAACTATAACCATTTCGTTATCTTAAAAAGAAATTCTTTTGAAGATTAACAGAACTCATGAAAAGGCACATATTTACAATCCATCATAAACGCACATTAAGTGTAGTTCTTTGGAGGTGGAATTAAGAAAAAAAAAATCGAATTAAGAAAAAATTACTATTGTGTACCTACTTAATTTCTCCTTTATTTTTTTATTTTTTATATCTTTATTCTATCATGGTGAGATAACGTGCTGATTTTCCGTATGTACCCATTTCCCAGGCACAACGGGTATAGTAGAGCAGATAAAGGGTGTTGGTATGGTACCTAAACGGGCGATGGACGTGATGAATGCCGAGGTGAACCGCCTTTTGGTGCTGACCAAACAGACCGTCATTCCTGTACCATACCAGGTCCCGAGGAAGGTCAGTAACTGCCCTGATACCAAAATAGTTTGGTTTTAAATGTCGAAATTAATTGAAATTCAGGACTAAACACCTGTGTTATCAACGTGCATGTAGTCCTACTTACATAGGAAACGTTCAAAATAACATATCTGTTCCTCGCACACAATGGTGCTATGTTTTCTAAAACCTTCTACCCTGCAATATTTACGTAGGCATTTTGCCGTATAACTACATGTATAAGGTATTTATACTCTGAAAATCAGGTGCTCACCTCGGGTGCACGCCCTGAAAAATGTATACCCTGTTGTTTTTCAGTATATATTTTTTTACTTTTTTTGAACGTATATAACCCACGACTATTTACATAATATTTATTTGTCCCCGTAGGCCTACAACGAGTACTACCCCGAGTTGTATCCGGACACCTACAGCGGGGAGCCCGCCATGACGGTGCAACAGTGGATTGGCGGACAGAATGACATGGTATATTTGATCAACCATATTAAATGATCCGGCTAATTAATTTTGTTAAACCGTATAACGGTTAAAATAACGTTATCAATTTCCGTCTATCAGTAAGCAATATTGAGAAAGATTCTTTTGGTTTTATTTATAATAACATCAGTATTATTAGATATTTTGTTGTTTAATGGATACGTTTATTTGGATACTGTTGGAAGATCTTGTAATCAGCAGGAAACCGTTGAAATATATATATATAAAAAAATTTTGTGTTTCCAGCCATCTAAAGTAAGTCTAGACCCAGCCCAGAAAGGCCGGACGTCCTCTGGTGTGAAACCCGCCATGTCTCCTAAACCAAAGCCCCAGCAAGCCGCAGCAGCAGCCGCCCAGCCAAAGGCAAGTTGATAAATCAAAATATAAGACCTTTAATATTTATACAGTTGATAACGTTAATTCTTGACCATTGTATGTATTTGTTAAAGTTACATGCCAAACTTTACACACACAAATCTACCGTGACATAGGAAAAAGAAAGGGAAAACATCAAATTTTATCATGAAATTGAAGTGGTTAACCTGAAATAGATTTGACAATTTAATTTTGCACTTATCTAGTGGAACATATGAAACACTGTCGGTTTGTGGGATCTAGTTCAATGAGAATGAACCAAAATAAAAAGTATTTGAAAATAATGCAATATAAAAGTACCAGTTGCCATAGTGTACCGTGTACAACCAAACCCTCTATGTTAACGGACTTTTTATTTGATTTCGGCACAGGTGACGGCCAACTCTCTGGCCTCCCCGACCTCTAACGGTAAAGCGGCCACACCTCCTAAGGAACCTTCACCGCCCGAACCTCAGCAACCAAGACTGAAGCCAACGCCTCACAAAATGTTTGCCGGTAGAATAAATTACTAATTCTTTACATAGACAATTAATCTTATGCATGTGTATATAAAGTCAGCATTGTGTTGTGCTTTTAGGCACTGAGGTTAAGAGATTATCAATCATGAATAATCCTACCTAATTTTTCTCTGGATTATGCAAACTTATTAATTGTAGAAAAGATAAAAATAAAAAAACAAGGAAAAGGAGAGAAAAACAAGGTAAGGCAGTTGGTTTAAGATAAATTTCTACTGCCATGGTTTAAAAATGGAACACCACATGCATATACCTAAGTCCCAGTTATGAGATTGATACCTAAGTCATGTACATGTACTTTCACTATATAATATAGACATCCACTCAATTATGAATCTGAAACTACGTAGGTTTTACATAACACATATCACACCCATATTTATCCTTAGGTGTACATCACCCCAAGTTCCGGCACCTGAAGGCCACAGTTCTCCACAAAGACACCCACATAGACAACTTACGCCACATGAGTCAGAGCATGCCCGGCGAGAGCGACTTCTTCCAGGTCAACCCTGAGTTCGCTGCCGTGCCGCTGTCCGGCTCAGGCGGACTCGTCAGCGTGCTCAATGTGAGTCACAAATGAATATCAATAAATGGAAAAGTAGTTGCTTTACTTAATTGATAATTTCAAACTTTCATCAGTGTTAAGGATAGACAACACCTCTCAGGGTGCCATTTCCAGTAATTCAAACTGCGCTCTCTCTAGTTTTGTTACAATTAATTGCTGTACATCAAAAGATGACATATATTTTTCTCTATCAATTCATATAAATTATTTTGTCATAACTTCAATATTAGAGAAAATAAAGCTTCCCTGCAAATGAATGTTGTCTATATGCTGTGGAAATTTCATGTATTTCCATAAAATATTAAGTGAGATATTCATGTTCAAAAAATAAAAGTTAATAATCTAATAGCAGGCTTGTACTGGCACGTACCTACGCATTTTAATATGATTTATATTTGTAGATAGGGCTATCAAAATAATATTTAATGATATAAAACTTACAACTATGCCATAAATATTGAATCATACATGCGTATTTAAAGAGAGTCTGGCGAATTGGCCGCTGGGAGGTGTTGTCTATCCTTAAGTTGGTCTTGATACACACTAGAGTTGGTAGTTAATTATTTTAGCCATGTGAACATTTGATCTTAGATTACTTTAAACATATGAATATTTCGACTTGTGTTCGTAGAGGTTATAATTATGATCTTGATAATTTTGGCTAGAACCTTTCCTTGTATTTCGGAGTTTTCCTTGTTTAATTCACGTATGTTAATATACATACAATTTTTATTCATGTGGTGCTTTTCACTACAATTTCTACATTTAGAAAATAAAATAAGATAAAGAGAAGGCTCCCTTACGTCGAAATCAACCACAGAAATCTGATGCTTATATCCATATTTCTCTGTTTTCTCTCTGATAGTTGTCAAGCCCGGGCCGCCTCCCTGATACAGGCGTACCCGCCCTACAAAACGGCTGTATGGTGATGGACTTTGAGTGGGACCCCTTCGACAACCACAGGCTGGCCGTTGGTAAGTCTCCCGCACTTAATGTGCATTTCTTTGGTGTTGATTAGTCATACAAGTAGTCCAAAACAATGTCAAGATAATCGGGGTTGTTTCAGGTTTCCAGGCCTTTTTTTCTGTCAAATTTTAAAAAGTTGACATTTAATATTTACCGAAGTATTACATTTATTTTGTTGTTGAAAATGTATTAACTTCTTCATGTTTATACATGGTCTTCCAGACGTTAGATGATACATTATCTTTGTAAATATTATATACATTATGATATGAGATATATGAGGAGATATACATAGATGAACTTATCTTTGAAATTGGAAATAGTTCAGTTTTTCCCTCAGTCTTGAATGGCATCCCTACAGACTAAAGGTATTTCATATTGTCCATGGACTGTTGAAACTTTAACCGTATCTTGTCTTTTCACAGCTGGAGACGATGCCAAGGTGCGGTTGTGGCGCATCCCAGTGGGTGGGCTGACGGAGACCCTCACCAAACCTGAGGCTTATCTCAGAGGTGAGATCTCTCATACAAATTTTACCATCTGGAAGATCAGGGACACCTGAAGATGTGCTCAATAAAAAAAATAATAAAAAAAAATAATATTTTCATTTTTTTATTCAGCAAATAATCCTGAAAATGGTTCTTTAGAACCCAACATGCTTGGCCTTGTCTACATTGCACTCTAGTTTTGTACCCATCGAGGGTAAAGAAACTATGACCTTGCCTCATGTTATCAATAGGAGTTTGAATAACAGTTATGTTTTCTTTGTCAAACTCAGGTCACACAGAGAAGATTTACTTCACACGCTTCCACCCGTTGGCCGAGGACATTCTGGCCACAGCGTCCTACGACATGACGGTGCGCATCTGGGACCTGACGTCAGAGAGTGACGTCATCACCCTGGAGGGGCACACAGACGCGGTAAGCACCATATCCAAATAACAATGTTTTGTTATCAGTATCCTAATTTTTTTTTCATAATTGTTTATTATATAATTAACTTCAGGGTTGCCCCTGGTTTTCGGTGATATTGCAATGAGTATAAATTGTAGTACATAAACATTTCATGTGTAAATCATAATTATATACATCAAGATCAATATATCAGTTCAATGTATTTCTTTGCTATGTACTTTTCCTCTCGTCCCTCCTTCTTAGTATTATGTCACACAGATTGGACCTAATAGAGTAATAGCACTTCATATATACGAAGAAAGAATTTGAATTAAAAAAAAGGAGCACATTTCTATTTAGTGCCCTCTCGGAGGATTGTGCGTGAAATGGGCAATACATGTATTTCGATTTTCTTTGTGTATTGAGTATTGTGAATGTATGTCTCTTTCAGATTTTCTGCCTCAGTTGGAGCCCCGATGGTAAGAAACTTTCGACGGTCTGTAAAGACGGAAAGATTCGGGTTTACGACCCACGGAAGTCAACTCAGCCAATATCGGTAAGCAATTAATGCATACTAAATTCTGATTGCATGCAGATATAGAATAATTATTCAGTAATAGGATTCAGACTTTGTCGGTGCTCTTTTACAGCTGCTTCAAAATGAGGAAAAGTTCTCCCTTCTGTATAAGAAAACACCGGATGCAATTCAAGTAGCTGAACCCGTATAAGATTCACACCGCTTTACAGTGATAAAAAGTGCCCTTAACTCTGGTTTATTTTTTTTCTTTGTTCCGAGAATTACAGTTTTCTCTAAGGAGCAAAGCATTTCTGCGTGCTGTACACTGGGACATTTTATATAGATACAGAAGTTCACGATAATTTAGTTTAATAGTTTATGCAAAAGGTAAAGGAATTATTCTAATTTGAAACATGTTGGTATGGACTAATGTGAATTTGATGTGAATTTTAAATAGAAATTGATGTACGGACTGATGTATAGTATAGTTCAATAAAAAAAAAAAAAAAAAAAAAAATGTAGACTGCTAAAAATGATATTATTTTATATAACTAAATACTGTATTGATAAGACATGTGAAATGTATTTGATAGGAGTATTGATTTTGGTGATGTAAAAGCTGGAAGGAAAAACTTGTGTAAACAGGATTTTGGCTAAATAAAAAAAAAAAAAAAAAAATAATTGTTTGTTTTCCATAGGAGGGACCGGGTCCTAGTGGTAGTCGCGGGGCTCGCGTGGTGTGGGCCTGTGGCGGCATGTTCCTCGCTGTTTCAGGGTTTGACAAGTAAGTATCCAAGCTAATATATCGACAAAATGTATAACGAAAACAAAATGTATAAATGAGGTATGATACCAGGGATGTAAGTTTTCAGATTTTTGTCTGATTTCAGATTTTTTTTACATCATTACCTCAGATGGTAATTTTCAAAATTGATTTCTAACATCACGTTTTATAGCATTTTAAGATAATTTTGAATTGCCTTTGTGGGGTTTCAGATTTTTTTTCCTTAAGTCTGTCTTTCATCCCTGGGTATCAATGTTATAAAGATTATCGTAACATGAAAACAAGGATAATAAACACAGATCTTTTATGCTTTGTCAATAGCTTAAGTTAGAAACAAAGAGCATTCTTATTGCGAGTATAAAAAAAATCAGTAAAAGAAAAACTTCAAAGCATCGTTTTGATAACTAAATACTATGACAATAGTGCAATAGCCTAGTCCAATCATTCCCCAGTCTTAGTTAAGGGATCGCCAGATAAGGTTTACTGCTTGTAGTTTTCAAATGAATAATCTTGTCACTAAAGATCGAGTGAGCGGATCCTGCAGCTGTATGAGCCGTTTGATCTGGCCGCTCCGATCGCTCAGCGGGAAATCGACCGCTCCCCGGCCATCCTTGTAACCTTCTATGACGAGGACAGCTCAACCATTTTCCTCACTGGACGGGTAAGGTATTTTTAATTTTGAACTGGCTGGAACAACAATTAAATCATCAGTTTATGGGAAATAGATGCGATATGAAATAATGAGAACAATAGAAAAATGCACGCTTACTAGTTCATTTTCTTTGCGAATTTACAGAAGTAAGGGTACGGGGTTAAGTTTAGGCTTTAGCAATAAAATAGGTTACATTTTCAAATGTTCTATTTGAACAGTTCACACTCATAGAGTTATGAAGATGCTTATAACAGAAAAACATAAAAGTGCTGCTCACTTGACAGATTTCTCAGCCATTGATGTTATCAATTAAATATACTAACATATATGTATGCAAGACATCCCCGAAGTCGAGGCACAGTATTGGTGAACATCTAGATAAGACGACTTTATTGTTGACAGGGTGACAGTATTGTCTACGCCTTTGAGATCCACGAGGACGCTCCCTACCTCCACCAGCTGTCGTCGTTCAGTGCGAACGGCCTGCACCAAGCCGTGTCCTTCCTACCAAAGAACCAGTGTGACGTGCGCAAAGTGGAATTTGCCCTGGCGTACCGACTCACCAAAAACAGCATCGAGCCGGTCTCCTTAACTGTACCCAGGATTAAGGTAATAGCATAACTTGAATTTGAAAGACTAGGGCATTGAGCTTATGTGATTTTTATTTTACATAATTAATCCGTCTACAATCTCTCGGTTGATAGTCAAATAGCATCTTTTCGAGTAGGCAATATAGATTGCTCCCTCTGGTAACTCACTCATATGATTAATTCCCATACATTGGTTGATGTTCAAAGATTTATAAATATGACCTATCAATTATGGTCTATATATATTCACTGATCTGTCCGGAATATCAGATGTATAGTCTGAAAATTATAATAGAGGGAGAAGGGGTGGAAGATCGGCTATGCTGAACCAATTAGACTCAATAAAAATCAAATTAAAAAAAAAGGTAATCAATAAAAAAAATCAAAGGTTCTGACTTACCTCAAAGTACGAATTGACGGATCATACTTTGTAAATCTAGACACATTCATACGTCTCACCCAAACATAAAAAATATTGATAATTGTCATAGTTATTATTGGGTCTTCATTGCCTTGCGTTACATGTCAAATAAAATATAACAAAAAAAGATACATGCTAGTAGGCTAAATATGTCTCTCCGTATATATCTAACTCCGTCTCTTTCCCCCTGGTAGACGGAGTA
The DNA here is from genome assembly GCA_936440205.1 of Lepidonotus clava. Classification (NCBI taxonomy): domain Eukaryota; kingdom Metazoa; phylum Annelida; class Polychaeta; order Phyllodocida; family Polynoidae; genus Lepidonotus; species Lepidonotus clava. Next base: position 7,776,547 of record OW387142.1, on the reverse strand, counting down.
TTTTCAAGATGATCTGTTCCCCGAGACGCGGGTGACGTGGGAGCCAGCGCTGACTGTGGAGGAGTGGTTCGCGGGCACCAACCGGCTCCAGGAGCACGTAAGCCTCAAACCGGCCGACATGAAGAAATGTGAGTCACTTAGTTTGTGGATTTTCTCAGCTATTTCTTTCATAGCTAACTACATGTACAAATTAAAATGATAATTGTTTAACTGTTATCTTCAACTACACGTTTTTTCCTAGTCTTCCAGGATGCTGAACATAAAATCCTCTCAGATAACATTATCAGAAGTACAGTTTATTGACGTGGTTAATTGATTGAAACAGGTATCTAGTTTTAATGAAATCATTAAGTTTTTTTGGTTTATATATGTCCAATGTTTTACTAGCTTGATAAAACGTATACATTTTTTACAGTGAGCGAAGCGCCAGTGGAGGCACCTAAACCTAAGAAATATGAAAGCCATACTGAGTTGTCGGTCAAGACAGATGAACAGAAAAAAGAGGAGGTAACACATCACGGATTTATATATATTTCTAACCTTACGTCTAAAACTTCTCTATTAATTGATAATCGTCTTGGCGAGAAAAAAAACCGTGAGATTTTTAACATCTTTTCTGGTGAAAAAACATACCTTTTCTCAATATTATAAACTTCAATTTTCATGGTTTTAATGTTTAAAGATTGTTAGATTCTTTACTATATATTTGATATGTATCACTGGATAGATTATTTAGTATATTAAAGGACGTTTGGCTGAAAATTTAAACACAGTTTCCCGTAGAGTTGATAATCCCTTGTATTCTGCCCCACAGTTGGTCAGCGCCATGGTGAGTAAGCTGGGCGTACATGACGAGCCGCTCCCCCAGGACCTCACTGAGGGCGTCGACGAGGACGAATGGGTGAGTCTTTATATATTACAGACTGGGGTTCCTAACTACCACCGAACAGGGATGTTCTTTGTCAGATTTTTGCCCGATTTCAGATTTGTTCCAATCAGCTCTGATTTAAAAAAAAAGTCTTTCAACACGTTTTCTACAATGTTAGAGTAGTTTCAAATTTGATTTGCCATGAGGGTTTGTTAATTAATTTTAAAGCAAGCCTGGAAGAACAACGCTTTCCTGAGTTATTTTTCTTTCTCTTTGTGATTATCAAGAAAAAGAAGTTCTCGCTGTATCATGTCAATTTGATAAAAAGACATCCTTTTTGTTGGGAGATATCTCAAGTATCATGGTTATTCTCTTCCTCTTTCAGAGTGACTGAATTGAGTTTTTGTAGAGGACTGGTGGACGATTGCGCAGCAGATGATAAGCATAAAGCTGGAAAACTCTCGACTTCCTTACGTGGATCGTATCCCCTTCACTAGTGTCAAGGCATTCCTTTCTATAACTTATAAATGACATTTTGCTCTCTGTAAGGATACATACTGTGTTAAAGTTTAAGTACTGCTGAATTGGTAAATAAGGAATATAATTATGTAAGAAAAAGAAAGAAAAAGAACAAGCGATCTTTGTTAGGAAATCACAGATCGCTAATTATTCGTTCTATTGAATGTTGAGCCTATAACCAGGCGAAATTAAGGTATATAGACATGTAATTTTCTACCTAATTAAGAAATCTGATAGGATGAAATAATTGGAAACACTGTTTTTCTAGGCACAGTGTAAGCACCGAAGCATGAAGATTGTCTCAGCTGACTAAAGTGTATATATATATATAGTAGAGATAGTTACATTTTTTTAAAACACAGGCTGACTGATGACTTTATACATTCTTTGAATGGATATACATATATATCAGGGTTTAAAACATTCCTTTTCTTCAATGTAATCGGCCAGGGCTGAGTCTGATCAACTAATAGTTTTTACACAGTTTCGAGTAGAGTGTGTTTTCTAAGTGAATTGACCTTCATACAAATGCTACTCATTTTTGGACGAAAAAATGGGTAAAAACGATTGCCTTTAGCGAATATTATGCAAATATACTTCTGGTATTTCGTTTCATTCAAACGATATCAACCTCAGAAACCCAAAGTTGTAAACTGTTTGTTTTTGCTTTACAATATATCATTTGTTTTAGTTTTGGCTGTTAAGTAAGAGGACTATCTAGCCTTCTTGATATAAGACATACAAATTGCTTAGTTTGTTCTATTAGTGTAATTTACATGTGCAATACATATTTTCACATAGGGATATTTTAATGAATTTTGGTCACACTTTCAGCCGGTTCGTTTTTACTGAAAATGTGTGGTTATTGTCTACTTTACAATGTTCGTGTAATTGTTATCTTTGCATACTGAATATACACAGTGGAGTTCTTTTGGAACTGAGCTAGTCATATCAGTATTATGCGAAGTTACTGATGATACCTTAAGCAAGGCAATATTTGATGAATCCTATGCCTTCGTGAGAAATTGTAATGTCGAAGACAACATGTCATATTAGCGGTTACATCTATGCACTTTTCATATTTTATATATTCTGACTTTTTTCTGAACAAAATCTGCACAACACACGAAACCAAAATGTTCCAGTAAGACCAAAGCGTTTCGGGAAAGAAATTATACGAATTTGCTCACGTACTTGTAGTTATTCCCGGAAAGGGAAATTTGTGGTCAGATACGCACATACTATTGTTATATTAAACATTATTGTGTCATCATCTTAATTTGGATAATGTTCTCGAAAATCTCATTGACTTGTTTCCCATTGTCTATCAGGACCGTCTCCAACAGCAATATTTTAATTGCTTTAAGTAAATCTTAGAGGGCTACAACTGATCATGTTCTCAAATTTAATACATTTAGTTAAACTAAAATTTCAAAAATCATCGCGGAATTTTCTTCACGGCAGTGCTGTATCGTATATCTTGTCTTGCATAGTGAAAACGTTTTTTCTCTTTCTGAATCTGAATTTCTTTTCGAGGTGGAGAATACATTCCTTTGTAGTAGACATATACGACTGGGTATACAAAATGAATGGTCAGTTTTCAATAATTATTTACCAGATTTATAATATAAGAACAATTAATTGAAAATATTTAGAAAGAATTCTGGAAATTCTTTCAATGAGAATGACATTCCTGTTTTGTAATTCACTTTTTACAGTGCCCACATTGCAATGCTTTTCTATAGATTAAATTTATACAACCCTTTCTATCAAGGTCGTAAACATACCATCACTTAAAAATCTTTAGTAAAAATATATTTACTTTTATATGCTCTGTAATCTTGACTGAAATTTTACTTATTATTCATGAGGCCGATACTAGAGAAACTTCTGCAGTCATACCTGAGAAGTCGATTTGTTTAAATGGAAAAATGATGTGCGAAGTTTTGAATTCATGAAAGGAACTCTTAAAACAGCGAAAATGTTACATTCCTCATTCAGGGAAGAGCTATTTGCATTTAGGTCTACAATACGCAGGAAGCTTGGATGCTCTGTTGCACCCTAGCTAGCATTCCATTATATATTTGGACCAGTCTTATCGCATATTTCGTTCATAGAGGGAACCTTTCATTTTCCAGCAATTCGCTGCAAACAAACAGAAAAGTCCTAAGTGACATGGGCTTTTTTTCAAACAAAAACTGTTGGATCATTATTGGATAGATCTTTCCTTTTGTAATAAAATGAAAAAATGGATGGAATAATACATAAACCACTGCGTGAGATGATCAGTTTTTTCTCATTATCTACAATCTTAAGTTGCATGAAAAAAAACTGAACTTTCTTATACGGTAAGCTTGTTTCAGTGTTTTGATTTATCTTTTGCGGTGGCTAAATATATAAAATTCATGCCATTTTGTAATTGTTTCATATGAACTATGTATCTAATGAATACTAAGATTTATATTTATGAAACCTATGTATTAAGTGATACGATGCGGAGATTGTTTTACGCTCACGTTTATTTTGATAAGAGTGACGCACATCTCCTTGATAAGGCTTAATAAAGAAACTATAAACACGAACTGGCTCTTTACGTGATTCTTAAAAAAAAAAATGGGAGAGATTTGCTTATCATATAGAAAAACACTATCATGAAGATTAACAATACAATTGATTAATAATGAAACCGTAGGCTTGTTTTATTTCTTATATTTATACAATGATTTTATATTGAAACCGTTGGCGTATTTAAATCGTCGCATACAAAACTTTTTTTGAAAACTAACAAAACCATAAATTGTAACATATTCTAATTACGCAGTTCGAGCAGGGAATGACAGTAACGACTTGTTCATATTGAAAGGAAAGAAGACCGATGAACATAAAAAATAACAGGAAGTAATTCTAGATATAAAATAAAGAGTACCTCGGAGAACATATAAATATGGTACATATATATGATTGAAGATGATAATGTAAATATTCTAGATTCAACTATGGCCTACACGGTCGCGGGGTATCAACCGCAGTTCAGATCCATGCTTCAGGAAAACGTTGCCTGCGGAGGATATACAAATTAATCAGTGATTTATGCTTGTAGAACATTTAAGAATTAAATCATGAATATACATGTAATTGACATCAATGGAAGACAAATATATTACAAAGGGAAGATGATAATATTAAAGTTTTACTTCTATCTTTCATATTTCTAAAACTGAGTTCATTAAATCAATTGTTAGATATCTCAGTGGTAATACGTTATCAGAATATATAGAATTTCACAATTTTTTTTAATTAGATATTATTCATACTATACCTCATAATGATATTTTCTCTCTAAAAGTCACAGACTGATTTCATGTAAAAGCAATTATATAGTTAATGGAATGATTATCCATAAACGTGATATGTACAGACATTGCGTGTTAAATTACATATATTTTCTTACCTGCGTTTTGGGCAGGGTTAATTCCAATACCGTCATTTGTGATGATGGCACTTGTCGCAGCTGGTACCTTAAACTAAACAGAAATATGGAATGAAGATGATATCATAACAGAGTAACGGTCAGTATATTTTCATACATTTAAAAATAAATTTATTACGTAAAAATCTTCAATGTTCCCATTGGTTTTCAAATTGCTTATCACTGATCAAAATTATTCTTTTTGTTTATGTGATAACGTAGAGAATGCATCTGACATATTGGGAAAAATAACATGAATGAATATAAGTGAGTAGACCTACCTCCTCTGCCGCAAACTTTAGTACAGCAGTAAATGGGGTCCCCTCTGGGACACTTAATCTGTAAGAGAAACATGTTACATGACATAATCTTCATAATGAATTTAGGAAGTCTGTTTAAAAGTGATTTCAAATTCTGATTAGTCCAATCGATACAATTGTTGGCCTGCAGGCCCCTGGTTATTTTGACGCCTGGTAACCCTACAATACCACAAGGAGATAAAACTTGTTTGTAAAGCTGAACTAATCTTTACCCAGGATCCTATTATATAACTGCATATGAGAGTCTTAGATTCTCACTAATAGTATGAAGACTGGAACAATACTTAAAAGTCTAAGCGAAATAACCCTTCTCAGATATGAAATAAATGGTTGATTTAGAATCCCTTCATTCGGATTCGGGTTTTACTGGAAAAACAAGAGTGTGTGATTACATTCGCATTTACCGTATAAATGTGCATTGTTTACCATCAGCTAAGACTATGTTTACACTTTTCTCGTGGACGTATACTACACCCGACATGGTGTAAATGTTAGTCTAAGTTATTTCTATGACGGCCAAAAGGTCGGGCTCCTCAATTACTTGGAATCGTTGGCCCTAGGACAAGAAGTATCTCCGGATTGCGCCACACTTTTAATGAACATCTCCGTGTTCAGTGCAGGGTTGGGCCTTAACATAGTCTTCCTTGTATCGGGTAGATCTACTAGTACATATCAACGAGACTCCAATGAGGCTCTAATATTTGTATGCATGTTACTCTGGGATAGTGCGATTACGGAGCAGCTGTGATAGTGGAAATTCAACTTTCAATCTAAATTTTCTTAATTAATATCTAAAGATCCCTAATGAAGTCCTAGGCCTAGTTGTGTGCGTGTCTGTAGTCTACCAATTTTCCTAAAAAAAAATATCATAAAACTGAAATAAGGATGGGCTAGGATAATTCTGGGACTGGACTGGTAAAACTTCACAAGAGCCTGCCAGACGGGCAACTAAGTTGAAACCCTTAATGTTGAACTAGACTATGTGGTTTAACTTTGAAATTATTCTTAGGGAGTATTTATGTTATTTCTTTTAGCTTATCAACTCTTTATACCAATAGTTATGCTAGTTCAAGTAGCAGTCTTGTTGTCCTAAGACCACAAATCAGCTCCTGATGTAGTACGATCATCAAGAGTTGAAACGAACACTTGCGTGAAAGGATGCTGTTTGATTATCCAAGACATCTGATTTAAGTCACTGACTTCCCATTAACATTTCACCAGTCCTTAGGCTAGTCCACTTAGCCCTTCAACCAAAATGGTCCTAGACAGAGTCATACCTATCTGTGGAGCTCCCCCTAAAAGCCCAGCTATTAAGTCTGTAAACATGAGGTCTTCACTTACTGACACTTTGAACAACTCTAGTGCTGCAGCGCAGTGATCGCACTACTTAAAATCTTGCCCTGCTCATGGATCTAACTCATTCTCAGCACAGTTGTGGAGATAAACTACCTGAGCCCTAGTGGCAAGTTTTTATGACTGTTTTATAGCTTATTTTTAGCTAAGACTGACGCCACATCAGTACAATGTTGAGCCCTGATACTCCATAATAGATGCCGTAAATTTAACTATGGTCCTTTATGCAGGAATTACTTCAGAAATGCTACTTGCAACAGTGTCTAAATGCACCATCCTGGTCCCTACATCTAGATAGCTAGTCCGAGAGGCTCTGACTGCATTTCGCAAGGCTACATACAGTCAGAGAGAACTTATGCTTAATTCCCAAAGACCAGTTTTCTACTTGCTCGAAAATGCACTTAAACTGCATGAATATCTTCAATATTGTGAAAACATCTCAACAAGAATGTATTCTTGTTATATATGAAGTTAAAAAGAGTGTACCTGACACTTTGAAAGAGATTGAGTGCTTTTCTTCAGCTTCTGCCAGTTGCTTTTCAAGTTCATGTTAGCTGGTTCCCAGCATGTGCTTGTACTTAGGATGACTACAAGCGAACTGTAATGGTGGATATGTTGAAGTTTTTGAGTCCAATAAGGCTAAGCAAACTTTTGAATCCTCAATATTTAAAGAAGGATAACTACCAAAACATATATAATTCAGTAGCAAGGATATCAAACATGACCTGTGTGGATTTACATGACATGGGATAGTATTTGCTGAGAAAAGTGTACTCAACCAAAATGGTCGAGTGGGCAGACTAGGAATGATAGAAAATCACCCTGTCTGTCAGTGGGAACATGACAGACAGGGCTTTTCTCGGTCTACTAGATAGCCTGCCAGAATTAGTTCAAGCATTTTTAAGATACTTTAAGTTTCCATTTAGATCTACTGGATGACAGTAAGAGCCTTCTTGTAGTGGGTTTTGAAACCCTACTGGATGTCTGGAAGGGTCTTACTGGACCAACGGCCCGCCTGATTTGATTAGACTTAGGTAGGTATGTTACATTCCACCAGTTTGTCCATCAAAAAGTGTCCCCTGTTTTTGAGGTAAAAGCTGTGACCGAGTTTCTCACTTGCAAAATGAAGATATAAGATCAAGAAAATATTTGATGAACCTGCAAGAATATTTATCTACATTATTTTCCCTTCAAAGTGACATATAGCTTTGGTTTATAATTTTCCCTCGAGCTGCGCAGTGAGCCTTCGAAATACACATGTCATTTTGACAGGGCAAAACCAGAGTTCCATGTATAATTGGCTGTAACTCGTGAACCGAAAAAGATAGAGATAAAATTCAAAATGCATATTAAACTAGACAACAAATCTGACTGATAATATGTTCCTCAATATTTTTTGAGCATTTTTCAATTTTTATGTAATATACCTAACTTAGGCAGTTTGTAACGTTAAAATGCCCACAAATTGCACATTATCGCTCAACATAAAAGGTCTAAAAGATGAAAAAGCAGTGAAAATAAACTTAGATCTATGGATATTATATCAAGCTCATAAAACACTGTTATCCCTTCATCACCTCAACTACAGCAAAAGCTAGACTATCGGGCTATGTTCCTAGTGTGCCCTCTCCATATGGTAAATAAAGCCACACCAACCCTCTGTAAACGTGTTGCAACATCGGGCCAGCGAGCAAACTCGGAAAAGAAAATGAAGGTTTCTTACACTTTGTACGGCAACTTCGGGTCCGAAGTTAACGTGATCTTGAACGTTACTTTCGACCTGCAACGGAGAATCATTTGATTAGTTCATATCGACTGAAATAAAGTAGAAATTACAAACAAAACATCAGAAAATTTCGTACATTTTGGTTCCTGCACCGTGGCCGACCGGAAATTACTCGTGCGGCGTACAACCGGTCACATGACCGTCACGTGACGTGCGCTCTCACTCTCCCTGCGGATTCTTGGATGGAAAACAAGTGTTCCGCTCGGAGATTGCAGGCGTATACAAAACTCCCGCCACGCCTCACGCCGCACCGCTGACCGGCCCGATCTGCTGCCAAAATCACACACAAACCTGAAGACAAGGCCTGGCACCATGGCAAGGACGTATTTTCTGCTGTTCTGCTTGGGACTGTGCATTGTTTGCACCCTTGGAAGGCCGAACTTCCTAGCGCGTCCGGACAGAAGATTCGAGGATGCGGAAACTCGATTTGAAGGTTATTCCCTTTATTTCATTTCTGTTTCTCTATTCTGTAGCTTTCCTTGCTGAAAATATAAAGCTTTGCATTTTTATCGGATCCTGATGAATGTGTCTCTGAGCTTAAAAGCGCCGCAAGCCCGGGCCCTAGCTCCCCTGGAATGGCAATAATGAATATGCAGAGACGAATTCATAGTCTACCATGAACAATGTATGTGTGTTTCTGGCCGAATTAGAGTATTCATTACACATGATTGTAGTCTGTATGCCGTTGATTAGCATACACATTTATAGGCAGAACCAGGCTGCCTCTGCTGTCTCAGATGAAGGTTATTCTTAGTTGAACGGCTGGCTTTTCAGACAAGGTTAGTTGACTAGTGACTTTCTGCCATGGATCCCTGGTATTTGATCAAGGGATCTCTCGCATAGTAAGGTCTTATCGCAGACTCGAAGAATATTATAGAGAACGGGATTCAAAGCTAGTAAATAGCATGTTGTGGGCCGCAAGTAAGCCGACTAGTAGATGGATCAATTAACGTTGACCATTATAAAGCCCTGCTTGTTCTACTTTGTTTCATCTATATCACTATTTCGGCCCCTAAACCGTCACCATTGTCCTGCCGTTTCAGAACCCAGTTGATAAATGACCTGTTATTGCCCCAGAGATCAATGTTGGCTGCCTGTGAATGTTAATGCCAATTTTTGTGGTGTCAGTAAAATTGTTCAAAAAGTTATGTGTAATTGGTATAGAATGAATCAAGTACAGACCGCGGGCACACTCAGGAATTGTTATTGCCTCAGTTTGCATACACCTATCAGGGACGGATCCAGAGATTTTTTTTTTTTAAAAAGGGGGGCACCCTTGTGTAAAATTTGTGGCGCCCCATCCATGATTTAGAATTTTACATTGAAAAAAAAAGGCAAAAATTGGGGGGAGGGGGCGTCTCATGCTGAAACGCTCCACCGTGGTATGTGCAAACAGTGCAATAACAATTGATTTTTGTCTGTTATGTGTAGTTATTTATGGTACCGCCAGACAGTTTCCATTGGTCATGGTTCACTGGTTCGATCAATCCTGCGACCTAGGGAAATGGTCCCTTTGACCTGCCGAGGGAAAAGAGTACTTCCCACGGGATTTCGTTTGATTTTAATCATTTTAAAGCACGTTCACTGCTTTCAAATGATACCAAACAAGACCATTTTCCATAATTATTAAGTGAGTAATGAGTATCTAGATTTAATATAACACTGTCGGAGTGGAGGAAAATAGCATGGTAAGCACTTCAATATCATATTGATAATAATTACAATGGTAGTTATGAGGCAATTAGTCAGGAATACACTTTTATTTGTGCATAATGAATATGTGAATATCCTAAAAGAATACTTTCTCATATTATGTTTAATTTTCTTTTATATCTAAATCAGTCTAAATGAAGTATCCATGTGAAGCAACTATAATTAATTAGGCGATTTAATTTCTCGAAATTAGAACGTTCTACTGTTCGACTTTCTACATAAGGGCTATTTCAACTATTGCAATTAGAACCTTAAAATCTTTGGTGTCTCTAGTTACGCTCCAATGATATATTTAATTTGGTTATGCATGTAGTACTATTGGGTTAAATTCCAACAAAAATATCACAGGAGGAGTAGCATGGACGTTTGGAGGGCCTGTTACCGGCAGGCCCTGCTGTGTGACGCCCTTCTGGTTGTACCAGCAGTCAGTCATACCAGACCCGTGGTCACCTACGGCAGTGGGCAACCCAAATATCCTTTATACCCAACGTCATTTATATAGGGATTTGGCCATTTTGCATAATTTTAAACCAATGAGATTCACGTCCGTCCCAGGGGCGGATCCAGAGATTTTCAAAAGCGGGCGCACCCTATCGTAAAATTTTCCGGGAATTTTCTGGGAATTATACATTAAAAAAATAATATTTTGGGCGCCCCCCCCCCCAATCCACCACTGCGTCCACACTGCTAAGAGCAGGCATCAGACAGCAGCAGGGACGTCAACAAGCCCACCTTCCCACCTTTAGTATTTTACTTAGTATAGACAGATCAGCGGCGGACTCGACCATGGCGCCTGTGGTCCAGACAGTTGGAGACTTCTTGTTATATTTACTGTTCTGATACCTGCAGGATGACTCAGCCTTGTTCTTTCTGGATATAAAGAAGTTCTCAAGAGTAATCCTGCATAGTTCCTGAGCTTTCAATACCAGATTTTATAGAGAAGAATGGTATGTGCATGGACACTGCATGGAAAAGAATACATATAACAATAAAACATGTTAGTGTTTGGGACTTCATGAAAAAAAAAGAGTTTTTATTCTGTTCTTTTAATACTTTTTATTCTTATTGAGCCCCTTACAGACTTTGCCATGCTAAGATTTGAGTATCGGAGATTGATTATGTTTGGAGATATTAGTCATTAAACCTGAAAAAAAACGAGAAAATATTAAGCTGTGCTTTCCGGACACATTGTCTGCATGCCGGGCCCTCTTGTCGTCTCATCCAGGGTCCTATATGCAGCATCCGCCCCTGGTAAACAAAATGACCATCCATGGTAACCAAATCTCATAAGAAGCAGAAGAATCCGTTATCAGAACCAGGACACATGCTTGTCCCCCTGGTTCCCGCTTGTCTCTCCTGGTCCCAACCCAACGTTACAAGTAGCAGGACTTGTTCCCTGGCCCCTACCCAAAGGTCCAAATACATTATGTAGTAGGACTACACATATAGGCCTACTTGCAGTCATGCAGGGACGGATTTGAAGCAGGCGGCGAGAGGAACTTTTTTTAAATCAAATATATTTTTTCTAATTGTAAAACTGGCGGCCGCATAGAGGCCGGGTCTTTTCTTTTTTTAGTACGGGCGCCCGCACTTTCTAGCTTTCTTAGATTAGCACAGTTGGTATGATAGGTCAGATAATGTTAGGTCAGATACACAAGACAAATATATAAATCATACCCAAGGCTGTGCTATTGCCACGCTACTTTCATTATGTTCCTATTTCTAGTAAACGTTACAAGGCCCTAATCAAGCATTTTTTCAAACAGATTTTATTCGGCAACTTCATGCATGAGCCGCTCAAAAACAGTTTTGACTAGTGTCTCTGCCAGGGACGGATTTAAAGAGGGGTGCTTGGGGCGGCCGCCCCCCTTTTCTTGACCAAATGTCTTTTTTTAAAATGTAAGATTAAGCCCTCAGAGGGGGCGCCGACTAATATTATATTAGCCCCCCCCCCCGCTTTTGAAAAAGCCTGGATCCACCCCTTGCTTTCTTGATATTGATAAAATTCATGTAACGAGCTAGTCAATTACTCATTAGTTTGGTCCATGCAACAATTAATTCCTATATGGCATATTTAAGTCATATATTAAACAGGAAGTATACTCCCATAGAATACTATGATAAACGGCTAGAAGACCCCGCTTGCTTTGTTGATATTCAACATAATGATTAAGAGCAAAGGACAGAGTTACTGATACGGATCTCAATACATTTTCCAGATTGCAGATATAGCCACTATCAACGAAATTTGATCATTCTACTGCAGACAAGAAGCACGCTATGAAATAAAGTTCAATTTGATTTATTCTAGCTTTCTTACCAGACAAATATAATGAAATAATTAAGATAAATAGCGGCAATAGTTATTGGGTTAAAGGGCCGGGCCGACCCTGTCCCTCTTCTCGTCCACTACCTGTCTCCCTTCCCGCCCTCTACCTTTCCCTCTTTCCTTCCCCTACCTTCCCTCACCTGTCACGACCCATTCAGGTGATGAGCCGAAAGTACTTCTAGGCCACCGTATTATGCACATCCCTAGCTCATCCCTAACAAGCCAAAATGATATGATAATAGACCGGCTATACAATATAACAAAGCAATTTTCCTCGAGAAATATTTTCCTCCAGCAATCACCTGTTACAACAAAACGTGTATAAATGATATAGGCCCTATTATGCGTATATCATTATTGATGTTATTTATATAAGTGGGTCAACAAATATTACTCCTAACTTATTTTTCCAGTTATACAACGCAAGGGATTCCTATTCGTTAGTTACCGTACTATATATATTTTTTCTTTTTCTTTTCGAAAATGGGAAAACGGTTTTTATGGGAGGTAATCATTTTGCCATTATCTGGGGTGGTACCCAGAATTGCTGAAGAGTGACATCGTCTATTGCGGGTTCGGAGAGGTTATCCAAAGTGCAGCACAATTAGTATGTTGAGTGTCAAAAACTTACAGCACTAACATTGTGAAAATTAGCCTAGGGATGATTATAGCAAAAAGTGTTCAGTTCATTTGTGACCCGATTTATGAATTGTTGACCCAAAGGGAAAATTGGACTACTTGTGCTAAATCCATTACAAAGGCGACAACCTTTGCATTGGCCACCATAAGTGTTAGATCATATACCATTCACTATTACTGATGTGTTGTCGGAAATGTGAAAGAAGTTATTAATCTATAGAGCGTGGATCTGAATTTTACATAATATTTCCGTGTAAAAACTACCTTTTACTATCAAAATGACTGAATAAGGCGAAATGGTTAAACTATTTTTTTGTGTGTGATTCAACCCAACCAACAACGCATATTTCATGTTTATTGAATGAAATGAAGAAAAACTATTCGTTAAGCAAAGTTGACAAAAATAAAAAAATTACTGGCAATTTTTCTGGCAGATCAAGGGGGTCAGGACCCCCCCCCCCTTTTTTTTTTTGGGTGCACCCCTAAACTATAAAAAGAGGGGAAAATGTTGCAAGTGTGCATGCGAATGCACACCTTTTTAGTACTTAGCCTATATGTTGACCCCCCCCCCCCCCTTTAGGAAATCCTGTATCTGCCCCTGCATGTCTGGAACGGGATTCTCTTCGATAGTTCCTATATTGTTGATCCACGTGCGGAAGTGTTAAATCAATACACTATAATATAGTTTATTGATATTATATATGGTTTTATATACTTGTACACTTGTAAGGAACTGCACTTGCAGTTAGCGACCCACCGGCTTGCACAAAAAGTCAAAATGTATGAATTATAAATGATGACATGTTAAGACACTTTGAATAACATCGTGGATCCTCCTATCCTTTTTCAGAGCGTGTACACTTTACACCAACGACAAAATACACGGATGTATATAAATGAACTAGACAGGCTGTTTATTTAGAGAGTACTCCATTCAGACAGTTTCCGCATTGGACGTCCGTTATCATTATTTGTCTGCCGTGACAAGACGGATTTTAAGATATATATATTTACTGGTGATAAGTGTAATCTTATGCCTGATATAAACAGACATCTTTCTCGTTCCGGCAGCATAAGATTGTGGCCAAGAAAATACATGTACATGACGTTTTATAACTTTTTTTTTACCTCCCCCCCCCTTTGATGTTACCGTTGTTTTGACTGCATGATCTGGTCCTATTATAACTTTCCGGAAAAGGACTTCTAGACTACCCTACATCCCGTACATACGGAGACTGCCCCCTTTTTCCCATGTCCAGCTTATGAAGTACCCTATACTTCCCAGGCCAATTGATATCTTGAAAGGATTATTGCTTTAGCATGAATACAGTGCTTTTTGGAATCTAAAGATGCACAAATTTCCCACATGCTCTGATACTGGATATCAAGTTGTATCCTGCTGAACCCGCTAAATCTCTCACTTATAACCTTTACGGACTAATCTCAATAATGACAGTTCAATATAGGTAGTAAGCGCATTCTAGGGATAGTCTTTAAAGGATGTAAGTAACTCCACACAGTTATTATTTGTCTAAAATGTTGAAGCCAGATAATATCTATCACCAACGATGCTAACTTAAACTGGTGAGTTATACATGGTCTTACTAAAAGATATTTATGTAAATTCTTTGGATTTTTATGCTCTAAAATCACAGAATTTGAAATTACATTATATCGCCTGTTCAAGCATTATTATTCATTATAAGGTACTATTATCTAATTTCACATTAGATACAGGACGTTTTACCCTACCGGCTATTTCATTGACAAAACAGCCTAAAATCTGTATTATTTTACCATTCAACCCCTGCTAAGGGACACGTTCTTTGCAAATCCTTCGAATCTCACAAAGTTATACTGATTTTATAGAAAAATGACGTGATTTTTCATTTACTGTTACACATTTTTGAAGTTAGGAATATCTTAAGTATGATTCCATATTTTCTTACAATTTGTGAGTAAAAGATACAGAAAACCCCTTTTTCGGAAAACCCTTTTCCACTGTAATATAGACGGATCCGTTACAGCACTTGAATCTAGGGTCACACCAGAATGGGCGATTAAGCTTGTATCAAACTGTCATTATGAGCAGGCGCGGATTTAGGGGGCGGGGGGGGGGGGGGGGGGGGGGGGTTTGCAGGGCGCACGCCCCCCCCCCCCTTTTTTTTTGCCCAAATATTAAATTTTGTAATGTAAAATTCCTGGGCCTGGAGGCCCTGGGAAAACCTTTGCTATAGCACGACCCCCCCCCCCCTTTTGAAAATTCCTGGATCCGCCCCTGATGAGTGCATTTTGAGGCTAGTCAATTAAAAGGGTATTAGATTCCCACTAAATACTAGGCAACATAATACCCTCTCAAGTCCCAATAACGACATCCTGTCCTTTATGCAAGGACCTTTACGCAACGCATTCCAGGTACATCGACGGGCCGTCACGTGGGGATGGGCATTGAAGTTATTTTGTTACAATGGAAAATTCAAACCCAAACAATGTCTAGTGAAACCTATCTTATATGATGTAACAAAAAATACTGGTCATTTTGAGGTAGTGATCAAAAACGTCCCATGAGTTTTTTCATTGTTGTTCATAATGTATCCCTAAGTGCTTCTTTTACATATGCTTTTAATACTTTCAGATCTACGGAACATACTCCAAAGGAGGGCCAACCGTGAGTTTTGTCATTAGTAATAGTATCTTATTTAAGAGAAACTCCTAACTGAAAGATAATGCTTTGCTTTATATTCTTATTATAATTATCACGTTTGCATCCAATGAATCTGACAGGCACAAGTAGCCCCGATGTATCTAAGTTTTATTGTATATAGGCTCCTCTTAGACTATAATATACCTCTGGCTGAATAGGGATTCATTTGTAAAAATTACATGTTTATTTACATATAAATTATATGTTTATTTTATACAGGTGCTGAATAAGAAGGAATTTTGAAATCACACTGCACAACAATGGATCTATACTGACCATTGCTTTTGTAAATGGGGCCCATAAGGTTTTATCATACTGGTCGCTGTACATACAGTGCTGTTCCACTACAAATTCGCAAAAACAAACAAAACAAAAACAAAACAAAAAAAACAGAAAAAGAGAAAATTGAAATCACAATTAATATGTAAATGAGCTGAGATGATTGACAGGCATGCCAGCTCAAGCAGGTAGGTAGGGCCTAGTAAGAGAGTTAGAGAGCAAGGGAGGGGAGGTGCTGCCACCTAGTGCGAACACTGATCCAATCATCCATATTGATAATTATAAGGGAGGTACTGAATTTGCATTAAGTTTCTTATCATGATATTTTACATCAAGGTTTCCTTCCTCCAACAGAAGACTTCTGCAGCCTGTCACATGAGTCTGGAATGTGCCTTGCCTATATGCCAATGTACTACTACGACAGTGAGGATGACCTTTGTAAGACGTTTATCTATGGTGGGTGTGGTGGAAACAGCAACAGGTTCGAGACGAAGGAAGATTGCTTGAATGCTTGTGCATAAACAAGAACACTTCTGAAAAACAAAGGTGTTAATTTGAATGATATCCTCCCATAGAATTCATGTATGTTAAATGGATAGAAGACCCCACTTAAGTCTGACTGTTTACATGTTAGCCTGTATCATTTTTAATATTCAACATAATGATTTACAGCAAGGGACAGAGTTGTTGATCTGGATCAAGAAAACCAAATGTTTCTAGTGCATTAAGGAAAAGATCAGGGTTAACCAGCACACTGTGCTTAGTGTTATGTTTATTCCTCTCTGTCACCTTTTTAAAAATCAATAATCATTTCTTGATTCCAAGAGGATACAGTTCTTTATTGAATTATTGCTTGGATTTTAGTAATTTTCTTGAATCAATAGGTATTGACCACTAAGAACATACATTGCTTTCATGTATTGAAATGCGATCGACCACTTACCAAAAGTGCAGCCTAAAGCCTTAACATACTTATTAGATTGTGTATATCCTTTGAAGTAAGCTATGCCTCCTTAATAAGATACATCGCATCCTTTTAGAGTCATTGATTTTTTCTGTTAAGATTAAACACAAGCTAATTTCAAAGAAAACAATTACTCAAAAACTTCCAGTGTAATGGCAAAGCACTTGGATTAACATATCATTTAACAATGCTTTGAAAATTGTATGTGTAACTAAAAGTTCACTTTGCAATAAAATGCTTCTCTTGCAATAATATCGCATTTGTGTCTTCAATATCTATAAATGTATGTATAAAAATAGGTTCAGATTGACACTCATTTAGCCCTTGCATAGATAGCTGGGGATACTTTATGTGTAGGTTTTCTTTAATTAAGTCACTGTTTGCTGTTCAATAAACATAATGCTGAGCATCAGTGTGTGGCCATTTCAATCATATTCCCTCATTGTGTTGGCCAACCGTGATGCTTCTTAATGTACTGTTTTTTTCTTTATCTTGATCATTCAAAATTACAACTTCATTATACAGAAATGTTCCCATTTATGATACACTTCCATGCAAACTTCCTTCATTCAGAACTTGCTATTGTTTTCACCACACCTGCCATAGGTAACCTTCTTACATTCACTGCCAAACTATTGTGGTAGTACATTGGCATATAAGCATAGCACATACCAGTCTGGAGGATCAGGCTGCAGAAGTCCTCTGTTGGAGGAAAGGAAAACCTAATTATGATAAGAAACTTAATATGTGAATTTGGTACCACCCTTCCCATTAATATGTATAATTGCATCAGCATTTCATACTTACTGGCTGTACCTTCCATCCCTTCTTGCACATCTCTCTTCCTACCTCCCTCCCAGTTCTGGCAGGGGGCGCCACCTGATATGGCTGATCTTGCCTGTCAATCATCTTAACTCATTTGCATATGAAGTTTGATTTTAATTGTTTTTCTGTTATATTTGCATATTTGAATTGTATGACAGTTCTACTATATCTAAAGTGATGTTATGAAAATTAATTGAAAATTGGAAGTAATTATAAGAAATCAGTGTATTGT
This sequence comes from Lepidonotus clava, assembly GCA_936440205.1. Lineage (NCBI taxonomy): Eukaryota > Metazoa > Annelida > Polychaeta > Phyllodocida > Polynoidae > Lepidonotus > Lepidonotus clava. The sequence goes on along the minus strand of OW387142.1, from coordinate 7,758,547 downwards.
ATGTTATTTTAATTGCATTCTCAGTATTAGTTGAAAATGTTTTGTTAGGTTTTCATTTCCTCTAACAGAACCCTTCTGCAGCCTACCTCCTGTGACTGGTCCATGCCGTGCTGCCTTTAACATGTTCTACTATGACAGCGAAGATGGTGAATGTAAGGAGTTTACCTATGGTGGATGTGATGGAAACGACAACAAGTTCTGGATGAAGAAAGTTTGCGAGGAGACTTGTGTATAAATGGGAAAACTTCTGTAAATCAGAGGTGTTATTTTGAATGATCAAGATTGCCAAATGTTTCCAGAGCATAAAGAAGTGCATAGGTTGAAAATAGATTAAATGGCCCCGCAAATGCTTAGCTTCATGTTTATTCCTTTTTTTAAAAATCAACAATCATATTCTCAAATCCAAGTGGATAGGTTTTTTCTAATTAACTATTACCTGAATTTAGTAATTCATGTATTGATATATGGTGTACCACTTACCAAAAGTGACCATTTAGCTTACAGCCCTTACATGTTAGATTGTGTATATCCTTTGAAATAAACCTTGTTTCTTCGATTTGGATGCAATGCATCCCCATAGAAACATTAACTTTATGTTAAGATAAAAAACAAGTTGATTTCAAAGAAAAGAATTGTTTGAAAACCTCCAGTGTAATACCAGTACACTTTAATTGTTCAATCATTTAACAATGCTTTTAACTTCATGTGTAGCTAAAAGCTAAAACTTTGCAATAAAAGGCTTTTCTTGCAATAATATCGCATTTGTGTCTTCAATATTTTTAAAATCTATATAAAATTAGGTTAAGATTTACACTCATGTAGCCCTTGCATGAATAGCTGGGGAGACTTTGTGTGTAGGTTTTCTCTAATCCAGTCACTGTTTGCTGTTAAATAAACATGAAGCGAAGCATCAGCACGTTGCCATTTCAATCAAGTTCCCTCATTGTGCTGGTCAACAGTTATGCCCCTTAATGCACTGGAAACATTTGCTATATTATCTTGATCATTGGAAATGACGCTTTCCTTTTACTGAAGTGTTCTTGTTTATGCACAAGCCTCCATTCAAATTCTCTTCATCCAGAACCTGTTGCCAATTGCACCATACCCATTATAGACAACCTTCTTAAAATCGCCATCTGCACTGTCACAGTTGTACATTGGCATGGAGGTACTTCACATACCAGTCTCAAAGGACAGGCTGCAGAAGACCTCTGTTGGAGGAAAGAAAAACCTAATGAAAAAATATTATGATAAGAAACAAAAATGCAAATTAAGTACCACCCTTCTCATCAATACGGATGATTGCATCAGTGTTTCACACTTGGTGGCAGCCCCTCTCCTCCCTTCACTCTTCCAGCATACCACCTGAACTACATGGGGGGTTAGTCATAAGCTCAACATATTCATTATTATCTTAGTTGTTATTCTGTTTTAATAAAGTATGGTTTCATCTTACTTTTTCATCTTCATCCTTCAATCATTCAGCTTAGTAGAAAAAAAAAAGATGGCACGCAATTTACACTGATTTGATCCAAAGCTCACCAGTCACAGTTATCACTCGAACAATCATAAGATGGTAAATACTCCACTCGATACAGTAACATTGATCTCCTCATTTAACTAATAACACAGATGTTCTTTATCCACCACCTAACAGGTTACCCATCTACCAAGATCCATTTATATGGGCGCCTAAATACGAGGGCCACAACACTCACTCTGATTCTTACTCCAGTTATTGGATCTCTACATTAGACCTTCCTAATACAGCAGTGCACGAGTTGCCGGGCCCTTATTTAGAGCAGCTTAGATCACACCACTTGCTACAAATTGACATAGCCTCTTCTTTTACATTTTGTACAAAACTGTTGTTTCTTGTACGTAGTAACACTTACATAAACTGCCTCTAAGGACGCCATATGCCTCTGTGATACATTTAAGGAGGTTTTGACATACCCCAACATATCCTTTCTACAGAATTATAGACCTGTCTCACTCAATTCTCCCTACCACGGATAGCAGGCTTTCAACATTTGACCTGCAGACTATCCTTAATCATGGTGCATCCTGGGAAATTTTTGACAAATCACAAGGCTTAAGTATGGAAATTTCCATTAAACATGGCATTATTTGCAGTCTAACCTCTTGGAAAACTATTACTGACTATTTTTCAATTTGTATCAGTACATGTTTACTGTTTTTTAAGTTGAATTGAAAAATCTTTCATTATAGATGGATATATAGCAAATTTTTGTGTATTTTCTATACATTTCCATGTGTTTTTGTCGACAAAATTACGCCAAATTAGCCTGCAGGTGTATCAAATACTGTTATTTAGCTATCCGTGGTAGGGAGAATTCCAAGTAACTGTGTTTCCAAGGAATCCAGGTAACAGGGAAAATTGTATTACTCATAACCAAGATGTGGAGAAACACAACAACTATGATTGATAAAAAATAGAATAAAAAATATCAAATAGATTCCAAGTTATAATATTCTATCTAATCTTTAACATTTTCATCAAAAATATATCACATGAGCTGAGATGACTGACACTGACAGGCATGATCAGTCATATCAGAGGCACCCCTCACCAGAACTAGGAGGTAGTAGGGAGAGAGATGTGGGGGAAGGCAAGGAAGGTGCTGTCACCTAGTGTGAAAAACTGATGCAATCATCCATATTATTGAGAAATGTACGTGGTACTTAATTTGCGTATTTAATTTTTATCAGAATGTCTAATAGGTTTCCTTTCTTCTAACAGAGGACATCTGCAGCTTGCCCCCTGAGACTGGTATGTGTCGTGGCTATTTCCCAATGTACTACTACGACAGTGTGGATCGCAAATGTAAAAAGTTTATCTATGGTGGGTGTGATGGAAACACCAACAGGTTCGAGATGAAGGCAACTTGCATGGAGACCTGTGGGTAAACAGGAGCACTTCTGTAAACATCGATGTTATTTTGATTGATTAAAATGACCAAATGTTTCCAGTACGTTAAGAGGCATCAGAGTTGACCAGCACAGCATAGGAACCTGATTTAAATGGCTTCTCAACGATGCTTAGCTTCATGTTTACATCTTACTTTTTAATCAATATTCATAATCTTTAAATTGAGTGGATACATTTTTCAAATAACTGAATCTTAATAATTTACTTGAAATTAAGAACATACCATGCTTTCATGTATTGATATATGGTGGACCACTTACCAGTAACCATGCAGCATAAGCCTTAACATATTAGATGACTTGAAATTATTTGAGTCTCCTCAATTTGGAAACATTGCATCCTCTTAAAGCCATTGAATTCATGTTAGGATAAAAACAAAGAACACTTCCAGTGTAGTAGGAATACACTTGAATTAATATCATTTAACAATGCTTTAAGCTTTGTGTGTGTAGCTACTTTTACTTTGCAATAAAAGGCTGTTCTTGCAATAATATCGCATTTGTATCTTCAATATCTATAAAATATATATAAAAGTAAGTTCAGATTGGCACTCATGTAGCTCTTGCGTGAATATCTGGGGAGACTTTATATTTAGCTTTTCTTTTATTAAGTCACTAGTGCCTGTTCCATAGCAAGTTCTTCCAACAGTTTTACATGAATTTCTGCCCCTATTCAAGATACAAAACAAGATCCCTCAAAAAGAACCTTTTTTTTGCTCTTTGGAGAATTTGACTAAATTTATCTTTAGTTAAACTTTCTTATAATTATGCGCATTATGTTCAAAAGTTGTGTTCTATTGTGAAAACATGTAACCCATCATGGACCCTAATTAGAAAATTATCTTGGGCATTTATGGACATGAACAATTTATCATTTAGATTAGGATCTATAGGCTATTTGTGTGTGGTTCATTTAGTATAACTTTACCCTATGTTGATTTAAATCGAGATGTGTTTCACTGAGAGCTAATCAAAAAGGAGTACCTTTACTGCATAGGTTTACCTATTAGCAAGTGATCATGGGAATATGCCCTCGAAGCAGTATTTAATGACAGTATATGAGGAGATTTATTAACTCTTGTTATTAATGTTTGATGTGATTCACCTGAAAGTATATGTGCTTATATAAAAAGAGAGCTATCACGATGCATGCAGACATGGGTTTTGATCATGATTTCAAACAAATTACTATTGCTCCTAACAAAATTATCTCACTATGATACACATGCTACTGGAAAAATATAAAGGTAAATTTGCAAAGTAAACATTCAACATATCATGTAGGCAAAATAAACAAATATTCAGACCTGCTCTGCAATTTTGGGGCTTATTGACAATGTAGATGATGAATGTAGATAAAGTCTCAGGCTCCCTAAAAATGCAAATAGCTCTTAAATATTCCAGTAGAAACTGAAGTACGGGATTTTGAATGTTGAATATTACAGTCACCATTGCAACAAAAATGCAAAAATTTTGAAATTCATTTTTTAAAAGTATGGTAATAAGCCCCAGATGCAGAGTTGGTGATGTGATAAGTAGGTATTTTAGTTTGGTATATTCCGTTTATTCAATGTAGTAACAGGAGAACGGAAAAACGAATGTATAGTAATAAGGGTATGAAAACACAGACTTGCCACTCTATACACCTTGTAATTGAACACGCGGAATAACCAAACTAAAAGGCCTACCATCGGTTAGTGAGAGAAGCAATTATGTGTTGGCACATGGCACACTTTCGGCACACTTTGGTGAAAACGCGGAATTACTATACTCTATAAGCCAGCCACAGGACGTACATATACATGTAGGTTATGGTCAATCCGAGTCATTATATATTATGTGCTCTTCTTACACTATACACCTCTGACTGAATACGGATTGACTGATTGAACTGAGACATTTACATGAAACTTTGAGTTTTGTAACACAGTCTAACAATGTACAATTTCGGACATCGGGGGCAATTTTCTGAATACCAATCATTAAATGAAATTGTAGGTTTTTGACCACAAAGACCTTACGATATCTATTATGTATTGATTTAGGATGGACCAACAGCATAGGCCTAGATTGTAAGATCATGGGCGAATCGGGGGAGGGGGTTCAACCGTTGCCCAGGGGATCCCTTTTTTGTTGGGACGTGCGTTTTAATACTGAACAGTAGTATAATGGAGTCGCTGGCGCGCATAGTCAATGCTACTAATTAGGTCACTAGGTCAGTACGAGTGAGCATCGGGCATAAATAGGTTCATAGACTAATAGAGACTTTGAATAATTAGGTCATTACGACCTACTTTCGTGACCTACTTTTAAAAATACGTTTAAGGAACGTATGTGTTATTTCGTTATTTTTTCATTTTTTTTATATATACTTTCTACGTATATTTTACCGGATAATTTTACCGGATGTTCTATTATTTTCGTTATTTTTACATTTTTTTTGTATATAGTTTGTATAAGCTTATGGCATTTATTATTCATTACATATAATAAATAAAACAAAACAACATTTTTTTAGTTATTTTTTATTAAAAATCGTAAAAAGCGGATTATAATTCATATATACATTGCTTTCCTTTTAGATTTTTTAAAAAATTGTTAAATATTTTATGTTTTTTCATATATTTTATACTTTTTTTGGTTTTTCATACATTTCCTATATAGTGAAAATGTTTCAGTTTTTTAGCTATAGTTCATTGTCCTTGGGCAGTCATTTTCAGCTTTTTATCTATAATTCATTGTCCTTGGTCAGTTATTTTCTTAAAGGGCGAAGGAATTGTTGGAGCATGAGAAACCACAGCCTCTAGATTGCGCTGAACGTTCTGTGAGTTCTTCCAGCTTACTTTGCAAGTTGGTAACGGCGAAGAGGAGTCGGTCAACATTAGACGACAGGGCCTCCACACAGTCAATGGTGTTCTCCAGATCACGTTGCATGCGACCTAGTGATATGGGACGTCTCTTAGGCATGTCCAGTATTACATCTTCTTCTTCTGATGACTCTCCTTTTTCCGCTGTATCTGTAGATAACCACATTTCTAGCGTTTCAACATCTGGTGTTTCCGTCTTCTCCATTTCCACCGGTTTAAGTTCATGTAAGAAAGAACTGTCTTGTCCGTTAGGTTTGTCATGGCTGGGGTACCTAGCGCTGACAGTGCGACGTAGGGGTTGAGAGTGCGACATGTTTCTATGAGAAAACGAACACAGTGCGCTCCGCAGGTGGTGGTTGTGAGTGCTTGTAGTTGTTGTCGGTTATACTCCCAGATACCGTATGACGAACGTTGGCAGAACGAGATGTGTTTTATAGCTATTGGTGGTAACCCGAATGAGTCAAAATAGAAAGTTTTCCCTTGTGGTGATACCCAAAATGCTACCCAATGTTCCCCTGGTTTATTGTGAGGATCTGTGTTGCTAATGAAACAAGTGAAGGGTTGTGGTTTTTTTGGTATTCTATCAGAGGGAAAAGTTCCAAGGAAATATCTATTTGTGTGGGGATGGTTGCATAGAATTTTGTTCAATTCTGAGGTTTTGAGAACCATCTTCAGTTCTACACCATGGCGTAGTCAGTGACCGGCAATCGGTCGGCTGTGAGCTGGATCAAGCTGTCATAAGTGCTCAGCATAATTACTGAAACCGCGTGACCCAGCGCTTCAGCAAACTTCAGGGACACCGACAGCTTTCCCTGTCGCAGCAGGTTGATTCGGGCGTCCTCCGGAGTTCGGTCGGGGGTCAGGTCGAAAGCAAACAACGTGTACCCGTTCTTAAAATGATGTAACTGAATACCGCAGTCGTGACCCGAAGCTAATAGTCCAGTCTCCTTGAAGAGTTGACTGTAGGCTCTGCTAACGTTTCCGTTGACAAAGTCTGTCTTCACGTGGAACTTCTGATCGTCGAACTGCAAGGCTACTTCTGTTACGTCGTAGTGCTTGAAGTTGAACGGATTCTCCGTCTTGCTCCCTGAGCTGGCCGACTCTTTGACGAAGCCAATAATCACCCCCGTGGGGATCTGCGTTGTGTCGGGGACGGTCCACGTGTACTCCGATGAACCTTGCGTGAGGGTGTGCTTTGTGACCTTGCTCCTGGTGATCGGGTAGTTGAATGGTCCCATCTTGGGGTCGCGTACACTTTTATTGTGTACCTCCACCACCTCGTCCCTGACGTGAACTTGGCGCATGGTCATTTCGGCCTTCTTGATGACGACTTTGTAACTCTCGTTAGCGGCCATCTGCATGTAGAAGCTGGCGGGCTGACGTTCGAAGACGAGTTTGATCTCGCAGTGAGAGGGTAGGAGTTTACACTGAGTAAACAAATCGAGGTGTGGTCTTGCTACCATAGACTTAACACCTCCGACATGGACTGTTCGTCGTGAGTTCCAACCTGCGTTGGCTGCACCTCTGGTGTCCATTTTTTCCGGGGTGTCCATGAACCAGTTCTGGCAACCTTGGAGGCGACACTTTCTGGCCCCCTCCTCCGTCGTCAGGAGGTCGATGAGATAGGACTTGTAGGAGTACTCTTCATTGTTCGAAGTTACCTTCTCCCCGTTGACGAGAAGCTGCACGCTGCTGAAAAGTGAATGAATTAAGTTGTTGACTGGAGCTGCATCGTGTGCCACGGTTAAGGCAGCTTCGTCGTTTGCTTGAACTACATACTCTAGGTAGAGTTCAGCTTCGCTGAGGTCTGTGTAAAGATTGCTCGGTTCGAAGGTGAAGTCAAAACAAGTTGTGGTGTCAGTGAGAGCGTTGTTTGTTGTTTTCTTGACGAATTGACTTCGGAGAATATCTTTCTGTGATATAGGTAGTGCGTGTAAATCCAATTCACCTACGGCACATGTTGCCGCACAGGGGTGAATGAGACTCATGATGAACCCTTTAGAAAAGGGTAGACTTACGTCTACCTACACTCTTCTTCTTCCCGTTACCACGTCTTGCACCTTGCGTTGCTCGGCGTCGTTTGGCTGGAGGGCCATCATCGTCAGTGTTTAAGTACCTTCTGGCTGCACTGAATGCTGTGTCCATTAAGGAACTTCCTGCACTCTTTGACCTTTTTACGAGGCTCTTCTTAAAGTTTTTTCCAGCCACGACATCGTCAAAAACACCTTTTCCTGTTTTGACGATGGTGGGGACGGCTGCTTTAAATGCTGACGCACCGAGCTTCTTTATCATCGGAAGAGCCGATCTCATTATACTTCCGAATATTCCGTGGCCACGTTGTCTTTTAGCTCCACCGAAAGCAGGTAATTGTCCACTTCCAAATTGTGAACGCTTATAATATTGGCCATATTCACCTCTTGGTGATGAATACAAGGGTGGCACGTTCATATAGTAACTCACCATTTTCCAATGTCTTCCTTCTTATACTAATGTACTATAGGGATGAGAGAGAGCTCTAAAGGTCAGTACTACCGACACTTCCCCGTGCTCAAATGGTATAGGTTCGCCTGCACTGTCTCTTAAGTACACTCCGATCTCTTTGAAATGTGTTATTCGTAGAGGATGGAAAATCAAATTGGGAAAGTTTATTGTGTCCATTGTTTTTTGAGAGTAGTTGTTTACAGCCATACATCGAAGAAGTGGCGCTTCAGTATCTCCTACTACCCCGTTGTGAATAATGTCAGAGTAGACATAGACTGTATGGTTTCTGTAGTTGACATCTGTTATTTGTTTTGCTCGTGTGCGCCTACCCATGTATATTTTTCCTTCGAAACCAAGTTGATAAGAAAGGTTTTCTGGTATGACGAGCATTGTGTTGGAAGGCAGTGCAATAAGTGTTTTCATTGTGAATTCGTTATAAGAGAAAATTTCATCTGGACCATTTCCTTTATTTTTTCGCTTTTCTTCTTTCATTTTCTTGATGACTTTTGGTATATTTTTCTTCATTATTTTATTCAGGAGTTTGATCAGATCTTTGTTGGTTTCCACTCGCCCGCTTTCCATTGAGAAACGAGCGTAAGACCGTTTTCCTGGAAAGTGCTTCCTTGCTAATGAATCGATGTAACTCAATGTGGGAGGCAGCTTTTTTGGTTCATCAGCATCAGCTTCTTCGAATACTTCTGTGGGCTCTGGTTGGTCGTCATCGTCATCGTTTTCTTCTTTTTCAATTCCCTCCATTTCAACTTCTAGTTTTCTTTTCGGGGGTGTTTCATGCATGTGTGTTACCAAATCAGTATCAAACATGTCTGTTAGGAACGGTTCTCTGTCACGTTTTTTCCTACTGCTCTCTATTTCACGCTTTAGTCGAGTGATAGCTTCAACGGACCTTGTCGGAGGTGTTTGTAATGGAGTAACTCCTTCTCTAGGTTTTTTAGGAGGTGTAGGTCCGTCGGAAGTGTGAGAACTTGGTGTCGGAGGAGCTATACTCTCACTAACTGTTCTTACAGCTGACACTGCATCTGAAATAAACGCTCCAGAAGACTCTTCATGATCAGGGTCTGGTACTGTCGGTGTTTCAATTGAACCAGCTGCAGTTCCAGGTGTAGTTGTGGAAGTAGCAGGAGATTCAGAAGAAGGCTGTTCATCAGAACCGCGGGAAGTTCTTGCCCTAGTTGGTGCGGTGTTATGTTTCTTCTTTTCTGACGGTGCTTCTGCGCTGAGAAGGTAGAAAGTTGATTTTCGCACATTGTACCATTTTACTGGAAGCGTTATTTCAGATAACGCACAGTCTGTGTCAGCTGGTAGTACCATATACTTTTGTAAAAGAACTCTGTAAGTGCTCAGAGTGTTGTCTGGAAAGGTCTTAGTAGATGAGTTACTGGGTAGGGTGCAGGTTACATCCATTTTTGTATGTTCTTGACTGGTTCCCAACTGTTGAATTTGTCTCCGTATCCTTTCCACTTAATGAGTGCTTCTCTTTTAGCACCTTTTCCTCTATATTTAAGGATGCTCTCGACAGTGTACTGCTTCCTCGGAGTAACTTTTACCTTCTGAACCTCTTGAGGATAAAACCACCCCTTTATTCTTTCTTGAAGGGTATCTTCGATTTCATACCCCTTAATATAGTCTGGGTTCTTTACAGTGAATATTTCTTCACTCCAATTTGGTTCATATCCACGATTAAAGGTTTTCTTTTTTCTTAGAATTCGTGCTCTATCACCACTTTTCATTAAAGGTTTTCTTTTCGTCTTTAAATCTTTAGCTCTCACTCTTTCATACAAATGATAGAACAATCGATCGGCGTTATCTTTATTAACGTCTACCGGTCGACCTCCTATGGTAGAATGAAAGGTGTGGTTGTAAGAATGCACTAGATCTTGAAGTACATCTATGTATGTGTAGGTTTTCATGTGAGTGAAGTATCGCCACATTTTCTGTTGTAAGGTCCCGTTGAACCTTTCTGCTATAGAACATTTTATGTCATCATTTTCTCCAGTGAAAAAAGATACACCTGTCTCTTTCAAGTAATCCTGAAAAGTTTTGTTCAGGAACTCTTTACCTTTATCTGTTTGAAGGTATTTAGGACATCTTTTAACTGTCATAACTTTGAAAGCTTCCGTAACATCTGTGGCTTTTTTACTTTTTATAGCTTGTGCAAATCCAAATCTGGAGAAGACATCTATGGCAACCATTATATATGAATAGCCTTTGTTATACTTTTTGAACTGTTGCATATCTATCAAGTCCATTTGCCATTGTTTATCTATTCCAAAAGTCTGTGTTTTACGTCTAGGAAACCGCCTCTTGAATGGTTTATGTTTAGTATAAGCATCAACAGATTCAAGTGCATCTTCAATATGCTTTATGTCAGTGTTTTTGAAATAGTGTTTCTTTATTTTGGATGCACTTGTGAAGCTTGCTGGCTGTTTAGGATCAGTGAAGTGTTTAACCACATCTTTCTTCAGAGCCTTGTAGACCATTTTACAAATGGTGTTACTGTAAAGTGTCGATGTCTCTTACTTCGGCCGTGACCTTCTTGTTGAGGAGACTTCTCTTTCCGCCTAGGTGTTTCCACCTCTTCATGTTCCTCTTCACTGTCGGAACCCTTCATGTTGTAGTTCCTTATATATTTCATTTTCGGATTTAACTTCTTAACAATCTGGACGAATTGTTTCTGCCCCGGTAAGCTGGCTCGCTTCTTAGTAGTCGGTCGCACTGCACTCGAAAGAAGATTCATTAAATGTGTTTCATCTATAGGTGTGTCTCCTAGAATGAGCCGACCGTCCTTTGTGAACTGTTTTCGTGATTTGGCCAAGGTCTTGTAGAGATTACGCACAGAGTTATGGTAAGAACCCGGAACTTTTTCTAGTGCTTTTTCCATCTTATGTGGTAGTACCTTCGGCATAAGTAGTCCTCTCGGTTTTGTAGAAACTCTTTTAGGTTTCATGATAGTCGGAGAAGGTGGTGGAGATGGTGAAGGAGAACGTGAAAGGTGCGATGTTGAAAACAACATACTTTTAGCTTTAGAGGAAAGGATGGAGGACCTGTTCATGAGATCATTGTATGTGGCTAGTTTCTCCTCTCTGCTCATCGTTGGATCGTTCAATACACGACTCATTTCTTTTTGTAAACGAGCTAACACCTCCACGGTAGGCGCTGTAGGTTCAAGTTTTTCTTTTACCATTGACCTTTCGAAAAAGGAATCCCTGTCACTTTCTTTGGCAGGAGGTGGAGAATCAACTTTGCCAGAAACAGTTGAACTCTCCATTTCCACTTTGTTAGAACTTTGCAACACATCTGGATGAACGAGCAGCATTCGTTTATAGCTTGTCATTTTCTCCTAATGATGTCTTGTAAGGCCTCCGATAAGACTGGATATGAGTGGAACAGCTAATCCCAATAGAGTACCAATAAAACCACCTTCTTGTTCAAGAATCTTACGTTTGTGTCCTACTGTAGTTGAAGGCTTGGTAAGACCCTTGAGTTGTGTCTTGTACCTCGATAGACGACCGACTGCTTGTTTATTGGAGATGTGCAAGTTTTTATTCATAATATTCACACCTATTTGCGCTATCAACCTTATCACCTCATTAGACATTCCCATCATTATATGTTTACACTCCTTACCAGTGCATTTAGACAGATGTCTCAATAGAGGAAGATGTTTCTTTATGAGAGCGAGTTGTTTAGCCTTCATTGTTTCCGTGTAGTAGGAATGAATACAGTTGTCTTGAGAGGTGTAGTCACGCTGTTACGCACCCTTAGTGTATTGGGTGTAGTCTGCTTGAAGTCTAGCACTAGATATGAGTGTCTCGCCGATGTTTCTTCGTTATATACGTTGGTAAGAAAACGTGGATGAGTTGGAAACACTTGACGTGATAAAGCGTGAATTTGACTCATATCTCTTGGATTTTTGAAAATTATCATGTAATGAGAATTCAAACTAAGTGTTCTGAAATCCTTATTAGGCAGAAATAAATTTTGAGTTATGAATATAACACTCATATTTCTATGGTGAGAACCTTTTATGAATAGATCTCTTATAAGAGGTGCATCTTCTTTATCTAACAGATCATCTATTATAAGTAGAGAATGTTGAGATAAATCCTTTTTCTTATGTAAAAGTTCTTCTCTTGAAAGTAGACCTTCGTTGAATTTCACTTTTCCCTGATACTTCTTGAAAACGTCTTGCCATTGTCCATAGCAATATATAATCTCATCGACTGGTGGGTTTATTACAGTTTTCGCCTTTTCTATAATTTCAAACACTAATTGTGTTTTACCACATCCTGAAGGTCCAGCGATAAGACATGTGAAAGGTCCTTGTAGTCTTGGGTCAAATGCGATTTCCTTTACACTTTCCATTTTTTTTTCTATTTAAGTTATAACACGTCTTACCCGGTCGAAGGTTAATGTACTGAATGACACTTTAATGAAAAAACAATCCTTTTTGTTTGGTTTCTATAACATAAGGGTGTTTTTCCTGTAACGAAATAAAATAATGACAAATGAAAAGAGATGTGGTCATAACAACATTTTATGAGGATCAAAATAAAATAACGTCAAATTAAAAGAGATGGCATCATAACAATCTTTTATGCGGAACGAAACAAAAGAATACCAAATTAAAAGTGTAAACTGTGATAACATGGGTTTTTCTCTTTCACAAAACAAAAGAATAACAAATTAATGAAACCGAACCATAAACGCTCTCCATACGTTTTGTTTTTTATTTGATCAGTCTTTGTTATGGGACAGCCCCTGGATGTCGGGTGCAAAACGCACCCTCCCACCCAAAATGCACCGACCGCCGAACCGCGCCCGCCACGCGGATCACCCGCGAGCGGAGCGGCGCGCATTTTGTTTTCTTGAAAAGAGAAAAGGGGTGAGCTTTATGCACCCCCTTTTCTCTTTTCAAGAAAAGCGTTGAACGCCGTTTGAGGCGTTTGTGTTTTTATTTTGATTAAGTGGTTATAACCGTTAACGTGTGGTTAGAGTTACAAGCTTGATAGTATCAACTTTATTATCAGCTCGTATGTCGCAGGAGATAAACCTAACCAGCGTCTAATTCATCACTACATAAACGTTTTGTTTCAATGGCAACATAAATAATGGCATGATTTATAGATCTGTATAGTAAATAAACGGACGTCTTTACGTTATAAGTGTGAAAATAAAAGAGATTGGTTGAAGGGTGGTTTTCTACCTTTTGGTAGAAAACCGAATAGTCTGGAGGAGCATAAGAGGATCTTTGTTTTCTTTTTAATATTCGATAGTAGGAGTAGGAGTAAATCTAGGAATAGAATAAGCCGTCACGAGACTTGATTCTTTACCATTCCTTCCGACAACCCTCACAATGTGGTGACAACCCTCCTGACCATGTCCGATTTCTGTATCGAACTCTTTTTCATAGAAGAATTTGTTGTTGTCAAGGGTGTTCACTATTTTGTCAGGATATCGGATGGTTGCGTTGATAAGGGGAATAACAATATCAGCGTGCAGAAATATAGAGGGTTTTCCATCAGGATCTGCTTCTGATTTACGCCAAAAACGTCTCTGCACTGTTTCCTTGACAGAGTGTCGCGCAAAAATGTGGCTCAAGATACCTTGTGTTGTCGGTAAACCGACAACACAAGGTTTCTTGGTTATCATATCTTTGAGCGTTAGATGAGATTGTTGGGTTAGCCGAATGTTTTTCAGAAGTTTGCAATTTTGAAATAAAATGTTTGGATGAATTTCACCCTCAATTTGATACATTCCATCTCTCGGACAGATGTATTTCACCCAATGATGCTCTCCACAGATACCTGATGCTCGCGCAAAAGGCACGTTGACCAGCGCATTTCGAAAATGAGATGGTCTTCCAATGAGCGGTGCCAGCGGTACACGGTGCTGAACCAAGGGTTGTGCGTTCATGTACATGATGAGACTGGTGCGATTGGTGACAAGTCTAGAAATGAATCTCAGAGGGTCTCTGAGAGCGTATATTATCATTTTTGTTAACGACCACAATACGTATCTCCAATGAAACTGATACATGTAAATTTTGAATATTTTGTTATGGAGTGCACGTGTCAGACTCTCGCGTCGCGTCACTAATGGAACCATGTACTCAGTGATATCTGCTTATCGGTAACAAAACAAAATACGAATAAAATAACGGACGACGCTCATGAAAAACTTTGTGAAAATGGAAAAACCGTCCTACGTTTAATCGACGTTGATAGTAAACTTTTGTATAAAAGACTCATGGGCTTTAGTCTTCTCAACACTCTCATGATGGGACGTAGAAGTTTGACTGCTCGTGGAAAGACCTCAACATCTTCCTCCGCTCAGGAGGGACTTCCGAAGCAGCCCCCTCCTGGAAATTCGGTCATTGATGAATACTTTGATCAATACCGAGTGTTTCCATCGAGAGAAGACGCCGGTTACGTTCCTGTTGCAGTTGGGGGTTATGCGACAGATTCGTCCATGGACACTCAATCTGGCTATATTACAGATGTAGGCGAAGGTACGTCCATCACCGTCAACGCTGTTGATGCCAGTCTATACAACGATATTTCTGATCTGTGGAATCCCGAGCCACCTGCATCTTTGACTGACGCTGTCACTGCCACAATCGCCACCACCGCCGCCGCTGCCGCCGCCGCCGCTACCCTCCAAGACGACTCCAACAAAGAAAACGTGCCACCACCGAAAGACGGCGAAGCTCTTTCGGTACCGATCACCATCGAAGAAGAGTCGGAGGGAGAACCAACAGACAAGAAAAAGGCACCGCCGAGAAAACGGAAGCCTGCTGGTGAACGGAAACCTCGTGCAAAGAAAGGTAAAGTAGTTCCACTGGACGTTGCACTAGCGCAGCAGTATGCTGATGCGGTCTTGAAGGAGCTAGAGGCACAGCAGAGTAAAGCCGCCCCTCTCTCGCCTATATTGGACCTGACCGGATTGTTCTGGCCACTGGAATTGGACGTCGAGTACAAGGACGGTTACATCACGCAAGCTAAGAAGGTGTATTTCCTCAACAGTGACGCCTTCAAGAACACCTGCATCCACGTGTATGGGCCACCTGATCCTGTAGGGGTAAGTACGATTTTAAATTATAGAATCATTATTTTTATTTCAGGTAACATGTACTTCGTTTATAGTTAACTTTCATTGTAATTATTTAATGTGAAATAGAAGTAAAGAATACATAATAGTTTAAATAGAAATAGAATGAGAGAGAGAGAGAGCCCCAAATTTATACATATAACTCAAAACAAAATTATGCTTATATTTTTCAGGTCGCCATAATTCAGTACCCTCAGCGAGCCTACGAACGCCGGATCAACTTGAGTAAGACAGGTTTCCAGAACCTTCTCGACGCCGCAAGAACGATCATCCAGCAGTACGAACGGGCCTCAGGTGAAGCAGAACAGGGCATCCCGACTATTAAGCCTTACGTCCAGGAGGTCAACAAGACGCACAACATCTGGGTCATCGTGACCACCTACCAGGGGAAGGCCAAGATCCATATCGGGTCCCGCTACTACGTGGAGCAGCTGGAGAAACGGGTCAACTCGGGCGGGGTGCACGACGCACCTCCGAAAGACCAGGGACACACCGTGCCATCCGCACTGTTCTTCGACTTGGTCAGCACGCTGGGACCAAAGATCCTGAATGACTTAAAGCAGTCCGAATAGATCGCAGAAACATGATGTAATCACCAAGGGCAGGTAGGTGTGGTCTTAAAACATATCAGTAACTATACATGGTGTGGTGTGGTTGCCTATATACTTATATACACAGAAAACATTTAATCATGCTGTAGATATTATATTAGCTAGCTTCAAAGAAAGTATTTAGTCAACTTTATATATTCACCTAGCGCATAGTTAGTGTAGCACATAGTTAGCTTCAAACAAAAATATTTAGTCAGCTTTTTAAATAACTAGCTAGAACATAAGTGTATATTTATATAGTTATTAAGTCGAAAAATAAGAAAATGAATCAGAATATAAATTGTCCGATGTGTAACGTGCCACGTCGTCCTCGCAATTTTTCTTTACATTCTGGAAAGGTGATCTGTTCTTCACCTACATGCGTAAGAGAACAGTATGATATAGAAACAACAGTAATGCCATCAACTATAGGTAGTTATTGGTGGTATCACGACACTTATGTTAAAAACTTTAAGTCAATAGCAAACGGTTTAGTTCTCCTAGGAAGTGTTCAATCAATTTTCAATGTCAGACTCTCAACTCTGAACATGAAAGAAGCAGTTGAAGAGATAATAGAGGCTATTAACAAAATACATCAGAACCAAGTTTTCGAATATAGACTAGCTATATCTTTAGGTGCATTACTTGAAAGACTTAATGGAGGAACAACAGAAACTGCTGAAGAAAAGATTTATACAGAAGATCGAGAAGTTATGTATTACCATCCTTCAGTGAATAACTCCTCTTTATTTTGGTTAGAGCACGAACAGCAAAGCAATTACAGACATATTAAAAATGATTCTGACTTGCAAGATGTAATAAGTTTTTTACGCGATAAAGAATGGAGTGTCAATAGAGCTGACACAAGTTGGAGACTAGTGGGTAATGTAAACGCAAACATTTACATAGTAAGGGTTCAAGGTAGAGAGGATGGTCTAATAGGAAGATTGGATACAATTCCGAATTTCCTACGTAGACGGGGTTTACAACATTTTCACCGTAATCCAAAGAGCAAACGGGTGTACAAAGACTACCTGTGTTTTTTTAGGTGTCTGTCATATTTTCTTTTCAAAAACACATCCCACTGTGAAAGACTACTTCAAGAATGTTTTCCTGATGAAACTAAAGTATCATTCAGAGGCATTTCAATTAAGGCATTGACCCAGATAGAAACCAAATACAACATTATGATAAGAGTCTTTTCACTCATTCCTAAGAAGAGTACTACTTCCAAGAAAAAGAAATTTAAAAGGGGGACACCTTGTACATTAAAATGTATAAAGGGAAATTTAATGAGTGTTGAGGATGAGTCTAAAGTTATGACACTAAATCTATACGACCATCACTTCAGTCTAGTAAACGATCTAAATAAATATTCACAGTTCCACATGTGTCGTAAGTGTAGAAGACTCTTTGAAACAGAGTATAATCTTAAGCGACACACTAACATTAAAAGCGACTGTACGCAAGTTAAATTCATCTACAAAGGTGGTATTTACAAAAACAAACCATCTGTATTTGATAGACTGGAGGAGCTAGGTATAAAAGTACCATCTGAACTTCGAATATATCCATACAAAATTGTGTATGATTTCGAAAGTTATTTTTCTCACAAAACAAAAGGTGATGTTCAGACAACTAATACAGTAGTCGAATCACATCATGTACCGCTTTCATCTAGTGTAGCAAGTGACTTTCCAGAGTGGGAAAAACCAGTTTGTTTCATAAGGAAAAGTGATGGAGAAAATGATGAAATAGTTCACGACACTCTGGATTACATACAAAAGTTAGCTGAAAAAATAGGAGCTGTTGTAGAAACACGTTTCTCTGACATAATAAAAAAGCTTGAAAAGTATAAGAAAAACGAGATTGCCGAAGGAAAAAAAGTGCCTAAATCACTAATGAAGAGTATAGGAAAAAAGAGTAGCAATAAAACTTCGCACAGAATAGATAAAATCAAAATTCGTCTTATGAACTATATTTACAGAGTACCTGTCATAGGTTTCAATTCGGGTCGCTACGACTTAAATCTAATAAAGCGAGATTTCCATTCCTTCTATGCAAAGAAGCAAACAGCTGAGATGAAAACCATAAAAAGGAGTAATCAATACATAGCTGTCTACACAGAGAACTGTGTTTATTTAGACATGTTAAATTATCTAGCTCCCGGATACTCGTATGCTAGCTATTTAAAAGCTTTCCTACAAGATGAAAGTAAAGGGTTCTTTCCATATGAGTGGATGACATCAACTAGAAAACTAGGGAACTTAAAACTTCCACCTCGCTCAGCTTTCTATAGTTCACTTACGGGTACTTCTATATCAGCGGAAGACTATGCCAAGTGTAAGAAAGTGTGGAAAGATAATGGAATGACAACTTTCAGAGATTATCTAATATATTACAATAACAAAGATGTAGAACCTTTTGTCAAAGCTATAAACCAACACATGAAATTTTTCAGTGAAAGAGGAATAGATATGTTCAAAGATGGTCTGACTCTTCCAGGCCTTACACTAAAATTTCTATTTGATAACACATCATCAAACAGCCTTCCTTACATTATATTCTCAGAGGCAGACAAAGATGTACACAAATTAATTAGAAGCAATTTGGTAGGTGGTCCATCGATTATATTTCATAGACATCAAAAAGCAGGAGTGACACGAATACGGGGCAGATCATTCGGACCATTAAGTAAAGTGTGCCGTCATATCATAGGAGTAGATGCAAACAGTCTTTACCTTAAATGTATGGGTGAAGAACACTGTACGGGGTACTTTGTAGTCCGCAGAAGTAGTAACAATTACAAACCTGAACAATCTCAAAAAGTCAGTCGCGCTGCAACAGAATGGTTGCGGTTTCGAGAGATTACAGACAAAGTTAAAATACTACATGCTTATAACCATGGGGAAGTTAGTGTGGGTACAAAAAGAGTTCGAGTGGACGGCCTGGTTCCAGATACAAAAACCGTGTATCAATTTCATGGTTGCTACTGGCATGGGCACGCGTGTCACATGAATAAAAACACTCTCTCTACTGATAAAGGTCGTAAACTAATGTCAGAAAGATGTCGACAAACTCTTAAAACAACACTGTATCTAGAACTAATAGGTTATACTGTCATTGAGAAATACGAATGTGACTGGAACAAAGACAAGAATAACAACAACAGTGTTATAGCATGTAAATCACTGTGGAGCATACCGATTCCAAACACACACAATATCCTTTCTGAAATAGATATAATAAACGGTGTAAAAAATGGGACTATTTTTGGACTAGTATCGGTGGACATACACACACCTGAGCACCTTAAATTCAAATTTGAAGAAATGACGCCCATTTTCAAAAATACAATGGTGTCAAGAGATGATGTAGGAGAACACATGAAACAACATCTATTAAAGAACGATAGAGTCAAAAGGCCACAACGTCAATTAATCGGAAGTTATTTTGCAAAAAATATTTTATTAGGTTCACCACTACTTAAATGGTATTTAGAAAAAGGCTTAATCGTAACAAAAGTTCACTTACTAGTTGAATACATACCACAGAAATCGTTTCTCTCATTTGTTGATCAAGTAACAGAGGCACGAAGAAAGGGCGACAAAAACCCTGACTGTAAAATTCTCTCTGACCTCTACAAACTCCTAGGAAACAGTTCATATGGAAAAACGATTTGTAACAAACAAAACTTCACAAACACTCGATATATGACACCAGAAAAAGCCGCTAGAATAGCTCTTCACTGGACAGTACAAGATGTCCAAGACTTGTGTGAAGATACATGTGAAGTCTCATCACTCCCTACGTCAATAACATACGACCTTCCAGTTCAAATAGGTTTCATGGTATATCAATACGCAAAACTGAAAATGTTACAATTTTACTACGACTTCTTATCAAAGTACATCGAAGAATCTGACTTTGAACTCTGTGAAATGGATACAGATAGTCTGTATTTCGCCCTCAGCGCACAGACTTTAGATGAATTAATAATTCCAGAAAAAAGAGAAGCCTATTATAGAGAACGCCACTTATGGTTACCATCAGAATCTTGTGATAATGAACATCACAGGGAACAATATATAATAGCAAAAACAAATAATTTACCATGGTTTCCACAACCATGTTGTAAAGAAAGAGAAAAATATGATAAACGGACCCCAGGACTATTCAAAATTGAATGGGAAGGAGATGAAATGACTTCACTAAATTCAAAATGTTATATCGGTCATGGAAAAGAAAAGAAAACTAGCTGTAAAGGTGTCATACAGAAACAAAACATACTTGACATGGAATCTTTTAACACCGTACTCGAAACACAAATCACGATGGACGCCGTTAACACTGGTTTCAAAGTTGTAGATCATCATATAATAACATACAAACAGAAAAAGACAGGCTTAAGTTATCAATATATAAAAAGAAAAACTTGTGAAGACGGAGTGAGCACGATACCCTTAGATATCTAGGAATTCGGCAATCATGTTGTAAATATTCTTTAATTCTGAAAAAATAACAGACTTATAACTACAAAATATATCATTTATGAAGGAAATACTCCAACAAAAAAATATAAAAAAAATATAAAAAGAAAAAGAAAATTAAGCTTGTACATATCATTTATCAAAAGTTGAAATTAAAAAAAATATTCAAAAGTTGAAATTAAAAAAAGAAATAATTGTTTAAAAAGAAAAAAAACTTTAAAATTATAATAAAAGTAAAAATAAATTATACAAAATCTCACATAGAGACAGAAAAAAAATGCTTGAAATATAAATATTTGTCTAAGAAAATGAAAAAAAACTTTAAAAATTAGAAAAATATTAAAAAAAATAAAAAATTATACAATATCTCAGAGAAAACAAAAAAATGCATGGCTTTATGCATGGCTTTATCTAGGGTAGAACTCCCGGCAGCGAAAATCTCAGCGAATCACAGAGAAATTTAAGGTGTCTACCCACTACCAGTTATTTTCTTAGTACATACTAAATAGTAAATACTACAAAAATAACTGGCTACCCATATTTTATTCATCTAGTTGCTTAGTGTAGCCATAGTTTCCAGTATTATATTACAGCTTCAATATGAGCGACAGCAGCTATTCGGATTTTCTAATCGATTTGGCAAGCAATGATTCATCAACAAATGATAACGAGACCACACTTAGTTGGGGTCTCGATTTATCATTTCTCAATATTGCTGAGTCACGACCTGAATCTCCGGATAGTCCTCTCGACTCTAACTATCCATCAGCAGACATTAATTTTCAACTTATACCCAAAAATGATAAAGTGGCTGTACTTTGCGGATGTAGTGGATATTTCTTTTGGGAGATTATCCCCGCACAGTACAGCGACTTTTATCTGAAACCACACCATGTTAGTACTGTAGACCACACCACTGGTACGACGCGATCCTGTTCCACTTTTACAGAAGCTATGTGGGACGGGTATAGTTTCGCAACGAGCCAGCTTATCAACGGCGATAACCACAAGGACTACTGTTTGGCGGTGTATCAACATCATCAAGACTCATGTTTCAGAGTTACTACCAGATACACCGTCAACAGTGTAAAGTCACTTATGGTTTTCATTGAGCAACATAAAGTGACAGCCGTTTCACAGGCCTTTTGTAAATGTCGAATCCGTGATTCCGATGTCACTTTTGTTGGTCCTTTGTTCTGTTTTACATGTATACAACTACACTGTGAGCTGAAATCAATTTACATTCAGGCCATCGAAAATTTCTTTTCATACCAGGTGCAAATGAATCCTGTTTTCGGTCACAATGTGTTGGCGACTGAAGTAGACTGTAACTTTTTCAAAGCACAGTCTCTCTTTCACCATACCATTGCTAAATCCGTCAGAAATCCTCATCACACATATGTATACACTCACACATGGAACAAAGAGAAACTGAAACAGCCGAAGATAAGGACACTTGCCCGAAACTGTTCTCATTGTTTAATTTGTTTATTACCAGGCAACGGAAACAATGTTTTCTTATGCCAACAGTGTAAATGATTTTGTATTATATATTTTTCACTTTGTGAACAGTTTCAATGTAAATAAAAGATTACACCATGTATCTGTGACACTGTAAATATGTTTCTATATATGTTTCTAATGAATAAAACTTATAAACGAATTTTATATGTTGTGTTTTCTATACGCATATTATTTAATCACTATAAACACGAAAACTCTATATTCAGTTTCTATACGAATATTATTTAATGAATATGAAGACGAAACTTTATCAAAATCATATTAAATGAATACATACACGAATCGAATAGTAATAGTATAAGTGATAAAATTGCAAAGGGGGCGGTGCGCGCAGCCCATGGGAGGGTTTGTTTTAGAAATGAGGTGGAGACCTCCGGCTGTGCCTCCGGTCTCCACCTCATTCCTAAAACAGCCCTCCCATGGAATGCCCGCACCGCCCCCTTTGCAATAAAAATATCAGAACATATGTAATATTTTAGCCGTAACCAGTATATAGGGTCCCTGAGAAAGCATGCCAGGGGAAGAGCGCGTTGAGGAACGACGTGCAGACCTCCGGCCTTACGGCCTCCGGTCTCCACGTCGTTCCACGCGCTCTTCCCCTGACATGCTTTCTCAGTGACCCTGTTTTCTAATATTTCTAACCTCTGACCTCTGACCTAATTACAAAAATAGCTTTTATAAGTAGGTCGTAATGACCTAATTATTCAAAGTCTCTATTAAGCTATGAACCTATTTTAGACCTAAACTCGGTCGTAGTGACCTACTGACCTACTTAGTAGCATTGACTATGCGCGCCAGCGACTCCATCATACTACTCTGAACCTATATATATATGCGGACCTCTCCCACACTCCCCTATTTCCCATTTATTTTGAATTCATGTATCCACCCATGTAGATGGCATTATTGTTTGAAATAAAATGGTGGTTAATTTCGCAGAAAACTTTGATTTGAGCGCATCTGGAAGAGGACAGCATAGATGCAACAGCACGGAATATATCTTATCATTTCACGAAACAATTAACTTTTTTGTAATAAAAGGCTTTCTTGCAACAATAGTGCGACTGTGTAATAAATGAAAAAAGTGAAATCTGTTTAGTTGAATAAAGACCCTAGTGAAGCGCATTTGTACATGACATACTCTACTTCAAGTGACAGAGATGATGCTCCTCGTAAGAAGCCCTGCCGAGGATGGTTATACGTGCGACAGTCACGCCGCGACAGTCGCGCCACGACAATCGCGCATATATAATTTCTTATACATAGATTATTCATAAACGTTTTACATCATTATCTAATAGATGCTTTTCAGGAAACACTTCCAATAAAACATCAGAAGGGTTGTCCCCATAGTGGGGCACCTGAGGTCGGCAGGTCTTTATGCACTTTGGACCGGTTAAGGATAGACAACACCTCTCAACGCCCCATTAAGAGTAATTTACATTGCGCTGTTTCTATTAAGGCTAGAGTTATATAGTGCACATCAAATAATAGAACTTATTTTTCACTATCTTTTGATATAACATATATGGTTATAATGTTGGGACTATTGAAATTACAGGTGAAAAACGGATTTTTTCACTTTTATTTTTTGAACACTGATGTCTCTGCTACCCCTCCATGGATTGCCTCAAAATTTAAGGAGCCCCTCAATAACATTTGTATGCAGGGAAGCGTGTCTCAGATTTCTGATTTAGGCCCTGGTTTTCATTTTATGTCAAAAAACGGGAAACTTTTTATTTATTTTTTTCTACATTCTTTTCTAGATTTAATTAAACAAAAACTAAGACCTAAATAGAAAATCTGAGACACGCTTCCCTCCATGAGAATGTTTTTGATATCCAGTAAAAATTTCATGCTTTTTCATAGAATATTAAGTGAGATATTCATGTTCAAAAAATAAAAGTTAAAAATGCGTTTTCTGCATTTCCGGCACGGTCATACATGCATATATATATCTACACATTAAAATATGAGATATATGAGTAGAGAGGGTTATTAAAGGGTATCTAATGATATAAAACACATGTTCATGCTATAGATATTAAAGAATATGTTCATATTTAAAGAGAGTCCCGCGAATATGCCGCCGAGAGGTGTTGTCTATTCTTTTCAAATTCAGCTTAATCCAGTGATTCAGACTTTAATCACCAGGAGTCTCCAGGAGCGGCCTACCTGTGGACGGGACCCAAGCCCAGGATTTAGGTGAGCTTGGTTAGTAACAGACTCATCGCCGCACTTCAGGGTGAGATGGGTCAAGGAAACCCACCTTTGTAACGTTATGCAGGGGCGGATCCAAGTGGGGGATGGGTTCAGGGGGTCCTGACCACCTCTTTTGGTGGGGACTTAAACTTGACATAGTAAAAAACGTCATGTTGAATATGTGGGATACATATTTAACTTTTGTAGAAAACACGATCTTGATAAGCTACAAAAGTTGCAAAACAGGGCCTTACGGATGTGTCTAAATATTGATAATCCTAGGGACATTAGGACTACAGATCTACATATGAAATCAAGGGTTAAAACCCTTGATTTCAGAAGAAATGTGTAGTTATTGTCTACAATGTTCCCCCTAACAAATAATGAAAATATGATCTACAAGCCTAAAAGAAACACTAGGCTTGCAGATACCATAACTTTCATTACTGATATTGTCAAAACAAATGTGTATAATAGGTCTCCATATTTTATTGGAGCAAAATTGTGGAATAAACTTCCAACTCATATTAAGTGCATGCAAAATAAGAATGATTTCAAGAATGCAATAGTAAATTATTTGTAGGTATTATTGTTATACTATGCTTTTTTCCAATCTGATTACTTTATAAAATTTATTATGTGTGTCCTTTTCTGATATCTGTATATATGAACTGGTGACATATAAGTCGAAAGCTTAAACTAGCTACGACCAAAGAATCGTATGTACATATCACCTTTGTGAACATTGCTTGTTCTAAATACTTGTATACAAGTTAAGTTCATATATGAACTCAACTATTTCCAACCCTATTTGACACTAACAATATTGATAACAGAGTTTACATTTATAGCATTACATTCTGGTACTTAAGCTCGACCTTATACTAGTTACGGCCCATGTACCTGAATGTTCAATGCAATTTATTTACTTGTGTTGATTATCATGTTACTATACCAAATTTCACTTATACGGAAGATCATCCTGTAAGATGAGTATAATGATCAATAAAAAAATAAAATAAAATGTGTGTGCGCGCAAATGCCCAACGTTTTAATATTTACCCTACATAGTGGGGTCTGTTAACAACTTTTTCGTTACAGAGCAGATAAAAGCACCCAATTCTGCATGAGCCACCTCTGAGGCATAACTATTGAATCTAGAAGGGGAGCCATCTTGAAATACCAAAATGAAATTTTGACAAATTTTATATGTTTTTAGCATTTGAAACTTAAAGTATTTAACCAAAAGTATTGGTCATCCTGGGTTAGGTCTCCTGTGTAGATTCCAAAGGTAAATAATTGAATTCCCTGACCTCTAATCTCCCAATTTTGACACTAACAATGTGTTTCTAGACATTTCAGAAGCTGAGATATCAGGTTATTTAACTGAAAATCTGCCATTTTGGATTTTTAGCCCCCATCAGGGTTGTGTAGATATTTTAAGGTGGCTCCCCTTTTAAATTTCATCAAGGGGTCCTAGGGGATCATCATGCCAAATAAAATTAAGAAATCTTTTGGCAAAAGAGTAAAGTCAATATCCCTTTCTTTTGAATTATTTCAGAATATAGCAGTCATTGTCAAAGGTATCATACTAATAAATTCAGCCATTTTGAAATTTATGGTATTGTATTGGATGAATACTATATTTATTGAGCCCTCTAGGCTATAAACAACTGATATTGGAACCATTTCCCCTTGCCTTATACTTTAGCAGCTAAAAATCATAATATTTCTCAAAATAAATCAGCCATCTTGGATTTTGAATTTCCGCATTGACTTCAAACACAAATAATTGAATTCCCTGACCCATAATCTCTCAATTTTGACACCAACCATGTCTCTTTAGTCTTTTTAGAAGCTGAGATATAAGATTTTTTGTAGCAAAAGTCGGCCATATTGTTTTTTTGGCCCCCACATCCGTCCTATCGATATTTCAAGGTGGCTCCCCTTCCAGATTTGATAGTTATGCCTCAGAGGTGTCTCATACCAAATTTGATGCTTTTATCCGCCGCGTAACGATTTCACTAAAAAATGACCTTAACAGACCCCACTATAAGGATCTATGGTTTTTCTGCCCTTTGAAGAATCATAAGAACTGAAGGGTGGAGGGGGGAGGGGAGCGTTCACAAATGGAAAAAAGCATAACGTCATTTATGGATGGCCCCTTATATTAAACAGATCAACACAATTTTATAACAAGATTAAGAAATGTAATTGTATATACATAACTTACTGGTCACTCACTTATACAAATCAACCGTACGTATTATTGGGTTGCGCTCACTGGCCCATACTGAACCACCCACCAACAGTTGGTGGTTGGGCATGACACTAGTATATGGATTAGCACTAAGCCACTGTGTACCTCTGTGGGTAATCCGTCTCCATCCGATGACGCACTTTACATGACGTCATCAAGCAGGTACTATAAGGGGTTACGTCATTCTTCACAAATGCATGACGCACATGGAATCTTTGAACTCTGTACTGAAGTATACATGCAGGGTGCCAAACCAGGGGTGACGACCACAATAATTTCACAATAATTACTGCGAGACAAATCCCATCCATAAAACTTTCGCGGTACTCCAAAAATCACCGCCAAGGCTTCGTGATGTTATAGCGACGATATTTGAACGATATAGCGACCTAAAAAAACAAAAAAAAACAAAGAGCACAACGTGAGAAACATGTATCTGGTCAAGGTATAAAGCTGTATTGAAAAAGTTTGATTAAGAAAAGATAAAAAAAAAATGTCACGCTGGCAATAACATTTGTTGGTATCGTATATTGTACTTTCAAAATGGGTTTCACCAAACATTTATGGTTGTCATTCCTGCACTGAATTCTCCCTATCATTTTGCAAGAAGCTACATCTTCGGTTCACATCTTCTATGTCCAGACTATATCTTTAAGGCCCTTATGCTATTTGCCAAGAAGAACGCAACACCACCTACAATTATATTAGGTATCGCAGAGAGTGACATTTTTGAGCTGAAAAATGTCAAAATTCCCTAAAAAATGGTCATGTTCAGTCAACTCTTATGGACTTATGCTGAATCTGAGCATGACAATCTTTATACCATAGGAAAGCTTAATTCAAGAGGAGTTCAATGGTATATAGTACAATAATGACAAATTTTAGGAACATGTTCTAATGTGGTAGTTTGTTAGGGTCATATTTTGCGTTTTGTCAGGTTTGGTCACTGGGTCATATTATTTATGATAACTTTGCATTGTCCTTGCATTTTCACCATGATATAAAGGGCTTTTTCATATATACAAATCTTTAATACAAAAAAAATCATAGAAAATCAAAGAATGAACCAATTCAGGAGATCAAAACAGATATGCCATTCTTTTTTTTAAGCCCTATCACTTGGTTATAACCACATGGATATGTGTTTAGTCCCTGAAAACTCTCCGGGATACCTAATTATATGGAGTAAATCTTCATTTACATTAAATCGTCGAATTACTGTTAATGACGTAGGTATCCTATGCTCTTTATATTGATACATATTTCACAAATCTATGAAATGACCCGCAAATTATTTGAAAATCGTTGAGCTGCTGTCTCACCATCTCGATATGACCCACTGTACGATTGATAATCTATAGCAATGAGATATATGCAGTATAACTGAATATATAATGGCGGTAACGGATGTTCTTATAATTCGTCTGTAAGTTAGATTATTCCCTCTAGAACATGGTTTATTCAATTAGCTAGCTGCCATCCACTGATCAACCTAACACAAGACCCAGGGATTAGGGTCGGGTGGCAGTGCCGGTCAAAGTGTATACAAGAATTATAACAAATACTTTCCAAACTATAATATTGATTTGACTATTGGGTTTTGTTGAATATTTGTTGTAAATATTGGTTAAAAAATGGGGGTGCAATGACCGACCTACGACTAACAAGAGGGGATTACCTTCTACCGACACGTTGACTACAGAGGTGATGCCAATTACCAATTAGCTTAGTTGTAAAGATGCAATTGAAAAACCTTACCCTAAATTGTAAGCACGGTTAAATAATGAAGTACTCATACAGTTAAAGAGAACTAACAAGTGAACATTTTTTCAAGTAATAATTATAGATATTCCACATCTCAACCTCAAGCCTATGGTCAAATATAAACTATGGAAACTTACTTAGAAATATCAAAATATCTTTGCTTTCATCTCTCGTCCACTTTGTATGATGCTGTCTTGCACACTTTCCTTCTTTTTTTTTACCAAGCGCTTAAGTTTCTAATAAAGTTAAAGCTTGGTTTTACGACTAATTCCTGTACAAGTAACTTAATCTTACCCAATGAGAGGTATTTCTTGAGTCATTTGACTTTTGCATGTCCAGTTTATAAGAAGACCTGTGGATTCGTAACCAAATAGGTGTGTGAGCAGTTAGTGAGTTGCTCGCACCTGCTCACACCTGTAGACGCGAGCTGCTCCCGGCCTCCGCCTCTGTAACTAAGCTAATATCCCAAAACACTGTTTCCATGGGGTCGGACAATGGGGGTATTACCTACCTCTCAATTACGGAGGAAAGTTTGACAAAACAGAGGCAGGAGATCTTAAAAAAATCATCCCATCAAATAAAACAGGTGTGAGGGGTTCCCTTTTGGGGGTGAGCACGAGCAATATAGACAATAAACACATTGTCCTGTTGCAGTGTACAGTTAGGATGTTCAGGTAACTCTGTTTGTCCATAGAGACAATAGGATATGATCAACCAGGTGTTGCTCAGACCTCTTAACCTTCTCTTTTACCTGCCTCCACTTCTGTCCACCCCGGCCTGTCCTAGTTATGGCAGGTGTCGCCTTGCTGCGGACAAACATGGACAGCGTCGGGACAACACCACCACCTCCCATTAGGCACCACCGCCGCCACTGGCACCACCAGCAGCACCACCGGCACCGGCACCGGCACCACCCAACATCACTATGGGCCACTGAGTGTCAATACCGACCATCAGGGTATATACATATATTGATATAAGAAGACCCGCCCGAGGTACGTACGATACCCATGGGTCGTACAGGCATCCGAGGACGAGCTCCAAATATGTTAAAAATACTATATATGAGTATCGGTACGTACAACATTTCACTACGCACCACCCCTTGTATGTACTGTTCCTCGGCCGTGCGGGTGATAAATGTTGTGTCCACCATATCGTTTCCTTAGAACTTGTTCAAACTTTGTTTTAAAAAATGCAGATAAGGTGCATTTCCAGATTTACCATACTGCCTAAGTCTAAAGATACCCATATGAAGAATTACAAATACTATTTGATAGTATTCAATATCACGAGATTTTGGAGTGGCTTCACAAACTAGTTCCGGTCATAATCAATGTTGTTTCTGGCTTCTGTGATTGCCTGAAATGGGACCCTCATGAGCCATATAGATAACGTTTCCAGGTATCTCCACCTAGCGAATATTTTACATAATACTCTTTATATATTAAATCTCATTAGTTTGAGAAACCGAAGTTCCATAGTTTATTTGCTTTCAAAGTTACATTGGCATTACGTTGGAATTTACATTACATTAGCTACAAAGGTAATAATACAAAAAGAAACGCCAGGGGTATTTATAGTCTATAGTGGGCCAACGATAAGGGTGGAGCTTGCATTTCAGTGTATTTTCTCCATATATGCACAGTTATTAGCCAGCAGCTTTAGGAAAAGCACTGTAAAGTGATGAAGCTTTGATCCATTACAAAAAAAAGAGAAGAAAAAAAGATGGACAGTTGGCGTTGTATAAAAGAGCGCCCCTACACTAGCGCCACCACTCGAGTCCACGCCACACCAGCAGCCAGTCCTGAAGTAGTATAGGCCAAAAGCCATGATCGCCTGGCGCCACTGCCGCCCAGGTTAACACTGATAAACCACCAGCAAACAAACACCCACGTGGAAGTGCCAGACCAACAGCCAAAGGGCTCTTGGATGCCTGAGTCAAAGTTTGGCATTACGTTATTCCACTGCTCACGGATTTTATCGGGAAAGGTAGGCAAAGTTGTTGGCTGATTGAGAGGAGTTTAGGGGAGTTTTTCTCGCCTGTTGGAGTCGCAGTTCAGGTGTTGAGATTGGAGGTCGTCATTTTTCAGTTACAGGTGCCATGGATCATTACCTATGGGAGCACCAGTCGGGCTGTGGCCCATACCAGTGATTGTCTACATCAAACGGAGACCCCACAATGCTGGGATATGTGGGCTTCTGATTAATTCATACATATCTATAACGGATTAATAGGGCTTAAGGGATTATCCCTTAGTGACAGAGACAATTGGGACGTTTCACTTTAATCACTAACCAGGTATGTACGTGTGATATTTAGAAACAACTATTTTTGTAAAATTTCTGTTAAGAGAAATATTCCTATGTTTTGCATAGATCTTCGGGTTAATTCCTAATATAGGGACTACCTGTCTTTTAGATTATATCGAAGTTTGGAGAATAGATGTAGATACTAAAATCGGTACAAACACATGTGATCTCCACCTTCAATATTCTCATACATACTATCAGCATTCAGGAAAATACAAAACCCGTGCAGGGCCTAGATTTTTGTCACTACAGTTGTAATTAGTTTAACAAGGGAAATCTTTTGTAACAACATCGCTAATTTTAGAAAAAAAAAAAACCAAAACAGAATTGCTAACCTTGAGACGCTAATCAAAATTTCTCCGACTTAACCGTTACGAAAATGTGGGCCCAAATCATAAATCATTTCACCCATAATGGGACACTACAGATAAAGCCTATATTCCACATGCCGATTCTGCTACCGATTTCAGAAGTCCGCAGGGGAAATGTAGACTAAATACAGACATGTTATATATCACTAGAAAGCTTTCACGGTTCCCCTTCGAATGATCCATAGGAAGTACGTTTACATATAATATTCCTGGAGAAAATCGAACAAAATACAAAATCGCCAACAATAAAATCAGTATGCGAAATATAGGCTTAACACTTTTTACACCTCACACCTCAGTGTTTTGCCCTCCAGTTCCTGGTCTGACCGGCGGGCCGCGACCCGGCGCTGTCAGGTGCAAACTTCCAGGTGAGCCGGGCGACAAAAAGGTGTTGATTGGGGCTGTAGATGAGGAGGGGGGGGGGGGGCATCACGTGCTGGACGTTGATGACTCAGGGTGCTGATAAAGGTCCTCCTTACTCAGACCCTGATGAATTCACATGACACGAAAACACGAGCCGGGCGACAAAAAGGTGTTGATTGGGGCTGTAGATGAGGAGGGGGGGGGGGGGGGCATCACGTGCTGGACGTTGATGACTCAGGGTGCTGATAAAGGTCCTCCTTACTCAGACCCTGATGAATTCACATGACACGAAAACACGAGCAGCTCAGAGCAGCTCAGAGCAGCTCTTAAGTTGTTATCTGTAGGTTGCTCACGACGCGGGAGCCAGTCGATAGGATCAGGTCTAAAATTCGTTAATAAGCCCATCCCAGTTTACACCAAAGTTAAAGTTTACCATGAAATATTTTCAAAATTGCCTCCGTGTTTTTTTCCATGGACACAGTTGCATAATACTAAATTAACCAAAGAAATTTGGTTGAGAAATTTCTTCCTAAAATTGTAAAATGCAGCTTTATAAATTATATTGTTTTTTTTCTGATAGGAGCCAATGTTAAAACCTCAAATGCCCTCAAATACAGCATTTTAATTGGCTGCAAACCTGCAAATCTATCAATCAGTAAAATTTTAGAAATCATAATAATTTATCAATACTTAGGGATATAGGAAAACATAGTTCTTGCTTATTTCAGCAACCCTAACTCTAGGAGACAGATGTGTGATGGGCTTATTCCTGGTATGGTTAGTATATATGTGTGCGCATATGTCATCACCAACACGTTTTTTGGCTCTTTTTTTTGAAAGATATTCAAACTGGTTCACAGTTCAATTCGATCTCCCCTTGGATCCAGTAGACAACCAATTTGTTCTCTCATTTTTTACACACCGTTGGTGATATATGTGCAATAATGGGATATAATGATAATGAACACATTAATACAAGGTTCTTATGATACTAAACAATTCCCCCGACCATGGATAGCCAATTTCTTGAGCTTTACCTGCAGGTTAACCTTGATCAAAATGTATGATGGGAAATATGTCGACAAACCATAGGGCTCAGGTATAGAAAATTTCACTAATCATGGCATTGTTTGAAGTTCAAGATGGTGGATATCAATATCAACTATTTTTCAATTTGTTATTTGTATATGTTTATCATTTCTTGAGTTGGTTTGAAAATTCAATCATTACACATAGAAATATGGAAATTTCCACGTACTTTTCTGTAGATTTCTATGTACTTTTGTCGACAAAATTAGCCAAGATTAACCTGCAGGTGCTTGAAATGTTGTTTATCAGGTCAGTTTTGTTTTTATGAATTTGTGACAGATACACACATGGATACGTTCCTAAATACTGTCATTTTTGACGACGCTTTATGTAAACAGGAACAAGATATGATTACAGAAAGAGGTTTCTATACGAACAATGGACAACATATTTCCTGGGGAGAAAGGTCGGGATAGAAATCAAAGACAAGGTGAAGGACAATCCGATAGAATTCTTTGAGTAAACAACAATTGCACAGTGGAAGCTGTTAGACAAACACAATGATGAAGGATCTCATGAGATATGTCTATAAGCGCAAGCGCAGGTATATCAGTGATTCATGAAAATTGAAAAGTGAGAATAGTTTACTGATGTATCAACGAATAAAAACACGATTTCCGTCATCAAAACAAAAGCCCTACCAAAGATCCTTGGTTTAGGCGGTTGAGGGTTCAGTTTCACGACTGAAATATAATGAAACACTGTTTCCTTATAATTTACAATGGACGATTTGATTTAAAATCCAGAAAATTTATAAATGTCAAAAACAGTGGCGAAATGAAATATTGCAAGATATCCATGATGAATTCCTGCAAATCATAAGAATTTTTTCGAAAACGTGTTGTCATTTATTTGATCAATGATTGGCTTGTGAAATAGCAGGATAGTATTGCACAACATATCTCTGTGGGTGAGAAAGGTAAAAAGAGAAAAAAGTGTCACATTGGAAAAAGATCAAGAGTGACAGGTAAGGAATAAGTAAACAGATAACATTGACACGTAGGGCCCGGTAGGAAAGGCAGGGAGGTATTTCGTCATACTGCAGAAAGCAAAGTATCAAACGTCAATTTGTTTGTTATAATTTATGGATAATTTATAATTCATTTTTAGAACTACTCAACAAATTTTGTACATAGAGTGAATGGGACAATCCTATTAATTCTTGACATTGATTATTAATTACAATACGATTAAGTGATCATTATAGAATATGAGAAAGGTTTCCAAAACCACTGAAAGCAATTGCATTTTGTATTACCAATCCCATTGATTTTTTAAATACACCAACAAAGCGAACACTATTTAAATAGTGTCCCATTTTGCTTGTACGATGATCCATGTTTTGTTTACGATGAGTGTGCCATGTCATTTTATTTGAAAAAGAGCTAGGGGACTACAGCTTGCCCAGTCTATTACTAGGGCAGCAGGAACCTGCCACCTGTACATTATACATGCACATGATTGGTGTCAGTGTGTAAACCATCAAAATACATGACAAAAAGAAATATTGCAAGATATCCTTACAGAATTCTTGCAAATGATAATGGTTTCTCTGAAAAACCTGTTGTCATATTCCTTTAGACGATTACTTTGTAGATAGCTGAATAGTATTGCAATGTCTTGCAGGATTCCTCATGCAGGGAAAAACATGTCAATTTGGTAAAAGATTAAGGGTGACAGGTAAGGGATAAGCCAAAAGATAACTTTGACGAGTAAGGTCCGGTAGAAGAGGCTGGGAGGCATTTTGTCATACTGCAGAAAGATTAGTATCAAATGTCAATTTGTTTTTTTACAGATACTTTAATGAATAAATTTTAGAACTGCTCACAAAATTCTGAACATGCAATGAAAGAGACAATCCTATTAATTCATTACATTGGCCATTTGTTTAAAATAAGGTTAAGAGATCATTAGAACTATGTGAAAGCTTTCCAAACCATTGAAAGCAATTGTATTTTGTATTACCAGTTCCAATGATTTTGAAATCCACCAACTAAGCGAACACTATTTAAATAGTGTCCCATTTTGCTTGTATGATGATCCATGTTTTGTTTACAATGAGTGTGCCATGTCATTCTGTTTGAAAAAGAGCTAGGGGACTACAGCTTGCCCAGTCTATTACACAGGGAAACAGGAACCTGCCACCTGTACATTATACATGCACATGATTGGTGTCAGTGTGTAAACCGTCAAAATACATGACAAAAAGAAATATTGCAAGATAACCATGAAGAATTCCTGCAAATGATAACGGTTTCTCAGAAAAACCAGTTGTCATATTGCCTTCGATGGTGATTAGTTTGTGTGATAGCTGGATAGTAGGCCTATTGCAGTGTCTTGCAGCACACCTCATTGGATGAGAAAAACAAGAAGGGAAAAACATGTCAATTTGGTAAAAGATTAAGGGCGACAGGTAAGGGATAAGTCAACAGATAACTTTGACAAGTAAGGTCCGGTAGAAGAGGCTGGGAGGTATTTCGTCATACTGCAGAAAGAATAGTATTAAACGTCAATTCGTTTATTGTACGGATACTTTAATTAATCACTTTTAGAACTACTCACAGAATTCTGAACATAGAGTGAAAGAGACATCTTATTAGTTCATTATGTAACACGCCAAGGGTCAGAGAGGTAATTAATGACACTAGCTCGTAATGGTTCGATGGTGCCTCTCTATAAATAAAGAACCTTGACCTGGCAGCTTAACATTTATATTTGATCGGGACAGGTGAATATCGAATACTATAAATGTTACGTAAATAACCACTGGACGCATAAAATTCGAGTAAAAGTGATACACAATGCAGTTTATTCACTACCTAAATCTAGTTACATGAGATAAGTCATAATTATATAAGTCATCAGAATCTGATAAACTGTGGAAATATTCGGTAAATTACGGGATAACTGCGTTAATAATTACTGACGCGTATAATTTACATTAAAGTGACGAGGCCTAAGACGAGGACTAGGCCTAAATTTCAGTAGTCAAAGTACATGACTACTAAGTTACTAGTAAACGCTAGAAGTTGGACGATAATAATTAATTTACTAGTAAATAGGCAAACAAGGCCTGAAATATATTAGTCTACTAATGATTACTTCGTTAAAATATCTCTCGATTAAGTTAATAGCAGTGGAAAGTTCGGTGTAGATGTTGGCAACTCGGTGCCACCGGCTCCACCGGGGGAAATCTACGAAAAAGTCCTAAAGTTGGGATAAAATCACAGCCAACCTTGGCTGAATCAGCCTAACTAGGCCTTAATTCATCAATAAATATCTAAGGGGGAGTTAACCCTGGTTAACTAACCCTAATGTTGGAAACAACAAAGTTCAGTTCGGTGGCACCGGATCTGTCGGTGCCACCCTGCCACACCCACTGGGCCCACAGTGACAGAGGGAGAAAATGTAAACAAACCCTAAACTTAGGGTAAATTCAGGCCAAAAGGCCACCAAAAGTCTTTAGTGTGGTATTACTATAAAAGAGTCTTATCAACAAACCTTGTTGATCAGAGGGATTCATTATTAGTGTTATTTTTATAAAGATTCAGGGGCAAGAAATGACTTCTGTCTGTCCTGTTCTGGGCACAGAGCAAAAGTGACTTTAAATTCCAGTGTTGCTAAGGTGGTTGTCAGGGAGTGACATCACTGATGACATCACAGCCACCCAGCATGCAACATTCAAAATGGCCGCCACTGGATCACAAACAAACTTTTCTGGGATCTATCTTGTGGAATTCTGTCAATTTATGGAGGAAATAACTTGAACTAATGCTTGAAATGGACAGATAAGGTAGGAAACATATAGATAAAAGTGACTTTAGCCTCTGACAGTCTGGAAATTTCGTGGAAATAGGTGGAAACGTTTCCGTTTCCGCCCAAAAGTTCCGAAAATGACGGAAATGGCGGGAAACGTCTAGCCCTGCTTGTTTCACTACCCCCTCTTTTGATAGATGTCACTCCTGAGACATCATTCAATCTATCATTAAAATAGTTAAAATTTCTTATCTTAGTACAATACTTTTAAGGTCAACAATTTCCCTTAGATTCTACTTTACATTATGTACAACAAATGTCACAGAAGAATGACTAAATGTTCAAACTTAATCTTCTAGATAAAAAGCGTCCCGGGGGGCTGACCACCTGGTCATAGGGGACCCCCAGTCTTCAGATGGTTTTGACTGGCGGCGCTTTAGCGCTGCCAGTTCCCTCTCTCGTTCCATAATGACTTTATCTGCTTTCCTCCGCTGGTCCTTCTCGAGCTGTAAGAGGCGCCTGTTGGCCTCTTTTGTGGCTGCTATCCAGGCCTGGATCTTGACGTCGGCCCTCTCCACAAACTCGAGAAGTCCTGCCCGATCTTTTGGCAGTGACGTGGGTGTGGTGGCGGCTGCCCTGGCACGGCTCAGTTCTCCTTCCAAGAGGGCCACTCGATCAGTGAGTTCCCGGCAGCGACATTGGACATCTTGTCTTGGGACTTTTGCTGGGACTTTTGCTGGGACAAATCCCCTGTCTGGCTCCCGCCTCTTACCCTGGGCTATTGTGTCGCCCAACTGGTAGCGGCCGGGAGCAACATAGACTGGGTTTCGCTCAGTCTTCTTCTTGTATGTGGTGTGCAGGTGTTTTCGCACCACCTCGGCCTGAGGGTCACCCTTCCCATGTTTATGTAAAATGTGTCCCTTTATCTCGTAAGCCCTCGAGCTTGTATATTCGCATTCTGGGCATTGGAAAGTGATCATATTCTCTACGTGTAGCTGCCTAAAATGGCGCCTCCAGGAATCCTCTCTGGAAAAGGTGGTGGAGGATATGCCCTTCGGGGCGCAGATCGGACACTTCATGTCCTCCTCGAAGACAACTGTGCAGGGCTCATCGTCAAGCCAGCTTTCATCAGTCTCCACCAGGCTCACACTGTCTGGAAATATAATGAGGCTGATCTCAGTATCTCATTCATTTTCTTTTTCAGAATTTCATTCAAATTCATTCAATGCTTAAGCATCTAGGTTTAAACATTCAACTGTAACTTTGTAATTCACTTAACTTTAACAGGAACAGAAAAATTCCTCTGCCACTGGGGGATATTGTTCCCTTTGTAGGGAAGAAGACGATCTACGTGGACAACCCTCGGGGTTGCTTTTGGACCATCTTTCACCTGGTATCTAACATCATCAATTTTCTCAGTTACAATATAACCCTTTTTCCAGCATCTTGTCAACTTGCGACAAATACCCTCCTGTTTCGCTGGGTCATACAACCAAACAGGCTGTCCAACATGAAGGGAGACATCTGATGCCCCCACATCATAGTATTTCTTCCTCCGGAGTACATTTTTCTTCAAACATAGCCTTGCCATGTCAAAAGCTTTACTGAATTTTTCATTAAGTTCAGCCACATAGCCATTAGGAGAGAGCGCATCACTCTCCCTGTTAGGATTACCAGTTACTAAATGCAATGGCATTGCCACCTCATGGCCAAACATCAACCTGTTTGGGGTCATTCCTGTGCTTTAACGAGCCCCCAAAACTGTAACACGCCAAGGGTCAGAGAGGTAATTAATGACACTAGCTCGTAATGGTTCGATGGTGCCTCTCTATAAATAAAGAACCTTGACCTGGCAGCTTAACATTTATATTTGATCGGGACAGGTGAATATCGAATACTATAAATGTTACGTAAATAACCACTGGACGCATAAAATTCGAGTAAAAGTGATACACAATGCAGTTTATTCACTACCTAAATCTAGTTACATGAGATAAGTCATAATTATATAAGTCATCAGAATCCGATAAACTGTGGAAATATTCGGTAAATTACGGGATAACTGCGTTAATAATTACTGACGCGTATAATTTACATTAAAGTGACGAGGCCTAAGACGAGGACTAGGCCTAAATTTCAGTAGTCAAAGTACATGACTACTAAGTTACTAGTGAACGCTAGAAGTTGGGCGATAATGATTAATTTACTAATAAATAGGCAAACAAGGCCTGAAATATATAAGTCTACTATTAATTACTTTGTTAGAATATCTTTAGATTAAGTAATCATCGGTGGAAAGTTTGGTGGAAGAAGTCGACATCTCGGTGCCACCGGCTCCACCAGGGGGGAAACTACGAAAAAGTCCTAAAGTTTGGATAAAATCACAGCCAACCTTGGCTGAATCAGCCTAACTAGGCCTTAATTCATCAATAAGTATTCAAAGGGGGAGTTAACCCTGGTTAACTAACCCTAATGTTAGAAACAACAAAGTTCATTTCGGTGGCACCGGATCTGTCGGTGCCACCCTGCCACACCCACTGGGCCCACACTGACAGAGTCAGAAAATGTAAACAAACCCTAAACTTAGGGTAAATTCAGGCCAAAAGGCCACCAAAAGTCTCTAATATCATAGCATAATAATAAATTCTTATCAACAAACCTTGTTGATCGGGTGGATTCATAATTTCAATCACTTTAATGAAGTTTGATTGGAGAGAAATGACTTATGTCTGTCCTGTACTGGGCACAGAGCAAAAGTGACTTCAAATTCCAGTGTTGCTAAGGTGGTTGTCAGGAAGTGACATCACTGATGACATCACAGCCACCCAGCATGCCCCATTCCAAGATGGCCACCACTGGTTTGCAGACTTACTTTTCTGTCATCTTTCTTGTGGAATTCTGTCTATTTGGGGAGGAAATAACATGAAATAATGCTTGAAATGGATAGATAAGGTAGGAAACATATAGATACAGGTGAAACTATGTTCAGTTATTCTCTGTTTCCATGGAAACGAGTGGAAATGGCCGCCGTTTCCGTGCAAAAGTGCCGAAAATGACGGAAATGGCGGGAATCGTCGATCTCTGCTTGTTTCAATTACATTGGCCATTTGATTACAATAAGGTTAAGTGATCATTAGAACTACGTGAAAGCTTTCCAAACCACTGAAAGCAATTGCATTTTGCATTACCAGTCCCATTGATTTTGTAAATCTACCAACAAAGCGAACACTATTTAAATAGTGTCCCATTTTGCTTGTCGATGATCCATGTTTTTGTTTACGATGAGTGTGCCATGTCATTCTGTTTGAAAAAGAGCTAGGGGACTACAGCTTGCCCAGTCTATTATACAGGGCAACAGGAACCTGCCACCTGTACATTATACATGCAGATGATTGGTGTCATTGTGCAAACCGGCACGGGCTTTGGGACAATAAACCCAAGCTTTTATGATCAGCCAAGCTCAGCCATCATGTGCTCTGACTTCTCATTGATTCGCGGAGAATCCGGTCAGGTGGATGAGGGGGGGGGGGGACTGAGCTGCTCATAGGGCAGGTGAGTAAGCTATATTGAGCAGGTGAGGGGTAGGGGAGTAGTACACAAGTGAGCTGCCCATGGGGAGGAGAGTAAGTTAAATTTGAGCAGGTGGGGGACAGGGGAGTGGGTCCATGTTGAACAGGTGAGGGGAAGGGGAGTGGGACACTGGTAAGTAGTTGAGGGGCACGGGAGTGGGACACTGGTGAGGAGGTGGGGGGTAGGGGAGTGGGTCCATGTTGAACAGGTGAGGGGAAGGGGAGTGGGGCACTGGTGAACGGCTGAGGGGCAGGGGAGTGGGGCAATGTTGAGTAGGATAGGGGCAGGAGAGTGGGTCACTGGTGTGAAAGTGAGGGTCAGGGGAGTGGGGCACTGTTGAGTAGGTGAGGGCAGAGGACAGGCGAGTTGGTCAGGGGAGGGAAGGTGTGGGGCAGGGGGCAGGGGAATGGGGCACTGGTTAACAGGTGAGGGACAGGGGAGTGGGTCACAGGTGAGTAGGTGAGGGACAGGGGAGTGGGTCATAGGTGAGTAGGTGAGGGACAGGGGAGTGGGGCACTCGTGAGTAGGTGAGGGACAGGGGAGTGGGTCACAGGTGAGTAGGTGAGGGACAGGGGAGTGGGTCACTGGTGAGTAGGTGAGGGACAGGGGAGTGGGTCACTGGTGAGCAGGTTAGGGGCAGGGGAGTGGGGCACTTGTGAGTAGGTGAGGGGAAGGGGAGTGGGGCACTGGTGAGTAGATGATTGGCAGGTGAATAGGTCAGTGGTGAACGGCTGAGGGGCAGGGGAGTGGGGCACTGTTGAGTAGGATAGGGGCAGGAGAGTGGGTCACTGGTGTGAAAGTGAGGGTCAGGGGAGTGGGGCACTGTTGAGTAGGTGAGGGGCAGAGGACAGGTGAGTTGGTCAGGGGAGGGAAGGTGAGGGGCAGGGGGCAGGGGAATGGGGCACTGGTGAGTATGTGGGGGCAGGGGAGTGGGGCACTGGTGAAGAGGTGAGGGGCAGGGGAGTGGGTCACTGGTGAAGAGGTGAGGGGCAGGGGAGTGGGTCACTAGTGAGTAGTTGAAGAGTAGGGGAGTACGGCAATGGTGAGCTGCTCAGGGGACAGATAAGTAAACTTCATTTGAGCAGGTGTGGGGTAGGTGAGTGGATCACAGGTGAGCAGTTGAGGGGCAGGGGAGTTAGACACTGTTGAGCGGCTGAATGGCGCGCGCAGGTCACTTGTAATGAGAGAGTGGCTTACCTGGTTCTACCTTACTCGGTCTCATTGCTCCAAAAGATATATAGTTAACAATAGGCAGTGGATTTACTTGACCAGATTTACCGTGGATTTACCGGATTTATTTTAGCTCGTCACACTGTACTCTTGAGAATAATGCAGCCATCATTCTAGCTCATATTTTATAGAGAGGTGCAATCAAATAATGTTTATGCTTTATTTCTTTAGGATCATACTGGGTCATTATAGATAATATCTCTGCACAATGCGCTGCCTGAGGGCCGCCCTTTACGTTGGTATCAAGATATCGATACCGACGTATTAGTAACGATCTTTTCCTTGGGTTATATCACTATTGATTTTCACTTTTTTCCAACAGGAAGTTATAAACCTCATCCATTTCTGTCGAGTCGTAAATGTTAACACAGGTCATTGATGTAACTATATTCGGACGAACGAACATTAAATTACATTATAAACGTTCGAAATATTTACAAATCTAAACAAAAAACTAGCCCCATAAGTCCAGTTGGTACATTCAAGTCAAGCCTCACGTACATTGAGAACCTTGAATTTTTAGCTAGCTACATAAAACCCAGACCCAAGAGTAGTTTTGACGGAGGTGTTTACATTCTGAGCTCAGTAATGACAATGTGGTAATTCCCCTGGTCCGGAATCAGGACGGCGACTCTGGCCCGGCCTACCCGAGTTAATTGTCCCCCTGGGGAACTCCGAGCAGCTCATGAAAGCAGTGAGCAGCTCCACACAGGTATGGCCGACCCCATACAATAGGATTATGGCATTGCTCCAAACCTCCTATATAGATACATTATCTGGACAGTCTCTGTATCTACAATAGAGAACCACAATGCAGTATTCATATGATAGCGTTTAACTACATGTGCATGGCGTTATATAATATTGATTGGTTCGATGAAAAGGAACAAGATTGCATCGCACACAACATCCAGGTTACAATTACATATTAGGTATACTCTAAAACATACCCAAACAATAAAAGAAAACAGGCAAAAGTTCCGTTGCCATTAGCTCTGCCTATACCTTAATCCAGAGAGGATCAATAGTATTATCAGACTATTAGGGAATCACCGACTATCTGCTTAACCCTCCTGATGTGACATCCCAACAGTTCGTCATTTTCTCTATATCCAACGTATGACACATATTGTGTGAATAGATAGCATCTATTTAGTTTAGCACATTCATTTAGCAACATACAATATTGTCAATTCTATTTCCATTTGGCATTGATGTTTTCACTACAAGAGGGTATTGGGGAAAAAAACTTTATTTGTCATTTCCTCGTCAGACCTGGTAAATCTAACCTATTCCCTTTATCATCTATTCCAGGACTGAAGACACCATCAGAGAAGTACCCCCACATCTGAGTGATGTGCTTCAGGCCTACAAACCCATAAACTGACCCCCCAAAACCCATACATC
Organism: Lepidonotus clava; assembly: GCA_936440205.1. Lineage (NCBI taxonomy): Eukaryota > Metazoa > Annelida > Polychaeta > Phyllodocida > Polynoidae > Lepidonotus > Lepidonotus clava. The sequence goes on along the minus strand of OW387142.1, from coordinate 7,716,190 downwards.
GCCCCCTTACCATAGCCTCACCGTGTCCTCCACAACCCTCCTCCTGGCTGCGGCCCGGCCCGCCGACCCCATGGGTCACCAGTCCATCCTGCTGACGTCGTCTAAACATAAGGTAGGTATATTACATTCCACCAGTTTATCCATCAAAAAGTGCCCCCTGTTTTTATGGTAAAAGCTGTGATCGAGTTTTTCACTTGTAAAATGAGGATAAAAGATCAAGAAAATATTTACTGAACCTGCAAGAATATTTGTCTACATTATATTTAACATATAGCTTTGGTTTGTAGTTTGCCCATGAGCTGCACAGTAAGCATTTTCAATACACATGTCATTTTGACAGGGCAAAACCAGAGTACTAGTACCATGTATAACTGGTTGTAACTCTTGAACCAATGCAAATAGAGATATAATTCAAAAAGCATATCGAACTAGACACCAAATCTGGCTAAATATAAGTATTCTTTGCGCATTTATCAATTTTTCTGTAATATTCTTATATCAGGCGACGATACGGCGACGTCGGCCGCGCCGCGCCGACTCCAGCTCCGACCGCCTCATGGCGTCGCTCTTCCAGCAGGAGTCGGCGCTCACCGACCTCGACCGCGACTTCCTGTCGGCGGCGGAAGCGGGGGAGCTGCTCGGGGTGCAGCGAGCCGTGACGGAGCACAACGTCAACGTCAACTGTTTAGACCACATGGGGCGCTCCGCCCTGGAGTTGGCCTTAATGGGGGAGCATGGAGCTGTCGTGGAGTATCTCCTTCCACGGTCGAATCTACAATCAGTAGAGGACGGGTTGTTGTATGCTATCAGTAAGGATAATTTAAAGATGGCTGAGTTGCTCCTGGACCACCCCCTGTACCACAACCACCGCTTCCAGTCCGGCCCCACCGACGGCGTCTACCTCAAGGACTCCAACACCCCGCGCCTGCGCAGTACGTCCACGCCGGTCATCCTGGCGGCGCACAGGAACAACTTCTATATCCTACAACTTCTCATAGGACGCGGCGCGAGGATAACCCCGCCCCACGACTACTTCTGTGACTGTATAGAGTGTACTAATATGAGGGTGTATGATTCGGTCAAGTACTCCAGGTCTCGTCTGAACACCTACAGGGCCCTAGCCAGCGCCGCCTACATCTCCCTGTCGGCCGACGATCCCATCCTCACCGGCTTCACCCTTTCACACCAACTGGAGAGGCTGTCAGAGATCGAGAAGGAATACAAGGTGCGTGGGTTGTTTCTATTGGTGTTTTATATATATACAATTACAAAGGCAAAAGGCGAGGTTAATGTCTTTCGAATGTGCAATTTGATTTTAGTTTTTTTAAAGATAAATTAGTAAACACTATCACCACAAACAGTCTGAAGTTATATGAGCAACTTAAAGGTAACAGATATGACATGTGAAGAGATTTCATATACGGCAGAAATGAGAGATTCCTTTTCTAAGAGAATCAAGAACAAGAGAAGGCATTAACAACTTATTTTTACCTGAAAGTATGGACTGGGTGTCAATAACCCACCTATCGTGCCTTCTGCTTAACGTCTATAACAAAAAGATGAATTTATAATTTATATTTTGGTTTTCGTCTCATTATAAGTTATTCCATCTATTACAGAAAGTATTGAGGATATTTGATTAAAATATACGCTCACTTAGTATTAAACATTGCCAAGTGAACATAAGCGTTTGGGGTACTACTAGGGATACGATAATATTTCAATATTATAAGGATTATTATCAAGACATTATGGGATTAATATCATGTTCGAAGAACTGGGGTGATTATCTCGTGAGGTAAATGTCGGAGGGACGGGGTGGGTAGATTGTGTTTTTCTTTTTGTTTTTATCACCATATCCAGAAGGTCATCACCTCACCCTCCTTCCCTCCCACATTTACGAAATTCCGGGTCTGCCCCTGAAGAATTAAGAAAAAAGTACCAATAAGGCACTTAGGTAGGTAGGCCTTAGCACGGCTGTAGATCATGGCCAATTTATAAGGCAATATGACCCGCTACTATTTCGAGGAATTTCTATTAGCCTTAGCTTGACCTTTAACTGCTACAATTAATTCTATAAGGCATTTCATACAGACCAGACTAGAGGTAGGTCTATTGGTCATTGTCTAGAGTCGAGATTCGACAAGGCATTTATTGCTACTCAGAAAATGTTACCAATCTTAAATACAATGTTAAAACTGAGCCCTAGCGCAGTAACACTACAGATACATCACGCCTCTGGAGACACATCAAGAGTTACAATTCACGTTTTTAATTTATCACATCACTTTTTACTGGGCGTATAATTGGCCTTAATAGTGCCGCAGATTGAGTTGTTACACAGGAGGTATCACGAAGGTACCAAAGCAGCTTTGTTAGCGTCTAGGCACGCGCCTTCTCCCACCTGTCTGAAGTGGCCTACGGATAAAACTATACCGCATATGCGGGTCCCGACACAGCCACTCAGAAGGACCGGAAGTAGAATGTTTTTGACCGGAAGTAGATTAAAAGTAAGTCCAATATAAGTGATAGTAATTTCAATTTACTTCAAAATAAGAAGTCCGTTTAATAGATTACAAAATGCATGGAAATTTCAAATTGATTAAATCTTTTAGTTCTATAATTGATATCTGTCTGACCGGACAAGAAGGAAACAAGAATATCTATGTGCGATTGAGTATGGTCAAAAGGAATCCTTTATATTCAGGCTCCACTATTATGCCCATAATGATTTATATTGATTATCAAAAAATGTCTCCCATAGAAGAGGTCAAATTGGAGAGAAATTAAATAGTGCTTATAGTCAGAGGGAACTGCCAAGCATAGCCTATAATAATCTTCTGGCCAGTCAACAATCAGAGAACAGACTATAGCGGACCAATTGTCACATTTTTAACTTTTTTCTCTCTCAACAATGTTGTAAGCCCATCCCTGTGAATGTCAAAGTTGTAGGTCTGCATATGAAGGAGCCTCAACTCAAATTATTGAAGGTGATGTAGTTTTAGTCCTGTATTTGCAAAACTAATAATTATATATGCAAAAGCCTATTTTACATAGGAAGCAATGCTGAAGCCTGACAGCTTAACTCATCCAACCTATATGATTGCCCTGTATTAAGCATTTTGATTGGCTAGCACTGCTATAAGCTATTTGATTGATTAAATTTATAAAGACGCTTGTACTTACTTAAAGAAAATAACACAACTGCTGCCTATACCAATCACTTTAGCTTAGGATATTGTGGTGTCAATCCTAATTGGTGCACCTCATAATTATGGGATGGGCTAATTAGCACAACTAGGAAATTAGAGTGGAGGCTGCAGCCTTAGACATAAAGGACCTTAAATTCTGCACCTACAGTCATTTTAGCCTGTCTTCACAAAGCACTGAATACCTTTGGCTTTAAGCTTGGAATTGCCTGTTTATACTTGGCCAATCCTATGGTCACTGCAATGTGCCTTACCATTGCTAGTAAGCACAATATGCAGACTCTGAATTTTATTATTGCTGAACAGTATACCCTATGACTGAAAATCCTGCTCCTTTTGGCCCTATGGCTTATTGACAATGCCACCGAAAGGGGTTCTGTTGCATTGTCACACTTGAAGCTTGAAACAACATCTCAGCTTTTTATAATACATTCTGCATGGTCAAGTCATGACAATGTACACCTGAGGAAAGAAAAGGTTTCCCCTAGGTTCCGCCGGGTTTCGAACCCAGGACCTTTCGCGTGTTAGGCGAACGTGATAACCACTACACTACGGAACCACCTGTCCTACCACACAAACCTCTTGATTTTTCAAACGTATACTTTGATTAATGTTGTTATCGTCGCTCAAACATCCGGGTGGCGGCTGATTGTAGTTGTCGCACGCTGTCACACTCAAAGCTAGAGCAAAGATCTGCCCCACGTCGTGTTGACTTTCTTCTCCAGAAAACAAGTATCAGCCATGTTCACCTATCTATAACTCCTGTGTTTTTCTTTGTACTGACTCCCAACACGGATATTGACGTTGTCCGTGTGGACTGCACATATCGCACCAAGGATGGCCACAGATAATAAGGGTCATTTGTGTGATATGAGATAGGAACAATATCATTAGGCCTCTTAGTCTATGAATGAACAACAGCCTTACGATGGTCTGTTTCTCAGTCTCAGCAAGCGTGTGCCCAGCAAATTCAGTTAGGCTACATGGACATCACATGCTTTTCATAACGGTATATTATAATATCCAAATGTTTCTAAGACATCATTATCAATTTGGTAATAAATTGATCCTTTATTAGTTACAGATAATTATATCCATACAGATATCCATACAGCGTCTGGGACAATATATAGACCCCTAAGTATATTTTGCAGCATTCGTTTTTTCTTATTCACCTACGCTTACTGTAATAATACGGCTATCTTTGATTTGTACGTCGGACAACATACTACATAGAAATCCGGTAGCAATGTCACTAATGCATGACATATAAAAGTGATGAGGCCGTAACATAACGCTCTTAAATCAGGTAGTGGAGAATCAAATGGAACAGGGGCGCATCCAGACAATTTCAAAAGGGGAGCACCATAATCAAACAATTTCGGTGGCTGCTCCATGAGCTTAAATTTTACACAAACAAAAAAATCGATATTTGGTCAAAAAAATGGGAAGCAAGCGCATCCTGCGTCCCCCCCCCCCCAATAAATCAGTCCCTTTGTAACAAACTAGCTTTCATTCTGATGGATCCCACCGCCCGCAGTCACGTATGGCCCTTTTGCACCTGAGTGTTACCTTGACGCCCCAGGTCCGATGGTTGCCTCGCAACGGTCAAGTCTCCCCTCCTGTGGGCCTATAGAGCTGGAGGCGGGTCAGACGCCGCTATTGGGCCCGAGTAGGTGATAACTGTAAGTGGTGGACTTTGTCTGCCACCCACTCCACCTGTAGGCAGGTAGGCCTATTGTCAGCCTACGTTATAGGCCGCCCAGGGCCTAGAATAGAGGCTTTACAACCTGTCATGTGTGGGTTTGTGTACTGACAGATTTCACTGGGTACTTTAACCATGTATGGTGGGAGCTCGTATATTGTGTCAGATTGTTTGGGTATTTCCGTTCTCGTCCAAATTGTTATAGTAGCATCTGAGAGTTGATACTCATAACGTGAAATGATCGTTTATATATGCCTATAGATAAAAGTTTATCTGAAATGCACGTTATTATCTTTTTCACTTAAACAAATATACTTTCCCACTTTGTCACATTAATTGCTCCGCCCAACCGATATCATTTGTTGGGAGATACCTTGCACATTAGTCTATGTCGTACTGTTTTGAAAGTTATATTGTAAATCTTATCTATCATGATGCATTTGATGCAACTATATGATATTATAGCAAAAGTATGCATCATAATATTCAAACAAACATGTATATTCTATGGCATTCTACGTCATTTACCCATCATTTTACCCACTTGTATGGCTACATATTTTAGGGATAAAAATACTACTACTGCAGAATGCAAGGTAAAGGCAATTTACATTTCTCAATGTGTCTGCTGTTAAAGTCCCGAGTTCAATCTCGTGGAATAACGAACAAACATTAGTTGGACATCGCATAATAATTATAGATTGCCAGGCATAGACATCACTTTTTGTATACTACTGACGCTCTCTGCAGCCAAAATAACTTTACCCATTACTGACTCCCATTCTTTCTCCGTTCTTGTTGGAACCAAACACGCAAAATAAAAGTGTCAAATATATTACTGTAGACGAGAATGCCAGACACGTTAAATGTTTGACCAAGAGGTGGAATCAATCTTTGCCGTTCCTCTGTTAATGCGAAATACTACACCTAACATCCTGAAGGTAGCCAAATACCTCACTATCATGGCAGCGTTTTGTTTTTTTGCCAAATAACCAATTTGTCATTTAACCTGAAGGATTAAGTGAAAGACACTGTCAGACGTCAAGTGGGGAGAATTTCCCAGTCAAAAGACCACTAAAGGTCGACCTGACATTATCAACTGACTCTAAAGAGCTATGTAGTGGACGGAGTCAATGCGTATTTAGACTGAAATAACTGAAATGCTGACATTTCCTTATAGAAATACGATGGGCAGCGTGATGTCATTTGTTATTTCTGATAAGCGTAGCAATTAATGGTTGTTCCTAATTGCTCAGGTTATTCGATGGTATTATTTGCATTAATGATGAACTAAAGTACAGATGCGAGTAAATGATTGCTACAGTGAATATCATTATAAATGAGCGTGTCACTAGGTTTTGATATTTTCTTCTAATTAATGAGATTTGTTAGACTATTGATGATTCCCATAAAGATAATTACAAATGCGTGTATAGTTGGAATAAAATGAAATACAAGAAAAGAAATACTCTCCGATAGGTTGATGAAAAAGCTGCTACATTCTACTCAATTCTAATAGTTTCAAGCTTCAAGTTTTAAGCTTCAAGTCATCAGAATTCTGTCAAATTTTACACACCTTCAAAAACTTACCTCAAATTCAACTGAAGTACAATCAAAAGGAATTATCTGATGGAGGTAGTTTGAGGGGGATATTTCCTTTCATTTTCACACTAAGGATGCTTGACATGTTGATGTCAGACTATGAATCAGATTGAAGATTAATTTACTTCTAAGATATTTCAAATATACTTTAACTTTCATGGAACACTTTGAACTGCTGAAATGATGACCACTCCACTGAGGGTATAACCGTTCATTGCTTTATATACACCTCCTACCTCTCAAAGTACGTCAAAGGTGGATTGGGGGTAGGGTGGCCTGAATACTTGTGAATAGTGCGCACGTTTCTGTACAAACACAATTCGTGCACAAGCCCAAGGCGGTAGGGGATCTGAAATGTCTTAAAACCATGCACACGGACTTAAAGGGAGCCAAAAGCAATATGGGGTCAAAATTCAGCGAAATGTATTAACTATTGAAGTACATTAAATGACCATAACTGAGGCCTATGATAAAATGTAGACTGTGAAAGGCTTTAACTTCAACAACTTACGATTGAACATGTCTCTGGTCAATTTTGGTGACCCACCAAAATTGTTTTGTTTACAAACATTGTTGTCTACAGGCAGAATGGGCAGGAGTTTTATTGAATTCAAGTTAAATTCAAGCTAGTTTTCTTGGTTCAACCTGTACAACTAGCTAAGGTTAGGCTCTTAGAATGTATTTCTATGGCTATCTAAATTTGCAAAACTTTGTCACATTTTAGCAAAACATTGCTTTGGCTCCCTTTAATGGAAGTTCCCTTATACACAGTGCCTAGTGTGTCAACTTTGAAACTGACCATTAAGGAGCAATTAGAGGCGGACGACCTCCTGTAGGCCTGAGCTGCTCGGAGGAGTAAATTGACGTCAGTTTCTACCTGTCCCACTCCAGCCCCGAACACCTGCTGCTGGAGAACGGCGGGAAATCCCCATTATACTGGTGACAGAACGCCCTGGAGGACTGAGGAGAGGGGGATCGAGTGAGTGTATAGAGCAGACTTTGTGTAAATAGGACCATGGATGATCTGTCATCAAAATATATAGCATCAACAAACAGTTCATTTGAAAGCTAGACGGGATTCACCAATGGGTGTGGTGGTGTTTAAATGATTGAATAGAATTTGTGCTCTCAATGATTATAACTTGATGCTATAAAACAAAATATATTAAAGTGGGTTCCACATACACAAAATTGTATTTTATTCCCCATTCCTTTTGTAACAACATACTTATTATGTATGGATTAAACATGAGCGGTTTAATAAACAATTACTACAATATACAATGTAATCACAAATGATTGGTAAATTTCAATATGACACAAAGGGAATAAGAGTGTGTACCTCCTATATAATTTGGGTATCACGACAACATAAGTGATATTCAAGCGAATAATGGATACTACTTATCAGTACTAGTTACAGTAAGATAAGATGTTGTTGACTGTATCAAACTCAAACTCCAAGTTGGATGGACAATGGTTACTTTTATTAACGATTTAAACTTGTGTACAATCAACATGTTTCGGTGTTTCAATCTTCATCAGGATACCAGGATATCCTGATGATATTGCATCTATCCTATCCGCAGGATAGTTACAATAAGATATTACGTATGTACTATACCCACATTATACATTATGTAATATTTTTGGTGTGACGGTGAAATAATCAAATTTTTGTTGATTTGCAAGTCTTAAATCACATGACCAAGAATATGCTAACCATTGCAACTAATATATACTTCCCTAAATCTTTCTGATTTTCATGATTCAAGATACTTTGAATGGAAAATCACCAGTTTTTAAAGCAGGGAAGTCATTGCAAGAAACAAAAACCAAGAAGCTCTAAAACTTTACCATCCTTCTTTTCTTGTACATAATCTTTGAAAATTAAAATTGATAACCTTGAGACCCGGGCCTTGAGATGAGAAAATAATCACGGGAAGGACAAAATACATTTAGCTGTCATTGGAAAGAGACAACTTGTCAGGTCATTTGGACGATTATCAATGTAACCCGGTTGCCATGCTACTTTGCTTATATCATGTGACAACCATGATCTCCCAGTCCATTGGTGATTATAATATTTATGTACATAGTATACGAGATTGGTGATGTGATTAGCATATAATTTCTGATGGCCTACTTCCCTTAGTCCCTACGCATTCTGTTTGAGCATCTTCTTGAACTTAATCATCTTTTTGTACTATTTTTTATTCACTTCACCCTTCACGAAATGAGTGCCGGACATTGTCCAAGCAGAGTAAGAACTATATGCAGTGATGAATTATTAGGATATATTCCTAGCTCAACGTTTTTGTCTATCTCTTTTGTCTCTCTTCTATATTAGTTTTATGTATGTCCTCCTTGTCTCCGTCCTTTCTCTCCCTCACTTATGTGATGATTTGATGATTTGATGTTTATCAAATCCAAGGTCAACTTGCTTTCAACTCCACTTGATACAAATAACAATGGTTTCCTCATACAATCACTTTGTTTAGTAATCCGTCGTTATCCATCCAAGGCTTATAATGCACAGCAAATTTATGTATCTATATGCCAGTCTGGTCATACGGACTAACACACACTCTGTGTTCAGGGTGGGCACTTCCCTTTCTCTACATAGTACATTAGATGCGTAACAAAGGCAATGACAAGATCCAACAACAGTGTCTGTGCCCGGCTTTACTGGCCTAGACTTCTCCTTTACTAGAGACGGTGCTCGTGCTGACTCTATATATACCTGTACATCAGTACAGTGGGATAAAACACTAATCACGTTCCATCTTACCCCTTAAACAGAGTGAGTTCTGGGCGCTGTCCGAACAGTGTCAGAACTGTAGAGAGTGACAAAACACTAATAACATGATTTCTTTGCCCTCTTTAACAGAGTATCGGACGCTGTCCAAGCAGTATGGGAACAACGCCATGGGACAAAACACTCACATTTTCCTTCTAACCCCTTTAATAGAGTACCGGACACTATGTGTCAGAACTATTATACTATAGAGAGTGTCAAAACACTAATCAAATGATTTCTTTGCCATCTTTAACAGAGTGGATATCGTACGCTGTCCAAGCAGTATGAGAACAATGCTATGGAACAAAACACTAATACATTTGTGTAGTATTTTCAAACCAACCCCTTTTGCAGAGTGAGTACCGGGCACTCTCCGAGCAGTGCAAGGACTATGCATTTAGACCAAACACTAATCTCATGTAAACAAAATATATAACACAAACACTCATCCTTTCTCCTCCACAGAGTGAGTACTGGGCGCTATATGAGCAGTATTAGAACAATGCAGTGGGACAAAACACTAATAATATTTCCCATCTGTCCCCTTTTACAGAGTGAATACCGGGCACTCTTCGAGCAGTGCAAGGACTACGCCGTGGGATAAAACACTAATAATATGTCCCATCTGTCCCCTTTTACAGAGTGAGTACCGGGCACTCTCCGAGCAGTGTAAGGACTACGCCGTGGAGCTGCTGGAGCTGTGTCAGAGCACGGAGGAGATCATCGCCATCCTGAACGAGGACAGCGAGGACCCTGGAGGAGGGGGTCCTGACCCCCCGCCCCCCGCCGACTCCCCCGACCAGCCCCTCAACGCCGACAACTACTGCCTCGCCAGGGTCAAGCTGGCCCTCAAGTATGAGCAGAAACGGGTAAGGTTTAGGTGGTATGGGCCACTATCTTTTTTATAACTGTACCTGAGTGTTCGAAACTATGCAATAATACTTATAGGCAGGCATCTTCTTTTTAATGTTTATTTGGCAACTTCACGTGAGTACATGTTCTGCCAGCTGCAGAGTGTTTTTTTTACAATATGATACAATACATCCGCAACTGCAACATTACAATCTTAAAAACCAATTGGTCATTTCGAACAAACAAAAAGAAGTGGAAGAGGATGAACATGCTGCACTGGCCAAGGTTTAATTTTCCCTTTCATTACGGCCAACTTGTAAGCCCAATCATTTTCCCATTGTTAAAGAGACGTATCTCCACCGCACCCCCTCCGCCAACATAAAGATAATCATAATGACACTAAATCTGGAACCTGTGGCAATGCCCTGATTCCTATACTTCTTACATGATTTGACAAAGCGGGTCTTATGTTCTATATAAGCACTGTATCAAGGGGTATCAACACATAAGCAAATGAAGAGAAAATAAGGTATTTGGAAAGGTAATCAAGAAAATGCATCAGGACGTCAGAAGTATGACAAGTAGATTTATTCTTGTTATTCAAATTAAAACTTTGTTAAGACACCGATCTTGACTGACAGTTTTGTATATGTCCTATCGGGGGGGGGGGGGGGCACCCACTCTTTGGGCATAAGTCACAACTTTAGGACTTCCTGCCCATCATTTTTGGGATTTCAACGAGGCTGACTGCTCTCCAAATAGCTGAAAATAGACTAACTGTAACCAACCACCCATTGTTTTTACTACTTTTGAGCCTAGACTCAAGACAAACCCAGGACAAACTCCCCAATTAGTATATGCTAGCAATTACACTGTTAGGGCCATTAATTGATACATAAACAGATGGAAAATCTTAAACTGGATGTATGCCCATCTCTCCATTTCAGCTTTGAGAGCAAGTGGACTGCCCCCACTCCTGAGGCTTATATGCCGAATAGTTGTTATCCAAACTATTCTGAGTGCATCCCCCACCACCTGTGATCAAGCCATATGCCATTCGAAAGAAAATTGTTAACTTTTTCTAATGATAAGTTGCACTGACGCGGGTGGCCAGTCCATGCTCTTTAGGCTTAGCAGCGTTGTGTCTGTAACCAATAACTCTCTGTCAATGTGAGGGGGTTAGAGGAGGAGTCTAGGAGTGACATAACATACTAAAGGGGCGCCTTGCACTCAAGCTCAGTCAGAGATCGCTGAATGTTGTTGTGAGTAACCATCCTGGAAAGGTTGGGTCTTGAAAGCTGTAGTCCTGGATTTGGAGCAGAAGCAGAGAGACTGTATAGAAAGGTGGGAGCGTTGGCTGAGCTTGTTTGAGGGGATTCCTACCGAGGAACTGTTCATTGTGATTGAGATCTTGTCATGGAACGACAATACACAGGAGGATAATAAATAAAGAATCACCTTTCACACGAGTGTGGTGATAACTATTAATTATGGAAAATAGCTAGCTCCTATTGCAGTCGAACGAAGCGGAGACTGCGATAGGAGCTAGCTATTATCCATAATTAATATAACTAAATAATGACATAAGCAATCAACGGATAATTAACCTCCCATAGTTCAAAGTGTATATACATATAAGATTTTCAAAATCGGCAGCAAAATGGGCCAGTGGAATAACAGCCTAGGCCTAGGCCTCCGTCATAGTTATTTGTAAGTTAGTTGGTCTATAAAACGACACTAGACAGCCAAGAACCTAAATCGGCCCACCTATCAGTTCACCTGCTTCACAATCCATTCAAGCCTCAGTACACAGAAGATGGCGTAGAGGGGAACAAGTAGACCGTGTTGCATACAGTAATCAATAAAACCTCTCCTCTTAATGAAGGCTGAAGAGGATTGGTGGAGAAACCCTAGCTCCTGAATCTGTCACCACCTAACATTACCAGAGGTCACGTAATGCCCTCAACCTCTGGCCTTTGGTTAGCCCAGGCTGGAACCAGCGAGGAATAGCACCGGAAGTTAGGCTTGGAGACTGGCCACTTATCTCCGCTGGTACCTGGTGGGTCTGTAAGTTATACCCTACAGTTACATCAGCCCTACTTTTATAATCTACACGCTAAGCGGGGATTAGGGGCCTTAACCTGGCCTAATCTGTTTGACTGAGTGACCTGCTGGTGTAATTAATCCCTTGGGGATCAGTGCAGGCGTTGGGCGAGCAGTGCTTTGTCCTGGGATTGACTCGGTTAATGCGTGGAAGGGCCGATACTGGGACACTTAAGCCTGATTTTCACCTGACAAATCCTTCCGTTCCTACAAGGCGTAGGGGCTGTTCGTCAATTACGTACTTAGTTTGACATGCTTTCTGGACGTCCCACCTCCTTTCAGCATGTAAGACGCAATAGAAATGTACGACTACGAGAGCCCTTAAATCCAAATCCTCCTGTTTGCATATATAATTGACGACCCCTTATATGGCGCATGAATATGAAGGGAGGTGCGACCAATTCTATTCAGATGGTTAGGGAAAAATTGTTAACTTCAACAAGAGGTCATATGTCCCTATAATATCATTGAACAGGCATAGGCGCCTCCCAGTGATTTACCAGCTATAAGGACGAGCTTTAGAAATAGTTCGTTTCGTAGGCTCTTTGCAATTGCAAGCATTGATTACCTTTCACAATGCATCCTCACAATAATGATGATATTCATTATTCAAAGGTTCACATTTACACATTCATGCTAAGCAGTTGTTTGGGACCAATGTAACACCATGTAGGGTCTATACCTAAGCCTGAATTTGTACCGAGCCAAGCCTATAGGTTCGAAGCCCACAAGCTTCCCTGTTCTAACCATGTCAGGCTGCCGATTCTTGTGCTGTTGACATGTTTTGCTCAACCAAAGTTGCTCTTTCAATTGATGATGTGGTTTTGTTTGACTTCTGCGTTTACTCTAACGATTGATGCTTCCCTACCCCCATTAAGTTTGTATCAGGCCGCTTCACAACTGCTATAGAGCCAATAATAACGTGACTCGAATTCAACACCACCTTAATTCTAAATACTTATACTCAATCCTTTATATAATAATAACTATCAGTATCATGAAAACGCTCTTGTAATGACAGTTCAAAACAGGCATAATGAGCATGCATTCTGGCTCTAGTGTGTAAGGGTTTAGATAGCAGATACAGATTTAGGCCTGCATACAGTGAATATGCACTATTGACGCACGCTGTTCAAACAGCGGTCCTTCTTATTTTTGTATGGCCTGCACGGCATATACAGAACTCAATTAGAATTATCATTATAATTATTTAATTGAAAAGATAAAGCCACAGGATATTTATATTCCCTAATACCATGTCATTCACGCTTAGGCATATTTCTAACTAAACATCCGGTTTAAGCCCAATGAATGCTGGGTAAAAAAAGGTCGCTGCTACCTGGCGTGCTCCTCCAGGGCGGGCCGCGCGGTGCATCACGGGAGACGTGGACATCAATCTAAAATCTATTTGCTAGCAGTGGGCTGGGTGTCCTCACAGACAGTCACTGTATACCCTGACGTCAATGTTACCATGGCAACACGTGTTGAGCCGAACCACGGCAAACATGGCGGCGTCATGAACCGTGACGTCACCAGCGTCATGGGCCCCCTGGCGGAGAAAGGTGGAACGAGGGATTGGTGGAGCGATAATGGAGCTTTGTGGTAAAGCTCCAAAGCCCTGGAGATAAGGATTCCTTTGTCAAAGCAGTGCCAAGTACCGATCCATCCAGGGGCTTGAAAATTGCATCTTCTTTTCTTCACAATCAGTGTCTTCTTTTAACTGTCCTTTCTTCACAATTACACCATATCTGATATATAGTCATAGTATGGAGACCTTCTGGCATTGATAAAGTTAACGGCATTTAAAGAAAAAATATATTTTCTTATTCATAGCCTTTTGCTCAACTAATGTTCAGCTAATCCACTTTGTATCGGTTCTACGATCTATTGTAGAGAAAACATGCTGTGTGGCCACATCCTATCCGACTGCTGATGATATCCCCTTTTAAATTAGTCAGATTTGTCGCTTATCACAGAGGGTGTTCAGACTATCTTGAATAGGTTGTAAGTTTGCACGCTATTGTATTTGAAAGGGTGTCGGAAATTGAATCAGTAGAGACAAATGCCCCAAGCGTTGAAAGCGTTTCGCGAGTTTCAAGAGAAAGGTTGCAAGGAGTCATTTCATGTTGAGTCCTCTCTTTAGAAAGAACGCATGCTTTCAGGCCATTATATATATATATATATATATATATATATATATATGTATATATATATGTATATATATATAATGAGTTTATAACAGTCTATTTCTCCCTGTCTTTAGTTCATCGCGCACGCCTCCTGTCAGCGGCAGCTCATCTCCCTGTGGTACTCGGGCATGCCGTGGATGCGCCACCAGCACATGGTCGTCAAGCTGCTCTCCGTGCCCGTGGCCATGGTCGTCTTACCCTTCGCCACCATCGTCTTCTTGGTCGCCCCTCACAGCAAGGTAATTCTGGTGTTTAAGTGAAGAAATTAAAGTGTTGGACGATCAGCCAAATGTTGATGAACTAGGTTTGTCATGTGTATTGTGCGTCATGTGTGGAACAACTAATTCATGAGTAGGGTAGGGTGGGGCAAGACGCCCTTGTGGGGCAAAATGCCCACTTTCTTTAAATTTGCTTTTATCTTAACCCTATTCAAATGAAATAAATAATTTTTGTGTTATTTAACGTAGTGTCGTTATCTCACTGATTTTTATTTCTTTTCGTTTTTGCTCCTACAGTTTATAACAGAAATATGGGAATGCTTTCTTAGGTTGGCGTCTTGCCCCACCCCACCCAACCTTTCTATCTATCTATCTATCTCGACATATATATTTTATTGAATCTTTCTACTTCACTACATAAAGTTCTAACAGAGGTTGTAGTATGTACACCCACCCACAAGATAATACATATATGTATAAATATAACATATTTATAAGTTTACCGGAGGAAATACGATGGATGCAAAGGGTATCATAAAATATTTGTGAACGTCCACAAACATTCTTGGACATGTATACAAAAACATTGCCAAAGTATATTTATTTACAATTCTTTTTGACTTTGGGATTCGACATTGAATTTTGCTATGTCACCACCTCTGGAGACACCAAATTTGTCCTATTACTTTAAATTAATATAATGTATATCATATCCCATTTGTTTAAGTATAAACCAAAGTCACATCTCAAAAGAAGACTATGTTGTCTACACGGTTTAAATTACAATAAGCTTTGTGATAAGATATGGCGCATTTAGGAAAGCTGTTTTGAAGTTTCCGTATTGTGATGTCTCCATGGCGACCGCCATTGATTCCTGCAGGTATGGATTAGTGGCCGTTTGCAGACCTCTTGTCACAGCGTCCTCCAGGGTGTCCTACTGTGTCTATGACTCTGCCCTTTGTTTTGGGACACTTCTGATTATACAGGAGGGGATGTCCCGACCGCTTGACTTTAAGGCTGTCATCACTGATCAAATAAATAGAGTTTTTGGTTTGACCATAACATTAACTGGTCTCTAATGACTATTGCCCTGTCTGGACCCCTGGATCTGCATTCATTTGAACTTTATTAATGTTGAACTGAAGTTGGGTTGGAATAACGCGGTTTAACAGCGAATCTCATATCTGCATGGCGAAACACACCCTATTAAAAAATATATCGGCCAAGTAGAGGCATTATTTGAAAGCAATGCAAACTACCTATATCTCCCATTGCTTTTCAATATGTTTATATGGTTTCCCCTTACTAAACTTAATTCCAGTAAGTAACAATAACCATTAATTTTATCTAGGTTTATGAAGGAGGGGGGAAATCTTGACATTTATGAGGCCATATCTTTCACCTAATAGATTCCTAAGAGGGGACAGATTTAGCCTAGCATAGACATAGCAAAACTTCAAAACATGAATTACGACAAATACAATATTTTGCAAAATCATAATGTTAGAGAAAAACAGGGAAGGTGCTATGCGATTTTGGAATTGATTTACAAGTTTTCCGTCAGTTATCCTTTGTATAGGTACAAATCTTTGAACATGCTTCTAATTTCCCAATATACCTCCATACTCTCTAACCAACGTTTGATCCAACCCCGCCTTTCTCATAATTTCTACTCCCTCTCCAAGTGCAATATCATTGATTTTCTCCAAAAGCGCATTCTCAAACGCAAATGGAAACGTCTTGGGAGTCTGAATTCTTGCGTGCTCCATGCTTTTACAATTATGGTGTTTCATTGATCTAAATTATAATTAATCAAAAGAGACACGAGAGACCTATACACTTCTATGCTCACTGCTGCTCTTATACAGTGTATAGAAGGTTTTGCAGGAATAGGTTGCAATCTTTTTCATCACGAGCAGGGATTTCTAGTATTTAAGTGCATGTGCGTGCGTGCGTGTGTGTAAATGATTATGTATGTGTGTGAATGTAAGTATTATAGTTTGGGGATATTGCTAATAAGTTCATTACTCAGGCAGTAATGTAAAAAAAGGTAAATGCAAACTATAAACCCTTTTTCTTTCTCAGATTTGTAAATGGATTATGATTTCCATCAAACATTCCTTTTTTGCTCTCATAATGTTATCAGGCATCTACTGCTCGGCTTATTCAGCAGGGCTTTACAAGGTTCCACGGATTCATACTACCATCTTTTGCACCGACAAGACAGGAGTCTTGCCCTGCCCCTTCCTCCTGACATGTCTGCTCTTGTTACCTGTGGTAGAAATCTGAAATATGAGATGGAAAGTCAATTTAGCACAAGAAATTGGATGCTTCTTGAAGTTGTGAATTTAAGGAGGACAATTTAAGGTTCATGAAACATGCTCAGTCATTGTCAATGTTCCTGTTGCAAAATTGTACCAGAAAATATACAAGCAACCTTTTGTTCAGATGACCAGTTCTCTGCCACTGTGCCAAGCTCATTATCTATTACAAACAGAATCTGATTATTGAATTTAGTTTATCAATCGGTAATAAAATTCTTATCAACTATAATAGTTATTGATCCATATATTTGTTCATTGAGGTATCAAGAAACCAGTTGAATAAGTAACATTAGATGACACATAGGACCGTATGTCGTATACAGCTGCAAGACGCAGAAAACATTTGGTTGAGTTTCTGAAAATACATGTAATAGACTAATTTGCATACATGTCTTTGATTTCAGGGTGGATGCACATGAAATAGACTGTTCACATACTATACGTGTCTTTGATTTCAGTGCGGGAACAAGTGCAATACCCTATTTACATAAAATGTCTAGTATAAAATATATCTCAAAATTTGGTGCTTTTATCCACCGCGTAACGAAAAAGTTGTTAACAGACCCCATGCACTACAATAGACTATTTACATACATGTGTTTGCTTTCAGTGTGGGCAGTTAATGTGAATCTGTTCATCAAGTCCCTGAATCAATATGAAAAATGTACCATTTACACACATGAGTTTGAGTTCAGTGCTGGTGTGTGATGTCCGTGAGTCCGTTTGTCAAGTCAAGTTGAACCAATATACATAATAGACTATATATTTACTGTTACATACATGTCCTTGTATGCAGTTTGGGCACACTTACAATAGCCTATTTACGAACATGTCTTTGATTTTCAGTGTGGGCACACATGCAATGGGCTATTTACAAACAATGTCATGTGTTTGGTTTCAGTGTGGGTTGATGATTCTGGATCCATTCGTCAAGTTCCCGAGCCATTACAATAATATACCATTTACAGACATATCTTTGATTTCAGCACAGGCACATATATGCCATAGACTAGATTATATGTTTACATACATTATATTTGGTGTCAGTGTGGGCGGATAATGCCGAGGCCGTTTGTCAGCTCCTGAACCAATACACATAATAGACTATTTACAGAAAAGTGTATTGTTCGTTCATTAAGTTCCTGAATCAACACATAATTAATAGACTATTTACATGCATATATTTATTTCAGCTTGGGCGGGTGATGCAGAGTCCTTTCGTCAAGTTCCTGAACCGATACAATAATAGACTTATTACATACATATATTTGTTCTAAGTGCAGGCGGGTGATGCAGAGTCCGTTCGTCAAGTTCCTGAACCATACATATTTTTGTTTACAGTGTGGACGGGTGATGCGGAGTCCGTTCGTCAAGTTCTTGAACCATACATATTTTTGTTTACAGTGTGGACGGGTGATGCGGAGTCCGTTCGTCAAGTTCCTGAACCACACGTGTGCCTACATCGTGTTCCTGGTGCTGGTGTTCACGTCGTGTTTCCGCGGGGGGTCGGGCAACACCTGGTTAGACATGGCCTGTTACGGCGTGCAGCAGACTCAGCCCTACTCCGTCGTCTTCATCCTCATCCTCGTCTGGGTACTCGGTGAGCAGCTCAACATACAATGAGTGTATCCAATAGACCATGTAGATCTGTAAAATAGGCTGGAAGAACATGTAACAACGTGAAGCCTTGGAACAAAATTTGATAAAGAAAAGGTTCATGAGATTGAATATTGGTGATCACCAAGTGATTTTTCACCCAACCAAATAGAAATCTGGATAATGTTTTGTGACGAAATTTTCCACTATTACGTTTAATGAAACATTTAAATCGGTTTCATTTTCTAAACTCGAATGTATTTTCAATCCTTATACATTACCCCTGTATTTTACAAATGTGATGTAAGTGGGGGTCATGGAAAGAACGGCTATGTCGATGTTACTTACAAGCCCCACTCCGTTTTTTGTGCGTTCAGAATTATATGTTCATGCATTTTCTAATTCTTGATCATAAAACGTGCATTTCCAGGCAATAGGGAGAATCCGTCCTGCATAAGACCAAAGACAATAGTGGTACACCACATTGTATTTAAAATATCTCCTACAATTGTGAGGGAAACATTGACATTAGAAAAGAAACAAGCACAGATAGGCCAAAATAATATCTTAGTAGACTAGTGCTAAATCAAACCCTTAACCACCCACCATCTCCCTACAGGTATGTTCCTGCACGAGTGCCGCCAGCTGTGGCGGGAGGGCCCCAAGGACTACCTGACTGACTGGTGGAACTGGATGGACTCGTCCCTCATCATGCTCTACCTCGCCTACTACGCCATCGTCCTCGTCGTCTACACCAAGGTACGGCTCTTAGGATGAACCAGCTCTGTATGCGACGTCCTATATGCCACGTCGTGTATACCTGGTAGGGTGTAAACACGACGTAACCCGAATAAAATTTACTCTTTATGTGACAAGAAACAAAGTGATCTTTTCATATACTACTCAGACTTTGATAAATGACGGGCTTTATACATTATAGGCCTATCGCCAATATATGATTCATTCAGAATGAGCAACGTCGAATACACGTAGTCTACATGGCATCCGACAAGTACCAAATTCTCGTCTCTGTGTACTCCTCAAGTTGTATATATGAGGTTAACTTGCTATGTGACAGACAATTCAACTTCCTGTCTGTGATTTTTAGAGTTGGGTCTAAAGGAATAAGAGAAGCTCCTCATATCTAATATCATAAGGAACTGCGATTGCAAAAATGAATTAAATATATTTCCTACAGCAACACAACCTTTACTTGGAGATTCATATTACCATGGTGGAAAAGCTCCTCATTAATTTTCCGATGGTCCAGGCAGAGAAATTTGGATTTCTTTGATTCGATTTCCTATGGGGGCGGGGGGGGGGGGCATATCATTATATTATTTATCTCTTACATTTGATCAACCCCAGATTGAAACATAATCAATCTTGTTCTCACCATAATAATGATAACATAACCCTATTATTCGATCATTCACTAACTCGTTCCATGACAACCCTCACATGCAAGACCACTTTCTAATTTGGTGACAGTGGTTATCCAATGAATCTCCAGATGTCGCCTGTGTAGTTTGTATACAAATAAACGGCTGTACAGAAACGTATTATGCCATCACTTCAACCATGGAGAGCACTCTCCATGGTTCAACCTAGCTGATATTTTTTGGAGATGAATTGGGGTTACATGGTTAATGAATAAACATAATTGCGGGAAAGTAAATTACGGAGGTTTGATTTTATTTGCATATGTGTGCTGCTTTTGGTGGTCATTAACTATTTGAGCCTCCAAAAACCCTGTGGATAAAACTTAATAGATATGATTTGGTGATATTCTTTGAAAAGAGACTCTTGCAATTGGTTGCTCTTTCTGATTTACATAGATATTTACTCATTACTAGATTAGTCAATCTGAGTTCTCCTACTCATGAAATATATCCTGATAGGTTGTACATTGTTTCGTGTATCACAAGATACTCATACACAATAAACATACACAATATATTCAGTTTTTTTAAAAAAGAGAAAGAAACAAACACGTCAAGAAATAGCATTGCAAAAACACACCTTCCACCAACAATGCCTCAGTAGAAATACAATTAGGGGAAGAACGACTTTTCTGGCCTTCTGGGTACCATAGGTTATACATGCAGGACACTACTGACTAGCGGCCAAGAAAAATCCAGCGTGCTACACTGATAACCTACTGCTGGTACCCAGCGGCCCAGAAAAATTGTTCTCCTCCTAATTCATATTATATCCATATGTCAATTTCTTGCAGATCTACCAGTTGACTGACCGTGAACGTCCCGAGTACTGCCCCAACCTCCACTCGTCCTTCAGCTGCCGGGTCCAGCGGTGTTTTGTGGACGCCGAGGAGCGGAACCTCACCTGGTGGACCCCTGGGGGCTGCATGGACGTGGACCGCCTCTACCGGCCAGAGGGCAAAGGTGAGTCTTACAGGAAGGGTTCAAAGAAGGTCTGGTCACGACCTGCTGTTTTATGCATGGGCGGATCCAGAGGGGTGTGGGTGTGGGTGTGGGTGGGGGCGGGGATTTTGCATTGTTTGTAATGTAAAATTCGGCCAAAAAGCAATTAAGGAAAAAGTAGCGCCCCCCCCCCTTTTTTTTTAAATCCTGAATCCGCCAATGTTATATGTATTATACTTTATTGTAAGCTGTTTGATAAACTTCAAAATAGAAATTATACATGGAATTGAATGAAAAACGTATGTATGGGAGAAAGAAGGTTAGAATTTGCATAGTTCATTTACTAATTTATCTATGAAAACTGAAAAGGATAATAGCGGGCTTCAGGCCATGTTCAATCCACGTATCTAAAGGACTTGGAGATTTTCTTTTATGGGTAAAGAGCGTGTCCCAAATTGTCCCCATTTTAACTCATGAAACTAGAGATTTCCTATTTGGGAACACAACACATGAGAAAAATCAAGGAGCCAAAAATGATATTTTAATCTTAAAATGTCTTTTAATTTTTCGTAGAATTATATGTTAGTGCTCGATGTAGAGAGTATGAAGATCATGTTTAATCAAAAATTGATGAATTCATAATTAGGCCCTTCGCTAACTATCCCTCAATTTTATTTCGCTCCTAATGAGTTAGTTCCTATACATTTTCTATTCAAATGTCCTATTATCTTGATTATGTATGTGTGTGTTTGTCTTTAAAAACTAACAGTGTATCAATGGATAGTTGTGACTAAGAACTAAGCATTGAATTGCGCGGATAAAACAAGCAATATGGGCATTGGTTTCAGAACACGTTACAAAACGTTCTCTTTCACTATCCAAATCTATTTACATTAGAAACTTAAGGTTTGATTTCACTGTACACAGATAGTTCTATATGTATACAAATAGTGACTCTTTTTAAAATATTGGACCACCCTGACGCACATGTTAACAACCCAAACAATGACCATACTTATTTAGAGCACCTGCTTAACAGTGTCTCTTTTTTTCTACAAACATCCTGCACGCGCTAACGTAAACACCATCCTGAACAGTGGCTCTTTCTTCACCGAAATTGATTGTCCACAAGTGGGGTCTTGTGTCATTGTCACAGGGCGCCTGCTGAACCATGTTCAACATTTACTAGATACATTTTAAAACTGTAAGAGACAGTTGAATAGCCATTTATTAGCCTTCAAAAGTAATGGCAGTCAGATGCATTTGATTCAAGCGGCGCCAATATGGCATGCTAACTCGCCATCATTTCACACTTTATAATCTAAATCGGTAAACAATGTTTTTCTGTAAATAATAGCGCCTGTTTTTGTAGCTTCTTGATATTGTTTCTAACCATTTATATAAGGGGCCTCCCATTCAGTACGTACAACATCAATGTGGGTGGGGGGAGGGGGTCTGGTCGGCAATTTCTGAAAATGTCTGCACGTTCTGAGCCTATTCTGGTGCGGGATACAAGAACTCCTCTCAGAGACTCACACCCCTTCAACTCCTAACTAGCTGTCATGAGCAAGAGCTCAAGCCACAGTGCTCCATGGGTGGCTCCATGAGGTCTGCTGGGTAAATTCCAAACCTGAAAACCAAGTCAAGTCAAGTTCCTTTACAAATCCAATACGTCCTTTGATATTCCTTTAGCCAAAGAGGAGCTGAAGGGTTTGAACTTTTGAAAAAGTGCAAATGCACTAAATTGAAGGTCCCTTATTCACATTCTTATAACATATTCCATCAATGAAAACTTACTAATCAGCCAAATAAACAATTTTGTCAACGAAAACCTAAGTATCTAATCTATATCCCCAATGATCCAGGTGAGCAAGTGGACATGCTGTCCCAAATGAACCAGATCGCTGACATCTTCTTCTCCATGGCCAACGTGTTGAGCTTTGCCCGTATTGCTCACCTCCTCCCGGCCAACGAGCAGCTCGGGCCGCTGCTGGTCAGCTTCGGCCGCATGCTGCACGACGTGGCCCGTTTCTTCATCGTCTTCAGCCTGGTCGTACTCGCCTTTCTGTGTGGGCTGACTTCATTATACAGGGTGCACCAGTGCGAGAACTGGCACTTCTCAAGGTTAGTACCCTGCTAAGCATGTGACGTTATGATAACGTTGTAGCACCGTTCCGTTTGGTTCCATATTGGTTCTTGTTTTGTTATTTTGATGGTGTTGCTACAACATACTGCTGTGATGTTGCACTTTGATGTTTTCATAATGTTCTGGTTACATTCTTCAACCTAAACAGAATGTTCTTATAACATTTTGCTTTGGTTTCATCCTCACCTCACTAAAAATAACATTATCATAACATTCTAATTTGGTGAGGTTTCAACCTCACCATCAATAACCTGGGGGACTTTTTAACATAATAGGCAAAATGTCATCTAGAAAAATGTACACAACACATACAGTAAATGCAGTAAATGGTAGCGAACAATATTATTGTCTGTTCAAAACGAGGAGAAATCCGAAATATCTGCTACAAGCTTATTCTCTGTCAATTAAGTCTTAGCGAACTTTAATTTGATCAGTAGCAGTAATCAAAATAAATTCTTCCATAGACATGTCATTCCGAGAAGTACATGTGCAAAATATTCTTTATTGTCCAATAATCTTCCCCCCAGGGTGGACTACACCTTAGGCAGCCTGTTCTGGGCCACCTTCGGCATGGGCGACACCAAGGCCACCATGCTGGACAACCGCCTGCTGTCGTCCCGCCTGGACATGGTGCGCGCCCACTCCAACCACTCCGGGATCACCGTCATAGTGGGGTATGGCCTCTTCTGCGCCTACATCGTGGCCGCCGTCGTCGTCATGCTCAACATGCTCATCGCCATGATGAGCAACTCCTTCCAGGAGATCTATGTGAGTGAGCAGCTCGGGGAATTGGGGAGGGGACATCAGGGCCCAAAATCTAAGGAAGTTCCCGGAAAATCTGAAGTGGGTTTCAGCTGACAATTTTGGAGGGGACATAAGACCCCAAAATCTGAGGAGGTTCCTGGAGAATCTGAAGGGGTTCCATGTAATTATAGGGGGTAAGCTTTTAGAAACCCGAGGAGATTCTAGCCACCCTCGGACCCCCCCTGGGTACGACACTATTGATGAAAACTGGTACTGAGTCAAAAGGAAAGTATTGGTAAACTCGTGCCTCAAGGGAGTATAGACAGCCTCAGAGACAATGACATACAAATCGTTGGTGGTTCTAAGAAAATCCGAGCTCATACAAGACTGAGGGGGTTTCACTTTCTCTTGCACTTGTAGATTGATTTTCCCGGAAATCTGAGTGTTTTCAGTCTTCTTTGAGGGCCCCTCCCCACCTTTTTCTACCCTGAAACCGACGGTTCACATCCAACATCTAAAGTTGAAAAAGAAATTTCACATGAACTGCAAAGCCATGAATTGATTGACATAAACTTAAAATAAAGCCATAAGAGGTTGATAATACGATTTCAAGTTGTCAATATCATATATCGAATATTATATAACCAATTTTCAGAACAAATCAACTTAATTTATGCACCCTAAAGCAATCAGATTCTGTTTAAATCCAGGACGACCGCGATGTTGAATGGAAGTTCGCGCGGGCCAAGTTGTGGAGTGACTTCTTCGAGGACGGGTGCACCCTGCCGACACCCTTTAACCTGATCCCCAACCCAAAGTACCTGGTGCGACTGATGAGGTTCTGTAAGAAGAGGATACAGCGCACACGGGACGACCCACCTGTGGAGATGGCCTATATCTATGCTGTGAGTTCTTTGTAACTAATTTCTTGTTTCAAAGTATGCTATTTGCTTTCACTGAATATCCTTTTTAGTGGGGTCTGTTAACAACATTTTCGTTACGCGGCGGATAAAAGCACCAAATTTTGCATGAGGCACCTCTGAGGCATAACTATTGAATCTAGAAGGGGAGCCATCTTGAAATACCAAAATGAAATTTTGACAAATTTTGTATGTTTTCAGCATTTGAAATTTAAGGTATTTAACCAAAACTTTTGGCTAGCTTCGATTAGACCTATTGTATAGATTCAAAAGGTAAATAATTGAATTCCCTGTCCTATAATCTACCAATTTGGACCATAGCAATGTGTTTCTAGGCATTTCAGAAGCTGAGATATAAGATTATTTCAATAAAAGTCGGCCATATTGGATTTTTGGCCCCCGTCCGGGTTATATTGATATTTCAAGGTGGCTCCCCTTTTAAATTCAATGAAGGGGTCCCAGGGGATCATCATACCAAATGGAATCAAGAAATCTTGTGGCAAAAGAGTAAAGTCTATATCCTTTCTTTTGACTTATTTCGGAATCCAGCAGTCATTATCAAAGGTATCATGCTAATGAATTCAGCCATTTTGAAATTTATGTTATTGTATTGGATGAATATCATACTTATTGAGCCCTCTAGGCTATTATGAACTGATATTGGAACCATTTCCCCTGGCCTTATGCCTTTTTAGCTAAAAATCATAATATTTCTCAAAATTGGTCAGCCATCTTGGATTTTGGATTTCAGCATTGACTTGAAACATAAATAATTGAATTCCCTGACCCATAATCTCTCAATTTTGACACCAACCATGTCTCTTTAGTCTTTTTAGAAGCTGAGATATAAGAATTTTTACAGTAAAAGTCGGCCATTTTGGTTTTGGGGCCCCCACATCTGTCCTATTGATATTTCAACGTGGCTCCCCTTCCAGATTTGATAGTTATGCCTCAGAGGTGCCTCATACCAAATTTGGTGCTTTTATCCGCCGCGTAGCGATTTCTCAAAAAAATGACCTTAACAGACCCCACTATTTCGCCCATAGCGAAAACAATCACTGTACCAAATTTGAGTCAACAATTTTGTGAATGGGTTTATTTAGGCACATAAAGGCAATGGAAAGGTTATAGTTACAAGACCTTTCCAATAGTTTTTCAGGTGACCTGTAAAGTTCCTGGAAGGTCTTGTTAAGGCAACTTCTCTGTTATCCCAATTAACAATGTTTAAGTGTCAGCTAAGGTCTTTTTTTCAAAACAGTTCAAGATGAAGGGCATAACGACAGAGCAAAAATACATCAAAGTTAGCTGTACGTTATGGCCTGGGGGTCTGTTTAAGGCCACTCTAGCACACTATTGCTATTTTCACTGGTGACTGGCTCGAACAAAACCTACGTTTTTATAACGTTTACATAGTATTTTTTATATTATGGATCTCCTAATTCATGATCGTGCCAATCATTATAGCTCTATTTATAGATATGCAAATATAAATGATATGCTATTAGATAGTCAAGGTCGATATGCTTTGAACATTGTATGAAGTAGTATGGCGCCACCACATGTAAATTCATCATAAATTATTCAAACTGCAGGTAACTCGATTGGGCACAGACAGTAAATTCCCTGATAGATATTTAGGACTCAATGGCTTCCCTTTTCCACACTATAGCTACATTCTACTTTATGGGGCTTATTATCAAGCCAGGGCTACATAATGCTCCATGTTCTTTGCCCAGAGAGGGTGTGGGTGGGGCGTAAACAGCACAACTTGTTAAGCCTTTGCCTCAGGCACCTCATTTCAGCATAATCCCACAAAGAGGTCATTGGCCATAGACGGCTGTTTAAAGTATCATTGAACCCTGAACCAACGTAATATCCTCCCCTAAGGGGCCAATTCCGAACAGGTTAACAGTTTGGGATTAACCATTACAGCCCCAAGGTATGAGGCAAAGTGCCACGTGGGTGGACATGAGAACATGTATATCGTTCATAAGGGATCACATATCATTATTGTCTGTGTCATTTCCGTCGAAGATTGGGAATTCATAACCCATGCAGTTTTCAACGCAATCCTACTTTCATCGCCCCTTTCTCTCATGATAGGATCTTTCTATTCACCAATTATACTGGTACGCCTCAACGCCTCTTTATAGATTATTCCCTGAGGACATAAATGACACTAATGAGGGATATTTATTTATAAAAGAATAACCTTTATTAAAGAAACTTAAACTTTGCTAATATGATGGTTGGTGAATGGTGAGACGCCTATAATAGCTGTATTACTTACCATGTGTTGTACTTGCATAGTTATATTATTGCCTACATCGATATATTATCTGTTTCTAGTATAATACTTAAGTTAACTGCTACTGTAAGTGACTGCTATAGACGACCTCCTTATTTACCCTTTGTGTGTTTTTGCAGAGGCGGAAAAACGGCCTCGTCGGAGAAGATATGGCCAATATCCAGTTACCGCCCAAACCGGAAAGACTATACAAGGTTAGTTCAATATAACAAATACGGCTCTCGTTTAGTCCTTGCTGATAATACCTGCTCTAGAAGTATCTACTGTGATAAGCTGCCATCTACTATTTATTTATTCACTGTTCTAAGATCAATACAATAAACAATGATTTTACTTCCTGCATAACCTCCAAGTGATGAAACACATTTCAGGCACCAATGGCATCAATGTAGATTCCGGATATCGAGATCGAATCGCCTCTTTCTCACCGACAAATGTAAATTAACCATGACTGAACAAAAATTGTAGTACTAATGTGATGAATGGACTAATTTGTTTAGTCATATCAATGTAGAAACCAACCAGTATAACTATAACTCACTGTTACCCCTTTAGCCAAATGTCATTCCAAATATAATGGTTCTATGAGACCACACAAATATCTTGATCTGAATCTATGTTTTCATTAATTGCAGAGAATCACACGGAGACTAGTCCAGAGACTTGTCTACAAACGTCAGTGTGAGTTTAATGAGAGGATGGCGCGCGAGAATGGTACGTGATTTATTAAATATGGATTACCAATTTTTATCATTATATGTTTTTAATGATCATTTTAGAACCATATTGAAGTCGTTCTCAAGAATAGAGCCAATATTAAGCACCAGAAAATAAGCAATCCAAGTATTCCTTAAGATTCGTTAACCAAAATCAAAAGAAGGACATGGTCATTTTCTGACCAAGAAATTTCATAATGAAGTATTCTGAAACCAATATAAAATATAGCAGTATCAAACTATTCAATTTTCCCCCTATGAGACGCCCCCCGCCCCCCTTTCCTACAATTTTCTTTTTCCATTCAGAAAAGGTGCCCCCGCAAGAGCAAAACAACTGTATTGCAACACATTGTATCAAGAAGTTCCTCCAAATATTTACCCTATTTACCACCATTAAATACACATTAAGGCTTTATTGGTAACTCTGTTGACCTTTCCCCCCATAGAACTGGAGGACATGAAGCAGGATCTGACCGGTCTGACCACCAGTGTTGACAAGTTACGTCACGAGGTGGCGCAGGTACGCTCCGGAGTGGCCACCAAGATGCGTACGCGCAACGGAATCAACCCTTCCGGTTCACCGCGCCTGCGCACTGAACTACAAGTCTGATTGGAAGTTTCCAAAAGTCTTAAAGCTTTTGCATAGATCTTACTCTGATGACTTGGAATTCGAATGTTAAGACGCAGAATTTTATGTAAGCTATGTTGAATATTTGATATTCGTTTAGTAAACATGAGTAAATTATCTCATAAATCAAGGAGGTCTTTTTAGAAATAAAATCATATCAGAGATGTAACCCTGGCACCATACTGTCGATTCACAAAGGGCAATTTCCTCAGATTGTTTAGTCGATTACAATGACATATTCTTTAGTGATATGTTTTGGTAGGAGTCGAAGGCAGAGTTGGATGATGTCACTAATCCCTAGTTGAACATTATTTATCCATTCTGGTAATTATCTAATTAGTAAAGACATTGAAACATCTTTTCCCTTGTATAGGCCTATACACAATGACTTATGGTGGTTTATAAGGTCACATAATCACAGCTCTTGCAATTTACCATATTTTGTAATGATTGTATAAGACTTGTGACAGTTATCTATTTGTTAAGAAGTTGAAATTAACTGCATTCGTGCATATATAAATACATGACGTCTGAAGACAGTGTATACTTTTTGTTGAATAATTGAAGATGCAACAACAGGTAACTGGAAGATTGTGATGATAACTTTCAGATAAAATTTCAAACTGGTGATACGATGTGCATGTGATAGAATCTGGACACACTACTAGTGGAAGTCGCTTGAGAGATTGGCAGTATGCCGTATCTATATGTGGGAGTCATCCAATGTAAATATTGTATCATAGATGCTTCAAAGTATCATAGACTTCCCAAATTTTACATAAAAAAACCGTTTTGAGTAGTGTTCCTGTACCTGAAAACCACGCACATTGATTGACCTAGATGTAGGATAATAATATGGTTACAATTATTATAGTGCATTACATTACTTTTCTGTTTGCAAATAATAACATCCCACCAACGTTGTGTGATCAATGAAGCTGAAGTATTATGAGGATTTGAAAGACACAATATCAGAGGTATGAAGACAAAAAATAAGTAATATTTCCAAGGCTAACAATGTAAATATACCAGCATATTCTAAATCTCAGAAGAGGCTAATCAATGTAATGATTATTACGTTGAAACCCACTTCCTCGAAATATTGTACCTTCCCTTAGGGCTTTATGTATTTATTTATGATGGAACTTTAGAATTTGATAACTGTATATCAAGGGGCAGGACCCCTTTTAGTGTTTTAGAAGGGAGCAGATAGGTCGAAGAGAAATGTATCATTCATGATAAACTTTATGATAAATGTCCGGATTTTATGAACCTATCTTGTTCCTTGCCCTGGTGATTGGTATAGACATCTTACCCAAAGCTAAATGTGTATAATGTTCAGGCTAACAACTGTTACTCGCTATAGCTAGGTATAGACCTTTATTACGGTAGACCATTTTCTGTGCATAGACATTAATTTAGCATTAGGCCCTAATATTTGGAGATTATCCACTACTACTTTTAAATTGACTCCAGATTATTTTAGCAGCTTCATTGAGCTGTTGAACTTAGTGTAATTGTATATATTTGGAAATGCAGATCGAACTTAATGTACATAATTATTTGGTTCTTTTCTTGTCCAACTGAATATTAAAAAGAATCACCTCTGCATGCTAGCATTTATACACGTGAAATGTCTTAATGAAGCTGATGAATCATTTTGTATAATATGATATCGATTTAGTACTTTTCATATAAACCAACATTAATTGTCATCACAAGTTTGCTTTAAAGGCTGTGAGAGAATTTAAACTTGTGATTTAAAGAGATTTGCTAAAGAATTAAGATGTTCCTATATCAATATACATTGTAAATAATTAATTTATGGACAGGTTTTAAATATTTCGTAGTTAGATGGAATTTGGTTTGGATATTACCTGTATTGTAAATGGTATCTTAGAAAAGTATAAAGTACAAACCTGTCTTGCTTTCCATATTATCTGAAACCCGTTCAATTTGGATAATGTATTCTGTTTAATAAAGTAAAATTATCATACATGTATTCCCATTTGTGATTCTCTGAAATACTCGAAGGCTTGAATTACTGTCATTGCTGTACAGACTGTCTTCCCTAAATTTGCGTCTTAAACATATTTTTCATAAATCTGCAGGGTGAACCCTCCCATTGGCGCCTTGATCCCAACTCTTTTAGGTTGAGCCCATAGGAAACCATATCCCACTTCATGGGTTCAGGCCTATACCACTAGTAGGGTACCTTACTAATGAACAAGGTCTATACTTTAGTAATGTTTGTTTATATTGTCAAATTAGTTATAGACATTTTGTAATATTCCCACTAGATGGTAGGTGTCTTTAAATGATAGGCGATGCAACTGCAACTTGTACAATAGACAGGCTTCTCCCCCGGGCTTCGCCCCCATCACGCATACCTCGGTATAATTCTTAAAATTTTATTCTGGACCCATATGATTTCTCGAACAAATCCATTTGAAAAAGAAGAGAAGAAGTATAATTATTCATGTATCCTTAAATCGTAATTTAGATCGCCCAGTGGGAAAGAGTACTGTAATGAAATATAAAAAATACATCCTTGCTATCCATGTGATCATCACATATCTGCAACGAACAATGGTATCAAAGCATTAGTCTAATAGGATTAATGACGTTCATATGAAAATGCCACCACATTTTGACCTTTCCATAATCATGTTATCCCATGTCTCTCTATAATGTCACATCCCTGTGACATTATAAACCACAGGGAGCCCTACGACTTAGGAGGTATAATTGCTACATCGCATGATTTCCACCTTTATATTGTTCAATTATGTCCAGAAACACTATAATAAAAGTGCAGTACCTTTGGATATAAAACTTACCATTAGACTTAAAACCTGTAATCATTGGTTGAATAAAGGAGCAAAGTAAGTTATACAAACAATTAAACATCCTTTAGCTAGATTATGGAGTCCGGTTAGCCACACAGGCGATACGTAAATATTTAGAGTGTCACACGATAGTGCTCTTCTCAGATTTGCATACTCTAATGATACACTTTTGCAGTAGGGATGCTAAAATAGGAAAAATCTGTTGGAACCAATCTATGAGGAGTTACAAGAATATATCCCCCAAATGAAGTAAATTATCATGTTTATTAAACGAGTAATGTCAAACTACGTGTATGTTCCACATCTCAAATTAAAAGATTCTCGAGAAATCAGTTTACCGTGTCTCTTGAAAGTGCTATGATATTGTAGAGATCCTTGCCATAGATATATCATTGTCCTTGCCAGATATTCAGATGCTTTTTTCCATCTAACTTCGGCGAGAAAGGGAAAAAACTAACATGTGTTTGAATAGGAAAGTTGACGCCGTGACAGGAATGTGTAATGCACTTTGAAAAACTGTACTTTACTTTACAGGGTCATATATGTGTCAAACGGGCTGGGTCACTTAGACACTTACCAGGGAAGAACCTGTCTACTCCCATCAAACCTGGTTCACTAAAGCGGGAGGCATTAAGTTATTCTAAGAAACGTGCGTACAGTATACTCAAAACATCCCCTTTTTAGGTTTTATTTGAATATCAAGCCATTCAAGTAATAACAGCAGAGCCTCTGGATTCAATCGTCTCTCTTGGTAAAAATTACCTGTTGCTAGCTCCACGAGGCACAATATAAGCAGCAACCATAAGTGTTATAAATACTTAACTTCACATATGATAAAGTTTTGTTGTTGTGAAGTTTTTACTTGTTATCATTCACTGTATCGCTGTTAAAATGAATTTCCAATTTATCTTTTTAATGCATTGTCCTTCCCTCACCCCTTATATATATATATATATATATATATATATATATATATATATATATATATACACCCCATTAGTCCTGTATTTTATACTCATGTCCAAGGCAAAACCATGAACACGTCACTGAAAATTGGAAAGGTCTGAAAACACATTGATCAAAAACAAGACTTAGTATTTTTGCCTTCTCTTCTGTCCATACTATAGCAAATATGTTTATACAGATGAGGGATATGGTGCCTTTTGTACTTCTATCGGACCTGTAGGATACATTCAGGCCATGCCCTGGGGCAGTGGCCCTGTTCTTCATGCACTTAGCACAGGCCTGGCTTCTGGTACCAACTGTCCCCACTGTCAGCCCACCCACCCCAGGGAGGGGGGCACTTGGGGCTCAAAAGGGTACCCACTGCCAAACGAACCTGCAAACCGGGGGCAGTGTATGTCAAAATTGAGGGGCAGTCAGCCACTTTAATGACAATAGGGGTGCAGGGCGGGCAGTGAACTACTTCTATAAAACAGTAATGGGCAATAACTCAAAACTTAGCTTAATATATTACATTATTTGACACAAAAATAGCAACTTTATCAGGAGTTTTCCCTAAGCAATTTTGGTGATTTTTTTTGTCTATTTCATGGTATTGAGACCCTCTGATTTTGGGGGGGCGGTGATCTGCATACCCCAAAAATAGGGGGCAGTCAACTAAAATTCATGAGTGGTCAGTCACAAAAAATTGGGGTGGTAGTTTGGCAGTGGGTAGTTACCTTCAAAGAGTCAGTGCCCCCCCCCCCCCACCGGGCCTCCCACCCTGTCACCCATCCACTCTGCTACTCACCCATTCCTCCACGGTGGTGGTTGGGGGGGGGGGGGGCACTGACCTATGGAAGTTTTTACTACCAAATGACAAAATATGGTTTTCCTAGATTTATGTTGACCATCCATGCGGATCACAGTAATTGCCAACATAGAATGTATGTTTACATCTGTCAGAAAACATCTCTTTCGATCCTCATGAGTTGACATCCCCAAAAAACCACAGCCCCCTCTTGCCACAGCTGCCACTCTCATGAGTTCTATAACGACAGTGGCGGCAGGGGTCTAACGGGCCTTGACTCGAAAAAATGGAATTTCCGTAAATTGAAATAAAAAACAGCTCCAAAGATATGTTATAAGGTTTTTGAGTAATCCTTTTCTAAAGTAACCATTGTAGACCCCTTACACCCTTTTGCCTATACAAAGTAAGGGAACTGATTCTCTCTCAATGTTTAACAATTTTGCTCTTCGAGGGCTATTTTTGCAATAAGACCAAAGTGTCCCCCTCCAGCCACCCACCTACCCGTTCATTTCCCCTACTGCCCATCAGACAGTGATGATTAATGTCTGACATTAAAAAACAAGTTCCCTAAACCGCGCCTAATGGACATCCCCATGACAGGCATTATGACAGATAGAGTTTGAGGGGTGAGATTTAGTTGGTAAAGCACACTCAGAAAATATCATTTATTGTTATACTTTTAGCTACATCAAGTTATAAATATATCTGTTTGTCCTTTCACGTGATGAATTACTACAGAAGTCGCGAATAGCTTCTGTACCATTTCATGGCTTTAGATGAGCTAACTAAAGAACTAAAAAGTACAGGATTATGTATGCCCGTATGTATGTCAACATAATAAAGCAGTATCAAAATGATTAAATCATTGAACATACTACTATAAACTACCATACACATAGTCACTACTTATTTATAATATTTTGTTGTGAACGTTATTTACAAATATGATTTACCTGAGGAGAAGCACATAAATGAATATGCAAAAGCTATATTTGGAGTAATTTATATCATGATACAAATATATGGATATTTTTAATCTCAAAAGTAATACAAGTGGCAGAAATCCCAAATGCTGCTTGTCACTAGAAGCACCAGTCTGGAAATATATGGAATTAATCGTTGCCAGTGGCTCAGACATAAAAGACCTTTACCCTCATGATATAGTAAAGATGTAAACCCTTTTATCAGCTGTTCATGAATACACTGGGCGTGTAGCTGCGGCTGTTATGTGATAGGTCAATGGAACAGGGGCGGATCCAGGAGGGGATGATCCAGGGCACATGATCCAGGGGGTCCCCCGCTCTGTTTTTGGGTGTGGAGACTTATGCTTCATAGAGCGAAAAACGTCACACCTGCACGTCTGAATGCACAACGTTTTAGTATGTACATGTAGCCTATGTGCAGATCCCCCATTGTCAAAAATCCTCTAACCGCCCCTGATGGAGTTATATAACCATCACTTAGGTTAAACACTGTCCAGTCTGAATGGTAAACCTTGCCAGTGTATTACTGTTTGTTATTCCAAGTACACATTATGTATTTAGAAGGCTTTTCCGTGTATTTTCCCCAGGAATGCTGGTATGGCGATGACAAACCTCACCAAGGCCATGATGCACGCTGGCAATGTTAAGGTATATACCGCAAACCCCAAGCAGGACAGCACCTCCCCGACCTCCACCACCTTAACCGGCGGCCGCCCTGGAGGAGCCGGGGGCCGCAGGTGGTCACTACTAGTATTAGCCGCCAGCTCCTCCTCCCGCTGAGCCCTGACCAGCGTCCGGCGGGCCAGCCACATGCGCACAACGATGATCAGTTCTCCAGTGACGAACAGGACCAATCCGACGATAAGCCACTCCAGATCGGACACTTTGTAGGGTATGTGGTAGTTGGTGGCTAATCCCACCCATATCCCTAATATTAAGTGGTAGGCCACTACTGGGACTATGTACCCCGGCCAACAGGGGTTGCGCGCGGCGCAGCAACCACCCACTTCCGGTTGCGTCGGACGAACGGCGACTTCCGGATCCGGCGGCGGTCCATTTCCGGTTGTGTCGCCGTCGTCGACGGGGCTGGCGAGGCAGCTGAAGTTGAAGAGCGTAAGGCCGATTTTCCGAATGTACCTGAACCCCCAGATGACCGGAATCACGTTGACCCCGTCCTGCCAGAGGTTGACCGCCATCATGGTAGGGTCGGCGTCCTGGAGATTTTTCACCAGCGGGTAGGGAATCCGCGGCAACAGTTTTAAATGGAAAGTACACAGAAAACCGACCAGCCCCAGGCAGAATCCCACAACACACAGAGTGTCCAGTCTATTCATTTCACGCGTGCTCCTACTGGTATTATCACTCACACCTTCCTTGCCCACAGGTTTTTTTTCGTTCCTCACCTCCGGGCGGATGTCGCTGGCGTCCACCACCAGCCCCGACGACGTCGGGGGGTGATGGGGGTAGGTGCTGGGGCCACTGGGTACAGCGGCGGAAGGCTTAGTGTCCACGTTGTTATTGGTAGCTCCATAGTTAACTGGCGCCTCCATAGTCAGTTATATCTCAGGGTAAACACACAGGTAGGGTGTTTAATACACACACTGAGGCATATATATACACAGCTCAGGATGTACACAGCTGGGGGTGGGCGTGTTCCGCTCACCAAACATACATATATATATCCACACCTCACCTAACTACACAGCAAGTTGTGGCTTTCCGGTTGATGAGGTTTACCACTATCAAGGTCGGTACACTACTTGTAAAATGCAATTGACCCCGACGCCAAGCATCCAGGTGGGTCAAATACCCTTAAGGATGGCAATTATATACCTGCGCAGGTAGAAATCCAGCGGCTGCTCACACACCTGTGACGACGACGACGTTAATCCAATCCACCTTGCACCGCCAAGGTTAAGTGTGTCAGCTGGATGAAAGGTAAGGTGTCTGTCTGTGTGTAAGGTGTGGGGAAAACTCCAGTCACACCTGGTTGTATGATGAGAAACACCAGCAGACTCCCTGCCCCCACCTCACCTCACCTCACCTGCCCTCCTCCTGTACCCACACCCTACAGCCCAGCAATAACAGAGCACTCCTCCAGGTGATCCTGCATTCATAACCTGCCTCTCCTGCCTCCACAGTATTCCTCCAGTTATTCCTCCAGTGGTAGTGGTAGTACTTATGCTGTCCCCTCACATCAGTCACATAGTGATCCGCGTTCCTACAGGTCCCTTGTTGGCCAAACACAGTCACCTCCCTCTGTTTTCTCTCCCCACACTCACTGGGTGGATACCCCCACCTTGGTCAGCTACTGACAGACACAAGTAGCGAGGCCACTCTCGACCTGTGGTGGGGAGCAGGGGCGGCCTTAGGCAGTATTGGTTCCAGTCTCCAGCGGAGGTCTGGTAGCATGGCGTACTGAGTGCACTCGGTGTGGAACTTGTTGTATGAATGTATGGCGCTTGGAGAGTGCGTGGGCGTGCTGCCAAACACTGGCGTGTGGGCGCCGGACGTCGTCTCTACGTGAATACACCTATGTATATTTTAGTATAGGTAGACAGAACTACCTTTATGCTGATGAAATATGATTTGATCAAGAAAGCTGACAGCTGTCATTTTTCTAATCCATTTGCTTTTAGTGTGGCGCCACATATACTATTATAACGTATTTCCATATAATTATACCTCTTATTTCTTTTTAAACGACCTATAACATGTCATGATTATGTATCCTGGGAATCTGCTTATTCCATGTCTTGAAAAGTGTGTGCAAATTCAGAATAGTCATGATTTCAAATCTGACCATAGTATAAGTAAGTATCTATTTTGGCAAATGTCACCAGTCATCTACATCCCTGTTAAAAGAAATCAATAGTAATCGTGTTGATACATGCTTTGATTATCTTATGGCGGCGGCACCCATTCTCAAATATGGGTTTATTTCTAATAATCTCTATAATAATATAAAGATCTTGGCAAAATTAGAAATACAAAATCCCTTAAAGTTTTTAGATACAGAAGTCTAGAGCCCCCTACTCCTCTCTCCTCCCCTCTCATTACTCACTCCCCTCGTTCCGGGCATTGTTGGCTCCCCACTTCAGGAAGTTCCCGCACTTTAGTCA
This sequence comes from Lepidonotus clava, assembly GCA_936440205.1. Lineage (NCBI taxonomy): Eukaryota > Metazoa > Annelida > Polychaeta > Phyllodocida > Polynoidae > Lepidonotus > Lepidonotus clava. Next base: position 7,679,039 of record OW387142.1, on the reverse strand, counting down.
TTAATATTCAGCGTGGGAAAACACCCACATCCCCCCACGAGCCCAGCGTATGAGTGTCTCAGATCAGGCTAATAGACTATGTTCAAGGTGGTTGTTGAACACAAAAAAATATACCTGTAGGTCTCTAATGGCCCGGGGGGGGGGGGCGGCACTGACTCTTTGAGGGTTACTACCCACTGCAAAACTAACGCCCCTACTTTTTGTAACTGACCACTCCTGAATTTTAGAACTTTGACCACCCCTTGTTTTTGGGGGACACAGATCACCACCCCCAAAAATCAGGGTCTGTCGATACCAGAAAGTATACAGAAATCACCAAAACTGCTAAGGAAAACTTCTTATAACATTCTATTAGTTTTTTTTGGTACTATAAAGTATCAATAAGGCAAAATTTAAAGCTATTGCCAGTTTTTTTTGTAAAATAAAGTATCAATTAGGCAAAATTTAAAGTTATTGCCCTCATATTGTTCTATGGATGTGGTTCACCACCCCCATTTTTTGCCTAAAACGTAGTCAAACGTCCCTCAATTTTGACGTGCACCGACCCTGCTTCACGGGCCTGTTTGGCAGTGGGTACCTGTTCAAGCCCAAGTGCCCCCCCCCCTGGGCTAATGGCCCTGCTTGTGTGTCAAAACGACTGCCTGTGGGTTGGGGGAATGCATGTCAGGGTTAGGGTGGTGTGGCCAAAATAGAAATTGCTCCTCCTCTTCTTCTCTCATGAATGAAGTTTAGCTTTTAGAGCCTTTCCGTCCCACCGCATGTCTATGCCACCTGTCATGCATCTTGCTGCTTTATTTAAATACATTGAAATCTATGGTTTCTATGAAGTTGAATTTGTGTCTAACCAAATTTATGCCATTATTGTTTTTGTTTTTTTAATCTGAGAGAAATACTGTTGTACCAATAGATATTGTTAACAATCAGTTATCATTTATTATTAGCAAAACATCTGGAGTTGACAGTAATTAGAAAAAAAGGAAGGATTGACTGGAGCTCTGTACAAGTCCCTGGTCCATTAATGTGACTTTAACCAAAGCATATTTGATAGGGATAATTTAATTCATTTAGGATTTTCTGGGAAAAGAACATGCATACTTTTCGTGTCCCAGGAATGTCTGCGTGGTAAATGGGTAATAATACATATAGAGGCCATGCAGGAAGCTTTGAACAGTGAAGGCAAACCGCACCAATCGAAGCGGAACACTAGGCTTGCCCTTGGGCTTACCACAAGGATGTCAACCACAATGAAAGCATAGTTTATTCTACAACTATAGTGCTAAAGTACAATTTGAATACGTATCACGATTAACAATCTAGCAACTGTTTCGTATCTTATTTTACATAAAAAAGCAAAAATACTTTATATGTTTACGCCCATAGGATATTAGAACTGAGAAGAGCTGTGTGTCAACCAATTTACGCTATATGTCACTATTTAATTCCTTGTAACGAGCGCCCGCTCTCTCGGCAAAAATGGACTGTATATATATCTCACTACACTGAAAAAAGTCGGCATTAGAAAGTTAGTCAAATGTCCTAACTTTTTGCCAAAACCTTAGTCTATTTGACGGTGCATTTTTGTCCGAACTTTCTAACCTTTTTTTGACTAACCCACAGTCAGATTGACTAAGCAAAACATCAAAACTTAGTCAAAACTGACGAAAATTGGAAACCTTCACTCAGACTCGAACCTAGGTCGCTGGCATTAGAGGCAGATGCTCTAACCACTACCCTATTCGATCCTTACTCATGCACTGCCTATATGAAAGGACATGTACATGTATACCACCCCTGTGGCCGAAGAGACGTTCAGACATGTCTGACAATTTTTCATCAATGTCCGATGTTTTATCCTCTTACATCAAACATTTTGTCTGAAGAAATTTCCATACTTTGTCCATGGAAAATGATGTTTTATCACTATTATTTTGCTAAATTCTTTAATGTATTTATTTGATTATGATATGTCCGGTAACACAGGGAAATGTCCGGTGTTGTCCTTATCAATGTCAGACAATTTGTCCACCGTTTCACAAAGTTTTTGGGATACACTGGTATTGGTGGCAGTGCATATTGCCTGGCTATACGCACCACTGACTGTGTAGTGCTAGTTGTCAGTTATTTTAATATATTTTGAATATTGCTTGGGTGATAAAATAAAGAAGAACCTTTGGGGACGTCCTATAATTTGCTATTATCTTCTTTTTATGTCTCATCTTTATTTTAAGGATATAAACATAATAAATCTGAAATTAATAAAGATATAGGCCTACATACATACTTTATGGAATGATCCTTAGTCAATCTGACTAAGGGTTGGTCAAATTTTAAAAAACAATTACAAATGTATCATAACAATGTGGTATGAACTTTTAATTGTGTTTAAGGCAGTACACTAATGATAATCAGGTTTGAGCACTTCTTGACTAACCCTTCGGTTAGAAAGTTAGTCAATCTGACTAAGGGGTCAGTCATATAATAGTAATATGGACTTACACAGAGGTTAGAAAGTTAGACTTTTGCTGACTAACCCAGAATTTCAGTGGTCAAAGCCAGATTTGACTAACTTTCTAACTTTTCACTTTTTTCAGTGTAAAAATGTAGGTTGGAGTTCAAAAGTGCATCCTGTCCCTGAAAAGATTTGCTCGTATAAATCACTTATAACCACTGTAAAACTGTCGGGTTCAAAAGGCAACAGGATTCACAAAGAACACACGATCGAAGGTCAGGTTACCGTTCTTTTTCTGTAGCATTAACACATCATCAGGACATGTGTTACTATGTCAGATTTAAGCTTCAGAGTTTAGTAACGATTTATGAGGCACATTATATATATATTCAAATATATTTATATGATTTATCCATACATGTATGCCTACTTTTTACACACAAAACAAGTCAAAGCAGTACGTGTTTCAATTCAACATTTTATTTGGATCAATGTTCACTGCCCATAAAGCTAGCTCATACGATAGAAGTCAATAGTTTAATCAATTTAAAAGATACATTGTATTACCTTTTTATACTGAATCACCAACACTCAGAGAGCTTTTAAAAAATCAGAAATCCTCCTCCAAAATCCTTCAAACTGATCAATGGCCCCGGCTTCAGCATTCTCAATATTCTGGACATCCATTTAACACATCCTGTAACACAGTAGATGTAACTATGTATACATGTAAGATATTCCTCCAGAAAGTTGTTGGTATAGATAACTGCTTCCACAAACATCCCCCAGCCTCACATAGCCGGAGTGTCTCTTTATCTATAATTAGTCAAGCTACAGCCCTTGTTCTGAATATAGGATATGTCCATAGCATTGGATATTACATGTATCACTCAATACATTCTGTAGGAAAGGGATAGACGTTCAAGACTTGAAGGATACACAGAAAATCGTGGATTCGAATAATATTTAAGTAAACTGCATCCAATCTTTATTTCTTGCAATATCTGCAAGTGCAAAAGGAAACATGTACAGGAAAGGTTTTTTATCATTAGTATCGATAATATGCAGGCACCTGAAACGACAGGTTATTAACCATTAGAAAGTCATTTAAAGCTGAAAACAGTTATTGAATGCATTTAACTGAATTGTTGACATTGCATCTACTTCAATGTATACGTAGTAAGCTTTTATGAGTACATATGGACGAAGAAAGTAATGTGTTACAATGTACTTGTAAGTGTAGTCAGTTTTCAACAGTATAGACATCAACAAGTTGGACATTCCGGATCCATGTGGTGATTATGGTGTGTTATACTAACTAATAGCTGCCAGAAATAACCTGAGTCCTTCAGCTAAGCCCTTGAGCAGCAAAGCCCGTGAAGAGAGGGGGATAAGAGCCTGCTTGGGTAAATACTGGGGGCGTCATGTTTGAGCAGAAACGGGCGCCCACATCTAAGCCAGTGTTCGGACAAGGGGAATGCCCAGTCTCAAGATGTCGGCACTTGGTGTCAATCAGTGGACTTGTATTGCAGATAATATCTATTAATATCATATATATTATATATAGAAGAAATGCATTGCTATTGGCTTTTAGTGAAACACAATAAGATCTGTATATTCACATTCTTTTATCACAAGGTAGCGCCACTGGTCAATCGTTTTTTAGTATGATACATATTTCATGTAATATCCTTAAGACCAAAGGAAACTCAACTATGTCTAAAAAGTCATAGATAACACTTTTTAAAAACAACATATTTAAGATACAGATTGAAATTGTGTATATCAATCTATTTTCCGTGAACGGGAATGTGTGATTGTTGGAGTTTTCGTATCATCTTGATAAGGGCCCCTAGAAAAGGAATGGACCATATTGATACAATTAACGTAATGAAGAAGAGGAAGATACCGATTAGGTTCCATACTTAAGATAATAGCAATATTTACAGAGGTGCATGGGTTTACACATGGACCATTTTCGAAAACAATTGTCTTTATGGTGGCCTGATTTAAACGTGTGACTGAGTAGTAATACAAGAACCTTTCTTTTTGGCTGATTTCTGTTGCAGATAACGTAATCTTTATTAACTATTAAATATCGTAGTAGGCCTACTGTGCCATTTAAAACAGCAAATTTAAAGTAAAATTGTGATACTGTTCTATATAGCATGAGATAAAAGAGTACACAAAAGACAAAATGCAAATTTCTAAATGATGATATTTTTCTTTTACTGTTGCGTTTATATCCCTCTTTCATGTGAATGATGACTAAGTTAAAAGACATAGTCTTTGGTCTTACTGGTCTTACTTTTTACATCCGCTTAGCAATTGCAGTATCATATTGCTCATTGAGCCTAAAAGTACCTACAATAATCTTACCAATTACGGACTCTCTTATCCCTAATCTACAGCTTTGCAGGCAAAACACGGATATGCAACTAGTTCCATGCAATGGGCTGGTAATGTTTCCATGAGGCGCCATCTGGTTTTAGTATTCTATTCTATCCTATGGAAATTACATGGAAATTGCCTTCACAGACAGGACCCCTGGTGGATTCTTTTCTAATCACAGAGAGGTACTGATGCCCAATACACCTTTCCCACTAACATGCGCGGTGGACCCTACCATAGAGACCTTATTCCCAACGATTTAAGTCTGGTCCCACAGGAACCCATATCCCAACCGTTAGTTTTCAGGCAATTCTGCTAGCAGGGCGCCACACTATTGAAAAAGGTGTATAGACATACAATTTTGCCCAGAGGGACGCAATGAAAGTTCAGGTGCTTGCATGGAAGAATCACACAGAATTTACTGAAAAATTACTAATAACATTGCTTAATGCAAACAGTAGATTTGTAGATATCCTATACTTCTCAAGCCTTCATTTTATTCGATAACATATTCATTTAATTGGATAATTATTAATCAATGTATATATATATATGTAAAGAACACACACACAGATGCCCTTTTATTATTCTAATCGTTTATTTATCATTTATGTAGAAAACTCACAAGCTTTATACATCACGTACTCAAACATCCTCAGATAGATACACTTTTCTACCAACACATCTAACTGTATTCTATAGTGCAACTAATATTACCTCTTTTGGCAAATACACATATTACATGACACATAAAATAAATTAAACAATAACTTATTACAAATGGTAAGAAAATTATCCTTTGCCTAAATTATAAGAAAACCCATGCTGCCTGCCTAGGTCAATGAATAAATATGATCCAAGAAGCTCACACATACTGCAGTTAGCTACCATGTCAACGTATCCATTGGAAACTAAGTCTTCCTTCATAATAGATCAGAGTTCATTAATGGCATTTTGCGACGGCGCATTAGATTGCGCTATACTCTGTTCTCTCAAATGTCTCACACATACAGACAACGGGGTCGGTAGGGGATTCCAATGTCATCAGGTTAACGTTGCCAAGTTCAATTGCGATTCAGTCATATACATTGCATATGAATCAGCATATGTCCAAAGGAGGTGATAGAACTAGTTTTGAATCAACTGCCTTAGTTCTAAACAACACCATAAGTCATAAGAACTGCTTGATTTTCATAGCTAGCGAGTTATGCACTGATATGAGACAAGATCAGACGTATGCTCGGCAATTCTATCTCACGTGGAGACTTATTAAATGCAATAGCGGATCATCTAGATATATAATGCAACGTGTTTATCACTATTTACGCTCTGTAAAATTGTCTCGCAAGAACTTTGTGCTCATGTTCACGTTTCAGAACCTTTACACAAGATTAAGCAGATGATACATTTTGGTGGGGCTGTTTTAAGTAAGAGGTCCATTGGATATGAAGATTCCGTACAGCTGTGAAAATGTGACATACATGTAATATTGTACGCAGTTTGACTTTCTTACCCTGAGAGAGAGTAAATTAATAGGGGCCTTCCATTAAGTATGTACGCACCAAGGGGGTGGATGTGGGGGGTGGGGGTATGATATATTATTGGAAATTTGCGTACGTTTCTGTACAAATCCAATGGGTATTTTCAGCCAAGGGGGTGGGGGTGGGTGGGGGGGGGGTCTAAAATTTGAGAAATTTTGCGTACGTACTAAATGGAAGGCCCCATAAGGTTTGTGGGGTAGATAAGGACGAAGAATTGGTCCAAGGGAGGTTTACAAACATATAAGTGAAAAACGATGAAGGAGTTTTTGGCAGTATGAAACGAATGAACTGTAAAACAGGTTTATGTCCAGGAAAATATTCAAGAGTCGAGTATTAAAGCATCCTCTTATTCAGATAATATGACGTCAGTGTGACAAGAATAAAGAAGCTATGTACACTTTTATCAGACTGCTTAATTATTCCAATGACCACAAACCATGGACGCTCTCTGGTTAATCTAATTAAGGGCCGGATTTCCTATAAGAGGCCTATGCCAATTGCTCTCATACTAAAAGAGTCTGTCTTTTCCTCTTTTGCTCATTTGGTCAATGCGAGCAGCTCATTATGATAAAGCTCTATACGAGGCCCGAGCTGCTCACTGGTTCTATATGAGTCCCACCCTGTCGGCAGAGAGAGGTCTGCTGGGGACGACCATGCGCGGTCGGCGGTAGGCGTTCACCCACATATCCGACAGGCACACCGTGCTGTGGAAGCGGAAGAAGATGGTGAGGGGAAGCGCCACATGGACGATGAGGATCCAGGGGAGGTTGCCGTAGTACTCTGTGAACAACTCGGCTGTCATGGCCTCCTTCAGCTCAAACGTGTCGATTACCCACATGGAGACATTGGTGAGGAGTAGGAAGGTGATTAGGGATCGGCCTGGTTTACACCGGAAGTGCGTGCGCGTCGCAGCGCGCCTGCGCAGTCCGTCGAAGATGAAGACGACCTGGACGCTGGCCTGGATGATAGAAAGCATGCAGGAGATGGCCTGGAGCTCAGAGAGCAGGGCAACGATGCCTCCAGCATATATCGACATTAATGCTGGGATCACCATGAGCCCGGAGAAGGTATAGAATCCAACGACCGACACATACATCAGGTTCTCGTTGAAAACCTCCCGCACGAATACCGAGAAGTGAAGCTTCCGCATTTGCGCAAAAGCTGGAGTGAGAGCAATGAGGCTGAATATATTGACCGATATGTCGCTGCCATAGTAAACCAAGGCGGTTGTCGTATCGGTTATGGGGTTGCCTCCTGGTTCGAAGAGCAGGAAGAACAGCATGCCGATGGAGACGAGGGTGAAGACGAAGAGGCCGATGAAGAGCCCCGAGTTGGCCTTGTGGCACTCCAGCGTCCCCCGCGACTTGCCCTCCGTCTCCTTGGTGACGTCACTACTGATGACGTCATCCCGCGTTGGTATCGGCCGGTTGACGTTGACGTACATACGGCAGAGGACGGCGATGGCCAGGAGGCTGTACTCCACCACGCAGGGGAAGAGGTAGGGGGAGGCCTCTGTGGCCAGACTGCGCTTCTGGTAGCAGTCCAGCGGGGGCATCTCCTCAAACAGCCAGGCCAAGGCTGAGGTCTCTGGTAAAGGAAGATGAAAAAATATATAGAACAAATAATATATTTGTACAATCGCTCATATCACCCATATTAAGTGTATGCAGTCATGTGACTTGAAGAAATTATGATAATTACATTGGAATTGATACAGAATTGAAAGAACCATGTGTGTGTACATGCACTCATGCGACTTGAAGAAATTATGATAATTACTTTGGATTTGATACAGAATTGAAAGAACCATGTGTGTGTGTTGCAATATTGCAATCAAATGACCAACCCTCTCCTTAAAAAAGATAGAAGAAAGATATCCAATGATGTGCTTAAGAACCTTAAGAATAAAAATTTTCCAATCAATAATTTGCAACCGGTTTACTGTGTGCAATTATCTCATATGTTCTATCCTAACCTTACATGATAACCAAAATGAACGATGTTATTCTGATACACTCTTATCAAACTGTTTTACAAATTACGACCAAGGGAGGTTCTTAAAGTAAAATAATTTATTAAAGGACTAGCGATTTTATCTCCCGCACAACCATAGGACTAGAGATTTTCTCTCCCGCACAACCATAAATTATCTCACCCGTGGCCGCCGTGACGTTGCTGACGTCAGTAACATCGGTGGCGTCAGTCGTGACGTTGAGCTGGGGGACGTCGGCGGCGGCCATGGTGACGTCATACTGGTGGTGGACGTAGGTGTTGGCGCCCTCCATGACCACCGTCATCACCCACGTCACCAGGTTAGTGGCCGCCAGGTGCAGCATGGCGAAGCGGCACAGCAGGGGGCTGAAGTGCACCATCACCTGGAGGAGGTTTCATCAAAAGGTTTTTATTAGTAATAATCACCAATATTTCTTTTGGTTTTCAGGGTTATTTCAATCATAAAGTAGCAATTATAATATTTACAGGTTATCACTGATTCATTTTTTTATGGCTTATTTTGTGCATTTTATTTTCAAAATTTAAAGGTGTTTATCTGGAATTATCAGCAAGGTTTCCCTTGGTGTTCACAAGTATTTCAATTATAAAGAAGGAATTCTAATATTTACAGGACCTCGCTGATTCGTTATATATTATGGCTCATTTTGTGTATGTTTCAGATATCGTTCAATCTAATAAATAAGTGCTCTTTAGAATTTCCAAAATATTTTCAACATCAAGTACACTGTATACATGTATCATTAAAGGTGTCTATGAATTAAACATTTACATGAGCAGTAATACACAATATTTAGGTCAGAATCCCAGTTGGCACAACATTTCATATTTCCCATTGATCGGAAATAAAGAGCAGATCTAGCAAAATCAATGTGTGAGTTATTACGACGGCATATTTGTGAGATCCTGTAAATATTTGACTGTCGTTTGTAAAAGTAAGAAACATAAGGTGGCAAAGTGAACTGCAAGAAGCTGGAGTAGATTGCCTCCTGGGGCATAGACATACGTGAGATTAAGTACGTCTATGCGTAGGGTGATAAGGGCACATTCATATTGAATTAGTAATTCATTTATGTATGAAATCAATATTGGTCTGTATGGATAACATGTTTATTTTTATGAACTTTGCCTTCATTTAATGCACAAATAAAGTTAATATGGATGCTAAATTGATTGCCATTTCATTTACGTGATCGTTTCTACTGCATGTAGGTCTACGTTTAGACCGTAAGCATTGCTCTTCAGATCGGAAAACGCCATCACTATGGTATGTTATTACTGTGCAAAAGGCCATTGATACTCATCTAGTTGGCAGGAAAAAGGCAATATGATACACGTATATAGTACATGAACGTTATATTGGCAGGAAATGTCAGAGAGATATCACAGGAGATTGCCATAGCCATAAAGTAGCCTGCTGGTCTTTATTGAGACTATATTGCTTGTTGGGCAAAAAACCCATTGGTTTCTGTATAGCTATATCATAGCATTTCAGTAAAGGAAGCACAAACTTCCTCTAGAATTTGATGATTTAGCAACGGTTGAAGGGAAAACACGTATGGTAAACTAATAGGATTATGATGAATGTAGTAAGCCCCTATTATCTGAAACACTGAGGTTTATAAGTAAGGTCATATACATGTATATTGTATGTAGACACAATATTGTAATCTCTCTTTTCCTCTATATTATAGTCTACTACATATGTAATATATTTCATGTAATATACCCATGTAATACAAGTACTCCACCGTTTAATTACTTCTCTTCCACATTGCACACATCTAAAACCAGGCGCAACTCGGAGGCTAATTAAAAAAAGAAAGAAAGAAACATAATTTAAAATGAAACCAGAAAGCACTGCAACAGATCCCCGTCCTCCCTACTTACCCGGTGGTTCTTGAAGAGGAAGAATGTCTGGGCGAAGGTGAAGAGGAGTCGGAGGGAGGTGAAGACGAGGAAGAGCAGCCCGATACACTGGAAGGACACGTCCGACTCGGCGAACTGCACCAGGCGGAACCCGTCCAGCACCATGCTGCCCATCCCGAACGCTGCAATCGAACAAACGTTTATGACTTCCAACAATAATCGAACAATAAACATACAGAATTTCTCTGTGAGATGACATTTCGAAGAGGAAAATGCTACGAGAAAGACTTTTCTGTGTACCAAATAAGGGGTTCGCTGTCAGCTGTATTTGACAACCGTTCTATCATTTCAATTTATTTCCATTTATTTCCCTTGAGAACCGTATGTAATCTTTGTGTCAACTCATACTAATATTATGGCAAGACAAATTGGGCATAGACATATCACAAGAGAAATTAAATGTATTACTCTATTGAATAAGAAACTCATTGAATGCATGATCTGGCTGATGAGTGGTGGAGGAAAAGATTACTACCCAGGTTTTATTTCACGTCTTATCAAGAATATCGTTGGCTTTCTTTAATAAGTTTACTAAATCACAAGGAATTTACATACCTATCAACCCCAGACGCAGGAACCAGTTGACCCCATCCTCCGTCTCCCCTACCCGCTGCAACCGTAACCCATACGCCCCCTCCAGGGTGCGCGTGCGGCCATGATCATTGGGCGGGGGGTTGGTAGGGGGTGGGGGCGGGGACCCCCCAGGGGTCGACCCCTCGTTGGGGGGCCGTTTTCTGGGGGCGGGGCTAGGAGGCCCGTCTGTGCTGCCGGTAAGAAACCCGTTCTCCTCCGTGGCGTTGGCCGGACGTTCCTTGCCCCCCTCGCCCTCCTGCCCCTCCTCCTGGTCCTCCCCTCGTCCTAGCTCCTCCTGTTCTGTCGCCGTGTCCCCCGCCAGGGCGCGCTCACGCCGCTTTTGCCGCCAGATGGCGATGTTCAGGTAGATGATGAAGATGATGGACGTCAGGGTGACGTAGATGTGAAGAACCTGAGGGTGGAAAGGAAGAGGATGGTTTTGAACACAATTTCATTACCCTATACATCCTCATAATTTCTGTGCACAATAACACGTGTTCACTATACAATGGCAATTTCGGAATGCAAAAGATACATAAACTACAAGATGTAATCATTCTTATCTATTCTTTACATCCATCTGATAGCCTATATGAATGAATAATATAAAAGGATAATATTAGGATCCAGGATTTTGAAAGGATTGGGGACGCTCTTGGAAAACATTTAGGTTTTACATGAAAGACGTAACTTTGCTAGAAAATGGAAGGCTTCCACAACGATAAACCTGTCGATGTACACCAACGTTCTGTAATTGAATGTAACCACAACTACTGCTTTCGGTCTACATGAAAATATTTTTACTTACAGCAAAGCAGAGTCCTGCCTCCCTGGAGCGGCCGGAGAGGAAGAAGGTGAGCGGGAAGACGATGCCCAGCGCCGCCAGCAGCAGGGCGTAGAGCAGGGACAGCGACCGGGCCAGGGTCGCCCTGCAAGGAGAACATTATAGAGTCATTAAGACAGGGGCAGGGACAACAACCGGGCCAGGGTAGCCCTGCAAGGAGAACATTATAGAGTCATTAAAGCAAACCACAACGCAAATCAGTTATATATTGTCAAATAAAATTTTCAGTGAACTTTGTTTGTTTACAAACCATGTATGATCACGTGTCATCTGATAACAGAATGGTATGCAAAATTCTATTCAAAAACAGATTTAGACTGTCATGAATACTCATTTTCTGACTTGTTTTGGTCTGTTGTGTGGTCCACACAAATACCTAGATTGTTTACCCAAAAACTGATGACATCATCAAAATGGCATTTCCGGAATCCCCCCTGCATTTTCACTCTGCTAGCAGAGTCTCTAATGAGTATTATTTTGGGTGGAGAATGATGTGGGAAGTGAGAGGAGGCAAACATGGATGAGCCTGGCTCAGTACAGAAAGGAAAGGGGAGGAATTGACATATTGACCCTGAAGATGACATCACTGATTATGGGGCAGTTGGGTCACGTGGGGGGATTCCCCAACAAGTTGATTGCAGACCAGAAAACAAAAACAAACAGATCCTCTTTCCAAGGATCATGATTATCGACTACTAGCCACCAATATCTGATTTTAACTGGCAATATGATTTATATGAGTGTAGTTGAAGATGTTGAAGATTTTGATAATTTTGCGTTGTGGTTTGCTTTAATACAGGGGCAGTGATGGCGACTGGGCCAGGGTTGCCCTGCAACAGAAACAGGGATTCATAAATACAGGGTGAGGGTTGATGGTTGGTTATTGATTGCTTCATGCCCTAACTGCCAGGGACATATCAAGGGCAGTGATGGGGATTTCCGACACCAAGGACAGGACTTTGATAAAGCAATATGTCCACACTCATGGGAAGTAAAGAAAACAAGCTTCCAGTGCCAGGATTAAAACCACCTTAAGGTTCTATCTTAGTGCCTTATAGTGGGGTCTGTTAAGGTCATTTTTTGAGAAATCGTTATGGAGCGGATAAAAGCACCAAATTTGGTACGAGGCACCTCTGAGGCATAACTATAGAATCTGGATGGGAGCCACCTTGAAATATCAATAGGACGGATGTGGGGCCCCAAAAACCAATATGGCCGACTTTTGCAATAAACAATCTTATATCTCAGCTTCTAAAATGAGTAAAGAGACATGGTTGGTGTCAAAATTAGGAGATTATGTATCATTATTTGCATTTGAAGTCAATGCAAAAATACAAAATTCAAGATGGCTGGCCAGTTTTGAGAAATACCATGATTTTCAGCTGCTAAGGTATCTAGAAAAGTGGGAATTTATGTTCCAATATCAGTTGTTTGTAACCAAGAGGACTCAATAGATATAATATTAATCAAACACAATACCACAAATTTAAAAAATGGCTGAATTTATTATCATGATTCATTGACAATGATCGCTGAATTCCAAAATGATTCAGAAGAAAAGGATATAAATTTTTCTCTTTTGTCACAAGATTTCTTCATTTCATTTGGTAGATCTATGGTGATCCCCTAGGACCCCTTCATTGAATTTGAAAGGGGAGCCACCTTGAAATATCGACAGTACAGCAATTGGGGCTGTTTTTAGGATTTATGGGCAGGATTACAATGACATACCTATATCACGATAATTTGTCACAATAAAACATCCAGTAATGGGGGAAAATGGTAACGAAATATATTCACAAATCACAATGAAACATGCATGTTCGCCATTGTGAAGAATTAGGGTAGCTTTTAATACCGTCTGATTAATTATAAGGATTGTGGTAACCCGCCCAGGAATATATATAATACTTTTTTGTTACGATTTCCTCTAACATGGCATAGGTTCTTCCAGAAAAAGGTGATATAACAAAGAAACAAATGATCAAATTGATGATATCAAATGAGCAAAATAATATAACAATCAATAGTTCAGTTTCTAACATTCCATGGTTTTACCCCTCAGTGTAATAATTCATTCAGTAGCCTTTTTACAAATACACATCCAAATGTTTTTAAATGAATTGACATATTTACTGTAATATACCACAAATCGATCTCTATACATTAATTTGTTTTCACTTGGTTGTACATCCAATGGTAATGCTTCCCATAGTCTAACTCCCCTATAATTTGTAGCACTTTTTCTTTTTTCTATAACTTTCATTTTGGGTATGTGGTCATGGTCGAGTTGTCTGACGTCACAGTGGTCATAACTATTTAAAGAGTGCAAAACATAATGCCTGAACATGTTGGCATGGCTTTTCTTTTTATCATTGAGGCATCATTCCAGCTATTAAACCTTCAAATAACCCATCCCCAGTCAGACAGCGACCCTGGCCACAGAGTACACTGCAGTGAGCCCTCTGGACCGTCACTGATCCCCTTGGCACCGCCTTAGTCATGACCTTTGACCTTGGTTTGACCTATATCGTTACCAAGGTAACAGAAACCAGTCCAGGTAAACACTGGCTGCTGACCCCTGCCCAAGCTTCCTGGTCGGGGCAGGTGGGGTGGGAGGTGTGTGTGGGATGGGCTCTGGAGAGTTTAAATGGTCCCATACATCATAGTAATAGCTTAAAAGCTAAGGGAGGAGAGGCCGTAGGATCTACTTGGGCATGAAATGTATTGCTCAATTATCCATGAAACAGAGGCCTTGGGCTATAGTTTTCTAGTAGGGTATAGTATGAAACATACACAACTGCAACTATGAGAGAGCCCAAGGAGGCACAATGAGAAAGTGGTCAAGAGCGCATGTACATAAAATATCATAAACGAACGAGCTTGCTTTATATAGCCCTATATTTATGACAATTTTCTATTTGGATCAGGTCAGAATACCTATGAACCCGATATTTTTTCTGCTTAGATAAAACAATACAACAGTGTTATATAGAAATGTAAATATCAAGGTATAAATGTGTGACAAAAGTGACATAGCGTTGTTGTTAATGCACAGTCAGTTAATTTAATATCATACAATAATGTAGATGTTTAAATTTGCATTACGTGTAATTCTGAAAAGAGAAAGATGAGATTCCCAACCCCGGAGCTTAGATACTAGCAGTAAGTGTTCTCTATGTTGTAACTTCATACCATTGGCAATACTTAGCCAGTGTCTAAACAACAGGTAAAAAGTGAGGAATTCCTCTTATACAAGACTAGCCCAGAGTTTACCTATGGGTACCCCGTACCTAACTACCTAAGTACAGATCTCGCCATTTCAAAAAGTACAATATCATGTATGCTGCCACTTAAGTTTAAGTGCAAAAACTATAGTTTTTCTTTCCTAAGATAAAAGACAACTCATACTGAAGGATGCGCTAACACCTGTTGGGGGCTTGATATATTCCTTAGCCAGCTGCTCTTCTATATCAATGCCAGGCCAACCAACATTGTATAGACCACAGAATCTAAGGGACCGGGGACAGAGAAACTGAAGCACATTTGTTCAAGTTACCCAAGTATTGAAAGTCAGACAATATCCAATTGAAATAATTACCCTAATCTTATTTTTATGTATTACAAGAGAAGAAGTTCAGCTACTTTGAATTGAATGTTCTAAATCTAAGAAATTAACCTCATGCTGCTCTCCTTTTGGATTACTTGTGGCAATATACACTCATCTCATATGAAAAAGTAGGATAAACTGGTGAGATGGGTCCATCACGAAAATTTAATGGAAGAGAACATTTTAGGGGGGTACCTTTTATGCAATAAAACCTTTCAATGCCTCTCGATATGACAATGCATTCCAATCTATCATTCTGATCTGAAAACATTTTTATACATATTTACATAACACCCGAAGATGTTCAACTCTTGAATTTTCTGTCCATCGAAATAACAATTACAGGCCATCAAAATGTTTGATCGCATAGTAGGTAACCCCTGGACAGGACGATATACCACCATTATCAGAATTGATGACACATCTGGTGTAGGTTTATTTTTCTATGTATATCTTTGTACCCTTTATTTATTAGTTTTTCCCCATTCTTCTTTTATATATCAGTGTTCCTATTCCTACATGGTGGGACTAGTCCACTAGGAAGCTCAGTACCAAAATTTGTGAGGAAGTCGGAATTTTATCAAGGGTAGAAACAGAACCCCATCCTTCCCGATATCCTAGCTAGTGGGACTACAGCTCAAACACTCCCAGTAAACTCACAAAATGGGTAACCCGCCCAAAGAGGGCAATGCAAAGCATGTTAGAGCACTGGTCCTAGTTAGCGCTAATGTCTTCCAAGATACCAAGGTCTAGTCTTGTAGGTCTAGAGGGGTAAGGTGATAGTTGGGGGAATGACATTTGTTTGTACACTACTCGAGGAGGGTGCTAAAAGGGTGGCCATGTCAGTGTTCCCACACAAACAGTAGGCCGGAAACTCTGATCTGGTCAGTACATCATTTAACCTCCAGTACTATAGGAGATGCCGTGCGTTCAACGTGATAGATTCAGCTCGTTTTCACACAGACAATCTATTTTGACTCTTAGGACGCACGCTAAAAAGCATGTTATATTATGCAGTGTACATGTACTCAATTAATAGCATATTTTCCCTGTCAGTACACTCCCAGCCAGCTTGCGACGTAACCCAAACGTTCTGCAACCATAATTTTTTAGTTAGTTTGTTACTTACTAAGATGGCACATAACAATTACGTTATTGATGGTGAGGTTGAAAACTCACCAAATTAGAATGTTAGTTTAACATTATTTTTGGTGAGGTTAGGACGAAACCAAAACAGAACATTATAAGAACATTCTGTTTAGGTTGAAGAATATAACCAGAACGTTATAATAACATCGCAGTACAAGGTCACAGCAGTAGGTCGCAGCAACATAATTGGGAGTCATCAAAAGAACGTAACAAGAACCAACACAGAACATTGCTCAATGTTATTATAATGTCACATCTCTGGCTGGGATGGCTTAACTTGTTACAGAATATAACACTGCTTTATGTGTATCCCCTTCATGTGCATCTCTTTGATCTTGCCATATTGCACAGTGTTTGTTACGATGCAAGCCTTTTGCATTATTTATCAATTGATCTCTTCAGCTGATGCATGTTATACGTTAAGAACTTATTGAAATGAGAAGAGGTACAGGTTTTATATCACTCTCTTTAATTAATTCCATCACTGGCGGATCATAGGTTTTCAAAGGGGGCTTGGAATAACTCTTAAGAATGGGGTTTATTTAAAAAAAGAGAACAATTTTTCAACCTGCGGAGTCGTATGCTCCCCCCTCCCCCCCGAACATGTCACATAAATCTTGTTGTTTACATTTGGGCCTCCATACCCAGCGCCGGGAAGTCTAGCCCTGTAACAGTACGGTCATGGCCACTGGTAGAGATTACAGTATCTCGGGGTAATGGCGTTTATTCATTAGTCTTGGCCCTGGGGCGAGGTTTGTATCTGTTCGGTCCAGTACTTCTAATGTGAGTACGTCCATGTACAAGTAGTGCAGTGCCCTTCACATATAACAATGGACTTTACTAGATTGGGCGTCGCATTATATATTATGTCTGTGGGTAATATAAACAGTTGCTTTGCAATTCCCGATTTATTCATTCAACAATCTCAGTTGAAATTAGGGCGTCCGATATTTACGTATTAGTGCACTAGGGCTTGACATGGTCCATAATTCATCAATCTATTGCTGAAACACCACCCACAGTTATGTACACATCCCTCATTTGATATACTTGTTACTTTATTTGGGCTATGCGCCTCTCATTGCACAAAGAAATTACTTGATATACTTTTAATCCACGACAAATTAAATAATAAGGCATAACGGTTATGCATACGATATCGAATATTTCTATTAGCGTAATTCTATTTTTCCAATATCAAAAGATGGGGGACTCCTTTTGTAACATGTTTGCAAAATTTCACTTCTATTTTCTGTATTCTAGTTTTCTTAAAACAGTTTGAATGAAATTCCTATATATTTCTTGTTTCACCGATTATTATCACTATAACGGAATGCGTACACTTCATAGGATAATCCTATTTTTTCTACTCAGAGAAAATAACACCCCATATCCCCATATCATGCACCATGAGGTCCGTATCAGCGGTGCTGTTTGTGTGGCCTTAGGGTTAGATAACACCCTGGAGACGGGCCTCCAGGTGGATCCCCCAGGGCGGGGGGATCAAAGGGTACCGGGCGTCCCCCCGGGATCCAGGAGGGTAGGGGCATTGAGTAGAGAGGGGTTTCAGGGTTGGCATTCCTGGTAATGGGAGCCCGTGCAAGGATTGTAGGGTAGTGTAAAAAGGGTTGCCACTGTACGATAAAAGATTTCGGAAGCTTCTGTATCATATAACATTTACTTTAGGCACCAAAATAAAAGAGTGGCTAAAACTAGGTAAAGCCATGGTTCATTGTATTAAGAAAATGTTATAGGGGTTTTCTCTGTACTATCTTGGCTAATAAAAACTGTTAGAAATAGACTAAATATAGTTAGAACAACACCCACATCCACACATTCAAACACATTCAAACACTTTCACTTACACATATCCACATCCACACCTATACTACCACACACCCACGACCATATCCACATCCACACCTACATTACCACACAACCATGACCACATACAAACGCCTACACTACCATACATCCAGACACAGACACACAGACACAGACATACAGACACAGACACACAGACACAGACACAGACAGACACAAACACAGACAGACACAGACACAGACACAGACACAGACACACAGAGACACACAGAGACACACAGAGATACACAGAGACACAGACACAGACACACACACACACACACACACACACACTGGACATTTCACGTCAAGATATATTTAGATTCCATCTCTGAGTATTTCCACCGGTATCCCTGCTGCCAGTCATTATACTGCCGTTCACATTTTGTTTGTTTATTTCCATACCCACCGTCTATGTTACCCTGGTCTTCCACAATACCCAGACTCATGCCACTTGTTCCACAATGGACTCCTCAGTTTCCCAGGTCGTGAGCTCAGTCGTGATTTTTGTCTCCGGTGGAAATTGAATCCAGAATCCTTGGGCGATTATAAATCATTCCCTTTAGCCCCATCCCGCTCCAGATGATACATGTATACTTAAACAACTGAGCACAAAACCAGTTTGTTACTTATATCAGAAAAAAGAACAGCCGTGAATAATTAGAAAGCTATGGTTAGACATACGTTGACCCTGGGAAAGTTCAATGCTCCCAATATGGCTGTTATAATTTTAAAGTTGCCCCTTGCAGCTGTTCGTTTTCTACATTGTGTCACCTTATATTGATGGGAGTGTATCAGTTTATGATATCACTCCTTATACATTTTAGAGCAATAATTTTAGAAGAGGTTCCTTTGAGCCTTCAAAATATGATTGCCGTATCTAATAAGAAGAGTCTTTACTGAGAAAGCGACCAAACCATGATATATTGGATAACCTTTCAGTGTGATGTGGTAGGGCTTTCAACTGTTATCATAAGACAAGCATTAAGCCTATATTACATATAGGCCTATAACGAAAATTATATGGTCATTCTACATTTGCACTAAGTTATAAGTAACATACTTACAAAGATAAAAAGTCCTTTAATTCTCGTTTAAAGAACAGTTGCTCCTAAGTTGGACCCGATATCTCATCTTAAGATATTGCCCTTGGATGGCTCTAGGATGGCACCAACATAATTATTTTAGGATCTAAGAGGGATTTGTAGAACCCCCTTTCTGCTAGACAAAAACCTATAAAAAATGAGGACATGTACTTCATGATGACGTCCAATAAACCATATGCTCTGAGGAAGAGCTACAGATAAGACGTTATACTTCAAATATGAAACGAAATCAAGGCGGCACTTACCTCTTTAAATAGAAAAGATAAACTTGTTCAGGGAGACTTTGATCTTGCTCCATTTTACTCGTTATGGGTTCTGTCTCGCCCATCACGTTCGGTTAGGGAGAAGTGCCAGTGGTAAATGCATGGCACTGTACCCCAGTAAAACCCAGTTCTATCTAAACATGTGGCTATAGGCATTAGAGAGGAAGCAGGAGGGGCCTTTCAGCTGAACCCACGCTGGCCCCACCTCCACTCCTTCTGTGTCAGGAAGCAGCAAATGCGGGCAAATGCCAGAAAAACATTCCCCATTAGATAACATGCCACAGTCGACTGCTGACTTCACGAGCCAAGTTATTTCCACCCTCAGAACTGATAGGTCTAGACTGCAAGGGAAGGGTTCCTGACTTCTACCTATAGAAGGGGATAGGGTTAAGTACTTCATAGATATCAAATGGTTATTGGGCTGTTATTGATATGGCCTGCCTGGAGGATAAAGTAGATAAGGAGACGAGTGATGTATGTGTGGGGCGTCACTGAAAGATCCCGATCTGAGTCGTGAAGGTTGAGGCGGGGTTTAGAATATTTGATTTATAGTTTTGAATTTTTGTCGAATTTCTGGTTGCAGCTATAAGGTGTAGCAAACGAATATGCACACATTTGTTTACAGGTCCGTAGTATTATCTTATAGGGCCACGGTTAAGCTTTCTTTTCACTCAATCAGAGATAAGCACCCTTTCCGGATATGTCAGCTCTTTTGTAATAATGAATTGCAATAATGAATTTGACATGATTTATGTGTAACTGAGCATAATGCATCATAGGCAGAGAATTTACCTTCCTTTATAAAGTGCATGATCATGAAATTAGAAAGGTATGTATAATCATGTATTGGGAACCTCTCATAAACTAATAGTAAAGTTTTAGAAAAATCGGAGAGATGATGAATGTGAAATGGTGAAATGAGTATCTGCAAACATTATGTGATCCACGACCAAACTGGCAAAGGTGAAACAGTGCAAAGGAAAGGCAATGACATTTAGATCTAACAGATGGTATGAGTGAGCTTTTACTAAAACAGGATTTTAAATGCATATATGTCGATCCCAAGGCACGTCATGTGTATCATGTATGTCTGTGCCTGTATGGTATATTGTGTACATGTGTCTGTGTGTAAGTATGTCTGTGTGTCTGTGAATGTGTTTGTGTATGGGTATGTCTGTGGGTATGTATTTCACACTCTGTGTTTCTGTATAACGTCTGCATGCCAGTGCAGTTGCGGATCCAGGGGGGGGGGGGGGGGGGGCAAAATGACAGTTGTCCCCTCCCCCCCCCCCCCCCCCAAGACGGCTGGCTCTGGATTTGCCCCTGCAATGTATAGTTATACGTGTGTGTATAAATATATCATAATATATCTGTCCCTGTGTGTCATTATGTCAGTGTTTCTGCATGTCTATAGGTATGTGTTTTACTACCTCTATGCCTGTGTGTCTGTATGTCTGTATACATCTATCTGTGTATCTGTGTGTTTGTACATATTGATGTTTGTATATCTGTTTGTATATATGTCTGTATGATTCCAAGTTAGTTTGATACTCTAGTGTTGAAGCTCTTCCATATAAATCGGCATGATGTACCACTTCATCCAATTCAAAAGAGATCAACACCTGTCCGACAAGAATAGCTGTACACTCAGTTTGGAAAGAATAATTATTTCAGATTATTCAAACGATACATTGAAGGGGGTAACACATTCTATGATAGTTTAGAAAGTTATTACAGTACTTGTTATTTAAATGAATGTTTCCATAGAAATAATGCATGACCTGATAAAGTGCTATTATTTTTATGATTTAGTATAGTTAATGTTTAGGAACATCATTATAAGTAACACAAATGGACAATATAGATACAAATTTAGGAATGAGTTATCGCCATCACAACCTTACATCCCGGTGTTGTGAATGATTATGTTGTAAAGCAAACGCAAGGGTAAGTAGGCTACTTAAATACTGATACCACCATCCTGTCATGATGATGGAAATTCCCCTTTTTGTCCACTTTATAAACACTACCTATAATTATTCCTGATGGGAGCCGAGGTTGTGTGGTTCCTATTATGTTCTGTGGCGGTACTTGACACACTACTTTAGGTTATTTATTTTCTAGCGAACCACCCTGTTGTTCACCACAAACGGTCTTTCAGCTCTTTGTTGACGGTACTAAACTGTATAAAGTATTGAATAACCATCCTCATGGCATGAGTATAAAGCGCCACTTTGAGAACAACCTATGGGAAGGAAACACATACAGAAGCGTTATACAGAACCATATTTGTGTGCCCTATCCTATATCCCACGAGCTTTGACCCTGCCACTCAAAATGTAATATCCTACAAAGCTAACCCTGTACCAAGGATTGTTTAGAAAATATAGAAAACAAAAGGCAATTGATTCAGCGTTGTTATGTACTAAACGTAGCCAGCTAACCATGGGATAAATACTGAGGTCTGGAACATTTGTAAATAACTCGCACTAAATGAGTGACAGTGGTGATGGGTTCCCAGGGCCCCCTTGAGCTGCTCACGTGTAGGTATGCTGAGCAGCTCGCCCAGACGTGCATGCGTGTCGGAACTTTTAGATAGGGAGCTCGGTCTGGAAGATAGGTATGTCCAGTCCCAGTTACTAGACCTTTGGGATTGGACTGGGGGGAGGTTGAGTGTATAGAGTGGCAATTCCTTGCTTTCATACCCTTATAACTATATATATGTTCTTGTGTCCCATTTTTCCTGTCTGTTCATAAATGTCTAATAGTCCTTCTCATAATTCCCACTAAACTATATCCTTTCTCCAATAGATTTTCCTTCTCACATTCTCATATCACATGAATAATCCCTTCAGCAAACAGTAAAACCAAGAGAACCAGAATATGAGAATTACCATTACCAGAATGTCAACAAATAATTGTTTCTCTCACCAACCAATTTGAGGTGTTTTAGTTTTGTTAGTCTGTTCATTCAATGCAGTAATGGGACAATGGAAAGACCAAATGTATAATCATACTGCTATAAAAAAAACCACAGAATTGCCACTCTCTCTCTGTTGCAGATGACGTTTCACATGCAGCGCAAAATTGAACTGGATGCCATATTGGCGATCAATATGAAAGTATTTAATATTCAATATCAAAAAGCATATGTCGCAGAATGTTTGCTAAATCTTAGATTATTGTTTTAGGTCGTGATAACCAATTTTCAATTCTTACAGTTCAAAAAAGCCCATATTATAGAGGGGTGAAACTTTGGAGTGAACTTAATGAGGATGTACAAAAAGCAGAAAATATCTGTATATATAAGAGAATGTTGAATGTGGTGTTATAAAATTGTTATGAAACTTTTAATTGTAACTAATTATGAGTAATGTTGAAATGTACGATATATAATATTTGTATTCAAATATATATAGTCATCATTGTAATTATCACCTATCATCGACGTCGGAAGAACTTTTTGTATTAAAAGAGATGTCAAATAAAAAAAAAAAAAAAAAATTCTAGACTTATCTAATAGTTACATGGTCGTGATGAGCACATGATGATCACCAGAAAGTCTATAATAAGTATACACTCACTCGGAAGGGGGTTTATATACCCAGCCAGACTCCAGACTCTTACTTCAGGAATGAGGGGGTATGCATTTTATATCCAGTCAGAGGTCAGACTCTTACTTCAGGAATGAGCTGCTCGTGCCACATTCGTGAACCTCTAGGCACGTTGACCTCGTGAGCTGAGGAGACATTCCCGATATTTTCCGCCGCATGCCTATAACTGAATGATTCCCCTGGAATCCCTGTTACACGTTTTGATCAAAGCTAGAGAGAGAGCAACATAATAATTATGTGATGGTGCTACTTTTTATCCCGTTGGCGTTGCATAACTGGAATATGAATGCGTGATATTTTGGTAATATGTTATCATCTTTTGCAGAGTATGGTGCGCAAATAGCAAATATGCACCATTTGATATCATTGTCAACTTATTATGTTAAAGACCGTCATCTAGAATGTAAAGAATGTACGGAACTTTCCCATTGTAGTGGGGTCTGTTAACAACATTTTCGTTACGCGGCGGATAAAAGCACCAAATTTTGCATGAGGCACCTCTGAGGCATAACTATTGAATCTAGAAGGGGAGCCATCTTGAAATACCATAATGAAATTTTGACAAATTTTGTATGTTTTCAGCATTTGAAATTTAAGGTATTTAACCAAAACTTTTGGCTAGCTTCGATTAGACCTATTGTATAGATTCGAAAGGTAAATATTTGAATTCCCTGTCCTATAGTCTACCAATTTGGACCATAGCAATGTATTTCTAGGCATTTCAGAAGCTGAGATATGAGATTATTTCAATAAAAGTCGGCCATATTGGATTTTTTGCACCCATCCGGGTTTTATTGATTTTTCAAGGTGGCTCCCCTTTTAAATTCAATGAAGGGGTCCCAGGGGATCATCATACCAAATGGAATCAAGAAATTTTGTGGCAAAAGAGTAAAGTCTATATCCTTTCTTTTGACTTATTTCGGAATCCAGCAGTCATTATCAAAGGTATCATGCTGATGAATTCAGCCATTTTGAAATTTATGTTATTGTATTGGATGAATATCATACTTATTGAGCCCTCTAGGCTATTATGAACTGATATTGGAACCATTTCCCCTGGCCTTATGCCTTTTTAGCTAAAAATCATAATATTTCTCAAAATTGGTCAGCCATCTTGGATTTTGGATTTCTGCATTGACTTGAAACATAAAAAATTGAATTCCCTGACCCATAATCTCTCAATTTTGACACCAAC
The DNA here is from genome assembly GCA_936440205.1 of Lepidonotus clava. Lineage (NCBI taxonomy): Eukaryota > Metazoa > Annelida > Polychaeta > Phyllodocida > Polynoidae > Lepidonotus > Lepidonotus clava. The sequence goes on along the minus strand of OW387142.1, from coordinate 7,654,502 downwards.
CATGTCTCTTTAGTCTTTTTAGAAGCTGAGATATAAGAATTTTTACAGTAAAAGTCGGCCATTTTGGTTTTGGGGCCCCCACATCTGTCCTATTGATATTTCAACGTGGCTCCCCTTCCAGATTTGATAGTTATGCCTCAGAGGTGCCTCATACCAAATTTGGTGCTTTTATCCGCCGCGTAACGATTTCTCAAAAAAATTACCTTAACAGACCCCACTATTGTATGCCTGTGTATCAAGTATATCGGAAAAATAATATATTTGTATTGCGGAGGGCTTAGTCACATGGTAGGGTGTACACAAAGATTATTTTGAGCAAATTTTATGCTAATCAAACATGAAGATGCAATAAACAATCTTTGAAAAAACACTGCCATTCCATTAAAAACCCTGTGACCTACTGTGAACTACATGCCCTAGGTCGGTCAGACGTATTTATGCTTTGGGTGAATCATTCAGGTCAAGGTGGATTATTTCCTCAGCAAATAATCCTGGCACCCATAAGACAGGCACAAGATGTTGTTTCATAACAACCCCCAACCAGGGGCCGGCTTACCTAGTGATTTGATCTTACCTCTACCCCCCTTCTCCCCATAACCCTATCGATGTAAATAGTTGTACTGATAAACAACAAAAAACTCTACCTGACTTGAGCAGATAAAAAAACAGGCAAAGTTTGATATCTGTCATTATTTATGCGGATATGTTTCCATAGTATTTGTTGACAATAACAAACTTGAATACGTTCGAGGGATCATTAGTAAGCGTTGGTTTTTAACCACTTTTTCCTCCAGAGTGCCATTTACAATATAGGCTACCCGCATGGTGCTATATGCCAAGCTATAAACAAGTATTAATTCTAACCATGCTATCGTGTTTTATTTATATACTTGGCTTTGTAAACAACAAGAGTAGCTCGAGTTGTATGGCCAAAGTATAAAGTAGATGTCATACAAATTGAGCTATTTTCTCTTTTATTCTATACAGTTAGTATTTATGAAATATAATGTAAGTAAACATTCTTCCATGAGATAGTCAAATGATAATTATTTTATTTAGACAATTGGCTTCGTAGACAACCAGATTAATTCGAGTTTAATGGTCCCAGTATTTTCCATAGATATCATCCACATTGAAATATTTTCTTTTGAATTCTATAGAGTTAATATATGAAATATAATATGTAAGCATACACTATTCCATAAGACAGTCAATGAATAAGGGTCAGAGCCGGGGGTCAGACCACCATAGATTTGGAGTTAGTGTCAGACTCATGGGAAGGCGGCCAGGTAGGGGTCAAAGGTCAACAGGTATAACTATAAGCACTAGGCCTGACTGACTTAGATTCACATGTACATGTAGTACGGTTTGCAGTGGTACGGATTTGTGGTCGAATGGGCCAAGAGATCTTATTAAGTTATTGTGAAAAAAATATAGAGAAATACTTTAGAATGTCTTATGGTTTGCACGGATCCGGTCATGTTGAATTAATTCAATATACACAGCACAGCTTAACAAGCCTACAAGGTGCCATTTAATCTTGACAAAAATTGGAAGGTCTAAAAGGAAAGAGTGTAAATGATTCGGTAAATGATGCACAAGCAGCATATTATATGACTTTATAACTATTATGTTCTCCGCCAATAACTGCAAAAATATGTTAATGTGAAAAGTAAAAATCATACACCGTTCCATGTACGTGTCTGATTATATATATAGGCCCTTTCCACTATAGTGTTTGTGTCCTGCTAGCGCTATTGGCCTCGACCAGTGAGTTGGGATATGAATTCATATGGGCCGCGGCTAAGGAGTTGGGATCAACGTGTGCATATGAGGGCTCAATGCGCAGACTCGTGAAAAAGGTGTATTATATATGACTTTAAGACCTAAAACATGACTCACCTGGCGGGCGCCCTGTCCACGGTTCTGTAGACAGTGGCCGTGGTGGCCAGCGAGTCGACCGACTGTTTGCGGGTGGACGAGGCGCAGGAGGCGGGGTCCCCCATCTCCAGGGTGTGGGCCGTTCTCTCCTCCACCTCCTCCTGGGTCCCCTCCTCCTCCAGGGCGGGGTGGTACGCGTCCCCGTTCTCCTTGGGGGGTTTGGCCGCTCTGTGTAAGGACGAATCAGCAGGGTCCTGGTTTGAGGGGTCGTCGTCGTCGTCTTCGTCCTCCAGGGTGGAATTGCCGTCCTCCTGTCGCCCGGCCCGACCCAGGAGTGGAGTGTGGCCGCTGCGGAACTGGTGGGGGCGTGGGCTGGGCACGGGGTAGGATGGAGAATCCTCCTCTTCTTCCTCACCCTCCTCCTCCTCTTCCTCCCTTTCCTCCTGTGCGTAACTAGGAGGACGCTGGTCCTCTGGTTCTTCCTCAGGTTCTTCCTCTGGCTCCTGTCGTTGTTCTTCCTCCTGCGGTTCCTCCTGTGAACTATGTGGCCTCCTGTGGTGTGGATGGTGATGGTGGTGGTTGGGGCTGCGGTGATGGTGTCCCCTCTCCTTACCGTAAACTCTCTCCTGTGTCCCCACCCCCTCTACCGCCGCCTCCTCCTCCTCGTCCCCCTCCTCCTCGCAGTCATACTCATCCTCCTCCATGGCAGGGGACACCTCCTCCTCCTCCAGGGCATGCCCGGAGCGGCGGGGGGCCTGGTCCGGGCTGTGCTCCATGCTGGCCATGTATATAACAACACAAGCACCGACGCCGCCTCAGTTACCTACATTCAGTACAACCACCCGTGGTTGTTAGGTTCTTTTTGGCGCGGGGCTATACTATGCTATGGGTCCTGGAGCTGGTGGTGGTAATATCAGCGGTATCACGATGTTGTCTGGTATAGTAAGAGCCTGCCGTACAAACACCTAGAACACTGGGGCCATCTGAGCTGCTCCCTAGAGCCCTCAATACCACGAACTGAGCAGTTCAGGCGAGCTGCTCATCCTACATGCTCAATGCATAGATCTGTCGGCTCCTCCACTCACTCAACCACTGGATTCGAGCCAATTGATGAGTACTTGTGAGTGACACCTTCCGCCTGCTGCACGTCCGTTTACGTCCAGCCGTCACCGCCCAGTGAGCAGCTCTGAGCAGCTCTGAGCAGCTCGCCAAGCACAAAGGGTGGGAAGCCGGCCGGCAGAGGAGTGAGTAAGTTGTCTGTGTGTTTGGGTTGGCCCAAGTCTGGGGCTGGCTAGCACAGACGGGTGTTTAGTGAGTGGGGAGGGGGATGGAGGGGTGCCCGGTGGAGGGGGTGAGCACCTCGGATCTACTCAGTTTTAGTACGCAGACGCGTGCGTACCGTACGCAGCGTGCAGCAGGGGACGCGCGCGGGCTGTCTGAGCAGTGAGCCAGCGCCCAGGTATGTATGAATCAGACGGTCACCCTGGAGCAAATGTACTCCAGATGGTGCCAGGACTAGAGGAGTCGGTTGGGGGGGGGGGGGGGGCGGGTGTAGGCTCCTAGAAGCTGGGCTGGGTGGTGGTATTGAAACAGAAGAAGGTTGGCCTGGAAAGCCTGGAAATGGGGGCAGAGTTGTTTGGGGGAGAGGGGTATGTTCACTTAGCTGGCGGTAGGCCAGAGGTAGGCTGTCAGATGCCTGTTGATGGGGTAAGGCTTGGATTGGTGCACATGGGTGAGGTAAGATTTGCTGGTGATGTTTGCAAGTGGAGCCTGTGATCAGACTGTTGCACAAAGCATTCTCAAACTCTAGTAAATGGTGTGAGGCCTGTGATCTGTTATAGATTTTATTATGGCAGGAACCTGGGTCCACCAGGGCGGGCGGGTTGGTGGCACCTCCCTTTGCATATAAACTGCTACTTTTTATTAACTCAACTTCACTTTATTGTTCTCAACAATATTTCAAACAAAATATCGCAATATGTAGAGGCTTATCAAGTTATTCAGGAAAGAAAATTTATTTTGGGATTCCATAAATTCTGTGCCTTTCAGTACTCCCCTTCCTACATCATTACAATTCCCCCTAGAAATATCTTGGGATTCTCTCTAGATGTATGAAAGTTACAATCAATGATAGCCAGTTGTGTATGGATATGAGTATTAAGAATTAACGCATGTATGACTTATTCAACATGTTTCATAATTGGGGATTCCCTTTCATGGATCGATGGGTTTTCCCTGTTACTCCCCGTGTACGCCATGCATTTAGGGATTTCCGTTAAAGCAGTTTAAGAATGAAAACTTTTTTTATGTTCTTATAATTGTATGTTAACTGTGAATTAACCTACAATCTTACTTACATCTATGGTGTACGGTGAAAATAACATGCTGAATATGTTTAATTGAAATATGATTATTCTGGAGTGCTATAGGTCCCCTTTAAGTTTCCGGGGATAGAAAAGATACCCAAGATCACCCGACCTGAAGCTGATCACGGCTGAAGGGAGGTGCACTGAGCCCCGCTGCTACAAATCGAGGTCCGGGGGTGAGGGTTACCGGCTCTGATGGGAGGGGAATAGGGCGAGTTAAGAGGTCGACAGGCCAGAGAAGGATCCTCCACTAACGTCTCTGCTTAAGTGTTCCACCCCCGTTTCGTTGATAACCTCCAGAAGAAACACCAGATGGATGTACCCCGCTATCTTAACGTGAAGAGAATTTGGTGGATCTGAGCTCACATTTGTAGGATCATTTCCCATCTCAGATTTAATCCGGAACACTTACACTTGATCACGAACTAATTGCATTTTTGTTTCTTGACGTCAGGTTAAGTGGGAACACCAATATTAATGTTTTATGTTTTGAATTTGACTTGGATTATTGTTTCTTTAAAGAGGAGGCAGAAATCCAAGGCCCGAATGGAAAAGCAATAAAAAATTTCTCATGAAATCAAAGTCCATTGCAATGACGTATAATACCAAAATAATGTATGGAATTTTCATACATTATTTGTAATATGACTACCTAAGAGAATATTTCAACTTCCATTGATATATTCCAGGTATTTATTTGGAACTTGGCATAAGAATAAAATGCGAAGAATATATAATTTATTTGACTCATTCATTCCAAGTATGATTCCAGCACAAAGGCTACAGAAGTCATAAAATATGCATAAAGAAAAGCAAAAACAAATAGTTGCCTCTTTCAGTTTCCGGGGACTAACTGACATGCATAGTCGTTTAACCCTATCTACACGTTGCAGTTCTTATAGAATATCTTTCCTTTCTGGCTTAAGCTACGACTTGCATAGACTCTAGACTGAATTTCCTTGATATGACGCATCACTCCAGTTCAACGCCTCAAGCTTCAGCGTCCCGCGTTGACGGACGCGCACGCGCACTGCCCGCCCCCCGCGGGGAGACGCTGGGGAGACGCTCACCAACCGCTCGTTATCTCGGCCCTGTTTTTATCTTATCTCGAGCAGCTCCTACGGCGAGCAGCTCAGTGCCTGTCCGACCTGCTCTGTGTCTTGAAGTTGGTGTGTGAAGCCCCACACTGACTAGGCGATTTTTACGCAGATGGTCAATGAATGGGAGCTAAATAGGCCAATTCTTATGGATTTCTCGTGACCATAATAATTTCAGTAGGCCTATACCATATTGAAACATGCATGCTTGAATTGGCGTTAAAATTGGTAGATTCTTATGATCACCGTTCAGTATATAACATTGAAATGCACATGCCTGATCTGAATCGGTGCTAAATTAAAATTGGCCAATTCTTATGGTCACCTCTTGGTATACCATATTGAAATGTGCATGCTTGATCTGAATCGGTGCTAAAATTGGCCAATTCTTATGGTCACCTCTTGGTATACCATATTGAAATGTGCATGCTTGATCTGAATCGGTGCTAAAATTGGCCAATTCTTATGATCACCAGTCAGTATATCTTATTGAAATGCTCATGCTAGATCTGAATTTGTGCTTAAATTGGCAGATTCTTTTCTGATTACCTGTCAGTATAACATATTGAAATGTGCATGCTTGATCTGAATTGGTACTAAAATTGGCCAATTCTTATGATCACCTGTCAGTATAACATATTGAAATGTGCATGCTTGGTCTGAATTTGCGCCAAAATATTCCAATTCTTATGATCACCCGTCATATCAGTAATCACATGGAAAAGTGCACACTTGTTTGAACCAGTGCTAAAATGGCCGATTCTTATGATCACCATTCAGTACATCATATTGAAATGTGCATGCATGATCTAAAGCGGCTAAAATTGGTCCATTTTTATGATCGCCTGTCATAAAACCATATTGAAATGTGTATGCTTGATCTGAAAAGATAATAAAAATGACCGATTCTTATGATTACCTGTCAGTATACCATATTGAAAGGTGCATGATTGATCTGAATCAGTACTAAAATTAGATGATAATTCAAGCATAAATTCAGAATTAGGTCTATTTTAGGACCGATCAGTCTGTCGACTTGGTGAAAATCGCCAAGTCTGTATCGGGCTTAAATGGCCGCCGTGGAGTAACTCCAGGTGACGGGAAACACTGGCCAGAGGCCTGGAGGAGGAGTGGGTAGGTCAGGGTGGTCAGTCAGGGACGATATGTTATAATCTGGGGGGCAGGAGGGGTTAAGCTGTAGTCAGAAAGTGCCAATTAATTCGTGTATGTAGATACTGTGTCACAGGGTTATCTTTTATCTGCAGGTGTTAAAACCTGCAGTTACATGTTGTGCACGTTGTGCTACTTGTTCAAGCATATCTTTCTTGCAATGTTTCAAGTGCTCTTCATCATGTTCCAAGGGTTCTGTATGTTCATGTCTCTTGTCTCTTAACGACGATTTGTTATTCGAGTTTGGAACGGCATACTCTGTTTTCAACAGGTCAATACTATGTAACAATATATCTTACATCCAATATATATTACATCAGGATGTAACACAATACGTTTCAGAGTTACAGTGAATAGCCTATGAAATAATAAGCAGGCCTAACTAACAAAGTATGTGAAATAAAACTAATAGAAGGCAAGTTATATAAATGTAGAAATGGGACTCTTGGTATACATGGCGGTAGATCTAATCTAAGTTTGGAAAGCAAACTTAGAAAAAAGACAATTGATTTACTACTTCCATCCCTATAAAACCAATGTAATTTATCCCAGAGACTCCTCTTGGACTTTTCAGCCACTACAGGCGGCACTTGTGCTAAGGATGGGACATCGTTTTTTTCCCACCCTACAACGGGGCACCTGGAGGATACGTACACTTGGCCAGGAGGGACTCAAGTGCCTGTAACTCAAACAGTGAGGCGGACAAGTCGTTTACCGCCACTTAAAGTCGGACTAACACCTCGACACCCGCGTGTGCTTTGGTTTCGCCGGCGGTTCCTTTTTTTCTCGGTCAGTTTGTATGGTATATGGTTGATGGGTGAAAGGAGATCAGCTGGGGGAGGGATTTGGGGAAAGGGTTGGGGGGTATTGGGAGGATGGGGGCACTCTCTGTGAAAAAGGAAACATCAAATTTATTTTAAAGATCTATTAATTGAATGAACAGCTATAGATTCACACGCTTTAAAAATTTAAAAGGAAAAACAGTTTGGTTAACTGTTGTCCAGATAGTGTTATATATGTATATTTTCACATAGACAAAAAAAAAGAAAGTCTGTCCACTATTTGTTGTATTTAGATTAACAAATTGAATTCCCAAACATAATCCTCACATTGAATCCCTTAAAGCTGACACATTCAGCACAGTGGTACATGTCTCTGATTGAAACTATGAAATATAGCTTAGGCCAATAGGACACTAGGCCCCTTCCCCTAATCTGGGTTACGTTTTATAGATGAAGATGCGCACCAAAAAGTGTCAGGTCTAAGCCCCAAAAACTGAGTCACTTTGTCTACAGAGCGCTCCCTACTGAGTAGTTGAATGACAGCGGCAGCAGGGACATTGCTGTGTTACTTTTTAACAGTAGATTCTTATGTAGGTTGATGGATGCATTACTAAACACTGTCTCACGTTATGTTGGATGAAAATAAGGTAAAACTGTATAATTATGTAAAGGAGTCTATAAATATGTTGTGGTCTACCATGCACTATTATGAATTAAGTCTTCACGTAAAGTGCATTTTACGTATGTGACGATGATTAAATAGCACTGTGTGTGTGTGTGTGTGTGTGTGTGTGTGTGTGTGTCACGGGAAGAATTTGAACTCATACATTAGACAGGCTCGGGGGTGTCTGAAACCACATCCTCTAAAACGTGTCAAGAAGTGTAAGGGATGTGTTCACACTTTTGCAGTGTCAATGGTATGGCCCATTACATAAGTGTCTCACAGGGGGTCCCCTTCCCACCCACCCCCGCCCAGCTGGGGACATCTATAATTAGCACTATGTTTGGTTGTCTCATTTTAGTTATTTCCCAGCCCTTTCTATGTCTGACCAGAGGTGTTGGTAAAGGCCTAGACTGCAGAGCAACCCACGGGGAGACCTGCAGGGCTATCCCCCTGACCTCTTCCCGGCCCCCTACCCATCCTAATCCCGTCAGTCCCACAGATCTAGAGTAACGCACAGGGGCTGATGACTTGTGGAAGAAAAGAAGCTTTTGATAGGGTTTTCATGCCGATTTGAGCACTTTGAAAAAAATCCAAATTTAAAACATTTATGACTCCCAGTAGGAGTCAACTATGGGTCAAATGTGACTCTTAGGTTGTAGCCCCGAGTGAGAAGGACAATTCTATACATGTCAGAAAATTCTGTGATGATTACAACATTATCTAGAAATTTAGAAAGATTTTTCACCTTATTTTTATACTGAAAGACTCAACCAATGGATTTTGCTAAAATCTTTCAGAAATGATAATTAGGCCCATCTTATGCCAAAAATGTCCCCTAATTGATGGAAATCCTTTTACATATTTCCCAGCCTTTACTCCATGTCCCTGACCATCCCTCTATGAATAGCCACCTCTAGCCTCCTGATATTCTCAGGTTGCAAAGAGCTGATGACTTGTGGAAGAAAAGTACCTTTTGATAGGGTTTTCATGCCGATTTGAGCACTTTGAAAAAAATCCAAATTTAAAACATTTATGACTCCCAGTAGGAGTCAACTATGGGTCAAATGTGACTCTTAGGTTGTAGCCCCGAGTGAGAAGGACAATTCTATACATGTCAGAAAATTCTGTGACGATTACAACATTATCTAGAAAATCACAACGATTTTTACTGTTTTTTTCACACAGGAAAACTCAACCAGTAGATTTTGCTAAAACCTTCCAGGAATAATAATTAGGCCTATCTCATGCCAAAAATGTTGTTGAATTTACAGGCATTGAATTATCAGGGGCCCACCTCAGGGACCAAGGATAGGTGCAGGTACCTGGCCCATTACATTATAGTGGTGGTTGGTTACCAACCGTCCCCCCTCCTGTATTGTTTCTATCTTGATTTGAGGCTCAGGCCTACCAGAAGGACACATCCAATCCCACTATGATGTATTAGGCTGGCCACCTGCACCCATCCTTAACCCATGAGTTGTCCCTGAGAAAATTTGCTGCCCATATATCCGACAATATTGTTGGCATGAGATAGGCCTAGATATCATTTATGCAAGTTTTTAGCAAAATCCATTGGTTGAGTCTTTCAGTATAAAAATAAGGTGAAAAATCTTTCTAAATTTCTAGATAATTTTGTAATCATCACAGAATTTTCTGACATGTATAGAATTGTCCTTCTCACTCGGGGCTACAACCTAAGAGTCACATTTGACCCATAGTTGACTCCTACTGGGAGTCATAAATGTTTTAAATTTGGATTTTTTTCAAAGTGCTCAAATCGGCATGGAAACCCTATCAAAAGGTTCTTTTCTTCCACAAGTCATCAGCTCTTTGCAACCTGAGAATATCAGGAGGCTAGAGGTGGCTATTCATAGAGGGATGGTCAGGGACATGGAGTAAAGGCTGGGAAATATGTAAAAGGATTTCCATCAATTAGGGGACATTTTTGGCATAAGATGGGCCTTATTATCATTTCTGAAAGATTTTAGCAAAATCCATTGGTTGAGTCTTTCAGTATAAAAATAAGGTGAAAAATCTTTCTAAATTTCTAGATAATGTTGTAATCATCACAGAATTTTCTGACATGTATAGAATTGTCCTTCTCACTCGGGGCTACAACCTAAGAGTCACATTTGACCCATAGTTGACTCCTACTGGGAGTCATAAATGTTTCAAATTTGGAAATTTTTCAAAGTGCTCAAATCGGCATGAAAACCCTACTAGAAGGTTCTTTTCTTCCACAAGTCATCAGGTAATTGCATTCCCGTCAGAATGCCCCAACAACCTTAACTCCATCAAATAGGGGAAGCTGAGGGGAATGGCTGGAGGCCGGGAAATATGTAAAATGATTTCCATTAAATAGGGGACATTTTTGGCATGAGATAGGCCTAGATATCATTTATGCAAGTTTTTAGCAAAATCCATTGGTTGGGGTTTTCACTGTAAGAATTAAGTTAAAAATCTGTCTAAATTTCTAGAAAATGTTTTATTAGTCTCACAGTTTCCTGACTAGTTTACAATGGTCATTCTCACTCGGGGCTACAACCTTAGAGTCAGTTTTGAACCATAGTTGACTCATACTGGGAGTCATAAATGTTTCAAATTTGGAAATTTTTCAAAGTGCTCAAATCGGCATGAAAACCCTCTCAAAAGGTTCTTTTCTTCCACGGCCCCCTACTCCCCCTAACCCCGTCAGCATCACAGAGCAACGCACGGGGAGACCAGGGCTATTCCCCTGACCTCTTCCCGGCCCCCTACTCCCCCTAACCCCGTCAGCATCACAGAGCAACGCACGGGGAGACCAGGGCTATTCCCCTGACCTCTTCCCGGCCCCCTACTCCCCCTAACCCCGTCAGCATCACAGAGCAACGCACGGGGAGCCCAGGGCCGTCCCCCTGACCTCTTCCCGGCCCCCTACTCCCCCTAATCCCGTCAGCACCACAGAGCAACGCACGGGGAGACCAGGGCCGTCCCCCTGACCTCTTCCCGGCCCCCTACTCCCCCTAACCCCGTCAGCATCACAGAGCAACGCACTGGGAGACCAGGGCCGTCCCCCTGACCTCTTCCCGGCCCCCTACCCCTCCTAATGCCGTCAGCACCACAGAGCAACGCACGGGGAGACCAGGGCCGTCCCCCTGTCCTCTTCCCGGCCCCCTACTCCCCCTAAAGAGGGACATAAAACTTCCTAAATGATTCTTTTCATCCACAAGTTATCATGTATACATACATACATGTATACATACATACATACATACAACATACATACATACATACATACACACATACATACATATACACACACATATAATACTATATTATCTAGGTCATTGGGTCAACTTAAGGAGGTGAAAGTTTAGTGGCAGCTCCAGGGTTACAGGCAAGGTGGGGGGGGGGACCCCCTGTGAGACACTTATGTAATGGCCCATACCATTGACACTGCAAAAGTGTGAACACATCCCTTACACTCCTTGACACTTTTTAGAGGAAGTGGTTTCAGACAAGCCCGAGCCTGTCGAATGTATGAGTTCAAATTCTTCCCGTGTGTGTGTGTGTGTGTGTGTGTGTGTGTGTGTGTGTGTACATTAAAACATCCAACTCTTCATCTTTACCCTAGTCACACTTAATACAATATATAAGAACTATTATTGTTATATATGCGGTTACGTCATAGGCACTTCCTGACAAAAAGAAATCAAAAGAGATTTTCTATAGAATTATTTGGAATGTCAATCCTAGACACCAGTAACCCCTTCCCCCTACCATCAACAGAAGACCGGGAAAGGCCCCTCGGGCCAGCAAGCCCTTAGTGGCGCCCCCTTTCAGCATACACGTGAAGCACACATTTGTTTACAGGATCCCCTATCCTCCTGGGAACTAATCCTTTCCAGGCTAAATGAATAAGGTACCCTGCCCACCCTGGGGGGCCCAGATCGCGTGTTCAGCAGGACTAGATGGAGAAGGCTTTGATTTATGGTCCCTGTTTGCTTACATAGCACAGGTAGGTATACATGCTATAAAGGTGAATGGTTGGCTCAAGGAAAGAATTTAAGACGGTGAAGATCATCGTTCTTTTTCTGTGTACATTGTCCATGTTGCGCTTTGGGTCTCTTATAGAAAACGTGACAAAAGATTGCTGCAAAAATGGTGAAAACAATGACATACTCAACTATAGAGTTTGTCTATATATGACTTCAAAGTCACATATGATAGCTTGTAAACAAATCAGCAACTATACGTATAAGACATAAGAATCTGCTCAGTGCTGTCTAAACGGCTCCTGGCTATCTAAATTGAAAATTGGGTTATTACCATAATGTGCACCCAATCATACCAACAGTGCATGTGCCGTTATTATCTCTTGACATCGTTTACCATTTGGGATGAAAAGCATTAAAGCCAAAAACTGACTGACAACACCGTTGGCCATTTTTTCACCATCGAAACTGTCTCCTCTCCCATTTATACACATAGTTAATCGCTACCGAATCTACTGAACAAAACGTTTCTACCAGCTGGTAATTAGACGAGTAATATCACAAATGACCATTTGTACGAATTTACAAAGTGTATTTCCCCCTATCCCCATGTGGTCAGGGACATCAGGAGACTAATTTCACAAATTGCTCCAGTGCCCAGCTGGCCTGTTTTAGACTGAGCTGCTCACCCTTGGGGTTTAGTCGGTCCTTCCCCCCCCCCTTTTTTTAGAGGGAGGGGGGGGGGGGGGGGGTGGGGGGGGGGGAGTGAGTCATACGGAACAGGGCGTCCAATTATGACCGCGCCATGTATTCATAACTTGGTGAAGGTCTTTAAAAAAGACATCCGACCCCCCTGATGGCGGTGGGTCCGTGATGTACTGGGTAGGTCAATATTATGATGGCTCGTTTTGGTTACAGTGTTTTATAGCATCCCCTTCTGTAAATACAGTGTCTGGTTCAGAATGGGCATGGGGAGAATAGACGGTATGGGATGGCCAGATATTGATGTAAGTGGTTTGTAATGGTGATGAAAGTGAATAAGTATCTGGTATTAGTTTTCTGGAATATTTTACATTGATGTGATGCAATAATATCCCAATGATGAAAAGGAGAGGAAAACAAGAAATATTTTAGAGTTTATTCTTATCAGCATGTAATGATAGACCTACTAAGCAGTAAGCCTATAGTAATCATTCTCAGAGAATCGTTAAATTATAATAGACTAAGACAGACTAAAATAAAAGTAAACGGTTATATCACAAGCACATGCTATGTTCCCTGAAATCTAAGCCTTGACTGATTTAGGGGTTCTTTTTTGTAACGAGCTTGCGAGTTAACCATCTTTGTATTAGACTGTTAGCAAAGTAATGTTCCTTTATGTTCGATAAGAGTAAGGTATGATAACCAGATTTGGAGAAAGAGAATAATGAGAAAAGACGCGGAACACTATAAAAATATTCCGGAAAATGATGTGACAAAGTGCTCCACGCTGTAGGGCGGTCTAGTCAGATTCCCGCCAAGACGATTTGTCGTCTGCTGTGATGACGACGAGTATCACGTGACGTGACACGTGACCCGGATGCTCGTCCCCCTGGTGGCCAACTTCCGAAGCAGTCATACATCATGGCGGCCCGCGGTGTGGTGTGGGACGATCACCATGGCAACTGGGGCGTCAGGAATACGCAGGTTTCGGTATGTGAGAAACGGAAGCCGGAGCCTGTGCCGTAGCTGGTTCCCGGTTTGTAAAGTGACCGGAAGGTGGGACAGTTGTCCCCCCCACACACTTCCGCCACCCACAGCACCGCATGAGCAACGCTGTAAGGCCCCAAACTCTAGACTTTCTTTTGGATTTAAACGGACCTTTTGGCACCAAACTTTTGGAAGAATGGTATGTTACCACTGTTGTGCACCTGGTTGTAATGCTGACACGAGGAAATTTGAAAACTTAGAGAAATACCCTTGGATGACAGGGGTAAGATTCATCAGTTTTCCACACAAAACACGGGAAGCAAAGGCCCGAAAGCTGTGGATAGAGAAAGTCAGAAGAGGAGGTGCTGGGGACAATTTCATTGTAACCAAATATACACGGATCTGCTCAAAACACTTTTTGGAGAATGAGCCAACACCTGACAATCCATATCCAACGTTGTTTGATTATAATAACTTCAAAACCCCAAAGAGAAAGAGATCTACAAACACAAGTTCAGCAACACTGCACACCGCGCGAGCAGATGGAGCAGCAGATGGGCTTAGTGCACCCTCTCCCAGAGCCGCTGCCGCCGCTACCGCCGCCACTACCACAGCCTCGGCCACCCCTCCCCCTCTCCGGGCCGGCGCCCCCGCACCGACTGAGACCACTGGCGTGACTCTGGGCGACACCCGGAGCCGTGACCAGGGGTCAAGAAATAGGTCAGTTCTGTGTGTACCAACAACTTGTCTACCCGTGGTTGGAAGTGAAGTTGAAACATGCAGCTACCCTATTTCAAAACATTGGAAAAGAAATACAATTGGTAAGGGAATTAAAGATGTTTTCAGCCCGACACATTAAGTGAATTATTTGTTTGTTTGAAGATCTTTATTAGAAGTTTGATTCAACCTGTATACACCTTAATAGGGGCACCGTACATATTATTACTGTATTCCAAGTGAGTTTTATTGCCTATACTTATGTCACTATATTTAAGTATAATCATACCTATGATAACGCCTATACATGCAGAAAAACATAGCATATGGTCTTATGATGTAATTGAAGAGACATCATCAATTTGAAAACTCATATTACGATTTTTATTTTTCAGTTCCTGGGGAAGACAAGGGTGAGATTATATATACGCCAGCTGTAAAAAATCACGAATACTGCGAAGCAGGAAATAGAATTTCGCACGAGACCTCCATGACGAGTGAAACCACACAAACAGACGTAACAGGAGAAGATTATGACAGAATGCATGATGAACTGGAGAAACTGAAAAGAAGATTCGAGGATAAAGATTCCCTCTTAGCAGAATTATTCTTTGAAAAGACAACCAGCACATCAGAAAACGTTAAGACATATTATGGGCTACCAAACAAGGAGATTTTTGATGGTCAGTTGGGTTGACATATCTGTATGCATACAAATATTTTGTGTTTTTTCCACACCATAGCCTATCCATATATACATCTTTAATAATACCCCAATAAGATTTACTTGTTAATCGTTAGGATGGGACTTTATACAAATGTACAAGTAAAAGACATTCAGTATGACACAACAAAATGCAGACGGACAAAATTCTATATCCAAGTCTTTTATATTTCAATTCTTTTAACAATTTTTGAGAAGCATTTAACGTGGTGACAGAACTTATTCCAGTTGACTTATGAATTTTGAAAAAAAAAGTGAAAAAAGTCATTTTTGTAACTTTTCCACCTTTCTTTTTGTCTCTTTAGATACTGAGACATAGAAACGATCTTTCTCATGCAATATTTATTCACATAATGTAGCATATATTGTTTCCTTATTAACCTCGTAGCCAATGATAAGGCCTGACAGACAATATAGAAAAAAGTAAATTGCTTATTCCTTATGATTATTTCCCTTGTGAAATGGCCAATGACGTACTTAACTGATGATTATGTATTTTGTATCAATTTGTGTATCATTTTATCTTTAAGAGAATGCCCTCAAAAATATGTTCCTAACCCATAAATTTTATGTTGTATACATCATTTTGTCATCGTTTTTGGATCATATCTCAAGACAACAAAGGAAAGGGCATTATTAATTTTGTCTCCCGTGATGTATGGTGTTTTAATGGTATTCCATTATCTGAAATGTTTTTGTTTTAGGTCTCTACAAAATAGTGAGCAGAGGTACGGAAAAGATGAAATACTGGTCAGGGAGGCAGAGCTGTGCAGAGAAGAACTTTGAAGGAACGGGAAAAAAGAAACCTGGCCCACAGCGAAAACTTTCTGCCTACATGGAATTCGCTGTAACACTAATGCTACTGAGACTCGGACTCCTCACTGTTGTGTTAGGGAATCTGTTTGGTGTATCAAAATCTCGTGTTTCTCAAATATTCAATACTTGGATTAACCACATATACCAAACTCTGGTGCCCTCCCTTGTTCCCTGGCCAAGTCGTGCAGTGATTGACAAGAATATGCCAGCCAAGTTCAAGATCAATTTTCCCAAAACAAGGGTTATCATTGACTGCAGTGAATTTCATATTCAGTGCCCTCGGAAACCAAGTACTCAACATAAAACTTTCTCACAATACAAATCTCACAATACATTTAAGGTGCTCTTTGGTATTGCTCCAAATGGGTCATTTACCTTTGTCAGTGACTTGTGGTCAGGCAACGTGTCAGACAAGTATATTACACGAGAAAGTGGTTTAATAGAACTGCTTGAGGAAGGAGATGTTGTAATGGCTGATAGAGGATTCCAAATCGAAGATTTACTGCTCCCAAAAAAGGCTAAATTGATAGCCCCACCCTTCACAAGAAAATGTAAATATGGTAAGAATAAAAGATTGAATGTCAATGAAATAAAAAGCACACGTCTGATAGCCAACCACAGGATATATGTAGAGCAGGCAATAGGAAGGTTAAAAGAATGGAAATTCTTTAAAGGTAATCTCTCTGTTCAAAGAAAAGCCGTTGCTAACCAGGCAGTACAAGTCACTGCTGCTCTTTGTAACATTAAGATTAACCTTGTGAAGTGATATGTCAACGATTTACAGCTTTGGGAGTATGAATTTCTCATAAACGTCCTTGCATTTCTTTTTGATATTTAACCAATGTTCTTCTGAGAATTCAACTTTACAATGTTTTATTCCCAGATTTGTGAAAAGCACAAAATCCCCTGATGTGCACCCAGTAACAGCCATTTCTGCTGTCATTTGGTCATACCAAGGAGTTGTTGTTTTCAGTCTGAAATTGTTTTCATTGTCAAGATACACGTTGTATGTGCCACTTTTTGCGATGTCCATCGCACTTTCATCCTGTCTAGAGTGACAACACTTTATTTCAATAATTGATTTCCCACAGCATGTACAACTAACCAAGCCATCTGGAGATGCCCCAAGAATTGGAATCTCTGAATCGATAGCGAGACCAGTTTCCATAACAGTTAGTTTTTTGTGCCCTTCTTTTTCTTTCTCTTCCAAATATAATGTCCTTGCTACTGGCTCGAATTCATTTCCATATTGTATAGCAGGGACATTACTGTTGAATGAATCTTCGAAAACCAACTTTACAAGGTAATTATCCTCACGGTTATTCATTCTAAATCTTTGGACTTTACCTATCACACTTCCTGTAAGTCGACCTCTCCTGTGTTCTAACCACTCACTCGTACCCTGTGGGATAGCAGCTATTTCAGAGATATCCTGGGGCGTTAACCTCTGCTTTATGAAATCTACAAAACTGTCCATGTCAGTTATTGTGGTTAGGTCATAAACCCGTTTATATTCAGAAGCCAGAAGTGTAAGGGTTGGTGATCTGTTTTCCTCAATAGCTTCACCATCTGGAATATCCATGACATTGAGAACAGATGCATTAGGTGCATGTGCTTTAAGTAACTGATATAGTTCTTTATCGATATCTTCTTTGGAACTTTCCATGGTGCGGAGTGGAATATATTGCAGTGGAGTCGGTTCTATCATGGGCTTGGACGTCTTTTGTCTAAGGTCTAAATCAGTAATGGGCAATGGTTTGGACTCTTGCCTTGAACAATTCCATACACATTTGATGTCTGTCCCTACTTGTGTATGCCTGTCGACGTGACGGAGGCTGAAGTCTATGCAGCTGAATAGTAGAGCTACAACATGTTTGCAAGTTCCGTCATCACTGAAATAAATTGAGAAATTGTATCTTGAATATCACTTGCTGCGTATTATTATTATCATTATCAGCTATGCACAAATCTATAAATGGTACTAGTTTATAATGAACAAAATGAGACACAACTGCCGAGATTATTTAATATTTTAAGGCTAGTATGGTAATATGATATTTTAGTTAAATTAAATTGTCAAATTACATTGACCAACGATTTTAACAAACCCTGTATCACCCTACATGCCTAAATTCATTTCCATGATCTCATAAACCATCCGTATTATTTCAAAGAAAACTAATGTTTTTGCTAAAACAGCCTAATGCTCTCTGTATATTTGTGTGTACGATGCATACTTATAAGCCAGAGGTGCCACACCCCTTCAATGACGTGGGGGGGCCACCTTTTATCTGAATCTTGGAGGAATAGGGTCATTTCCTCATTGAAAGATAATCTAAAAGATGGCACTTGGCTGTCAGGTATGCCAAACTTGTAGTGCTCTTTGACTTCAATGAATTTGAGAAGAATAGTTAATACGATATTCTGAAGATTTCATGTAAATTCGATTCAGATTTTGTAATAAAAAAAACTGCCAGAAAACCTTGAATAACCTGGGAATGTTAGCCCTGTTAAATATAATTTTGCATAGAAAGGTAGATCAATATCTAAGGAATTTGAAATACTTACGCTGCAACACAGGTACATCCAGCTGATTCAATAGCTCCTGATTTCGTTTGTAGGAGTAGCCACACTTTGTACTGCTCTGCACTCTGGGATTGCTCTGGGACACATCTAGCTTTCACATACACGTGAGAAGGGTTTTTTGGCATAAGTCCAAGCTCAACTTTGGTTATATGATCATCTTTATACATCTTGTGTCCATCATCTTGCTTGTAGTTTCTAAGCCTCTCATCTCCCCATTTACAATGCACCCTGAGGTAAATGAGAAGATCTGTCAAAGAAACAGGTGGCAACTCCTTCAGATCATCAGTATTAGAAATAACACATGAATCAGGAGGAGGAAGAGTCGTTTTTCCAACAGTTATCCTTTGTGTAATACTTTCTTGCCTGTCGTCAGCTTGTAATGGATCATAAAGTTGTATACCTTCCCTGGCAAGTTTCAAAAGGCTAGCCTTATTGTAGCCTGTGCTTGGTATCCCCCTTTCTCGTAGAAGTAGCCTAAGTTTAGGGACAGTGAGCTTCTCTAAATCCACGTTAGTACTACTGGACGCCATGCTGCCTTACGAGTGAATGGTGCATAGATATATATTACAGCAGAACTGACCCAATTAACCCTTATCTGTTTTCAAAACTTTTATTTTTCAAACCAATTCACTGACATATTTTGTTCAGCCTTTTTCTTGTTGAATGTTTAAACCATTCAATAGTACAAATACAGATTTGTTGAGTTAACTTATGCTGCTTTTTTTACACTTTTCCTTGGTTTGCAGTTTGTTGAAAAGTGATGTTATTAATAGTTAAACCGGTGCGGGACGACCTGATTAACCCCTACCCCCCACCCCCTCCACCTCCCCGCCGATGTTGACCACCCCTGGCACTAGCCTGCATACACACAGTCAAACACGGGTAGCAGCGTGCACTCAGTCGCGCCCAGCCCCATCCCCACTCCGGCTCGAGCAGATGGCATCTGCTCGACGGCGAGCCGGCCCACTCACACCACTGACCGTGTGCGGTCTGTCCCTCCTTCCGGCAGTAAGACCCCCCGGGGGCGACCCTCGCCGCTGATTTCTGGACAACTAGAAACGCGCGTATTCGCGGATAGCGTCCCTCCCATATCACATCTGGTGATGGCATCTCGGATGTTCTCATCCGGTCTTGGTTCTTTGTATCTGGCAGTAAATTTCTTTGTTGCAGGATGTGTAGAAGTTTATGATGTTAGGATACTAATCTACGTACCTCCCTATCATTTTTCATTTAGTGTGCAGTTCTTGCAGTTCTCATTGCAAATTTGAAATTGATTATTCATTGGGAGGTTACATACTACCTCTTCTCTAAGGTTGATTTTCAATGACATAGAATAAGATATTTTGTAAATCTTCTGGAATAAAGGCGTAGAGTGTATGCCTCTTGTGTCAATTAGTATCATTTACAGCAGGTTTAACCTAATTTAGAGAAGTATGTTTTTCTTTGGCATTATAATAATAGCTAATGACTATAACATAATAACTCCTCTATTTGCAGCTAGTTACAGAGGCGGTTATTCTATCGTTCTGTGCTTTGAGTCAACTAATGAGAATAGTTATTGGGTGTATGACAAACAGATACCAAACAGAACAGAATGAAACACATTATTACTTGTATAAAGATTGTGCTTATAACCTTACACTATTGCCTGTAACACCATTTTGTTTAGGGTCATACAATTTGATGATGTGTCCATGATGTACAGTGTGATCTAACTTTTGTTTTTGTAGATGGGACATAATCAAATGGAAAACATTACAAATAAGCCATCTACACATTTGTCACAGAATGCGCATCCTATGACTGTTAACTCAAGGGCAATGCGCATTCAGAGGTCTCGTCTATAAAAGGGTATAAAGTTTAGGTTGGCCATGATTATTTGCTCGAGGTTTATATCTTAAAGATAAATGTGCATCTCGAAATATAAAACTACGCTGCCCTCCTACTCATTGTCTAATATGAATTAAGTAACACAATGATTATTATGATCAATTCACAAACATACTCCCATCGGTGACTTTTATATTCAGAACCGTCTCGTGCAGTTTTGTAGTTTTTTCTTCTTACACCCTTTCCCCCTTTTCATACTTATCATTTATCAAAACCTGCAACTGAGGCAGTCAAAGAGAAAGAAAAGACAACACACATTGTTGAAGTACTTGCACTTCTCCATTTAATGAATTCATTAGACCACATGAGAAAAAAATGTAATTACAGACATCAGTTTGATATTTTCAAAAAACGATGAAACCGTGCCATATAGTTGTACAACGGTAGGCTCGATGACATAATATTATACTAATAACCTTTCAATGTTTTAGTACACAACAAGAGCGTTACTAACCAGAGTTGAAATGGACAGTAAATGTATGGAAGCGTTGTTTTCATCAGCACAGATCACCAAAAACACAACGTATTCATCTATATAGATAGTTGTACTGATCATGCACAATGCTTTTTCGGTTTTCAATCGATCAAAAGTACGACATTTCTTTAGAATACTGCTAGATGGTATACTTTGGATATTTGTTTCTTCCAGAACACACACGGATAAAATGATGCACCAATTGTTCCGCCAAGTATTCATATGTTCGAATCATTCAATCAAACTGTCATCGATCAGTCGTGAAAAAGAGTATTATTTTGGAATGAAAAATAATATAAGGAGTAGCTCTGTACTATTAGTAACTGTCACCACATCGACTTTCTACCACACACATTGACAATGACCTTTTATAAGCTACCTTATGGTTAGAATCAATGTACAAGAAACCTCATATTATACCGTGTCATAGAAAAAGCAATACATTACATACTAAGAAAGAATTCTAAGGTTTCCCAATAAATAAATGTTCCAGTAACGTCAAAAGAGTATCAATGATACTGTAAACTCACATTGTTAATTTACTGAATGTGTTAACTTAATAGTAGTTTCATATCTTTAGATATATGATTTTTGTAAGTGAGAACAAAGTGTTATAAGACCATTGCATTGCACTCAAGCATTCCAGATGAAGCATACAATGAAAGGAAACATCCAGTTTGTCATAGTCATACATAGTCCACTTACAATTGACCAATGGCTGAGTAATACCACAATATGTACATCATACTACATAAGAGGTGCGATCCGTTCCCTCGAGGGGGAGCCACGCTCACTCTAACAACTACACAACACTTCTAAATCTGACGGATAATATCAATAAAACATCCTAAAGTGACACCAGAGGGCAGAGAGTTCAGACTCCATGTTATGCAGCTTGTACAATATACACCTATTGAAACGTTGGCGTCCACATCCAACGCACTTGTATGAAAATACTACGAATAGTGTGTTCAGGAACGAACTGCAGTATAATAATATGGTCAAACTAATAATATAGATTTGTTTTGTTGTTGTTGTAGCTGTTGCTATTATTGTTGATGTTGTTGTTGACCAGGTGAGATTGCACCATTGGATTGGATGAACAAAACATACTGTCTCAAAACGACGTATACAAAAATTGTCAGGATCCATACAAAAATATATGCAAAAAAGTATAGACATGCCCCCGACCCATGAGAGGGTTGTGGAGGCCACAAGGTAGCCTTACCCAAGATGTTGCAGTTTGTTGAGTTGACCTTAGGGGTAGGGAATTGGTTTGCATGGTTGTCATAGACTTGAGAGATCGAATGCTGCCATGTGAAACATGAGACTGGTCAGTTTGGTCCTGTGCATGTCAGAGGACTGTGTAGAATAAGTAACCTAGGCCCTGGTCATCTTCAATAATATCAATATCATCTTGGTATCCTTTTGGAGGCGGCTGGGTTCGATTGACTAGACGTGGATCTAGCATTGACCTCCCATTTCCGCTTATAACAGGGTAGTGTGTGTACTTGTAAGAACACAGAGCGAACACGTGCGGCATACGTATACTTACGTCTACTATCAACACCAAGTACCTCTTAGTAGTAATATCATATTAGTAAAAGTCTCCAATAAAACATTTCTTTCAAAGAGGATGTAGATCTGAGGGGAGGGTACAGGGGCAATGGCGGACGTTGTCACACCTCAGATGCCCCATATCTAAGCCCTCAAAAAGCCCCACACCACAGCTAGCGCCATCAACGGACTTGACAGGAAGCAAACAGGGGTATTAATAGGGTGGTTTGCAGCGGGATTTGGCCGCTAGAGGGCCTGATGCGCACGCACACGTCTAGGGAGACGGGCAGACACGGTGATCTATACGTATACGATGTACACCTAAGATATACCTACGGTATGACTATAGCAAATAGCTCCAATGTGACGTATATTATTTGAAAAGAGGCTTCCTGTCCATGGCGGTCAGCAGCCTTAGATTCCGCTCGCCAGGTGGCGTACTGACCCCTTACTTCCGGTCTCGGTCGTATACCCTTTTCCCGTAAGGTGGGGCTATGCCCCAACACTTAGACTTGCAATCGTCTTATGGCTCGCATTTATCAATGTATCCGCATAGATCCTATAGCTTCCTTATATCCACTGCATTGATCCATTTTGCCTCATAATCTGCTTTCTTTTAATGCCTTTAGCTTGGATAATCCACTGTAGATTGGTATGGTCGCATGGTATCCAAATCCAAGTAATCGTTGCGCTCAACTCATCTTGATATTAACTTTCAGAGCTTTCCTCATTTCCTTTTCTACACATGCGCTTCAACGGCCAAGCCTGGGCGCATGCGTGTTGACCCAGATCTCCACGAAGGTCATACGGTCACGCGTGCTATCCCAATCGCCACCAGGCGGCGCGGCCGCGCATGCGTAGTGTTTCAGATGGAAACGTCACAACTCCTTGCGCTTGATGATGTAGGCATTGATCCAGATATCCGACAGGCACACGGTCGAGTGGAACCGGAAGAAGATGATGAGCGGAATGCAAATATGCGCTATTATATTCCAGGGCATGAAGCCGTAGAAGTGGCTGTGCAGGGGCATGGTCTCGGCCTTCTTCACTTCAAAGGTGTTGATCACCCAGAGGGACAGGTTGCAGAGTAGCAGGAAGGTGACGAGGGTCCGGCCTGGCTTGTGGTTGACGTGCTCATCGTTCTCCGCACAGCGTCTGAGCCCATCCAGGATGAAGATGGTCTGGATGGCCGCCTGGATGAAGGCCAGGGCGCTGGTGCCGAGCGACAGGATGCCGATCAGCCCGTATTCCTCCATGGTGGACACGGAGGACACGACAAGGAAGGCGTTGAAGGTACACAGGCCGAAGAGCGCGATCACCAGCAGCACCGTGTCGTAACTCCCCTCCTCCGGCACGGAGAAGCGCAGCTGCTGCAGCTTGAAGAACCTGAGGGAGGAAACAGTGTGAATTACACAGTGCTAACCATATACTTCTACCTGTAATTTAGAATGTACAGCTGGAAGCAGATTGTTCAAAAGTATTTTCTGTAGAGTTTATAAGTAAATAAAGCTCTGCTATTAAAGACGAACACAAAATAAAATACACACACACACATATATATATATATATACATACAGATATTCAGAATTTGAACCTCTAGTGGGGTCTGTTAACAACATTTTCGTTACGCGGCGGATAAAAGCACCAAATTTTGCATGAGGCACCTCTGAGGCATAACTATTGAATCTAGAAGGGGAGCCATCTTGAAATACAAAATAATTGAATTCCCTGTCCTATAATCTACCAATTTGGACAGTAGCAATGTGTTTCTAGGCATTTCAGAAGCTGAGATATGAGATTATTTCAATAAAAGTCGGCCATATTGGATTTTTGGCCCTCGTCTGGGTTATATCCATATTTCAAGGTGGCTCCCCTTTTAAATTCAATGAATAGTGGGGTCTGTTAAGGTCATTTTTTTGAGAAATCGTTACGCGGCGGATAAAAGCACCAAATTTGGTATAGGGCACCTCTGAGGCATAACTATCAAATCTGGAAGGGGAGCCACGTTGAAATATCAATAGGACGGATGTGGGGGCCCAAAAACCAATATGGCCGACTTTTACTATAAAAATTCTTATATCTCAGCTTCTAAAAAGACTAAAGAGACATGGTTGGTGTCAAAATTGAGGGATTATGGGTCAGGGAATTCAATTATTTATGTTTCAAGTGAATGCGGAAATCCAAAATCCAAGATGGCTGACCCATTTTGAGAAATATTATGATTTTTAGCTACTAAGGCATAAGGCCAGGGGAAATGGTTCCAATATCAGTTGTTAATAGCCTAGAGGGCTCAATAAATATGATATTCATCCAATACAATACCATAAATTTCAAAATGGGTGAATTCATTAGCATGATACCTTTGATAATGACCGCTGGATTCCAAAATAATTCAAAAGAAAGGATATAGACTTTACTCTTTTGCCACAAGATTTCTTGATTTCCTTTGGTATGATGATCCCCTGGGACCCCTTCATTGAATTTAAAAGGGGAGCCACCTTGAAATATCAATATAACCCGGACGGGGGCCAAAAATCCAATATGGCCGACTTTTATTTAAATAATCTCATATCTCAGCTTCTGAAATGCCTAGAAACACATTGCTATTGTCTAAATTGGTAGATTATAGGACAGGGAATTCAATTATTTACCTTTCGAATCTATACAATAGGTCTAATCGAAGCTAGCCAAAAGTTTTGGTTAAATACCTTAAATTTCAAATGCTAAAAACATACAAAATTTGTCAAAATTTCATTTTGGTATTTCAAGATGGCTCCCCTTCTAGATTCAATAGTTATGCCTCAGAGGTGCCTCATGCAAAATTTGGTGCTTTTATCCGCCGCGTAACGAAAATGTTGTTAACAGACCCCACTAGAAGGGGTCCCAGGGGATCATCATACCAAATGAAATCCAGAAATCTTGTGGCAAAAGAGTAAAGTCTATATCCTTTCTTTTGAATTTTTTTGGAATCCAGCAGTCATTATCAAAGGTATCATGCTAACGAATTCAGCCATTTTGAAATTTATGGTATTGTATTGGATGAATATCATATTTATTGAGCCCTCTAGGCTATTAACAACTGATATTGGAACCATTTCCCCTGGCCTTATGCCTTAGTAGCTACAAATCATAATATTCCTCAAAATTGGTCAGCCATCTTGGATTTTGAATTTCTGCATCGACTTGAAACATAAATAATTGAATTCCCTGACCCATAATCCCTCAATTTTGACACCAACCATGTCCCTTTAGTCTTTTTAGAAGCTGAGATATAAGAATTTCTATAGTAAAAGTCGGCCATATTGTTTTTTTGGCCCCCACATCCATCCTATTGATATTTCAACGTGGCTCCCCTTCCAGATTTGATAGTTATGCCTCAGAGGTGCCTCATACCAAATTTGGTGCTTTTATCCGCCGCGTAACGATTTCTCAAAAAAATGACCTTAACAGACCCCACTACTCTACTATATGTTTGTTCTATTTATTACATAAAATTTCCGATTTTGACGTCCTAGCTCCCTGTATTATTGGGGCACAATGTCTGTACGAGAAAATTAATGATGAAGATGGATACAATGCAGATGTTTATACATCTACCACAGTCGGGAAGTTAAACGGAAATGAATATAAACTCAATAAATAAAGATAACAGAGCAGCTGCAATGCCCTTTTTCTCTTTACTTAATCTCGCTGGCTGTGTTGCTGTCCATAAAAAGAAGGACAAATCACTGTCTTTGAAGCATATTACTAATGAACAGCTGGCGAAGGAAGCAGTTTATCCTGATAATTGTTCCTGCCGGTCTCAAAATATATTTGTCTTGATTCTAAAGGGCATAGGAAAGAAACTAAACCAGAAAAGTTAACTTCGAAATCACATCTTCTCTGAGATCAACCATCAAACTCGTTTTCTCTCTCGAAAGATCAATCTTTTAATGTTTGAAATTTGGTCAAAAAGTCATTAAGAAGGAAACATCCTATTCGCCACTGTTATTCCCTTTTGTGATTTATAAAGCATTCAGTGACACAGATGCACCAATCATAAGCACATCTACACCATCTATTACAGTGCTGGTGCTGGCTAAAATACCTCTTTGAGGTAGACAATAGGGACAAACGGCAGTAGATACCTCCCAAATCAGTATGTCCGAAATATCTTAATTAGCTACTGAAATGCTACTGATTATATACTGATTTTTACTGACAGCTCATTTAAATATTTGGACATACTGATTTGCTACTTTTTAACTACTGGAGCCATACTTATATCTGCTGATTTACTACTGAAATGCTACTGCAACCCCCTCTTCTAAACCGGGGATACTTGAGACAGTTTTTAGGGTTTTCGGAGGATAAAAGAAATATATAAGTTGTAATCTCCGTAATTTCCATTTTAAATGATAAAGACCTTCAATAGAACTGAATTTGGCTACAAATCTTGAACAAAAAATATCCTGAATATTATTCATAGGACCCTAAAAAGTGTCTCAAGTTACCCTCCTTTTGGGGTTACTTGAGACACGTCAGATTTTATTTCTAAAGTGATACTATGAAAATGCTTAATAAATATACTTAAATTCTGAATAATATACAAATAAAATAGTCTATAGATAGCCTGTGCATATGGGCTTGAAGTGCATGTATTCAAAGATTGATTCTACCAAGTGGTTCAACAGCAATTAACAATTTAATATGGGATGCTCTTCTTTTTTTTATCATTACCCAAAACCTAAAATTCGGTCTGGGGTAACTTAAGACACTATTTCAGGTAAATCTAGTATTATGCTCTTTTGGGTTCATGTTATGTTGGAAAAAATGTTTTAATCTGTCTAACTCTTATATGTCCTAAGAGCTATTGATTTCTGCCATAAAATGTTGTTTTAGAATCTTACATTTCCATCTGATATGAATAAAAAATACTGAAAAATAAATAACATGTGGGGTAACTTGAGACGGGATGTCACTTTTTTAATTTTTCTACATAAAATACTCAAAATTTCAGAAAATTGAAAATGTTGTAATCAGAGGTTATCAAATTGATACATTATGAAAAGGGACCACCAAATATCACAGATAAGGACTTTTGGAAGCACATCTGGAGTCTGTGGAGACAAAGTTTAACAGAGATAATCATTTTTTGGACAATATATTCCTATTTTCAACAAGCTATAATGTTAACAATTTTTGTCATTAACGAATATGCTATATGATGAAAATAGTTGCTATAACTTCACCTTTGTTTTTCAATTAAAATTTTCTTATCAAAAGAAGAACTCCACAAGTTACATGAATAATATTGGCTAAAATTACCCTACTGTCTCAAGTTACCCTGCTGTCTCAAGTATCCCCGGTTTACGGTACTGATTTTCCACTGCATTCCTACTGCATTTCAACAACAACAAACCCCTTGCTCACCCGATGATGACGATGACGCAGCTGAGGAAGAGGAGAGTGATCTCGGTGGTGTAGAAGATCAGGCTGGCTGTGTCACGATTCTCCAGCTTCTCGTCGAAGACGAAGAAGCTGCTGACTGAAACGAGCGTCAGGATGGTAATGAAGAGCCCGAGGAACAGCCCCTTGTTGGCCTTGTCGCAGTCGGTCTGGTTACTGCCACTGTCCCCTGTGATGGTCAGTACCTGCTTGCCGGTACGTCCCACGCACTGGTACATCTGGGGAAGAGAGGAGGATAATAAAGTTTCTTATTATAGTGATTGCTTTTTATATTGTTGGCCATTACTCGTTTGGTACGTCGGTACCTATTGGATAGCGCGTCAAAGAATGGTTTCAACATAAATACAGTAATGGAAAAATGATGAAGTAGAAATATAAAAATCTTAACTAACTCAACTATACTGCATTCTTTCATTCGTTTAAAAAGAACTAATATTGTCAGTGGGTAGATGTAAATATTTAATTTTCTACATTTTTCTTTTCCTACTGGGGAAACCTGCTGTACTTTGTTTCACTTTCACAGATTTTCCAAAAGTTGTGTATAGATCAAGTTGTGAACACCATATCCATTTGAAGTATGTACATTACTAATCAAACTGCCCAAACTGAAGTATACTACACCGTTTGTATGACATGACACCCTCAACCTTTTGTGGAGAAGAAATAAATGACTATGCCAATTGTTAATTTCTAATCAAAGTATGACGAACATTATACTTTCTACTCGCCCATTCTTCTGTTCTACCACATGTGCATCGTATTGTTGTTATATAACAGGCACATTTATTATCAAATATCATTTTCATGTTCCCCGTAGTAGTGATGATCGTGAAGGTACTTAAGACAAGTAGACCATAGATCTATTAACCCTGCAATTAGACCGAGAAGTTAATCTAAGGCCAGACAACACTCTGGAAAATGCCCTTTATTCTGAAAAAGAAACCTTGACCAATGGCCCTTCCTCCCTCTCCCCCATCAGTTAGAGTTATGCTGAAGCCTGTAGCAACCTGCACCATAAAGAGCAATTATCAGGATCATGTGTAGACACTTTGTACTTTAAAAGAGACTGATTTCCAAATATAATATATTTGTTAACTTTGAGTGTGATTTTTATGATTATACATGAACAGATGATCAAGTTGTCATGGTTTTCCGGCGAAACAGATCGATTTTGAAGAGGTGCACAATAAAACAGTCATTATAATTGGGCAAAATAAAGGGTATGGACATTAACAGTCACATGTTCCTTAATTAGTACTATGGCCCATAGTTTTGCAGTGTATTACGGCATTCAGGGTTTGTGTGAGGAGAAGGTTTTAGTGGGGTCTGTTAAGGTCATTTTTTTGAGAAATCGTTACGCGGCGGATAAAAGCACCAAATTTGGTATGAGGCACCTCTGAGGCATAACTATCAAATCTGGAAGGGAGCCACGTTGAAATATCAACGGATGTGGGGGCCCAAAAACCAATATGGCCGACTTTTACTATAAAAATTCTTATATCTCAGCTTCTACAAAGACTAAAGAGACATGGTTGGTGTCAAAATTGAAGGATTATGGGTCAGGGAATTCAATTATTTATGTTTCAAGTCAATGCGGAAATCCAAAATCCAAGATGGCTGACCAATTTTGAGAAATATGATGATTTTTAGCTACTAAGGCATAAGGCCAGGGGAAATGGTTCCAATATCAGTTGTTAATAGCCTAGAGGGCTCAATAAATATGATATTCATCCAATACAATACCATAAATTTCAAAATGGCTGAATTAATTAGCATGATACCTTTGATATTGACCGCTGGATTCCAAAATAATTAAAAAGAAAGGATATAGACTTTACCATTTTGCCAAAAGATTTCTTGATTTCATTTGGTATGATCATCCCCTGGGACCCCTTCATTGAATTTAAAAGGGGAGCCACCTTGAAATATCAACATAGCCCATACGGGGGCCAAAAATCCAATATGGCCGACTATTATTGAAATAATCTTATATCTCAGCATCTGAAATGCCTAGAAACACATTGCTATTGTCCAAATGGGTAGATCATAGGACAGGGAATTCAATTATTTACCTTTTGAATCTATACAATAGGTCTAATCGAAGCTAGCCAAAAGTTTTGGTCAAATACCTTAAATTTCAAATGCTAAAAACATACAGAATTTGTCAAAATTTCATTTTGGTATTTCAAGATGGCTCCCCTTCTAGATCCAATAGTTATGCCTCAGAGGTGCCTCATGCAAAATTGGGTACTTTTATCCACCGTGTAACGAAAATGTTGTTAACAGACCCCACTATTTAGGGTTAGTCAATAGTCTATTAATCATATACATAGGTATGATTTTGTGCACAGATATTGAGATCAGAGAGAAAGAAGAGTTGATCAATAAAACCACAATATATTATGGTCATGGTTATTTCAAGGGGAGTTTGTCAATGGGGTACATATATAGGGACATTTGACCAGAGTCTGTGCTCGTTCTAGAACTATGTTGGTCAGCACCTGATAGGAAGAACCTCCTACTTGCAGGATCACCTGTAAAAGAGATGGGAAGATATGTGATGGGTAAGGCAAGCAAAGGCTTGTTCTTCTTGGTACTTTCCACAACTAGAAGAAACGGAGGTGACCAAGAGAAGGGTAGTATAGGCCCTATATCAAGGGCTGTGCTCTTTTGATATGGAGATAAAGCTATATTCATGAAATATGATAAATAGGCATTGAAAGTTAAGTCCGTATTCCACAGATCGATTTTGATGGTGCCAATTTTGTATGTTTTTTTCAGAAAAGATTACATGCATGGAACCATATATTGGAAGCAAAATCAGCATGTGGAATATAGATTTTAGGATTTTAGGATTTTAGGATGTTATTTGCCATATTTAGTAGAACAAAGCAAAGCTGTCTGCACCAATGACGTTGTCTCGCGATAACTTTGATTTCTACACGAACAACCATAATTCCTAAGTTGGATTAGACCTACCTTGGTAAGGTTGACATATAACTGGAACTATACGAGGAGTTGAGGAGCCAGGTGGGGTACAGGTGAGATGTAGGTCGCGCAAGCGCAGTCAGTCTTTAACAAATAAGCAGGAACTGAGGTAGCCAGATGGGGGAAAAAAGATCTCTTTCCCTCTTAATATTATTAATATTTTTAAAAGAAAGGGCGGGCCGAGGAGGGCACCTGTACCCCACCTGGCTCCTCAACTCCTCGTATAGTTCCAGTTATATGTCAACCTTACCAAGGTAGGTCTAATCCAACTTAGGAACTATACTTCGTCGTCTCGTCGCCAGGTGGCGACAGGTGAGACTTTAAAGAATAGTTCCTGCTACCAGAAAGGAAGACAAATGAAACCAACGAACATTTGAAAAAACCTTTATCCTGTGAAAAAACACTGATATAACACGAGTATCACAAGTGTAACGAATAACAACTAGCGTTAACAAAATACATAGAGTTAACATTGATTTTCCTAGCAAGGAGGGGAAAAGTCCCTCAGGTAGAACTGCTTAAAAGTGTCTTGGTCCGACCAAGCACCTTTACGCAATATCTCTGCTAAAGGAGTGCCAGCCTGCGCTAGCGCTGAAGCACTAGCACTCCTCGTACTGTGTGCTTTGAAAACAGCAGTGTCCACCCCTGCTGCCGCCATAGTGGTCTTCACCCACCTGGCAAGAGTTTGTGTGCCAACTCGGTTATATGGCGGCATGTAGCTACACATTAAGTAATCTCCTGCATTAGAACAAGGTTCAGTACGAACGAGATATTCTCTCAAACACTCTATGACACATAAGTTCTTGTCCTGGACGAAAGGTTTTAGTCTAACTATTTCTAAACTCTTACCCCTAGTCGAGTGTTTCTGCAAAACATCGATCTTAATGGCTATTGAACCACCATCTTCCCAGATGATATTGCTTCTCTTTAGGCAGTGAAGCCTCTGCTGCCTACTGCACGTGGCAAGAAGAAACAACATTGTGAATTTTAAAGACAGGTCCTTCAAAGACAGTCTAAATAACGGGGATTTATCCCTCAGATAATCAAGAACTACCCAGCAAACAAACTACGTAAATACAACGTTGGCCTTTCGTTGTAGTTTGGTAATGTTGTGAAATAACGTGTCAACAACGTTGCTGCAACCTATGAGTACAACGTTGTGATGGAACGTGTATACTACCACCAAATAAGACGTTGTGAACACGTTGTATAAGTTGATAATCGCAACGTAGTTTAGCAACGTTGTAGCAACGTTGCAGCAACATATTATTTTATGAAAGGAAATGATTACACAACACCCTGGTTATATTTAGAGGGTCATGGGGATTAACCTAACCTAGCCTGGCCCAGATACAGTTTGGGGCAGTGTGGCTGAGGGTGGTCGCAGTAAGGTTATTCTACTTGTGAACAGTGGGTCAGTAGAACAAGAGACATTGAGGGGAGAGGACGCATGTTAGTTCATCAGTGCAGGAAACATCAATACATCAGGTAAGTTGGAATAAATATCCTTGATAAGCATTGTATGTATACACAACTGACACGACATAAGGCATTCATAAGATCCCTTATTAATTGTACACAATACCATGGTTTTGTATGATAAACCTCATGTTAAAATTGTTAATTAATTAGCCTTTGTCTGTGTATGTATAAATCTTTTTTTCATAAATCAACATGTACAATAGGTATCTCGGGACGTACGTAATTTCTATATATACTGAAATCTCGGCACAGGATGGTTTACTGTCTGGCCTGATATAACTGTCTAATTGAAATCAATTGATGTTCCCGGCCTTTTACAAGAGGTGGCTCTGCCGGCCAGGATACCCGTTGCTGTGTGGCAGCCTTGTCACCTCCACGGCACAGGCCAGTAAGCATCGGCCTGCTGTTATGTAATGAGCCGGCACAGGCTTTATCACCCGACCGGCCGGTAACAGTGCATGCTTTTGGGCTGCTGGGCCAGAGACGGCCCACTCCCCCCTTTTTGTGTGATGCGTGAGACACTAGGCTACCGCGCCAAGTGTCGGGGATTAATGACGCACTCTAGCCAGGTAATATATAGGTGCTGAGCGTTTTCTATAGGTTCTGAGCATTTTGTATAGATGCTGATATACCCA
This sequence comes from Lepidonotus clava, assembly GCA_936440205.1. Classification (NCBI taxonomy): domain Eukaryota; kingdom Metazoa; phylum Annelida; class Polychaeta; order Phyllodocida; family Polynoidae; genus Lepidonotus; species Lepidonotus clava. The sequence goes on along the minus strand of OW387142.1, from coordinate 7,621,561 downwards.
ATATATCGTCTTTGGCTGGGCATTACACTGTTTCCCCGTGGGCGTCGCTGCAAGCGCAAACATACCCTAGGAGCCCAGAGTAGCTGGGCATTCTCTGATTCAGATATCTGGGCTTTTGAAGATGGCGCTATGATCGGCCCCTTCACGATGCAGACAACTTCCTAGCGACGTGTATTCTAATATGTCAATGGCTTTAATAAGAAATTGGGTTCATACGAGGATATTTGAGCTGTTAACAGTTAATGATTTGAAAGATAACTTACATTTCATGCTACCTCTTTTCGTATGACTTAGATTGTAATTTCTATTTCAAAAACTCGGATAACATTGGAACTGTAACATCAATTACCATAATTAGGCCTATTGCATGGGAAAATGTATCCAGTGAGTTGTATTTACCTGTTGCTAGATGGACACGTGACCGGATGAACTAGTCCCGAATCCGATATTATTGACAGGCCATATGCACTGTTCCATATTCTCAGTTTTTCATCAAGAATTTGAGGATTGTTTAGGTGATAAAATAAATAAACACCCTTGGGGCCGTCCTTGGGTGGCTGCTCAAAATCATTTTGATATAATGCATGTATATAATAGTTGTCTTTATGTCTAATTTGCAGGTCCTCAGATCCAGTCAACTTACTGAAGATCCAGCAAGATCAACTTTAAAAATGATGAATAAAGCCATTAAACATGTTGTTTATGAGTTGTTGTATGAGGGTTGTGTTTGCAACGTTGTCAGTTACGTTGTAGCAACCTACCTGGGAGTCTACAAATTTACGTAGCTACAACATAAGAATACAACGTTGTCACAACGTTGCATCTATAACGTTGTGATTTGGTTGTGACATGGTGTCAGTACAACGTTGTCCACAACGTTGTAGCAACGTGTCTGGGAGTCTACAATTTTACGTTGTCACAACGATAAACTGCAATGTGGTCACAACAAAAGCACAACGTTGTCACAACGTTGTCACAACGTAATTTTGTTTGCTGGGTAGTTCCGGGTTCCAAATGGCAGAGTATCTTGCCATCGGAGGCCTCTTGTTGTAGAAGCTCTTCATCAACTTAAGTGTTAATGGGTGAGTTCCAAAAGACTTCCCTTCGAACATAGGAAGTATGCAGGAAAGCGCACTGCGTGCTGTGTTTAGCGCTCCATAGCGGAGGCCCTTATCGAACATGGTAACAAGGAAAAGTAAAGCTTTATCCAAAGGAACACTAAGAGGGTCTAATCCTCTGATAACACAAAAAGTGTGCCATCTCCTGTGGTAAACAGCATATTGTGCCTTCGTTTTAGGACGCCAGGCTTGTAAAACGTGTTTCAAAACAGGTTCTGACAAGTTAAAACCCCTATGAGCTCTTTCTAGAAGAGAACCGCCACTAGTCCTGTGGTTTCCAGCGACGAGTACACTGCCTCTACGTTGTTGGGTATGAGATTTCCTTCGGCGGGCGGAATGAAGATCCTGTCCCGTTTCCTCCCGCCTTGAAGCTGTGGATACCAGGGCTGACCTGGCCAGTTCGGAGCTATTACCACTGCTCTCGCCCGTTCCTGGACGACTTTCCGTACGCAGCGCCCGACCAGTCTGAATGGAGGAAAAATGAGAGAAAATTCAAACTCATTCCAGTTCAAGGTAAAGGCATCAACAGCTACAGCTTTAGGGTCAGCCCCCCAACTCACGTACATGTCTACTTTGTGGTTCAATCTAGAAGCAAACAAATCGATCGTAGGGTTACCCCATCTATTACAGATGCGTTGAAACACATGATCACCCAAGGCCCATTCAGTGTTATCAGTGAAATGGCGTGACTCAAAATCTGCATCAACATTGTCACAACCAGGTATATGGGACGCCACTAACCAAATCTCTCTAGATTCGCAGAAGTTCCAAATTTCATTTGCTACTTTGTTGCAATCTGTAGAGACCATACCACCCATATGATTGACATATGCTACTGCAGTGGTGTTATCCGTCTGAACGAGAATCTCTTCCTCATAAAGATCTCGTCCAAAGGACTGTAGGCCTAGCAAAACCGCCTTCAGTTCCAGAACATTGATATGTTGATCAATTTCCATCACATTCCAGCGTCCACCTGTAGTTTCATTCGCAAACACCGCGCCCCAACCTTCGTTCGACGCATCAGTCGTCAGTTTCAATAGCGGGGCAGACACTCTGATTGATTTTGAGCGCCAGTTGAGATTCCTACGCCACCACCTTAGTTCAGTTTTAGCTGCTCTAGACAGTTTCATGGAACCTTCGAAATCCAGGCTCCCAGCTCTCCTTAGACTGAAGATTTTATCCTTCTCTAGATTCCTGTAATGGTTAGGACCATATTCTACAGCTTTGCACAGATCCACAAGTTTTCCTATTACTGAAGCTACTTTGCGAATTTTGAAAACATCACCCCTAAGCAGTACGTCTATTTCCTTGAGAGTGTTAACGATTTTCTTTTGGGGAGGTTTCAAAATCATTTTTTCCGTGTTGATAACGTAACCCAGGAAAATGATTTCTGTACAAGGTTGAAGAGACGATTTTTCCCAGTTAACGGTGAAACCCAACTCTTGCAAAAGCCTGATGAGCTCCGCAATACCTTTTCGACACTCATATTTTGAATCGGCGATTACCAGACAGTCGTCCAAATAAGCCAAAACCGTGATACCTTTTTCATGTAACTCTGAAACCACAGGTCTGAGTATTTTGGTAAAAACTCTGGGTGCTGACGTCAGGCCAAAAGGCAGCACCACAAATTGAAAGGTTCGGTTATTCCATTGGAAAGCCAAAAACTTCCTGTGATCCTCCCAAATGGGGACTGTATAATAGGCGTCTTTTAAGTCTACTGAAGCTAGAAAAGAACCAGGGTTCACCAGATCCGTCGCTACTTCTAAATGATCCATTTTGAAGTGCGTTTTCTCCAAGAAATCATTAAGATCAGAAAGATCGATAATGAGTCTAAATTTCCCATTTGATTTTTCACGTAAGAAAATATTGGAGAGGAATTGATCAGGCTCTCCCGTAGAGTCTCTGATAATTCCCCTTTCCAACAAATCCAACACTTGATCCCTCAGCACACCGGAAAGTTTGGCATTTTGTTTGTAAGGTCTAGGAATACTATCCTGAAAGGGCTCCTCCAGAAAATCTAGTCTGTAGCCGGAGACGTATTGTAAAATAGTCTCATCAGAAGTAAGGTTCTCCCAAGCACTCAAACAATTTGCCAGATTTCCAGGTTCAAACTCCTTGGAGTCGTTGGAAATATTTACCTCTACTTCCTCGACGAACCCTTCTTGCGAAAATCCCTCCTGTCATCCCTGTACCTGTCTGACGATCTCGACCTGTCATCCTTGCCGTACGATTCCGACGAGTTGGAGGAGTGTTGGTAGTTATTCCTACGTCGACCACCACGTCCACCCCTCTGAGACTTGTTCCCTCTTTGTTGACCGGAGGACGAAGCACTCGTTTTCACTTTAGCCATATCCATCTTTTTGGCTAGTCGATTTTTGCTCTCGACCGTTTTGATGGAACCCTCGAGATCGTTCCCAAAGATGAACTCTCTCGAAGGTGGAACATCCGTGCTCGCCAGTCTCTTAAAGTCCTGAGGCAAAAGCGCTTTCACGTCTTCCCTTCTGGACTTGATGATATCCGCGTTAAGAACTCCCGCAAACTGTACCGCGTCTGCTAAGAACTCCAAGGTTTCCTTAACCCACGGACTCGAGGATTCCTGATCCGCAAGGATGGACATAGCTTTGCCCATCGCCGTAACCGAGCTTGTCAAGGTAGAGTGAAGCTGCTGCGCTGCTGTATCTCTTCCTTTAAAGTGGGCGGGCAACTTAAGGAAGATAACATCATTCACCCTGGGAGTAACCAAACACTCCGCGTTGGACGGCCTGACATGAACTTTCTTCAAAGATTTAAGTTCCTCCCCCGTAATGGGCTTGTCATACGCCTTAGTGATGAAAGCCAATACGTTTGATTTAAGGGGCTCACCAACCGAACTGTCCGAGTCTAGGGTCTTAATCCGCGAACCCAAAACTCCCGTGTCCAGCTCGTCGTCGTCCAACTCTCCTTCCGATAAAACGTGGTCCGTCTGCCTACGTAGCTTCGGGGGCGGTGGACCACCAACAGAAGAACCAATCTCAGACCAACCGTCATCTGATTCCTCCAAAGGCTCATCTTCCGAAGCAGCTCTGCCACGGAAGTTGGCGAAACCCACATCCATATTCTGACTCATCTGACAGATGTTGTTGTTGACGGTTTTCATAGAGTCTTTAACCCCCTTCAAATGGTCGTTTGACTCCTTGAAACCTACTTTGAGCACTGACGAAATGTCTTTGAGGGCTGATAACAACTCCCCTTCCGGCTGAGCAGGAGGTACGGAAATGGAGTCATCTTCCTCTTCCTCTAACTCCTCCTCCTCTTTATCCTTGCCCTTCGTGCTCCTGGTTTTTGACATGGTGAACACGTGTTCCAACCACCACTGACAAAGCTCACGCAGAAACCTTGTATTATCGCTCGCCACGTTGTCACCGGCAGAAACGTGGAAAGTCCAGAGAAAGAGTTAAACACTCAAATTTCTCAAGCTCAAGCGATTAACCACCGCGAGCAAATAGTCTTACGACTAATATTTCCAAAAGCAAGCTTTAGAAGGAAATAAAGACGAGAAAACTCCAAAGAATTCTCGTAACGACGTTGACTCCGCGGAAGCGATCCAACGACTGACTGCGCTTGCGCGACCTACATCTCACCTGTCGCCACCTGGCGACGAGACGACGAAGTATAGTCTCATTGATATGCGAACATTAGTGTAGAAAACAGTACACCTTACTGCCTTACCTCTCACGCAGACATTCAGAAACATATTATCATATTCTACGATACAGATCTCTATGCAAATTCTAAAAAAATGAATTGAACCTTTTTGGAGCAGTAGTGCTGGCCAATATTTTAGTTATAAGACAATCATAATGTTATCGATATTTGGAAGACGGGAACTGGACAAAGACATGACCCAAAGTAACAAAATGTTATAAGCTCATCCTCAAATTGGTCTATCATGGACTTTATTTTGTATAGTGAGTGTATTTACCACTTGAATATTGCGGCTTAACCTAGAATCTTTGCTCATTTTACTACCATTCTAAATCCATCATTTTCACCATCACTATAGCTGTTATCGCCACAGTGCTTATCATTTTACCACAAAAACCTTGAAGATCATGTGTATACATGAAGATATTCAATAAAACTTAAAGAAACAACCAAAAGTAAAACCGTGTACACCTCAAATGACTGAGACCTAGGCCTTCCACCCAGGGCTCCCCGCGGCTGATGAGAAGCAGACCGCCGCGCCACCTGTCGTCTATCTCAGTTTCCTTGGCACTAATCACCTGGGCCTTAGTGGAACCCTTACAAGGCATATCACGGCTACAGGGGGCCACATACCACACACTAATGAATACCACTGGGTAGCGGGGGGGGGGGGGGGGTTTCTGATACGGTGAAAGAGGTGTACTAGGATGCTAAAACCTGTGTCTAGGAACTCCCTAAGAGACATGTCTTATTCATATTTCAGCAGATTGATTTTAATGACACCAAAATATGGGCAAATTCACTTTGTGAATTAAAATTGAGAAATGAACGAAATGATAGATAATGGACTTTTAGGCACTTTTGGACAGCATATATATATATATATATATATCAATATATATATATATATATATATCCGGGGGGAAACATGGATATATATCTCATTTCATTCAGTCAAAATATTAAGGACATTAGCGGCCCTTTTTCTATAGACGATGATTTTCATTCAGTGCCACCCTATGGTTATATACATTAGGCTTAAGATCTAGATCAAAGTGTACATTCATTAGACCAATAGAAAAGAACTACCGACTTCCATCTCCATTGCCACTTGTCATTGGCTTATCCAAACACAAAAGGAGGTGTCGCCATGTAAATCTACCCCCAGGTATTGTGAGGGGCTCAGGCTGTCACATCCGCCTGTCACAGGGCATTAGAAATGGTAATAGAGTCGGTACAAGCAGTGCGCTATGGGACTGGACATTAATTTGGCTTAAATAGTCTTGACAGCTGGTATGTCTTGGTGTTAATCCCATTATATGACACTTTTTTTTGATATGGAATGTTAAGATGTAATGGCCAACTAGGATTTGTTTCACCCTTTCTTTTAGGTGTATTCTCCCTCATTTCTTAAGGACATATAATGGCTGTTACGCTTACAATTGTGAACTGTATTCTTTATTCGAAGAATATTTGACTGTGGGCAACCTTGGGATCTAGAGGAATCGCAAAGACATATCCACAAGCAATATCAGTTTCAAGTTCAGACTTGAAGCACATAATTATACATTGCAATCTGTAAGAAGAATAGAATCATTGCGGGCTAAAAACATTCACAAAGGTAATAATTATAGCCTTTTGCAATCCATGGCCAGTTAAACAGGTATAGGCTTTGGCCTTTTTTAACCCATGACTAGTGAAGCAGGTAGACTCACCTTGAACACTATTGCCGCGGCAATCAGGCTGTATTCGATGGTACAGGGGTACAGGTAGGGTGCTGAGCGTCTGGCCAGCGTGTCCTCATTAGTACAGCCCTGCTCAAGGCCCCCCATCACGCTGCTACTGTTTTCTCCAACAGTGGCTGCAAGGGGGAAACATGACTGTTAGCTTTAATGGTTGGTATAAGGGGAGAAGTGGGGGTCAGGTGCAACGACGGACATTTACAAGGTATATGACATGTTGTATTTACGTGGCCGGAGTTTGAATGCAATGTAGGGTACTTCTGTGTGTCCTACTTCATTATAATATAAACATATAAACAATATTATTTGGTTAGATTTTCGGAAAATATGGGAATGTTACATTATTGTACAGACACATGTTCATCACCAGGAAAACTGTCGAACGAGGTTTGAAACACTAATATTTTAGGTGAGAATTTCATTTTCTTTATTGATCAAATACCCTATGCAACTTTGCCATTAAAACTCCGGGTATGTGGTTTGCAGACAAAAATATCACATTTCTTATACTACTAGACATGATGATAACTTGTCAACAATTTACTCTTTTCTATAAGCCTATATTTGCATTTTAAATCCCCATTATCGTTACTTATTTTCTAAGTGTTTGTTTTAGAAGCAACACTTCGATAAAATCACATTGAAGCAGTCAGATAAGCTATAAATTCAGTCGACAATATCCATGCAGCTCTCTAAAATACCACTCTATAACATTGGACCTATAGTATAACATGTATTTCCTCTATCCACACTACCCATTCAACATGTTGCGCCACTCCATGGTACTACCTAAACACGAATAGGGTGCAATAGACCAAGTACACAAACAAATATCGGAAACCACACTCCATCAAATACTAAAAAAAAACACATGGATTTGCCGTATCCATCAAAGGCCCACGGCAATTCCATGCCCAGCAAATTATTTCTGGGTTTTTATCGCTGACAACAAAGATTACTGTCCAATAACATTTCACTAGAACTACAATGCTCCTGTCAGCACGGCTCAACCCCTCTATTGTATAAAACCTTGGGTGGGTTGCCATGCGTGGCGAGCTGCTCCAGGGCCTGGCTGTTGCTATGGAAACGGCAACACCTGTATAGATGAGCTGCTCCTGGTGACAGGGTCCCCAGGACGCCTCATACATCATCACAGGGTCAGCCGACGAGCAGCTCACCACTAGAGCCTGGAACCACTATTCGCTCCCTGCATAGTGGTAGTGTATATATTATATTTGTAATGCTCCATTCCAGGGCTGTTGGCTATTGTATTAGTTGTGTTCAGGCAGGGGTAATAGCTCTTCTTACTAATAAACTCACGTATGCTTTGCTTTTAAATAAACAAGTAAACAGCCCAGGCTACATTGGTACATAATGATAAGTTCCGTTTTGGATCTTCAGCAAACCTATCTGGTTCAAAGGACCTAACGCAAACGAGAGAGATGCTGATTTTATCAAAAGAAATACACAAGGCAATGTTCATAGTTTTCTAGTACCAATAAGTATTGAGGCTTCTAAGGTTTAGTCTTTCAATATTGGACTTAATGAGTCTACAAGCATGCAAACATTTTACTTCTTAAATCTATACCAATGTTCCCAACATGTATTAGACAATAGAATTTGAATTTGCATCAGAAATAAAAACCCAGAAGATATAAAAGAAGATATAAAACAGAAAAAAAAGAATATATAACATATGCACAACAGAAAGAACTTTTCGATCATAGTAACACAATATCAACAATCAAAGCAGGAAAAAAAAGTGAAAATTAATGAGAATTTCGTGTCTGCTGCAGACTCTGGGAAACAATTGAACCACTGCCAATAGTTCTGGAATGATCCACAGCCGTGGGAATCAGTGGTCATGTGGCTCCCTCATTGCCCACCGATTGGTTGGCCAGGCTAGGTGGGAGGAGGAGAGGCTAGAACAGAATGCAGCTGGCCACAGGGGAGCTGTCCTGTGGCTATTTCTCATGCCCACGAATAGATCATGCAAGGCCTGACAATACGAAGAGTGTTAAATGTCCGCACGTAGCGTGTGGAGAACCTACTGGGTACTGCTGTAGGCAGGCATTCAGGGAAGAAAAGGATTTACAGGGAATGAATTATTTGCTTAAGCCATTATGCTATAAATTTCCTAGGAATAGATCATGTTTTTGGTCGTTACCATTAATTTTGGTTGCATATAAATCAGAGAAATACAGCTTGATGTGATTTTCATTTATTTGTTTTGCACATTTATTTTGTTTTTCAGAAAAGATTAATCTTATGATGAATTTGTGATTTTTATCGTGCTTATTACAGATATGGGACAAAGGCGATGCTAATGTGAATTTTAAGTAAACGTTCTTGCATTATTCCACACATCAATCTATCTTGCAATGGTATTTCATATATGGTAACGAATGATGATTGATTGAAATATTTCAAGTAGTCTAATGGTCTTAAGGGAAGGAGAGTTGCTTGAGAAATGGTATTTGCCCAGAATATGAATAAATTGATACACCTAAGGGGCTATGAATCATGCCACCCCCGGCAGGAGGGTCCCAAATGCCCTTTAAATCACACTTGAAATAGGTAAAGCTGGATATAGAAATGTTATTTAGGACAGGGCCCTTCCATCAGCACATTCCGACGTCACTGACCTTACAGGGTTCTTTAAAGCACACTGCTGCCCCCTAAGCAGTATATTACCCATACAATAGCCTTCCTTAAGCTTCTTTTAACTATTGAGCTGCTCGGAGCTGCTCGGAGCTACTCAGGCCATTTTCCCTCTACAATGCCCCTAGAGCCCTTTACTCTATTACTGCTGAGAGCTTTTTTACAATACCAATTCATTCTAGAATCATTGTTGTTGCTGCCTGAGGTATATATGGCTGTTCTTTGTGCTCCATATGAGCTGAAGGAAGTCTGGCCCATGTGTCTTTATTTTTACTGACCCCAGAGTCCACAATCTTGGCGCAAACCCCATCAACCTACAATGCCCGGCCTCCAAACCTGTTACTAACTTTTTCCAAGTTATTTCCGCTAACTTTTGCATGTGCGCAGTTCGATCTCTTAGTCAGGAAAAACTGCAAATAGTTTTCTTATAAAATAATGAACACCCAACTGCTTCTGTATAAGTTGACCTCTGGCATCGTTATTTTAGAAGTTATCTTTTGATCCTAGTCCCATACCTGTAATGTTACGATATTTATGTACATATTGAATGACCGGCTACCTTATTCTATGTGAGCTTATCTGCTTTTGAATGAATGCTCTTAGATAAAGATGCTAAAACACAGGCCATCCTGTGGATAACCGTTTCAATGAATGAAAAAAATTTGCACTGATTTTGCATTCAACAAAAAACTATTTTTGGTCAATTTTGTGTTCACCATAATATTGTTTAGGGCTGATTTTCAGTAAATTTTGTGTCCACCATAATATTGTTTTGGTCTGATTTTTAGTCCACCAAAATATTCTTTTAGGCTGATTTTGTTTTCACCAAAACTACTCTTTTTGTCTGATTTTGTGCCCAGAAACGTACCAGCGGTGGTGGTGAAGTTGAGCAGGCCGTCATCGGCTACCGTTACCATGGTGACGGGCGTGACATCATCGTTCTTCATGTTGCGGAAGTCCTCCGCTGTCTCCATGATGGTGGTCAGGAACCACACACAGATGTTGCTGGCCACGATGTGGGTGAGGCCAAAGCGTACGAACGCCTTATGTTTGTTGATCGTTATCTGCGGGGAATAAAGTAAGGACCTTTGTTTGTTGGTCGTTATCTGAGGGCGTACAATTGATATCATTTTAGAAACAGTTGCAGTATAACAATCGATGAAACGATCGCACAATCTTATCTTTTTTTGATACAGTCTCCTTCACAACAGTCAACACTATCTTGATTTTTATAGTTCAGTTGAGCTTCGTAACCTAAACTTAAAGGGATTTGTGACTGACCACACCAGCGCCACCTGATGTGAAAATGTTAGGGACTTAAACGTTTAGTTATGTATAAGATATATTTTATTTCCAATGAAATACTAACTTTACCATGCAATTTTTCACCTAGAATAGGATAACAAGAGATTTAAAGGGAATTTGTTTACATAGGAATATACAGGAACTGCTAAATTGTTTGGTTTCTAAAGGTTGTAATAGCTCTTTAATAACAATGGTGACCCCCACTTTTTTTCTGAAATAATTTGGTACAGTTCCATAGATATTATTCACCCATGTTTGTTTAATATTATGATGGTTAATTTTTCAGGGGGTCAAGAATTATTGGTTTCCCATAGAAACCTATAGTAAAACCTAAGTTTGCACACCATTATATCTTGAAAATAAATATGGTGACACGTTTTTTCTATTCCCACAGTATTAGTCTAACCTAACAAACCACCTCAAGGCTTTATTCGGGTTCATTCAGAAACCTGCCAGGTTAATCCCTTTAATAAAACGCAACGCTGGACATATGATTTGGGAAATTTGTGTATTCATGCTGCCTAGCTATATATAGGTGAGCAACGTTTATGCTGTATGAAAACAAATTGCAGAAATGACGATCTACACATCTAGACTCCATCTTGCATCTCCCTGACTCAATCCCCTGCCTCATATATTTAAAATTGGAACAATATTTTTCTATTAAGATATACACTGCAGAACAGCAGACTCCCTTAATTCCCACAGAAACGTCTAGTCAGCATTAAGACGTTGATTTGCTGCTCCTACACTACAGCCTCAGGATCAACCTCCATAAACAACTGTTGATTACCAGCCTTTCCCTGATTAATTCCTTCTGACCGGTGAATAGACGCCCCACCCGCTCAATCACCCTCCATCTAACGATCCACAAGCCTACATACACCCCGCTCTTGTTTAGCGCTGTATCAGCATAAATCATCCAGCCTTAATTACGTTGTAGCTGGCTGGGACTTAAGCCTTGTTTCCACCAGCTGATTTTACTACCAATTTCAGAAATCGGCAGTGGGAATATTGGTTTATAATGAACATGGTATATACCTTTAGAAAAGGTATTTAATTCCCTTTCAAATGGTATCTAAGATATACAATATTTTGCATTATTACCACTTAAAGGTAATAAATTACCAATTAATTGGCAGTCAAAATCGGTTGGTGGAAACCAGGCTTAAATGGTAGCAACATGCCTTCTGGGGAGGGTAGGCATGTGCACTTTATTCAGGGATGTAAAGAAGATAGATTACAATCCAAAAACATAACAGCAGTGCTGTTAATAAGGTTGGTAGTGATTCGCCATTAACGGTCATTGGATGGGTGTAAACGTCGATGGGAATTCCCATGGTATAGATGGAATTCGCCGAAGGCAATACTTACAGATCAATACCCATACAATGCCCCATATCTCTCGGAATATGGGTCACATGTCTTGTATTTGTATGTATTTACAAAGAAACAGAAATTATGATCAACCCTTCTCTGTTATGCTCATGTCGTATCATTTCTTTAAATACACAGTCCCGTTTTCTAGAATACCCTACTTTTTCAAATACGCGGCATCCCCTTTATGAAACTATTGATTCGATGATGAAATATAGTTACGTTGAGAATGGAGGACTTGTGGGAAGTATATATATCACTGTTATTAACTTTGCTCTTGTGACAAATACTTTGAGTTGACTAACATTATTTTTAACATTTTGAAAGCTTAAAATCCCTAAATCATAAAACATTGGCAGGACAGAATAGTAAAAGTGAACACTGCATATGGACGATTCTCACGCAATTTGCCTTTGTGCGTTAAAAATGCCATTTCTTTCAGTGGAGAATGCGCTTTTTTACGATACTTTTTCATTCTTTCAACCGTTCCATTTGAAAGTGAGATGCGGAACAAATGTCACTTTTTCACCAAACATCTATCAAAACATCATTTGACACGCATTTTGAATTTTGAGAAGTCGCCTTAAACATTAAACAGCTGTCGAAGGCTCCAATATTACGTTAGCGATTAACTTTCCCAGTCAGTTAAAATGAATATTGTAAATGATTGGTTTTCGATGAGTGATCCACTGTAATATGATCTCGAAAGGTGCAAAATGTGGAGATGTATATATGACTATACAATTTTCCACCGATGGGATATTCCACGGTATATTATGTCGTGTCATTGTCCCCCTAATGAGACACTCAGAAGGTTCATTTGACTGGAAGCAGATGGTAAAAGAATGGTGAAAGAATATGAATATTATATATCGCATTGAAATATGTACTCCCAAAATCCTTGAAAAGCACAATGGATCAATCAGGGACCTTTGCTTGATCCCAAATAGAGACTAAAGACGTCATATATTTGAACATAGGCAAGTGGTCATGATCACCACATTGACTGTGATCACCAAAAACCGATCACGTGCCCGCATCTGCACACGGACTATTGGTTTTACTTTGTCAATATACTTTATACAGATTAAAGCTCCATACCCACTAGGCGATTTTTACACAGTCGGCCGACAGATCGGCGCTAAAATCGGCCGATTTTAGGGGTATAATCGGCGGATTTTAGTGGTGATTCAGATCAAACATGCACATTCCAATATGATATACTAACAGGCAACCTTATAAACCCGCCGATTTTAGCACCTATGCGTTTGCCAACTGTGTAAAAATCGCCTAGTGGGTATGGAGCTTTAGTGACCAGATCGTAGCTGACTTCCTCCATTATCAATAATCATGATGATCAGTAAACAGGAAACTAAGAAACAATTGCCCTCTCATTTAACACATAGCTGGATCTAGCTTCAACATCACCCACCTTGTGGCTCTTGAAGAGAAAGTAGGTCTGGAAGAAGCAGAACAAGAGGTGCATGACGGCGACGACGATACTGATCGGGCCGAAGCAGTCGAGCGACATGCCGTTCTCAAAGACCTGCGCGATGCGGAATCCATCGTGGATCATGCTTCCTGTTCCAAATCCTGAAAGAACAAGGTTGACAATTGGGTTAGTTGTCTGGTAGTACATCCATGAAGAGCAGAAATGTTTGATAAATTCACAGGCATACGAGGGGAACCTAAGATTTTTTGTTATGGGGCCTTCCATTATTAAGCACCTGTATGCGCAATTTCAAAAAAAAAAAGACCCTACCACCTTAGTGCCAATGTACGTTATATTTGTACACATATTGAGACTCTTCTCTACTTGGTGAGGGTGTACGTGTCATTTAAATGAACATGAAAGGACATTTATGTCTCTCCTTCATAGCGTGTGCCCAATTGTGTCTGTTTTCATATTTTTAGATAGTAATTGTCTGTCTATGTATAACCCTCTAAAAGATAGCTCTACCATCTTGTTCCATTCCAAATCTGTTAAAAAAAATTTCCAGACAAATTTAGTTCCCCTCAATCTATACCCTTGCAGCTCACGCTCAGTGTTGAACATGTCAACCATTTTGGCACAAACTGTGTCTCCCCATAATCTAAATTCTGTTCCCCTATAACCTCACCCAATATAGCTGGTCCTACCCATCCTACATTAGTACTGTGTCCCCCCCTATAATCTAAATTCTCTTTCCCTATAACCTCACCCAATATAGCTGGTCGTACCCATCCTACATTAGGGCTGGTTGCTGTTCCAGTACACCCTAAGCGCCAACAGGCAATTCCTGCCCCATGCAAGCACTTGGGACAGGAGGAAAACGCCCATAGCCGATAAGGCAGGGACGTCAGGGGCCCTTAGAGCAAGCGGCGTGAGGGGATCAATAAATGGGGCAGCCTGAAGCGTCTATTCCACTAGGCGATTTTTACTACCGGTATTGAAAATTCACTAATTTCTAAATTGTTATTAGAAATGTTCCGAAACTCATGCATGCTTTATACCATTGGAAAGAGAATTCAAAATCCTTTCTAATGATATGTAACGTGCCTATGATTCACCAATATTCCCATTGCCGATTTTTGAAATCGGGAGTAAAATCGGCTAGTGGAATACAGCCTTGACCCTCTCCTCGGCGGGTGGATTGGTAGTATACTACACGGAATGGGGGGAAAGGTGGAATCAGGAAGCACCGTGAGGGGCTGTGATAGGGGGGTAGGGAGGGGCTGGTTGGAGCGGGTTTTTTTGTGGTATTTTTTTAAAAATTGTAATGTGCGGTGTGGGAATTTGAGGTAGGATGGGATATGGGGAGGGGTGTGAGGAAATGGGTTGGTGTGGGTGTGAATGTTGGCGAAAGTGTGGTTGTTTGTGGTTGTTGGTGTGATGGTAGGAGAGGGTGCGGGGACATGGTATTTAAATGGAAATACAGGAAAGGTGTTGGGTTTGGCGGTTTTTGTTGTTCCTTTTTTTAAATGTAACGAGGGATGCGGGAATTAGGATGGGATGGGATGTAAGGAGGGGTGTAAGGGAATCGGTTGGTATGGCTGTGGGTAACGGTGTTCTTATGTGTGTGTTAGTGGGTGTGGATGTGGGACCAGGGTGTGGGGAGAGGTATGCAGGAATAGTAGGTTTTTTTTTAGAATTTTTGTTTCTTTTTTATTTTAAGTTGAACGAGGGATGTAGGAGTTGGGTTTGGTAGGCCTATATTGGACGTAGCAGTCGATCTGTAGAAGGACTGCTAGGAAATAGGGTGAGTGTTGGTGTAGGGATGGGTTTAAGGAATGGGGACAGGGCGTGGGGAGGGGTATGCTGGAGGGGCGTTGGAAGGTGGGGGGAGGGGATTCTAGGACGCTAGAGAAGATGGATGGACCTAGGGGACCCTTGGGGGCGCCCGTGGCCTAGCTCTCGGCCATAATCACTCTCACATCAGGTATATAAATAAAGCTGGCCCGGCCTCTCTCGTGTCGCCATGGCCTAGGCATTAATGCCTCCTCCTCCTGAGGCACGCGCAGGGATATCTCACCCCGAACCGTCTCACGCAGAAAATATGAGCCCTCCGCATCATAAAAGTAACAACCCTGGTTCCATTACCGACAGAGATATCTCCGTGTTTTCACTGAGAAATATCATCCCAGGGTTGTGTTATGAATACATGATTGTTATCACAAAAGGGCACAGGCGTTTGCAGTTGAAGGACAAGCGATAATAGGGCATTTGGGATGGGTTTGCCCTTCAGGTTTCCTCCAGCATGTCCTTGTTGTGCGGCTGTTGCCATCGCTTACACTGCCTCCACCTGCCAGTTCTCTTTAACTTCCCATGCATCTGCCTGTTTTCTTGATTGTTTTTGGTGGTTCCCCCAGGCAGCTCACTGTTGGTCAGTCGTGTTCAGACCCACTCTTTCCCAAAGTGAGTCTGTACACCAGCAACCATTTTGGCTGGGAAATCCCTCCCAAATCCCAGCATGCTTTGCAGCCACTGGTGTATGGCAGGTAGGACCATAAACCTGCTAGCAGCCCAAACAACCACCAAAGTGGCTGCCCATGCTATTTATAGAGGGCCAATAAAAGAATTCCTAACAAATTGTAAAAGACCAAAAGCCATGGACTGTTGTGGGGGTACGGACCAATGCAGTAGCTAATCTGGGTCAGAACGGACTAGATCACTATTTGCCTATATGCCGCCGTTGTAACGCTCCTTGCCGTCCCCTACTGCCCTCTTAGACATCCGATTGTGTCGTTTACCCTCTCTCCCACTCTGACTGACCTTCTCATGCCCTCGACCTCTCATCATCACCCCCTTCACCCCAGTGACCCCTACCGGACACGCTTTGTCCCCTCCAGGTCTGTTATCACAGGAGATGTCGGACACATAGGGACGGCGGGGAAATGTGGATAAAATGAGGAAAAAAAGACAAACGTTAGATACACAGAGGCAGTCAGGGGGTATTTGACACGTGTATCCGGCACTATGAGACAGCCAAGTTAAGGAGGGCACCCACATATGGACTTTTGATGCTTTAACTGAGGATAGTTCACCCGTTCACTACTCTGTGCCACAGTTGACCACACATAGATTGGGAATAAGATGAAACGTGGACACATAATTATATCATTTTTCGGTGGATACAATTCTACAGTTATACAGAAATATATCTAAAATGGGAAATTGTTTCTGCTTGTATAATTTTCAAAACGAAAGGTTCAAATAATAATAATTTTCATGGGCAATGCAGTCTAAAAACACACCAATCCAACAATTCAACTGAGATACCATATCGTCGTGTGTATTGCATCTGCAGCTTTACAGCAGCTCATGGCCCAATCTCAGCTGCCCAATCAGCTCTATCGACCAACGTCATAATACCCTCCTTGGTCGTGTCCAAGCCCACATTGTATCCCACCCATTGGTGCCGTGCCCAGCCCCCCTACACCCCACCGCCTCCACCCCCGGATGGGGGGTCTCAGTTTCGCATGTTGATCTTAAGAAATGGCAATGTCGCCTGTACCTTAACTCCCCTTGTCGCATATCACCTCTAAGATGCTGCCATGTCCCATGTCGAGTTTTTAGAAACAAGCCATGTCATGTCATTTATTTTTTCAATCATGTAACTAAGACCCATGTCGCATGTTGGTTTTTAAAAACGGCCATGTCGCCATGCCGTATTTAAGGGTCTAGGGCCATCCAGAGAGCGGTCAGTCCCAGGCCCACTCCGCATCCTGTGGGAGCAGCTCGCGGGGTCAATCTGAGTCGCTGCGAGCAGCTCGGAGCAGCTCATAGAATGCCATTACCGGTGGGCAGGGCTCTGATGGCCTCAGACCCACTCGGCAGATCTCCCCATTGAAAGCCCTGCTGAATGAGTCAATCAGGGCAAGCTGATCAGATCAACATCACATCTACACCCGTCTATAGAGCTGGACCGACGGGACTGTTGGCCCTCCAGGGGTGGCCCAAGGTTGGGACGACTGGCTGTCTAAGCTTGTGTCCTATTCGCAAAACACGTTTGTTTGGCATTTACGACAATGTAGACAAAAGCAGATGTTAATGATACTCTACAATGACATCAGTAATGTCTTCTTTCTTAACAATGCCATTGATGACCACACAGGAAATTAGGAGAAGCTGTTATTTGTTCTGGTCTGAAAAGTAGTACGTTAATGGATGGTCTTGGTCTTGATATCACGTTTTTATGAAACAGCGACAATGTCAAATCAATTTGACTTGTTTATTCAATTGCTGCATTTCAAATGAAATATGTAGTAATGCATCTGTATTTCGCATGTTTAACACAAACTTCAAGTCCCTAGTCAGATCTGCACATTCATAAAACATGTATGGATAGAAAGGAGAGTATGAAATACGTCTTTCCTATAAACTTTAACAGGGGCGGATCCAGGATTAAAAATGCACTTCACACACAAGGCAGGGGGAGCGTCTACCAGACACCGAAGCGTACGTGAAATATGCAAAGGGTAGGGTGCGACGAATATGGAGATTATATTCATTTTGTCTCGAGAAAGGTGTCTGCTGGTCCTGACATCTCCCAGCCCCGAGACAAACAGGAAACACTTTGACTAAGCACGTTGTAAGCATTGCCAGATTACAGGACTAACTCTACGGTATGGGGCGACAATATGATTTCGTTAACGGATTAAAATATAATGTGTATGTGTGTGAATGTGTGTGTGAATGTGTGTGTGTGTGTGAATGTGTGTGTGTTAGTTTATGAATGAGTTTGTGTGTGTGTGTGTGTGTGTATGTGTGTGTGTGTGTAAGAGTGTTTTACTATGAGAGTTTGAGTGTGAGTGTCTGGATGTGAGTCAATGTATTCTGTTAATCATTAATCTTCTTTGTTTGTTTAGCAGACTCTGAGAGGTCAATGACCAGGCCCATGTTTGACATTTAATTTGGTCATTTATCTACAAAATTGGCATTCAGGGAAGAGGAAGAGGCGCATCATTTGCGTAAAATCACATTATGAGTCCCTATATCGCACCTTTATACCAATACAGAAACTTTGGCGATAAGTGTGCATGTTCTAGTTGTTACTGTATTGAGGATAGAGAGTCAATTATCTCGTATTATGTCTCAGGCTAATATGTAAATCAACCATGTTGAACGGATATGGTGTAAACTTTGCATAGCAATGATGGCTTTGATAAGATCGAATATTGATTGATCAACCACGGCCTCCATTTCCATGGAATATCTCATATGTAGAACATATTGCAAAACAAATATCAGTAGATTACCCACAAAGGTATAACAATTGTTAAAAAAAGAGGGATGAAACTCGAGTTTCGAATCAGACTCAACCCCGTCAATCCAATGAAATATTTAGGAGGATCAACATTGACCAGCGCATCGAATTTCTATAGGCAGCACCATAATCGATGCAAAATAGTGATTCCACCACCAATTTCGTACCTCGAGCATAATGGTTTACGTGAAGGTGCAATAAGATACACCTTTAGTTAAAAACGCTATAGAAACTCTTAACCACAGAACCAAAGGGATCTGTAAGGTCAAAAATTGGCCCAGGGTGTAATTTCGAAATAAAAATGAATCAGACCAGCTGAACGGAAGCTTCCCTAGGTAAGCATGCAATATAATTATAAATGTTACAGTGGTGCTCTACTTGGTTCTGTTTAGTTTATTGTTACATTATTTTGATGGCACCCAATAACATCTCTAGAATCTAACATTGTATGTTGCACTATTCTGGTTATGTGCTTTCGCATAAAGATAACATTGTTTGTGATTTCTACATTGGTCAGTTCTCAACTTCACTAAAGTGTAATATTATTATAACACATGTACTAGTACTCTGTTTTTGTGAGTCTCAACCTAACATAAAAGTATCAAAACTGTTACATGGAAATTTAGCAAATAACTGATTGACCAAACAAGAAATACGTGTAGGTAGATCGTAAACGATCTAGAGTGAAAAAAATACAATAACCAATGAGCACAGGGGTGACTGCCTTACCCCTCCACACTCACCTCACCTAACCCACGTGCAGCGACCAGCAGGGGCGGTCCTATACCTGGCCAGCCGACTAATGAGCACAGGGTGACTGACATACCCCCCCACACTCACCTCACCTACCCCACGTGCAGCGACCAGAGGGGGCGGTCCTATACCTGGCCAGCCGACTAATGAGCACAGGGTGACTGACATACCCCCCACACTCACCTCACCTACCCCACGTGCAGCGACCAGAGGGGGCGGTCCTATACCTGGCCAGCCGACTAATGAGCACAGGGTGACTGACATACCCCCCACACTCACCTCACCTACCCCACGTGCAGCGACCAGAGGGGGCGGTCCTATACCTGGCCAGCCGACTAATGAGCACAGGGTGACTGACATACCCCCCCACACTCACCTCACCTACCCCACGTGCAGCGACCAGAGGGGGCGGTCCTATACCTGGCCAGCCGACTAATGAGCACAGGGTGACTGACATACCCCCCACACTCACCTCACCTACCCCACGTGCTGAGACCAGCAGGGGCAGTCCAGCCGACCAATGAGCACAGGGTGACTGCTCTACCCCCCCACACTCACCTCACCTACCCCACGTGCTGAGACCAGCAGGGGCAGTCCAGCCGACCAATGAGCACAGGGTGACTGCTCTACCCCCCCACACTCACCTCACCTACCCCACGTGCCCTGACCAGCAGGGGCGGCCCTCCAACCTGGACAGCAGACCAATGAGCACAGGGTGACTGACATACCCCCCAACACTCACCTCACCTTACCGTCCGTGTGCAGGCACCGTGAAGGTGCGACCAAAGTGTAATTGGCTGAACAAAAGAAGGGATTGACTTACACAACTTTCCGTTATGCAGTCAAGGGAACACAAAGGATCGACGTTCGACTCTTACTAGTGAAAAAAATGGTATCCATTCACGAAATACAACAATACAAACCCATTTTTTTCACTAAAAAGCATGGTCATAGTACGTGACTGTTACTTTGCTGCTTGCCTAGGCTCACACCCTGTCGGGCAAACTGGGCATCAGATCAATAAGTGTCCACCAATGAAACCTTATCTAAAGGAGCCCAGAGTAGTGGCCACCTGAAGGCCCGGCTCGCCCCGCCAGTAACGACAAACGAGGTTAGCTTGTCTGATGGGCTGGCCAGCTCTCAGGCCCGGGGCTGGGTATAGGGGCTCATAGAGCTGGTGTATCTCCAGCGTTATGAGTTTATCCCGTGGTAGGGCATGGGTATTGAGAGGAGTTGATACAGCTGGGATGTTGCCGTGCTGGTTAGGTGTGGTCTGACGCTTGCAGTTTGCCAGAAATGTCTATAAGTTGTTTTATCATACATTGGATGAATAGTGTGTAAATACAGCAAATGCTCAGTTACATTATATAGGTACGAGATTTGGTCGGAAAGTGGCTATATACACCTGCGCTTTATAGTGAGTTAGAAAGGGTAACCATCTATGATCTTACAATATGAATCTTAGAATCGGACCATCTATGTTGCATTTGGATTTGACAATATCCTAAAGGCAATAAGATCATTTAGACATTTAGGTTATAAAAGTTAATTTTGTATTGTAACATTTCAGCGTTATTTTTCCGTTAAAGCTGTGATCAGAGTATGTGAATTTCGCGGTGGTCAGCAATATACAATCATTGTCTTTCAACAAAGACTGATGATCGGCGACACGTATCTCTACTCAGATGCTTGTAGGCGGCTGGGCTATACGTAGGCCTTTGACGTCAGTCGACCAAAGCCATTGGCTTAGGTCTCTGACGTGCCCCCTGACTGATCGGGGCGGTAGGCTTTAACAGAAACAGCCACAACCTGCACCTGAACGATTAATTTAAATCTGTATCTGTAGCTTCTATTTCACAGGCGATTTTGACTCTGCCGATTTTGTGCATAACATTTATTCCCGTCCCCGATTTTTTTTAAAAGTTGTAGCAAAATCTGCCAGTGGAGTATAGGCTTTAAATCTGTAGCAATCTTTAGACTGCACTCTTAATGCATAGGAAAGAAGTTATCAAGTTGTCCGAAGCATTATGATTATTTAATAAGCTCATATCAACGTGTTTTTCTCTCGCATGCAAACCCTGGGAGCGCAAACAAAGAAAAAGAAACCTCAAATACTTGTTTTTAAAGGTTCCAGACGCTACAGAAAGAAACACGGCCTTTCCCATTGGCGCTGGGTAGATATCTCGGGGATTATTTCTACCCGCCGCCGACGACGGGGACAAATTAAACCGACGAGACAAGGAAACCGGAAGCTGCCAGGGCGCTTCCGGCGGCGTCTCCAGCACACGCATGCGCCTTTAAGACTTAGGGCCAATGGTTGCCAATTCAACATGGCAGCCTTGGTTGAATGGCTCAAGACCTTTTAAAGCGGCATGTGCCATGAATTATAAACAGTTCACAAGGTTCTCAAGCATTTCCCTTTATCATTTGACCTTGATACTATAAACCATCTTTATAAGATAGATTTCAAGTTCACATTTCCCAAATATCTGCAAGTTTTACAACCTAAAGTTATCACAAATGTCTTTCAAAAATAGTCAATATCAGATATAGAAAATATAGTCTAAATAAAACAATTGACTTAAGAATTGACTTCAATTTTACACAAAACCACTTTAAGGGGACCGAGCATGGTTTCTATTCAAAATTGACTTCTTGCAAACCAAGCTAGAGACACACCATTTCCTTTTTTTTAAAGACAAAAAACAAGATCCCACTAAAGCCCTACCCATCAAGACCCCGGAGACGACCTACCCTGCGTTCCTGGTCAGGTGATCGTTTTCAGGGTACCACGTGATCTCGGAATTGGATTCTCTGTCACTAGAGGACGTGATCCGCTCATATTGCATCTGGGGCTGTTGCCACTAGAGGGGGCGTCGGGCGCTGCAGCAGTGCGGCCGTTTGCCTCACCTTACGACGTGATACAATTTCACCCTAAGCGGGGTGTTGGACTAGTGTTATTAAAAGGGAGAAAAGAGTGTCATCCCAAAGCCGGGCCGAGCGAAATCGATTGATTAGAGGTGGCAGCAGTCTCCACTGATGCTCTGTATTCAGTGAGGAACCTCTTGTGTTTTACTGATGGTAAATTAGATAGCTTGTGTCAAGTCTGAGGAATAATTCCGAAGAAGGGATAAGAAGGTTCTAGAGCTTCACAAGGGTTGCTTATGAAGCAAGCAAAGAAGAGGAACCTGGGTCTGCACAACGAAATCTTATGGTGCACACAGAACATTAAAGGAACTGGAATTTGTATCAATTACAAAAGGTTTCACAAGGTACATTATTTGCTTTTGTAGTTTATGGGTTAAAGAACACGGACTGAATATCAAACAGGCAGTAACTGTTTAATCACCGATGTTGCCCATCTCAATGATTTTCCTATGTGACAAATATTATAAATTCCACCAATGAGATAGCTCGGTGATCCTTGATAATAAATCGTCATCTGGCCTACTTCTTTAAATGTCCTCTATGGCCTACTTTCACAAGCCATCCACCTTACCTCATATGACCTATTTCTATGAGCTACCCCTATTTGCTCTCCTACTTATGAGGACCGTTATTTATGAGGTGTCCCTATGAGCTCCCTTTGCGAGCTGCTCTTCAAGCTGGTCATAAGAGGTGTCTTTGAGCTTTGATTGAGCAGTATGAGTTGCGGAGTTTTAACCCTCTGATTTATTTAAATGGACATTGTTTGTCTCAATATGTGGACTTTCCCCTCGTGCTAAAACCTCATACTGACTGGGTTATATTTGAACATAAACCGTCTACTTCTTATTGAGACCCTATTTCATATTCTTATAAAGAATCAAAAGCTATTGTTGAAAAAATATTGTTTAATAATTGTTACTATTACTAAGTTAATCTAAAACGTCATCTATTCAAATCTCAACGTTGCTTGAAAGGTTGTGGATGCATATTATGTATCCTTGATAAAGATAGGCATAGAAATGCTGTCTCTACTAGGCTTGGTCATCAGCTTGAACTTTTCCCTCTCACACAAAATGAATTACATAAGGTCACTCTAGGCGCCCCATAAAACTGGCCCGAATCCTCTCTTTCTTCCAACAGTTCCCATGAGCAGCTCCTATGAGCCCTCCCTTTGAGCTGCTCCCCTCGCCATCTCCCTCGGCCTGACCCAGTGGGCTACACCCGGGCCCAACGCCTAAAGACCCGGGTTGTCTGAAGACAAAGGGGGAGCACATCAAAGTGGGGGAGGAGGTCAATCAGCCCGCGGACCGAGCAGCTCGGACCTGCTCGGAGCAGCTCGGGCGTCCTTTACGCCTCCTCCCCAGGGATTATGACGACCTCTGACCTTCTCAGCTGTCTGAATGAGGCATGGGGCGGATGGTCTCAAACGGTGGTTGGGGTGTCGTGAGTGGGCAGTGGGCAGTGGGTGTGGGTAGTTTGTGTCCAGCTTCAGATCTATTCTGGGCTATTTCGACCACTCTTTTCCTATTCCATTTCCTATTCTTTTCCTATTCTCCTTTTCTCTTATATTTTTGATACGTTTGGTTTTGTGAACGTACAGTGTCAGTATTGGTACTAAGCATTTCGGTTCTCCTGTGATAGTCCAATGATCATTTATATTACAAAATTGAGTGAAGCAATTCTAAGGTTAATGTAGATCGATCGTTACATTCGTTAAACATGATCGCAAAACATATTGGTTAGTTCTTCGCTGACCTAAACAGATACTATGATATTTTTTTCACCTACTGCAATACAATGGAAGGGACTAGGTCAGGGTGCATGGACAATTGCCACTTAGAACAAAACTATCTAAAAGCACCCTAATATCTATCATATTTGTGTATGTAGTTGGAGGAGATAGTGGTTAGGGGTTATATGCCTCTTTTTAGGTGAGTCTCTTGCAGTTCCGTAATGAGTTCACATGATAGTCTGCCCCCTTTTCTTTTGAGGGTTCAGGTCTATGCCTGAGACAGTACGTAGTAGGGTCAGATGTCTGGCAGGGGTAGGGGTTGGGTTGTAGGCCTGCTACACCACCCACCCACTCCCGCATTCTCCTGCCACCCCCAGGTATTCTGTGTAGGGGAGCCACGTATCAGAAGACCCAGAGGCCATCAGGAACAGGAAAAAGGAAACACACTTTGCAAAATAAAACCAATCTCTCAGCCAAGCCCTTGGGGACAGTCGGATTGGTCTGTCTCAAAGAAAATACACCCACTATGAATGCCACCAAAGGCTGGGGGGTTATCGGAATAGAGTGTCACTTGACGAACTTCTTTGGAGGAACTCATGATATTCTGTGGGAGAGGAAATTGCTTAGATTGGCCCGGTTTTTCGATTCTTTGATCGAGTCAAGTGCAAAATTAAGGGTGAATGATGTTGATTGATCATTCCTTTCCTTTAAACCTTTCCATCTATCTTGTCTTGACTCTGAGTTGTGATTGACAATATGGACAGCATATCCTATGCGATTTTGGATTAAAGTTATTATCACCGTCTCCATGTGAAAACGTTGGCATTTTCAAAGGAAACATATCCATTAACAAAAACGCCAATGAAAAGAAAATGAACAGTGATTCGCTGTCAGAAAGATCATCTCGTGTTTCGATGACAGAGGAAAACATTCAAGACAAAAAGAAGTTAAAACACTCATTTGAAAAAAGATAGAGCGAATAAAAGCGCGAATGATGAAAAGAAGGACAGTATCTATTGTCATTTGAAAATACTACCCGGGGAAACAAGCCAAAAACTAAACTTAATACACTGCCCATAGAATAAACAAAAACAGTCTGAATTAGTTAAAAATAAATCCAATGACAGTTCCAGTGTCTGAAAAAAACGCTAAAATAAAAAAGAGATTGTTCCCCTTGATTTGAGAGCAAAAATGCCCCCTATAACAGTCGACCAACTCACAGTTTTTTTAGCATTGCTGGTCCCACCCTCATGCGTATTTTGATCTGCCCCCAAATCTCCAACCCCAATCGAAGAGGGGACAAGATGTTGCTTATATTCCCCAATTATTACAGAATACGATGTGGAAAATAATGGAAACAAAATATAAAAAAAGAGCAACTCACCTATAGAACCTACGATTTGATATGATGTTAACAGAATATGAGATGGAAAATAATGGGGGGAAGAAAAAAGAGCAACTCACCTATAGCACCTACGATTTGATTTGACGTTAACAGAATATGAATTGGAAAAAAGGGGGGGAAAGAAAAAAGAGCAACTCACCTATAGCGCCGAGCCTCAGGTAGAAGTTGACGCCCTCTGAGTCGTGCGTGACGGCCCGCGTCGGCTGGTACGGCTCCAGGTCCACGTCACTGGGCGTGCGGGAGCGCGACCGGTTCTCCCCCTTGGAGTGGGAGCTGGAGATATCGCTGCTCTCCTGCACGGCGAAGGCTGGGGGGCATTCCATAAAAAAATCGCGATAATCCAGTATGAAGAGATACCACGATACCAACAATTGTTATCGCCACATAAAATTTTTGTTTTTCATTTTTTTTGTTCATTTAAAAAAAAAATCAAACTTAAACTATACAGCCTCCTTCCTTGGTCACATATACATATTTTCATATATTGATATTTGTGAAAATATATTTTTTTTAAACTGTGATATTTTGTAATTATCGCCACAATACTGATTTGAGGCCTTGGCGATAATATTTTGAGTATCGCACATCTTTTATGGAAGTGCTTTAACTCGCGATAATTATCGCCAAATTTTTATGGAATGCATACCAGGGGGGCATTCCATAAAAATTTGGCGATAATCCAGGTTGAAGAAATACCACGATACCAACAATTGTTATCGCCACATAACTTTTTTGTTTGTCATTTTTTTGTTCAAATTTTTTTCCAATCAAACTCAAACTTTACAGGTTTCTTCCTTGGTCATATATATATATTTTCATATATTAATATTTGTGAAAATATATATTTTTAAAACGGCGATATTTTGTAATTATCGCCGCGATACTGATTTGAGGCCCTGGCGATAATATTTTGAGTATCGCCAATCTTTTATGGAAGTGCTTTAGCTGGCGATAATTATCGCCAAATTTTTATGGAATGCATACCTGACTTATCCGGGCTGTCCAGCTGGTTGTTGGACACGAGGCGGATGTTGCGCACCACCTTCTGGTCATCCCGCTGACGCAGCAGGAAGGCGTGCAGGTAGACGAGGAAGAGCAGCGACACCAGGTAGATGTACAGGTGGAACACCTGCAGGAAAATTGGGGGGGGGGGCGAAAAAAGAAATATTTATCACATTTCTGACACATTTGTATGTCATATATGAATAGATATTTATCAACTTTCTTATATATTTTTATGTCATATATGAATAGATATTTATCACTTTTCTCATACATTTATATGTCATATATGAATAGATATTTATCACCTTTCTTATACATTTGTATGTCATATATGAATAGATATTTATCACCTTTCTTAGATATTTATGGAAATTCAGTAATTTCTTTTCGTGAAAAATAGCATGTAACAGCTATTTGTCCTGGAAAAAAAAGTCACTGAATTTCCACAGTTAGGCCATTTCTTCCATCCAAGTCGAATATATCTTGTATTAGGCTATGTTGTTTTCTTGGGTAACAGATATCTAAAAAAATGTTTTCACTGGATACCGGCAGTTACATCAGTTCTTTCTTCCAGATAAAATATAAAGCATTGTTTTTGTTTTAATGCGCGCACTGTTAAAAGGAGTATATATATATACATGCATTTTAATTAATGTGACACCTATTTCTAGTTTTACTGGTAATAATCTGATATCTTATGTGAAACATTTTCATATCATTATTTAGCTGAAAGATTTACAAGTGAAAAAATTGTGATAAACACAAAGCGACACTTCTTTTCTGAAAGCTGTCCAATTTAAAAGTGTTTATGTCTATAGTTATTTAACTAGACAATTTCTATCGCCGATTATAGAATCAGCAGCAAATCTAATGGAAGGAGCGTATAAATCTGTCAGATGAGAATGTGTCCCCAATAAATATCTGTACACAGTAAAAGTGCCCTTGGGAAAAGATCAGTAATATGGTTTTAAATTGGTATGCATTGAACAATGTCTCCGGCAGAAATTACATAAACTCTTATTAGTTCTCAATGTTTAAGAGACACAGAGGGTGTCATAAAAAGAAGATTTATTTGTTTTCTGTCATTTCTCCACCCATATTGATTTGCGCAACTATCACAATCGTCGCTTGAATTGGTTTGTAAAGACAATATCCTCAAAGGTTTTAGATTTGCTCAGAGAATGGCTTCTAATTCCGAAAGGGGCAAAATAAATCACTGCTATTTCAGTCTGAGCGTGAGGTATCGCTCCGTATTTAAAGTCATATTAGAGTTCAAGTGTGTCTTTCTATGAGAAATCGTTAAACATGTGAACGATGTTCCATGTAAGAGCTGGATAATAGCCGTATTCCCCTAGCCGATGTTACTGATAATTTCTAAAATCGCCAATTGGAATCAGATTTTGAGATAGAAATGTTACATTATCAGAAAGTTTTAAAGAAAAATCTCTTTCTAATGATATTCAAGTCCATGATCTTTCTCACAAAAAAATGGGGAAAAGTCGCCACTCAATATATTACAAGCAGTCAAGATCATCCATTGGACTACAAGCTTTGATCAATCTGACTCACTCCAAATGAGTTACCCCCACTGCCAGAACTCGGAATTAAGTCAGTGTTGTCATAGGCGTAATGATATCATCAATCCCCACTAAGAAAACAAGGTCAATGCGCACCAAGATTAAATTGTTACAAATACCCCCTTAAGTGCACAGCTATGCACAATTGGGAATTACTGATCGCATGTATTGAAGTCATCAATTAATCAAGACCCAAATGAAGCAGTCTGAATTAAATTTGCAATTCTCTGGAGGGCCAAAAAAGTGGAAAAAACCCCATAAACTACAAGCAATCTATGTGTATAAATATCTCACAGTGGATTTAAAATACATATTTACATTGGTTCAGCGCGTTAGTTTTTACATCATTTATTGAATTGCTATAGACTTGGCTGTCATTCATCATAGGAGGGCTGGTGTAATGGGCCACGGCTTATCAAATTATCCCAGTCTCCTTAAGTGACACTTTTGTCTAGACGACTTATTGCCCAGCATTTGACTGGCATGGCTACACAATTTGCCTTTTAACTTGGCGTTATCAATTCATAGCCTATTCCATTACTGTTGCGCGGAGCAGGGGCTGGCTTTATTAAACCTTAATAAATCATCGACAGTGTAGCTGTTATTCCAATGGAGTCTACCTAATCCCATCTGGCTGTTTGAGAATGGTTCCTCCAGTGGAGGGTACTGCATCCACAGTCACAACAAAAACAATATCAATAAAGGCACTTCATCAAACCAAGTCTTACTCCCAGTCCTGCTATCTCATCTAAAACTAAACGTTTTCATACGAGTATAGAATATCATTAACCCATCAAGTTTATTGGAATGGTTTGTTCTCCATTGCTATGCTCAGTATTTTATTGTGTGCTATTCAGAGACCCATTTGTTTGAATTTGAAGACTGAATGTTCTGATCCGCACAGATTGGATGGGGGTATAGACTGACCAGCCCCGGTGATTTTATCTAAATGTGAAATCTCTGTATACCATGTCACCGATGGGTCCAATATTTCACGTCGCATCAATCATGCCCTGAGGTTTAAAATATTGCAGTTTCTGAATAGCAGTGTCCCATAACTCTAGTGTAAAACTGCATTGCCACTAAATATCATATAGAACGTTATCGGAATACCACTTCAAATAATTCCTGGATATGACATCGATATATCTATATACGTATAATATAAGTAGGTTAATTGCATAATAAAGATACCATTCAGTGAAAAACAATCTATTCTAGTAATACAAATAAGCGACCACAATAAAACACATAACAGTGCAGGGTATGAATGTGAGGTACTTTAAATACAAAATTCACAATATTCAAATGTTAGTATCGACCAGGAAGCTGGCCCTAAGCCGTTATCACCATATTAAGCAGGCAAGTACATTAACTACCACTAGGCCGACTTTTAAATGAAGGTATAGAAATTAATGACATGTCAATGAGGTACAAAACCACCGACACAAACAACAACGAACCTATTTGATGCATTCAAAGCTATATTGCTGTATTCAGACGTAATATGCCATCCGAAGATCAATGTTTTAGAAAGTAAATTAGGATAAATTACAATCACTTAGTTTATTTCAAATGTTGAAAAAAGAAAAGGAAAGTAATGTTGCAACATCCAACTCATTTCTTTTTTTAAAAATGTGACCATTTCATGTACAAACATAATTACAACACATAAAGCTAAACTAAAGGTTATTTACAGACAACATCGATAAGAATCAGATGTATTTACCTCCCAGATGGTAATTGTAAGGGACTTTGTATGTGAAAAGATGTGAGAAATCCTTAATAACCAACTCCTTTACACAAGCCAGTAATCAATAAACAGATGCATCACAATGTTTAATATTGATTAAGCTGGACTATTGAGAGCTCTATTGGTACATTTTCTTACATCATATTCTACTCTGGTGATAGGCAAATTATACATCAATTTCACTGATAATTCAATATTATTCCTATATTGAAAAATCATATATTCGCATACGATCTTATGTATCATTCACACTTGGCTATCAAATTTGATGGTCAACTTAACTTATCAATCTTTCAGATATTTCATTCTAATAGCAAATATGCATTATATAATGGTACAATCATAGAAACTGCACACTGAGTCTATAAGCATTATTTGCATTAGTTTAGGCATTAATCACATTATCAATTAGTGCTGCGGCTAGGAGGATTAGGGATTAGTAGACTTACGTGGGTGGTGTCATGCTGCAGGCTTACCTCCACGTAGAAGGTGGGCCTACGCTCCATGTCGTGGGTGAGGGCATCGCTCATGGGCAGCACCAGCCCCAGCACGATCAGCACCAGGGCGTAGATGCCACACAGCAGGTGCGTGATCGCCGACCTGAAACAGGTAAGACAGGAATTGAAACACCAGGCAAAATGTACCAAAACTTGTCCTAAAACATGTACCAAAACTTGTACTAAAACATGTACTAAAAGATGAAGATGCCACACAGCAGGTTTGTGATTTGTTAGATAACATATGGCAGATGCGTGATGGCTGACCTGAAACAGGGAGAGCAAGAGTTGAAACACCAGGCAAAATGTACCAAAGCATGTACTAAAACATGTACCAAATCATTTGGATACCACACAGCTGTTGCGTGATCACCGACCTGAAACAGGGAGAGCAAGTGTTGAAACACGAAGCAAAAACGCAAACATGGAAGACAGAAATTGAAACACCAGGCAAATGTTGCAGAGATGCCACTCTCAACTGATGAAAAAGTAGGAAAGTAGGAAACACTTTTCCTACTTTTTCTTTTACAAGCAACTAGGAGGGAAGTAACCTTAAGAAATAGCGATCTGACACTGAATTTGTACTTGAATAGCTTGAAACTAACACAAAAATACTCTAAAACAAATTCTAAAGCGATGTATGAAAAATTGGTTATACAATCCAAAATCACCAAAAAGTAGGAAATCCTACAAAAGTAGGAAAAATTGCATCTATGATGTTGGTGCGCGATGGCCAACCTGAAACAGGGAGAACAAGCGCCAAAACATGTACTAAAATATGTAGATGCTACACAGCAGG
The DNA here is from genome assembly GCA_936440205.1 of Lepidonotus clava. Taxonomy (NCBI): domain Eukaryota; kingdom Metazoa; phylum Annelida; class Polychaeta; order Phyllodocida; family Polynoidae; genus Lepidonotus; species Lepidonotus clava. Next base: position 7,590,479 of record OW387142.1, on the reverse strand, counting down.
TGCGTGATGGCCGACCTGAAACACAGAGGAAAGGAATTGAAACACCAGGCTAATGATAGCAAAACATGTATCAAAACATGTAGGTACATTATGACCGAGCTGAAACGCACAGAACAAAATCTTAAACACCAGGGAATATCTTACACACACACACACACACACACACACACACACACACACACACACACACACACACACACACACACACACACATATATATATTACATTTATATAATCATCATAAATATATACTTGTATACATATATCATAAATATACATAATTATATATATTATAAATATCATATATACCCACAGAGGTGGGTGATGGCGAAGCACTAAGTTTTGATACGAGTTTGATGAAATCATTTATGCTAGACTGGGATATTTAGAAGATGCAATGCATTGCTATATAAGTAATGGTGGTTTTTGTTCCCCTTTCTGCCCTTTTATAAACAGTGTACTGACATAGTAACCCTAAATGGCAGAAACCAGATCTCTCCTGTGTGGGCCATCTGATCACAGTAGTATGACGATTGATATTGGGCCTGTTGATATTATGATACACGTGTTACCCTTAACATTAGGCACCTGTCTATGTCTATAAGCTGTTATACTGCTCAGCCTTTCCTATAAATAGCTGATCGTTCAATTATAGGAAACATAATAGGATTCTGCCTGTTGACTTTTCGTAGAACGGATATTTTCTATAATCCTGGCCCACCAATCCAAATACACAAATAAAAGGAAAGGAGCATGTCAAGCATGGAATATCTTTGTTGTAATAAAAGATTGAAACCCATCCGCAGCATTTGCTCACATAACAGAAAATCGTCACCATATCTTTGGGTCGTGCCTGCAGGATTATTTTCAGTCCAAATCCATTGCACTTTGTACTTCAACTAGCTTGGACTGGCGAGATTACCAAACCAGTGTAAACATGATCCTGGTTCTGAATACAATACTTCTGGGCCTTACAATCTACAGTTTCACTCTTTTTGTACATCCTCCACATATGTTTTTAGTGTTTGAGTACTCAATGCAACTATCATGAGCACCTGGGTGACTTTGACAACACAAAAACAGAATCTTTTCCATGTCTGAATGAATATTTTGAACATTATTGCGGAAACTGAAGAACTATGAACAATGACTTCAGATCCACAAAAAAGTTGAAACCCTGATACCTGACGAAGTTACCCGATGGAACTAACCTCCTGGTATATATTCAACGTTTCAGAAAAATGTCTATTTACGTTATTCTTTTCCATAAATGCCTCAAATATTTAATTCTTTTGGGACTACATTAGAGAGCAAGTTAAAACCAAAAGTTACACGATGGACCTAATCTCCTCGCAGATATTCAACTTTTCAGAAAAGTGTCTATGTACGCTACTCTTTTGCAAAAATGCTTCAAATATTTCATCATTCTGGGACTACATTAGAAATAAATTAAGACCAAAGATGTCTATGGTGGGTAACATGAACTCCAAATATTGTTAATTCTATAGAGACAATTGAAATGTTGAAAATGTTATGGCCAAAAACCAATTAAGGAAAATCCGGGAGCAAAATTCCCGGACGGACCCCTATAAAAAATTGTTAAACTGTATATGTAATTGAATACTTAATTATCTAATTGTATAATGATTTCCAACATACATGTAAGCCAAGTACATTCGAGTATACATAGAGAAGGAGTCATTCTGTATGCTCTATTCAGAAGGGGCCATGTGATACTCTAAGTCTGGTAGACGGAGGCCGCCCGTACTAATCAACGTGGATCAGGAGGAACCACAAAGCGGCCGTCGGCCACGTATCCCGGATGTTACAGGCGGCTAATTGGCCGCACATCGTCCCTGATGGAGGACAGCCCTGGAGTAGAGGACCATAGGGGGATGGCCTCTGAGTGTCTTTGTTTTTACTGCTCCCGGTAAAGTTAGTTTTAGATGTGACTCAAGATCTAGGAATCATAAAGCTCTACCCAGCTAAGAATTTCACGTCACAGTAACGTCGCATTCACGTTGTCTGTTGGTTGTTCTGACATAACATTGTTAGGTCACAGCGACGTGGAAAGTGAGGACTCCCAATCACGTCATTGTGACATCATTTGTGACGTCACAAAGTTACTGACAGTTACGTCCTTGAGATGTTATATTGTTATGTCTTGGTGCAACACACTGTTACATATTTGCTACATCACTTTTTTACGTCACTTGGAGACGTCCCAGGTATGTAACATTGTTAGGTCTCAGCAATGTGGAAAGTGAGGACTCTCAATCACGTCACTAGTAGTACCCCAGCTAAGAATATAACGTCATATTCATGTCATATTTACGTCACATGTTACGTGGAAGTTACATCACATTGTGACGTCTTTATGACGTGAAAAGTGAGGACTCCATTTCACGTCATAAAGACGTCACTTGCGACGTCATATACACAGTAACTTTGACGTATCTTTTACGTCTTTCTGAGACGTCCCAAAATGACGTGATTATGATGTCACATCGCGATGTTATATTAACGTGATAAGTGAGGACTCCAATTGACGTGATAATGACATTACAGAATGATGTCTCAATGTGACCAAAAATGACGTCTTTTTCATGTTATTTTGCGACGTCACGATGACGTCTTAAGAAGGTTTCACAAGACATTTCATGTACATGAATTAATTTCCTTACTAAATCCCAACAAAATGTTGGGGTAAGGTTTAATTCCTACCACACACCAAAGTATATTGTATGTGGGATGTATCTGAGCTAAGTTTATTAGCAAATACATGCCTTGGAGGATGTTACAATGAGGCACTACCAATCCAACACATCCATATGAAGCCAATTTGCAACCAAAAAGGTGTTTAGGTCAGATAATAACCTTTGTATCTAGAAATTATTAAGACAGGGCAGGGATATTAATCATCTTATGTTCTAGATGAGTATATGTATCTTTATAGGATAATGTCATTTCAATAAACTGTAAAGAAATTATCTTTAGGTATAGTTTCAAGGTAAAGCTGCCAATGTTTTATGCATTATTGAAATATGCCCCACCTGGTGTAGACTAAAGTACACGTCGCAATGACGTCCCAATTTGGTGAGGTCATGACTACACCTATATAGTATGTTGCAGTGACATCCCAGTTTGGTGTTGTCATAACCTCACCTAAATGGGACGTTGCTGTGACATCCCAATATGGTGTAGTCATAACCTCACCTAAATGGGATGTCGCTGTGACATCCCAATATGGTGTAGTAGTAGCCTTACCTAAATGGGATGTTGCTGTGACATCCCAATATGGTGAATTGGCCGTTATAAAGTGTTAGATTGATGTAGTTCAGGGTGCATTTTACAAATCATTAACCACTCTGTGCAATACAACCCTATTTTACCCTATTCAATGGTTTCTACTATTACCCTTTCAGAAACAGATAACAATACTGGCCAAGGCCTGCCAGGTGTCCCGTATTTCACAGGACAGTCCCATATTTTAGCCCTTGTCCTGTGTGTCCTGTTAGGGGTTGAAAATATCCTATTTTCTTGACAAGATTTTGGAGGAAAAATTGCTCAGAGAACAAGTCTCAGAGCTCAGGAAACGTTTTTATAAGTTTTTTTTTCTTTCTTGACAAATAATTATCAACATTGTGCCGACATAAAAACACCATAATGATATTTATTTTTTAGTAGAGAGACATTCAACCATCTGTGCTTAACAGTCAGGGAAAGTGTCCCGTTTTGTTTGTAAATGTCCCGTTTTTCTGAAGATATTTGATGACATGTCCCTTATTTCCCATCCTGTGACCAACCAAGTACCTCTCTCACCGTCTCACCCTTTGACCATATATACATGAGGTCGCCATCTAGAAACTAATGCACGACTCGCACACTCCCCGGCAAATAGAAATCGACCTCGCGTAAAAGTCGGGTGTCAGATTAGCACGAGGTCAATTTTACCTCGTGTATATAGACGGTAGCCTCGTCTCAGGGTCTTGTTCGCTGACGGACTGCTCTCGGGCCTAACGGCCCTCTGCTATGAGCTATATTTGAGTTCTAGGTTTACATCTTTCTTTCATTAAAAAAATACGAAATAAAATGAAATCTGGAGTCTAAGATAGATTGCTGCAGTTGTTCTGAAGAGGTTAGCATACTTGGAGATCGAATTGTGTGTTTTATTCATGAAAACTTCCAGAAAATCCTGAAATTTCGGAAATTTAAAATGACGGAGATGTGTAAAAAAGTAATTCATATAGGCTAACATTATAAATCCAATAATGAAATGAAAGATGGAAATAGTGAATTAAGGTTGGCCTGGAGCTGGCTTAAAAAGTCCACCTTTTCTCTTTTTCTTTTTTAGATGGCCATTTATTTTGATTAAACAACAATTCACATACATATCTGTCAATTGGTGTGTGAGAAGGTGGAGGTACTGCCCAGGTATGGCGATGAAATAACAGTGGTAATTGCCAGGTAACCCCCATGATTGGAAAACACAAGGGGGCAGCACCATGCACCTTATCATACTTTCCTTTATATCGCCATAAATTTTATTAACTATAGTTAGACATATATTTTTCTGTATTTAATTTTAACGCAGGGGTCTGTTTAAACAATATGAAACAAAATTTAAAATGATAAATCCTGTCTGCTTGCATACGACTTTAAACTTACACAGAAGCATTTTAACCCATGTCAGTGGCTCCCTCTATTGTTTTACTTGAAAATCACCCTGGGCCATGTACAGGACGTCGCTGTCACGTTCTGGTTTGGTGTACTCAAGACTGCACCTAAAGAGGACGTCGCTGTCACGTTCTGGTTTGGTGTAATCAAGACTGCACCTAAACAGGACGGCGCTGTCACATTCTGGTTTGGTGTAGTCAAAACTGCACCTAAAGAGGACGTCGCTGTCACGTTCAGGTTTGGTGTAGTCAAGACTGCACCTAAAGAGGACGTCGCTGTCACATTCTGGTTTGGTGTAGTCAAAACTGCACCTAAAGAGGATGTCGCTGTCACGTTCTGGTTTGGTGTAGTCAAGACTGCACCTAAAGAGGATGTCGCTGTCACATTCTGATTTGGTGTAGTCAAGACTGCACCTAAACAGGATGTCGCTGTCACATTCTGATTTGGTGTAGTCAAGACTGCACCTAAACAGGACGTCAGTTTCACGTTCTGGTTTGGTGTAGTCAAGACTGCACCTAAACAGGACGTCGCTGTCACGCTCTGGTTTGGTGTAGTCAAGACTACACCTAAACAGGACGTCGCTGTCATGTTCTGGTTTGGTGTAGTCAAGACTGCACCTAAATATGACGTAATTATTACGTTGCATAAATGTTATGTACAAACCTCACCATATAGTTACGTAGTAATAACGTGATTTTAATGGGTGGTCTAGACCGACCAAAAAGTGACAGTCGCACGACGTGGTAGTTACGTCGCTTCTTGGCTGGGTACGTCTGTCCCGCAGCGTCAAATTTGGTGATACCAATTTATCTCGTTTTCCATTAATTTCCAGCTGGTTTCTCGCACTTGGAAAGATCTGATCAAAATTCTGTCGTAATATCCCCTACATTTTCAATTGGATATTCGGCTGATTATTTAAATCTAAAGGGTTGAACGCTCATTGATTAAATATCCTAAACGTTCAGATCTAGAGGTGTTTATTGTTTTGTTTTTTTATCACTTCCACAACATCTAAACTAGCGATGTCCGAGACATATTGGCAAGACCAAAGCTATCGTCTCAATACTCATTAAATCCTGATGAAGGTCTTAGCCGACGAAACATGTTGATTCCTACCTAATCATCAAATAATAAGACACTGAGACCATCTACCGGAGTTGGCTTTGGTACAGTTTATATCCCGTCATTAAAGAGAGGCACACAGATGTATAGGGCCTAGACAGTAATTCAGATGTTTATCGCTTCATGAATACAGTCTTTTTTTTTTTTTTTTTTACGGCTCACGGCTTTCAGGAGACCTAAGAACCTAAGGGAGACACTGGTCAGAGCCAGACTTCCTAGGCTGAGACCAGAAACTGCAACAGTTGTGGAGGGGGCACCAACCCCTTGCAACCCTTGTAACACAAGGACCTGTAGGTACTGCCCCACCCTCAACAAAACGGGTAGGGTAAGGAGCAAAGCATCAGGCAGAGAATATACCTCCAGGTACAATGTCACATGCAAAAGCTCGAATCTCATATACTGTCTGTCCTGCAAACAATGTGGGATGCAATATGTGGGACAAACCAAAAACAGACTCATGGATAGGTTCCAAAGCCATTTTCACAACATCACCAGCAAAAGGATGGAGAGTGAAATAGGCAGACACTTCAATCAACCTGATCACCATGGCCTGAAAGATGTGGAAATACACATCCTGGATTTTATCCATGCCCACCCCCAAGGTGCCAAAGCGAAATACCTTAGGGACCTCATAGAGTTCAATTGGATCCAGAGACTTCATACCAATGCTCCATTGGGTTTGAACCTCATGGACCCCAACCTTTGCTAGGGCAACAGGATATATGGACTTCTTTAGCTTAGCCTCGTCTAAAAATTTTTACTTTTACGCTAAGAAGTCCTTGAAATATATCCCCCCTTTAGGAAACCTTCCTAGAGGGAACAATCTGTCACAACTTTTCAGGAAGTATTCTCCTAAAACTTTGGTGTTATCTTTGACACCAGAACAAAACAAATGAAATCTATCTCTACCAGGAGGTGGATTTTACTCCACATGACTTATGTGGTACCGCTAAACAACTCTCAAAAATGATGCCTGAAGATCCTCATAGGTGAAACTGCAATCTACTAAGTTTTAATGAACCTAGTTCATTAATCCACACACAGAGGTCTATCTTTTGTACTTTCACATCAGATAACCTCACCATACTCTCAAACCCTCCAAATCCACCAAGGATAGGGCTTGAGAGTGGGTTACCATGACTACCATGGTCATGACACAAAACCCTATTGTTGTGCTTGGAGACAGTGACAGATTGACCAATCAGGGAATACCCCCTAGAGGGTACCCTATCATTGCGGTAGCATCACAGAGAGAAGTAGCCACGTGTTGAATTAATTGAATACAGTCTTTATGTAAAGATAAAATGATTTTAAGGTCCTAGGATCAAAGTTATATGAATAAAGGATCAAATCTTCCGAGTGTTCAACTTCACAATCTCAATTGGCACCATGCGTTCATGAAAACCTTTTTATCATAAAGACTATGCCTGCCTTTATGCTGAATCAGAATTTCTACTTATCTACATTGCTTTATCTTTGTTTGCCCAAAGCTAACAGAGAACACATTAAAACAGACCCAACCAGGAGAAACTGAAAGCTTTCCATATTCGCCCCGGCAGCTGCAGAAATAATAAGGCTTCATAGCACTTTTTATATGTGCAAATTGACGAAGCAAAGAAAAAAAACTGTATAATCGATATCACCTTGTCAAGTGGAGGTGAGGGAAATTATGCAACAGCTGTGATAAATGCATCTCGACGCTAAAATTGCCCAATCACACCAACCAATCAGATCGTTCCGTCATGTTGCCTGGTGAGCGCGCATCGACGCAAGTGGTTACGGTTCAATGCCTGTTTAATGAAGGGTGACCTAGTTGACCCGATCTGACATTTGAACCTAACAAAACAGGGTCATTCATAACTAAATTATTGACCTGTTTGCGAAAATAGGACGCTGTTGAATAATAGCAACCCACTATATTCATTATTAACGGGTGAACTTAATGTCAGTGGGTTCGTGGGGCTGGTATATTCGTGTCCGCTGGCGTTTTGCTTTTACCGATTGGACAAGAAGGGAAAGAGACCGGAAGTAATAGGGCATGAATAACGAATGCCCCCGCCGCCCGATCAGGGCAGCCTTTCGGCCGGTAATCAACTGATGTTTCTTCTGGGTGCGTTCGGAAGAGAATCTAACAAAACCCTAGTATGTAAATAATGAAAAGAATGGGGGTAACTTTGACTATGCTTCAATTGCTGCCTGGCTGAAGTCCAAGTGCAGCCAGGATGTAGGGACATGCACTTAGTACGCCACATTGGTTAAAGAAGTCAATGGAACTTGATTGCCTATTTGGCATTGGAACGATTCCCTTCATTTACCTAGTAAATGGGTCGAAAGGGGAGACGTACTTCATTTCAAGTGTGATTCTATAATCGCAAACATGAGGATTCTATACAAGGTATCATCATTACTTTGATAGAGGTTATGGGCGGCAATATCTGCTTTTAAATAGGTTTCTTTAAGGTTCCATCAATGTACATTGATTGACCATAGATGCTACATTTATATTCAGTGTTATCCTATTAAACAGAGGGTATGGACAAAGAAAGCTAATCTAGGAATGGTACTTCGCCTCCTTGTGAAGGCAATAGTTTCATAATTCCCAACATTCTCTACATGTCTTTGCCAATAAGATAGGATCATGCCTCGTTGATTACTATTTCTGGCCTGTGCTCAGGAAACAAAATCACTGACCAATACAAGAGTTATTCTAATAAACGAACCTCCTGCGCGACGAGGGTAATATACATGAATCTTGCAGTAACCCACCCTTCACTCTCCGACCATAGGAGTTATCACTATGGCAACCCCTACTGTAAATTATGGTGACCAAACATCTGGCTCGGAGAGTGACAGTACTAATTTGGTTATAACTCGCTTATCATCTAAGATAGAACCAAAATATAAGTGAAAGAATTGTTCACAAATATATGTAGTTCTTTCAAATAATCTTGAATTAATTGGATCTCTGATGTGTATTGGATAATTTAAGTTTGCAGTTGTCATGGTCCAGTGACCACCACTGCTTTCAATGGGCATCCTGTGGTTGTTTAACCCTCGTTCAGTCAGGTGTGACCAATATGACGTCACGCCGGTTATTAGAATACTGCCAATGCGGGTTCCACCATGTTGTGTCTATTCTATACTTATTCAAACTAAGTTCATGGATTACGAGAAAGTCTATTTTCACATTTACCATACAAATAGCGATAGGCCTAAATATGCCAATATGAATCATTCAAAAATAAGTTTTATTGTACAATTGGGGAAAGATATCAAAGATGGCTTCAGAAACTAGTTCCGGTCCATAACAAAGCAGTTCTAGTTTCTCTGATTGGTTAATTCTTGACCCTCTTTGGCTCTATAGATTTTCCAAACCTCATTCTATATATCTGAAAATGATTTAAGAATTAAGAATTTACAATCTTCATTGATGTCTTTGCCAATTAAATGAATAAATAACTCTGTATGATTGGTTAATCACTTTTTGCTCGGAAGTCCTGTCACTGAACCGTTGACCAATACACGTTTTTTTTTCATCATGCAGACCTCATCCTATAGATATCTGCCTTCCTCCAGTAAGTACTGCCCAGCGTCCACTTTGTGAACGGTCCCGCCCTGGAGGGGCTTGGGGTGGGTGTATGGGGCCCACGTTAGAGGTGGTCGGCGGGAGATTAGAGGCCGCCTCAAGGGACATGATCCCATTCGCCCCGCCGTCACATACGATCGGCCGCCAATCGTATCGGGCTGATTCACGGCGACTGGGGTGGGCGGGTCTGGGGCCTGGTGTGGGGGGCAACGTGTGTTAGGCGGATGGAGTATGGACAGATCAAGTAATCCAGGAAAAAGTTAGGATAGTTGGGTCCGGAGATATGAACTTGTTGAAAAAGTTAGGATAGTTAGGTCCGGATATATGACCTTGTCGAAAAAGTTAGGATAGGTAGGTCCGGATATAATAATTGACCTTGTTGAAAAAGTTAGGGTAGTTAGGTCCAGATATATGATCTTGTCGAAAAATTTAGGATAGTTAGGTCTGGATATATGACCTCGTCGAAAAAGTTAGGATAGTTAGGTCCGGATATATGACCTTGTCGAAAAGGTTAGGATAGTTAGGTCCGGATATATGACCTTGTCGAAAAAGTTAGGATAGTTAGGTCCGGATATATGACCTTGTTGGAAAAGTTAGGGTCGTTAGGTTTGGATATATGACCTTGTCGTAAAAAGTTAGGATAGTTAGGTTTGGATATATGACCTTGTCGAAAAGGTTAGGATAGTTAGGTCCGGATATATATGACCTTGTCAAAAAAGTTAGGATAGTTGGGTCCGGATATATGACCTTGTCTTTCGGGTCCAAAAAGAAGGTCCTTGGACTCTGAGATGGTGCTGTTTTTATGTCTCTGATGTTAGTCATATAGTAAGTATAGTTGACAATAATGACTGTAAAAATCATCTCATCTTAATATTTAGGATGACATTGTGTGGAACACAAATTTTGGTATTGATAGTGTGAAACGTCTGGGAATCTACAATTGGATTAACATGACTTTCTTGTAAATGAAGAGAGTCTGAAACTGAGTCTGAGTCTTCTTCTAGATGGCGAATTTCCTATCTTTTCTTTATGAGAAAGAAAAATTACCATTGTGAAACGTGCTTCAATTCGGCAAAGGACACTTTGCACCCCATAACACTGGAGGACTACCAGGGCTGGAGCCACAACGACCTCTGGCCGACAGGACGGCCTAACCTAATATACAGCCGGGCAATGATTTATCCATAGATACAGCCAGGTCTATATAATATACACGTGTTTACAGAGCGCGCCGAAGCAGCACTCAGACATGCCTAAAGTACCTCGGGATAAGCCTTATATCGGACAGGTTAGGCCAATGGATTCATTTGGCGTCGTATGTCTTTAGGACATCATATGGCCAATTACTGCAATTAGCGTATATTAATGTTTCTATGTTTAAATCATATGTCTGACAGTCAAACAAGATACATAATGCGGATTTTTATATTGATGAGATTGGTTATAATTGTTTTTCCTTGACTTGAATTATATACGTTTATGAATTAACATATACCATATTTACCACTATCACCTGGAAGTTGATTTTCATTTTTTTTTAAAAATGAAGACACCTAAGAACTATTCATTCTTCATTATTAAGCAGGAATTGCAAATGTATTCTGAAACAAAAGAGGGCTTCAAGTGCACAAAAGAATGGAAGATTAGACTAATACTTCAGACATTGTAACTGTGTATCCAGTAAGGCGTCAGATTGCGCAATGATAGCGGTAGGCGATCAGAATAAACTGCACGAGCCGTAGTATTATACTTTGTCTTGAGTAACAATACCTCTGTGAATCCCAAATTCTACATCACCACTCCATGTCCAGGCCTACTAATCCAAGTTGATACACATTCAAAACTAAGGCTTAGAACACAAACCGCCTTTGGCAGGCAGTATTAGACCTACCGTATACCCCTTCCATATTCCACCCTGCTCCTTTTAGCTCAGCCTGCCGCAGAGCATGCCGGGATTAATGGTCTACCGGAAGTAGCAGCGGCGCGCGCAGATTAGAGCCGTCGGCCGACGCTCACAGAGGGAGCCACCCGTCTTCTACAGGCAGCTCTACGTCACTGTGACCTTAGCGTGGGGACAAACGCCACTCTTTTTGTTTATTTATCTTCTTTTTTTTTATGGGGGGGGGGGGGGGGGGGGGCAAACATGTGCCCCCGGCACTTGAACTCCAACATTTGACACAAGCCAAATTCATTCTCTTAATGTTGACATATATGATGTTACTGAATAATAACAAACTCTGGATGCTTCCTCAAAAAGATAGTGAACCGTGTAAGTGTAAAACATGATTCCATAGTAGCAACCACATAGGCATGATATTATGTCTGAATAGTGGATGTGGCGTGGACCAGCTTCTATGTCTCAAAATAGTAATGTGGCTCTGGCCCACTCATTGTATATACATTATATTCAATAATGGCAAAACTTAAAAAGACAGGGCTTTGCTAAAGAATGGTAGCTATACAGTTTTAATATAAGAAGGGTAAAACTGTTACAAATTCCCTTTCAATTTCGGTCAATTCGGAATACAAGTATGCTGTAAATCACGTAATTGTTGGGACAAGCTATCGGCACATACATTTTGTTCTAGAAAGACACGATCCATAACTAGTACAGTTCTAAGCTGACGATTTTCAGGTGAGGATATTGCTATTTCCCACACCAAACGGTGCCAGTGACGGACGGCAGAAAACATGGGGGAAATGGTGGGTGAGGGACTAAGGTTTGGATAGGGGAGCAATGGAGCGAATAAATGAGCAGGGAAGGGACCGAAGGACTGGAAGTACGAGGGAGTACATTCGGCCAGTGTTTTGCTCGAGGCGTACTGATGCAATCCATTTTGCAGGACTGTGGCTGTCATAAGCAATATGATATAGCCAGGCAGTACATAGAGGTGTATGGCATAAGGCAGAGTGGGTGGCCAGGTTTAATATAGCTACAGTTTTCATGTTGTGCACATTTGATGCGTGTTAATTCTTAATTGTTAGAATTAGAAAACACAACATGTTCTTCAGCTAAATTACCGTGATAAAGTGCGGATTGCTTGTAATTTCTATTGTTAAGAGTGTCGATGACAGTGTATACTATCACCTAGGTTATATTACAAAGTTTTAGCATGATAGGTTGGTATGTTTCATGTTAGGTAAACAAGTGACATATTATTCAAGAAATCTAAAGGCAACAAACTTTATAGGATCAGATATGGTCGAAATATCACCTGTCAGCCAATAAGACTCGTTTCTAGGAATGTAATACTATAGGTATTTTTTGCATTCTCCTACCTTGGCTGATTTCGGAAACTCACATAAAACATACATCTAGGCATGCATGGTAGACACTGTAGACACTACAGTATAACTCTAACACTGTGGAGTATTCACTGAGAGTAAGTATAGATGTTTGTTTAAAGGATCAGACGAGCTGCAAATAGAACATCCAAGAAGAGAAAGTAAAACTATTGTCAAAGGTCTGACGAGTTCGACCACACATATAGCACAGGTTGTTTATCCTAGGGCTAACAGGTTGTACGGGTTCAGCCTGTGAAAAAACGGGAATCTTGCGGGGCCTGAGATAAAAGAAAGCCTGTATGTAATCCCTTTTTACATAAACTACTCACAAAACAGCTTGGTAAACAGTAGGGTCCCGGGGATTCTCATAGTAATATATCTTGGCGATCTCCACTAAGGAATACTCACAAAGCACTTATATTTCCAATGAATATAAACTAAATGTCAATAAAGGGATAATACTGTATTAACACTTCAAAACCTGATATTTTTTCACCCACTGACTTTTACCTTCAAGGACAGTTAGTAGGACCACAGGCAAGTCACACCTAAGTGTTATAAGAAAACTATGTCAATCACCTGCGAATTGCTAGAGGTTAATTCAATGTAAATCACCTGTGAATTGCTGGAGGTTAATTCAACTTGAGATATAAGCACGTGCTCGCTGTCGCTGTCCATGATATGACTCGACAACTGTCATGGGAAAGGCAATCATCCATAGCCTATGTGCACTTCTACTTGGAAGCCTTGAGGCTGCAGAGGTCAAGTATGTATGTATGTGACCTCAGGCACTTAGGTTAAGAGTGGGAATGGCCAACACTTCTGTCAATATGATTACATGCTCAAGAATGTACTGGAGTGATTTACATAAAGCATTGGTGCTCTGGGAAAATACAATATGATCCCTAAAAACAATACGTCGCATACACTCTCATAAAACATTCAAGACGCTGTTCCTCACAGGTTTCGTTTTTAAACAATCATTTGAAACAGCTCAGTTATAAAAACGTTTTATTATTTTTGTCTCTATAAAACCTTTTCTTTAGAAAATATTCATGCCAGCCTCTTTGCCTCCCGGAAAAGTATATCAAATGACATGTGTGTTACTTAATTTATAACAAAACACTGCATAAAACATGACGTTGAGTCTTGAGCTAATCTGCTTATAATGTTAATACAAATGCTCCCATCTTGAATAATGAATTAATCATAACCAACATCAGATCATCTGTGATAGACTTAATCCGCTCAAGCAGCTTTAATTATTACCGCTTCAGACAGCTGCCTCTGTCTTATGTTAGGACTGAATGTAAAGGTTTTATCGCACGTTAAGGCGAATGGATGTTGTGAAGAAAATATTCCTTGGTTCATGTGATATTGAATAGAGACTAGTGATCAGTGGCAGATTATCCAAAATTGTATCTTATGATACCAAAATCAGAATTGATTATGAATGAAAGAAAATATCAATTTAAACTTTTTGGGACTAAAATATCTTAATAGCCTTATATTTTCACTATTAAAATCTAATGTGCCTTACTAACGTCGACTTGTCCTTCTCTTTAACATTAATTTTATTCAGATGAAATCTTGTTTCAGATTTCTGATATTGGTCCTAGTTTTCATTAAGTCAACAAGTGAAAATTTTGTGATTTGTTACTAGACTATAAATAACGGAATCTGAGTTCCCTTAGCAGAAACTGAAATATGTATCATTGAAGCGAGAGTAGCATAACGGCAGTTTTTATCATAGGACTCTATCCTTGAGGTAAATAAAACCACACTGAACCTATAATGTAAATTATTCATGATTGGAGATTGTAATGTACTATAAGCTTATATACTGGCCTGTAAAGAAAACTAGTCGACTGTACTAATACTTGCCAGAATAAAGAATGTTATCAAAAAAAATAATAATGTAATAAACCCATTAGATTGATAACATATTGGGGTTTGCCCGCGGCACTATATCCCTACACGGCGTATCGTGTTTTACACCTGTTCCCCAGGTGCAAACTCCCATGACCTTTGAACTTTTTTTATGGCGACACCAAGTTTATTGTCTGTCTACCCACCTGCGAACGCTACTGGAGGGCTTGGTGTCCATTTCAGCCTCCTGCGCCTTGGTGGCAGGTGCCTTGGCCTTCATGATGGTGGCTCCCAGGGTAAGATGGGCTCCCAAGATGGGCTCCCAATGTGGGTTTCCAAGATGGACCCCCAAGGTGGAATCCCAAAGCTGGCTCCCAATGTAGAATGCCAAGGTGGAATGCCAAGGTTGGCTTCCAAGGTGGAATCCAAGGTGGGCTGACAATGTGGACTCCTAATGGGGGCTCCCAATGTGAGCTCCAAAGTTGGGCTCCCAATGGGGTTTCTCAAGATGGACTCTCAAGGCGGGCTGCCAAGATGGGTTCCAATGAGGGTTCCCAATGTGGGCTCCCAATGTAGGCTCCCAATCAGATAGAAACTAGAGATTGGCAGGAAATTGGGCCTTGGCGGGCGCCCTACCCCGGACTGCCCCTCCCCGACCCAAGGCCCGCCATTTTGTCTCTGGACTGAGCAGACGGCGTCCCTGTCACGTGATGTTCCTATCACGTGATGTGTCCGCCGACGGCCGTACGACAGGCTGACCAGAGGCTCCTACAAAGCTGGGGACAAGGTGAGCTGTCTCTGGTGGTTGCCGTGTACACATCACAGATCCCATTACCATACAGGCCTGGTAAAGGTCCGCAGGCAGGAGTGTGTGGGTTGTAGTAACTGTGTCCCTTGTGCGTTATGTTTTGTAAAGCTTATTGAAAAACTGATATGGGTGTGAGTGAGGAAGGCAAAATTTACACAATTTGGTCGGTATGAATATTTT
Organism: Lepidonotus clava; assembly: GCA_936440205.1. Lineage (NCBI taxonomy): Eukaryota > Metazoa > Annelida > Polychaeta > Phyllodocida > Polynoidae > Lepidonotus > Lepidonotus clava. The sequence goes on along the minus strand of OW387142.1, from coordinate 7,574,952 downwards.
GTTCCAGAAAGACTTAAAGGAACCCAGTGCGTCAGTCTATTGCACTATTTATTGTATAGACAGAAATCTGCCTCCAGGGCTTTGGTATATGGAATGGAGAGGCATCTCAGTAGGTTGTGAAGGAACCCCTTTCTTAGATACGCATAACCATGCCCACTATGCTTAAGTAATACATTTAAGGGACAAGGATCATCCCACGTCTGTTTTTGTATCTCTAGGTGTGAACATGTCTGACCCCCCCCCCCCCCATTACATACAATGGACTATAGGAGACAAACTTGTATTCTTGACATGGTTCTCTATGTCCGATTGTGCCTTAATCACCCTACACCTCAGACAATAGGAGACAATCTGACAATGGGTCTCAGTAGAACAAGGATCCCTATTCCTCTATACTGTTGTTTCCAGATGTGACTAGGCCAGTGCCTGGCCCCACATTGGTGTCCCTTCATGGGTCTTTCTAAGACCAAGTTTTACTCCCCATACACTTGTCAGAGACCTAGCAGACAGACTGGTAGTTTTACGACCAGTCCCCATCTTTTCATGGGTCTGTATGTGCAACCATTGCGTAATCTACCTGTATCACAGACTAAAGGAGACATTTTGACACTGTTTTTAGATGAAATGCGTCAGTTAATGTTTTCCCAGTGAGTATGCCGTAATCCCCCAGTTGATACAATATCCTTTAGAAGACAAGCCAATAGTCTCAACACGGGTCTCTTTGTGTGACTGAGCATTTAACCAACTATACCACATGCTTTGAAAGGCAGGCTGCAGGTGCCAGTATGTACAATACATCTGTTCCTGTATATGTATATTTAACTGTACATAAATACCACAGGCTATAGGAGAAAGGTCAGAGTCACAATCTCTATATGTGACCATTCCTTAACTCCCCTATACCACAGACCCTAGGAGAAGGGCTGTCAGTTTTAAGGTCTCTATATCTGCCAGACTATGGGAGTCAGACTATCAGTGTTACAACATCTATAATATTATGTCACCCCCTATACCACAGACTATAGGACACAGGCTGTGATTGCATGTTGAAGTCTCTATATGTGACCATATCTTAACCTGCCTGTACCACAGACTATAGGACCATAGGAGACAGGGTGACCGGGTTACGGTCTCTACATATAACCATACCTTAACCCCGCTATACCACAGACTATAGGTACTCTCCCTATGCCATAGACCATAACACATAGGCTGACAGTGTTTAGGTCTCTATATGTGACCCTACCTCTACCTATACCACAGACAATGTTGAAGTGTCTCTATGTGACCATATCTTAACCTGCCTATACCACAGACCATAGGACCCTAGGAGACAGGCTGGCAGTGTTCCCGTGTGATGACAATGTTACAGTCTCTATATGTGACCGTATCTTAACCTGCCTATACCACAGACCATAGACCCCTAGGATACAGGCTGGCAGTGTTCCCGTGTGATGAGGAGCACTGCTCCTCTCCGCACGCACAGGTCAGGTGCGGAAGGAAGCTCGCCGCTGCCGCAGACACCGAAAAACTACATCAGAATACTGTAAAAACAACACAGACTACATTCACTCCGACTCCGCCTTTTGTTACAGTCCCATAGGAAATACAATAAGAGTTCCTATACGTGCTTTCAGGGGCTAAATTAAAGGTCTGCATCTTTGTGTTATTCGGTAGGACATACGTGCATGTGTTTTGAACAAGAAGCTCATTATTTCTTGCAATGCCAGTAGAGTGAGAAGTAGTATTTCAGATGCCGCTTTTGTTAAGGTACATGAATATTAGCTTGAAGATTTCTGAATTTCTATGTTTGGAATAGTTGCATTGACGTAGCTCCCATGACGCAAAGACGCCAGTCAGTTTGTATACTCAATCCTCAGAGTTATACATTTCTATATTAAAACATGGTAAAAATTATAAATGCGTAGACTTAACCTTTGAAAAACTGTTGATTCAAGTTAGGATCCTGAGTAGTAAACTTTAAGACCTATAGTTTTGAGTAAGAACATTATCAGTTGATCGTCCTTCACAGGAGACGTACCAGACTCTGGGACCAGACTACATCTGAATAATTTACTTGATGGGACATCAAATATACAGGGATAGATTAGGGAGACGCCGGTGTTTCGTCTAAAATCGGCAACTAGTCTGTTTCATATGTATAAGAGAGGCTGATATACGTGGTTTTTGTAAGAAGCAGTTTCTGATGCATGGATTTAAGTTCGCAGTGACATGTTTCTTTTGCACTATAATATAGTACATATAATTGTAAGATGTCCGTATGTATACAGGTTCTGTTCTGGGGGGGGGAACTTGTGCCTATAATTACTGTAATTCCTAAGTGGAACTTGTGCCTATAATTTCTGTAATTCTTACTTAAAAAGCGGGGTGGCGAGGTTCCTCAAGTGGAACTTTTCAACATTTTTCAAGGGTTTTTACAATAATTTTTTTAAAGGAAAGGTGGAACTTTTGAACGGTTTCCTTGGGGAGGGGGGGGGGGATGTCGGGCCACCCCCGCCACCCCACCCCCCTTGTATACGGGTTTTAATCCCCTTTTTGGTGGAGACTCATACTTCACATAAAAAAAGAGACATCATACGTGTGTGCGAATGGGCATTGTTTTAGTACTAATACTAAATGCGGACCCCCACTCTATATTTAAAATCATCTATGCCTGTTTGGAAGTATCCTGGTTTAGCAACAACCTCTTTCATGAACAGGCACAAATGACCCCCCTGAACGACAGGAGTATTACTACTAAGTGAGCCGGTGACATCGGTGACAGCAGGGGGATTTGGACACAAGTGGTAATTTCGCCTTTTACCTCTGAGCCACAACAAATCTCTACGCCCAAGGCCACCCACGGCGTAGTCTCCGAGGGAATCATCGCACTCACCCTCGGTCTCCAGGAGTATTGGGAGCATTTAGGGTAATTGTAAAATCGATATGAGGCAGAATTGTGAGGAACATCTCCATGTGGCATTTGCGTCGCGGTTCTTCGCTTCCCAGGGATGTGTCCGCTTACAAATAAGGAGAGAGCCGAATCAATCACTGATTTAAAAGTTGCATGTGTTTTGGACAATGTTCTGTTAGGGATGGACGTTTCAATTTGATACTAAATCGGCCATGTTCGTTTGGACAATGAGAAATCTAGTTTACGAATTAATGGCGTGTACTTTTGTTATTCAATTTAGATTGGCGAATTTGTAATGAACGGCAATTTGTAATGTAACAATTTCCATGCAAAAATATTTGACGTTTGAGAAATGTGTAAAATTTGACAGAAAATGAATTGAACTAAACAAAGCTGTCCTTCGCCTAAATGCGTTAGCAAAGAAATCCCAACAACTGCCGTCATTCACTCTCAATCAAATTCCCAGGCTCTCTTTTTCTTACAACTAAAAGCCTTAAAGCTGCAGTCTCTGAAAAAGTTTGAACATTATGAGAGGACCACTGCTGGCAGGCTGTCACCTGGAGCAGGGGGTGAGTGAATGAGCAGCTCCAGTAACTCACGACTGGCTCAAAGCCTGGGACCTGCTACTTAAGCCTATAATCCACTAGGCGATTTTGAGTATCTGGAATTTTGCAATTTCTAAATTGTTACTATGAATATGAATGGAACCCTTCCATGCTTCATATCATTTGAAAGGAAATTTGAAATAACTTCTAATGATATGTGACATGTCTATATTTTATCGTTATTCTGCTGGTGATTTCTTTAATTGTGAGTAAAATCGGCCAGTGGAATACAGCCTAAGCCTTCCCCGTCCGCCCACACAATAACCCACGCTAACCCCCTACCGACAACACAGTAGGCCAGAGTAAATATTAGTATACGTCCTTAGTGGGGCACACGGAGGTACCTAGCACAGCCTAGTCAAAAGAAACACGACTGTTTCCTTCCTCTTTGCTCTCTGATGTTTTTTCTCCGCTTTTTGTTCTATGGAAACAATACCACAGACTCTGACTCATACGGAAGCATTTGCCCCTATGTTTAATTTACTGCACGTGTCATTAAGAGTGAAAGCATAAAAAGATTCCTTACGGAAATAATTGGCATTCCTTTTAAAGGATCCAATATAATTACCCCACCATCAAAGTAGACGATTTTACAAAAGTGCTGCAAATGTGGGAAAGAAAATAAGAAAAGGAAGAAAAAAAGAAGAGAAACTGTACCTTAGGATTCTGTTGACAATCAGCATTGTGTACTCCGAACCGGTAATACCATATAAATCCAAGGGATGCATGCGAAGCTAATACAAAGCTGAAAGCGGCAATTCACAGCACATAGCGTTAACAAGGGTACTTCCCACCTCCCGTGGGTCCCGGGAGATGGTGAGCAGCTCAGTCTAAATAGGTACAGCCCGAGCTGCTCCTAACCCCCTCACTCACCCACCGTCCACCTATACCGCTCCCTATACCGCTAAGGCGAGACCCGACATATTCTTTTGTCTACTGCAAAATAATAAGATATGGCACGTAAACCAATAATATATAATACAGATTTGGTAATTATTTTCCTTTCATTGGTATTCACCTGAAAGTTTACTTAAATCCCAATGAAATTTGACTGGTTTAAGAGTTTCACCAGTAGCATGGCTTCCCACCTATTTCCGGTTAATCTGATTGGCTGAGGCCTAGGCTGGGTTACCTCAGCAGGTATAGGGTGAGTTGCTCTTGGCCAGTACCCATATTGCCCCTAGGGCTCCTACCCAGCTGCTCCCTATTCCCGCCCTACACGCCTGCCTACTTCTCATTGTTTCCAGCCTCCCGGGCTTAATAAGTACCCCTGAAAAACGAACCGTGGTAAATATAAACAGATTTATCGCTGTTTCTAGTGAGTTGAAACAGGGGTCTAAAGTATGTTGACAAGTGATACATCACTATATAGATATTTTATGTTGTTTAAATAGGCTGCACCAGGCGATGTCTGGCTGGTGAAAGGAATATGCAATTTGTTAGGCGCTAATTCTATAGGCCCAGATGCTAAAAGATGTAGGATTTAGAGACTTAGTTCACAGTGATCGATTACACGACGTAGATATTTGCATATATAATATAGTAGTTTATTAATTCTTTTGAAAAGCACACACTAAGACTTGCAAATTCTATCCACAATCTTACGTGTAGTGTATAACAAGGTACAATCTTCTTTGCCGGGCTTACGACTTTGCCATGCACATAAAGATGTCATATATTGACATTTATATCCTAGAACACGTGTGTTGCAGACCATTTTAAGATTCCCAACTTAACTCACGTGTCTATTTTACTACTGTACCCGCATGTCAAGGTACCCAACTCCAGACAACCCCCTTGAGTGACGGATGAGTTACTCAGTAGGTTGTCCACACCTTGACTTATGAGTTACTCAGTAGGTCGTCCAGACTTCATTGCTTTAAGATGGCAGGCTCCCCACACTCACCCTGCGCCCACAGTCTATCCATCAACAAGGCCTATTTAACCAGAGAGCTACCAGGCTATACAGGCTTCACTGAAATATTTAGGGGACATAGTGCTGCTAATGTGCATCCCAAAGGCTTGTATCTACATCAGTGCATTGTTAAACACCTCGTTTTGTGTTCTTGATAGATTTCCCTTCAGTTGAAGACATGTTTTACTATGATTCTGCTACAATAAGTAAGCTCTTGATTACAACTTAATACACGGTTGAACTCTGTACTTTATCAATTTACAGTTTATACAAACAATAAATTTTGATCAAGGACTGTATCCATGATAACCCCTAACTTAAAGGGAGCCAAAACCAATGTCATGTCAAAATATTACAAAATTTTACAAACTTAAATAACCATGAAAACATGTTCTAAGAGTCTCAAGTTAGCCATTGGTACAGTAAAAATCATGATAATTAAATATGACTTTACTTGAATTCAATAATATTATGCTATTTATGCGTGGAGTCAGGCAATGTTGGTAAACAAACCGATTTTGGTGGGTCACTAAAATTAACCAGGGACAAGTTTTAGTGCATTTTAATGTAGTTTAAGTGAGTATCTACAGTCTATATTTTTCCACAGGCCTAGGTTATGGCCATAGAACATATTTCAATAGTTAACAGAATTTGTAAAATTTTGACAAAACATTGCTTTTGGCTCCCTTTAATAAAGAGGAGAAATTACAGAATCACTGGGTACCAGGAAAGATTATTATTGTATACTACCAAGAACCAGTAGCAGAGAAAGTTCCATGTTTTACATTTATGGCTGTTACCAAGAGGCCCAGAAAAATATATTCTCTTTGCGCTCACACGTTGTTTTTTTTCGAATCTGATTAAACAGCCTATCAACGCAAAAAGTAACAAGATTATGCACAGCGACTCTCGATCGTTAGTAGCGAGAATTATTCATGAAATTTTGTAGTATACGACACGAATACATTTACCGTTTTCTAATCGACAATGAATTAATTTCAATAATGTACTACGTGTATCGTATTGCTTCATTTTGCACCTTCATAATACTAAAATAAATAAGAAAATCCTATACAAGAAATTTACTAATGACATTATGTAAAAGACTTGTATCTAACCTTTATCCCATCATAGAGAGCTGTATTCTTTGATTCTTTCTGATTCTTTTCTTTGTCACCAACGCATGTTATGTAACATTAACGGTAGTGACGGTTACAGCATTCATCCATTACTCGACAATATAACGTCTCACGCTCACCATTAATTGATTTGAACGGCTATGCCAACTCCTGAAAGCAAAGCGATTCTATACGACTATAATATAAATATAGCTTACTGCTAAGAGTCCAATGATCTATAGGATAAATAAATGTGCAAAAGGGATATGGTTAAGATAACCAGCTTAAAGATGCAACATCTTATCGATGTTTTAAGAATAATAATTAGTATTTATTAGAGATATATATAATAAGATTAAATAGAAGTACTGAACATTTTCTCATTCCAGATAGGAAGAGTGCCTGGTTCTGCAACGATCCCAATTTGTTTTTTGCTTCATAGAAAAAAAGAATCAGAGAGAAGCCTGCAATATCTCTCATCCCTGCCAGAGACATGCGAAATCCTAATGCAATTATTCCAGGCAGGAATCCCATAGGTGACTCCATTAACACCTATTACTATTCATTGAGGGTCCCACCTCCCGGGCCTGTAACCCCAGCTGGCCACCCCTCCATGGCGGCGCAGGGTGTGGGCTGGGGTCTATTGGGGTCCTTGGGGGGTCTCACACCTATGGGGAGCCAAGTGTTAAAAGATGAAGAAATAAATCGGTCAAAATATGAATGAACGTCGTTACCATGGTGACGAACATCACCAGAATTTGCGGTTTCTGTTCGTATTGTCGCTTTGGGAAATGTTTCCATGGTCTAGAAAACAGGGTCCATGGTCTAGACAACTTTGTCCGTGGTTCAGACAACGGTATACCCTTTCATAACTAACCCAAACCCAAACCCTAACCCTAACCATAATCATTAACCAGAACCATACCCTACCCTATTCACACTGTTCACATAGTCCTAACTGAAGACGGAAATAGTTACGAATTTTAGTATTTTACAGTCTCTATTCAATAAATCTGAGAACGAACAGCATAATCTTTCACTACTACCTATTATCTTACAGAACGCACTTTTTAGTGCCTGGGGGGTCTCACACCCACACCTACCCCCCTCACCTCCCCCAATCACCAGTCTCACACCCACACACGACCCCCCCCCCCCCCACACCTCCCCAATCACAACCACTACGGGAGGTGAGCCAGGGCCACCACTCCCATCACAGCCCTGCAGTGAAATGCTTGATTCCATCCCAAAGCAAGCTTACAGACTCTGCATAGGCAGTCACTGCCAAATGGGCCGACGTGGGAGGGACGATGTTTTGTGTATGTGCCAATCATGGTATCAAAATGCCATCGCTGACAGATTCAGCCTTTTCCTTTTTATCACAGAGGATCAAACCTATTCGGTGACATAGGGAGGCGCCAGAATAAAATATGAAGTGTATAAAAGGGATCTAATCCCGGTCATGTAGGTCATGGATTGGGGATTCAGCTTAATCATACACCACTCACTTTTTATGTGTTATTTGCAATGCAAACTAGCTCTAATGCACATGGTATAACACAAAATGTGCAGTCTTAATCATCGAAGCCTGACAGTCTAAGCAATCGGATATAACAGCTATCATTGAAGGAAATATAAAAGCTATAAGCTAGATCTCCCATGGGATGGTATTGTAGCCTCCCAAAGCCAGCTACTTAAGGTTGCAATTATCACAAGTGGTACAGATGACAGACCAAGGTAAAGTGATAGGGGGCCACAGCTGCGAAGGATGCTTCCTTCAATTAGTGTAAATGAGAAAGTCTAGCGATGATGGCTACATCTGCAAATTGCATTTGCCATATTCATTTGATCACTTGCCCTGGCAAAGGATGCTGCTATAGGAAAGTCTGTATATCAAAAGAATTATCAAGTGGTGAGTCGACTTATTAGCATGGGTGTATATATGGAGTTGATGGCACAAGCTGTTCAGAGAATGTTGAAAGTGTGTCTGTTCAATATTGCATTAGGGTATAGCTGTGCAAGCTAGATTCCATTAGCTGTGGAATATCAAACAATCTGGTTATTTGTTGATGGCAAAATGTCTGGCTCCAATCGAAAATTGGCTAGATCAGCTGCCGGTCACGTCAGTATCTATAAACAAGTATGGGTATTTATAATGCTCGAGCTCGTAACAATTTATGACAGTCATGTTTTTTTTGTTTTTTTTAATCATTATACGTCTGTATACTCTGTAAATGCTGACAACTATATCGGTTCAAATATGGATTTCATTCTAAACTAGGAAAATAAAAATATTGTTTAAACCTCTAAATTCCAACATCCTGGCCAACATTCCCATTGCATTTATTGAGGTTCATATATCTTGTCCTCATCTATATACTCTCATTCTCTTGATGAGATAAGGAAAAGATGCAAACATAATTATTTGAGGCTGCTCAAATTGTTACATGTACTTAGCAGCAGGGAAACATTTCATATCAGTGTATCTTGATACATTCCGTTGGTGATCCAGTATAGAGGGTATCGGGTAAAAGTGTTAATTATCGTCTGCAGGGGCCGTTCCCGCCAAAATGAACCGATGGTTCCCGGGCAAATAAGCTTCACAGAATGAGAAACGCCGAACACCAGCATAGCAAAGGTCTGACATGCCGGGAACCAGTGCGATGTGGCGCCCACAAAGCTATGGGGTTCCAATAAGGCCGCGGGCACCAGCGAAATGCCTTTCGCCCCTCCGCTCTTCACAGCCATCGACTGACTAGAAGTGCATGTAGTCTGAAATTGATATTCCTCTTTTTGTCTAGATGGCGCCGGAGAGGAACCGTCTAATAATTACAAAAGCCACCTCTAATCGACATTTCGGCTTCATCCCACTTCCGGTTACTTGTTTGTATCTCCTGCAAATGAGAGCTCTTCAAGCAGGAAGAGGGAAATAGTAAGACAGGCTGAAATGAACGAATGTGGATTTGATATGGATTGCCTTGTGTGTTTAGGTTGATGCTGCTTTCCTTTAAAATGGAGGAAGTCATCCGTATTGGTCCAGTGCCTCAGAGCTTTCCTATTCAGAGCCACAACACTTGTGTTGCTTCTTTATATTATTGCCTGTCACATTATTGATTTACTTCTCTAAACTTTAGGCCTATGTCTTGGGCAGAATTTAGCTCTATTCTATGTAGGATTGTGAACTAAAACATGTTTCATACATATACATATATGTGACATTCCCCTTTTAGGCTGCAGGCCTACATCAAGCCCCAATTGTGCACAAAGGGAGTTGGTCCCTCTCTGCCTAAACAACCTCCAAACTCCCTCTATCCCTTGATGTATAGACGCTAATGGCTGCAGTCTGAACATTTCCTCTCTTCAAAAACAGAATGAGGAAAGAGGACAGGCTGTCTCGGGCCTTTCCCAACTTGGAGAAGCATATTGCAATTGATTGGACACAGGTTTGTGTCTAACGTCAGCACTACTAAAGGCTTAATAGTCACTAACATTAACGAATCTTTAATGTCTTATTTCTCTAATATCACCGAATCTCTAATGTCGGATTTCTCTAACATTATCGGATCTGTTATGTCTTATTTCTCTTACATTATCGAATCTGTAACGTTTGTTTCCTCTAATGGTAACATTATCGAATCTGTAGAGTTTGATTTATGTCAGAGACTTTGTTGGCCTTCGATTTCCTGCCTTTCATGGTATTAACATTGCAATAACATACACAAGATTGTGTTTGCTGCAGTAAAAGGTGGGATGGTGTACTGTTCTCCCTTTGAATTGTAAATACAAGTTTGCAGCGACGGTCTGTGCTTACACGCCGGAATATTCTATGCTCATACATCGAACTTGTATTTACTATTGTGTATGGCTCAACAAGCTTTCCAGCCAAGGAAAGAGGAAATGGCAATGTTTTGCCATATTCTAAAAAGGTTCTGTGGCGTTCAGCGACCTTTATCATGCCTTAATATAACGTTTTCAAACGTCACCTCCTTGGTCGGATTATCAATTAAGGGATCTTCGATTTCCCATCAAGGGGGGAGGGGGGTCAGAGATTTTTGAAAATATGGGTACATTCTAGTACATATTCAATGCGTACTTTTGCCGCGGGGGGGGGGGGGGGGGGGTCTGAGACTTTTGAAAATGTGCGTATATGTACTAAATGGAAGGCTCAATACAGAGGCGAATCTCAGATTTTGAAAAGGTGTTTTCAAAGTATCAGTACTAAAACATTTCGGAGCAGACATTATTACCAATGTGTGATCTCATCTCTTTTTTTATTTGCGGGAAGGGGGTGCACTTGGAAACCAAATAGATAAAATGCCTATATGGTTTTTTGAATGTTAGAACACCAATAGATTAATTACTTGCGGCATATGTAGTTATTGTCACTAACTTTAATCACTGTTATATTGCCATGATCTGGAAGATCAAGTGAACACGTGAAGATACTGAATAAACCATTAAAAAATACATTTACACGCCCGGGGACATAATGTTATCACTCCTCTATCTAAATTATTAATTATCTTACCACGTACACTACACTAATCATTATACACCTCACCAGGTGACATACAGCACAGTTCAAACCATATTCACGTTAAATCCAACCTGCTACCCATATCAATATTCACCAAAAATACCTTTTAAACCCCCAAGAAAATTCTCTCTCCGTTCCCCGCTTAACCTGCGATAACATTACCGTCAGAACGCTGGATATTGGATATGGCTGTGTGAGCCGGGGCCGTTCTTATCACAACAGCGCATTTCTTGTGCACACCATGAAAATAGCTTATCACAAAGCCGGCGCCAAGCCAGGCCTTTTAGGACCGTCGTGTTTCACAGAGTCTTGCCTCTGGATGAAAGCCAATCTGCTGATTACCTCTGGGGCCGGGGACAACGCCTGGAGGGGGCATTAGTCACACACCCCCTAACCCATACCCACCCACACACTGCAGGGTGTGGGGGGTCCAGACGCCTGAATATTCTCAGGAGTTATTTTTGGGGCTGCACCTTCAGAGGTTTTGTTGTTGTTGTTGTTGTTGTTGTTGTTGTTGTTGTTTTTGTTGGACTAGTTTAACGTCCGGCCAACCTGTCAGGATTCTTTTACCAGATTTCACAAGGTAATGCTTTCCAGTTAGTTTCATGCCCCATGGGTCGTGACCGAATCTATGAGATGAGGTGCCTATTTGTAGCAGTGGGACCCAATGCCCTTTTTCTAGTGCTGCCTCACTACCTTCAGTGGAGGCCAAGTGCACTGATTGTAAACATACCCCTGTATCTTGACCAGGACATACTTATAATTTTATATAGAATTCCACAAAATGATTTAGTAAGAAGGAATTTTCTCGTCTTTTGTTTATTTCTTATCTTTTGTTAATTTGAAAATGTGGCTTCGTTTTCAAAATCAGCATATACAATGAATCCCTCTTAGACAATGTAGAATGCGGAAGTAACTTTGTGGGCCATTAATGCATTGACATGGGACTTCTGTTATGGTCTATTGTCAATTGGGTGCATACAAGAACTTAAGAGATTACTTGTAACTGTGATAGGCACTGTATCAATGCCTTTTGAGCGTAAACACAAAGTTCAGTGACAAATAACATGCATCCATTGAACTGAAAAAGGAATCTATCCAAAAAAGTAACTTTTAAAAACATTATGACGATGGGGAAAAGTCAAAATCTATTTTTTTTTAGTTTTGAATATACGGAATTTTTCCGTCAAGAGCCCCACCAGAGGTACCGCCTGCCAATCTACATACTTTAGAAACTGGGGGTGGCCCCGTGATATCAAAGCGCCCTCCGAGAATAGCCTAACTGCCGCCTAAGGGGAAACTCCTTTATCGCTACTACATCTTCAAATAAGTTAATCTAAAAGCGTTGGATCAAGCCAGCCAATGCAATTCGGATCAGGTGAAGGCTGGGATATTTCGAATTGGGTTACACAAAACGCAACTATAAGGTTCGGGAAAATGATATTAAAAGGAGTTTTAAGGGGTATTAAATTTCCCAGGGCATGCTTCCGGGGAGGGGGATTTTACAAAGGTAGAAAAAATGTCCATGGAGGAGCATTGAAAATGATCTGTGGAGATGATTCTATAGGCTTCTAGGAGTGATTGAGAGGGTATTACATTCCCAGGGGGCTTGCTCCTTGTAAAGGGGGTTGCCGAGGTTATGTATTTTGTATGAGGTAAGGTAATATCACAAGGGTACAATATGAGTCTTGTGCGGCTATGGCTCCATGGGACATTATACCGGTGGGCATATGGGTAGCATCAATCTTGGGTACCGAACATTGAGCAGAGACCGCCCCACAGTATGTAGAGCCAACCCAAATACCGACAAATTATACGAGCGCTATCAGTATGTAGTTGCCATGCAGGAACTTATCGTTACGGGTTTATTTCAAATGTTCATTGATTTTTCAAATCTGAAAATGGAACACTTAAAGGAGACTACAGCGAGTGAATACAGGTTGAATGTAATATCCATAATATAGGAGTTAGACATCTAATAACTTCATATAGTCCCTCTCTTCATGGTTGAATTTCAATTCGTGATTTTGCATAAATGCAGTGCAGAGAAACCTTTTATCATAATTAAGTACTTTACTATTCCATTAATGTATATTATGTTCACATGTGCATACATGTACACAGTAAGGGATTGGCCAACCTGCAAGAAGCCAAGTTCATAACACATTCCTCATTCTAGAGCATATTCAAGTGTGTATACTCCGTTTATATAACACAGGCACACACGCACAACTAAAATACGTAGTCTTCCAAAGAAGGTTACTGTTAAACGAATTAACTTTCAAGAATACTTCATACAAGTTACTGTGTATCAAAAATAGGGTATATAAGAGAACAATCTAAAACATATCCACCAACCCTATTCCCCCAAAAAAATCGACACAGCCTCCTGGGTTCCCTCCTGTAGGTCATACTCCGTGGTTTATACCCCAGATCCCTTTGGGTTGTCCTTGAGGATCTAACCCCCCTCCCAATCCCCCGGGACCGTGCTATGATCGGCGGGCCGCGCCTAATGTAGTACTTTCAGGGCCGGCCGGTGGTGAGCTGCTCTTACGTTACGTGACGCCGCACTGAGCTGCTCACACGCCCGGTTAGGGAGCCCCGGGCCCGCCTAACGACACGCCCAATCAGTGCCTTAGTTAGGGGAAGACTAGGATGGTGTTTGCATAATCATGACAGCAGAAAAAGGTGGACTGTATATTATAAACATGGATGGAATTTTTTTTATTATGTAGGATCACCGGGATGTCAATTACTGACCAGCCAAAATTCCTGATACTCAGTTATTGGTGCATAATGGTCAAATTGTTGACAAAAAACTTCGCTCTTCATAGAATCTGAAGATACCACCTAGCTTTCGATAGTCCATTTTCCTTATTTCTGAAATAGAATTGAGCAATTTCTATTTATCTTTTACACGTATGCATACACCATAATCCAGGTACCGGTCATTCTATTCTTTGTTGCGGTCAGGCAGAAATCATCAAAATTCTTATATTGGCCCTTTTTTCCCTATCTTTCCAATATCCTGAATCCTGATAGCCACAGAATCAGGATAGAATTCCTGACATTTCAGGAATAATTCTTGATGCTTGGCAACAATACAGTGTCCTAAAGGCGACATCGTAAAACATATGATATGGCTGACATGCAGCTAGATAAGGAAAGGAAATAGAACCGCATTTCAGGCCATGTCCAGGGATACACAGTAAATACACAGAATGTGGGCGTTTCTGGTACAATAGGCCTACTAAGTGTGACATCATAATGGGATTGCCCCCCCCCTCCCCCTCCCCCACCCTCGGTCAATGAGACCAATAGGCATTGGCCTCTATAGAACGGGTCACTGCATTCAGGGATAACCGTGTCCTTAGGCCTGGGGCAGGCTTAGTGGCTTAAGGCAATTCATTGGGATTAGTGGGGTCCATTGAGAGCATCTAGGTTTACAATTACATCACAATAAAGAGAGGATGAAGTACTATGTGGTAGTGTGTCATTCGATCCTGATGCTAACTAGATATGCCAAATATTCCGGGATATAGACCTTAGCTGGGTTAATGAAAAATAATTTGTCTGAATATGTACAATTGCTTCTATTCTATTGAAGTTATTGTTATCGTTTTTATCTAATTAAACCTACTGGGTGCAGAATGTGGAACACTGAGGTATATAATTATATATATATATATATATATATATATATATATATATATATAATCATATATATATCTGAAATAAGGTACTGCAGTTCCACCACTTTTGATTTCGAGCAAAATTGTGCTAGGTACAATTTGGATGCTTATTTTCTCTGTCTATGGCTCTCTAGATAATGACAAAAAACACCCTCATATAAAGATATAAATAATACAGAGCCATAAAACCTATTCCTCCTCTTCGGCACCTCCTCTCCCCTCTCTAGCCCTGGACCCCTGCTTCAACCTTCACAGACCCTAGCACTATCTACCCATCCAGGCGGACCTAGGGATCAGGGCCGGTTAAGCCGGGGCTTACCGATGTCCAGTCCCACTGGCCGGCTGACCAGGACGGCCCCTTTGTCCATTCCGGACAGGACTCAGACGGATCCCCAACGTTTCTGCCCCATTGCACCTCTCTCCAGGGGGTGACTCCGGAGGGAGGGGGATGACGCCACGGTTTTCTTTAGTACCTTTCTTTGTCTGGTGGTTCGTGCTTAAGGCTTAGGACTCGTCTTACTCTGAAGAAAAACCTTCGTAAGGTTTAGTATAGACTCAACTGTGTTGGTCTATTATGTTTGTTACATACACACACTCGGCGTGTATTCTAGTTGATATATCTCTTATTATTCCTGCATTAGGTTTTATGGAATCTTACTTTTTCAGTTCTGTAATATATAAGTTGATTTTGAAGTTGTTATCTAGTTACTGTCTACTTCCTTTGTGCCGTTAGATACTTTTACTGCCAGATTACATTAAGGCAGTGGATAATTCAAAATGTGAATTTTGTGTAGTTATGTATTTTACCTGCCTCTGCTGACTAGAGCCATGCAGATAGTGCATATGGCAATTCCCACAGGTATCTCGAAAATAGAACACCCACCCATCCAGTAATATGATACGTGTTGTAGAGATAATCCGTATCTATGCAAGCAGTACCTGTTTTGGAGGTGCCTTTCGAGGTCCGATGCATTACAGCTTGGGGCGGAGCAGCTGTGTTAAGGTTTGAAATAGATCAAGGAAACGGTGTAGACCACTGCCCAGCTGTACTAAATGCCTTTTGTCTCAAGGTAGCCATCTGGGGCACGCAACTTTCTAACTGTGCTTCAATCACAATCACAAACATTGTTCGTGATTTCTTCGTCCTCAATGTAGTCTAATCTTCAAGACGTTACAATTGTAATATTACATCATTAAGTAGATCAGTATTAAATATCGAGCATAATAATAATATTGTAGAACAATTTTACATGTATAGGTGAATATATATACATTGATGAGTGTATGTGGATGTCTAGGACTGAGAGTTGTTTAAATCCCTTGCTACGACAGCGTTACATGTCCATTTTTTATTTTATCTTTTTCTGTAACCACCTTTTTCCTTCGAGCTTTCTAATGTACATATATAATTATGTTGGAAGGCTGTAGGAGGTATGCATAGACTGTGGGAAACCCTCACAAGTACAGTAATATTTAGGCATTGACCTATATTTCTAAATGCTTAAACAGTCATTAGAATGACACATGGCCTGACACGTTGTCAGAAACTGTCGACTGGTGCGGAAAGCTGGTATACAGATTGAGATAATTACAGGATGAGCTAATTAAATCAACCCCTGATTGTATCTTATATTTATTCCAAGCAAACAATTCGTGCCTCATTCATCAAATCTTCGCTTGATTGTATATGATTAGGCGAACATCAAATGGACTACATGATTCCGAGCGTTGTACACACAACGGGGCAATGTATAGTGCCGATAAATCTTGTCTGGTATAAATAAGGGGTCCCCGATTAATGAAGCTCCCCTCGCAGGGGAAGAAAGGGTCAAGAATCCATGGAATTAATGATGTGTGCATGTTATTAACAGATAGACACCTTCAAGGCTTAATACAAGCGTAAAAACAGTTCTGTTTAAAAACCTCCCACTTGTGCATAACTGCCACAAATTCCCAATTCCCTACACTACTCGCTGTCCGTGAAACCACGAGGCGGGTTCATATCATGCACCGGTGTCGTCCTTAACGACGCTTTATCTTTTCGCTCCAGTCTCCAGCCCTCGACATGTGATCACTCATGCACCTTGTCATTCATTCCTCCCGTCCCTAATCCCCCACCAATCTGTCAGCCCGGCTACCCATTCACCGGCCCAATTTACACCAATATCCCTTTCCCCTCCACAAGCCTCATAAGGTCTTTTGGCTCGTCCAATTTCCCCCAAACAATCTCAATGCATTATCCTTGGCTGAGGACGGAAAAAGTGTGTGAGTGTTATCATTGAGGGTCTTTTTTGGGGGTCCTCTGACAAACCTGAAACAGTGGAGAAGCCATTGGAGGAGCCATGGGCAATCATGCCGAAGGATTCATGTTCTGGGGTTTTTAACTTATGGCCGTGTGTGACCCGAACCTTGCTTGCCCCTGATGGTCGGAGTGGCCATGACGGCTAAGTGTATGGCCCCATTTCTCTCCTTCTCTCCCCATTCACTCATCCCTGACCTTTCAGCCAGGCCACTGCTCAACCTCATAAGGTGCCAGCCCCAATCTGGTGAGTCGTTACTTCAGCATTGACTTCCTGAGTACTGCCATAGGAGCAGCTCCTGAATCCACCCAAAAGCACGGGTGTCACTATGGGGACACCACATTCAGGCACCGGCGCCTGATTCCGCGCTAAAGCACGGGTGAGGCCATAAGGAAATGGCATTTAGGGAGCTGCTCTTAGGGTTGATGTGGTGTGTTTGTGGGAGGCGAGCAGCTCGGGCCTGAACATTGGGAGCAGTTCATTACAGGAGCGTGTCACCTCCTCCATTCCGCTCTACTTCTCGCCGGGATTAGGCCGCCTTAATGAGTAGAGCGGCTGATTCATCCACTCCGAGCTGCTCGGAGCTGCTCGGGAGCTGCTCGGAGCTGCTCAGTGGCCAGGCCCCGTCACAGGCCGTCTTTACACGCTGTCGCCCTGGCCGGGGATTAAGGGTGGCACTTTGAAAAGGGTGAAAGATGACTCCAATATAGGCTCCTTTCATGGAGTCCCCTACAGGGTGCTTTCCATAACCGAACCAAAGGTTCCCCCTGGTAATAGGTCCTAAAGGTATTTAACATAATCCGCCACTATACAATATATGGGGTAGTGCCTCCAATGTAGGACTATTGAAGAGGGTATTTCCTATAACCGAACACATCCCCAATGTTATCTTGGTGATTCATGCAATGTAAATAACATTATTGACCAATATTGGAACAGCCACTGAAAACAGCCATTTTCTGAAGGGCTACAAGAGTGCTCGATAAAACCGAACTAGCGCTCATCGTTAAGTTAACGACTCGTACGAGCGGTTAACATTATTGGTCATTAGAGGGTAACAGCAGCCTTCCCGACAAACATAATTTCCCGTAAATTACTCGTAGATAATGACCCAAACATAATTTCCCGTAAATTACTCGTAGATTATGACCCAGTCGGACAGTGATTGGCTACGGACTACTAATCAGCCCCTGGGTGGCACCTTTTCGAAGGGAATCCCCTCCCTCCCCATCCCTCAATGGCAATAAGAAGACTGGCAAACAGCAGCGTTAATAAGGTGTGGGTAGATAATGTGTGCTTATTCCCTTGCACATCGTGCCGGGGATTGACGCTATAGCCAACCAATCTGCATAGGCTGATCATTGCTCAATGGAGTAGGAAGTATTTTTTGGGTACTTCTTTCTATCAAATATTATCCACCTATATATTAATATGCATTGTTTACGAAATGAACATTGGGTATCATTGAACTATACAGCAATATTATCAAGACATAGCAGGAAGTGTGGGTAATTCTTTCATGTGCCTTTTTTCCTAGTATATTTATGCTAATAGGCAACGTTCACAAAATGAACATTCTCCTAACGTTGAACTAAACAGCAATTTATAAGGACATAAGAAACGCTTTATAATAATTTTGACACAAAAATAATGAGATAAAACCCAAATTATTTTCTGATTCTTAGGAAAACTCAAAATTTGTCTGTACATATCTTGAGTTCTCCACTGTCAGAATGTAATCCAAGGAAGCGTCCGGTTATCGAATACAAGAAATTACAATGGTGACATATCCTGAATGTTTTTTTTAGAACTACAGATTGAACCATAGTTGCTAAGTCACCCAACACTCCCTAGTTACTTCACATCCCAGTTGTAAGGAGCTTTGATGACATCATCCCCCTCGGAGCAATTGCAAGAGCTCTCTCAAGGCTCATTGGAGACATGACGCAGGGTTGGCTGTTTGTACAACGACCACCAAGAAACGGAGACAGTGGCGAATGAGATTACCTGCTCAGAGGGAGGGTAATTAACCGTGGGACTGGGCCCGGGGTGGGCCACATAAGTGGTTTGTCTGTCTGTGTGAATTCGCTGGGGTGGCTGGGTAGGCAATTTTCGCATAGTCTGGCTGGAGGGATGGGGAGAAATTGCGTAGAGCGGTTAGATACTTTGACCCACTTTGTGTTTTTTTTAAATGTTTGTATTAGTAATAATCATCAAGGTTTCCCTTGGTTTTCAGAGTTATTACACTTATAAATGTGAAAAATATATACAGGATCACATTAATTAATTACAACATGGCTAATTTCAGGCAAATGCAAATTTTTGTTTATTTACTTAAAAAAATTGTAATCCTGATCAGTTTAATGAAAAGTGTTATCATGAGAATTAATATTCGTACAAGGATGAATTATTATCTTGAGATGATTATTTCAAAAAGTGAAAATATTAGGCTTTCTTTTAAGATGACAACAAAATTGCAGAGGAAATTAAATCGGGCGTTGACATGCTTGAGGGCATGGGTTTGGATGGAGATGGGGACAGGGACAGAGGAGGGTTAAACAGAATAGTACAAGTGTAATAGATGGGAATCGTAAAGGAGTAGTGGGGGGTTAGGAGAGACAGAATGGGCGTCAAAAGAGGTTAAACTAATTAGAAGCATTGCCTCCCCTAAAGGCAGGACCTGTCGGTTACCCTGCCCCACCCCTGCCCCGCCCCCTGCCACCCCCGGCCCAGGCCTGTCCACCCCAATCCATCCCCATCCCTCCCTCCAGTGCATCCCTCCAGTGCATCTTCCTCACTCCCCTCCCTCCCACATCTCAGCCCAGCTGTGCTTTTTCTGTCTCCCAAAGAACAATGTCAGTTTAAAAGAACGGTGCTTGTTAAATGCCAGCAGTAATTATCTTCAACTGTTTCCACGCCCGCGCATGATGTGAATGACAATGAACCGTTTAGTCATATGTTTTGCAACCTTTTCCATAATCCCCAAAAACTTACATACAGAACTACATTTAGAATCACTAGAATCAGTCCTTGTATTTGCATGCCATAACAAAACGTCTGCAGTTAACGATTCCGGATCGTTTTCAACCGAATTGAGCAATTATAATGGCAGTAACGCGATTGTTTTACTGTCAAACCCTGGGATAATCATTTCTACTTCTGCATCATATTGGCATTTAGATTTACTTCCTCTAACCTTTCCGAACCGATAATGCATTTGATATGGAACTATGAATTGGAAATACTTTATGTTTAATATACCACAGAAACGTATAACTATAATACTCCATGGAATATTCAAGTTTAGCGTCTGAGAAATTGCATTAACTCTAAGCTTGTATTTGATGTTGATTTAGAATGAACATACATGTATACATACTTAGAACATGACCTCTAGGGTATAGACATACATTTTGATCAAAGACAGCAGTTTGTTTTTGATATAGAAAATGAAAACAATATGATCCGTGCCATCAGTATTCTGTAAATGTTAAATTTTAAGTTAAATTTGATACGATGTATATGGCCATGCCGTTGCAATAGCTTGCCATGGACATAAAAAAAGTCGGATAGAAGGCAGATATCGATGTGTTCAAAGTTCAATGATAATGCCTTCTTTACTATTAACCCTTTTCGCTTGTCGCTGGTAATACCGGCGACATGCTTGTGACCAGTCAACTACACGCCGGCGACCATCGTGGATGAATCATCGTTGGCTGACGTTATCCCGGTGCCTCGATTACTGGGGAGGGGGGGAGAGAGGGGCTGTCATCCCCTAAACCCCCTATCCCCCACACCCACCACCACCACCACCACCAAAAGGGTGTCGGCATAAGGCCTGGGAGGGGGGCGACTTCCTTTCTGAATACCTTAATCATGTGCGTGTCGGGTTTTTGAAACCAGACCAATCTTGAGGGGCACCCCTAGTTGTAAAACCTACCTATAAGAAAGGGATTTTGTACATATATGTTGTACCTATATTTATCATTATTGCATAAGCCATTTAATGCTATTTTTTTAATATATTTCCCTAAATTTACATGTAATTGTTTCAGTCTCATCATTTCCTATATCACTTTGTATAAATCCTCATCAATTCTTGACTTACAAAGAGCGAATCAGCTGATTTCACAACCATTTTGAGTGAAAACTGCTCACTCAATTTACTCACTTGAAGCTCAAAAGTGACCCCATGTCCTTCACTTTTCGACACACACAATCTGGGTAGATTTAAGGCCAAGTTACCCCCCTCCTCCGCCCTGGGGCTTAAGGTCCTGTCACGACGGATGAAGGCTAACCCTGAAAGATCGCACAAAGAGGGCTGATATCGCACAATGAGGGCTGATATCGCACAATAAGGGCTGATATCGCACAATAAATAGGCCTCGCGGAGAGAGTGGACTTTTGGCGGGAAATAACCGCCAACCCCTGCGTTGCAGTTGTCTGCGTCTGCGCAGTAATGGAGGCCCACGTGCGTGGCTTTTGTCTAAAAGGGGTACAATTAGCCACGAGTTAATGGGTCCGCTACTCCTCCGTCAATGGAGCTGGGGAGAACGGGCAAAGACAGGATTGTGTGCGTTAATGCAGGGGGCATTATGTTGCCGACTGACGCACGGTTAAGGCTGTATTCCACAATACGATTTTCCTCACGATTTTCAAAATCGCGAGTGGGAAAACCGGTTCATAACACAGATGATATATATAATTAGAAGGTTTTCCGATTCTCTTTCAAACGGTGTGCAATGTGTATGGGGTCCTCTAATATTCCTAATGAAAATTTAGAAATAACAACATTTTCGAAAATGTAAATCGCCTAGTGGAATTTAGGCTTCTGGCTTGAATCGCCTTCGGGGAATACACGTAATTGCACTGTCAGAAGTGTGATGATCCAGCATGGGGGTATTCATGTAAAAAGGCCAAAATCGCATGACGTCAGCTTTAACTACATTAGTGCCAGTAGTTACTGCCTTTATCGCATGATTGTTTCTACTCGGGCTTTCCATTCCATGCATTAAGTTGTACTGTCACTGGATTTTTCAGATATTGTGTAAATGGAACAATCAGGGACATTTAAGGGCAGAAACTCATACAGTCATGTATTGTATGATATTTAACTTTGTGTGGAAGTATCTTCTACCGGTAGTAGTAGGGTGGTAGTCGTAGACGTAGAAGTAGTATATGCATAGGGGTTTGAGACAGGCACTCCTGTTCATGTCCTATCATAGAGTAAGTTATATCGATCCTAAGTAGGTCATCCCACATTCAAATAGACACAAACCGAATAAAATAAACGAAGGATTGTTGTTATCTGCAACATTTATGACCGATGTTCTGCCTATTATTAACCCAATTTGATGTCAATGTTTCTACAATTATACATAATCCTTGTTTGAGTAGATGCCATTTAGTAGTTAGATATCATAAAAGCCGTTTTCAGTCATTATTTGCCACTTAAAATTATCACTGTTATGGAAACCCTTTTTGAAAACTCCTTTTTTTGGGGGATAAACACTATGGTAATGTTGGGAGTTATACCTGTCCCAAACGTCAGGTATAGGTAATTTTAAGTAAAGTGAATCATTAAAAGTGAATCCTATACGGATACATCTATAGTAAATGAATATTCTCTAAAGGAATTTTGATCATATATATGCATGTCTAACTCCATCTTTTACTTCTATTTCTATAGTGTAAATATGTAACACTGCTTTTATTCGTTAAATATAATAGAGAGCTTACTATCTTATATAAAATCATCTCTTTCAACTTTCATCATATCATCCGCACAACTTTCGAAAGAGGCCTCATGTGATATAGTTTCGATTCAATGAAAATAAATCTATCATGCCACATCAAATACTCATTATTACGACCATTCTGAAATTATAACAATAATCAATATCTGCATGAAACATGTATATATCATAGGGGTGTGAATAATTCAATGAGCACGTCATGCTCGAGTGGACAAATAAGTCACGGTCAAGACCTCTTTTCAAAAAGATGATGTCAGGGTTATATCATGTCATGTCATTTATATTTCTTCTGAAAAAAAACAAAACCCTAGAATACATCATTTAACATGGTGAACAGCTCAGTGAGTCTTCTGGGGAAAAAAAGAAATATAGAATTCCTAGTATACATCATTTTAACACAGTGAGCAGCTCAGCGAGCAGGTCATGCTCAGGTGAGCAGGTCACGCCCCAGTGGCCTTACCTGCCGTGCTGGGGGTCGCCGCCCTCATTGTCCTGGTCGTGGTCGGGGTCTGGCTCCTGGAAGTCGTTGTCATCCAGGTTCTCGTGCTGCTGGTGTGAGTTCCTCTTACAACAACACCCCATGGCTGCTGCTCCTTCCCCTGCTGCTACTAAAAGAGCGGCTCACCCTGTATGGATCAAGTAGAGGTGTGGGGAGTGACTCAGCCCCTATCACCTGGCCTCCTCCTCCCGGGTCGCCTCAGTCAACATGGGGTGACCACAGCCTGTCTCGGCTTGGAGAGTAGGGTCTGTATTAGGGTAGAAGCCTCCCAGCTAACTCTCCAAGCACGGGCACAGACAATAGTGACGGGCATGCATCGATATTTGCAGCCTTTCGACACTGGCTGGAATTGTGTAGGGGGTTGGTTTGTTGAAGGGGGGTTGTAATTACAGAAGGAGGTACTTGTTTTAAGGTCCTTTTCTCAGATGACGCAACGCTCCGTGGGTTAAAGCTGCAGCAGCTCCACAAGTCCGGGGTAAAATCCCTTAAATCCTTTGAATCCTTTTCACAAATTTAAATAGCAATCTTGGCTTATTTGGAGGTTTCTTTCATTTTCCGCTGCAAGTGCCAGCCCTTTGATGCGCCTTGTTTGGGTTTGACTAAGGCTGGCAGCGTGGGATCTGTTGGCAGGTTTCCATGTGATTAGCTGCTACTACAAATAGAGCCTTACTTTCTGCTGGTTTCACATCCTTGTGTTATTAGCGTTGAGTGCCTTGCGTATCTCCCTCCATTGGGTGCGAGCCTCACAAGGCGGTTAGTAGCAGTAGTAGCAGGTCGTAGAATCCCCGCGAAGGGCATTCTCCACATATCAGCGTGTAACGAGCCTACAGGTCCGGGAGGGCCATTTCTCTCTCCTCCAGTAGGCTGGCCGTCCTCCAGCGTCCTCCAGGCCCTGTGATCCCCTTCCTTTTCCTGCACCCCCTCTTCCAGCTGCTACCTCCGGGCGTCAGGGTGAGACGTCTCCATTCTATCCTCGTCCTCCTCCTTCCTCCTGCCCCTCGCTCCAGTATCAAAACGCCCTCTTCCTCCTCTCAGGACCGCAGCACCATCCCAGGCACTGCCGACGGTTCAAATCTGGCGAGCTGCTCGCTGCAAAAGCCCCCTGCTGCCTGCTGAGCAACTCAGAACTGCTCGGCCCGCAGTACTACTACCCCGCCGTCTCCCCCACACCCACTCCTGCCGCCGTCGACGTTGTCGTTGCTGCCACACCCCGGGCCAGACTTATAATTCACTTTCATTTTACGTCCGACGCACTTAAGTGATTCCCGAGGTGCTCCGAGCAACTCAATCCTCCCTCTGAAGACGAGGGGAGCTGCTCGCGTTAGGGGGACAACGGCAACGCTCCTGGTAAATCCTTTGTGTATGCGGCGGCTGTTAAAGAGGCAATGGTTGAGTTGACGCTGTAGGACTCCCACCATAGACCGGAGGGAACTAATACTAACAGAGGGGTATGCAGATACTGGATGAGCAGCTCCTCCTCAGAGGGTTGGTCGGTGGACCAGCATTGGGAGCAGCTCTCTGATGGTTGGGGGGTGGGGTAGGACAGACTTCTAGGGTTACCGCCGGGATGAGGTTCCTCCCCGCTAATAACAAGGGTGACCTGGGTTCAGCCGCCTCCTCCTAGGGGTCGGGGCTGCCTGGAGGAGTGGGCGGGTGGGATGGTGGGTGGGAGGTATAGGGGGAGGGAGGATTGAGGTCGCAGAGGCCAACTAAAATATTTCCCTAGGCATCCGCCACATAGCAAAGCAACCACCTCTATTCCACCTATTCCACAACATGCACTTGGTGCTATGCAGAACAGGGTGTAAGGGAATAGCGTTGGACTGGTATGGTATGAATGCCTCCAGCGATGCTAGAAATCCACAGCAAAATGCCTTATCCGATACGTATACGTTGGCTCCAAGCACAAACGGTGTAGTCCAAATGACAACAATGTGGCGTGGTATTGAACCCCTATGGCGTGACAGCAGCCACCTGAGCGTGGTGTAACGTGACAATAACCCTGACGACCACCTACTGGAGGCGACACGTGCTCCCCCTGTCGGCCTGTTCCCAAGGCCAGCCACCCCTGGAGGGACGCTGTCACAACCCCTCAGCCGGCCTGTAATACCCGCGTCGACACGAGCAGCTCAACTGCTCTAATCAGGCCATAGACAAGCTCCACGTGAGTAGCTCACCAGACTGCTTTGGGAAGAGTGAGTGGAGTTTGGTTAGAAAGTACAGCGGGGTGGCCGCGTCATGGGGTGGTTGGACAGGGGTGTTGTCACGCTGTTAAGGCTATTATAGCCTATTACAAGCTCCGATTGTGGGGTTATAGGCTTTGGTCACGCATTGATGATCCTAGTGGCAATTATCCTGATCACGGCATTAGTTATCCTCGATCACAGCGTGAGTTATCCCCGATCACAGCATGGGTTATCCCCGATCACAAGCTCAGTTATCCATGGTTCCAAGCTCAGTTATCCCTGCTGACACTCTCTACCATTCCGGATCACAAAGTCATTTATCAACTATCACAACTCAGTTATGGCTGTCTGGACATGAGTTATCCAAGATCATGGACTCATCTATCCATTTCCGTCTCATGTATCCTTAATCACATCCTGATGCCCTCTGACCTAAAGCCCTCTGCTATATCCTCACAATCCCAATGCCACATCCACAACCTATCCAGCCCTTACTCCCAAACCATAGGGCTTACAGGGCTATCCCGCCGTGACGGCTATCTGCTCCTGAGCTGCTCGCGAACTGCTCACTCAGTGGGTATCTCTGAGACACTCCCGCCAGCAGCAGCAGCAGTAGCTCGGCGCCCGGTGGAGACGGCGGTGGGGCGTCGTCTGTTGTAGGGTTGTAGGGTTTGGGAGGAGCAGGAGGCAGTGGTGGTGGTGGTAGTGGTGGTGGTGGTGGGGGGACCCGCCCATGACAGCACCATCGATTGGTGGTGCCAGTGGTGGCGGTGGTGGCGCACGTGGCGGGAGGAGAGGGCCTAATGGATATGTCCATAGCCCTTTCTTTCCCGCCCTAGGCCTTCCCACGTCCTCTACCCTTGTCCTTGTTGCCAAGCACAAATAACCCACGATACATTTAACTTTGATTTACATATCCTACTTCAGTACGTTCCTATTATCTCAAACATGAGGCACTAAGTCTAACAGGATATTATGTGCAGCTGGAAAAATACCCTCTTTATGATTCGTCCAAACCTCGACCTTTTTCTCAAGGCCCTATAATATCATATATCAAGGTTAGAACAATATGATATTCTCCCGGCTCCATCCAGTCTTTTTTTCAGTCTTTTCAGCTTGATAACCTCTACGACTCAATAAGTGATATTTCTTAAAGATACCTTGCTATACTTGATCTGAAAGTATATGCAAATGGATTATTCTGAAATATTTAAAGCCATATCGATTTCCAGGCCATGGTCTAGAACATAGTCTTTACTAAAGAGTAACATTCAACGAGTTGTTTTCTCTAAAACTGTTCGTCATCACACAAATATCAAATTTAATGCCCTTTCTCAGCCCGTCATGCCCTCTGGTGGATATAACTCGAAACATTGCTTCTCCAGAGACCGACGCCATGTTCCCCCAGGGTCACGTGATCAGATCAATCACCCGCTGGTTGCCGGCCCTTTTAGTGTTGGATATATAAGGATAGGCTGGTGACCAGTGGTTCAGGCCTGGCGTAGGTTGGGGTCATGTAGTCAGTCAAAGAGAGGGTTTCCTGTGTTGGTCTAGCTATGTTCTTCTCTTTATCTAAGGGTCTCGTCCCACAAGACAAATTTCCTCCAAAAATATAAACCTGTTCTTGATATTGGCCTAAATGTTCCATACATTAATCTATAAGGCCTACCCTACGTTATGAAGTGAATTATTCCCAATCTCCATATATGTATATATCAACTGTTACATTATTGGTTTTTACAAATGCCAATCGGCATTTTGTATTGACAATATACCTACGCCATAGCACCATTACCACAGACCTATACTTTGAACCCTTGCAATTGTCCATTTTAGGGAGCCAATGTTCATTTGTAACACAATAAAGCTACAGCACTGGACGAATTAATATTTAGAGTATAGAACCTTTCCCTTTCCAAAATATGATTACAACCACGTCATTTCTTTACGAAACAGGAAATAACTAAAGGGACAAGAAAGCAAAAATGTTTCCGAGACATGTTTACTCCATCATATTCTGCCGGATGCATTGGAAACACAAGGGAAATGAAACACGATAATTTGAAAGCCATGGGTACCGCGGTCTAGGGCAGTGTGGACACCAAGATCAGTAGCTGACGCGCGAACGCCAATTAAACAATTAAAATCAATAATGTAGGCAAATATTTGCATCCCTCCGCCTGCTGTGTTTGTCATCTGATACAGAAAGTTAAATATTGCATGGCCTCAGCATCCCCCATGTCCCATAACAACCTACTTTTTCCTATTAACATAACCCTTTCCAACCTCAACCATGCATCCCCTATGATAACATCAACATCCTTTTGCCAATACTATTGCCTTGGAAACAGGGGCAGCCAGAGTCGACGCACTACGCATGCGTCGAATCACTCTCCATTCGCAATTATTCCCACTTTCCATCTACTACTGGGCATTAGGCAGTTGCCAAGGGGTCTGCCTGGAGAGTGGCCAAGAACCAATCATGTGAGAGATTGCTTTGTTGACAAACAGTGGCGGCGTCTCGTGGGCGTGGCCTAGACGCGTGACAAGTGCGCATGCGTACTGGACGTCGATTAGGGTGCTGGGCTACTAGGTTCACTTGAAGCTCAATTTGGTTATGGGTTTATGAGGCGTGAAGACAGGTCGTGCAGCCTTAACAACAGGCTGTAGGGTTGCAAAACAAACTTTAAATTGACTCTGATTATTTTTTAACTAGGGATATGAATTATACATGTAGTTTATAACAGGGGACATTGCGCTATTGTACTCTCGCATATACAAAGTGGAAGGTGGTGGAATAAGTATTGATTTATTAAGAGCAACAAAATTTTAGACTCTTAGTATCCAGACTGAGAATCAACCAATTCTATGCTCAAATTTATGGAGCTTTACCAATCAATTCAAGGAGAATAAACAATTCTTCAACGATCCCGCCTATCCTTAATGTGATGGGAGTTCAATAAAGTTCAAGCATTGTGTCAGGAATTCACCATTACTTCCAGCACATTTATCATGAAAACCTAATGCCTACATTTGACCATAATTATTCACTATGGACTGGTAGCGTCCACCATTAATTCCCTGCCCTGGCCCCTGTTATCTCTGAGGTTCCTGTCGCCAGCCTCACAGCAGCTGGAGGAGTTAGCACCGACCGCCCTGTGATCTGCCGACGACATGAAATATTCACACTCAGCCTTGACGGGTGGAAAACATTCACTGGTAGTGCCATGCTGCACGCATTAGTGGCTACAGATAACATGGGGTGGGAGGTATAGGCCTATATCATATACCCTTTTAGCGTAATTGGTATACATTTACATGCATAATACATTATTTTGGCCATTTTGTCACTGTGTATAATTATGTTGGTTTTTCCAGCTAGGTTTTGTTGCTGCAGAATGTTTAAAGCACATCTGGATATCTTGTCTGATTTTACTTGTGCAGCATCAAAAATCCCTACTCTCTTCTTAACATGGTTAATATTCATAAAAACTCAGGAATGATGCCTCAGTGGGAATGCATACCTCAGATCAATTCATGACAGTTCTATGCAAAAACTGTTACATAACAACTTGGAGAAATGGTCTTATTCCATGGAATATGCCATGCTCTAATATTGAAGCCAGGAGCTGCAGTAGCAACAAGGCCCTTTGAAAGCACCCTAACAAGGCAAGCAACAGCAGAAAAGCAATAGGAAAAGAGCACCTAGATCTGTACGGTCTGGGCTGAAATACTGCTGTAAGGACGAGGAATGTAAAGGGAGCAGAGGGCATGTCTTAAATAAGGCTGTGTTCTCTTCAAAGGCTGCTGGGGGTGGCGTGAGAGCGTGCCGTGTGGAAGTCATGTACTGGAGGCCTCCAGTCAGACTACCTCAGTGGACACCCTGGTGGGCTTTTGGAGAGGACCCAAAGAGTATAGGGGTGAATGGGGAGGCGTCTAGGTGGGCAGTCTAAAAGTGTACCTTGGAATATTGCCTTTAGAATTTTTGACAAATGATCCGGTCAGTGCTCAGATTTTAAGACTAAAATGGGGATAGTTCAATCCTGAGGAACTCTCTTATTATCATATATTTTTCATAGATTTAAGTGTATTTTTTGTAGTGATCTCACTAAATCCACTAATCTGATAGTTCGCACACAGTACTGAGTTTGTAAATTTAAAATTGGAATAGTTCTATAGGAGGAGGGACTACGTCGTTGTCATGTAATTACTATGCTATTTTTCATACTTTCTAATGATCGTTTGTATGTAGTGACCTCTCTAAATGTAAGAACTCCTTTGGTCCTTCCTTATATTATTTCAACTGGACTATATATGGAACAATCCATCAACATCTATAACCACCTGCTCAATAAATCATCCCCAGCTAAAAATGCTCAAAACGGAAGCCAATGGGGAGTTGCTCAGTGTTGCGTTGCTTCGCTTCCCGTCGCGTGATAATCGGTATTTTCCTTCCCTAGGATTTCCCCTATATACTTTACGAGCTGCTGTCACGCGCGGTACAAGGTATAGGTACAAAACCTACACTTTACTTGAGCACGCTCGGCAGGGAAAGCAACCCGTGCCTAGGGCCCATATGTATGGGTCTGCGAGTCACTCTTTCTATTTTGGGAAAGGTGTACCACAGATAGGTTGTGATAGATGGACGAGAAGCTCTGAGCATCTCGAGCAGCTCGCTCAGGTAGAATGCCATATCCAGTACTTGTGCTACGGGCAAGATGTGGCCTTTAGTATAGCGCCATGTGGCTTTTAATATAGCGTCAGGTGGCCTTTAATATAGCGTCCAGATACTATAGAGCAGAAACATTGTATGTATATATATATATGATATATAGAGACTGGAAAGCTTCTCTTTGGGCCTATGTGCTCATTCCCCTAGTGGCTTATTGGAACCAACCTGGTCAACCATGGCCAGGGTCTGATCATTACCAATGTATTTTTAGAATGGCAGGTGACACCGAACAGGTCATTTTTACCATAGTCATAATGGTCAATCCAGATCCAATCCAACCAGCACCTAGGTGGCAGGCCAGTAGTGCATAACAGGTTTACCCCTGGCTTTCCAGTCTCAATATACCCTCTATATATACATACAAGGTCTCTGCTATAGAGACTGCAATAACAACCCTTGACGGCTTAGGTCTAGTTTTCCATGGCTGAAACAACAGACCTAAAGGCAGGACATCAGAGACAGCTCTGTTTGTTCCCATGGCTAAAACCTGAAGGCATAAAGGACAATGTCTGATGAAAAATAGAAAATCTATAGATCCTCTCAGGGATCCAGGTCTCCTTTGTTGTATTTCGATAGCATCCGTCTAGTGAGCTTAATGCCATTGATCTGTCGGATATTTTTCCTCCAGCCCAAACTTAACTTTGATTGAGCGGATTTACCGCACGGAATTAACTCGGATCGAACAATAATAGAAACAGTTCTTTTATCTGTTTCTGGATCAATTCGATAAGTCCTGAATTAGTAGGTCACCAAGAAAAAGCAGATCATGAATGATGAATGAGAATTGTTGACGGCAAGTTACTTTAAGTGGTGCCCATCTATTGCCCTAGATTTATTATAATCAGATTGTTGTTTTATGTCTTCCATCACTGTTCCCTGAAGGACCTTGGAGTTTTAATGACAAAAAAACCCACTTGGTTAACAATAGTTTGACAGATTATTAATGATTTGTTTTGACACTAAATAAACTCAAAAAGTGATGTTTTTATTTCACAATCTTTTTGGCGCTTCTAATTAAATTCCTTTCGTAATCTCGTGGGATCACCACTTCATTTTGTGAAAAACACTTCCTCACCTGTGCCTGGCTACATCATGACAACGAAAGCTAGCTACTCTTCGACAAGCACTTAAAGGCACTTAACAACACTTCAATATTTACAACGTAAATATAACCCACCCTCCCAAACAAATAGCATAATACCTTCCCTTTCAATTTTAACAAATCAAGTAACTAAATTATATGCAGACTCACTCCTGCATATTTCTTTTGGTATCTTAACTTTTTCAACAGCTAACAGTTCAAACAAATATAGAGAAAAAGAAGTGACATAAGAACACTCCTTATACAAGCATACATGTGTCATGGTAGATGCAGCTGTGACACTACTAGATAAGCCCTACACCCTTTTTGAGTCCCCCCCCCCCCCACAAACCACTCGTGGATCCCGGTTGTTACCAGCTGCCGGCGGCAAACAAAGAGGTGCCGGGACAGGAGGAGGGGAGGGGGCTGACATCATCCAGGGTATAATTGTTACACCCGGAGAGTCGGATGCGGCTAAAGCAAAACAGTTGGCGTCAGATTGAGAAGGATAAAAAGGGAAATAAACTTTGGATTGATCCAATGATAGCCGATGGTAATGATAGCCGAAGGGAGTTATGTTATTATTCAAAAATAAAGGTTTTGATGTCCACTTCTTGAAATATATATATATTATATATTATATATTCTATTACGTTTATACTCATAATAAATACTTAACAGATAACTATGTCCACATCATATTTTTTAAATGAAATATGACACTGTAATCGATGGTTGTTGATACCAAATTAATCAAATTCTTTCGAAACGCCATTGTTTGGAGCTATAATATCTCATGAAATTGTGTTTCCAACTTCTAAAGTTATTGGAAAAACATAAAATTAATAACTATCCCTAGCTCAGAGTTGCGCCACAGTTGGCATGCTGGGCCATTTAGCATCTCATCAGCCACCGTGTCTGCCCCGGCTACCTATAAATGATGTATCATGTTGAAAAAACACAGTACATGTGCTAATATAACGCCTATGAATGATGTATATTGGTCTGCGGTGCATTTTTCTGCTGGTGTAAAGTTACGGCTGGGTCAGTGCGGGCAGGCGCCGAAGCCGACGGCCCCAATCACGAGCGGGGGGCCTGTCGACGCCTGCATGGTAAAAGCCTATATTACACGAGGCGATTTTAGCAAACTGGGAATTAGCTTATTTTAGGTGTTTACTTGGAATATAACAGGAGCTCGTGCTGTACTATAGAGACTACAACCTCTGAAGTATTGAGTCTAGTTTTCTATGGCTGAAACTAAAGACCTAAAGGCAGGACATCAGAGACGGCACTATCATGTTCCCATAGCTAAATTCTGCAGGCATAAAAGACACTTTCTGATGAATCAGGGATCCAGGTCGCCTTTGTTGTATTTTGATGGTTACTGTTCGATCTGTTACATACCATTTGAAAGAGAATTTAAAACCCGTTCTAATGACATATAACATGCCCATATTGAAGCAATATTCTGACTGGCGATTTATGAATTCGGGAGAAAAATCGGCTAGAGGAATACAAGGCCTTTAATATTTGCGATTTTAACGCTTACTCCAACTCACGATTTATTGAAATCAGGAGCAAAATCGGCTGGTGTAACACGGCCTTAATGATACCGAACGGGGGCCCGCATACAAAGGGCGCCGCGCGCGTATTGATATTCGCCCCAGTGTCATCCCCGCCCCGCACCGCTTCACCGCCCGCTGAAACTGAACTGCGGAAAACCGCCGCCACCCGCCGCCCGCCGCCGCTTCAATAATCAAATTTCAAAAAATTCCCATGTGGAGGTACGATTTGTTAATCCTGGGGATCCAGGGTCAGTGTGATGGGGGTTGGTGGGGAGGGGAGAGATGGAGTCCTTGGACCCATGGGGATGGGATCAGGTGGGATTGACGGCGACGAGTTAGAGGGACCACCTGGGTAACTTGATTGATCAGAAATAGTTTTCTCAGAAATAAACAAATAATTGACAATAAAAGGCGCACCTATCTTCTTTTCTTAAAGGCTTCCAATTTGTGAATGTTCAGATTACTCAGGTAATTACAGAAAGGTCATTACCATTAGGGTCATTACCATCTATCCCTGGATCGACCTTACCTCCCCTCGAATACTGTTTCAGACCAAAATAAACCAAAGAAATGACAATACAAGCACACTTCTTCTTTTCTAAATGATTTTAAGCTTCTAAATTGAATTGCCCTCCTCTTACCTGGAGGTATAGAATGGTCGTGGCCATAAATACAAATCTTCTACCTCCCCCCCACCTGGTTCGACCTTACCTCCCATCCTCTCTGTCTGAACCCCAGACTTCAGACATGAGCTAACTCAGCCTATGATGGCTCCTGGTAGCATGCAACAACCAACACAGCCAGCCTGAAATGCAATATGACAAAGGCATACTGGTTCCCATTGGATACCAACAAACAGGTCGCCTATGCTAAACACCTGAGACCCATTGCGCAACACCCCCAGTTCTCAATGAGTACACATATAACCCCCCTATACTCACGCCTCGGCTGACATCTTCCTCCAGGGCTGGGGGGAGCCACATTGGCCTAATCCTCCACCCCCTGCTGGCACGAAGCTGGTTCCTCCAGGCATGGGCTGGAGCAGCCAGACTGCGGCTTGCACGCCCCGGATCAGCGAAGGGGTCTGAGTCTGGATCCGCTACCACTACTAGTCATGCATATGTATGGCGCGCGCAGTTTTTCATCCAGGTATAATCAGGTGGGAGTTGCTGCTCCATGGTGGTAGTGGTTGGTGCTGGGGGGTGGGGTGAAAGTCCGGACAGGTGATTGTTGTAGCTGTCAACCGTGGAGGCAGGTGGGCGTTCAGGTAGCTTAGAGGTGACTGATAGACACTGGAGGGGGATCTGACAGCTAGGAATAGCGTATTGAACAGGGTGAAACAAATGAAAGGGGGCGTGGTTTCCCCTCTCTTTCCTTCTTAAAACACCCGCCCCCTCTACGCCTAGATGGCACGCACCCTCTAAGCTTACAGAGGCAGGCAGAGTCTTGCCATATCAGCCTCCTCCTGGTGATAACCTTCCCCCCAAGGCCGATAACACTCCATCACCTATGTCTTATAGAGCTCCCCGACCCCACCTCCCCTCCCCCTCTAAGCATAGACAGGTGCAAGGCAGCCATTCCCACCTGTTTTACGACCCAGTCGATCCGCACCCTGGAGGAACCTCTCTAAGAATAGATCAATGCTTGACCGATTATTTGACCGATTATTTCCAGAGATAAGGGAAATACCATGTGTTTCTTTGAAGTCAATTCTTCCCACTCAGGTAAAAGCAGGTCCGGTGTAAATCGATGGGGAGAAGAAGAGGCTGATCGATACTGTTGGTAGTTGTGGTGAGAAAACCTCCTGAATATTTTACACAATAAAGAGGTGTGTGTGTTTGTTGGGTGCTATCCGGCAGCAATAAACATAAGAAGGGAGGAAATGTGAGGGGGGGGGGGGACGAATATAATATTGATCATGTTAGTGCTGCTGGCTACTCTTCGTTTTTCATTTGTGGCAGATCATTATCATAGTATCTCTCCACTGCAAAGATTTCACTTTATTCTTATCTTCACTGCTCAGTATCAATTCACAAAGAAAAAAGTATCCTCTACATGCATATCAATTTGTAAGAAATGTAACCTGAAGCTATATGCAGCTCTTGAGTATCAGACATTCGCATCACTTTCCATTTCCACGTTATAAATAGATTATATTTCACATAAAATCCGCCCTTTCCTTTTCAGAAATATCTGGCTGCAACACTACATGTAAATTCAATGGGTGATGATTGCGTTAAAATAGGTATAAGATATGTACTCCACTACCGTTACTACTTGCACCTGAAGCCAGATAGGATGCAACAAAGAAATAATTATAGACATTTCATTGAATGTTTTATGGAATATTTGGAAAGTAAACTGCAAAAAAAACAACATCTGAAGACAATCCTTTGGTTAAGGGGAAACATAAAAGTGTCTTACATGATTAAAATAAAGATATATACAAATTTATCTATACTTTAATATACATATATATGATATATTCTAAATATATTCTTTAGAACATTATTCTAAATCTAATGATAGATTTCTTGGAGCGTCACATATAATGTGTATTTTAACTTGCACCATCTAATAACACAATAGATTAAGGCATTGCATCGACCCCATAAACATAGTCTGCACTTAGTCTTAGATCAGTAGATGGATGCACTAAAGATCACAGATGGGACTCTAGTCTCTAGCTCCAACCACATCTAAGACAGGGCCTCAGCTCTGAAACAGTGACAGGGCGGAATCTCAATGTGTCCCCTCCGCCCCCTGTGACAAGGGGCATGATTCATAGAGGACGGCCCTCACTGGGGGTCCTTTGTTCTACAGCCGGCTTTGTAAGACTAGACCAGGACTTGGGAGGCCCTGCAGTGGACAAGGCGCAATCAACTCACATCACACCTGCTGCCTCCCTTGGTCCCTGCTCACTGCTCTGTGTCTACTGCTCACTGCCCTGCTTCTATTGCTCACTGTTTGCATATAACCTGCTCAGTATCTGCTCAATGGCTCCTCACCATTTGCTCATTCTTCTGACTATCGCTCACTGGTTACTCACATTTGCCTATTCTCTTCTGATTATCTGTTCAGTATTATTCTCTTTTGACTATCTTCTCAGTATTTGCTCATTCTTTTCTGACTATCTGCTCACTATCTGCTCACTATTTGCTTATTCTCATCTGACTATCCGCTCACCATTTGCTCATTGCCTTCCCACTATCTGCTCACTATCATTCTACTCATTATTCGTCACCATCTCTTACTATCTCTTACTATTTATCCGGGATGTAGCCTATCTTTTTACTATCTATTCTCTATCTGGTCTTAATTTGTGTATTTTTGTGTTCTCTATCTGCTCACTTTTTGCCCACTGTCTACTCAAACTGTTCTTACCGATAGTACAGTCTGTTGTAACATCACAAATTCATCATGGCTGATAAAGACCTCATTCCAGAATAAAATCCGCCTGACTTCGTATCTTTCACTGATATTACAGCATACCTTAAAATGACATGCCCTATCTTGGCCAATAAAGAATTTCAAGGAAAGATTCACATGATACTACGTACCATAACAGCGGGATATTGTATGGTACACCAGATACAGTTTGAACATGAGTACAAAGCGGATGGAATTGAGTGGTACGAGAATTACCAGCCACTTCATCATTCATCCTTTCCCTATACACAAACTTGAAGTAAATTCATAGTATAGATATATAGGGTTAGTCAGATACCAATATAATAAGTGTATAAACTGATCTATTTAAGTAGTATATGATGTCTGACATAGCGTCTATAGTATCGCACCTGCCCTTTTCATTGATATAGAGGTGCTCATCCTTTGATCTTTTACAATGCTACTACAGGGACATTCATGAAAAAACACGATACTACATCAGAGGGGAAGCGAAGAGCTCACGATTATTGATAAAGGGTATCTAACTTCAAATACACCAATCCAAAGATATGTGAGACATGGGATTTCCCATTATATACGAAATGTAGGTTTTAAAGA
The DNA here is from genome assembly GCA_936440205.1 of Lepidonotus clava. Classification (NCBI taxonomy): domain Eukaryota; kingdom Metazoa; phylum Annelida; class Polychaeta; order Phyllodocida; family Polynoidae; genus Lepidonotus; species Lepidonotus clava. The sequence continues at coordinate 7,538,044 of OW387142.1, read as the reverse complement.
TCAAAAGAAACAATAGCAGACAACCTGACTGTATCGATGTAAAGCTTAGTTGCATCCCTTTGACGGCTCAGAAGTTCATAATATTTTGACATCTGTTTTCATTTGACATATCCTTTGTGAACCAATATACAAGAAAGAAAAAGAATCAAAGAAGGACAGCGAGAAAATATACGAGGTTTTGTATCAGTAAGTTGGGAATTGAAAAGATACCTTTATATAGATTTGTTAAACACAGTACTCTTCAAAACTATGTATCAGTTGCGACAATTTAAGTTCAATAGGATGGACTTTTCACAAAACATATCAACGGTACTATACCTTTTCCATATAACCCATTTTACATAGTATCCACCCTTTTGATTATTGCCTTTCATTAAGAATCTTTTCTATTTTTAGTTCAAGAACACTATTGGTTTGCTATCATATCCTATATCAAACGAGCGTGCATACTGTGTGGCTTGGTATTCGTGTATAGGTACCTTGACATGCAAGCATGTTGAATTTATGTACAACGCTGTACTGCGTCGAGTCTTGTCGGCCATTTACCCTGTTGATATCAATTTTACAACGGTGTCTCTTCTGATATCTTCCATCAAAGGCATTGAAAACCAGTACTGAAAACACCTTGTGATCAGGTACTCAGTCATAATAAAACATGTAGTGAATACAAACAAACCATACCTGTAGCTTCTGGATATACCAAAAAAGAACTCATTCTAAAGGTGTGTGAGGCGGCCCTAGACCCTTAAATTCGACAGGGTGACATGACCATTTCTTAAAATCGACTTGCGACATGAGCCTTAGTGACATGAGCGAAAAAGTAAACGACATGACATGTTTCTTAAATTCCATATGGGACATGACAGCATATTAGAGGCGACATGTGACATGGGGAGTCAAGGGACAGGCGACATTGCAATTTCTTAAGTTCAACATGCGACATTGAGACCCCAATCAAGGGCCCCTGTGAATGAACTGTCTCATGCAATGACTTAGCCCTGCTGACGTACAAGTTCCAGAGACCTTGTATGTATATACAATGATATAAAGAGACTGGAAAGCTTATCTTTGGGCCTATGTGCTCATTCCCCTAGTGGCTGGTTGGATCAACTATGACCAAGGTCTGGTCATTACCATTGTAACTTTGGAATGGCAAGTGGCACCATACTGGCTATTTTTACCATGGACATAATGGTCAACCCAAATCTAGTCCAACCAGCACCTAGGTGGCAGGCATGTAGTGCATGACAGGTTTACCCCTGGCTTTCCAGTCTCAATATATCCTATATATACATACAAGATCTCTGCAAGTGCCCAATGAGCTGCTCACGTCTTGTTCCACCAACCAGGAGCTGCTCAGGCCTGGGGCTGTGGTGACAGCCGGTCTGACCTTCTCCTCTGAGGGTCAAATGAGTTAAGGGGACACGGGGTCAAGGGGGACGAGGTCAGAATCACCCTAACTACCCTGAGGGCCCAGTGATGGGATGAGGGCCTCAGATCGATAACCAAGGAGGTAGCGCATATCTCTCTCCGGCCAGATACAACGATAAGGCTTATCTGATTTTAGCCAGATACCACCTCTTTCCAAGAGATCACAATTTCTAGTAAGGGTAAGTTCAGAAAATAACGAAAACTAAAAACAGACTTTCCAGTTATATGATATAGTGAAAGCACAAAAGGGAATTGGATATTAAAGTTGGATGGGGGGACTACCCATGTATGCTCTCATCCCCAATAGAGCAAATGAACTCTCACATTGCGGCTGTTGTTCATCGAGAATACTCTTACATTAAGACTCATATGCCAGGGAATTCATAAACAGAAAACTATTGTAATTTTCCCCAAAGAATACTTAAGAAAACAGCGAATGTAATTACATCTAAATATGGCTAAATGCTTGTCAAAAGCACGATTTCCACCTCTGCATATTTTGGGTCATTTCCATAAACGTCAATCACCCTGCGCCCCAATTATGCCTCCAGCTCTCACATTTGGTATTCGTCTCATCTCTGAGAATTCGACTGTGCCATCTCTAAACCCTACTGATAGTGGCATCACTTGTCCATCCCCTTCTGACTCAACTCACTGTCTCGGAGGTCAGACAGTCTAGAGAGGCCCTCAGACAGGAAAGGCCCTTTCTAGCCGACCCTACTGGAGCCTCCAGTAATGAAACAGGGCCAGGTGGTGGCAGGCTATTATTTATAAGATGTATATAGTGCGAACAACGGCTCCTTATATCTACTTATCCGGAGGAGCCGGGTGGGCTGGTGTTATTATTGTGTGCATTGTGAGCAGCTCAACCTGTCTGGGAGCGAGCTGCTCGCATAGCTTTTATTGATGACTCAGCATTAAAGAAAGGGGAGACTGGGAAGGGAAGGGAAGCCCCACCCAATCTCCCCCTGCCCCTCTACACCGACCATGCACCTCCCCACCCCACCCCACCCTCCTCACACAACCATCCCCAACCCCTCCGCCCACACCCTTCCCACACCCTCCTCCCCTCCCATCCTCCCTTCATGTCCTATCTCAGGGGGGCTAAATCATGTGAGATTTGAAGCCCTATTATTACAGCTTTCCTGGAGGAGGCCCAGGGAGGGGGTGAGTGGCTGGAGAGGAGGAAGGAACAGGAGGTAATCTAAAACCGCCATCGAGCAGCCAGCGGCTTCCAATTGCCTCGTGGTGCGAGGAAATTGCCCACATCACAATGAAGGAGGGCCCTATACCCCAAGTATTGTCCGTGGTGGCCTCATAAAAATGCCCTGTTCAATCAAAGAATGTGTGACCAGGCGGCCACTCGGGAGGAGGGCGGGTCAGGTATTTGTGATGACCTTGACATGACCTGACCTGACCCTGGAGTGACCATGGGCCGAGGCCAAGGTCAACCTCCAGCTGCGGCTGTCTCGCATCAAAACCTGCTTCAACGTTTTCCTCACGCAACATTTGCAACCGTTCTTATTGATTCAAAACCAGTCACAGTGGAATTTTATAAAAGGCAAATATTTGGCTGTGAATGAGTATTTTTGAATCAAGATATGTAGTTATTAGTGTTTTGGAAATTGTTTCAAATGCATGTATTAATCACCTGAGCATCCCACCAAGTTACACTCCCTTGTACAAAATGGCTTAGCTTGTAGAGAAATACTTATTTGTAGCTGGAATTACTGCATTGGGTGTCCCTATATATCACGATAACATCATGTTATATGCATGTTTCCTGTACAAACTACACATTGTTACATTGATAGGTATTCACACCATAACTCTTTCAGGCCGGGCCTGGGACTCTAGGCAAATAAAATTACGTTGCCACAAAGTTATTAGAAACAACTGTTACTTAAATAAGGTCTTCTCTAGTATATCTTCCAATATACAGGATGTAAACTTCTCTCGTGAGAGGAGTTTAAATAAATTAATAGTTTGAAAAATAAAAAATGTCAGCCTACTCTTATATGAAAAGAGCGACAGGGCCACTTCTTTTCCAAAAGAAAAATAGATTTTAGATATATGTGTCCTTCGCTGGAAAAAAAATGAAAGCACCCTCTCACGGAGTTTAAAAATAGGTTTGAGGCCATCCCAAAAGCTGGCAAGGTGACTGCCCCATCCCGTGATACCGGCCGATTTCACAGATGGGGAGAGAAGCGGTACAGGGACAGCCACTAATGCACATCATGGACACTGCAGCCTATTCATTGGTGTAATCATGTTACCACAGTCGCCATGGCAACCCCAAAGGAATGTTGATCAGGGAAACTAGCCGTGCCCCAATGTTTCTGTCAATTTGCCGAGTCGGGTGCTGCCGTGACCCGGGCCAAACTGATTACTCAGTTAATCAATAGGGAGGGGTTGGGGGTGGGGATTCACAGCTGGGTTATCACTAGGGTGTTGGGGGTGTTGGGGGTGTTGGAGGGTGGTGTTATGGGTGGGAGAATATAGCTCACCCGTTATGATATAACGTTATGATATAACGTTATGATAATATGTGTGTGTGGATTTAAAACAAAAAGTAAACGTGATGAGGGATAGTTGCTCCAAGTTTTGACCAGGAAAATCAAGTAAATATGTACAATCTTGAAGCTTCTTTTAAGATCAATTGTAACATACTGTTTTCGTCCTTTTATAAGGGAAATGAGATATACAGTAAGGCGCCGAAATGCAACGTGATCTGTCTGATGCCAGAACACTATTTCATCCCCGATTTGATTTGTCACCAAAAAAATGTTCAGAAATGTTCAGAAAAAGATAATGTACTTTTGACATAATTAACATAGAACACCAAATTCTGCGATCAGATTTAACATGTTATTTATACTATAATATGATTTCATGACTATGTATCTACAATGTATCTACAATGAAAACCAGTACCCACTGATGTAGGTTCAGCATAAATAAAGAAATTGAAAAAAAAGCTATAAAACACATTACAGAGGCACTCACTCATAATGGTCTATGCAGTTGTTTTTCTCTTTTTTTATAGGCGACGGGAGGTAAAATATTATTAGGCTGGGGGATGCAAACAGTTTCCTCCAGGGCAGGTCGGGCCCCTGATAGTAGGCCTATCTAACGTTGGGGTGAGGCATAACGACCGACTCCTGTCTCATCCATGATTTATGGAAGGTCGTAGAATAACAATTGTCGTTTTTAATATGCGCTCCCCGGGTGGACGTGCACGGCTTAGGTCACCAGGGAATACTTTATTGTTATGATTCTGAAATATTAATATAACAGAAATATTGTCTTGCATATCATATTATGGATAGTGGTGAATCTAGGGATACGTCATGGGCGTGGTGTGTTATTGGAAAAATGACAATAATTAGCTTTTTACCAGAAGATATTCAACAAGAAATTTCTTATAAAAAAAAGAATATGCCACGCGGCTGCACGCCACCCCCTAAAAAGGCGGATAGTATAGAAACTTGCGATAGAATTTATTGCACCATGTCTAATAGAATGTATAACATTCTAGGAAATGTAAGTCAATACCTCCAACTCCCAGCCAATATGCATTACACTAATGGGAGGGAATGGTAAGGTTTAAAAATAACTAACAATAAAATATCATTCGGCTGCATTGATGTGAAGTACACCATTCCATTATTGATCAAGTCTGGCAGACTGCAGCAGCGAGGTTTTACATGCATGCATTCAGTTCTCAGTGAAAAGCATACAGTTCATTCACGCCACCTAGTATGTGCAATGAGCATCACAGACGTGCTTCCTGCTGCCATCTAGTGTCAAAGCTTTGCCATCAACAGTGTATTCTCGTGTACGTTATATTAGATAGCATGCCAATCAGCATTGCTTCCATAAGCCACTTTCCACAGATGACACAGATCTCTGTCTGTGAAGCCCTTTTCGGTGTCAAACCTTTCTTACCCCAGGAACTTAACTGAAGTTCAGATAGAATAAGTGCAATGTGTTTTTCTTGTAAAGTTACTTCATCAAACTATGTAGGAAAATATTAAAAGAGTGGTATCTGCTTTGTAATTCTCCCCAGGCGCGGATTTAGGGGGGGGCCGGGCAAAGATTTTGCTATAGCACGCCCTCCCTCCTTTTTCAAAATCCTGGATCCACCCCTGCTCCCCATCCACTTAGATGTTTTCTTTTTGTAGGTCTAAATATCTAAACACCGATTAAAAAGCTATAAAGAAGCTGACCCTATTATGCAAGATAAGTAGATTATACATTAACATTATTGTCATGATACACTGTATTGTTTTAAATATACTGCATCTAAAGAATACTGTGGTTAAGACAACGACTGTTCAGTGTTCCATAGCGCATTGGTTAACCCCGTCATTTATTTTAGTATCATAGAGGCAGATTCAAAGATAGTATTTACCCCCAATTAAACATATATACGAAGCTGCTGGTAGAGACACAAAAACTGTGACATTATCTTAATGAACCAACAAATTGAACCAACAAATTCTCAATTCTAGAGAATCTCTGTTAAGAAAGGCTTGGAATGAGTTAAATAAAGTCAACGGGCCCATCTACATGTGAAACCTTGTGGTTGTAGTATAGCAACATAAACAGTAGATATGGGCACTGGGCGTCAACCTGTATAACACTCATACTAGCTTTTCCCACAATAGTGTATAATGTGTGAACGCCAAGTACAATATTACATACACAACTGACTCATCGTCAGGCTCTAGGCCTATAATTGTTTGCATATCCATGATGACACGTACTTACACATGTACACTCACAATAATTCACATACCAACACACCAGCCAGATCTTTTTTTCTTGGTCAAAACAATACAACTACACGATTTATGTTACCACAACAGAAAAAGAGCTATAACCATGACAGTAACATGGGGAGCAGTGCATTGAACCCTTTTACAATTATTGGATCTGGCCCCTCTCAGTAGCCATTAGGCTTACGCTCTCTCCCTATATAAGGACTCAGAACCCATTGCCTGCCCCCTGTATCACTGCTGCTGAGGTATAGGCCTGCTGGTATAAGCGCCAAACCACGTTGTTTATGAGGTCATTTAGAGCCTAAATGAGCTCATTACCCAGCTGCTCATTTAGGCCAAAGTGTCGTAGTTTTATGGCTGTTTGGTGGGTTGCTGGGCTTAACACTGCAGCAGCAGTTAAGGCTGTGCTATTGTATATTGTATGTGTAGCTACCTAGAAGAGATACACTCTCCCAAAATACGAACCATGTTCACCAAACTACGGACAGATTATAACTGCTCTCAGGACTGTAGACATCGAAGCTATAGGGGGAAAAACACTTCTAATGACCTCTGTCAGCATTGTAATACACGTCAAGACGTCCCTCACATACTCACTGAATGTAATCAACCAGAGATTAAAAGTAAGAGAGAGTATTTTTTATTAAAGTATTGTGATTATGTCGGCAATTTTGATGCCCAGACAGCTGAGGAGAAAGTATGTGAAATTTTGAATGTTAATCCTAAATGTACTAAAGATCTTAAAGAAAAAGCAACGAATGTAATCTGTGCATTTGTGTGTGATGTATATAATATTGTAAACATGTTATCTTTGTCTGATTGACAACCTTGAAAACTCTGTGTTGACATGAATGTATACTTATACGTTAGTCAAATAAACAATCTTGAATCTTGAATCTTGAAAAATTGAGAGGAAAATGGAAAGTTTACCCAATCTACGTTGTTTTGTGTGTGGTAAAAACTTGTAGCATTATGAAAGATGAAAAATTACTACTAGGCATGCTTTTCTCTCTGTACTTTTAAAATGTTTGGGGGATGTTATATGTAATGGGTTATATTTACAAAACGTGTTGATATTCAGTCGTATCACTTAAGGTAAGTACTAATAATAGCTACTAATCAAAGACTTAAACTGACATTTAACAGGCGATGCAAATTGGAAGTATGTGAAATGACACAACATAGTCAAAGTATTCTCATATAAGAGTAGGCTAAAATTATCAAAAGAATCATAGGACGCCACACTAAGAGAATCTACAATTCATGTACTGCTCTATGAATCCTAGATATCTGCAGATTATAGTACAATTAAGCAAAGATGTAAAACAAATTCTTTTTCAAATATATTATTATTATCAGTAGTAACTTTTATTTACAAAATCAGGAAGTCAAAACTGGCTTATGTATATTGCAAAAAGAAGCCATATTCCAAACCTTCAGAAAGTCCACTATGATGAATAATGATGCCCAACTATGATGTGATCAAAACATTCATATAGGGGCTTGTGTATTCGCCCAGTTGCAGAGAAATTACATATTGCAATGACCAGCATCAAAACTACACCATCAACAACACCACTAACAACAACAAAACAACAGTAATAAAAACCTGAAACCACATCAGAGGACAGCTCTCGGTGGTACATCAATAGACCAATCAATAAACAATGGCAATAGGGGCATATACAGAGAATACTTGTCAACATTATACACTGTGTAGGGGAATAGCCACCAACCAATATATTTGTAAACACACTTATTTACACCTTAAAAAAAACTCGGTAAAACTTCAACTCCTTTAGTTCTAAGTAAAACCACTTTTGCTCCAAATGTTTAACGAAATATATACTGGCCACCTGCAGAATCCCAGAACTCAGTGCCAGAAATATGTTCTCTATATTTGGAAGTTCCAAGGACTTCCATATTAAACTGTCAATACTTTTAACTTCTGATTGGTGACATTGGGGAAGATCGTATCAAATAAAGTCACAAAAGTTAAGGCAGAAACGATTAACCCGACAATAACACTTTCGCAATTTTTGGACTGTCTTAAATGTTTTATGGGTTTCATCAAGACGTTTGTTTCGTTTATGGTCATTACTCCAGCAAACATTTAGTCTCAAAGTCTAATACCCTTTATATTAGGCTTTACAGACTCGTCTCAGCTTCCGCATATCCTGTAATGACAGTTCAATACAGGCATAATGTTCATTCTGAGCTTCTTCTGTGAAGGGAATTAGACTAAATTCATAAGTTGGATAGAGAGAGGCATACATGTTATCGTTGTCTCCAAATGCTAGGCCTACTTTGTTGGATCAAAAGAGTAATTAATTTCAAACGATGCGTAGTCACAGGTATGCAAGAATAAAAGCCAATTGCGTGCAGGCAGTCAGAGGCAAAGTCCACTACATGACTATTACAACCACTCGTTAGGCGTTAGGTTTCAGTTATATTGGTTATGCTAACCTTCATAACCATTACTGTGTGCTAAGTACATACATCACATGTGGCGGGTAAAATTTTGCAATAACAAGCGACAATCACACAATACAAAGCCTTGGTTGCAGTAGTGACATTGGTAAACGGGTGTGATTATAAGAATATGTTATAAATAGCTAGTCAATATGCAATCTCGGTTAAGGGATGCATGATTTATATTTGGAAAAAACATATCGAGTGTCTCCGACTCAAAATTTGAAATATGAAGCAGATAGGGCAGGGGCGGATCCAGGGAGGGCCCTGGGGGTCTTTACCCCCCCCCCCCCCCCTTTTGGTGGGGACTTAAAGGACCCCCCCCTTTTATTTTTATTTTTCCAAAATCCTGTATCCGCCCCTGTAGGGATATCATGAGGTTAAATTGAAAAATAAATCAAATAAAGTATCTTAAATCAGGAAACTTGGCCTGTTATATTTGACCCGTTAGTTATAGAATTACATTAGTACGATGTTTAAGTGCGAGTAAAGAGGTCTCAATGAATACATTACCGCTTTGATTACATGTTAATGGTCTCTAATTGCTAATGATATGCTACGTCAATTAAAGTGACTGTCTGTCCTTTCACTAGGTCAATTGCTTCCTGTAGCATGAACAAGTGGAGAATAGAATACAGGGACAGTAATCCCGTTTAAGGTGAACTCCTGAATTGAACTTTTCATACTTTTGTGCTGTAATAATTCCGTATTGTGTAACTTCTATAATCATTTTGAACTACTGGAAAACACAGCGAAAACTGAAGTATTTTTCGGAAAAAAGGGGGTACCGTTTGCCTCGAATAGCCGTGTCATTTCAATATAATCAATTATACTTATTTTTTAGGATAATTTGATATATGATCGACTGACCCTTGGTCTGGTAAGCTCCAATATCCATAATGTAAACTAATACTAGTAATAGCTCTGTCTTTGATATTGGCTGTTATACTAATAGCCAGATCAAATATGCCCCTTGATACATTGATAACGAAGGCCGCCATGCCTGTTGCAATCAGCGTTGTGCAGAACATTAGATGGCTAGTGCTCTAATTATTTCATATCAATCGGTTAACTAATGAAAATTACATTTAAGGGATAATTTATTTTTGTGCTATATAGAGGCCTTTAGTATAATTGAAACATCCCAAAAGCCGCGTTTACGTTATAAGGTTCAGGTTTGCAGTTTCTCTAGATGATATGGACAGTTATAACATCCAAAATATTAGTCTTTTGAATATAAACAAACCTGTACATGAAGCAAACAGTAGGACCTAGCATGTCATTTTTATCGCTCATGCATAACGGCCTCGGGCGACCCTCTGACCATAAACCCATAGAGTATAGGCTTAACCAGCCTCCGACTACTTCACTGACCCCAGGCAACACATATTCAAAATATTATTATTATGGCTAGTAATATTATGCAGATACTGATGTTAAGGGGAGCCAAAACCAATATAACTGACACTATGTTAGAAGTGTCTAGTTAAGGTTAGTGGTAAAGTGTTAGCTGTGAAAGCCAGCTCAAACTGAAGTAGAATTCCACAAGAAATGATAATATTTCAATTTGTTTATAAACAAATCCCATTTTTCAGATCCACATTGATTGAGATGAGGTAGGAAAATGTGGTTTTAATGATTTTCTACCATAGTTCATGGTTCAGACTTGAACATGGGATAGAAATAGGCTCAAGGAATGAATGTCGATGATTATTTGACTTTGGAAAATTTCATTTTCAAGATTTCTTTTTGGCTCTGGCTCCATTTAAGGTTCAATGGGCGAGAAAACTGCAGCGACAAACAAAATAGATATCATGAATTCTGTTGTATCCATATTATGAACGTTTTACCTAAACAGTAGATGTTATAGACAATAGTATTTTGGGAACATAGGTCAGTGTGGGTCTATGAGCGACCTGATGAGGACTCAGGGCTGGACACAGGATTTAAGAAAATGAGGAGGGATCGGCTTCTACGCTAAATACTAAAATATCGCACATTCATGCGCATGCAGACAACATATTTTGCTCTTCGTCAAGTTAAAGTCCCTACTAAAAGTCGGAGGGGGGGAGGGGGGGGGAGAGAGGTCAGGACCCCCTGGACCCTTCCCTTGGATCTATATCTGAGTGATTATAATTGGGTGTAACTGGGGTCAGGCAGGCACCAATTATATTAATTAAAGGTACTATATCGGGAAACACTTTGATACAATCAACTAGGTTGCTGAACCACACCTACCATATTCAGAGGTTAGTACTGTTTTATCATAGCCTATAAAGTGTGGCACCCTGCTAGCGGATGGACATGAAAGAAGCGTTTGGGATAATGGGGTCCTATGAGCCCAGGCTTAAATAGTCAGGAACAAGGTGTCTATGGGAGGGCTCACTTGCAGGTTCATGAAAAAGGTGTATACGCCTTTTTCAATAGTGTGGCACCCTGCTAGCGCACATACCTGAAATATACCATTGGGATATGGGGTCCTATGGACCCAGGCTGAAATAGTCAGGAACAAGGTGTCTATGGGAGGGTTTACTGCGCAGGATCGTGAAAAAGGTGTATATATATGCATTTCATAATATTGTGGTAGCGGATATACCTGAAATAAATCATTGGGATATGGGATCCTATGGACCAAAGCTTAAACAGTAAGCAACAAGTCGACTATGGGAAGTTCACTGCGCAGACTCATGAAAAGGCTAATACCCAAAGCAGCACTGACCTAAAAGCCGATGACTTGTCGGCGCCTCCCTGGCCGTGGTCCAGCATCTCCGGGGGCGGGGGTGGGGGCATGATGGCGGACGGGTCCTGCTGGATGTTGTACTTCTTGGGCGTCTGCTCTATTATCGGGGATCCCTTCTCGTCCACGTCTTCGCCCTTCATCCTCTTGAAGACGTTGAGAACCTTACTCGACGCTGTCCGCTTGGTGTCGCCCTCGTCGGCGTTGATCACCAGACGCCCAGTGCGCATGCCCGAGATGAACCCGTTTCCGGAACTGGAAGAGTGGGTAAAGTGAGTTGGTGGATTAAATGGTGGCGTGAACAAGCAGTGATAGCGGCAAGTACGTACACTTTAGATTCATTGCAGAAAGGTAGGTATGTCCATGAAATTCTTGTGAATAATTCATGACATAGATGTCGCTAACTTCGTAGTTTAGATGCATGGGGTACATGTATAATAAAGAGAACCTTCCGGGAAAAAACACCAGTGGAAAAGGATTCTGTCCTATTATTGTATTGTGAGGTATTTAACCTTTCTAGCCAAATGTGTCGATCTTGATAGTTTGCTCTATTGAAATTGGTGTATTCCGTGCATGCATCGTGCATACCAGATGATAGTCACGCGCACCCAAACCAGTAATAAAATCATTATTATGAGTGTAATATAGTTGATTATACAGTGAGCTTGCTTTGGTCAGCCTAAGGTATCTATATGCCATTGTCTAAACACATAATACATTCCAAAGAATCTAGAAAATCAAAGCATATTAGAATAATCAGAAGAACCATATAAAATAGAAAGGGGACACATTTGATACAAGTAAATTTGGAACAGCGTTAGATTCGTGAGGAGACAACTATAAGTTTCAAATGTTTTATCAATTCTATATGTATTGTTGTGATTTGATAGAATTTAGTTCTCTGGCTCTATTTAAGGACTAAACGTGAAAATAAATGTGAAAATATAAAATCATTTCAAGATATCATTTTCATGTTCAGCTAATATTCAACCATTTTCATGCTCAGCTATTATTCAATAAACTAAAGATATCACTAAAGATGAAAAGACAGCAATCAATTGGTTACATTTTCCTTAGATATTTTCATAGATTACATAATAAATGTCTCGCAGCTGCACTGTCTACTAATGGAAACAAAACACCTATATTTATACTTATATACTATCTTTACACTTATATTTTACATGTAATCTTTAAAACGACCTTCTGATTGATGTTACATCCTTGATATGTACAAAGCCTTCTGAGTAATGAGTCTTGTTTATAAGTGCTACAACGACCTGCACACGTGCCCTTGACAATACTCTTCAATCAAATATAAGCCAATTCTACTTCAGTAAAGAGTCTACACAAAACTAAGCCTGGAAATATATCAGGATAATACTATTCAAATTCTCAATATATCAACAAAAAGAAATTGGTATCTACCTTGCAATCATTAATCCCAAACGGCTTTTATATAAATTCATCCTCCATTGCCCACCTTTGTATAGGTAAATCTACGTAGTACTGCACAGAATCCACCTTGGGTTACCAATACTGGGCCCAGATTCACCGTTACAAGCTGGCCCATCTCAATTAGACCCACAGAGGACGAGGCACGTACAGGGCGATAATTGGTGGGAGTGGTCGTCCAGGTATACAGCTGGCGCCACCATCTAACTGCGGACAGGGACATAACTAATAGCGGCCTTCTGGGTAAAGGGACATGAGACAGGGACCTTGGTTTGACCCTACATGATGTTTTTTGAGAACTTTATTAAGATCTTCATGCCGTTTACATGATCTTCCAGGTGTTCTGTAATGTTGATTAATAGAAATATAATGTTGTAAAGAAATTGAATAATGGTGGGCAATGGTATATAATGATGATAGTGGGAGATATGGGGGTCTGCGGATAGGTCCGAGCCTTCAACTGAAAAAGTCCACCCTTTGTGCTTATTTGTTCTAACATGTTCAGTCAACCGCTTTAATTTCACTTAAGTTCTGACTTTTTGCACCTGCATGGGCATGTGCAAAGTTGTCCTCTAAGTTCGATTGTTAAGATAACACTGCCCTTATGCTGACAGTTATGTTCACTTTTCTGTACAATCAAAGAGACAAAATGCCCCTCATTTTATATATGTCCTATGCTTTAATATATGACCAGACGCAACACCTTCCTGCTAGTTTCCAGAGTAAAAGACGACGAAAACAATATTCTGAAAGGAAAAAGCTTAGTTAGAGCTGACGTTTGCAATGTAAAACTTTCGCCAGGTTACAGAAATCCTGAGTTTTAATTACATCAGTATAATGGACTTGCCCTTTAAGATTTAGACACCCCTAAGAAATCACACTCCTAACGAAGCTAGGCAGATAGCTGTAGCTGTACTGCTTAGCCTTTGTGAAAAAACCTGCAAACTCTATTTTACTAACAAGAACATCTATTGAGATAAGAAGTGTTCGTTATCATTTCAGATAGAGTTAGGTGAAGCTTGATACTCGTAAGGTCTACTTGCAATCCTTATATTGCAACTGAAAAAGGACATCTATTGTTTTTCCATGTTGTTGCAGGGAGGTAGTGCTGAGGTAGCGCTGAGGCCCAATTCCACAATTCAGTGTTTCACTTGTGTTGGGGATATTTCTTGAAAAGACTGACACCAACGCAATGGATATCAAACAACACAAGGTGGAATATGAAATACTATTTGCATTGTTTGACATTACTTGCATTGTCATCAAACAGGGATCAGACAACACAAGCAATTCACTATACTGTCTTCGTTAAAGCTTGCTTTGACAGAAATTAACAAATTGGTATCTTTTTTTTTTTGAACTTAACATGATTACAATCAAGTGCCTTTCACGATGTATGTAGTTTTGGTAACGGGAAACATTAAGAACATATTTACATCAATCTTGAAAGCAAACCTCTTGATTGCATTGACCAAAAAGAACAACACAAATGATAATCAACACAAGGCAGAATATAGCCTTAAAGTGCCAACATCATGGATACTTAAATAACCATAGATCATCTAAATATACATGTAATAAGGAATAATGAAACGTTATTAGAGCTATATCATGAGCAGCCTGTGGTAGAGCACCAAATAGCCATATTTCACAATGTACACATTATTAAACTACCCCTAGGAGAGAGACAGCCGAGAGAGTGAGTTCCCGTCATAACATTATGAACAATTGGTAATTGCCTCATAGAGTGGCTGGGCTGCCCCTGGGGGTTCTCCCCATGTTTATCGTTGAGGCCGTCAGGGAGGCAATAACCAATCGAGCCGGGGATAGGGCAGTGGGAGCAGCGCCCAGGGGACGGGTCGGGTGGGGGATGGGTGACAGATTAGCTCTGGGAGATTGAAGACAAATATAGACCTGGCTCCCAGCCTCTACTTAGTCAGGCCCACCCGTTGTGGGCCTGTACAGTGCATCCATCAGCAGGAATAGTCGTGATGGATACTGTAGATACTCAGTCTACTGCCGCTGAGAGGGGTCTTTTAACATGGATGAAGTGAGAGTAAGGAGGTGGGACAGGAATAGGGAGGGGGAGAATAGGGGTGGCCTCCTAATTGTGTGACAGGCAGGATGCTAAAAGGAAGGGAAAACACATCAAACAAAGGCCATAGAAAGGGGATAAACAAATTTGTCTAATATGAAAAGGATGAGGGCCAAATGAATGGGGAAAATAATGGAGGAAAATGATGAATTGAGAAATAAACTGAACGGTAGGGAAGAAAGGGAACAATGGAAGGTATGGGGAGCAGAAGGGGAACAGATACTGAATCGAATGACGAATCATTGGATGTAGACTGCACTGACAGTCTATTCCCCACCAACCAGCCACTCTTTCTTTACTGGAGAAAAATCCCCGAAAAGAGCTAGGAATACAATGAAAAAATGAATTACGAAAAGGGGAAACTAGGAGGAAATGAATAAAGGGATAAGTGAAGATAATTATAGGATACAGTATGGAGGAAGGAAGTTCAGGAAGCAAGATGGACAGAAGGAAGAAAGGGATGAAGGAAATGAGGAAGGAATGGATGAAGGAAGAAGGGCGTGCATATGAATAGAGACAGGGGAAAGGGGGAAGGTCTACTAGCCGACTCATCTATTCTTGGTAATTTATTTATCCTGCGCCAGAGAGGGAGAGCTGGCAGAAGGTCCAGTAAGCTGGCCAAGGAACATGTCATTACCAGAGTTGTCAGAATGTGCTGAGGCACGGTTGGTTAACTACTTGTAGAGGACCCACGCTTTATGATTATTCTCACACATTCTGGGAGAGCCCAAACCACTCAACAGACGTTGTCGCATGACTGAATACGATTCCGGAGGCGGTGCCTTCTCTCGGCTTCACTATTGGAGGTGTGGTTTTACATGGCAATGTCAGCATCTGTCTGCCCTGGAGTGAACCTGTGATGGCCCCCTGTCTGTCCCTGGTGGCCCCCTGGTCGTCTCTCACCCCATCACCCCTACCAACGACCGGCACGGTGGCACCACTGCCAATACATGTGAAAGGCACAAAGGGTAAAAACCTGCAATCTGTATGTTGAATGTGTTGGTTTCTACTAGACAACTGTGATTGTTATGGTTGGAGTAAATGAGACTGTATACAGGTCCTGGCAATGGCATTGGGATGGGAATATCCAGTAAATAGAAGTTCTTTATATACTTATATAGCATTTTGGATTATTGCAATATTCATTGTACTTGCCAAATCATTTCTTTGGAGAGATGATTTGCACGTTACAAATATTGAAGTTTTTCAATCTACAAGTGGCTTTGCCAGGATTCGAATCCACAACCTTTGGGTTTGGAGGTGAGGGTCTTAACCACTACACCATGGAGGATGAGGCTGGAACTAAGAAATGGGGTCATGACCCAATTTACTGGTTCCCACAGGTCCTTTTGAAAGCAGTGTAACAAAACAGCAACCAGATGGACAGGTTAGTTATGGCCCATTTCGCTGGTTCTTGGTAAGACCTGAAGAAAGTTCAGTGTGTAGGCAGCAACATGCGATAGGACATCATTTTAGAAAAAGTAGGGTAAAAAGGAAGAAATTACAAGAGTCCAGTGTTTTGAGGGATAACCAATGATAATTATGGCAGGGAAAAGAAGTCGTTCATCCTTCTGTCCGTCCTTTATTTATCTATTTATCTATCTATGTATCTATGACTAGTGAATCATTCAAGCAAGGATACGTGATTGTGGTGGCCACACATAGAACCATATACATTAAACAATGAGTTGTACACTCAGTGAAATGTGGTATTTATACTGCCAAGTATGACAATAATCATTATTATGAGAACCCATCACATAATTAAAATCCGTGCCTCAGCACATTGTTATTACTATAAGAGTAAAGTCCGCCAACTGAATCAATTTTCTGAATATTTCTTGGTTGAACTCTAGATAATGGGCTTACAATATCAAAACCTTCCAGTCTCTGGGTTCTCAAGACATCACAGCCCTGCTTCTCCTCCTATCTCCCACACACCAGTGCTATCCACTTTGAACTCTGCTTATGGAGACATTGCACTCAGGGCCCTCCAGTTCAATTACTTGGTGGCTTTTTCTAGTCTGTCTGGCTGTCTTTCCCATGGCACTGTGTTGCAACTTCTTATCTGTGTAATAAATGTATGGCCATTACTTGTGGTCAACTTCCATTAAGTGTGCCTGTCTATCTTTTTGATTGTCTGTCTGCCTGCCTGTTTTAGTTGTCTTTGTGATTGATATTATGTTAGACTTTTACCTCTCGTTTTACAATTATTTCTCTATTTTTCTCCATCTATCCTTATTGTATATTTTCTTTCTAGTTTTTGAAAAACTCTATAATCATTTCCAGTAAGTTTTAAAAGCTTTTCTGAATATAATTATGTAACTGAATCTGTAGTCAATCAGTATACTATTTTTGCTCCTGTCTAGCAATTGTTCTATTATGGGCCACCTGGTCTGTTTGCCAACCAGGCACTGAGTATCATGTTCACTGCTTTCCTGCCTTTGTCAGCCATATAAAACAGCATGTAATATAATATCGAGGAGCATAATGCAATATAATTCATACTGTACATCTGAGGAATATATATGTTTAGATAAATAAAATCTACTTCCTGATTAAATTTGTTCCGGGAAATTGTTTATCTATGGATCATTTTGGTAATACAGAGAGAGAATCGTATTTTCTAACACTGTACTCCATTGTCATTGTCATTGGTGAACTATGTATATTTTATATTAGTGGCACTGGGAGAAGAGTCATCTAGCATAGCACAATGGGAAATGAGATCTAGAGGTATGACATTGTTATAAGTATCCAACTGTACTGACGCGGGTGGCCAGTCCATGTTTGGGCAGCATTACGTGAGCTTAGAAGCGCACGTGTAAGCCAATGTTTCACTTTGACAGTAGTGAAATGAGGGAGGAGTTAAGGTGTGACGTACCACCATATAATAATGTGTTCCGCTCTTAGCTAGCCAGAGTAGCTGCAAGCACTGTGTGAGTAAACATCCTGTGAAGGTTGGACCTTTAATCTGCAGTCTAGGTTCTGGAGAGAGGCATATAGAAATTGTGTTAGAGCGCGGAGCGTTGACTGAATGTGTTTGAGGGAACTCTAACCTCGGGACTGATCATGGTCAATCGAGTTCTTGTCACGGAACGACTAGACATTGGATAATAAACAACAAATCCTTTCACAACGAGTGTTCACGTCTTACATGATGAGGGAACTATAATTATGTATTGGACGACCGCAGTCAACGAGGAGAGAGACTGCGAATGGAGCTAGCTATTATCTATACAACGAAACATCACAAACACGTATTAACTTTAAATGGATAATTAAACCTCTATAGTTCACAACAATATATAGAACCTTGACAAAGTTACCAACAAAATAAATATAGTTATGCATCTATAGCGGCACACGTTCACATGCTGGCAGAGTACCTCTAATTAAATTTGTTCCGGGGAATTGGCCATGTACAGAACATTGGGCAGTACATTGGAATGGGCTTCTTTTCTAGCACCGAAACCCATTTAAGAGCCCATCTATAATTCATAATGTAATTGCTACTGGTCTGCGAAATTAGTTTACGTTGCTGTGGGACTGGGGGACGTGGGGCGGCTGACCAACTGGCCCTTTTTGCTACTGGCAGCGAGCCTTGATGGTCCACTAAATCAGTTTGGGCCCAGGCCTAATGAGAAAGGACAGAGGCCAGACTAGTATCGTTCAACCAATGGTAGTGGTGGGAAGATGGGCTTCTGCCACAGGTAGTTGGGTAGTTTAGGGGAGGTGGTGTTAGCATAGTTGAATATTCGTTGTAGGGATTGAACTGCGTGAGAAAGTTGATCTTATCATAGGAGAAGTAACCTAAGTGTGAATATGTAACGGGTGAATGTGTATACGGTCCTGATCGATTTTTGATTTAGGAATATAATGTTGTTGTCTTGGCTATCCTTCCAATGTCGCTGGAGACTTCATAGTAATCATATAGCGATAAAAAAAGATATAATTTCCGCACATTACAATTGATTGCATCGCTCGGACATTAATTTTCTTCAGCTTTGAGTGATTAGTTTTACTTGTACATGCGTATACCATATGTTCTATAGTCATCAAAAGATGGTTTAGTCATAAATCCTGCTCCGTTTTTATAAAGCTTATAATGTAACGTCTAACTTGCAATGGTATAATCAAATCAATATTCTGCCTCGTGAAAACTGTGGAAGGCATAGTAACACATCAAACCTAATTACGAGGTAACGTGTCATCGGTAAGTTTGATTTATTACCCAAGGTGTCAGATGGTAAAAATGAGAGTGGTAGGCCTACATGGTACAAGTTTTGTCTAACAACTTTTATTACTCTGGACATACATTTTACAACTCATATTCCATATCTATGTGTTTTCTAACCTCATCTTTACTTGGAATTGGCTTACTGACTGCTTTGCTTATCGCGCCTTTCCTAATGTGTATATAATTATTGTTAACTAACAACTTCTCATTACATTTGGCTCAGACCAGTTCGTTCGTTAACGTGATTATACAAATGGCATAGTTATCACTTACTTAATTATTCGACCGATAACCTACTGTCGGAAAACCTATTTACTTTACGACTTATTCAATAGTGCAGTTGTTCAATGGGCATAACAATACTAAACAGAAGTGTTCTATCTTAAACACGCTATAGTATTACACACACTATATATAATTATATAGATGTACATTTGTAATCATACAATTACCTTTGTTCTTAAACGTAATAATTATATATATTCACACACACACACACACACACACACACACACACACACACACACACACACACACACACATATATATATACATTTACATATATCATATGGGTGTGTATGATAGAGAGACAGACAGTTCTTTTGACTAGGATCTGTATATTCATCCTCCTGAGAGAATGGAAAAAGCACCATCCTTTCGCATTGATATTTAGCTCTAAAGTTTTAAAGAATATACTATACAGGCTTAAGGCGACACTCATCTGTGTCATAAACCCCGATACATCTGTCTTTTGTTGATAATACCTTTTCAGAGCTGCTCATATGCGTCCCTCCATAGGCGCTGATATAAGGGGGTGGTCCCTTGTAGAAATTCCATACAAGAGAGCCAATAGGCTGGAGCCTGAAGAAGAAGGCACTTAAAAGAGGCTCTATGGAAGCTGTCCCATAAAGGTAAAAAGGTGGGATCAGAAACAAATCATGATTTAGCAACGGCTCACGGGGGATGGGGAGTATAAATCGTTCAGGTGTTCCCCAGTAGGGTATTAAACCCTGAGATTGCTGATGTAAGCCCTCAGCTGCGCCGCCTTTGGGATGATACTAAATACCCCCATGCAACCTTTATGTCGCATAATGCGTACTAATGGATATAACTCCTATAAGGATAAAGCTTATTGCAGAGGCGGTCTTTTCTTAGCTGTATGGATGGTGAGATGGCAAGAAGTATAGTGAAGGGGAACTACTTTGAGCGATCCCGGGGAACGATCCCACTGAAATTATGGGTGAATCTCATATTGAAGTGATCAGGAATAATTGAAAACAATGATGTATTGTCGAAAACGACCAGAAATGACAGAACAGAGCAGTACCCATTGAGGGATGTCATCAAAAATACACGATTGTAACATACATTTACTACTTGGAAAATATCGATTTTAGATATTGGTCGAAAGCAACCCCGAGTTCAACAAGACTCTTAGTCACAGTACTCAAAGGACTCTCCCCGATTTAGTCCATGTGTCTTATGTCTGGAACTCATAACTAGAGCGGTTTAAATGTACATGGATTAATTCAGTTCAAGGAAAATTTATTCTAATCTAGTGTTTTCAAGATAACCGAAATGCCGCACGATGATTTCTAAGATAAAATCATTTAACACTGGATATTACCTTTTCTGGAATAATTGGCCCCAAAATTTTCACTGTCAACTCTTACTGCAACAGTACACTGTGCGTTTTCCGAAACTGCTAAGCCTGTACCATTTAATGTTGGAAACTGAATATTCCTTTTATGGCCTGGAGAGTCGTCATGGAGCTTTTGTTATAAACAATAAAGTATAACATTCCCTGGGGCATTCGGGCACGAAAATAATGAACTGTGGCATTTATTGCCAACCAGCCTGGCCACTGTAATCAAATTTGATTGTGGTTGGTTCGAAATACTATGTGAAAATGACTTTTGATTGTTGAATTACAAATTAGCAGTGATCATGTCAAAAAATAATGGCATAGGACAATGACGCACTCTTCACTGAGTTACATATCATCAAGGAAATGCGCTTTTTTAGCACACCTAGATGTCTTTGAAAATAGTTGTCTTGGCGCAATATCTATAAATTCTATGTGAAATTATAATTTTTAATGCGCCCAGTGCGCGTGTCTCGGTCCTAATATTTTCGCTGAATTAGTAATCAAAAATTTTGGGGGGACCTAGATCAACTCTATTTTAAGGATTTACAAATGCTTGATGATCCAATCTTATAAACATGTTTTCCACTGATCCGCTTACATGCGTCAGTGATGTCAGACTTTGGAAGGATATCTGTAAATAAATATATAAATAATACACTCCAGGCCAAAATACTGTTTAGCGTATACACAGGCACTATAGGGATCATATTAAGATATGCCTATACGTTCTTGCTATACAGAGAGGTCGGGCTCAGGTCGTACAAAGTCAATATATGTGTCTGGGTATACTTTACCATGACCTTCACAATCCAACCCTCTGCCTACGTACTCCTTTTTGGACAGGAGATACTATAGTTCATTCACCTTACTTTTACTATAGGAAAACCGGTAAAGGCTGACGAGGATATGTATAGGCTCCCTGTTTGACCGGGAATGACAATGGTAGGTCCAGTTGATAATACTTTAAAAAATGCTCCTTTTTTTATTGCAATCCAAACTAGCCTACAAACCGTCTTTTTGGTAAGTAGTGTGGATTGAAATCAAACAGGAACAAACAATTTTGGGTGCTCAGCTGTAAATTCCTATCAGTCAACTGACAGTTGAGCGCCCAAAACTAATTGCTCTTATTATTTTCGGAAAACTCGCCAAAAATATTTTCAAATCTATTCTGGCGGCACCACTTTAATGAAAAGGGTATATACCCTACCCTTGAGCCTGGGGGACTCACCTTGAAATAGTGAAAGGTCTCCTGAGGCTGCCCTCAGTCCTGGATATACGATCCTCCTGATTAGGGGTGCACTTCACTGTCTCCATAGGTCTAGCAGCACTCAAAACAGCTCCAACCAGGCTTTAGATTCACTCCTTTTCCTCAAAAACAGAATTAGCTCCAATATCATCATAATGATACCTTTGCTTCCTGTGTGTTTTAAAATCATCAGAGAAATTGCAAACACGCATTCACATCTCAAGTAAAACTGATGGGGTTGTCCATGTAGTGTCCATCCTATAAGCCAGTCAGGATCCTAGAGCCTTGGTAGTAATTGATTGTTTGGCTGGAGTAGATATTGAGAGTATAGTCCGTGTAATACAGGGAGCAAGAGTCAGACATACATGTTATAGTGGTAGCAGACAACGTGGTCTGGTCTTTTTTTTTATTGTGGTCCCAACGTCAGGAGGTACAAGTCAAACAGAATGGTGACGACATCGGACCTGGTTGTGGGTGGGTGGTGGCGCGCGTTTTCACGCTGCACGTCCGGAGTGGGAGGGAGTATTGTGGGGGGATTTCATACTTTGTGATATGACTCAGAAATTTGTCAAAGTATTTCGTATTATGCCTACAGAGTACAACAAGTATACCTGAATGGGTAGATCAAAGATCTTTGTGGGTTGCCGAAATACAGACTATTGGTTATCTGAGCAATTGGAAGTACCAGCAAAGAAGAAAGTTCCCGACGTCTGCAATGTTAAGGATAGACCCCGGCAATGTAAGGCCAATTCAGAAAAGCATTAATGCCTAAAGCTCCATACACAGTCGGCCGACAGATCGGCGCTAAAATCGGCCGACTTTTGGCTTAGAATCAGCTGACTTTAGTGCCGACTCATATCAAACAGACACATATCAATATGATATACCTACAGGCGTTCATAGGAATCGGCCGATTTTACCGCCGAGTTGTCGACCGACTGTGCAAAAGTTGCCTAGTGGGTATGGGGCTTTAATCGTAGGTAGCTCAAAGTTCGCTCACTATGGGCTTTTTGGTCCTTAATGCAGCATATTATGCATTCAATTGAGTGTACGCAGTTTCACATTTTGCCATGTTTATTTTTGTAATATCCTGAGATTTGAGTGTACGTTTTTGCATTACAGTAGGTCCACCAATAAACAGACAGGCTGAGGCAGCAAACCTTAGCCTGTTATCAAAATTGGTCTAAGCTAGAGTTCTTCTATTTTTGTTCTCATTGCAACAATTCACACCCAGCATCCCATAGAATGGGAGGGAGACCGTGAGGGAGTGTGGATGGGAAGGGGGAGGGAGGCATGACGGAGTGTGGCAGTTTGAAGGTAGAGCGAACAATGTGAGGAGGGGAACAGTCATGGGTTGGACGCCACATAACGGAGGTCCCCTCCCATACCAGCTGCCGCCCTATTTACCTACGACCCGGCTTCGGCCGAAAAAAGGTCAAATACCAAAGGTCACCCCTAGGGGCCTTCCATTAAGTATGTACGCATCAAGGGGGGTGGGGGGGTACGAAATTTTCTAAAATTTGCAAACATTCAAGTACAAATTCAATGCATATTTTTGACTGGGGGGGGGGGGGTCTGAGATTTTTGAAAATGTGCGTACATATTAAATGGAAGGCCCCCTACCCACTGACCAGTGCAGTGCACCGGGTTTTTTACTTCTTTGATACATTATTTATACTTCCAAAACAACTGATCTCCCTGGTGGACATAAAATTGCAAATGAAAGCAACCAGGACTGAAAAAACACACAGATGCAATCACGGCAATGCTCTTAAAAATTAGTCTTTCATGTGTGAAGGCTGTGGCTTTTTCGTGATGATTCATTTAGTTTGTTGCCATGGTAACGTCACACATTCCCGTGCGCCACCTGGTACTGATATTAACTACTGCCATTGAAACACGCCTACCTTTTTGGGTTGTTTATATCAAAGTGCATCATCAAGAACCGTTCTGTAACTATTACCTCGACATAAGCACCATTTGTGCAGCTAAACGACCCAGAAAAATAGGAAGATTGGAGGAATAATCACTCCAGTTTTGCTTGGAGAATGTGCAGTAGGCATTTCTATGCTGCAAATATATTTTGTAATCATGGCCATGGTCTCAAGGTATTAGTTGTATCCGGGTTACATAGAACACAGATCGGACAGCTTAGCTAAATTGATGAAAGTTAAACTGCTTCATGAGATATCATGTTTATACTACTTATATTAAAACAACATTGCTTCCAATATTTACCTCAGCCCCACTTGTTTAATTCTGAGCATTATTGAATACAATGAGTGACCAGAGTCAGTATGCTGTCTAGATAGAAGCTGGTGTATCAACCTATACATGCCAGTGTGATGAAGGAGTGAAAACACTGGGAACCAGCAAAACCTTTCTGCTTAATAGCCACTAGACAGACATGCAGACATATTGTCTGTGCAGTAGCCACCATTCAGACATGTCATTGTGTTTCATAACTACACAAAATTCATAGTGCTCAAAAGGATGCAGTTGGTATAGAGATAAGTTTATTATTTGATATTGTCAGATATGAAATAAAAGGAATGGTTTATTGTTTTTGCAAGTAGTTTCTGTCAGTCTTTTAAAAATTATTTCCAGAAGATACCTGTGACCATACGTGCATTAAAAACAGAAGAACCATAACTATAGCACTGAATATCATAAACTAGCCCCAGAAATCTCTATGCTAGCTCTCAATATCGATACTAGCAGGTAATTGGCAGTGGAAAGTGCAGATTAAACACTGTCTCATGGTGTAGACATACAGGCTCAATTTTGGCAATAGCTAAACGCCAGACAACTCGTGCTGGCCTGCGCGCGCACACTTCACGGCAAACACTCACCACCAGACGGCGTGACAGGCGCTGCTTGTGCCATCAACACTCTCCAAGCAGAATATCTGTTGGCTCTATTCAAACAAAAACACGGTGTCTGTGCTTGCAGAGCAGGATGGCAACTGCCCACATAGAGGAAGTAATGTCCCCACAATGTTGGTCTGCCAGGATTCTGGTCTGCCAGGACAAGTAGAGGGGGCAGCAAACCACATCCACCTCACACCAAATAAAACAGTAGCAAAATAAAGTACAAGTAGGTCTTGGGGCGGTAGGAAATTGGGATTTGTGGCAGCAAATATGCACAACAGGAACTTTTGGTCTGGCAACGGGAAGCTCAAAACAAAGCTTGCCTTTCTATCTCAACAGTATTGTGACCTTCTGGTTATGTTCTGCAGGTTTCAACATCACTAAAATATAATGTTATTAGATCATTCTATTTTAATCAGTCTCAACCAAACCTAAAATAACATAATTGTTATGTGAAAATTAACAAGTGAGAGACTGACCAAAAAAGTATGGTCGCAGAATGTGCCTGTTATGTCGCTGCCTTCCTGGGAGGTTGCACAGTGGGACCAGCTTTAATAAAAAGATACCCACAATCAGGTAACTGTCCTCCCTAACAGGCATTGAGCCTTGATATTCTGGGCTAAGTGCATGTTTCCTGGTCATAAAGTTTTGTTGGGCAGTACCACAGATGTGTATAACTCGTTTCCAGCATGCAACAAACCAATCCAAAGGAGGGCATGAAAGGCAACTAACCGATTTTCCTTTACCTACTTTCTGTTCTCATACAATATGTATTGCAACTAAGATGAAAGAACATATCGTTAACCGATGGGAAACAAAATGTCGAAAGACATGTTATAAATGGAGATCATTGTTGGCAGCTGTAATCCATTTGCAACATGCATTTCGTTAAAGAATTACCCTTTTGTTGCCATTAACTATATAGGAAATATAATATTTATGATTCAAAGAATTGATATTGCAGAGACTTTGCGTCTGCAACTGTATATGAGGACAAGCAGGAAAGTTATTTTTGTCCTATTCTTAACATATTTCTTGCAAGCTTTCATTTACAGTAACTTATATGATTTCTAATCCTGTGATTAGTCAAATGTATCCTGCTATACATGTATGCTTCACAGTGAGAGGATTTTACTAAAGTATACATATACAAATGAAAGAGGTTTTTTTTACAACAAAGTATTATATATTCGGTCTCTCAAGAACTCCTGACTAGGTGTCACCCTTTAAAAATCTCTTTAAAACTTTTTTCATTATACACATGTATTTTAAAATTATAACACACAATAAAGACTCCTCAGACTACAAGATGTTAAATAACAAAAAACTATGGGCCCCTGTTTGCGTCCTGTACACAGTATTCAGGGACATTGTATGCCTTGAGCAGCTCAGACGAGCAGCTCAGACTAATCCTTCATCTGCTCACAAAAAGTCGACTTTGCCCATCCAGTCTGAGCGATGGCTAATGTAAACTGATGGCGCCGGTGAGTGAGAGGGCCCCACGAACACATTTGAATTTAAGAGGTTTCATTGTCTTTTACCGGAGAGGTTCTTCTTTGACTGTTTAACTGCATCGGTAATTCTCCTTGCTATAGATAGCTTATTCAATTTGCTTTACCTGCAGACTAGCCAAGATCAAGGTGTATGCGGAAAATATGTATTTTCATTGGTCATGGCAATATTTGTTGCATAACATGATGGAAATCTATTATTGACTATTTTAGTTTGTTTCCGTTTATATCTATTATTTTGAAAGTTTATCTGAGAATTGATTAATTACATATAGATATACAAGAAACTATCTGTATATTTTCTATAGGCTCTGCTATTTTGTTGTTGATTTTATTAGTTAAATTAACATGCAGCTGCTTAAAATAGTATTATTCAAAATCAGCATGGTAGAGAGATTCAACAACCAGATGCCGGAAAATGTCTCGGAAACGTTAAAATATTCTTCTGATCATAATAGGGAATGTATAGTCACTGAGCACCAATCATGTTTATAGAAATGAGAGTGCAGCAAAGCTACATGTATAATGTGTCTTCAACACAATAATCAAATTTCCTTTCTAGGGCAGTAACTAACGGTAGTCATTTGACTCGGAAGGCTTGAGGTTGAAAGGAGCAGTGAGGTGTTCTTATTCATCAGATTATAGATGGGGTATCAGATTGTCAGTCCGTAATTTGATTATTTGAGAATAGACGCATTCACTCGGTCCCTTCATCATTGTGTGGGTAACGTAACCGCAGTATGCAGGATCTATAGTATACAGTCCTAGTCCTAGACATTTAAAGGATAAAGTGAATGAATACCTATACTATAATTACTATCATTAATATTGAAAAGGAATCCGGGAAGATTAATAATATTGGAGAAGAATGTTAGTTTACCTCCATTCCTAGCCTGAAGGGAAGTACCAATTCAAGGCAAACATATCTAATATGTGAGCATTACATAGGCATCCATTGAAGATATCCATGCAAAACGGAAAAAGTCAAAATCCAATTACATATACACATTAAATTTTCAATATCCATGGCATCGATATTAGCTTAAGTAACATGAACAAAATTGGCAACATAATACATCTCTTCTGTATCATTTCTTTTGAAAATATCCATGGAATTGATATTTGCTCACAAAAAGGAACATGAACAAAATTGGCAAAATAATGCATCTCTTCTGTATCCTTTTTGTTGTTTTGAAACCCTTTTTCTTTATCATAATTTCAAAACTGCTCAACACAGGCTCTGTTGCTGGCCAGCGTTCCCTCCAGTAGCCTCTGGGTGCACCCAGACTAAGTGAGTGACATGGAGGACGGGGTAGATGGACGGGGTGGTACACCCCGTCTCCTGCATGCAACATGTGAGTGTATTGCCCCTATCGTATTACATGGCCCAGCCGGCAGGGTGAGGCGCTCAGGGCTACCTGAAACAGCTTCTATTGCCATCATCCGGCTAGGATATATTGCTTATTTACTGTTAGATATGTTTTAGATGTGTAGACCTTATTGTCTGGCAGCGCGGTTTTGAATTGGATATCTGAATAACGATTTGCTCGGTGTTGTATATATAAATGTAAGTGACGTATGACTGTGCACAAGGGCACTGTATAGAAAAAAAAGATTGTAGGGCATAGGCCTATAGTATTACATTCAAGCATTATTGCTACATGAAATTGGAATACGTTTTTCTTATCATTATAACGTGGGAGGACACGAAACTACAACATCAATTTCGAGACTGGCCGAAACATTATATTTAAGGTTAAAGCACACCATTCAAACCTAATACGGAAAATTGATTATTTTTTCTACTTAAATCTTCGGTAATTCGAAACAAAACAATATGCAATCGAAACGCTATAGTTTTAATCCCCAATAAGGTTATAGTGCCCTGGTCCAAATATGAAAGTCCTTCAGGTCAAAATATATGTGCTTAATTTCCACTTTCCTTTGCCTTTTATGCAACTACATACATCTATGAGAGAGAAAAGCACTTAATACGAGGTTTTGAAATGATAATAAGGATTTTCGGGGAATGTATGAACGTTTGCCACTAGATTGGGCACAGGCTTGTTTACAGTATTCTACTCACCACGTATACTGACCAAGCAATATTGTATGTGTACATGTACTATATTCGAGATGGTTAACCACATGTCTGGCAATTGGTAGGCCATTTAGTTGGGTAAATGATAACCCATTGTACATTACATCTCCCTGAATAAACTATATACATTAACCCTATACTAGCTTTAGAGACCCATGACACAAAAACTGTAATAGCTACATCCCCATACAAACAGGTCTCCATACGAGATGGACATCTGACTGTACAACATACGTTGCTAATGACCAGGGGGGGTGCCCAAGAAAAACTTACGAAAAATCGGGTCCCACGAAAAGTTTAATTTCCACGATAGGTCCATTGGACTATCGTGAGATTTAATCCTCAGAAAATTTTCATGGATTTTTTTTCCAATTTATTTCGAAATTATACAATCTCAAAGTGTCCCAATGTACTTCAAACACACATTAGAACGCATTTTAGGTGAAAATATACATTGGGAATGACTTTAGTATGTTTTTTAACTGAATTTTAATGTCCACGAAATTTTCGTGCATTTTTTCTGGGGGAGGAATTGCTATCGTGGCCACGAAAAATGAAAAAAACAACTCCACGAAATTTCGTAGGTTTTTTTTGGTCTTTTGATATTTTTCAATACATAAACAACGTCTTTTATGTCACGAAAAAGGCGAAACAGACCATGGGGGGTGACCAAAGAAAATGTACAAAATTTCGTAGAGTTGGTTTTCCGATTTTTTCGTGGCCACAATGGAAAATCCTGCCCAGAAAACATCTACGAAATTTCGTGGACTTGAAAGTTCAGTGAAAAATCATACTAAAATCATTCAGAATGTATCATATTCACCTAAACTACTTTTTAATGTATGTTTGAAATACATTGGGACAATTTGGGAGTGTGAAATTTTGAAAACAATTGAAAAAAACAACCATGGACATTTTCTGAGGCTTAAATCCCACAATAGAAAATGGATCTATCGTGGACTTTAAACTTTTTCGCGGGACGTATTTTTTTCGTAGATTGTAGCGGTTTGTGTAGACTCTCTTATGGAGTGCCACCATCAACGCCATCATGAAAATCATGTAGGCAACTGTCGGACTTTGGGAAGCTATTCTATTTTTGTTGAGGGGGAGCAGCTGCTGTATAAAGTGTACATCTGAGCCTTCCCTGGTGCAAAACCAAAAGCTTAAGGGATGAGGGCTTGAAATTACTGGCAGACAACCAATACAAACTAGTTCTTATAGCAGGAGGGAGCAATGACCTGCAGGAGGGGGCAATGACCTAGAAAGTCAACATTGAATGTAAGTCAATGACCTAACAAGTCAACATTGAACGTAAGTCCAGTTTTTGATGATAGATAAATATAATCATGAAGTTCAGGGATGGCTATTGATAAATATTTGAAGTTCAGGGATAGATCACACCTGAATGATATCCTAGCGGTTAGATAGACAGAAATCACTATGAAGGCAACATTAATAATTTCTACAGATAAATAGGCCCTAATGAGATGATGGTAAGCGAAACTCAGGACATTTTGTCTTTATGGAGACTGCTCTGATTGCTCTTAAGGATAAGTTCTCACACCAACTGGTACAAAATGTTGAGTATAGGGCCATAGGGTCTACAAAGTACTCAAGGATGCCTGTGATGGCATGCTTAATAGTACTGATAACTTCTAAAAGGTGCCTCCTGGCCGTCAGCAAATTGATAACAAATAAACCGATTGACACGAAAATGCAAAATAAATCTAGAAGTGTATTTTTTACATTGCCACCCTTCCTGATCTGTAAGGAGTGAGAGGGAAAAAGTCAGCTTGCCAGATATGTATTCATTCGCCAAAATACCTTTACAATAATTTTACTGCGAAAAATACGAGAGATTTTGCTTTAAATTACAGGGGTTCTCCTGAAGCCTAGGGTTAATTTGTCACCACAGTGTCTATGCTATGAATAAGGCACAGCCGGTGTTTTAGCTTGAAGGCAGTTGCGGCCTTAGTATATTGATCTGGCAGTAGGAGTACTAAGGGGCACCTGCAGCCCCCAACCCGCCCCGCACCTGGTGATATATACCTACTGGAGGAAAGGAGGGTTGACTGCTGCCAGGGCCTGACTCAGATCTAGGGCAGCCAATACCTGCCCCTTTCTCCAGGATATATAAATCAGTCCCTTCCTTCTAGGCCCTCTGGCTAAGGGGTATTAGCGATCATAAACCCTCACAGGGAGCTGGCGGCCGTACTAGATCTTTGATCATAGTGGGTTTGGTACATGGTGAAGGGACATAGACCTTTCTATGTCTTATGCTGTACATGGGGCGTACGTTATAATGTGGTACCTAGGTTTTTCATTTAGGAAAAGCAACACTCATTTCAACCTAAGTTAAATTTCCACAATACTTTTGAGATTACGGCAGACCATGTGAAGACTCGTTATAACCGGTCGTTACTTAAGGACAGGTGCAACATTACAATTAGTCGTCTCCATTAATTTTGAGTGAGCGAGTAATGGATGTTTTATCCCGTTCCCACAAGATCTTTTACTAAAGTCTACACGTTAAGTATACTTGTTACGATATAGTTTAGAACCTGAGCCTCAATGCAGGCTGTAAACACACATGATACAAAATAGATGCAGTTTGCTACATATACATGTATTTTGGTGTCTGTGGGTATCAAGACACGTTGCTGCTTCGTTCACAAGTGTCAATTCGGTAACTTGTGGGGCATAAAATACCAATCAACCCAAAATATCCCTTTTCTCCTAATTCTATACACATGAATAATAAAATCTGCCTGAAGTAGTACTTGCTAAGATAATGTGTTGCGCACTGTATTCTTCAACAATAAATGCTGACATTCCTAGAATTAACATTGTACCTGACATTCAATGAAACGCCTTTCACTAAGATTTCAATTGTAACGGCTTCAAAATCCATTCCATTGATTAATTGTCAAATTAGGATAGAATGTTATTAGTGGGGTCTGTTAACAACATTTTCGTTTAGTCTTTTTAGAAGCTGAAATATAAGAATTTTTATAGTAAAAGTCGGCCATATTGGTTTTTGGGACCCCACATCTGTCCTATTGATATTCCAACGTGGCTCCCCTTCCAGATTTGATAGTTATGCCTCAGAGGTGCCTCATACCAAATTTGGTGCTTTTGTCCGCCACGTAACGATTTTTCAAAAAAATGACCTTAACAGACCCCACTATATTAGGACACTTCATTATTGCAGAAAATTCTAATGGCTGAAACATGTTGTTTGACACAATAAGTCAATATTCCTGCCACAGTTTACCTGGCGTAACCACACATAATTCCATCTATTCTTATTCAAATTGACAAAAACATGGCCAAGAAATATTCTAGTTCAAATTGATTATGCAATATAAATATCACAATCGTCATTTTAGTGACAACACTATGTTAACACACACTTTTATACCTAACAATTGTAAGAGGAACCCAATCTCCTTTTGACTTTTGCAACCTTTTTCAAACGTTTACCCAGTCCCCTTCTGGTATTGAGGGGTCCGATCGCATTACAAAGTTGGTCTACATTCACCGGGTCTGACAAAAGAACCATAGGCAGTGATTGCTGTATTGGTTTCCCCCCAGCGAGGCTGTCTCCAGTGGGGTGCTTAGTGGTGGGCCTTCCTACCAGATTGAGGTTGTTTTTCATCATCAACCGCTCTTCAGTGGGGAATTTGTTTCTGAGATTGCAGGCGGATAACCCAATATCTAGAGCAGTGGGGGGACATCCGTTTTAATAGGGTATAGATACCATGGCCCGTCCCATCATGTGTACGTTTCCTATACTTGTTTATATATATTATCTTATTGAGCAATATTCATTCATGGAAAGTTCTCTTATGAAGGTATACAAAATACAATGAAAAAGTACAAAATATTATACAAAGTTTGGAAAGTACATATTTTGTCCTTGCATTTTTTATTTGTATTTTGAAAAAATCATTAAAGATTATTTGTTTTAAATTAGTTTTTTGCTATAAAAGATATGATTTTGCTCAACCTGAAATGGTGTCTCCGAAGCAACAAGAGGAAACATTACTCAGTAGAAATGATGATTCTTTTTCTTTAATTTTAGATATGATTTAAATCTGCCATGAGCTATGAGCGACGCCCGAGCGGCTAGGTTTCAGACTGATGTATATTTGATGGGATTAGGGTTTCAACTGTCGCTATTTTCTGCAGCAACAGTCTAGTCGTAGAAGTGGCGGCTCGATCAGCGCCGTCCTTAGGGACGTGGGCCCGTCTTAGTTTCCTGCTACGCCCTTTTTCTGTCTCTTTAGCAGTATTGGCAGGTTAAGCGCGGAAACAGGCGTGACGTCACTAGCGACCTCCGGGGGCACCTGTACACTACAAAAGCTTAGGGGCCTTCCATTAAGTATGTACGCATCAAGGGGGGTAGGCGGGTGTGAGGTTTTTGAAAATGTGCGTACATTTTAGTAAATAGGGGCCTTCCATTTAGTACCTATGCAAATTTTCCGAAAGTTTAGACCCCCCAGCCCCCTTGGGCTAAAGAATGCATTGGATTTGTACAAGAACGAACGCAAATTTTCAAAGATTTCGGACCCCCCATCCCCGCTTATGCATATGTACTTAATGGAAGGCCCCATATCCTATGTATTTTTGCCCAAGGGGGGCTGGGGGGCTGAGATTTTTGAAAATGTGCGTACGTACTAAATGGAAGGCCCCTTACCGCCTCTCCTCCTCCCATTTCCCAGTCCCCTCTCACACCCTATCCACTCGGACGCCCGTCGCAGGTCCCCTTTCCCCTATCCTACTACTAATACCCCTCAGCGCCCACCCCGCCAACCCAACCCAGGACCCCAGCCACCGCTACAACATGCTGCACTGCTACAGCAGTGGAGGAAGAGCGATTCAGGGAATCTAGGCCAAGTATTGATTCTCCTGAGCTGCTCGGAAGGGAAGGGCCCGGTCCTCCTGCTAGGTGGGGTGGATACGCCAACAGGAGAGAAGGTCCTAGACTGTAGTTACGTCCATGTCCGCTAGGTGCTCAAACTAGGACTGTTAACCAGCAACCATCTTAGGTGGGAATCCCACCCTCTATCCCAGAGTGCTTTGTAGCCGCTGGTTTATGGCAAGAGCCATCAGTTGCAGCACCACCAAAGGTGTTACCCATACTATAAATAGACTACCCAATGGAAATAATCCTGCCATAATATTCAAATTCTTAACTGACTACTGAGGCCCATTGGCTCTGTGTGGGTATAAGGACCTAATATGTAAGAGATAAGTAGGTAATGGAAGGACTAAAAGGTCCTTTCCACCCGCCACTCACCAAGCGCATGCAGTGCCATCTAGTATGTGTACCTGCTGGGGGGAAATATGGGGGGAGAGTGAGTGGAGAGTGAAGTGGTGGTGATCCATGATCGCTCTCCATACGTTGACGTGACGCCTTTAAGACCCCCGATTTATGAGTCCCGGGATACTGGCCGAAGGGGTTGGAGGGCGGAGTGAATATTCTCAGCCCCAGCCTTCAGCGCCCGGAAAAAGCGCTTCATTAATTATACACCCACATGTGGAGCTTTGGTGGTGGCCTGAGCTGCTCGTGTCCCCGACCCGTGAGCAGCTCGCCGTCCGCCCCCATGTGGTAAAACAGTGTTTATTATACGCCACCGGGCAGTAAAAGTGGACAGCGGGGGATATATAGCAGAATAGGGGTTTGGTGGTCTCCCTTTGATTCTCCCTTTTTGCTATTTTTTTTTTCTTTTTTCTCTTCTTTTTCTTTTTCCCCCTATATTTTTTGGCTATTTTATTTGCGAGCGGCTCCGAGCAGTAAGAGTGGACAGCAGGGGATACAGCCGAGTAGGGGTTTGGTGGTCGGCCTTTGATTTTCTTTTTCTTTTTTTTTGTCTTTTTCTTTTCTCCCCCCCCCCCCCCTATATTTTGTGGCTATTTTATTTGGGAGCGGCTCCGAGCAGTAAAAGTGGACAGCGGGGGATACAGCCGAGTAGGGGTTTGGTGGTCGGCCTTTTAATTTCTTTGTCTTTTTTTTCTTTTTCTTTTTCTTTTCCTTTTTTTTCATTTCCCCCTTATATTTTGTGGCTATTTTATTTGCGAGCGGCTCCGAGCAGAAAATGTGAACAGCGGGAGATATAGCAGAGTAGGGGTTTGGTGGCCGGTCTTTGATTCTCTCTTTTTGCTTTTTTTCCCCTTTTTTTTTGGTTTGCTATTCTTATTTGCGAGCGGCTCCGAGCAATTACACGACTCATGAATAAGGCATGCGGGAGATGGGATTAATTGGCGCTATTACACCTCCCTGATAGGTCTGATATAGATCCGTAGAAGTAAAAAGTCGAGCACGGGTCTTTTGTCACGGCCCAGACGGCAATATTGACAGTCGACTACGCCTATAGCGAAGGATGTAATTTAGAAGAAAATCTATACCATCTGGCCATCTTCAGCCATCAAGCTAAGTGCGTGTACTCTAATTTCCGAAGTCTTCCTGGCATATGTCGCTTTTTTATACCTAAATGCGTAATGCATATGGGTGTTAATGGCAAATGAGAGCCAGCGCGGGAAATGAGCAATAAAAAGGTGATAGGTTGTAAAAAGGTGCCTCACGAGCTAGATGTCGTTTTAAATTGGCCCCTAGATATACGACGTGGCAACCTTGAGACATTATTAAAACGGGTCTTACGACAGAAAGGAAGGCATATTATTAATATCCAGCTTTATATAGATGAATCGCAAGGGACAAGATTTTATTTCGTTGCTGCTGGAACTCGTAAGGTTTATTAAAATGGACGGTTTCCTGGGCGAAAACATCCCAAGTTTCGATTTCTATGTTAAAAGATAATTGGTTATTTGATATTTAACAGACGGATCTCTACGCTTGATCCCAAATTAGAAATCTTTTTTTTTTGTCTTGCAATAATCAAACACTTTCCTAGAATATTTGGTCCTGTGATTATATCATATTCTAACTCTTTTTAGTCCACAACTTCACTAACATCGAGGTGTTCTTTCAGTTGATTGTAGCTGATGGTAATGGTATAAATGAAGATGTTTAAGTTGAGTAACAGAATTAGGTATATGGACACACTATTAGGTATATGGACAAACAAATTAGGTATATGGACACACAATGTAAAATTATCAAAGCACCCTCACAATGATATGCAGAATGTCCTTATGTGTCTGTGACAAAGGTCCATTTAGTGCGTCAACTTAATTAACGCCTCAGTGGCAGGGTCCTCCAGGGTCTGAGGGGCGGTAACATCTCGCTGAGGGCTTGGCGGGGGGCACTAGGCGGCTGTCACAATGGACAGCCTAGCTGCAAATAGGCCTAGGCCTAGAGAAGGCCTCTACAGGCCCTGCGGACCCAGGTCTGGCAGGCCA
This sequence comes from Lepidonotus clava, assembly GCA_936440205.1. Classification (NCBI taxonomy): domain Eukaryota; kingdom Metazoa; phylum Annelida; class Polychaeta; order Phyllodocida; family Polynoidae; genus Lepidonotus; species Lepidonotus clava. The sequence continues at coordinate 7,502,089 of OW387142.1, read as the reverse complement.
GGGACGTGCCTGGATCTACAGGATGTACTCCACTAGCCGATTTTTGACTCCCAACTTCAAAAATCGTCAGTGGGAATATGTATTAGGCATAAGCATGTCATATAATTATCATAAGCATATTATATCATTAAGGCCGAATTCCATATACCGATTTTGATGATACTAATTTTGTATTTGGTTGATTTTCTTTAAGAATATGGCATCAATCCTTACGCACTATATATCATATGAACGAGAATCGTAAGACCTGAAATTATTTTTCAATCTCTTTCAGATGATATGTAGGATGCATGGACCTTTGCCATATCGCTGGTAGAAATTTATAAATTAGTAAATTATCGGCAGTCAGAATCACCTAGTGGAATAAAGGCCTACCGCTAAATAGCCCGGGCCCGCCCAGAGTCTAAATAGAGCAGCCAGCGGCACCGCCACTTTAATACAGAAGGCTCCCACTTTAATAGAAGAGCCTGCCAGACCCTTATCAGAATTAACAAGAACGCAGAAGGACCAATGCAATTATCGGTCCCAGAAATAGAAAACAATCCCGGTAGTTAGATAACAAGATAGGGATCGGGGCTTGTTCCTTCTCCTAGATAATTAGTTAGTTTTATGAGATTCCAGTCTAACTAGTTATAGTTTGGGATGAATCGTCATTAGATCTGGGAGTAATTCTTTGAAATGGGTCCCCCTCTGATCCCATTGATGTCGTTAATATTGCTTCTGGGGGCAACAGCTGAGGGCTTGCGTTTCAATGTCTGAGCGATTTTCAAATTGGATTTAATTCCTAGAGGTTCATTCGACCGATTAATAATGTTATTTCAAGGAAAGATTTGTCTAGCTTTGACTGCAAGTAACAAGTGCAACTGTATAATCTCGTTTAAAACTGAAATCGTTATTAAAATAACGAGATTCTTCGCCTGTTAACGAAAAAGAAACTACTAAAGTTTGAAATTAATAATTGTAAGATAATCATATATTTGTATAAAGAAGAGGTTGTTATTAGCAAAGAGGAACTCATGAGGTAAAAATAGGATATCCTATTTAGATGCTGTATTAAAGTGAGAACAAGTTTTTTGAGATTTTAAAGATTTGAACCTGTTCTTGTATACTTGCCACAAAAACATAGTCACCATGCTGAATAACATGTCTTTTTGGACGTGTTTTTGGACATTTTGCGCATCATAAAAATAAGGTTGCCATGCTGACAAATATGTCTGATGACCCTGCAAAAACTTGGAAATAAAAAGAAAATTATCGAAAATTAAAAAATTTGAAGTCATTTTTGGGCACTTGGCGCATCATAGAAACATGGCCGCCATGCTAATAAACATGTCTGATGACCTTGTCTAAAAGTTGGATGTAAAAAGAAATTCCCTAAAAATAAAAAAATCTGAAGTCATTTTTGGGTACTTGGCGCATCATAAAAACATAGCCGCCATGCTAATTAACATGTCTGATGACCTTGTCTAAAACTTGGAAGTGAAAAGAAATTTATTGAAAATTAAAAATTTTGAAGTCATTTTGGGTACTTGGTGCATCATAAAAACATGGCCGCCATGCTAATAAACATGTCTGATGACCTTGTCTAAAAGTTGGATGTAAAAAGAAATTCCCTAAAAATGAAAAAATCTGAAGTCATTTTTGGGTACTTGGCGCATCATAAAAACATAGCAGCCATGCTAATTAACATGTCTGATGACCTTGACTAAAACTTGGAATTGAAAAGAAATTTCTTGAAAATCAAAAATTTTGAAGTCATTTTTGGGTACTTGGCGCATAGTAAAACCATGGCCGCCATGCTAATTGACATGTCTGATGACCTTGTCTAAAACTTGGAAGTGAAAAGATATTTCTTGAAAATTAAAAATTTTGAAGTCATTTTTGGGTACTTGGCGCATCATAGAAACATGGCCGCCATGCTAATAAACATGTCTGATGACCTTGTCTAAAAGTTAAATGTTAAAAAAAAATCCCAAAAAAAATCAAAAAAGTCTGAAGTCATTTCTGTGCACTTGGTATATCATAAAAACATGGCCGCTATGCTGATAAACATGTCTGATGACCTTGTCTAAAGCTTGGAAATGAAAAGAAATTTATTGAAAATTAAAAATTTTGAAGTCATTTTTGGGTACTTGGCGCATCATAGAAACATGGCCGCCATGCTTATAAACATGTCTGCTGACCTTGTCTAAAAGTTGGATGTTAAAAAAAATTCCCTGAAAATAAAAAAATCTGAAGTCATTTCTGTGCACTTGGTGCATCATAAAAACATGGCCGCTATGCTGATAAACATGTCTGATGACCTTGTCTAAAGCTTGGAAATGAAAAGAAATTTATTGAAAATTAAAAATTTTGAAGTCATTTTTGGGTACTTGGCGTATCATAGAAACATGGCCACCATGCTTATAAACATGTCTGATGACCTTGTCTAAAAGTTGGATGTTAAAAAAAATTCCCTAAAAATAAAAAAATCTGAAGTCATTTCTGTGCACTTGGTGCATCATAAAAACATGGCCGCTATGCTGATAAACATGTCTGATGACCTTGTCTAAAGCTTGGAAATGAAAAGAAATTTATTGAAAATTAAAAATTTTGAAGTCATTTTTGGGTACTTGGCACATCATAGAAACATGGCCACCATGCTAATAAACATGTCTGATGACCTTCTATAAATGTTGGAACTGAGAAAAAATTTCATACAAATTCAAAATAGTGAACTTGTTTTTTCTCATTTGGCACACCATAACAACAGAATGTAGGGGATTTGACACCTCTGTTCCGGTCTGCCGATCAGCTAATAGCATGAGAGGCAATTGACTTTCACCTGGGTTTCACACTCTCCTACTAGAGTTGCCCAAAACTCAAAGTTGTTTATTATTGTTTTAACTATCCTGGAACTTGTAAATTTTAACCAAATAACATGAATACAAGCAAAATACATATAAACTTAATACAATTGTGTAAAATACTTTAAAGGAATGTTTTTAAAGAATTATAACAACACAAAATCCATTCTAATGTAAGAATTGTCAAAGGCCATAGAACACATCTACATGTAACTAAATGTAACTAAAATCTCCCCTCACAAGAAACCCATGCATCCACTCTCCAAGCATAGGACAGGAACCAGGGGATTAAATGTGTGATAATAGGGTGAACAGGTTCTTTCACTTGTTTAAAGAAACAGCCATCCTATACTTCGCCAATCAAACTTTATACCATTTGTGAAACTTAATACAACGCGAAGAATAAAATTGTTTCTTCGGGGTGGGATTTTCTCTACGTCCTTTTTTTTTTTACCTTAACAGACCGTGTTTTTTAATCCTTTTATCTCCATCCACCGAAAGACTTAAAGACTTAAACAAGTCCTGCTAATCTAGGATTAGTCTTTTTGTATCGTATTCCTTGGATGCCTCCTACATTGTTCTTGCTGGGTAACAGTACTTTTTCCTCTAATTACCGACAAAGACAACCCTTTCTAATGAGACCCATTCGCTTAATGAATAAGCTTTTATGCTTGTATATAGTTTTACCAGTGAATATAAGAATATGACTAAAGGCATATCTAGTTACGACTGGTTTACCTTGTCATCAGTAGGAAAATGAACTGAATTTCACACAGTGAACATCATATTGCAAGTAGCACCTGTCCGACCGTTCCCACTATAGTGCATTTGTACCAAAATTCACCTTACACCTGAAGATCATTTTACCAATCCTTTTTTACCTGGCCCAACTCACATCAAATCTTTTCCCATGACAAATAAAAAACCTCTGGTGTCACTTGACCATTCATGAAATTCACACCCACACCAGAAAGTTCCGACTGAAAAACGGACGCAAGGTGAAGGTCACAGCCCGACAACGGAAGCCCTTGGTCGAATTCAGAGGTCAAAGGTGACCCGACTGGTCCCCGTCCTCCCCTAAGGAGGGCGCTGCAATCAGGGCTTTGCCGCATGCGTCAGCAGACTGCTACTCTAGGGTAATCCTCTTTAGGCCTTTCCCCTGCTACTATTTCTTTTTTTTCTCTATCTTTTTTACTTTTTTTTTGCTGCCACCTGTACACTACATAGAGAAGCGTACTGCTTTTTTCTAGTTCAGTCTTATATTGCCCATGTGACTTCAAATCCTGTATACGTACCTGGATATATATAGAGTTATGTGGAGAATTCACATGATATATGCTAATGAAAGCCAAATGGAAATATCTTGAAAACAGCCAATCTGAGTTGTAACCTATGATCGAAGAACGTGAACCAGCTGCAAGCCGACCAAAAGATTCCACTATAAAACTCGTGAAGAATTTTGTTGATATTCTTCAGCTGTTTGGGGGTGTTTTTTTCATATTTGTATGTAATTTAAAGTATTCTGACATACGATTGTTTAAGATTCATGTTTTTTTAAGGATTTCCCTCCACAAAAATACCGCAGACTTTTTCCGGAAAGCTTTTTGGACACTTTATCCATTTCCACAAATAGTCGTGGAATTTTTTGGAATCGCAGAAGGTGCAGGCAGTTATATAGGAAAACATGCAGAGGTTGACAGTACAACCCTGAATACGAGGTGGGTGTTGAAAAAAAAGGCTGAGGGCTGTAATTTTTTCTGACATCCCTCCAAGTATACAGGGTTGTGCTGTCAACCGAGGTTAGTTTTCCTCATATTATATACCATATTTTGGAAGTTATGAGGAAAATAGAAAGGAAATTACCAGTGGAGCAAAGTGGGCAGTATCTCAATGTATTGATTATGCACACACTTTGACTGGTGTCAATCATTTTTCCCTAATATTCATTAATTTCTCCTAAATTAGGACTCTATCACTACCTCCATTTAATCAGGCTGCATTATTTTACCTGACAATAAAAAAATAATCATGCAAATCCATTCATAATTCACAAAATAAGGAGAAAAACAGTTTACACAGTAAAGAAAAGTGGGCAGTATACTCGTATTTTGCCTGTGCATAAAAAAAATCAATTTTCATAGGGAAAATATGCTTTGATATTTCGAGATTTGGCATCTGCAACCAGACTATAATCCAAGATAAATAAAAGCTAGGTCTCGAATGACAGTGCCATAATATTAATTTTGTTCCCCCAGGGTGGCAGGCGCCGTGTACCTTACCATTTGAAGCCTTACAGTGATGATCTGGAGGTGTAGCCGTAACCCCTACCCCGACACCTCATTAAGTCCACCCCCGGAACCGACTACCTCACGTCCGTAATGTAAGGGGACAACTCTGAACGTTAACAGGGTATATGGAGACCTGAGTGTTAGCCTATGATGAAACCAGATTAAAGCGAATAACGTCATTATTTGCTTACAGAAAACAATTGTTTTTCGAGGTTAAGTTAAACTATGGGTTATACGGTACTTTACATAAGGTAGATCCTAAATAAAAAGAATTTTTGTAAGAATATGTTCCCATGTCTGCTTTGGTTGTTGGTCATATGTGCACTATCCCTTAATGCCACAGATTATTCCTCACACAAGACTATTCCCTTTCTTTCTATATAGAATCTTGATTTCGTATTTTAAAGTCATCATAGCTACGACTGTAAGTGGTCATACATACGAATAAAAACTCTGGGTAATCCACATTTGTCCTGGCGGGGGACATCAGATTTCAGCCGCATGTCCTTATATGCTGACTTTGGTACTTGGAAACAATTTTGTCCAAAAAACAATTGCTAACGTATATACATAACAACCATACACACATACAGCCATACACTCCAATATAGCTTTAGACTCGTACCAAAAGGCTCGTTGCTCGTACCACGTATACCTCTTTGCTTTGGTCTATTTGAGGAAATAGGATTGCTTTCAAATGTGCTCAGTAAAACGTGCAGCCGAATGGATAGGAAGCCTTTTAAAGGAACTATAGGTGAGGGATGGCAGTGGGGGGCTTGGTGTTGTTGGTTTTAATATGTGGTCGGGCTGGGGGAAGTAAAGTGGATAGCCAGGGTCGAGCCCTGACCCCATTAGCTGGGAGTGGACCGCCATGGGATGGGGAAGAGGAATAAGGAGGAAGGGTGTGTTGGTACACACTCTGTGAAAATTGGAAGTTTTAAAGTTAATCATTTTTCTTAAAATATCTCTGACACTTTAAATTGGTTCCTCCTCCCCCCTCACTTCTAACTCCCCCTTATCACTACTTCCTCCCCTGTTCCTCACTATTCTCTCCACCGCCTCACTGCTTCCTCTGTAAACCATTACTATCTCATCCTCTGCATCTCACCATTTCCCCCACTGCCCCTCACTACATCCTTCCCTGCCCCTCATTACTTCCTCCCTCGTCCCCCCCCCCCCCCCAACTTCTTACTCCCCTGTTTCACACTACTTCTTTTTTACACTTACGAATGAACAAGTTATTTGGTACCCAAAATATTGATCACCTAACAAACCTAGCAACTTTTGTCTACCAAATTATGGAAAGTTGCAAATCAAACTAGTCAACTACCTCTAGATTTAGCTACTGGTGACACCAGTAGACTTGTCTGATCTGTCCGGTACTGAGTACAGTTTCGTACTGCACTAGTCAAATTTTACAGCTGTATTTTTTATTTTGTTATCTCCTTATTTTTTCGTTTTTTAATTTAAATTCATATTCATGTAACATTGTTAATACTGTATATACCTATATATTCCTGTGCCTCATGGAGGTTGTGAATAAAGTTCATTGTCATTGTCATTGTCATTCTTCAACTGTCCCTCACTACTTCCTCTATTAACCGTCACTACCTTATACCCTGCCCCTTATACTTTGCCCCACTACCACTCTGTACTACCTCCCCTGCCCCTCACTACTTCCTCCCCTGCCCTCACTACTTTCTCCCCTGTCCCTCCGTTCTTCCTCTTCTGCTCCTCCCTACTTCCTTTCCTGCCCCTCACTATGTCTTCCCCTGAACCCCACTACTCCCTCCTATGTCCCTCACTACTTCCTCTCGTGTCCGTCAATACTTCCTTTATTGTCCCTCATTACTTCCTCCCTTATCTCTCACTACTTCCCCCCCTGTCCAGCACTACTTCCTCTCCTCTACCAATACCTCTTCCATTTCCTATCATTGCCTCCAGCCCCTACTCTTACAATTTCCTCTTTTGTCCCTCACTATTTCCCCTATTGCCCCTCACTACTTCCCTTCCCGCCCCTCGCTACCTGTTCCATTAACTATCACTACCTCCTATCCCGCCCCATACAATTTCCCCTATTGCCCCTCACTACTTCCCTTCCCGGTCCTCGCTACCTGTTCCATTAACTATCACTACCTCCTATCCCGCCCCATACAATTTCCCCTATTGCCCCTCACTACTTCCACCCAGCCCTCACTACTCCCATCCACACCCCTCACTAACTCCTCCATACACCATTACCCCCCGCCAAAGCCCTCACAATTTCCTCCACTGCCCCTCACTACTTCCTTCCCCGGCCCTCAGCAGCGATCCATATGGGTGGTCTCATGTAATGGTATAAGACAAGGTGCTCCCCGGGGGGTCTGATCATGGCCGTCACGTCCGGCAGGGGGCAGGAGGTCCTGGGGCTGGGAGCAGGAGCTGGGGTTAAGGAGGGCCGCCCATGGCGATAGAAGATGACCCCACCACTATGGACAGACAACCCCATATTGGTGGTAAGACACAGAAAATTGAAGAATGCTAGAAGGTTATAGCTCCTGTCCATACAATTGCAATCCAGTGATTAATGGCTGAGCACTGACAACATAAGATTATGACGTATTGACAGAGGGCCACAATATCCCAAAAGAGAAAGGGATGTCCTTGGACAATTGAACCAAGGTTGTTTTTTCCAGAATCTATATGTCAACGGGTACATGTCTGTAGTAATGGTATCCTTGTCTTTGTTGTGAGGGCGGTTAATTGTCCACAGATAGTGACAGTGGCCTTTGCCATAATTTAACCCAAGAAATGATAATGCACTATGAACTTCGTGTACCTGAAGTCATGATCGGCATCACGTGGGCCTTCTTACATTTCTTTCATTGGTTACCTGAATCTACAACAGCTTATTAATATTCAGCCAATGATGATCTTCTATATACACAGCACATTTGACTTTTTGACTTTGTGTGTGTGTGTGTGTGTGTGTGTGTGTGTGTGTGCGTGTGTGTGCGTGTGTGCGTGTGTGTGTGTGTGCGTGTGTGTGTGTGTGTGTGTGTGTGTGTGTGTGTGTGTGTCTGTGTCTGTGTCTGTGTTTGTGTGTATGTATGTGTCTGTGTGTGTATGTGTCTGTGTGTGTATGTGTCTGTGTGTGTGCATAATCCTAAACTTATTTTTACCAACTTAATTCTCATGCCACATCATAACCTATGCCTTTGCTCCACTCCCCCACCCCCAGGACCTTTCCCCGTCCCCTGAGGGCCTAGATAAAGGGCCCTGTTATAGCCGATAGGACGGATTTAGGTCGCGTGAACGCCAGGCCCTGGAGGAGCAGGCTAGATGGGCGTCATGGCCGTGCAGATACCGGGTGCCCCGCCCTGGATGATACAGGGCTTTAGACCCTATCTGTCCCACAGATAGGCACTGCTTTGCATGATGGAAGGGCTCAGGCAGAGATGACTGCGGGCCCTAAATTGTCCGCGTGTACTGCTCGGTGTAGTGTTTGAGCAAATTCCGAGCAAAAGCGTAAGCAAATGCCCGAGCAAATGCCCGAGCAAATGGCTGAGCAAATGGGGGTCTGTTGTGATTGTATACATATGTCTGTGGAGGCTAAAGGGCACCTTTTGCCGATGGGGCAGAGGTACAGGCAATGTAGAAACACAACCTGAAATCTGGGACCTATGCTATCATAACTAGCTTTAATACAGCAAAGGGTTTCCCTGAATAAAGATTCTTTTGTTGTTGTTGAATGTCCCGTAAACACCATAATTATACTGGTCTTGAATTCTCTGCTTCTTTCAAAATCAAAAAGGTTTATTTTAAACAAAGTACATTTAAGGATATTAAGAAAATGTGCTTTTCCATGTAATTTACATGGTGTAAAGCAATAAAATAAGACCATAATGTCTCATGTGTTAATCTGAGCATTAAGAATTAAAGAAGCATTGTGATGAAATTCCCATCAGCACACAAATCCCCGCATTTAGTCGCTTAATCCTAACCCTAAAAGTAGGCAGTTATGATGAACACACAATCCTATTCGTCTCCTGTGCCAATTTATATTCACGAGAATCTTCTGTGAAGACACTCAACAGATCTTCATCACCATACATTGCCATCAAGAGCTCATTTGGGACGACAGAATCAATACGTAAAGAAAGCTGGATGTGTTGGTAGTGTGTTTATGGCCCTTTACATAGGAGACGCACACTTTAAGGAGGGAGGTGGGCGCCCTGGAGGGTTTGTGTTTCTCCTTAACAAACTTACAGTACTGTTGGATGGGTCTAAGTCGGTCGGATTACCTTCAACGTGTAGGCTTTTTTTGTTACATGTTCTGCGTGTTCCCTTACTTTAAAGTATTCTTTTGTTGCAACAATATTTCTCATGACGTATACTCGTTTAATGTTTGTTACGACACGTGTACAATAACATTTGGCGATGGGAACTCCATATATTCTTCTGCATACATCACAGACAATATTATTACACTATAATCAGGGCTGTGCTCAACCCTAAAACCTGAAGGGATTCTCGAATATTTTAGATGGTTCAATGTAAATCTGAAGGGTTCTATGTAAATCTAAGGGGTTCCAGCTAAATTTAATGTGTTTCAATAAAATCTGAAGTGGATGAGAATCTTTTCCAAAACTACTATGTTTTATGTTCTCTGACCTAAACTTCAAAATCTGAAGGGTTCCAGAGACTCTCGATACCCCATTATAGTACAGCGTCAATGATAAGTACATGTATATGTATTGTAACTACAGTAGATTTACTTATATTAGATTTCAACGCCTTCCCAGTTAGCTACGGAATGTGGACTCCCCCATTGCAATGCATTTAACAGGGGTTCCGGGCTGGTAAGCCCTAAAGGCGATTACCCTGGACCAACCCCCAAACACGGGATACCACTCTCCCAGGCCTGGTTCCCACTGCCAGGCCCCCTGATGCATGACGCCCTATTCCCCACTGTCCAATGTTGACATCCGAACCCCTACACCTACTCACAATACCCTGCTGCGGGTAGGCTTTACCCCTGACATTTTACCTTTAACAGACGTATCTCTATGCCCAGCTTCCTGAAATACATGAAAGACCTGTAACTTAATCCTTCTACTCTTCTTTTACTCCAAATATCCAAAATTCTTAGCGTTAAGCTCCCCTTTCTGAACATCTTCCTCCATTATATTCCATATCCATGTTCCAAACCCTTCCCCTAACTGTTTGATGTTGTTCTACGATACCCTGCTCAATTTCCCCTGATTCCATATACTACTCACGACCAAGAGACATTTGCTTCCCATTCCAGTTCCCTCTGCGGTACCCCAGCGGTCATCTTCTCGTGCCCGCCCTACACATTAAGTCCTAAAAATGACGCCCTTCATATGACCTTGTATTTTCATTGCCCAAAGCCCTAAGGGCCTTCCATTAAGTATGTGTGCATCAAAGCAGGGGGAGGTGTGGAATTATTGCAAATGTGCAAAAGTTTCTGTACACATCCAATGCGTACTTAAGCCCAAAGGGGTGTGTGAAAATTTTGAAAATGTGTGTACGTACTGAATAGAAGGCCTCCTAACTGCTACACCTTCTTCCATCTGCCGTTTCTAAAATGTCGAAGCTCTAGCTTCGACACCCTATTCTAAATTCCTACTTGCTTCATACTATGCTCCTACAATCACATTTCTCACACCGTCTTATTCCCATCACCTTGCAGTCTGCAGATCGATCTGAAACGGCCGAGTGGTCAGAATGATGGACATCTACGGGTTCACCAGACCCTGAACCCTAATGATTCCCCATAGAACGGTTTCCTACGTGCACAAACTGCAGCAAGTGGCTCTCATTGACTTCTGCAGACATTTTTACTTCTTTTCAATACTAGTCTTATATCCTAAGATTAGGGAATAGTCAGGAGAACCCTCACTAGGTCCACACTGCCTATTATGTGGAAATTAAATTGATGTCTCTTTTGCTAATCCATAGTGGTGCTACATTTTGGTCAGTTTCCTAAAATAATCTTTTTTTACACTATGCCGTATATTCTAGCAATAATCGACTGGGACACGGGGTGTGTAAAACAAATAAGATAGAGTAACATAGCTGTAAAACCATTTGCTCCACTTCACACAAAAAGAGGTCTCTTACGAGTCAATCCAACGTTGGAGTATATATAAGAGGAATTAAGTCTGATGAAACGATCCTAGTCAACACCTCCTCAGTATAAAGATCCTGCCCTCGCCCCTTCCAGTCGATTGGCACCTGACTTATTGGGGGTTGTATCTCCAGTTACAGGAGGGTCTAAGGGTGAGGGAGGAGAAGGCGTGGGGACGGCTTAAGGCCGGGATGAGGGTTAAGGGTGACGGAGGGGACGGCCGCTGATCCACACTGGACCTGGAGGAGCCTGGAGGGGTGGGCAGGGGTGGGCAGGAAATCCTCCACGGTCACATATCTAGATATTCCCACTCGGGGAGTGCTGGCTGCAGGAGGAGAGATAAACACGTTTCTTGGTGACAGTCCATACATTATATATCCAGGGGGAATCAGCGAAGAGTCAATTCTTGACCTTTATATTCAACAAACCAGGTCTACTTAGTATTGACATGAACGTTTAGCAAAGGCCAAGAATTCACGCGCCAATGTTGCAAAAGACCCTTTCTCTCGTGGACACATGTTGAGCTTGTTTGATTCTATTTCATTTTAGTTTGCCATAATAAAGTTAATAGCACAATGATCATGTTGTCATTATTTCCCTACATATCCTATTTGAACCAAAAACATTGCCCTTATATAATCCTACATTTGCTTCAATATAAAATATATACAGTGATATGGCCTAATATGAAATAAATCCATGCATGGGACCGGGGCTGGGGCGGAGGGATTTGCCCCACAAAAATATAGATCCGTCGCTGGTCCAATAGCGATAAGTGCCATGCTGTCATAGCGGTGTTTTCTCGAACTACTCTGACCTTCACGACCACTTACGACCTCCTGTTGCCCTTCCCCTACGACCTTTTACAACCCTTTACGACCCTTTACGACCCCGTCCGTCACCGGCTTTATCCGACGGACGCTGGGAGCGCGTCTTTGGGGGCGCGTTCACGAGCCCGTGGAGGACGCGCTTTATCGCGCCCGGAGAGGCTCCAGTGTGTCGTCAGGGGGGTGGTATGTGGGTAGTGGGGGGGGGGAGTGGTACTCTAATACGGAAATAGGAAATCCTGCAGTGACCATGAGTAAAGCCCCGGCTCCACTGCCCAACTCAACTCAACTCAACTGTCGTAGGGTTAAGAGGCGCCAGAACCTAGGACTGTCTGTCCAGAACTCTACCATGCCACAAGCTAGGACTCGATTGTCGTAATTAAAGGCTATAGTAAAACATATATAACTCTACTGCATACCCCCATAAGACCCGATGATCGAGTCTTACATCTTCAACAATTCAACATGTAAGACTCAATGGATCTGTTGCAGGTAGAAGCTATGACTCTAGTCGTAATACCGGCTCCACTATAAGACTGAAGCCAACTCAAATCAACTCAACTATCGGGCAGTGGAGCCGGGGCTTACCCATTAATTTCCAATACTGAAAGAAAAGCAACAGGAACTGGATTGTTGGATTTAGTGTTAAACTGATGAATGGCATTGTCAAAATCAATACTGATACTGCAATGTGAGATATGATTCAAAAGCATTATTGATCAAGTGTGACAGTAAAGTCCTCTACAGGAACCAGACGAATTGGAAGTGAATCTGAAAGTCTGCATGTGATGTAGCTAGTGAAACATAGCTATACACATGCCTAGATTATTTCATTGAATCATACTCGATTTGAATACGACATTGATCTTCAGTATAAGTGAACAGCAATAACACGTTATAACTTGCCAAGGCATGCCATCAGAGTGCCCCCCTGCCCTCAATCACCCCACCCCCAGCCCACCCCCTAATCCCACCTCCACCCCTACCCCAACCCACTTCATGCTATAACCAGCGGCGATACCAAAAACAGTTGATGCCATTTTAAGCTCCTCCAGGGTCGTCACGACGCCCTCCGCCCCCATCCAGGGTTTGAGGGTGGGGTCAGGGGGTGAGAGGTCACTCCCATCCCCATCCTGCAGCCGTCCACCACCCAAATTTAAGGCCTAAAATGAAATTATTGTGTTTAGGTAATCCAATCTACCCTAAATCTTTGGACACGCCCTTACCTTTTCTTTTTTTAGCATTTTGAGTCAGAATTGATCAAGATGCTAGAAATTGTTTTATAGGATGTTTGGAGTATTTCTTTTAATTTCAACATTGCCTTGGTCAGTGCGCGCAAGTAAAATAAGCAAAAAAAAAACCTACCCACAATGATTCTTTCCTGCTATGTATCAATTCTGTGTGCAAGTAATAAAAATAAGAAGGAAATAAAAAAGATTGACCAGCCACCCTAAAATTGTTCAGACTATGTTACCTGAACATAACTATTTTTGTTGTTGGCCTAAGGACATCTGTCATGATTGCCTGCATTGCGCCTGTCGACCAAACCAGCGCTGACCGAATCAGGGAGGGCCGTTTGAAAGCCCTGCGCGCCACATGTAAATGGACTCCAGTGGTGATGGTGGAGACCACTGGCCGTAATGTAAGCCCCCTAACCCTGGAGCGCTCTCAGCCCGCTTGGCTGCGTCTTCCTCCCCAACAAGCTTCTCCATGCAAACAACTCGGATGGTGAAAGATGGAGTTATTTGCATGGGCAGAAAGCAGTAATTTCATTATTGCAAATGCCTTTTCCTTTCATTATGGTAAATGGCCTATATAATCTAGTATGTATGTTTATATACCTCCAGAACTTGTGTTACTGAATCATGATAAAAATTATTGAAAACGAATCTGTAGGATATAAAATATCTCATTTCATCTTATTTACAGAGACAAGGAGTCAAGGCAACAATAAATCTAAAACAAGCTGGCCATCCCGGCATTTAGAGAGCTAAGCCCCCAGAATTGACAGGCGACCTGGTCAAGGCTTTTAGAATTAATATTTTGATGTGAGCTTTCATAAGATGCATAATATGTTTATGTAAATACCATGGTTAATTTTGCATGTAACTTTATGCAGCCTACGGCCCTGAGACCCCTAATCTATCCTTAAGGACCTGATAGTACAATTCCCCTCCCCCACCCCCATCCCAAGCCTGCTAAAACGATTATCACCCTTCTCAGGTTACAGGTCCCCCCGTCTGTGACAGTGATTGATAACACATGTTCCCCTCTGGCATAGTGGGAACATAGAGTTGGTTTTTCAAAATTAAAAATTAAAAATCCTTTTGTTTCATTCTGTAAATTCGAAAATGAATTGCATGACAGATGAAAAAGATATATGTGACATGTCTAGCATTTTAGAATTTTTTTTAACTAAGCTAAATTCACATTTCAGTATTTACAAAAAACAACATTTGACAGGACTATACTTTAAGGAGTGGAAATCCTCAGTGTTTACAAGTCAGCATGGGAGGCCTGTGCTTGTATTATCGAAAATACCATTCACAAACATGGCCAAATCACATATTAATACTACTGTTTGAGTGTAGGTACGCTAAACTATTACCATTCAGGGGTTTTCACATGTATTAAGGGCATTTTTAAGGATATAGGGGCTTGGGATCAACTCTCACAATGGGATGAAACATGGCCTTTCTCAGAGGTCTTCACTATGGCTTATAACAGAGAAAACTGGTGTGGCTGACGTCACAGGGTAGGTCTGAAGTGGTTAGCATAGACAGGCGGCCGGCTGGCTGGCACGCCTGTCAACAATATATTTAAATAAGATTCATTCCAAATAACCTTTCGCTATAGCCTGCTTATAATATTATAACTAGGAATAGCGCGTGCGTATATCCATCAAAATTGAGGAATTCGGCCTGGCAATATCCCTAGAATTGATATTAATGTGGAAACGAGGAAGTATTGCACACTACAACGGCACCGAAACCCATACACGTATGTTAGGAATACTGATATCTTTAATAAATATGGAAACCGGGTCCTCCACTCCGCCCAGCTCCGCGGGGGAATCAATGTGTACACCAGGAGAAAAAAGTAATTCTCTATTTCTCACACATGAATGGGGGGCACCCTATGGCTTGCCCGACGTAATACGAATTCCTTCTGGAGTGCCTGCATGCATATGGCGTCGCCCCGGGTCCCAGGGTGGGGCCTGTGAGGGGAAGGCCTTCATTATTCTGTGTCTTGTGAAGGGCGTGGGTTGTGATTCTGTGGCGCAGTCAGCAATTCTGTGTCTTGTAAAGGGCGTGGGTTGTGATTCTGTGTCTGGTGAAGGGCATAGGCCGCGATTCTGTGTCTTGTTAAGGATGTGGGCAATCATTCTGTGTCTTGTGAAGGGCATGGGTTGTGATTCTTTTAATTGGTGAGGGTTGTGATTCTGTGTCTTGAGTATATGTAATTAATACTACACATTTCATTTATATATATTCTTTAATTCATCGCTCACATGTATACTATAAAAGATAATATTGTAACATGTAAATGTTTGAAGACGACAATAAAAAAATATATAAAAAAAAAGAAAGGATGTGGGCCTTTATTCTGTGTCTTGTGAAGAGTGTGGGTTGTGATTTTCTGTCTTGAGAAGGGTGTGAGTTGTAATTCTGTGTTTTATGATGGGTGTGGGGCATGATTCTGTCTTGTGAAGGGCATAAGCCTTGATTCTGTGTCTTGTGAAGGACAGGGTCATGATTCTGTGACTTGTGACTTGTGAAGGGTCAAACAGCAGTAGATACTCCCTAAATCAGTATGTCCAAAATATTCAAATTACCTAATGAATTCCCTCTGATTGCCCACCCTAGTTTATATGAATATTTCTAACATACTGATTTTAGACTGTCCAACTACTGGAATCATATTTAATTGCACTGATTTACCACTGAACCGCTACTGCAACCCCCTACTGCTTCTGTACTGATTTCACACTGAATTTCTACTGCATTTTGTTCTGGGGAAGGCCATGATTCTGTGTTTTGTGAAGGGTGTGGGTTGTGATTCTATGTCTATAGTGAAGGGTGGGGTTCCCTGATTCATGCAATGTAAACTGGGGGTCCGGCCTACTGCTCAGGCCCCACCTTCACTTATCAAAGATGAATCCCAGCGAGTGGTCGCGACCTCAAGATGAAAGGCTTCAAAGAGAATACGAGGCCGTTGGGATGGACAGGTCTTAGGAACTGTCTGATGGGTCTGTGTGCCCCAAGGGGAGCGGGGAAGTAGGTTTGTGTGCAGATCATGCAAGCTGTACCGACAAAATACTAAAGCTGATTAGATTACAAACATGTGCCACATTCTGCACATGGGAAATGAGCTATATGGTCGTGTTTTTGTTCTGAAATTGATATATATCCTCACGACTCCGGGCATGCATTATCCAACCGGGCATTTCAAATTGAGCACTATGCCCAAGCCAGGCCAAAGAGCAATTGGTGCAGAGACAGGAAAGGGATGTTTCTGCAAGATTGAAAGTGGTTTAATCAGATTTCCAAAGTAATCTATCCAGATCCCTTACAAACATATTGACTACTAGTTAGGGAATAACGCACGCAGGGGCGGGGTCGAGGCCTTCTTGTGCCAGGCTAATGCACGGGGCCTGAGACAGATTCGCAGCATGCCACAGGCCTGTGGCGAATCTGTCGAAGGCCCTGTGCATTAGCCTGGCACAAGTAGGTCGAGACCCCACCCCGAGTGCGTTATTAACGTTATAACACGAAGAATTGTTTCAGAATTGATACAAAATTGATCTGAAATAATCAAATATTGATTACAATTGATACATAGATGCAACAACACTTTGATGCATTAACTACAACTTGTCAAAGCTATCATTAACCTTTCCTGATCGTTTCTACATCGTCCTCCCTATATTTTCTATAAAAATATTGGTGATAAAATTCCGAAATTTTACGATATTCTTGTAGCATAAATAAATACTAACAACTTTCTCGCGTATTGTAAAGCAATTAAATGCACGGTAAAAAAGATATGCCCGAAATTGTACAGAAAGTCGATGGGCAAATGAAGTAAAGCCTGCTGTAAAATGTAGCAACATTACCAGAAGTTAACAACGTGACCTAGCAACGAACCTAGCGGTGCATAGCAACGTGACCTAGATTCTGAATACTGACCTCTCATTGGATAAGCCTTGAGAGCCTGTTTCTAGCTCAGGATAGATGCACAGCAAGGTAGCAACGTAAAAAAAACCCTTTAAAATGCTTTATTTACAACAAACAATAATTTTGAAACACGTCTCATCTTTAGAATACCATGCCTGATTCATATACTAAGTTTTGAGACAATTGATGCATTTAAACTACGTTTTACAATGTTGTTTACATGGTACGGACTGTCTAGATCGGCACGTTGCCACCCCCAGCCATGTTATAATTAAAGATAGCGCCTCAAGGTGGCTGCTAATAACATAGGTATACCAACAAATAATAGGCTATAACCTAATTTCTCCATAGAATCACAGACATACTGGGGTTAATTCAAATAGAATGAGTTATAAAAAGAGATATAACTGGTTCAAACAGGCTAGCATAATTCAAATCTATTCGTTGGATGGCCACCTGCACGGTAAGGGGTGTGTGTTGGGGGCTAATTTATGGGGCCCTTGATTGGGGGCGGCGACCCGATAACACTCGTCGATTTTAGAAAATGGCAATATGTTGCATGTTTCTGTGCCTCATATTACCCATGTCGCATGTCGAATTTAAGAAAAGCATATGTCGCATGGTACAGGGATGAAAGTGGTCCATGGCAAAAAAACTGGAACTTTGCTAGACCAGTCTTATACACAGAGTAAGGGTGGTGGGACCTTGGTTTTGATAAATGTTTCATCACTCGGAATTTGACAGCTTATTTGTAATTAGAAGTTTTTAGTTAAATTTTATCTGTTATCTCAGATTCTTCCTAACTAAAGGTCAACCTATTGCAAAAGACATGTCAGCTATCACCCCATGCCACTTTAACTTGATACAGGGCTATCTAACCACAAAGCCACAGCTCCAAACAGCAGCTCCCCTCCACATTCTTCATTTCCAGTTTTAACTGGAAAAGGACCTGTATGGGCACAGTAGGCTAGAGGCTCCAGTTTTAACTGGAAATCACTGAAGCCATAGATGACTGAAAGCATTGACTGGAGAGACCAGAGACATTATATAGGACCAGGAAGGAAAAGAAGGGTTATTTTCTTCATCCCAAAGCTAGTATATATCACAAGTGGTGAAATCTGTGTTATTGGAAATTTATTTTTCTTCCGATCAGTACATTTTATGAAGAAAGGATTTGCCTGAGGAAAACTGGAAATCCAGGAAAAACTGGAAGACTTTCATCCCTGAATTGGTACTATAATTATTAAACCCCCATCGCTGACTACTAGGGCTGATTTCACTGTGTTGAATTTTAGAAATGGCCTTGTCGCCATCTTGAAATAAGGGGTCGAGGGCCATACTAATGGATTGTGACGTAAACGTCAAGGCAGCGATGTCGACACTGTTATCGAAATGGCGGCGTAAGCAGGATATGAGATGCAATGTTCAATATTTCAATGGATATTCAAGCCATATATCTATCAGGCCTGGGGGTTATGCTGCCTAATGCATGTATAATCCATACGGGTATAGGATATGGCCGATGGCTTTTGGGGATAGACGGATCCTATTTCAGATTAGTGTTTAGTTGCTTATCACTGTCAAAGCAAACACATGAAAAGGAGCATACAAATATTTACATTTCGTTTAATGGAAATAAAGATTGAATTATTCTGTCAAGCAAGGTGTTATGAACAATCTGCGGTATTTTTGCCTCCAACTATTTGTTTGTTGTTTTTAAAGGTTTTTATCAGTAATAATCATCAAGGTGTACTGACGCGGTTGGCCAGTCCATGTTTGGGCAGCATAAAGCCAATGTTTCACTTTTGACAGTAGTGAAATGAGGGAGGAGTCACGGTGTGACGTACCACCATATAATAATGTGTTCCGCTCTTAGCTAGCTAGAGTAGCTGCACGCACTGTGTGAGTAAACATCCTGTGAAGGTTGGACCTTTAATCTGCAGTCTAGGTTCTGGAGAGAGGCATATAGAAATTGTGTTAGAGCGCGGAACGTTGACTGAATGTGTTTGAGGGGACTCTAACCTTGGGACTGATCATGGTCAATCGAGTTCTTGTCACGGAACGACTATACATTGGATAATAAACAACAAATCCTTTCACAACAAGTGTTCACGTCTTACATGATGAGGGAACTATAATTATGTATTGGACGACCGCAGTCGACGAGGAGGGAGACTGCGAATGGAGCTAGCTATTATCTATACAACTAAATACCATTTACATGCACTAACTTTAACTGGATAATTACCCTCTCTATAGTTCAAAGGTTTCCCTTGGTTTTCAGAGTTATTACACATCTGTAGTGTATTTGTGTAATCACGGCCCTATCGTTCCATATAGTTGTTCCTTGATAATCAACATGCTTTTGAGACCTTGTTCTGAAATAAGACTACAACTTATTTTCCTCTGGTCATTAGTGCAATATGGCCATTTAGTCTAAAATACACACTGACCTCTGCCATCAATATATAGGCCCCTACCGTCCTTTGGGTCATATGCGGGGTCATATGTCATAAGAAAATCACGTCGTCGGAAATCACCAGGAAGTTATCATATTCGTGGACTTATTCCCGACATGTAGCAGTCCAACCTGTAATATTACCCAAAATATATTACTAGAGGGTTTGGGACAAGTGGACAACGATAGGTGTCAGTTGTCAGTCAGTGCCCTCTGGGACATGACGACGCATCTATCATGTGTGTAAGTTAACCGGTGGTAGTCGAGGCCTTCAGGGTTTCAGCCAGCCCCTTTTCACGTGATATTCCAATGATGTAGGGCCTGATGAATTATTGCTATGACTGCCACTAGGCTGGTACCTAGCCTTATCGCTGCTAGGCCTATAGGCTCTGATATATCATCCTGTATCAGAACAGCGTGAAGATCTTCCAGACTAATGCTGCCACAGCCTAGCTATAGGCCTATCCAATAGGGTGGCATGTCCCTATTTGCTCAAACTATATTCTTTTCCAATTTTCTGCGAATTGATGGAACAGAAACAGAGTTTCTCATACAATGATCATGTGTTCAGAAACAATAGGTCTAGTTGTTGAAATTCCCTTTATTCAATAGATATTATATTTATGATAGTTGTCAAACGCTTATGATATAGCGCACATTTCATTTTTGTGACAGTTTATAATAGAAGGTACCCAAAACAGCAAAGGATATTCTTCAACACGAGACAATGAAAAATTACCAACATATCTTTTATTATACCTTAGTGTGATACAAGGTTAGTAGTTAAGAGTTTAACTCAGGGCGATACAAACCTGGGTGATAACCAGCCTTGTATCACACTGCAGTGTGATACAGAAACTTTTTATTTTTCTAAAATTCATGAAAAAATGAAATCATTAAGAATTAAAAAATCTAACATTTGCATTATCTGCACAACATTCCTAGCTACATTTTACTGCTTACTGTTTGTAGATTTGATGGATATCAAAAGAGTTATATGAAAAAAACATAAAATAATGTGCAGCATCACAGTCCCACCATCACTGATTGCTGTGCATCCTTTCTGGGGAGCTCAGATCTAACAGAAAAGGTATAATAAATCCATAACCAACCGCGAAGGGAGTACTCGGGCGGTTATCACCCCTCGTCGGGACCCCGATATCAGCCCTCGGCCGGCCCTTCGGGCCCTGGCCTCGGGCTGATATCGGGGTCCCGGCTCAGGGTGATAACCACCCTTGTACTCCCTTCTTGGTTGGTTATATGTATGTATGTAATGGTACCCGAATTAATGAGTAATAAACGCTGACGAGTTTCAGTTAGCAACCTGTGATATATTTGATAGACAGTAGACAAGTGATACTTTCCAGTGTCGGTTGGAGGTTTCGAAAAGGGTGATTTTCTCTTAAACCTGAAGTGTGTATTGATAGGCCTAATTACAGGCCCGAATACACGTTCCGCCCTGGGGGAGGGGTGGGGGGACAGGGAAGGCGAGGTTTCTGGAGTGAATCTCTTTTTACATGTTATCTATAGGCCCTAATCTGTACAACAAAAGAGGGTAGCGAGCACGGCTGTGTGCAACTTTTCAATGTAGCACAGGCGGGACTTTTTTAATTGGGTGGGGGTGGGAGACCCCGCCAACCCCTTTATGTACGGGCTCTTAAATTGCATACAAAATGACATGTACAATGATGTAGAGTCAACTCAACTTGCATAGGCCTATATCATAAATATAGACCTAGCTATGAGTATATCATAAAGAACTAAATTTGTCCTGTAAAAAGTGGAGAGACACTTGCCCCTCCCTACACAGTAAACCATTACAAAAACTATCTGTGTCATGTTTATATGTAGGGTCTACACATGTTTCCGATCCCACTCTTCTAATGTCAATAATGTGCACAAGGGCTTAGTAATAGTAGGCCTATACTGCAACTATTCTCAGTCCATGCCAAGGTACTATCGCGCTGGTGCAAAGTCGGTCTGATAAAGGGAAATAGTTTCCTGATAATGATATTATAGGTAAGAATGAAGCATCACTTTTGAATAACTATTAAGCCTACAAATGAAAATTAAAAAGGAATGCATCGGCCGGGAATCGAACCCGGGCCGCCCGCGTGGCAGGCGAGCATTCTACCACTGAACCACCGATGCTCACATTTCCTACAGGTAAGCACACACCTATGGGATCAAGAATAACGTAGGTCATAAAAGTAGACGGGTCACGGCCTACTTACAGCTGGTAGGGCAAGGCCTAACAATGTAACATGGGGAGGCCCGCTGGGCGCATGGACGGCGCATGGTCCTGCAAGTAGGGCCTATACACCTTTTCACGGGCCTGCGCAGTGAACCCTTGTTCCCAACCATTTAAGCCAAGGCCCATTGGTACCCATACCCCAATTGCTTGGTCTAGGTATATTACTCCAGCAGGGCGCCACACTTTTGAAAAGGTGTAATAGAGATATGCTATACGGAAGGTCTATTCTTTGCTGCAGGCTTCCTTTTATTGTACTTTGCCTTGTCCATTCCTATAGCAGTAAAGACCTTGTACAGACGAGGGGATATGACTACTTTTTAGTGATTACCCTCTGGTAACCACGACCATGTGGCTGTGAAATCAATACACAATCATCAATATTGAATAATTATTTATATGATTTCATATGCATTTCTTCTAGGCCTATGTAAAATTTGCATAAATATATGATATGATTTTATGACATTATGAATAAGGGTAATCTTAAATTGATCACCAATATGACGTCCAACTTGGCGCACAACCTTTCCTGGGCAAGTGTGACGTCATATGCATAACGTCTATATATATATGCGTATCACGCTATCAAGAAGACGGTATTTATAAGAAGTAAAAGACGCTTCCAATGGCAAATTTTAGCTTCTCTGATAGTATTCATAATGCAAAACGCATTTGATATGTGTATGTGCAATTGCAATTGCAAAACTAGAACCAAAATCGAAAGCAGTTAGCCTGATCGAGCTCGATTGCCATTGAGAGAAGAGTTTGAAATGGTATCGGTATAATAGCATAACCGCGAGTATGCAGTGCGCCCCTCCCCCAACACACAAAGATGTGTCATAGTCTTGAAATGACATGGTGCCCTTGTGCTGAAATACCATAAAAGTCATCGTAAATTAACATTCCAATATGTTTGGGATTAATTTATCCACGATTTTAAAGTCAAAGTATAATGGAAGCCTTACCCTTCCCTTGCGTAGAATAGCATCTACTCTCAATCTATTGTCAATTTTGCATTGACAACCCCATTCAACATTGGTATTTAATCTATTTCCCATCTCTTTCAGTGGCCTTTGTAGGAAGGTGGGTCGACATGTTTCAGTACTAAATATAAATGTCTGATAGGTTTGTGAGGGCACGTTGGCTTCTTTAACGAGACAGAAACTAGGAGTGAACGTCTGGATTTCATAGTGACGGAGCTATTCTAAGCTATTTCTCATTGTACCGTTAATAGACCTTTCAGCGTACCTATAATGCTCTAAGTCCTTAACTCTAGATAACTGCTTGCAGTGTGCATAACAGAAAACTCTTTCTCCTATATTAGTTTCCGATTGATATTTGTAGTATTTGGGGTAAAAACTTTAATCATAAGATTATGTCATATCCATCTACTGTCTTTAGATTACTATAATGAGCACTGAACCTAAGCATACGACGCCATGTATCGTCAAACTAATCATTTTCACAAAAGACAAGAATTATTGAGCCTATACAAACATCTGCATGTATCATCAGCGTGAATATTACAACAGTGCAAGGATTAGAAATATTAATATTTCTATATTTAAACCCTTTGTGACCCTGGGGCATTAGGAGGACAATCCAGACCACCCATGAACATTGGTTGATAACCATCAGCGTCCAGTGGTAGCAACTATTTTAAGACTAGCTCGGATTAGCAATGTATTGCGCTACCTTCAGAACCAACCACTTCTACGATGCAGACATCTTTCTCAGTACATTGAAGAGTTTATCAATGCAGACGTGTAAATTTAGAGGTAGGGATCCACGAGGTATAACTCGACTCTTGGGAATTGATGTTGAGCTTTGGGATGCAGGGAGAGTGAAGGTCAAAGAGAGGGCAACCCTGGAGTAATATTTGACCAATTTGGTAGATGAGGTTGGAATAGTCCTTTTTCGTTTAGGGCAGTGGTGCATCTTACAGCTCCTCGGGTTTCACCATCCCTGTTAAAATCCAGGCCCCTAGCATATATATATATATACATGTAGTAATTTACGATTCCTGAGCCTCACAAATTTAAAAAGAATAAAACAATTGAATTCAATCACACCTGTGCTTGTCATTGCTTTGATACCTGAAAACCTATATAACACTACATGTGTCTATACATTTACTGTTTTATGCCTTAAAATATGAATATATAAAGTTTATAAGTTAAATATTATAATGTTTGTATGCATTGAAATTCAAAACTGTTAACATTTAATGTTAACACATGGCTTGCAAAACATCTCCAAAATAACCAAATGGCAACAGCAACCATCAGTCTCCTTCCTCGCCACCAAACCCATCCCTGAGTCCTCCTCCACCCTGGAGGTGGACCCCCACAGGCGCCTGGAGTCGTCGCCTGGAGTCGTCGCCCCTCTCACGGTCCGCCGCCGTAACCATGTCATTTCCCCCACCTAATTGACTCGGGAGTCGCCTCCACGGCCGGCGGAAGGCTGGCTCTACTGGTTCTACCACCCTGGAGTGGTGGGAGGAGACTGGTTGGGGTGGGAGTAGTGAGAGGTCGGGTCTCCGATGGGGCTCCTACATGCACGGCTGTCTAAGCTACTGTTGGCCAAGACGTATGGTTTGAGGGTGGTGTGGTACTGATCTAGATGACTGGAAATATTGTTGGGAGTGACTATACGCGGGACTGTCGCGCACGCAGACGTAGCGTATATAGAATTTCTTATACACGCGGACACAAAGTCCGCACATATATAGATAATAGTTACATACGCGGACATAAGATAAAGTGGCGTGTATTGTGTATTAAAAATATATTATGTGAAGAAATAAGATATAATATGGGAAAAAAGAAAAAGGGGGTTGGGGGCATAGCCCCCGATTGACAAATACTTTATTGACGGACAGGGGAGGTACGTCCGCGTGCATAAGGCTAGTTGTATACGCGGCCACAACGTCCGCGTATATAGGGAGATCTATTTGCGCGGACTTCGCACCCGCGTAAACAAGCAATTCTATCCACGCGGCGATCTGCTACTACTTCCGCGCGTATAACCCCAGTCAATATTGTTTATATAAACATACTCAAAATAAAGGGCAATTTTGGATTATAAATATGAGATATCAAATTTGGTACTGATCAAGATGACTGAAAATACTGTTTTATATAGACATACTCAAAATAAAGGACAATTTAGGAATATAAATTTGAGATATCAAATGTGATGAAATTAATAGTAAAATAAGGAACTTCAGAAAAGGCTGAATGATACAAATATTAAGATCATTAGGATGCTCTATATGGCAGGTCTGGAGCTGCAGTATAAGAAAGAATGGTGTGAAATATTCAAATGGAGAGGGTCATCATTAGCAGAATATCTTAAAGAGGGCCTATAGAACATTCTAAATTGGATGTTTTACAATTTATCAATGCAAGCCCTTTTTCAAAAGATGATTTGTTAATGTATTATTGCATTTACGAGGAATCATTACAATGATTGACTGTCCCGTGGAACAGCAGCGGTTTCTAAAAATCATACTTCCATTAAACTGTTTCGTTAGATCTCTTTATAACTCTATGCGACTCAATATGACTCTATAATCCAGAGATAAGCATAGAAACATAAGAAAACTCATATCGACCGGCCAACGTTGTAGGATGAGAGAGTTCCTGGTCTAGTTATCGATTCCTGGTGACAGAATTGGAATCAAAAGTCATTCCCTATTCCCAGAGATCCCACCCAGACACGCCCCCCGTCCGCCACTGGTCGACCAGACAGAAACCTGGGCCTAAGGGCATATTTGGCGAAAAAAGGTCACATGAAGACCACTTAAAATAATGATCACAAGACTAAAAGTTAATGTATGAATTAAGACAATTATAAATGCTAGTACGGGAAATAAAATGAAATAATAGACAAATAGTATCGTTGGCAATCAAAGGTGCGACATAAATATATAATAAGAAAAGCTCGTGGAGATTACTTTCATTTGGTATATCTTTGTGCAATCTGTTGCTGTCTATGGGTGAAAAACACTCAACAGGTCCCTAGTGCCCTATTCTTTAGCCTACAGACACAGACGTAAAATTACATATAAATTTATGTCTATCCTAAGGATATTAGGTAAGATTGCCTCCAACCTTGTGAAATTGAACCATGTTACCTCTGGCAATATTCGCTTACATAATCGCCTGATGCCTAATGATCTTTTTCCCATGGAGATTTCCATTTTTAACCCATAATCACAGGCAATCTCAGGGCAAAATCACGTGATGAAAATTACGCTTGAAGACTGCATAAAACCACAAGAAGGCAATGATCTGAACTGATTGCAATGAGTTTCTGAGATTAAAACCCCAGTCTAATTCTGCATGTAATCTCCTCCAGTTGTCTGTCAGTATTTACCCCATGCTCAGTGTGGTCGCCACAAAGCCATTGAAAGTGGATCTTTTTACAAATGCATAAATGATCGCTCGTTCCTGGCAAGGAGAAGAAGAAGGCAGTCTGGTTCTGCCTGTAATCAGCGGCAGCCGGCGGGCATCTTGATGAGAACCAGCGAAAGGAAGATCTAAGGGGTAAAGATGAAGAGCTGGGTATACACCGTTTTCACGAGTCTGCGCAGTGAGCCTAAACTTTTTCAGCCTGTGACCATAAGAATACATGTTCCAATACATTGGATCCTACCTTTTACTCTAAAAGGGCGGCATACTAACGAGAAAGGTCAATATAATTAAAAACATTATAATTATAAGGGTTCCCAAAAGAACCCCCCCCCCCCCTCGCTCTCTTCGCTTCAGATTCCACTGGCTTAGACCCTTCAGTTTGTAAATGTGAGGAGATGTCTCTAAACATGATGGACAATATATATAGTATCAGTGCTTACATTCCCACCCAAGAAACGACGTACTGGTGACGTCCTGTTAAGTTCTAATAACATTCTTGAACGTTCTGTGACGTTACTAGAACATTCTACGACTTAACAATACAGGCTGGACTGCCCAGATAGTCTTTAAACTCAGTGATCAGTCCCAACTGTGACTGCCCAGTCCAGGCTTTCTCTTGGTGGGCAATATTTCTGTTTACACAATTCATAAATCTTACCCACTTTGCTACTAGGCGATCCCTCAAACTTTCCTTTTTCATGGTGTATGTACCTCCCCATCATGATCCATAGAAACTATTTATGGCAATTTTTCCCCCTTTTTCCCCTTTTTTTTCCAGATAATGTTGCCAACCCTGCCTCATCCCTACGAATTCCAGAAGGTTACACTTGGCAACTAATAGCCACAAACCTACCCAAGGAGCCAGAAGTCGGTCTGGCAGAAAGAGGCAAATGTGACTTGAGCTGTGATTACATAAACACTGTTGGCATCCCAGTCAGCGATCGATCTTTTCTGTCCCCAGCCCAGGGCACCAACAAAATGCGCAGCGACCGGTGTCGACCACCGCTGTCTTTTTGATTTTCTGTTTCTTTTTTTTGTGGTCGTTTTTCCGTCTTTGCACTGACTTCTGTGCCTGTGGAGCCAATTGGAGTGGCCCGGGGCACAGGGTGTATGCACCAGGGCCTCGGGAAAGATGTGGAGGGATTTGGAGGGGTGGGGGTACTTAGTCTTTGAAGTTGAGCATCTATAGCATGCAGCCTCCATATCTGGAGATGAGCTACCGGGTGTTCTCTTTTTCTATTTATTCTCACAATAGAAGTTTTATGAAGTATAATGAAAAAGATGAAAATGCACAAAAAAGGTAAATAATTACCTTTGTTGTTATCGTGTTATTCAATAATTGGATAACATGATACCAAAAACAAAACTAAATAGTTACCTTTGTTGTTATCGTATTATTCAATAATTGAATAATATGATAACAAAAAGGATTATATAACTATAATCGGCTGTGAAGTTACAGTTGTACAATAGAATTTCAATGAAACAACCCATAGTTTTGGACAGTTATTTCACTAAATTCTTCAGAATTTGTATACATTGATACAATACATGTTCTAGTTTCCTAGCATTCTTTTGAATACTGGTTTCGTTTCCACTTTCTGTATTTCAGCCCAAGTCTCTTATGTTCCATTTTCATACCTCAACTGCATTGGTTTGTAAATGCCCAGACCCCGACAGGAAAACCAAATAAACAAGATAACAGTACTATTCAACTTCTGCTAATGTTGGTGTGGTATTAGTAAAGGCTTCAAGTTGCCAGAGATATTCATAGCCACAGCAATAAATCAACTATTTTACCCCTGCTTCTTTGCTAGCTCGTTGAATACGCATAGCCCCCTGCAAATGGACTGGTATCAAAAAACGTTTAGTCGTTTGTGAATATTCAACTCCTGCCACTGAGCCTTGGTGTCACTGAAACGTTGAGCATTTCAAGTGTTTTGCAGTAGATATCTGTATTTGACGTACATTACAGCTCCTCTCCTTTTTTCCCACAATGTGTGATAGGAGGACAGGGACTTTGTTATAGCCCAACAAGTGAGCATAATCTCAGGGCATGATTTCTGTATATTTCTCTGAAATTGTGTGCATGCACTTACATTGCTTGCCCTGCGTTACAATAGAATTGTTTGAGAATTGAGTGTGTGCCCTTGCGTTTTTGCACCATCGTTGCTATGCCAATTGGAAAGCACTTCAGTTCCTTATCGATTATGTCCAATGCGTTACCGCCAGTCTGCTAAGCGGTACATCGACTGACGTCTAAATAATCGCACTGATTCCTGGGGTATTTGACAAATAGATCAATTCAACTTTTAACTGTGGAGCCTAGAAAAGGATCTGTCAGGGCTGTCTGTTGGTCATGTCTTGCTTCAATTGGAATTATCATCTTTCCACATCAGCGCATTTTAGTAGAAGTCCCACTTTTTCTGGAGATATTGAACAGGTTGGGATGTGATTGCAACTTATAATGCGTGAAAATGTAGGATATCCAGAGCTCTCTGATTGAAATAGATTATTTCCGTTACCTATGCAATAGAACAATACTGTATACAGTCTTGTTCTATTGCAAATACGTTCCAGAGTTTATGCTTGTAGAAATTATTAGCATTTTTCTGTATTGGTTCTAGGATTCACAACACATTTGTAGAGCATTTTACCAAAAATGTTCACCATAAATGAAAATATCCTTACTGTTATTAGACACAGTCAGTAGTGAGTTGTCTTTGCATTCAAACAGTCGTCAAATCCCTACTTTCATGACAATGCAAGGGCAATTATAAACGTCTAGCTATCGCGGATTCGAGACAAAGGAACATTTCCTTTTCACAAAATTCAATATGCAGAGATGAAAATAAGTGCCTGTAGTGTCTTTCACGTCTTTTCACTTAAGAGAACTCCTCTTGAAGGCACCCCATCACTGTGGGAGGGCCGACCCACATCACAATCGGCTTAACGTCAGACTTCAAAATGCTCTCAGTTTGAGATGTTCAGACAGGAATGGAAAAGATTCCCGACAGACTGAGGATGTGATTATTCCGATATGGGTTTTCATGAAAGTTCCAAGATTGTAATTAACACTACATATATGAAGACTCAGGTTCTTTACAATATATTTTTATATTCAAAATCTATGTTGTTATTACAGTTAGGATTCGCCATTAAATTGATATGATTGGAAATAAATTATATTCATCCAATGATGCAAAAATTGTGGTAAAAAAACTTCATTATCTTAAATTACACGGCTTCCCCGAGCCCTTGAAGCCAGTTCTGCTGACTGGCTAAACGATGGGCTGAGAAAAAACAACGCTGATTAAAATTACACTAAAATACAAAGAAACATAAGTTGTGAAACAGATTCCAGGCCGACTATCACATTTTTTTATACAAAAAGAGCCGATTGTGATTATGTCCCAGGGAAAATCTTAAAATAGCGCTCTTTGTCAGTAATACTTCATGAGGTGATTAAAAATACATATTGGGGAGGCGGTGTCCTCTATGCAAAATACATGCGGTGCTCCACTGAAGTCATCCCTTTTAACTCTCCTACTCAAAGGAATTCACTCAAATGGCACTAAAATGAGCGAGTGGGATTGAATAATGCATGTTCAGGGGGCCATGAACAGGTTTTTACAAGTCACAAGGGATTGTAGAATAGCCTCAGACCGACCATGCGTGTGGTATATTAAACGTATGGGGCGAGTTTAAAAAACAAAGAGTTCCAAGGGGCAGAACACTTATGGCTGGACCTCTGTGCATGGTTGGGTGAGGCGTATTCCAGCCGTAACATTGATGTATACAAGTCACCGAAGCGGCAATAGAGTCTGTTTTATAGGTTAACATTTGCAACGGCGTTTTCTCTGCATACATCAAAAGTATCCCCAAACGGCCAGCCACATAAGCGTAACCAAATTGGAGGAAAGAAAGGGATTTGATTTAGGTCCCAAATAAAAAAAACATCGCTCCCATCTCTCCTGGATTGGTTACTAAGTCTCGAAATAAATTTCCTTTTGCACATATGGTGGCAACAGGATCTAAATGGCACAGGACACTGCACTTCTGGATCAACATTAGAGGGGAACAAAATAACAATAGCCACATGTGTGGGTCTCATGGTCTCTGTGTATGGTAGAACACATGACGTTTCTCCTTCGGACGTTACTGTTTTTGACCTATATACTACATGAGATTTGGGGTCTTCCATTATGAGCGGACACATATTTTCCAGGCAATATAATATATATGCACTTTTTCTTTGTGGGCATTACTACAATATGATACATGAAGATTATTGCCCATGCTGGTCCGGACACTGAAAGTCATTTGAATACAGATGCACATTTTCAAAAGAGTCATACCCCTACCCCCCTTGATGCATGTAGTGACTACCTAACTTGTTGTCTATAGTATAGGCAACAAGTTATGCACAGGGTAAGATCCCAGAGTATACTGAACTGATAGTCAATCGCGCTGTAGAAGAATATACTGCCATTAGGATAATAAGTGATCTATGTGTGTGACAGAGGTTCGTGACAATTGCATATGACTGTGTGTGATGTGAAGTCTATCTTATGTCATTATCGACTGAGATTCCCACATAGTTTGTAGTTCACCAATTACATGTGATCTCTACTATATATGCAGATGCATGTTTTGGTGCAATACACCCACACCTGGTTTCCACTAGCCGATTCTGACTATCAGAATTTTAGTAGTTTTTTCACCAGTAATATGAAAGGGACCATGCATCATACATATCATTTGAGAGAGAATTTAAACCCCCAGTCAATGATATATAACACGTCTATGATTAACCAAAATTCCCAATGCCAATTTTTGAAATCGGGAGCAAAATCGGCTAGTGGAAACCAGCCTTGCCTAAACAACTCCATGTGAGCTAGCTAGAGTCCGGTTGAGCTTGTAGGGCTTTAGATTTATGGGTTCTGCCATATGATAAAAAAGTGACAGAACATCATAAACCAAATCTTAGAAGAGAGGCTATAGACCTATTTCAATAGAGTGGCGCCCCACTAGCGGAATAGGCCTGAACAATCATTTGGAATATGAGTTTCAATGGGAATCGTTGGGAACAAGGCTTCTATGGGAGAGTTCACTGAGCAGGTTCATGGGGGAAGGTGTATAGGGATGGAGGCGATGTCGAGCTATTATGATTATCCCTTTCTAAACCGAGCAACCTATTTATGCATTCACTAAGAAATAGACAAGTTCTATCCCGTAGATGATAACCTAACAAATATATACACCAACATTTTGTAGGCATTACTCTATTATGATACGTCACCTAAAGAATATACGCTATACTGGTCCTTACAGCGTAAGTTATTTGAAAACAAATACAGATTCAGCCGTATACATTATGAACGACATAACAATATAGACCTTATGTATACTCCACCAACTCCTACCGGAAAGCAAGTGGTACGCATGCCTTCGCGGTCAAGGGGAAGTTGGTGGCATCCCTCATTCCGGTATGGGTTGGCGTAGTGGGTGCGTTGGGCTGGCAACTTGCGATAGCTCAGGGTAATGGATGTCCGAAATGACAGGGTCAGTGCCTGCCCACCATTAAAGGCGTGGGCCGGGCTGGAGGTGGGCTTAGGACCTGCATGTATCGTTTGACTTCCTCCAACGAGCCTCAATCACGCGAATTGCTCAGAAATCAAAGTGCCAAACGTGCAAGGTCATTGGGGGTCAGGTTTGGGAATGAGATACACGACAACAACTAGAAAAACACCTCGGTGGCATTCAATATGTCTGTTTCTGGATAGGGGAAGAGCTAATGTAACTTGCATGAAATGTCTCTTTGGTCCAAACAAGGCAATTGAGAGTAATTCTGTATTGGTAAAGTCTCAAGTTCAGTAAAATGTTATTTTATAATAACACTACATTTAAGTGAGTCTCAACCTGACACAAAATAACATAACTGTTAATAAGTGTTATGTAACAATTTAGCAAGTAATAGTAATTAAGAGAAGTAACAGACTGACCAAAAAAGTAAAGTTCCAGAACATGTCCATACCGTCATGGCATGCCTGGGATATTATGGAGTGCCAACAGGCATAACATAACAAAACGGTCATGTAATTTGATATTTTCAGCGCGCTTATCAATGACCCAATAGGTTAGGAGGACCGTGGAGGGCCTCTCATGACGGACAGGGCCAGAGCCCTTCTGACAGGGCGTCAATCCACAGGTAATCACATCACTTCTCTCCTCCAGGGTGCACCCCTGGAGGGGCTACTTACCACCTCCAGGACGTGTGGCGGCCGGGCCCAGAACTCCAGGGGAAGGGGTAGGGGGAGTGGAGACTAATTCCTATACTCAGGCTCACCACCTGTGCCCCACTAACTCACCTACGACCTACTAGTGTTCCTGGAGAAAAACCCTGAACTACTGAACTTATAGTACAGAAAGGACAGTGCAGGGGCGGATATATAGGATTATTGAAAGGAGTGGGGAGGGAGGGTCAGCATATAGGCTAAGTACTAAAACGGTGTGGATTTGTATGCACATGCATGGCATTTTCCCCTCTTTTTTAGTATAGGATTCCACCAAAAAAAAAGAAGAAGAAAAAAAAAAAAGGGGGGGGGGTCAGGACCCCCCGGACCCCCCTGGATTCGCCCCTACATTGAGTACAGAAGGGTAGAATAGATGTTTCATTTAGCATTTTTAACCAACAAGGAGTAAATCGGGCATGGTCTTACGACTTTCTGATAATATTAGTTCAATTTAATCGACTAGTACAGAAGATACTCGATGGTTTGACCAGATCAAAAAGCTTCATGTTCGTAGCAGTACACACTGTCTATCATGAAGAAATCTCTACATTTGCTCTGTATTTTCAGGTGCTTCTTGTATCGTGTCTTGGTCGAGTGGAAGCAAATTGTTCGAATTACATGCATGAATAAATAAATGCGCCTGCCGTGCATAACACGATTTAAAATTCGGTCAGTAGAAAGTGAAATAGGTGCCAATCTGCAACTAAGGAAAGAGCCAAGAGAATGGGCAGCTCCTTCTTGTTTGACAGCTCAATTATCGTCTCTTCCTGGACATATCAGCATGGAGGCGGAGTCTTTCCTGACCACTCGGTCGCATCTATCATAGCGCATGGGGCCCTTGATGGGGGGTTCCCATGTCGCATGTTGCGTTTAAGAAATGCTTATGTCCTTTTCACTTAATTAATTGCTCATTTCCCATGTCACCTCCAAGAACTCCTCATGTCACATGTCGAATTTAAGAATTTGTCCTTGTCATGTCGTTATTTTCTTCGTGTCACTAAGGCCCATGTCGTATGTGCTTTTAAGAAGTGGCCATGTTGCCATGTTGAATTTAAGGGTCTAGCCCCCCACCCCCCATGCATACTACCCATATCCAAGGCTTTTCCCTATCTCCTCGCGCATGGCAGAACAGTAGGCCAACAAGATAAGGCGAGCAGTGTTCCGCTTCTGAATATTCTCCACTACAATGGTTTTGCATGACTAGATACTCGAATTATGTTCTCCTCAAAACAAGCTACTTGTTATTTATTTATTCACTTGCCCTTTGATCTTGTTTTGGCGCAAGAAAAAAATCAGACGCACTAATTGAGTTTGTCCTTGTCAAGTAGGTCATGCAATTGTCCTAATAACATTGACCTTATCCGAAGAAAAAACGAGGTCAGTGAGCAATTAAATTTAATTATGACGGGTGAATAACGGGAACATTCGAGCATGACGGGGTGAGGATTGAATTGAAATGCCTTCCCTGAGATAATGAATTCAGTAAATTGACTGCCACAGAAACAATCGTTAGTATGCAAAACGACCATAGCGCACGAAACGAAAACCCGTAATACGCTTCCATTGATTAGGTTTATTGCCTCCAGGGCTGTCCTTATAGACTGCGATTGATTTCTGCTGGGACCCCTCCCCACCCTGGAGAGGGTACAGGAGGAGGGTACGGAGGGTACAGTGCCCGTTGGTGCGGCACCCAATGCCCGATAAAGCACCCTCAGTTTTCAAAAACGGCCAATTTGCATTGACTCCAGTTATTGACTCATAACGCCCTGATTGGTTTCCAGCATGGTTCTCGTTCTATACACCTTTTTCACGAGTCTGCGCAGTGAACCCAGGGATTTTCCTTTACATAGAGTTACTAGTACCAGGTGCTAGAAAAAGTCTTGCCGGGCTAGTGCGTTTTGTGAACAACTAACCCAGTGGGCCACAGAAACTCATTAAAATTTCAAATATTAACTTGAAATGGACTGGCTAGTGCAAAGAGAGGGCCACTAGCACGGTGGACTAGTGGGGGAAAATGTTAAGGAAAACCCCTGGTTCAACCTATGCAAAGAAACGTTGATCCCAACTCTATTAGCCTGGGCCCACAGGAATCCATATCCCAACTCATTGGCTCAGATATGTCCGCTAGTAGGGCGCCACACTAATGAAAAAGGTCTATGGCATCAACACCCATACACCCATGGCTCAGTCATCTAGTCCCCAAGCGGGGGTTCCCTAAAGAGACTATGTGATATTGATGTGTAGCACTAGCGGCGTAAACCACGGAGACTAAACGAACTCAATAACCTGTCACAGGTCACAGGCAAGGCCCTGAATCTACTGGAGGGATGGGTAGGGGGCAGGGCGTGTGTGTGTGTGTGGGGGGGGGGGGGGGGGGGGGTTCCCAGAGGGTGGACCTACAGAGAGGGGCGTGGCCACCTCTAACCCTGGGGAGGCTAACCCTAGGCAACATCAAAAGAAGCCTTGTTTTATTCAATTGCGGAGACTACTGGACTGTATCAAAGTACAAAGGGGAAGGTGGTGGGAGTGAGAGGGGGAGTGCATGTTCAGGGGTCAGGACCCCCCGGGACCCCCATGGGATCAGCTGTTGTACTGAAATGCGAGGGAGAAAGATAACAAAAACGCATCCCAACAAAGGTGATTCTTCAGCTAGCCCTAGCTAAAGTATCATTAAAATGAAGATATATTATATGCACATTAAACATATAGAATTATTATCCCATAGGCCTATGCCGTTTGCAAAATAAAAAATTCCGGAAATAATATGGACATTATTCAAGCACTTGGTTCCCATATTTTGGATTTCCAGTCCATTCAATATGAAATTACATGGAGACAGAGAATGACATTCAAATGGAGGTATAATGTGGAGAATGTACTTCTATGGACTATCTTACAGGGACCCAGGGGTGGGATGGGCGCTGGTAGATGTGTAGTGGTTGTCTGCCCAACCCTCTCCCGTTTTTTTTCAAAGAAAAGGGACCTGGTACTTTGCCAATAAGTATAACTACTACCCCGAATACCATCCTTACCTTAGACCTTACCCCTCTAGTAGAACCCAAATGCCCAATGATAGGCCTACCTGTAGAAGTCACAATACGTATCCCTCCAATCCCTTCTACTGTCGTTACTGCAATGATCAGCACATTAGTGAGAGAACTTGCATAACGTGGAATAAGACCCCATTCCCACCCCTTGGTCTTGCTAACTTGGCCGACATGCATTTATGGTGGGCCAAACTACAAAGGGGGCTATTGTGACCCCTCCGACCCTGTGCCACAGGTCTGCAGCTGGGCTATACGGACAGTCTAGGTGGCAGACTCAGATTACACCCGAGACTCTGTGTCCCTATCCCCACCCGTTACAGGATACATAGACCTTAAGCTATAGGCCATATAATATCCTATATAGAGATATATAAGAAGTGCATTCATGAAACTGAGGGGAATTTGATTTTCCATAGTCTAGACTATATGCACCCTGGTCAGGTTTGAGCGTAATATCGCCTGTCGTCCCTGGTTTAATAGGCGTCCACTATCAGTATGGTAGGTTACTGCGGCAACCAGCTTCGTCCCCATCCGTGCAGCTGTTGTTATCTTTAGCGGGTAGGGACGGGGAGGATGGGGATAGAGAGAGAATGGAGACAAGGAGGTCGGCGGCGGCTAGAACCTTGTTGTTCTCGCTTAGACAGCAGACATTAGAGCAACAAACGACATGACAGTACTCACCCATGGTGGCAGCGGTTGTCTCACACCCAACGCCTTGTTATTGTGCTCCCTCTCCGGCCGTAAATTGGTTAAAATGTGGTCAGCAGACGACAATCGGACAGGTTTCCCGCGCTTTCCCGGGCCTGAAGCGGAGCCTGGCGTGGGCCGCGTCTCTCTCCTCGCGAGACACGCGCAGCATCAAAACAAACCGCGGCCTGCTGCTGCTGCTGGGCCCTACCCGGGGATGGCGGCTAGTCGGTGCAGAGTGTTAGAGGTCTTATTTGATTTGATTACTTTTGTACAGAAACATTGGCGGATCCAGCATTTTGAAAAGGGGGAGGGGGCGCGTTATTGGAAAAAAAAAATCTTTTAGTTACTTTTTGGCCGAATTGTACATTAAAAAAATCTAAATTTTGCCCCCCAAAAAAGGGGGGGGGAGAGGCGCCCCCCTCTAAATCCGCCACTGAGAAAGGAACTATATATATATCAAAGGTGGAGACAAAGCACTGGCGGATCCGGGGTTTTGAAAGGGGGGGGGGGCGCTTTTACTTAGTTTTTACCTCAATTACTTTTTGGCCGAATTTTACATTAAAAAACGCACAATTTTCCGAAAAATTTAAGGCAGGGCGCCCCCGCGCCCCTCCCCCCTGGATCCGCCCGTGAAGAGGAATGTTTTGTCCGTCAAGGTGGTTGTATTATATTTACTGCTATTAGTATGTGTATTGCAATAACAGACAGGATGAAGTACTTTGGATTCACAAGGTTAACTGAAATATAATGAATTTGAAATACAGTGATATTATATAATTATGAGCAGTGGCCTGTTTCATAATAACGTTCACTAAACTGATGCAAACTCTTGAGCTCTTTACTATCAAAGGCAAAAAGGGCCAAGTTAGCTTATGAAAAGCTGAAATCGCTCATTTAGACTCCTTTTGGACCAAGTCAGGGTTTGGTGTAATAACTACATAGTACAGACCAAGGGTGCACAAAGGAATTGTTTGCATACACCGTCGAGGGATTTAACTGGAGACATGGGTGTGAGGAAACTGGGGCAATAACAATTGCTGAGTGCCCCTGTTGTCTGTACTTGATTTATTCTATACCAATAACACAGAAAAATTTGATAAAAACACAAAAAATGGCATTAGCATTCAGAGACAGGCATTATTGTCCTCCAGGGCAATAACATACCTTTTATTCACTGGTTTCTGAGAGGGCAGGACAATTTTGAAGGTGTAGGGGGTGGAATCCTGATATAGAATAAAATCTGATATCATGATTTTTTTTGTTACATGGTAGGGATAATGGACAAATATTCTAACCACCGACACAAGAAACTTAAGCACAAAATGCACATAAGTGTCAGTGTAAATGTAATTAGACTCAACATTTTTCTTTGCAGAACTGGGCGAATTATTGGAGTCCACTCGATAGTCCATACTTGCATGAGTATTGGACCTTTCGTCCGGGCAGCTCGCCTACCAGTCCCCGCCCTCCCACCATCCGTTTCTCCCACTGCCTCCGGGGTAGGAAAGGGCCTATGCCGCGCTCATGCTTGCGTCCGGCAATTCTGCAACACTGATCTATGAGAGTGTAATATATCATGTTGGAAATACTTGTAAAACTGCCACACAATCTTAACCACTTTCCTTTGGTTGTTTCAGATAAGAATCAGCGAATCCATTACTTATACTGTACTTTAACTTA
Organism: Lepidonotus clava; assembly: GCA_936440205.1. Classification (NCBI taxonomy): domain Eukaryota; kingdom Metazoa; phylum Annelida; class Polychaeta; order Phyllodocida; family Polynoidae; genus Lepidonotus; species Lepidonotus clava. The sequence goes on along the minus strand of OW387142.1, from coordinate 7,463,975 downwards.
AGAGTCTTGCATATAACGTGCGATGCATAACTTTTATTTCTTTCTTTATTTTTCACTGGCATTCCATATCAATAAAAAGAACATTGTTATGAAACATCAATACAAAGTCTCAAATTTTTAGAAATCCATTTTTCCGTTACTCGTTTGAAAAGTATGCGTGCCATCATCTTCAAAGCAGTGGGTCCATATTCCCATGCAAAATTCAGCAGGCAAGGAATTAAATTTACAAAACATACTGTGCGGCATAAATGAGGGCTTCAAACTCTGCAGGCCGCTGGGAAATCTGCCGACAAAAGAAAAATGAGAGGCAGGCACCCAATCTATCATGTCGACTATCACACTAGTCGCCCGGCGGGCGGGAAGAAGAAGTGGGCTAGGGGCCTTCCATTAAGTATTTCAAGGGGGATAGGGGGTCTGATTTTTTTTTTAATGTGCGTACGTTTTAGTACAAACCTAATGTGTAGTTTTGACCCAGGGAGTTGGGGGTCTGAGACTTTTTGAAAATGTGCGTACGTACTAAATGGATGGCCTCCTGGGCTGTGGGTGGGTAGGTTAGTGGGTTGGTGGGTTAATGGGGAGTGGGGGTCGTCCAGGGGACACAGGGCGAATCCTGAGCCTTAACGCCTGACTCCTCAAATGCCTCAGCTGCTCCGAGCAGCACTGAGCAGCTGGGAACTGCTCAGACCTGCTCACCCGCCGTCTTGGTGTCACACCAACATCCCTTACCTCCTCCCTCTTCACACTACCACCACCAAGGTACCAATTTGTATTCAGGCGACACTTTGGTAGCATGCCGCCTGCTGCTTAACCATGCATGGCCGCTATGATATTGCCTGTAAACGACGAGGGGAGGGGATGGAAAATGGCCGTTTGAGTGACAAGTGAGACGGTTAGGGGCTAGATTCTTGCTGACGCAGCGTAAAGTGTGAGCTGCTCGGGAGCTGCTCAAGGCAACCAGGGGAGTGGCAATAGGGTCCCCCAGAATGTAGGAGGTCGTTAAGGTTTTCGTTTTTTTGTGTTTATCTTTGGTCTTTTGTTTTATGTGGGATTAACTGTACTAAGCGGTTGAATGGGGGACCTCAATAAAGGCTGGGTGAAAAGGTAAAGGGCCATAAGGATACGCCAACCTGATTAATCCTATTAGACTAACTAGGCCCCCTTTTTCGTCGCATGCTTGGGCCTGTGTTTTATATTCTGATTTACTGCAGCTGCAGCTTTTCTGGGGTTCGGTATTGTCCCTGGTCTTTTGAACAGTCATAGTTTAAGAGCACGCATGTGAATGTCAGTCGGTTGTTGCTGGGAAAACATAAAGAACACATCATTACAGACTAGAAGGGTTCCCCCTTTCTCTTTTCTTCTATTCACCCTCCCAACACCTGCCTTTCCAAAAAGGTACTTTTGGCAAAAAGAAAAGCGGGAGTTCCTTGTGCCAATTTGTGACCGGGGGCGCCGGCCATTCTTTTTGTTTTGCATTGCAAAATACGAGGAAATTTCTTAACCTATTTGAGCTCCATTTACCCTTCCCAAAACTTTCTCCCTAAAATCCCTTAATCCAGCCTACAGCTGCGCTCTAACCACTTATGAACGACCTCAGCCCTGTCCTTTTACCCCGCTATCTCTTCTTTCTCCTAGTTCTCGACCCGCCGCTGGCTTTGTGCATGAGACGTTTGTTTGAAGGCTTACTCATCTCCGAGCTTGAAGTACTGTCGGGCATGTTTGCTTGAGAACAAGATGAGATGAACCCTGCTCCCTCCTCAGCCCCTTGCTTTCAGCCGATGAATAGCGGCGGGCTCCCGTAGACATGGACGGGGACGTGGGTTGAGTTCGATTGGGTCTTTGGGACTATGCCCTCAGACGCAGCGCTGCTGAGTGAGTTCGATGTTATCAGGCCACTACTGTGAATGGGAAGTGGTTAAACAGTCTCAGAGCATTGTGCCTCCATAATGACCCACAAAGTAAGGGTTGTTTCCTCGGTTGGAGGTCGTTGTAACATGCTATTATTACTATTTGGTGTAACCCTTTCTTCGAGCATAGTAGAAAGCTCAGTTTGACTTTCAAAATATCTCTAACAATGTTTGTTTTATTCTTTTTACCTTCTTTCTGCAATTACCTTAAGATATAATATGAGATATCTTATGCTACTGTGCAAATCAAATCAAAGAATCATTCAGAATTAATATTTCCATGCACTGCATCACTAGAATTTGCTACAATGTAAAGACTTTGACTCATAAAGCAGCTCATTTGAGTTTAAAGCAAGAGTAACAGTCCCTGTAGGGAGCACATTTGGGTTGCCAATTGAAATAGCTTTGAACTGAATATCAGATGGTTTCTAATTGTTAATTGCAGTAGGGACTTCCTTGTGTCGTATGTTTTCTGGCAGGAATATTAGGATTGTAGGCCATATAAGGTAAAGATAACGATGTCCATTTATGGTAAGGTATATTCCCGTATATTGTGATGACATTATGACAATTAAGGATAGACAACACCTCTCAGGGGCCAATTCGCGGGACTCTTTTTAAATAGGTCTATTTATTCTATTATTTGTAGCATGACTATGATCTTATATCATTAGATACCCGTTTGATAACCCTATCTACTCATATAACTCATATTATAATATGTGGATATATGCCTGTAAGGGCTTGCCAGGAATGCAAAAAACGCATTTTTAACTTTTATTTTTTGAACATGGATATCTCATTTAATATTTCATGAAAAGACATGAAATATTTAGAGGATGTAGAAAACATTCATTAGGAAGGAAGCGTGTCTCAGAATTTTTATTAAGGCCCTAGTTTTTGTTTTATGAAATTAAGAAAATTATGTTGAAAAAAATAACAAAAAGTTTCCCGTTTTTTGAGATAAAACAGAAACTAGGGCCTAAATAAAAAATCTGAGACACACTTCCCTGCAGAGGGACTTCACTAGGAAGCATACAAAATTTGAAGTTCATAGCTTTCATATTCAAGAAGATATCCATATTCAAAAAATAAAAGTCAAGAAATTAGTTTTTAATTCATTTTGTCAGAGATATTGATTTAATTATAACGTTTTTCATATCATTAGAAAGATAAAATTATTACCTTTCATTTGATCTATAAAACGATACTGTATCTTACCAATTACGAAAATGAGAAGAGATAGCGCAAATAACGCCCTGTCCACTGTTGTCTATCCTTAACACACACATTCTGTAAAGTGTTGCCTCAAGGGAATCCAAGCTTACTGTAGATTAAAATGAGCCTAATAACAAACCAACATTCAGACTAAGCTAGGATTTCCTGTAGAATCTTCCTGAGGGTATTGAATAGATCTAAATGATAAGAAAATGAGTTAAAACACCCGCGCTAATACGCAGTCACTTCAAAGTCGTCCATCAAATAATTCATCAGTCGACTTTAAGGCCGACTGCCTAGTAGAACACGGAGAAGGTCAGTCTCGTCATGATGAACACCTCGGCGGACGTGACTTCATGACGACCGCAGCAGTCCCGCAGACAGCAGCCCCGCAGAGAATGCGGTGTGTGGCTGTCGGAGGGTCGTTAAAACGAGACCCGAGTCGCACTTAATCAGTCGTGAAGACCAATTATTTCCCGCCGCCTATTTCCTATAGTGGGGTCTGTTAACAACATTTTCGTTACGCGGCGGATAAAAGCACCAAATTTTGCATGAGGCACCTCTGAGGCATAACTATTGAATCTAGAAGGGGAGCCATCTTGAAATACCAAAATGAAATTTTGACAAATTTTGTATGTTTTTAGCATTTGAAATTTAAGGTATTTAACCAAAACTTTTGGCTAGCTTCGATAAGACCTATTGTATAGATTTGAAAGGTAAATAATTGAATTTCCTGTCCTATAATCTACCAATTTGGACAATAGCAATGTGTTTCTAGGCATTTCAGAAGCTGAGATATGAGATTATTTCAATAAAAGTCCGCCATATTGGATTTTTGGCCCTCGTCTGGGTTATATCCATATTTCAAGGTGGCTCCCCTTTTAAATTCAATGAAGGGGTCCCAGGGGATCATCATACCAAATGAAATCAAGAAATCTTGTGGCAAAAGGGTAAAGTCTATATCCTTTCTTTTGCATTATTTTGGAATCCAGCGGTCATTATCAAAGGTATCATGCTAATGAATTCAGCCATTTTGAAATGTATGGTATTGTATTGGATGAATATCATATTTATTGAGCCCTCTAGGCTATTAACAACTGTATTGGAACCATTTTCCCTAGCCTTATGCCTTAGTAGCTAAAAATCATGATATTTCTCAAAATTGGTCAGCCATCTTGGATTTTGGATTTCCGCATTGACTTGAAACATAATTAATTGAATTCCCTGACCCATAATCCCTCAATTTTGACACCAACCATGTCTCTTTAGTCTTTTTAGAAGCTGAGATATAAGAATTTTTATAGTAAAAGTCGGCCATATTGGTTTTTGGGCCCCCACATCCGTCCTATTGATATTTCAAGGTGGCTCCCCTTCCAGATTTGATAGTTATGCCTCAGAGGTGCCTCATACCAAATTTGGTGCTTTTATCCGCCGCGTAACGATTTCTCAAAAAAATGACCTTAACAGACCCCACTACTAGAGGAAAAACTGACCTGACAGGAAGGCAGTCAACGGCAAATGAGAAGAAGCCTGTAAATTTACGAGATGTTATCTATTATTGCGTTGGGGAGTTGTTTTTATTGGTGCTGTCATATTCATGTTAACTGATGACGTTGCTGGTGTTATGGATAACGTTTAGCTCCAGCACTCGCCTAAAACTTGATATTTATGTGGGAGGTTCATTTGAGTGAGCATTTGTAGGCAAAACAGGTCTAGAGATATTGTGGGGGGAGTTGTAGTAGATTTTAGGGTATCATGGGGTAGGTGCGACTGGAATACGTCTTAGGACACCAAGGCCAAAGGGAGCAATTTATTGTTTCTCGATTAAAGGAAAGCACCAGCAGTCAGTGTTTTCATTTTCCCGTAGGTCTATTTTTTTAGGATGATAAAGGACCCTTCGTCTCATCATTTTATTCCTTAACGTCTCCAAGCACGGAAGGTCTCAATTTTGAAATAAAAAAAGAAATTGGGTTAACACTGGTTGCAATAATTGGCCACAAGTAGGTTTGGGTATGAATTATAGTCGTTCACAATTTCTGTCAAAAAAGGGAAGTGGATGGTACTGGAAAATCAGAGGTTAATGGTGTGTGCAAATATTTTATCGTTGTAAGGGCTATGAATAATATGAGCCAATGCAACGTGACATTGGCGATAATTTCGGACAATATTTCTATTCTCTATTTAGATCCGTTTCATAATTATGTAAGAAGGTTTTAATCCTAATTACCGAAAAGAGCTGTAACAGTAAGTATTATGCATGCCCCCTTCGATATTCACTTAAAACCCCATTCGCTGTAGGCACATTTTTCCTTGAGATTCATTTAGATCTCAAAATTGCAAGCACAGAAAATCATCATATTGAATTGAAAACTTATTGTCATTGGCAAGTCCATGGTAAGTCATATAAATAGTTTTCTAAATTGAGTGCACAAGAAAATGGATCAGATAGCAACGAATCTCAATGTAAAAATCGTATAATTATGGCGAATGGATCTTTACTTGTGGAACTATTTTACTTGGCCTAGACATCTCCAATTTGATCTCTCTCGTCCGTCTAAATATCACACATAAATCTAAGGACAGGTGCACTCCCTAATCTATAGACGCTTCGTATTCGGGTTTTTTTTATGAAACCTGGTGTTGGAATGATGGTCTGGTATTGAGTCTCACATGATAAGTAGTATTACGAAATGACAGATGTTATCGGGCAATACATTTTCATTTGCATGGAAATGGTACCGGAATTGTAGGGTTGGCATATTAATCTGTTGACTATCCACATGTGTCCATGAAAAGAAGATGTTTAATAGATCCTTATTTATGTAACAGAAAAGAGTAAAAAATAGTCTCAATAGGCATAAGCATGACTGTAAGACCTTTAGTATTCAGCAACATCTGTAGCCAAAGGTAATACATTGTGAGGCTCAGTTCAGCGTTCAAAGTATTTGCTATTAGGAATAATTTTCTACCAATTCTCTTTATAAGCAGATATTCACAATGTGCCACCAGTTTTTTCGACCCGTGCTCCTTCCTTGTATTAAATAGTTCTAGCACTGCCAGATAAAGTTGCTGATCCTTCAGTACGGCTACTGCTATATTTAAGGAGTCAGTATGTCAGAAAACATTAGAAGAGCTTGCACACGCGCGATTTGTGCTCTCTTTGTGTTGCCTATTTATCCCCACAAAAAGAATAGGGGATTAGAACCCCCTGGACAATCTATCGTTTTTGATGTATTGGTTCTACTGCACCACCACTCCTGTTCTGCTCCACTCCACCAGACATTTGGAAGAGGTGCAGGAACAAGCTAATGAATGCTGCAATCTGATTGGCTTATCTCCACCAAGTCCCTCTATATTAGTGGAACCAGCAGACACAATTGAGTGCTCATTATTATGCAAGGACTCTCACCAAACCTGTGCACCACACCTATGTGGCACACAATATGAGAAAGGAGATGTGAAGTGAAGACATCATCAGGAGGTAATCGTCTCTTTAGATGGGGTAATGGGGTATGTAAATCAAGGACAATTGTACCCTAACCTTGAAATAACCACCACATGTTCTCGGGATCAAATTTATCCGCGTAATGCCATAGCTCATGGATCTTATAGGCGTATACATAGGGGTTCTTCGTAACTATCTGTAATAAATGAGATTCCAGACCCCACCACCTAGCGTGGAACCCAACAAAAGAAGGGCTACCTAGACAAGCTTGGGGTTATTTTCACTTTGAGCCAATGTAAATTGGTGATATTGAATGACCAATAGCTCTTTATAGAAACATGTTTCAAAAATGCTGTAACTATAATCTGATAGAACAGAACTTAATGTTTTTATTGAAAATTATATTGACCATAAACAGGAATGTACATCTTGTATTTTATAAACATTTTTCAATATTAAAAGTTTTGATTTAATTCTGGCCAATGGGAAAGGTCCCCAGAGACCTCATCAGCATTATGTAATAGCACGCCACCAATCAGGTGTCACGCTGTCCCCACCACGTGGTTTGTCCTACCTCTACTCAGTCCTGTCTCACACCACACAGGTCCCTCGTCGGCCAAAATCATGACAGCTAACACAGCTAATTAATGACTCATGTGTTGCTTACGTTAGACATCTGACACGGCCTACTGGGGCTCCTGACCGCCAAGGTTACCAGGCGGACATAAGATATTGTCATACCTAAGTTTAGGCATGGCATATCCTGCCTTTAACAACTACAACTATTTACCAAATTTATGATATAAAATATATAAATTTCATAATTTCATAAACAATAATTAAAAGACATATCAAAATGTATTCATAATAAATCATAGAGTTTATGGTAACCATCATATAGAATGTTTGTTAGCACTCCCCCTCCCACTAGTGGCAACTGGCCTAATTAGTGTAATTAGGTCAGAGGCCAAAAGTGAGGTGGGGAAGTGCACCCCTGCTGTGAGGGCAGTGGGAGTCTGGACACCAAGGTGTACACAGGTCTATTATGTAGCAGCCTAGGCTTAGGCCTATGGTTAATAACCTGTGACTGAAGAACAATACATTATCATCAACCACTACTCCTGTCTTCAACTCTTCATTACTCCCCTCAACAATTATCCACAATTAGAAAGTACTACACCACAAAACTTAAAGTACTTCAATATCATCTAATCCCCAGGGTCGGTTACTAACACTTCCGCTGGACCTACACCGGTGGTCCTGCTACCACTTAAGCCACTAATCCCGTTTCCCCAACCCTCCTTGCAGCGTATTCCCATCCCTTTACACAACCTAGTGAAACGGACTTGGCCAGAAGCAAGGTTTATCCTTGCGTGATCCTTGTACTGGACCGTGACGGTTAGCCGGGGTGTGGAGAAGAGTCAATTGTACTCACGTATGGGATCAATAGGGCAGATGTCTAACTAGAAAGAGAACAGTTATTTGTGTAGACAGGTGCATGTTTACATGTACCTTCTCTCGTATAATAGCTGATAGGAATGTCTCTGAGATATTGTCATTTTCCTATAGCTCAGCAGCCCTAATGGTTGGTGGGAAAGATCCTTAACAACGAATGCCCTAAGTCTCTATGGTCATCCACAGCACAGACCTTGTATTTACAGGTACAAAAGGGACACTCAGGATGCTTCCTGTTATCCTCTTCGCATTTGATACGCAGTGTTTTGCATTGACCATTAGGTTGGTTGTTGGTTATTTTGTTGTTTAATGCCGTACCAACATTAACGATCATATCATGGCGTGAACAAGGTTCTACAATAACAATTCTGTCTCTGATGATAATATCCATGAAATGATGAAATCTGTGAGAAGATAAAGAGACCATACCCCATCCCTACACATTTACTGAAGTAGGTGATATTTAATGTACAGTGTCCAAAAGACAGGGTACCAGACATAACAGCCGGTGGCCCATATAGGCCTTTAACCCCCGGGCCTTAAATAACTCTGTTGTTGTCACAGGTGGAATGCAGAGTGTTGACCATAAGGTCAGGGGGACTTTTTAACAAAGGCCCAAAAAAGGAGGGTCCAGTCTGTATCTGTAAATCTATACCCGCCATGGGGGTTAGTGTTGTCATACCAACTTCAAATTGATTTGAAGAGGGGATATTTTCACTTTTCCGAGTGTTTCCGCATGAAGATTGACATTAGACCACTTTAAAGTACGTCATAATTATCAATGCCATGAATCTGTATTAAACAATGGGTGTATATTTGTACAAAAGCCCCCCCCCCCCCCCCACTTCTCTAATAAATCCTTCATTGGACTAAGAATTGATTGATTCAGAAATAGGTGCCGCTTGTGTTTGGAGGGAAAAAGCGGAGGTCCATGGGCGGATCCAGGGGGCTCCCCTTTTCTTAAAAATCTGACTTCATTTTAAATGATTGAAGGGAAGACATGATAGGCAGAAGACTGATCACTGATTGATTACGATTACGATGTTCAGGAACCTTTCCACCAATATTTCAACGAAAATAGATTGAAGGGAACCATGGGCAATTTATGGTCAAAACTGAAATAACTTTGTAAAAACACTCCATGAGCCTAACTCGTGAAGAAGAAGTTATATTGATACATGAAGTATTTCGTAATATTCATGTCTGAACCTGTGATTTTAAGTCAGAGCTGCTACGGATCTGGCATCTGCTAGGGATGTGCAGACCTAGAATACAAAGTTACTAAACGAAGGGCAGCGCTGTTAACGCCCTTAACGACATGCCTGAGGAAAGATGAATAAAGAGGTGGAGAGAACTAGAACGAAGAATCAGAAATAGCATCACACACTTACCATGGTTTTTGACCATCGTCCAACCTGTCTGAGTGTTCTAGAGGTAAAAGTGCGTTTTCGTCGCCATCTCCTTCAGTTGACTCTCTCCGAGACTTTCTTCTTCTCGGTTCAATGGGATACATCGAAAGTTTGACATTTTTCCCTTCAGTTTTCGAACAGTTGGTAGGACTTGCCATCGTCTTGGGAGTCTGACTTACCACTGAACCCCTGTGCCTATGTAATCCATGTACCCCACTGAGGCCTATTTTTAGTGGCCTGACATACATAGATTATATCAAATATGGCCATAGACCCTTAAATTCGACACTGCGACGTGACTATTTCTTAAAATCGACATGCGACACGAGACGTAGTGACATGGGAGGAAAAATAAAGGCTATGACATATCGCTTGTTTCTTAAATTTGATAAGGGACGTGGCAGTTTCTTAGAGGCAGTATTTTAGAGGCAACGTACGATATGGGGAGTTAATGGACATGCGACGTTTCAATTTCTTAAGTTAGACATGCGACATTCAGACCCCTCCATCAAGGGCCCCTCAAATGTCTCTACACCTGCGCCCACTGGCGATAGAATGAAATTATTTATTCATAAATATTTTTCTAGTAATTTTGTTTTTATTTTGGCTGTCTAACACCCCTTTTTCTTGTACAATTCGTTAAAATTGTTTTAATGAAAGTTACTATTTATATGAAAAAGAGGAACGTACTGCGGGAATAATAACACCTTTTTGGTCACCTTTATCAACATAATTATGAACATTCCAATCTTCTCATGTACCTATATACCTTAAAACGCCAACCCCAATTATTGACTAAATAGATAAATAAATTCAGGATCACCTGATGTTTCCTACATCTATAAATGTTTGGAATACATATCATATACCTCCATTTCATCGACATTCTAAAATAATTTGTTACAGTTTACGTCGGCTCATAAGAATTTTGCAGTTAACAATGTTTTCCCTTTATATAAACAACTGTGGGAATGCGAGCACTCTCCATCACATTGCTGCTCCCATTCAGATACATCCTGACTGGAGAACTGTGGTGGAGAGTGACCAGAGTGTCCAGCACTCCCCAAAAACCAGCCAAACATGCCTAGCATAAACAGATGCTAGAAGGACTCTAAATTAGGGAATATTTCCTATCCTATCCAAGTGAACAAATTGAAAAATGCAACATATCCCTGCTCCATTTTTCCTCTTGACTTTTGTATTCCCATTTAACAGAAGACATGGAAATCTTTCACCAAAATATATTAAGGGAAACCACGAGGCCATCTGCAGGTAGTAAGGGAGGTGGAGGAATGGGGGGTGGTTGGGGCTTCAACTCGCTGGAGGAGTGGCCGGGCTGCATTACATAACTAATTCCAACGGGTCAGTTTCCCCTGCTGATGAACGCCTGTTACTGGGTTGGACGTCAGGTCCATAAGGGTTTCTGTCTAGGCCATGGTGATATACAGACAATGACATTGCTCATAACTATTGATTTTTACTTATTCCAAATAATTATGTGCCGAAGGCACTTGTCATATTAAAAAGAATTACGTTGAATCAATTGTTTTCCACTGATTCCATATGCATTATTTTTATGTTAATTTACGTTTTAGGTCAGATTCATATTCATAACTCTAACAAATGTTCATGATGCTCGTGTTCTATATCCATACTTTTACTTGAACCAAGAATATAGTTGAGACCAGGCTAGGCTAAATTTAAAAACAGTAGTCAGCTGAGGACGAGGCACTAGGTGGCACTTTAAACGCTAGTGCACCCCACTCATCTGTGAGTGCTGCTACCTAGTGTGTACTAATCAGAGGCAAACGGTGCATATCGACATGATATCCCCAAAAATTCCTTTGCTCAAATCACATCTTTTTTTTTTATTATTGAATCATAACTATTACACAGTACATGTGCTCTTTCAATAGAAGTCGGGTGATGTCAATAATATATTTTTAATCTGATGTCATATTTCCAGACAGAAAAAAAAAAAGCATTCATCAAATTGAACGTACAATTGCTAATATCATATGCTACAAAACATAGCAAGGAGATGCCCACCCCGTTATATAGCTGTTATGATTTTTAGATCCTATTTCAATATTCATATATCTGTCTAATATCATATAATAACATAATATGTTAATAATAATTATCGCACATTCGTGATATCCTAACCTAAAAATCTTTGAATGTCATATAGGATGAACAAAGGCATCCGTGGGTTATTTTTGTAATTTCTTTTTTTTAATATCTGGATCCCCGGTGACGGCAGGAGGTCCAGGGCAGCAGGGTAGGGCCCCCGGCACTGGCTAGAGGGTAGGACCCCAGCGGTGGCCAGAGCGGTATTTGAGTGTTATTTCAGTGACAGTTTGACTGAATTTGGTACAAATGTATAGTTTACCTTGATCAGGGAAGCACCCATGCTGTGATAAATTCTGAAGCACTGCCATGTTGTATCAAAACGTTCCTCCCTCCCTCAGGGAGGTCCGGTGCTGGTGACCTCAGAGCACAGACTGATCAGGTGAGGGCAGGTGTGAGGCCCTTCGTCCAGGTATAATTAGACAGGTAGTTGAGTAGGCTGAGGGCATTACTCTCGCCTCAGTGAGTTATAGCCAGTTTGTCAATTAGCCCCAATTAAATATCAAATAAACACCAATGATTTTCTCTATATTACGATATAAATCAAAATGATAAACCTTTCTGACCTGAAAAGTTAAAGGAGCCCAGACATAATTATGCCTTGTTTCTTTATTTATCTAACCGAACTCATTTTACAATGTTCTTCCTTATAGGTTGATTACAAAACAAGTGTACCAATATCGATATATATATGTATATTGATATATATTTTGTAATATAACTTAACTCAGCTGGGCAAAGCTATGATGATGATGATGTTTTGGAGTTTCTACTCGTCAATTTTTATAGCAAAATTATATACTAGTAACAAAACAGTATAAGGATCAGTTCATGTGCTCCGTTCTTGTTCATATTTGATGAAAGATAGCTTCGCCCATTTAAGTTATGCACGGGCCTTATCGATAAAGTCAATTAGTTTCTATTCGTGTAGAAACACATTATTGGCAAGTTGAAACTCGATTTATTACCAATCATGTTTTGTATGTGTTCTGGAATTTTATCCCAGGTTATAGCTCCAATGTAATATATAAAATTTCATTTTTGAACAATGACATACCAGTAACAGTTTTCTTTTTCTTTTTGTTTTTGCCCAGGTTGTTATCGATCTTTGATACTGATGTGGAATACTCACATACAGAGATTTAAGAAACTGTCCCCATATCCCGATACATAAGATTGTGTTATGTATGTCTAATTGGGGCTGTCCATAAATGACGTCATGCGCCTGGGAGGGGGGGGGGGTCCAGTCCCCTATACATTGAACTATAGAGGTTTAATTATCCGTTTAAAGTTAATGCGTGTTTATGTTGTTACGTTGTATAGATAATAGCTAGCTCCATTCGCAGTCTCCCTCCTCGTCGACTGCGGTCGTCCAATACATAATTATAGTTCCCTTATCATGTAAGACGTGAACACTCGTTGTGAAAGGATTTGTTGTTTATTATCCAATGTCTAGTCGTTCCGTGACAAGAACTCGATTGACCATGATCAGTCCCGAGGTTAGAGTTCCCTCAAACACATTCAGTCAACGCTCCGCGCTCTAACACAATTTCTATATGCCTCTCTCCAGAACCTAGACTGCAGATTAAAGGTCCAACCTTCACAGGATGTTTACTCACACAGTGCTTGCAGCTACTCTGGCTAGCTAAGAGCGGAACACATTATTATGTGATGGTACGTCACACCTTAACTCCTCCCTCATTTCACTACTGTCAAAGTGAAACATTGGCTTACACGTGCGCTTCTAAGCTCACGTCATGCTGCCCAAACATGGACTGGCCACCCGCGTCAGTACAACATTCCTATAGTAAAAGCATGACGAAGGGAGGGAGGGGGGGTCAAAAATAGTCAAAAATAGCATGACGTCATTTATGGACGGCCCCTATGTTTAGATACAGCAGACCTGCGTTACAAAAGCATGCTTGAAGGTTTTCAAGAGAGGTGGAAAAAGATAAGGAATCTGGGCCAGTTATATCCAATCTTTGGTTTTATTCATTTCCTCCCCCACCAAAATATATCTAAATATCTTTTATCATCCGTCTACAATATACCTGACGGTCTGCGGGACATCTCTGCAAATTGGAAACCCCCTGCATGGACATTTACATCTAACAGATGTCGCTCCTGTCTGCCAATAGGTGGAGTGACCGAGCCACAGCTTCAACGGGTTCAAGAAAAACGGCCTCACCCAAGAGGAGACCTCATGCACTTAGTCTGAATTTCGAATACTATTTTCACTGAAGTGGTGGTCAGGCATATCTGTAATTCCAACATTATTCTAGTCGATATACAGCCGACAGCATCGAATGCCCTCTTTGGCATTCCAAAGAATTGCTTGTCCATCTTGTCGTATTTAATATACAAATATTGCCTATCATATAAAGCATTATGATTCATTGGTTTACAGAACGGATTTGTTAGCAGCAGCTAATAGTGAGTTAGGGTATGCATGGACCAAGAGGCTGACAATTCGTATCATATAAGGGTCGCAGATATTCATATTAGTTGCTATTTGTCCACAGCCGTGTCATTGATGGATATGGGGCCGTCCATAAATGACGTCATGCTATTTTTGACCATTTTTGACCCCCCCCCCTCCTCCCCCCCTTCGTCATGCTTTTATTATAGGAATGTATAGGGGACTGGACCCCCCCCCCCCCCGCCTCCCGGGCGCATGACGTCATTTATGGACAGCCCCTATGTTCTATAGGGCTTACGTCTGAAAGGTACTACCACTGTTCTGGGCGCCACCTGGGAGGTGTATTTAGTACTAAAATAATATTCTTGTTTTAAAACAATTTACATGCTATTTTAGGTATTTGGACCCTCAAGAGAGTATAACAGGGTACCAACCGTAATTCCATTTTCAAATTCCCTATTTTCCTTGAGATTTCCCTGTCTCACGACAATTTTTCCCTGTGTCATATCCAGCAAGTTGTTCAAATTGAAAAGCCTCTGAATTTTTTTTGGACAACCCAACGGCAAAGAGTTGAATCGCTAATATCTTGAGAATAAGGAATTTCAGAACCTGGCCAAATAAAATTCCCTCTGTTTTGGCAAAATTTGCAAATTCCCTGTGTTTTTCCTGTCAGGGATTTATTTTTGCCATTTTCTCCGTTTTCCCTGTGTGGTTATTAAAATTGTTTCCAACCTCAGAGACATTGAGACAAGAGGGTAGTACTCTACACTCATAAAGTTTGGGACGAAAAAATAATGAAAATTGATTACCCTGGTATAATGCATACATTTTTTCTTTTAATGGAGTAATATTACCCAATTTGATCCAAGCAAATGGTGCTCAAATACTGGCATTTTAAAGTTTATTCACTATAACTATTCTCACAAATGATAAATGCTGATTTTCTCCTAATATGTGTGTATTTGTATATACTTGTTATATTATAATATACTGAGTTTGGTGCAAAAAAACACTGGTAGTTTTTTTTGGTGATTATACATACTTATTTTTTCGCATAGAAACCAACGCTAAGGGAGATTTTCTTTTTTAGGTTATGACTTTTTCACAAATGGTAAAAGATGGAAGTTTTAGTCCCTATTTTCTTCTGTAGATATAAGCTTTGTTCAAAAAAATTACCGAAAAGATTTAGCTTGTCAATAAAAATCAGGATGAACACACCCAAGTACCTTTAAGATTAGAAATTTGTTTTGATTGATCATTTATTAATATTATGGACAGAATATAAAAGAAAACACACATAAGAAACGTCCCTGCGTGCACTTCCTATATCGGACAGAAAAACTCAACACAAAGATATTTGGTGGAGCACAGATCATTTTATTTCATCATTTTGCACGTGCTCGTAATAAATTGACAAAGCCTATACGGATGTAGTATCATTAATGGTTTCCTTAGCTAAGCTAGAGTTGCTTGAACCTAAGCACCTTTTCACAGGCCGTGTGCACGGTGACAGAACCCCCCTATTTAACATTCAGTGTGTGGTGTTCTCATTAAAGCCCGTATTCCACTAGGCGATTTTGATCACTAGGAATTTGCTAATATCTAAGATTGTGGAAGAAATATTACAAGAACCACTGCATGTTACATACCATTTGAAAGAGAATTCAAAATCCTTTCTAATGATATATAACATGTCTATGATTACTGTTCATTCCGTCTCGCGATTTTCAAAATCGGGAGTAAAATCGGCTAGTGGAACATAACCTCAACTCTCTGGTCTACTATCGTACATTAGGATTACTTCATTGCACACTGAAACAAGTCCCACTCGGAACCACCAACCTTATGAACAACCCAAGCCTCAAGAATGGTCACACTTTTCCCCCCACGAATCCTATTCACATTTTGAGTCATCCATACCTTTTTATGGCCGTTTATGGAATATAAATTCTATACAGACCTGATTCATACAGTTTTGAATTGTTTTTCTTCTTTTAAAAGTAAGAAAAATATTGAGTTGGAGACTCATGATCAAACGGGGGAGTATTGTATTACAGATCGGATTCTGGGAAATGGTTTCATGGGCTTGGGCGGCCTTTTAGGTTAAAAAATTAACATAGACGAATAGAGTATAAATTAGGACAAGAAATATGTTCAACGTTAGGCCTCGAAAGGCTTCAGGCTCCTCTTCTACACAACTCGTCCATGGAGAGCGTTCGGAAATTCAGTGATGAATTATTTGCGTTCGGAAATTCAGTGGATTATTTACATGGTCAAAATGTATTGATTATTCCGTGAACTCAATAGTATAAAGTGTCACACAAACTCATTTCCTTCACCTTGCAGCTCCTCACGACTTGCAGGAATTTGCAGCTCATGACTTGCATGCAAGATGGCAATAACTCCTTGTTAGTTTCCTTAGTTATTTAACTATAGCACATTGCAATCCTAACAACCTGGGTCTACAAAATGTATAAATACTTCAGCTCCAGTGTATCTTTATATTTCGCGAGTAGTATTATAATCATATTCGTGAACCGTTCCCATATAAAGAAGTACCCCTCACAAGTATTTATACACCATGGGGTTTTCCTCATTGATCGGTACCAAGTTTTATTAAGCTGTTCGTGTATACTAAACCGTGATAAAATAGTGCTATGTGTTATCGTTGTGAATAGTCCGGCGTTGCAACGCAGGGCTTCATATCCAGAATACCATTTATACAGATACATTTTATATATGTCTATACACATATATAGATATAAAAACATCAAATGTCAACATATCATTTGGACCAATGATACTTCTCTCTCTGTGAAATACATCATTTTCAGATAGGAGAACTCTTTTCTTTCTACTTTCAGGTAGGGCGTGTTGGTGGAATGGTGAGTTTTTCTACTTCTGGTCAGGCCACTTTTACTGTTGGACAATGACTAGACTGCATTGTGGAATGGTGGCTCCGATCACTTCTAGTAAAAGTAAACCCAAATAGAAAACATTTATTCTTAAAAATATTACTTCCAATTGTTACTTAATTCGTTATGTTTCTTGTACATAAGCTTATGGCCCAATATATTATTTGATTTGTGTCTTCTTATCAAATTGGCACCATAGCATTGTTTCGGTCTCTTGTTCAAACACCTTTCATAGGGAGTAAATTACAGATTCAGTTTAAAATGAAAACAAAAAGAACAACGTTACAGGGTCACAATGTACACGGTGGAGTTGGTCCCTCTCCCTATTGCTACATAACCTAACGCCGCTATCGCAGATGTAACTGTCTTACACGTCCTTTCCAAAGATTAATCAGTATTATCATTAATTGATTTTCTTCATAGCAGAAAACTAGTTGTCTCAATCGTACCATAGAAACTCATTTCCCGATATGTGTGTAACTCGGCAATAGCTATACAAAGCGATTTCTCATAATCATCATAATACACCATATTACATTGGACTTCAACTCATTTTTTCTTTTGCTAATAATTTGTATCATATATCTATATCATGATTTTAACTCATTGAATATATACTATTATTGTTTGCTTTCCATGCATTTGCAGGTATGCATACTACATGCTGCATCCTTAACCCTAGGGATTGTTCAGTGGATCACAGTTTCCATGGTAACATATGGACAATACTCGTCTGAATATACGCGGCCTCAAAACGGGGCGTCCTTAACACCACCCCGCTTATACTATAGTGACGTCACATCATGACGTCATACCTCTGGTGGGAGTTGGGGACGTTTTCCACGTCCGTCCCTTAATTATAACCTCAGCTATGAGTGTGGCAATTGGGTAAAATAATTATCAGAAATGAAAACTGAGAAATAGGGTATGAAATAGCCACTTTTGTTTTTTATTGAGAAAAAAAAAAGTTTCTTATCCCCTTTAATATCTCATACTGTCTACATTAGTTTATATACCCTCCCGTAGAAATTTACCCTATAACGCACATACTTATCAATGGTCTTTATATTGCTCACTTTAACTAGCGAACATTCCCACAACGCTCACGTCACTGTAGGTCACATATAACCATGCATAAAATAAAGACCCTCCCAAAAAGTGTGTATAACAAAGGCCTGATCAATTTCCCTTAATACAAATGTCTACAAGTGTTTCCCCCCACAAAACCAGGGACAAGAGAGCTTTCTCCGCAAAAAGCCCTCAGCCTGGTGCTGTTTCCCATTGGGTTAGACTACAGACATGGACACAAGGCCTCTGTTGTCGTGACGTGTGTGAGTCAGTATACTAGGTTAGATCTACATTATTAATAAAACCCCTAAAAACACATTTTCAATGGTTTATACCCTTTTGTTATGGAAAAATTAAGAATTAGTTCAATTGTTCTATACCCTATGTTATGCATGAATTTTGAATTGGTGATCACACTTTTTTATTCTATGGCGATCAGCTAGTTTCACATAGTGACCCCTTAATTATTTTTTACTTGACAGCATGCTTTTTTCTTACTTAGCGACCAGGTATTTTCTTTACTTTTCCACCGGCGATTTTCACATTCTGATCAATGAGTCTGTAAAAGCCCACCATACTTCTGACGTTACCCATTTGAGAATATAACACAAAATCAGCTGATGATCTCTTAGCCGGTCCTGTGACGCCCTAGTTCCGCTGGATGCCAGTGGGGGCGCTGCTGGGCATATTGGTTATTACTTATTGACGCCTGTTTTAGGGCAGGGCCTAGTGGTAGCGGTCCTGGAACTCGTGGTGCCACTTGTTAAAGTCGATGTTGAAGACGATCAAACATCCAGTGGCTAACCCTGCCATAAGATATCTGAAATTAAAGAAATATTATGTTATTTCGTATTTGAGTAAGATTCATGCCTTATCAAAGGTCAGGGTTGAGAGTCTTAACAGTTTGACCCCTTCATTTCCTGAACTGTTATACATACATGTTCGTTCGGAAATATAAGTACATGTAATTCAAAATGTTAGGTAAGGCAAAATATATACTCGACTTGAAATGAGAGATAAGGTTCCTATCACAAACAATTTTGTTACTCAAATAACCCTTAAAAATGTAGAGACTGCAATCCCAGCTTTTCTATAAAGACAGTGACGCCACTCCGGAAATTAGGGAAATCGAAAATACTATGGCACAGTAAAAGATTATGGAAAAATTATGGAAAATGGCATCTCTCTTAATAAGGGACTATTTTATGCAAAACATGACTTGTTCTCTCTGAGGATGCTACCGCCAAGAAAAAATAATAATAAGGGACTTATTTTCCTAAGATTTAAGCAAAGACAGCGTGAAGGTGTGACGTACTTTTGGTCGTGTGAGAGGGCGAGTGAGCGGACGCTGGAGTCGCAGGTCGGGTAGGTGTAGAGCACGTTGAGGTCGTGGGTCCGCCACACCTCCACGATCCCGTTATCCCCGCCGATCATCACGTACTGCCCGTCACGGGACATGATCATACACTGAAAATAGAAAAGGAGCAATAATTAGCCTCGGGGGACAATGCATGATTGACGTATTTTTCCTCCCAAATGGATAGAGGAGGACCAGTATGTCAAACAGAAATGATCTTAATGTTATTAGGAAATGGAAATGTATATCATTTCTAGAACGGAACATAGAACTTTCATCCGTAGTAATTGTATTAGAAAGATTCTTTGCTGTTACAGTTGAATATTTTGTGCTTAAGTAGGAAAGGAATTGTTTCCATGGTTATTTTTGACATTATATTTCTGATGACATGGCCGTACATGTTTGTGATGTCTGGAGGCATCGCGTCGTGCTAGGCCTACACATGATTTCAATTTATCGAAACTTTACGTTCAGTACAAATATGTTTTAATACTTAGGGCCATTCATGAAGTACATACGTGTCAAAGGGAGTAGAGTAGAGGTATAGTAGGGGTGGGGTCGCAAAATATGCGCACGTCCCTGTACAAATCTAATGTGCACTTCAGCCAAGAGTGCGGGGAGCTCTTTGGTTTTTGAAAATATGCATATGTACTAAATGGAAGGCCCCTAATGAGAAAAAACTTACTTTAAGAGAGCTGTAGGGAATTATAAACTAGCTAGTTTACTAACTTTATAAGAAAAACATAATGTGAACCCCTCCGTACCTGGACGTTGTCGTTGTGGGCGACGTGGCGCAGCAGCTTGCCGTTGATGCCGAAGGAGCAGAGGGCGCCCTTGTCGTAGTTGACGATGATGTAACCCTCCCGCGTCATCGTCAGGAACTTGGGCGACTTGAAGGTGTCGGGCGGCTCGAGCGACCGCAGCAGGTCGCCCGTGTTGGAGTGGATCAGGCACGGTCCGTCTGAGGGGGGAGAAGCAACGGGAGTTTTATAGTTTTATTTTATTTTATTTTATTATTTTATTCATTTATTTATTCATTCATTCATTCTTTTTTTTTTTTGGGGGGGGGGGGGGGGGAGATTCTTAACTAATGTAGTATTTGTTTTGTGGAAATAATAGTTTTGGCGGTTTTCTTTATATCAGAAGGAATTCGCACATCCACAATTTAAAGATAAAAACTCCAACATGTATTCCAGAATTATAAGAAATGTTGTAAAAATGACCTCGATAAAGGTCCCTAAAATTCTTTGTAAATATGTTTCTTAAATGACAATTCCAAATTTCATTTCCTAAGTGTTTTGAAGGGATCTTAACATTAAATTTTCACAGAGCATAGGCAACTTCCCACAGATTAATTCAAAGTTTTCCAACGCATATTTTGTTATATTTCCTTGAAATTTAAAGGGACTTTCTCGTCGCCGACGACGTCATCACTGGCTACGTTGTAACCATCTAATTAGTGAGCCAAATTCGTGACGTGACCAATAACGTTGCGTTATTACGTTCTCAAAGGGCAAAACACGTCACCATTGACGGCGTCGTTAGGCTAACGTCGGCGTATGTTAGCTTAACGACGGCAGGACGAGAACGTCCCTTTAAGGGGTGAGAGCTGCTCATGAGTTGCTCGTTGACTTACCTTGTGAGCCGCTGACGACGATGCCCAGCTCGGCTGAGACAACGACACACGTCACCTCCGACTGGTGGCCGGTCAGGGTGGCCTTGGGGGTCGGGTCCTCTATACCTGAAACACATTAACAGGATTAATAGACGACGACACACGTCACCTCCGACTGGTGGCCGGTCAGGGTGGCCTTGGGGGTCGGGTCCTCTATACCTGAAACACATTAACAGGATTAATAGACGACACACATCACCTCCGACTGGTGGCCGGTCAGGGTGGCCTTGGGGGTCGGGTCCTCTATACCTGAAACACATTAACAGGATTAACAGACGACGACACACGTCACCTCCGACTGGTGGCCGGTCAGGGTGGCCTTGGGGGTCGGGTCCTCTATACCTGAAACACAACCACAGGATTAATAGACGACGACACACGTCACCTCCGACTGGTGGCCGGTCAGGGTGGCCTTGGGGGTCGGGTCCTCTATACCTGAAACACAACCACAGGATTAATAGACGACGACACACGTCACCTCCGACTGGTGGCCGGTCAGGGTGGCCTTGGGGGTCGGGTCCTCTATACCTGAAACACAACCACAGGATTAATAGACGACGACACACGTCACCTCCGACTGGTGGCCGGTCAGGGTGGCCTTGGGGGTCGGGTCCTCTATACCTGAAACACAACCACAGGGTTAATATGCTATCAACCGTGTTTCACTGAGAAGAAGATTGCAGTTTATTAATGTAAGATTATTTTGAATGTGCAATTTCCATAATGAGCTTTCAAGCCAATACAAAAAGTGCATTTGGTCACTTTTAACTTTTCTGTCGACTTTAAACTGTTAACTTAAACACATTGGAAGAAGTTGTTTTTTCAAAGGTTTTTATTAGTAATAATCAAAGTATAAATCAGTCAGGAGCATGTATATGGACATCAGTGAGATAAAAATCGGATATTACATAGTCTTTTCTTATTTGCAGGACCCAAAGTTTCCCATACACACAGACATGTCTGCTCTACAAATATTCTTTCTATTTTTTTGCAAATTCAAGATCGACAATACTCATAGGTTTGGGAAGCTTCATATTATTTAAGAGAAGTTTTTATTACATTAAATTAAAAAAAACACATGCAAATTGAATTTGTAATAGGTTGACTTACTGCCGTTGTCGCCGAGGATGCTCTGCTGCTTGGCGTTCCAGTGCCACACCATGACGGTGCAGTCCTTGGAGCCGGTGACGACGTAACAGTCCTGGTTAATGTTACACTCGGACCGCCCGATGCACGTCACCACGTCAAAGTGGCCGTACACCACCTGGCACACCTTGGCTGTCAAAGAGAAAAGCAACCAGTTATTAAAGGGTTTGAGATTGCCTAATACTTCTATTGGTATAGGGATACTTTAGAAAAAAATGGTTATCAGTTATCTAAATTAAATATCGATTTTAAAGAAAATAGTCAATTATAGAAGTAAATACGAGGTGTTTTGGCAACAGTTCAAGACATCGTATGAAATGTACACCTGATTTGGTTCCCAAACAACAAACATTTTTGGAAGATTTATAATTCCCTTGAATCTAGATATTCATGTCAGTTATTTAATAAGAAGAAAAATCACCTGAATTTGTGACAAATATGAATCTAAAAAATCACATTATTACAGTAAATCATACAATTTTTTAGTAAGTGACTTTTGTTACAATTTTGTACAAGTTTTTCCAAGGGTCGACTCAAAACAATTTTGTGTATGGCGTATCAAGAACGCTTTTCTAAAAAAAAAAAATCTTGGGAGAAGTTTACACACGTACCCGACTCTGTGGAGAAGACCCTGAAACTCTTGTCCCAGAAGCCGGCGGCCAGGATGAAGCGGTTGTCGGCCGTGGTGATGAAGGACGAGTGGGTCACCTTCAGCCGCTGGTCGAAGTTATTACCCAGAGACCGCTTGTGGAGCCCCGTGCCGAACACTGACAAGGTGGGAAAAGGGGGAGTAGAGGGTTAATAGTTAAACAAAACCGAGGAAAATTGTCATAAAATTGCAAGGTGAGTGTTGTCTCAGGGTTAATTTCTTTTGTGGTAAGTATCAGGAACTTGAAAGCAAAATAGTCTAGACCTTCACCATTGGTTATTAGATAGTAGTAGAAGGCATAGAGGATTTCTGTAATTGCAGACATATGTCCATTTCATGTTATCAGTTTCAGGGTCCGCAACCACATAATATTATGTCATTTTGGCAACTTGAAAATCACAGAACTTTCAGTTTTCTTGGCGGGAAAATAAACGACTTTCGGGTGAATAAGGTCTTGATTTCTATACAAGTTGACAAATAAACTGTCATTCGAGTGTAAATATTTTTTTCTACGCTATATAGAAATATCTTCAACATATGACCAATTGAAATACCATGATTATTTTCCCTTTCTTCATATAAGATGAACCCAAAGCCAGAACGCGATAAGTTGAAACATGTGACAGTTTGATAAGAAAACCAAAAAGCATCCGACACCAATTTAAAAAATATAGAATTCAGTAAAAGAAGAGATAACTTTAATATCCTGGTCTGACTACTATAACTCATCATCTGAGAATAACACTTTATACTTCGGTGAAATTAGTAGTGTAGTTGGTGGCGCAGTGATAACGATGACCAACTGTTTTTATAAAGTGTTTGGTGAAGATGCTTAAAGGCACATTCTGGTGAAGGTGCAGCAAAGTCAGCATGGCATAAGTCAGGAATTGCTTACTACTAAAGGGGAAGTAACATACACAAAGGGAGGAAGTCGACTAACAGGGAAATGATCTATTACAAAGTTGTTTAGTAGTACATGAGTTAACTAGCCAAATACGAACACAACATCATTAGGATAAGCTAACTATGAACGTAACAATGTCAAATGAAAGTAGTTTTTTTTCGATTTTTATCGAGGATATGGATAATTTCTTGCGATTTCTTTATTTAGTAATAGTATGTTACGACGTAGCACCTACACATTCTCAATATCATTATTAGTTAGTATTTATTTATCATTGGGAACAAAATGGATATTTTTTTATATAGTTAATTAGGTACCGAAATGAAATAACTAGAAACAGCAATGAATATCAAACCCTATGTAGAAGAGGCTCAATGAGGGTGTACATGTAGAAACTTAATCCAAAATGCTTCATCTATTATTTTTCAAACAGAGTTTTGTGTTGGGTTTATAACCCTTCATGTGTTATTTCGGTCGCTCTACATGCCTCTTTTGCTGACATGACAATACAGGAAAGCCCAGCAATTTTCTTCAGCCCAAGACAGATAGAGACTGGAGCAAGGTTAAATACATGGCACGTGGATTTGGGGTCAAATCCTTATTTGTTAATATGAGGGTTTGGCAACAACATGCAGAGGCCAGTAATTCCTTGAGATCCTTTTTATACACAGCTCTAATACAACCGCTACCCCTTCAATTTTCTAACATTACAATTTTGTATAAGCTTCCATACAACATCCGCCGTACATAAGCAATGTGCACACATAACTTCTTCTTTTCTGAAAAATTGCGCCAGTACAGCAAAGGGTAGTTGTTGTATTTGTATTGCTGTGTATAAGGATCTCTCTACGTTATTGTCAGGCCCAATGCAAAGAGACCCAGAGATGCCACCTTGGAAATGACAATACAGTAACAATAGATATAGGTAAAAGGCCACATGTACACTTTACTAGAAAACACCCATTTCCCACATACATTAGATTTGTTTGATTTTGATTTGTTTTTGATTTGATTTATCATTAACCGTTTCCATTATTTCTCTTTATTTATATGTATTCTATTTTCTTTCGGTGTGAACACAAAACTGGACAACCAAGTAAACATTTACTGCTATGAGCCAGTGAATACACCAAGGACAACTAAAGCCGCAAGACGAATGAAAAAACTAGTCTGATTTTTGTTTTTGTTTTTGTAAACTGCGCGTAATAACTGATTCTAATACAATGTTTTAAATGTTAATTGAAGTGAGTGGTGAAACTGAATTTAAAGAAAATGAAAAACTGAATTTAAAGATAGTGAAAAAAACTGAATTTAAAGATAACGGGAAAAAATTAAAGATAGTGGCATAAAAACCAATGTAATTAAAGATAGTGGCATCTTGTGATGTGAGGACGACCACAGCAATGGGGAGACAACTGGCGGGTCAAGGCTGAGGAAAAAAGGCGTTACGGGTGCGCGCAGACTTATACCTGTTGTCTCGTCTTTTGGTTTAAGAGAAATGAAAAAGAAAAAAACGCAATGAGGTTATTAATTAATGTAAAATCAGCGAGCAGTGATTCCTAGTGGTATGTGTTGAATGATTCAAGCTATTTGTTTCTTTTATTGGTTCTTATCAAATCAAATAACTTTGCAAATCTAGGATATACAAATTGGTGGTTTGATAGATATACACTTTGCAAATCATCCAAACCATTGCTTAATGATAATCAACTTAACCTTAATAATACTAAGGTCGGAAAGCATTATATAAGTTTCCCATCCCTTGGTTATTCAGCTTGGCATGATTATGATTGGGATATTTTATTTATGTTTTGTTAGATCTGATCACATTATCCCGACCCCATCACAATACGATAGGTCAGTACGGTCCATGTAATACACAGGCGGGTAGTACGGGCGGGCGATACAGTGAGTACATATGGCATGGGGGAGATGGGTAACAAAGGTTGGTGTATGGGTGGGACATGAGGGGCTTACAGGGGAGCTTCCATATATTGGTTATAAAAGAACTGGGGGAGTTAGCAAAAACATACAGCTGACTTAATATTACTTGCCTGAAATCTTAACCCAGGCAAGTCTGACTATCCTGCCTTGCTTGATATACAATCTCAGGCAAGTTAAAATCGTCAGCTGTTTGTGAATCGCACCCAGTTCTGCCTTAATCAGACCATGTTAATAGGTTTTAACTTTTTTTCCCTTTTTCTTAAAAAATCAAGTTTGAATTTCGAAAGTAACCTCATGAAAACACATCGAAATGCCCAAAACAGAGAATACCATTACGCAGACCGTGATAACATAATGATCAAGCTTATTTCAGGCTTACTGATTTTTGATAATGTACAACTTATGGATTTGTTCAGTGTGTGTGTTGGGCATGTGACGGAGGCTTGTGATTGAGGACGGTGAGCGAGATGGGTATGTGAGGGAATGCTTTGTGTACAGGGTAACGCCTAATTTGTATGGAGTTGTGTGTAGTTATAGAGTTATAGAAGTTCCACTCACCTAGCAGTTGGTCCATGGAGAGCGGTAGTTGCGGCTGGGCCTCCGTCTTCTCGGCGTAACTCGGGGACGGCGCGGGGGCGTTGGACGCGGCTAAACCAGAAACCATCAGATATAATTACTATGGAAACCCGCAAAAAGAGATGCAGTGTCTAGGTATCCCTAAGTTGTATTGTATATTACTATTAAAGTGAATCAATGAGATTCCTTAGATAGATTGATTCCTCAAAAAGATAGGAATTTTAATTTTGCCCTAACAACACATCCATGATGCCTGGTACTTTATATTTTAGGAGATTCGAATATGGAAGATTTTTTTTCGCAGAGAAAATTGGTCCTTCTTTCTACTTTGAGCCGGTTTTCCACCAGTCGATTTTACAACCGATTTCAAAATCGTAATTGGGAACACTGATATATTATAGACATACTACATATCATCAGAAATGTTTTTAAATTCTCTTTTAAATCATACATGGGCTGCATGACTTTTTCCCATTCCAATGGAGAAATCTCATAAATTACAAAATCGCCTGCATTTAAAATCCCCTAGTGTGACATAGTCTCCCAACTGTTACCTTTGCCAGTGTTGTGGTTCTTCCATGAAGGTATATTGTTAAAGTGTATACTATATATATGATTAATTACGGTTACCTTTGCCTGTGTTGTGGTTCCACTTGTTGACGGCGAAGTTGTGGTTACAGGTGACGGTGATGACGGCGGGGGTGGGCACGGCCGGGTGCGTGTTGGCCGACACGTGCGTCACGGGCGAGTTGGACAGGAACTTCATGATCATACACACGTCGTCAGGCACGGCAGAGAACATCATCGGCGACTGGTGACATAGGGAAAACACATGTAACATTATCAAAGACTGGAAACCAATAACTCCATGACTCGCTAGGTATCAAAATTTAATGCAGAGGGCATCATTACAGACTTAAGACTCCCAAAAGCTTATTTTCCACATCAGATTTTCGAAATCGGCAGGTAAATAAAGGCTGTACAGTTACGTGCACTATTGTTTGGATTAAATCAAACAGGCATAAAATCGGCAGCATCAAAATCTGCCTGTGGAATACAGGTTTTCGTTATCTAAACTTTATACCCGTGCTCCGTTGTTTATTGCAAGAATTTTTGAAAATAGAAAAGTAAAGTAAAAAAAAAGCATAACTGTTTACAGAAACCTGCCATACCAGGTAAGACCAATCGTGATTACAAACTGAAAACGATCTTCACGGAGAATTGTTACTTAAAAATACGGATAGAATGAGCAAGGCCGATTCTATTCACACATCCACGGACGAGTACACATCAAAACAAGAAGCAAATGACTATCAAAGTTCCGATCGTTGGAACGATCGATGTTCGCCCTTAACTAGAAATCAGAAATCTCATTATAGAGGTGGGGGGGGGGGGGGGGGGGGGGTCCCAGTGTGTCCATTGGGCAGTGCAGCTGTCCTGGGCAGCTGTACACTCATTGGTCAACCTGATTGACCAATAGGACTCCCTCCTATATCACTGTCCATGCGCCCAAGCAACCATGACCCCCCCCCCCCCACCCTCTCCTCCTCCCCCTACCCGGCCTTGCATACACTGACTGCCTAGGTGCCAGTGGCTCAAGTACTGGTTATGTAACCCACTTCTGGCTTCTCAAACTGCACCCTACCCCACCCCCACTCCTTGAACTGAGTTCAAGGAGTGGGGGTGGGGGAGGGTGAAGGGAGAGGCCTGCCCACTCAATTACACTTGATGCACACTAATTGTCCTGCTTACAAATGCATGCCGGTGGACAAAGGCCTGTAGCTACTTGTATGTAAGATTGTGTAACCGGGCAATCAGATCAAAGCCCAAATACCTACAAAAGACATGACTGATTGAGTGAGCCCTTCCCATAAGCTACAATACTAAAAACTATAATTAAGGGCTCACAAAAACCACACATCCATCGGCCCACACGTGATGACTTTGGACCCACACATAATGTCTGTGAACCCACGCACAATTAAAATCATCGCGCATGGGCCTTAAATCATCGCGCGTGGGCCGCAAATCATCATGCAAGGCTTCCCGTGGATGTGTAGGTAACCCACGCGCAATGATTCCCGTCATTACGCGTGGGTCCCCGTGGATGTGTAGATGTGGGAATAGACGGTCCCAATGAGCAATGCTATGTCAGTTTTTGGTTTATATAATCACACCATAAATCCGTAGTTTACTCACGATGTGCATGACCGAGTTCCTCGGTGGATGGGGTTCTGTCAGCAGCTGTGCGGGAGTTTGTCCGAAGCTTCGGATCTGGTTTTCTAAGGCCTGCAAACAAAAGTGGATCTTTAATACAAGACCCTAATACCCAGTTCCATATACTACTTACACAAACACCTTACTTTTAGATTTAAGCTATTTCATGGTATTTAAAAACAGTGATTCACTACATGGACAACGTTTAATTTCCGTTTTCTTCTTGTGAGCAAACAAAAAAACATATAAAAACAGTGTTTACAGAGACAAACTGATATAAATTTGAAATTAGCCAAAGGGGACAGAGCCTCATACATATCCCACAAAACAGAAGCTACAAAATATGCCTTAGCATTAGACACTCAAACGCACCAAAAGAAAAACAATCCATAAGTTATGGCTGGAGGTCTGGGAAGATAGTCCTGAGCAATCCAACTCACCGCAGGATAAATAAACTTGGTTAAAAAAAAAAAAAAAAAAAAAAAAAAAAAAGTATTTCAACTGATAACTTTTTAAACCTGACCTCTTTCATGACAGGGTCTGTGATGGCGTCCAGGTTGACGGAGCCGTCGTAGGTCAGGTAGTAGAAGACGTTGGTGGCGCGCACGGCCTCCGGCCCACGCTGTTTGTAGCCGAATACCAGGTCGATCCACTGGTGCAGCTGGCACGACACGAACTCAGACTCCAGCGCCTAAACAGGAAAGATATAATGATGGTGATTGTTGGAGTTTAAGGTCTACTCTGCAATTTTTCAGCTACATGTATATTAAGACCAACTCCGGTTTTTGACCACAGAACTGTTTATGACTGAATCTATGGGGGTGAGAACGACGACAAAGTAAGGTGGTCTAACAGGCACCAGCTGGAATTGAACCTGGGCCGGCCACGTACAAAGCCAGCACGCTACCTACTAGACCACCCTACCCCAAGAGGAAAGATATCCATCATGAAATTTTGAATATTACATTTCATATCACCAGTCTTTTTTTCAATATGTGCGTTATTTTGCTGGTAGATAACGGTAAATTCAAAGACTATTTTTGCGTCTTTTTAATGTGCTGTTCATGCATAGGTTCTTCTCGAGGTTTCTTACATAAGTTTGGCATTTTCTCATGGAAACTATATAATACCCCATGTACCTTGTAACTATTATACTGAAAAATATACAAGTCAACATGTATTATATTGTAATCAGTAATGTGCCTTTAACAATCCCACCGCAAATATATATATAATTCAGGAAATATGGACTTTCATTGGTAGGATGAAATAAGTTGTCCTTTTATCAAATTGATCTTTTTAAATTATATTTCTTCACTATCCATATCAGCTTGGTTTAAAAGTTTAAAAAGTTCGTCTATCATTATTCTATGATCTCTTCTAATGTACTAATAGATTATCATACTTATCTCTATATTTTTTTTAAAACTCATATCCAACAATTGTAATGATTCTGAAAACCAAGGGGGAATCTTGAAGCTTATTACTGGTAAAAAACACTTTAAGAAAAAACGTTTTTTTAATCCATATACACTTGAACTGACCATTCTGTTGATCCTGACGAAGTCCTCGGGGCTGGCGGCCCAGGGCGGCAGCTCCACGTGGCCGATGTCCACGTCCGTCTCGTTCTTCCCCATGTTGTAGTCGTTGTTGTTCACGAACATGTCAGGCAGGTAGTAAAACTCAGGCACAAGTTCCTGAGGGGGGAAAATGATACAATTTTATAACAACAACAGACAAATCGTGTAGTTGATACACTTAAGATATTGGGGGATAATTTTCTGAGTTTGCATATAGAATAATTTGATATGGGACATCAGCCATCCATATTGACAACTATAGCATCTGTACGCCACCTTGCGCTCCGTTATATATACTAGGTGCAACCTTGGTTTAGTCTTATTATAGGTGAGCTGTCTTTATAATACAGATACGGAGATATGGATACTAGGAAATACGATTGTTGCACAATACCAAGGGAAGTATTAGTATAAATTCAAAATATGACCTAGCAGAATAATCTTTACATATTTTAATCAAGCCCCATAGCCACTAGGCGGAATCGGTGCACCGATCGGCCGGCTATTAACAAAGGAATCAGCGGATTTCAGCACCGATTGTGATCACCAATCAATATGCAGTAATGAAATATACATGTTTGATAAGAATTCCTGCTAAAACCGGCCGATTATTCTGATATAATCGGACGATCTTAGTTCAAATCAGTTAGCCGACTTTGTCAAGTTTGCCTGGTGGCTATGGGGCTTAAGAGGACCTTACAACACCTCATTGCCAGGTATGTAATGTGTAGATCTCAGGCCCACCTTGACGTCTGAGGTGTCCCGCTGACAGTTCTTCCAGGCGGCAGACACGGAGTGGAACGTTCGGTTCGCGTGGTCAAACTTGCCTCCTTGTAGGTTGAGGAAAAACGAAGTGAACGGCTCCTGTGAGCGGAAAAAAACAATGCTTGAATATAAATAGTCAGGTTGCAAAGTATTGATTTCAAACTGGATATATCTAAGAATAAATATTCTATATGCCGATAACAAAGAAAAAAGGTGCAGTCAGTTAAAAAGATTTAATTACATGGAATTTGAATGTCACACCTTCTTTTGATATTGATATACAATTCCACGGTTAACTATCGACTCCTTACTAATGAGTGGATAATGAGAGGGATATATCCTTTATTTGAGGTGAGAGAACTCTATCTGGTATTACAGTGTCCTTGATACATCTGAAACATTATATTAACCACCTTTTTGCGAATGTACCTTTTCAAAAAAGTATTTCTATTTCATGTCTATTCATTTCTGTTCATAATCTGTCTGCTTTTTAAGAGTGCATCTTTTGTTTTTAACCCATTTTTGTTTTATGTATCCATATATTTCTTTATGCTATTGCTTTAGGGGAGGCAATGTACTTACGAGTCTGATGAGCCAGTTGAGGGTGAAGGCTGCGGTGGAGTAGTGGGTGCCGTAGTGGAAAGGTGGGATCTGGTCGTGCTCCCACTGCTGGTAGCGCTCCTCGAAGAAGGCCTTCCGGGTCGGGTTCAGCGCGCCGATCGGCTGTAGCAGAAAACAAACATGGGCCACGTTAGAAAGATGTAGATATAGGCTATAAGCTGGTTTCATACTTTTTTTTTCGTAGACGTCTTCGATTTATACGGCTCATATATATTTGTAAAGGTTTCCTTATCTTATTTTATCATATCTAATGATTAAATAAATGTACATCATTTGAAATGTAAAGCCACACAACTGCAGTCTCAATTGTGTGCGGACCACTTAACTGACTAAGAAACTTAAAAGAATTACTGCCACTGTTCCACAGAGAATACAAATATACCTTATTTGGAGAAAATTATATTATCAGCTTTTAGAAACTTTCTGAAACTCAATTGAGTGGCATCTCAAAGTGCCAAGAAGACTTGATATGATGCTCGATAGCAAAAATATAATATTATCTTAGCTGCCCATCACATTAAGTATCATAATACATAAAACAGTTACCTTGGAGAGGTCCCTGTAGTTGGAGGGCAGGGACAGGTCCAGCTCGGCCGAGTCGTAGTTGACGATGACCCAGGGGTAGACGTGGTACTGGTTGAGGTCGTTGTAGGTGCGGCCGGCGATCGTGTTCAGGTACATCAGGTAGTCAAAGTTGGAGATCTCCCGCCGCTGCCACTTCTGCATCATGCCCGACATCTTAAACAGCTGCTTCGGGGAGGCCTGCGACACGCGCCTGGAGAGAAAGGGATTTTTACTGGTATGGGATATGTTCTTATATATGCTTTTTATGTTACCAAGTAAATAAGTTCGAAATAGCCAATTATCATCGAAGTGTGGAATGTTTTAATAATATGTTGGACGGTGTTCAGTTATGCCAATGTGTAACCCTTTTTTACAACTTCGTCTCCAATCCCAAAGCTGCCACAGTATCAAGCCAGATCATTTTTTTAATTTTTTTTTTACAAGAGTGTTATCAACGTATTGATCCTCCACCAGTTGAAATTTGTTAGTTTTTTTAACCCCAAATTAGTGTCCATCACTTTGCGATACTTTTTGAAAAAACTGATAAATAATGTAATAAGAACCCACTATTTCTCGTTTCAAAAACAGTCCCAAAGCCAAGTGGCTGCTTGGGTGCATTTCAGACTTTACTAGCATGTTATCAACGTGCTAATTAGGTAATACTTTGATGATAAAATAACTATTTTTTTTTACTTACCTTGTCTGTGGGAGGCCGTACTTGACGCCCACCCCGACCCGGGGCAGGGCGTTCACCACCTTCTTGGCCGTCGCCTGGTCCGGGAAGGCGAACATCACCGCCGCTGGCAGGGGGAAAGGGGGAAACGGTTAGGCAGGCAGAAATGAATGCAGGATTACTCCGCACGGCATTATTTTTAAATTTGATTAAAGCATTTGCCATAAAATCCATCAGGGTGTGAAAATTGTGAGGCCTTAAGAATTTGCTACACTGATTTTGCAGCAAATAACGTTACACAAAAACATGTACAAAACATTAGAATAGAAGCTTACAGAGAGTGAATTATCTAACTTCTCTATACCTTTAAATAGACCAGATAATTTTTGCAATATCCCATTACCTGTTTAGGTCTAAGGAATGTGTCCACTTAATTTTTAGCCAAATATTCTGTTTGAGTAAAGTCGTACTATTACAAGATTTCAAATACACGGGAGGCACTGAACCAATAAATATCCCAACTCACTCCTGGAGGCCATGAAGATCTCGATGGCGGTGTTCTGCAGCAGGTAACGCCGGGAGAAGATGGCGCGGATCTCGTTGAAGTGCCATTTGCCGTGAAGGTGGTCCACGTACGCCAGCACTTGCTGCAAGCACAAAGACCAAAAATACATTAGGCTTGATCATAACATAACAGGACCAATCAAAATACATTTTCTCGGCTTCATCAGCCCCACTTCATGGTAACAAACGCTTTAAAAACGTAAAAATAAGGGCAAGGTAAAATTTTAGGGATGCCTGTCTCAAAGTGTTTTGATATAAAATGTATTTTATGAACCTTAAAACAGTAATAATCATTTTCAAGCCCCGTCCAAAAACCTCCTTGAATCTAATTGCAATACCTACTCCTACAAAATAGGCACACCGTCTGGTGCTGACACCCAGTGTTAAACACGGACCCTATACACGGCCAACTAAGCTACCTGCTCAAGTCTCCTGGATTTGCTTTTCCCATTCCTAAGTTTTCCAGTTTAGATTGAATAGGACACATAAGTCCATCTTTCTTTGAAAATCAGTTAAGCACCTACAGAGTTGAAGTGAAATACATTATATTTCACTTCAACTCTGTATAATATATTTCACTTCAACTAGGTAGGTGCTTAACTGATTTTCAAAGAAAGATTTCAAACCTAAGCTTCTGGATTTGACTGGATGGATCCAAACCAAAATCCATGGCCATTACATTTCAACTTTGAATCACACATTCACAGAGTATCATTATCACCTCTGGTCTTGGGAAGAGCAGGACAAACTATGGTCATTAAATATATCAATTGATCTTTTTTGCTGGTGTTTTGCAATTGATTCAGTCAGAACAAAACAAAAATATCAATTTATCCCCGGGGCTTTTGCATAGAAAAACTTGATTGGTATCCAAATGCCCCAGCCTTGACGTGGACGTCGGCATTAAGCCACACCTCATCAGTTCACAGCTCATTGAAGACCTCGGGTTACCATGGCCACGTGCCCACCACGTGGGGGTGGTCAGGGAGACGTCAGTGACGTCACCACAGCCCTAACTCCCTGTCAGCACTGTTTGTTTGGAGGTGTGGCGGCCAGGAGGGAGGGGGGGGGTGGGGGTGGGGGGTCACTTGGTCCTAAAATGGGTACTAATTGTGGATGGAACCTCCAGCGGTTGTATCTGTGAATAAGCCGGTCCCAATTTATACTGACAATAAAGTTAAGCACGAAATACTTTTGAAATTGCCTCCATGTTTATTTTCTGAAGAGAGTTGTATCATACAAAATCAACCAATGCAGTTTGGTTGACAGATTGCCTCTAAAATTTGTAAAATGCAGCTTTGTATATTGGGCTTTTCCCCATAGGAACCAATGTTAAAGACCATCAGTCAAGTCTGTAATGTCCAACCCTATTGTGCCATAAAATACAGCATTTTGATCGGCTGGCAAACCTGTAAATCTGACAATTGATAAAATTTAAGAAATCACAATGTCTAAGCAGTACTTGGGGACATAGAAAAATACAACTCTTGTTTATTTTAGTAAACCCAACTCTCAGAGACAGGGATGGCATATGCGGTTGAAATTTTGCGTTGTTTTATTATTTTCGTTGTTACGAAACCCATTGTGCAACGGGCCACGCCTGGGGGTGGGGTGTAGTTTCGCAGTTGGTACCTATATTCCAAGACTGAGTGCCCCCTATCCCCCTCCCCCTCCACCGATGTCGGGCAGGCACAGCCTCATCTTCAACTGCTTATTGGGCACGCTCCCAGCAGATGTTGGGAAGCCACATCACCCTCCTTAAGGCGGCTGAATTGATGTGTTTGGAGAGTTTATTTGGCTGGTCAGCTGACCACACAAACAGCCCCTCATTGGTCGGCTGGTTCTCAGCGACCCGGGGGATGGTTTATCAACAAGCTGTCGACACACCGGAAACAAGCGCACCTTGAAGCTATCCCCTGACTTCCGCCGTTAGTTTTCTCCTCAGTCAGGAATACTTTGTGTCAGGGCTATTCTATTGTCAAGATATTCTGATGCTTATAGGATTAATTCCTTATGGCAAATACTCCCAATATTATAGTTCCCAAAGCAACTATGTGCAATCAGAAAAATTGAACCAGGGGCGGATCCAGGAATGCGGGGGGAGGCGTGCTATAGTAAAATTTTCAGAATTTTACATCAAAAAGATTCAAATTTGGCCCAAAATAGGAGGGGCGATGTCGTACTTTTCAATGCAAAATGCTGAAGGGTAGGACTTAGGACATCTGGCTTTTAACGCTGAGGCAATTAGCACTCTATTCAGGTGACTCAGTATTTCCAGTGTTTCGACTCCCCGAGCTCCAGTGTACAATATACCCACACGGTTAAAGGTGTAAGTCACTCCAGGGGCCGGTGGGTGCCCGCTAGGGGTCCGGGCAGTGTGATTTCGCCATGTACCCGATAGGTGGTGGGACCAACGAAGGCACCTCATGCACAAAACCGACTGACAGCAATTTCACTCAAGAACATAATGTAGCTACATAATACTCTTGATTTAACAACTTTTCTTTCTAAAATTGTGGTTGCCATCACCAGTTGCGAAACCTTATCGGCCCTAGTGTTTGTTGTTTTTTATTGTTGTTTTTTAATTGAAGTGCTTACAATGTAATACTGAGTATGTTTGAGTATATCCTAATTCAGACACTGTCTGCATGGCAATAAACTAGACACGCCGAAACTTGAAATGAAAAACAAAAGAAGAAAAAACACACTAGAATAACGGTTTAATTCTCCAGAAAGTATACATGTCACCGATAGATCTACTTGGAGAGTGATCAGGAAAATGAGTAGAAATCTTTCCGATGCGGAGGGTGAGAAGGGGGTGGTTATAGGGGAGGGTAGTTATTTGGGAGGATCCCTAAATCAAGCTAAGGTCTTTATGTGGGAGTGATTACAACACGAGGGGAGGTGTCGCCTTACCCTCTCCCACCAGGTGTGCCCGTATAACGGGGGCTGATTGTACCTTATCTTATCAGGCCTTTTTCAGCCTGGCCTGTCCTGGTGACATTTAGGAGTGTTTCTGAGGGATCCCTGGGATCATTGATAAGGGCTGGGGTGTATAGGGTGTCCAGGTATAGGGGATTCCTATAGCCTATTGTTACCTGGGTGTATCAGGGGGGTGGATGTGGGGCCTGGCGGGGGAGGGGGCGACTTACTCTTTGAAAGTCACTACCCACTGCCAAACTATTGCCCCTACTTTTGTGACTGATCAGTCCTGAATTTTGGTTGACCGCCCCCTATTTTTGGGGTGTGTAGGTCACCTCCCCTAAAATTAGAGCATTATATAGACCAAAATCACCAAAATTGCTAAGGAAAACTTATGATAAAATTATAATTATTTTTCAGTGAGAATTAGGTTAAATTTAAAGTTTTTGCCCCTATATTGTACTATATGGAAATAGTTCACTGCCTCCACTTTTTGGCTTACAAGTTGCTGACTGCCCCTCAATTTTGTTGTTCACCACCTCTGCTTCGCGAGTCCGTTTCGCAGTGGGTACCCATTTGGGACCCAAGTGCCCCCCCCCCCAAGGTGTGGGGGGTATTGGTGTAGGGGTTGGGGATCAAAGGGGTTAGGGACAAGGTATTTGCCACTTGGCGATAATAGGAGAAATCAATCAAAGATTGGGACATCACCTGAAATGTTATCACCTGGTAAGACAGCCGTGGACACTGTTAGCTATCTTGAATGGACAATTGTAGTCTGTGTCAATCTTTATCTAGTCGTGTAGTCAATCTATTATAGGAAACCCACAGGATATATAGTTTGCTTCCGTGTTTTAGAAACTAAGATAAATGTTGTGTGTGAACCGTAGAGATAGGCCACTTTGGAAAGGGATAGAATATATTTCAACCATTGTGTTCTGTAATAACTTGCGAATTCTGATATGAGATGAAATCCAATTAAAGATATCAATATGCAGTTGGAGACAGCAAACTTTATTTGTCATGATCTATTTGAATTCTTAAATCAAAATTTAAGCCTTAAAGAAGGCAAGCTCAAGCTCAAGCTCTTCTTGTATATGTTTTAATTTGCTTGAATGTAATACCAATACCAGCAAGTTAAGTTAGGATAATCTAAGACATTTTCTTGAACTGGGACAACTATTGAAGATATTGTAGTTTCAATAAATACCAAGTCTTTGTTTGGCCCAGGAGTACATCCCAATGACCCATCACCCCCATCACCACGACTGACCCCACAGACACCTCCCTGTCCCCCAGAATGAGTGTCAGTCCCAAACAGTGACCACAAACCGTCGTCACCTGTATCGGTGCGCCCTGACGGCCGGCGCACAATGCACAAACATCAGGCCGTCAATGGGACCGCCAATAGACCTTTTTCATTAGTGTGGCGCCCTGCTAGCGCATTTTTGTAAACCAGAGAGCTGGGGTATGATTTCCTATGGAACCAGGCCCGAAATTGTGGGGACAGGGTACCCATGGGAGAGCCCACTGCGCAGCCTCGTGAAAAAGGTGTATAGGGGCGTCAGTACAATAGGGACCTTCAATGGGGCCCTGTCAGCGCCCCTCAGATGCCCTCAGAGCCCTGCGCAGGGCATCAGGATACCCGATAGGGCCTTAGACCTGTCTGATCCACTATCGGGTGGTCCCCCAAATTACAGCCCTCAGCCCACCTCCTGGAGTGGGATTAACATTCCTCCTACAGCCACACGGCTCGGGTTAGGGACCTCATCGGCCCTACTGCTTATTTTATGGGGCTGGGGGTATAGTTTACCGGCTGTGGTGATGTCGTTTAAACATAGTTTGTTAGGGAATTCTTCTGTAATAAATCATTTTGTATACGTCTATCTGCGGTTGCCTCTCAAAGATGTATGGGTTTTTGCTGTCAAGTGTGTTTTTTATCATTGTTATTTTGGCCAGGCATTTACTTGTCTGTTTCAAGTGCAATTTAAAATCATAGCTATAGGGGCCTAATAACTATGTGCCTGTAAATGCATTTATGAATCTTGGCATCTCAAAATTGTCGTATTTTGAAATTTTTCAATTCCATGCCATATATCATTCTTGACACATCATTTGTACAAGTTTGGCAAAAAAAACAAAAAAAACACGCACCTATCTATCCGCCACTGATTCAGTTCTCATTATTCATTCTGCGTCACTTTCTAAATGATTGCTGTAGTTATTTCCCAACACATAATACAGTAAACAGTTGTTTTAGATTAGCAATCATTGCTATTACTTCTGTGATGAAGTTATCTATACCAGTGCGCATCAGCTAAACAACCTATTCCAAGCATGTAGCGAGGAAGTACACCATAAACTTTCAAATGGAGCATAAACAACATACATGAATCAATCCAGGTAATCTCTTTCTATATACATAAAACATTAACCATGTCTGAAACTATTGCAAACAGAAATAACAAAAACCCTCTCGTTTGTTTGCGTCCATTACTTCATATACCTGGCAATTGGCCATAGCCCAGACTTGCACAAATAGGCTGGGAGCTGTCAGAATGGAGACAAAGCGGGAACCGTCACGATTAGAGGTAATCAGGCCCCAGGTCATTAGTGTCGACCTGAATCCTGCTTTGTGAGGCCGCGAGGTGGCGCGGGGGTATATAGGACTTAATATGGGACACCTGGAAATGGGACTAAGTATCTTCATTAGTTTACAGAAGTAGAGACGCCATATTATGTTTTCTAATGCTTTTTTTCAGTCCAAATTGTACTTATTTCATATTTATCTATTTGGATTGAGTTTTGTTTACTTTGTATACGTGAATGATTTTTATTAACTTTTTTTCTTTTTCTATTGCACCGGGTGCAAATTAACAGGTTCCTGTCGTTAATTACTCTATATGCAGTATGTGTGTGACACATGCCTCTGATTTTTATCCCTGAACGTTTTGCTACTTTGATAAATAGAAATGTTGATATTATCTGTAAGATGTCCGATTTGTTTGTCACTGGTGTGACACTGTGGCATGACTAACGGTAAAATTGCTATATAAAGAATTGTTTGATTTCTCATGTATGCAACCAGGCCTCAGTCTAGCTTCGTTCTATTTCTACACTATAACCTAAGAACCTAAAACTTGAAAATCCTTTCAAGTGACCATCTTCAGAGATGCCACTCCCAACTGATGAAAAATGTAGGAACAGTAGAAAACACTTTCCCTACTTGTTTTTCCTAGGAATAACTATGAGGAAAACAACCTAGAATAGATATGTGAGTAAGCTCATGTGATGTAGGAAAATTCGGTTGTGCAATCCACAATTTTTGAAAAGTATGAAAATTGCATCTAAGCTCTTACAGTTGTTTTTTCTTCGCTTCAAAACAGTACTAGTTCTTGGCAGTGGATTGCATCCATCACCCTGCTCCTCTTGTGCATTATAAGCCTCGGCACTTCATGAAAAAGCTGAACATTTGTGACCGCTTCCCATGCCAAATCCCCCCAATTACCCACTCTGTCTGCCTACATCGGGCCCTCACCGCTCCCCCGTCCCTCCGCCTAATCAGCCCTGTCTTACCGCATTAGTCAGGCCTATCCCTGTGTCTCTGTAGGCCTGTTTTTAGGCCGACTAGGGCCACATGGCCAGTGAAACTGAGCCTGAGGGGTGAGGTGGGGAGGGCGGGGTGAGGAGTGACAGCGCCCGCCACCCCACGGCGCCACTGTCGGCTCCCATTGAAGTGGCGCCTTAATCTGCTAATCGTCTCCTCCTGGCGGGGAAGGTCGGTACTACTCCTCCAGGGTTCTCACTTTTACCTGGGGCCGCACTTTGTTGTCTGCTTATAATACTGGAACTTCTATCTTTTCCATCTTTTAATTATGTTTAATTTCTTTTCAATCTTTTGATTATACTTGATTATAGATGGATAATGAAGCGGTCTACCCGAGTAAAGATCACAAGTTCTTCTCCAAAATGAACTTAATGAGGGACAGAAGAGAGTTAAAGAATCCTATTTAGAATCGTTTATCCTTTGAGAAGTGTCCG
Organism: Lepidonotus clava; assembly: GCA_936440205.1. NCBI lineage: Eukaryota > Metazoa > Annelida > Polychaeta > Phyllodocida > Polynoidae > Lepidonotus > Lepidonotus clava. The sequence goes on along the minus strand of OW387142.1, from coordinate 7,423,817 downwards.
TAATTATGGTGTAAAGGGGAAAGATCTTCGCCGATCCGAGAACCACGGTACCCAGAGTGGAAGGAAATAGTGCTGCATTTGTGTATTACTTAGTATTTGGCCGTTCATTTACATTCATGTAAAACCTTCGTAGACTCTGATAATATCATTATCCCCTTTCTTTACAACAGGGCCAGAGGCGGCGTCAATGGTACGAATAACCACTAACCCAACATTTTTGTCTGATCTTGAAAATGACAGCTTTTCGCTGCATTTTAGTTCCCTCTCATTGGCAACAGTTTGAACACGATATGCGGTTACTTGTAGCTTCCCAGAAGACAAAGATTTAGAGTCATTTTCAAGAAAATTACCTTTAAGTGTTTCTAGTCAACAGCTTAAAAAGAAAATCTCTCCAAATTGTAACACCTCGTCATCAAGGGTCTGATTAGTTGGCAGAAGGTTAGTTGCACACGCAAGCATCAATCACGTACTTTGGCCGTGAGGCTATCAATGCATGTACAAATTACATCTAAAAATACCCATCTGTTTTGCTCAATACACCCCAAATAGTACATGATGCAACAATAAACCATCTGTTCATTAAACTGTTTATGCCTTGGGGCAGTTTATAAATCAGTATATATACGTGTAATTATCTGTCCGAAGATAACATTTCCTTTTCACTCGGGCTTAATAGCATCTGATTATTGACTGATATTCTTTCTTTTAGGAATGATAACAAGGGGTATCTTTCCTGACAAGTAATTAATACAAGTGATCAAGTAATTAAGTGAGATGGGTGGTAATTATTATACATTAACTGTGCACGCATGGCCAGTTTGGGGTAACCTTCGCGTGATTGTCCTATTCATTGTCGGTCCACCTTTGCATACCGACTCATCAGTTGTCAGGGAAAATTGCTACATGTGCACTGCACGATAAGAGAGCATTAGACAATGGAACTACTGTGTGTTCTAAATCTGAGGTCTTTAATTTGCAAAATCTGATATCTGCTAAAAAGACTGAGACCACATGTTTTACACAACAATGGATTGACTGATGTCATGCAATCTACAAACGTTTTTTTCTATTATTTTCTTCTTAGACATCCACACCTCTTATCTGTAGGGTCCAAATACAAAATCCATTTTCAAACTCCCTGTTATCTGAGATTTCCCTGTTTTGTGGGATTTTTTTCCTGTCTTATTGAGCAAGTTCAAAAGCCTCGTGTGCAGAAAATATTCTGGCCATATGAAATTCCCTGTATCCCTGTGCTTTGGTAAATAAAATTTCCTATGTTTTCCCTGTGTTTTGGTAAAATTTGCAAATTTCCTGCGTTTTCCCTGTCGGTTTTTTTTTTTTTCCATTTCCCCATTTTCCCTGTACTATTGGGACCCTGTATCTTCATTGATTTACAAACAGTTGACAAAAATAAATTTCTAAAGTATTCATTTCCACTTCAATCGTCAGTTTATAGGGCCTGAAGGTGTCGAGACTACTTACATCTTCAAACAAGGTTTAAGAGCATCTTTAACCTAGGTGTTGCATAGCGTTAGGTGTTACATACCTCTAGGTATTAAAAATCAAACGTGAACAGTGCTATTGTAACACTACCCAAGGTAGGTATTAAACGGTGAAGACATATAGTCGTAGATTGGTACCTGTGGCACCTTCTTAAGGTGATGAAAGCTGCTCAGGTTAAGCCTACAGGTATCGTCTCCCCACTCCCCACTCACACCCCCACCCCCTGTCCCTTAGTCCGTATACCTGCCAATTAAACCACGTCATTGAGGGATTGAGGTGAAAGTAGCGGTTACCGCCCCACATCAACGACAATCTCACGCCAAAGGGGCCGCGGACAAAACCTCACCGGGCAGGTTACGTCATGGGAGAGGGGATAAGGAGAAAGGGGCGTGGTCTTAAAGAGGCAGGCCACGCCCCCTGCGTCTCAGAGAGCTACTTACATACGTAATGAGGGCGGCCCAAGATGGCGGCTTAGCACCAAAAATGGCTGCGAGCCACGAAATGGCGAGCATAGAGAGAAGAAGTCGGTTTAAAGGGATGGAATTTAAGAAGGGAGGATACTAAGACAAAAGCATTGAAAGAGCGAAGCATGAAAGAGATATTTTGAGGAATATATATGTGGATCGTGATGAGGAGAATAGTGAACATGTAAGGAAGGGTATGCTACAATTAGGAGTCGCAAGGAGAAATTTTGACATAGGAAGAAGACAGAAGAATCGGGGACAAAACGAGGAAACCACGACTGGACAGCGTCCCGCCCGAGGGCATGGCACCCTAGCCGCACGGACCCACACGCACTAACAGAGATGCCCCGTGACACCCACACAAGGCCCTGTCCCCCGTGAAAGGGCCTGGCGGGCGGAGAAGGGCCTTTTGGGCGGCGGCTAAAGGCCCAATTACCGGGGACTTAGCGGGCTAATACGGGCTAATAGCGGGCAGGGCGGCGGGCAGCCGCTGCCCACCGGGGGTCATTAGGGGGTGTCAGGTAGGGGGGCAATGCCCTCGGGGGGGGCCTGATCTTCGCACTCTCCGACAGGGCGCGCCACCTTGACGACAGGAGTCAGGGGAGGTATACTGATGGTCCTATTTGGTGTGGGGGGGTTGGGGGGGGGGGGGGGGGTAAGGCTTAAGCCCCATACCCACTAGGCGATTTTACCGGCGACTGGAGATGGGCAACGTCCAGAATAGTGGTAAAATCTTTACAAATTCAAATCAAATGTTAGTATGTAACATTGAAATGTTACATACTTACATGTTATCTGAATTGGTGATGATTTTACAAGTGGTACTCCTGTTGCCCATCGCCAGTCGCCGGTAAAATCGCCTAGTGGGTATGGGGCTTTAGGCCTAGAGGTGAGAGGGAGGGTGGCTACTTTGCTTTGAAGTGGTTTGGTTTAGGTTGGTTTGGGGTGCAGAGGGAATCCTCTTTGTGTTTGTGTGCTCGTGTGTTTCTAGTAGGCGCAGGGCTACATGAAATAGAGAACGTGATATTCCTAGCTTTCCACCCAAAAGCCTTATTTCATTGATAGAGTCGGAATACCGTATTAAACGGGATGAAACGGTTTCAGTGTTTCAGCTTGAGTGATATACCCTGTGATTGCACATTTTCCATAGAATTCACACACAGGGAACAGAGGTGCATTGTGTTATACCTCAAAACGAAAAGAAATCTAGTAAGCCTCTTTGCCTCCATAGAGGAATCCGAGGAATAGGAAAACGCCAAGCATTATTCAAACCCATTATTTATTGAAACACATAGAAATAGACAATGATACATCTTCGGAATTTGTATTCTGTAAGGCATCGAATGGCGCGTACCTGTGGCCATCTAAGCCGTCGTTCTGGGCTCGGAACCCCGGCTTGGAATCAAACCGCAGACTGGGGCGCTACCTAGTGCCTGGTGGCCGAACTAACCCCATCCTATGTGCCATTTCTGTATACTACTCACACACTGAATCCTGAGTGCTGTGAAAGGGGAAGCGCTTCCGCCATTGATTGGAGACGGGGTGTATTCAAAAGGATTGCAACTGGTAACGTGCAACTTGCTCACTACAGTGGGAATATTAATCCGTTGGTTATCATGGTAATAAATGGAAAAATATTCTGTGATTATGATGCAGTTGTATAGTTCTCGAACAGGCCACGTGGGGGCAGCAATGGGCCAGACACTACCGTCTAAAAACATCCACTCTCTTAAAAGCGCGTTTCCAGAATTGGTTGATATTGTCTTTATAACATAATATTAACCTACGACTTCAGATCCATCGAAAGTCGTGGATTTAACTAAAAAGATTGATATACAATGTCCAGGATCATAGAATCGTCGTAAAAGAACACATAGGCACCACCCATCACCATAACCACCACAGCGCGGAACCCTCTAGCTTGCAACCGATAGGACACTCCTCAGGATTGCTCTTTTGCTGTCGATACTTGTCCTGAGGGCGATATTCCCCACCCACTGGGTACTGGAGCAGCCTGAGGGCCGTATCAGACAGCGGGGTGTCGTGGGGACAGGAGGCCGGGAGGGGCGGTACAGAGGGCGGGCTGAGCAGGGCGGGGAGACGGGCAACAGAGGTAGTAGTAGTAGTATAGCAGCAACAGGCCCTGGAGGCGGGCGGCGGGCGGTCTCCTCCTGCCTCCGCCCGGAGACAATCGGATTACGGCCCGGGCTGCCGGGGGTGGCCGCGGCAGCAGTGAAGTAGGGGTTGGGTGGGTGAGATAGCCTGAGGCGGGGCGGGTCGTTGACAGATTGGGACAGTATTGGGTGTGACGGGGGATGGGAAGTGGAGGAGGGGGATCAAGAAAGTAGACGTCAGATAGCACGGCTAACCAAATTAGATCCAGGGAACTTTATGGGTCTGAAATCACCCTGGTTGGATCTGGGTCAGGCTAGCAGAAACTGAAGGGGATTTCTCAGTGTCAGATGAAACCTATCATGAGCGACAGACAGTTTGCGCATTCCTACGTCTCCACTTTAGAGTTTCTTTTTTCTATTCATTTTGATTTTTTAGTATAGTGTAATGGTATGTAGGCATTGCCGCCTTTCTGAATTCAATAAAGGTGATTTTTGCAAAATAAATAATATTATGTGCGTTATCTATGCCTCTTTCCTGGTTACTACTAGAAATTTTCTTTTTTCAATATAAGGTCTTGTGATTGACCGTGCCCTTTACAACCAACCATATGCCCTGATGGCCGTGTACATACAAAATAAATGCCTCTCTCAGTTCATAAGGTCAGTGTCACATTGTTTATCCCAAGCATACCCCACCCACCCCAAATCCCCACGCACCCTTCCACACAACAATACCTGCCATGATTCTACCTGTATGCCCCATACCGCCCGACCCACCTGTGGTCAGTGCCTACCTGTGGGACCAGGGAGTGTGGGACAGACTAACAGGTACACAGGTATAATGACCACAGGCCCCCTACCATTAGGACCCATCCGTCATGTATACACCTGACAGGCTCTGGGTGGGGGGACGGGGCAGGGACAGCCCTCCACACCTGCCGCCGACTTAGAGCTTTCTTACAGGGTGGGACCTCTGATGGGGGAATGCGGGGATACTTAATATAACTTGTGATTTTTAGGCATTTAAGGTATTGTTTTATTAAAGGGAGCCAAAACCAATATAATTGACAAAATTTTCAAAACTCAGATAAGTATAGAAATATGTTGGATGAGTCCAGTTAAGGTCAGTGGTAAAGTATTAGCTGTGAAAACTAGCTCAAACTGAAGTATACTATAGACTGCCACAAGAGATGGTAATATTTGCATTTGTTTGTAAACAAACCCTATTTTTGCGGATCCACATTAATTGATTTGAGCAAGAAAAACATGTTTTTAATTATTTTTTACCATATTTCATGGTTGAGATTCTAACATGGGCCAGGAATAGGCTCAAGGAATGGATTTCCATGATTATTTGAGTTTGAAAAATTTCATCGAATTTATTGGTTTTGGCTCCCTTTAAGTCATACACTGCCATTGTTGTGCCAGGCCTTCCGGCTGAGAATATATCAGGAAAGTAAGGGTATTGTTATATGTCAATATTACAATGGAACTATACTTGTATACATTTTATTCATATGTAACATGGTCCTCGAACAATTTTGTGAGGGAAATCTATAAGGAAACCATTCACGCGACTTGTTCTTATCTCTGGTATGGGATATGCCATATGGGATAGTCTATAGGCATTGCCTCTCTCCAACGGTCAGTGATAGTTTCACTACCTTCGAGTCCATGTCCCCCCACCCCACCCCTGCAGGTTTAGCGGGCTTACTCTTGTCCAAGTATACACGTATCGTTTGTTCGTTATTCGGACAATTTTCATAACAAAGTACTCTCCTCCTCCTCCCCCCTCCCCTCCAAACAGCGCCTACTTACACACACCACACCCAGCCCTTCCATCATAATTTCAACCTGACCTCTTACTCTTTAGGGACATTTAGACAGGCGGCGGGGTCAAAATAAGCTTTATTTCTTAGTCTAAATTTGCCGGTTGGTTTGGTGGGTAAAGTGTGGTATGGGAACAGTGAAAAGTCTGTGGTGTGCCCGCTGATTATGGTTTACCTGTGTATCTGATGTACGTCGTGAACCAGGGACGATCCCAGATAACAAAGCAGTGACATGGGCAGCGCATACCTTTACTATTGTCAGACAATCTGCCTATGTCTTTTGACCACTGCTATACAGTTAAAATGTGTTTCATTTCGTCAGGGTATTTTAATATAATACATACTCCATAGTAATAATCACAGAGATTCCAGTTTTCACACTTTTATCTTGGTCGCTATCCTAAAGTGAAAGAATAACCTCTAAGATTAGAGTCATGCCATAAAATATGCACTTAAATGTGTCAGTTGACGAAACAAAATGACTATGGGCCAGATACCCCCTCCCCCAATAAGGGATGGAGGGGGTGTAACCTGGTAAAGGGTGTGTGTGTCTCATTTAAATATTATTAATGGACTAATACTCCATATTGATATTAGGATAGTGAAGCAATAGTCGGTCAATCCTATATATAATTTGGAATCCCTAAATGCTGCAAATTTATCAGAAAATGGCAACTCAGATTTCCATTGAGATTTCAAGTTTACTTTATAATATAGTTGACAGCATGAATAAGATAATTTTCTTATAACTGATTTCAGTGTTCCATGTTCTCTGTATAGTCGGTCTCATGATTATATAATTGAGAGGTAGGTAAAGTTGGTCGTCTCATCTTACATAATACACATATAATCTGCAGGCGTCACATTAAATAACCCAATGATAAGACTAACATCATACAGGACTCATATAACCGGTTATATATGCAAACATATTTTACGACAGACAAGGACCGATGCAACAGATAAGCTTTAACGTGATGTGCAAAACATTCACACGAGTCTATATCATACCAACAGAACTTATGTGGGCAATTATACGTGATTGTCACATTGACTTGTATAATTATAATCCATGTAAACTAAGTGTTCGTCTCTTGGCTCCAGGCCAGACCTCCCGATTACCACACGTCACGTTCCCCTCAGGACATCGATCACAGCGCCCTCTTTACGTGCCATGGAGAACTAATTGTTTCAAATTACACTAAACTTTTGAGGGCATGTCTTTTGGTTTCTGAGCGGAGGTCTTGGGTAGGGAGGAGGCAGGGGGCTACCCCGGGGTCTACTCTGTATAGGAAAGGGTCTCTATACCGAAAACGACCATGATGTTTAATGACTGTGGAATGCCTTGTCAGCAAAATAGATGTAAAGATTTTAGGAATTATTTCACTCGTTTACATAGGGGTTTTAAATTCTAAAAATATATTCCCAGGTCTCAACTTATGAATGTTTTAATTTTGTATTTAACATCAATAATATAGAAAAATAGACTGAGAATAATAGGTATACAACTTATTGAAAACATGACCGAGAATGAGAGGCAAAGGAAATGGCAGTCTGACGAAGGGCATGCTGTCATATATTCACTCATATGTGGACCCAAATACAGAACAGAAACCTCTACGTCTGGCTGCAATAGCAGAGGTACCACAAACTCTAAGAATGAGTGCTCCCCCCCCCCCCCCACCCTTCTCAATAAGATGAGGGTACCTTAAGTTAATTCCCAGACCAGGTATGCTTTGATACCAACCTGCAGGGAGGTATGACCGGGGAGGGCTCACCAGTAGGTATGATGCTACACACAGGTAAGTCAGGTAGATTTATGAGGGCCGCTATCCCTCCCAACACTAAAGGCAACAAGACGGGTCCCTGCTGCATGACTTTTCACAGATACTCAAGTAATCACAGCGCGCCCCCACCTCAAACGAGTGAAATGTTTAATTAGAGCTGCTAAGTTAAAGATAATTACTCGGGGAAATTAGCGCACGGCCTGGTGGTCGGTTTAAATGCTGGGATGGCGCCACTAAAAAGTACAATCAGTGTCAGGGTGTGTGGGGTGTCCTGAGGGTGTGGGGAGAGGTGGGGCAGGGGCTGGAGCCAGCTTGTCTGTGAACCTCGTCTTGTGTTGGCAGGTTGGGGGGCTGGGAACGGGGAGACAATGGTTATGGTTACTACAAGGAATGCTTAAGGAATACTCCTTTTGATGTATATATTCCCTTATTAAGCTGCTAGGTATGAGCCATAAAATATTTCACAGCAAAAATTCTCTTTGCTTTGCAGGTACTTATTCTCTATCGCAAGGTTTTCATGGTATTGATGTTACTCATTGTCTAAATTCTTATGACCAACACCTCGCTCCTTTTCTGTTCTTTTTATCCCTATGTTATTACAATTATATGCATAAATCTATGTTCGTAGTTTTTGTAAGCTGGTAATTATGAGAAGACATATGGAAATTCCAACATAATCTCCTTATTATATCAATCTAGTCTATCAGATAGAACCTGTTTTGTTCTAATGGAAAATGCATGGGAGTAATGTAAATAATAACAATTTAAGTTGGTAAATTCAAAAGCGAATGATTTCTTAATGAAATTACAAGGTCCGTAATGTCTTCTATAGTGATGAGGCGGGGGTAAAGAATGTCTGTGACACAAACACTTTATTTTCTTACACACTTTTAAGATGTCACTTTGCAAACGCGAAATTGTAATTACTGCATGAGTTTTCCCTTCTTTTAAAACAGAATTTCCTTCCTCGCCAAGCACCAGAAGCTCTACCATTGTGCAAAAACTCCACGCAGGTGCCCCCTCCCAGTATCCAACGCGCTCAAGTAAAACGCTAACTCCCCTCCCCCTCCATACGTTTCGTATATTATCCCCACCCACCGCCCGCATACATCACCCTGTGTTGTTTTCCCTGATGGCCGGGCCGTCACCCTGTAACCCTCCCTCCTGGGCCTGGCGCCGTCCACGGCCCGCCTGGCGCCCCTCCAGGCAGAACGTGGGGTATGGGCCGTCATAACCGGGCGGCGCGGCCATGCGTCTCTATCAGCGCGACAGGAGCGGGCGGCGAGCTGCTCCATCATAGTGATGTACGCGCCTTAACCACCGCCCCGTGCTCCTTAAGGGGGGTTTACACCGAATAGCGCGGCGCGAGTTGCTCGTCCGCCATCTTAATACAGGGAGGTCTGCTATTTTTTGACGCGTTGGGCCCTACCGCGCCGACTGCTAGTGAAAATATCAAGTATGGGTAGGTATTATTGGCGCGCGGGATTTAACCGCGCCGCGCCGCGCTTGGTGTAAATACCCCTTTATGCTCCTCCCGCCCCCCGCCCTTCCGCCGCCGCCCCGGCCCCGCCGTCCGTATTAATCAGCTCCACTTCCGCTAGGTGGCGTCTGAGTCATGGCGCTACTTCCGGGCCCTGTCACGTGGGCTGCGCGGATCAGGTGCGCAGTGAGTGACCTTTGACCCGCGCGCTTCCTCTTCCCGCCGCTAGGTGTCAGTGCGGATTGGGCCGCTAATGACGTCATCAAAGGGCCGATGTTACCCCCCTGGTGGAGGGCGGGCAAAACGGGCGCAGCTGTGGGCGGGGGTGGAGGGCGAGGGGGGCGGGGTATGGGGTATTTGATATAGTGGAAGTTTTCATAATAATAAAGGGCAGACGGAGGACACGCGGCCGTTGTTTTTCCAGTACCTTTCCCCTTTAACGTGTCTTTTTCATTTTTTCTTAGACATTGCTTTCTTGCAGATACTCCCCGGGATACCTCCTCAAAGATAACCTTTTGTTTCTGATTCCTTTCTTGGCACAGAATTTCCTCAAGATCCGTTGTGATTCTTATCTCCCCTGTGCGTGGCTTTCAAAGCCCATTAGGGTAAATAATAGGTGCGCCACTTGGAGAAAGGAAATCAGGATGGATGAGGCAGTAAGGGCACCAGGACGTGTGGCAATATGGCGGGGAGGCAGAGGGCCTATACCGACTATGAGTGTTCCACCATATTCTTTATTCATACTTTTTAAATCCAAAGTTTACTGATCAGCATATGTATTATTTGATTATTACCTATCGATAACTCTTAATTTTAACTAATTTTGTCAAAAGTTCATGAAGGTTTTAATGTATTTAAGATATTTTAGAGTGGCTTCATAAACTTGTTCCGGCCTTAAACAATGTAGTTCCGGTTTCTCTGATTGGCAGAATAGGGACCTTCAGCAGCCCAGCTCCGGGCGGCGGCGGACGTCGGCAGCGGTCAGGGACTTCATAGATAACCGCAGACCCTGAGCCGACCAGACGGCGCCGGGCCCCGCTCGGCGGGTCAGCCCCGTCGACTCGTGTTTATCTAGTGATTTTCTGGGTGATTTGGTGAGCACTGCGGGGGGCCGGGGGCACGGAAGACGTGTCGGACTGGTGTGGGGGAGAGGGTTGAGGAGGGTGTCAGGGGGTTGGGGACGTGAGGGCTGACCGCAGAAGTGACCACTGGGGGTAATTAAGCCGACGTCCCGCTGACCGATAGCCGTGAGATATGGGTCGTAGTGAACCGAAGTGACTCGGAGCTGACCACTACCACACCTCCTACACAAACTGACCAAACTGACCACGCTGACCTCACGTCAACGCACTAGCCCTTACCGAATGCGGAAATGCCAAGTTAAAATATAATTCCATATAGACAGGGGGGAGTATTCTATAGTATAGCATTGATTTATTGGTGCAACTGAATCCCTCACATTTTTTAATGTTTACAGAGTTTCTCACTAATAATATATTTTCCTGACCTAGATTCAGGCCGAGCTGCTCTGCCTGAGTTATAATGTGAGCTGCTCATCTTTAATTCTGCTCACCTCAGGCCCCTGGAGAGGCCGTGCTGGGCAGTGACCCTGTCACCTGAGCGCCCTGTACCGTCACAGTCATTACTAATCTGTACACACACAGGTGATAAACCTAGAGAGCCTATATAAAACACCTGGCTAACGTTAAACACTTTAGATAGAGAATGACGAGGTTCTGATGTGTATACACAATTTTTTCCCCAATGCTGTTTGTGATAATTCACCCAAGCTTTTAAGAAATGAAGACATTCATTCAATGCGTAAGGACATTTTGGTTAATGCAAAACACATAACGTAACGGGGGGGGGGGGGGGGGTAGGGAGGTGTGAGGGTGTCTGGAACCCCCTCAGATTTATTTTGAAAAGTTTAGGACACGGAACAAAATACTGGGGAAATTTGTAGCTTGATTTTTCATCTGGAACCCCATTCTAGATTTTATTGAAACCCCCTGAGATTGACCTGGAACCCCGGCCCCTCATAATTTCCCGGAATCCCCTACAGTCCTCTACATTAAGAAGAGACTCGGGACTGGGCCGTTTAGAGCCCGCGGCCCGTTGCTAGGTGACGGGTCTATCGGTCCTGATGACGGCGCCCGTCGTCAGGCTGATCTCTTACCGGGTGGACAGCGCCCTTAGTTGGCGTTTCACTCACCAGGCGTCGCTGCTGCTCGGCCGCGCGGACTGAGCAGCTCGTGACCCGAGGTGAGCTGCTCTGAGCTGCTCATAGGCTGGGGTGGAGGGGAGAGTTACTCCCGGAGTTACTCTGAGTATAGAGTAGGGGGAGTTTCGTCTATGGCTAGAACTCTTCTTTGAAAGGAGGACTTGGAAATACTTTTATATGTCTAACGACTGGAAGGTGCCGACTCGGGAACATCACAGGAAATATTAGATACATGAAAACGTTTTAAAACATCTCTTAAAGGTTGTGTTAATTATGCTGAGGTTAAAGTATATTTCCAACCACAGGTAGGTCCGTAAACACCATTGAACCACCCCACTGGATAAAACGTTTATTTAAAAAAAAATACTTAAAATTTCCTTTAATTATGCTGAGGCTAAACTAGGTCAAGCTACATTTCTGATTAGAGGTACATCCTAAATCGCCACTGAACCTCCCTATTAGATAAAAGTTTATTTTGAATATATTTCAAAATATTTTCTGGGGATGGAGACGGATTATGGTTAGTCAATGCATGTTCATCCTGATTGGTATTTCGACCACAGAAAAAGTCTATTTTGAATATACTGTGCATCAGTTTCAGCCTAAATTTCGAACTACCTGTACTTACTTACTTATTGTCTCGAGCCATTTGAGGTGGGCGAAAATTGACATTTTAACCGGCGCCAACCACAGACCTTCTAACGTGGCACAGGCCCAAAGTCAAAATGTTGGAGAAGTTTCAGAAACACCTGAAAACAGCGACGGCCAGCTGGGTAGTTAAACCCGACGTCTAACTTACCCCTGTCTGCCAACTGACATCGTAACTCACCTGTAAGACAAAAACAACGGAAGGTTAGACGGGGGTTCTCCATTTAAACATTACAATAGAACTAGTAACTTCAAAGGTAAAAAAAGACATGACGGAAGATTTTCGAAACGACTATAAGAGTCTATACCATCTATAACAATAATGTGTTTATCGGTGGTAACATGATTATTGATAGTCACTTAGGGCGTGATAGAATGTAGAAAAGTATGGAAAAGTATCAGTGTAAGTCGCATTCCTTTAAGTACGTACGCACATTTTCACAAATTTTAGCCCCCAAGCCCCGCACCCCCCTTTGGCCAAGGCGAGCACTGGACTTGCATAGGAACGTCTACTCGTTCGTACCAGAAATCCCTACCCCTCCGTAGTGCATATGTACATAATGGAAGGTCCCTACTTTCTTTGATATTTTCAAAATCCCATTAAATGTTTACAAGAAAGTTGTCCGAGCAAAACGGCAGTAAATCTAAGTTTGTTTAGTGTGTTGTATGAGTGGCGTTAGTCTCGGTAGTCTGTATAACAGGCCCATGTAGAGCTGGCTAATGAAGCCCTCACGGCCTGTGTTGGTACAGCTAATGAGCTGTACTAATGTTGATGGCTGGTAAATGAGCCCAGCTGGGGCCAGCTGAGGGCTATGGGTGGGGGACCAGCCTTGTGTAACCAGCCATACCCGAGCCATACCCCCGGTAACGTCAATCACTGCCCGCTGGGATATATACCCTGGGGGTTGGAACCATGCAGTCCGCATACCCATAGGACTGACTACCAAGTATTTGCACCGAGAATCTTACAAACAACTTTTTTAATGATATTTCTTAATCTATGGAGATATTTATATCTTAAAAAGGCCCTGATAAGGCCCCATAACTGAGAGGCTTACATTAGGACTACAGTCCTTGATTTAGTTAAATCCGCTTGGCTAGTTTCTGTAAAACATACAAAGATTATAGAACCATGCAGTGGCGGATCCAGAGTGGGGGGGGGGGGGGGGTGTTGCGCGCCCCTCCCCTTATTTCGGAAAATTTGAGGGTTTTTTTAAATGTAAAATTCGGCCGACAAGTCATCATGGAAAGCATTTTGCAATAGCGCTCCCCCCCCCCTCCACTTTTCAAAATCCTGGATCCGCCAGTGCCATGCACACAACGCCCATTACTCCGAAGACCTCGCACGTGATATCTCTATGTGAAACTACACGTCAGTGCAAATACATGCTAATGGAATTTATTACAGCATATTCAATAACCATTCATATCATGTTCACACCAGGTCTGATCTTCCCTGTGTGAACATCCTAATGAAAACATATAGTCAGCAGCAGAACGAGATGAATGCACAACTCCGTCAGACCCCGTCAGCTCCGATTTGGTGCAGTATCCGTGTTTTCTCTCTGATCCCTCCTCCAGGGTGAGATTGAGCGTGGTACCCGTCCCCAAGGCCCCATCACCTGGAGAACCCCCATCTCCTTCCTCCAGCGTGTTTACATTCCGGGAGTCACTCACTAGATTATACTCCCCGCATCTGGTTCCCCCTTGCTCGGTGGCCGCGACCAGCTCCAGGTTGTGCCCTGGAGGGGGCCGGCCTGGAGACGGTTATTAAATCGACTGGGACCCTTAGCCCCCGTCACGGGCCGCCGCCGCCGGCCGCCCGGCCCCGGGGCCCCCGTCAGCCTCCCCGGCACGCCCTGGAGGGGGATAAGATCGGCGGGTTCCGGCTGGCGGCCGCTGGAGCAGCCCCTCACCCCTGGAGGCCGGGGCGGGGGGCGGGGGTGGTTGAAGGGAGGGCGGGCAAAGATAACAGTAATTGGCCATTACACAAGGTATCCTGCCGCTATGCCGGGCCATGTGTTTAAAAATATTGAGGGTTTTTTTTGCGTGATGATTTGTGTTTGTTTTGGACCTAAACTATACTATAGTAGAGACTCATATCAGTTTTATATTGTTTATTGTTTCCTTAACTAAATATTTTACATGATAATATCCTAGTTTTAGTACTGTTAGTTACAAGTTGCTAATCAAGACGGCAGTGGATGGCCATCCTGGATAACCAGGAGTAGCAATTTCTTATTGGTGAGATATAAGAACTTAGAACTGTTCTCGGGCCCAGTTGAAGTGAAATTTCCAGGACAAAATGCCCATATAGAGTCACTTTATCATATTCAGAGCAATGTTGCAACCCATCTCGAAACAACATCAGAATACATGGCTTGATTTTGTTTTGAAAGACAGAATATACAACAATAATCGTACTTACTATTAACCCTTCTCCAATTTTAAGTTTCAACAGTCTCCATAATAACTTCTACTTTTCAGCAAAATGTTCCACATACACTGGGCGCGGCATACCCCTTAGCCTATCCCCCGGTAGCGCGGGCCGGGCGGTGCTGCGCCCCACGTGGTGCCGGCGCCGGGCGGCGGACGCTGAGTGGCAGCGGCCCCGGCCGTCTGTAACGCCACATTACCCCAGCAGGTCCTGCCGCGCCGCCCCGCCGCCCCGAGCACCGCGCGGCAAAAATACCAAGACATACCACCGCGCGGCAAAAATGCCAAAAACTTGAAACCCGCCGTCATTCTACCCCTCAAGGAAATAGTTGAGCGCGCATAAACTCGGATGGCGTTTCATTTTGATGGAGTTGACCTCTTCACCCCGTATACCTAGCCCCTTGACCCTGGAGGAGATCTAGACTTAATCTCCCCTGGATCATCCACTAACGTCACCCCAGGCCTGGTATGCAGACGCCGACGACGATAAGATCTCGTCGTCGCGTGACGTCTCGCGAGATCCCGTCCCACCGCTGGTGCCTGACACGCTGAAACTGGATGATGTAAACGGACGCCGGGTCCCAGTGGATGGTCGGTGGTTAATTCTTCGGTTAATGAGGGCGGGATGAGGCATCGCTGCACGAGCTGCTCACCTCTGCTCGCGAGCTGCTCAGGGGCCCAGGGGAGCGGGTCGGGAGCTGCTCGGGAGGTATGTGACGGGTGTGGGTAGCGACTCATCCATTAGGGACAGGACGTCCATGGTCCCGATCTGGCCCCGACCCTGTCCGCCTTCCCCGTGGGGACACTATGACCCAAACTCGACTTCTGTCCCTAGCATGCAAACAAGTATAGGTGGTACTCTGGGCCTTATCCAGTTCTCCTACCTTCCTACTCTGCCAATTCACTCTCTCGCCGACAAGAACTGTTCTCACTGACTATTTTCTCGGAGCGTAGGACGTCTTCTTGCAGAATGCTACCTTTGTTCATACCATGGAAGGTAAAATCTCCAGTCTATCCCATTCTGGGATCACGTTTCTCATCTCCTTCAATATGGAAGAAATCGCCTCTTAGCCTTTCTTTTCAACCCCTTACACTTCCATAATTCCCCGGGCATAATTCACAGCAAAAACACCCCATAGACTTATAAAGAAACATGAAAAATAAACACGTACTTCTCACCCACTTCCCCCCTTCGCTGCCATACTCAGCATGATGTTGAATGCCCCTTTAGCAGCAGAATGATACCACTACCCCCCTTACCCTCCCCCCTCCAAATGATCACCCCCCCCTCCCTCCCCACAACATGCCATGCCCGCCGACCCCCTCCTGTGACGTCACCTCCCCCCTCACACTGGCGCCCCCTGGTGTCTCGTTATGATGACAAATGACGTCGGGCGACGTGGGCATGACGTAGATATTTGAAACGTAGACAGGATGTCGGCGCGGTGTCATCCCTCAAAAATAAGCTGGGAGTCGGGTTTAGGCCGCTGTCAGTCAGCCTACTTCAGGCCTTAATATAAAACACTCGGCCTACAAGATGAAGACGTTCAACTCGAGGTTAGGCCACCGACTCCTCGCTTCTGTTTACATGGCGGGTTATGTAAGTGGGTGAAATATAGAATGAATGTTTGGTAGAAGCTATTCATATCTTAATTGGGATTTTTTCCAAGAGTGTCTGATATGGTGTCATGAGCAAATGTTCAATGTTTTGTGGATATAATCGATAATATTAAAAAGTCTTAGACAAGACCCCTTGGGTATAGAGTTGGTGGTCAATGTTTTCTACATAACCCCACGGCTTGCTATTTTCTTTATATTTTACATATCTTATGCCAGACTCCTTGGGTGTAGAGTTGATGATCAATTATCCTATATGAACCCATGGCATATTTTTCTCCATGTTTTAGACATTATGATAAATCCTTGAAAAATCCTTGATATATGAGATTTTTTTTCAAACCCGGGCTCCAAATACTATTGTTCAAGCATGATATTAAATGAGATAAACGATGGATGATTTTATTACAAAAGAACAAAAATACACGTCGGTAAATAGCACGGAGTGTTATAGTTTGACTTGGGTGTAGACATGACGCCGTGAGATAACAATGTTTGCATGTCGGGCGTTACTCGTCACCGATCCCCAATAAACCCCCCATCTCCCACCACCCCCACAATGGGACCTCACGTCAGGGGTCCTGCCCCCGGGGAGGGGTCACGACCCCCTCAGGTCATGGAGGGTCAGGGGGTGACGACCCACACGCAACTCTTACAAGTCACAGCATCCCTGCACGCGAGACGAAAGGAGGACATCAGGGGAACTAGCGTTTATGATAAAGGGATTTTCTTTGTTTTGCCAACTGAAAATCAATTGATGAACTTCAAAGGTGTTGTGCGTATTTGCATCAGCATGGACGTACGTGTGGCTAAAAAGCTGAACTCTCTTGTTTACATCTTAAGTTAAAGTATGTTGACTTATACCATGGAGTTTTAAAACCTCCATGCTCAGAGTTGAGTCAAAGTGTGATATCAGGGTCGCTATAGATGTTGCTACAGGTCCTCACGTGTCTCGGACCGGTGTCAGTGACCACACCAAGTGAATGACCTCTCTTCACCCTGCATGTAGTACATGAATGTGTAAGTAGTATAGGCGTCCGCTCCAGGCCACAATCTGGAAGTGTGTAACGTGTGTCAGGTGTGAAGCCTAGGTGTAACCCTCACCTGAGACCTCCCCCCCCCCCCCTAAGGGAGGGTATGCAGATGCATGCATACGCCTATAAACGTGCACACGTGTACAAGTGTGGTTCTCAAACTGAAGGACGATGTAACCTTGAAATGATGTGTATTCAGGTACATACATTCTTACTACCGACGTATCATCCCGCCCTCCTCGATCCCTGCGAACACTTATAATATACAAACATTGCAGTTATATTTTTCTGAGCTGAGACATCCACTTTTTATTTTTCCAACTTGTGACCAACTTATTGCCATGCGCGTTGAAAGGCCTACGGTCACTGATTAAAGCTGAAATAGGCCTATGGCTAAAAGGTTTAGAGGTTTTGTCTTATTTCACATAAAGTTTTTTTTCGTATTTCTATTTTGAAAATTTTGCATATTGTTACCATGGTAATCGTAATGTTGATAAACTCTATAGTTCACTTTTCTATCCTTTTCCTTGCATATCTTTATAACTCCCAGACTCTCCCCCCCCCCCTCCCCTGGGGCCGCGCCATGTCCCCCGATCCGACGTGACGGTCCGTAAAACGACCTGGTCCTCCGTGGGCGTCGGCCGACCAGGTAACCACCCCCTAACACGAGCGTCTGTGTCCCATGATGGCCCTTTTTGGGGCGGCCCTCAGTCAAGGCCCTCAGGGTGGTAAGAGTGGTATCATACATGCACGGCGGAGGGCCCATGAATGCCGAGGTATTTATGATAGCTTGTTTGGTGAAGGGCATTGAGGAGAATCTGGGTCACGTCACGTAGCGGGATGGTAGAGAGCAAGCAATGAAATATTCAAAGATCTTCCAAAACAGGGAAGTGTATAGTGTATATCTGCATCCCTAAACCTGTGAAACCCTGCTTGTGAAGGACACTACAGGGAAGTAAAATGGGTTAATCAGGTAGTTGTTCACAGTAAGTTGCTCCTCGTGTTTTACTCTAGGACCCGTCAAACGTCCAAACCTGCCATCAGCACCCATGGGGTTGACAGGGATGCCTGAAGCCCTAGACCTCGGAATCAATCGACCCTGGGATCGCACCGCGGTTTTAATCACAATCGACCATTTTTTGTTAAAGCAATTCACAACTACTCACATTTTACTGGTCTTTACTACTACACACTGCGATCAGTAAAAAGGCAATGTCCAAATTGTCCCAGTGCAAATTATGGTAAAACTGAAGCTTTCTCGATATTAACCTAGAACACGGACACCTACCTTCTATAACCCCTGCATATGAAGTCTCGGAAGGCATGGCAGTCTCGGAATAGAGGAACTCACGTAGGGTGAAGGGGGCGGGGGCGACTCCCTCCTCCCCATCCTCCCCTCGCCGGGACATTTGTTTCAGTTTAGCGGGGGGCGCCTGCATGTCGTGGTCGGCCGCGGCGCGGGGCCTGACCCGCGGAGAGAAATGTGGCCCCTCCGTTTGACGAGTCACCTCCCCACACAGACCCCGGGTCGGGTTACCCTGGAGGGCCGGCCTCCTGTAGGGGGGAAGGCGGGGGGAGACCTGCCCCCCGCCCGCCCGGCGTGTCGCTACTATTAGCCGCATTATTTATAGAGTTTACGGCCGGTGGTACTAATAGTTATACACACCTAGGGCCAGGTGGGGTGGGGTGGGGTGGAGGGTTAATGGGGGAACGTGTGTTTCTGCTGATTGATAGGTGTGTGGATTAGTGGTGTGTACGTGCAGTGGCATGAGCCTATTGAGGATTTACGTGTCTTAAGGTGTACCATACATGTACACAGAATAATTATTTATATACCTGTATGTGTGGTAAATATATGTTTATTTTTCTTTGTTTGTGTATACTCGTTTAAACACATGTTTGTTGGGTAAAGGTATGTTTATTGTTCTCGGTTGGAATCATCACTTTTTAATCCAAGGACGATCTAAGTATCTTTCATTCTCACTCGTACAGCGTCAACGCATAGCTTAATTTGATATTAGTACACACAAGGAAATGTTTACATATGAACACATGGCGTAGATCCAACCAAGGCATTGTTTTCGTACATTTATGTAACAATGGTATACGTATAAATAGCTGTTATTTATGACGATTTCTAGCCTATTTCTTCGTGAATCAGATGTGGTTCAGCTGTTAAGTATGAATATGGTTAAGGTTTATACAAGCCTAAAAAGAGCATAATCATAGCCATAGATCACATTTCGTCGACATTGTCCCGGCATAACTCTTAACTACACGTCACCCCGACCAATCGGTCGTCAAGCAACGCATGTGTATTAGATTATTAAAAGCCATTTCCTTTATTAGATTAGGCCATTTGCGTCCCCAACTGCACTGCAGACTCAATGTGGCAAAAGGGAATGAATTAGGGGGAGAAAGCCCGGACATTATAATCTGTGTAATTGGGTAATAGCGCCGTGTGACGTGTGTGGCGGGAAAACCACTCGCTTGTACGTCCCAAAGTCGTCTGCCTAACTGCTTCCGGTTGCTGCGCGCGGTAATTGCGCGGTGACCCATTGGCCTGCGTGTAGCCAGCGTCCCGGGCTAGGGTTTCGGCGCGACTGCGCGACTACAAGCATGTACTGCTCGTTTTTGGAGGAAAAACGAACCTGGAAATGCGTGTTCACTCCTGGTGGCCACCATGTTTGTGGTGGTAGTGGAAGGGAGATTTTTTCCCCTTGTCCGCCATTTTTTTTTTTTTTTTTTTTATAATTATTTTGCTGGAGAACATTTACATGCTGCATAACAACACAACAGCGGAGGAGTACACGCAGGGTCGAGTTTTCTTCCGTTTCTTTTCTCATTTTCTGATCTTTCCTCCTGGGCTTGGCGCCACCCAGCGGAGGCGGGCCGTGGAGGAGGCCGGGGGCGGGGGGCAGCTGTCAGACGCTAGACGGGCCGGCCCGGCCGGGTGGCACCACGACAATTTCATGGTCTAAGAAGCCATTGGTCCCCCGTCGTTCACACCACAAATATCACAGGACCAGGGCCAGCCAGCCCGTCGCCGCGGCCATCAACCTCCTGAGCTCCTCCATGGTCGGCCGTATACTGGAGTATAGTCGGCCTGATCCGCCACCCGCCGCCCATGTAATCCCCGGTAATGGAGTGGGAGTGGCAGGCAGGCCCTCAGTGTTAAGGCTGTATTTCACTATACGATTTTACTCCCGATTTCAGAAATCAGAAAGTGGCAATAAGGGTTAATTATAGCCGTGTTATTCATCATTAGAAAGGATTTCGTATTCCCTTGGATTCCCTTTCAAATGGTAGGTAGCGTTCAGGGATTCCTTCCATATTTCTAATAGCAGTTTTGAAATTGCCAAATTACAGATAGTCAAAATCGCCTAGTGTAATAGGGCCTTTATGTGGGGATTGACGGCAGGGGCTGACTTTTCATATATAGCAGTCTGTTCGCCTTATTGTTTCCCACGCCAAGACATGGAGACTTAATCCTGTGTACCAACTTACATGGCGGGGGCTCCCTTCAAAGTAACAAGCCCACCGCGCCACTCGACGGATCAGCGCCTAGGGCGAGGGCCTGGATGGCTTGTATTGGGGTGGGATGGGGGCACTGTGCAGAGGAACCACTGCCCAGACCTAGGTCGCAGCGGGTCGCTGTAATGTATATGTAGACCCACTGTTATGTATATTTCGTACCATGTATAAATAGATCTATAGAATAAGGACCTTGATGCAGAGGATCTGGCAGACCATGCCGGCGAAATCTTCAATGTTGAGAATTGGATAAGTCACATTTTTCACAATATTTTTTTTTTTTTTTTTATATATATCATGTAGGCACTTGCATCCACTTGCAGGACCAAATCCATCATTGCATTGAGCCAACCTTGCTATAGGTTCCATCAACGAGACCGGTCGCATTAGAGTTTCATGATGCACATACTGCTCTGCTAAAAAGTCCAAATAGACGATGCAAGCTTTATCAGTAAAACCGTGCTTTTATTTTACAGAGCGGCATACCGTTACCCCCCGGCCGTTACCCCACAACGAAGACTATAGATCAGAACCATTCTTCAGTATGGTAAAGCCTCAGTGGTTAACTACATGTACTTAGAAGGATGCATGGAGCAGCAGTGGCCCTCCCAACCTACAGGAGGAGCCGGGAGGTGAGGGCGGCGCCCTGGAGGAGCCGGTGTGGCCCGCCGATTGTCTAGGTGTGGCGACGTCGGAGCGGGCCTCCTGGTGGGCAAACGACTCAGGTCCTCCCGCCCAGTGAACATTGTGAACCCAACCGGAAGTAGGCGCTGAGCGGCGGAAGCGGCCGCCGCACAGCCGACGATGGCCGCGCCGCCAGGCTGGCGGGCCGCGGGGTCGGCACTACCACTACATATGTCGGCCTAATCTTTTTACCATTAGTCTGGCCAGCGGAAAACTGGCCGTAAATAACTGTCTGAAGTTTGCCTTGGCTCCGGTATACCTGGCTTGTTGCGTGGTCGGGGGCGGGTGGGGTGGGGGCGGGGTGAGGAGTGGGTAGGTGGGGTGGTCTGGAGGAGAGGTGGGCGGGGGGGGGGGGGCAGGTACCCTGGGAGCAGCTCAGTAGGCCTATTACTACTACCACTGCCGGAACGCTCTCCGAATCACAGAAGTACTCACAGACGTCCATCAGTTTGTCTGTTCGATGTTCAGAGGGCCAAACCCTTGATTTCCTGGAAACTTCGCAGCGCAGGTTAAGATGTGATTCCCTGCTGAGTGCGCTCCATTTACTGTGGAGTATAAATTTCTCATACTGCTCCGAAAGTAAAGTCAATATTCACGTAGAGAGGGTTCTTTTAGACCTAAACCTTTTTGAGATTTCTATTTCAATCAATTTCTGTTCTTGAAGTATTTGTGTACAAACTGTCATCACAGGACACGACGTTTTGAAGCAAGTTTCCAAGTTTATACTGTGAAAAGCTGGTCTTCTAAATAAGTTACAATATAGGTGCATATTATACCCAACGTGAAGGCGACCCTAGGTCAGTTTCTACCCTAACCCCAAACATGTCAAAACCTGACTTGTCACGGTGACACATGTCGTAGGTGGTTATAATCCCGTCCATAGCGCCACGTGTCAGATATAGACCCCTAATCCGGGCCGATAGTGATGACCACCTGAGTCCTGGGACCTGCCCCGACGTGACGGGCTGATACGGCCTGCTCACTGAGCCGTGAACGCCGGGTCAGGGGAGCGTGACGCCATGCCAGCTGCTCCCAGCTAGCTCCTGGGCCTGAACTGACAGCAAGGGATATTGTGACAGCCAGCCAAACTCTGACACTGTGACAGCCTGACAGCAACTAAAGTACTGGTATCATGACAGCCTTTACATACGGACAGCTACACTGTGACAGGATCCCGGGACAGGACACAGTATATATACATCGAGCTAAATTCAGACACTGTGACACTTGTGACAGCCCTCACTCTGCATACAGCCAGCCACACCACTGTCAGTGTGACAGATACAATAGCACACAATTCTTCACAACTCACACAGAGTCCTCATAGCACATAGAGCCCTCATTGAATATTATATGCAGTGCCAGTTCGGCCCATCAGACAATGACACTGCAGTGACAGTCCTATCAGACGACGCAGTCCTTGCATCAGAACGCGGACTTCTAAGCAGTTTTACGAGCTGCTCCTACATCTTTGGTCAACCAAAACATACTTTTCATTCAATCTTTAAATGGCATTCTGTTTCTCGCCCTGAGTTTCTCGGCACTTCTGTGGAGGAAGTTCTACTATTTCTTCTCAACACACAGGGTTTTACTCAAGGTCATTGACATGATGGTAAAGCATATATACCCCGGGAGCATACCTCAAATTGTGCTGCACATTTCAATCTGAAACGCTTCGTATACATCATATTGAGGTTAAAAGTCAGGGGACTCTTCCAGCTGATCAGTTTTTAATTAATCAGTGCACTTTGGGCTAAAAGGAGGCATCTGTCCGGGTTGGTACCTGGTCAGTTAATGAAGTTAGGTACGGCTTGTAACCCAATGACACGCCCACCCCCCAGCCCCAACCCCCGTTATCAGATTAACCCAGTAATGGGTCCGCCGCTATTCACTGCACATCGCCAGTCACTTAATAAGATGTTAAAATGTTCTGCTGCACTGCTCCCCGTAATGGCAAGAAGCTGTGTGGGGGCTGCTGGGAGGCAGATGGTGGCGCCCCCTACTAATCTAATCGGGGGGTTGGGGGCCCCCGGTGGACAGATGCTAATGTGAATTTTATTAACTTATTTCGTGAGGTTGTCACTGGGCATTGCTCGTGGAGTAATGGCTGTCTCTGTGTTAATATCAAAGATCTGGGGCGTGCATGAGAGATCGTAATAGTATGGGTATTAGTGAATAGTTTGTGAGAATGGCCGGGGTGACTAGGTTAGCCATTATAGCGTTATTTCTGAGCCATACTGAGCACTTCATAGTGTCATGATTGCCATATATGACACTAATAGAAATAGCCAAATTACCCTGTTAAGTAAATAGCAAGTGCCAGAATTGTCAACTTTCCCACATATATCAAAACAAATAATGCCACCATGTCATCTACAAGTTGTCAAGTTAATAGGTAAATGTGTGTTGGTCATGTAATACCCAAACATTGTGATTACGAGATGCATTACTTTTATATAGGCACGTTTCTGAATATCTAGCACTCCTTCGGTAAATACTTTCAGGTGGAGTATATCTAAAGTATGTTAATATATAATATTGTAATATCTCGGCGTGCCTCTCCAAAAAGATAGACATCTAAATTATATGATATTTATTTTGGCACCGGGTACATATGAAACATCAAGTTGAGAAGCAGGCTTTTAGAGGCATTTTTTTTTTACTATTCTGAATATAGTACAACGCCATGAATACTCTGCCATTGTCGTTCAAATATAGGCCGACCTTTTAAGCTATGATGCTTTATGGTTATCAGGCAGTCCATCGCTACAGAGTAGCGGCTAAAAACGACCAACGCAGAGGCAGGGCAGCTCCCCCATCCCCCCATCTCGACCCAGGGCCCTCTGGCCTGAGGGCCCGACTTAAAAACCCCCTGTGTAATCCGCGTTAAGCCCCTTACCCGCCCATCATAACCCACCCCTTGTAACCACAGTTGACTCCCGCCGCCGCCGTCAAAAAGCCAGGTCGGAGACATGCAGACAGACCTCCACGTCAACGTCAACGTCGCCGACGACGTTACGTTGACCTACCCCCTCGGGGTGGGATCACGTGGACACAAGCTGCGCGCGCAGCCACGGGAAGCCACTTCCGGCGAGCCTCGATGTG
Organism: Lepidonotus clava; assembly: GCA_936440205.1. Lineage (NCBI taxonomy): Eukaryota > Metazoa > Annelida > Polychaeta > Phyllodocida > Polynoidae > Lepidonotus > Lepidonotus clava. The sequence goes on along the minus strand of OW387142.1, from coordinate 7,399,361 downwards.
GTGCCATGTGAAAAAGAGGCTCTCCAGAGAGGGCTTTTTGTCAATAGGTCTCGCTGTCCATATGATAAAGGGGAGGGCTTTTTTGACATTTTAATTTGGTAAAAGCATGTGGAAAAGTGGTGTTTTAAAGTGAGTTATGGCAGCGACTATGAAAAAGCATATGAAATATGATGATCTTTTAAGTGCAATGTATCTCTCTAGGAAAATGTAATTAAAAGCAGAAAGAAAGCGCCTATTATTGATAGCTCTATCCATTCATAAAACCTATGTGTCAGTGTAAAGGAACTAACATAAATCAAAATGATATATATTCTAAAGCCATCCACACGACCTCCTCCACCGAAGCCACCACAGGCCGGACACAGATGTTCGATGTGATCCCCCTGGCGTGCGCCGAGACGGAGAACCTTCAGACGTTCTGACATGTGCGATGTGCGTGCGGCGCGGGCCGGGGGTAACGGGGGAGGGGGGGGGCGCCTCCTGTAAAACACATTAGGCCCTCCCTGGAGGAATCCGCTAATGGCTTTGGGATCGTCGGCGCGTGTCCGCCTCCCGCCAGACGGCGCGCAGGAGGGATGGGGGCAGGGTGGGGGTAGGGATGAGATGGGTGGGTGTGGGATGTCGATGGGCGCTTAGGGAGGCTGTCTAGAGAACCCAGGTCTAGGGAAATATTGCTACCGGTAGTTAGACAATTAACCTAAGCTCGCTACCTCATCGATCATTGAGGGTTTCTTGTTGATAGCCTCTTTGTCAATGTATTTAGTTTGTTTGGCCAATAGTATTTCCTGGGTAGCATACTTGTAACATTCTATATAATTCTGCAGAACTATGCAGATCATATCAATATATGTATACAAATTGAACAAGCTATTCTTACTGATTGAAAAGCACAAAACCTTGCAAGAATTCAATGTTTAACCTACTCTTGCTTTCCTTATTCTAAGTCAATGATGTTGAGTTAAAAATGAGCATAAATACGAGATGGGTCGTGGCTGAGTAGGAACAGTATAGACTGTATCCGTTTCACCCTGGGTCCACAAGTCGAGTTGGATAGGCTAGATGGGTGACAACCGGAGAAGGTTACAACAACAAGTAACCCCACAACCACCTGCCAGCAAAACAGGCTCTGTTTTTACTGAGGGCCCAAAACAATGTAGGCTCTAATGGGTTTTGTGCATGGCCATTACTTCGTAAATAAGTTTCGGTTTGCCTATCCAAAACATAGTGGAAAGGTCATGTTTTGAAACGTTTAGAGAAACATTAGGGGAACCAAGGTATGCCAATGGATTTGACGTTGCCATATATTCATTTCATTCACACACTTATATTTTTTTTATGTTAAAGAAGATGTTTTTTTTATCAATGAATAGGAAATACTTCACAACTAAAGATAAAATCGGATCTTTCAATGACCAACATTTCTTTATAGTTACCAAATAAAATATATTATTGATATATATCAAAAAAAGAAATAATTAACCTTTTCATATAAAAGACGTTAACGGAAGCTGCCCCTTCCAGACCTCAACATAACCGCGCCGCCTCCATGTCTGCCCTTTGAAATGAAAACAAAATATCACAGCGGAGAGGCGGGCGGCGGACGAGGGGGGCCATTTTCTAGTCGGCTTGTCGCGAACTTCAAATGGTGCGTGCTCTGTTGGTTTTTCAGATAATTGAAGACGTGGCGGCGGCGGGAGGAAACGTGGAGGAGGCGGCGGGGACGTGCAGGACGTCCCGACTCTCCCACGGTTTGGAGGGATGGAGGGGTTGGAGGCAGGAGGAGGCAGAGGGACTGAGGGGACCGTTACTGAGCCTATCCGGACAGATGGCAGCGGCCACTGCATCAGGGGGGTGGCTTCTGGGGGAGGGGGGTACTGGGGTTTGGAATGGCGGTCCACTGGGGTCCACTGACAGTTTAGATTGTGTCTTTTGTTTTGTGGCTGTTTGATACCTGATAGGCATTATGGGCCTCCGAAATGAAAATGGAGATAAATCCATTTTTGTTTATAACATGGATTTGATATCCAGTTCTGGTACATTGGGGAGGACGACCTGCAATAAGAGTCATGACAACATTGGTAATCTACTATTGGTCAAGGCCCATGGTTCTAGCATCAACAGGGAAACGTCTGTCACACCTTTTGATGTTACGATTTTATCCCACTTTTGACCCTAGCTTGAGGGCACGAACTAGGAAGAAAAACCTCCTAGAATAACGAAACCATTTCTCTATAAATTACTTATGTGATTACACGGTTTCATTACAAACAAGCTTACGTATGCCACACCCCTGGGGCGATGCTTACAACAGGCAGTACCCCCACCCCCTCCCCACCTCCCTCATCCAAGATGAGGTATGTGCGGTTGAGGCCGTGGACGTTGAGGAGATGGCGGGAGGAGATGGTGAGGACCGTAGTGGGTTATTACTGATGACACGACCAGCCCGCCGAGCGCCCTCATCAAAGTCCACCACTAACGAGGGGCCCGCCACGGGACGGGGGATACGGTGACAACTCACTGTCTCATGTCTTTAAAGCAAACTTAGACCCAACTCTCCCTTCAACTTACCCCTCGCCATGGTGTGACTTTCAAAGGCGGAAGTTACTGATAGAAGCTTGAGAGCCGGCTGAGGAGTTTCATTTTCTTTTCATACCATCCCAAAGACTTAACTTAGTAAAGTTATATGTTCAAGTTTAAACTTCTTGAGTTTCCCATGTATTCAGACCGTGTACATATACGGTATATATATATATATATATATATATATATATATATATATATATATATATATATATTATATATATATATATATATATATGACAGAAATTATACGTATATTGGGCCACTTCTGTAAGATCCAAGATGATGTCACATTCTTCAGGTATATACTGGACGCCATATATAGGTCATCAGTCGATGAACTTATGAATAATAATACATATAAAGTATTGCCATTGTATCTTAGGTGGGTGTATAAATTCCTGGTTTATCGTATTTGCCATGTGCCACATGCCCGACCACATGCCTTTATAGTGATTAGCAATGTCTGATCATGATCCATTATGTGACCTTGTCTGCTGAGTTTTGTTATTCCCCGTGTTATTCTAAGAAACAACTCTGAGCCTCACTACCTCAAGCCTAATATACTTGTATTTACTCTAACGTTAGTGGCATCCACACCCACGGGAACAATAACATACTAACCCTGGCGCGGCGAGCAGCTCACGTCGACTCAGTGAGCTGCTCAGGACAAAGCTGCAGGGCAGTGCATGACGACAGGGCGGGGCCGGGACCCATTAGCCGGTGTCGGACCCACTCAGCCTGCCAGGTAGAGCAGCTCCTCACCTGGGCACCACATGAGCAGCTCGCGAGCAGCTCACCACCCCTGAGGGCCTCAGGGGCCTGTCAACGCCTCGCTACCTGCCAGGGCCCCTCCATGGCATGCCCGGAGGCCAGCCTCATCCCTTATACTACCCACACGGACCCTGTCAGCACTAGGGGTATCGGCTAGCCCCTTCCCCGACGCCTCCTGCACATAGTTGTCTTGGTTTATTATTGTGGCACCTCATTGGAGGCTGGGGCATTTTTATCGTTGCGGACATCCAGTGAATACCTGTCTTTTTCTCACATAAACACGTGCCTTCGTTTACACCTCGAGGGCATTCTCTTTTGTCTCGGTCATACCTATCCAGGGCTCTTGTGATAAGTACTTTGATGAATACGGAAGAGGCAAAACAACGCTTAATGTTGGAGCCCGTTGATAAAAATCAAAGAGCTCCATACTCAGTACTCTGCCAGATTTCACAGTATATAACTGTTATATATATTATATATATATATATATATATATATATATATATATATATATAAAACACTTTTCTAGAAGGCTAGGGTGTCTAGTAGTTTCTAGTAGATTGCATAGCATATTACAACTCTTTCAAAACAATCCTTGAGGATGGTGTAAAAACAAAGGGCTTTCTAGTAGACTATGCAACATATTACGATTCTGACTTACAAAATGTAGCGACACATGAAACTTCCTGCAAAAACCTAACCAAGGATCCTGCATAAGCATAACACAAAACAGCGTGAGTTACTACAAATCATTCTGAAACCTTGTATCAAACGTCCTTATTCCTAAGTCCAGTCCTATAAGCTAAAAAGCTCAATATCCAGGTTGACGTGACCGAAAACACAGCCCCATAGAGCCCAACGGGAATACCTATTATACGCCGACCAGTAGTCACCGGGGTATTTAGCGGCTTAGTTCTGAGCCCCAATCATCGACTTAGAGAGTCAAGGGGTCTGACATGGTCCTTAACAATACAGAAGGCAGGGCCTGTGGGGACTACTATAAGCAGCTCAGTCTACAGCCCCCACAGTTAAGTCGCCAGTAACTGCCGCCTCTATCCCAGACAGCCAACGGTAGGCTCCTACAAGGCGTCTGCAGGGGACAAAATTGGCCAGGTCGGTGAAAGCAATGATAAAGATCTCGTGGGAGATGTACAGGAAAAAATCTGGCAGTCCATTGTTGTGGAAGGGCCTTAATTACCATTGTTCCCTGAACCGGGATGCCTTCTCAAGTTTCCCACGGTCTGACCAGCGGTCAGTGATGGTTCGAGTAGTGGTCAGTTGGCGGGAGATGGAGAATGTAGAAGGGCAATGGGGAGGTGGAGAAGGGCAATTGCCCTGTTAGAGGAGTGGGAGGACAAGTGGTTGGCGGGGGCGACCCGCAGTGGTCAGCGTGGAGGCCTGTCATCGCCCCACCCCCGCCCACTAATAAGGCTTGACCAGTGGTCAGTGTCGGCTGTAATAAGCGGCCGACCGTTAGCAGGGGTCAGTGTCCGGGGATGGGGAGTGGGGAGAGGGGGTTTAGTCCCAGGGGCCAAACAAACAGACTCACCAGGAGGGGACCCAACCAGCAGGTACACAGACACCTCCTGGGTCGGCCCTGACGCCTTACCTGGATGTACCTGTATGGTACAGAGAACCCGCCATAGGGCCTGGTCAGGTTCACCATTACAATACCATTACATGAAAATTTGTATCTGGTTTTATCAACCATAGAAACGAGCAAAAAGGTTAAGACTAAAATTGCTTCCATAATATATAGCACACATAAAAGAATCTCGATGATAGATACAACTTTAGTATGTCACGTGATAAGTTTTATATATGCCTATGTGTACATTCTATTTCGAATACGAGGAAAAATCTCAAAGAAAAACAGCCCAAAAAGTTATGATTAATAATCAAGTAACGGACAGATATTACTGAGATAAAAAGAAGTGGGAGAAATTGCATTCACAAAGTTGGGCCCCTTGTGGAGAATCCGTATTTTACAGCCCCTGTAATGAATATCCTGAATACATAGACGTCGTGGGGCCCTGAGGCTATCCGTGTATCTATTCAATTATAACCTGGTGGCTACACCTTGGGACCTCCCTGAACGATATTAAACCAATGGGGAATCCAATCTAAGCTACGTTTTTCTTATAGCCCTTTTCCCATACAGATAATCCAGGTAGACTCCCCGACTGAGGCCTATCCAGGCCTGGGGTCGTGCAGAGGTTGGCTGTAAACTCAGAAATACCTCCGCTATCGACAAAGCATCAGACCGGGAGGTCAGGGCAGATTGCTAAGGGCCTTCATTAGGGGCTCCTCCAGGGCGTTATCTGACCACCCCGGTAAGGGGATCCAGGGCGCGGGCCGGCCCCCGCCTGGATCCCGCCGGGAGGGGCGGGCTCGGGGCCCGGGTGGGGTGTGGTCCGCCCTCCTCCAGGGCGGGACGCCGGCGGCAGAGACTCACCTGCCGGCCGTGGCGCCGACTCCCCGCTGCCCGGAGGACGCGGCGCGCATGCCGGCCTCCCCGGGGGCGGGATGGGTATGTCTCCCCTGGAGGAAGACATGGGGTCTCAGGTGAATGTGTGTACTTCACCTCTACCTGACTTTAGTTTACCTGCAAGGTCTAGGTGATGGATGTTTAATAGTGTAGGCTAATACACTCTAACACTTGCTACAAAAGTTTGTTTTGATGACAATATTTTCATGTAAGGGCGCCCATCCTTCAACTGCAGGTACCTTTGGTGATGTAACTGATTAAAAATAACTTTCATGATTATACATGATAAAATCTACAACTTAGAGCTGTGCTGAGGTCTGTATATTTTGGGATATCTTGCATGTGTATCATATTCATGCAAACGTTATCTCTATCATCTTTTTCATCATCTATCATATTTTTATTGGGCAACACTTTACTTGCTGATGAAACTAAGAGAAGGCATTCAAAAAGAAATGATCTCTTACTAATAATTACCTGGGTACATATGTACTAGGAGAATTCTGTCCTTACACGGCTTACTTCCAAGTAAGGTCTACAGGCTAACTAATCTTCAGCTATTTGGCTTCAGTCACAATAAATCCACCTATTTGAATAAATCAGCCATATACTAATAGAATTACTGCATGGTAAATCGACTGAATATTTAACACATAAAGTACGTTAAGATCACATACACAACTTAAGAGCATTATACATGTGTACAAATGGTCATATCATAAGAGCATTAAACCTGTGTGTTATTTACACATACATGGTCTGGTAAGCACCAAATGGAACAACACCTGAAGTCTGCAGGTGTCTGTGCACACATAAAACCGTGATTAATTGTTTCCGTCGAGGTGGTGAATCCATACACCTCTCTAGGTGGTGCATGCAGAAAAAGCATGAATCATTTCATAAAGTGTTGGCTGAGATCTGGGCACCGTGCTAAAAGGTAATTTGGCGCTTGTGGGCCACCCTACTTATCACCTGGGGTAGTGAGGGGTGGGTGTTAGGACTGATAAGATCTCCAGGTAAGGGCCTCTCCGGGCTGAAGGGCATCAACAATGACGTCCCGGGCGGCGACGTTGGTGACGTTAGGCCAGGGTCGTCAAGACGTTGGCAGGTACAAGGAAGATCCATTTGCGTCCTAAGACGATGCAGGTTCTACCGTTATGCCTTTCTGAGACTGCTCCCATTTGAGCATTATCATGATAAGTAGATGCCAAACTGAAATTTATGGCGCCAGAGGGACCTAAAGATTTGGGCCACCCACGACTACCAACATTTTCAATGGATGCGTGAGGATCTTGCATTTTACATGTATGTACACATGCACATACTAGAAAATTTGAACTGTAACACGTTGGAGTATTGATGCTCAATATCCAAATGCACCTCTCCACGAAACTTTCTCTTCTTTTTATTACACGAGACCTTCTCGAATTACACAACGTCTTCTAGCACCGCTCAAACGACCAGAAAATATGAAATGCTGCCCCCCCGCGGTCCTGTCCCATGCATTGTGTCTGGAGCCAGGCAGAGAATGACCTTTACACAAAGGAAACATGGGGAATAAAGAACTCTTACATTCTCAAATTGACTTAAAACTCGTACATGTTGACCCTGCTCATTCACTTGCGCATTTTCCCTTGAGGACACATTTCACCTAACCTCTATACTAGAAAGTCCCCAGCATCCATCCCCCCCCCCTCAACCCCCCAACCCTATGGGTAAACTCCTGGATCCAATCTTACAGTGTATAGGGCCGGGGTCACCGGGTCAGACGATATTATCGCCCCAACAAGCGTGGCGTGAAGGCCCTCTCAATATTATCTGATGGGGCGCGGGGCGGCCAGGGCAGGGGCTGGGGCGGCCAGGCGTCGCCGGCTGACAGGCTAAGTAGCCCTGGCCCCAGTATATATCACAGAGGGTGACGTTGACACTGCTGACACCACTGACACTGCGGCTGACATCACTGACACTGTGCTGACAGTGGTGACGGCAGTGTTCTGTAATCAGGGCTGGGAGAGGCTGTGGGTGTGTCTCTTGGTCAGAGGGGTATGGGGACCCCGCCCTCCAATCTGTGGGTATGAGGGAGATGTTATCGTTATGTATTCAAGGTATGCATGTGGTGACATGGCGCAAGGTGTGCAAGTTGGGGAACTTTTTGATAAAGTTTTCAAAAAAGAGAAAAGAGAAATAAAAGAATAAAACGTCAGGCGATGTTGACAGACATGTAGCCTACATATAAAGTTGGCGATCACATATGGGCATGTCTTTGTGATATTAGTTCTTCATTTGTAGATTTGTGACTGCTATATCAGTCACACACACACATTAACAATTCTGATGAATTTGTATTATATGAAATAACATTAAACAAAGTGCATGACCTATAAGGCGGCAATGTATGATACAGCTAAATCGTATCTTCCATAGAATATATACATGCTTGCAAGGAAGAAAAACAGAAAACCAATCAGGTCAGATAAAACAGACACTTTCATTCAGTTGATCAGCTCTGCATGTTCCAATATCCACCCCTCCCTTCCCCTACCCTCTGCAATCAGTGATTATTCCCCCTGGCCGGCTGCGGTCAGACCCATCCCCCCTCCCGGTTCACATGGCTGACCCTCACAATGACAATACCCGGGTCGGGGCTCCTGTTGGCGCCACGTATTGAGGACTAACTCCCTATGGTACATCATCCTATTGATAAGGAGGGGTCGACTAGTGCAGGCTTTGGACTGGTTTTTGTGTCTTGATATACACATGCGTGCAACATCTACATTCTTTGATATAGGAGGATGTATATGTAGGAGCACCCAGCTCTCTTGGAAGCCATGCTATAGGATATTCATCTGATGTGAACAAACGTCAGGCTTTACTAAAGAGGCAATTGCAAATTATGAAAAAGGCTGCATGGATAAGGCTATCATTTAACCCTCTATTCTTCTAGAATATGACGGACGATCAAAATGGCTCAATTGCACTGAGTATTTTTGAATATTAATCCTTGCATATATATTCATACTAGAATAAGAAGAATTGCGTCGAGTAAAAAGTGGATTGCTTGTTTGTCAAGCGGATAGCTAGTAAGGTATAGGGGACAAAAAGGGGATGCCACTGCTTGCAGATATTGAAGGCACATCCAATGGATTAGGATGCAAAACAATTTTGAACATATTGCTCACAAAAAAGGGGGAAAAAATGGAAAAGGGAAAAAAAACAAAAAAAACAAAAACATATTGCTCAAATTACAGAAGGGTGTTCCTCTCCTCCCCTCCAATTGCCATTTTTCAGGCTGGCATAAGGCCACCACAACTGGGGTTAACCCAGCAAGATGTTGCCCCCTCGGAGACGTCCTCCCGTCCCTGTAGGATCGCCTGAGTGGGGTGAACAATGCCTGCGAGGCCCACTTAAAAGGAAATCAATCTTCATTGTCCGGGTCGGGCTGGTCGGCCGACGTGCATGTGATGTTAATACGTGGCGGGGAGGTATACGGGGAGCCTGGAGGGGGTAGGGGTGGGGTGGTTATACAGAAAGTCATTGGGGGATAGGGAAACACATGCGTAAGGTTTGGGTAACATTGCCTCGTGTGTGTGTTGGGGGGCGTGGGGCGTGTGATAGACACAGAACTCGTGTGGTCGTGTGGTGCACATCGCTTATTCCCATATTCAAATTGAGATGTTATTGCATTTTGACAACACAGAATGTCCACAAAATTGGGCCAAAATGAAGTGATATTCAACCCATATGAGCCAACAACACCTTGTGCCACACACTATCTCGCAATTCCAGATAGATCTCTACTGCATCTTGAAAGGAGTCACAGGAGCATGCTGAATATGTTAGTATGTCAGCAGTGTAAATGACCTAACCAAGTTCCCATTGTCTCTTCTTCACTATAACCCTGGATATTGCTGGAATGCACATGGGTATCTCAGAATTCTACAGAAAACACATGTATGCGTATGATAAACTAAGAAATGTGTAAGGGTGACGGTCTCTGAAAAACAACTGGCTCATATGCCGACTCATATGATCCATGCAATGCATGCTGATGACACACATATCAAGTTGTCTTAGAACCCCATTCAATCCCGATGACACTACATTGTTGACACATAAATATACTAGATAAAGACACTAGACGTGGCATCTCTCTCCTTTTTACTCTGGAGGCATTCCATAAGGTCTTCATCCGGGTCTTCACGCCCAGGAGGAGGCACTGGAGGCACGTGACTGTCCTCCTGGGTCTGTCCTCCACATGGTCCTATATACGTGGTCCTATATACGGGGTCCTATATCCTCATTGTTGGCGGGGCTGAGCATATCAAAGGGCATATTGATCAACGTGGTTGTGCTCATGCTATTCAGGAAGAATCTCATATGTTTCTTCTTTATTTTTATTTTTTTATGAATTATTGATGTATTCGCCAGATATTCTATGTGTGTTAGCCTGTGCATGACAGACATACATATTTGCATGCCCGGAGAACACAATCCAACGCTATAACTACAAACACATGGCTTTTACAGGTTGTGATCTACTTCTTCTATAGCTTAGAAACGCATTTATGTATGAATATATCGATAAACAAGAATCAAACATGATTTAAGGGGCTTTGGATCTAAAGATAAAGGTCCTAAACAACCATTAGGCCTTTAATCTACCTGCATTCTATAGAAGTCACACTACAGACGGACACATCATGCAATAGAGCTGGCGCCATGATCACATACCAGCATGTAGGTCTATTATATAACGTGTGAAAGGGAGATGAGGGACTATAGAGAGCAATACACATTGTATCCTTACATCTTGCGAGCTCAGAATCTGACTTATCATATTATTTATGAACATTATGATCATATACTATGACTCCATACCATAAATAATCCCATAGAGTTTTGGAAAAGCAGATAATAGAAGTGAAGGTGATCAGGCTGGTTGGTACATTTATCACACAACACAACAATGTGGGGACTTTATCAACCACACACCACAATGAGGGGGCTGTCAGAATAGGCTTTGCTTGTGTGAGGCAGGTACCATGGGCCCCCATGCTGGCCCAGTTATGTCACCTGGAGGGGGTGATACCTTGACGAGTGATTTCCCTGATCACAGGTGATGTAGAGGAGGGCTCAGTTACAGGTGAGACAGGGCCCTGACAGCAGAGGTAGGCAGCGGTCAGGGCGACAGGTGAGAACAGGTGAGGTGAAGTGGGGGATTGTGTTATAGAGGGGTTACCTATAAAGGTGTTACAGCAGGTAAGACGTGTATATAGGCTGCCTTTATAAGGTGAAAGGATCCACTGGAGGCAATTGTTAATAAGAAATTGAACGGACACACAATAAAATCCCAGACTAAATGTTATTATAAGGTAGCCACCATGTGTCATTTCATTCCTCTATATAAGTCCATGACCCCCCCTCCCCCTCCATTGTCACGTCACCATGAAAGGCACACCCATCGTGTTCTTAGTTGATCTTTAACCATTATTTTCAATTCCCACTTTTCTTTCCATACAACAAGGCATGCTATTCCTCTGTGCTACAACTAACTCGAATGGTGACCATGGAAGAAGTTTAAGCTTTAAAGTTTTTGCTGAATCATGCAGGTATTCCGCATGCAATGCTGGGTAAATGTATCAATAGAAGACAGGGGAAAGGAAGGGACTGAAGACACCAATAATTTTAAAACTTTATTCTCAAAAAAGATGTGGATGGACATTATGAGTTGGTTAATCGTCTGGAAGACAATATGCGAAATGATATCTGCTTTTATTTTCAACAGATACAAACAAGGGCAAAAATCACCAGTACATCACACTAAAGCATTGTTTCCTTTTGATTTCAAAAGTCAACTGAGAGGGCAAATGACCCATCAACGCGTGATAAACTCACCGTAACCTCCTTTCTCACACAAAGGTAGCGTTCATCTTACTTCCATTTGTTACTTTTTAAGCCACCCCTACCCACTTTCCACCATTCTGTTTTTATGTCTTTTTGACTTTAAAGGCATGCAATTTGCTTTGATGTGCCAGAAAGGATCCATTGCATGGAGTTCGCCCTTTTTACGTCGTTTTGGAGGGCGACGAACCGAGGAGGCTGCGACGGTTGGCGAGATAAGGTTGAGGGGTCGGGCTACAGGGGCCATTACAGGGGCGAATTACAGGGGAATTACAGGGGGCAGGGGATGGAGATGGATGGGTGGACCTCTCTCACAAAACAGGCGTCAGGCACAGGGATGCAGGTATAAACGACCAACTGTGGCAAGCTCGTAAAGTCACCGCCAGTTGGAAATCACCGCAGTTAGTTTTTAGCACCCTGTTGTTAAGATAAAAACCAACAAAAAGTGAGAAGAAAAGAAAAGTCTACTCTCGTCTGCAATCTGGTCAGGTAGCGGTCCTGGCCAGGGAGAGCGCAGGGCACGAAGAGAGGTCTGAGATCCAGGCTGAGATTAGGATCAACAGGCGTGTGGAGTTTGGAAGTAATTAGCAAGATTTTAAAACTGTTATTCATCATTATGATTTGTAGAACGTCGGTATTCAAACAATCAACTGATGAACGATGATCCGTCGGGAGAAATGCATCGAAAGTGCTAAATGTCATTGAGAAGGTAGAAGCTGTCAACACAAACTCGATATACACAGTTAAAGGAGACAAACTTACTATAGTAGAAAGTAAAATGATGCATGACAAAGTAGTATATTTTATCTTTTCCCTTTTCCAAGATTTTCGGAGATTTCTATTCAATATTGTTGACAGCTGCGGGGTGCTGAGTTTGTTTAAGTTTTTTTCAGCTGCTATGTATTATTCATCATACACATGGGGCATACTGTAACAACTTCTCCATCTCACCCCACTTTCCCAAGATGTTACGGCGGCGACCATCTAAATCCATCCATCATAAGCCTAGGGGGAGGTGGCTGTAATCAGTTGATCCGTTTATCAGTAGGCCGCGACCTACAGGCATCCCAGCCATTAGGCCGCGACCTACAGGCATCCCAGCCATTAGGCCGCGACCCGTCGGTATTTCGCCCATTAGACAGCGCTCCACTCCCCCTCCCCACCGGCCGGCCGGGCTGGCGCCACCCTCAAATAGCTGCTCTCAAAAAACATTGAACTGCTGCGAGCAGCTCGGGAGCAGCTCAAGGCTGCGCACTTACGAGTGACACAGTTCTGGGGACGGGGTGACGAGTGGAGGGTACAGACACAGTGGGTGAGCTGGGGGCACTGTGTCCATAGATGTAGACTACAATGTCAGATATTCAGCATCCTTGATCAGCTAGGGTATGTAACATATATACGGACATGAGCGATGGGAGCAGATGCCTAGACGTCCGGGTGGACTATTGGAAGTAAGACGTCGGACAAAGAATCCCCATACAATAATCCGGAATATCCGGTACGCCTGATCCTGGATGACCGAACTAATCGTTGACAGTCTAATGTTACATCCGTGTATCGTTTTCAACACTTTGAGAAATGGATATCGGCGTCAAAATGTGTTATTTTCTTCCTAGATGTCGGTGAATGTCAAGATTTATGGAAATTGTTTTTTTTTAATTTTTATTTTTCAGAATCGTTATTTTCTAAAATAAAATGAATGTCAGGGTCTAGCATGTTATTTTCTTCCTTCAAACATGTTATTTTCTTCTAAGTGTTGTTGAATGTCGATATTCATGGAAATTGTGGTTATTTAGAGTTGTTATTTTCTAAAACAAAATGATTATCGGCTTCCATCATATGTATGGAAAATGTGTGTTTGCAAAAAGAAATATTTTCTAAAATCATTTTCATTAATTTTTCAAATTACAGATAACCTTAGTACCTCTATTTCTTCCTGACCTAAAAGTATTTACCACTATATCTGCACAGCACGATGTTATCATAGCAAACAGTTCAGTTTAGAAAACTGTGTATAAAATTAAGATGTTTAGAGGATACTATTTACACTGCATGGTGTCGGCCTGGCTCATCGCCTGGGTTATGTAAACAAAACAAGTGAGACGTCGGAGAGGGCCGATACCCCAGTCAACAGCTTGGTCCTCCAGTCTGCGAGAGCTGGGTCTGTGTCGGGTGGGGGGCGGGGGTGGGGGGGACTAGGAGGGTACTTGAGATTAGAAAGTAGGGCTATACATGCAGAGGTATAGTCGAAAATTTCTCATGGGAAAATTTAGAAGGCTTCTTTTAACCATTACTAAGTTTCAATGAAAGACCAAAGAACATAGCCGAATTGGGTGTGTTCCCTATCTCTTGAGCTGACTTGTTATTGTCATAGACTCTGAATGTTAAAGAAGGGTAACAATTAACAGCGATGTAGGCCAGAGTCAAAGAGAAAGATATGAATCTAGATAAAGAAAATATTATATCATCATACAGCGTATAAACCCTCTTATAAGTGAGAAAATTATCAGAAGTGTTGAAGTAGAAAGAAAAACCTGAAATCAGACTTAAATCTGAAAGCTTACATCCCAATAACAATCACAAACTACGAGAATATCTGGCGCTTGGAATAAGTACAACACCGGCGGAACAACTAGACACCATGGAAATACAACATTTCACCCAATCCTTCTTTTTACCCAAAGTATCCCCCTTCCCTAACCCCCCCCCCCCCCCACCCCCTCCTCCAGGGTCTGTCAGCGCGCGGGTCGGCGGGCGGCGGGCGGCCTCCCAGCGGGCTGTCGGCAACAGTGGCCGGGCGATAATCGGGCCCGGCGCCCGGCCGCCGCGTCGGCGGCGCCGGCCAAAGGGCCCGCGCCCGGGAGAAGTACCCCCGACGTGCCCCCAAAAAGTTGCGACCAGCCGGCCCCGCCGCCGCCTCACTCAGCGCTCCTAATTAGGCGCCAATTAAGGCTTGGGGGGCTGAGGCTAGAACAAACAGCGGTAACCGGATCGGCCCTGTCTACCGCCGATCTGTCAGGGCTTGTATAAACCAGGAGCAAAAGGCCGCAGGGGTTTGGAGGGGATGGGGAGGAGGGTTGGAGATAACCAGATCCATGTGGGCCCGCGCCGCGCGGGCGGCACGACGAGACGTTCATACGGCGGGAGGGTTAGAGAAGTCGAACGCCCTGGCCCTAGACTGAAGGGTAGAGGCTAACATAGTTGTCGGCTGAGAATAAATTCGAGACCTGTCGATAAGCTGTTGAAAGTTTTCACAATATATTGTAGACATATAGTCTATTGAGTATTCGGAAAGCTTTACGGTGACGCGATGTCTTCATGTGAGCCCTTTATCTTAGCAGTGTCACATGTCGGTGGGACATTTTGTATGCGCTACAGGGAAGTCAGGGGGAAGTCACTGACAGAAATCTGGTCGCATAATCATGTCTTAAGACACATGTCTGAATTGCAACAACATATATCATCTAGAACCTTAGCCCTATATACCATGAAAATCTAAAGATCCAAATATCGACCCACTATAAGCTAGTTATGCCGATGTGAAATTCGACCAGAATGGACATGTTTCTTTAAATTTATGAATAGAAACATTTCCATGGCTTAAAAACACTTAGGACATATCCTACCCCCTGACACAGACCCATAAGTCCCGGGCCGGCCCCTCACCCCTCGGGCGAGCATTCCTCCACACGCCGCCGTCCCCCGCCCCCCGCCGGGCCCTACCCCCGCCGGCCGCACTCCCCTCACCCCCAGCACGTCTATTAACCCCCATAAGGACTAATAAGTCGACTTAAAGGGGGGCGGGGCCGGCCCGATAACGGCCCATAGCCCCTGGGGACCGGCGGGAGGGCCCTGCTAGGGTTACGGCGGCTCTAGGGGAGACTTCTTTTGTAGACGAGGAGACTGAAACATGGCTCCTCAAGTGAAACCTGCCACCGCTGAGAGGAGACTATACTGAGACCAGAGGTTGTAGGTAAAGAGTGTGACACACTAAAGCCCCGGCTCCACAGCCCGACGGTCGAGTTGAGTTGAGTTGAGTTGGACTCAGTCCTTCAGTGGAGCCGGGGTTACGACTGGAATCGTAGCATTTTGCTACGACCAATCCGTCGGGTCGTAGATCTTGAGTTGTTGAAGCTGTACGACTGGATCGTCGGGTCTTGGGGGGTGTGCCTTAGATAAGCCTATGTTAATATAATGATATATTTGATACTTTAGAACCATTGAGCATAGCCAGGTAGAGTTTATATGCCAAGACCAGACAGTCGTAGGCACTGGCGCCATCAGCAGCTACGACGATCGGGTTGAGTTGAGTGGGTCAGTGGAGCCGGGGCTTTAAGGGCTGTTTCATTATGGAAATCAATTTCCTAGATTTGAAAGTTATGCCAATTTTTGAGGATACGAGGATGCTGAACAGAACACCGTATATTAGTGTTGACGGAAATCTGGAAGAACTGCAGTTAGCTGCATCTAAAGCGACTGTCAGAAAAGACTCGACATCAACATAAACCAATGCTTCATTGATGTGATATATAGTTTACAGCAAAGAGCCTAAAAGATTCACCGCCCCCCCCCCTCATCAAACAGGCACAAAACCCGAAAACACAATACGGGTTAGTGACGTGAAACCTCCCGCTGTCGGTGTGTCAGTACCTGTGACTGAAAACGAGTAACACACATAGGTATATTACTTTATTACCAGGCTTATTACATGACAGCCTGAAACCTACTTAGCAGTCCCATCCAAACTCTCAAGTTACCATTCAGATATCACTCATAACAAACCCAAAGTTGAATGAGCTGTGAGAGATAAATAGTGTCATAAAGTAAATTGCGAATAGTGTCATAAAGTAAATTGCGAAGTAACTCAAAATTGCTAACTCAAAATTGCAAACATTAGCAGGGATGTTCACAAAACAGTGCGACCCCCCCCCCCCCCCCTGCAGTCGTCCCCCCCCCCACCCCAGGCCCACCGCTCGGCCCGTTGACTATTCTACTCCCGGCCCCCTTCACGCCCCATGCCCGGCGGCTAGTGCTGGTGGCGGGGGTCCATTGACGGGGGACGGGGACCACTCACTGACCCCTGCAGGTAAAACACACAAACGCGGCAGGTCAATGGGGGGCGGGGTGACGGCTGTCAACAGGTAAGGTGACCACTATACTGACCACGACTGACCACTACTGAGGCCTAGAAATGCATTCAGCCTCTCCTGATTCGAGTGGATATTTACACAGCTATCTACAATTCCAGCATTGTGGCATTTCTACATTCTCTCATGCTGGGTAGATTCTGCAAATGCCCCACTGCTCCATGCAACCTTGAAATGCAGATCTAAAGACTTAAAGGTCAAGCGAAAAGCCTGAATGCAAGACGGCCCCACATCGTATGTGTACACGATGCGTATTGTACGATATCCATGGAAATATGAACAGAATTTCTCCACCCATTAATATCCGAGGATTCTCCCTAAGAAACCAAGGAAATATCCAGCTTTTCAGTGGCGCGCGGACCTTGTACGATTACAAAACCCTTCCATCCGCTCCCACCATACCGCCGCCCGCAGCAGACCTCCCTCCAAGTATACTACTCACACCGAGGTGGACGGGTCACCGGCCGGCCGTGAGGGAGGTAGGCCTACCCGGGCCCGGCCTGGTGGTGGTGGTGGGCGCTACCCGTTAATGCAGAGGAGGGTGGCCGTGTATGTGTGTCGGCACTCCAACCAGGTGAGGATTAACGACCGGCGGGCCCTGATAAAGCTGGTGTGGCGGGGCGGCCGACAGAGACGGATCCGCGGGGACAGGGCGCGAGCTGTATCATAGGCTGTAAGACGTTCCCACACTCAAGACTCTCAGTGAGTGGTGTAGTTTTGACTCCAGGGTATTGGGATCTGTCTGTCTGCCGGCGGAAGGCCTGGGTTCCCGGGGCTTGACCTCCTCCTGTGTGGCCACTCGATGACCACTGAGTGGTGGAAGTAGTGGTCCGTCACCCCCTTGACAACTGAAATATATCCAACCCCGATGGGCCGCCACTGCCGCTTCCTCCTCCTCCAACCCCTCTTTCTCCACCATAGACTTTTCCCACCCCAACTTTCTCCTCCATAACTCGCTGTTCTAGCTCCTACCCGGCGCTCTCCGCCATCCCTTACTATCTCCCCCACCTGTCAATCATCCCCGCGGGCGCCGCCTCCTGGGCGTGGCCTCCCCTGTAGGCACAAACCAATTAGACATAATTTACTGTGTCAAGTGGCGGCGATAATCCTATTACTACCGAGCCAGGGCGGCGCCCATTGGCCCAGCGCCCGGTCAGAGGGGCGGGGCTTAGCCCTGATTGACAGGCCCCTGCGCGCCACCTAGTGAGCGGCGGTGGTGTTACTCGGCGTCGGCCATGTTGGATTTGATAATATAGGCGGGGTGGTGGGGAGTGGGCGCCACAGTACGTAGTCGTCGACGGGCCGTGAGAGCCGGGAGAGAGTACTGGTGGGTCAGGACCTGGTGAACGCTGCCCCTACTTGGCAGTAGCGGTATGGGATAAGTGTGCTACTGCTACTACTACTACTACTACTACTACTGCCGTGATTGTTGCTGGCTATGCTACTGGCTATATCATCCTACACCTCCTGACCACTGCTCCTGATCTAGGCCGGTGTTGTTAGTACTGGATTAACTGGTGGCTATGTACAGCGGTGCCGGGTTACTAAAACAACAGCCGATCTCAAGGACTTGGTCTCTACAGTGTTTGTGATCAACACACTTAAGGCAGAGAGACTGGAGTGATTTCTATACACACGTTATAAATCACCACTGGTGTGTGTAGGCTACTCACACATACACATGGTGCTCCAGGCCGAGTGATCCATACCACCAACGATAAACTCTACCTCCTCCAGGGTCCAGTGCACTGACTGCCACTACTGTGGATCCCCTACCCCCTGAGGTGCACGCCCAGGTTGTCCCCTTGGCCAGCGCGTCCTCCTTTGCCTGGCCCCACCACCCCCTCCCCACCACCACCACCACCCCTCCCTCCTCCTGCGGGGACGACCGCAGCGTCGCCGCCAGCATCCTCCCGCCGCTGCCCGACCCTCCGCCGCCCCTCGGCCCGAGGCTGGCGGCGCTGGAGCCGCCCTCCAACATGATGGCCGCTCAGAGCAAGCTGCTCTTCCAGCTCAACAAGTTCTACAACGAGCGCGTGCACGCGCGCAAGGCGGCCGTGGCTAAGACCATCCGCGAGGTGTGCAAGGTGGTGCAGGATGTCCTCAAAGAGGTGGAGGTGCAGGAGCCGCGTTTTATCTCGTCGCTGACGGAGATCAACGGGCGCTTTGAGGGCATCGAAGTAGTGTCGCCGACCGAGTTCGAGGTGGTGCTCTACCTCAACCAGATGGGCGTCTTCAACTTCGTCGACGACGGCGCCATTCCGGGATGCGCCGTGCTGAAGCTCTCGGACGGGCGCAAACGCTCCATGTCGCTGTGGGTGGAGTTCATCACCGCTTCTGGGTACCTCTCGGCGCGCAAGATACGCTCGCGCTTCCAGACGCTTGTGGCGCAAGCCGTCGACAAGTGCTCCTACCGCGAGACCGTTAAGATGGTCGCCGACACGACGGAAGTGAAGCTGCGCATCCGCGAGCGCTACGTGGTGCAGATCACCCCGGCCTTCCGGTGTGGCGGGGTGTGGCCGCGGTCTGCCGCCCACTGGCCGGTACCCCACATCCCCTGGCCCAACCCCAACCTGGTGGCCGAGGTGAAAACCGAAGGGTTCGACCTGCTCAGCAAGGAATCCCTCTACATGAAGGATAAGCAATCAGCGGCCGAGGGCGACGCCTGGGTCATCTCCTTCAACACGGCAGAGAACATGCTCCTCCAGGGCGGCTGCAGGAGGAAATGCCTCAGCATCCTCAAGACTCTGCGCGACCGGCACCTGGACCTGCCGGGCCAGCCCATCCACACGTACCATCTCAAGACTCTGCTCCTGTACGAGTGTGAGAAGCACCCCCGGGAGGTGGAGTGGGACGAGACCTGCCTGGGCGACCGCATCAACGGCATCATCCTCCAGCTCATCTCCTGCATGCAGAACAGGCGCTGCCCGCACTACTTCCTACCCAACCTGGACCTCTTCAAGGGCAAGTCGTCCTCTGGAATGGACTCGGCCGCTAAACAGGCCTGGCGCATTTTGAGAGAACTGCTAACTAACTCGAGAAGCCTAGAGAAACTATAGTCTATGCTAGAATATATCATATGTGTGCTTAACCCCCATCCCCCTTTCCCCAATCTCTCACAGTCGCCCCCCCCCCGTCTTACCCCCCAAATTCTATGTATTATATGTCGATTCGGAATTACTATTATTGATATTATTAGAAGCATATATGGCCGGACCTAATCTGACAGTCTCGTGCTCTCCCACACTGTCCCGTGATGTTGAGTCGTATGCTATTGATGTGTAAATGTTTTAGTGTAGTATTGGAATCCTCCAAGGACTGCAATGAGTCTAAAGACAGTATCCACCCACAAGGACTTGCTTATATGGGATATCCAGCGTGGACTAAATTATTTGAGAAAGGAAACCGTGGAGTAAGCGAGAAAGCTGAACATGCAAGGACAGAAATATTGATTGTACTTCTTCGAAGCCATAAATGTGATCGTTTCCAACATTACAATTTACTCCCCAAGAGAAAACTCGTGATGATTTTTTTTCAACTCCGGATGATTGCTATATACAAGTAAATATCTACATTACAATGATATTGTATGTATTTTCGCCGATGTAGTATTTGTGTCAAGAGAGTTTGAACGCTGCTGTCGGGGCCAGACTATAGTATCGATCCAAAATTGTTGTCAATATATACGAAACCGTATAAGAGATGATTATTTCATAAATTCAAAGCTTACTGTAACTTACCCAAGTAGGTCACATAAGAAATGTGCTGTTATTGTAAAAACGAGAATGACAAAAAAGTAAAAACATGACCAAATTGATCTCAACATATTTGTCACTTTTTGAACGCTAAAACCAGACTAATTGGAAGGAAAATCTAGCTGTCAAACACAATGTGTTAATGATAATCAAAAACGGGTGGGTGTTTTTATAGGCATCACCTATAAGGAAGGTAAACACGTTCAGTATTCTCAATCTTCCACATGCAGTATTCCCATGCAGATGTACATAGACGTTATTGTAATGAGAATAGTCCTAGGCTTTTGGCTATCTATTGGGGCCTATACTTTAGGCAAGAAAGGGAAGGCTGTCTCTGCCATACATATATGGTGAACTATTTAGAAACCGCCAGTTGCTATGATCACTATAGAAAAGGTTTAGTATAGTCAATATGTGTCATTTTACAAGTCACGGTACCCCTTTTTAATTTCCTTTCCCCTTACAATTTCCCCCCTTGCAATTGTCTGTTAAATTAGAGTGCAGGTTTCTCAACAACGAATTGAAAATATCACCCAGTTTCTCAATAATATTTGTGAGAGAAGAGTGAGCTCGCTGGATGTTGCCACTCTCCTTATACAAGTGTATGTGCGCTGTGTGTCTAATCTATACCGCCGGTTGTAATTATACATGACTCTGGTCTAATAATAACAACACGGACCCACTGGTCTCTTTACGACCGCTGCAGAATGAGAGATCATCTTTAAATTAATGACTGTGTACTGCTACTGCTACTTCTGCCAGGGAATTATGTCCCCCTAACTCTGGGGCCCACTGAGGATCTGTTATGTGTCTGTGTACTCTCAATTGGAGATGCCGCCGCCCGATAAGTCCTGAAAGTAGGTCGCCTGACTCCTGGATGGCTTTCTCCACTCTACCACCCAGGACTGGCAGGACCACTGGCAGGCCACCAGGAGCTAACTGCTGGCTCTATGCACTATTGATCCTCCAGGGTTTATCGTTATATTACCACACCTGAACACTGGAGGAATCTGTGGGCGGAGGAGGGAGGTGGGAGAACGCCATGGAGACGGCGGACAATAACAACAACGTCTTTCCTCCTCCTCCAGCTCCTCCTTACCTGCCAGGCTTCTCCAGGGTGTACCTGGTAGAGGAAGAGAGTGATTCCCACATACCAGACTGACCAGTGGTCACTCCTCATAGTGGTTTATACATACACTGGACGGTTGGTGTTTTGGCCGGTTGGTTGGTTTGTCGTCTTTGCTGTCTACAGTACACTTGTTTCAACCGTTCAGGTAACGTAGGTTTCCTCTATTTATTACTGTGTACATAAATGACACTGATATAAGCAACCATCCCAAGAAACCACCCCAATGTACTACAAACTGAAAATCATAACTCAAACACATAAGAGTAGAATTTTTTCAAATAAATTCCCAATGAACTTGCAAACTTGACAATTTGACTTTAGTGATCCATTTCACATCCAAATATCTTAGGAGTATAGTGCTGTGGCTGTATAAATTAAAGTGGTTGTATAGCAATGTGACTGTATACTAGTGAGCTATACAGCTACCTGCAGACCTTAGTGGTGGTAGGTAGCACACACCCCATAACAGCCCACAAGGCAGGGCCCACCACTTAGTGTGTTATTACCCTGCTCGTGACCTACAAACAGCCGCACACACTACAGCCTCTGCCCAGACATAACAATACCTCTCCCCTTTATATAATGCACCCTACTCGACAGGCTTTTGTGCTGCAAGTAAAGTATGAGGTGAGGAAAAAAACACCGGCAAACAACTATATTACCATACCAGTGTCTCGTGTATAAGTAACAGAGTATTCAAGTAATCATGCGGTTCTTTTTAGTCAGTTCTTGTCTTGTTGGGTTCTTTGAGGAAACATTGAGGATTCCCTGTACATGTGTGTATGTTATTGAATACAGAGTTGAAGGCTATGTGGATCTGGTTTTAACAGATCACCTTGTGAAGGAGGTCATGTCGATGGCTATAACGATATTGTATCTGTATACTGATGTAAATAAATATGGAAGAAGTGTAAGTGGAAATGTACGCGAGTGTTTTTTATTCATCAACCCATCTATTGGATTTCAAGAATTATACAAACGTTAAGAAAATAAATAATTATTGCTGATTTTCAAGTAAAAACTGCATGCTGGTATGACATACTTATGTCACGGTTCCTATGCTGCTAAAACGTTTTTGGCTATTGTTCATGGCTTTCTATGGACGTAAACACTGGTATTCCTAAATGTATGTAATTTCACAATACAAGATAGTCTAGACACATTCAACCAACAAGTAATCATCATGGTGCAATGGCATATCAACCTTGGGCCTTTATATTCACCTCTTACTGGAGTTGTACAAGGATTTTAATGTAGTACATTTGAAAAATCTATGTAAGAGCAGCATAACGTAAAGTCTATCATTTGCGGTCATTTTGCTATTTTCCCACCATACCAATTATCAACTTTACAGAATTTCTGTAGACAATCTAAAGGCATTTGGGTTGAAATGTATCAACATTGCTATCTGTCCGCTGACTGATGGTCACCTTACCCTGGCCTATAGATGTCCCCTCCCGGGGTTATAAACCACGTCTGGTCAGTCTCAGCGGTCAGTGGTCACCTATACAGTGGTCAGGGAGAGGCGGGGGTCAGGGGGAGGGGCTGTGATAGTAGAGTAGAGGGTGGTGATGATATCAGCTGTTGGGGACAGATGGTTTGGCCCCTACCCCATAGTTGACTGCGTGTTTGGTTTTTGCCACTTGCGACAGGCAAACTCAAACCCTTCACGTGCACGCATGCATGCACAGAACGCGTAGACTCCTACATCCTCCTCTGTTCTCTTCGCCAACCCTGTCCACCCTGGAGGAGTGTCATTGGGGCGTCCTCCTAGCGTGGGACTCACTGGAGGGATCACGTTCACGGCGTATACAGAATAACACGGCCGTATAAACAGCACGTTGTCGTGATGCGAGTGGCAGACCGCCCCTGCCCTTATTACCGCGCCGGGGGTGTGTAGGGGTAGGGCCCGGCGGGCGGTCGGCGTCGTCGGCCGGTCCTCCCTCCATCACCCCCCTACATCTGGCAGCCCCACTACACAGTCCGTGCGTGCCCGCTGAAGGTTTCATTTGCACCAAACGGCGAGTTGTGTGGATGATAGATGCGGCGTTGGCATGACCAGGGTCCGTTTGGTCGGGCCCTGGGGGCCGGGGG
Source organism: Lepidonotus clava (assembly GCA_936440205.1). NCBI lineage: Eukaryota > Metazoa > Annelida > Polychaeta > Phyllodocida > Polynoidae > Lepidonotus > Lepidonotus clava. Next base: position 7,375,493 of record OW387142.1, on the reverse strand, counting down.
GAGGTGTCGGGGGTGTCGGGGGGCCGGCCCTACCCGCCGGGAGGTGTGGGCCGGGCGCCCGGGAGGAGACTAGACGTCAGCGCCGCGCCGCGCCGCCAGCCAACGCGTCGGATTACCACCACCGCCCGTCCAGCATGGATTGGCCTCACCCCGCTCCGACCAATAAAATATGGATAACGCGCGTGAAATAATTGATACAGTCGCAGGAGGGAGCCGGCGGGCCGAGGTGAGGTGCGATGCCTAGTCTACGGCTAGTACGGGTTAGTAGTAGTGCCTCAGTGTCTGGAGTATCTTAGACCAGGACTACTCGTGTTATGAGCGGTACGCCCCGGTCGCGGCGGGCGGCCCGCCTCTCCCCGCCCGCCGTGCCGGGCGCCGCTCCCCGGGGCCCGGCCCGACGACGGGAGGCGGACAGCTCCCCGGGCCCCCGGCCTCCACCCCCCGCCCACCCCGGCCCGGCCTGCCCGCCCCCATGCCAGCAGGCCCGGCTAGGGTTACCGGCCCTCTGCTCCGGGCAGGCCTTCCCCCACCCCTGACAGTATGGCGCGTCGGCAGGGAGGCGGGCATGTATGCAGGGGCACTGACAGGGCCGTCTGAAGCTGTGGCTGGGATTTCAAGGGTTTAATCAGCATACTTAATGGAGGATCCAGGGTCAGATTATAGGATGAGTACGCAATATAAGCTCTTAAATGTTGTTCAACGACGTTATTTGGAATACACAACGTTCCCTAAAGCAGAATTGCCAGACACACATACCCACAACATGAGAAGATTTTGCTCCAAATATTTGATATGATCTATGACACTAAATGGTTTTAAATCAACGTCCGTATCAGACGTCTAATATGTCCTATTTACAGCGGCCGGTGTTATTTACCTGCTAGGTTGGCGTATAAACCAGGAACCAGCCATAAAAACAAACTGGCGCCACATAAACTACCTTACGTGCTAAAGCTACCTTCTGATAAAGGTTAGGGCGTTAATAGCAAACATGTCCATCTAAAATCATGTATGTTCTTTTGATATTCCATGCGTAATACATACATGTTGACACGCGTAACGTAAACATCCTGAAAATTTTCAAGATTACATCTAGAGTATTTCTAATTACAAAATAGACGCATTTCTATGATACGTGAAGTTATAGTATAGAGAGAATGCAGGTAAACATGATTCTCAAACATGCTGGTTAGAAGCCCTGATCCTTGTCCCTAAAGTGTCTGAGAACACACCAAATGTTGGCATTATGACAGTCAGACACGACCATAACATGGCAATGACGTGGGAACCTGTGCCATTATAAACCACCGAATGCCAAGAAAGTGCCAATGTCATGACCCAAAATGTCGTGAAGCACAAATCTGTATGTGAGCAAATGGTGGTATGAATATATATGGATAGAAAATATCTGACACACAACCGCCTATATCTGTGTATTGACCCTATTAGTTTCGGAAAATTAGGAAATATGGATATATGCTCTCTGAGTGACCTTAAATCTCAGCAAGGTCCCATACGTACAATCACCTGATGCATTAACAAGTCAGCTTCAAAGATTTCTTTTCCTTCTATATAACAGAATAAAATGAATTCGAATTTTCTTCTACATGGAAGAAAACAAATAATTCTCATACCCCTCTCACACGTTTGTTACACTCAAAACTTATCCAATTTCAGATAAATCAAGAAGCATATAGGGGATAAATAGAGTATTACATATTTCAACGACGCCCCACCTCTGAGCATTAGCTTCAATGACGGTTCATTTCAGGGTCCGCCACCACTTATAAGCCACTTATGTTAACCTTGGCCTCCTCCCTTACCTTTGTCTACCATATGCCTAAGACACTGCCCCACCATTTATCCCATTATTGTAACCAAAGGGGCATGACGTCGTTAGACGACAATAGAGCCCAATTAAAAGACCACAGGTCGGCTTGGGCTTTGATTTTCTGCGCCGGGCTTAGACCTAAACGAGACGTTCAGGTAAAAGTCAAACTTATTTGTCTGACCCCTCTTTTGACCTGCACAACGAGGTAAAATTGAGATGGTTTTATGTCTTGTGTTGGTATATGGACTCAGGGCCTGTATTTCTTCAGAAAGTACATTTATATCATCAACAAATATCTGCAGTATGCACTCTTGTCCAGATTTACATGCACAGAGTCAAAATTATCAAAAACCTTCAGTTTCACCCAACAATATCATTTTACGTAAATTTAAGACCTATATAGCTCTTCCTTATGCCCTGGTTACTTTTGGAAACTTTAAACTGGAAAAGATATATTTCTATATTTTCCTGCTTACATAAGTCTATGTAATGATGCGAACGATACGGCTGAGCAGTGAAGGATATATCGCTGTCACTTATTTTTCTTCCAAACTGAATCACATCAATATCAATAAGTGATTTAGGTTTGAAGCGTTTAAAATATGTCAACAACAGGTGGACTTGAAATGATTTGAGCATAGAATATGATTTTGACCTACAGTAAATGCTTTTCAAATCCTATATATCAAACATACCATCATACATGTAATATTTATTAAACAATTACAAAAACTGAATTCTGAATAATCATGGTGAAAAAAACCCACAAACAAACATTAAAAGGACCACTTTGTGCTTTGGAATAAATCATCAGTACTCCACACAAGCCAAACAATATTCACCAACTGCTCGCCATGACCTATATAACATACCTGTCCCTGGGTATTGCTCAATTCACTGCGCACTACATTCACTCAAGAGCAGCTCAATAATTCACAAATTAATACGTGAGCTGCTCCACCACTGCCAGTCACCAATCGCAGGATTGATTTGTTTCATTTGTGGCAGCAGAGTGTGTTTTTAAAGACAGCTCAATAAACAATGTGCAGTCTGATGAGCGCGTGTTGGTTATTGAAAAACGAATATTGGTAGTGAGCAGCTCGCCCGTCACATGAGCAGCTCGGGCTGAGTCATGGGACATCACACTTGCAGTTTGTGCCACGTACAGTACAGAGTGAGACTCCAATAGGCAGAAACTGCTATACAAGCGGACAACAAGGCCGATGTGCCATGAGTGGTTCGGGGAGTGGAATCCTGGCAGAGTCCATGCAGCATTTATAATTTGAGATACAGAGAGGGCGGTTGTGGATGCTCTTATTGTGATAAGATTCAAAGAGAAAACAATTGACCTTCCCATCCCTGGTGCCCAAATCGTCAGCCCAACACTAACCAAAATTATAGTAAAACTTGACAAATTTAGCCAATGCAACTTTTTTGAGGGGACTCAAAAGGGACTTCCGGTAAAGTGGCTTCCCTAGTGGCTTCCTGTTTCAAGAAGATAATGTATACAAGGGACGCATATATCGCAGTTGTTATGATTCAAGGCCCTCCAGTTACATAGCTTTAAAACAGAACTGTTAACGATCAAATTCATTTGGCATTCATTCCTACGGAAAAGATACTTTGAAGACATTTAAGTCAAGTTTAATTCTATTCAACTCATTTCGACAGAATCAGTCAAGGTGGACCTAAATGACGCTAACATCTGAAACAAGAATTTCAAGAATGGAATTTGTCTAACACATTAATGAAGCGATTATTTGCCACTCCACTATACGTTGCTGATAGCATCATAATTGTACCATGGCCTATTTGGGTAGTGAAGTTACGAGGTCACCAACTAGTGCAAGGATCACAACCACTAAAGTCTTTCATTCAAATTTGGTTTTTCTTTTCGGTGAAAATTTTATTCACATCTACAGGCAACATACATGATATTTCACTTTCAGACAAAAGATGCATTTTAGAATTATAACTAAACCTAATTTCTCTCATGTTTCTAAAATAGTTTTGTATGTAATAGAGTCAAATTTAAACCATAATCTTACCAGTTCACATGAAGTATACATTTCGCTCATTAATTTACTTCTTTCTTAATCTAAAGACCGCTTGCCCATTTGCTCAGCCACAAATCAGTCGACTACTTGTATACCTCACACCAATTCGTATCAAATTACTCACCAACTCACACACATACCCTCTCTCCTTCTGTGAAACAATCTGGCCTCCACAATAATAATACTCAAATACCACCCCTGCCTGGCTGTCCAAACACACTCATTGCCCGGAGCAGTGGGTCCCTTTTGTCAGAGTCCCACTTCGTGGACTCCCTGACAATATGTGGCGGGTGTGGGGCCCGTCTGGCCGACCCGTCATTAGGCCCGACCCACACGTATGTATTTCATTAATGGGTCAATTACCGATCTGAGCCTTGTTTGTTGACGTAGCCGCCGGCCGGAACGGGGTAGGAGGTAGTGGGGGGGGGGGGGGGGGGCGACATGCGACATGGCCAGGCACGAACATGTATGGGAGGGAAACAAGGGGAAACATGGATGGAGAAAGAATAAGGCAGAACGTAGTGCAAGTGATGGTGGATTTGGGGTGAGATGGGACTGGGAGTGTCTAATATTTGGGTAGGATTTGGATCAGAGTTTAACCAAAAAATGTTAGGCAGGCCGGGATTGAATTAATGATTATCTGTGTGTATTTGGGGATAATTGGGGTTTAAAAAAAGAGAACTTGGTGGGGTATCGTGTGTGAATACAACCTGGGGCTACAGTGTATTGGACGTGGAAGTCGAGTCCAGAGTCATAGAGAACATGGGATTAAATGCAGTGGAATGGAAGCGAGGGACAGTCAGGGGCACATGAGTCTAGCGTGTGAGCATGGCTTCGTGCATGGTGAGATGGTGGATAAGGAAAATGGCCATACAGGCGAGTGGTTTGTTACGAGTGGGTGTAGCTGGGGTGGATGCTAAACAAGGCTATGGAAAACAAAGGCATTTTCAAAATGCTATTTTCTTTCTTTGGGGTTGGACATGGGTTCGATTAGGGGGTCAGGCTGGTCCAGAAAAGCATGGCGGAAGATTGGAGTATGGTTTAGTGCACGACAAGTAAGGGTTGTGTGGGGTGACGAGGTGAAGGTGGTTAGGAAGGGGAGGGGTTAACAGGATAAGCCATGGTGCGGGGTGGGGGGGGGGGGGGGGTTAAGGCCGGTCATGTGAACTATTGGCGTAAGAGTAAGGGTTCATGAGCATATTAGAGCACATAGAACATGTATCCTTGATTCAAAAAAAAAAAAATTCTAAGTAAGATTTATAAATAAATATATATTTCTGTTACCAAAATCGACATAATATTGTTACCATAAAAATAACAATTACCTTATCAAGGAAAGCCAAGAAAAACAACTGCGTACAATAATCTACGTACAATGCCGGCAATTCATGGAAACAACCTCATACATACATGTCTGTTTTCTATGAGTATGTAACCGTTATAGAATATAAATGTGCACTCGATGTAAAAAAATAACCAGATGCTCTATGATTTATGATAATGATAGGATGCTACCATATTATTTGCGGAATATAAGTTTGATTTCACATCAGCTCAGGACTTGCAAAGTATAGTAATGACAGTAATGATAAGGGGGAATTAATGGCCAACTGACATCTCTCATAATTGAGGTGTTCTCTGACAATAAAATTGCTGCACTAGTTAATTAATACGTATTGCAGTAATCGCTGCTACAAGACCTGGAGATTCTACCGAGACAAGAACCATATCGACGTCTATTTATCAACATCAACATCCTTAGTTTGAAAGTAATTATCCCACTTTCTTTGCTCCCGGTTAATCAACTGAAATCAATGCAAACTTCTCCCATTCCAATACCAGGTAGAAGAAATTCTTATAATTGTTAAACGCAAATTAAATGAAATACCTCGTGTTGGTATTTCATGGAATGTATGCTGCAAGATTTATCTACATATACATACCATACAACATCCTGCTATATACAGATGCATACTTTCATATTGTAGAAAAAGCAGATCTAGTTAATTTTGATCATCTGAGACGTATTAAACCAGATTAATTACATATTTCATGCAGTTCGAAATAAGCATTTATAGTAGCAAATGTGTATCTTGTTCTTTCCCCGAAAGGCTTCAGTTGCAAACATATGATACTAAGCTGAAGTCAGCATGCCTGCAGTGAAAACACTGGGCCACGTATGTACACGTTTATATACCCACGTTCACCTCACCATGTGTATATACCCCTTCCCCTAACGTCCCCATCCCTCCTACCCTAACCCCCTCACAATGAAAAGGTCGCTCACCGATTGGCACCAAATGTGGCGCGTCGCCGAGTGACCGGGCACGTCGCCGAGAGCCAGGCGACACTGGGCGACGTGGCGACGGACTGGTCCATCAGACAGTGGCGACAAGCGACGCACGGGGCGACAAGTGACGTCATGGGGCGACAAGTGACGTCACGGGGCCAATTGTCAGCAGCGACGTACGTGGACGTGGCGGGCGACGTCATCAATTATGGCGGCCCTGATTCAAAAACATCTGGCTAGGTTTAGTATTGCGGTGGATGTAGTTTTGTCTGTCTGTGGGTGCTATATACAATTTTTATTTTAGCTCTATACTGATGGTTCCCAAATCATTATGAAGAAGACGCATGGTTAAAATTTTAGATTGACATGTTTGCCAAGTTTGAAAGACATTGAGATAACAGTCTTTACTCTGCATGGACTGGTGGGTCATCAGTGAGGTACAGACCCGGGCGTACAGAGTGTGACTGAAAGTCTCTTGTATATAAGTCATATACCTGTAATGCATTCAAATCTACATAAAAGTGCAGTAAATTGGTGAATAATAATTTCAAATACATTAGATAACTAAACCAACATCTCAGAAAGAATTAAAATTAGACCTTTTTATCATACGTGTACATGCTTGCATCATAAAACTACTTGTACCAAGATGAGCAATTTGTTAAGCCTCCAAAGGAAGAAAAAACTAAAATGTTGCATATCTTATATACTCTATAATCATAAAGTGCGCACAAACACAAGACAAAGGCAGCCTAGGCCATGTCAACACCCGGACCACCACCGACCACAGTGGTTGTTGACGCTACATGCATGCATGGACGGGCCCTAACCTATTTTATCGCCCAGATGTTTCACGTTAATTCGGGTCAGGGCGTTTTCTTTGCGCCATAATAGCCGGCAAGTGTTCGTGTTCTCTCGGCCAACCGAAAAAACAACAAGATCTGCTCGGCCTTGTTTTGGGGGGCCCTGAACTGGTGTTTGTTTGACACATAATTACATGTGTTGGGAATATGGGTAGGATAGGGTGCAAGAGTTGATAAACGATTGGTCTTTTACTTAATGTATTGCATTCATAACAAGGACACTAACAAAATTGCTATATTTTGTTCTGGTTGGATTTTACTAAGAAGTAATAATGCTCAATATGTTAAATTTTTGCATCATTTAAGTATTTGTTCTTTTGAAGATATTTAACTATATATGATATCTTATAACTTATTACCTTTAAGTATTCAACATATATGAATATATGCATAGTTATGAAATTGCATGACTCTATATATGGCACAAGTTGGATTTAGGGGATATCGACTATGCTGCATGCATAAGCATCTTGGAAGAAACCCCCGAAGAAACCCATCATTTGCTTCACCACTTCCTGTTCCTAATACCGATATTTTAGGACCTACAATGTTTCAGATGCTGCAAAGATTTTTCAAATTCCTCCGAATATCAGTGCCCACTATCAAATACACCAGTATGTCGCAGACTTTCTCATGTATTCCCAAGGCCCCTATATACCCTACCCAGTACAGGATCCTGGCGGCGGGCAGGCGGTGGGTACGGGGGTCTGTGCAGTGTCGGCGGCCTGTACAAAGGCCCGCCGTACCCCTCTATGGGTCGTAATAAGGACGTCCTGCCGCCCGTTTAGGGCCCACCACTGATGAGGGCCGGCGGTCAGCTGCCGATCGACATCGGCCGATGACGGACGACTGCCGATCACCGTCGGCCGATGACGGACACTCGGCCGCAGACAGACCTGATGGCCATAGGGTCGGCACTGATGTCGGTTTGATGTCGAGCGGTCTGATGCTTTAGACGTATATATAGAGGTATTTTCGGAACACGCCTCCTGGTTATGATTATCGACAATAGAGCGGTCACAAACTTTTAAAAGCACAAAATTTATATATTATTGGTATTTCTACACAAACTGTAACATTCCTTTTCAGGATATGGATGGCACAATAGAAACAAACACATGCAATCATCGGCCCAGATTGTGACCAACATCTTGTCTTTTGTGGCCGATCAAAGTTATCAATCATATCAGGCCAAGGAGTCTACAGAGATATCATCTTGTTGATCGGGCAAACAAGCTATACCTCTGCTCATTTCTAAAATTCCTTACTCCCCACCCGCCTCCACCAGCTGCTGCCTTCACCCCTCCCCCCCCCCCCCCCCCCCCTCTGAAGGCCCTCAGACCCCGTCGGCCGACAACCCTCCCCGTCCCGCTATGTGATGTTTTCGGCTCGGACGCGCCCCGCTGCCGTCAGCGTCCCAGGCCCTTCTCAGCGTTCCATGCACTCTCATACAGCGTCCCTGGCGCCAGCATGGTTTGAGGCTGACCAGATGGTGGCTGTGTGCCCACAGGGGACTGGTCACCGTGGGACCCCCACCCAGCCCTGAGCTGAGGGCCCTGTGAGGGGGTGGACAGAGGGCAGGACTGGTCACTTTACACGTCAACAGGGGCAGGCCATTGGGACGGCGAAAGGGCTGTGCCAATAGGGCTTTGGTATCGGGTTGTGGATAGACTTGTTTTTGTCTGCTCTGTCTGAATATCCCATTTAGACCCAATGTTTTAAGGTGTGTTTCTTTGACCTAATCATGGTATGAGAAACATGGAGTAAGGATATATTAGGAGCCATTTATCACTCATTGTGTTTATGCATTGAATTTGAAAGTTTTGGAGGTTGGAAGAGCATGGTACTGCTTATCTGATGCGAAATATCACCCCCAAACAAAATTTACAATAGAAGAACAACTATATATATATATATATATATATATATATATATATATATATATATATATATATATATATATACACACACTCCTGGTCTACATCTGGAGGTTCTGTGAACATAACATCTCAGGTGAGATCCCCATCACCTCAGGGGGTGCGTCCCGGCCAGGTGACAGGTCCAGGTGAGGTGCGTACAGATAACACCCAAGGCCCTCAGCCCCTATCGTATGGCCCCACTCCATGCGGGTCTTGGGAGACAGACCCTGGGAGACAGGGCTCCCAAGACAAGAGGGTAATAGTTAAGGCATGGCATGGCGTCAACTGACACGTTTATATCCATACTCTTAGTAGCGCCTTATGTCTAAACGTGAGAAGAACAGGGAAGGGAAGGGGAGGGGGTACTCGCTGCTCGAATGGACTTTTCTCAAGCCTATGCTTACCGCCCCCGGTCCCTGGAATCCCTCCACATTTCACTAATTCTCCAAGAAGTTATCAAAAAAATGGCTTATAGTATGTAGGAATCAAGGAAGCTGGTGGTGGAATTTTTGAAAAAGTGCGCGCGTACCTGTGCAAACCCAGTGTATACTTCAGCCCAAGAGGGTGGGGTGGAGGTCTGGATCTTTTTAAAATGTGTGTAAGCACAACATAGAAGGCCCCTATTATGTCAGTGTGCAACCTCAAAGTAGCCCCCCTCCTGTCTACCTGGCCTACATTAGAAGCCCTCACCTCATCCTCACCTGCTAAGGGCCATCTCTCCCCTCCAATTAAAGCCGGCATCAAACCCCCGTAACCCCCCATTAACACGGACCTGTCGCCAACCCCTTCCCACCTCGTCAATAAGGGTACGGCCAGGGTGGTCATTTTACGGCTAAGGTGAGACGTGATGAATGGTCGGCGGAGGCCAGACGTAACGTAGGACGTAACGTATGTCGGTGTCGAGAAAGCTATTGTAATCCATGTACCTCCCAAGTGAATTGAAAGTTTGATAGCAGGTATATCGACACTAAGGCTACTGAAAGGCTACTTGGTAATCATATATCTCTCAGGTACCATTTACAAGGTTATCTAATGACAGTTTTCAATATTTGATAGGAATGGCTTCTCAAGTTAATGATCTCTTATTTCAAGAGGACGCTGAGTGGTGAACCCTCCTCCTAATGTCATTAGTCATTCATTGACCTCGGCTTTAGTTAATAGACTCTCCAAAATATATCAAGGTTATCTAGTACGCAAATAGATTTTAGTCTTTGGCACATTGCATAATGATCTATTACCACCGACTCGTCCTTGATATTAATTATCGTTTCATTACTCATATACACGTGTTATAATAAATAAAAGATGTAGTGTTTGAATTGTTTATAGTTTCATCATGATGATCAATTTCTACTTGTTTAGAATTCAAATGGCTCCCAGAAGCCATGAAGGAAGCCACTTGATCATGTTAAAGGTGCGGAAATGAAGCCACTGGAAAACATACCGGGAAGCCACCTGATGGCTTCATGGAAGCCACAGCTACGTCAAAAACCTGAGACCAAGTCATACTACATGTATTTCTTTTTAGTGAAATATGATGATTTAACTCACGCTGTTTCTTGAAGAAGCAATGGCTGGAATTTCGAGTAATTGATAGGCTTACCTGGAAAAAAAGAAGAAAGGACTTTAGTGAATACATTCAGTAGGTAATTACAATTACAATACAATCATAATGCATGATCAATATGTTACAATATCTACTCTGGCGAATTATTAAAAGAGCTCTTTTTTAAAGACTATCAGCTTTTGTTAATGTTTTTAAATAAAGCAATATCACATTTAGCACAATCTTAATGAAAAACAGAACAATCATCCTGATGTACATATGGGAGCATATTGCTTTGCACAGCAGGAAAAGAAATACGACCCTGATGCACCCTGACCAAACTGCCCCTCTGGCTGCTACCCTCTGCTCCCTACTTACAACCATTTGGTTGTCGGCCTGTGGTGAACAGAAGTACTCCCATTGTGGCCCACATCCTCCTGTGACGACATAATCCCCCCTAGGCCTGCCCCCCCCCCCCCCCCCACCATTGGCCCCCCATTCAGGCTGATAGGTGTTACATTACGTGAATGAATAGGCCTGCATTATTAATGCACCCCCAGAAAACAACCTTGTCGGATTAGGAGGTCAGAGAGGGCTACTTTTCCACTCTCTCAGCACCATAGCTTTTGATGCACTCCTGTATAAGGTGCCATCCACACCTGTTCTCCTGTCTTCACCGAACCACCCATTCAACCAATGATCTACGGTTTAATTACTAGTTTAGCAGCTATTATTTTCTTGTCCTCACCTGATACCACCCAGCCGGATTGAGAATTAAAGGTCGATTTTTCGAATGCAAAAAAAGGCAATTGCCTTGGGCGGAAGTGTTCAACATTTGCAACCAATAATTACAGTGCTTTTTTCCCCTTAATCACGTTTATCAAGATGGATTTCAAAGGAAAGAACAATGAAAAATCAGAGAACCAAACACTTTTGGAAGCAATATGAACAGAAGAAAGTCTGAATGAAGTGAATTGAGAACATGACCTTTTTTAGTGCAATGCTCTATCAAGACCGTGGCTTTTCAATGTGTACCAAGGTGCAGTGAGACCAGGATCTAATAACAAAGGGTACAATAGATGGTGCCCGACAGAGATGACCACCAAGCCATCTCAAACAAACTGTACTACACGTCGCTGGCCCCCATGCCCCACCCCTTCGGACACTGAAGCCGCAGCCATTACCCTGGTCTCCTGACCCCTGCCACCCTCCCATACTCCCACCTGGGGACTGGGAGAGTCCAACCCCGCCCCGTAATACCCCCGCTTCACGCCATCAGAACATTAGGCCGACCAGAGGTGTCGGCCTAAAATCAGGCCTACGTTGAGGCCCTATCAGATTAATGGTCGGCCCGCCGCACGATCCATTTTCTCCGACCTAACCCGCCCCGAAATGATGGCTCCCCTGCTGGGTGGGGAGGGGCGGGGCACGGGAGGCGAGCATTATTGTTGTTGTTGTTGGCCGTCTCATGCCTTTTTGGATTTTCCCTTTCCATGAAAACTCTTGTTTAAGATCTCTGACACTGGCATGAAGTTGATCTACAGATCCCAACAGATCTAGGCTTGTCTGTTTAAATCTATGTTGCATTTTAACACCTAAAACAACTCATGAAATTAGTATTAGACACGCTCTTTTTTCACGGGTCGTCTGAATAATTTCTTATAATCAATAGGTTATTTCTAGTATGTATACCTATGATGCAACATTATAATGTGTATATTGTTTTCTTTGATGAGTTTAGCCTGTCTGAATAAAATTGAGCCATTTCAAAGATTGCCATAGATAAACTGTGACGTTTCGGTCTATTATCCAGTCTATTTAAAGAAGGATATTTGAGTAGACTTGTTTCAAACTTATCTATCAGGGCCTGTGCAAGAGATTAGGTCATCTCACTTTTTTTGTGATTAGGCCAAGTGTCCCTCAGAATGCCGACTCCTTGAGCAGTGCCCCAGTCACATCGACATTGATGTAAGCCCCCTCCCCCAAACAGCAGCTGTTTCTCAGCCGCCCCAATTATTGATATTCCATCAAACCGCCCTCACCCCCACAGTACTGAAGATACCCCCCCCCCCGACCCCCGGCCCACAAACTGTCTCCGGCCGACCGCAAAATCAGGCCTAGCAGGACACTGGGTCGGGGGTTGGAGGTCCGAGGGAGAGGGGGACACTTACTATCATAAAACCATACTCTCACTACCAAGATACTCAAATAGGATGATTTGAGAAATTCAAGTTTCCCTCTTTTTTTCAGCCATCTGAGTTTGATCTCTGGCAATCTGCTTTATCTATAACCTTCAGAACCGCATAGATATATCAGCCAGAATGTCAAAAGTAAGTTTAAATTTCAATTTGCGATTCATAAAAATTCACAAGACATCACAGAAGGCACCCCAATCCTACTTCGAAATTATTATTATTTTTATACCCAGCTACCTTTGTGTCATCCATTTGATAGATTCATCACTCCCTCTCAAAAAAAATCCTTTTTTTTTTTTTTCCTAAAAAGAGTATATCGTTCACCTAGATCGGCCCCAAGTACCCCCTCCCCCACTCTCCTTCCCCTACCCCTCTCCCAGACCTCCCCTACCCTCCTATAACCACCCCGTCTCCTCAGGTCGGGTTTCTCCCCACAATAGACGCTGGCTAGGCCTTATCGCGCCTATATCTCTACACGGCTAGGCCTGATCGCCCCCTTTCTCCTGAACCCGGCCCAAACTCCACTCTCCCCAAGCCTACTCCCCCAATTCCCCAGCCTACCCCCTTTACCCTAACCGCCAGACTGATATCCCATTCCCTTATTATACATCAAACAGTGCCATTCTGATGTTTAAAGCTGAACTGATTACAATAAAAAAGTCTGATTGGGGGGGGGGGGAGAGGAAATCACACAATTCTAAGCTAAAAATATTTATACTATTTCCTCCTCTTCCTAATTACTGAACCCCTGGAAAATCGCGTGTACTGTGTGAAGATCTTAACGAAATTAAAAATAAAATAAATAGAAATTACATTGATAATTGTCTAAGTGATCAATGTTATCGCTGAGGTGAGCGCATGTAGCCTAGACTCTCTGTTATGACCCAGTGTCCCCGGCTCTAACTTGGCCATGCCCCAAAGGCCACTACAATCCACTACAACCCGAACCAGCCAGTAAATCACCGATGGCACCCCAGATAACATCAAACCCCACACAGGGCAGACCAAGGACCTCATTTCCTTTCCTGCACATGGCGAATTTGAACCGCGAGACTGAAAGCGGGGTTACAATACAATAAGTCACGGGGACATTATTCAACTCTCCTCCGATTATTGCCGGGGCAGAAAAACGCAAGGAGTGTGTAATTACATTGCGCGTCCGGAGAGCCAGCGTTTCCAGGAACTAATTTCTCGGCGGATGAACACATGTTAATAGCCGGCCACGAGCAGCTCGCGCATGAAGCGTCGGGCAGATGAGCAGCTCATTATTATTCGCTGGCGGTTGGTGTAATTTCTCATTAAGATGGGGGACGGGGAGTGTTGTTGGGTGGGTGAGCGTGTGTGTGGCGGTGAGGGTGAGTGAGTGTTGAGGGTGTGGGTGTGGGTGTGGAGGGTGTGAGTGTGGAGGGTGTGAGGGCTGGCGGGGAGCAGCTCGCCGGCCGGGTGTCGGGGTGTGAGCAGCTCGGGGGACGGATGGGTGTTTGAATGTGAGAGCAGCTCCACACCGCCAGCTGAGGCCAGGCCTGCACGCAACTCACTCAAAGTGAGTAGAATAGATCAATTAGACAGTAATATTTTTTATTTTTGTTGCTTCATGTTCTTTCTTTTTGTGTTGTATTTTTTCCTGAGCCTTATTTTCCCTTCCTGATCATACAATGTGTATAACATAAATTTCCAAAGAAAAATACATAGAGCCATTTGTGTTTGCATACCCTATGAAATAGCCAATGAAAAGTATGAACGTCAGAATAGTATAATAATGCGTATAGTCAACCAGGAATTCAACTAGCAGAATATAACAGCAATCTTAAACAGGCGAAAAAGTTATATTGGGACAAGGGATAATTCAAGGAAGCCACATTGCGTCTATGTATATTGAAGTGACGCTTTTGGTGAAATAGAGCAGTCCATTGGCAAGGACAATTTGGTTGGGCGTATTCCATTGACTCTTGATGCAAGTAGAAAGCTAGTGTAAACGTACATGAGTTACTAAGTCTTTCTTAGACCTCTCTGCGCAGCCCGAAAGTAGACCAAGCGGTCTGACTAGTGGTGTGTCAATATTATTTTGTCAAACTCGGTCCGACGTTAGACATGAGCTGAGGAAAATATTGTTCACACTAAAGGGGAAACACGCGACTGGCGACAAAAACTGTCAGTGTCTGGAAAGGATGAAGAAGCCTTTGAATAGGGCGCGGTGAGCAGATATAGTATGAAGTCTTCAATGAGTTGCTCGACGGGTAACTAAGGTATGACCTAATTCTTAATAAATAACTTTATCGCTTCTCAATATACAAGTGCACTTGTATCATTAATTAATCATCGTTCTCTTAATAACATTATATATATATATATATATTTACGTAAGATATTGCGATTCTAAAAAAAATATATCTTATTTATCAGAAGCTTTGATTTAATCAATATAATGGATGCGTTGTATAGTGTCTTAACTAATCCTAAATTTATGTTATATGTAGAATGTGGCGTTATTTTAAACTGATCATTAATGTTTTCTTTAAAACAAAGCCTACTGGGCCTGAAATTGTGGAACTGCAAATTGCCCTTACCATTGCCTATGTGGATTTCCTTCGCTTCAGATACTATTGCAAGTGACCCATAACAAGTTTATTTTGATGCAGGACCGGGAGGTTCAGATTTATAGCGGGACATCACGAAGAGGTAGGCCGGCCGATTTGTCAGAACGATTTACGGCCCATACACAGTAGTAAACGCCTTTGCCTACCCTATTCAGCCTTATATTAGCAGGACTAGATAAAATGTACAGTTCTTATCAAGTTTTCCTACTTAAAGATACTAATACTGAAATTGCATTTTAAGATATGTTGCACAACCTACATCCTAAATGTTATTAACGGCCAATACTGGCAACAAAGCAAAGATAACTTACTCTAATTATTCTGGAACAGTATGTGGCTTCTTTTCTAACCATTGTGGCGTCAACCTTCAAACTTAAAGAACCAATCAAATTCTTTCAAAGTAATTATATTAATTTTGAAACATATAAAAGATCAGCTATAGTAGTCCCTAGTGCACCTATATAATGCGACTATATGTTCCATTTATGGCTTCAGTCTCGCGCGAGTGAAGCAACCACCCCACTCGGTCAGCGTCAGAAGCCACTTGGCCCTGGAGCCCACCTCCCGGGCGGCCGGGGGTGTTTAGGAGCGGGCAGGGGTGGTTGTCGGGGAGAAGGGGGGTACTGGAGGAGGTCGAGGTGGGTGTGTAAGTGATGGCGGGCAGCACGACAAGCAGTCAGTGCCTAAATAACGGGGGTCCAAAACCATTGACTCCGGGGTCGGTTTGGATCTAGTCGGAGAGGCCGCACGATCACGGCTCGTTTGTTACCGCTGGGGTAGGGTATTGGGATGGGCTATAGGGATGGGGAGAGGGCATCAATTTATATAAAATGCAGGGGCCAATCTCACGTCGTATAACTTATAGTAAAGTTTCTACTTTGACACAAATAACATTTTTCTTACAGGCACCAATCTAATGAGTGTTTAATAATGCAAAATATTTCTTGTAAGTTCAGTTGTGAATGATGCAGACAGAATTTCCGACACATTGCTGAAGGAATGAGGATTATGTCTTATCACAAAAGCATCGCAAACAGTGGTTTGTGCAATTACCCCATCCTCTACTAATCTGCATATATGCCATGATAGACACTACCACAATATGAACATGGTAATACAATTTCAGGGTTATAACAAAATTCAATCAATCATTTGGCAGTAGAGGGGTAAATCACTTAGCCGTCCCAGCCCGGAGTCCCGGGGGCCGTGGCCGTGCACTAATTGGCCTGTATCGCTGGTGGGACGACCCCCTGTGCCGCGACGACCCCCGCCTAGGCCACGACGACCCCCGCCATATTATAGGGGGTATTCCACTACACGACTTGGGCTGCGATATGAAAATGTGGCAAGCAAATTGCACATATTACAGATACAATTCCATGTCACAAATATGTCCCATGCTCCAAATTGCCATTTTTTAACCATCATATCACTCTTGTACGCAAATTTCTCTATAAAATCGTCATATCATGCGGATATCGCAGCTCATGTCGTGTAGTGGAATACCCCCTTTAGGCCTACAATAGGCGGCGACCCGCGCCTACAATGGCCGCGACCAGTGGCCGGGCGCACCCCACCCCACCCCCCGCCGACTGTGGGCTTTGGCCCGCTGTGCCCCGGCCCGCCGACCGTCACGCCCTGCTGGGTTAGGCCACGCCCCCTCGGCCACGGTCGGCCGGGCTGACCACGCCCACAGCGGCACGGGCCGAGGAGGGCACAATGCGGCCGTCACGCGAGGTGAGGTGGGGTCGTGCGGGGGGGTTCAGGTGAGAGAGTACCTGGAGATGAGGAGGACTGTATACAGGTAGGGTCATGGGATGAAGGGATAGCAGTTCCAGTTTAGACGAAATTGTGAGTCTATGAGATACGATTTTATTTGTCCACTGCAACACCCTACAGCATGTCAAATAAAACACACTACTTTGATATGCAATCATATAATTATATATGCTTGCTATAGTCTATACTTCATGCATTTAATTCAACAACAAAAATTGAAAACTCATAAAACACATATCCTGGTTTTATCTTAGTCTGTACACTGTTTAGGCTTTTAGAAATGCAAATGCAGATTGTGCAACAGGTCTGTATGGCAATGTATATGCACATATATGTATCTTCTCATTTCTAAATGTTGCTCCGACCATTTACTCGACTACTGACTCTAGCTATCTTCTCTGCCCTTAAAATTCATGTTGGAATGTTCTCGTTTCTTTTTACCTTAGTTAGATACTTGTCTTTCAACTACATGTATAGTATTTCTGATGTACTGCACATACCCTGCATTGCACTGCTCACTAAAAGCACTGTGCTGTCAGTCACTGTGCTGTCAACCACCAACACTGCATTGATAACTGAATTATGTTTACTCTGCCACACACTGCACTGTCACTCACCTAGACCTAAGACCTCTGCTGACTACCGTAAAATCGCCAATTCCATGGCTGCTCAAATAATTATATAACAATTGCTACTATTGCAACATGTTATCGCTACAAACTGTCATTAAAAAGCATTTACATAGTACCAGTGCCACTTCCATAGCTTCATCTGACCAGTTTGGCAAACTGGAAAATGTTTCAGATATGGAGCCTAAGTGAAAAATACTTTTCAATAACCCTTGACGTGGTTGAAGAATCAGGAATGTAAGTAAGGGTTATTGAAAGAAAGAAATCAGGAATGCAAGTAAGGCTTGTTGAAAAAAAAATCTGAAAAGGTATAAATAAATTCTAATATGACATTTAAATGCTATTAAACGTGACGTAAAAGCACCTTTTTCTTGAAAATTAAAATTACAGACGCTGAATTGAAAAACAATCTGAAATCTGAAAAAAAAATCAGAATATCTACTTCCTAAAAAATGAGGGAATTTACAGTTTGGTGTAAAATAAGGTGGCGTTTTAGGTGCGTATGGTGATGGACGCGCGCAGTCCCCTGGCGGCCTCCCCAGGAACTCCTCCCATGTAAACATTTACTCAGCGTCCACCCCGAGACTTCCGGTCAGAGGCCCCCAGAGACACCTGGCGGCGTCAGCAGACACTACTGAGCAGCTCACAGCTGCTCGCGCCACTGCTGGTTCCTGTCATCTGCCAGCCTAAAGTGGGCTACCGGGGGTAACCAGCAGGGTAGCCTTTCACACCCTACACGTGATATGCTTGGCGGTATGTCTTCATTTTAACCCGGGCCCTGGGGTCTAAGTTTATGGGAATTTTTCTCAGTCGCCCCTTTTTCTCAAAATTACCCTTCTGGGGTTCTTTTTATTTTATCTTTTTTTCTATAATGCATAGTATGTATATCTAAAATAAAAATCAGGTAATGTCGACGTCAAAGTTTTGGATCACTGAGATCTCCCTCCTAACTCCCCCCCCCCCCACGCCCTCTATAACCGGCTGGCCACGAAGACCATGAGACCTCGGTTCCTAGTCAGTATAGCAATCCCTACTATAATTCAGTGGATATAGCCCGAAGGTGTGACTGCCTTTTAAAGAACGTGTCGCTCTAATACTAGCACATATACATGTATATGATATTGAAGTACCCCCCGCCCCCTTTTTAGCCTGTCGGTACTGTCTTGTTCCAGATCTTTGGAGAATATGAAGGCACATGCTCTTCAAAACATGCTTTATGATAATTTTTAACACTTATTATTTTATCAAAGCGAGACATTTGCCCCCAAAGGTTATATGTTGAATCTGTCCCTGTATTTATTACGTCTGATGGTCAATTAGGCGTATGTATACATTCTCGATGATCTTATAATTATAGACCTACCCAAGTGTGGTAAAGTCAGAGTCAGTCTCTGCTTACTGGGACTTAGCCAAGCTTTGAGACACGCTGAATGCCTGAGAGACTTTGGTGTAGAAGTCAACCTTTATACTAATAGGAACCTGGCACGCACAGCACATACATTTTTTCCTGCATTTATAACCATAAAAACTCCATCTGCAATATAAGACACTGACTCTAAGACGTTGTGCAATGTACATCCATGGAAAAACATTATAAGTAGAAGTGCAACTTCACAAACATTTAAGTCAAAATGATGACACCTATACGATATGAGATATGAACCAGATTTATATTTTGATGAACGTAAGCAGTCAGAAAGTATTCATGTAGTGGCCACAAGCGGCCTTGACAAATGGTGCAGGGACTTTCCGTGAGATGTAGACATGAGTGCCACTCGTCAGCTCTCTGGGCCTCCAATGACGGTCTTTACCCCGCTATTCAGAGCATGCTGCTTTACCAGTCCAAGGCTGAGATGTTTTTTGCCCCTTTTGAGATGTAAGATGTAAGGATGAAGTCCCGCAAAGTACGCTGAAGGGGTGATAAGCGTCTTCAGAGAGGGTTCTGGCCTTGGGTCTGAGAGGCGTTGTACAGAAATGAGGATAGTCCTCGACGCCCATGCATCAAAGACGATGGCAGCATTACATATGTTTTGCACGATTAAATGTTGACTTAAGATTATAAGAATCAATCAATGGCAAATGATCGCAAAAACGACAATGAAAAGAGGAGAGTGGACAAAAAGTTCCACGTTGATTATGCTGTTCATTGCCTATATTAAACGCAAAATATTCTCTCTCTTTTTTTTTTACAATAAAACCACAATATATGATATAAGGTAAGAATCTGTATGGAAAAGTCAGGGCGCACCAAGAACTAGTATTAAGAAGTAACTCGAATTGTTTCTCCTCATCTGGTAAGCATCCCAAATGAATATTCATTTTACGTTTATGATTCGATTTATTAGGATGCATTATTTCATTGTTATCCGATACGCAAGCAGATCATTCCTTGTATTATAGGGATGCGCCTTCAAAGCTGCAGGTTTTTGTCTGACTGAAACTGCACCGACCCAGACTGGAGTTCCTGAGAATAACCGCCAGCATCAAACCCCAAGCTGTGCGCCTCGATCACCGCCAATGTAGGGGAAATACATCTTTTTATTAATCTTTACTAACCTAAACATTCATAATACCTAATATAAGCTCAAATAAGGCATATGTGACGGCCAGCATTTATGAAGAAATTTCCATGTCAAGTTCTATAATCCTGCCATGCAACTTTCGGGATGACTAGATAAGGTTTATTTCCTTACAATTTTCAGGGTAGACTTGCTCAAGACTATAGTGTATACAAAAATAGAGATGGCGAGCAGTTCCCTGTAGCTCAATCTGTCAGCAGCTCAATACTAAGCAGACGCGAGCAAGTCTCTTTTCAGCCGAGATTGGGCCTGGGCGAGGTGTGGGTGTGAGAAGGGGGTGTGAGGGTGTGTGAGTAGGATGTAAGGCTGGATGGGTCCTGGAGAGGTGTTGGAGGAGGTGCGAGCATGTGTTGACCAGCTCGCGAGCAGCTCTTGAGGAGCAGCTCGGCCCGCAGATGGTGGTATTTAGCGGTGGCCGGCGGGCGGTGTGGGGAGGGCGGCGCGGGGCGGTCATGAGGTGTGAGCGGCAACGCGCCGCCCCGCTGGGCCTTCTCGCCGCGGCTGTCTGCAGCCCGCGAAGTCGGCCGGGGGAGAGGTGTTGAGGAGCTGCTCGGAGCTGCTCTCTTCACAACTCCCCGCGCGCCATATGTGCAAAGCTCCCCCTCCCTCTTTTCCCCCTCTCCCCACACCTACAACCTCTCCCCAGTCCCCCGCCGACACCTCACCACCTCGCCTTCACACCACGTTGCGTCGACATCTGAAGGCGCGAGCTGCTCGCAGGGCTTTTTCCCAGGCGGCGATCGCGTCCCGATTTGAGCTGCTCGACCGCGCGCTGTGCGGTGCTAATTGGCGGGCGCGGCGCGGCAGCTGCTCGGGTGGCTAAAGTCAACAGTGAGCCGTCCGAACCTCGAGGACGCGTGAAATATCCGACGGGCGGGTTTTGGGTGGTGTTTGAGCTGCTCGTATGTGTATAGCTCACAACACGAGGAGCTGCTCCGAGCAGCTCAGGGACGGCTGACCTTTGTGTAGGACAAGCCGGGGTCAGTTGGATCCGCCGCCTTTTACACTATGGGAACCACATGTCAGGACTCCAGCATAAACACAGGCATCTGCCAGCGTCGTCAGATCCTACGTCGTCGTGACGTTAGACGTCAGGGCTGACGTCGGCGTGCTTACCTACTGCCAGGACGTGGGCAACTCGATGCGCGACGTGTCATGTCGGAGGGGTAACCCTGCCCGCCCTGTGCCAACCTAACATAACATCCCGGCTCTCACTCGGCCACTTAGGCCACTTTCCACGTACGTGTAGTACAGCTTTTGTTTTCTTTCATTTTATTGGTCTGTATTCATGATATTTTTTATACAGTATATTATGTGGTGTATAAAGGTATTGTGACTATTTTTGTGTTCTCTTCGTTCTTACAACCCTGTACCTATGCGGAAGATCATTCTCGCATGAGGGGAGTATGGTACAAAAAATCATTTTCCTTTCTAAATTAAAATATCTCTTACAAACGTGCACTCTCAAGTACATGTATATATATACTCGAACCACGGTTATATAATGGAAGAATGTAATTTTCTTAAAAATTCATAAGGTTTTAAGATTGAGCATCGTGTGTATCTTGAATGAGATTCACTCACAAACACTTCAATTTCGAACTGATTTTTTTAAAAATATTTTTTCTTTATTAAAAAAATGACCAAAAAATGGAGAAATGTTCGTTGACTTTTACCGGGGTGCAACCCGCCTTCAGCCGACACCCCGACACCTCGTCTCGGGGGTAAAAAGCGGCGGGCCCCCGGTGGGCAGGGCTGTGAAAACACACACGGACCGTGAGGCTGCAACTCAGCCGGAATGCACACTGCCAGCAGGGACGTGTTGGAAAACAGATTGGTGTCCAACAATAGCACGGCCAGATGCTGGGGGCCTGGGTATGGGTATGGGAAAGGGGTGCAAGGGGCGGGAGGGGTGGATGGGGTCTGGGGGTGGTGGTCAGTGCTGACCACTCGCCAACTACTGGGGGTTGGTGTGATAACAAGCTGGGGCCATCTGGTCATTTGTCGGGGTGGGGAATAGGGGCTGATTGATAAGGTCACGGGTATATTGGGGGTTTAGTGATGATTAGGTGCAGTCAAATGGTTGCATTCAGAAGTCAAGATCAGCTACTAGGCTAATAAACTAACCATGAATAGTGACGGTATTATTAGTCTGTTTATATTCATTGGCCTATTCAATAAGTAGAAAGACGGCTATACTAATTTTTCAAAACAGCATTTCTTTTACATCATCTTGAAAATTAAAAACCATTTAAGATCATGTGAATTTTTGGATGAAACATTTCTATTTCTAATAATGACACATGATACATAATATTCAATACGTGCGAAGGGACGTTTCTCGACTTTTACCAAGTATGCAAAAAGAAAGGAACAAAACAATAGTGTAAAAACGTTATCTAATTTTAAATCAAGGAAAAATGTACATTCCCTGAGCCTGCAGGAATCATACATGATCTAATATAGACAATAAACCTGCGATCCTAATAATATCAGCAACCTTCTTTTCAAACCCAAAAGGAAAGAAATGTAAGCCAAGGACACAGAGGGGTCAGCCCAGAGGCCAAGGATCAGAACCCCAGATCTAAAGGAAAAGCCCGAAGCCACTGCCCCCTGCCCCGGGATCTAAAGGACCCCCTGACTCCCTCCTCCAGGGTCTGATTCCTCCAGTAGGCCCCTTCCTCCAGGGGGTAGATGGGGCCGGCGGGAGGGGGTAACCCGACCCCCGGATCGGCCTCTCACTCTGATGGAGGCCCGGCTCGTGTTGCCCACGTCTTTATCAGCACCCGCCGACGGGAGTTTTTCACCATCTCCCCGGTACCCCGGAAGGGTGGAGGAGGGGGTGAGGCGTCCTCCAGGGTGGTAATAGCGCCTCACGGGGGAACATTGGTAATGGGAGTTTTATTATGGGTCTGATCTTGGTTATTAACTGACAAACGATAAATACAGGACAACATTTGATATTTGTTATACCCTTGTATTTTTGGAATTATGGACGCAAAAATACACGGTATGTAAGAATAACAGCATAAAAGACTTGAACCAGCTGAGCGCCAAGAGAGGAGGAGGTCTGAAACGCAATAAGATGATTCTTAAGTTTTGAAGACGTATTTGTCTAGCCCTGCAGGTCTGACGCCAGTCCAATACCAAGAGGAACGAACCTTGCAGTCTTTACGAGCAGTATGACGGAAGCAAATGCAAGAGCGACCTATCAACGTTCCTAACTGAACCCCCGCACACTACACCTCATATAAAAAGAGATGTGTAGCCGTCATGTCAGTATAAAGAAAAATACAGCCCAAGAAGTCAGACTCACCCCTCATACTACACAGAAAAGGGCCTTCTAAGGCCCTGCCCACACTGAGTGAGGTGCCGTCAACCTGTCGTGTGGCGCCGGCGACGCGGGCGTCTTCAAATGCCCTTTTAAAAGGCCCTCCGTCAACGGGCAGGGCGCGGGTCGCCGCCCGTCTGTTGGCGCCCCCTGGCGGCGGGCGGGGGGCAGTGGGGGCAGCTGGGGGGCGGGCTGACCCCTGTAACAACCCCCGGCCCCATCCCCCACCTTTAAACCTTTTGATACGCGGCCCTCCGCCGAGAGACTTATGTAGCGGATCAAAGTGAGTCTGTTCGCGCCGAGTAGGGAGATCTAGGGGTTTCTCCTATCGCGCCCCGACATCGCGGCGGCGGCGCCGTCGACGACGATGTCGGGCGTCTGTAAGACCTGTTGACGGGGGCTGGTTCCACCTCAGTGGTCGTCGGCAGTTCCGGTTGACCGGGTGCGGGGGGGGGGGGTGATGTAGGTCTGGTGATGATAACATCATCAGATTAGCAGGGGACGGAGAGTAGAAGGGTCAAGGGGAGAAAAGGGCAATAGGGATAGGCCCTATACATGGAGTCTATAGAGAAAGGTCACGGCAAGACTGTGTATAGCTTCGTGAAGAAGTCTGGCGTATGGGGTTGAGATATGTGATAATGGACTTGCAAAATGGCAAGTTAAACTTATTTGATATGAAAGTAAGGTGAAGAACAAGTTCATGACAAGTAAGTATTGGTTTCAGGTTTCCAAGAAAAAAAAGATGTACACCCAATCGTAGATGCTGACTCTGTCATGTTGGAATGAAAATACTGAGAAGTAAGGTAAATGGGGCATTGTGCGATAAAGTCATGGCTGTATATATCTTCTACACCAGGGCAACATGGATGTGTTACAGTAGTAGAGGTCTGATTGGCCACTATCCTACCACCACTACAACCCCTCCACTCACATGCCCACCACCACGGGCCGAATACCGGCGTGTCAGACTCAAGGACCTTTAATATTGACACTGACACGAAACATGGCAGCTTTTGATACACTTAGCGAGTCGGTGGTTGGGATGGGGCTTGTCTGGGGCGGGGCCGGGCCACTTGGAGCCTGCCGACAAGAGGAGATGCCAGTCTCAGCCTGCCCAGGGTTCAAGAGGGTCATGGCTGGGGCGCCCGCCCGGCCAGCCTGGCGCCAGGCCCCTACAAGCCCCTCCTACCTACTCCTACCACCACCCCTCCAGCGTCCCCTTCCCCTCACGCCAACAGGAGGCAAACATTGTGTTTGTATACTATTAGCCTGTACAGTCATTAAGGCCCTGCACGCCGCTTGCTCCTCCCCACCTTTAGGCTTAACACACAAGCTCCCTTGCCTATATTAGCCACCATTACCCCGGCCTGGACCGCAACAAAGGAGGCCTTTGTGGAAACAGGTATGGGACTAATAAGGTGCAGCGCTGGTCGTTTTGTCCCCGTACACTGGCTGGGGGGAGTAATAGGGCTAATAACAGGGCCCTCAGGGGGGCTGAGGGCCCGTCAATGATAGGCCCGGCGTCGGCGGGCTGAGGGGCGCGGGGCGGGCGGCGCGAGGTGCCGACGGATCCCGTCACCCGGGGGGAAAGGTCAGCCTGACAACGCTCGTCGACTCACGACGTCTTGTCTCACACGGCGCTGCCTGGAGGGGGCTGGGTCTGGTAAAACCTGTGTGGTGCTTGCTGCTTCCCCACCACTGGTTTGTTACTGCCTCCAGGGCTGCCACACTCCACAGGATCCAGGAACTAACTAGTTGGGAGGGTATCCCAACCTACACGGTTAAATCACAGGTAAGTCATCAAGGTGCATGGAATTAATTTCACACCATACACTAGAGGATTACAAGTCGTTATGGGGGATAAAATTGGTAAGTCATGCCCTCAGGGGTTGAGTGACTGAAGGGTGACGTCATCACTCGACGGCTGCTGACGTCAGTTGACAACACCTGACGTGTTACCTCACAGGGGTGACTTATGACGTCACACCCAGACATCAGATGACGTCACACGAGGAATGCATGACGCTACAGCACACATTACAGGCGTCCCAAAATGGCCGATAACACAGGGTGAAAGGGGGTATGATTATAGCCCTTTTTCATAGGTGTGGCGCCCTGCTAGTGGATATACCTGAGCCAACCCAGCCAGCTTGCAACGTAACAGAAACATTCTGCAACCAAACATTTTTAGTCAGATTGTTATTTACTAAGATGGCACGTATCAATTACATGATTGATGGTGAGGTTGTAACCTCACCAAATCAGTATGTTTTTATAACATTATTTTTTTGTGAGGTTATGATGAACATTCTGTTTGGGTTGAAGAACGTAACCAGAACATTGTAATAATGTCACAGTGCAACATCATGAGGAAGTACGTTACAGTGACGTAATTGGGAGTCATCAAAAGAATGTAACAAGAACCAAATACAGAACCAACCAGAACGTTGCTGCAACGTTATAATAACGTCGCGTCCTTGGCTGGGAAACGATCGGGATATAGTTTTCTATGGGTTCACAGCGCAGACTCGTGAAAAGGGTATATAGAAAGGGGGATGGGTATAACTTTAGCAGAGGTAATGACAAAGCTGGGGCTGTGTACACAGACAATCAGTCACGGCAGGAGTGTAACCACCGCCGCTGACTACAATAACAAGGCCCTACAACAAAGGTATCAGCCTCCCCCCACCACTGACCCCCCTGATACCCCTCCTCAGGGGGCTGGGGGCCCCGCCAGCCACTGGTCCACCTTACAGGTAAGGCAGCTGACTTATAGCTCATGGGGGAACCACCTGACGCACCTGTGGGATCTGGGGGGTGGGGGAAGTACACCTGGATGGGGGAATGTATGGTGCTCTCTACTGATATATTTCCTGATATAGGGCCTTTGCAGGGCAACATGGGTTGTGATTTGAAGAAGAGAAATTATGTATTACTGAAGTGGATCCGACGTGGAAGCGTCGTCTTACGAATGGTCTTGTGGTGATTATGGTCAAAAATCTCTCAATGTTTCTGTCTTTATCAATATCTAATATTATCTGGATGTATGTTAAGTTGTAGGTATTTCAGAAAGTCAATGTCACAAGTTTTATCGAGTTATTGGGTGAAATTTTATAAGTTAGAAATTATTTGTATTCACCAAATATGTGATTATGTTGATGTAGTCGACACGAAAAAGGACATGGAAAAAACTTGAAATTGGGTTACAAATTCCCTTCTCATCCACCGCCAACTTCCCCCTGTAACCCCTTGCCACCGTTCCCTCACTCTCACACAAAACTGCATTGCAATGCGCCTGCGCGCCCTGGAGGGTCGTTACTGGGAGTTGGAGGGGTGGGGGCAGGATGACCTTGGCCCGGAGAGATGGATGGAGTAGACGGCAGGTCACGACATGGCCCTCCATCCTCCCGTGTCCCTGACCGCCCCTCCATCACCCCTCCTCCCCCCGTCTCCAGGGCCCCGCATGGCCCTCCTGACCCCCGCCCCGCCCCCGCCGCCGCCCCTCCCGGCTACCCACCACCAGGCGGCGCCACCGGCGGCGGGGGCAGCGGGGCGTGACGGATAACCCCAGAGAAATGTTGACGGCACTTTAATGTGTTTCATCATGGAAGGCTGGTCAGCATGTCATATAACCACCAGCATGTCAAATCATCTATAGATATAGGTGGATTTGATTTGGTTGACTGTGTGAACTGTGTCACATTAATATCCATTTGGTGTGGACTGTATCAATGGGAGTTAGACATACATCATTCATGCTATCTATTATTGGTATAGCTTATCTCCCGGTCTTATCGACTTACAGTTTGTATACCTTGAATGGAATCCAGATGAAATATATGGGAGTATATTTGATTTATATGTAATTTGAGGGTGGCTGTATGTTGTGAGTGCAACTCTCAAATTGTTCCCCAAATAGAATAGGTTTCACTAACAATCAATCAATGTCGCTCCATGTTGAACCCGCCTGTCACAATTATGTGGCTGTATTCAGTTAGAAGCGCCGAGAGAGTCGCAAAGCACGGGCGACAGCCATTCACAAGCAATATGATTTATTTTACGACCTGTTTTATCCTCTCTAAACCACCCTGGCTTTTTTGCATGCTTACAAACAAATCAATCTTATGAAGACAATCCCCAAACGTACTATGCAAACACTGCTATTCACGAACGTTCTTTCGTGTCAATCACACTTGAAAAGGGAAATCTATACTTCAGAAATTTTTGAATGATCTTAATAAACATATCAATTTAACGAGTACCACTCGATCAAATATAAGAGTACATGCAATATGGTACATGTATACTTGTTATAATTTTCCAGTATATTGTGTCATACGTGAAACAGAGTAAAGAATAGTCCCAGCCAACCTGCGGCGTAACAGAAACGTTCTGCACCTATACTTTTTTAGTCAGTCTTTTACTTACTAAGATGGCACATAACTATTATGTCATTTATGGTGAGGTCGAAACCTCCCCAAATCAGAATATTATTAAAACCTGATTCTTTGGTGAGGTTAGAACGAAACAAAAACAGAACATTATAAGAACATTTTGTTTAGGTTGAAGAACATAACCAGAACGTTATAATAATGTCACAGTGCAACGTCACAGCAGTATGTTGCAGCAATGTTATTGCATGGGAGCCATCAAAATAACGTAACAAGAACCAATACAGGACCAAACAGAACATTGCTGCAACGTTAGCCTATAAGGTAGGTATACCACCCAGTGGCCCTGTCAATGGTAATCCCCACCTGCACGCCCAGGTGTAGGGGGTGTAAGGAGGAGGGGGCGTTTAAGTTCCACCCCGGAGGCTGACAGTGGGGGGCTGCACTTGTAAGGAGACGGATAAGATAACTAAATTTCCCGGATCACAATGTCAAACTACACAATAGCAGATCAAGAGGTCTTCTCTCTGCCCTGGGGGAAGAAAGTATATGGGGCACCCACGGCCCTTTGAATAAGTTGTGGAGCAAAACGACAAGGTCTTAATGTTTACCAAGGAGGGGTCAGAGCCTAAGGGTGGCAAACACATGGGCCTGTAAAAATAGCATGTAGCCCTGTGATCTGTGATCCAGAGCTTTATCAATGACATTCCTTGACATTACTATATGGTACTATATGATTATTGCTCACGTATTTTATTTTCAAGCATTGTAAAACACCTGCATTGGCAATAATGCAAGGGGATAATAGGGATATATAAGTAGACCAACAGTATACTGATGTTATATTAAGCAGGGATGCCAGTGAGGCATGGGGGGAAATCTGAACTATTTTCAGATACCAAAAATTACTTTATATCTCTAGAAATTTAGTTTAATATGAGGTAGTAAATAAAAGAAATATTACAAGAGGAAAAAAACGGAAAACAATTCTCTGGATATTGGCAACCCTGTATCAAGGCACTCTTTTTTTGAATCTTTATTGAGTCATTTTCATGAATATAGTTTTTATTCTATTTATCGAGATGCTTCTTAAGTGCCTACATAGATCAAACACATTTCCTATTAAACTTTCTTTTTATAGCAACTACAAAGTCTATAGCTCTCTATAAGAGTAACTTGGGAGCTGCTCGGTAGCTGCTCGGAGACCTCCCCACAGACTGTCTCAGTATGAGCTGCTCGGAGACCTCCCCACAGACTGTCTCAGTGTGAGCTGCTCGGAGACTGTCTCAGTGCTCAGTGTGAGCTGCTCCCGAGCTGCTCACGGTGACCTCGGCTGTTTATAGCGCTGATCCACGACCTAATCCCCCTCCGCCTTCAGACGGGATTAGTGACGGTCTGCCGCGCACCGCTCCCCCTGGAGGAGTAGGAGAGGGGGTAGGGGTAAGGGGGGGTGGGTGATTAGGGTGGTCAGGGCCCTGGTCAATGTGGGGGCTGGTGACTGGAGAGCTACAGGCCGTGAAATAAACATCGCACGGTACCAGCTGAGCCCCGATCAGCGTCCCCCTGGAGGGGTGGTTGATTTGGGGGGGGGGGGGGGGGGGGGGCATGTTAGATTCAGGAATTTTGCCATTATGCCTGAATAACATGGCGCTTTTCAAGGGAGTTTCTCTACTGAGCAGGGTACCAAACCAAAATTCCATTTTCAATTTCCCTGTGTTTTCCCTGAAATTTCCCTGTCTTGCGGCAACTTTTCCCTGTGTCATATCCAGCAAGTTTTCCAAATTTCAAAACCTCTATGTGCAGAAAAATTTTTGACAACGCAACAATGAAAAGTCGAATTCCTAATATCTTAAGAATCAGGAATTTCAGAACCTGGCCAAATGAAATTCCCTGTGTATTCCCTGTGTTTTGGCAAAATTTCCAAATTCCCTGTATTTTCCCTGTCAGGGATTTTGTTGTTGCCATTTTCCCTTTTTTCCCTGTGTGGTTGGTACCCTGACTGAGGGCCTTGCATCCCGGTCTTGCATACATGTATTTTGAGGCTAAGTAAATCTCATTTCAGCATACCTGGTATTAGAACAGGTGCGTATTGGCCTGTTCGTGTTGACTTCAGGAAACGTACTATTATCACCACGGGCTGTCTCCCAGGCACCTAGCCCTGGGATATGACACCTGCACATATGTATGTTTCTATACGTCATTTCAAAAATATGGCTTGAGGTTTCCTTTTGATAACTGTTCATTGGAGCGATCCGATGTAGTATAAAAAGGTCAAGTTTAATCTTGCTCTTCGAATTTTAATCCTTCAACTTCGGTCTTTTAACAACTTTAAAACCAGCCAAAACTGAAAAGGGAAAAAACATTGGGAAATTTTTACAGCTTGTGGATGATACCTCACCATGTATATATTTCTAAATATATAAGTCTATATCTATATTTGACCTCGTAAGACACGGCGTTCTGGTATGTATTGTATCCAAACTATTTGGTCGATCACATCCTCTCTCATTTCATTTAACATTTTCCCTGATTCACATTGTCATTTACTGGCCCTCCTCATGATGTAACCACCACAGACAAAGGCCCTGAAAAGCCACCCCTGGTGCGGGGACGTCGCCACTTAATTAAGTCCTCATTACACCGCGCGCGGCACGGCGCGGCAACACGCCCCTCCAGCTGCGGGCGGCGCGGCCTTTGATATCCGAGCCGCGCCGCTGTTTAGACGCGAAATTGAGATGTTATTGACAATTAAAACCCAAATGCCTGCATGGGGATAATTGAGAGGTCCTTTTGGAAGTTTCCGCCCGCCGAGGATAACGCCTTGCATCAGGACTAAAATACCACTAAAGGCTTTTTGTATCAGATACTGGCTGGCGGCGAGGATGAAAAGTGCACTTTTTCTGTTGGCAATACTCTTAAGTTAAGTACATCAGACGCCAGGAGGCATGGGGGAGTAGGGCTTAGCGTCGGGCATTAGGACGCAGGGTCAAGCGTCGCGAGCGGGGGCTGGGGTGTGCAGCCGACCTGCACAAGTCAAGGCCCCAAAAGGTGGGGAGGGGCCGCATACTACTACTACTACAGGTACTACTACTACTATGACTACTACCCGTGGAGACGACGACAGGCCCCACGGGCACACCTCTTACCTCCTACAGGGGGTGGCCCTTTGTTGGGAGGATAGGGAGGGAGGTGATTTTGGGGCACCTGAAGTAAGATTGTGTTTTTACGGACTGAGACTGGCAAGACCTAATTGTCATATGTAGGATTATCGAATCCCTGAAATCAGTGAAGGAGATATATTAATCGCTGCGCCCCAAGATAACACTATGCGCATCGGAGGTAAGGCAGGACTGTATGGTTGTTATATGGAAGTGGCTTCAATTGGTGCCAAGTAGGCCTTGTGTGACGGGACATATTGGGAAGGAGGAATTCGCTGCACCATGCTTCCAACACCTTTTTTTTTTTTTTGAAATTTTATTAACTTCTTCACGCGTAACACATGATCTTCCAGAGGTTAGATTAATAATAATACAATAATATAGTACAGTAATATGAGATGAATTTTACATGATTGATGAGCAATGAATAAGTTAGATTCTTCAAAACATAGTCCAAGGTCATGTCAATTCAAGGTCAATGTGCATCTGTCTTATATATTCGTTTTAAAAGTGGGTCATATGGACACAGAAACTTTTATTCTATTTCACAGTTAATACTAAAAATAATCTGGTACTGCCAACTCATCCTCATGAAATCCTCACAAACCAGATAAGCTACGCTGTCCCCATTACCGCTGCTAGGAAGTAAAGCAACAACCGTGGCTGTAAGGGCCGCGCCATTAAAAAAAGATAATATGTTTTTTCTGTTTTGATTTTTGACTTGTGATTTTATTCTAAACATTTAATTGTTGGTCCTCCATTATGGAGGACAAACAATTACATGTTTAGAATAAAATCACAAGTTCAACATTTGGTGCTCCATGTTAGGCTTGGCGGGCGCCGGTGAAGCGTGGACGTGCCCCCTGCGCCCCTCCACGTCTCCCTCCCTGCCGTCGCCCCAGGCCAGGCCCCGGCGCCTTGCACGGAGGCGTCGCCACCACCACCTCGGCTCCTGACAAGCCTCAATTGGCCACATTCTTGGCACATTACACGCTCTCCTATTTCCATTAGGGTCCCCCGCTGGTAGGCGGCAGGTAGGGTCAGTATTAAGACGAGTAGGTATATGACCTGCTGGAACCAGCAATGGGCTTTGCCCCCTGAACCCCCACCCTAACCCTCTTCCCCATGGCCCCCACTGCATATCGATGACTGTAGAATTAAGCTGTCCAGCATGCCATGGGTTGGAGTGAACTTTTACATGAATGTACCAACTGATCACTTACTATCCTCCATGCTTGAATGTATAACACTTAAATATATATCGTATAGGCACACATCAGATGGTACCTTAGCCATGCTGAAGAAATCTAGGGATTTACTTATTGGTTCTACCATGGAGAGTAAAATAAGGTCTTATTTTACTGCCCATGCTTCAACTGAATCCATCTGTAGACATTGAAACATTGCTACTAAATGCATTGCAGTACGGCCCAACTTTCTGCCTGGAAAACATTAAGATACTACATGCATATCGAATAAAAATTTCCAGTTATTTTGGGACTCAAAGTTATCAAACACATGAACTCAATGCAAAAACCCCAGCATCAAGATAAACAAATATAAACACAGCTTAACCCCACATGTTAAACCTATGGATCCCACTCCCCCCACACATGTTCAGTAAATCAGGCCTACCCTGATTACTACCACACACACCTCACGAGCACGCCTCACCCCTACAGAATGAGCCGTGGTCGTCGCCGGTAGGAGAAATTCATTGCCATTCACGAGAGCCATATGCAGGACTTGGCCAGGCAGAAGTAGGCAAACAAACAGAGGCGGGTGTGGCCAGTGTTGGTGTGGTGGGCACGCTACTTAGTGTATACCTGAGCAGGGGACTGGAGACATTGAGTCTGGTGGGTCGGAAACACCTCATGCCTATTGTGTTGGGTCGTTGAGGGTTTGTTATGGTGAAGCAGCAAATGGCGTTATTTGGTTACTTATTTTGTTTTATTTAGGAAAGATATACATGTAGAAGATATAAATACTGGTTCTGTTTGTCTCTTTTCATAAAAAAAATATATGCACTGATATAAGTTGGTAAGTGTCCTAATAATTTGCTAAAATATTTGTCTGTTTTATGCAAACACTGTTTCAATATTGCTGGTTTGAAAAACCGAGCATCAGCTCACTTACTATGAGAAAGATGTCTTCTTTCTTTAAATCTCCTTTTGAATTATCACTTCTGAGAATTCATTTTCTCTCAATCATTATTATTCTGTTTTGATATTAGGTGCTCTGGTAGTTAAATATCTATGTTTCAATCTGATGACTTAATCGCCTAAGTCAAATATGAAAGGAGAAATTCACGTACAAAAACTTTAATTACAACTTACCATACGCGATGAAGTACCAGACAGAGTTGAACCGTGTGATCAGTAAATGGCTTACCTGTAATAGAGCAGAAAAAAAGACATTTTAAGTATGAGAGCAAACCATTTATACATATGGTATAATAATAGCTATACACTTCCCTTCCATTAGGAGAAATGTTATAAGTCTTTTTTGAGACAAAGATAACACATGGGCAATGAATATAATGTCACCTGATCTGCAACAGCAATAGAAACAGCGTCGGAAGAAAGGTAGGTCATACTGCTTCTTTAATGACGTTTCTTTGGGTAAAACGTTTCCAGCCAAAGCAGTAATTATCGCATGAACTTATCTAATATATTAACCGGCGACCTAACACGCTCAGCTAATGAAACAACACGTCTGTCGTAGCCTTTAATTCAGCAAGCTCACGTAAACTGAACGTAGTGAATAGAAACTCCTGAGTCATGTATTTCAAGATATTCCACAGGTATTTTAATGAAAGCTTTTCAAATAACTACGTGTCTGGAAATTATCTAAATAACAATAAGGATTGTTCCTTATAATACTAGTATTTGGGATACACGCAAACTGTATTTAGGCCAACAGCTCGCATGCAGTACCTCAATGGGCCGAGCAGTTGTGAGTTTCTCACGAGCAGCTCACCGCCCCTGCAGTCACGCCATAAACAGCCTCAGCAGCAGGGTTACGACCACAAGAGGGATTGCAGCCTGCGCCTGCTGTCACGGTAAGCCGTGGGTCACGCCCGTTCGAGGCGGCTACCCTGACCACTCCCTGGCCTTGGCAGCCGCTGCCACTCCCCTATTTGGCGGCTTTCTAGCCCTCAACGCTTGCTGGCCGTTGTTTCATGGCACTTAGCCATCAATGGCGCCCTATAATTCCCTCTCAGAGTCCATCCAGAGGCCGCGTGCCGACAGCCGCCCCCCTGCCATGAGAGTGTCGGTCGCGCGAGGAGCCGCCATCTCTCTCCTGCAGGCGCTGAAGACGGCTGCAATTCCTGCAGGCGAGGCAATGGAGAGCAGGCGGGCTGCCACCAATGGCAGCCGACTGGTGCTGTAATCATCCACTTTGGCCGGCTGGCTAAATTGAAAGCCTTTCCGTGGTGATATTAGAGACCATCCATCTTGAGGCCCTGTCTGAAGCCTGATGACTCTTGAGTGCAAAATCACATGAACATGCCACAATTCTACTCGTAGAGGGAATATCACGAAAGAGTTATGGCTTTGCCCATCCGTTCTGTGCCTCTGATACTGAGTGCAATTGCAGCCTAAGGCTGGTGCATGAACAGTCTTTACCCAGAAAATTGGAGCTAAAACAGAGCTCAATCCATTTGGTCTTGATCTTTAATTTTGACATTCAAATTCCAAGACCATTAAATGTAAACGAGAGTACTTTATCAGAGGACTGCATCATTAAGCCCTATTTGTTTCTAATATGCGTCTATGGGTTTTATACAATCCTTGCGGCTGAGATCTGTATAGACATTTTAAGGTCTCTTAAATTCCCATATGGCGCATGGCTAGGGCTCTGAATTCACATCTCTCGCTTAGTCTCTATGTAAAAAAGCCACTCTTTCTTTGCCTTGATCAAGTGCTCTTACAATCGTAGGCCTACGTCTCACAGCCTTGGACAATATGCCTTTTTTTCTTTTGACTCTCTACACAATCTACCGTACCAGTTTACAAGATTACACTTCGGAGGGAGTAGACACTAAGTCTGACTTGACTTGTTACCCAGGCCCAGGGTCCTTCTATACAGTATTACACTGACTGCTGCCCCAACAGACGGCGGTTGACAACCTCCTATATATCACTACATGTAGCGTACAACCTACTAACTCTCGACCTTTTGGCTATACTATTCCCAGGGCACACACCTGTATAGGCTACCATAAGTTCTATCAGAGAGAGTAAAGTTAGTTTTAACTTTAGTCTCCATGGTTCTATGGAGGTACTTACCTTTTCCATATGTATTATAACACATGCAATGTACGACTCATATTTCTTTTATTTTCTTGATATCAATCAATTTGTGCATCTCTGTCAGAATAGCCATTTATACCAATCCCACAAGTAGCAGAAGTAATGACAAAAATATCAGACGGTGGGTCATTAGGGTTAATCCATCTTGGGCCTTAATCCCCCTCACTCTTAGCCTCACCTGTACTAGTACTAGCACACCCCAATGGTCCTGTCCCGGGGGGGGGGGGGGGGGCACTTGGACTTGAAAAGGTACCAACTGCCAAACAGACTGGCACAGTGGGGGCGGTGAAGGTCACAAATGAGGGGCGGTCAATCACTTTGAAGGCAAAAAAGGGGGGCAGTATACATCAAAAGAACAATGCAGTGGCAATAACTTGACACTTAGCCCATTTGCTACTATATTTCATCCAGAAATAACTAATGAAAGGTTATCAGAAGTTTTCCTAAACAGTTTTGGTGATTCTGTATATTTTCTGGTATTGACACATCCAGATTTTTGGGGGCAGTGATCTCTATCACCCAAAAATGGGGGGCAGTCAACTAGAATTGAGGGGCTTTCAGTCAGGAGAAGCAGGGGTGGTAGTTTGGCAGTGGGGAGTAACCTTCAAGGGGGGGGGGGGGGGTCCTGTGCCCCTGCCCTCACCTGGCCATCCCTCATGGCGCCATACCTGCCCTACCAGGCCCCACCAACAAAGGCCCTTCACTGACACTGTGACGACGGCGACGACCTCAGGCCGAGATAAGGGGGGCTTCACCCTTGTCGAGATAAGCCGGAGCCCCCTGAGTGGGCAGGGTAAGAAAGGAGGGCTCACCCCACCATTTAACACCGCATACTGATAAGGCTTAAGACGATGACACACGGCAGGGGCCCAGGGAAGGCTGACAGTTATATAATGGTGGTGGGGGATTGGGAATAGAAGGGATAGGGGGGGGGGGGGGGGTTCTATGTATAGGGTAGGGATGATTTAGGTAGGGCCTGGCTTTTATCTTGGTCCTGTTACTCTCTTAATACGTCCTTAAATCGATACCGTTTTTCCTGTAGTTTATGGGCTACCGGTTTAAGGTAGCCAGCCATAAGCCCTTCCTCCATCTAGGCCTATATCTCCCAGGTAGGCTTGATGAAAGAACCTTAACTTGTTGATGTGAGATTGTCTAGCCCCATCATCTTTTAAATCGTGTTCCCTTCAATTACCATATTTTATTATGGCATATCTTGTATCTATAGCCACGACAGAAGCTTAAAATATTCGTGTCAGAAAAACGGTTTTCTTCCTAAATCCTTATCAAATACAACATAAATTTGAAAACCAAGTACAGTGTGCTGGCCACAAATCTCTGAGGGGCAGACAGTCTGAGCCTCATCTAACACAATCTAACCAATCCAGCTTACAACCAAATATATATCAGGCAGTACCACGTTAGAAAAAGGGTCGGATGCCGGAGGAGTTTAGCCTAGTATAGTTTAGGTGTCAGTCCCGAGTGTCAATTCACTTTAAATTGCCCAAAAGTTGCATCTAACTTTGGTTATCTTTGAAGTTTTAAAACAGAATTTTACAAAGAAACTATTTGATGACCTCGTTCAAAGATAATAAAGCAAGACCCATATTGTCAAATCATTAGACATTCACAATCAACATTTAAGGATCCTGCAGCCATTTTAAATGTGATATAATCATACATGCATGCTCTTGGATAATTGCTAGAGCCATTGGCCTCAATCATGCTTTTACGAAACTGTATCGTGGAAAAAGACCTTGCAAACAAGAATATACAACAAATCTCAATCTAAATGTGGTAAAGTTATAGTCTATACATCCACCACATGCTACTTCTTACCATCTGTTTCCCCCCCCCCCCCCAATATCACCTGAGACAATCTGCCCAACGGCCCAGATTTCACCTCTGAGTGGCTTTTTACCCGCAGATTTCAGCCCAGCAGCCAAGTATGTTGTACCCAAGCCCCACTCCCAGCCCTGGGAAGCCCCTCCTGCAGGCAGGCAGGGCAGGAGCAGGGCTAGGGTTTCCTGCTTGTGGGCAGGCCGGCAACATCTGCGCACTGTCATCCTATATCTTAATTAGCCGTGTGTGGCGGGTTGGGAGGCGGGCGCCGGGGAGGGGCGGTCGGCGGGGGGTCGGGGGGCGGGTCGGGGGCCTCCGGGGCGGGCCGGGAGGAATGCCCCACCAGCCGGGGAGGCGGGGTGGTGGGATCAGGGATCAGGAGGACCTGATACGGCCGTCTCCTCCTGCTACTGCCCTTAGTGTAAGCCTGTGGCCTGGGGGTGGCTTCTGGGGCCTGAGATGAGAGGGAAGCCACTCTAGGGGGTTTGACCCTGCCCTTCACTCCCTCAGCCAGACAGGTGCCTAAATGAAGGCTGGAAAAGGTCAATCTATAGAAAAATTACATCTTTAGGTAGCAGCACCTACGGGCGGATCAAGGGGAGGGGGGAGGGGGGGTTGGTTTAGAGGATTCTGACCACTCGACCCCCGTTTGGTGAAGACTTATATACGTCATAAAGAGAGAAAAGACGTCGCATGCGCAAGTGTAAATGTGCAGCGCTTTACCACTTAGCCTATATATGCAGATCCCTCCTTTTTGAAATTCCACATCCGCCCCTGCCACCATCCACAGCCCAGGTACCCATTACACTAAAATCTCCACTGCCTTTAAAGAGTGACTCATCAGTATTGCGTTTTTAACTTGACTAACCCGTCATAGCCTGCAGACATAGAGGGGTAAGCTGACAATGCCTGCTGTCAAACTACATCTGTGTGGACGTCGTTATTAGAGAGAATGGGGAAGGACTGGTCGTGACCTCATCAATGCCTTGATTTGACCTCCGACTCGTAACATGTGCGATTACTCTCGTCACAATATGGATCACTCCAACTCCCCTTTCTACGTCCTTGATGATAAACATATCTATCCTAGAGAGCAAAGGAGGCTTTTAAGAAACTAAGTCGAAGAAATAGCCTAAGTCGAAAAATCTTGCAACTTAGTCATTCTCAAGATATCAGAACCTTAACTGAAAAATATTTTTCATAAGGTTTCAGAAGAAGCAGTCCTATGGTAGCACTTAGTGACAAAGTATTGTTATTTATTGACTAAGTGACTTAGTGCCATTGCTTCTTTCTCATTTTAGTTTTCTATATCTTTTATTTTGTATTTCAGTTTGAACAGGCTATCTTTGGTTATCAAGGGGCAGCTATGGGTGCAGTAAGGAGCACCCTTAGACCTGACACAGGACCTCCTCTCCCTGTTTGAGTATCTCGGTCAGACGGGGTCAGTGGCCTGCCGACCTGCATGCCCAGCCCGGTGGTGGGGCGTGGTTAGGGGGTTAGGTGATCGGGTCATAACGTCGGCCAGTGGCCAGAACACCCACACTGCCAGAAGATGAAAGATGGCCGACTCGGACAGAGCTGACGTGGTGGTGGTGGTGGGGGGGGGGGGGGGTGCGGTAGTAGGTAGGAGACGGGAAGAGGGTTTGTAGGAATGGAGTAAGAACGGAAGAGAAGGGAATATGTTATATTACAATCGACTGGAAGATCATTTGTATACGTGAAGATCCCGGGTGAAAAAACTAGAAATAAAGGGGGAGGCATATCAATATCAATAGGCCAACAATGGCGTAGGGGTCAGAAGTAGCAGGGAGGGAATGGGCTAAAAGCCCAAAAAGAGGGGGGGAAAGGAGAAAAGAGGGGAGACAGTCATAGTGTCAGAATATAGGCTTTGGAACGAGGTATGATTGGGAAAGCAGAACTAGAAGCGCATAGGATAGGATAGGAGGCAGAGAATGGAGGGGATGAGGCCGATAGCGGAGGGTCGGGCAGGGCGGGTGTGAGAGAGGGATCCCCTTGGGAGGTCTTTGTGAATTACCCGTTGCTAGCTGTAGTCGTCTAATGTTCGACCCATCTGTTGCAATTTCACCCTTAACCTAATTTGCCCTAATCATTCCCAAGGGGTTCGCTCCTTTGTCTCGCAGTGCCATTTATTTCTCCGGCTTCGTCGCTCAAAGGGAAGCGACAATCATGATTACGAGGGGCCAATCGCAGGCCGAATTAATCATCTTTCATAGATTATAGTGCTGGGAATGGAAACAGAAAATTTATGGCGAAAATCATAGGAAAGGTGAGGGCCTTATACGAAGTACATCAGTTGGGCGTAATGAAAAACATAACCTCAACTTGACTGTTTATAGAATTGTACAGTGAATTAGAAAAAAATCCCTCGTAAACAAATTATATGCAAATGGTATACCATAAACGAATATACATCAGCCTACTTCAAGGTTAAATAACCTTCCCTCCCGGGCACCAACTACATGTACTTATATATTACAGCAAGCCAACCAGCGCCGCCAACTACTGCTGCCACCTGGTGGGTTCTTGCAGTACTACCAGCATAAAATATATACTCATTATGGTCTGCTGTTCTGTCGGTATCAGATACTTTCATCCGGAGGACTAGCTGTATTTCCATCCGTATATAAAGGCAGGCTTTCTAAATTCGGGGGAAATCATAGCTAGAATAATTTTCCAAGATGAGAGAATTTGTGGCTCCATTATTTTCTAAACAGAGAGGAAATCGTGGCTATACCTAAATTGTGGACATTATTCTGAGAAGCGTAGACGCAAACATTAAAAACATATGGGCCTATATTTTCGATTTTAGATAGGGGAATGACAAATAATCATAATACCTCGTAAAACGAAATATGAAGTCCCCTTGTGAAGACAAGTGCGATTCGATGACAGTCAGTTAATCAAGGCAGTGCTCTCACAGAATCCCAATGACTGACGCCTACCCCCAGTATTACCCATCTCACCGACAAGTCCTACCTGTCACCCCCCTCCCCCTAACCCCCGACCCTCAGCGGCGTCGCCTCCAGTAATGAGTTGCTCATTTCCGCCGCGTCTCGTCGACCGGATATGAAGTGTCGTCGACGACAGCGATCCCTACTTCCGGTCGTCGCCGACGGACGCGACAGGGATGACACGGTTCAAAAATACCGCCGACACATTGTGCGATTTTCTACTTTGTACGATTGTAATGTATCAAACGATTGTGTCGACTAGCTGAGGGTACCGCAGAGTAAAGCCGTATATCCACTAAGGTAATATATGACCTAATCTATTGTGCGTATACTTGCTTTTTAATATTGAAATGTACATCTTTAATTTGAATCGGTGCAAAAGTCAGCCGATTATTTTGGTTGAATCACCTGATTTCTTGGCCCATTCAGTTAAGTGGGTATGGCGCTTATATTACATTACAACTGTAACATTTGTATGGGGAAATGATTATCTGACCAAAATAGCGGTAACTTCATTGTTTCTAATTGCAATTCATATGATCAGGCCTACACATTCAGTGCAACACAATTAGGAGACGAGCAGTTGGTAAGAACTAGGTGAGCAACTCGAGCTGTTCTGAGCAGCTCATGGGCCCCACGCCGAGCGTTGATTACCTTCTGACACAATGCCACTGAAACCGTGTAATCACCAAGAAGGGGGCGAGGCAAGGGGGGGAGGGGGTATTATGTTATTATCACTGCATGGTGTTATGAATTGTTCTCTTATATATACAGAAATACAATGTATGACGTAAATGACATCGGTTATTATTACCCCTGGAAATGCGAATTAAGTTCTGCATTATCATGCAGGTACATCTAGTAGTCTTTTGGTAATTCCATAAGCACCATGTAATGTGATATTTGCATCTTAAGAATTCTATATCATAATATGATATATTACTGTAGGTTTTTCATATGCATGTCTACAACATTTAAAACCACAAACTACAATGTCTTTACTCGGAAGCAATCGAGACTCTTCTGGTGGCTTGCCAGAATGTAAAAAGATCTCCCTGTATCAGTCACAGTGATCAGTCATTACTTCATTGCTACCAATCTTCACCTTTTCAATCAGGAATGATCAATCACATGCCACACATTTGGACGTCCTGATCGAGGTAATGACTTCAAATCAATCAAAAAGTCACTCAAAAAACAGGCAACTGCTACATGAGCCGACATGAGTCCATTTAGCTGTCATGTCAACAGTGGCTGACCCATCCCATAAACAAATCCCAGTGGATAACGATGTAAATATATGGCATAAGTATAGCAGTTCATACAAAGCGTTTAAACCATAGGACAGACACGATGGCGGCACGTATACATTACTAACGTAGCGCGCCGGCGCCAGATCGATCGACGATGACGTCACAGCGTCGGTGTGCGCGCGCAGGCTGCCTCCAGCGGCTGGAGGAGGGAGGAGGAGCAGGAGGAGGGAGCGGGGTATGGTAGCAGGGTGGTTCATGAATAAACCAGTAGTAGCCTGCATGGAGTGATCAGCCCCGAGTGCTGCTGCTTTCCACCAAAACAGCCGGGTATAGCCTGATGTTTGTGTCCGTCTTCATGGGTTTAACATCTAATACATTCACTGTTTCATGAAATTAGTCCAAAGCCTTCAAATTATTTCTGTGTTCACTCTCGTTCGTTCTTTTCATAAGATTAATTCAAATTCTACTATTCGAAATTTTCAGTTTAATTTGCGACGAATCTAGCATTGTTCGGGAGTGGCCGTTTGAAAAGAGTATATATGTATACATACATATAGTTCATACTACAATCGATTAGACCATCTAATTCCGACCTACAGTCAGTAAGTAAACATATTTCACTCGGTTAACAGTATAATCTCGGTGGTAGAGAACCCAGTACTGTCGACTAGAATGACAGGTTAGTAGGGTCAAACATCCTATGTGTGCAAAACTGCCAGTTATCTGAACGTATTATTTTAAGTCACCGTTTCTGCTGCTACTTCTACACAGACTCTTAATCAATGGCATTTTTACACTAACGTCGACGTAAACATCACTTGACTATGAGGGAGGCACACGGGGGAGGCACAGC
The DNA here is from genome assembly GCA_936440205.1 of Lepidonotus clava. NCBI lineage: Eukaryota > Metazoa > Annelida > Polychaeta > Phyllodocida > Polynoidae > Lepidonotus > Lepidonotus clava. The sequence continues at coordinate 7,333,095 of OW387142.1, read as the reverse complement.
GGTTATTTGATGATGATGCTTCAATTGAGAACAATCAATTTCAATTGAATATCATTCAGGCAAATATAGATATCACCACTAAACTCATCACATAATGATGGCTCTCTGTCACACTCAAACACTCATCAAAGCCTAATGCCCGCATGGGGTCTTTGGAGGAAAATAATACTCTCCCAATAAAAAAGAGACTTCAAAGTTATCATATATACAGACAGATTCATCAATATCGTTTTTGTTGACATTGTGATGGGAGATAAGTTGAAATAGTGAACGATGAGGTACGGTTGAGAACACGATACATTCATCAACCTCCAAACGCAGTGTGTTCTGTGGCTGTGGATTTTTTAAATGGTCACATGCATCATCTGCATAAGTATTATGTACATTGTAGCTCGCTTCAGTTTAATCTACTAGATATTGTCGAGTGCACAATAAATGAAGTGAAAATCATTTAATCTAAAGTAGGCTTTTCTATAACATGTCTCAGATTATACGCAGGTTATATGCAAATGTGCAAGGGTAAAAATCACTTTTTGTCCGTGTTTACCCTCGAAGCAAAGCTTAGTATAAGTAGTATATAAGACTATGCGACAACGTAAAATGCCTGAAGCTCATCAGGAATTGCACAGTTTGTGGAGAAAAAGTTGAAAGGTAGTCAGTGAGAAGCCATGAGGCAATGTCAGAGCGTTTTCTTCACGCAGCCCAACATACTCCAACCAGCCTTTACTTTCCACCAAAGCCTAACCTACTTTTGAAGTCTAAACAGCCCGGCGCGCAGGTATTTAGGTCCGGGCAAAAATGGGTGGAAGGAGGGGTTAATTTGCCAGGGAGCAGAGTTAAAATAAGACTGACCCTGCAACTGCTAGGGTCTGGGGTGGGTAGGGAGAAGTAGGGAGTAGCTCTGGGGGTCTGAGGCCTGCTCTGTGTCTGTGTCCCTGTGTGCACGCCGTGTCAGACCGACTCAGCCGCCCCGCGGCCCGCCAGCCCCGCCACAGCTGCCGCGCCTCCCGCCCCGACCACTCCCACTCCCTCCGAGCAGCTCGTTCGCTGGCCGCGAGCAGCTCGGGAGCAGCTCCCACCCACGGCCGCCCTGTCCGCTCCCATCGGTAAGCCGAGCGGAGAGCGCGCGGTTCTATTTCACAGCCCGTGGACCCAGTCAGGTCGCGTTAGGCACGGCCCGGAAGCGACTGGGGTCTGGCGAGCAGCTCATGAGGTCGCGTCATGGATGGAGCTGCTCAGATAAACTCATTGCATTGGACGTATTGGATTTTTTTTTATGTGGATTACTCCCAGATCTTACGCCACAAACTTTTTTTTTCTATGAATTATTTACACTATTCATGAGAGTTCTCAAAATGTAACATTGCATTATTATCTTGTAACTTAACATAATAAATGTTCGCCGATTTTGTAACCCAATATTTTTGCGGCGACGTCCTGATATTGCACTCGCAACCTGGGAGTCGCAACAATCTGGATTTCGTGAGGCAGTAGTTCAGAGTAGCTCACAAGTGGCCTGACTCAACTGCCCCTTGACCAACCCTTATCAGGCTCGTACAGACCTCACCACTCTCTCAAACCTTCACTGAACTCAGAGATCCTGAGTCTACGGCCCTCGTCTTTTTCATCCGTTGTTATCGTTCAATGCCACACGCAAGGAATGGGGTTACAACATGAACGTAGTGTGAATGTGCCCGGGGAATATGCTCGTTTCTAAGAAAGTCACGTGTATATATGTGGGGGCTGTGTGTGCTGAAATCGAACTCGTATAGTCGCAATCCATATGACAGGGTCAATTTAGTATTGGCGTTAATGTTTTCGTAACTCTTCAGTAGGCGTAAATGGCTGTCCTCAAGTGACCCTAACCCCTGATCTTTCAGCCTATAGACAGGAATATAAGCAGCTCAGGAGCTGCTCAGGGCAACGTCTTCTATGGATAAGAGCATGAAATCGGGAGGGCGGGGGGGGGGGGGGGGGAAGCTTGAAACCGTGCGAGTCACACAGCTTTTGCCCGTCCTTTTCCAGGGTACCAACCGAAAGTCCATTTTTTTGCCTGAATTCCCTGTGTTTTCCCTGAGATTTCCCTGTCCCGCGACAATTTTTCCCTGTGTCATATCCAGCAAGTTTTTCAAATTTAACAGCCTGTGCATGCAGAAAAAATTTGGACGACCCAACAACAAAATGTTCAATCCCTAATATTTTGAGAATCAGGAATTTCAGGACCTGGCCAAATGAAATTCCCTGTGTTTTCCTTGTGTTTTGGCAAAATTTCCAAATTCCCTGTGTTTTCCCTGTCAGAGAATTTTTTTTGCCGTTTTCCCTGTTTTCCCTGTGTGGTTGGTACCCTGTTTTCCTAAAGCCTCACATTACAACATCAATCCCAACCCCGACCCAACGCGCCCCACACCTCGCTCCCCACCACAAGTCAGCCGCAGCGACCGCCGACCGCCGCCGAGCACTTCCCAATTCCGGCCCCATTTGTGCTCATCTGATTAGCGAACAATGGCGGCCGTCGATGATGGAATTAGGACAGCGGGGACGGGCCGAAACGCCCTACCCGGGCCGAACAGGAGGTATCGTGTCGGGCCGAAACGCCCGGTAATAAATGAACACGACTTTTGTTTCAGATAATTAGGACGATTCATTAGGGGGTGCGGCGGGCCGGAGATGGGGCCGGGAGGGGTCGGGTTACTGTGTGGGGTGAGCTGTGAGCTGCTCGGTCTGCTGACGGGGCGAGCAGCTCACTGAGTCACTCATGGCCGGCCACCTGCACGGGGCGGGATGGAGAGGGATTGTTACAGCTAGGGAGCTTAGGGAACTTGTTTAGGTTGTTGTGCCATACATAAAGTGAACGTTCAACGGCTTGTAATTAAAGAACATAAAAGCATCAATGTTGTCAGATTTTTCTAGTTGCCTACGTACATGTATTCCGATATTGCTTTCTTGTTGGTTTTGCTTGTGCCTTTTATAAACAATGACAAATGAGTGATGGTAGTATATTTGTGTGTATGCAAGTGGACCAGAAAATGGAATAACACTGTATCTGTGTTTGGTAGTTTTTGCTTGACAGGAACTTTCAAAAGTTTCAAACTGAAAGCAGAAAAGAGTTTAAACTGTGTTCAGAGAAGACTAGATTACGAGCGGATGTACTCAATGTATGAAAACTCCTCCCTCTTGTGATCTTCTAGGAATCCACTCACTTCCTTTTCTTTTCAAGTAGTACATTTCTTACCCAAAAAGCAATACAGAAAACAAAAATCTCGGACACAAAGAGGTGTGACCTGAGCAGTTCCGTTCTGCTCGGGAGCGACACCCCATTTGTACGTCAACTGCTCATCGGCTCCTACATAGTCCCTAGACAAAACATAGGCTGCACCGGCGGACCTACGGCCTCGCCAAGTACAACAGCCAGCCCTGTGTCATTTTTAACCCGGAGGTATCTTTTACCTTGTGACTTATTGCACCATTTCATGGGGTGGAAAAACCAAACTCGACCCGACAGGCCCGGGGACAGGGCCTTGTGAAGTGCCCCCTCGGCCGGCGCCAGTCTCGTGGCCTCTGTCCGCCACATGCCGAACATACTGGGGCTCTAGACCCGGAAATTTGACATGGCGACATGGCAGTTTTTAGGCTTTTATGACATGAGACGTGGAATTTTGAAATATAGTTTCATGTTATATGAAATTAAATTCGACAGGGTTATACATATATTGTTTTTTCTTATATTCAACAGGGCGTCATTGCTGCTACAGGTGGATATACTATTGTAGAAAATTTCTAAAATTCGAAGTGCAAGATTGGGACGCCCTCCCACCCTCCACCCCCATCATCAACGGCCCCCATACTGCTGGCCACAGACCTATTAGCATCAGACGCCGACTGGTTTCAATTTTGCTTTGGCGACTTATTTTGGAAAGTATCAAAATACGAAATTTATCTCTATAATATTAAACATAAGAAATTTGCTAACTCAAAGGCACTGACGGTTTAATAGTGATGGATGGGTCTCACTATTGCTCTTTTCAGACTCTTGTAAATGGTTATTTTCTTATAGCACACACTGTGAAGTGCATGGTGCCTTGTAAATACAAGCAGAAGATATATGAAAATAGATTTATGGATTCAGTAGTTTCCACACTATGACCTATTTACAAGTGGTGGACACATTAAAAAGTGGCGCCCCCTGGTGAACACAGGGAGAACATGTACGAAAATAGTATTATAATTTCCACCTCAACAAAACAACTTGGTTACACTTGGCGCCTCATACCGACCCCCACAGAGATGAGGAAGAAGTCTCGATGTGAGGAGGGCCGGGGGTAAAGGGGGTAAAGGGGCACATGAAAAGAGAGGTTTGACTGTCAGGGCGCCGCTCACCCCGCGGTCTGGGCAGTGTTAGGGCGGGGCGGGCGGGGGATGATGTTTATATGTGGGCCCGGGCGCCGACTTCAGTCACCAGGAGAATGAGTGAGTGTTCACACCGGGAAACATATCGATAAAAAAAAACATGTAACTCAGGTGGTGAGGAACGAGAGTAGTTTCCAGTGGAATTTGAAGATTTTGAAGCATACCAGGATATTTCTCAGCTTAGCATATTGGCTCTGGCTCACTCACTGGATTCAATAATGTCTTGAATTTAACAGGTGGGGCTTGGGTTAAGATTGGAACCAATGGCGTTTTGATAGGGCGGGTACATAAGTAGTGTAAATACCTCCACGGAAATGATTAGATATCAAGAAAGAAGAGTTGTGAATATGATTACAATCTTATTTTGAAGAGTTAAAAATCCTAAACCTGCAGATTATCGCGTGATTTACTAGTCCCAGTATCTCCTTTTCATCACGCCATTTTTAATAGCTATCTTCACACACTGACGGGTCAAAGTTGGCCACAGTCGGCTGGTTCTGAGCAGGTAGTATACCCTGTTATCAACTCTCGCCGGGTACCGTCCGAGGGACACGCTAGTTCCTGGCGGTACTTGTAGGTTTATTATTTGTGTTTTTTTTCAATTAGAGGGCTGGGTGTGGGTGGTGGTGGAGGGGGTGGCAGGTGAGGGGGGCGGGGTCGGGGGTGGGTGGGGGTGTCATTAACCCTGGTTCAGGTAGTGATTCCTCACGCTGACAGATGACTCTCGCAGACAGTGGTGATAGGCCGGCCATAACAAGAACCCTATAACTCTCAACGGCACCACCTGCTTAAGTCCTCCTCCAGGGAGAACAGAGGGTTTTATTGTTAATGAAAATATGTAGTGCATGTCCTCTGTCACCTTTGTCCATCTCGTGCAAGAATTGAAGTCTTTCCTATAAGTATCATTCTGTCATAACTCAGCGAATGATTCAAACATAGCAAGGCTACATAGAATATCAATTTTGATTATCATTAAATTGTTTTCATTTATGTATGGTATCGTGAGATGTATCATTCAAATTCGAAGTAAACCTCCTTTATTTAATAGTTTGTTATTCTCATTTATATCACTGACCTGTAAACATGCAAGATAAACAAAGAAGTCAAAATATTGCGTTATACAGCAACCAAACACTGCATGACATTGATTTGATTGATTGATTTGAATATTTTTCTAAATGTAATAAATTTCCCGACAGAGTGGGTTCAAAAAGTAAACCCTATTCCCAGCCAATTGTTATTTTACATTCAGGAGCAGGCTGCCCGCCAGTTCCCACGCGGCAGCAGCAGTCCCAGCCCCTACCCTGCCTGCCTGCCAGCCTTCCCAAGTCTGGGTCAATGCTTCACTTCGCATTAGTCTCAAGCGCTCTTATCGCTGGTGGCCTGTGCGTACCTGGTAAATCGGACCAAAAGCAGGCCAGCAACCAGCTACCGAGATAGGAAGACACAGCCCTGGCAAATAGGATAAGGAAAAATCTAAAAAGCAAGGAGAAAATAATTTTATAAACATTAACGTGAAAGTGAAAAAAAATCTAATAAACATGTGCATATATACACGCACAAATGAATTACCAGATAATTTGTTTCACTACGTCCTTTTTAAATTTTCTTCGATTTTCTAAAATAATTATGTCATCATGCAATACTGCTATACTGCTATTCTCACGTTTATTTTCCACCATTTTCTCTGGCTAAGTACATCTATTCAGTTCCCGTTTAAAAATGTAAAACACGTTTTTAAATTTTACAATATACCTTGACGTTGTATCCAAATACTAGATACTCGCCAATCTAATCCCTCTTCCCAGTAGCCATCTGAAGTAGCCTCAGTATTGAGTTACTCGCACCCCTCCATTTGGCCACTCCTGCACTCACTCTAACCGCCCTTGCCGCACGTGGGGCCCTCGTCGGCCGGCCTGACCGCGCCGCTCTACACACCAATCACCTCCAATTAATCACACTTCGGCCTAAAATAATATCCTAATTATCTGATCGGGCGGCGGGCTGAGGCGGGCTGGCAGGTGGCCTTTGTGGAGGCGCCGGAGATGTCTGACAGGCGTGGATCAGAGCATGCACATGCACTCACCGTGGGGCGAGCAGCTCCGAGCAGCTCAGGGATCGAGCTGCTCAAAGCCTGAGCAGCTCAAGTAAAGTCGGGGAGGGGGATAGGATTTCCCGTCTGTGTCTATAACAGACTCTTCCTTGTAAATGAGGCATAGATGGCATGATTACATAATTTGTATCAAACTATAGGTCACTGCAGTGGGGTTAGCAGCACTGAGCAGCTCAGGGCTCTAGCTGCTCAGCGAGAGAGCAGCTCCACTAAAGCTGGGAGGGTTGCCCCTGATGACCCGTGCTTATCAAATCTATGTGTCTATCAAACCATAACGTTTAAAGTTGCGTATGAATAGATAAAGGGACCACACGAGTTGTCCTAATCTAGGCAATGGTTTGGTTGGTTAGGTTGGTTATTGGGGTTTTACACCATATCGACATCTATGGTCATATCATGGTGAGAACAAGGTCTTGACAATCCTGTCTATTTGATGATCGCATCTGTGAAATGATCGTATCTATGAGAAGGTAGAGACCGTACCCCTACACTTTTACCGAGGTAGGTGTTCTTTAATGTGCAGGGTCCCATAGGCAGGGCCCTACACACAACAGCCGGTGGTCCTCTATAGGGACCTTTGATAACCCAGTTGTTGCCACTGGGAGAAACGCAGAGGGGTGTAGCAGCCAGCCTGGCCCAGGATCGAACCCAGGACCTCTCACAGTCCAAGCCAACACTCTAACCACTTCACCACCCCGCGCCCCTCAGGCAATGGTTTGAAGGGCATGCTAAGAAATATATATAAATATAAACATAACATTCTTTATATTTATAATGCTTTTCTGTCAGACGCAATTGCCTATACGCACATGTATGCACTCTTGGAAACACAATGATTGTTCATAAAAGTACACGTGCTTTTTTTATTGACACATGTCTAATGATGACCGATGAACAGGTGACATGGAGCCAAGGGATTTCATCATTTATCTCAGTAATAGAACTAATTGGCGTTTTCTCCTGAGGTCTTAATATTTTATTCATATCGCGATGACAGCCAGTGCTACATGAGTAATATGAAGTATGCCCAAAGGGGTCCTTTGAACAGCGGCTTTTCAGTGAGATTTTCTCCCATGCATTCTCAAATCTAGTTTCCCGAAATACAACCTGATTTCCTAACATGGAATGTGTTTCCTGTTACATTATATTCAAAAGAAAAACTATCATGTGGCTTTAGCCTATGTCAACTAAGAATCACATCCTTCGAATAGTGTGTGTGATAATCTCCTAATGATACAGGTAATTCTACCCCGTACACTAGTTTCTTTAAGTACAAGAAAATGCCAATTTTCACATTGATGAAAGAGACCATGTGGGTTCATGAAAACACTTATTACAAGCTGCCCCCGGCTTTCAACGACTAATAGGCAGTACCCAGTTTATCAGAGGGGGAGGGACCGGGGGGGGGGGGGGGGGGTGTGAGTGAGTAGGGGATAGAGGTGGATTAGAGGTAAGGGCCTGTGGCCGGGTGAGGGGTGAGGGGTGAGGGGGGTAAGGGGTGAGGGCAGGGGGCGGGGCCAGGTGTCGACATGTTACCTACACCCTGATTGGGCGTGGCAGGTAGCCGGGGTACCTAGGGGTCAGCTGCGGGCAGTTTGGGGGTGGGGGGAGGGGTTAAGGTAGGGGTCAAACTTATGATAATTGTATAGGGGTAGTATCAGGTGCAGCTGTTAGCCTACATTGATCTAGGTTGGGTACTGGAGGTTATGTGGTTGGAAATAAGTACATACACATGTATGTATACCTATAATTCTGCAAAACGTAAATTATGGGAGATAAATTCTCAATTATGATACATCGTCTGGGATTGATAGTCTGATATTTTCAGATTAATTGCATTGAGAGAAGAAACTCTTATAGACAGCGCAATTTACGTTAGAATTTTGTTTAGACAGCATATAGTTACATCCGCTTATATGAACAGCTTATTCACTCACAAGAAAATATAGTAACCTGCCAGATCCACCAATTATTGACTATATCTGCAATGTATTATGTTTGACTGTTTTGATTGGGGCTTATGCTAAGATACATTAACTCTTTCCGCATTTCTCGTACACACGTTTTACACACGTACGTACACCACAGACATGTCCCAGACCCCCGGCCCAGACCAAAGACCCACCACACCGATCCCCAAAAACCACGCTCTGAATCCGCCGCAGGTACCTGTGAGTGTTTAAGGCTTTTAGTCGTGTCTAAAACGGCCATAAATCAACAGTAAAGTGTCGCTGCCTTTGTTAGCCGTGACCACTAAACCCCCACTCACTACCCCCACCACCACCACACGCTACCACCACACACAACTAATCCCCCACACACAACCCTCCCCGTCCCCACCGCTCCTCCTTTTCATCCCCCAAATTGCGACTCAATTTGCGAGGAGAAGGCTATTTTGATGGAGTGGCAGCGGAGGTAGTCGTGACAAATAATCTCTTGTTTGAAGATGATGGATGAGATGGCTAAAGCGGGGTAGTGATACCGCACCGATCCCGACACGTCCATTTAGAACTTAATGGCCGCGCGTCGCTGGCGGTACTGCAGCGAGCGTTTCCGGTTCCGTTTTCCGGTCCGACCGCGCGTGCGCACTTTAGGGGCTGTCGCGACACAATTGTGTCTTCCTTAATGAATACGGCAAACAAAGCGGCTCGCGCGGGGCCCTCAGTGGTGGGGCCGGCGGGTTGAGCCCCTCACACTATGTAGGATATTGTGAGCTGCTCAGAGCTGCTCGTACCCCTCGCGGCGCTGGTGTTAGGCCGTGTTATTGATCTGGGCCTGAGCTACACACACCACTAAAACAACTCCATTTGCTCACTGACAAGTGCCTGAGGTGCTTTGTTATGAATCATACTTGTTTTTTACGCTCGTATATTTAGATTTGACAATCACAAGGCATAACTAATGAGCTCTACTTCTTTATTTGAGTGTATGGACCAAAACAGTATACCTTTCAGATCTAGGGTTTTTAGGAAACATTTAGGGTCGTACAGACTATTCATAGTACACCGAGGTAGTTTAATCAACCTTAAATCAAGGTTTAACTTTTTCCTTTGCACCTGTGTATTTAAGACCAGCCCAAGTTTTGGCATGAACCTAGGCAGCGCCCAGTTTGTTGGGCCGACGGTACAGGCCTGCTGTAAGTAGTATACGAGCTGTGGGTATGACGCGGGCGTCCGCTGTGACCTACATAACGGCCGGTAGCTGACCATACACCCAGTCTGGTGCTGCAACACTGATCTCGCGTATATTTCAAACCTAGCTATTTATCCGTTTTTTTCCTTATGGCACAAATTAGGCCGGAGGTTTTGATGTACATGTAAACTCAGTATTTCAGTGATACCAGGCGAAAATAATCCTGAGATATAGTCAAAACAAAATGAGCCAGATTATGTCGCCAACCAAGCAATATAGCCAGAAGAGCCTAGCACTCAGGCGGGGGAGCTCTAAATACCCCAGCAAGCGTTCCACATGTGGTCAATCGCCCTTTTTCCTTGCCCCCACCCTCCTCCCGGCATCCCCCAGGCTTGGCTTCTCAGCACCTCAGTCACTGCTGACCCCGTCCACCCCTCCCATAGTGTCCGGCCGTGGCAACGTTTCGATCGTCCAATGAGAACTGACAGTGCCAGCGTTACCCTAGACGTTGACCTCTGACCCTTGACCAGTGACGTCACGACCTCAGCCACGCCCCCTCCCGGCCACAGTGGGAAAGACGACGGGGAAGGAGAAGGAGCGCGAAGAAAGCAATATGGCGGCGGACTAAGACTCTGGAGAGACGATGCTGCAGTCATGGCCATTTCACGCCTACAGCTACAAGCATACCCACGAGTCGGACCTGCCCATTTGAAACTAACAGAGTAGCTTCATGAAGAAGTCTCCTATATTTATTCCATGGCATTTTAATGCTTGTATCCATTAAAACTTTAACATAATTAAACCTCTTCAAGTAGTCTTGTGAAACACCAATTGCTGGTTATTGTTTACTAATTTGAACGACCGAATATAAGGAAAATTGACATAGAATGTCGAAGTAAGCATAATTTCTATTTCTATGTAGTATGTATGTTTAATTCATTGATTGTAATTTACTGCTGATCCACAACGGCAATACTGTTTGTATACCAATGCCACCAGCAATGCCATCTGCGTCAGACATATTGGTATGGGAGTCATAAGACTAGTCTAGACGTATAATAACGTCAGTTCCTTTGAACTTCCCTCTGTGTGTTTTACTAACAACCCCGACACTGACTTTACACCAAAAGAAAACAAACATCAATTTCACTCTCATTTCTCCAACAAGGCCTTACGTTAGCCTTATCTCAATGCGGTCACCCAGTCGGTCTCATTTCCAGCTTTATTGTGTTTACACAGCCCCCTCACACAATAACCAACAATACCACTCGGAATGGCACGCCAAATGTGCTTTTGTCACAACCCCCCTTGTCTTCAAAGAACCGGGCGGGTCATGGGCGAATTCTGCACGCCCCTGGTGGAAAATTCAATTTGAGACGCTACATTTATTTATCGGCCGCCAATTTCCCAGTCCTCCCCTCACGGCGTCGGCGGCGTCGTTCACATTGCGCAACTCGGAAAACTGCCGTCACATCCTATCAGCCACGTTCATTGGCTCCTTTGTAGGGGGCGCCCCGCAGACGGGAGTAAGGCGCCCGCTGATTGGTGGGTTGAGCGCCGGTTGTCAGTGTGCATTTTGCGCATGCGTGCACGCAACGAGTCGTGATTACGGTGAGTACAATGCATTCTGGGTACGGCCGGAAGGGGGTCAGTCGATATAGTCGGGAGGGCTGTGTAATGAGGGACTGGCCATTACTTATGTGTGAAGGGGAAGGTATTGGGTGGGAATAGTATCTAGTTTTAGAGTTTAGAGTCTGCTATTATGGTTGAATGGCATGGCTAATTCCATACATATCCATCCACAAAGCATATCGCCAGTGGTATATATACTTCCTCACTCCTCTATTTCCAAATGCATTTGGTTCAGGAGATTTACACGCCGAAGTGTTTACAGATAACAAAAGGACGGTTCTCTCTTACACAATCTTTTTTTTTTCTATTATTATTTTTTTGAACAATTTTATCTACCCTGTGGTGAGTTGAATTTCTCCAGTCTTCCCTCACCTCCACCCTAACTTAATCTACTACAATATTCTTTCAATCATCTACGCAACAATTCTGTGTATATATTATGTACAATCTGTCTCTGTGTTCTTTGTAAAGCTCTAATCTCTTCCAAAAGTCAAATCTACCTACATTGCATCAAATAATGGCCATTCAACATTGACGTTCATTGACCAGTTGAACCACGAGTTTGCCTCCACTCCGTAATGAACTCCCATACATCACTATTTATGTCTCCACCCGCCGACAGCCTCCTGAATAATACACGAGCGTCATACCCACCCGTCAGTCTCCGGGACGTACATGACGTATCGACGTCATGAGCGCACCGCGACCTCTGACGTCACACTCCATCACTGACGTCACCAACTGACGTCACTCAATTCCCATGACGTAGTACACACACGCGACCATGCAGTTATTTTCCCTGTGACATATCCAGCAAGTTGCTCAAATTTGAAAGCCTTTGCATACAGAAAAAGATTGGACCAGTGGCGGATTTTTGGGGGGGGGCCCGACGGGCCTTGGCCCCCCCCCCCCCCCCCCCAAAAAAAAGAAGAAGAAAGGAAAAAAGAAGGAAAAGGAAAGGGGGAAGGAGGGGGAAGAAGAAAAGAGCTCCTAGTTTCCCATCCCGGCCCTTTCTCTGCCCTCCTGGCCCTTTCTTTACCCTCCCGGCCATATCCTTCCCCTCCCGGCCCTTTCTCTGCCCTCCTGGCCCTTTCTTTACCCTCCCGGCCATATGCTTCCCCTCCCGGCCCTTTCTTTGCCCTCCCGGCCCTTTCTTTACCCTCCTGGCCCAGTGCTTTCCATCCTGGCCCTATGCCCCTGGCCCTATTAGGGGGGAAATAATATCATTAATTAAGGCCTCCTAGGTACTTTAGAATGCCTAAGAATGCTTAAAATTTGTGTGGAGGTGGCCCCCCATACCCCCCAATATAGGACCCCTACCTTACCCTAAATTCCATACCCAGATAAATTCAAAATATTAGATCTAGGGGGGGGGGGGAATTATCATTACTTAAGTTCACCAAAGTACCTTAGAATGCCTCAAATTGCTTGAATGAAAGGTCATATTTTCAAAATTTTCCTGGAGGTGGCCCCCCATACCCCCAAATATAGGACCCCTAACTTACCCTGAATTCCATATTCAAATGAATTCAAAATATTAGGGGAACAAATTATTATTACTTAAGTTCACCAAAGTACATTAGAATGCCTAAGATTGCATGAAAAAGAGGTCACATTTTCCAAATTTTCCTGGGGGTGGGCCCCCATACCCCCAAAGGGAACCCCTCCCATACCCTGAAATTCCATACCCAGATAAATTCAAAATATTAGAGGGGGGGGGGGAAATAATTATTAATAAAGTTCACCAAAGTACCTTAGAATGCCTCAAATTGCTTGAATGATAGGTCATATTTTCAAAATTTTCCTGGGGGTGGCCCCCCATACCCTACGCCATTCACAAATTATGCACTCATATACTACTATCAAATTTTCCAAATCGTGCCCCTACCCCCTCAGAAATTCCTGGATCCGCCCGTGTACATTTTCAAAATTTTCCTGGGGGTGGCCCCCGAACCCCCCCTCCCCAACTGAGAGGGGATACCCCTTCCAATCTCCCCTTCTAATACACTTCCACATCCCCTCTCATTCACTAGAAGAAGGGATATAAAAATGATAGAAAAAAAATCTCTGAAGGTCATATAAGTCCCTCAGAATGCCTCAGATTGCTTGAATGAGAGGTTATATTTTCAAAAAATTTCTGAGGGGTGGCCCCCCATACCCCCCCAATGGGAGGGGGTACCCCTCCCATACCCTCCCCTTGGACGGCTCCGCCGTCCACTAATTATGTCTTCATATACTACTATCAAATTTTTAAATCTTGCCCCCCCCCCTAAAAAAAAGCCTGGATCCGCCCCTGTGGACAACCCAACAACATCCTTACTATTTCGAGAATCAGGAATTCCATACATAGCCAAATGAAATTCCCAGTGTTTTGGTAAAATTTGCAATTCCCTGTGCTTTCCCAGTCAGGGATTTTGTTGTTGTCATTTTCACTGTTTTCCCTGTGCCATGGGGTACTGCAAGGGTCTTTTTTTAAGTTAAAGGGGATTGGGGTGGTCAGCCCCCCCCCCCCCCCCCCCCCCACACACACACACACACACTGGATCCGCCCCTGTATGGCCCAGGGATACACGCACGTTTTGAAGCATGCTCCGGGTGCGCGTGGAGATATTGCCTTTTGTTATTTGCCCAGTCGTTATCTCCTTGGCCTTGTCCAAAACGAACGGCTGGGCGCTCACTCTCCACCGCCATCAAGGGGCCCTCTCCCCCCGGAGGTTGGCCGGCGGCGGGGTGCCCTGTGATCAGGGGGTTTATCCCCACCAGAGGTCGTTATCAGGGTACAATGACAACGTCACGGTGGGTGTAGGGGGACACGCAGGGAGCTGTGGGGGAGATAAAACCTACTGAACAGATGGGGGGTACAGAGTCACGGCTTTATAGGTAAAACTAGCCCCATGGGAGTACTCTAAAAGAGCCAGGAAAGCCTATACATGTAGTATATTCAGGAATTACACAGGATAATTTATTTCAGCAGTGATTAAGGTGAGCAAGAGCAATTAGAGGTTAATCAAATTTTCCTATTTTGAAAAACACAAAAACATCGTGCACATAAATGGCAAGAATATCAATGTTATAGTTAATGGTCGTACACTTATATATGAGACGACGGGGGGTGGGGGTGGGGGTGGGGTGAATACCTGGCCGGGTATGGAACGCCTAGCACCACATATATACGCGATGTTACATTAACCAACGGGGTATAACCTACTAATGCTAAAGGATCATACATCTGTGTGAACAGGGATCCAAAACAAGCCGCCCATGCGCTTCTCAGCCATCGGTGTTAAAAAGAGACTTCGCATGTTGCAGGGACCATGGTCCGACGACCCTTTGGTCTTACCATAGCCATGTATACCGTGATGTACTTTTCTAAGGTGTCGCTCAGGTGAGGGTGTCAGGTGTGTCTCCTGGCTAGTTCTCAGGGGACTTCAACAAACAAGGAACCATCTGCTTAGGGTTACAGGGGAGGTGGTGGCTTGGCCTGAGAAAGTGACACTTTTATCCACTTAGGTACTCTCTTCATTGACCCTTTAAACTCTGAACCTTTCGAGGGATTCAAAGACCTCAGGTGATCCAAGAATATCATTTTGAACCCTTATACATTTAAATTTGTTGTATGTGTTCTTCGCACGGCTTTATATGAAATGCAGCCGATGTAAAAATCTGATAAAGCATATATATATATATATATATATATATATATATATATATATATATATATATATATATATATAAACCAATCTAAAAAAAAAAAACATACTTCGGCACTTTATGTATTAGAATTTATGGCGTACAATAGTCCCTATGCCTTCAAAATAACAGAAACAAATCTTTATATGCAATATATTGCAACAAGGTTGGAGTCATACAGCACTGTGCATGGTAAAAGCCGGCAATAAAACCTTATCAGCTGTGTAGGGGTGGTGACGGTGGGGCTGGGATCTCATGTACACCAGGAGGGGGACGACTTTATCTGACAGACACCTGATCTACGAGCGGACCGTGGGAGTCGGTCTTCTCACCTCTCAGCATTGTGGTAGGGGCACCCAGGAGGTCGTATCAGTTACTCCTGGAGGCCTTATCTCAGGTCCCGAGAAGGGGCGGCGTCACTAAACATGTTAGATAAGAGGTGAGATAAGGGGGGGTAGATTCTGAGACTGCTGTGATAAGAATATAGGTAGGGACTGAGCAATGAATTTTTAGTACTGATATGTTTATGTGCAATAACTTAGAAAACCGCAAATGTCATAAGCATAGAATTGTTGCCTTTTGAAATCATACACACAGGCAATATACGAGCGGCTGCATGCACTTCTGTTTTGTTTATATCTATCAGAAAACAATTGAAATTATTGAGATATTATTTATATAATTATGTCTGGTCCCTGGGTCTGGTCATGTTTCCTATTGGAAGTACTGTTTTATTCTATACTGAATAAGTGTGTTTTTTTTTAATTCAAAATGAGTATTTCATTGGTTCCATAACACAATTCTTTCGGGAAGTATACAAAATACGGCATCATAAAACAGACGAGCGACCACTATGTAAATAGCCAATACAAAACCTGCGGAGAACTTGTCACAGACACAATAATATATATCATTCAAATCTAAGTATGTGTACGTTTATCTCAATCTCATAAACCTCCCAAGTAGTCATAGGTTAGGTTGTGTGAAGACCTGTGTATGAAAAGGGGGCAGTAAAACACCAGTTTATGAGCATCGTTACTGTGTTGACTATATAAATGTTCTACTGAAAGATACTAAGAACGTCGGGGATCTAATATCAAAGAAATCTTTTAAATTCTCATGTTGCTGTTATTTTGGTGACGTTTCCTCTGTTTCAAAAATATACTTTGCTGTGTATGGAAAGAGAGGGGTCCTGGCCTACTGAGTAATCCCTAAGAAATTTTCTTAACTTTCCAAAATGTTTGAGATGACTATGGCAGTGGCAGATTTCGGGAGTGGCGATAAGGGTCCATTTTGAAAGGTCCATTTTGAAAATCATCTTTTAAAATCCATTTGAAAATATCTGGATCAGCCCGGTGTGTCAAGAAGGAGACCAATGAACCTAGTCGAGGCTTAGTACAAAGAGCATCTAAATCAAGACTATCCTCTGAATATTACAATTTACACGCTGTGAGAATCATGCATCCACAGAGTCCGCGACGACCTGTCATCCTACCGGCACTGGGTATCTATAACCCCGCCACTAGTACCGTCAGGGGACAGGGGACGCCACTGCAGGGAGGAACACGGAAGAGCAGGGATCGAGTCTAACGACGTCATTGCATGCACGTCGTCGTTAAGGACAAACGGCCATGGGCGGCAGGCCTTAAGAGGCCTAAACACGGCCCCATTTAGGCTGACGGCCCCATGGATCAGCGCCTAACGGCCCCGAGGTGTTTAATGGATGACGCCCAGACTGACAACCTCCTCTTCAGCGGCTATTCAGTCTTGTCAGCTTCTACTCCGCTGCAAGAGGCTGCTACGCACGCAGTAAACAACTGTGGGTTACAAAAGCATTTTTTAATGTTTCATTTCTAATTCTGATGATAGCATTGGCAAGCCAAGGGGTTCCTGG
This sequence comes from Lepidonotus clava, assembly GCA_936440205.1. Lineage (NCBI taxonomy): Eukaryota > Metazoa > Annelida > Polychaeta > Phyllodocida > Polynoidae > Lepidonotus > Lepidonotus clava. The sequence continues at coordinate 7,316,227 of OW387142.1, read as the reverse complement.
AATTATTACAATTTTGGGATTTGAAAAGTGCAAGTGGGGGAAAGTTGTAGGGTATATAGTCGCAAGAAAAGCCGCGATTATATATCATGTAGTTGCATTAATATGATAACAACACAACGCTATGGATGTGGCTCTACTTTCTGGGAAACCTTGGGGGGATTTCAAAGCGTCACCGATAAAGCAGAAGCAGGTAGGTCAGCGCGTCATCTCCCCTCTCTTTTCTCATTTCTCAATCCTTCCATTATTTCTGGGGATTGCTCAATTCAATTTAGTAAATTCCCCATGCAGTAATTCCCTGTAATCCTTCAACGATGGGAAGCTGTACCATCCCCGCCTCCTCCGCCCGCCCCTCCCCTCTCCCCAACCCCGTCAACCCCGCCCCGCCGCGACCGGGAAGCCGGACGAGGGCGGCGGTGACGGCGGCCGGCCCACCCGAGGCCGTAGAAACGACCGGCGACGCGTCGGGGCGAGCCGGGCGGGCGGGGAGTGGGGGGTGCCCGGGGCGACGGGCGGGGAGGCCCGGCGGCGGAGGAGGGAGGAGGCGGGGTTGTCAGGGGACTGACAAGACAAAAGGGACGCGTCGGCGGCCAGATGGGTTCTGCACGGCCCGCCGCCCTGGGAGGAAGGGGTTAGGTGGGTTCTGGAGGAGGGGAGGGGGGTGGGGGGAGGGGAGGTAAAGCTCGGGGACAGATCCTCCCCTTGAATTATCAATCAAATTTCCCAGCGCCGCCGACGCTGCCGCCGTTAATGTTATCCAATGTTTCGCTGGTGACGGGGCTCTCTCTGTAGTCACTGACAGGGCGCCGACCGGGTCCCGGCGGTGTTGGCGGCGTCCAGGTAAAACGCCGGCCGTCAGGTAACAAAGGTAACTCCAATCTGCGGCGAATAACCCCTCCGCGCCAGAATCGACATCCGTGAGAGGTGATGCGTCGAAGTGGCAGAGTGAGGTAACTCACCCCCCTCTACCTGATAAGGCCGCCTCACCTGGCTTACCGCGCTTAATGCGGGGACGCCGCGATAAGAGTTATCTCTACTGCTGCTACCTATCTCCGTCACATCACCAACAGAGGGGAAATAACACCCCGACGCATTAAAAAGAAATTGTAAATAAATCAAATAAATTACAAAATATAAAAGTTATGAAAAATAACGATAATATCTTAATTTACCTAAAATCTAAAAATCCACCCCATTTTGAAATAAGCCTTCAGTAAATGAAAAGTCCTCGACGAGGGCTCATCTGACTGGCAGCGGCGTCATAGTTAAGGGCAGATGAATAAAAGATCACACGCCCGTCCCTGACGCCCCACCTCCCCCTGTAGTCTCCCAAGTCAAGAGGCTTATTTGAACCAATTAATAACCACACGACGGCCTGGGTAAAACCCTCTCGGCTCGCCGTCTGCGCCGCCTCAAAATGGGTGTCGACGGCGACGCGCTCACGGTGTGCTATCTTCTGACTTGTGTGTATTATCTCCTGACTTGTGTGTATTATCTTCTGACTTTCATCCCAATCAATGTGGCCAGGAGGCGTGGCGCTCTATGCTGTGATCTCAGGCCGGTGCAGACATGGGAGATGTATGGCGTCCCTTTGTAGTCTGAGAGGGGCATTAGCGTATATTAGATTGTCAGGGCCAATTGTAACCTGCCTGTTAAGGGTAAGGGGCCTGGGTTATGAATTACCGTGACCAGGTTTTGATCAATGTGTATGTCGATTGTATAAATGCATGGGGTCTATTTTCGGCAATTTGCTTTATTCTTTGAGTGCAGGAAAAAAATCATATCTCCTAACAAGAAATCAGATGTCTTAAATTTTGAGAATCAAGAGTTCGAGAATCTGGTCAAACTAAACTCAGTGTCACTTTCCTGAGTTTTGACATAATTTGCAAATCCTCCATTTTTTCTCTGAGTGGGTTAATTTTGTTGTTCTTGCAAGTTTCTCAGTTTTCCTTCTGTAGTACTAATGGGTACCTTGATTCAAATTCAACAGAAAGAGCTTTGCTACATAGCATGCACTAAGCAGAGAGAGTTTTATTTTAGTCTCCATGATCTAAGTAGGACGCGATGGAGAGGAGCTGTTGGGAAGACCATATGCACCTCTAGACACTTCCACCAGTTGGCACCCCCAAGGCCAGGTTGTAGGGTGCTGTCCTCAGGTATGTACACCAGGTATATGGAGCATTGGGGAGTGGACGCGGGGTTGGCAGGTGTGAGGGTCGGACATGATCCTCACAGCCCTAACGTACTCACCCCCCCCCCCCCGACTCACCCCCCCCCCCCCAGTAACGATCCACCCGAATATGAATACAGGATGGAGAAAATTCCTGGTAACTATAAAGTCCGGAGGACTATTGGAACAACCCAGAATTAGAGTATATATACCAAACAGCTTTTCAAATATTTTGGTATTTTTGGAATACATTTTTAGAAATAAAGTATAAATTGTAATTTTGATCGCACGTCGATTTTAATATTGTTTCGTTGACCTATAATTATCATGATGGAATCCTGAGATTCTATGTATCTACAAAAAACATATTTTCGTGACCTCAAATTCTAGTGTCAGGAGACGCATCAAAAACAAAGGCCCTGGATACAAATAAACCTGATTCATGTAATGTAGACTCCACAAACAGTTCGCTATAGTTTATATACCTGTCGTGCCGCGACCAATTAACACACACGATATCCATCGACGGCCGCATTCCCGCCGCTGATTACCGCCTAAAACAAACGCCGGCCTGTGCGGGCCGCCGGCAACCAGTGCTGTATGTGCGCTGATTACGGCGATATTTCACCCAATGAGCCTTATTAATCACAATTAGCCGGGTAAGGCCGACACGGGCGAGTGCCAATTAGGGGCCTCAGGGCATTGGGAATCCGGCCAGGGTTAAAACACTGGCCCCCTGCCCGACCCTAGGGCTAATTCATTAGGCTCCACGCATGAGGTAGGCAGGTGCAAAAATCGCCCTAAGGCTGTATTACACTAGCCGACTCGACTCCAGATTTTAAAAGCCAGGAAAATTGGTTAGAAACAGATATGTTGTATGTCATTAGACAGGGTTTGTTATTCCCTTTCAAATGATATGTAACATGGTGAGTATTTTGCCATTATTACCTGAGAAAAGTTATACAGTGGCGGATTTACGGGGGGGGGGGGGCAGAGGGCGCGCGTCTTTTTTGGCCCAATTTTGTTTTCATTAATGTAACATTCTCGGACCTGGGCCTACATTAGGGCGCCCCCCCCCCCCGCCCCTTCAAAATCATTGGATCTGCCCTTGTTATAAATACTCAAATTATAAAAGATAAAAATCAGCTAGTGGATTTCAGCCTTTTGTCCTATATATGTAGGACCCCCTCCCGTACCCCCTCCAGTTTCCCCTTCAGATTTTATCCCTATTTGTGTATCCCCCCCCCCCCCTTATTTTTTCCTCTAATTGACGTCGGTGGCGTTCATCATCTGGCCCCGTCCCATAAAGCAGCTGAACGTACACTTATGTCAAATTACGTGCGGACACAAATGGCCAAGATAGTCGTCGCGATTTATAGGGGTGCGTGCGGCCGTCGGGCTGGGGCCTACCTGGGGATGTATAATGAATGGGGTCGGCCGGCCCCGCACATGTATAATGTTTATCTATACGAGTGATGGCGGCAAAACTAGAGCAATGTCCCAGACTGTATATTTTTAGACGTATACCTATACCCCTCCATTTAAAGGCTTAAATTTCGGTGCGTTTAGAGAATATATGTATTGAAGATCCAAGGTTTACTATATATCAGTTCTCCCATTTTCGGTAGTTTTTGTCATATTATTTTACGACACAGGTGTGCTAAGTTGCTATAAGATATGCCACTATCTCGAGGAAATGTTCAACCTAACGGTCTGACTCAAACCGTCATAAGTTCTCACGATAGATAGACAAAGTATCCAGGCCATATCGTCACCGGAAAGAAATGTGAACTGCATATCAGCCTTCGACGATGACCTCAAGATATCCCATACCAAATCAACGCCAACATGACGCTATATGTTTGCTTGGAGAACTTTTGCTCATGTAGGAAATACTACACATTTTACACTAAATAAATAAATAAATAAAAGATTACAAGGCTAAACGACATGCCCATAATCAATCAGTTAGGTGCTTACTATCTGGTCCTAATTAAGAGTCTTTACGCGAGTGTAATTCATCTTGCGAAGGGCCAATCAGTTTAAAATCGATTAGATGTCAAGAGAGGGAGAAGAAGGTTGTAGATTACTGAACTGGGAAATTAAAAACGGGACAGAGGCCGGAACAGAGGCCCCTCGTTTTAGTCCTAACTTTACCGACTCTGTAACTGAAGACTATTTTTAATCGAAAATGTGCTCGGATTAATCATTGGATCCAGCCGCCTTGTCCGAGTTGGCAGACATCCTTTTGCTCTCTTCTTAAAAGTAACAAAATTAATTTTCCAAAAAAGCACCCTGCCTATCGCCATTTATATGCTATATTACAGCCATTATAACTCCAGCATTGACACACATATACCTCGACATTTCACAAGGTGAGTCGACAGAGTGTAACTTTTCCCATTTTAAATCGTAAGGAAACCCATATAGAAGGTGCACATTTTCAATTGTGAGTTGCTTTTCAAGAGAAAGAAATCAGACTTTATCTAATTATAAAGACGTATAAACTTATACCAAGAAATGTTTTCACTTGTAAAGTCTCGAAGATCTCATCTGAAAATGTTCGACAAATCCTAAAAATAGAGACTTCATGCATGGGCGTTTTCTACATGTTGAACAGTAAATTCGAACAAGGTAAAGGCACAAACACTCAGGTTACAACGGAGAAGGTACCCTCTACACCCCTTGGTTACTGTCGTCTACATACCCACCCCCCCCCCCCCCAAAGAAAAGAAAAAAAACAAAAAAACCCAAACCCCCATGCACTTGGAGGGTCTCTCTCCAGGCGTCACCATGGAGACGACGTGCCCCTGTTGACGACTGTCAATGTCGACATGACTTTGCTCTCAAGTGGCGCGACATGGAACACCGCGGTCGGCGGGGGACAGTGGGGGGAGGGGGGAGGGGGGTCAACAGAGCCTTACTGCCGGCACTGATATTACTATACAAAATATTACAGATAAATTCATACGTAGCCTGCCAGTAATTAACGCTTATTGTTGTGTCAATCTTTGATATTTTAACATTATATTGGAGAGCACAATATAGATTTCATATACTCAGGGGGGATAGATTTCCAAGTCCCATGTATGGTTAAGTACTAAATTGTTATTTCACACAGCTTCCGACACAGCTTATGTTATCCAACTCGAACTTTCCTATAACCAGTTAATGTAGCACTTGGGTTACGACACGATAAGAAAAAATATTAACTCATAGATTTGTACAAAATACCACTCTGTCAAAATAATATTACAAACATTTTTTAAAGATTGTATTTATTATTTTAACTGTAACTCCGACCCATCCCTCCCTAGTGGGGTCTGTTAACAACATTTTCGTTACGCGGTGGATAAAAGCACCAAATTTTGTATGAGGCACCTCTGAGGCATAACTATTGAATCTAGAAGGGGAGCCATCTTGAAATACCAAAATGAAATTTTGACAAATTTTGTATGTTTTTAGCATTTGAAATTTAAGGTATTTAACCAAAACTTTTGGCTAGCTTGGAGTAGACCTATTGTATAGATTCGAAAGGTAAATAATTGAATTCCCTGTCCTATAATCTACCAATTTGGACATTAGCAATGTGTTTCTAGGCATTTCAGAAGCTGAGATATAAGATTATTTCAATAAAAGTCGGCCATATTGGATTTTTGGCCCCTGTCCAGGTTGTATTGATATTTCAAGGTGGCTCCCCTTTTAAATTCAATGAAGGGGTCCCAGGGGATCATCATACCAAATGAAATCAAGAAATCTTGTGGCAAAAGAGTAAAGTCTATATCCTTTCTTTTGAATTATTTTGGAATCAAGCGGTCATTATCAGAGGTATCATGCTAATGAATTCAGCCATTTTGAAATTTATAGTATTGTATTGGATGAATATCATATTGATTGAGCCCTCTAGGCTATTAGCAACTGATTTTGGAACCATTTTCCCTGGCCTTATGCCTTAGTAGCTAAAAATCATGTTATTTCTCAATATTGGTCAGCCATCTTGGATTTTGGATTTCCGCATTGACTTGAAACATAAATAATTGAATTCCCTGACCCATAATCCCTCAATTTTGACACCAACCATGTCTCTTTAGTCTTTTTAGAAGCTGAGATATAAGAATTTTTATAGTAAAAATCGGCCATATTGGTTTTTGGGCCCCCACATCCGTCCTATTGATATTTCAACGTGGCTCCCCTTCCAGATTTGATAGTTATGCCTCAGAGGTGCCTCATACCAAATTTGGTGCTTTTATCCGCCGCGTAACGATTTCTCAAAAAAATGACCTTAACAGACCCCACTACCCACCATACACACCAACCCCTAAACCACATGTAGACACAAGTCTCCAGTCTATAAAAGCTCCATAAAAGCTTCAGCCATATATTACCAGAAGCATCAACTCATACATTACAAGAAAGCTCCATTGTCCAAATAAACCGCCAGCCCCATACACGAGGAGTCTGTACCGTGACAGCTCCATCCAACCCCCACACACCCTCTATAACACACCCTCAGCCCCTGTCACTCCCTCCCTAAATCAGACCAGTACACCTCCTGTCGTTGGCGCCGTCCTGTTCCCACGCCCGTCTCCATACCCCGCCCTGGATGGGGTACAGGGTGGACAGACATGTACACGGTCCCCCTCCAGGCCCTGACAGCCGCGGACGGTGTGGTCTGGAGGAGGGAGACACTGGAGGAGCTGTGTGACAGCCGGTTGGTTGGAAGCTGTCAGAAGGCACTGACGCTATTGACAGCTCCGGGAAAAGATAAGTCCGTACGATTCATACGGTGCGCAATACCTGCAGAGTTTGTGACATATTGAGAGTTATGATTGTTTCCCTTATTGATAATGTGAAGAAGCGGATTTTCCAAATATCAATTGTGTGTACGTAAGCAGCACTATAAACTTCTCAAGTAAATGAATATGAAAATGGAAGCATTCACATAGCTGCAGCCTGACAACCAGGGCAGGAACAGTATAATGGTATTTTTTCTTATCTAAAAAAAGTTCAACATTTAATTGAAAGTGAAATTTATCAATATATGGGAGACTTTGTTTTTATTTCTCAAGTTAATTTTCTTTCAATATAGAAGCCAGGATATTATTAATGCGGGCTTTCCTATGGTAAAACGACTTGGGACTACTTTACATTTTGTCTCGGAATACCGTCACAGAAATAAGCTATATCGAGTATTGAGTATCATTGTTCCACTTCATTAAAGCGACATCCAATAGTTCAATCCCTTTACTATCGTGATGCTGCTTTTACAACCTGTGAATCTTTCCATGCCGTCACCAGCCCTATAACAAGGTAAAACGACCCCCTCCCTCTTGTGCCCCCCCCCCCCCCCACCAACCTCTCTGCACCACCCTCCGGACGCTCATTGGGAACAATTCCCTTTACCGTTTGTCACGGGCCGGACACGTCATGTCGGGGGTCAGGGGTCAGGCGGGGGTCAGCCCGGGTCACCTGTAGGCTACTGGAGGAGGCCCTGGAGGCGGCGGGTGGCGCCCCCACACCTGCGTCTGGTCAACGACGTCCGGCTAATATTGGCCCTTTTTTATTGAAGATATATTGTATGTGTTAGTCATATGCATGTGCACCTATTAACCATATTGCGTCCGATTATGAGATTTCTTTCCTACACTCTTGAAGTATAATATACTTATGATTTTCAATGCAAAAATATAGTAAAACATTTATATGATATACAAAAACATCCTAAACGGAAGCGATTGTTTCCCTGCAATTTCACGAGTGTCTTCAGACTGCCTATATAGGCCTATCCTATATGATAATAACATAGTCTCAGTTCATGTTAGAAAATTTCATTTCATATCTTTAATATCAAACCAAGTAGCGTCCGTTAAAATTTTCCTAATCACAACGACCTCTCAGGGTAAGGAAAATCGGAAAAGTAAAAAATACAATGCAGCAAACCAGGTTTCTAGTAGGCGGTAAAGCACGCCGGACTTGTCAACTCAGACTCACGCCGCCATTAAACTGGATTAGAAATAGAACACTAGAATTCGAAGTTCAAAGGCTTTAAAAATGTCTGAGATCTAAAGATTGTCCTCAGAGATGCCCATACCGTTCTCCCCTTGCCGACAGCGGATATCAAACCCAGCTGACCTGGGCCTATCTCAAAAGGCCCATCTCTCGGAGAGAGGGGTTCACCAATTCTCGGAATTCGGAGACTCTGCACTGACCGGGTGTTGGTGCCCCGCCGGCCGCTGCCCGCTGTCACACTAAGTGGACGCACCCCTCTGATCTGAGCTGCTCATAGGCTTAGACTGAGCTGCTCTTGTTTCGAGTGAGCTGCTCACCATGCAGCATACTTAGGGGCGAATTATTTATTTTCATACCTTTTCTCTTCGACAATCGTTTTTTTAGGATGACATAAATGCGTCAAAACAACGGTCGAAGGAGGGGGTGGGCGCTTCTATATAAGAAAGACTAGAAAACCAATATTGTTGGTCATGGTTAGCACAAAATCATATTGTAAACCCTATACAATTCATTCTGTTTACTGTGAGAGACGCCCTCACTCTTCTAAACAATGCATACTTTCTTTGCAAAAGCCAATATCATAATTTCTCCAGGCCTGGACATTTCCTTTATGTGCATTGCGATGAGTGCAAACTCTACTCTAAGAGGCCTAAGTAGGTTTCTCGCCATGTTATCAAGGAGACTACAGGAGAGACTCTCCTGTAGTCTCCTTGATGTTATCTTCCTCCACGGCGAGTTCAAACGCCAGTTCCCGGCCGAAAAGGCATGCGGAGAAGATCCAAGCGTCGGGAAAACGCCAGTCAAGGAAGAGCAGAGAGCGGCGGCGTCAGCGTGTATATGGGACTAATTTGGCTCTAAGATACAGCCCGCACCCACAGACACATGCATATTCCTTTGAAACGCCGTTCATAGAGCGCCAACCCTCAGATGCGATTACGTTTTTTCCCAGGCGACGCGCCGCCGGCGCCGCAGGGGGGAGCGACCAGGTTGAAGAGGGGTTAAATCCCCAGCCTCTCCTCCCGGAATAACATTTCAGATTTTCAGTAAACTATGAAACAAGTCTGGCTGTAACCCGCCCTCACCCATCTTCATTTTATCAGGCGCGGAGGCCGGGGCGTGTTAATGGTATGTGACGGGCGGCGGGCGGCAGGAGGGAGGCGGGCGGCCGGGGGAGCGGGGCCCGGCGCCGCCCGGACGGCCCGCCCGGAGCCCGCCGCCCCGACCTGTCAGCCCGCGCCGCCGCCCACATACGTCCTCATCTACCGCCATAACCCCTCAGACTGCTCCTCCTGGGTCTTATACCGTACATACTCCAGGGTTTAGTGCCTCACTTCGCCTGCGTGTCGCGGCTATACCTTGATGTGTCTGGAGTTTCTTTTGGGGGTGCTGTTTTGTTATTTTTTCTATTTTTTAGATTATGTATGGTATTTCCTCATCAAACGGTGGTATCAAAGACATGGCTTTCGGCGAATATTCGATACATGCGAGTGGCGGGGTTCCGAAAGGATACTACGCGCAGTAGTCACGTACTATGCGTAGCATTTAGTATAAGAGATCTTAAGCATTCCTTATACAAAACTTATATAGATAAAATATAGACACGAAAATAACCTATATAGCAGGCAAGTTCTCGTTGCGATATGTTCACAACTTGCATATATATTTTAGCAAAGTAATAAATTCTCCACGTTCGCCAAGAGAACACTGTAAATTCGATTAAATCTGTCATAGATAGTCTACTCTCCTCTATGTTGTACCACTCAATACAAATCGAAATCGCCTAAGCACCGACTTGATGTTTAAACATGCTGCATCAGAATTGGTGATCGGATCGGATATTGATGTTGAGACCATTCTATTTTCTGCTGATAACATGCTCGTTAATGATTTAAATGAAGAACATTTAAATGGAAAAATATAGATTGAAGCATATAGGATGGCACCGATCTTTTAGTATACCGGCCATATTGGTATTCAGCACCGTGCAACGGGTAGGTAGGTTCATATAGATGCAGTGGGTACATGTATTATGATAAAGACCCCGCGCCTGCGTATCTACTAAAGGCCCGGTCACATATAGAGACTCAACTCAACTCAACAGTTGAGTTGAGTTGGGTCTCTGATAGTTTTGATATGTGACATAGGGTTAAAACTGGAGCTTTAGGTTTTCTCAAGACTGATCAGTCTGGTCTCTAATCTTGAGATGTTGAAGATTTAAAACTGGATAGTCTTCAGTCTTTAGCAGTCTTAAGACCCAGTCTCAATATGTGACCAGCCTTAAGACTGGATAGTCTCCAGTCTCAAGCAATTTTAAGGCCCAGTCTCTATATGTGACATAGCTTAAGACTCAACTCAACTGTCCTGAGTTCATTATCCAATCAGATAAAGGCAAATATAGACACACCTCTTTTGCCTCTATGTCATTGTGTTTATAGACAGAGGCAAGAAGACTTAAGACTATCCAGTCTCTATATGTGACCACTGGTTAGTTTTTCATTAAGACTGGTTAGTTTGTAACTATCCAGTCTCAAACCCTTAAGACTGTTGAGTTGAGTTCAGTCTCTATATGTGACCGGGCCTTAACATTACCACGAGGTTTTCCAGACCTGAATTAGCATAATGCCTCCAGTAGGCAGTCCTCTACACGCCCCCCCCTCTACGTAGGCTAGCCTGACCAGGTGGGGGAGAGGGGGACGTCTGGTCCAGGTGGTCTTCAAGGTATACACTAGAACTGACCCAGACTTAGATGCTTCTATAGGTTAGAACGTATACATGCTTCAGTGTACCTATTAATTACGACTATGGCAGGTTAAGGCCTAAGTGTACCTACCAATCATCACTTGATTATGTTATTATGACGGCAGCCTAAGTATATACAGGGACTATAAGCGCTAAAACAATATATCCCACTGTACAAGGGTGACATGTTAATTCCTGTAATCCAAAAGCAACTGCGTCCGGCCATCGTTGTTCATTCTAAATATATCAACGGAATTATACCGGCTTATAATTTACAAGGAACGTGGTGATTTACATAGCATGTGACAAATATATCAATGTGTTTGTTTCACTTTTTGAGCAAACCATACAAATGCTTCTTATCGCGAAACAAATAGGAATAAGGAAAATCACAATGGAAAAATACAAGGAAAGTACATTATATAGATCTCGGTATTGGGAACTGAGGTTTATCCGAATCACAAGAAAAATGTGGACGAATATAGCGATTGAATAAGAATGCATGTATTGTATGAACGCGCTATCAAATACGAAAGTGTTATATGTTGGGTGTCAGGGTACATGGAGAACGTACTATTTCCCATAACCAGTGGTCTCGACTGGGAACCTACGAAATGAAAAGGTCACTTGGTGCTATTTGGAAAGAGTGTGTGTCGTAGAATTCTACGTGTCTTATAGTCTGTCACATGGTAACAGAAAACACAGTAGCAAATCACTCTCAGATTTAAATGTCCAGATTGAAAGTATAAAACATGTGAGCCTGTATGTTACATAGGAAACGACCTTGAGACATAACAGTGCAGAGACAATCCAACATTCATAAACATAAACGCCGCATACAATTTTAATAATAATAATAATAATAATAATAGCGATAAACGCGAGCACTCTTCTTCCAATCTAAACGTCATTATACCAACACTGAATGAATATTGAATGTGCGTGAACTACAATCAACACTCGTAAATCCTGCCGCAAAAATCTAAGGTGGGAGTTGGAGTTCTCGGGGTGTAACACTGAGGGAGGTTTCGGCCCGCTGCCATATCTCCATGGCGACACAGTACAGACCAACCCCTTGGCTACATACATAATTTAGTGCCATGGAGTACAGGGGTCTGTTGGGGAAGCAGATAGGAACTGGGCCGGCAGAAATGGTGTAGTGGTCCCCCCTAGTGGTTCATTCAGAAATTATCTATAGGTTCTGGCTTGGGTGGCGCCCTCGTGTGTAAACATTTGGCACTAGTCATTTCAAGGGCCTATGTCCCAAGATTTAGAATAAATTTCAGTTTTTTACTGCATTCCAAGAAGAAGGGATAAAGGAAACCTTAAACAATGTGGATTGCTCAGAATTGTTTACTATCAAGGTCCATAGGTCTCAGGCATTGGAGGGTCTGAAAAAAGTGACTTTAAAAGTTTTAATTCAAAGAACGTGTGTGGGAAACCAACTTGTTCCATTGAAGCGATCCACCTGTAGTGATCATTTTATTCTTTTTATCTAAACTTAAGACAGCTCTAAGTGCATTGAAAGCTTTTGCAGCTCATAAGTTAAATACGTTGGCTTCCTCTGAAAATGAAAACTTGACTTGACTCTGGAAAGGAACAATTCTACCACAAGAGCGGCACAATAGGTCGAATTTTCTCAACAACTGTAGACTTGGATATTCCTGACTGGTCACATCTTCGTGGGCTGACACACCCACAAAGATCCTGATGTTCACTCTTCTTTTCAACTCTTTTATTTAATTGAGTTGTTTATAATTATAAAATCCGATTTTCTAAAAATTAAGTTTGATGTTTTCGTGGCGGATCACCAATTTCGTTTTACCTATCTTTTACAATAAACATGAACTGCTAAAAAAGAATTCTCTATTTTCATTTTCTTTTTTCAACTTGGTTAATCTCATGGGATTGTCCTAACCAGAAAGGCAAATACAAGTGCGAATAGCCAAGAATATCCAAGTTATCAAGGCTAGATGCAGACTACTTCAAAATAGGGTTCCTACCTTAGGGTCGATCTTTTTGTTGAGAGGGTCGTCTTCGTCCATCTCGAAGTAGAGTTCTGACTTGGTGATGGACATGGTGCCCTGGACGACGGCGCCGGGCGAGATGAGTTTACAGGGAGTCGACAGGGCCACCGGGCCTGCAAGGGGAAGGGGAAGAGGGGTTAAGAAACTGACAGTAATATATATGATTCCAAGTACATGATTTAATATCAACCGTGGACGCATAGATGTTATCTTCTATGCAAGGGACTGTCTATGAATAATAAATCAAATTTTACAACTGAATATTTCCTGAGATTTTAGCGCGTCACAAATGACCTAAATTGAAGCGGCGTTGGGATGTATGGTAGAAACCTAGCTAGCTTGTATTTCTCTTTGTTCAGTGTTTGACATTAAAGCGTTTGTTACCTTTCTATGGTTTTAAACAAAGCACATGTTGGGGGCAATGATACATACATTTTGTATTATACACATGGAAATAGTGTCATTTAAACCATGACTATCGACAGTTCTCCAGTTTACTTTTTGTTTTGTTTCATTCTAACTTGTTTGTCTCAAAAGTGTGAGCAACCGTAGCATTAACATTAAGCCAGAAATGCATACACGCATTCATAACATACAGTCCTTTGTGAAACTGATGAATATTGAAAAGGACAACAGTTCACAACTGTCTCTATCCCCTAAGTTAGTTATGCAATGAGTTTAAAATAGCAGTGGCTTTTCTATGGAATACATACGAAAAAAATACAGATGACATACTAAAATCGTTAATGATGTTATGGAAAGCTGCTGTTTTGTCATTACTCCCTATAGATTATGAGCAGGAAATGTTTATTAAATGTCTGTGTCTGTTAAATAATTCATTATAGTCTATTAATTATGGCCTTTTATTAATTAATGAGCAATGTCATCAGATCTATCCCATATTATTGATTGCTTCATTATCTACCCTAATGAGGTGGCTGACAAATCATTCTGCGCTGACACACAGATATGTTTTTATATCCCACTCAGCTTGCAGGCGTTCTGTTGGTTTAACCCCTTGGGTCGAATCCAACAAAGAAAATGACATTAACATGTACAAAAACAAGAACATCCACAATCTAGAGGCAGGTGTAAAATAAACTACTCGGAGTACCATGTCAGCATCATGCACACAAGACATATCGATTTCAAAAGGATTTATTATGATTATTCAATTGTATCCCTTTATCCTGCCAATAAAGGGTATAGTTTATTGGTGAACACAAAAAAATGTAGTAATTGCAGCATATAGCTTGTTTCAGCCAGCAGGGTTATAGACAAGAATAATCAAAATATGCACTTGTTTCCATACTACTGCACGCAGCATAAGGACTTGTAGTACTCTTTCCATGCATGGATTTCTTAGGTCGGATCAGTGTTATGGATTGTTATTGCATTAGTTCAATATGTTAATGTCAGAAGCTGCTTTTCACATGTTAGTATCAAGCAAAAAATCTCTTAAGCCTGGTGAAACCGATGTTAGAAAAGATTCTTTACGTATATTGTGGGTCTAAATATGGCAAATTATAAGCATAGCTTGGGCCCCGAGAAAGAAAACAGAACTGCACTAAAACAGTTTTACATTTGCACACCATTTATATTATATCTTTTGGACGGCATTTCGTATAAATGGCTGGCGATATAAAATATCGAACATGAATTTAGAAAAAAAACTGGTCAACTTCTTCAGTTTATGTCTTTTGTCCAATTCAAAATGACCCACCAATTAAGCATATATCACTACATATAATAATATTCGTGTTGGGATAGAAATGCCGTCGAAAAGATATGCAACTAGGAGATTAGCAGCATGTGCAAATTAGTGCAAGTAATAGTAGGATCAGCATTTTTCAAGCGAGGGTTGTCACCAAGTCAAAAGTCCTAACGTCAAAATATACTGCCAAAATATAATGAATACATTTATTTTGCTGTCAATTTAGACATGTTCATAAACTGAACCAGTCGGTTTTATAGCAAAATCTAACACGATAAGACACTAATGAATAGTCTGCCACAGCATCCTCATTTTCTAAAATTTTAGAGTATGTTTTTTTTTCGTTTAGTCAATTTTTACTATCATTTAGAAAATTCTCATAACTGGTTATATCTGCAAAGAATTTTGAACTCTCATCTCATAGCGTATATCCTATATTTATTACCTTATATAAAAAAACAAACATATCTTCCTTTTTTAATATCTTTTTTACTATGAAATGATAAGTATCACGTTGCAATGCAGAGCGAAAATGTGAATCAAGCTTGAAACTCATTTCTTCTAAGGTGGAAGTTATTTTTTTTGTGATTCCAATGTAATCCTCCAGTAATCTAGACAGGTTTTATCCGTGAGATCTAAATCAACTCAGGCTGTGGGACAAAAAGTGACACCAAGCCCTAGAAAGTACGGCGGACAACAAGAAATCTATTTGCCTGGTTTCTTTTTCTGTCCCTTTTCATCCGTTTCTGTAATTGTTAGAAATAGACGGGTTAGAAGGACTGTGAATAACTCTTTTTTCCTGTTACTGGTAGACATTTAATAATGGGGATATTCCTAATCCATCCTTAGATTGGTTTTTGTCCAAAATCTATATCTTCATTACATATTCATACCACTGATACTTTTTTTTTTATATTAACAGGGAATTTTATAATAATTACACAACATCCGAGTTTTTTTTCGGTACCAAAATTCTCATTGTCACGCATTGATGAAAGGACAAATACTCTTATTTTACTAGTATATTTTTTTCTGCAGGTCCCGTGGTCTTTTTGTTTATTTTTTTTATGTAAAAAGTGGCCAAACCTACAACATGCACGTCGCTATCTACAACCTATGATTTACATTGTAAACACTATCAAGTTCAAAAAAGCTAATCCTACACTTCTTTCATTACCTATACAAGCTAAATGTGTATCTCTAAGGAACGTTATACTGAATTAAAAAAACAATCCTACATTTTTTTTTTACCATGACTAACCTACACATGTAGTTCTAATAATAAAATTACATCAAATTAAAAAAATAAATCAGTGTATTAATCATAGTACAAGTCACTGACCGGCGAACTCGGCGTCGAGCTCCCTTTCATCCAGCTGGGTGAGGTCCTCCTCGGACGTGTCGTGCACCTGCTGCTGCCCCTTCTGGGTGGCCGCCAGGTGGGCGTGGAACGCCTCCCGGGCAGCGTTGATCGCGTCCTCCGTCGCCCCTGGAGGAGAAGAAAATAGCAGAATTTAGAAAAATATAAAATATTTTGCTGGTTTTGTTATATATCCAGGACCCTTTGCTTCGAATGCACATCTGTCCTGGTACAATATGATTTGAGGCTTAATAGAAAGAATGAAAATGAATACATTAGGTACATCTGTCCTAACCTTAAGATAACAATGTTGTATACTGTAAGTGACTGTTACATATAGTTACAATTTTACAGCTGAATCTAAGAAAAAAAAATAGTCAAAAGGTGCTCAAACTGATGATTTTCAGAGATTCCTTATTGTGATTTGCTATAGGATTTGGTTGTTAAATGTGGTAATTCATGATATGAAAGGTCTCTTGAGCTTTAAATCATTAAAAAAAAGGCCTATAATGTTCTATGACCATTTAAAAGTTTGGTAAAAGGGAAAGATTGAAGTTCTCCTTCCTGGTGACAAAATTATGCCAAATTTTAAGGTGATCCAATGTGCACTAGTCCCCATTCTTCCAATCAGAACGAAAGGAACAAAACTGATACCGACAGGAACTGAATTGGAAGCCACTTCATATTTTTTCAATCTTTTTATTATTTTTGAATAAAAATCTGTTACAAGATACAAGAATATCTGTACGTGTACTTTAATATATTAAATGTAGATATGGAACAAAGATACTGCCCACATCAGTCAGCTAAAAAAACAAAAAAAACATCACGACAAAACCCGAATAAAACAGTCTAGACCCTAGCCTGTCAAAGCACTGGTAAACACACGCCATGAGCCCCACGTTCACCTACCGTGTTCGAGGGCGGCCCTGAGCGTGGCCTCGGGGTGAGACGAGCCGAGCGCGTTCTTCACCAGGCGGCGCCTCCGTCGGGAGTCGTCCTCCCAGCTGTCCAGCTTCCAGAACTCCTGCAGCTTTCTGAAGGCAGAGAGGGGAATCAGTCAGCAAAGAGGATACGATGGAATAGTTTTAATTTCTTTACTGGGAAAATGAAATACAGAAAATGTCGGGGATTTTTTTTTTTTTTTTTTTTTAAAGATATAGATGCAAAACTAGAATATTTTAGGAAAGAAGTTATATTATGGTGGATTCACGAAACAAAACTAATTTAGGCCTTACATTAACTCAAATAGTCTCATTATTTCCATACTATCCATACTATCACATGATTCAAAATAACACTGCTGTCAGATCAGAGATGCCACTCCCCGACCATCAAAATGTAGGAAATATGTAAATGTTTGAATTTGCAGTAGTTAATAGCTTATAACAACATTATATATGCCTCTGGTAGTTGGAAGTTCAGTTGGAGGCAAAATATTATCTGAACAAATACAATCTCAAGTTTCCTACTTTTGTGTAGGAACTGTAAATATGGCTATGCTGTTTTCCTAATCAGAGTAGTCCTCTTTTTTGCAATTAGGGGTATACTAGAGACTTAGTTTTCTGTATCCCTGGTGGCACAAAGGCTGAACTAATTCCCACTTTTATAGTAGGAAGATCATATATAGGCCTACTGTGTACAGGAGAGTTCCTACAAAAAGTAGGAAATGGGGGAATACCATTCTAATCCATTCCAGATCAAATTTGAAGCTTATAATTGACTAAAGCAATAGAGCAATGAGTATCTAATAGAAAAAATGTAGGGATTTTAACAATTTTTCCTTTTTTTGAAAAAGTAGGAAATCCTACAAAAGTAGGAAAAATGGCATCTCTGCAGATGGATCATCGATGGCATGCCTTCCTTAATGAAAAAAAGAAAACTAAAAAAAAAAAGAGAAAAAAAACAAACGTTTTCATGGGCGAGAATAACAATCAGATGGGTTGGATTTCCATAAGATCCACATCTCACCCCACACAAAGTGAACTACAAAAAAAGTAATAAACCCGCCCAAATTAAAAAGCAAACCCAAAGCATAACTAAAGTTTCACTCACTCTAGACAGAGTGTCCCCCAGGGCCCGTGCTTGTTGGTGAGGATGTTGACGACCTTGTCTCTCAGTTTGGAGGCGATGACGTGGTCCCGGCGGCGGGCCGACGTGATAAGGTGGTCACACAGCTTCTCCTCCTCCCGCCGGTCCACCATCGTCTGCGCGCCCAGCGACTGGAGGGGCGGATAGGGGAAATAGGTCAATTACATATGAAGGGTATACATGTTTCAATGATAATTTTCCATGTTATATCATGTTATTTTCTTTAGTTTTAGATAAATATTATACTCCTAAGTAATACATTCATTTTCATTATTCAAGTATAACTATCTCCAGAAACAGATTTTAAAACTGCCCAACAAAACTGGAGTTGGGTTTGATATATGAAAATCAGCATAATATAATATTGCAATACTTTGACATTGAATGAAATGTCAATGAAATTCAAATAAAATGAGTTCATTTGTTTCTCTCTTTTTTTTTTCAACTACAGAAACTTTTTTTCTTTAAAATCCTGAAAATATTACAAGCGAAGACACCCGAAAATAACGAATGTCCTATTGTTTGTTTGGTTATGGTATAAAGGGTAATACCTACCTCAAACTCGGCGTGTTTCTGTACGTCGTCAGCGCGCATCCTGTTCAGGATGAACTCGGCCTCGTTGGCGACACGTACAATGTGGTCCCGGGTTGCGTGCGACAGCAACCTGCCAGGCATTCAAATTGTAATTCTTAGAACACATCTGAGCAACCTTTGAGTGTTGAATATATAACATTTTGTTTTATGATAATCCTCTATTTCTCACTGGAAATTTATGATAAACCCAATAACTCTAAGAACATAATATTTTCTACATCGAATAACTGACTCAACTGATGTCTCGACTAAATTTTATCATCTGCAGGGGGGCGGACCAAAAAACATGTAAGAGAACTCTGAGCCACGAGAAGTTAAAATACCCACGATCACAAAATTTGCTCTCGTGCGTATTTTAATTCTCATGGCACAGAATTCAATTCTTTCAACCCTTAAAGTATTCTAATGTCATTCAAACACACTTTAAATAGTATTATCTGTACATAAGTATATCATGAGAATGGTTTTAGTGTGATTTTTCATGAAATTATCATGTCCAAAAGTTCTCGTGGATGTTTTCTGGGTGGACATTTCTTCTCGTGGACATCAAATCACCCCCACGAGAGATCGTGGATGTTTTTCGTTCAGCCCCCCTGGTGTATCTTTTAAAACGACTGTTCAAATGCACCAATAAAAATCCACCCCATCCTTCAAAGCAGGATACACTGGTCGTGGTGTATAGAACTTTGATTTCAACCATTTCCCTGTGTTCGTTAATTTTACAACCCCCTGTACCCACCTTCCTTCATTGACGAGCTCTATGAAGGCGAGCCCGGCGTGTTTCTGCAGTGAGTTCTGCCACTCCTGTGAACAGAGCAGCATGACGAGTTCTACTACCGACGTGCTCTGTTTGAGTGTCACCAGGCCTGGGAAAGAGGAAACCAGGTTAAGTTTAAGATTCATATGGCATTTGTTTTTAGCCATTTGTACAGAGGCTAAAAGGCAAGAGAAAAAGAAAGGTTCTATGTTTTGGAATATTATTAGCAAAATAAATACACAATATTCCATTACCATATTACTAGGACAGATTTATTCAGGGTGCTCACACTTCTTTTTGGAAATCAATTTAAGACTTTTTAAAGACCGATCTTAGTCCAACATTGTGGAAATTTAAGACTTCTCAATCGCTTGACAAATGAAAACATTCAGACATATATTTCAACAAATGTGGTCGATTAGAGCCACTTACTAAGTTTTCTCTACATCAATGATACAGTATTAGGTCCACTGCAGTATTTCATTACATAATTTTGCTTATTGGTACATCTATAATATCTTAGCTTGTTCCAAATCCCCCTTTACACAATACCACAGCTCACCTCCAATGAGCAACTCCTGGCCGTGCGACCCCAACAAGGTCTTGGACAAAAACGGCGCAAAATCCACAAAGATCTCCCTGAGTAGGGGTGCTACCGGCCCCAGTGCCCTCTCCAACCTGTCAGTTAAACTCCCTTCCCCTTTTGAAGGTACAGGCAGGTTGGCCACGTTCTGCGGCAGGCTGGCCGCCGCCTGAAGGTCCAGTTTCTCCGGGCGGGCCGTGGAGTCGGGCTGCGGCTGGTCGGCGGCTATGCTGATGGCGGCTATAGGCTCGTTCCGACTGTCCTCCTCGCCCTCCCGGGACTCGCCCTGGGGGCTGGTGGGGGAGGACTCAGTGGCGGGGTCCTTGGAGTCTGTTTTTGTGTCGGAGGAGTCCTCTTCTGTGGTGGTGGTCTCCGACGGCGTATCTGAGAGGAATATTATTTTCTTTAAAATATGTTTATACAATATTTCTTTAACATAATTTTTAAATAAAGTTAATATTTTCTTTGGTTGTGTGAGAGTTAAAATTCGACGTGGCTGTCTGGCTACTCGACCACAAATGACCTGGTAGGGGGTTGAATTTCCCTCCCTTGCCTTTCAGTTGTGACCATGTTTGTTGTGTGTATCCAAGGTATGCATTCACTGATTGGATGACTGTGGTAGTTGCCAGGCAGGTCATAGGTCCACTCTTGTGAAACAAATAACCATCCAACAATGGTGAGTAAACACAAAAGGAAACTAATTTTTATCAATATTTTCTTTGGTTAAACAAAAACAAATGTGTTTTTTTATTGATTGCCATCACACTAAATCTGATCTTCCAGACAGTTCAGTAAATATGTTTATATCCCAACAAATTTTAACATATATGATAGTTATGATTAACACATACTGATATATATAGTGATGAAACGTGGAAATTGTACTTTGTTTTTAATTCGTAACTATGCGAACTGGGTAGCTCATGTTTCATAGTACACATACAGAATTAAACATTTTAATATTAATGGGTATCGTTACATTTTGCTATAAAAGAGGATGGCCTTGAACTAGGAACGTATTGATATTACTAAAACACCTAGCTGTTCTATCCATACCTACACACCTCTGAGACCCATTAGACCCAGTCCTTCTAACTGAGATGCCACTCCCAACTAACGAAAAAGTAGGAAAACACTTTTCCTACTTTTATTTCTAGAAGCAACTAGGAGGGAATGACCTTTAGGAATAGAGATCTGACACTGGATTTATACTTGAATAGCTTGAAATTAACACAAAAATGCTCTGAAACAGATATTAAAGAAATGTTGGGAAAATCAGTTGTGCAATCCCAAATCCCAAAAATGTAGGAAATCCTACAAAAGTAGGAAAAATAGCGTCTCTGTTCTAAATATCTCACCTTTGCCTTCAGTTTCCGACGTCTCGGCCGTCTCCTTGGAGTCCACCTTCTCTTTCTTCTCACTGCCTTCGTCCTTCTTCTCTTCCTGCTTCGTCTCCTCCTTCTCTTCCTCTTTCTCTGCTTCCTTCTCTCCCTCTTTCTCCTCGCCGTCCTTCTTCTCCTCGGTTTGTACTTCGTCCTTTTTAGTGACCTCTTCCTCACTCTTTTTATCGGGTGGCGGGGTCTCTTCTGTTTTTGTTTCTAGGAGATTGATAGAACAGTAAATGAGTTCTAGTTTAAAGTAATAGTTCCTTAATTAAATTTTTAAGAATTTAAAGTCTGCCTCTTTATTGTTACAGCTAAGAAACTCGGCCAGAATACTGTGGGAAGAACGAAATTCTTGCCAATGAAGAACTGATGCCTGAACAGTTGTAGACCCCTCTAATCAATTTTGAATGTGTATAATTCGAACCTTAGAAAGCAAACTATAATTGTACACCCGAGGATGAATCCCAGAAAGCGGATTTGGGCAGGTGAATATTGAATTGATTATTGGGTTTTGTTGAATATTTGTTCAAACACCACTTTTTCTTTTCTTTTTTCTATTTTCCAATTTCCTTATCAATTGCTCCATAAACAATGACCGACCTAATACAAACAACAGGGGATTATCTTCTATCAACACGTTGACTACTGCAGTGATCCCCTCAAAGGGCTAGTGTCGGTCCCCATTTTTCCTGAATCTCACTAACATTCAGGCTAAGCTTTCTTTTAACCTTCCCATGGCAATAAATAAACACGCCCCTCACTTCATTTAAACCCTTTTTATCACCCCAGCCCCTCACCTTCTAGTTTCTTGGTCTGGTCGGCCTTCTCGTCCCTGCCGTCCACCTGCTGGTCGTCCATGCTCTCCGTCTCGCCGGCCGTGTCGTCCGTCTCCGCCTTGTCCCCGCCGCTCTCACTGGCCGACAGCACGCCGTTAGCCGGGGTCGCCGCGCCCTGAGTGGACGCCGTGTCGGAGGCAGAGTCGCCAGCACCTGGAGGAAAATAATGTGAAAAAATTATACAAAATATTGTATTTTTCTATGACAGCTTAGAACATTTAGGCTGGATAAGGGGACAGACAAGGAGTGTAACCTTACCCCTACCAGGATAAATTAAATGATTTTAAAAAAGAAAGAAAGAAGTATTGGGGAATGATATATATTCCAGAAGTTATGGTTGGTTATTGGGGTTTTACACCGTACCGACAGCTATGGTCATATCACGGTGAGAACAAGGTCTTGACAATTCTGTCTTTTTGATAATCGCATCTATGAAATGATCGTATCTATGAGAAGGTAGAGACCATACCCCTATACAAGTTATGTGTGTATAATGTACGCATGCTGTTTTCTAAATACATTTCCGTTTGAGGTGTCCTGGCCACCGGGAAATGTTTAGAAATGATATGATTCTATGGAGTTTCAAGGATGTGTTATATTATATGTTGCACAGATCAACGAAAAAGTTGTCACTAAAATAAGTTAAAATACAATACAATGCATTTCTTATCGTTTTGTTATCGTTTTGTCAGCTGAGATTTAGGCAGTATATGCACCCTTCAATTACATGTTAGTGGTTTTAAAATTTGATCCAGAAAGCAAAAATAAGCTCATGAATAAAACAAGTTAAACTAGAGTGTGTAACTGTGTATATCATTTTGTTGGTTATAATATATATCGGTAAAAAATAATTGGTGCAACGATAACAGTTGAGTCTAATAAAGCTGTGCTAACATAAGGCCAACGATTTAGTGATAAAGAGATGGTTGTAGATTGTAGAATCAGTGTTTGTGCACAGAAATACTGAGACGGTGATCACGAATAGCAGTGATGGATAGATGACACCTGTATTCTGTAATGACATATCATATATAATATCTATCAGTATAGAGACGAGTACACAGTAATAACGACGGATCGAGTAGAAACAGCCAGTTGTCTATCCCTAATACGACCACTTGGCACGACGACCTGCAGAGAGTTCCAGCTATGTACAGAGCAGTGGGGGCAGACAATGTTAAATCACCAGACATTACAACGGCGGGTTGTTCCCTATGGATTATACCTGCGGACGGGGCATACATGGAGGCCAGTATGCTGCTACCCTCGTCCCCGAGGTCCGCCTCCTCCCCACTGCTGGAGGTGGTATGGGTGGTGGTGGTAGTGGTGGTGCCGGTGGTGGCGGGTGGTGCCTCCTTACTGCTTAGGGCCTCCTTACTTGGTTTTACCTTGGCTAGGGAGATGGACCACCGAGGGAAGGTGTTAGTGGGGCTGATTTAACTTCATATTTGAATTGTGTATGTAGGAACTTATTTAAAATAAAATGGTTTCTTTTTGTACGGGAACTAATTTGTTTTAGAGTGTACAAATGATAAAATTTGTCAGAGTGTGCAAATAAAAGTGGACATAATAATACAGTTTAAAATATATTAATAATATTCCTTAATGTTGAATAAAAATAGACGGAAAAATGAGAAAAATAATTGGGACTGGGTTGAAGGGCTAGCGTCAAACTGGTCTGTTCAACATGGCTATTCCGTTTTGTTTCCACTGACACATAAAAATTGTTCTTTTCTCTTTTTTTTTTCTTTTCAGAATTGACCCACATTGATTTTTCAACAAGTGAAAATTTTCTGGAAAGAGATGAATCACATAAAACAGTTCTTGCCTCTTCAGAATAGTATCGCAAACAATAGGGGTCTGATAACTTACCAGTGGTCTCGCGGTGGGTTGATGATGGCGTAGACCCCCGTGGTGTGCCGGGCGTACCCCGGGGTGGCTCGAGGATGTCGCGGTACTTGGACACCATCAGCACGGAGGCAAAGTACACGATGGCCAGTGCCAGGAACTGAGCCTGTTTGGTCTCCTCCTGGTAAGAAATAATCAAGGAAAATATGTGTTTCAATAACAAACACTATTACTTTAACATTAAACCACAAGAAAAGGAGAAACATATCTGAACAAAGCAAAATATCCCGCAGCGAAATTATCTTTGTAAAGCTCTATGCACTATTTTGTCTATATTGACCATATTTCCTTCCATCTTATATTTTACTGTAATTTTCTATCGTCTTTTTAGGCTAAATTCCAGCTCTGGTTGGTTCGACCTCTGAGTTGAGTGAATTACAATTGGCATGAGAAGAACTCATGTTCGGGGATCCTACGTTATCAAAATCTGGGGCCATCACCCTAATCATACTATCAATTCTAAAATGTTTATGAAAATCAACTAGTAAACGTTTATTATAAAGCTGAAAACTCTGGGGGCCAGTAAGGCCCCTTTCCCAGAATATCTAGGGGGCCAACCCCTAATTTTAAAAGATTCGGACCCCCAGGCCCCTGGTTATTTGGATCCCTGATCTGCTCACTGAGCAGTCACCGAGCCACTCACCACGTCGCGGTAGACGACGGCCCGGAGTCGGTTAATGTCCATGTCCTGAAGCAGCTTCTCCGGGTCTTTTACCGGCGAGTTCTGTCCGCCCAGGTTCTCCACTATATTCTGTGGTACAAAACAAAAGAAAGCCTGATGAATCAAACACTAAAATAGAACAATAATATATCAATAAATCCATGATTATTATTCATGCAATTAAATGTATTTCTATACCATACGGTGAATATATTAGCTGAAATTTAGTGGAAAATACATGTACATGCTCCATGAAAGATATGTTCAGTCAAAAACGTGAATAAGCTAATATGCATGCAGGATAAATGATCCTTGACAAAAGGCAATGAAAATCACAACTGGACTTAAGAAGAGTTAAACGAATCAGAGACTGGATCAGTTTGGACAAACTTGTAATGCCAGATTCAAAGCATATATGAGGATACTTTGATTGAAATCGTTTCTTCAAAAACTGATTTAATATTTCTCAATATGTTAGTGTTTAGACATTTCTCTACGCTGAACTCAGGTAGAGGAGACTAAAGCCCCATACCCACTAGGCGATTTTACCGGCGACTGGCAACGGGCAACAGCAGAATCACTGGTAAAATTGTTACCAATTCAGATCACCTGTTAGTATTTAATATTGAAATGTTACATACTAACAGGTGATCTGAATTGGTGGCGATTTTACAAGTGATTCTGCTGTTGCCCGTCGCCAGTCGCTGGTAAAATCGCCTAGTGGGTATGGCCCTTTAGGCATCTATATTATTGAATACACTAACTACAAACGGAATATAATGACGGATCAGATGACAACAAATTACATTAGTGCTTCAATGTCTTCACGAAGCTATTACAGGGTTTTCAATTCGTGTTTTGTGTCTAATAGACGAAAGTAGCAAATCATGAAATTGTGATCAAAAGTGGATTCAGTTGGAGAATTGCCATGAAAACATGTGTGTAAACCACTATGCCTTGAAAACTGCCCGAAAAGTGAAAGTGTATAAAGACAGAATTGTTTAATCAAAGATAACAAAAGAGCGCAATAATAAACAGAAAAACTCCACAAAAGATATAAAGAAAAGCTCGATTCATCACCAATAAAGAATATATGCGTGTCCAATACAAAATCGAGAAAATACCAAAGTTAACCAACACAGAAAAGTACCACGCAGTTGTCCTAGAAGTAGAATTTTTCTAAACAACCATGGAGCTCATAGACAAGATGCTGACTCAGAGAGACAAGAATAAGCTTTGCTGCACTGCATTGAGACCGATAGCCGGTTCATATCTGATGTTTTCTCATACTATCCTCTAAGAGGGCGATAGTGGAGCGGTGTTATCTTCTATGTTACAATTTGTAAACCAGGATAATAATAAAGTATCTAAAAACAGAAAACTTACAGTATTCAAAACAAAGTTTTGGATTATTTCGTAATTCAAGAATCGACCACAACCCCTGAGGATAATGTGGGAAAAAAAAGTGCCTTGCAGATGCACATGATTTTTATATTTCTTTTTTTCTCCTTATTATTACACATTTCTATATTTTGACACCATCACCATCTTGAAGTGACAGAGAGCGGTGCTGGTTGACAGAGAGATAAGCGCTGTGTCGTACAGGGTGTGGGACAAGAAGCCGTGATAGCAGACACCCGATTAGTAACACTGCAAATCCACCAGACCACCCGGCTCTCACCGCGGGCTGGGGCGCGGGACGCTAGCTCATACAGGAGGTATGGTATGGGGAAAAGGTATAATGGATTTATTATATGGGTACGTATTCAAAATACTTCCTGGTTATCTTGGAGGGTATACAAAAGCAGCTGGGTAAATATGGTATGTACAATAATATGCACCTCTCTATGGTTTAGTTTTATAAGTTATATATGGAATTCTCCGTGTTAAATCTATGGGAGTTTTTAACCTGACCCACAAAGGTAAATTAAACAAGTTTCCGACTGGATTTTTTGTAAGCATATAAAAAGACATAGCGCATGCTGGCATGGCACACAAGCTATAAAATCCGCATTCTTTAATGTAGAGATCGCTGGCATAAAAGGTACATTGAAATTTTGACATACGAATTTAGTAACGGTTAGTACTGAATTCATGCAACAGGGATATCTCTACACATATGTAAATATATACTATAATGGTTAAAAAAATATGTATATAGAAACATGGGGTAGGGTTTAGATTGGACATTAGGTCTAGACATGTTTTTCCTTGTGTTCAAGCTGGTGGACTTACAGTGCCCTCTTTGCTGTTGGTGGTTGCCTCCTGACCCTGCGGCTTGCCCACCTTGGAGGAGGGCTGCGCGCCTGCTATCAGCGCCTGGATGGGGTCTGTACCCGTCCGGCCATTCGCACCCACTGGAGGGGTGGCCGGGAGCGGGTTGGGCGTGGAGGGAGTCCGGTTCTGGCGGTGGCGACACTCAAGGCAGTTACGTACTGCACAAGTACAAACTGCAGCGAAAATGAAATGAAATATTGTTGTAATTACTATTTGTTTAAACACACTATCATATAAATTGATAATACAAATTCTGGAAAAAAATCTGACGCAAATTTCAGTAAATTATGGAGGCTCAATTTCCTCTAAAAGCGTTATTGAGTCATCGAAAACCTTGAAACCTTTCCCGCGACACAGTCATATTCAATTGGAATATCCACATACAAATTATCTCATTTCAGATGTACATTTTACACCACACATAAAATATATGGATTCCCTTGATATACCAAACACAAAATATATGAATTCCAATCATATATCAGTTAAAATATCATACCACAGAGACAAAAAATCATCCCAAAACTAGTCCTTTAAATATAAAAGATTTGTATCCACTATTATATCAAATATATATATCTAATATCCAATGAATAGTACAAACCGAGTCTGAGGCACTGTCGGAGGATGCCGCCGGACGACATGTTCTTCTCCTGCTCGAGCTCGCTGAAGTTGATGGAGCTGGCGAAGACGAGGATGTCGGTCATGTTCATGAGGCGCTGGAGGAAGGACACGGCCTGCTCGATGGACAGGCCCTGGTTGGGCTCCAGCATCTCCACCTCACCCTGCAGGGGAACAGGCAATGGATGGGAGTCTACTGATGGGAGGTTAGGGCAGGTAATGGTTTAACACAGGGTGTTTTTTGTTATTGGAAAATCAAGTACACTGCTGTATGGGTTTTCAGAACTTAATGGCAATGTATGATACTATTTATTGGTAATTCAAGAGATATTATTTATCTATTTAACATTTCTTTTTATTTTATGTCAAAACATTACAGATACCTTACTACTGTACTTGTTACTGCCTTTGCAATGGCAAATCATGCGTAAGCTTGGAGAACTATTTTCAAAGGTTTTTAGGCAAAAAACGCAAGAATGAAAAATACTCGTTCTCTTTTACTTTACCATCCCGTCCGAAGTAAGCAATCTTGTGAGATCCATCTAATATGAAGGCACTTAACAAGAAGTCCCCGACTGTCCGGACCCCTTCCCAGGGGTCCGGTATCTGCGGTGGCACTCACTCTCCTGCTGCCCCCCCCCCCCGCACCCCACACACGCCGTCGTTTGCATAGGGTACGGTGGGAGCAGGGGGGGGGGGGGGTGTAGGTCGGCCTGCAGTGGCGGCGACGGTAGAAGGGGGGTAGGTGGGGGGTGGGGGGTAATTATTCCACAGACTAGTGGACTGTCCGTGCCGGGGGTGTGGCTATAGGGGTGATTGATAGGCTAGGGGGACCAATGAGAACACCACCCCACCACTACCAGCCTGGTATACATGGGGGGAGGGGAGGGGGGGGAGTGGGAGTGTAAGGGTCCAATTAGCACCAATTTCACGCCTGTTGACTCTACACAATAGAAAAACCTCCGACAGTAAGGCTTCGCTGGCGTTGCTCTTAATCTGATATCATTGGAAACGCCACCGCAGCAAAAATTGAAATATCTATTGTTTGTCACTGTATCTAGTATTCTCCCTGATGCAAAGGCTTTAAAGCCCCAAACCCACTAGGATAATACAGCCAACTGATCGGCGGTAAAATCCGCCGATTTTTTTTTGGTAGAATTGAAAACACCGATCTATATCAGAAATGTACATTTCCATACCTCATACTGACTGGTAATTTGAATCGATACAAGAATCGGCCAATTTGATTCGGCCTAGTATGGGGCTTTAGATTTCCCCTATACCCCCTACTCTACTGGTCTACGTACGTTGGGAGAGGTGGCTGCGGCGAGTAGCGGCAGGAGCCCCCCGCAGGCCGTGACCAGGTTGTCGGCCAGCTGCGAGATCATGTGGGTCACGTTCACCACGAACACGTGGTTCTCGGACGCGTTCACAAAGTCAATCACAGTCTTCGTGCTGTGTCTGCAAGTGAAGGGGTTTCAATATGAGTAAAATACTTTATTTATCAATGGTTTCATTATCAATAACCTTTTCGTTAGCAATGCCATTATTCCGTGATTATGCAAATTGCAGAAATGCATTTACTTGAGACATTCATCAATGTATACACGTACGAGTTTGTTTTGTTTTTAACCTACTTTTTTATAATACTTATTTGTTCATCTTAAGAAATGTCTGATCTCCCAGACGTACAGGTTAAGGAGAATATACGAGATAGAAATCCTTCTAAGAACAAATCAAAAACCTGCTTACGTTTTCCAAACTTGTATATCCTGCTCCAACGAGTAGAGCAAGTCAGAGAGCAGGCGCTGGTGTAGGTATGACCAGCGGAACTCAGGGATGCGGAAAGGGGGCGCGCGGGGTCCTGGGCTGAAGATCTGCCTGCTAGGCGTGGACGTGGACGAAGACGCCTGTCGCGCCCCGCCCAAAGTATGCGGTCGGCCTGACTTCTTCGCCACTGCTCCGTTAGCTGAACCCTCCCCTTCTGAGCTTTCCTCTCCCGTGCCCTCCTCTTGGGCTGCATCTGCGGCATTGGCGTTGGCGGCGGTTTCCGGGCTCAGTTGCCCGCCTCCGGCTGCCGCTCCGCCCTCGGAATCCTCCTTCTTCTCACCATCCACGTCACCAGAGGGCGCTGGGGTCTTCTCACCGTCTGGTACCTCCGCCCCACTCAGCTCGCCATTGACCATCGTCGACACCTCCGGTTGCTTCACTTCTGGTTCTGACGACTTGCGGTTGTCGCCGTCGGCGGCTGGTGTGTTGTCGGTCCCGGCCTCCTCCCCGTCCTCCTTTTGGGAGCGCAGTTCCACCTGGGTTACGACAGAGTCGAGCACCTCGTTCATGAAGTCCGTCACAGCTGGGTCGGCCGGAGCGGCTCCCACATGGGCACCGTCCCCGGCTCCCGCGCTGCCTTCGCTGTCACTGTGGGGTGCAGCTGCACTGTTGTTGACGCCTTCAGTCTGAGAATGGAGATATTGGAAATTATAAGATATTTTGTTGACATAGTTGTAGTTCAAAAGTTTATGATATACGTCACTAACCTATAAATTTTGTATAGCCTAATACAACCTATGAAACACTTCAAGGACAACAACGTTATTTCCAACTTTGCACTCTTCTCGATACACAAAAAAAGTTAGTGTTCAGTAATAGACTATATCAGTATAGTAACAACGCAACAACGCTATCCCTTAGAACGCTATATCTCAGGAGTTATCAGGTAGGCATAATCGAGAAACTTAAGATATCCTTTTTTACGGCCATTCATGCTCTTCCATGGCACATTCTTTTGGCCCGAATTAAAATGTCTTAAATCATTTTATCAATATCTTATTGAATGTTATGCAGGCAAAATGAGCTCTCTGACTCGACTCTAAAGTTCTAAAATTACAGGCCTTGGAGTATCATAGTACTTACTGGCTCGGTGTACTCTGTGATGCGGACGGTGGAGCGCTGCTGGCTCTGGGCGATATGCTGCGCGTCATCGTCCAGCCCGGAGATGGTGGAGATGGGGTGCTGTTGGCGCACGGCCGGGTCGGCGATGTTGTCGACGCGCTGTCTCTCATACTGTTGGTACATCTGGGACATGTGGATCTTGAAGTCCTCGTACGACACCTGAGACATGGGGAAGATAAAAACATTACTTTTTACCCTCGTCATGAATTCCGTTATGTCAACACTGAGTAAATGAGACCTAAAGTGAAATAATCATATTCATTGAACGAAAAATAACAGTGATATTTCGATATTGACAAATCGAAAATGGGGGCAGTTGGGATAGCAAATGCATAGGTGAGAGAAGGAGAAGACACATGCTTAGAAACCCTGCTCTTTTCCAGAGTATTTTACGAGCGAGGCACTGCAGAAACAATTGTCAGTTGTTTGTCCAATTTCTCCACATCCTAGCAATAGACCTTTGAAAGTTATTAATATTTATGTAACAGAGAAATAGGTAGCTGGTATAACGCTGAGTATACAGATTTCCTTCAGGGAAATCAATGTACAAGGATGGTCTACTAACCAGGCAGGCGGTGCCATCTTGGTTATTTCTACTTTTGCATTCCCAGATTTTTAGGTTGAGAACGGTTGAATCCAGACTTATTAAATGTCCGTAAAAACCAAAACCCAGACTTGATTATTTTAGATTCGATTTGACTTAAATGTAATCAAACTGTAATGTTTTGAAAGTGGCTACACAAACTAATTCCAGTCAGAATAAATGTGGTTTCGGACCTTCTGATTCGCTAAATTGAGACCCTCATCGCCCATATACTGAGTACCACAGTACTGACCTTAGAGTGTAGAATAGCGAGCGTGTCGATCCACACTCTCCAGCCGCCGTACTCATACTTCATGGCGTGGTGGAGCAGCATTCTGAAGAGCGACATGACCATGTCGGTGATCTTCTTCTCCTCCTCGTTCTGCGGGTAGATATAGGCCATCGAGAAGAGCCAGTCCTGCCACACCGACATCTGCAGGACAGTTCTGGGGGACGAGAAACAATACACATGAGAAGAGCCAGTCCTGCCACACCGACATCTGCAGGACAGTTCTGGGGGACGAGAAACAATACATGTGAGAAGAGCCAGTCCTGCCACACCGACATCTGCAGGACAGTTCTAAGGGACGAGAAACAATACATGTGAGAAGAGCCAGTCCTGCCACACCGACATCTGCAGGACAGTTCTAAGGGGCGGGAGCGGGAGGGGGAGAAACAATACATATAGTATGATAGTACTTGACATTTGATAGGGAGGTCAAGCAATGGAACACCTAAGGTTAACATTATTTTGCGGATATTTTGAAGAATTGAGAATTGACGAGCTGGAATTTTTTTAACCTAATTGGTGTCTCTTTACGAGGAGATGCCACTAACTCTGGACTGGTGAAAAGTAGGAAAGTAGAGAACTTTCATATTAGAAGCAACTGCCCCATGAAGAAAACAATCTTGACCAGGTAGAGCATCTTCAATATACCTCAAATATGCGCTTAATATCAATTGATAGCCAAGAGGGTTATTGACAAGAGAACTGAGATAATAGTTGTTCAAGTGTACGACACAGTTCCGAACTACTTTAGAACGATACAACATTAGACAAAGAGTAAATGACTCGGTCTACGATGAGTTAACACCCTCATGCTGTAAGTGTATTATGAGCTAATTTGACAAAACCTTTTTCCATTTCATTATTGTAGTTAATAGTCACTGAATAGTCTGGAGGCCAAACTAGACTTAGTTGTATGATAAATGTTGGTTTTTACACTAAATATAGATTATTTCTTCATTGGAATGTAAAATTCTCCATCTAAACAGCATACTAGGCAATGATCTTAAATTTGCCACATGTTAGATTAGACTAAAAAAGTTTTGTTTATACAATTGCTGACAACAGCAGACAGGTAAAGCGGCCAGAAGAATGCCATTTTGTGGTTTGGTCTTACCCAGAAGAGGTAAAATCTTACTGGCAAAGATGTATTTTGTCCTACTAAAATTGGAAAAAAATATTTTTCAAAGTGAATTAGCTAAGAATGTGAGTATTGGTAACTGACCTCCGATTGTCGCGGTTATTGTTGCAGAGGATGGTGAGATCCGACAGGAACAGCTTCTTCACTTCAAGTAGGGCCAGCGTCTGCTTCGACTGTCGGATCAGCATGGCCACCACCTTCAGGATCACTGCACAAGGGATTATGGATACGGTAAGTAAGGGGCAATACATTCACAGCTTTATAGGTTGGCATAGATTTTCGACTTTTGTCCTCTCTACATTTTGTATAAACAACACATCCAAAGACGAAATTACTTCATGAATGAAGTAGATATACAATGTACTTTTAATTTAATATGTTGTTTTGAAGTTCATCTTCATAAAATACTCTCCTCATTTCATGAAGATAAACTTAAAAACAAAAAGCTGGTTATCTAAAACAGCACCAAAAATCATTCAACTGGTCCAAATAATAAAATCTGAGAAATGCCTTCATTTTTGGTTTACTCTTCATCATGACATTATAATATCACTACCTAACCTGCTGTGAAGTAAAGAATGAGTTTTGGTTGTTATGTAGGTTATAAACTGAATGGTTGAGGTACGTACAAGGGTTCTCGAGTCTGTAGGTAGAGTCTGGCTCGGCGTGCTTGTCGTCGGACACCTCGTGGGTCATCCGCTCTGTCAGGATCTGCAACAGAAGAGGGTTTAGTATTAATTGTATGAGCACATGTTTAGTACTTGACAACTGATTCCTTAAGAGCATACATAATGCTATAGATAGTGTGAAACGTGGCGAGTATTCTATTTAAAACCTGGCCATATATAACTACCATAATATTATATCTTACGTTTTATTTCTTGTATCTCCTTTTTGTTGTTGTAAGAATAAGCTTTTTCTTAAGTTGTTATTCGCAAATATAATGATAACCCTGGAACAAGTGCACATATAGACATGCGTTATCTTTTCCATTGAATACACACACTTATTTTCTATCAAACTTTATTACTTTAATTCTGTAAATACTGACCTCGAAGAGCACGTTGTAGGAGGCCATTGAGAGTTGATCACAGTTTAGCATGAGTCTCTCCACTAGGAGTGAGAAGAGATTGTGTGGGGTCATGGCGTCGTGTTTCCGCCTGCAGGAAAAGGGAGAGAACACATTATTACAAAATATGACTTAGGTGCACTACAGAAAATAATCATTTCTATTCTGGATCCGGAGAATTTTATTTTATCTTGATGCAGAGAAAAAAAATTCAAATAGTTCTCACACATTCCTATAAAAAATACTTACTTTTCAGTCAAATAGATTTATCAATTTTCATCTTTAAGAAGACTAGATTTTTTCATGAAGGGGTGTTAATGTTCTTAACTAGGAACAAAGTACGTCTTAAACCCACGTTTAATTTTTCCATGCTTCAATCAAATAGTCTATGAGCATGGCCAAACATTCCATGGATTTTGAGAATGACTACTTTGATTATAACTTAACTTAGACTAAACATACAAGAATTTTATTTATTGATCACTATTTTCCTATACGAATCACATCCAATGAAACTTAAAGAAACTAAACAACAGAACTAAAGACAGCTTGCTTTTAATTAACACAAAATGCCCTCATCATAAAAAGCTATTAAACTGAAGGCGTCATTTTAAAGCTTGATAAAAGAACTAAATCCAGTGAATCACAATATTTCAACCCGTGGATTGGCAGGGTCCCCACCCAAACTTCATTCTCAAATTCCCTGTGTTTTCCCAGTCCCGCGACAATTTTCCCTGTGTTATATCTAGCAAGTTGTTCAA
This sequence comes from Lepidonotus clava, assembly GCA_936440205.1. Classification (NCBI taxonomy): domain Eukaryota; kingdom Metazoa; phylum Annelida; class Polychaeta; order Phyllodocida; family Polynoidae; genus Lepidonotus; species Lepidonotus clava. The sequence goes on along the minus strand of OW387142.1, from coordinate 7,281,706 downwards.
ATTTAAAAACTTTGCGTGCAGAAAAAAGTAGTCAACCCAACAACAAGAAGTCAAATCCCTACTATTTTGAGAATAGAGAATTTCAGAACCTGGCCAAACAAAATTCCCTTTGTTTTGGTAAAATTTGCCAAATCCACGTGTTTTCCCTGTCAGGGAATATTTTTGCCATTTTCCCTGTTTTTCCTATGCCGTGGGGACCCTGATTGGTATTGAACTCTAGTTCCATGCATGTTCGTCAACAATAATCGATGTAAGACGTTTGTAAGCGGGAGGAAAACAACATGGTGCTTCGAATGGTGCTCTATCACGGAAAGCCAGCTGGAGAAATCAAAGACTCAAAAATGCTGAGTCGCAACTTTTGTTTTTTCTTTGGAAAGGTGTAGGGAAATCAAACGTCATTACATACTTCTCGTCGCTGGAGAGTTGGTAAAAAAGAGAAAAGATGATAGCTGTACGATCGCACTGTTTGAACAGCTCGGCAAATAAATCGACTCGTTGGCTGTATTTAAATGAATTAATCATGAACATAAAACGCGTTTGCATTCCAACTCCAAGTTTAATGAAAACAAAGAAATACAATAAAATAAGTTACTACTTTCCTATGACGGACTATCAACCTTTAAAGGAGGCTAGTTCAAGCCCGGGTGTGACTGATTGCATGTTTATACCGACTGTTTTATTATTCAAATTAAAACAATGTTTTTATTAGGTCTAAAAGAGCCAGAACATGCATGTACATTTAACAGTTTGCCTTCCCGAAAACATTTCAAATTTATAATTCAAAAGAAAAAAGCCTATACAGAAATAAACCGAAAATTCGAATCGAAAACAATGAATGGGAAATTACATTCGTTTTTGACTTCAATGCACATTGAGAAATTCAAACAATAATTTTCTATAAACTTTGAAATTATCAATTTTCTTATCCAATTCAAAATTATCTATGTTAATGCACAGATTTTTGTGACATAATATTTTCCGTAATTTCTTTTCTCCATATTGACATAATTTCTGCCTTCATAACTAAAGGGTACATTTCATAAGTTAAATATTATAAATTTACTATCAGATATATGATTATACACCCGAGCATGGACCAGCCCCCCGCCTCTCAAACCCTGCCCAGTACATACTTGTGGGTGCTGCGCATGAGGAAGTAGCCGAGCAGTTTGAGCGCCTCGATGCGGATCCTCTCATTGGCCGACGCCATCAACTTGTACACGGTTCTGTCACAACAAGACACAAGACGGCTCTTACAACAAGACCACCCGACGACTACTGGTGCCACCTGGCCACAACAGAGTGCGTACACTGACTCTCAGTGCATGGGAAAACTTTCTAAATAAAGTTAATAATATTAAATGTTCACTTAGCAAAAAAAAGATGATTATTAGAAGTTGATATACAATAGTCAGATGAAAACTTCAAACCAATCATTTTAATTTGGCCTTTTTTTTGTTTATAGAATCTATATCTCAAATTCTAAAAAAAAACCCGTCATCTTATAAATCTGATACTTTTCAAATCTGCACCACATTTTTTTCAGCCAATCAAAACAGTCCGCATACTTATTTTTATATCTATTTTAACACTGGTTGAATCTTTTGTGTGCGTCTTTGTAACGAGCATAAAATACCATAAAAGAAAAATAAATTTTCCGTGTATTTCATCAATTTTCCGTACATTTCATAATCCTCATATCTAATATAGGAGTAAAGCTATTCATTTAATTCTTTATACTTATAAGTTTAAAGGGTGTAGAATCTGCGGCAAAATGTGAAAACTGTAAGCTGCACTGACTGGGCTACACTCATCTTACCTCTGGATGCTGACAACGCAAAAACAAGATCGGTTAAAAATGGGGATTTTTCTAATGTTAATACTTCAGAATGGTATCAGAATAATACGAATTTCTAGGGTCACTAATACACCACTTATTTGGTTTTATGTACCCTGGATGATGTCTGAATAATGACTATTTATCAGTTACAGTCTGAATTTGTATTCGTGAAACATATCATTAGTTGATGGCTTGGTTTGCCTTACCTGACGCCATGCTTGCGGTCGAAGGCGGGCACCATGGAGGAGGGGTGTTCCGACATGAGCTGGACGAGCAGCTTCAGCACATCCATCAGGTTGTCGTCCTGGTATAAAAAAATATGTAAAGTTTTAAACAAGCAGGTTCCTGGGATACATCACCGTCAGTCATCGTCTCATGAAATCCTGAGTCTTGTACATTCATTAGCGATCATTTTATATCTTAGACATCTTTCAAACAGACATACTTTTATAAATACGCTGGAAGTTAATGCAGATATATGATTTTACAGTTTCTACTAAGCTTTTAGTTTAGATTTGCTTGATGTACCACTGAAAGGCAAATGGCCAGAAATTCTTAATGTTTGAGTTAGATGTATTGAAACTACTAGGTATGTCTTCTATCATCAACAGACTGAAGCTGTACACTGACTTAATATAGATTGTTCTTTTCTACTTTTGCACTTGCATCATCTTTGACTTGAGATTCTGGTAGAAATAACCTAGTTTGGCGACAATATTTTATCAATACATTTAGACATATGGGAATTTAGTACAGCGTTGGTTGTCTGTCCTACCTCGTGCACGGTGGTGAGGTAGTTGAGCACCGACTGCAGCTCGTCCTCGTGGATGCCCTGCCCCTTCAGGATCAGCTGGTGTACGTAGTGCAGCATGTGGCCGCGCAGGTCTAGCACCTGGTCGTGGGTCGGCCGCGGACCGTCTGGTAACGACAAATATTCAGAATAAGTATTGTTTAATCAAAGCAGGGAGAGTGAGTGAGTGATGAATGTTTTACGCCATACCAACAACCAGGGTAATTTTCACGGCGAAAACAAGTTAAGACAAATTCTGACTTTTCAGACACGTGTTTTGACTTGGTCAGACTTTGGTGATCATATCTATGAGATGAGGGTGACAGGACGGGCAAATAGCAAGGGATCAAAACTTGGAAATCATTTTTGCTGGACCTTATCCTTAGTGAACCCATACACCAATTGGGAATTGAACCTAATGAACCACTTGGTCAATGCTGGGTCCCCCTATCATCGCATTTTACGATCACCAGGGGCTACTGGGGGCCTTTATTCTTCCCAGGGGCAGAAGCCCCACCCCGGTACCCTCCTGGGGGAAACAGGGAGATTCATTGGTGATGACTATAAGGGGCAATATGGGGTGCAGCAGAGGCATCCAATGATATAAGACAAATGTTCATTAGAAACAACAAAGTTAGTTGCACTAAAAACATCTTTGAAAGTTCATCACTACTCAAAATATCTTAAGACTTTTGAAACATTCAAGCTGTTTTAAATTATCATTCTCCAATAAGATTAGTATACTTGCTAGGATTTTAGGTTTAAACTACTAAATTTAGCGTGGACCTATAACAGTTCAAAAGTTGAATTGCCATTACAAAACTACCTTTGAAATGAACCAATAAATACTCCTTTTAAGCAGACAGTCTTAGGCTTTGTCTACAATACAGTAACATCCCTTTGGTTTGCCCTTCCTCCCATTCTCGGATTCGGTTATCCGGGCATTTGTTGGTGGTGGCGCTGCAGTCAGGTGTGAACGTTGGTGAATACAACCCCATAGGCTCAATGCTTAAGAAACACATTTCCCTTCATTTTGAGTAATCTAACAAGGCTACAATCCTGATTTTCATATATATTCTTCCTTTCCTAGATAGGTATGTATTTTGATAATTCTGGAATTTAATGACATATTAAAGGATTTATTTTACTGTGTTTTATTTTTCCCGCCTCATCTCACCCTATCCTTATCAATGGTATCTATGGAGTTGTTGTCACCACACAAAATGGCGGAGATAAGGCCTAACACCTAGCAACGAGGGGGTACCGAATCCGAGAATCCACTCACCGACGCCCTTGGGCACGATGCCGCTTCGGTCCTTGGGGTTGACGACCCAGTAGTAGTACTTGAGTGTGTGCATGGTCTGTAAGACGGAGCTCACCCGCCGGATGTTGGTGAAGATCTGCGCGTCGCCGATAAAGTCGGTGGCCAGGTACGTGTACAGCTTGGTCTGCACCTGCAGAGGGGAAGAGGAAGGGGGACGGTCAGAGCTGCTCAGAGAGGCTCGGGTTAATGGGTGAAGGATATGTTTTTACTTTACATTTCAGCTGTGAGTCAATGTATTTTGTATACTTTCATGAGTTGCTGCAAACGAAATCTCTTAATTGTTAAAATGTGAAAAGGAAAAAAAAATATCCAGGTAGGAATATGTTATTTAGAATATGTTATTTTTTTCCCCACTATTGCTATGAGTCTAGGTATTTTGTAATAATACAATGGCTTGTTGTAAATGAAATAGTTTGGTTGTTGAAATGAGAAAAAACAGACGGATTGAGATTTCCGTCCTTTTACCAGACTGGCCAGATGTTATTTTATTATTTGCATCTTGTCATATTACTAAGAGTTGTTGTTAAAGAAATATCTCAGTTATTAGAATGAAACAACTGAGATTTCCGTCCTTTCACGCGACTGTAGCCCGACTTTATATTATTGTAAAATGCTATTTTTCTTTATTCATTTGTTCAAAGATTCCTTTTGGAAACATTGGCCTTATTTAAGCTTCTATTAGAGACATATGTGCAGGGGCTTCACTAAGTAGAGAATTTAAAGAATCATGACTAAGAAACTGGAAAACAAATAGATTCTTGATATCTTTAAAACTATGAAAATGAGGAAAACACGATTAGATCTATCATAACGAAAACACCCACTCCTGCCATATCCCAGTGGACTTGGCTGGGTGCCTTACCTCGACGGGCGTGTAGATCCAGAGGGCGGGGTTGAAGAGGATGTGGTCAAAGAGGTGTTTGAGCAGCGGCCCCCCGTTGGGCAGGTTCACCAGGTACTGGGTCAGCTTCAGGAAGCATTGCAGCACCTCCTCCGTCACGTGCTCCCGCGACGACTGATACAGGGAGGACACATTGAATTTTGTAAAGTTTCTTTTTCAAATATATCTTTTAAATGTACATATATATTTTTATAATTCAGTTTTCCAATTCATACAAAGCTTCGGCAGCTATCCGCCGCTCTCCCAATTTATGTCACCATAACACTTGATACATTGTCTGACTTTGGGGTTTAGTCTTGAATCTAAGAGTAAGAGCTTTTGGAAATGTGATATCTTCTACAGTAATGGAGGCAAGTTGGACAACGATACCAATGCCTTGGGAATTCCCTGGGAATTTACAATCAAGCCTTAGGCTATTTTCTTCGTTCTTCCTCAACAAATACACATACAAGTTACAAGTACATCAACGTTTGGTCTAAGTCTTATAAGTCTAAGTCTAAGATTTATATGCAATAAAGATCTGGAATATATGATATCTGTATACCCGTCTTTTTATACTCACTTTTTATCATTCATTCACCTTATCATTAGAACGAGCTAAGAAGTTATACCTCATGATATCAAGTATTAACACTCATTTACACTGCTTTAATTCCTTACATCATGGTAGGGCATCAACCATTGCACTACAACGGAGAGAATGCTCTCACTCACCTTTTCTAGCAGGTAGCTGATGACAAGGAAACCTTTGTTCTGGATGAGCTGTTGTTGGATGGTCACAGACGACTCGAGCAAATCACAGATGAGCGCCATAAGCGTAGAGCTGAAACAAACACCCCAAAACATATCATTAAAACTTCCATAATAAGTCTTCAATTTTTAAGAACCCCGTAAAGGAGCGAAACGTGTCGGTTTTTACATCTGTTACCTACTCAACTTTTTGTGTTGGGTTGGACGGTTAATTTACCTCTTCGATCTATTTACAGTACAACATTTTCAGTGACTTATGACTACAGGGAAATAGTATCTCGACTGGTATGCTTGCAGGCACAAGACTTAACATTTCAAAGTTAATATACAAGCTACGGAGACATTCAATACGGATAGTATAATTTTCCTTCTACGTCTTGGTGTAGAGTGAAGCTACTCCACATGAAATACAGCAAGCAATATTGTTACCTAAAGAAATAAGACGCAAAACGATGACTTACCAGATGGTATAGTCGACCTTTTCTGATTGGCCAGGCTCGGGTTCCTGTACATAATCTAACTGGCCAAACAATGGGAACAAAACCTGGAAACAAGAGAATCGATACATACTTTATCTCAGTACATTCTTAACCATCCCTAACTAGCAATGTCCCTTGTATCTTCAATCCACACATGATCGGTCAACGCATGAATAATATAGAAACTGTAGAACATGTCTGAACTGTGCAATCATAACAATAGAATGTTTCAAGATACTTGTATTGATGCATTACCTGTATGTGCTAAATGAAGGAATAAGAACGACTGAAATGAAATTTTTGTTAATGATAAACAAAAGAACCGTGATCATTGAATGAGTCGTGCTACATTTTATCATTTCTTTCATCTGAATACCAAATAACTGATTACAAAATATCCTCAATTTCAAGGTGAAGTCAGAAAGTAAACCTTACCTGTATACCACCTATGGAATGTAGCGTACTGTGTATGGAATGCGTTACTACTGCTTTAACATCCTGAAATAAATGAAAAGTTGCTTAGTAACTTTTGTGAGGGTTTTAATCTAAGACTTATATCGGATGTACCCCCTAAGACGTATGTAAGTCGGGGCTAATAAACCCATCCCACATAGAGGATTTTCAGGGTTGGACAAGGGTCAGACAAAATTCACATATAAAGCATCCTTGTCTCCTAGAGTTAGGGTTACTGAAATAAACACGAATTATGTTTTCCTATATCCCCAAGTATTGATAAAACATTATGATTTCTAAAATTTTACCAACAATAGATTTGTAGGTTTGCCAGGCAATCAAAATGCTGTATTTCAAGGCAAAATAGGGTCGGACATTGCAGGTTCGGCTGACAAGCTTTAACATTAGTTCCTATGGGAAAAATGCCAATATATAAAGCTGCATTTTACAATTTTAGGAAGAAATTTCTCAACCAAATTGCTTTGGTTAATTTTGTATTATGCAACTTTCTCATGGAAAAAAACACAGAGGCAATTTTGAAAATATTTCATGGCAAACTTTAACTTTGGTGTAAACTGGGATGGGCTTATTGCGTGACATGTTGAAGTAAACTTGCACCACTGAAGACCGCGTATGGCCTTTATAACTAACATATCTGTGAAGGATCCTCTAAAAGGACCTAAAACCAATATAATTGCGAGAAGAAATTGGAATAAGTCATGAAAATTAGCCCTAGAAGGATTCCATTAGAGATAGTTATAATATTATTATATATTTGTTTGTAAACAAATATAATTTTTTTTGCGGATCGTCAAGAATTAAATTTAGCAAGAAAAACGTGTTTTAATGACGCTATGACAGTTTTCATGGTTTACACTTTACTATCGACTAAGTTAGGCTCATAGAATATATCAACATTACTATTCAATTTAGAATTGTTGACCATAAAATGTTTTCGGTCCCCTTTAATGCCATATGTATTTATGAGCAGATGTAAGCAGGACCGAGCTCCTAACCTGGAGCATGAGTGCGTGCGGCGTGTGCACGAAGAAGGAGGGGTTGCCCTTGGGGGACGACTCGAGGCAGAGCTGGCCGTCACAGGCCACCGGCGTGTACATGAGCATGATGGTGTTCGTCAGCCGACCGTCGTACAGAGTCTGCAACAGAAATGAAGTTTTTTTTTTTTTTATTAATTAATTGACTAATTCATATTAACTGAAGGCTAATTCATATTAACTGAAGTTTAGTTATGTTTGTTGGTTATTGGTTGCTTAACACCCTATTTAAGTGCTAGGGTAATATAGAGGGTTGTGATATCAAATTTATGAGAAGGTAGACACCGAGTACCTACACTTTTACTGAGACAAGGGTTCTTTAACTTCTCATACTGAATTGGCACAGTTAGAGAAGGACAGGTCTTTGAAAGAGCAGTATGTTCACCACTGCTGGAAATTGGCGTTTTCCTCTCAATTTTCATTTGTAGGTTTTGCTTTTTCCAAACGCTCAATTTAATTTAAATAATCTATTCTTTATCCGTCCAAATCGTTACATAATTGGAAAAAAAACAATTTCTCCCATTTAAAATACCGACGCATACTTGTATCACTATGATAGATAGACGATTAGTCAAATCAATTTTCTTTAAATCAAAGGTACTGTCAAATTTACTATGAAAAAGTCTTACAGATTAATGAAAGGTTTGAAATGTTAAAAAGGTTGATGTTAATTGAAGACGAAACACGAGAAACACTCACCTTTTTAGTCACCTCACTCATCAAAATGTTGCTTTCATTTTCAAAACGGAACTGACTCTGTAAAGGAGAGAACTCAGAATGAAGCAAACAGGTCACACCTACCAAACGGGAGTAGGGTTAATGGGGGTGTTAATCTAATCTTATCATAAGGTTATAAATTCTTATCTTAGACGTAGAGATGCCAGATACAAATGAAACCAATATTGATTTTCTACAGGAGCTAGTAGAACACACAACTAACACGATTTAGATTTTTAATCATTCTTAGTCTTAAATCTCAGGTTCTAATTCTTTCCACCATACAAACATTTCTGATATATCTGTTAAGTATAGTCGCGGTTTTCTTGTTCGTATAAATAAAAATCATTAGAAAGAAACCAAAGCAGTGTCTGACCAAATGTTACAGAAATAGAAGATTTTTCAGGTATAGCATCCATGTTATTTTCTATGCTTTTCTCCACGAAAAGCATACTTTCAGAGCGGAAGCCACATTGCAGGATTTCAACATGAAAAAAAAAAGGAAAAATGATCAATTCTTACATAAAGTAGGCAAATTTCCATAACTATTCACAAAACCCCCTATCTTTGAGTCACTAAAAGCAGTGTTTCCCTTTCCCCGTTTGAGCAGTTCGTGAGCAGCTCACCTTGTAGCCCGGGCCGAGCTGGTAGATGGCGGCCACCTGTTGGGCCGTGAGCGCCTCGCTGAACACGTAGACCGACGACATCTGGCCGCAGAACATGGTGTCCTCGTCCATGTCAGGGGTGGCGCCCAGGTAACACTTGTCGAACGGCTGGCGGGGAAGAATTAATAATTAAGCCTGTATTTTATGAACATGTATACATTTTCATAGTGTTGCAAATCATATGGTAAAGTACCCCCTAATTAAATATCAATGAAAAAAAGACATTTTTATTGTACTTCCTTCCATTATATTTTTCAAAAAATATTCAGCATGCCGATGATTTTGCTGCCGATTTATTAAATCAGCAGTGTGGGTTAAGGTTAAATATAGACATGTTATATAACACTACAGCCGGATCACAAGAAAACTATAGCACAGTTTACTAAAGAAATGATATATAAATATTGTACTTTTCAAGGAAAAATATGTAAATGCAATCGCGGAGAATTAAGTGACATACTATGTTTCCATACTGCTAAACAGTGCTTTCTATACACTATCTACATCACAATAGAAAGACCCTTAAAACTGAAATACAAACTCCATAAAAGCCAAACTGTATGTCAGATAATTCATATTTCAGAAATTCAGAATATGAAAATAGTAACCGTCGTAACAACTTACATACTAATAGTTCTTTATTTTGGAAAAGAAAATGTTGATAGAAACTCTAAACGCATGCACAACATGAGTACGCGACTTACATCGTTAGTGTTGACGAACCAGGACATCTCGGTGGTGGACTGGAGCTGGCCGTCCACGTAACACTTGAGTTCGCTCCGACTCCAGCGGTTGTAGATGTGTGTGATGGTGACCATGTACCACTGAAACACGCCGCTAAACGTTATCAACACAGGCGGATTTACTGATAACATTTTGAATTTAATTTTAAGTAACATTAATGCTACGTCGTAATGTTTTGAGAAATATTCATGAAAACGCACTTGAACATGATCGACACGGGAAGACTTTATTTATGAAAAAAGATACTTGTATGTATTCGCTTGCTGAAGGTTATATCTCATCCAAAGTTCAGAGTAGAATGCCATGGTTTGACTGGACAAGTGACTAGTTTTTATCATATCAGAAAATAACTAATCCTTTTAAGAATTACAGTAATTCCAATTTGAAAAACGTGATGATTCACTCGTACACACAACCACGTCAGTACTAAGCTTACAACAAGTGAAAAACGACCATTTATCAGAAAAAACATTTTTACATATGAGAAATGACGGGTTATCATGCACTTAAAATTTACCTGTCAACATATAAAAAATATTGATATATTATCATACACAACTTTAATGAAAGAATCTGAAAATTGCAAAAAAATAATAACCATAAACAAGATTTCAATTGAACATCAACGATGAAGTGCATATGTAAACCATCTGAGTCTTGAATTTCTTAAGCAGAAATATGCATGCTTAAATGACTTAGGAAAAAATACAGTGCACTGATATCTACGAACAAGGTCATGCTTTAAAACAACCACTTTCCATATACAGTAAAACATAGAGGACGATAGTACGTGTTTTGAAATCTTATTTTAAAAAAGGCAATTTCACACTTAACTATCATTATGCATGATCTTGACCGGTGACACAATATGGTTTACAATGCACAGCATGATAATCAAAATTACCGGTAATCAGGTCAAAAATCAAATCCCAGAAGGCAGGCTGTAACTCTTACACTTTCCCTTTCCATTGACAGTGACGTGTTCAGTGAAGCGTCTCTACCTAGAGTGGCTTGACCCATACCTTCCAAAGCTTATTATACAGAAAGCATTCTCCTTTTTCACCGGTGATTGATATGAAATATTGTAAATTTTTCTTATTAAGTGCTTGCAGACTTACATTACTATGTACGTGTACAGTGTAGGTGATCATTTGAATGTCATTGATATACTTTTAACGTTTTATGAATACTTGTCACTTCACAAAATATTTTTGTAGGTGAATAAATTGCGTAGATTTACGAATCAAGCTTATTTTGTAACTACATTATTTTGAGTAGATAGTGTGACTGGGTATCAATAACAAGCATATTTGAAAAAGTGGCCTTATCCATTTCGTTTAAATCAAAGAATTTAACACTACTTAAGCGTGTTTCATAATAATAGATCTGAGAAATCAAAAACGTGCTTGGTAAATTTAATGTAAAATACTGTATAGTGCGTGGTTGCATAATATGTGCTTGGTTTTATTCTCAAATCAATCAGTGTGTATGTTTTTTTGTAGGTATTGATGTGTTTCAATTTGAAGAAGCTGCTATTGACAGAAGCTACAAGAAAAGGAGGCAAGCGTTCCGAAGACTTGAGATACTGAGAGTCTGTGCCAGTGAGGAGAGAACCAATACGACCGGTGTCTAATGTTTCCAGCAGGTGGGTGTGGAGAGGTCTTAAACTGTATCAAGGATGGTATTTTCCTGCTAGGGTTCCCCTAGGTCTAAAAGAATTGCATACGGCCAGCCTGATGTCTGGTGAGAACATGGCTTACTGTGGAATCATTCAGAAGAATCTTTCTCTAATAGATCTACTCTTTTTTCAGGAGAAGCTGTTACTCAGCTAACAGAAGATGCCTACTCAAATTTGTGGATTATTTCGTGGATCTTCGATAACTAACATTTCTTTTTGTATTAATGTTATTTCTTATTTCTAACACATTTTTTTCCATCATAACAGCCAAAATGTAAATGATGAATTCTGAGTATTCCGGTAGGCTTGTCCAATGAGGCTGTTATTTTTTTTTAGGAAGATATGATCTTTTAGCTACTTGTTAAAATTCTCAACCAAGGCCAAGTATTGTGAGGCTTCAAAATAACTAGATTTCGAAATATTAAACCAGGAAAATACCATTCTTGAAAAAATCAAAACCTCCACTCTCTCCAGCTCAAACCCAGAAACACCAGCCATATCGGGTGTAGTAGCGCATAACCCCGGCTGGCGGGTTCAGCGGTGGGTCGGTCGGGGAGACTGCGGTGACTTACGCCTGCCTTCTGCCACGGGTTGACCTCGGCTCCGGGCGGACATACCTTGCGCGGCTCGAAGTCGTATTTGACACAGTGCTGGAAGCCCTTGCCTTTGACCTTCATTGAGGTGATGACCAGAGCGTTGCCCAGGAAGTGCCCCGAGTAGCCGATGCCTTTACTGGTGCGGAAACTGAACGGCAGCAGAACGGGGTTAGGAACATAGGTTATATATCTACGTAAACTGAACCACAGCAGTAACAAGTCAGAAACAACAGTTACATGTTCGTTCAGGGTCTCTATGTACACACGTTTAGTTTGATTTAAATTTAATCACATCAACCTTTTGTATTATCATGAAACAGCTATCGTTGAGTACCGACTCATGACATTTTAGTACAAGGATAACGGGCCTGAAAGACCAACGATTTTTTTCTTAATTATTGATCAAGGGCTTCAAGCACGTCACATTCCATGCATGATTATGTATATGAGGAGACGGTAAAAAATATCACAAAAGAAACGCTTTCGTTTTTATCAACGGACATTTAAGGATAGACACAAGTGGTCAGCGGCGAATTCAGGAAAACACCAATATATTCCTTGATATCGCTGTGATCTCAACATGATAGACATCATTTGAAACGTCATATTTTTCTCTATCTATATATATTAATAAAGTTATAAAGGGACTCAAAACGGCGATCTTGTCAATTTTAAATTGATTTTTCAACTTTTATTTTTTGAACATCAATATCTCAATTAATAATGAACTAACATGTCTAAAATTTTACACACATCTTGACAATTTCCATATGCAGGGAAGCGTGTCTCAGATTTTTGTTTAAGGGCTTAGATCTGATTTTATGGTAAAAAATGTCAAAAAATGGGAAACTTTTTAAACATTTTTTCCTAAATATTTTTCTACATTTCATAAAAAGAGAACTAGGACCTATATCAAAATTTTGAGACACGCTTCCCTCTGTCTATATGTCAAGAAGATATACTAAAAGTTTTAAACCTTTAGTTTAATTATTAAGTGAGATATCAATGTTCAAAAAATAAAACTGAATATTACGATTTTTAGATTTGCAACTCGCCTACATAATCAATTTTCTAGCCATATTTATATAGATTATATGAGCAGATATGGCTATTTGATTGCTATTCAATGGTATTTTCTTTAAGTTATGCTCATAGAAACATATATTTCGTTTAACATTAACGGGAGTCACGTCATTCTCACTCCAATCACTGGTGTCTATCCTTAAAGAGCGTTATGATGTTTATAAAGTTACAGCAGAATCATCTACATTTCATCAGTTTTAGCATGTAAGTTCATATTATAAGTTTTACCCAACACTATTTGTTCAAATATATACATGTTTTAAAGACAAAACGTTCTTATTTTCCTTTGTATTCTCATAGATTAAACCTTTAAGTTCAAAAAGACCAGACAGAACATATTGCTGGTTATACTAATGTACGAGTCTTTCTTCAGAGGGCAGCACTGACCAGTAGAGGTAGGGCTTCTCGCGCTCTATCGTCACGCCAGTCACAGGGTCGAGGCGGAACCAGCCGTGAAACGTCCACCCGTTCTGGTACGGCCACTTGGCGATTGGCGGCAGCGCGATGCCCTGAAAAACACACAACCATATACTCAGGTTTAGTTCATCAAAGTACTTGTAATACTAATAACATGGGGTCTTCCTTTAAGTTTGCACGCACAGTTTAACAAAAATCCAGACCCCAGACGTCTCTTGGGTGTGTACGTACCTTAACCTTTAAGCTGTAACGCGAAAATTATTTTGTGTCACAGATTTAACAAGGAGTTGTTTATATATATATATGATTAAATGGTAATATTTCGAGCTCCTTCATTTCGAGTCACATCTTATGTGTTTCATTTTAAAGTATTTAGGGTTCAATTGAAACGATATTGAAATGTTCGAGTGTTGACAATCGAGTGTACACTCTGAAACAAAACATGGGACGAGGTATGGGAAAATTATGATACAACAGTAAAAGAACATCTTTTTCTTAAATAAAAGCAATGTAATTATACAATCATGAGGTGTTCGGAGAACCTGAATTTTAATGCACCAAAGGGACTGATCCAGCTTGAAACCGATCAGAGACCCATGCCAACTTTTACATGTGTTTCAAATTAACATCGAGGGAGAGCTAATTCAACAGAGTGATCTGTCGGAGGGTTGACAAAAATTTCTCCAGTGATTTACAGAATGATGCACTCTGGTGAATTTAGGACACTACCAAACAGGGTATTATTACAAGTGGGAGATTTGGTGTGGCAATCACCATAAATAACAATTAATGGCGCTAATGTAATAACGACAAGGCTTTTATGAGTAAAATTCGATATTAAAAGAAATTGATCATCAGATCGGGGCAAGACTAATTAAAGAAGTGTCGCATCAGATTATGTAGGTCGTTATAATTACTTTGAGAAAGAATGGAAAATTTAGGAGGAGGTCAACAGATTTGAAAACAAGATGGCAGTTCTGGAGCAATTCTTCATGGTAATTCAAGAGGTCGAAATTGGAAGCAGAAATTGATATCTATCTCCATAAAATCATGGATAATTTAAGATTTTCAGATATATTTTCTTACAATTACAAACGATATGAACAAGCTCAGAAAGCCCAGAAATTTATATCCATGTCTTTGAAAACATGGATAATAATTATAACGTTTTTAAGTGTGTTTTTTTCATAGAAAAACATAACATATGGAGAATCCCAGGAGGCATCCTTAATATTATATATAGGGAACTCCCAAGCCCCTAGACGTTCCGGAGGCACGGAGATGTTTTACTAATGAGCTACTCATTGTCAAGGACATCCCCTCGAGCTGCTCCCTGCTTTATAATGAGACCCATATTGGCTGGGGCCCGACTCCAGCCCCTCCTATTGTATTCATTACCTCAACTAGTCACCCCCACCCCTCTACCGAACGACTCAGCCACCCGGCGAGCAGCTCACCACCCCACCTTAAGGCCTCTTCACACCGACTCACCACCCGGCGAGCAGCTCACTACCCCACCTTAAAGGCTGCATTCCACTAGCCGATTTTATATCAATTATCATGAATCGTCATTAAGTACAAACATGTTACATATCATTTGAAAGGGTTTCTAATTCCCTTTCGAATGATATGTAGGATGCAAGGTATTTTGCAATTTAACTGGGAAAAATTCGTACATTTCCAAATTGGCGACAGACCGAATCGACCAGTGGAATACAGGCTTTAGGCCTCGTCATACCAACTCACCCACCCAGCGAGCAACTCACCCCTCCACCCTATCTTAAGGCCTCTTTAAACCCAACGCGGGCTGGAGCGGAGCAGCAAAACAAGTTATTCATATAGAGCTATTTATACTGGCTGCGGCGCGGCGCGGCAAAAATAGAAAACTATTTTAAACCAGTAATATCTCACATTACTGAGTGTCTTCGCACCGTGCCGCGTCCAGTGTAAATCACCCTTAACTACCACCCCCACCAGTAAGAAAAAACCCCTCCCTTTCTACTCCCCCAATCCTACAGCATCCCACCCTTAAAACCACATCATAATTAGACGGTGCTTTTCTCTGGCGGTCAACCAGGTGTTTAATCACAACGCTAAGTATTTTTGTCGGTTACTCCCCGCACGAGCAGCTCACTCCATTAAATATGAATATATCTGCCCGAGCTGCTCCCCCGCTCCTTTCAGACCCCACCTTGATTCATCTCCGGTGTCGAATTACCCGGCCTTTAATTACTGATTTTCATTAACGATCGCGGACTATTTTATGGCTAAGGAGAAAAGCAACTGCTTGGGACTTCAAAGCTGGGTTTCCTCATGGCTCACTCATTGCTGCCCCAGTCTAAATGAGATTCATGGATGAAGACTCATAAATAGGCGTTTATGACTAGGGTCCACCAGGTGCAGTGAATATTAGAGGCGTTGTTAGCTATAAACCTAAAGAGGGGTGTTAGATTGAAAACACATTTGAGGATTTGAAAGCACTTCCACATGTCTTACAGTCTCAATGAATCCAATAACATATAGCGTTCTGATAGGGCCTTTGAATATGGTAGACTTCTAATTAGCTATAAACCTTAATTAGATTGAAAACAGATTTGAAGATTTGAAAGCACTTCCTCATAACTAACGGTCTGAACAAATTCCATTTCGACAGACTATTCTGATAGAGCCTATGCTTTTGAATATATCATCTACAGATAGAGCCTATGCTTTTGAACGTATCATCTGGAGTTAATTTCGGAAAAATTCTGAACTTTATGCTTTGAAATATTTATGCAGCTATTATAGGACGCATCAATCAAAGCATATACCGGTAAGGCCTTGTTTTTTCAGACTTTACAAATTCAAGGTTGTCCTTTTTGCACATAAACAGATCACTGACTCATCACATCACAAATACCAGAAAAAAAACACCTTCATAATAACAAGTGCGTTTCCCCTACCCCTCAATGCTCCCATCAATACCTCTCAAAAAGACACAAAAAACACAACAGCAAAGCGACACACATATACCAGCAATCAAAAAGAGCCCATCATCCTACCAGCCCGGGGCTGGTAAAAAGGGTATAAGGAGACAGGCCGATACAAAAATACAAAGACAAAGGGGGCAAAAAGCCGCTCTCCTATAGATAAGGCTCATCTCTACGAGCCGAATAATCGTCGACGACTAGATGTTAGTTGTCAACGACGAACGGTTTGTTGGTCGGCGTAGAAAAAGTCGACAACCTTTCAACTAATCACGAGCAAATAAGGTAAAAATCTCAGACATGTCCAATGTTTTTACTTTATTCGCCGTGATTAGTGAATCTCATCGCTGGCCATTATGACATCGCTGACAACAAAATGCAAACAATTCTCCCAACCACGGATAGCAAATTCATTTCTTGAGTTTTACCTTCACATCAGCCCAGATCAGGATGCATGATGGATAATATGTAGACAAATCACAGGGCTTTAGTACATGAATTTTCACGAATCATACAATTATTAGTAACATCATGCGTCTCAACATTTTAAAAAACTACAAGATAAACTTTTTCTAAATCTGTATCTCTATACATGGAATATTTCTATTTTTTCAAGTTCATTTATTATAGCTGGATTTATAACAATCTATAACTATCATTTGTTTATCAACTATAATTTTTCAAGGGGTTTTATCTAAAAAGAATCAGCCCAAATTATCCTGCATCTGCCTAAAACTCTGTAAAACTGCTATCCGTGGTAGGGAAAAATGCCCCCATGGAAACCAGCCCATATTGTTAGCCTACAAACAAGATGACCTACCGCTCCCTTCTTGCCGGGGAAGCTGAAGAACTCATTGGGCCCGTGACGCTGGGGCATCTGGCGCAGCACTCGCAGCAGCTTGACGGCGTGGCGGGGCTGCAAGCAGAGAGATAAACCTGTCAGTAGGGGTGGGGCAGTGGGGGAGACAGCTTGACCCCGACCACTCACTGGTCAGTGGGGGGGGGGGGGGGTCAAGCCTGGGGGAGGGCTAGGGGGTGGGGGTACCATATTGAGGAAATGGGGGATTGTATGGGAGACTGCTTGGAAGACAACAGTTCACAAAATCTGAGAAGATTATTGTTGGTATCTTTTTTTTCTATAAACCGGAGACATGTTTTAATATTGCTTATATTCCATACCTCCATATAACGCGCAGTATGTGAGTTTGGATAGAAGAAGAAATACTGGCTAAGTTTTTATTGAAATACTTTCAGCACGTTTGGACAAGATACACACATAGCATTTCTGATGGTGAACGATGAGGTCATATTCCCTCA
Source organism: Lepidonotus clava (assembly GCA_936440205.1). Taxonomy (NCBI): domain Eukaryota; kingdom Metazoa; phylum Annelida; class Polychaeta; order Phyllodocida; family Polynoidae; genus Lepidonotus; species Lepidonotus clava. Next base: position 7,263,931 of record OW387142.1, on the reverse strand, counting down.
AATGGCAGCCGTGGGGTCACATGACGTCTCTAGTAAACATTTATTTTCCCATTCGTATATTTCTTTAATAACGTTGCTCAATTCTGGAATGATCTAATTCAGCTTTCCATATGATCATACCAAATAATATTAATCCTATTCATACCGCAAGCTAATGAGAAAACGCCGTGAGAGGAATTCGTGTTTTGATTGTCTCTGCCTTTCTCAAAATAGCATAACAACAATCGATCTTCTCACCTTGCACACTATCTTAATAGAATTATTACAATCTTGGTTCCACATTTAATGTCTACCTATATCAGTCACTTTTGCCTCAAGTCACTATGATTCAGGCCAAAAAGTGCCGCGATCCACATAATTCAAGATATATCCATAACGCACCCATCAATCCCAGTGTTGTTGTTGCGACTCAAGATTTTCGATGGTGGTATCCTGCCGCAATGCCCTGATCTCATATACTACTTGTACCCAGACGCGCCTGATGCCATGTCACATTTCCATACACTACTCAGTAACGTTCGGCGGTTTGATATATGCCATAATTTAGGGTATCATGATTTTTAACCAAATTTACAGTATGTAACTGCCCTTATTATACGCTGATGGGGAATAGATTTACTGTATTTCTGGAACCTGACCGAATCTCAGATTCACGTTTGTCTGTTTTTTTTTTTGTTGACATTTAATTTGCGAGGCAAAATGCTCCGTTTCCCTTCTACCAAGGCACATCTGATCTGGTATAAAAGAAAGTGACCAAGTTGCTGCGCATGTAATGCCTCCACAGTGTCCCACTTCGCTGGTGCATTAGAATCTCTGACAGTCGACCTTTCCAGAGCTCATACAAGGAGGCACATTAAGCTTTGTACGCATGAGTCCCATACCCACTAAGACATTTTTAAATACCGTAGTCGGCCGCGGATCGGTGCTAAAATCACCAATCTGTCGACTCTTGCAGGATAATTGACCGATTTTAGCAGCGAATCAAATCACCAATCAGTGTGCAATATCGCTGAAATCGGGTGATTATTCTAGTAAAATCAGCAGATTAGTCGTCCGAATGGGTAAGAATTGCCAAGTGGGTATGAAGCTTTGACCTAGAACACAGACCGAGGTGAACGCGCCAGTTTAAAGGTAAACACACCAGTTAAAGCACCAGTAAATTTCAGAGAACTGCGACCCCTTCACCGTTGACGGCCTCTTTCCACCACCAATGACCCTTTGACCGATTCTCACCACCCTCCGTCCACCCTGGTCAGAGCGGGTTCAGGCGAGACCTGGTCAACCCAGGCCTCAATATCATTAGGTGAGTAGGCCGCCGTCTCCTCCTAAACACCCCCGTAATCCCGTTACCCCGCCTCCTGTCCCTCACTGGAGGAGTGGGTAGGGGTTTGGGGTTTGGGTTTAGGGGCTGAGGAGGCCCTTTGAATGTATGAAGAGGGTGGGTGATACATGTATAGCGCCGTAGGGCATGCTAGGTTCTGAATAGATTTCTAATTAATTACAACTTGCATGGGTTACCTTGAATCGCCATCCACTACAGAAATGGGGAATTGAAAAAAATAACCATAGTTTATTCATGAAGGTTATGCTGTTTATGGTAAATGCCCTCCGGCAATCTTCAAGATTCAAGCCATTCTCGAGGCCTTCAAAGTTAGCGTTGGTCCATCAAATGTTTATATTTGAAGCATGAATGAAGCGCGGGGACTTTAGATTGATCGTGGCTATTTTCCAATATTTGTGTCCATTTGTGAGAGCATCATGCTTGTAGTAATTACAGATGGTTTAAGGGGGTGGAATCACGGACTTCTATTTACGTCTCAGTGCAGGTTATTATTAAAATCGTGCTTTCTGCGTTCTGTCGTGACTTGTCTTGTGATTTAATCACAGACGTTGGATATGGTCAGTTTATTAAGGAGATGAACACTGGAAGAAAACTGCTTAATTATGAACGCACGAGCAACTCTATAACTTGGAATAGCATAGCCATTGACAGGTCTTCTAGGAATTTAAGGACGGCTTTCTGGAGTAAACTACGTGCTGGTACAGCATTTAAACCAGAAATCACCAAGTAATATCTGATTTTTATTAGAACTACATTATATAATTGGCGTTATGGTTCACACTGTCAGGGCCATCGCAAGATGTCGCTAATGCATACGACAAAGGAATGCTAAAAGCCACAAATTGCCTATGCTTATACCTATGCAATTAGCCTAAGGCATTGCCGACTGACGCTATAGCAACACTTACCTACAGGTAATTATTCTGTAGGACCCTGGAGGAACCACCTGCTGTGTGCTGTCAATCTGGGATTCCCTATATAGCTCTACTGCCCCCACATTCACCTTACCATCCACTCATTGAGTATTGGATTTTCTGGTAAAACTAATGAGCCACATTTTCTGGGTTGCTCACAAGCATGGCATGTATTTTAAGTGTTCATGCCGGTAACTTTGTTTTTTGCTGGTACCTGCAGTTACAATGATAGCCAATAAAATAGTATATAATGAGCAACTCGCAGACGTCCTTGACCCTCTCATTTAATGTAAAAGGTAATAATTAACAATGAAATTGATAAGATAAGCAACCCTAATGTCTTTAACATTATCATTTCATTTTATGTAAAAGGGCATATCTTTGTCAACTATTGTGCCCCAACTCTTAAGACCTTCCACGGGACCTGCCAGTCTCCCCTGCTGAGATTGACGGCTTAGTGTCTAACTATAAAATATGGGGTGCTAAATTTTGATGTTATTGCCCACGTTTACAGCTCAAAGGAGAGGCTCCCAAAACCATTGTCCACAGGTACCCAGCCCTGAAAAGGGCCGGTATAAAGGAAGGCGGTCAGAGCCGAGGGGCTGGGGCGGGGCTGACGGGGAAATGGGTTAGAGGCAGTAAGGGGGATGTCATTAAACCTGGCCCGGACACTAATAGAATCGGAGGGTGTTAAGGTGTCTAACCTGTCCGTATGGTGAACGCCCACCCCGCCCGCCCTGGAGGAACTGACCGGCTGTAACCTCCACAGAGCCAGTCAAATTGACCAGCTCAATAATGAGCAACCCGCCCGGCTAACATCCAATTTTATCAGACTGAATTGAGATCTATATTCAATCAGCATATATGAATAGGACAGTAATTGTGAATAACCTTTTTGTATACATGTACCTCCATTCATACAAATAGATTTATTCTGTCATTGAAATGATTCAGAAACATTTTTCGAGATCATGGAGTACACTAGTAGCACTTCAATATCTCTTGGCAGGGTTATATTAGAATTGGCATTACATTCCCCGGTGCTCTTCTGAGCACTAAATACGTGTCACGGTTACCTCTGCTGAGGTAAGCACCACACCTTATCCTTTAATTAGAAGAATTCTCCATGGCTTATTCTTTATAGGCGGATGTAGACAGGTATACAGTATGGGCTCAATGTGTTATTTGTAATGGTAACACATTGTCCACGGCTGTACGGCTATACTGCACAGTAAAACGTTATGTGAGATGTGCCTGTGTATTCAGCCACAGAAGGAGCACAAAGTGGCTTGCTGTTCAATTCCCATGGTTAAGAAGCTGTCCATGTCCCTTCTTACTGAGGCCCCTGGATCACAGCCAAACTATTATTTGGTCTTGGACTGCTTTTATTAGAGTCAGTATTTAAACCTATTCATAAATAGGTTCCTTGGCCTTGCTTCACGTTGGGAAATTTCTGTTTACTACAGGGGAATTAATGTATTCCATTCTCATTTTTTGAAGTTTGTGTGATTCCTATCGCAACAACGTTCTGACTCTCACGCTCAAGTTCAGTTTTTATTTTTCATAAGAAATAACCTTTCAACGTCCGACCCTGAGAAAGGAGAACATAAGTTATTTCTCATGCCTAATACATTTGTTGCCATTTCTTGCAACAGCTCTGTTAAAAATGCCTTTGTTCCATCAAATACTTCATTCTTAAAGGAATGCATACATTTGCCTATATATATGCTAGATGCTTTGGAATAGTTAATGCAATGGTGTACTAACATCTTTAGTTACATATTAAACAGGAGATGGAAACGGGATAATAAAGACACAATAGCCATAGTTTCGATTAAGGCCTATAGAGGAGGCATTAGGCTTGGTGAACTGGGAACGGAGAGCTATACTGAGGCTTAGATTGCTACAATTAGGCCGGGCCTAACGTATTTAAAGGGGACGTAGTCCGTACCGCGGAGAACAATTAGTGTCCACGGGAGAGGGAGCCCACTCACAGCCACCGAGTTTGATACGTCCAACCGAATTACCGAACCCCAATTTGGGCCAGAGCCTGTTTTAGGTTGGGATATATTTTGGTCAGGTTCTGGTTTATATCAGGGATTATTTTAGGTCAGGGACTTTTTTTTATAGGTCAGGGACTGTTTTAGGTCAGGGACTTTTTTTTATAGGTCAGGGACTGTTTTAGGTCAGGGACTTTTTTTATAGGTCAGGGACTGTTTTAGGTCAGGGACTTCTTTTTTTATAGGTCAGGGACTGTTTTAGGTCAGGGACTTTTTTTATAGGTCAGGGACTGTTTTAGGTCAGGGACTTTTTTTTTTATAGGTCAGGGACTGTTTTAGGTCAGGGACTTTTTTTTTTTTATAGGTCAGGGACTGTTTTAGGTCAGGGACTGTTTTGGGTCAGGGTCTATTTTAGGTCAGGGACTGTTTTAGGTCGGGGATTGTATTGGGTCGGAGACTGTTTTATTGAACATCTGACAGGCATCTGGGTGCAAAAGGGTTTACTATAGTACATGAGACATTTATTATATTTTGAATCGTATCTTATTAGAGCTGTGGTAACACAATGTACTTTTCAAAATGTTGTCTAAATGGTGTGTTCTCTAATTTTACACACACCTTGAGTTTTCATACCAAGAAAATGGACTCAAGAACAAACAATACCATATCATAAATGTATGCACAGCTTAAATATTAACATATCTACATGTGTAAAATTGTGATGTTCCCCATTGGATCCGCCCCTGTACTCACCCATTTAGCGTTGTGGCCCTTCAGCAGGCGGAAGAGTTGTTTGAGCTCCTTGACGGTGATGCTGTAGCTGGCGAGCACTCCGAGCATGTCGATGAGCAGGTCTGTTAACAGGAGCAGAGGGATGCAGTTAGAGATTTGACAGGGTCTAGGGGGGAGTTTATACCCAATGTGTGTGAACTGGAATGCTATCGGGGGTCGGAAAGTGCTCCTGTCTGGTTTTCTAAATCTTAAAGGTGCACAGTAGTGTACTATCCCAAAGACATGATACTATCTTTAAATTTGATCCTTGTGAACTTAGACTAGATTTGAATGGTCTCTTTGACTATAACTAGGATTTTCTCTTTTATATCTTTTGTATCAGATCGAATATACTTACTTTCTCCCACCTGTTCAGTTTGGTTCAGCCTAACCTAAAGACTTTACTCATCATCCAAGTATGTATTAAGTACGGTGCAAGAACCAGGCTATACCCAATCCTTAAAAAGCATATATCTTCATGATTTTCTTCCATTTGCAGAATAACACTTTCTACACTTATCTGTGCGCCCCCCTCTTGCAATATACTTCAGACTATCTATTTAAACTATATATACTAAATTGTGCTATCCTTGGCATATCCTATAAGGGCAAGACGTACATGACATCATTCTGTCAAGCTGATGATGTCACACACATCCTATTCCTGATGTCACACCAAAAAGATTTTGGACACAAAAACTTGACACCAACTCAAAATCATACTCTATCAAAATAATTTCACATCTCACTATATAAAAATACGAAAAAAGTTAATTGAATCTGTCGAGTATAATCATCCATTTGCTGAGCTAAAAACTGATGACAGCTAATAATCAGCAATATGCGGCATTTTACGATAAAAGTGGACGTTCATTCTCATGCTCATTATTCCCTGTTTGAGACAGAACTAAACATAGCTACCATTAATCAAGTCATGGTCACGACAAGGCATTCAGGGCCTAACTATTGTTATGTTGTCAATTCACTCGCCACAATGCATCCTGGACGGTCGTGGTAACGGACAGTATGCTCATGCCTACACTGTTAATATTCTATCTAAGCACAACGGGATGGGGTCGTGGCTATAACATTGCTACAGTCAACCAGTATGGGAATTACCAGTAGTTTTATCAACAACCCTCTATTCTTTCGTATACAAATTGTTTTGTTTGAAAGTATGTAAAAATCAATATTTACAATAATTACATTGTAAACCGTCAGAACTGAAGCAACCGAACATAAATATAATAAGCTATTATAATAACAGAAATCAGTGGTACTGTTGTTGTGCTGGTGTAGAAGAAAAAGTGCCAGCGAGGTGTTTACTATGGAGCAAAATAATTTGACCAGTTCGTCTTCCGTGTTCTCCCTATAGGTGTGAGAACTGAAAATTGAAGTATAGGTAGTTTTTCCCCTGAATAATGATTTTGATTGGTTTCTTGTGTTGTGGTTTAGGTGGTTATAACGTTGTGCAGGCCTGTGTAGGAAGCGGGCACCTCACATCACAAACTAGGGAAGGGCAGAAATAGGGGTGGAGAGAGATTTATTTGGACAAGATACTACTAGTTTATTCCTTCATTTCCATCTAAAATTATTGTGTTCTGAAGAATATTCTTAATGTTATGATGACGAAAATGTGAATAAACAAAAAAGAAAATAAAAACAATTTGAAATTTCTTGGAATGTAGAATGCATTGTATGTAATACTGCATATGTCTTGTAATGATAATTTTGATAATGTCTATCTTTTCTTTTCTTCACTGAAAGTGATATAATTTAACTCATTTTCTTCTATAATGATGATGATCTTCTACTATATATTCTAGCATAGAAATGATAATGGTTTTAAAGATTTCAGAGACATGCAAAAACATGATGACGTCATTGAAAAGACACACAGACAGGACGGAGGACACACGGAACTGTGGATGGACGAATGCTGGGAAATTTCAAATTTGCTGAGTCATCATACTCATATCCCTCAATATCGCCCCACCCAGTGTCCAAAAGAGGTGGTTAATGACCTTTGTGGGGTTTTAGTAGTGTTTTGGAAGTTTGATCCAATGCTGCCATTGCTATTAATACCACTTACCAGCCTGTTTTCCGTAATGTTCATCTTAAAGAAAGACCAAGGACAGTTGTAAAAGATATTCTCGGAGAGACTTGCAGAGAAGGGGGACGAAAAGAAAAACATCAAAGAGTAAACGGGGTTATTGAAAAACTATTTGTAGAAAAAAACTATTTTTAGAGGAGTAGTATCAAGTAGTCATCTGTTAGTTGTTCATGTGAGGTGCTTTTCCTAACCGTGCCTACTGGGCTTTACAAACAATATTTGATAGACTTTTTTTATCTAAGACAATTGGGATATATATCTCGTATTTGAATAGATATCGGTTCTTTTTCTCCAAAAATACAGCCTTAATAATACTCAGGCAATTTCATTTCAAAAGGGAAGTCAGCGTGAAAAGTGAATTACATTGAAAAAAGAAATCAATATAATATCTTCCAAATACGGAGAGAAATGGCTTATAAGATGATGATCGAGGCTACAAATAGAAGGACGAGAAGCTTGCCATCGATTCTACATAATAGATGGTGGGCATAGCAGACAGAAATAATCGGTGAGGGCGGTGAAGGGGCAGTGCTGCTGCTTCTAAAACCGCCGAGAGGCCGGTCAGAGAGGCCGGGCAATAGGAGTAGTAGTAGTAAAGTGGTAAGTACTGTTAGTAGTATGGGGAGTTGGGAGTTTGGGGCGGGGACTGGGGGGTTACTGGAGGGGGCAGAGTGGCCCCCCTCTACCTACCGGCCGTCATGTCGTCGGCGTTCTGCAGCCGGCCCAGGGCCAGCTCGATGAGCCCCACCTCCGTGCACGCCTGCAGGTTGCGGGTGGACTTGCGTAGAATGGCCGTGAAGTGACTCCACAACTCCGCCTGAAACGAGCAAAGAAAATTCGTATATAAAATATGTAAATATACATGTATCAGGTAAGAATGAGGGAACAAGGTATTGATTGTGGCGTTACACAATACGGTTTTGAGTAGAGAATCAACAACCGCATCATTGAAGAGTATATTCAGAGTAGATAGTGTCAAACATTTATTCCACGTTAGTTTCTTGGTGACATTCTTGTATTGGTTATTTGTAATTTTGGTATACTTTTCACGTTGTTCTCGTATACCTAGTGCTTCTAATTGTGTAACGAAGAGTGGCGCAAGCCAATTTTTAAAAAAAAGATTAAATTTGGTTAAAACAAAGAGCACACCAGGCTATATTCAAGGAGAACCAAGAGGAAATTTGTAATGAAATATTAAAACTTCTCGGGGTCTGATGTCCATAAAAAGAAATATTGAAATATTACATGTTTAACTTTATATAGATGATCAACATTATGATTTACCCATGACAATATGCTTGATCAAGTTTGTGTTTTCGGTAAATACTATTATGAACAGTCCTGTCAATCAACCCAATCCACTACATTGCATAGAGCCTAGAGGTTTTCCATGCCGTGACCAATGCGAGTAATCAGTAAACGCTGGTCACACCATCACCTCATACAACCCTCCAACAGTTAGAGAAGCAGATCTAACTGTTGCATGCTTCTCCCAGCAGAGCACACAACCTTTGTTTAACTCGTTATCAGAGAGGGCCGGCTCTATTAGATTACAGGTGGACAAAAACAGTCTAAACAGATCCGTCAATGGTGAGGGTGACAACTGCACGCCTCCCTCCGGCCAAGAGTGGTTAGGGCTGGGTGACAGCTAATGCTTGGCGTATGAAGACCGATAGCCCCATTGAGGGGTGAAGGGGGGCGGTATCTCTGCCCTGGAGGCTATAATCGAGGGGTGTGTGGATCTATGGCAGGCCACACATAGTTACTGTAACTATTGTTACCAACCAAGAAGGATAACGCTCAATGTGGATTTGATTATAGGGGTATTTTTTTATGCATGACTTAAATGATTAAATAGAATTAGTATGTGAACAGATTGGCGGGTTATTTGGTTATTATATGACCATTATCTATTGACTACTCAGATGTTGTTTTATGATAAATGGTTTGGGTGAGTTTATATCAAATCGAAAAACAACGTCCAAGTTATGTTTGCTTTAATACCCAGAATCATTTTAATAGACTACACCGGTACAGCCATTTTGTTTTCCAACGTTTCTGAACTGGGCCAAACTGGGCCACAAGCATATCCAACAATACAGAATTATCTGACATATCCCCGAATTTCCTACAATAAAAGATTCTAGGTATCTTACTACCAAGCACTGAATATTTCACTTCCTTCCAAATGTTATCTCATATCAAAATAAAGAGAATCTGTCAAACGATAGGAAGCTTCCCAATAGATCACTTTTCCTGGCGGAGAAACCCATTGCAGTTTGACATATGGACGGCCGTCCGTCAGATTACGCGGGATGCAGCTCACAGGGCAGTGGTCAGCATTTCACGGTGAGTGACCAGCACCCCTGCCGCCGCCCGCTGACCATTCACTGACCACTCGTTGACCAGGCTCTGAGGGCTCTGCACGGCCAGCCCGACACCAGTAGGGTCCATTAATCTTAGTCACTGGCCTTTTTTTTCTGTTGTTAAAAATGTTTTTTTATATACATGTATGGCAAATTGCCGAAAAGGGGCAACGCTAAGAGGGATTAGGTTAAGTTTTTCACTGTTGTTTTACCATTTTCTTAAGTTTGGTGCCCTTCTAGCGTTAGAGACCCGAGCCAACGTATTAGGATATTGAATCCCATGGGCCAAGGCTCAAAGTGTTGGGATCAAAGTGTCTACGGAAAGGGTCCACGACGCAGACTCATGAAAAGTGAGTATATTTTCCGATATTGGTCACAATTTGGTGACATAGTCAAAACTAAGCGTCAGATTTTCACTATCGTTAATATTCTAGGCGGCAAAATCAGTCTTTCAGTTTTTGAATAGATATCAGCTGAATCAGCAAAAAAGAAAGTGACACAGCGTTTTCATAAACTGTAGCAAAGGACATTTTGTAACATATTATTTCCGTCTAGACATAAGGGCTTTATATGCCTAAGCCCTACATACGAATGACGAGTGAATATTGGCGGGGGCTTCCTTAGAACTGGCTGTTATGGGATTTCCTTGTCCCCGAGGTTTGAATGCGGCTCCAGGGAAGGCCTGGAGGGGATTGCATCCTGTATACCTAATCCCTCTGAATACTCAGGCCGCAGTCCGGTAGGATTCTCCTACACTGCACAGGGGGATTGGATAATTCGCTTCTACAGACCATCCCTTTACATTAATGCATTACCCACAGCAGCTGAGATAAGTCTGCCAAACAATTTTGAATTTGGACCAAACAATCTTGAATTTGGACCAAACAATCTTATATTTGGACCGTAGGCGGTTTAATGCATATTGATACTTGGTATGTCCAGCCTTGTCTATGTGCTTTATGAATGTAACCCTTTGGAAAGAATTCAATGAAATAACATAACGGCTTTCCGAATAAGCACCTGAAGGTTTAGTCCAGAAGGTTTAGACCCTTTGGGACCACACTTCATGCATGGGATCCCCTTTGACGATACATGCTTTGCCAGTGGTAATTTGGAAATTTAGAGTGTTTCCAAACAGAAGTGGTAGCACAAGCAGGGAAACATAATATATCTCTAGTTAATTCAGTTATTCTAAATCCTATCAAATATAAACTGCATCAATGGCTTGTCAAAGTATTGGTTCCAGTAAAGGGGTACTCTCCTAGTTGTGACCGTTTGCATCAAATCCCCAGCCGTAAGTTCTCATATAGAGCAGCTCTGAGCTGCTCAGTCATAGTGACCCTCTGGAAGGACACTGAAAGAAGGCTGATATGACACTGAGCGAGCACTGTAAGACATGTATCAGGTTATATAATCACAGCTTTAACGGACACAACGCTTTCAAAGTTTCCTAAATTATAGCTACTCGTCTATATAAGTTTCTATTGACTTCAGAATTGACTTGGGTAGCAGATTAATTTCTCCCAGTTTGCACTGCTGGGAACGACTCAGTGATCTGTACCATACAGCTGGTTCTCTACCTAACCCTTTATAATCTGTGCCCTATTCCTGTATTTACATCCCTACCATTCTCACTATCTTCCCCAGCCCACCCTTACCACTCCCTACACCACCCACACCGTTACCCAAGAAGACCCACTGTTTCACCCAACAGACAGATTTACCCCTGTTACAGTGAATGAGTTGCTCGGCCAGTGACTGAGCTGCTCGGCCCAGTCTACAGGGAGCAGCTCGCCGTATCAAGCCTTATCAGAGTCCACATTGTCGGCTACCGGTATCCCTGCCGGACCCTGCCGGCCACCCGCCCCACAGATAAGCCCAGCCGCCCCCCTCACTGGAGGATCAGGCTCATCCCTATCATAACCTAACGGATTTCCTCCAGGGGCGATCTGGGGGTAGAAGACACATACGATGGACGAGCCTTAAAGCGGCATTACGCAGACTGGAGGATGATCACGGGGCATTGGGGATAGGTATCTGTGTGCTGGAGTTAGGGCCCGTTGGGAGTGAGCTGGGTGGTTTGGGACAAAAACTATGGTATGTATAAGCTGTTATGGAATGTACTTAACTTTGTGGAAGTTAGTTATGAATTGCAGGGCTGATCATTCCGGTGATTACCTTTTTGGGGAGTATTGAATTCTGCAGATAGTTTATATTATGTTTATAGTAACTGAACCTAAATAAAAGTACTTCAGTATGTCAGAAATATTCAAATGAACTAGGGAGGGCAATCAGTAGGATTTCAGTAGCTAAATTAAATATTTTGGATACTGATTAAGGAAGTATACATTGCCACGTTATTCACGACCACTTTATCATTCTAAATCTATGTATCGCAATAATCAGTACAAAATCAAAGCTGGGGAACGAACAACAGATTCCTTCCACCAAAGCCAGAGTGGTCAATACAATGGTCAGTGCAGTGGTCAAGGCCTGATCTTAGTGATCAGATTGGGGAGGTTTCCTGCTGTAGGAATAAGGAGCAGGAGGCGCTGGGCAGTGGGCAATAATCTGATCCCGGCACTGGAGAGTTGGGGCTGGGGGGGTCTGTGACCAGAGGTCAATGCATCAGACTAACTGATGACCACCCCGACCACCCCGAGCTGCTCTCCCGATCCCTGAGCTGCTCAATACCCAACAGCTAGGGGAGGTGGGTTTGGTTCATTTAACACATATTCGCCGCACCGGTCTCTAACATAGTTCAGAATAGCATACTAAGATCTTTCAGTTGGTCTTGTAGTGAGTAATGCAGGTTTTGTCTTTTGCATTTGATTAAATAGAGACCATGATGTTTTTTTTTGTTTTGCGGACACATGATTACAACCATATGTTGAGGGGATTTGAGAGGTCAAAGTCCATCTGGGATTAAAACAAGGTTTGTTGGGATATAGCATGTACGTAGATTTGTTATTTTCCTTGGCATGGCATTGCGTTTCTTCTTATGGAGGTTTCATGCCAATGTTCCAACTTCTGTGAGCCCGAAATCTTAATCAAATCCCAATACCTTTGTCCAACTGCCAGAATCATTGCTAAGTTCAACCGTGCACAGCTTGTAGACTAACTTCAAAGATTGCAATGAAAGAAACCAATACCATACACCCTAGTCTGTATAGAAGGCTGGGGTTGGGTTAGGGTGAGAAGGCTGGGTAGGGGTTGGGACCTACTCCGTCTCTGTCACCTTTGGCTGGCCGGGATCGGGCCCAATTTGCCCTGCCAGCCATGGGTCGAGGTTGGTAGGGGTAGGGGCTGGGATGGGGCCGGGTTGGGTGTGGGGCTGGGATTGTACAGGGGTTCGTGGGGGTGGGTGGGTGGGAGATGGGGTGGAGGAGGTCTCCAGGGTCGGGCCGAGACGTTTCACCTCTTTATGAGGATCACCGCCCGCCCGCCGATATCCGGCCACCCCTTCAATAACACTCCAAAGGGTCGCTTTGTATTTCTTTAACACCCTATCAATACCAGGTAAGGAAAAGATTGAATCGCTGTTCAAGGAATATCAATGTCAATACTCTGGAATATCACTTACATTTGGGTTTTCTTTTCTTTATATATTTAGTTAACTGAAAGATATTTTCATTTCTTTTGAGGTAATTACAAGACGTTCATTTAAGCTAGTAACTCAAAATTATAGAGTATTCAAACTGGTCGTGTACTTTTCTTTTTTTCCAAAAATGCTAACTTCAATGAGAAATGTATAGAAAGTATGTCATTTAATGCATTCTACATCCTTTGAGATGGTAGAATGATAGGCTTACTGTCGTCCTTATCTTTATGTATGTGGATTGGATCTAAATGAGTATGGGATGGCAAAAATGATTGCGCTATCTGAACATTAAACCTGAAGAGGGTTAGTTGGGTTCGTACCCATGATGGCATTACTTATCCTTGATACAATCTAGTTTTGATGTAACTTATGTCCTCCTGACTTTTCCACAGAATTTAGCTTCAGAGAAGTCAACCCAATATGTAAAACATAAACAAAACAACAATGAACCCCTTGACCAAATTCAATGAAAAGAATAAAAGTCCTCCCAGCAAATTAAGTCTGCAAACATCTTAATTAATAGCCAATGCAATTTTTGATTTGCACCATACACTTACGGCAGTCTCTTCAAATCGATGGTTTAGAGTTTGGCTTTTGCTATTTAGGTAGCTTGACATGTAAGGTTTAGTTCACCAATATGAATGGAAAAGTATAATTCCATTCTCCTGTAGTTTGTTCTATGAAATGGCAAACAAACTCTAGAAGCTATGAGAATGCCATAGCTGCAGAGGTATCACCCTGATACTAGTGTCCTCTGAGTGACCTCGCCGTAAGGTCACATAGGTCAAGCAGGGCCATGGCCCCACCTTAGCCCGGAGCGCCCTCTCTCGGTGCTGGTTAAGGACTACACGCCCCTGAGGGCCCTGTATGCATTGGACGCGTTCCCTTAAGGAGGGCTTACACTAGGGCTTAGCGCGCGTCTTACCGCCAAGGAGTTCGTCAATAGAAACCCGCGCGCCAGCCAATTTGTCCTCATACATGGTGACCGGATGGATATTCATCATTGCCGTTAAGGCCCGTTTGTTTATCATGATGGAAGGTGGGGAGATGCATTAATGTCTGATTAACTGCACAATGATTGACGGAGATGAAGTCATTTGCTAAAGAGATATTATGAATGCATACTTCTGCTGTATTATATAGAAGGTTGCCATTAGAGTATGGGTATGTAACAAAATATTCTGTCGTAATAGATAAATCTCCAACGGTACGAGAAAATGCCATTCATATTATTCTCGGGTTATATATTTTTAAACCACACAGCACAATCTATTTTGCTTTCAGCTATCTAATAAGCCTTCCAATGGTACCTGCATTTCAAGCGGCCTATTTACGAGCATATTCTTTTCATTTTCCCATATCAATTTACTTCACTTAATGGTATGATTAAGAGCGCAGCATCGTATTTCTGGTATATTCACGTAGCAGTTTCTGCAATCCCATTAACATCTACTTAAACAGTGTAGTATTACCGAAGCGTACGGGATTAACAAGGAGTGACACTTCTAAATTGCCTCTCGTTGTTTGCGTTGAGTGAAAGCATAAGAAGACAAGAGATTTACTCATAATATTTAGTTGGCAAGTCGTATCACGTTACCTAGTCGGAACACATAAGGCACATTCGCTTTATGGCATTTTTGCTTGCCATCTATGTGCATTTAATGTAAAAGTTTGTAACAATATACACTGATAACTCCATTGTAAATTGTAAAAGTATTTCGAAAAGTACTTCTGAATACTAGAAGATTGTCATGATAATTATTATGTCAGATCACATTGATACATCGCCCACAGCGAATGGGGCTTGCACAAAAGAACGGCCAGAAATGGCTAATCAGAATGGGTGCAAGTAGTATGATGGAGTCGCTGGCGCGCATAGTCAATGCTACTAAGTAGGTCAGTAGGTCACTACGACCGAGTTTAGGTCTAAAATAGGTTCATAGCTTAATAGAGACTTTGAATAATTAGGTCATTACGACCTACTTATAAAAGCTATTTTTGTAATTAGGTCAGAGGTCAGAGGTTAGAAATATTAGAAAACAGGGTCACTGAGAAAACATGTCAGGGGAAGAGCGCGTGGAACGACGTGGAGACCGGAGGCCGTAAGGCCGGAGGTCTGCACGTCGTTCCTCAACGCGCTCTTCCCCTGGCATGCTTTCTCAGGGACCCTATATTCTGGTTACGGCTAAAATATTACATATGTTCTGATATTTTTATTGCAAAGGGGGCGGTGCGGGCATTCCATGGGAGGGCTGTTTTAGGAATGAGGTGGAGACCGGAGGCACAGCCGGAGGTCTCCACCTCATTTCTAAAACAAACCCTCCCATGGGCTGCGCGCACCGCCCCCTTTGCAATTTTATCACTTATACTATTACTATTCGATTCGATTATATCTACTTTATGTGTATGTATTCATTTAATATGATTTTGATAAAGTTTCGTCTTCATATTCATTAAATAATATTCGTATAGAAACTGAATATAGAGTTGTCGTGTTTATATTGATTAAATAATATGCGTATAGAAAACACAACATATAAAATTCGTTTATAAGTTTTATTCATTAGAAACATATATAGAAACATATTTACAGTGTCACAGATACATGGTGTAATCTTTTATTTACATTGAAACTGTTCACAAAGTGAAAAATATATAATACAAAATCATTTACACTGTTGGCATAAGAAAACATTGTTTCCGTTGCCTGGTAATAAACAAATTAAACAATGAGAACAGTTTCGGGCAAGTGTCCTTATCTTCGGCTGTTTCAGTTTCTCTTTGTTCCATGTGTGAGTGTATACATATGTGTGATGAGGATTTCTGACGGATTTAGCAATGGTATGGTGAAAGAGAGACTGTGCTTTGAAAAAGTTACAGTCTACTTCAGTCGCCAACACATTGTGACCGAAAACAGGATTCATTTGCACCTGGTATGAAAAGAAATTTTCGATGGCCTGAATGTAAATTGATTTCAGCTCACAGTGTAGTTGTATACATGTAAAACAGAACAAAGGACCAACAAAAGTGACATCGGAATCACGGATTCGACATTTACAAAAGGCCTGTGAAACGGCTGTCACTTTATGTTGCTCAATGAAAACCATAAGTGACTTTACACTGTTGACGGTGTATCTGGTAGTAACTCTGAAACATGAGTCTTGATGATGTTGATACACCGCCAAACAGTAGTCCTTGTGGTTATCGCCGTTGATAAGCTGGCTCGTTGCGAAACTATACCCGTCCCACATAGCTTCTGTAAAAGTGGAACAGGATCGCGTCGTACCAGTGGTGTGGTCTACAGTACTAACATGGTGTGGTTTCAGATAAAAGTCGCTGTACTGTGCGGGGATAATCTCCCAAAAGAAATATCCACTACATCCGCAAAGTACAGCCACTTTATCATTTTTGGGTATAAGTTGAAAATTAATGTCTGCTGATGGATAGTTAGAGTCGAGAGGACTATCCGGAGATTCAGGTCGTGACTCAGCAATATTGAGAAATGATAAATCGAGACCCCAACTAATTGTGGTCTCGTTATCATTTGTTGATGAATCATTGCTTGCCAAATCGATTAGAAAATCCGAATAGCTGCTGTCGCTCATATTGAAGCTGTAATATAATACTGGAAACTATGGCTACACTAAGCAACTAGATGAATAAAATATGGGTAGCCAGTTATTTTTGTAGTATTTACTATTTAGTATGTACTAAGAAAATAACTGGTAGTGGGTAGACACCTTAAATTTCTCTGTGATTCGCTGAGATTTTCGCTGCCGGGAGTTCTACCCTAGATAAAGCCATGCATAAAGCCATGCATTTTTTTGTTTTCTCTGAGATATTGTATAATTTTTTATTTTTTTTAATATTTTTCTAATTTTTAAAGTTTTTTTTCATTTTCTTAGACAAATATTTATATTTCAAGCATTTTTTTCTGTCTCTATGTGAGATTTTGTATAATTTATTTTTACTTTTATTATAATTTTAAAGTTTTTTTTCTTTTTAAACAATTATTTCTTTTTTAATTTCAACTTTTGAATATTTTTTTTAATTTCAACTTTTGATAAATGATATGTACAAGCTTAATTTTCTTTTTCTTTTTATATTTTTTATATTTTTTTGTTGGAGTATTTCCTTCATAAATGATATATTTTGTAGTTATAAGTCTGTTATTTTTTCAGAATTAAAGAATATTTACAACATGATTGCCGAATTCCTAGATATCTAAGGGTATCGTGCTCACTCCGTCTTCACAAGTTTTTCTTTTTATATATTGATAACTTAAGCCTGTCTTTTTCTGTTTGTATGTTATTATATGATGATCTACAACTTTGAAACCAGTGTTAACGGCGTCCATCGTGATTTGTGTTTCGAGTACGGTGTTAAAAGATTCCATGTCAAGTATGTTTTGTTTCTGTATGACACCTTTACAGCTAGTTTTCTTTTCTTTTCCATGACCGATATAACATTTTGAATTTAGTGAAGTCATTTCATCTCCTTCCCATTCAATTTTGAATAGTCCTGGGGTCCGTTTATCATATTTTTCTCTTTCTTTACAACATGGTTGTGGAAACCATGGTAAATTATTTGTTTTTGCTATTATATATTGTTCCCTGTGATGTTCATTATCACAAGATTCTGATGGTAACCATAAGTGGCGTTCTCTATAATAGGCTTCTCTTTTTTCTGGAATTATTAATTCATCTAAAGTCTGTGCGCTGAGGGCGAAATACAGACTATCTGTATCCATTTCACAGAGTTCAAAGTCAGATTCTTCGATGTACTTTGATAAGAAGTCGTAGTAAAATTGTAACATTTTCAGTTTTGCGTATTGATATACCATGAAACCTATTTGAACTGGAAGGTCGTATGTTATTGACGTAGGGAGTGATGAGACTTCACATGTATCTTCACACAAGTCTTGGACATCTTGTACTGTCCAGTGAAAAGCTATTCTAGCGGCTTTTTCTGGTGTCATATATCGAGTGTTTGTGAAGTTTTGTTTGTTACAAATCGTTTTTCCATATGAACTGTTTCCTAGGAGTTTGTAGAGGTCAGAGAGAATTTTACAGTCAGGGTTTTTGTCGCCCTTTCTTCGTGCCTCTGTTACTTGATCAACAAATGAGAGAAACGATTTCTGTGGTATGTATTCAACTAGTAAGTGAACTTTTGTTACGATTAAGCCTTTTTCTAAATACCATTTAAGTAGTGGTGAACCTAATAAAATATTTTTTGCAAAATAACTTCCGATTAATTGACGTTGTGGCCTTTTGACTCTATCGTTCTTTAATAGATGTTGTTTCATGTGTTCTCCTACATCATCTCTTGACACCATTGTATTTTTGAAAATGGGCGTCATTTCTTCAAATTTGAATTTAAGGTGCTCAGGTGTGTGTATGTCCACCGATACTAGTCCAAAAATAGTCCCATTTTTTAAAACCGTTTATTATATCTATTTCAGAAAGGATATTGTGTGTGTTTGGAATCGGTATGCTCCACAGTGATTTACATGCTATAACACTGTTGTTGTTATTCTTGTCTTTGTTCCAGTCACATTCGTATTTCTCAATGACAGTATAACCTATTAGTTCTAGATACAGTGTTGTTTTAAGAGTTTGTCGACATCTTTCTGACATTAGTTTACGACCTTTATCAGTAGAGAGAGTGTTTTTATTCATGTGACACGCGTGCCCATGCCAGTAGCAACCATGAAATTGATACACGGTTTTTGTATCTGGAACCAGGCCGTCCACTCGAACTCTTTTTGTACCCACACTAACTTCCCCATGGTTATAAGCATGTAGTATTTTAACTTTGTCTGTAATCTCTCGAAACCGCAACCATTCTGTTGCAGCGCGACTGACTTTTTGAGATTGTTCAGGTTTGTAATTGTTACTACTTCTGCGGACTACAAAGTACCCCGTACAGTGTTCTTCACCCATACATTTAAGGTAAAGACTGTTTGCATCTACTCCTATGATATGACGGCACACTTTACTTAATGGTCCGAATGATCTGCCCCGTATTCGTGTCACTCCTGCTTTTTGATGTCTATGAAATATAATCGATGGACCACCTACCAAATTGCTTCTAATTAATTTGTGTACATCTTTGTCTGCCTCTGAGAATATAATGTAAGGAAGGCTGTTTGATGATGTGTTATCAAATAGAAATTTTAGTGTAAGGCCTGGAAGAGTCAGACCATCTTTGAACATATCTATTCCTCTTTCACTGAAAAATTTCATGTGTTGGTTTATAGCTTTGACAAAAGGTTCTACATCTTTGTTATTGTAATATATTAGATAATCTCTGAAAGTTGTCATTCCATTATCTTTCCACACTTTCTTACACTTGGCATAGTCTTCCGCTGATATAGAAGTACCCGTAAGTGAACTATAGAAAGCTGAGCGAGGTGGAAGTTTTAAGTTCCCTAGTTTTCTAGTTGATGTCATCCACTCATATGGAAAGAACCCTTTACTTTCATCTTGTAGGAAAGCTTTTAAATAGCTAGCATACGAGTATCCGGGAGCTAGATAATTTAACATGTCTAAATAAACACAGTTCTCTGTGTAGACAGCTATGTATTGATTACTCCTTTTTATGGTTTTCATCTCAGCTGTTTGCTTCTTTGCATAGAAGGAATGGAAATCTCGCTTTATTAGATTTAAGTCGTAGCGACCCGAATTGAAACCTATGACAGGTACTCTGTAAATATAGTTCATAAGACGAATTTTGATTTTATCTATTCTGTGCGAAGTTTTATTGCTACTCTTTTTTCCTATACTCTTCATTAGTGATTTAGGCACTTTTTTTCCTTCGGCAATCTCGTTTTTCTTATACTTTTCAAGCTTTTTTATTATGTCAGAGAAACGTGTTTCTACAACAGCTCCTATTTTTTCAGCTAACTTTTGTATGTAATCCAGAGTGTCGTGAACTATTTCATCATTTTCTCCATCACTTTTTCTTATGAAACAAACTGGTTTTTCCCACTCTGGAAAGTCACTTGCTACACTAGATGAAAGCGGTACATGATGTGATTCGACTACTGTATTAGTTGTCTGAACATCACCTTTTGTTTTGTGAGAAAAATAACTTTCGAAATCATACACAATTTTGTATGGATATATTCGAAGTTCAGATGGTACTTTTATACCTAGCTCCTCCAGTCTATCAAATACAGATGGTTTGTTTTTGTAAATACCACCTTTGTAGATGAATTTAACTTGCGTACAGTCGCTTTTAATGTTAGTGTGTCGCTTAAGATTATACTCTGTTTCAAAGAGTCTTCTACACTTACGACACATGTGGAACTGTGAATATTTATTTAGATCGTTTACTAGACTGAAGTGATGGTCGTATAGATTTAGTGTCATAACTTTAGACTCATCCTCAACACTCATTAAATTTCCCTTTATACATTTTAATGTACAAGGTGTCCCCCTTTTAAATTTCTTTTTCTTGGAAGTAGTACTCTTCTTAGGAATGAGTGAAAAGACTCTTATCATAATGTTGTATTTGGTTTCTATCTGGGTCAATGCCTTAATTGAAATGCCTCTGAATGATACTTTAGTTTCATCAGGAAAACATTCTTGAAGTAGTCTTTCACAGTGGGATGTGTTTTTGAAAAGAAAATATGACAGACACCTAAAAAAACACAGGTAGTCTTTGTACACCCGTTTGCT
Source organism: Lepidonotus clava (assembly GCA_936440205.1). Lineage (NCBI taxonomy): Eukaryota > Metazoa > Annelida > Polychaeta > Phyllodocida > Polynoidae > Lepidonotus > Lepidonotus clava. Next base: position 7,243,142 of record OW387142.1, on the reverse strand, counting down.
CTTTGGATTACGATGAAAATGTTGTAAACCCCGTCTACGTAGGAAATTCGGAATTGTATCCAATCTTCCTATTAGACCATCCTCTCTACCTTGAACCCTTACTATGTAAATGTTTGCGTTTACATTACCCACTAGTCTCCAACTTGTGTCAGCTCTATTGACACTCCATTCTTTATCGCGTAAAAAACTTATTACATCTTGCAAGTCAGAATCATTTTTACTATGTCTGTAATTGCTTTGCTGTTCGTGCTCTAACCAAAATAAAGAGGAGTTATTCACTGAAGGATGGTAATACATAACTTCTCGATCTTCTGTATAAATCTTTTCTTCAGCAGTTTCTGTTGTTCCTCCATTAAGTCTTTCAAGTAATGCACCTAAAGATATAGCTAGTCTATATTCGAAAACTTGGTTCTGATGTATTTTGTTAATAGCCTCTATTATCTCTTCAACTGCTTCTTTCATGTTCAGAGTTGAGAGTCTGACATTGAAAATTGATTGAACACTTCCTAGGAGAACTAAACCGTTTGCTATTGACTTAAAGTTTTTAACATAAGTGTCGTGATACCACCAATAACTACCTATAGTTGATGGCATTACTGTTGTTTCTATATGATACTGTTCTCTTACGCATGTAGGTGAAGAACAGATCACCTTTCCAGAATGTAAAGAAAAATTGCGAGGACGACGTGGCACGTTACACATCGGACAATTTATATTCTGATTCATTTTCTTATTTTTCGACTTAATAACTATATAAATATACACTTATGTTCTAGCTAGTTATTTAAAAAGCTGACTAAATATTTTTGTTTGAAGCTAACTATGTGCTACACTAACTATGCGCTAGGTGAATATATAAAGCTGACTAAATACTTTCTTTGAAGCTAGCTAATATAATATCTACAGCATGATTAAATGTTTTCTGTGTATATAAGTATATAGGCAACCACACCACACCATGTATAGTTACTGATATGTTTTAAGACCACACCTACCTGCCCTTGGTGATTACATCATGTTTCTGTGATCTATTCGGACTGCTTTAAGTCATTCAGGATCTTTGGTCCCAACGTGCTGACCAAGTCGAAGAACAGTGCGGATGGCACGGTGTGTCCCTGGTCTTTCGGAGGTGCGTCGTGCACCCCGCCCGAGTTGACCCGTTTCTCCAGCTGCTCCACGTAGTAGCGGGACCCGATATGGATCTTGGCCTTCCCCTGGTAGGTGGTCACGATGACCCAGATGTTGTGCGTCTTGTTGACCTCCTGGACGTAAGGCTTAATAGTCGGGATGCCCTGTTCTGCTTCACCTGAGGCCCGTTCGTACTGCTGGATGATCGTTCTTGCGGCGTCGAGAAGGTTCTGGAAACCTGTCTTACTCAAGTTGATCCGGCGTTCGTAGGCTCGCTGAGGGTACTGAATTATGGCGACCTGAAAAATATAAGCATAATTTTGTTTTGAGTTATATGTATAAATTTGGGGCTCTCTCTCTCTCTCTCATTCTATTTCTATTTAAACTATTATGTATTCTTTACTTCTATTTCACATTAAATAATTACAATGAAAGTTAACTATAAACGAAGTACATGTTACCTGAAATAAAAATAATGATTCTATAATTTAAAATCGTACTTACCCCTACAGGATCAGGTGGCCCATACACGTGGATGCAGGTGTTCTTGAAGGCGTCACTGTTGAGGAAATACACCTTCTTAGCTTGCGTGATGTAACCGTCCTTGTACTCGACGTCCAATTCCAGTGGCCAGAACAATCCGGTCAGGTCCAATATAGGCGAGAGAGGGGCGGCTTTACTCTGCTGTGCCTCTAGCTCCTTCAAGACCGCATCAGCATACTGCTGCGCTAGTGCAACGTCCAGTGGAACTACTTTACCTTTCTTTGCACGAGGTTTCCGTTCACCAGCAGGCTTCCGTTTTCTCGGCGGTGCCTTTTTCTTGTCTGTTGGTAACCGGCGTCTTCTCTCGATGGAAACACTCGGTATTGATCAAAGTATTCATCAATGACCGAATTTCCAGGAGGGGGCTGCTTCGGAAGTCCCTCCTGAGCGGAGGAAGATGTTGAGGTCTTTCCACGAGCAGTCAAACTTCTACGTCCCATCATGAGAGTGTTGAGAAGACTCCAGCCCATGAGTCTTTTATACAAAAGTTTACTATCAACGTCGATTAAACGTAGGACGGTTTTTCCATTTTCACAAAGTTTTTCATGAGCGTCGTCCGTTATTTTATTCGTATTTTGTTTTGTTACCGATAAGCAGATATCACTGAGTACATGGTTCCATTAGTGACGCGACGCGAGAGTCTGACACGTGCACTCCATAACAAAATATTCAAAATTTACATGTATCAGTTTCATTGGAGATACGTATTGTGGTCGTTAACAAAAATGATAATATACGCTCTCAGAGACCCTCTGAGATTCATTTCTAGACTTGTCACCAATCGCACCAGTCTCATCATGTACATGAACGCACAACCCTCGGTTCAGCACCGTGTACCGCTGGCACCGCTCATTGGAAGACCATCTCATTTTCGAAATGCGCTGGTCAACGTGCCTTTTGCGCGAGCATCAGGTATCTGTGGAGAGCATCATTGGGTGAAATACATCTGTCCGAGAGATGGAATGTATCAAATTGAGGGTGAAATTCATCCAAACATTTTATTTCAAAATTGCAAACTTCTGAAAAACATTCGGCTAACCCAACAATCTCATCTAACGCTCAAAGATATGATAACCAAGAAACCTTGTGTTGTCGGTTTACCGACAACACAAGGTATCTTGAGCCACATTTTTGCGCGACACTCTGTCAAGGAAACAGTGCAGAGACGTTTTTGGCGTAAATCAGAAGCAGATCCTGATGGAAAACCCTCTATATTTCTGCATGCTGATATTGTTATTCCCCTTATCAACGCAACCATCCGATATCCTGACAAAATAGTGAACACCCTTGACAACAACAAATTCTTCTATGAAAAAGAGTTCGATACAGAAATCGGACATGGTCAGGAGGGTTGTGACCATATTGTGAGGGTTGTCGGAAGGAATGGTAAAGAATCAAGTCTCGTGACGGCTTATTCTATTCCTAGATTTACTCCTACTCCTACTATCGAATATTAAAAAGAAAACAAAGATCCTCTTATGCTCCTCCAGACTATTCGGTTTTCTACCAAAAGGTAGAAAACCACCCTTCAACCAATCTCTTTTATTTTCACACTTATAACGTAAAGACGTCCGTTTATTTACTATACAGATCTATAAATCATGCCATTATTTATGTTGCCATTGAAACAAAACGTTTATGTAGTGATGAATTAGACGCTGGTTAGGTTTATCTCCTGCGACATACGAGCTGATAATAAAGTTGATACTATCAAGCTTGTAACTCTAACCACACGTTAACGGTTATAACCACTTAATCAAAATAAAAACACAAACGCCTCAAACGGCGTTCAACGCTTTTCTTGAAAAGAGAAAAGGGGGTGCATAAAGCTCACCCCTTTTCTCTTTTCAAGAAAACAAAATGCGCGCCGCTCCGCTCGCGGGTGATCCGCGTGGCGGGCGCGGTTCGGCGGTCGGTGCATTTTGGGTGGGAGGGTGCGTTTTGCACCCGACATCCAGGGGCTGTCCCATAACAAAGACTGATCAAATAAAAAACAAAACGTATGGAGAGCGTTTATGGTTCGGTTTCATTAATTTGTTATTCTTTTGTTTTGTGAAAGAGAAAAACCCATGTTATCACAGTTTACACTTTTAATTTGGTATTCTTTTGTTTCGTTCCGCATAAAAGATTGTTATGATGCCATCTCTTTTAATTTGACGTTATTTTATTTTGATCCTCATAAAATGTTGTTATGACCACATCTCTTTTCATTTGTCATTATTTTATTTCGTTACAGGAAAAACACCCTTATGTTATAGAAACCAAACAAAAAGGATTGTTTTTTCATTAAAGTGTCATTCAGTACATTAACCTTCGACCGGGTAAGACGTGTTATAACTTAAATAGAAAAAAAATGGAAAGTGTAAAGGAAATCGCATTTGACCCAAGACTACAAGGACCTTTCACATGTCTTATCGCTGGACCTTCAGGATGTGGTAAAACACAATTAGTGTTTGAAATTATAGAAAAGGCGAAAACTGTAATAAACCCACCAGTCGATGAGATTATATATTGCTATGGACAATGGCAAGACGTTTTCAAGAAGTATCAGGGAAAAGTGAAATTCAACGAAGGTCTACTTTCAAGAGAAGAACTTTTACATAAGAAAAAGGATTTATCTCAACATTCTCTACTTATAATAGATGATCTGTTAGATAAAGAAGATGCACCTCTTATAAGAGATCTATTCATAAAAGGTTCTCACCATAGAAATATGAGTGTTATATTCATAACTCAAAATTTATTTCTGCCTAATAAGGATTTCAGAACACTTAGTTTGAATTCTCATTACATGATAATTTTCAAAAATCCAAGAGATATGAGTCAAATTCACGCTTTATCACGTCAAGTGTTTCCAACTCATCCACGTTTTCTTACCAACGTATATAACGAAGAAACATCGGCGAGACACTCATATCTAGTGCTAGACTTCAAGCAGACTACACCCAATACACTAAGGGTGCGTAACAGCGTGACTACACCTCTCAAGACAACTGTATTCATTCCTACTACACGGAAACAATGAAGGCTAAACAACTCGCTCTCATAAAGAAACATCTTCCTCTATTGAGACATCTGTCTAAATGCACTGGTAAGGAGTGTAAACATATAATGATGGGAATGTCTAATGAGGTGATAAGGTTGATAGCGCAAATAGGTGTGAATATTATGAATAAAAACTTGCACATCTCCAATAAACAAGCAGTCGGTCGTCTATCGAGGTACAAGACACAACTCAAGGGTCTTACCAAGCCTTCAACTACAGTAGGACACAAACGTAAGATTCTTGAACAAGAAGGTGGTTTTATTGGTACTCTATTGGGATTAGCTGTTCCACTCATATCCAGTCTTATCGGAGGCCTTACAAGACATCATTAGGAGAAAATGACAAGCTATAAACGAATGCTGCTCGTTCATCCAGATGTGTTGCAAAGTTCTAACAAAGTGGAAATGGAGAGTTCAACTGTTTCTGGCAAAGTTGATTCTCCACCTCCTGCCAAAGAAAGTGACAGGGATTCCTTTTTCGAAAGGTCAATGGTAAAAGAAAAACTTGAACCTACAGCGCCTACCGTGGAGGTGTTAGCTCGTTTACAAAAAGAAATGAGTCGTGTATTGAACGATCCAACGATGAGCAGAGAGGAGAAACTAGCCACATACAATGATCTCATGAACAGGTCCTCCATCCTTTCCTCTAAAGCTAAAAGTATGTTGTTTTCAACATCGCACCTTTCACGTTCTCCTTCACCATCTCCACCACCTTCTCCGACTATCATGAAACCTAAAAGAGTTTCTACAAAACCGAGAGGACTACTTATGCCGAAGGTACTACCACATAAGATGGAAAAAGCACTAGAAAAAGTTCCGGGTTCTTACCATAACTCTGTGCGTAATCTCTACAAGACCTTGGCCAAATCACGAAAACAGTTCACAAAGGACGGTCGGCTCATTCTAGGAGACACACCTATAGATGAAACACATTTAATGAATCTTCTTTCGAGTGCAGTGCGACCGACTACTAAGAAGCGAGCCAGCTTACCGGGGCAGAAACAATTCGTCCAGATTGTTAAGAAGTTAAATCCGAAAATGAAATATATAAGGAACTACAACATGAAGGGTTCCGACAGTGAAGAGGAACATGAAGAGGTGGAAACACCTAGGCGGAAAGAGAAGTCTCCTCAACAAGAAGGTCACGGCCGAAGTAAGAGACATCGACACTTTACAGTAACACCATTTGTAAAATGGTCTACAAGGCTCTGAAGAAAGATGTGGTTAAACACTTCACTGATCCTAAACAGCCAGCAAGCTTCACAAGTGCATCCAAAATAAAGAAACACTATTTCAAAAACACTGACATAAAGCATATTGAAGATGCACTTGAATCTGTTGATGCTTATACTAAACATAAACCATTCAAGAGGCGGTTTCCTAGACGTAAAACACAGACTTTTGGAATAGATAAACAATGGCAAATGGACTTGATAGATATGCAACAGTTCAAAAAGTATAACAAAGGCTATTCATATATAATGGTTGCCATAGATGTCTTCTCCAGATTTGGATTTGCACAAGCTATAAAAAGTAAAAAAGCCACAGATGTTACGGAAGCTTTCAAAGTTATGACAGTTAAAAGATGTCCTAAATACCTTCAAACAGATAAAGGTAAAGAGTTCCTGAACAAAACTTTTCAGGATTACTTGAAAGAGACAGGTGTATCTTTTTTCACTGGAGAAAATGATGACATAAAATGTTCTATAGCAGAAAGGTTCAACGGGACCTTACAACAGAAAATGTGGCGATACTTCACTCACATGAAAACCTACACATACATAGATGTACTTCAAGATCTAGTGCATTCTTACAACCACACCTTTCATTCTACCATAGGAGGTCGACCGGTAGACGTTAATAAAGATAACGCCGATCGATTGTTCTATCATTTGTATGAAAGAGTGAGAGCTAAAGATTTAAAGACGAAAAGAAAACCTTTAATGAAAAGTGGTGATAGAGCACGAATTCTAAGAAAAAAGAAAACCTTTAATCGTGGATATGAACCAAATTGGAGTGAAGAAATATTCACTGTAAAGAACCCAGACTATATTAAGGGGTATGAAATCGAAGATACCCTTCAAGAAAGAATAAAGGGGTGGTTTTATCCTCAAGAGGTTCAGAAGGTAAAAGTTACTCCGAGGAAGCAGTACACTGTCGAGAGCATCCTTAAATATAGAGGAAAAGGTGCTAAAAGAGAAGCACTCATTAAGTGGAAAGGATACGGAGACAAATTCAACAGTTGGGAACCAGTCAAGAACATACAAAAATGGATGTAACCTGCACCCTACCCAGTAACTCATCTACTAAGACCTTTCCAGACAACACTCTGAGCACTTACAGAGTTCTTTTACAAAAGTATATGGTACTACCAGCTGACACAGACTGTGCGTTATCTGAAATAACGCTTCCAGTAAAATGGTACAATGTGCGAAAATCAACTTTCTACCTTCTCAGCGCAGAAGCACCGTCAGAAAAGAAGAAACATAACACCGCACCAACTAGGGCAAGAACTTCCCGCGGTTCTGATGAACAGCCTTCTTCTGAATCTCCTGCTACTTCCACAACTACACCTGGAACTGCAGCTGGTTCAATTGAAACACCGACAGTACCAGACCCTGATCATGAAGAGTCTTCTGGAGCGTTTATTTCAGATGCAGTGTCAGCTGTAAGAACAGTTAGTGAGAGTATAGCTCCTCCGACACCAAGTTCTCACACTTCCGACGGACCTACACCTCCTAAAAAACCTAGAGAAGGAGTTACTCCATTACAAACACCTCCGACAAGGTCCGTTGAAGCTATCACTCGACTAAAGCGTGAAATAGAGAGCAGTAGGAAAAAACGTGACAGAGAACCGTTCCTAACAGACATGTTTGATACTGATTTGGTAACACACATGCATGAAACACCCCCGAAAAGAAAACTAGAAGTTGAAATGGAGGGAATTGAAAAAGAAGAAAACGATGACAATGACGACCAACCAGAGCCCACAGAAGTATTCGAAGAAGCTGATGCTGATGAACCAAAAAAGCTGCCTCCCACATTGAGTTACATCGATTCATTAGCAAGGAAGCACTTTCCAGGAAAACGGTCTTACGCTCGTTTCTCAATGGAAAGCGGGCGAGTGGAAACCAACAAAGATCTGATCAAACTCCTGAATAAAATAATGAAGAAAAATATACCAAAAGTCATCAAGAAAATGAAAGAAGAAAAGCGAAAAAATAAAGGAAATGGTACAGATGAAATTTTCTCTTATAACGAATTCACAATGAAAACACTTATTGCACTGCCTTCCAACACAATGCTCGTCATACCAGAAAACCTTTCTTATCAACTTGGTTTCGAAGGAAAAATATACATGGGTAGGCGCACACGAGCAAAACAAATAACAGATGTCAACTACAGAAACCATACAGTCTATGTCTACTCTGACATTATTCACAACGGGGTAGTAGGAGATACTGAAGCGCCACTTCTTCGATGTATGGCTGTAAACAACTACTCTCAAAAAACAATGGACACAATAAACTTTCCCAATTTGATTTTCCATCCTCTACGAATAACACATTTCAAAGAGATCGGAGTGTACTTAAGAGACAGTGCAGGCGAACCTATACCATTTGAGCACGGGGAAGTGTCGGTAGTACTGACCTTTAGAGCTCTCTCTCATCCCTATAGTACATTAGTATAAGAAGGAAGACATTGGAAAATGGTGAGTTACTATATGAACGTGCCACCCTTGTATTCATCACCAAGAGGTGAATATGGCCAATATTATAAGCGTTCACAATTTGGAAGTGGACAATTACCTGCTTTCGGTGGAGCTAAAAGACAACGTGGCCACGGAATATTCGGAAGTATAATGAGATCGGCTCTTCCGATGATAAAGAAGCTCGGTGCGTCAGCATTTAAAGCAGCCGTCCCCACCATCGTCAAAACAGGAAAAGGTGTTTTTGACGATGTCGTGGCTGGAAAAAACTTTAAGAAGAGCCTCGTAAAAAGGTCAAAGAGTGCAGGAAGTTCCTTAATGGACACAGCATTCAGTGCAGCCAGAAGGTACTTAAACACTGACGACGATGGCCCTCCAGCCAAACGACGCCGAGCAACGCAAGGTGCAAGACGTGGTAACGGGAAGAAGAAGAGTGTAGGTAGACGTAAGTCTACCCTTTTCTAAAGGGTTCATCATGAGTCTCATTCACCCCTGTGCGGCAACATGTGCCGTAGGTGAATTGGATTTACACGCACTACCTATATCACAGAAAGATATTCTCCGAAGTCAATTCGTCAAGAAAACAACAAACAACGCTCTCACTGACACCACAACTTGTTTTGACTTCACCTTCGAACCGAGCAATCTTTACACAGACCTCAGCGAAGCTGAACTCTACCTAGAGTATGTAGTTCAAGCAAACGACGAAGCTGCCTTAACCGTGGCACACGATGCAGCTCCAGTCAACAACTTAATTCATTCACTTTTCAGCAGCGTGCAGCTTCTCGTCAACGGGGAGAAGGTAACTTCGAACAATGAAGAGTACTCCTACAAGTCCTATCTCATCGACCTCCTGACGACGGAGGAGGGGGCCAGAAAGTGTCGCCTCCAAGGTTGCCAGAACTGGTTCATGGACACCCCGGAAAAAATGGACACCAGAGGTGCAGCCAACGCAGGTTGGAACTCACGACGAACAGTCCATGTCGGAGGTGTTAAGTCTATGGTAGCAAGACCACACCTCGATTTGTTTACTCAGTGTAAACTCCTACCCTCTCACTGCGAGATCAAACTCGTCTTCGAACGTCAGCCCGCCAGCTTCTACATGCAGATGGCCGCTAACGAGAGTTACAAAGTCGTCATCAAGAAGGCCGAAATGACCATGCGCCAAGTTCACGTCAGGGACGAGGTGGTGGAGGTACACAATAAAAGTGTACGCGACCCCAAGATGGGACCATTCAACTACCCGATCACCAGGAGCAAGGTCACAAAGCACACCCTCACGCAAGGTTCATCGGAGTACACGTGGACCGTCCCCGACACAACGCAGATCCCCACGGGGGTGATTATTGGCTTCGTCAAAGAGTCGGCCAGCTCAGGGAGCAAGACGGAGAATCCGTTCAACTTCAAGCACTACGACGTAACAGAAGTAGCCTTGCAGTTCGACGATCAGAAGTTCCACGTGAAGACAGACTTTGTCAACGGAAACGTTAGCAGAGCCTACAGTCAACTCTTCAAGGAGACTGGACTATTAGCTTCGGGTCACGACTGCGGTATTCAGTTACATCATTTTAAGAACGGGTACACGTTGTTTGCTTTCGACCTGACCCCCGACCGAACTCCGGAGGATGCCCGAATCAACCTGCTGCGACAGGGAAAGCTGTCGGTGTCCCTGAAGTTTGCTGAAGCGCTGGGTCACGCGGTTTCAGTAATTATGCTGAGCACTTATGACAGCTTGATCCAGCTCACAGCCGACCGATTGCCGGTCACTGACTACGCCATGGTGTAGAACTGAAGATGGTTCTCAAAACCTCAGAATTGAACAAAATTCTACGCAACCATCCCCACACAAATAGATATTTCCTTGGAACTTTTCCCTCTGATAGAATACCAAAAAAACCACAACCCTTCACTTGTTTCATTAGCAACACAGATCCTCACAATAAACCAGGGGAACATTGGGTAGCATTTTGGGTATCACCACAAGGGAAAACTTTCTATTTTGACTCATTCGGGTTACCACCAATAGCTATAAAACACATCTCGTTCTGCCAACGTTCGTCATACGGTATCTGGGAGTATAACCGACAACAACTACAAGCACTCACAACCACCACCTGCGGAGCGCACTGTGTTCGTTTTCTCATAGAAACATGTCGCACTCTCAACCCCTACGTCGCACTGTCAGCGCTAGGTACCCCAGCCATGACAAACCTAACGGACAAGACAGTTCTTTCTTACATGAACTTAAACCGGTGGAAATGGAGAAGACGGAAACACCAGATGTTGAAACGCTAGAAATGTGGTTATCTACAGATACAGCGGAAAAAGGAGAGTCATCAGAAGAAGAAGATGTAATACTGGACATGCCTAAGAGACGTCCCATATCACTAGGTCGCATGCAACGTGATCTGGAGAACACCATTGACTGTGTGGAGGCCCTGTCGTCTAATGTTGACCGACTCCTCTTCGCCGTTACCAACTTGCAAAGTAAGCTGGAAGAACTCACAGAACGTTCAGCGCAATCTAGAGGCTGTGGTTTCTCATGCTCCAACAATTCCTTCGCCCTTTAAGAAAATAACTGACCAAGGACAATGAATTATAGATAAAAAGCTGAAAAATGACTGCCCAAGGACAATGAACTATAGCTAAAAAAAACTGAAACATTTTCACTATATAGGAAATGTATGAAAAACCAAAAAAAGTATAAAATATATGAAAAAACATAAAATATTTAACAATTTTTTAAAAAATCTAAAAGAAAAGCAATGTATATATGAATTATAATCCGCTTTTTACGATTTTTAATAAAAAATAACTAAAAAAATGTTGTTTTGTTTTATTTATTATATGTAATGAATAATAAATGCCATAAGCTTATACAAACTATATACAAAAAAAATGTAAAAATAACGAAAATAATAGAACATCCGGTAAAATTATCCGGTAAAATATACGTAGAAAGTATATATAAAAAAAATGAAAAAATAACGAAATAACACATACGTTCCTTAAACGTATTTTTAAAAGTAGGTCACGAAAGTAGGTCGTAATGACCTAATTATTCAAAGTCTCTATTAGTCTATGAACCTATTTATGCCCGATGCTCACTCGTACTGACCTAGTGACCTAATTAGTAGCATTGACTATGCGCGCCAGCGACTCCATTATACTACTGGTGCAATCACAAACGGTAGCCAGGCAATAAATACAAATTATACCCAAAGCGTTTCGTCGCCGGCAGTTAAGATGGCCCCAGAGGGCTTATGAAGACCTTGAATTATGCATTGCTTGGCCTGTGGCTCCTACATACATAAATGGGGTTTTAGGGAATACCCAGGGGATTGGGGAGAAGCCACGGAGCCCTTATCTGTATGTAGTTATCTACAGGGGTCCCTGATGATTATTCTGCTCCAATTGCCTACCCTTAATGGAGCTCTGCCACATCTCCCAAATCAGCCACAAATTCCTGTTTGAAAAAGGTGTAAGCTCGTCGAGAGGCAGGGTTTGCTGGCTGTGGTTGGTTATTTTTAGTAATTTGGGATCAGCTGGAGATGAGGGCAGCCTTTTAAGGGAGTGGCTATACGCGCGATAGTCGCGCACGCGGACGTAGCGTACATAGAATTTCTTATACACGCGGACACAAAGTCGCGTATACAGATCTGACTACATACGCGGACGTAAGGTTAGGTGGCTTGTTTTGTACTTTTATAATCCTATATATCCAGAAATTAGAATAAAACATAGAAATAAGACAAGAAACAGGGGGTTCGGGGGCTTAGCCCCCGATTTCCTAATGATTTCCTCATGATATTATGATGAAAAAAAAGGTACATCCGCGTATATTACTGTATTTGTATACGCGGCCACAACGTCCGCGTATATAAGCAAATCTATTTGCGCGGACCTCACGCCCGCGTATACAAGCAATTCAGTGAGCGCGGGCACCTGGTGCTAAGTCCGCGCGTATAACCCCAGCCGCCTTTTAACACAGGCCCCTTAGGGGATGGCTGTACTGCTTTTTTATGGTTTGGGCTAAAAGTATGTTGTGTTTTTGCTTGTAATTCTGCCAATATTACCCTTGTTTCAGGGGGATTGTTGTATGGTATACTCTAGATATTACTGCGTTTTCTGCTGTTTTAGGAATTAAATGTAAACTAACGGCAGGACACAGATACACTTATAAGGGAGCTATAACCCGGCCTACCATGTATGACTATTATATTCTTAATAGGTAGCATGAAAAAACATGGATTTTACTACCAAATGACAGACAACCAATAGTTCCCACATGAATTACAAAGATATTGGCCCGTTCAGTTGAGAGTCATTCCCATACATGCCCCTATTAGCCGGCCTAAATCTTCTATTCATAACTAAAACCTTGAGGTTGACAAATGTCCTGTCTGAATAAATGCATGCCACCTCATAAGAAGGGTCCTAACTGGCTCTGAATTGTTCGGGTTGATGGACTACCCTACCCACTAAATGCTTTCAGACCTTTAATCTTTGTTCAGCCTGATTAGAATTTGCAAGATGTGTTCCGCGCCATTTACTCCCCACGTACTTGTTTAAACGCCATTCATTGAACTATTAGAATGGAATATAAAAACTTATAATGTGCCAGTAATGAATTAGTGGACTCACTGGGGTGAGGATTGAAAAAGGCAATTTAATCTTTTGCCGTTTGTTCTTTGTGCTAAGCTCAAATTTGATTTATTTGTGACTTTAACAAGAACAAACCACAAATGGGTTGGCCTACTTTTGAAAAGCTGAGGAATTCCATGGTCCATTGTCCAATGTCATTTCCCAAAATAAATTTGCTTACAATAAGCGTAGTAATGTTCATATAATTATGTATTACAGCGTTATACCTGATTACTTCGCCATTTGAACCTAGATCAGTGACTTTTGCAAATCAACTGTCTTCCTTTGACTAGCAACACGTCATATATTGTACAATTTTTCTTTTCCTGAGACGGCTTTTGGATTCTTAAAACCAACCGTACTTTATTTTACATCAATAGTCTACATTGACATTTTGTAGACCACAATATAAATCCACCAGGAGAACCCTTCTTACAAGGTAAATGCTAGGGAAACATCTGGCTTTGCACCGAATGCTTGGATTGTGTTCCGGAATGTACATTTACAGGGTACTAAAGCTGAGATCAGGGGCAATAAAGGCCCCTGGACTGCTCGGTCCACACAATCACCTCCCCACCCAAACAGAGCAGCTCCCGAGTCGGTACGACCTGCTCACTGCCCCTACCTCCAGATGTCTATACTAAAGGTGAAGGCCTCTGGGGGTTGGGGTCCCACCCACTGGTGTGTGGTATGGCGAGTTCCGTGTAATCCTTTCTTTTGGGTGTGTTTTTTTTCTGCGTAATGCGAGAAACCCATCAATGAAACGTGAACAGAAATTGATCCAAGCATAAAAAGAAGAGAATGTAATTTTAGTGAGCCATATTCATGATTACCGTAGAAATCAAATAAATTGATGTCAAGGCAGAGTGTTATCTCATTTCTAATGTGAGTAGCCGATGCAGTTGACGAATATATCACAATTCATTTGTGGTCAGGCAGGAGTGCATGATCACATCTGCCGTTTTGGGTATTTTTCAGATTGTGCAAGGAGACAGTATAGAGAACTTGAACAAAACGTGGTGCTTACAGCAATTCCTTCAACATTAGATCCCATTACATAAGGTTAACACTCGGCCGTCCCTACGTGCTGAGTGACCCGGGCAGGGGCCGGCCGTAGACCTCGTGCTGGTCACGTCCCGGGCCCTAACGAGCCCCGGCCCCGCCAGCTGCTCACCCCGGGGTGAGCTACTCACTGCGGCCCGAGCTGCTCGCCCAGCCTGGGGTGAGCTGCTCGCACCAATCTGGGGCGGCCACTTGGGGGAGGCGTGTGGCTTCTCAGAGTGGCCCTTTGAACTGACGTGATTCTCAAGTTACACCGCCGTGTGCCCCCACCCCACCTCCTGGGTCGGTCCGACCTGTGGGTTCGGCTTTTGGGGTCAATGCGGACAAACCAACAAGGCCATCTTGACCTTCAGGTGAAACCTAATCTTAACATGGTTGAAATTATTTGGCGACATTTTCTTTTTTGAATTTTCAGGAATCTAGAAATAGTGTACCGCATTAATTAAGCCTCATACTCCAATAATCGACCGATATTTGCACCAATTCTGATCATATTATGTACATTTCAAGGCAGGGCATCGCCGTAGTGGCCATGGGGCTTTATCCTCTACACATGAACAATCTGATCATAAATTCATCTGGAAATTAGTATACTTGACTCATTCACTACATATGATATGATACGCGCTAGTATACACCAAGGATTGGAGTATTACACACCGAAATCAAGGTACGATATCCAATGATCACAAGAAGGAGTGGAGCCACCGACAGCAAAAACAGCCCCTTTAGGCTCCCTGATATGGCGTGTGAGACACCTCCCGAACCTCCATGGCACCTTCAGAAGCCATGAGAACGCCCAAGGAACCGGAAACTGCCCCCAGCCGACGCGCCATCTGCCGTCTTATCTGAGAACTAGTCACGTGGTTCTGGGTGCTGATCGCCGCCAAAGAAAACGTGCCCGGATCAATCATGGCTGGTTTACTTCTCTTGTCTTATCTCCCTTATCTCTCTCTCTGGCAACGGGTAGGGAGTCGGGCTTAGCCATTGAGAATGGATCTGAGGGGGAATCAGCGTTTTTTTTATTCAGGCATTTTTGGGTATCCAGTTGCAGATCATAATAGGAACTAGGAAGTGACAAATATCTGGTGACAGGCTTCCACTAATGACCATTGATATTTCAATGGCAATATATCTTTTACTTTTGTAACCATGATGGTAATCTAATCACCTCAAAGATCTAGCACAGTCAATTCACAGAAGAGCATTGCAAAACCCGCTTTTGTAGTAAATGCGGATTGCAATAACACTAAAAGGATCGATCGAGAGTTGTGAAATGGCAAGTTAGAACCCAGAACGACCCTGGAGTGGGGTCGTAATGTGTGGTGTTGGCGCCCCTGGATGATGTTGTGAGGGATGTGGCGGGTGTGGTTCCCGGGGGTTACTGGTGGTTATTGAGGGCTACTGGGGGGCTGTTGGGGTGTGGACGGTAGGGGTTGGGGGTGGTGGGGTGGCTGGGGTTGGTGGGGGAGTAGGTCAAGAGGTGGGTAAGGTTTGTGAACACGACCACGCGGGGATGGGAACAAATGTACTGGACGTGACAGGGAGAATGGCTTCCCGATCAGGTTCTGTGGGTCAACAGAAACGGGCTGCATGATGAGGGCACTTTGTCAGGTAGACAGGTTAGAGTGGAGTGCAGGTGGTCGTGCAGAACAGTATGGACGTTACAGCCCATGCATATGCAATATTACAAGTGTTTTCCGTAGACTTAAATATAGCTCAAGTGTTTGTAGTTGGATCGGTATACTCTGTGACATTTTTATATTGATATTAAAAGATCCTCAAACGGTTGAGGGCATCTAGCTCAACAACAATTATTATTGTTGTGCTAGATGCCCTCAACCGTTGGAGGATCTTTATGTCCCTCTAGTAGTTACATGCAATAATTGAATAGCCTTTACCTGGATAGAACAGAGAGAGTAAAGTTTGAACTTTACTCTCTCTGGGTAGGGCCAATTGCAATCGCAGCAAAAGTTCAAAAGCCTCAGAGTTCAATTAATATTTCATTTTCATGTATCTGCCTGGTTATCACAGGAATATTTATTGATACTTTTAAGATTCATGGGATCTTAAAAGAATGACCGCCCCGGCCAACAACAGCAGAGAAAGTAAAGGGAGCCTTGAACCCCACCTAGTCCCAAACACCACCATAAGAACTGACCAGTGGTCAGTCAGTGCCCAGTAAACCCCACCACCGGCCGGTCGATGCCCCCAGTTATACCCCCAGATGCCGGCTGACCACTCTGACCACTCGGTGCATTATCTGCCCGCCCCCTCCTGGTGGCGCCCCTACCGGCCACATCGATAATGGAAATCTCAGAGCCGCATCAGGGCCCAAATTGATTCAGGGTGGACGGAGATTTGGGCCGGCTGGAAAGCCGCATTGCCTCGTGCTCAATACTATAGAGACGGGGAGAATCTCGAGCTGGTCTCTGTGTTCTACTGCAGCGTTAATATCAATAGGGTGGGACTGGGAGAGGGCTAGAAGAACAGTGGTATTTTGCCTAGCTCATAAACTGACGATTGATAAAATCAGTTTTAATTAGATTTAGTTTTAGTTGGACTAATCAGGGGTTTTCCTTAACTTTTTTGTCCACTAGTCCACCGGGCTAGTGATCCTGTGTTGCCACTGGCCCGGATCAGAGTTCCACTAGTCTATATACTAAATTATTACAGTAATTCAAAAGTTTTCACTGGCCCATCGGGCTAGTTGCTCACTTGTTTCACTAGCCCGACCAGATTTTTACTAGTACCCGGTACTAGTAACTCTATGCTAAGGTAAAACCCTGCTAATGGTGTACGGTTTTGTGTGATATAGAGAAAAATTACTTTTCTGGGCCATTGGGTATCACCCATAGGCTATTTGTGTATATTGCCAGGACAAAGAAAGTTCCCAGCGTGTACACTGATAACCTATGGCTGGTACCCAAAGGCCCAGAAAAAGTAGTCCTTTCTCTCATTCTGGTACTTGCTAATATGCATGATATTGATAGGGAAATTCAAATGAAACGGTTAAAGAAAGATCACATTTTTCGTTTTCAATTCTAGAGATCTAAACTCATCTGACGAGAGAACCCTGGATCTCGAGCCAGCAGGATCATACAGTGTTATATTTACAGCCCTCTCTCCCTGTCGAACCTCTAATGGGTATTGGCTGACCTGGTTCACTTTAGGTTCCTTCTGGTTATGACACCCGAACGACCCCGGCCCGGTAGAGGCATGAAAGTATGGCAGCTGCACTGTAGGCATGGCTAATGCTAACGTCCCAGGGCCGTCACAGGTTCAGGGATACAACCTCACAGAGCCGCACCTACTCTACCACTTAGGAAACAGAATAAAATCATCAAACTATTTTTTATGCTGTTGCTATTTATATGTGGGTGACTAGATGAATAAGGAGTATCGAATAAGTACGTTTGTGTAAAAGGGTGTTGGTCTGTAATTTAAGAACATTTTGGAATTTTGGAAAGCATGCTTTTTAAATCCCATGGGTACTTTATCCCATTGGGGTCAGTCTGACAGTTTGAAAATGTGAGAATACTTGATGAAAGGCCCCAAATGATTTATCGAAAACAATATTCCAGGAATGAATCGAGGTTAAACTACATGAGTAGATCTTTTTTTTTGCAAGACTACTATATCTTTTACCTATTGAAATACACCACTCTTCTCAACATCCCATATGCACTCACGGGATGACCTTACACAATATGGCTGTGACCGTAAACGCATTACCTGAACCACTTATCTCACAGGATACAGTGGCTGATCAGGAATACCAAAATGATCCCAGCTCTGACATGATCTACAAACACCCCATGCAGTCTACTAAGCAGGAAACCCAGCTTTGCGGTTATCCTGTCCATGTCCAATATACAATGCTACAGAGACTATATTCTCACAATGAAGTACAGGATACTATTGGGGAAGTTAGGGGATACACCTAGCAAAGCACATCAAATACTGATTATGTATTGTGAATTATTATTAACACAATTCTGGCATGTACATTCATAACATGACAGTAAGTCCTAGTACGTCTACTATATGTGTACAATATCTCTGATTTACCACAACTGGGATTGTTTTTAACCCTGTTGACGCTTCATACATCAACTATGACTTTATCCACTGGTCCCAGGATGGGCTAAGATTCACCCAGTTCCTTTCCATATCCAATCCTATTCTCATATCAATCCCTTACTCCTGCTCCCACAACCCATCCTCCCACTCCCCAACCCACGTCTAGGCCCCTCCATACCCCCTCCTTCTTCATCTGGCCCCTCAAAACCCCCCTCCTCTAGACCCCTCCCACCTGATTTCCCACAACTGGGATTAATTTTAACCCTATTGACGTTTCGAACATCATCTTAACTTGATCCATAGGTCCCAAGCTTAGTCTAATATTCCTCTGTTGTCTTCTGCATCCTCCCCAATCCCAGCCCTAACTCCTGCCCCCACAACCCACCCTCCCACTCCCCAAACCACGTCTAGGCCCCTCCATACCCTACCAGGGTGCCCACGCTTTTTCAAAAATCAATTTAAGACCTTTTTTAGACCTATTTAAGACCTACTTTCGGCAAATTTAAGACCAATTTGCCACAGCTTACAACAAAATTTGATCGCATGATATTTGACGAAGCGGCACACGGTAAAAAGGGACAATTTTGCCAATCCTAACATCTGAGTTTAATTTCCTAATCAGATCCAATTTAAGACCTTTTTAAGACCTCCTCCATTGAAAACATGAGATTTAAGACCTTTTTAAGGCCTTAAATTTGAGAAAATCAATTTAAGACCTTTTTAAGGCTTTTAAGACTTGCGTGGGCACCCTGCCTACTCCTCCCTCCTCCAGGCCCCTCCATACCTCCCCCTCCCCTCCTCCAGGGCGTGGCGGTCCATCTGTAGGCCGGATTAGGTGGGGTCTGCCCGTTAGGCCGGGCGGCGGGCCGTGAGGCCAGATAAGGCACCCCCGTTATTGGGGGTCCCCACCCCTCAGGTCCTCCAGGCCAGACTCAGGGATTGTAAAATTGGCGTGGGGGTTCTCGCAATAAGCTTACCTGTAAATTCCTTGGATTCAGTATGGACAGTAAGATGGCTTTATATTTTACAATAGATTTGATTATAGAATGATGCTTGAGTGTTATTAGTTCTTAAACCCAACATTCTTTTCGAAGATCAACATGAGTGTGCTGCCCCACCCCGCCCTTGATGGCAACGATCCAAATTTTCATTAATCTATTAAGTTAACAGGCTAAATTCGTCTCAGTAGGGAGCTGTTCAATCAGACAATGTATGCGGACGGAATATTACATCATTGCAGCCTTTGGCTCCCATGCCTTCCTTGGTGGCACTCCACGCCTCTGTGCCTCCACGTGTTTGACCTACTCTATGTAGAGGTTTAAGAACGCAATTAGACCAGTATACAACTGCAAACTTTTATGCTGAAACTAATTTACTAATATCCCCACCAGTCATGTTGTCAAGGAGACAGAACAATTACCAATATGTATTATTTTTAACCACTTAGACAAAATGCACAATTTAAACGCAAATATTTAAGTTTACACTTAGCATCCTACATCTTTACTCCTCTAATAGCTCCCTTAGCCTGTCACCTGTCACCACTCCCAACTACCCCTAATTGTACTGAACTTACCATTCCTCCTACTATCCACCACGTCCCGGTCAGTAGACAAACCTATTGAACTGGTACTAACAGCGTCAGCTACGTGACTCACCTATAGGTACTATAACCCGATAATATGTCTATGTGGTACTAAGTTTGGATTATACATGAGGTTTACACTGGCTGGGACAGTGGTAAATCACAGGGGACGGTTGATAGGTGCAAAAAGGTCACCTAGCAGAAGGGCGGTGGTATAGGTGCTTAATATTTCAAAGGCACAACAATGCGAACCACTTAAAGCTAATTTAAGCTAATCTAGTGAAGCGTACTATGCTACGTGCTATATAAATAACAGATGGGAAAGTCCATCATCGTTGATAATACCCCTTCAAAGTATCACTAATCCAATGATAAAGAAGGTCTAGATAAAAGATAGCATACTGTATTACCCTATGGTATAATGTGGTAAACTCAGTTAAAAGTTAACTTTCCCTACTACTTCTCTTACGCCCTACTCCTATCAGACCATAGCAGATTCATTTTTTAGACTGGACACCCAGTTGGCTGTCACAGTACAAGAACTATTTCCTTTCTCAAACTGCTCCCGTTCATTTAGACTCAATCTCGTGTTTTACTCTTATTTTTTCCTGATGTGCCCGCAGCTGTTGAGGTGCAAGGTCCATTTGACTTTACAAGACGGGCGAGTATTGGATCTAGGAGAGAGTGACAGATCTGATAGAAGGGTGAGACTGCGGGGAGATATGGAGAAAGTTCCCATCTCATCTGTCTGTCATTCTTCTGATCAATTGGTCTGGGAATACCAATCTGAGGAATACTCATTTCTGCTTATGATAGGACTGACCATATACGCGACAGAGAAACTTATCCTATGTTGCACTGCATATATGCTATAAGTACGATAAAGGCCCTTTTCATAAAGAAATCACAAAGTCGCGCTTTAGATTGCCAGCAAATCAAAAGGATACTTTTCACTGGTCAGCCCTAGAATCTCTTTCATGAACTTCAGTCTTCAGATCTGTCAAACATGCGATACCATAGAGCAGTGCCTCAGGGATCAGTCTGGCTACAAGTTACAACCTCAGCCTCCTGAGTATAGCAGCGGTGTAACAACACAGCAGTAACCCCAAATAGCCCTGCGGCAAGTACAAGGTCTGGTCTGGTCTGTATGATGTAGTGTAGGTACTGGAGGGACCTGAGGGGTCAGGGTGGGGGGGTGGGGTCTGGCATAGACTGACGACGGTTCTGACTGGTGAAGGCAGTGGTAAAGGTTCACTGTGTAAGGTGTGAAATGTGAAAGTATCGATGAGGCCCCTGGGTGCATTCATCATGCACGTATATAGTTCGCTCTTTAATATTTAATACTCAACGTGCTCAGCAGGCAATCTTTTAATATACCTACACCGAAAGCTGTCTCAAATGCATTGGAATCGAATTTAGGAGGAAAACTATACGCTTTTCCCAAGGCAATCATGCACAGAAGTGCATAACCCATTTTAATAGAAAATATTGGCATAGTAAACGGCATGTTGTTACTAGTGGGGAAACACGATTGTAAGGAGATCTTTGGTTTGCATCTGTATGTGGGCGGGGCCACGGTCGGTGGGACTTAGCTGAGGTCCGGCCGTATATATGTGGTGATGGATCAGGGCTAAGGGCAGTTTGGTCAGTCTCCACTGCCGACTTGATGGTGATACAGAATGACGGATCCCTGGTCCACCCCCTCCTCCAGTACGCCCTCCTGTGTGTCCCTGCTGACGCCCCCACTCCCCGGGGACGGGTGAAGAACTGATAAAGTCTACCCTGTCATACTGAGCCAAGGATTACACGTTATCACCACTAAAAGGGGGTAATCGACTGAAAGTGTAAACAAGTGATTACAGTACAATCTCTTCTTTTTGTCAGGGGGAGAATTTGGTATTCAGGATGCTCAAGCTAGGCTGCCATGATCATTCACTGGAGATGTAAAAGGAGACATTCCATCTAAACTTACAATTGTGGTGATTCAAAATTCAACGAACTCACCAAATGGCAACTTTGACTTTGCTAAACAGTGTTCATTCTCGGCCCAAGAATAGACACATGGTACATTATTTATTGCCGATTTATAGTTTTCCAAACATAATATACAGCTACAAACCTTCATGTTAATATAGTATTATAGAATAGGGCCTGTGCCTCGGGAATTATCCGAGTACGACTTGGATTACCAGTAAGTAGCACAAAAAGGCCCTTAGCCTCAGGTGGCAGCTTACCATAAGCTTTTCTAAGGTAGGTAATTCAATAAGACTGAAACAAGATCTTAACCTACTTTCTGGGTGTAGGCGTAAACAAAAAATGTATGCAAGTTATTTAGACGGACAAACGATAGATGACTGAAGCTAGGTTTGCAATTACAACTACTGATTGCTAAAGCCAGCTTAGGGGTCGTTTCATTTTTATTTTCTATATAGGGATTTACCTAGAAAACATACGTAAGTTTGTAAGTAGTGCTATTTAAATTCATTTAATAAATTCATTTTCAAGGAATGGCTTGTCAAATAATTGTATTTCACGTTATTTAACCTATCGACTCTTACATTGACATATTCAATGTCCTACAAATTGTTTTACCCCACTTTCCTCACCCTGGAGGAATTCAACATCCAGCACAGTTCCTATACACACAGGAGTTCGTAGCCTGACATAAGGCGAGTAGAAGTGACACGGGCTACATGGAGCTCCTGGGCAACGATTTGTGGTTGCTATGTTACAAATCCCCGGAGGTTAGCGCCGCCACATTGACCTTAAGCCCGCCAGCTCCCAATGATTCCCGCGTTAGACGTAGATGGATGGACGCCTTAATAGAAACCGACAGAACACAGAATCCGGATTCTACCTCAAACTGAGTTCTTTTTTTTTCAGAGCACGCTTAGCTTTTTCCCTGTTGTCTATTCAAAGCTGAGGATTTCCCAACGGAAGGTCCGATGGCTGGAGGGTAGGAAGACGGACAGAGGGTCATATTATCTGCTGGGTGGAAGGGCTCAAAGGGGGACTCAAGGGTTATGGGGCATGGTATGTTAGCCCTCGATTACCTAAGTATCAAATCAATACATTTTGTCCAGAGAATTATTTTTTCTAGCCACGGAATTCGCTGACAAGACACTTCATGCTGCTTGAGGAGGTGCTTTTATTTCTCTCCAATAAACTGTGGTACATAATTGCCCGCCTTTTAGAGTCATTAGTTATTGGCAATATGATCAATTGTCTAACAAAATAAGCTATATACTCAGTTACCTATACGGAAAAAATGTCATATTATGACAGAAAACTACGTACACTTCAGCGGTTGTACGACGAATAGCGCTCAGTATTCACTTTCCAGGGCTTCAGGTTGGGGTGGGGCGCCCAGGAGGAATAGAGGGTGTGGTCTGAACCAAGCAGACTGCTCTGAGAGGGGCTTATACCGTGGGCTTTAGAACTTCAGACCTACCTCCAGCCCACAGCCTCTAGTCGGACGGCCGGGGATTTGGGTTGTCAGAGGGGCGGCAGTTGGAGGCGGCAGCAGAGAGGAAGTGGGTTGACCACAAGTTGTGATGGATTATAATCATTTTCACACTTTCAAACATTTTCATTCCGCAAGGTTGATATTTCTGTGTGCTATGTAATTAATACAAATTGGACATATTGTCAAGTGTTGTCAGTGATCCAAAGTGTTGGAAATTACATTTCACAAATAAATGTATCGGTGAAATAAGGTAACAATATTGGCTTTTTAAAAAATTAGTATACAAAATATACTAATATCTGTGAAATTTGATCGCCAAAAGGATGGAGAGCATAGTCCGTTATTCCTTATATAGATTACTGGGGCAATCTATAGGAGCAACTTGTTGTAAGGCCCTATATATACAGACAAACAGGGCGCATCTTACTTAACTAGAGTATGGTAAAGATACAAGTCTGGTTACCATGATAACTACTCCATAGACTTTCGTATAGCGGATTCTTTTGAACAAACGTTTTGGCACAATCTGCTACCGACTATTCATGCATACCCTGAAACTGTCGCCATTCAGTCTGCTGCATTCATGCTATGAGACCCCCTCTTTCCCATACAATTCGTGGGTTATATACACGCACATGTACACTATTCTCCGCTGCGGTAGGGAAAACCTTTCCTCAGACAATATCTGAATGGAGCCGTGCGGCAGTTGTTCAGGGCCTTGCGTGCCTGTATGAATACCACCCTGGAGGCAGTTAGGGCCGACGTTTGTTTAAGGCCCTGTTATATTTGGGGGCATTGAGAGACGTTAGTGCAGTGAGAGAGACGTTATAGTGCAGGTCCGTGACCCGGCATGCCCTCTTATAGTGCTTGGTTCTGATAATTTGGGAGGGAGCAGGTCCGGGAGCAAGACACCATGGAGGGGATGGATGCGTGTCACCGTGCAGAAGGAATCTGCCAAAACATTAGGTAGGACTATTCCTGGGGTAGAAAATCCAGGGACAAAATCATGATATGATGATATAGCGGTAAATCAACTTAGTATGTTATTCTTAACTGATATAGTTTGCAATTTCAAACATGCAAATGCTTTTTTGTAAGCATCTTCAGAAACGAGTTCAACTCCTGTGTTAGATACCCTATCACATGCGGTGTGCCTGCTTAATTCATTATCCCTGATTATTCTGACTGAATGGCCATTTCAAACACAACAGTTTGCTCAATGCTAAACCTAACTTTTTCTTGTTAAAAACCCCGCGCCTCGTCTTCTCAGTTTGCGGAAAACCAGCACCAACTGCAAGTGAGTTGTTTGTGAGCTGTTTGTGGGTTCTGAGCAGCTCGCGAGTTGCTCCTTGTGTAGCCTTAAGAGCAGCTCCTCCCGCTTCCTGCTTCATTAGGGCCTATTGGAGGAGCGGGGCTGGGGGCGTGCTTCGGTTAGAGTCGGTACCTCGTTGACAGGGCTGATCACACACATTCACAGCACCGGCCGCACCGTGGAGGTGTAAGGGGAGGCAGGTCTCACTAATCAGTATTCCTTATGCAAAGTTTTGATCTGAAATCCATGAATTTTCTGAATATAGAAATTGGGGGAATGTCTGTAAAATGTCAGGGAAAGCATACCAAACGATGCTTGCGTTTGAAATAGATGGATGCCTCTTAACTTTGAAGGCAACAAATTTTGTTCATTCTAATTTCAGAGTAACTCATTTCGAAGTCTGTGACTTTCATAAGGGTTTTACGGGGAACATTAAACTACAAAACATGGATGAATGAAAACAGTGTGTTCATAAAGGCGTAGTGGAGGTTTTACCTCCGGAATATTGCATGCCCACTTGGGCAATTAATCCAATACATGTGAATTTGAGGGCAACCCCTACAAAGTTGACAATAGTAGATCAATTCAGGAGTCAAAATATTTCCATTTCTTAATACCAAGGAATGCTGGCTTCAACCAAAGATTTTGAACCCAAATATGACCACACTCCTAACACAGTCCAGGCCCCAAATCCCCCCAAACCAGACTCCCATACCCTCAAACCCTTACCCCGAGAGACCCTCCTACCTCTCTGTCCCAAACACCGTCTCCCAGGCGACGCCCCACTCCAGGGGGACGCCCACTCCAGGGCTGGCCGGAGGGGGGGGGGGGGGTGTTCCCTCCCCAGGGGCACCACTCAAGACGCTGGTTATTGTTGTCGCTGCCTGTTTATGGTGTCATTAACTGGTTGCCGGGTGATCCATAGGTGCGACATGCCGTCAGCCGGCCACCAGCCTCCGTCTACTTGTTAGGCCACACAGAAAAGCTTTTGAATTCAGGTTTTATGTCTCCAATATGATAGGGTCGGCTGGTAGAAATATATAGATTTGTAATATTTTTAACAGTCAGATAGTTCTGAAATTAATAATTCCCTTGATAACCTTCTATTATTATTTTTGACATCTGTAATACATGTCTGGATTATGTATAGGCGATTAAATGTTTACTCGGCCATTTCTATTTAATTTTAATGATCTTTCCCAATATTTTATTTAGAAGAAACTTTAGGTTTGGGGCAATACAATAGGGTCGGTCGGGAAACCTGAACACAACTACCTATTTTGGCCTTACCAATCGATTCTGACGCCAGACCGGGCCAGTAAACTATCTGCCCCATGCCCCCTCCACCACCACCACCCCATACCTCTGGTCCCATCACCCACCCCCGCCCCTCCCCTCCTCCCGCCACGTGGCCTTAACAACAGGTCTGGTCTCATTCACAGCCCCACGGCCTAAGCACAGTCTCAGCGGCTGGCGCTGGGCTATATCATAGGTATGGGTGTTTGGACATAACTGTATTAGCATAGGATCTGGAATTAAGGAGTGCCCAGGGTGTGATTGAGTTATTACTGGATCCACGTATATCTTGAAAATATAGGGCCTATTATAAGATATTGGGCCTATTTTGGATCTGGTTGCGCCTATATGGTCGTGGAAATGGTCAGGTCAATCAGAGGGGACCTGGTCGTGGTAAGTCGATAGTTGAGATATGTTTACGATACCAGCCTAACGATCTTGGGCCGGCACGACTCCTGCTAAGTGGCAATTTGCCGAATCAATACGGTATGGTGGTATATGATCAAACACTACTTGTATGACTCCATTCAATATTGCTGTAATATTCCATCTAGGACTCAATCACACATCACGTTGACGTCATGGCTGGTATGTATACATGATATCATAACACATCATGATGACGTCATGACTGGTACACGTTAATGATGTTGTAACAGCATTAATGACGTCGGCCAACACAGCGACAATAATTACATTAGATTTGATACCTCATCATGCGACCATGACACAGTTGCTACTCTACACTATAACGTGATGCCAGTGTTAGACCCTTTACCCCACGTCTGTGTCTCAATCTGCAATACCATGTCCCTTAGCCATCCGTCATGTCAGTCCACTTGTCAACCCGCATCCTCTGCCTGCTGCCCCTCAGTGCGGAGAGCAGCTCGTCCTGACCAGGCCTTGCCCAGTTTCTTCTCCCCAGCCTATATCATAAAATGATATAATGTCTGCTATACGTTATTGATGTTGCAATAGCATTAACGGTGTCAGCCAATTCGGCAAACAAATTTATGCTGATGATGATTGTTGGAGTTTAAGGTCCATTCAGCAGTATTCCAGCTGTATCAGGACCAGCTCATGATTTTTGGCTTGTACAAAGTACTGTGATCGGATCTCTTGGGGTGGGAACGACGGAAGGCAAGGTGGTGTAGCAGGCAAGGCCCAGGTTCAAATCTGGCCCAGCCACGTGCGAAGTGAGGCGCTTACGCACTACACCATCCTGCCTCCCTCCAAACAAATATAGCAGTGACAATAAAGACATTAGATTTGATAATAAACGATGCTACCATGACACAGTAGCTACTCTACACTATAACGTGATGCCAGTTTTAGACCCGTTACCCCCCGTCTGGTTCTCAATCTGCGGTACCATGTCCCTGAGCCATCCGTCATGTCAGTCCACTTGTCAACCCGCGTCCTCTGCCTGCTGCCCCTCAGTGCGGAGAGCAGCTCGTCCTGACCAGGCCTCGCCCAGTTTCTTCTCCCCAGCTGCCCTATCAATCCTAGCGACAGGCGACAAAAACCACCCACACAAAATAAAAGCTGAGCTGCTCTGAAATGTCGCTGGGTAGACCTTTAGAAAGTGCGACTCGGCGCAGACAGTACGAGTTTTAGCAGAGGCCTAAAAGACTGATTGAGATTCTGATTGGGGTCGCAGTGTCAGGCCTAGGTGAAGTGAGATAGAGAGGAGCTTCATTGCATTGAAATGAACTTTCAAAGAGCGTTATATGCCTGCATTATTGCCTTTGTAATTTGATGGCCACGACTTTTTTCCCAATCTAATTTCCATAGGAGATCGACGTTAAGCTTGGTTCTATAGCGCTTCTTCCTTTGAATTTGAGATCAAATGGAATTATATGAATAACATAATCATATATCTTTTTTTATACCATAATGAAATATGCACTTGTTATTGAGTAAATGCTTCCAAGACGGAGAAACAAGAAGCAATATATAATGCAAAAAGGCTTTTGTTATCAGCTATAAATCTAGGCAGCCTCTGTAAACTTAGACAGCGTCCTGTAAACCATACTATTTGACAAAGCATTCTTGTATCAGATAATTAACTTGAAGCAAACACTATGCATATTTGTCATAGTGTAAGTAGGCGTAGCCCTGATGGCTGTTGAGTTGTTCGTTTGTTCACATGAAGTAGTCTTATTGCCCACTGTTAGTGAGCAGCTCCGAGCAGCTCGGGAGCAGGGCAGGTGTAGGGCCCCTGATGGACGATGGGTGAGATTTGATACTGGTTTATCAGTGAGGTAATAAGGGGCAGGAGAGGGGACCTGTCTACGGAGCAGCTCGTCTCCCCGACCCTGGAGGAGGCGGTGAGCAGATCCAATCTCCTCAATCAGCACCTCGTCCACCTTGGGCGTCCAATCTTACCTGTGGCAGGTGACAGGCCCCTATACTCTTATCTCACTCTATAAGGCGTGGTTATCAACTGTTCATAATATCATATATCATTACTTGGTCCCACCCTCATCAGGTAGACATTGATTATTTGACTACCAATCATTTGCATCATATTGACAAATGGAACCCCAATTTATGGCATCACATACACTTATTCAGTCGTGTCTCGTAATTATGTTCCAGACATAACCATCGGGAAGTGTGAGCAGTGTTAAGGACATGTCAATCCCTCATACCCCCTGAAACTGTGGTATCGGGCACCTTCAGAACAACGTATAATTATTACCTGCTTAATGATAAGATGATACCTATAGGGGCGGAGGGCAGGTGTAATAGTGGCAAGAGGCAAGACGCAATGGCCTGTTCAGGGGGTTTCCCCTTCATTTTCATCTTACTGATCTGGCTATAACCTGACCTTCCAAGTTATTATTATTAATTTCCGGTCCAAGATTATGGAACTCTTAGAGTCATGAAGATGTTCAAGATCTTCACTTGACTTGATGACGCTTGTACGGATGATTTTATAAAGGGGATGCCCTAGATGTATTTGGTCAACTTGAACATGTGTTTAAAGATCGAATAAGCCAATGCGTCAAGGATAGTATATGATTATCATACATTTACCATATCATAGACCACTCCTTTTGTGTATATGACATTCATACGAGGCGACACCATACATACTAAACCTTACATAACTGGATCCATTTGATACCCCAACAATAGCCCAGCTTTACCATGGTCAAAGACACCACACCCTGGAGGTGGTGAGCTTGTGGTAAAGTAGACAGTTGGGGGCCACAGGCACCACTGACCTTTGGCTGATCCCCCTCAGCAATGACCTATTCTCAGGAGACCCAGGAGGAATCAAGCGCCACTTAAGGTTGATCTCCCTTAATGCTGGCCCTCTGAAGGGCCCACACAGACCCCTTACACTGGAGGCTGACCTGTGGCAGGCCTAAACCTGGAGGACTAATCCATTGACTGTGGGTACGTGGGCAGGGGGCCTGACCCGGGGTGCCAATTACACGCTACTGGAGGGGAGGGTGTGTGTGTGTTTGTGGGGGGGGGGGGGGGGGGGGGCTCCAGGGCGGGTGGACAGCCTTTGGAAGAACTCGCAAATGTGTGGTGTCTCGAGGATGTTTGGTTAGCCCAGCCACCTCATGGTCAGAATGGATGTTCATCTATAAAGTACAGGAGATGTAGCATATGCTACAGTGTATTGTCATTAATTTTGTTGAAAGGACTACTCTACTTGACCAAGAAAATAACAAATAGCAATTCAGCTTTTTAAAGATTGTTACAGTAACGTGTACAAAGTACTTTTTGGAATTTAAATGTGAAAAAAACCTGAACAACCCCATAACCAGCCAAATTTAATATTGATTGACAGCTTCCCAAGCCACTGGCAAGTATGGACGGGAGGCAATCTGTACAGGCGTCTTTCTGATCTGCATATTCTCACTTATCTCTCTATCAGACAACGTGTCCTTTGGGCGTAGAAGAGCGGAGGAAAGGAGGAACTGAAGTGCCCAAGACATGTTAAATATAGACTATATCAAGCGTCATTTGAAAAGGAACCCACTTGGAGTTGTGATCTGCACACCAGCCAAATGATGACATATACCCCTCATATATATTATAATATACCCTTTCCCCTTGGCTAGTGTCATTTGTTTTCTAAGATGAAGTACAACCATTAATCATAATGGTGACATCACCCATATCAGCTTCAACCGTTGCAATGTCATACAGCTAAAGATTTTAGGTCCGTTTACTGTGAAGGCCAAAATAATCAAGTGCCAATATTTGGCTCCAAAGAAATGCTATTAGAATTAGTTACTTGGCCCCTTCCATAAACAACAGTAATCTGAATCCATAGTGTCCAGATCCCCAATATGACCATAATTATCGTCATCATCCATGCAACGCTCCACTCACAGTAATTGGCCTTACACTCGCCCCATTCAATTGGCCCCAACCACTTCCGGCTAGTCTAAGAAATTGTCCCCTATTTTCGCCCAGGCCACATGTCACCCACACTTCCCACCACAATACCACTGTCAGGCCTGAGAAAATGGATGGCCTTTCAGGAATGTGGTTTTGTAACCACAGACATCTGATATATGAGTCTCATTAGCCAACGCCCCATTTCCTTTTGTCAGGAGGAGTGACATGAAATATGGATTAGCCCAGTGTCCACCGGGCCATTCGGAGGGGTGGGAAACAAAAGGAGAGAACTGCTGAAACGGCAGAAAATAAGCCTATAAATCACGATAAAATGCTTTCTGTTGTGTAAATGATGAATCTGTCTTGAGAGATAGAGAGGAATCGGCTGGGAGGGGGGTATTTTGAATGGAGACAGAGCCCCATAATAAGAACCTCATTTCAGATATTTGTGGTTACTTTAGTCCCTGCAAATCCCACATTCCCTCCTTTTTTCCAATAATTTTTCAATCTTCAGAAGGCAGGGTGGGTGTATTTTTTTTATCTATGTTAACGCCCTGCTTATCCCAAAGAGGCCAGGTTCTCTGCTGACACAAACCAGACCCCCTCCAGGCAGCGGGGGGAAATCGCCCTACCTCAGAGCTAATGTAGGCTGGGCCTGGTCGGGCAGTCATATCAATCTGACCACCCGAACCTGCCCTGTATTAACCTATACCCACATCATCCGCAGCTTCAAGCAATGCCCCGCCCAGGGCCCCTATTGTCATAGTCTGTTATGACCCAGATTTACCCTTACATAATGGATCAGTACACCTACAAGAGTCCATTGCTCTCACTGGGCAGTTCAAATAGGTTAGGAATATTTAGTGGCCTTCTATAAATAGTGCGGGTAACCCCTTCAATGGTTGTTAGGCCGCTGGCCTGTTTTTGGTCCTGCCTGTCATATAAACCAGCGGGATATAGAATGAAATTCTCATCTTAAAATGGCTGCTGGTGTACAGACTCGCTTTAAGAAACAGCGGGTCGGGCTGCACAGACTACCCCAGCAGCCAGAAACCACCCACTCCAGGCCTGAACGGCCTGCCATAAATACACTTTTGCTTTATCTCAAACGGCTTGCCATGAGTAATTGTCGAGCGCTGCAAGACACGAGTAAATGGGATTATGCATTGAGGGAACGGACTGTCCACAAGTGGAATCAACAAATCGACATTGCTGGGTGCCTGGGGCGTTTTTCTTTTAATTGTGTATGGAAATTAGAATTACTCTTTGCTTGATGCTTATCAAAGGGGAAGCAACTATGACTGATACAAATCAGGAATGCATTCAGAATGTATTTACAGCGATTGTACAGATCTAGTGTCATTATTTCCAGCCGTAGGTTGTTCTCAATCAACATGTAGATTATAATAGGTATGAGGGATTCTGACAAGTATCAAGAAACTACAAAAATACTGGTGCATAGAGAGATGGTAACACAGGCAACTGACAATTAGAGATACACCAATGTCGCTGTCTGAAATAGATATTATCTCAGTATTCATATATAGAAACATAAAAACACAAACCAAACGTGCTACAGAAACATTCGGTGCTTCACTTATGAACAGAGGACGTTCGTAAAAGTATGAGTTAGAAGGAGAAAACAAAAGCCCTGACTAGTGAAGTGAACTGAGGGCAGTCTAGCTGGCTGTCTTAAGCCAAAGGCCTCGACCCTTCTGTTTAATTAGGGGCGGAATTGATCATTTGCTTCATTAGGGTCGGGAACCTGACACGACTCCCAAAGATGGCCGTGCTAATAGCCCTTCACCCCGCCCTGGAGGAACAGGACGCCCACCCCTCCAAAAGGGGGTGCTGGGGGCACCATACAGGGCAGAGACAAGGGCGCCATACACGAAGGGCATCGTTCTGACTGTTCCTACAGTGTATTCTGTACCTGTTGTAAACCTAAGTTCCTTCCTCCTCAGACGGCTGTGTGTTTTGTACCTGTTAATATCGATTACAAATAGTATGCCAAGGGTAAAATGTGAATGATTTGGACTATGTATAAGTACTTACTTTACTATCAATAACTTCTGTTGGAATACATTTGAATACCACGGGAAACTTTAAAGACTATAATGAATAAGTGAATTCAAAATACGTATACTGGGCTGTCCCTGATTGCTTGAAAATTTCAAATATATGGGCAAAATATCGGATCCATTCACATTGAGCATTTCCTTAGACAACGTGCCTCTTAGAAATGGCCTCCTCGAAGCCATAATTTTGCAATCATTTTCCACCGTCGGAAGTTAAAATGCGGTCAAAAACCGTGTCCTCCTTTGTATTTTTAAAGATAGAACCTTGAGAAAATGATACAAAAGTACCTGTCTACCCGTCTGCATATAATAGTGGACGCAAGTCACTTATAGTCAGGGGCACGCGATCAGGAGAGATTCACGGCCGTTGAAACCCAATGTGAATAGGATTAAACCAAAAGGGCACTGACACTCCAGTAGAAAGAGACAGCCATCATCCCTCAGCCCATTAAGAACCTCCCCAGGGGATTCGAACCCAAGAAGCTGACAGCAATGGGCCACTTTCCTGCCCCTTGTGCCACTCTGTCGCCTCCCATTCACCGACCACGCCGTCAAGATTGGGCCAACCAAGGGGGGAGAGTCGCGGGAATCGTCATTAATTCTCGGGACTTTTTCAGGCTGGACTCCGCAGGTGCCGAACAGATAATTGCCAACAGGGGAACAACAGTAAACAAACATCTCGGTTTTAAGTGTGTCAGTTCTTAGGGGTGACAAATCACTTTCGCTTTCGGTTTCAGAGGGGTACTCTCGCGTGCGCGCGCAAGGAGCTGGTCCTGACACAATCACGTGCTTCTGTTGGATTTTTTTCCCCGATTGCCTTCGCAGTATCAGACAAGGGGTCTGTGCACTGTCACATTGGCGTCCTGGGGTCGCCATGGTAACCGGGTCAGGGGCCTGGCTTTGTATCGATGGACCAGGGGAATGGGGGTTACCATGGCAACAGGTATAACCTTTGACCTCGATCAAGGGAGCTGCCATAGGGGCGCTATCCTCCCGTCAACCTGTCTACATGCCTGCCTGTTGGGAGAACAGATTCAATCAACGGTTTATAATGCATGGCTGTGTGCTTTCCATAGCTCACAACTGATCACTTATTCAAATATGCTCAGGCAATCAACGTGTGACAATCAGCAGCTACATTAATACAATTCATGTAATGCAATTTCAATTAACTAAATGAATATGGAAATTGCTATGAGACGTAAGCCATTACTTCAATAGCGTTAACTCAATTCTCTGAATCTCAAATTAAAACATCTGGTATTAACCTGAAAGCTTTTGAAGTAATAGAGAAATGGAAAAATGCGGAGAGATGCGATTATACGAACACAAAGTAAAATTTTATCCAATAAAATTTGCAATATTCTCTGTAAGAATTGGAATGTGGAAAATATTTACCTAAAGCTTTTTCCTTTCACATAGTACATTAGCAAGCTTAAATAGGTACTACTCTTTGAGGACTGTCGCTAACAGTAACACGGCTAGATTCCTACTTCAACCTCCAAGTCTAAGTGGCAGTATAACCATCAGTGATCCATGCCCCCTAACCACTTCTCAACAGAGGCGGTTGCCCTACCTGTAATATGCTAAAAGCACAGGTTTGGATTATGCCATCCCACACAGTAGCTGCAATACAAACACGCCAGTCGTCCTTTATCTGTCCTCCATGGTGCATGACAATGGGGACCCTCCTGTATGCTGTGACCTTATTGGATATGAAACAATGTCGTCGGGAGGACATTGTGTCAGGGGCGGCACAAAATGAACAGTGGGGACAGACAAGGACAAATGGGGGAGGCGGCTTCATTTCCTCCGCGGTTTCCACTGCTTGGGGACACTGGTGATGGTGAACAATGAGCATGGCTTGGATTCATGTTGTAGAGACTGTCATATCTAAGGGAATGTTGTACAGGATGTATACATGTCTATGCCCTTGAGCTACTGTAAATCTATGAAGCATTAACATTAAGGGCCATACCCACTAGGCGACTTCAGAAGCGACAGGCGACGGGAAGAATTGGCGTCATTGTCGCCGGGTGACTTGATTATCAAGCAAGTTTGATATTTTACCGGCGATTTCACCAGTGATTCTGCTCCCCGTCACCCAGAAAGGACACCATACCCACGGGAAATTGCCTGGCGATTGTGCCGGTAATTTGATGCCTGTGTCGTCGTCAGGTGACCGTAAAATCGCCTAGTGGGTATAGGGCTTTAGACTTCATGAAGAGTATTTCATCACATATACATTATATGAAAGGTCACGGCACGAGTACTTGAACAGTGTGCTCTACTTGAAAATACTTTTCACATCTAAGATACAGGATTTTGTCTGCAACATATGTAGAAAGATTGAACACATTTTACTAATAGAAATAAATAGATAACTGTCTTAATGACACAATCATATGCCCCATGTGTATGAAATTGGAGGGAATTTTGGCAGGATATCTAAGTTTTTTCTGTAGGTTTTTGTTTTTGGTGGATGAGGTTGAGGTGGGATAGATCTAGAAACATAGGTTGATGTATAGCTGTCAAAATAAAGACAGTGTTCTAATCAGTGCGAAAAGGAATGACCCTCAAACTTCCAAATCCCCGGACGTAATATTCCTCCAATCCAAGATGGAGTTTCAACATAGCCACGGAGAAGGAAAACAGGTGACTTCAGAAAGAGCTCAGACAATCAGTCAAGCCTTTCCCTGTCATCCACAAAGATGCCATGCTGCCCAGAAATACCCCGGCCGGCTGTCAGTGTCACCAGCACTGGGCATGAGGGGGACGGAGCAGGGACGGCTGGGGTAAATAAATAACCACCCCTTCTGCCTTTTTCACCCCAACATGTCCCATTCCAACCCTGCGGATGACGTTTAGTGGCAGTTCCATCAGAAATCTGCCTGCCTGTGGTTAGGATGGATGTTTTTTTATCCACATTCCTTCTTCGTCTTAAGGTTCCAGCTGAGACTGCCCTGAAGTCTCCAGGAGATGGTGCATTAATAACGGGTATATTTTAGTTCATATTTTGTGGTATGAAGTAAGTAAAAGATGTTCTTAAATACCATTCAGGTAGGCCTATATCTTTAATCTGAGGTTAACAATTCTTATACGAGAAGGAGGATATTTTGTAGTTAATCACTGCTAACAGAGTACGATAGATTGGCCCTGCATCAAATATGCACAAATTCACGTTTAATAGACTGTTAATTTGTAAGATATTTGCCAGTGAAACTACCCACGTTTCTCTCTATCCACCTCTCCATCTGAAGCATGCACATATAGGAAGACCAAATCTCTTTGGTATGGGAAAGCATTAAAAAAAGATGACCTTCTAATCAATCATCTAATGATTCAACAGTCTACCACTGAGACTGCACTGATAACCATTGAGAGCTAACCTTTGAGAAAGCTATGCAAACCACGATAGGTTTCCCCTTCTCACGGTGCCCTTTTTGACATGAGCAATTGTCTATAGACTTCTGCTATTCCCGTACCCCTGTATCTGGCTATGTATCCCAAATGGCTGTCCCTAATAGACTAATCTTACTGCTGTCTCTGACCGTGGTGATTGCTGTCTCTGCCATCCTTATCCCACTAGGCCTGAACAATAAGAAACCCGCTCTGCCCGGTGCTGACGGTAATTAAGGACAGATCACTTAATTAGGCGAGACCAGCCCAACCCGACAGACACGTCCTCAAACAGCGGCTTTTACAACGGATTAAACATCCTAAATAATAAGACCTGGAAAATCTAATACAAACAGGTCCTCGGGAAGCTCCTTACGTTTAACTCTGCCTCTAATGAGGTCGTTTTCTGATTGACCTCTAGCAAAGACTAATTCTAGCACAAATAACAAGAAACTATCCCACTGATCAATTACTCAAAGTGGTTACGAATGTGGTAAAAGCAATGAAATATTGGCCAATTATAAAAATGTGCTTAATCATATCTAGCATGTTCCTTAAAATAAAACTGTGTGCATCCAGAGAAAATCTCTCATTCTCTTTTTCAAGTGACAATTTCTAGTTTGTAAGCAAATACTCGTAAAATAGAAAGTAAGAATGCAAAAATTTCTCGTAAAGCATTGACACTTGATTCATTGATACTTCATATAACATTCTATCACTTTGATACGACTGTGACAAGCAGAATATCATACCGGAAACGATTGCCCTAATATGCCTAAAAATTTTAAAAGGAAATGGAGTTCCCATATAATCCACTCTATTTCCAGCAGGACTCAATTTTCAGCACATCATTCATTCCCACAGATGCTTACAGAAAATAAAACCTGAGTATTAGCCTCTAGTGGTTTGGTGAGCCCTTCACTCAACTAGCAATATCCTTTTACTCCGGGTCCATAAACCTGTAAAGTGTTGCCAGATTGGAGCAGCAGGTTTCCCCGCTACTGTTGGGCAATTCTTTGTCCATGGGGAAACATGAAACCAGATTTCGAATTCACTGATTACTGCGCCCACTCCAGCCAAATTGAAATGTTAGTGGTTTCTATAGAGCGGAGAAGCTAGACGCCACAGTTCAGTTTCAATACTGTCGATCAATATGTACATATTAATCGCTCCTTGTTGTCGTCTCAAGCGATTCTCTGAACCGTTCATTCGTAACTTCATCAGAAACATTGCAGATAATTTTTAGATAGCATCTGCAACGCCATTCTCTTTATTTGGGCGTTAAAGCAACACTCTGCAATGAATCCAAAGAAATTTGGTAACTAATTGTAACAAAGCATCTTGGGTCTCAATTATCGTGAGATGCACACTTTCTTTTTCCTAATGCTGCTTTCACTGTTGGCGTCTTCCTTTAGAGTGCATCAATGAGTGGATAAATTTATGGTGAGAGAAGGGTTGCTCTAGAAATGTTAAAACAAAAATGTCTCATGTAATAATCACATGACGTGGGAGGCCAATTTTAAGTTATTTTCCTTTGTGAAAATTGGAACTGAATGTAGTAATAAATCTACGTGGAATAAAATTAACAAGGTAAGCATTGCACCTAATTCTCACACTAAGACACGCTTTCCATTACAACTGAATGAGCACTAACCGTCTTAACTGCGTGTGTTTTAGAGTTACCAGTATAAGAAATATCTCATAATAGGCGTTGCTTTCCCAACTAGTTCCAAAGTGGCTTGGTTTATTTTTCTGTTCCCATACGCAGAGCAGGCAAGTATGACGTTAGTGTCAAACAAAGTAGGTTAAATCGTCGACGCATGTTTATAATCCAGAGATCCCTAAAACATCCATAAGAATGATTCAATGTGATATCGCATACTCCTGCAGAGGGAATATTTGTATTTTTTTTTTTTTTTTTTTTTTATTCTGTTTATTGCCAACTTCACATAGTCTTCCAGCCGGTCTTCCAGCCGGTCAAGATGATAACATATAGGTATCTCTTGCATGTATTCTAAACATGTTGCTAGCTCATCTCCAATTTAGATTTATATGCCCACCATACCTCCTTTTCTTATCAAAGCAGTAGCTTCTGAATTCAATACATCCGCCAAGCACTTCCTTAATTTCATCCTTCCATCATCTAACTGGATAAGCTCCACGTTCTCTTTATGTAAAATCCTAGAATTGTTACTGCATATCACTGGAATCACCACCAAAGGTATTACTGAGACGCCACTGTAGGCTGATGGAACAGTAGGAAATACTTTTTCTACTTGCGTTTCAGAAGCAACTTGGAAGATGATCACATTCGGTAAGAGTCCTGACCTCAATTTTGCACATTACTGGCTTAAGATTAAAGCATACATGTTATTAAAGGATACAAGTTGGCTCTGCCGCCGGGGTTCAACATCCGAGCTGCAAGCAGCCATTGTATCACTAAGGCCACCTCTATCTTGAGGGTCCAACGTGTAGGTTGTACGTCATATCTTTGGGGTCCTGATGATAAGCCTTTAACTTATACTAATGTGTTTCATTGGATAAACCAGCATTTATCTTAACAAAATCTTGGATGTAGTGGAACTTGCTTCTTGTATGTAGTTGAAGTGCAATTGCCACATTACCTTAAAGCCCCATACCCACTAGGCGATTTTACCGGCGACTGGCGATGGGCAACAGCAGAATCACTGGTAAAATCGTCACCAAATCAGATCACCTGTTAGATCTAGTATTGAAATGTTACATGCTAACAGGTGATCTGATTTGGTGATGATTTTACCAGTGATTCTGCTGTTGCCCATCGGCAGTTGCCGGTAAAATCGCCTAGTGGGTATGGGGCTTAAGTTACAGGACAAAATGCCTTTTGTACTCGGAAATCCCTTGCATGATACCATATATAACGATTATTCTTTAAAAAATTGGAAAAGTGGGCCTACCTGTAGCGTGGTGGAGCACGTATCCATGAGCTGTAGCATGTGAAGTACATTCTCCGGATCCTGGATGATGAAGTTGCTCTCCAGCTCAAACTCTCCGCCCACCAGCTGAAAAAAAAGAACAAACCATTTAGTGAGCTGCTCATGCAGAAGTAATATGGGGGTGATTGTTGATAAAAGACCAGTTTTCACACCGATTAGTGCGATAAATAATTCATAGTTTTTGTTTTATGTCCTTGTGCTGATTCTGATTCTGGATAAGAAGGCCCTCGATATTTCTTTGGATCCATTTTGTGATCCCTTAGGGGATAAGCTTTTTATGGAATTAGCTACTACAGCTTTGTCGTTAACAAGAAACTCGTTAACAAGAAACCTGAGCAGGAACTAGAATTTAATGAATTTCAAGTACGAAGATAAATAAGCGTAAGTAGAAGAAAAAAGATGCGATTGAAGATGAAAAAGCCCAGTTTCAATAGGCAATAATCAAGTTGACTCAGCTCTTAAACATGTATCTATTGCAATCGATTCTCTATCATTAAAAATGCAAAAGAACGACGTCCAAGTTTTTTTTTAATTCTTTATTTTATTTTCATAATAGGCATCAGAGTCACCTCTGTTTTTCAGCCTATTATATGGTGAAGTTAACCTTAGATCTCATACTTATCACAATTAAAGTGTCCCTTAAATATAGAGTAAACAACAGATATACAAGGAATATAACAAAAGATGTAGAAACATGGCAGTGCTGTAACCCCATTGGCACTGTGTAATGACTCAGACACAGAATAGACCGCCAAAGCCATCTTGTAGAAATTGGCCAAAGTTAAGTGAGCCAGCCGTGCGAGTTAATCTGCCGAACCACAGGGAGGTAGCCCAGCCGAAACACCCTGACAGGAAAGATAGAGAGGTCAATTGTGATTTAGCCAGGAAACTCGCGCCCTTGTTTTTCCTCCCCCTCGCCTGACTTGCCTAATGTAGAGTGAAGGCTGTACGCCATAAAGTCTGCTTAACTAACCCGATGTGGCTTGTTGGTGTGAAGGGCGAATGGGATTTTATTGTGAATAGGGGACATTTATTAGTCTTTAGTAGACATTGCTGGCGGATGTTTTCACTTCTCTAACCACCTGCTTAGAGCATAGGTCTATAGAATTGTTGCAGTGTTGGCAGAATTCTAGAACTATATTAATATCAGTAGCATTAAATAACGGTAGACAAATGGTTATATTATCGTGGAAACTCTTTTCGGTTATGTCTTATATGATCTGCTATATTCAGAGGGTGATTTGACTGAATAGCATTAACACACACTAAAGGTTATTGGACTTC
The DNA here is from genome assembly GCA_936440205.1 of Lepidonotus clava. Taxonomy (NCBI): domain Eukaryota; kingdom Metazoa; phylum Annelida; class Polychaeta; order Phyllodocida; family Polynoidae; genus Lepidonotus; species Lepidonotus clava. Next base: position 7,203,165 of record OW387142.1, on the reverse strand, counting down.
AAGACATTATACATTTTACTTAGGGATCGAGGCACAGAAGCAAATGCTGCCTTTTATCATGAGAAGCGAAGTAATAGGGGGGCTTCAATGATTATTTTACGTTTTACTAAGTTTAAGAAACCCATAATATAGTGGATTGAATGACTATTACATTTATAGTACCTATACTGGACGTCCTCAACAAATCGATTTACAGGTAACTCATACGATATGTTTCTTCTGTGACTGCTCAAGTTTATTCATAGGGGACGATATGTGACAAAAAGTAAAGCTTTATGTTTCTACTTTCCACTTTATATGAACAATTGGGATTCAATAGTCATTTTCTATACTTCAACATAATAATACACTTGAGTATATCAAATGTAGCAATATTAGAAACTGCAGCTACCCACAATTGCTAACATCCTACCTGGGAGACGACCATCTGTTTATCGACCCCCTGACCTACAAATATTGCTCCCAAGACACAGTGGGCATTCCTTCCTTTCTGAGACTAAGCAGGGGCCATTGTTTCTGTGTCGGGAAGGTGGCGGCCGCTTATCAAAGGACCGTCTGCGGTTATTGGATTCGCAGGTTTAGAGACTGTTTGGGTAGGCCGGCTCCTGATGGATTTTGGTAAGTGTGGGTAATGCAGGAAATTGTATAGAGAATGACCTTTACATCCGTATGTTATTGAGACTTACATATTTACTTTTTGTAAATATTTAGAAGGTAAAGGTCTGATACTTCTCATGTTAAGAAATGTGAGACCTGTGTTATACTAAGGAGACTACAGAATACTTAGGTGTCATAAACGTGTATGTACATAGTTGTGTTTCAATAGGTTCGTAATATTTCCGAGTTCGAAATCTGTGTGGGACCAATGAGAAAGGAAAAAGGACACCCAAAACGTCAGTTGTATATACTGCCCAGTTAGTACAGGGATATGTGATATTGGCAATAAAGCCGTTAGAAAAAAATCTGTTGAAGGTTATCCGTCTGGCCTATTCAGGGTCCGATGGAGAGTGAAATGAACTGTCTTCAAAACTTGTTTACGTAGAAAAACCCATAATTGACAATCTATTATTAATGTGGGAGCCATCAAGATATCACCTGAAAGTAGTGTATGCAAGTTGACTTCCTGGAAAAGCAATTGTCTACATTGCCATATAATGCTGGTTATTGTGTTTCAATACCCATATAAAAACGACAGGGAACATAGCCAAGATTAACCATATAATCCGGCCATTCAGACGGTAATACCTACACGTCTTAGCCATAATAGGCGTACGTGGAGCTTATGAATGCTTTATTTACAAGCACTAAGCTTATGAATGCTTTATTTACAAGCCCTAATCTATCAAATGGGGTGTAGATCCGCCACGACAAGGCGCAGGGGCGCTTTAAGCCGGGGAAAGTCTTTGTCCCGTTCGGCCCAATAAAACTGGGTCTATGGGCAGAGACCCGGCCCTCTGAAAGGCGCTGGTCCATATGCTTACTGCACGTTTATCACGCTAAGGCCCCTGTCGGGAGTAGATTCTGCCCATAATGGCATTATTCAGGGCAAGGCATTCGCACCACTACACTTTAGTGTTAAAAACCATATTGACCGTTTGGGCGCTCTGTGTGTCTTTAGGGGGAATGGGGAAAAGACTTTGGATGATAGCTGCATGGCTTGTATTGTTGCTTAGGGTAATTGGCCTTGGTATCATGTTACAGCAACATAAATAGGCATATATGTGTTCTTCATTACACAGATCGCAAAGAGAAAACATAAACGTTTCGTATCAATACATCAATAATATGAAGAAAAGGAGAAAAGAATATGTCTACTGGCAAATGTCACGTACCTGAAAAACGTGTCGGAGGGAAGCCCCTGGGACTTACAGTAACACTAGAGCTTGTATTGTAAATGATATATGCAGTTGTTACTCTTTGAGTATCGCAAATCATGGCTATCTTAACCTTTCTTCATAATAGGAAATGCCATCCATATACCAAAAGAGGTAAATATCCTATTTGAACCTGCAATAGGCTGAGCCCAAATGTGCAGCCCGGGTCGTAGTCTTTAGCCTGAAGTGCCCGGTCCAATCTAGCTGACCACTAACCCCGACCGCCAGACCCTCTGCTGACCACTTGACCACTTGTCCCTGGAGGTGCCTCCTCCCCTTACGCCCAGACCCGTCCAGCCCCCAGCCCTCACCCCCACCACTGGCTGCTCACAGCAAAGGAGGTTTTAGAGGCCGTGGAGGACGCTTTTAGAGGCCGTGGAGGACACGAGGGCAGACCGTGGAGGACAGGGACAGGGTCCCCACCAGCTGCTGGAGGCTCCATGTCGATGTGGCTGGGATAGGGGCAGGAGGAGGGGTAGGGTGAATGGTCAGAGATAGGGCCTGGTCAATGATCAGGGGTGGGGAGAGGCTGCAGGGGGGTGAGTCTGTCAACATGGTCAGGGGCTCACCCTCCAGGGCTAAGCGACTTGTCCCTCCAGGGCATGGGCTGGAGGAGGGATGGGGTGGGGCAGGGGCAGGGGGTGGGGAGTACAACGGTAGAGGGAAATCGATAGTAGCAGAAGTCCGAAGATCAAGAGTACTCATGAGAGCTGGTGTAGGAGGTTTCAGGGGAATAGTACTACCCTTTGGGGAGAGCGGGGTGGAGGGAACTGTGTGTTGTATCTGGGTGTTGATATGGGGTGAGAACGGGCTGTCCTAAAGGAATAGTATCGACAGGCTCAGTGATATGTAGGTCGAGGCTAGAAGACATCTGAGGACAGAAGAATCGTCTTGCAAGCTTCCCTTTTAAGTTTCTTTATATACATTCTCATAACTTGTAATTCTAGTGAATCTCGGCGTACATTTGTATATTACTTTAATTCCTGAATTTGTACACATTGGTCTCTTTTGATATGGCTTCATTTGCATGACAAGTCCTACACACATGGTAAATGTTATTTCCATACAGTTCATTTAGTAAGTAGTATATGGAAATGACACAATGTATCAGGCAAACACAATGAACATACAACACCTGAACGACCCCATCATTTATAAACTAATATCTTATTCTTGTACCGACATCTCAGTGTTAAGTAGCTAACGAACCAAGCATCCTTACAACCAAAAGCAATGACAGCAAATGAGCTGTGACACCAATATGATACCGATTTAAGCACGCTCTACCCCTTCTGTGTTTGGTTTCCCTCCTCCATCTAATCAGATTACAATCCCAATCAGAGAATCATCTAATTACCAGAAGAAAGTGGCGTGTGGGTATGGTTTCTAGATTTGCTGGCCTGCCTAGTCTGGCTGTGAGCACCCTTGACGGCCCTAATCGACTTGGGGCGCCGCCTCTGTAGGCCCGGCACGGCACGGCAGGCCGGAGTAGAGGGCTGAGGGCGTGGGGGAGCCGAGTGTGGACTTTTGGGTTTGGTTGGTTGGTTGGTTATTGGGGTTTTACACGGTATCAGCATCTATGGTCATATCATAGTGAGAACAAGGTCTTGACAATTGTGTCGGATTGATGATCGTATCTATGAAATGAATGTATCTATGAGAAGGTAGAGACTGTATTCCTACACTTTTACCGAGGCAGGTCTTCTTTACTGTGCAGAGTCCCATAGGCAGGGCCCTACACACAACAGCCAGTCGTTCTCTTTGATAACCCCATTGCCACAGGGAGACATACAGAGGGGAGTAGCAGGCAGCCCACCACAGCCGAGACTTGAACCCGGGCTGCCCGCACAACAGGCGGACACTCTGACCACCACTCCACACCCCACACGCCTTTCTGGGTTTGGTATAAGGCATACATAAGGGAGATGGTAAGATAGCCCAATGGTAGAATGATGGGCTCTTGATGCAAAGTCCTGAGATTCTTTCCAGTTCTGGGGTAATCGATAACCTCTATCAACAGGTTCATTTTTACAGCACCTGAACGGAATGGTTACAAACATAATATTGTATTATTACTCTAGTGTGAGATCTTCTACCCTCTATAGATAGGAGAAAATATTGTAATCCCTGGTCAGCCTTTGAAATGTTGGTCTCACAGATTAAAGTGGAATGTTAGTGGGTTCCAGACTCAAACGAGTAGTTGCCATCTAAACTTATGCTTATATGGGTTGTAATCAATTTCTTTCAAAGGGAAACGTTGCGCAATCATCACTGTTTCGTCCGCAGAATAATATTAGCCACCTACCAAAAACCATATCTGCCACAGAAGAAGAAAGAATTCAGACATTAGATGAGTTTTCCTTACCAATTTTCATATACTGTCTAGAGAAATCAATGTCAAACAGGTGAAGAAAGTGGTTTTATTCATTTTGTCACTGCATTAAAACGTTTTCAGGTAACACTCGGCTCCACACACCCGCAGAAAGACCCCGGCCTATGCCAGTCGGCAGTAGGGCCGTGTGCCATTGGAAACAAAGGAGGTCCTTGTCAAAATCGCAGGCAATTTTCTCGCTGGGACAGGGCAGTGGGGAGAGAGGCTGAGAGGGCGTGGGACTTATAATGGGTTCGGCACGTCGAATGGGACAGGGGGTCGAGGGTAGTGTCAACTCTATGTGCCAGGACCATATGGTTCTCAGCTGGCCGAGTTTGTATAAATACTATAATGAGGTTATATGGGGAAAAGAAGGGACTTTTTCTTTTGGGTATGTGGCAGGATACGTATTTAATAGGTTGTTTTGGAAGCACTGAAGTCATTGGTTTTTACTGTGTCAGCTGTAGAACTCTTATCTTTCGTGTGCATTTCCTACTTCCATTCAATTTTATCTTCGTGTAGGTTCTTACATGATTCTACCTAGTTTTTTGTCACATCCGCTCCTAAATTGAAACATTTCGTGAAACAATGCAGATAATTAACTATCATGTACAGCAGTGTATAACAATCATACACTTACAGCGATGTCTTGATACGAATGCAGCCGAATTTTGTTGAAGGATGGGACCATGAACTGAAGATATGACACAGGTTATGATCATACTTCGGAAAAATGATTACCTGGAATTAAGAAAAATCTCGATGTTTCATTAAATTCATCCAAAAGGATAAAAGACTTGAGAACTTGAATAATAGACTGCTTCAGACTTGTAACTAGACTTTTCATTGAGACGTCTGGTTACTTTGGTAAAACCTGCCAGACCTTATTAGAGGCTGTAATAGCTCTTCTCCCGGCTGCCTCAGGCCGGCGCCGTGAGTTGTGTCCGTGCAGCCACAACCCTGGGTGGGTGGGGAGTCTGACGGCTGAGGCCCTCAGATGTGGGCCGTAGGGGTGTGTCTGTGTTAATTAACATCACACACAGCCGCCCCTCCACGTCCGAACACCTGGGAAGGGGACTTGAAAGTTTTTTTGTTTTTTTATTAGTTTTTTCCCCCCGTGTCTAGACTCTCCATATCACTGGCACCAGCTCTTCGCATTCACAATTTCCGGTGGTATTAAGAAGTGATGGAGAGGAAGAAGCCATCTAAAATGTCTGCGAGTTGCTGGTTTAAGGTTCCTGATTTCGTTTTACTTGTAATATATGATACACAAACTCCTTCTAATATTCAGGAGGCCGCGGGCTCAGATCATGGGTATTGAGATTGTATGTGTACAATTTTCACAGGAGATGAAACCAAAAATAGAAGTTTTAATCAATCTTTGATGAAACTGTGTGTTGCAAATCCATATTGATCTAGGTTTGAGAAGGAGGTATAGCTCACCAGTTATTCTATGTGTATTAGTGGGGTCTGTTAAGGTCATGTTTTTGAGAAATCGTTATGCGGCGGATAAAAGCACCAAATTTGGTATGAGGCACCTCTGAGGCATTACTATCAAATCTGGAAGGGGAGCCACCTTGAAATATCAATAGGACGGATGTGGGGGCCCAAAAACCAATATGGCCGACTTTTACTATAAAAATTCTTAGAACTCAGCTTCTAAAAAGACTAGAGAGACATGGTTGGTGTCAAAATTGAGGGATTATGGGTCAGGGAATTCAATTATTTATGTTTCAAGTCAATGCTGAAATCCAAAATCCAAGATGGCTGACCAATTTTGAGAAATATTATGATTTTTAGCTACTAAGGCAAAAGGGCAGGGGAAATGGTTCCAATAACAGTTGTTAATAGCCTAGAGGGCTCAATAAATATGATATTCATCCAATACAATACCATAAATTTCAAAATGGCTGAATTCATTAGCATGATACCTTTGATAATGACCGCAGTTCCAAAATAATTCAAAAGAAAGGATATAGACTTTACTCTTTTGCCACAAGATTTCTTGATTTCATTTGCTATGATGATCCCCTGGGACCCCTTCATTGAATTTAAAAGGGGAGCCACCTTGAAATATCAATATAACCCAGACGGGGGCCAAAATCCAATATGACTGACTTTTATTTAAATAACCTGAAATCTCAGCTTCTGAAATGCCTAGAAACACATTGCTATTGTCCAAATTGGTAGATTATAGGACAGGGAATTCAATTATTTACCTTTTGAATCTATACAATAGGTCTAATCGAAGCTAGCCAAAAGTTTTGGTTAAATACCTTAAATTTCAAATGCTGAAAACGTACAAAAATTGTCAAAATTTCATTTTGGTATTTCAAGATGGCTCCCTTTTTAGATTCACTAGTTATGCCTCAGAGGTGCCTCATGCAAAATTTGGTGTTTTTATCTGCCGCGTAACGAAAATGTTGTTAACAGACCCCACTATATGTAGGAATCAAGGTACAGTCGTACTTTAGCTTTTTGCAAAGAGAAGGAAGACAAGTTTAAACCATTCTCAGATATGCCTGTCATGTCTGGAGGTTTCAAGGAATTATTTCTAGATGCTCACGTGACTGCAAAATAGAAAGCCTTTGCAAATCACAAGGATGGGAATATGACATTTTCCATAAGACGCGTACGTCACGTTGGTTGACTGCTCAGAATCAGCAACGTGCCATTTGTCTCCAGTTAATCCTATTCTATGGCCAGTAGTGATGAGGACAGTGTCTATTTGATCCTCCTACCCTGCAGGAACACCCCCAGGTATCAGGAGTGAGTGGCAGGGGTGGGGTCGGTGTGTGAAGTCAGTCCAGATGGGTTTTACTGCTCCAGGAGTCTCCTCCCCCTCCCCCGGCCCCTAAGCTTGTTACCTGTAGGCCACCTGAGGACGTGTTATCACCTCCTCCAGTACCCTCCAACTCTGCCTCCTTATCCTCCCTCCTGCTGCTACCTCTCCTACTTGGCGCTATCACCAGCCTCCAGGGCGGGTGGCAAGTGACTACCGGGCCCTTGGTACTTTATTTCCAATGTACCGAGCACGACCCAATCAAGTTCAGCGTATTTTATTTTTTTGGGTTAAGTGTTTTCACACGCTTTCAATTTCAGGTTTCTAAATACGTTCTTGAATAGGAATTGCCTCTGATAAACATGGTCAGTATATTCAACTGCAATTTTTTTTTTTATTATTGAGACCAACTTCTCTTACAATGATGTTTGTGTTCTTCCAGTCGGTGTATAAACACATTTAAAGTAATGTATATTCTGAAATAGGGGGTTGGGATTGTGTAGTGGGTTATGTTCTCGCCTCTCACTTGGCTGGCCCAGGTTCGAGCTACACCACCTTGCTTTGCTGAAAAATTGCTAAATGGACGTTAAACTCTGATAATCCTCATCATATTCTGAAAAAATATTTGGTATGAAAAGTTAGAAACGTAACCATCTCTTTTATATATATATATAATATTATATATATATATAATTATATATATATATATATATATATATATATATATCCGACAATCATCATCATATTCTGAAATATTATTTTGATATGAATATATATAAGATGGTTACGTTTCAGTTGGTTTACATTCGGTCCCTCTGTATCACCATACCCATCCTGTGATCACTGCCTTACCGTGCCCTTATCTTTGGTGCCTACACCGGCTGGGGGAAGGTACCCGGGCTGGGCGACATGCCATCGGGGCGACATGGCGACCTGCCGAGAGCGACCTGCCGCCCGGCCGACTAATGGGATGAGCCAGGTAAGCGCCTCCTCCCTCTGTGTGCGGGCATACTGTGACTACTTTGAAGATGGACTTGGTACACGGTCCCTATATAGACCATAATGATTGATCACTGGGTTGTATGATAGAGTGAGATAGAATGGGGATGGCTGTAAAGAAAGATGTCAGGTCGTACAGTTTTATATTCTGTCATATTGTTATGGGCTATATATTATACTGTTTTGAATAAAATTAATGACAAAAGGAAACAAAATTAATAACGTTTTATGTTTTCATAATACTCCATTTACCAGCATCTGACATAGTACTGCCAATAGTACTGTATTGGATGGTAAAGGGCACTTGCTTAAGTGTTACATCTATCTCGGTTACAGTATTCTATTGAAGATCCCTTCTATGTACACGTATACATAACTACACGCGATGAAGAAATAATTGAAATATGTTGAGATCTTCCAGATTATGTTAATAAAGAGGTGAGCACAGGGGAGTTAATATAATGCATTTACTAAGAGCGCCAGATCTATTAACACAAAGATCCATTTCACCCTTGTGACTATACACAGCCAAATTGCACAGATTTATGAAGACAGATTAAGCATGCTTTACTCATAAGTCCCTATCCCTAGTTGGCTTAATAAGACTGTACAGGCGCTTGTTTGACTGAGCGCTAATTCTGCGCTGACAATTCCCACACCTCGCACGCACCCTGCCCCCACTCCCACCCAGCCGGGCGTTCAGTGATTAATGTATTGTAAAACAGGAATCGGGCGCCGATTGTCAGTGTGGATCAGGGCGAAGCAGAGCTGCTCCACGCTGCATGCTAATGTCTAATCGCTGTTTACCCTCTCCGCACATGCTCGGTTGAGCTGCTCAGAATTGCTCAGGAGCCGCCAAGAGCTGCTCACAATTTCAAAAAGCAGAACTTGACACTTTCGGGAGTTCATCTTGATATGGAGCAGCTCATTTCCATATCACAGCCGGCACTTGTTTGCGAGCTGCTCATTCTAGTCTGTCCGGAGTTCCGGTCTCTTTTCACTCCAGGTCCTGGAGCCTGGCGTCCGCCCATTAGGGCATTTCAAACACAAAACCAGCAGGACCCAAAGGATCTAAGCCCCGCATCGTTTGCCATCGGATATGAGACTTTTCTTTGCACTAACAAGCAGGGAGCGAGTAAAAGTACCAATCGTAGAGAGGGGTATTTCACTCGTGGGAGCTTTTGCCACTTTTTTAATCCTCTCCACGGTTCCGCTCAGCCATAGAAATCCTATTGATCGGTCGTTCTAAGCCGACGCTTCTCCTCCAGGAGCACCAAGCCCACATCCATCCAAATGCCCCCATCCCAACCCCCTCAGAGTGGCGACCCCTGCCGACCGACTCCTGACCCAGATCTGTCACGTCAGGACCGTGGAGAAGGCACCCTGATGACGTCATTGACTTCGCTGGTTGACGGCGACAAGTGACTGGGACAATAGCCTGCAGGCCGGGGACAAGTGGAGGTAGGGAGAGAGCACGGATTGGGGAGAGGAGGAGGTGGAGGACTGACAGCAGTCGTGACTTGGGGACTTGTAGCAGCGGCTCCTGTGGGAGGCACGTGGCTCCTTTAACGCTCTACTGAAGGTATTTAGCAGTGGTTGAATACTTTAAAAGTGACTCCATAGTAGTTTCTGTAAGTGTTACGAGAATGCAGTCTTCTCAAAACCAGTAAAAGATGGTAACTTTGACAGCATTTCATTTTCTGTGTTTTTTGTTGTTGCAAAAGTAATGTTCTATAATAGTTGAATTCTATCAAAACGCTATGGGTTGGTTTGCTTACATCTGCGTAATGTTGAAATGCGGAACGCAATTTCTAGGCTAGTAGCCAAATCGGTTACACATATTGAGAATTTCACAAATACATGACCTAATTACTTTAAACAGTGGCGTTTTTATAAAGCAATGTTCCGATTATGATGTCTGTCTCATCTACTTTTAGAGATGCTAGTTATAAACAGGAAACAGATTAAATCAAAAAAGTATAGCCGATAATATCTTCTCTTTATCCTTCTATGTAATTATATGTACGCTGTATGGAAGTACGTGCCACAAAGTAGAACGACGGTATCCTCTCTCTTCTTTTGTTGAAGACGAAATATATGGCATTTAAAAAAAGTCACAGCTATCATCGTTGCAAGTTTCTCATAAGTGTGTCAATGAAAGCCTACACTACAGACAAAATAAAAAGACTACCCAGGAAATGGTGGGGATTCTACCCGAGATTTAATCAATATCCTGACTATGGGAACATGTCTGACTGAGCACTGGGCGTGAAGACAATGATTTTAGAATAGGGGATAATATGGCCTTTAAGGTTCCACGTATTGAATGTGCCTGCTAAAAAAGAGACTACTTGAGATTACTGAAGCCCCGGGTCCACTGCCCAACTCAATTGGACTATCGTAGCTCCTTAACAAAAACCTTTACATTGTCACAAGCTACGATTTGATTGTTGTATAATAACAGGTACAGTTAAGTATATACAACAAGAAAGTGATGACTGAGTCCCAGCTCTTCAACAACTCAACATGTAGGAGCCAATGGTCCTGCCGTACGAGCAGTCATGAATCACTTGGGCAGACTCTAGGATTGAGCCCAACTCAACTATTCTGCCCTAGGACCCTAGGACTCAACTAGAGTCGACCACCAAGTTGAGGTCATTTGGTCAGTGTAGCTAGGCCTTTTATTGAGGAACAGTGCGGTAACCTTCTCCTTCTAATGTCAAATAAGATACCTTTCAAAAACATTTATTGTGGGAAATCGGAATCATAAGTTCTAAGAAAAACTAATCAAATGATTCCAATTGTGCGACACAGTGGGAATCATTTTCAACGTTAAAGCTAAAGGTGCATGGACAGATAATTGCAATGCTCCATCCTTCATATTTAAAACCATCAGCATATAGCCCAAACATTGAAATAACATGATTAATGGTAATCTTAAATTGAAGGCGGCTTGGATAATTGAAAATGTCAGACTCTTCAGATTGCTCATTCTGTTTGGCAGTCGTATCCCCTGCTGACATTATCGTCTGACATACCAATGTCCTGTTTTATAACAGCCCATAGCTATCGCCTGTCACAGGGTGATACAATACAGACTTCAGAATCAATAGGCAGCCCTAGAACGGCCCCACACCACTGCAATGAGTTGAAATGTCACTCTGAATGGAAAACGCCATAGTGGTGAGTTGGCAAGTCTCAGCCACTTTGTTAGAGCTGCCTTTGTCCGGATATCACATAGGAATTGCCTCCCAGCGACTAGATTGATACGTCCCCTAATCAAATCACACACTCTCGATATATTACTCCGCTAGTCCTTCTCTTTTTCTCTCACCTAATGGCTGTATTTCACTAGCTGATTTTACTCCCGATTGAAACAAAAATCAGCAGTAGGAATTCAGGCTTATCATGGACATGCTGCATATCATTAGAAAGCATTTTAGATTCGCTTTCAAAGGATGTGTAACATGCATGGTCTCTTCCCATGTATTGGAGAAAAGTAATAAATTTTCAAATTTCCAGTAGTCAGAATCGGTTAGTGGAATACACGCTTACTTAGCCAAGGCGCACTCGATCGTCAAGGCTCGAACAGCGCCCATGATAAGTGGTCTTAATTTGCCAATGTGGCACGAAAAATGGCCCTTCCCATGGGAACTTTGGAGCGTGGAGACCTGATAAGTCGGATGGGATCGGGGTGTTTTTTAACTCTCTGATCTGGCCAGCAGCCCCCCATCCTGCCCTGGCCGTGATATACTATCGGGGTCACACACTAATCACACGCCGCCTTCACGGTCCGCCTCCCACCTCCCAAGGGAACCGCTCAATTGGCAAAGTCCAAAGTCTGATTTAGATTGCCTCATTTGATTCGGACTTTGGGGACGCTTCCCCGCTGTAAGCCTTTAGTTAGCCATTTGCTCGCAGCTGAATATATATGGATGGACTGGTTTATGCTGAAACTATTACTACAAAAGGCCTTTCATAGAACCAGGGTAACTCATTTGACGTATGAATTCTAGTAATTTGTAGATGTATTAATTTTAGTCGATTATACTTAAGACCATAGAGATACATAATCGTATGTAAGTATGTCCATGTTAAGACCAATTGATCCAAATAGGAAATTAGGAATTTCAAAAGTTTTTTCTTCAGTAATCCAGAATAACATATTTAATTAATATGTACGTATCAATTACATATATATGTATTCAAGTCAATTATACCTAATACCATCTGATCCAAATAGGAAAGTAGAAATTTCAATGTTATTTTCTGTGGTTATTCAGGATCACATTGTTAATTAATTTGCAATTCCCGTTAAGCCTGTGGCCGACACCACCCCTACAGCCAGCTGACTGATCACCTGGTGGCCTTTTGTCATACAGCTTCCTGCCACCAAACCCAACTTCCCCCAAAGTACATGTTACCTTCCTCCAGGGCCGGAGATTGCTCGCACCCCACCGGAGCCCTCCAGCCCCGGTCTAACAGTTATTAGGGCGATTGTCAGGGAATGGCTCCTTCCTGGCCCTGCTAGGAACACAATGGAGGTGGGTTTATAAGACGTAGATAGGTAGAAGTACATTTGAAGACTTTTCCAAAACCTATCCTCAAATGAGTAGAAAATGTAAATATTTGTTGGGATAGTTTAACGGCCGGTCAACCTTCAGGACTCTTTCCAGAATGTAAGTTCGGTTGTTTGGTTGTTTGGGTAGTTGAATATCCAGTCAATCTTTCAGAGTTCATTCAAGGCTGTTCAAGGTAATGCTTTTCAGCTAGTTTTACGCCACATGGGTAGAGACTGTAAGTAGTCATTAAGTTATTCAATTTGTAAACAATTGCCGTGAAGACCCCATAACAAGGATGGCTTGATTTCAATGTTTCCCTAATCAATAGCATATTAACTAGAAATATCTTCTTTTGATTCACATTTGAGATTCTCTGAGAAGGTTTTATAACAACCATGTCGCCCATATCATTTCAGTAATTAACACTTTTCCTCTCTTTTTCTCAGATCATCCGCGGTCTCCTAGCAATCTCACAGTTTAGAGAACTGGAGGAGAACGTCCTATTCACCACCTGCCTTCACCAAAGGCCCCCAGCCCCTACTACCAACACCAGGAGGAAGGCATTAACAAAGGCCCTGCCCGGCCATACGGCGACGGCTGTAAATTATACCGCCTTGATGACTACATTCACCAACTATCCAATCCCACACAGGAAGAGTTTTTGGGGAAGGCCTATGTGGGGGAAGGGCGGGGATGATATCCCATACAAAATAGGGAAGGTAGATGCGACTAACAGGAATATGAAAGCTGTTGTCAGCTACCTTAAAAAATGGTTATATTGCTGGGTGGTGCGGCTATGTGATTGGCACTGCTCGGGGATTAGACTACATAACGTGGCGATAGGGGAGGGGTGGTGGAATGTGAGGAGGAGCATATTGCTGGGTGGTGAGTGCTATACACGAGTTGTGGTGGAGATGAACCTGCAGATCTCCTTCCACAAGCTCTTGAAACTTTTCATTTGCAGGACTTCGGAGTACATGCAAGGTATATCATTTTATAAAGGCTTGACATATTAGGCCTAAATGTCCGTGCAGGCCTCATATCAAATATTAAGAAGATATACTAGGAAAACCACCACGTTGGAAATGGAAGAACTAAATCGTGACATAATTTGGGGAGGAAAGCCTTACTCCTGATATCAGTGATGCTTTGGTGGTCGAAACACGGCAAAACATTAAACTGCTTACATAGCAGTTCTCGTCCAAATTCAAAGCTAACACGGCATTTTAACTTAACAAAGAATTTTTTTACTCAGTCTATACCCTAAAAATCAAAGTACCAATACTTATACCAAACAAAATTTGGAAACGCGATTCCGGACGTTTCCATTGCATCCCTGCTGGCCCATCCACCCCACCAGGGCCCTACTCTAACGCCTCACGAATAGAACTGACCACAAGGTGTGGCTCTGACCACACCAAACCCCCTGAGGGATGGGGGGAGGACAAAACCTGCCAGCTCTGTTTGCAGGAGGTGTTGGATTGGTGTGTGTGCCCGTCAATCGACTCCCCCCTGTGACCCCCATCACGACTTCACTGACCGACTCCTGCTCATGGAGGTCACAATACCGTCAGCTCATGAGCTGCTCACTCCCTTTGATCTTTGATATCACATCTGAATTTGAAACTCACCACTTTGTAACCCCATGCAAATGCATTTAGGCTTGACCTCAACGGGCTTTCGTATCTGGGTCTTTCTGAAAGAATTCTCAAAAAGAATTTTCAAAAAGAAAACCCCCCATGATGGATTACAGGGGAGAGGCAATGCACCACTTAAATGCAATGCACTTACTCTTTGCTTAGTTGACCTTTCTTATAAACAGTTCTAATAGGGGATTCAACCTATTTGTCATGAGTCACACTGTTTGCATGTACTTTATCTACAATTCTGTGTTTTGACCCGTACATTAGATACCATGGAGTAAAGCGACTTGACTGCTACGATGTATTGTCACGGCAATGCAATGTCGCCTAATGTGTCATAAGCTTGAGCTCTCTCTACAGCCCTCAATTCTATGTATCACACTTATCAGTAATGTAATTTAGGACCAACAAAAAGTCTGGAGTTTGATGGGATTTTAATTAAATCTGAAATATAAGCATTACATGTTGACACAAATCTTTGTTTCCCACCATTCTAAGGTAAAAGTCAGTCAATCTTACTGATCCTACAATCGGAAAACGTACATTCCTGCTTCATGCATATTGGCATAAAACCTATATCATATGTCCTAAAAATCTCCAGACCCCCTTCCCCAGGTATGTACCAGACGCCCAGGTTGACCCCCCCCCCCCCCCTCCACCAAACTAGACCCACCCCATTGGTATGCGGCCCGTCGCCCCTCCCCTCCTCCAGGGTGCGGCGACAATCTGGGCCCAGATTAGGCTCGTTTACTGCGTCCTCGGCCTTCAATAGAGGACGCGGCCCAAGCCAACACTGAGGCCATTAGCGGGGGGCAGGCGGCCACCGTCCACTCCAGTAACCCTCCTCCTGCCCCTCCCCACCTCCTCCAGCCCCTCCTCCAGTGGTCAGAGCCCCTTACCTCTACCTGCAGCCGGCTGGGGCTTGGGGATCCCTACCTGATGGGATTTGAGGCCCTTTAGAAGGGCCTTTGGTCCGGGGATTTATAGACAGGGCCGGAGCCATTGAATGGATCAGGAACGAGGGGGGAGGTTTTATTTTTATTTTATTTATTCTTATCTTTTTAGGTGAAAAGGTTATAGCCTGCTGAAATCCCTAACACAGAGCAGCCTTGGATGTAACAGGCGTGGTGGAAAACAATATGTATGGTAATACAGGCAGTAGCAATTTCCAAACTACATTCTTATTGTTGTTGGCTTTGTGTGCGGGTGAGGATATGGGAAGGGGTGGTTTAGGAGAGAGGGAAAATCCTTAGTGGGCTCTTTTTTACCTGCCAACCTATTTACCAGAAAACAATTTGTTTCCGAATTGTCTGTGGGGCGATAGCTTTTGCAGTGACTGATGGGCCTTTTACAAAGACAGATCGGGTAAGTAGCATGGCTTCAGGGAGAGAAGAACGATGGGGAAAGCTCGCTTTGTTTTCAAAGGAAGTTTGTCTTTCTGATGAGATACAATTCTCCCCGCCGTGTTTTTATCACTTAAGTAGGTGAACTGGAAAGGTGTCGCTTCCCTTTACCGATGCATCTCTTTGGGGAAGCGGGATAGGAAAGAAGATTAGTTTGTTTTATTGATACCTTTCCTTGAACGATGAATTGGACAGGGCAATTATTTTTAACCTTGAAAGGGATGAGGGTTCTTTTCTATAATTAATCAGAGGTTTGTTTAATCTTTAAACCCTGTCTGAGCTGGGTGCAAGTCAACATTTGTAAGAGTAACTTGCACCTTTTAATCTCCATCTGCCACAAGTCTACTAACACATCAACCCGCTTGTGTGAACTAATTAAATATTACTAGACACAAAATCAATTTCAAAGAGAAGTTCATGTATTGGTAATTACTGTTTGAAGTGACAAGAAGTAAGATTTAACCTTGCTACTTTTCGTTTCCATTTTTAGAAATGTTACTGTAGTCTTCACCAAAGGGGTGTGCCGTGAGACAATGCAGTAATCCAGCTTGATTTTTAACTATGCCAGCTTCAACTGGTCCACTCATGACAACAGACAGTCTGGTGTGATATTGAAAGAGCTTGCGTGTCTTATAAACAGGAATATATTTTTTTTTTTGCTTTCACGCGCTAGCATCAAACCTGTGAGTCTCAAGCCACGTTCAACTTTTAACAGGAATAAGCCAACTGTATTACTTTAAGGGGTAAACCCCCTTCAATTTCAATGTTTCCGGGAACCATTCAATGTTAAATAATGATATGCATTTTTCCAGTTGAGTGCAATGACTCTCTCACATGTTGGCCTTCTGTTAACAACAGACAACTGCCGCTGAAAGGTGGGGAGGTAGATGAGGATGGGGGAAGAGGTGAGCTACAAAACGCGACACACAGCATTTCTCACGCCTCTAACCCTGGAGCAGGGGAGGGGGTTACTGTGGGAAGGTAGCAGCGGCCGACATGGATCCCACCCCCTTCCCTCTTCACCACCTCCACGGTGAGTCCCTCTACTCTGATGGATGGAGCTGCTCCAGGGCGGGTATGGATGACGCCCCTGGTTACCGGCTGTGAACACGAGCAGCTCACGAGCAGCTCAGTCAGCTGGGGCTCACTCAGCGGGGCCCAGTCGGCTGTGAAGGCGGCAGGGGTTGGGAAGGTGTTGGGTTTTTTTTTGTGAGGGGTAGGGGGGCTCTCTGTGGGGGTGTCTGTGATGGCCTACAACCAGCCGGCCGTGGCCAAGTCGGACTGGCTGCAAGCTGTATTGGCCGTGTGTTATTGCCTTTGTAGTGAGATTGCTCGTGGGGACAGGTGTTTCTGTACTATTGCCTTCACAAGAAGACTGGTCAGGGCTAAGTTTCTGTGTACTATTACCGTTACAGTAAGACTGGTTGCGTTTGGGTGCCAGTGCACAATTGCCTTGGAGACAGATTGGTCTTGGCCTTGTGTCCTTGTACTATCGCCATCGTAGTAAGTTTGCTGGGAATGCTAGGTGTTTATATATTATTTACCTTCTAGTAAGACTGGTTTGGGGGTTAGGCGTCTGTTCTATTGCCCTCATAGTAAGACTGGTCTGTGACCAGGTTTCCGCACTTATAGTAATGCTGGTCGGAGGCTAGGTGTGTTTGTACTATTGCCCTCAAACAAGCCATCAATTTTAGACAGCGAAAATGGGCACTGGTCAATGTTTTGCTGGGATTCTATTTTTACAAATAAGATGAGAATCCCACTACCTATTTGGATATCTGGTTGCCCGTGTTTACTATAGAGCAGATGTCAGTGGTTATTCCGTCTGATCGAACTTAATATGAAGCTACTGGAGGTTTGTCAGTATTGCCGTTTCAGGAATTCGGTCACGTACAGATTTGTACCATGATTGTCCAACTCGGGAATTAATCCAGCTTATGCAGACATGTGTAAATCAGGAAAAATGAGCAGTATCCAATTGCACTATGATTTATGAACCCAATATTGTGTTACATGACAGGTATTTCTCATATTTCCCCCCGTCAGACTGCACGTAGGCTTCAGCAAGTGTGTGTGTTCTGCAAGAAGTTTTATGTCAACTTTACATAGATGTTGAAGTTCGAACAGAGTAGTAGGTAAAGCATGAATCACTTGGTCTTACATGCCTGTCGGCAAGCAACGACTGTCCCATATATGTGAGCGGAATGTCAGCCACGCCACATGATGGGCAACCTTCACGTGACTGGATCTAAAGTAGCTCAGACGAGCAAATCAGTTCATAAGTAGGTCATCAGGAAACATTTAATACGCACGTGAAAGACAGAAAGGCCCATCATTCGAAAAGCCAATGTCAAGTGCTCGTATCATAAACATGAGACCAATATTCCACTGTGTTCCGGTTTAGAAGATGTAACAACTACAGTTAATTTAAACATACAGAATGCCACTGTTTTCTATTAAAACCAAGTGAAATACCTTCCCAGTCACAATCATAGAAACCAGCTCATTTTACAATTGAGTCCCCTTAATTCACCAGTGATGGATAGATCGCTAAACCATGATGATTACGAATTAACATCATCCTATACTTTTCATTTGATAACTTTCAGCGTAGAACCGCAGGTAATGATGGATGTTGTGATTCCCCTCCCAAGAACTGATCCAAAGTAGCCTGCAGTGACTTAAGTTGACAGATCTGTCTCTCCTTACAAAAAGTCCCCCTCCAGGCTTCATCATGTCTACGTTTCCCCTCCATGTAATTACGACTGTTATGACTAGTGAGAAGGGATGGAATCCTCTTAGATTAGGCCAAAAATAAATTGTTGTGTTCAGGTTTCACGACCGAACTCATGCATTTGCCCAAACCCGCACATTTGAATAAAAAGATAATATCTTAAAACATGATATTAATTCAACTTAAATGACCAAATATACAATAGCTGCCTTATACCTTTTCAATAATACATTGATTACAATTACAGACGTTTCAAAATCGTTGTGTATGGGAGTTTTCTGATTGTCAATGATATCCGAGACCATCAGTTTTGTTCAAACAAATATTTAAAAAAGAAAAAAGAAATCCCAACCCACCGACCCCAATGTTTTGTACCAATGAAACCTGAACTCAAGAACTTTTCTTTTGCCTTACTTTTGACAAAACACATTTCAGGTATCATTCACAGAATGAAGCCAATCTAATTGCTGGCACAGCAGTTTTCATAAACGGGTGGATGATTTCGTAATATGGCCACAGCAATTGGCGATAATGCACCAAATTTCAATAAATTCAACAATCCATCATTGTCAATAAAGTGGCTGTCACTTAGAGGATGTCACCCACTGTCATTCCTTTTGTGTCATAAACCTTTGATCATTACTGTCAACCCTAATGCATTAACTATCTGTCACTCGCACTGTCAACCCTAATCCGTTAACTGTCACCCCTATTCCTTTTGGCATGTCAGACTCCCATTTGTCAGGTTCACAATCACTGACACCTTTTTCAACGGTGCCGTGAATTCGCAATTAAAGAAGGAATTCTTAATGAACGAAGGAGTGGCGGCCAGCCCGATTAAATTCCATTATTATACAGATCAATTCTATGTTTGTTCATGTGGAGAGATTGGCTGGCTTTGCCTCAGCTCGACGACTCTACAACCTAAATAGATTTAACACTGAGCAGCTCAAAGGGAAAGGTAATAAGAGTGAGCTGCTCCTCTCTGGTCAAACTGTCCGGACCTCGTTTGTTGAGACCCACTTTAATTGTGCAAAACACAATCAAATTTATTAGCCTGAGACCCTCAATTAAAAACGGGTTTAATCAAGAAGATCAATGAGTCTTCCGGTCCTCCAATATTAGGTTTCTTTGGCTAATTTCCCGGGATTACTCTGGTAGAATAACGTTATTCATTCCAAGCCCACGTCTGAAATGTCACATTGGTTTCCTTTGTAAATCGGTTAGAGATCTCGGTAGTAACTATTGATGCCCTCATAGAAGAGCTTGCATAAATTTGTAGAAGGTATATGATCAAACAAGTGAACCTCAGGCAAAAAGAAGGGGTCCCCTATATTCACGTATTAATCAACAGGAGAGGGACAGTTGGTGCATATAGGTTACAGGGTCAGTGCTTTAATAATGTGTAGAGGGTTATCTGGAAGTAAACTGAGGGTGGAAATTGAGATAGGACTTGGTGTCTCCGTTCTGTTACTGCAGAAAGAATGTCGTTTTTGAAAGGCAATACAGATAGTAGTTCAAAAGAACAAGGGGCCTTCCATTTAGTACGTACGCACATTTTCAAAAATTCCCAAAGAACGAGAAAAGCACTCGCCATTGGGTAATTTATAAGCCATCTCAAGGCAAGGTGTGACCCAATATCCGTGAATATTGCTCTCGACCTTCAAAGAGTGTCCCGTGTATCTTTTGAGGCATGGTCCCCAACCCCCTCATCCGTATTATGTATTAAATTTTATGGAAGCATTATTCAAATGCCTTCTACATAATGATAACAAAGCAGATAGGCGGTCGCGATATACTCCATGGCATTATAGTATGGTAAAAACACATTATGCTCCGAGGGGGGAAATGTGTACATCTATGCTCATTCCCTACTGAACTTTCATAAGCTCCTATAGGTCCGCTGGTTAAGAAAGGGCTGATTTTGTTCATGTGACTTTATTTTGTAAAGAATCAAAGGGATCTTATCATAAAACAATGAGCGCTTAAATATACCACCGCGACAAAATGTCACATGGAAAATATGTTTGGAAATTCTCAGATATAGATTAGACATTCACAGAAACATATTATGACATTGCAATCAGCTTTTATTATAGGGCATAACACATTTTAAGTTTTTCAGTCCTTTCTTAGTCAGCAGACCTATAAATTGGGAGGGACAATAGAGCAATATTTTGGCACATGGGTGCGAAGCCCGATCACAGCGCTGGGCCAGCCAATACAGTCCCTCTAACCTCCCCTTGGCTTATGTAAGCATACGGTGTATGGGGTTAGTGCTAATACTGCAAGCAGTGGTTATTATACAGCAGACGCTGCATAGTAACCACATGGCTTGTGTCTGAGACGGTCCTAACAGGAAACAGTGTGGGAGTCTACAAGGAAACTGCTGCTGCATGCATTGTGGACGAACCCTTCTTTACCAGTAGGGTGGTGATGGGGTCTTGATTCCACTCACAATGAGCAACCTGTTTACGGCGACCATACTGGTAAGCATATCAGCAGATAGTCCTGCCTGAGACAGCGCTGCTGTATAATGTATTAACCAATAAACCATGTGTTGTTATATGTTATCTTTCCCCCATCTAAGACAGTTTCAAAGCTGCTTGAGGGAGGACTGGATAGTTTTACACAACAAAACACTATATAGTAAACGTTGTTTCATAAAGAGATGCATGATGTTCACGTATTACTGTTGGCCTTATGTAGAACATGGACGCCATGTTCAAGATGTCTTATGAAAACCATTATCAAAAGAAATGGAAAATCCTGATAGCAAAAGAAAAGAGGATCACCAAAGAAATCCTTGATTTTTCCCGGCAAAGCTCTCCTCCCTCAGTTACCCTGATCCCTCCACGGTCCATGTAACACCTCCAGATCCACCCCTCTCCAGGGCCGTGTCTGTAACGGCTCACACAAACCCGCGGCACCATTCTCTCTGAGCCAGACGATGACAGGCAATGGCCAGGGAAAAAAAGTGAAAAGTCTTAACCAAAAAACAGAAAGACGTGACAATCGAGCCGACAAGAGATTCTGTGGGCCACCCGGCCTGGTTCTCAAAGGGAGTGAAACCCCTGGCAAACCATGGAGTCGGCTACTGGAGATATTTTTTTTAATCTGCTTTCGTTTTAATCCCTAACAGTGGTCCGGAACAAAGACAAATCATTGTTGCAAAAGGAAGAAATGCTTGTAAATTAAAGCCTGACTGAATGCTGGAGTCTGCACGCTGGTTTCGGTGGAGGAGATATTACAAAATTATTACTTGGGTAAGTATAAACCCTGGAGGAGCGATGCTGCTTCAATGCAGTGAGATTGGTAACTTAGAACGAATGGAAGTGCCAATATAATACAGAATTTTAGACCGCGATGCTATGATTTGTTTAAAAAAAATCTAATCTTACACAGACTGCCATTTCAGCGTAGGGCTATTAGCCAGGCAAACAATTGCTACCCAATATCCATTCTAGCAGCTTCACTTATTGTTAATCCTAAAACAAACAAGTTAACGTTTTATTGTTGTAGAAAGATAATATAAACCCTCGACCACCAGTTTATTGCATAAAAATAGGCCCAATACCAGTAGTTATATCATTCTCGTAGCCTGCAAATTATCTGAATATAATTCATATAACCCACTAATCCTTTTATAATAGGACGCCTAATTTGCTATATAACGATACACAACACCTCCACCCTCCATAACCCATAATGCGATATGTCTCTATTATGATAGACACGGCAGCTGACCCCAATGCTTGTAATGCCTAATTAACCTCTGGTTTAGGCCGGATAACGACAAATAAAGGCCTTGATTAGGCTCGCCTTATTTCGCCGGACCAGGGGACCAGGGCCCTGGTCTCTGCGGGCTTAGTGGATGAGGCGGGCTGATTGGACCTGAGTGACTCCTCCAGGGCATGCCCCCCCACGCCACAGCCTGCCAGGGACCCCCACTGGAGGCGCATTAACCACCTTTATAGTGTGTTGTTCAGGCTGTTAGGTTAGGGTGTTCAGGCCTTTATGTTATGTTATTATGCTGTTATTGTTACTAATGACGAGCCCTGGAGGGTGATGGTGCTAAAAGGGGACGGAAAAGGTCATAAGATGATGTAGCAAGCCATAGAAGTGTCAATGTATGGTGTTTGAGTGCTACAGGAAGAGTAAACATAGCTTCTTCGAAAATAGTCTTCGGCCTTTATATCATGTGATTATGCTGTTATTGTTCCTAATGCGCAACACTACAGGGTGACGTTTCTGAAAGGGCACGGAAAGGGTCGTAAGATGATGTAGCAGTCCATAGTAATGTATATGGATGATGCCTCAAGTGTAGAGAAAGGGCAAACACATGATGTACGGGACAGCTTCTGGGAAGAATTGGAAAATTGAAGCAATTTCATGTCAACATTTAACCAAAATCACAAGAGAGTTTTGTGATCAACAATTCCTATTGTTACACCTTAGCACCATGTCTATTGAAGATTTGTTTGTTGGGGTAGTTTAACGTCCGGCCAACCCTTTCCAGACTGCACAAGGTAATACTTTTCAGCTTACTTTACACCACAAGGGCGGTGACCGAATCTATGATATGGTTTAGGAGAAACCTGCCACCGGGTGCAATACCCTACTCGTTGCGAAGATTGGCAAGGGGTCTTTAGTGTGCAATGTCCCATAGAAAGGACACCACACACCCGGCCTTTGATGACCCTGTCGGGAGCGCAGGGTGGTCTATTGAAGAGTACAATTAAGTGTATGATTTATTCTCCCAATATTTGAGAATTAACAGATTTCTATTTCGTCAATAACACCTTTATCCAGCTATTTAAAGTCCAGCACTAACCAAATTATCTCAATCTATGCTGTAAGGTCTTCTGCCAATATTACAAATGCCTTGTGGCCGGGGAGAAACAGATCTGCCGACATTGGTTTCTTATACATTATTCAGCTTCAATAGCCTAGAAGGAGAATTCAATGTCCGACCCTTTCCAATTGGTTGATAGTAGTGTAAATATCTCAATGTGATTAAAGGAGGGAAAGCATTGTGTTTTAGCACTGTGCGGGATCTAATCTACTTTGTTGGCGAACTGGTGTAAAAGCCTTAGAGGCAAATGCCTCTGATAGAGAAATGTGAATATTCATAGCTGACTGCAGATTGGACACTATAACGAGCAATTCCTTGCAAGCCACGTGCCGAGAAAGATCTACTGACACATTGGTTAGGATAATTTAAGTCTCAGAGTATTTGTTAGATGCTTATGAATACTCGCACCTGCTTTCTCAGAATACTGAAAAGACATTTCATCACAACAGGTATACTAAACACAGATAGAAATTAAATATTTCTACCACACCATCTGGGATACAGAACATATCTAGCAGGCATAACCCATGTTATTAATATGAACACCACCTCCACCCGCCCAGGCAAGTTTTTATTCCCTTTGGTACTTTGTGATAGTTTTGTAAGCTGTAGGGTCTTGTATTGGAGGCAATCATTGTCCAATTCATCACCATGCACAGACCCAATGATCAGGCCCATCACAGGCCACAGCAGCTCCCACTTTCCGCATGTAGAAGATCCTAATTAGGCCATGGCCAGAATCTGCTGTCTCCAGCATTGGGTGGTGAGAGCTTAACAGGAGATACAGGCAGGTGGCGACCATGGGCAGGAGGACCCTAATTGGCCACACCAGATCAACCAATGAGACCCATCCATCTTGCCGTTTTTACCAGTCAGGGATCACAGCTCAAGATTCTTTTGCAAATGGTTTTGATTCCAGTGCCGTCATTGTGGAATCGAAAATGACCTATTACAGAATGTTTTGAGGTGGGGGATTACATTCCTAACAAAGTGTTTTTGTTGATGTTACAAGGAGCATTCCTGTAAGACAGATACCATTCTTGGCTGTTAGTAACAAAATTTGTTTTCAAAAGTCTTCCCTCCCATCCAAAACAGATTATGCCATCTATACTGATACAATATAGCGATAACTCATACTACTAAATGTAAAATTTTGTTCTGAGTCTCTGGTCAACTTAAAACTGTCTGCATTTAATTCCTCTGCTGGTCAACTATGTGTCCTCAGGGCCCTGAAAAACCGTTGCCCTTCAGCCTTCGTCCTCCAGAAACCCCTACAGACAGTGGTTCTGTGTACCTATGTTTACATGTATGTACTTGGAAGGAGCAACTTGCTGGGAGTAGGATGACCTGAGTGTATCCAAGATTCCCCAGGCAATCTAGCAGGAATATCCGATACATAATATTAATATGAATTCTACCTCTGTCCAACCAGCCAATTTGTTATGCTGTTTTATACTATGCAATAGTTTTGTAAGCTGTAGGGTCTTATATTTGAGGCAATCATTGTCCCATTCATCACAATGCATAGTCCCAACGATCAGGCCCATCACAGGCCACAGCAGGTCCAACTTTCCGCATGTAGAAGATCCTAATTAGGCCATGGCCAGAATCTGCTGTCTCCAGCATTGGGCGGTGAGAGCCTATCAGGAGGTACATGCAGGTGGCCACCATTGGCAGGAGGACCCTAGTTGGCCACACCAGATCAACCAATGAGACCCATCAGTCTTGCCATTTTTACCAGTCAGGGATCACGGCTCAAGATTCTTTTGCAAATGGTTTTGATTCCAGTGCCGTCATTGCGGAATGGAAAATGACCTATTACAGAATGTTTTAAGGTGGGGATTACATTCCAAAGAAAGGGTTTTTATTGATGTTACATGGAGCATTCCTGTTAGACAGATACCATTCTTGGCTGTTACTAACGAAATTTGTGATTTCAAAAGTCCTTCCTGCCATCCAATACACATTATGCCATCTATACTGATAACCCATACTGCTAAATGTATCATTTCCTTTTGTGCCTCTGGTTCACTAAAAACTGTCTGCACTTGTTTCCTCTGTTGGTTGACTAAGTGTCCTCAGGTCCTTAAAATACTCTGCCCTTCAGCCTTCGGCCTCCAGGGACCCCTACAGACTGGTTCTGTGTACCTATGTTTACATGTATGTACTTCGAAGGAGCAACTTGCTGGGAATAGGACGACCTGAGTGTATGCAAGATTCCCAAGGTGATCTAGCAGGAATATCCCATACATAATATTAATATGACTTCTACCTCTGTCCAACAAGCCAATTTGTAATGCTGTTTAGTACTATGCAATAGTTTTTTAAGCTGTAAGGTCTTGTACTGGAGGCAATAATTGTCTCATTCACCACTATGTGTAGCTCCCAATGAGGCCCATCACCTCACCACAGCAACCCCCACTTACAGCACAGAGAAGCACCTAATGATACTTTAGATAGCATCTGCTGTATGCAGCATTTCTGGGAACCAAGCAGAAGATACATGCAGGTGGCCACCATGGGCAGGAGGATCCTAATTGGCCACACCAGATCAACCAATGAGACCCATCAGTCTTGCCGTTTTTGTCAGTCAGGGATCACAGCTCAAGATTCTTTTACAAATGGTTTTGATTCCAGAGCAGTCGTTGCAGAATGGAAAATGACCTATTACAGAATGTTTTGAGGTGGGGATTACATTCCTGACGATGTGTTTTTATTGAAATTACAAGGCGCACTCCTCTAAGACAGATGCCATTCTTGGCTGTTAGTAACTAAGTTTGTGTTTCAACCAACTTCAATTTCAGCCAATATACAGAACACAGTTGACTAATAATGATACAGTAAGTGATGTTTCTAAATATAAGATTGCTCTGGGAGACTTAAAACGTTCTAAAGTTGTTTTCACTGTAGTTTGAATTAACGTGGGTTGCCACAAAACAACAAACCACGGTCGTCGAGGGCTATTCAGTGTTACCTCTTTCAAACCACAGTTACCAGTGCCACCTATAAAATGTTTGTCATTGAGGATGTTAAGAAGTTTAACACTGGATTGCCGGGTACAATTTGTCGTTCTATGCGGACCTGCCTTGAGGATACTCTAGCCTTCAGTCTTCAGGGACCCTTACGGAGAGTGTTTTTTTGTAACTATGTCTATGTGCTTGTACTCTCGAGGAGCAGCTCGCTGTGAGCAGGACGACCGGAGTGTATGTACAATTTCCCATGTGAGCATACGCCGGCAAAGCAACCTAACAAGGCAATCTCAGCACAATAACAGCGATACCTCTGCTGCAACATTTTTAGATTTCCTCGTCCTAATCCTTTGGTAATTGACATGGTTGATATTGATGGAAGAGATCATACCACCACTCCATATGCGTGATAATTGCTAGCAATCCTCTCATTATGTTCCTCTTGCATTGCATGTCGTGAAATATGAGTACCTGATTCACTTTTTAAGCCAATTCTAACCAGCAAAATATGAGCTCATTAAAAGAACCCCAACCAAAGCCCTTATCGGATGGGAATCATGCATGAGAGTAGCCCAATAGTATGCGGTAGTGACTGATACAAGCAGTTAGTCTGACAGCTTCCAATCAATTCCCGTGTTCGAGGTGAGACAGAAAACAATGCCTGGCCCAGCCACACTCCCGCCCACCCACATCAGACAGGTCCCCCCTACACACAGACTGTCTGACAGGCTGGGGCACATAGCGCCGGCCTAAGGAGTGCTCGTGTAACTCATACCAACCTGCTGTACTAGTTTCTTTACTTTTCTTTTCATTTTATTTTAAAGCGACATCTTACGAAGTAAGTTTTCAATGCAGTTGGTCTATGGAAGAAGTAATTTAAATAGATACAAGAAATTAAGTAGTTTGTATTCAAGATGATACACCTTTTTGTATTTATAGGCCTACTGTTATACTCAACCAGAGACTTCACGACAAGCACATTCAGCACTCGAAATACCATTATGCCAGATTTTCTAGAAATCATTTTGGGTTTTCGGTCTTTTTCATGGACAGCTGATGGAAGCCGCACGCCAACTGCCTTTACATGTTCTACGCCAATTGATGAAACATGTTATGTTGACATGTGAGCCGGTGAGGGATGGTGGTGCATAACATGCCCGGTTTCAGAGGCACTTAAGATTGAATAGGGAGGCTCCAAAGAGAACACCAGGACTGCTTCTATTATAGCTATCCACTCTGCAGTATACATACGCCTGCACATGTACGTTCTCCTGTTCATCAGTATGAAACACAAACAGCCACGTTTAGTACATAGTCAATATGCTGACCCAACCCGCTTTCGGAAATCCCATATCCCGTCCTAATATATTGTGAAAGTACATTTCGTTTATCGTCCATCCATTTTAAAACACAATTTACAGGAAATGAGCACATTTCCTCTGCCATCAGACCTATCCCAACTCATTTGCCATATTTTCATATTTCAGAGCCCAGGTCGGTGTTTGGCCATGCAGACCACACCTGGCCATGACAGCCCAATGACAAGGCTGACTGCTTGCATGCCTCACAGTGAGACGTCCCTCAGCCACCCACCCCTGAAGACGGCCTCCGCGTCACTGCAGTAGGGGCACAAGTAAGACGTATAGCCACGAGGCTGAATCGGCACATAAATCAACTGATTATTGCTCAAAGAATCTGCGCTGATTCAGGTTATTCGTCTGTATGCATTATTAAAATGTATTGGTCCAATCTGAATCAGTGTAGAAGTCAGCCGATTATTTTGGTAGAATCGGCCAACTTTGGTGCCGATTGGTCGGCCGACTTGTTTAAATAAAAATTCCCTAGTGGTATAGGGCTTTAAGCAATCGGTCTTAGAAGGAAGAGGGATGGTCCAGTAGATAGCATGTTGGACTTCTGCGTAACGGGCCAGAGTTCAATTCCAAAAGGTGCCTGTTGGACCACATTTCCTTGCCATCGTTCACACCCCCTTTTATATAAATTTGCTCATTGGTACGTTGTCCGAAGCAAAAACATGAGTTGGTCGCAATAAAGCTGATAAATTGCTGAGTGCTCCTTAAACTCCAACACATCATCATCAGTCTCTGGACGAACAGCTTCCTGCATAGAACCAGCTGCCGACTGGTGCCACCAACCTACAGGAGGAGAAGGTGGGAGGCTGATCTATCACGAATACAGGCTGAACTTCAGATGTGAAGGAGTCACGGTTCGGATTAGGAAAAGGTATGAATAATCCATTGAATCACACACCTGCCGTTTGCTCCTTAGCGACCACTCCGTTTGCTGCTGAACCTACTGCTGCCTATTTCCAGATCTCAGCCAAAAACAGAAATAGAACCGCCACCGGTATTTAAAAAGCTGTTGGGCTAAGGTTGAGGTTGGCTATATTTAGCCCCGTGTCTATTTATAGGGTTTACACTATGGCCTCCTCAGCAAGAGTTACCAATGTTCTTTCTCCTTTTTTTCTTCCCAAATCCGCTACACTAGGCTTAATTTGACAGCCAATTTGCTTGGCTATTTTTATCAATCCATACTATGGCCTCAACAGGTGGGTAAGGGTAGATAAATATGAGATAAAGGGTGAGGGGCGCAGTGCCTTTGATGGTGGTATTTAGTGAAGCCACTACACATTGAAGCCACTAATAATGAGTGGCTTCGGTGGGGGCTTGGCGCTGGGTATGCGCCATCCCAATCTATAGGAGCCCACTATCTGATGCCCAACAGCGGCCTAATTGAGCTGGTGTAAGCCGATGACCTACTTAGAGCAGCTGGCTCGCTGCCAGCTGAGCTGCTCCAACCAAACCCACGTTAAGTGCGGCCCACTTGAATAGGTTTTCGTGATCAGCCGCTCAGAAAGATACCCCCTCACCGAGGTTTTACCCTTTGGTATATAAGTGAGCAACACGCATAGGAAAACCACATGACGTGAGCTGCTCTCGTTCTTCATGGTTATCTAGATAGACTGAGGGATGATGCTTAGGGACCAGTAAATGTATGGACGGTAGATTGGGCAGATAGTATGTAATGGTGCTTTATATGTAGAAGGTGGAGAGGGATTGGCGGAGATCTAGCCAGAGCAATAGATCTTACTCAGTGGTACCACAATGAGGACGTGGTGGGGCAAAGGCTAAGAGCAATTTGTTGTTGCATGGGACTCAGCGCTATAGCATGAGCTGCTCATGAAGGGGTAGATTCGTGGCACGAGTATGGGCAAAACATTTGCATCAAGGAACAGTGATCCGTGGGTATGGGGATTGCTATTGAATACTTAAAGACGCCTAGGCATTCTGGTGGTGTACCTATATAGCCACGTTCCTGTGTAGTATGGTTTATTCTTGTAACTCACTCTCAGGGGAGCATTCACTGAACGCAGTTCCCGACACTGGAGGAGATAGGATCACCACATCGTCACCCCATATGTTCAATACAATCAGACGGTCCTGGTCTAAATACCTTGGCCCGAAGAACATTTGCTTTGAAGAGGTAACTGGGCAACCTTATTGTATGCCCCTGATCTCTTTTTTTTTGCACATTTTGTGCATATGGCAATACCTCTAAAAGCGTCTGAGGTGAATAAATATACATGATATATTTTTCTCAAATGGGATATACATTAGGTATCAAACGGAGCAGTTCTGTGGTCAATGACACAACTCTCCGGCCAATTTGGCTTGATTTATCTCCAGGGATGATACTGCTTTAAGTCTGACACGGCATGAAACCTGTGCTCCCTTTGACGACCACCACGTCCCTCCAGAGTCCCACATCTTAAAGACGGGATTAAACCCACGGTACACACGCCTCACAGCCACCTCACAGAACTGTCTCCCCTTTTTGGGTGGATCTGAAAGGAAAGGGATGGCACAGAGGAAGGAAAATCAAAGGGGCTTATCAGTGAAAGGCCCCGTTGGGTTTCACGCTGTCGGCCTTACTACACAGGAGAAGACATAATATCTCAAACTGGTGTTTGCATAGAGGGCCCTACCCATATAATCAAACTCCCATCACGTGTTCACAACTGACGCCCTGGAGGAGCGGATTGATTTTGTGGTAGCATCGCTGTGAATCCTGTAAGGCTTTAATATAGGACTGGTTCTGGGAAAATGGAAGTGCACTGATATAATTTAGAGCTGGGATGGGTGATGACTCTCTCAGACTTTGATTCACTAATCAAATGGTGGGAGCTATCTTACCAGACTTCCATAACAGTATATCTCTAAGTTTGCAGTAACAAGGTAATTATACATTGTCCTTATTACAAGGAGTTCTACAGTGCATCTCCATCATAGGCATTTAACATAATATGTTAAATGCCTATGAAACATATTATGTTTCAATGCACTGTTATAAGCAATAGGTCGATCCTGCGACCATCATGGTACATGTAGTACCACAAGGGACAAGGTTCTTATCCCCTAGGACAACCATAAGGGACAGGGTTCTTATCCCCTAGGACAACCCTCTACAAACATGAACATGGCCCGTTCTGCTTGATCTTTACCTTGTCCAGCTGATCCACGCTGGCCCCGTAAGCGGCCACGAAGATCTGGATCCACGAGGTGGCTGAGGCCATGTTGACGGCTCGTAGTGCAGGCTGGCCGGCCAACAGACACTGGAGGAAGTAGTAGTAGTAGTAGTAGCAGTGGTGGTAGGGGGTGGTGGTAATGGTACTCCCGGCTTCCTCCTACTCCTCCACCACAGCCCGCCGCTGCCTACTGCCGCCTGCTGCTAGTAGTACTGGCAGTCGAGCTGCTCCTTCCACTTCTACTACTGCAGGAACGGCCCGGCGCCACCACCAACACGAGCAGCTCCGAGCTGCTCATAACCTGCTCGTACCATCAGCAGGGGAAGGCAGCAAGGAGGCCAAGCCACAGGTGAGGATGGGCTTTAAAAATGATGTAATCCAAATGCTCTAGCCTGTGAGTAAGTAATCCAAGGTTGGTTATAGTATAGGGTAATCCAAGGAATGAGTGATAATCCAAATGGTTGTAGTAGTAGGGGTGGTGATGGGGTCTCAGCCTCCAGTATCCATGGCTGGACGTTGGTGTACGTACTCCTGGCCGTCTACAAGCCTTATGTCCGGCTGGCTACTGACTGGCTGGGCTGGCTCACTGTGCTGGTATTCTGCACCACGTCCGACTAGCTCAGCTCCCGGCCGAGCTGTGGAGGCGAGCTGCTCCCGCCTCGTTACGGGACCGGCTCGCCCAGGCTTAGCAGCGGGCACGTTCGGAAAACTACTCATTCTGCTATGTTGAATGGGAAACAGGCATTAGCGGCGGGTTGATTCACGTTTCTGAATCAACTGAAATTACCTTTTCGGAAACCACATAAAATGTATTTTGTCCCTGGTATTCTATCGTAAGAAGGCTTTCATACAGATTTTGCTATCTCCTGTGAATCTACCCAATGAAAATGATGTTGAATATGCACAGCGACAGTTTGGCCTTCGGGTAAAAATGGAGGAGAAGAATGCACCTTCTGGCTTTAAAATGATGCACTTACAAACATCGCGAATGTATTATATTGACCTCTAGTGTAAACTGCAAATACCAGTTTAAGGTTATTTAGTCAACATTAACAGACAATTCAATGGTGGTGTTATTTAGTCAACATTAACAGACAATTCCATCTTGTTCGACAACAATTCATTGAGTGCAAACTAGCAAACTAGCCATGATATCCAAGCCCCATGTTCCATCTCGGTCAGTTTCCGAACGCCCCCGAGCAGGTGGCCGCGGGGCGGGCGGCTGCTGCTCGGCGGGCGGCTCTTGAAGCCGGAGCGTCAACACAGCGCTGGTCCTATTGATCTGGGCGGCCTGCTCTCACTCTCACACCCCCTCCTCTCCTCCTGGTGCTCCTCCTGCTCCTGTCGGGGGCGGGGCGGGGCCCTCACACCCCGGGCCGGCCCCAGACTGACCCCCCGGCCCCGGCCGTGACGGCCTCTCCACACGAGGCCCTGTCACTGCCCACATGCCCTGTTATAGGGCACAATAGGGTCTATAGACCTTGTTATAGGGCATACAGACCTTGCCATGGGGCATATAATTTGCCATAGGGTACGAAGACCTTGTTTTGGGCATATAGACTTTGCCGTTTGGCCTTTAGACCTTGCTTTTGGGCATACAGATCATGCCATGGCATAGGGGCTAAAGGCCGTGATATAGGGTATTTAGACCTTGTCATTGGGCCTATATTCCTTGCTATTGGGCATACAGACTTTGCCATAGAACCTACATACCTTGCTATAGGGCATACAGACACTGCTATAGGGTCCATAGACTATTCTGTGGGGCCTATACAGAACATACAGCCGCCCTGCAGTAGAATATACCAGGCCTGATGCGGCTATTATTATACTGGGCACATGGCCCCTCTAAGCCACATGATCTATGGGCGGTCGCTATGCAATACACAGAATGCGACATGAAAGGCTTAACAATTTTTTCCCTGGTCCTTTAGAGCCTTTGCCTCTTTTTATCCTTTCCACATTTGTATATAAATGTGTGTTTTTTATTGAAGGTGGCTTCACCTAAGCCTATTTGATCCACTTATCTTGCTATAGGCCCTGACCTTACTGACAGGTATTTCCCACCCAATTATGCCTTGATCTTTTATCATTTTACTTAAGGTTAGAGTAGGGTGATGACCCTCCAATTTGCAACAGTTGTGCGTGTTTACTCATAACTCTGTTAATACTTTGTATTTTTACACATATTATACACCAAATGAAAGCTGAATACCTAAGCTATTGAATGGTTTCAGAAATATGTTATTTGGTGCAAATATTTGATATGAAAAACAGGGAGAAAATGAAAAAGATAATATTTTTACTTTTATTTTTTGAACAGGGATTTCTCACTTAATAATGTCTCAATAATAATAAAACTTCTGAAATATGTCAAATACATTCCTCTCAAGGGAAGCGTGTCTCAAAATATTGATTTACAGCTTAGTTATTATTTTATGATATGAATCGTAAAAATATACCAAAAAGCAACTCAATTCTTTTTCTACATTTAATAAAAAGATAACCAAGACCTTAATCAAAATTCTGAGACACGCTTCCCTCGGGAGGAATGTTATAACCATTCTTGAAAAGTGTCAAAGCTAATGGAGCATTATTAAGTGAAAAAAACATGTTCAAAAAATAAAAGTCTAAAAATAGAAGTTTCAACTTTCATGACCGATTTCTCAGAAAATATTTACTTAACATTTGCGCATGCTATGCACAGATAAGGTGGTGATCTCCCTACTCTATCCTTAAAAGCAGACAGCAGATTACCCTTACCTCAGTCTAAAAGGCCATACCCCAACTATATATGGCGTCATTTATCATGCCCCCTTATAATGAACTCATCTTTATAGACTAACAGATAGGATCGCACATGACATATACTCAATCTCTGTGGTCTATTTTTATTGGTCGTCCTCATTTCAAAGATATATCTGATAGTGGCATCGTACCAGAGATAGCATACTATCAGTCGACATATCTACAACCACATTTTTACGGTGAACCCTATAGAGAACTAATAGTGAGATATAACTGACGATATTGTCTTCATTACGTTGTCTTGATTCATCAGACCTTTTTAACTCCTTGGTAACAACTGAATGTGTTTTAATAATCTATCTATCTACAGTATTAGAGAAGATATTTAAAATCCTCTTATTCCAGTCATATGCAACGATTTTGATGGCTTAATGTCAAGGCGTTTAGTTGCAAGCAGTTTTTCATTTAAGTATTAATAAATTTTCAATTCCAACTAACATTCACTTCATGACATTCGTCGGAGTGGTCACCTCAAGGGCGATTATATGGCCTAAAGTTAGGAAAAGCAATATAGGACATGTCTTCCCATAATAATATGTATAAATTGCCCTGTTTCACTTCTCTTTGTTTCTTTTTCATTGAATCAAAGATATATCACATCCAAGCTGTGTTCTTTCAATAGCCGTATTGTTGAGGTGAAATATGGATAGATGAATGACTATATATATCTTTATCAAATATGAGAATATATCGGAACATTAATGATGTCTTAATAAAGCAGGGGTAGTCGTGTTTATATTTATCACCATGTTCTATGTCTAAATCGATGAATAAAGTATACCAGTAAAACTACAGTAGGTCTATAGTAAAACATGCCTTATGTGTCTATACAGTCGACCATTCTTTACCAAATGACACAGGTACAACCACTCGGTTACAAGGCTTTTAGAAAAACACACAAAAGATGAATGCCGACAGGAAAAACATATTACCGCACTTGATTCATCAGAGACAATATGCGACTTCCTGAAATTGCCTTTACCCCCAGAGACACAGTAATCCCAATGCCTTAAGGTGGTATTACACTACACGACTTGAGCTGCGATATGAAGATGTCACAGAGAAACCACGCATATTAAAGATACAATTATTTGTTATACATATACAAGATACTCCAAACTGCCAATTTTTAACAATTATACCACTCCTGCATGTGAATTGTCTGTATCATCATCATATCGTGCCGATATCACAGCCCAAGTCGTGTAGTGTAATACCGCCTTAAATGTCGCTGCGTGCAGCCTACCCGAGGACCCTGTATGTGCTCCTCTGATCTGACTCCAGGCCCAGATCTAGGCAATCATAGACCGGGTATGGTTTTATGGCAGGCCCTAGGCCAGGGGCCAATGCCATTTCCCTGGCCTTTTACCCCGCTTCTCCTCAGTGCACTCTGAGATAGGGAGTTGGGAGGTTTTCGCATGATGACAAGGTTTTGACGAGCCGTGATCTCCCGGAGCAGATCTCCTGGAGCAGTTCTCCCTGTTCTTCTGTCTGTTCTTCTGTTCGGGAGATTGTGGTGCTTGTGTGCCTCGCCCTTGGGGCGGATATAAAAGACACAGCTTATTTAATGGTTCCTATGAACTGTGCGGACTATAGGATATTAAATAAAGTGCCTCCCCCTTGGCTACAATCTCTTAAGGACCAGAAGTTGAACTGATGTTGACTATTCCTGAAGGGTATCTACAGCGCATAGATTGTTTTCATAAAAAAAATATTCTTTTCTTTGCTTTATATAGAAATAATTTGACCTTACCTTCTGTTTTATTTGGTTTTTCATTGTTTTTGGGGAGGTGTTTAGTTTTTTGTTGTTGTTTTGTTGTTTGATTTTTAGGGATTTAAAACCCATGATTGTTGAGTGGACAGAACATTTTCTGGTCGCGTCCAGCCAACTGTAAGCCACGTCGGGTCCTCATACCCACCAAACAAAATTACTTTTTCTCTTCATTAATTAAAAGAAAGAGCTCTAGCTTGCCTAAACTTCAACCTTCTAAGGCCAATGTATCTTCACTTCTTTTTACCACTTTTAATACTCGCGTTTGTAGACTTCCTCTCTGTCAGGAACACAGCCTCCATCAGCTGATTGGTCCTCACTACTGTACTGTTACAAATACCCTACCTTTCTACGTCGACCAGCGAGGGCTGAGAAGTAAAAGATGGCTTACCTGAAACAGAAAAAGAAAAACAATTTAATCACAGTGTTTGTTTTTAATTTGTAGGGTTAGAAAAAAGGTTTCAATCATAAGAGTTTTCGCATAAAAATTTGTTTTGTACAGTAATTGTTTCTATAGGACAACTTTATTTGGAGAATTAAGGATTGAGTAAATTTTAAATCACATGAAAAAATTATTAACAAGCTAAGCGGCCATGGCTCTGTAGAGCACAGCTCCAAAAACAAGGCGATAACAGTATATGACTATGGTAAGGACTAAGCAAACACCATGAGCTCCTGCCCACCTCTAAACTGATCTGCTCCTAAAAGTCAAACCAATAAAATCTATTCTATATGTCTGATACAATGCCCCCACCACCAGTGACTAACCCTCCATTTCACATGATGATGCAACAACACAATCACTTATCCTCACACATTGCCTCCCACAATGCTCTAGACAGTACAAGGCACTCAGCAACTGAGCTTATACTTATTATTACTTAGCTAAAACCCATTGCATAAGCTAAAGGCTTTAAGACATATCACACTAGACCAGACTGCATACATCTATATCTCTCTACAATCATAAAAATGTTGGCTTCAACCCGAGAAACACTTACAAACTCTCTGGATTTTCAGCATGGCCTGCACTGTTCACCAGCCTACTACTACACCCAAGCACCCCCTGAGTCATAACTCGCCAGTAGGCAGCTAAGTGCTGGTGGTGGTTTGATGACGTCACACCTGATGGCCCTCCATATAGCAATAGATAGGCAATCAAATGATCGCCTCTCAATAATCATGTATTTCTGTTTAACAGCAAGTACTGAAAAGAGTTACAATTTATGGAACAATAAATGTCCATGAAAAAAAACGTAATAAAAAATACAGCAAAATGAAGACATTTAACACTAAATTATTAACAGAGATATAAGTTGGAAACTGTGAAAAAATCGGAAAACTTAATATCCCTTAATGGTGGACCTATTCCCTACCTCCCCCTGCCCACGAACCCTGGCCTAACCCCTGCCAGTCCCCTCACCCCTACCCGGTACACATCTTTCTGGCAGGCCCCGGTGCAGGCATTTACTCCTGAACTCCTGACGTAGTCTGAGATGGTCCTCTGACCTTTACCCGGGTTTACCATAGGAAAGCCCTTCCCGGAGCCACCTCCATCAGACTCCATTAAACTTTAAATTGCTAGGTCTAGGGAATATGGACTACGCTTAAAACCCATATGGTCTATGTTTAAAACCAATAGACGCTTTCAAAAACATAATATGATCCCTAAAACTAAAATACATAGTAAACAGGAAATAAACGCATCCAAGTCTTTCTTCGGGCCATATTTTATCTGAGGAACCTATCCTTCAGCAACTAGAAATTGTTAAGAATTGAATTTGGTTTTTCCCCTTTTTTACTATGAAACCATAAAAACTAGGCTCAAATGAAATCAATCAAACATGCACGCGCGTGTTAAAACTGGACCATGCTTTCACTTCACAGCAGAGAAACAAGAGGCAAATACAGGTCCGTCAGGTTTTATCTGAGGCTTTGGAAATAGGGTCTTTGGTTTTATACAGAGCCCCTTCATACCTGTTCAGACCTGCACGCCATGTGCCACGCCATGCCACGCCACGCCACGCCACGCCACGCCACGCCATGTGCCAAGAAGGTGCTTCCCAGTGGAACTTGGAGTGATGTATTTATCGGACCTTTGACACCTTGGCACTTTGCACCTTGGCATATTACACCTTGGCACTTTGCACCTTATGGCGGGCAGACCGTGGGAGCAGTGTGCGGTCCATGAATAAGGTATAGAGGCCGGTGGTGTACGAGGGGCGATCCTAATCAGAACCAGAAGCCAGCTACTACTGACCCCATGACGGATGGGGCTTCTGGGTACGACCGACTCACAACGACTCATGAGTGACTCGCCAACGACTCACGACCTTTTACTGGCCATCTCCCAATGGTATATTTAAAGTACTCGAGTGAAACTGAAGCCTAAATTCCACATGCCGATTTTGCTGTCGATTGTTTAAAATTGGCATGGGAAATAAATATCAAGTATAGACGTGTTGTATATAATTTGATTCTTGCGATTCTACTTTAAATGTAATATCATATATGCGTCGTGGTTCCATACAATTTTTATGGGGTACAACAGTACAAAATCGGCAGCATCAAAATCGGCCTGCGCAGCACAGGTTTAAGGTACTAATGCTTCTACTTAAAATTTGCGTAGGGTTCCCAAACGACTCCTAGCAGTTTACCAACTCTCACCAACAATTTGCTAAGAACTTGTCAACAACTCGACTTATGCGGTTTAATGAATACTCAGTTTGGACCATACTTTTGTTTGTTATATTTGGGTGATGATTCAAGGTGTGAACGATGAGTGGGAGGATGTTATATATCTTCTGGTTCTTACCTCTGTAGCAGGGGGACGTTAAGTGAGACTGAATGGGGTGGGCAGAGAACTGCCGGCTGGACCCAGTGGTCAGCGCTAAGTGGTCAAGGCCCTGATGGATCCAGCACTCTGACCATTACCCGCTAATGACCACCGACTGGTCACTGTCCAGTCATTTACCCGCTCTACACCCCTACCTAACTGACCAGCAGGGACCCGGACTGGTCCTAAATATGGATGGGTCAAGCTGTAAAACACGGCAGGACACCAAAGAGTCCATACTGTAATCCTATTTATTGACACTCTTTGAGGGCATTGGCCTCAAGCGTAGTAGTTAGCCCAGTTTGACTCCAAAATACAGTACCATTTTTGTATTAAAAATATCAAATTGTGAACTATATTAATTTGGAAAAAAATGATACATGAAATGGAACTTTACCTTGCAGTTTATCTCTCCATCGGAGAGATCATCGTGAGATAATCTAACTTCAGCTTTATACATTGCTTTATAATACCCCTTTAAAGAAGGGGAGATTCATATGGTTTTTATTTTTCAATATTAAAAGAAACGCATTAGACTGCGTGTGAAAGTAGAGATAAGAGTATGTTATCGTATTTAACTAATGATTACGAAGGAATTCCTTTCCGCACAATCTCTATTAACATCTAAAACTAATAATCGATAAACCACCACAACCACAGTCTCCGCCACGTACACAAGCAATTGCTGGAGATCGCATCGACTTCTCTGATAACTAGATGGTCTTTTTACTCGCAGAACAACATTTCCATGGTAACGGTCCATACAACACCAGCGACCAGTAACTGCCCTGAACGAGAAATAAATATATGCCTCCCTATCGGCAAGCTGGGATGGGATCCTATGCCAATATCCGAGAGGAGCAAAAAAGAAAAAAAAACTGTTACTTCAAAATGGTTCTGCTTTGTGTGTGGAAGAGACCAACCTACGGTAGTGTAACATCTACAAATGGCTGACATGCAGTTATTTTTTTTGCCTTTTTATTTTGTGTTTAACTTGTCTTTAGTTTCCTGAAGCCTATATTCCACTTGCCAATTTTTCTGCCAATTTTCAAAAGCGGCAGTAGGAATTAAAAAGCATCTATATAGGCATGTTATTTGTCAAAAGAAATGCATTTTAATTCTCTTTCAAATGGTACCATTATGGTATGTAAGGTTCCATGTCATATTCTCAGAGAAAAGCAAACAAATATAAAATTGCCAGTTCCAAAATCAATCAGTGGAATATAGACTTTATTGCGGAGGAACATACGCTGGGAGGGAGAGGGGACCTACCACTAGAGCCCTTGCAAACTGGACCAGAGGCAAAAGATTCAATATTTATGTGGGCCTCTACTCCAGGGTCGATGCCAAGTCTCCCCTGAGCAGACCATGTGCAGTTTTACAGCGTTTAAGACCTTAGGGCAACCTTTAGAAAAAAGTTGTTTCCTGTCCGGCGGGTGACAAGAAAAATACCCAGTTGGGAGGTCGGAAAATCGTTTGTTTTTTCCCCAAAAAAAATGTTGTTGTTGGTAGGGCTATCACTGAAAATTTTGATTGGAAACATTCTATTTTTCATTTTTTCATTTTTTTTTAGTCGGCCCTAGAATACTCACTCGGGCGGTAAACAGGAAACAAACTTTTTTTTTTAAAGGTTGGCCTTAGACGACTGGAGTTTCCCCGACTCCCACTCCTTGTCTTTACCCCCTCCTCCAGTACCTTCCCCTCCCTCTGGAGGCCGTCTGTGCCGACAGAAGCCCGGAGAATAACGTTACCCGCCCGGTAAATCCGATCAGCTGCCCTCCCCCCTCCCCCGCCGTTACAATCAATGCCCGCTGCCTTCTTCTCGCAGTTCTATCCGACCCCACATCTCGCCTTCCCTCCGTCTCCCAGCCCTGTCTCCGCAAGCTGCTCGTCCCACTTTTTGAGCTGCTCCGACTCCGAGACAATCGGCTCAAGGTTTGTAAGGCTCTGGGGTGGGTTGGATGTGAACTCAAGAAAAAGGTTTTTTTTTATTATTTGACAAAAAGTGTCTTCTCTATGTGGAAAAAGTATCTGATCGGAAAGTTTTTCCATTTGAGTTTGGTATGTGAAAACCTGTTCCACCTTTTTCCATGTGTGGAATTTGGCCCTTTATACAGATCACAGATGAAAACAGTTGGACATTTCTCACCCTGCACTTGTTCTTTTTTATCATATCCCCAATAGTCAAAAGTAGGGGTAGGGGCGTAATGGCAGTCGACTGGTGGTATCGAGGCGATGAGGTTGTGGTTAAGTTCTGCATATTTACAATTCTCGACCCATACTACACCCCCACCCCTGTCTCTACTGGGTCGTGGATGCTGCCCGTTACCGGGGGTAGGGGGCGTCATGACGGTCGACTGGTGGCACCCTGATAGCCGGGTCGTGGTTAAGTTCTGTACTTTTCGTCATTATGGTTAAGCCGTGGTTAAGTTCTGTACTTTTACAACTGACGCCCCATACTACACCCCCACCCCTGTCTCTACTGGGTCGTGGATGCTGCCCGTTACCGGGGGTAGGGGGCGTCATGACGGTCGACTGGTGGTACCCTGATAGCCGGGTCGTGGTTAAGTTCTGTACTTTTCGTCATTATGGTTAAGCCGTGGTTAAGTTCTGTACTTTTACAACTGACGCCCCATACTACACGCCCATCCTTGTGTCTACTGGCTCGTGGATGCTGCCCGTTACCGGGGGTAGGGGGCGTCATGACGGTCGACTGGTGGTACCCTGATAGCCGGGTCGTGGTTAAGTTCTGTACTTTTCGTCATTATGGTTAAGCCGTGGTTAAGTTCTGTACTTTTACAACTGACGCCCCATACTACAACCCCACCCCTGTCTCTACTGGCTCGTGGATGCTGCCCGTTACCGGGGGTAGGGGGCGTCATGACGGTCGACTGGTGGTACCCTGATAGCCGGGTCGTGGTTAAGTTCTGTACTTTTCGTCATTATGGTTAAGCCGTGGTTAAGTTCTGTACTTTTACAACTGACGCCCCATACTACACGCCCATCCTTGTGTCTACTGGCTCGTGGTCGTCTGGTGGTAGGGTCATGGGGCTGTCGTTGGACAATGTCAACAGAGGCACTGTCTGTCAACATGTTGGTCTAATCTATGACATGACCTTACCACGTCAGTCTCCCGGGATGAGGTTTTCTTTGAGCTATCTCAAATGGCCTCCATCCTACAGTGGGACGGGAAACAATCTATGATTTCTGTACTACTTACATATTGAAGTTAGAGCGTTCGCCTCCTCAGAGTTGTTCCAACGAAAAGAATGTTATATGTCTGTCTGTATACTTAAGAAAATGGCACATGCTGTGTCTGTCTGCAGCCTTACTTGGAAAGTTGCATCGCAATTTCTTTTTGATGGGTCCGGAGTATGTTAGACAAAGACCTCTTCTATTCGGATAAGCCCTGTACAGATCATATATTATAGTTTGAGAGAACAGAATGCACTATTGAACGTCTCGTCCCACCCTATCAAGATATCGACCTTTATTTTCCCCAGCACAATAGCTATGCCAGTTTTATAACTTGAATTGGTCCTACATTTTCAATTTTCCCTTATACACGCTACTGGAACCCTCTTTTCTAGATAACCGATCCGTCTAAATCCATCTGCATCACTCTTATCTGAACTGCAATCTGGGTCCCCAAACATCGCCTGTCCGTCCAAATCTGACAAAAGTTGCACCTTTTCCCCTTTCTGTACTTTAAAGGGCGTTCATTAAACTCAAACCCCAGTATGTAACGCTAGATTCAAATGTCAACACTTAAAAAGCTTTCCTACAGAGTCAGAAATCCGATACAATAGAGAAAAAAAACGAAACACATTGTTGCATGCTTTTCATATTTCAATACATGGATGCTTTCACATTCCAATGTCATATTTCAAATACATTTCATAGCACGTTTGGGTTGTAGACATCTGAGCAATGCTTTTAGGCACATTCTCACTCGTCACTAAACTCCATGTTGGTCTATCCGCTTAAAAACAAGTCTTATTTGGTACGAAGTGAGCCCTGGCCGTCCATCAACCCTAAGGCTGTCTTCCTTTCCGGCTGAAGTTGTCCCCCAATGTTTAATCTTTAACCAGAAACATGCACACTTCCTCTTGTCCAAAAGAATCCAAAGAATGGTGCTTCCTGACAAACAGGTTCGTCTAGGCCACGGTATTGTTAGCTTGTTTTTCAGCAGGACAGAGAGCGTGACAATGCATTCATTTAGAGACAGACTCCATTGATCAGACTAAATCAACAACACCCGGAATAGAAGCTTAACTCAACAGCTCAATGCATGCCTTAACCTTGCAACATTAATGATGACAGTGACCAACTCCTAGTAAATAACGCCCACCCCCAAAACTAATGTAGAACTAAAAGGTCACAAATAGCAATTTACTGGTACAAAATATACGTTATATTCAATGTAACTGCGAAGGTGATAATGGTACTTTTTTTTTTTTATTGAGATGGAGTTTTCAGTTAACCAATCTAACCCAGGCATCAAATGGAAACAAGTGAACTTCAATTTTTTGTTCGAACAAATAAAAGAATAAAATAAAATAAAATAAACCGGAAAATGTGTGTATGGGCTCCCTACTGCAGACCGGAAGTAGAGGCAGAGGACTGGTGTTTCCCCCTGGCGGCAGTGGCTGTAACTATGCCATCCCTGGAAGTGATCAATACCACAGCCCTTTACTGACTGTGACACCAGCCCCACACCCACACCCCAAAATGTGTCACCTGTCGCTTCAATACCTTCCAGCCCTACACACAGCTCCGCACACTCCCACCAATCAACATCGACCAGGTAGGAAGCCGCAGGAACAAAGTGAATTAGGCGCCACCAACCTCTCTCCTCATCAGGCTCTGGTGATTTTCTGAATTTGATTTTATCAATGGGGGCGCTGTGATGGAGCTAGATCTGCTCCAGATTTCTGCGACGGCGGAAGCACTAGTTATAACTCTGCCGCCTTATCGGCATTAGAACGCGTTCTTATCGGCATTAGAACGCGGACCCTACTTATTAGGCTGGCTGGGCTAACAGTTATTTTCATTTGGAGAGACAAAATCTAAGGCAACTTCTGAAGCATTAGAAGGTATTTTAATTTTCTATGAATTAATTTTCAAAGGCTGCAATGGCAGATCAAATAGATATGCATGATTAATCATTTCTACAGCGTTACGTCTGTGACGTAAATTTAAATTGCAACCCCAAGAGCTGATTATGAGAGGGATTATGATCATTAACAGACAGACATTTATTATATGAGAGACCAGCACTCAATACCTTCTCATGAAACTTGGAAATACAAACAGAATATGAGATGAAATGTGCAATGCATGTACTAACTGTTTTCCTCAAGGACTTTCCACTAAGTATAGGCCCTACGTAAATTCCTTTTTCAACAATTTCAGGCCCCCACCCCTTTTGTGATGAAGTAAATATTGCAATTGTATATGAACGTGTGCATATTTTCAAAGATTCTAGACCCTCCTTGGCGCACGCATACGTAATGGGAGGTTACTTATTGTTATTGTTACGAAAGTTCAAGCCGAACGCTGGGTCATTTGGTAGGACAGGGCCCTCCGTCATAGGAGCCCACCACCTGGTCCTTTCCCTCCCCTACTCCAGCGTGGTCCCCAGCCCTAACCCTCGCCCCACCCCTCCAGGCGTAGGCGTGCCCCTGGAGGGGCCCACTCAGCAGGAGTGGCCCACTAACCCGGTCACAGTTGAAAGCCCGTCCACAGTGAGACCAAACCCCTCCCCTTTGCCCCACAGACTCCCTACCGCCTACACACCTATCGTTGTTAGACTATGTTGGTACAGTTTGACAGACAGTTGCCGAGAATTCTATTCTGCCCATGTATCACGTTTCCAAACATCTCTTTTAAGCATTTTTGTTTACTGAGTCTTGAAACTACATTTGGTTATAGCATGCAGACTTCCTATACACGTTCTTCTCAAAACAGGCTTACTAATAAGTTTAAAGCAGATTCAAACCCCAGATTTTAATATCTGAATCATTAACTCTAACTTACTCCAAATAGGATACTATACCTAGATATCTTCCCATGTCGAAATAATTGGATACATGGCTGTACCCACTAATGATGATATACATAATTGGAAACATTGATGATTCTACTTATGGTGACATAACGCATGGTGACAGCCCACTATTGCCTAACCAGGGCCAGCCAGAATATCACGTAACCCCTAATACAGCCTATATCAGCCTATATGGCCTGCTCGCATCTCCCAATAACCTTCCCTGGTCGTAACAGTAGTAGTATATGGTAGTGGCCACGCTATGCTTAAGCCCACCTCCTGCAATCTCATTAGGCGCGCCGACTTCATATCACCCCCCTACCCCCTCCTCCAGGGTGCGGCCCCCTCACGAGACGCGTGCACTGAGTGGTGCTGACGGCAATGTACTTGGCCCCCGTCCCTCCCCTCCAGGGGGGCTGGTAACTTAAGGCAT
This sequence comes from Lepidonotus clava, assembly GCA_936440205.1. Classification (NCBI taxonomy): domain Eukaryota; kingdom Metazoa; phylum Annelida; class Polychaeta; order Phyllodocida; family Polynoidae; genus Lepidonotus; species Lepidonotus clava. The sequence goes on along the minus strand of OW387142.1, from coordinate 7,158,533 downwards.
GTCCCTATCCGCTATAGGACTGAACGGCTGGCATTGGTGAAGGGGAGGGGAGGGGAGGGGGCTGGAGGTACTTCTCCGACAAATAAAAAAGTAAAAATGAGAAGTACATTTGAATAAATGAGTATTGAGTGCTGTAGTCTTGGAACAGCTGTGGAGGTAAGGAAATGGGAATTGCATGAAAATGTGTGCCTTCAAAAACCAAACATTTTTGTAAAAGTTAATATGCTATAGGTATTTTTGCCTCTATGACATTATGTGAAACCAAAACAGACGAATGATTGCTATTAGAGAATTGTAGCATTGACCCATTTCATTCCGAGAACCTGTTGGCTACTGGGAAAGCAATTGGCAACTAAGTCGCTGACAAAATCTACAAGCTTCTTGAACAAACTATGCAGGTAATATAATTCCATTTTACCAAAAAAAAACAGTGAGTACCCCCTCCTCCCCCCCCCCCCCCCCCCACCAGCCCCAACCTCTGGACACAGGAGGAGATGCCGGGTGTGTCTTGTCATGCAAGCCGCCCTGGAGTCGTTGCTCCGTCTGATGACCTTGGCGCGGCGGGCACGCGACGCCCGGCCACCTCCTCCAGGGCGGGGCGTAATGAGGGCGGCGGGCGCTGATAGGTCCGGCTATAGGGTTTTACCCCACTCCCACATAGGATTAGATGGGATTATCCTCCAGCGTGTGGGACCGGGGATGATGCGTGCCGGGAGGAAAATTGCCATTTGGGGTGATTACGTTGGGGGCTGGGATTCACTGTTACGGTTTGAATGGGATCCACAAAACGTCCCCTTTGAATGTCCAGCGCGCCTGTAATGTCATAATCAAGGAGGGGTTTGTTGGCTTGAGTGTTTCTTGATTGAATCAACATGCCAGGCACGCAAGGCACAGGTACTTAATTTTTTAAAGAAGTTCTCAAGTTCTTATATAAAGAAATAATATTTCGGTAAACTCCATTTCAGAATTTCATTTAGTGTGATTATAGTATAATTATAGTATAATTTTGAACATTGTAAATTGTTGATCGGTTACTTTTTAATGCACGGGTTCACCTTCTCTGTGTTACTCGACACCATACTGATCATTAGATTTAGACCAATATTGAGCAATTATAGGCACCGGTTCATCATGGCATGGGGTTAGAGGCGCTGGCAAATACGTATGCTTATGTTACACGATCCCATTTCCATCAGGCTATTATGAAGAATGTCAGAGTATTATTCTAACCCGGTCAGACATTGTTCTCTGCTTATATTGGCGTTGGTAGGACTTGGGCCAGTTTTTCTTGTGAACATGCCAGCTGACTATGTACTCTTAATGTTTAACATGTTTTTCATCTCATCTTTCTTGTTTTCTCTCGGGTATTCCCACTCTAGAAATGTGACACAGGACTCATCTTCACGGTTTTTTCTTGTCACCAGAGGCATCTCACAGGTTAGGGACGTGCAGCTCTTCCCTATAGCAACGGAATGCCAAATGTGCTGACCCCCTCCTGCTTAAAAGGTCAACTAAATGTGATTTGCAAATGATGTTTAAAACCAGGTATGATGTAAGGCCAAAAAAAAAGTGGTGTTCAGGTAACCCTACCTACCCTAAACTTTTGGCCCTACCCTACCTTTTTTTGTTTTTAGAGGATATTTGGAATATTTCATTTTATTTTCAACACTGCCCGGGTCTCTTTGGTAAGTAAAATAAGTAAAACAAAACAAAAAGAAACAATTTCGACCTACCTACCCTAATTTTTCAACCTATGTTACCTGAACACAACTTGTTTTGGCCTACTGCCCTACATCCTACAAAATAAACATGTTTACGCCTAAGGTAACCTAACGGAAATACATCAACACACTCTGGAAAACTTACGCTGAAAGGTCTAGCCTGGAGGTTTCTTTTTGCAATTGAAGGCACCCAGCCGCCAGACCACTGCTGTCCCGAGGCATTGTCTTGACTGACCACTGTCTGACCCCCACAATGGTCATTGTCTGACCCCGGAGTGGTCAGTCCCTCACGTCCACGCCCTCTGGTGGCTACTGGAGGGGGAGGGGCCAGAGTAAAGAGCGATTGGGGCCGAGGGTGAGAGCATAGGGGTTGGGGGAGGGCGAGTTGGTTGAGATTGGGGGAAGCTCGAGGGTGCAGCCAAAACCAGAAACGGTTATAGACCTTCGACACACCACACAAGAAACGATACATTTGTTGTCACCTCCTGATGTTTTTCCTCGTACATTCGTATAAGACCAAGAGATATTAAATTAAACATATGGCATCAAACCTGACACACAAAATGAGCTGTTTCTTGCTGACCAAATCTAGCATTTCTCCCAAGCCAAAAAAGTATGGAGTTCAGATAGAACCCAAGCCTACACCCCCTCCCAACCCTCACAGGCTTACCCCAACACCAACAAGCACACTACACTTGTCCAACTCCACCTCTATCTCCACCACCCCCTACAAGAACGCACCCCGCCTCCGCCTCCTCCAGGGCGGCTCCTCCAGTGCGGGCGGGTGGCCTGCAGAGCCCCGCCTCCAGCTGTAGACGCGTTATCCCCAGTCGGCTGGGCCGCGCTCACCTAATGCGGCGTACATTACCGCCGGCTAAATCGCCGAAATATGGCCAGCCTTTGGCGACGGGCAGACAACAAAGGGCTGCCTCATTGATTTCTACACTTTGTAACGGCGGGTTAGGGGGTGAGGGGAGCGGGGGTGTGGGAAAGGATCCGCTGGGGATGCTGAAGACATGGGGCGCCGTTTGTATGCGCCTGTTTAGTTTATGGCGGAATTGCGAGAAAGCAATGTATACTTGCGAACTGTCTATGTCAATTCTCTAACTACGTCATTTGATTTGGGGAAAGAAGATTGCCAAGTATCGTCTATAAAGTTGAATGCTAAACGTGTCTACAAAAGAGATTGCAATGGCTCATGTTGTCTGTCCAATCAATATGACATTATCTTTGCAATGCCTTAAGACTTTTTAATAGTGTGGTTTTTAAAGCAGACATAATTTCATCCTTTTCTAATCAAACGTATTTGGGTCAAGTGTACTTTCCAGGTGGCAAAACATAAAAACAAAAATTATGATACCCCAAACCCATATCCACGCCAATGGCACGTCGGTGCCCAGCTGGCAACCAGGGACGAAGATATATGTCCATAAATCGCGGACGGCGACTTGGGTTGGGTTGGTGGGGACAGCGGTTGTGGTAGGGACCATATCAGATGAGACATCCCCCTTTCCCCTAAGGTCGGGGCGTCCAGCGAGCAGCTCCGAGCAGCTCTGAGCGATGGTAACTGCCTGCTGCCAGGCCCCATCCCCCACCCCGGGGACGGCGAGCAGCTCACGTGTTATTGGGCCAAAGAAAATAGTTGTGTTTAGGTTTCCCGACCGACCCTTTTTTTAGCCCCGACCCTAATTTTTTTTTAAAGAAAATGTAGGGGGGGAAATCATTAAAATATGGCTAAAATGAGCACCCAGACTATCATTGTAGGTTTTAAAAAAGAAATTCTTAGAATAAAACACAAAATCCCGACCTACCAACCATATTTTTAGAGGCTTCAAGCCTGAACGCAACAATACTTTTTTTTTGCCTTATAAGCCTGGGTGTGTGTCCGTCTGTCGGAATACCCGCACTGCCTGAGCCGCTCCCCCACGCCCGGCCAATTGCTCATAAAAGCGCCACATCCCAGGGGCTTGCCTATATCCTCCCGCAGCGAAAAAATGAAAAGAAAATATTTTGGTTTGCAGTCGGCTTCTGTGATAAATAGCAGCAAGGCAATTCCAAGTTCGTTTCTTGTTTATGCAACTCATTGCTTTTTGGGGGGGAAATATTTCCTATGTTTTAGATATTGTTTATATAACCCCTGGAATATATCATTTACTTCTAAACATATTCTCAATAGCTACATTCTGTATTACTCATGCCAGTAGAACCTGTCATTGTAGCATAATTCATAACACTTTAGCTTCGATGATTGAATAGTGATCCAATCCCACTGACGTAGTGTTACTGACCATCTTCTCAACGTGCACCCATACCAATGCTGTTTGTCCATTTGACTGCATGGAAAATGCCAACACATTCCAATCATCAAAATCAGAGGGATAACAGGGAAGAATCCAATCAAAGGTCATGAGTGCAAGGCCCTGGATGCCGGTCGATAAGCAAAATGGTCAGTTTGAGGCCGAGTCAACCGGCACACTCCCCCGTGCCCGTAACATGCACTCCACTCTACAGACCCCACTCATGACCCCGTCACCTTTTTGTCGATCTTTTAAAGTCCTTTTCCTCCCGGCCGCAGCCTGTCCCCCTGGTGACCCATCAATCGGTGGCGGCTTCTTTATTGCAGCACCGAATCAGCAAATCGATCTTCTCTGGCACATGCGGCGGAAGCGGAAGACGCAGAGCGGCCATATTGGAGGGTTCTGGTCGGAGGCGGCATTGACCGCGATGCGCCTGCGCGGTGGGCGCGGGGTCCGGGGATGACCTGGTCTGTTCTGACCCAGATTAGCTATCTCACAATGGGTCCGTACACCCACAACAGTCCATGGCTTTTATTGTCCACTTCAAATATGTTAAGAATTCTTTAATTGAATGTTAAGACTGTAAAGAATTCCTTTATCATAACTAGCGTTGGCAATCCTTTGATGGTTGTTGGGCTGCTGGCTTATTTATGGTCCTACCTGCCATTAACCAATGACCCCAAAGTATGTTGGGATGCGGGGTGGAACTCCCACCTAAAATGGCTGGTGATGTACTGACTCACTTTGGGAATCAGTGGGCCTGGTTCGACAGACTAGGGATGACCAGGGGCGGGGGGGGGGGGGGGGTAGGGAGCGCCGACTGGTGGTGGGTCTGTAGCCTGTCTGAGGCCTGGATTAGGCCTGATTTTAGGCTGGATTGCGGCCGATGGTGAGCCATGTCTGTCCGGGGTGGCCATCAATCACGCCCTGGAGGAGACCTGTGATCACCGACATGGGCCTGGTTACTGGTTACTGCACCGGGATGGGGACCTCTGATTCTCTGTACCTCCTGCGGACTGGGCCCTGCTGAGTCCTGGTACAATCGCACCGGATAGTGTAAACAGGTTACAATAAGCGCAGGTGTTTTCATGCGTGTGAATATGAGGAAGTATACGTTCAAGATATATGCAGTCTAACGCATTTTAATACGTCTGAAAATGTTCTTTCGAGAGATAAATTATGTTAAAATGCACTTCAGATTGAGGTATTATGACGCGCAGTGCATACTCGCAACTTTGAATACATGATGACCCTAGACCCCACAACTGTCAACTGCAACTACAACTGAACAGCAACTTTCATAGATTGTGTTATAGCTGGAGTCGAGAGAAGAAAGGAGTGATATCATACGCACCCCAGGATAAATGTTTTGAAAACACCATACTGAGCGTATAGTGTCAATTTGCAACCTTACACTGAATCCTGACTCGGGTCGTAGTCAATTTGCAACACAATCTGAGATCAATTTTCTACAACATTCAGAGCCCATTTTCAGCCAGGCTAAGGCGTTCATCATAAAAACTTTTTTTCAGTGTATCCAACAAAGCGTTTGATTTCTAAAGCGTTATCACTAAAGTCATGTCAATAACCTGACTGGTACAATGGAATCTTTTCTCAAATTTCACTGAAATGGCAATTCTTGTACGAAAAAAGAAATAGAAAACACATTTGTAGTCTAAGCCCCATGTCTAACGAAAGTAACATATTGATTACAGTATACGTCTACTAACGGGAGCCGAGACAAGCCAGAGTGCCTGTAATCGCCCTGGTAGTTCAGAAAGGTCATTACGATAAGGCGGTAAGGGCTAAACGTGCGGCTAAGTGATATTTCATCCCCATTGGCTTTACGCAATGGTGCTGGGATGGAGACTGGTAATGGGTGCTTACTTTGTCTCTAGCGTTGGCGGCGGCTTTTTAATGAGATATTCGGGTATCATTGCGAAAGAATATCTTGATAAATATATTGGGAAAAGAAAACAAAAGGTTTTGCGTCATTTTCTTATTAGCAGTGCTTTTACATATAGAACGATTGAAGCAGTTGCTTCTGAAATATGTTATGTCATATTCATAAAAGATATCTTGACATATATTGGGAAAAGAAGACAAAAGGTTTATGTCATCTCCTAATTCACATTAGTTTTACATATAGAACGAGTGAAGCAAATGCCTTTAAAATATGCTAAGCCAAAGGGGTCTCCCAATATACACTGATTTGGACGTGGGGATCAAATATCTCGGATAATATGAAAACGCTCCTAAATAAACATGGTACATACAACTTTGCCTAGGGGATAAGGAGATCGTTAATTTTCTTAATTCGGAGCTATATGGAAAATGCACAGATGGAAGGCTATATAATCTTCTGAAACTGCCAGACCCGACAGGCCTAAAACTTACAGCAAGCTGTTTGTGGCGAAACAATATTCGTTTGCCATCCGCAGCAATGCCCGCACAGTAACATTACCTCCCCAATTGCCTCGCTAATTCCAGCATTGCCTACATGAGTTAGCCCTGCCCAGACATCCAAGCCTCCCCAAGTTGTCATTTGCGCACGCCGGTGGGTAAATACAACCTAATTGATTTTCCAGGCGTGCCTACAACGTAGCGACGGAGAAGAATTTTTGTGTACATAGGGATTTATTCCATTTCTCGGGCGGTCGATAAGCTATCGGTTCTTTTCCACCAATGCGAAGTTGATAACACACGGGAATTGGCACGCAAGAGAAACGACGTTCTAATGGACCATTCTCAAGTCAAATTTGCCTACTTTGACAAAAAAAGTCCTTTCGTCAAATATGTCTCTTGGTGCTGTGGATGGAATATCCCCCATGCAATTCGAGAGTCAACAGTAGATTTGCAGCCCACCTATTCGGTTTTTTGATAGCTTTATTATTGCTAGGATTGCACTGCAGCGTTTACAATCTAAGCAATTTCAAACAGGAAGTTTAAAGGAACCTCATACTGCTTAGTTTTTTTGCTCATTTTTTTTTATAGAATCGTACCTTGTGGAATTGTATAACATTGCATGTTTCAAAACTAATCTGGTGTACATTTATCAACCTGTGACATTTCTAACATAAACATTCCGTAGATTTCCTACAGCCGGATGTGACGTCACAGACGTCAATGGTAACAAATACACATCAAAACGCCCTCTTCCAGGAACCAACTGAAACATTTCTAAACTGAACCTTCCGGGGAAAAAACACTCTCCAACCATGACCTTAGTTGGGTTTTGCATGATGTTGTCAAAGGTCCAGACCAAAGATCCGTCCGGAGACTGGTTGGTCTCACTCATTAAGCATTCCGAGACCGACGGACGTCTGGCAGGGATCTGTCACTATACAAAGCCGGGATTTCCCCCGGGAAATAAAGCCTGCCACAGGTTAACATAACCTGATTTATTAGGGAGGCCGAGTAGTCCTATTATTGAGACAAAATACACCCATGGATTTTCTCCGTAAGGCTTCCTGAATAACAACTATCTTTTAATGGTGCTTTAGTCTACCTGTCCATGGTCTTTGGTCTTCTAGGAAAAACTAAAAAGTGCTGGTTTTATGAGTTTCTTTTCTTTTCACGGAAGCTTTCATTGGGAGTTCCAAGAATGAAATTAATGGTGGATGCTCCTCAGAGACCATTATAAAAGTATGTGCATGTCAAATAGTACTTACAATAGAATTACAGAATGGTCGCCATGTCAACGCTTTGTTAGTATAAGAAACGATTTCAAGGAAGTTGTCGTTAAGCTAGCGCTTTAGCTAGACACATTTTAGAAAGACAGAACAGTTAAACCGTTCTGCAAATACATGTATGCTCTGAAAGCCCGGACAGCACTGGAGACTTACTTTAAGCACTAAGAAGGTAACTGGCGCCCTACGCGGCATATACGTCACTTTACAAACGTTTCTGAAAAATATTCCTTTTAAGTGCATTGCTTGCGTTGATGCATTGGCAACTTTCACCACTATCCAAAAAGGTCCACACTTACTGCCAGTGACCCCTAACCCCCAGCACAATCCATCCTCAATGACCCACCCCCAAACAGACGCGCAGAGCTCCACACTTGACGCTTGGGGAGCTGCTCGGGGAGCTGCTCTAAAAGCCGCGCTGCCCGGAGATGAGTTGACCCTTCACCTGGCGTCCTCCAGGGGCCACTCTTCAAGCACTGGGGGCCTCCACGTGGGGGAGATGGAGTCAGTGGGGTGGCTGTGGTTGGAGAATGGTCCTGGAGGCGGACCACTGCCTCCAGGGTGGGCCGGTGTGGGCGGTCCTCCAGGGCTGGACTCCATCAGAGCCCGCTGTTTTCTGACCACACAGACCCCCGACCTGGTCACTCAATACGCTGCCCTATGGAGGCGAGGGGGGGTTACTCCCACATTGATTGAACAAGATCTGTAGCAAGCTTGAATACCTCCAATGTTCGGACCTACTATTCTAATTACACATTACCTACCTGCACTTTGGTTCTATGTCATAGAACATATACGTTTGAAAAATGAGATTTGTTCTCAGATTTGGATTTACTACTTCTTAACTTTGTTGTTTTTATTTCTTTAATTTGCAATACATTGTGCTGGCCCAAGCTGCATGTATGCGCCTACAATTAGTAATGCAATACACGACTATGAATATCAAACCTAAGAGGCAGTTAACATTGCTCCTGCTCTGGATAATGTTGGGTAGTTTAGCCTGTTTTTTTGTCTCCATTAACCCCCTACCACTTCCAATCAGCACTTCCCCCTTCCCATCCCCCCTACGCCAGGCCTCCCGGATCGCCCTCTAATTGTTTGTGCCGCCCCCTGATGACACGGCGGTGTACCGGGCCGGACCTACAGTACACTGCCCCCGGACCTGGCACACAGCCTCCAGTGTGGGCTGTGGGCTCTGCACCCGGCGCGAGGGTCAACAGGCTGACTGCTCCAGGCGGGGGGCAAGGGGCTGGAGGACAGGAGGGAATAAGGAGCTCAGATTGACTGGCGAAGACTGGGGAGCCTTATATTATAAGATTGGACAGTCTTATGGTCCTTTTTTCGCTTTCCAAAAATATAGAATTCCTGTTACAAATTTCCTGGTATTGTATTTTCCCCACTTAATTGAACTTAATATTCAAAGATATCCAGGTTTATTTCTTGGATGAGCTTGGCGGTCTTGGCTTCCTTGATAATTATCTAGGTTATAGAGTACGCTAAAATATCGCAAAATAGCTTGGGCTTGTATTTTAAGAAAATCCAAGTTATTTCATTTACCTAAAAGTTGAAAAGCCTACATAAAACTAGTGTGACAAAACTGAAGGTAATTTAGGTGACCAATTACCAGTAAGCTAATTAAAAGGTCCTTTTGCAGTTGCACCGCTGACATCAGAGGAATAATCCTAGTCCCATCCCCATAGACATTCACTGCCTTTCAAACCTTGCTGACACGCCTGGCCAAGCCTGACCTGTCTGGACAAGAGGAAACCTCTGAAACCAATCGGTAAGACGCCTTTCAACGGTTCTATTGCTCGATATGCGTCTCTGACTCTTACAAATTGAATTGCTGTAAGATGGAGAGATGATTGGTTGTCTGTGACGGTAGAGGGCTTCCTACTACTTACAAGTAAAGCCTGTATTCCACTAGGCGATTCTAACTGCCGGTTTGTTCGTAATTCATAATCCTTTACCAGTATAATTGCACAGACCACCCATCCTACATATCTTTCGAAAGAGATTTTGAAGACTGTTCTAATGGTATGTAACATGTATATGATTCACCAAAATTCCCACTGCTGATTTTTGATATCGGGAGTATAATCGGCTAGTGGAATATGGCCTTAAGGGCATTTCTTCTATGGCCCTCCCACTAGGGGTGGTCATTGGTAGGGGGCACGGTCCGACTGAGGGCATCTTGACCTCTGCTTCCTATGGTGTCGTTTAAGAACTTTATCTTCATGTTAAGAGTTCTAAGAAGGCATCAACTTCCTTGGGATGCTGAGAGGTTATTGTCCTTAGTTGAGAATGAGTTCAGAGGCAGCCGTGACAGTGTGGAAAGTCACTTTTGTGTGTATTAAAAGTAACTTTCCCAAGCTAAAAGTTGTTGGTTATAATTTTGGGTGAGCTAGCTTTGTAAAAGTGGTAGAGCTTTTGAATGCTTAATAATGTTTCAGAATAATATATCCCTCTGTACTAAAGGTTACCTTAGTGTTGTAGTGTAAGTAGAACAAAAGACCAAAGTCAGGTGCTAATGTTTAGGGATGTGTCCAGCTTCAAGCCCAGCCTCCAAGAGAGTGAGACTGGGTGTGTGCATAGCCTTTTATTAACTCCATAGGGGGCCACAGCTCCACATGGGGGCTACAGGGTTATTGTTTTACCTGTAGGACCAATCAGAGGAGGGGGCTCCACAGCTCCACATGGGGGCTACAGGGTTATTGTTTTACATGTAGCCTAGCCTCAAAGCAGGAGTGCTATATGGCTAATCTAAGTAATTGATATGTATAATTAACCTGTGGAGCATAGAAAAGCTATTGTTTGATGAAAATATATAATAATAAAGGTATAGTGGTGTATATTTTGAAATTATATATAAAATAATGAAATAGATTTAAAGTATAACATTTTCCTGAATAATAGAATGCCATACCCGTTTTTAGGTATGACATAATGCCCCCCTTCCCCGAAAATTTATTTGCCTCCGCGCAAATGTTTACTTTACCAAGGAATTTAGAAAAATTTATCACATAATAAATACACCACTTTACCTATAGTCTTCTAATACAATGATAGTAGCTTCTATTGGATAGCGATTATACAATGATAGCAGTTGTATTTTATCACAATGATAGCTTTAAATTTTTAAAATTGCTTATCTGACTTTTCTAATTTAGTTTTCTATTTATCTAAACCATGTCACAATTGACAAGGTTATTTTTGCTAATACAACGGTATTCACCTAACTTAACATTAAATTTTTTTGTTTTGTTGAGTTGTCAAATTGATAAGTCCCTAACTGAAATATCTGACTATCTCTGCAAGGGAAAGTGATTGATTATTTCTTAAGTGTAGCTGAAAAGGAAGATCGAGAAGTTAATAACTTAGCATTTAATTTTTTTTTTTTTTTTTTTTTTTTTTTTTTGCTTAGCATATTAACATGCTTTTTGTGTTTTTAAAAACTTATTTTGAAGTATTACATGCATTAATCTAAGTAAGTGAGCCTTGACTTAGTATTAGAATATATTGTTTTCTGTCTTGTTAGCAAGGTGTCCATAAGTACTTGCGCCTAAGTACAAATAGGGTGTCAGGCAGTCAGTTAGTCAGTTAGTCATTAAGTCATTAGTTAATTGTTTAGTTTTGGGAAATTATTTCCTTTTGGGACCATCTATGTCAAGGACATCGATGTGGCTCTCTTGTGGAGGCATGTCCAACTTATTTACAGTTGTTACCTTATTCATTAAATCAGTTTAGCATTCTTAATTAGGTTTTACCGTGGAGGTCTTATTTCTAGTTTTAGTTGCTAAACATGATTAATTGCATGCAGGAACATGAGTATTTACACATAACATGAACATTGATACATATATAAAATCATTAGATTTGTAGTTTTCGTTTTTTATAGTTCGTTCTATCAAATTGTCTTTTTGCTGACGGGTTCTTCAGCGGTGTGGAAAGTCACTTTTGTGTGTATTAAAAGTAACTTTCCCAAGCTAAAAGTTGTTGGTTATAATTTTGGGTGAGCTAGCTTTGTAAAAGTGGTAGAGCTTTTGAATGCTTAATAATGTTTCAGAATAATATATCCCTCTGTACTAAAGGTTACCTTAGTGTTGTAGTGTAAGTAGAACAAAAGACCAAAGTCAGGTGCTAATGTTTAGGGATGTGTCCAGCTTCAAGCCCAGCCTCCAAGAGAGTGAGACTGGGTGTGTGCATAGCCTTTTATTAACTCCATAGGGGGCCACAGCTCCACATGGGGGCTACAGGGTTATTGTTTTACCTGTAGGACCAATCAGAGGAGGGGGCTCCACAGCTCCACATGGGGGCTACAGGGTTATTGTTTTACATGTAGCCTAGCCTCAAAGCAGGAGTGCTATATGGCTAATCTAAGTAATTGATATGTATAATTAACCTGTGGAGCATAGAAAAGCTATTGTTTGATGAAAATATATAATAATAAAGGTATAGTGGTGTATATTTTGAAATTATATATAAAATAATGAAATAGATTTAAAGTATAACATTTTCCTGAATAATAGAATGCCATACCCGTTTTTAGGTATGACAACAGCAAAAGGATTGTCTATTCAGCTAGTATTCAAGTTGGGTCGACTTACTCAACAAGAAGCAAATGACTATCAAAGTTCCGATCGTTGGAACGATCGATGTTTGCCCTTAACATAACAATGGACATTTCATTGTGTTTGAAAGGTAATTGACCCCCCCTACATACCTACCCCCCCTACCTACCCCCCCTACCCCCCCCCCCCCCCCCCGCTGTGGCCGTGCGGGTCGTCATGGTCTCCTCCCCCCCCCCCCCCCGTCCCACGGAAGAGTCTATACACACGAGGATTTTCACGAAACACGAGGATACAGAACCACCTCGTACATATTAAAGACCATTATAAGCACTAGGTGGTTATTTTGGTAGACTCCATACACGAGGTAGAGATTGCAATATCAAAACACCAAAGTCAGTAGGCACGAGGTGATCAGTGTAGGGCCGTGGTGCTCAGTGGAGGGCTAAGGTGGTCAGTGGAGGGCCGTTCACCCTGTGACCAACCATGTACTTCCCAACTTCTCCCAACCTGCGACCTGCTATGCACCTCCTTACTTCTATAATTCTGTTATATTCATTATAATATCAAACAATAAGAAGGCAGTAATTATACACGGCAGGCAGGGGACAGGGGGAGGCAGCAGGGGGCAGGGGGAAGCGTCAGGGGGCAGGGGAGGCAGCAGGGGGCTAGGTAGAGGCCTCGTGTCACATTCTGCTATATGCACGAGGTCCTTCTCATCATCAATCTCTCAAAAGTCAATCCACAGCAAGTTCCACCAAGCACCATAACCTAAAATCGGGTGGGAGACTGACGGCAGACTGGTCCCGGCCCAGCGGTGGCTTAGTCCGTTCCAAACCCACCAGGTGTCTCCTCACGCTAAGATACGCACCTAGCGGAGTAGGATGTAATTTCAGTCTAGCGGCGGCCCAGCGGCGCCCGGCACCACTCCCCCCCCCGACCCCTACCTACCCCCCCCCCCGGGTCACGGCTGATTGAGCGCACGGACGGTGGTATAGGAGGGAGTCCTATTGGTCAATCAGGTTGACCAATGAGCGTACAGCTGCCCGGGACCCCCCCCCCGTACCCCTGCACCCACCCACCTGCAGGCTCAAGTACTGGTTATGTAACCCACTTCTGGCTTCTCAAACTGCACCCTCCCCCACCCCCACTCCTTGAACTGAGTTCAAGGAGTGGGGATGGGGGAGGGTGCAGGGGAGAGGCCTCCCCACTCAATAACACTTGATGCACACTAATTGTCCTTGCTTACAAATGCATGCCGGTGGACAAAGGCCTGTAGCCACTTGTATGTAAGATTGTGTAACCGGGCAATCAGATCAAAGCCCAAATACCTACAAAAGACATGACTGATGGAGTGAGCCCTTCCCATAAGCTACAATACTAAAAACTATAATTAAGGGCTCACAAAAACCATATACATCGGGTATGTGTGATCTAGTTAATAGTAGAGGACATCCAACAACTAGTGGACACTTTATCTATGGCTCTGCGACCAAAGGGGCGGAGGTAAAGACATGTTTCATTGAACTTACCCCTTGTCTCCTACTGCAGTAAGCGCCCTTTTGGAACGTTGTCTTCTGTGAACAGCTCTACCTCTGGGGACAGTTGCTAAAGGGCCTATTGTCCTTTGTATTTCGATTACCAAGAGAACCCATACATGCCCACACACTATATAACATATACCATTCACGCGATTATTCACTCTTTCTATATACTACTCACATTGCGTGACACTCAGGGTAACAAACACAGCAGTTCTCAGAGACAATGCCGTACCCCGGGGTTTCTGGGATGCCCTAAGATTGTGAAAAATTTGTATTGCAACATAAAACAGGAAATTTGTTTAAAAAAAGAAATCTCATCTAGTACCCACTCAGATTCAGATGGAACACCCTGTTATTTTTCCGGAACCCCTTCCGATTTTAGGACTGGGTTCCTCCCTGAAGTATCTTCCGAGCATTTGCATACTGACTGTAAGTACACGTGCATACTATTCAAAATAGGAAGAGTTCCTCTTGTTATCACACCCTTGTTTCTACAGGAATGCCTACAGGTGTCACTAGGCAACGCTGGCCGTTTTCCTATTCCATGAGCCATCACAACTATCAACCCTACCGTCGCACCCTTGGTACCCTTCCTGCCCACCTCCCCCGCTCGGCCCAGAAGCCCTCAGGAACACCTCTGGCATCCAACCCTACCTTCCCCCTCTCGGTCCCCTACCTGCCAACCCACACTTCCCCCGCGCCTCCGGCTCGGCCCCCGGTCTCAGGCCCCTCGTTACCTCCCAGCTGTAAAAGCCCCATTTATCATGTACAGGAGGCCGGTAGGTCACCGGGCTGCTGAAACCAGGCCACCTAGTCCGCTGATACCCACCCCATCCACTCCCGGCGATAAAACCACAAACGTCGGAAGGCACCCGCTCGTCCTGGGATATTTCTAACTCTAAGCAATCATATTTTGGTGTGAATGTTCGTAGCATATATGCCGAAGTTTCTAGCAGAGGAAATTTATATTTCAGAGATGTGTCTGAGCATATATCCCGCCAACCTTATTTTACCTTATATAGATAATAATGGAATAGGATATCATATTAGAACACACGGCAGAATGTCAGTTCTAATGTCACAAAGATTGCTACACATACATCTATTTGTCATATTTAATCTTACAGTGATTGAAAGAATGCTACAGTAGAAAACAATGAATGTTCTATCAAATATTTAATAGAAATGGATTATGTCCTACATCAAATCCCTTTGAGTCTGCTTCAAACACTGAACAACCGCTGTCTGGTTTTACTCCCCATACATTTGTAATTAGCACCCAATGAATGCTTACTCTAATCATCGGTGACAGAGTCGGCCGTCGCCAGGGCCCTTCTTGTGCCAACCAAGAAGTAGAGAGCAATGTCACGACTAACGCCTGGCGCCCGACGACTAATAACGGCACCGCCACACGAACACCCATGTCAGTCTGCATTAGACTCTTTGGTTGGTCTGCTCAAGACGACAAGTGGGGGCGTTGTGATTTACTGACAGAGGTATGGGGTAACCCGCCTTTAAGTTTGTTACGGCATCATGACGTCATTGCCAGAAATACCCCCTGGATTATGGGATTTCTGAGATCACAACGTAAAAAGGGCTGACTAGGCGTAGGTTGTTTCGGCCATGAATAACAAATATGTTCTCGTGTTTCATATTAAGTGTACAGATTTAGAGAAAGAGAGCCGGTTTAACCTGCTACTCCAGCTTATTGTATTTATTCCAAATGATAATCATTTCATACTGGACAAACAAATATGTTTATCTATGTTATATAGTTGAATAACATTGGGGCATTTGTTTACAACATTACATACAATAATACTTAATAGGCTCTTTTCTCCCTCCTCCCGTATACCCCCATCCCCGCCCACTTTCTTCCAGAATCCTTCAGGTTCTTGTTCCCGTACCTCTTCTTTCTCCAGGCCCTGGTTCCCATACCTTAGGGATGTGGTTCCCTGGAGGCCCCCTTCTCCCCTTCTCCCCGCCCACCACCCCACTACCCCCAGCCGGGCGTAATGACCGCCAACTCCCATGATCTAATTGAGAGATCCGCCTGGCTGGTGCGCGCCATTCTCCCCCCTCTGGAGGAAGACTGGGTCGGCTAGGGACTGGCGGCAACCTGGTTAGCCGGCCGAAACTAAATTGGGCGAGAAAGCAAAGCTGGGCTTTGAAGTATTGGCGAACAAGTCGCTATAATCTATTGAGCATTTCGGCCTGATTGGGTTGGGCCTGGGCGGCCGTGGTCTCCCGTCATTTGTGGGACAAACTCAATATTTACCAAGGGGCTTTTGTCCCTGATGGGTATGGCTAGGGACAGTGGGGACGGCGGGATGGGGACTGATCCGTGTCTGACTGTTGATGTGGGTGGTGTTGGTGTTGGCGTAATATTGGCTGTTTGTATGTTGTATTGTTTGTGTGAGGGTTGTATGGGTGGGTGTCATAGGAGTATGATATTCCATGAAATAGCCATAACTTCTCTAAAAAGCCGCAATATTGCTATGGCTTTTAGAACCATTATATTGTAATGTCTAGAAACAATTCTCGAAAAGTAAACTTTTTACGGCGAATAATCACAATTATGAATTCCTAGTTGTGTACAATATCGCATATCAGCTTTGAATCTAGTCTATAGAAAAAGAAAACTTTCCTTTCTTAATTTCAGACAACTCAAATTCTTTTGTCCGAAATATGATTTAGGAAACTATAATAAGCCCATCCCAGTATACATCAGCATCATATTTTACCATGAAATTACATAGCAATTACTTTCTAATTCAATCCCCAAATATAGAAGTGTAAAACAAAATGAACCATGGTGGTTTAGTTGACAAATTGCTCCTTACATTTTCAAAATGCAGCTTTATATATTCACTTTTTTGCCATAGGAACCAATGTTAAAGCCTGTCAGTCCAACCTATAATGTCCAACCCTATTTTGCCTAAAATGCAGCATTTTGATTGGCTGGCAAACCTGCAAATCTGTCAAATGGTAAAATCTAAGGAATCATAACATTTTATCAGTACTTGGAGATATAGAAAAACATAATTCTTATTCATTCCAGTAATCCCAACTCTAGTTGACAAGGATGGCTTATATGTCTACTTTGTCCAACCCTTGTCCAACCCTGAGATATACCCAATGTGGGATGGGCTCGATGTATTTCAAGCAGACCGGCCTTCCCCTGTTGCCTAGATAATTGAGTGCACCTAAAGCTTGTCTCAGTTGGACAGTGTGCGTACACATGTTCACGGGTTGATGTCTGTTTGAATTGAAAATTGCCTTATCTACAACAGATGTTTCCCAAGGTCACATACAATAATGGTCTATGCAGGTTCTGTTATATCAGATAAACCAATCCAGGCCAGTGGGTAAGTTTAATCTCCATCCATGCTGTTATTGCTAGGCAGTCTATATGTCACTCATTCACTATATGGCATTGGAAATGGATTGCTTGCAGACCAACCTCGAGACTGTTTCTTTCAAGACTTAGCAAACAATTCATCATCAGAAGCTGCCAGTAAATTAATGCACATTGTTTGCAGTAAATAAATAACCTGCATTCATCATGATACAAAGTCTCGCAGCTGCAATCTTCCCACATATTTACGTCTTACTCCAAAATAAAATATGGCTTGTTGTGCTTCAAGTCAATATTAATTATCCTTTCTCTACACTTCCCCCTTTCAATTGCATAATGTCCCAAAATAAGGCGCAATAAGATTATCAGGAAAAGTCCTATTGGTGGTCCTACAATGGCAATCTTCTTATCCTGGGGGTGCACTGTATGTTACACAACGTTTAATCAAATTCATTCAGTCGCGAGGCAGTCGATTTAATTCAATTAGGGCGCAGCTACTGGTCGACATAGCCATGTCTCATTAGAACCAGCAGCATTGTAGACTGCATCCTGGCACTGCTTACTTATAGAAGAAATGTGAAGATTAAACAAAAGATCTACCATGGTAACAAAAAGAATTTAATCCGTCAGCGCTCTACTGGCGTTAACAAACCTTTCAACATGTACTCTCTTAAATGGGTGCGAAGTGTGTTGAATCTAACAAGGATGGAAAATTACACGTGAGACTGAAAAACTGTCGAGAGCTACAACTTTTTGTCTTACATTTTATACACACTTAGCTGAAGGTTACGCGCCCTAACTCGTTCCCGGCGGACGTTTAGTATGTAAAGTAGATAGTCTGAAGCGCAAAGGGCCATTACAGTTACACATTTCTCTCGACAATTTGTTATTCGAGTATCAATGGTGGGTTGGAACATGTTAAGGGGTGTTCAAAACACTATTTGGTGAAATATATGTTTCCAGTTAATCCACAGACTGTGACAGCACCTAAATTACTCTCTTTACTCTACAGATGGTTTCCATAACTTGCACTACATATGCTCATACTGGATCTGCTCGGACGTTGAACCGTCGCACCTGAATAATCACACCCTAAGGTGATCATGCATTACGAAGCGTGGATGCATCTGAGGTAGCCTGCTATAATTCTGTCCACGTTGCAGTAAAAGAAGAAACACACTTGCTACTTAGTTTCAAACACATAATTTGATTCTTTTCTTATCCATCACTTTCCATAATTACAATTATCCGCCACCACAATAAGCAACATCAGATACGCTATATGTGCTATACCCAAGCCCTCTCAGCCTTCACACACCCATAAATATTGATGACTTTACAAATAAGCCCGTCTTTTCGCTCACGTCCACACCCACGTTGTTTGGGAGAGCTAGATGTGGTGGAGAACGTTGACATTTCTGCCCGCAGTAAACAGATTACCCCTTGTAATGGCTGGTATAGGAAATGTGTAGAGCCTATATTCCACTCAGCGATTTTGATAATCTGAAATTTTGTAATGTCTTACTTTGTATTAGAAATATGAAAGGAACCTGTGCATCTACATACCATTTGAAAGGCATTGTACAATCCTTTCTAATGATATGTAACGTCTAAATTTTATCCGTATTGCTATTTGCGATTTCTGAAACCATGAGCAGGGACGTAAGTCAGGGTTAAAATAAATCTGAAACCCCAGAAAAAAAATCTAAAATCAACTTAAAATGCTGGTGTTAAAAACAATTTTGAAAATTATCATTTGAGGTGAGAATGTATAATAATAAAAAAAAAAAAAAGATCTGAAATCAGGCAAAATTCTGAAAACTTACAATTCCTGAAGAGTAAAATCGGGTAGTGGAATAGCACCTTCAGGCGGTGGGAGGCGGAGAAAGGCCCGGCGTGCTAACTAGGTGGTCTGTTATTACCCGGAGATTACCTATCACTAGGACGCCGGCCCTGGGTGCTAAGTACAGGCCCCAGCCGGCACGGGGGTCCGGGCGGAGCTACACATCATGAATATGTTGTCTAGATCGGTGAGATGCGCATGCAAACACGTATGGCTATCGTGAATTTCTATGATTTGATAGGCAAATATTGGCAACACTTGGTTCGCCGTATTGGTCATATATATATCGTGATGAACATATGGTAAGGGAGGATAATGGATGGTTTATTTGATAACGATTTTGTTTTATTAAACTACTCATTTGTACAAATGATCTTCCAGTACAAGTACCTTATAAATATTTTTAATTGAATCCAACTTTTTTTAATGTGAAAACTAGTGCATCGATATATCAACTGGTATGGCTATTTCATATAATGCCTGAACTGGACAAATGCTGATTTAGTTTATAAACTAACTATTAACATAAATGTTAATAAGCAATATCAGAAATTCAGATAATATAATTATTTTGGTATGAACTAATAGGTTGTGCCTCCATTCAGGATTGCGGTGTAAAATGGCAGAAAATTCCTCCCCCAATACCTCTCTAAGGAAACACCTGCACTGCAGACCCAGCGATCAACACGGAATAGAAGTATAACCTCCATTCCCTATCCATAGTACCAGTAATAATTCGTGTGTAGAGGTGGCGCGGCACGCCGGCCGACCCAGGAGGGTGTCGGAGACAGCCCCCACCTCCTCTTGTGAGTACGAATTAGCCCTACCTCCAGGCGGGCAGGCACGCTGGCATAATTTGTTTGGGGCGCAAGTCACTCCAAATTATCGCAGCTTCGGCCTCCTCCAGGGCGGCCACCACCCACCGCTGGCAACCCGCCTACCTCCTGGTTATTCTCCCAGGGTTTTCTGGATAAAAACTGGGAGGTTGAGGTGTGAAAACTATTAAATGTGACGAAATTGATTAGCGTTTACAATGTATGCCTGGATTTTATTGTAAAGCTTGGGGAGAACATTAAGTCAAGCCAAGAACCGTTTCGAGTTTTCTTTTCAATGTGAAGAGTGTGGGAACGCCGTCGGCAATACAATGTGAAGTTACATTTTACGGTGCTAATAAGCTGCTTCAATATATTTGGCTCATTTTTACTCTAGGGATAAGAGCTGCTCCCACTGAGTGACTCCTATTAAGGGACGACTAACCCTGGGTTAAGGTACCTTCTTAGTCTGCTCTTGATATAAGAGATGATAAGATCCACAGCTTGCCTAAACGAGTTTATTTTTAATTTTCTGTAATTAACATCTTCATGTGGGAATACACTGTCTTCCAGGGGTTAAACTAGTGGTGATGATGATATGTGTACATAAAAGTTCATGATTTCTGGCAATAGCCTTTAACCTTTTGTATGACTATGATATACAAACGATATCAAAAAGTTCCAGGTCCACTGTTTCAATGGCAAGGAAGCACTTGTTTGACAAACAACAGGACAAGCCTTCCCCAGTCCCTGAGCATGGACTACAGCAACACCCGCAGGCCTACACAGTCTCACCTTTGACATACAACTCTACAAAGTGAGAACAGAAAGTAACCCTTTTCAAAGCACTCCAACTCTTTTCTATTGCGGCAACTTTCCCGACTCTCCCTGCAACGAGAGCAGCTCCGAGCAGTTCGTGAGCAGCTCAGAAGTGCTCGCGTTCTGTGTGTCCCTAAAAGAGTCTTTCTGTGGGGCAGTATAGCACCCCTGAGGACCTATGCACCGGCCTGTGTGTCCGCACTGGGGTATTGACGCGGACGGACTTCACAGTGCGCCCTTCAAGGAGCAGACGGGCCGAAAAACACGAGCAGAACGAGCAGCTCGCCGGCCGCTGTGAGCTGCTCAGGTTTGGTATACGCCGTGTCACGACATACCACATTAAAGTAACGGGGGGGGGGGGGGGGGGGCGCCCATGTGTTTTGTCATGAAATGATGTATGTTTGACACTCCGACCGCCCATTGTAGTGGGGTCTGTTAACAACATTTTCGTTACGGCGGATAAAAGCACCAAATTTTGCATGAGGCACCTCTGAGGCATAACTGTTGAATCTAGAAGGGGAGCCATCTCGAAATACCAAAATGAAATTTTGACAAATTTTGTATATTTTTAGTATTTGAAATTTAAGGTATTTAACCAAAACTTTTGGCTAGCCTTGATTAGACCTACTGTATAGATATGAAATGTAAATAATTGAATTCCCTGTCCTATAAGCAACCAATTTGGACAATAGCAATGTGTTTCTAGGAATTTCAGAAGTTGAGATATAAGATTATTTCAATAAAAGTCAGCCATATTGGATTTTTGGCCCCCATCCAGGTTATATTGATATTTTATGTTGGCTCCCCTTTTAAATTTAATGAAGGGGTCCCAGGGGATCATCATACCAAATGAAATCAAGAAATCTTGTGGCAAAAGAGTAAAGTCTATATCCTTTCTTTTGAATTATTTTGGAATCCAGCGGTCATTATCAAAGGTATCATGCTAATGAATTCAGCCATTTTGTAATTTATGGTATTGTATTGGATGAAAATCATATTCATTGAGCCCTCTAGGCTATCAACAACTGATATTGGAACCATTTCCCCTGACCTTATGCCTTAGTAGCTTAAAATCATAATAATATATATATTTCTCAAAATTGGTCAGCCATCTTGGATTTTGGATTTCCGCATTGACTTGAAACATAAATAATTGAATTCCCTGACCCATAATCCCTCAATTTTGACACCAACCATGTCTCTTTAGTCTTTTTAGAAGCTGAGATATAAGAATTTTTATAGTAAAAGTCGGCCATATTGGTTTTTGGGCCCCCACATCTGTCCTATTGATATTTCAACGTGGCTCCCCATCCAGATTTGATAGTTATGTGTCAGAGGTGCCTCATACCAAATTTGGTGCTTTCATCCACCGAGTAACGATTTCTCAAAAAAATAACCTTAACAGACCCCACTATTGTGTAATATGTCAAACATTCTTAGACGTTTTTTTAGGGTTTAACATTGTTTGATCCCCAGGTTGCTTTTTGATTTAGGATTTTTCCAGCGGGGAAGTTAATATTGCGTCAAGTGTAAAACGTATTTTTTTAAACATTTTTTCATGTATGACAACACACGATCCCCAGGTTGGTTTTTGATTTTGCACTCTAATAGTAATAACCGTATTTCCAGCAAGGGTTACTACCGTAACCCTAGTTCAGAATAAGAATGATTAAGCATTTTAATATTGCAGCATATCACTAACATCTAGCCTACTTTACTTTATAAAACAATAATGGATAATTGCATACATAATCACCAGGCTACGTTTGGTTGTAGACTGCCAGTCCCGCCATGCACCATGATGACGTATATTTGACACCCCCATCAGCCGATCGCTGACGAGGACGGCTTTTTGTCTACCGTTTTTTGTTTCTTGACAAGAATTTCATGCCCAGGGTGCTTTTTGATATTGCTATGCCAATCTATTCCGGAAAGAGTAGCATGTTTTTTTGCTTCATGTATGGTGGATTTCTTTAGTGGTTTTTTTTTCAAACAGGTTCCCTTGTTATTACTGTCATAGTGTTCTTTTCCTTTCAAGAAATACGGATATCACCTAAGATAAGGGCTGCTAGGAGGCATATCTATCATCGCTATCAGTCGCCTTTACAATGCAGTGTGGCAGGCCTTTTATGTGCCACCTTTTGTTTCTCGAGGCAAGAAATCCTGATGCAGATTCTAGCCTCATGTTTTTATACTACTATGCCAATCTTGTCCAGAATCGGTGTGTCCTTCTTATCGAGGATCAGTGCCTAGTTACATAATCAGGGAGTGCAACAGACAGCGGTTTTCTGTGTCTTTAGAAATCATTTGTTATAAAGCATCAGCATTGTATTTCTCGGAGTTAACGTTTACCAAATGAAATTCCCTGAGTTTTCCCTGTGTTTTGGCAAAGTTTCCAAATTCCCTGTGTTTTCCCTGTCAGGGATTTCTTTTTGCCATTTTCCCTATTTCCCCTGTGTGGTTGGTACCCTGTTAAACCCTTAACTGCCTAAACTGCTCTCTGACTTTCTTGATGCAAATTTCCCACTTGCCTTGCTTTCTAAAACGCAAAACTACAAATTGAAGATGTAGCAGAAACGTTTCCCCAACTCTACAACCTTTTGTCAAAGGCCATCCTGTAAACTACCACAAGACAGGAAAAAATGGCTACAATGCTCGATATCTTTGCAAGGAATGTGCGCTCCGGATATTTAATGGGGCTTCGCTGCATTACCCAAATTACCTTATGTAGGGCCTAGTATTGATCCACCAACGTTTTAAACGTCATTACCCTACCTTTCCACAGCTCAGGGAGTGCAACAGACAGCGGTTTTCTGTGTCTTTAGAAATCATTTGTTATAAAGCATCAGCATTGTATTTCTCGGAGTTAACGTTTACCTCCCCAAGTTGTTTTAATGCGAATATAATCATATACCTCAACCACCAGTCACTGCTATGAAGCGTCACGTTTTCTTTTACCTTTGTATGTGTGGTATATGCTTTCCAAACAGTTCCATGATAAGAGTTTTCACCAGTTTTTTTAATGCACCCATGCGTATCGTGTCTGGATCTACGTTTTTATGATCAGAACAGGATGTGGCTTTTATTCAATATATACCGTTTCAAAATCTTTAAAGGTTTATTTTCGTTTTAACAAGGAACCTTGAGCAACAGTCACTGGAGCAAGATCTTTACTTTATCCAGAAGCTTGGAGGCATGGTCACGCACAGCTGTTACCCTACCAGTGAATGCTATAGTGGGTGATGTTGGCTATAAACCATTTTTTACTTATGCAGTCAGGAATTTCATGTTCACGCCCCATGCTGATGTTTTAGGTACTTCAATGTCAATCTATTCGGGGAGTAGTATCAGGTTTACAGGTTCGTGTATAACAAATGGCGTGACTTCCCGATAATAGTGGGGTCTGTTAAGGTCATTTTTTTGAGAAATCGTTACGCGGCGGATAAAAGCACCAAATTTGGTATGAGGCATCTCTGAGGCATAACTATCAAATCTGGAAGGGGAGCCACGTTGAAATATCAATAGGACGGATGTGGGGGCCCAAAAACCAATATGGTCGACTTTTACTATGAAAATTCTTATATCTCAGCTTCTAAAAAGACTAAAGAGACATGGTTGGTGTCAAAATTGAGGGATTATGGGTCAGGGAATTCAATTATTTATGTTTCAAGTCAATGCGGAAATCCAAAATCCAAGATGGCTGACCAATTTTGAGAAATATTATGATTTTTAGCTACTAAGGCATAAGGCCAGGGGAAATGGTTCCAATATCGGTTGTTAATAGCCTAGAGGGCTCAATAAATATTATATTCATCCAATGCAATACCATAAATTTCAAAATGGCTGAATTCATTAGCATGATACCTTTGATAATGACCGCTGGATTCCAAAATAATTTAAAAGAAAGGATATAGACTTTACTCTTTTGCCACAAGATTTCTTGATTTCATTTGATATGATGATCCCCTGGGACCCCTCCATTGAATTTAAAAGGGGAGCCACCTTGAAATATCAATATAACTTGGATGGGGGCCAAAAATCCAATATGGCCGACTTTTATTGAAATAATCTTATATCTCAGCTTCTGAAATGCCTAGAAACACATTGCTATTGTCCAAATTGGTAGATTATAGGACAGGGAATTCAATTCTTTACCTTTCAAATCTATACAATAGGTCTAGTCGAAGCTAGCCAAAAGTTTTGGTTAAATACCTTAAATTTCAAATGCTAAAAACATTCAAAATTTGTCAAAATTTCATTTTGGTATTTCAAGATGGCTCCCCTTCTAGATTCAATAGTTATGTCTCAGAGGTGCCACTTGCAAAATTTGGTGCTTTTATCCGCCGCGTAACGAAAATGTTGTTAACAGACCCCACTATAATAGCATCTTCCTTTTTTTACAGTTGCATGCTATATGATAGAAGGTAACATCACTATTGCTCGGGAATCTCCTTTTATTAAGTCAAGGATAAGTCTATGGAAATATTTGTAAAACATGATGAGTTACAACCACAACCCTTGAAAGAGGAGAGATAGAGAACTACTATCCTCTAAATTAAAAATTGACTAGCTTTCAGAAATCGAATCACATGGTAGTTACCTTCGACGTTTCCCTTCTTGTTTAGGAAGGATTTTAACAAACCTATATGAAAAAGTTGTATTCTCCTATAGTGTTCTCTAAAGGTTGGTTATGTTCAGAATCTGTATATAAAGTTCCTCTAAGTCGCACTCTCTGCATGTCTTACTTATACTGCTTCCAGGCCGCACTAGTCCCTCGTAGCGTGCGGAATCCCCCAGTTACACCGTGTTGACGCGTACAAAAAACACTACCCCGTGAAGTGTAAAATGGACGGTCCCCTCACGCCACCACATGAGGGGTACATCACACAACAAGCCCACATCAAACGTCTCGTAAAGCCTAAGCCCCGCCAGGCCAGGCCTAGGTAAGGCTGTAATTAACGACTGGGAAAACAGCTTAATGAGTGCTTTAATGAGCACCCAGGCGGGGTGAGAGGCGTGGGGTATGTGCCACCACGTAATTCTGTATGGGGATTTAAAGTGGTTGGAGTTATAGTGTGTTTGATATACAGTCGGATGTGTATATGTATACTGTTGGGGTATCGCTTTATCATTCCTTACTGAGAATTATAAACATGTTTTTCTTCCCTAAGTAGATGTGTTGGATGTACAGTCGGGTGTATACCGTATGCCATTTTGGTATCTTACCATTCCTAAATGAGAACTGATATACATATTTCCCTTTCCTATGTAATTTACCATTTTAAATCAATAAAATTACTTCAGGATGAAAAGTATGATAACGTACATCGTAGACGCCAAATAGTATTGCATGATGATGTAGTGAATGGACAGACACTATGAAAGGTTTCAGTGTCAACTGCAATCCAAATGTAAATGATCTTCTTAAAAACTGTATGCATTACTGATGGACTCGTAGAAAGCATGCAATGAGTCTACTTCTCACACATATATCAACATTTACACCAGCTCATTAATAAAGGTAATACCTTGTTTCGTTGGATATTTCTAATGACGGACGTATCTCTTATTTTACGCTAACGGCATAGTAAATGAATCAAATTACACGTCCTTCAATTCCTGACCTCTAATTATTGAATATTACATGTCAAACGATACTAGAGGAGTAGCGTTCATCCCAAGGACTCTCTGCATGAATACGTAATCAGTATAATTACATTCGCTGTCACCTTCGTTAATTGCATAACTTTAAAGTATGATGTCACAGTTTAGACGTCACCACTTCCCTATGACGTAACCCTCAGTCAATAGGTCACGCTGGTCGGTGCTAACTGAGTGAGCAGCTCACGGTGGACCAGACGGCCGTCTGACACAGCCTGGTGGGTAGGTTCATTTCCATAAACTACTCACACGCCTAGCCTGACCTTTAGGGTTATAATAGTTGCAGAGTAGCGTGAACTTTCACACAGACAGCTACGCTCTAGGGCCGCTGCGATTTCGATATTATTAACTTATAATAGGTGACGTCGATGCGCCTCAAAGTGTCTTAAACCAGCTATACGTGGGTAACCAACCGAAATTCGATTTTCAAATTCCCTGTTTTCCCTGAGATTTCCCTGTCCCGCAGCAATTTTTCCCTGTGTCATATCCAGCAAGTTGTTCAAATTTCAAAGCCTCTGCGTGCAGAAAAAATTTGGACAACCCAACAACAAATAGTCAAATCCCTAATATCTTGAGAATAAGGAATTTCAGAACCTGGCCAAATGAAATTCCCTGAGTTTTCCCTGTGTTTTGGCAAAGTTTCCAAATTCCCTGTGTTTTCCCTGTCAGGGATTTCTTTTTGCCATTTTCCCTATTTCCCCTGTGTGGTTGGTACCCTGTTAAACCCTTAACTGCCTAAACTGCTCTCTGACTTTCTTGATGCAAATTTCCCACTTGCCTTGCTTTCTAAAACGCAAAACTACAAATTGAAGATGTAGCAGAAACGTTTCCCCAACTCTACAACCTTTTGTCAAAGGCCATCCTGTAAACTACCACAAGACAGGAAAAAATGGCTACAATGCTCGATATCTTTGCAAGGAATGTGCGCTCCGGATATTTAATGGGGCTTCGCTGCATTACCCAAATTACCTTATGTAGGGCCTAGTATTGATCCACCAACGTTTTAAACGTCATTACCCTACCTTTCCACAGCTCACAAAGTAGAGGCATAACCAAACGGCGACTTACCTGAAAGCAACGGAAAAACAAGTTTTAGGCATAAAGATTTTTTCGTCATTCAATACCTTGAACATTAAAAAGTCATTTTCAGTTTTTCATCATTCAACACCTTGAACATTGGTAAAGATTTGTTCTGTTTGGTTGTAAATACAAATAAATGCGTGCGTGATAAGTTGAGTGGTTGAATAGAATGTAATGTACTGCAATTCAAACTGGGGATCAAACCAATTTGCCAATAAATAACCATACCCCTGACAAAATCCACATAAACCATCTGAAATTGCCAAATTATTAGCTCATAATTGCGCCATTCAACCCGTCTGGGCTCACGTGCAGCAAATAACTAGGATCTCTTCATTATCGGTTATACATGGGAGGTCGGTGACTGGAGGAAAGTACCCCTTCTCTCTCGTTAGAGACTCTGAGCGGGCCATTAAGCCTATACTCAACTAGGCGATTTTAGCCACCTGCGATTTGCTAATTTCAAGATTTAACCAGCAATATCAGAATAGAGATGCCACTCCCGACTGATGAAAAAGTAGGAAAAGAAGGAAATACTTTTCCTACTTTTTTTCTAGAAGCAACTAGGAGGAAATTAACCTTTAGGAATAGAGACCTGACATTGAATTTGTATTTGAAAAGCTCAAAATTCACAAAAAGACACTCAAAACGAAATATTTCAGTGATTAAAGGAAGGCATGTTTCATACCATTCGAAAGATAATGCAACATATGTTCTAATGACATGTAATATGTCTTGTTTCATCTCTTTTTCCCACTGGCGATTTCTGAAATCGGGACCAAAATCGGCTAGTGGCATACAGCCATTATCCGTGAGGGGCGTGCCGGGAGGGGCCACTCTCTGGGCGCAGACAATTAGGGAGGCAGGCTCACCCAGTAGTTAGACAGGCCTGAATGATGAAGTAGGTTAATATAGCACGTTATTCTGATGAATCTACCAAGGCAACGGCGTGGGGGCACCGCGCAATCATTCGGACACTGCTAGGTGGGACGGAGAACGGAATATTGAGATGGAATTACACAGGGCGGAAAGGCAATGGACCTTTGGGGTGGGCCTACTGCAGAACAATATAGTTTTTAAGTATATTATAGTCGCCACGCATTTACTAGCCTGAGTGTAAGACATTAAAAGTTGAATGTTAAAAACTGTCAACCATGACTGGGTATATGCATGGAACTTTGATAAGACACTTTTTGTTTTTTAGACATAATGCAATGAATTATATCACATGGGAATGGGATATGAAGTACCTCATATATATGTTTCCCCCCTTTTTTCCCCTATCATTCATGATGCGTATTTAAATGTGGTACTAGGGCATGTAGGACCTCCACCCGATGCATCTACAACACGCTGCACGACCCTACACCTTCACTAATTGCAGTAGACCGGAAATAGGCGTCTGTGTTGTTATATATATGACTTGCCACCTGTGTGAGCTGCTCCGAGCTGCTCGTGGGAGCCGCTGCTGAAACGAGCTGCTCGTCTCATCAATAAAGACAGGTGGGGGCCAGGAAACAGGTCCCCAGGTGTGACTTCCCACTCCCCTGTCGTTACCAGACTGCCGTGACCGCCCAAAGGTAGGGGCGCCCACGCAGCCAATTGTAAAACATGGTGCTAACACATATTGTCAGCTATGGTGTTTACACGAAGAGTTAGATGTGGTACGTATTGTCAAGCATAGTTTCAATACGTATTGTCTGTCATGATCTTAACCAACAAGTTTTATATGCCATAGCACTAACTGACGTTCTGTCAGCTATATCCAGAGTATTATTAGAGCACTCTTTGTTAACCAAATTATTAACGTGTGGTATTTTAACGCCTTGTCTCCTGTTATGCATCACTAGTGTTGCAAGGGGAAACAACTTTTCTTATTGTGACTATTTTTGTATACTTTGAATGTAACATCTTATCTAGAAGAATAGCATCAAAGTAACATGATTGATGTATTTGCACCAATCTTTACAACTTACCCTGAGGCAACTAATTCCTTTAAACACAAATATATATAGTCAAAGATTCTCCTAAGAAAAAATGTGTACTCAACCTACTGAGATTCGCCAGGAAGAAAAAAACATCTACTTAAACCTACTGAGATTCTCCGGAGGAAGTACCGGGCCTGGCTGCGCCTCTTCGTCTCATCCTGCAGGGGGGTGACCAGGGTCCGCAGGTCGTCGATCTTTTTAACTCCTGGGTTTTGTTTCTGAACTGCTTGACAATTCTTTTCTGTACTATTTGCAACAGCGCCGTTTGCAGCAGAAGTGCCGCTTTCTTTGACAGAAGGGCACGCAGCTGGTTTGTTTGAGTCTGTACTGCCTGGCTTAATTGAAGTGCTAGTTGGTTCATTGCCTTTGGCTGCATTGCTTTTTGGCTCACCCATACTCCCTGCGCCGGTTTTACCATCACTTCCTTCTGACTTATTGTCAACTTCACTGCCTGAAACAGCACTCTTGTGAGCTGTGCTGCTCGTAGGAACATTGCCGTTGGCAGTTTTGTCTTTGGGAGCGGCAGTTGAGGAAGCATTCTGTTTGGGCGTTTTTTCTGTAGCGGTACAAGTCGCCGGCGATGTGGGTGTGTTCTCTGATGTTGTACCTGCTGTAGTACCATCCCCTTTGGCTGTACAGCCTACAGGTACACTTTCTTTGATGATGGCTCCCCCAGTTGTATTTTCAATGGTCACATCTCCCTTACCACTACTTGTCGTTTTTCCATTCACATTTGGAGCATTGTTAGGCTTATTGGTTTCTTCCTCAGTGGTCATATTTAACTGGCTTTTCCCTCTTGAGGCACTCCCAGCTCCCTTATTAGCTGTATCAGCATTTGTTGTGGCCTTAACAGTATCAGTGATTGCACTTGTTACTTCCCCAATTGCACCAGGGTTAGCAGTGTTGGCTGAGGCTGCCTGTGTGGAATTACTGGGAGCTGTGGCTGCTGGAATGTGTTTACTGGCATTCTCCTCTTTTTGTGAGCCAGTCTTATTATCCTCATTGTCTGCCTTGAGTTTCTTTGTCTCGCCTGAGCTGGCTTCTTCGATTTCTGCCATCTTATTATGATCTTCTGGTTTACCCTTGTCCTTATCCATACTACAAACGTCCTTAATCCGTGTGCATTTAACCTTGAGCGTATCCTCAGCTGTGTTATCCTTGGATACACCCTTGGATGTGGCCTCCTCCTGCTACACCTAGTCTGAGGCCTGCTGGTTCTCCTTGCCAACGCCCATCGCCACACACCACCACACAGAGCTGCTCCCCTCCCCACCTGACCTAGTTTGAGCTGACTCCACCTGCTCGCCCAGCCGCGCCCATGCACCAGCTGAGCTGCTCGCCAACTTCTTTAAGTTGTCCTTAATACTTTCTGAATTCAAACACAACTGTTGATACTGTGACTTTATGGAAAAGGTTTTTAAAGGTAGGTAGGTCTCTGCATAAGCTTAGTTTGTGTCTGGATAATATGGATAAATCCCTTTGAAATGGTTAGTATCTGCGCCGACAGGAGAGGTTAATTTACAAACTCTGCAATTTTCCAAAATTCCACCTTTCCTCCGAGTACATAATCGGCAATTCACCGTCACTGCAAATTCCTGTACATGTATATTGGGTAACTTATATGTCTGTTAGCAACGCCCTGTTATACAGGGGAATGTTGAAATTATTCATACCGATACATGAGTACGCATAATTTGCTTATAGAAACCCCAGCCAGCTACACAGATTTCATACATCGGTTAGCGACAGAGTGCATAGGCCCCTCTGAAGATGGATACAATTGCATCCAACATTAATCAAGTTCTTTGATACCGATCCTCTCTTGCTGCATCAGTATACATTGTCTTTACATCAGATACGGTTCGATAGCATATATAGCACAGGTGTACCGCTATTTCTGGTGCAAAATGCTGACGTTGGCATGGGGCCCAAAACGTTAATCTCCTGCACTAATCCCTGCAGCAGAGGTGCCTTAATCCAGCAGCAGGGGGTGGCGTCCTCATTGATCCCGTCTCCATGGTAACGGATTAATCCAGAGGCCACCCGGTCCTAGAATTATGTCACTGGTCTGGTCAGCTGACGTCACCACGTCAGGAGTGGACGTTACAGGGTTAAGCCCGCCCTTCCCCACCCGTACTAAACCCCTTCAGAATGCCGCACGCCCACACAGATCGTTTGATCTCTACAAATGCCTAATATAATTAGGTATGGCTTCACAGGAAATCAAACTTGGAGCGGTTCCAGGAATTCCAGGAATATACTCAGGCAGCACAAGCATTCCACAGTTAGGATGATTAGTTATGCAGAACACAATAAATGGTGATTTTCACAAAATGACATGCAATCCGAATACAGGTAGATCCAGGTAAGCGCCAGGTATATCCCAGTATGCGCCAGGTATATTCCTGTACGCTCCAATCTCAGGTGTGTTTGCTATTATTGGCTGCATATAGGTAAGCACAGTCCTCCTGCACGTTCTCACTGCCGCTGGGGGTATGTATGTGTGTGCGTCTGGATCCTGGTATCGGGCGTTTCACCTGTGTAGGTGGATCCAGCAGGTAGAAGCGGGCGCGGGCGGCGGTCTGGAGGTAATGGTGAGTGGCAGTGGAGGGTAGTGAGTGGTGGGTGATGCTCACCGATCAATGAGCCGACCAGGTAACAGCCCTATACATGCTGTGATAACCTCCCAATCCCAGCGACGCTCAGGTAGACGAGTGGTCAGCTCCCGGCGTGCCCAGGTGGGCTCTGATTCATGTGGTCATCATTGGGGAAGGGGTGGGGGTGGGGGACGGACCAACCAGGTAACAGCCCTATACCTGCCGTGATAACCTCCCAATACTGGCAACGTTCAGGTGGACGAGTGGTCAGCTCCCGGCTTGCCCAGGTGGGCTCTGATTCATGTGATTCATTGGGGTAGGGATGAGGGGAGTGGGTAAGGGACGGACCGAACAGGTAACAGCCCTATACCTGCCGTGATAACCTCCCAATCCAGGCGACGTTCAGGTAGACGAGTGGTCAGCTCCCGGCTTGCCCAGGTGGGCTCTGATTCATGTGATTCATTGGGGTAGGGATGAGGGGAGTTGGTAAGGGACGGACCGAACAGGTAACAGCCCTATACCTGCCGTGATAACCTCCCAATCCAGGCGACGTTCAGGTAGACGAGTGGTCAGCTCCCGGCTTGCCCAGGTGGGCTCTGATTCATGTGATTCATTGGGGTAGGGATGAGGGGAGTGGGTAAGGGACGGACCGAACAGGTAACAGCCCTATACCTGCCGTGATAACCTCCCAATCCAGGCGACGTTCAGGTAGACGAGTGGTCATCCCCAGCAAACCCAGGTGGGTTCTAATTCATGTGGTCATCATTGGGGAAGGGGTGGGGTTGGGGGACGGACCAACCAGGTAACAGCCCCATAGGTGCCATGATAACCTCCCAATCCCGGCGACGCTCAGGTAGACGCGTGGTCAGCTCGCAGCCTGCCTAGATGAGCTCTGGTTCATGTGCATATCATTGGGGAAGGGGTGGGGTTGGGGGACGGACCAACCAGGTAACAGCCCCATAGGTGCCGTGATAACCTCCTAATCCCGGCGACGCTCAGGTAGACGCGCGGTCAGCGCCCAGGTGGGCTTTGATTTATGTGGTCATCATTGGGGTACTGGCGGGTTGGGGTGGGGGTGGACCAACCAGGTAACAGCCCTATACCTGCCGTGATAATCTCCCAATCCGGCGACGCTCAGGTAGACGAGTGGTCAGCTCGCAGCCTGCCTAGATGAGCTCTGGTTCATGTGCATATCATTGAGATAGGGGTTGGGGATGGACCGACCAGGTCACAACCTTATATTATATGCCGTGATTCACGTGCTCATCCTTAAGCTGGCAGGCAGGGGGGGGGGGGGGGGGGGGTTAGTGTTATAAAGACATGACCAGACAGATTGCTGGCACATCTAAGATCTTACAAATGTCATTCAACATGTAATTTGATTGGATCGTTTTTTAAGTTTCTGGAGGGTTTTTTCACTTAAGGATTGACACCGGTGGTTTGGGCGTAATTCACGTTTTGGCCCATATCTCTGTGGCTATGTTAGATATAATTATGGAATAAACACCATTTAAAAGGTCTAATTTTTCTCTATTCTGTTATATAAGTCATTAGTAAATTTGATAAAAATTTGAAGGGATATGAATAAAAAACCTATTTTTCAACTTTTATTTTTTGAACAAGAATTACTCACTTACCAGAAGAGCTATGCTGCTATATTTTTTCATACATGTAATTAACCTCTAGATGCAGAGAAGGGTGTCTCAGATTTTTTATTTAGGCTTTAGTTTTTATTTTATGCCAAAAAACGGGAAACTTAACAATATTTTTTTTCTAATTTTTACTTGTTATTTTTTATAAAATGATTGAAGAAAGATATCAAAATTCTGAGACACCCTTCCCTCTATTAGAATGTTTAAAACAAGTATACAAAATTTCAAAGGCCTATGCCAAATAGTGACTGAGAAATCATTGTTCAAAAAATGAAAGTGAAAAAATTAACTTTTGTCTTTACAGGCACATTACTTAAAAACCCTTTAATACTTCTACATATATTTTATATCATTAGATAGAATATAAACTAAGCATTTGAACTAAACATATCACACCAATGTGGATGTAGAGATACTTTATGAAAAATGCAACAGTCCTGAGTACCAGGAATCACGGCCCAACCACAGGTGTCAATCCTTAAATATCAAGTTACTATGCCCAGGCACATGAGTCGCACGAGCATCTATTTATGCTTGTTTTTTGAAATTGTGCTAGACACTTGTTTATTATAGAACCCCAAATACAGATAGACCTGCTTTTATACTTCCTTAGATTGACCATGGAATCGTAGTGATTACTCTTTAACTCTTTAACTTATCTCTACTGGCTGTTTCCAAAAAAAAAAAAAAAAGATTGTAAATAAATATCTAGCTTTAATCAAATTATTATGTTAAACCAAACAAGATTAAGTTGTTCAATAGGATGAACAAAATCTTACTGCAGTGTCGGAAACTGATACCAAATAATCACACTCTTCATATTACAATGACATTCCTCTACAGTCGCGGAGCACCTGCCGCCAATTGTCCCCCTCACTGGAGGACGCTGGTATGACATGTTGACAAGGGCAGACAATGGGGAGTGGGCCCAGGGTCAACTGACAGGCCAACCACCTGTCACTGGGTGCTCTGCGCCAGGCCACGCGCCTTGTTCATAATGTGCCCTGTCCTTCTGCAGGCAATTCCATGCCCCCCTCCCTCCGCCCATCCCTCTCATATGCCCCATCCCTCGGCAGCCAATTCCATGCCCTGGAGCCCTCCACTCTCCCTGTTCTGTCACCACCGATTCCCTGCCTCTCTCCCTGTCGTACTACAATATAGATTTTTTTTGTTCTTTAATGTCAAAGCTAATTTAACAATCCAAAGCAGGAATGTATCTGTTACTATAATATGCCCTTTACCATATTATTTCAATTACTGCCTCAATCAATCCGTCTTGTCACTGCATCGCTCCTTACAAATATGGGCCAATTATAGGGTCCGAACCTAAAGGTCAATATCATAAAAAGCTCATATAAATGCTCACGTACAAAACTTTGGAATGTCAAAAAAGGTAGTACCTGTGGATCTTGCCCTTCAACTCTTTGACTAGGCCTGTCCCTCCACATGTCATCCTAAATAGGAGGAACTCATATGCTCCGCGGTTATTATGCCAACAGTCATCCTGGCCAATCCTAGGGGTCGGTATTTTCTGCCCATCTACCCCCCCCCCCCCCCGTGCCCTAACCCATTCCCCTCCGGAACCCTAACCTTAACACCCTTCCCAAGCCCTAGACCCAACCCAACCTGTCGCCCTGCCATGGCCCGAACCCCCCAGCGCTAACCCCCACCTAACACCCTAACCCCTTCCCCTCCCCTCTCAACGTCCTAACCCCAACCTCCTCCTTTCTCCCTACCCCCCCCCCCCGGCGTTTTAACCTCACCCCCTCCTGCCACTCTAACTCCACCCACCCGGCGGAAAATGACAAGTGCGGACCTCGGCCATTAGGCCCGGAGTAATCGGGGCGAGCAGCTCACGATTTGTGGGAGGAGCAGCTCGGCTGACCTCGTTATTACAGAGTGGGAAGGCTTAGAACCCGGCCGGGCTTTTCTGGGGCCCTATTAAAGGAGGAGGGGCCTGGAGGAGGAGTTTAGGGGCAAGGAGTGGGGTTAGGGGCCCGGGAGGTACTCAGATGTAGTTTTAGTATCCACTGTGGGCACAACCCTATATGAAGCGGTGGCAGTGCACTGATAAAATTGGAGTGGTCCCCCCCCCCCCCCAAAAAAAAAAAAAAAGAAAGAAAGAAAGCAAGAAAGAAAGCAAGAAAGAAAGCAAGAAAGCAAGAAAGAAAGCAAGAAAGCAAGAAAGCAAGAAAGCAAGAAAGAAAGAAAGAAAGAAAGAAAGAAAGAAAGAAAGAAAGAAAGAAAGAAAGAAAGAAAGCAAGAAAGAAAGCAAGAAAGCAAGAAAGAAAGAAAGAAAGAAAGAAAGCAAGAAAGAAAGCAAGAAAGAAAGCAAGAAAGAAAGCAAGAAAGAAAGAAAGCAAGAAAGAAAGAAAGCAAGAAAGAAAGAAAGCAAGAAAGAAAGAAAGCAAGAAAGAAAGAAAGCAAGAAAGAAAGAAAGCAAGAAAGAAAGAAAGCAAGAAAGAAAGCAAGAAAGAAAGAAAGCAAGAAAGAAAGAAAGAAAGAAAGAAAGAAAGAAAGAAAGAAAGAAAGAAAGCAAGAAAGAAAGAAAGAAAGCAAGAAAGAAAGCAAGAAAGAAAGCAAGAAAGAAAGAAAGAAAGCAAGAAAGAAAGCAAGAAAGAAAGAAAGCAAGAAAGCAAGAAAGAAAGAAAGAAAGAAAGCAAGAAAGAAAGAAAGAAAGAAAGAAAGAAAGAAAGAAAGAAAGAAAGAAAGAAAGAAAGAAAGAAAGAAAGAAAGAAAGAAAGAAAGAAAGAAAGAAAGAAAGAAAGAAAGAAAGAAAGAAAGAAAGAAAGAAAGAAAGAAAGGGTGGTCAATCATTCTGTTTAAGACTTTCTCTCTGTTGATTCAGCAATGAAACTGAATATCATAGGTGCTAATTGGCCGGTTTTCACAGGTTTCCTCTGGAGCATAAGCTCTAAGAGAGCAAAAACAATGGCCGGTGGATTCCTATCAGCTTGTTTGGGTAGCAGTCAACTGTCTATAAACCCCAAAATATGGAGCAGTGAAGTCCCACAGTGGTTACCTATCCCAAAGACTGAGTAGCCCCCCCCCCCCCTCCCGGGGGGGTTAGGGGCCTCAGGGTCAGCTCGCGCTAGGCTCTAACACACGGGAATCGGGGCAGAAAAAAAACGATGGCCACAGACGGGCCACTGAACCAATTGTGTCTAGGGCCTAACTAGCTGGGTCCGTGCGGCAGTCAACTCTACGGGGCCTTCGAGGTATGACCAGGGCTAGCTGGGTCGATGTTTACAAAATGTTGTTTTGGAAATTAAGGGTGCACCCTGTGACCGACACTTTTAAAGATGTGTGCAGGCAGTATGTGCATGTTTTTGAGGACATAAATACCTTTATTTATTTTCGTGCATAAGGAAACCTTGCTTGGTGAATGATTTTAGAATGGAGTGCACCTGGGGTGTGCATAGAAAAAATCAATAATTTCCAGCCATGAAACGGTATCTCCATTGTTCGGCAGGTGCAATGACCTTTCGGCGTAAAAATCTCTCTTGCGACTTTTTGAACTTCACTGCAGTTTCGGATCCATGTGAATAGATCCCATTCTAAATCTGAAGTAGGATCCCTACAACTTGACAACTATACGTTTGCCTTCCTTGACATGATTATGTTTCCAAAACGACTGTGGCATATTGAAAAGTTGAATAAAATCTGTATCAAAATAGTTATCAAATGGACCTCAATTTTGCACATTATATACCCCCTAAGACGCAGGTCAAACTTACATCTAAATTCATAAACACATCCCAACTGCCCTGATGGCCTTTCCGCACCAAGTTTCACTTTACTAGCAGCAGTCAAAGTAAGTGCTTTTCCTGGAAGGCTACGAATCATTTATTGGCCATGGAGCAAACAACTCGTCGTTTTTTCCCTTAAGTGTTATTTCGAGGAAGAGCAAATAACACTTAGGGCTGTCCCTACCTGTGTGGCTCTTACCGCCAATAAAACTTTTCAATTTTTCAGAGCCTGACAGGAGAGTGTAGGCTGTAGCTAGTGAAATGTATAATGAGGTATTTTGTAATTAAAATATTATTCAGGAAATACCTAATTTAAAGACAAGACCTTTTCGTAAAAGGTTCACATTTAAAAAAGAAATTTTCGATATAAAGATGCTAGAACAATACACTTAAATATGACGATATCTAAAAACGTCCATGCAGGATACAATTTAATGCAATTGGCCGAAGCAATTTGCCAAAGGCACTCTTCTTAGAAACAAACAACGGGTCCATCTTCCCACTTAGTCCTCAGTGATATGGGTGTATTCGGCAAGCTCTAACAGTTAGTTGGGCATGGCCCAAATTACTCAGCTGGAAAGATAGGCCTCCCCTAACAGCAGCAGGTACCCTTCTTAGCTTCAGCGCTAAAAGCTGTTCTACGTCACTGTCGCCCTGATCGGTGAAGGTTTAGATACTGTTGCCCTGATTAAAATGGCGAGTTGCGACTGCCTCCAAATGTATGGAGAACATCCTGACCTCTACGGTCCTTCGGAGGATTGGCCCTAAATGTGTTCTTCCTACCATTGTTATGGAAAGTTAAATCAATTTGTATACAGAAAGTCTTTCTCAATAGTGCAATAACTAAGACAGGTATATATAGATTATACCATATAGTTTTGTACTATTTCAATATGCTACTTCTTACAAATATGCATTTTCCCATACTTTTCACTATACAGAGATAGCAATTTCACAATATTGCGCCCTCTTAGAGTTCCATTAAACCCATGAAATA
This sequence comes from Lepidonotus clava, assembly GCA_936440205.1. Taxonomy (NCBI): domain Eukaryota; kingdom Metazoa; phylum Annelida; class Polychaeta; order Phyllodocida; family Polynoidae; genus Lepidonotus; species Lepidonotus clava. The sequence goes on along the minus strand of OW387142.1, from coordinate 7,120,158 downwards.
TGTTTTTCTGAGACTTAAGACAGTCTGCTTGAAAAAAGTATAGTCACATACAATATTCAGTGAATGACATATATAATTTCCCAAGGCTTAGTGTAACTTGTGGACTTAACCAACGTTAGGGCGTTTTAATTGAGAGAGTAAGCCAGTTCAGGTGAGAAATATATTTTTATCATGTTGTTGCCAACCACTAAGACACTGTTTATCATGCATTGCTTAAATTAGCTCAAACCCTGACAGTCAAGGACATGAATTCTGAAAATACATCTCAGCCGTCCAACCTGACACCCCAGTTTCATTAAGCTCTGACAGACTTAATTTCCCTCATATCCCAAAACCTGCTGCTCCTTGTAATTACGGCATGCTAATTAACTAATTATCTGCCAGGAAGTACTATATTCTGTACAGGACCACCTGGAGAGGGGGAAGGCTACGGACGCTACTTTACGGTACACATGTGGGTAGGGTGTGAACATAAATAATTATCTGGTCCCCAATATTTATGCACAAATTACCTATAACAGGCAGGAAACATATTACAAGGCTCACATCACTAGGATGAAATCATATTATCGTCTTTTAAGTATACTTATAGAAGAATACATTTCTTGTGAAATCACTGAAATGTGTTGCTTTGCCTAACTGCCTATTTATTCTATATTTATATGCAGTGTCCGAAATTAAGGTTTTATTTTGTGCACACGCTGGGTGCACAGGTTGTAAAATTGTGCACCCAGTGACACTTCTGTGTGTACATTGCTATAGTAACATATTTAAAGGCTTAAAAAATTGTGCACCATCCAGGTGCACACACTTCAAAATAATGCACCCTGCTGCAAAATCATGCACACCGGGTGCAGGGTGCACCCTTAATTTCGGACACTGATATGGCATAGTGAGAAAATAGCAGTTCATTAGGATTCCACACTGACGTGTGCATTGCCGTGTGTAGTATGCTACTGAATGCAAAGAAACAACAGAAATGTCTTTCTTTTCCTATTTCATACTTGTGATGCAGGCGATTTCATTCTCGAACGTCAATGTTCTTTCAGTTGGGACTACTCTATATTTTACATTACATTCAATTAATCAAGCTACATCTTAACAGAGACCGAGAAAAGAGGACTCCAGGAATTCCATTTTGATAATTTCTCATGACGGGCTTCCTTGCGAATTAATCATGTTACTTTGATATCAATACCTTCAATGGGTAATTGAAAAAGATTAAGATTAGATAAGAACCAACAGTAGAAGGGAAGAGTTTTGTAAAGTGCATCGATCCATCTTAAGCATTCTCCCCCAAACCTCAAGGAATTATCTCTTCTCAAAGTTAACAATTCCTTCTAAAGAAAAACAGAAAATCCAGCTTAGAGTCGAAACACTCTGATTTCAATACTCTGTTTGAAAGAGGGACTCAAAATACTTTGGTACCAATTTGGAAATCAATTTGCAGCGATCTGCTCTTCGTGGAATGGCTTGATAAACGATGTGCAATGGATAAGTTAACGTTTAATTTTCGATTTGTCTCCTGTCAAGAACATTCAAAGTGCATTAAGAATACAGTGAGCCCAATAGTAAACCCCAATTGTCTCACTATAGACAATAAAGGGCACCATTGTCCCATTATAGACAAACAAAGGCAATTTGGAGGAAACGGCCCAATTTGAGTGGGTCCCCTGAGCGGATTTCGTAACAACCGCTTTGGGAATTTGGGCAGATATTGTGAATTGAAAATCTAAAAGCTGTCAGGAATGCAGATTGGCTGTGCTAATGGCAGAGTTACACGGGAACACAATGGAATCCAAGATGTCATTTGATACCGGCTTTAAGAATCTTCAAGTCATTTCCACATTGTTCCATGCACAATAATTTATCCATTTACTTCTTATTTATAGTTTTTGGATTTGAGCCCTGGAAAATTGTATATTTTAAAGCATGTTTGTCCAATATGAAACCATTTTTAGGCTCCATGGCCTGGTATTGTAAGTTAAAATATGCACTAATTTAGTCTATGTTCCAAGTCTGGAGGACCTAACTTTATTCCTTTTAAATATAGAAAATCACTTAAGGATTGAGATTATACCATAACTCACATGAAAACATTGTACCAATAATGGCAATGGTGACGTCACAACCAAAAAAAGACTTCCTTGCGCCACCTGGTGAGACGCGCCTTGTGTCACGTGACCTTCAGAGGGCCTCAAAATGGCGGAGGGCGTTAGGTTAACCTTGGCGGTGCCCTTGGGGGCTGGAGGTCATTGAGGGGCCTCCTGTGTCCGTCGGACCACCTCTGGTGGGTTCCCACGTCCCCGCCGACCTCTACCAATGTCTCACACAGACCGCATAATTGGGTTTCCTGATTTTTACCGACATTTTTTCCCAATGCTTTGGGGATGTCAATAGGGAACTATGAGACAGATTTGTGAAGGATTTGACGACGAGGGCAATTCGTTATAGAACAATTGTTAAGACTCTGTTGGACTTGTTTAAGATAATTTTCATATATATATTTGGAACTATAGGTTCTTTATAAAGGGGCAACAAGAGCGGATACATGAGTTGCAAAAGAGGCGGTCAACATGTAGGCTAAGTACTAAAACGGCGCGCATGGCATTTCCCCCTCATTTTTAGTTTAGGAGTTTACAAAGGACCAACTGGATCCCCTAACCCTGGATCCGCCCCTTGGTAATATTGAGGTCAATCATATTGTAATCACTGTTCTTATACTTCTGTTGAGGAGACGTATACCATAAAGCTTTGCAGAAAAAAGCGAGTGTTAGGTGGATTTCTTTATGTACCCGTGTGGTTTGTATACCACTTGTAGCCAGTACACAGAGCTCGGCCTATTCCCATGTTGTACATATGGCACCGATCAGTAAGTATAGTCTGAGGAGGGATATCTTTTTCATTCAAGACAGAATTACCATGTGGTTTCATCCAGCCCCGCCAGCCGCCCAGAAACACAAGCACACGTCGGTGTGGCTATTTTTACATGGTTTATAACCACACTGAACTGAAGCCTGTCAGAATATATGATTTCGTTAGTTTTTATCAAAAGCTTGACCTTCTAGAATCCATGATGTTAAGACGATGTACTGGTACTCCTACATCTATAAACACTACTCTTTCCATTCTATCGGGAAGAAATAGCAAGTTAGTACAAGAACTTATACATGCAGCTATTTTGAGAGAGATTGATTAGCAGATCTATGATGCTATTGAGAAGTAAAAATAGGATGACATATGATAAATGCATAAACATTATGTTCAAACTGGCGTGATAGGCCTAGAAGGCATTAAGAACAGATGAAGTACCAGCCAAGTGTTTAATTCAGATATAATCTCTCAGGTCTCTCCAGGTCAACCTAAGTCCATCTTTGCAGAAATAAGGTCCTAAAAGAAACTTTATCCAAATATACTTGTTTAATCAAGTAGGCTTTATTGGAGATTGATTAGTCCACATTTTGGACTTAATTCTTCTATTCAAATGGTGGCACACACAAAAAAATAAGTGATAAAATTATGCCTGTTTTCTAGTTAATCTCATTGGCCATTTGCTTGATAAAACATCAAAATCATTGAAAATCAGACAATTCCAAATTTATGGGAAAGTTAAAAACACACTGCTCCACTAAATATTCCCCATAAAGATAAGCCTCAGCGGGTGCCTTCCAGCCGCATTGGTAGTCAACAAGACTCGCGTGCGGGGCTTACAAGACGGGGCATGCGCAGAGGAAGGAAGCGGATGGTCCTTCCGGCTGGAAATGCCCTTCATTATCGCCCATTATGCTCTCGATTTCCCTCCACTTTCCCCCCGACGTGACCAGACATGGCTCCTTTTATCAGCTCTGGCCGGAATACATGTTGCTTGAGTCTGACCCCTGACAGTCTGAGGAGGGTGGGGCTCCTGATATGTGGGGCTTTGATAGGTAAGGTGTTGATTTTTGAAAAAGAAAAAAAAGGCCATGTCAGCTTTTTTCCAATACCAAAGTACGTTAAAATCGGACTTGTTTCCCCTTGTTTTTATCTATGAGATCACAATTTCACTTCTTTTCAGATGTTCCTCTGTTCACGCCACTAGCACGGTGGCACTTTTGTGATATTTCCATCTTAGTGTTTTTTTTAAAAATCACAATATGACATTGTCTGGCGTAAAACGGTCAATGGCCCCATTCTAAGAAAAAGCTGCTGACAGGCCTCACAGAAAATAGTCATCTTCAGACATCACCGTCTCAAATTGCAGTCATTTCATTTGACGGCTGGATGTGTCTCTATACGTTGCTTACAAGTAACACTGACAGGAAATATATTACTATGGGAAAGCACTGGGATACGCCAACGATATAAGTTACAACGTCAGTTTTCTCTGTAAAATGTTACTTCTCGAAACTAAAGTTAATTAAATGTAAAAGAGTGGTTCTTTATTGTTCCTAGAATTCATATTTCATGATAATTTGATACTCAAAGTTCGGAGTTGTATCAAAACACTATTTGTCAGGCTGCACGGCCCCAGTCACCAACTTGCCATCTTACGTTGTCCTTTATTACTCCATGATGCTCAGGGGATAATGAGATCTGACTACAGCTAACAACTTGGGGCCAGGGATAACAAGTATGGGCTTGGCTTAACTATGAGGCCAAAATGTTCTGGTAAAAAAAGCCAAGATGGGCAAAGCCTTGGGGACCATCGGTGAGTTCTGTGGTCTGACATAAGTCAAGAGATGGTCAAGTTGTGTATACTGGGGTAGACATGAGTGAATGGCTTTTCTCAGTACCAATCAGCTTACCCACACCTCAACATAGCCCCATACCCACTAGGCACCTTTTACACAATCGGCCGACTGATCGGCGCCAAAATCGGCCGATTCTAGGAGTAGAATCTGCCGATTTTAGCACCAACTCATATCAAACATGTACATTTCAATATACTATACTAATAGGGGACCCTCAGAATCGGCCGATTCTTCCAGTTGCCCGTCGCCCATCGCGTGTAAAATCGCCTAGTGGGTATGGGGCTTTACCCTATCCCTCCAGCCTCCTCCCCTTCTAACTGAAGCCCCATACCCACTAGGCGATTTTACTGGCGACTGGAGACGGGCAACAGCAGAATCACTGGTAAAATCTTCACCAATTTAGATCACATGTTAGTATGTAACATTGAAATGTTACATGCTAACGTTTGATCCGAATTGGTAATGATAAGACCAGTCATTCTGCTGTTGCCCGTCTCCAGTCGCCGGTAAAATCGCCTAGTGGGTATGGGGCTTTACTGGAGGTCTCCAGGGTAACCCAGATCAGACCCCCACACGCATACCTTATGACTGAAGCAAATAACACATTGACGGATCAATCCGGGCAGCAACTTCTCTAGGGGGTGCCCAGGAGAAGGAAGTGATAGATAGTGAGCGAGAGAAGTTAGATAGCAGGGAGTCGGGGCGGGGGCGGCAGGGAATATAAGAGGACGTAATGATTGGGAGGGGGTGGTGGCGTCAAAGGATGCCTGAGGAGGAAAATTGGTGCTAAAATTGGGGGAATCGATGTCCTTCTCTTTGCCATTACAGAACTGAAAAAGAATTAGGTTTCTATGCTCTACTCGTGTCCTTAAAGCTGTGCTCAGTTGCCAACATGCAATCTGGTGGTCACTGTAATTTACATTAAGTAGCTTCCAATAAGTTATTACAGTCACAGTTATCATAGGTGTTCTGAACGTACGGCTGCCACCTGCAGTTTACCAAGGAAGGTTGGTGTTGATATTCTGTTAAAAACGCTATGTGTTAAACCATGACGGAAGATATATATACAGCTTTCAACATACTCCGGTAACATATTGCAATTAAGAAAAATTACTTCTTAATTAAAGTTTAAATTTACGACCATGATAAGTACAATATAGCTTTCTACATACAACGGTAATTATATCGGTAGGAACAATTATCTTCATCAAAATTCATTAATCTAGCATATTAACGTAAAAGTAGGTTGACAAATCTATCCAAAGGAAGAAAGGGAAAGAACGACATTTTTCGAGGAAGACAATATCTGGAGATCCAAAACTTTAATTAATATTATAAAACAGGTCAATCGGTTTAATTACGGTAAAAAAAAACCTGTGAAATGAAACTTTTGCTATCAAAGTGAATATTATTTCTGATAAAACTGAATTATGGCGGCCACAAACATTGAAAAGCCAGGTTTCTCTTTTTTCTCAGACTTTGAAGGACATGTTCTCTCCTTAAACCGGAATATTACGCTACTTCATCAATACTCAGCACGCATTTTTGTGGTTCCACAGGTTAAAGCAAATAAAGATTCGGAGAAAATTGGAATCAGACTTTTTATTATTCGAAGGGAAAAGAATCAAAGATCATTATTGCATCAGAAGTTATGACTTCTTGTCTCTTTGTCAGTCCCATTAAGAATGAAATTTCTTTCATTTTCAGACAAAATAAGGAATAACTTCACGTTCTTGGATGAAAACGGAAAAGATGCAAGATTACTTTTTTTCGTGAGAAGGAACTAAATCTGTAATTTGCCATAAAAAGAAGTTTGCAATTCACATGAATTTTAAAAGTTTTTATTTTCGTTTTTTTGTTGTTGTTATTTTAATTATTCTAGGTTTGTTTTGGCTTCAGTTGAGTTTTAAGAGGCCATGCATGTAGCAGTACGAACATGGCAACAATCAGTTACTGTCGGATACAACATTCTGTTTCTGCGTTGCACATGGGCTGTGATGGGACCAGACAGGTTTCCAGCCATATGTTCTTCAGGCTGACATTCTTATCATACTCTGTTTTCATTTTCTGAGCAGCTTCTTAATTACTTGGCTACTGAACCTCAGCTAAAAACTACACAAATTCTGACAACTTAGTTAACATACTAACATAAACACACGCGTATATATAATCATCTTCACAATTGACAATGGTTTCTTAATCTTCTCCTACTAGTAAAACAAACCTGGTAACGCGGTACTGACCGAGTAATATGAGTCAGCCCTAAAACATCAAACTAGTTATGCTAACAAATACTTTGTTGTCAGCTGCTGAAAGATGGGCCAGTTGGGGGTGGGTTTTTTGTATGTGGTGTGAGGTCGGCCTATTTGCGGTGGGAGGTCTCCACATGATACTTGCTGATAGGCCTAATAGCCTAAGTGCTATCTGTATAGGCCGTGCAGATATTCAAATGGTGGGACATACTCGACCAACCATGGCCAAGTTTACTATTTGGGTTAGTAGTATATGGGGTGGCGGTTTTTCCCGGGCATCGCCATGGGTCAATGAATAGGGACTAGCAGATCTCCGCCGTGACTTTTCCTCTTTACCTTTTTGTAGTATTTTGTGTAATTATGGAGGGTTATGACTGGGGGGGGGGTGTTTACTATTACCATGAGTTTTGATAAGAAAGCAATATCTCGATTTGCTTTTCAATTGTGACCATGTATACTGTCTAAATCAAATCACATGTAATTGTAGCTTATACTGATTAGCTAGGTCTAGTTTTACGTGTACCTAATATGTCCTTTTCACATTACCTTCAGCACAGCGACGATCATCTTTCGCCCATGGGTTTCTCTCTCTGATTTTGCCTCTGTCTCCATTTCTTTTTCTGCTTTTGCTACCATATCCTCTCTCACTATCTCAGCTTCTGTTGATTTATTAAATAACATCACTGCCCCAAAGAAATCAACTCTAGTCTCTGGATGGAGCATAGCTAGCGTTGGGGCACGTTGCTGCTCAGAGGCCAATAATTCTGCTTCTATTTTAGCCTTTGTGTCTTCCTCTATTCTGGCAGCTGCTTCTACCTCTGCTTCCTTTAAAACCTCCTCCAAAGTGTCAACACGCAAAACTAAGTCTGAATCCATGTCTACTTGAGCTCTGGCTTCGTACTTTGCACTTAAGTCAGGAAAAAACAACCCTTATCACTCATTTGTTTTATTTGTCCAAGAAGTAATTGGTGAACCTATAGCCTGATTTATTCTACTGCTGCAGTTTCCTTTGCTTTGTAAAATGTTTTCTCCAGTCAACTACTCCGGTTTCTGCCCCAGCAGTGTGTACATATAAAGTCTTCATTTTCCTACTCTCTTTGTAATTACATGTTTTCACTTTCCCTGTATGTCGAGTTTGTCTTTATCATATGCGAATAGCCTGTCATCAAATGTCTTTGCTGCTTATATATAGAATGTCTTTGATGCTTTTCCTGGCTCTTTCTAACTTTCCTTGAATTTCTTCTAAGCAGGCTCCATTTGACGTCTTGGAAAAATTCCTTCCCATGGGATACATTAATTTTCTGGTTAACCAATTATCCGCTTCGGCCTTGCTTCCAATATTACCTCTTATTTCTATATATTCCTGGTCGATCTATATTCCATGCTATCCTCTGGTAGTCCGGTTCCTCAATCTCCGTTTGCCTATGGCGTATCACTTGCAGAAAATTTCTTTCCATGTAATTAACCAATTATCTGCGTTTACCTTCCTCCCAACCTTCAGATGTTTGTTTGATTTTCCTCCTGTCCTTCCGTTATCTCCCTGAGCCTCCTCCAGTACTTGTGGGTGTCCGATTACCTGTGGCGTGTCACTTGGCTGTTGTTACCCCCTTGGGACAGGCCCGGAGAATGGCTGGGTGGGTGTGACATGGCATGAGGTGTGAACCGGCCAAACAGTACATGTACCCTGGGACTGGCTGTTAGCTGTGGAGCCTGCTCCTCCTGTAGGATACACAGGAGTGATTGTATCCAGGGGGGCCGGGCCGGGCCGGGCTGAACCACCTGGCCGGGTCAACTGCTACCAGACCCCGGCAAACATATGGTAGCCAGGCCCCCAGCTCTCCAGGCCTTTACCCCCGGCTACAACAACATCCCTACACCCCCTCTAACCGCCCGCCTCTGTGTATACACGGCTCAAAATAAATCAGGAAAAGGGACTGGAATGTCATGACAAGAAAAAGGAGAGGGCGCTCAAGTGGGTAAAGGTAAATCCTCTCCAGTTGTGCCTGTGGAGAAAAAGTTGCTTTCGGCTGAGTGCATTGTCGTGTTTTGTTATCTATGTCTGGTATTTTTAACACTGACAACAATCCCCTGGGCAATTTCAAGGAATGTGTGAATCCTAGAATCCCTTTTCAACACTTTGAGATGGTTGAGGAAAGTTTTAAAAAAAACTACTAATTACTTGCAGCAAGGGGCCATCAAAATTGTTTACACAAGCAGTGTGCCTAACTTGAAGAAAGAAGTCTCAATCGGTACTGACTGGTACCATCCTTGTTAGTCCTCTCACACACTGTAACCAGCAGCCTAATTGTTTATCGACCTATAATAATCAATTTTGGTTAGCCTACTGATGCTGAGTCCGTACGCTCTAGGATAAGTCAGAGGGAAGCTAATTTTGTTCCAAATATTTTCAAAAAGATGGAATTCCAGTGTAAACTGATAATCTGTATAGTTCAATATTATTATACAAGATCAAGTATGTTAGGTTCTAAAGAACCTAAAAGCTCCGTCTTATCCACTTTGTTAAATAGCTGAAAGGGAGAGAGAGGGGGGAGGGAGGGGAGAGAGGGAGACAGAGAGAGACAGAGAAAGACAGAGAGACAGGTACAGAGAGACAGAGACAGAGACAGAGAGAGAGAGATTTATCCGAGTGTCAAGGTTATTGACTGGACAGATACAGAGAACTGGATCGAGGTGATTGATGGATAGCATTGACGATCGGTTTGAGAAGCCGAAGAGCTTCGGTTATTCGATTTTGTTAAAAGAACTATATTTTGGATATAGAAAACATCGGCATGACGTCGGCATGACGTCCGATGACTTCCCCATGACATCCCCATGACATCCCCATGACATTACGATGACATCCCCATGACATCCCCGTGACATCCCCATGACATCCCCATGACATCCCCATGACATCCCCATGACTTCCTCATGACATTCCGCTGACATCCCCATGACATCCCCATGACATCCCCATGACCCCTTTACCCCTTTACCTTCTTCACCCCCTTACCCAAACATCGGCATGACGTCGGCATGACGTCGGCATGACGTCGGCATGACGTCCGATGACATCCCCATGACATCCCCATGACCCCTTTACCCCTTCACCTTCTTCACCCCCTTACCCAAACATCGGCATGACGTTGGCAAGACGTTGGCATGACTTCGGCATGACGTCCGATGACATCCCCATGACATCCCCATGACATCCCCATGACATCCCCATGACATCCCCATGACCCCTTTACCCTTTTACCCCTTCACCTTCTTCACCCCCTTACCCTCATACACCATGGATGAAGAGTCTGAGCTCATTTGTGTGAGGAGATTGTATTGGTAATATGCAAATTTATTCAATATGGCTGCCCCCAGTGGTGATGGGGGCATTCCCGACCTACTTTCGTTCTATTTTTAGAATATCATTATGACATCATCTCGTCAATCTCCGAACACAGACTTATTTATGCTAATTAGTACACTCTCAAGGCATTTCCTATGAGCTCATTTGTGTGAGGAGATTGTATTGGTAATATGCAAATTGATTCAATATGGCCGCCCCCAGTGGTGATGGGGGCATTCCCGACCTACTTTCGTTCTATTTTTAGAATATCATTATGACATCATCTCGTCAATCTCCGAACACAGACTTATTTATGCTAATTAGTACACTCTCAAGGCATTTCCTATGAGACGCCTCTCAATCTCCAAGCAGATTCTTTACTCCAGAAATAGCACGATGTGTCCCCCCCCCCCCCCCCCCGATTTTTAACATTGATCTCTATGAGACTTGGGCCAAGTTATTACTCCGATGTATCGGACTATCGACGTTATCCACTCATCGAAAACGGAGAATAAAGGAGCTATGTAACGGACCGAATGTTAGAACATTGCAAAAAAACAAATAATAAGAAATTAATACATATGTGAGTCATGGATTCATTCAATGTCTAATGACTGTCCAATAATCCTTCAGACTAATATGAAATACTGGGTAAATTTCTGGTCTTTGATATAAGCCGAGAGAACAGCACTTCTAGAAATCAAAGCCATGCAGAAGCAATACATAAGCCATGCATAACCTATGCAGAAGCCATGTAGAAGCCATACAGAAGCCAGACTGGCCGATTGGCCTGGTGGGACCTCAAACTGTGGTCAGTATTTCTCTGTCAACGTTCACTTATGCACACAACAGGAGGTCACAATACCCATTGTGGAAGGTGATATATGGCAGCGATAAAAGCGGCGGCCCCACCGCCTGTGGCTTACAAATGAATGTGTTTAAGCTTCGAGTGTGGGTCTCACATGGGTCTGACCCCAGGATCTGACTTTTACCTTTTTTACATTGACGCCAGTGGTGTTCAGTATATATAGTTCATTAAAGCGTTCCCTCGCTATAATTTCGTCTACCTAAATTGTATTTGAGTCAATGGCATTCTGACAAGAGCCTTTTTGGAGTTAGTACATGGGTTAAGTACTGGTCCATTTATCCAAAGGTTACATGTTCAATTTCTTGCCAAGTTCCATATCATGTTTATGGAGTAAGGCCTGCAGGTATGTTTCATGTGTATTACTCCTGAAGTGACTAAACCTGTTACCATGCACGCAAAGATGGGTAATATTGCCCAAATATATGCGCCAAGTGCTACGTAACGCATACTTAACGAACACACAAACACCCCTTCTGCGACACTTTCCAATCCATTCTTTTTTGAAACTTGGATGGCATCCAAAAATATTCATGCTAATTCAAATTAATATCTTTTTATTTCCTTTCAGTCTCTCGGACCCGGGGTAGTTAGCTCCTTACCAACCATCAAATACATACAACCTTTGTACATTGCCTTCAATCTTGTATCAGTTTTCTGGCCTAGAGCGATCTCAAGCGTGTTGCTTGGAGTCACAATTGTTATCACAGTGTCGCCCTCTTGTAGGAATGTTTAAAACTAATTCTGCCTGGTGGCAACATGCCGCAGAAATTGGATAAGCCTTTTTTGGTCGTGTTTTGACTGATTTAGAAAAACAATGACTTTTTAAACCACGTGTTCTTTTTCGAAGCAAGGAGCAGTATCACGTGACCTTCAGACTACTGGCCTCTTTCAGGAGGATTTTCTGGGAACAACACGAGTTTCGTGTTGAGCAGTGAAAAGAGAAATAACGTATACCTGGCTTTATGTCTTTCAACAGAACCACAACTCATAAATATTCTCGCCTATGGGATCTTCAATTCTTAATTTATTTTACTAATATTTTTCAAGAGGTGTAACTACGTAGTACGTATCGTTCTTTTCTGTTTTAGTTTCTTTAAGGTAGCTTTTATGGACCATGGAGGTGAAAAACCAAGAAGAGTTTTTCAGTTTTCTTAATATGGGTGGAGCATACGACTTTCTTGTGAGTTTGAACAGCATCTAGGACTGAAGTCGAATTGAGGGAAAAGTTCGATTAGGGTCATATAAGAAATGGACCGAGATTTATTGATCCATCTTTGGAACATACAATCAGTCTGGACCTTTGATACGACATGTAATATATAATGATAAATTTCTAAAGGAAATTCGATAAACGTCTCATTCCCTTCAGATTTGTGAACATTCTGAATATTCTAGCTTCTTCCCGCAACCTCCTAGTATTCCACTGATTATGTCACCTAATCATAAGTAATCACCGCTCTATCTATGGAATACTAATATACATGTACGTGTCCAGGGTTGATGACCAATTATCTTGGTTACATGAAAGCTATAACTATTCTAACGGGGAAATTGTATTAGATTTAGAGTAACATTACATTTGCATCTCCACCTCGCGTCATGTGTAAACAATTTCCTACTTGATTTCTCGATTTGTGGCACAGCACATCACGATATAATTATTCAGTACTATAAATCACTATAAGTAAGACCCAGGACTGTGAACATAAACCACTTTCCGGATAAATGTGGTAGAAAGAAATTGCCTAATGGGTAGCTACGGTTACCTTTTTCGAGCAACCCAATGGCCTGGCCCTTATTTTCATATACAATATCAGATTATTTTAATATGTTCTACTTACGTTGAAGGTATAAGAGTGTATCTCTGCGGAGAGGGAAATGATCACTTACCTACAAAGAGAAAAAAGGCAATATTTGGTTAATGTTGAATTCAGTGAATTACATCTATATCAGACAATGGTATATTGTTCAAGACTGAAAAGTTAGATGGCGCCACCGACTGGGACTGTACTAGAATGACTTGTGGTCAAGATCTAAGATTTAAACAGCAGCTGGGGTATGGAACAACTATCACGACTGTGAGCCGTTTTATATTTGGGAGGGTGGCCAATGTTTGATGAATTTTAGAGATGTGAAGCCTAAGGAGATAGCTTCATACCAAGACGACACATTCCTCACTCTAAATCTGCATTTGCAATAACTAAGACGGGGTTTATAAATAATTTTAGCTGTCTGCCGTGAGTTAACACTACCTTTCAGGTCAAAAGGTATTTTAAGCGCAAAAAAAAAAATAGTCAGCTGGAGCTGAGCACTGACTGATTGCAGTAAAACACCATCCGATGTACCAGCATACTGTGTTTGGTAAGTCAACAGAGCTGTCGTCACATGCAGGCTACGAGCACACAGTACTTTTTGTCCATCACTCGTCTATAGGGAAGTGACCAAATGACACTGGAACTGTTGGTGTGAGATGCCCCAGGGAGGCAGTTGCCGACTCTCTGACTCCCATTCTAATTGCTCCATTTTTTTGTGATGAATAATATATCACTCTTGTGACAAATGTCAAACTTTTCTAATTGCTGTAGAGTTTTAAGCGAGTTAATTGTGTCTAGCTTTATGAGCGTTTTATAAATATTTTTGCCGTTTTTTTTTGTAGATTAGTGAAAGTAAACAAATATCAGCTGATGGAAGAGAGATTAATATCTGATCGTCAAATGGTTGATATTATTTTTGGTTGGTAGAAATGACATGTTGTGGTAAAGAGGGCTGTACAGCTTGCATTTATCATATGGAAGGATAGATTCGTTAGGTTGGTTGGTTATTGGTTGCTTTACGCCCTAATCAACTGCCAGGGTCATATCAAGGGCGGTGATGGTGATCGAATCTATGAGAAGGTAGAGACCATACCCCTACACATTTACCGAAGTAGGTGTTCTTTAATGTGCCTGGTCCCATAGACAGGGCCAGACACGTGCAGCCGGTGGCACAAGGCCTTTGATATCCCAGTTGTTGTCACTGGGAGAAACACAGAGGGGTGTAGCAGCCCTGCCTGGCCCAGCCGAGAATCGAACCCGGCTCTCCTGCATGCCAAGCGAACGCTCTAACCACTTCACCACCCCGTGCCCCTAGATTCGTTAGGAGAATGACCTTATGTTGTATAGTTGAATTTAATACACCGCCTGCATCTCTATTGTTGCAAGTCATGTGCCTTTAAACGCATGCAATATTTACTACTAGGTAGTTATTTAGAGACCTATTGTTGTCAGATGAATGTCAGTACTTCAGTGTCAACGACACGACATGACTTACATGCGTTCCTGCATAAAATTGAGCAAATGCGAGGATTACGATTTAAATGACCAAAATAAAAAAACATAATTCATCCTTCAATTACCAAAAGTCTAATGTGCATTGATACCTTAGAGGTTCACAAGTTTTTTTCATTCAATATAAAGAATGACAACTACTGAGATTCTCACTGGACTTAAAACTCGACCATTTGAGAAGCTATTACGGAGGTATATGGCACGAGTAGTACAATAGTAGATACCTTTTTATAGTTTATATGGAGCACGACCTTAAATATTGATGTGACTATCCCTGCTTCGCACCTGTGTTTTTGTGTAATAGTGTATCATGATACGTATAAGACGTTATTTCTAACTTGAAATAGATTTAGATGTAGTGTCGAATTGATTTACAAAACAACCAGTGCAATTGATTTACAAAACGAGCAGTCAAATTACGTTCAGAATCAATAAGATAGTTGCAGCACTAAGGAGCCATTCATTTTACATGCCCAACCCTGTTACTCATAGTATGAACACAATGTGTGCAAGAAGTAACATCATAGAGGTATAATATACATGCATCTACAAGTAAGGTCATGTTTGTTAAGTGTGTTTCGTTATGTATATATGATGGCCACTTTGGTATCAGACGTATTCAAATAGTATCTAATAACATGTACGAATCGATTTTAATATTATACTGTTACAGCTTGATTTGAGACCGATACACATGACAGCGACTCTTGAGAAGTATATAATGATTAAAAGGCAAGGAATAAGACTTGACTTATAAAAAAGTATACGGTGATCATCATTGTGCCAGGAGTGGGGCGGGATAGTATAGTGGGTAGAGGACTCGCCTCGCATGTCGCTGGACTGCAGGGTTATTCCACTACACGACATGAGCTACGATGTGGCTGCGATATTGACCATATCGTAGCCATGTCGTAGCCATGTCGTAGGCCCCTATGATGTCGCATAGTGTAATAGGGTAAGTCACACTTCCTACGACTTTGAATTCGTGCGATACGACTTTTTATCGCAGTGAAGTCGTGGGGTAAATGTCTCAGGCTTTAACCCAGGCTACGACATTTATTTGACATGTTTAATAATGTCGTGGAGGAAAGGTTAAAATGCCTTGAATTCAGGTCATGTCGTAGGCCAAGTCGTAGGCCATGTCGTAGGCAATACTATTTTACATTGGCCAAAGCCTGGAAGTGCCGCTCTGTGTGTAATACCCTAAATGGTGCCATGAGCCTACGATATTGCTGCGATACACACACCTAGGGTCAGACAGTCTGGCTCCTCCTCCTGCGATGCCAGCTAATGCCATCGTGCGATATGGTCCTGATATCGTAGGGAGTTCATATCGTGTAGTGGAATACCCCCTTTAGCAGTGCCCGCTTTACTACCTTGCCTTGCTGTCATTTCGACCCCCATAGATTCGGTCAGCCAACTGCATGGTACTCACACGTCAAAAATCATCATCATTGTGCCAGGTGAACTAGCTTCTTCCAGCCATAGGTGTAAGTCAACCCCCTGCTCCATCGATTGGGTAGACAGAATTATCAATTCTAAAGACCCAGACTGAGAACATCTTCCAAATCTTTGTATCTGGGAGAGAAGAAATCCATTGGCAAATTCCTGATAAAAAGTGATGGTAAGCCACTTGTATCGGTGGCCTGGTGTTGATAATGAACTATGGCACTTATCAATGGCTATCTCTAGCAGCATTAGCATGACAGAATCAGGTCCAGTCTGCCTTATCATGTCAGTATGCAACAGACCGTGACTCTTTATTTCCATGTGTACAAACAATCCTTCAAATGCTTCATGAACGCTACCGTGTGAAAAAAAATTAGACGTTTCACATTATAATGTCAGGTCATTTGATGCCATAAATATGTCTCAGATAGCTAATACTTATACTTCGAAATAGGCATATTACTTCTCTTTTATTGGGTTGAGTTGAGTTAGGGTTTCAGCTGAAGGTAATAAACTAAATATATTAACACAATCATTCAATGGATGAAAACGCAGGCATATATTTTCATATTTTCATTGCAGGGGGAAACAACTTTTTACTAAGGATATATTTTTGGCATCAGATTTGGGGTTGCTTTAGAAGAGGACATCCAAACATTGATGTTTATAGCACGATACGTTAGTTCATTGAATTCATTAACGAAATTAACTATACTGTATGATTTAACATAGCTGTTGTAAGAATAAAGCTATTGATTTAAGCTTTCTTATCTGGTCACATATATGTCAATCAAAGATGTCGCACTGTGCCTCTCAAGGTATTATGGGAACAGCAATATGCTACTGTCATTGTTATTCATTCCATAACTTGGTGAGTATTCTACTTATTGCGACGTTTATAGTTACATTATGTATATATATTTAATATGTATAGGCAATCATTTGTGCTATAAAAGATAACGTCTCCACCGACAACTCACGACACATTCCAATTAATTTCAGATTGTCTTTTTATCTAATATCCGTTTTTCTTGATGTGTTCATTATAGTGACTGTCTAGGTTATTTTGCCCAGGCCCATTGACGTTCTAATACAGACGAAAACTAATAACCTCTGTCTAACTCAGTTGGCATCAGCCAACGAAGCCTCACATTAAATTTGAATCTCATTAAAACTGCTTGTTCAAAACAGTTGAATGTCTTCCTTTCTATTATTCTTGTTTCAATGTAATATATCTTGCACTTGAAGTTCAAATTGACATTTGCTTTGTTTTGAATTATTGTATGTTTTTTTCTATCGTGCGAAACCCGGTCATTTCATGCAATTGACTATTCTTGACAGGATGGATTTAAGTTCTCAAGCTTAGACCAGATTTAGGCATTAAAATTCTATCGGACCTGACAAGACACTGATTTCGATACACACAAATAGTCATGGACTTCTTTCAATATGTATTAAAAAGAGTCACGGTTGATATGATTTTGATATTGATTTCCAATATGGGAAATCTATAACTATATATCAAAGGTAGGCCTGCTACTCTATACCTCTGATATACCAACGCTATAGAGGGATCTTCCAGCTGTAGGTGTTACTGTGGATTAACTTATTACTGAAAACTATTCACAACGTCAGCAATGCCCCACCCCTCGATAGGTAACGATTATAGGGATTCACACGAGACGAAACACTGTAGAATATACAATATACCGGTAGCAATTTCCTGTTGGCTCAGACATTTCCTTCGCAGGTTTCTGAATGAAAACACACAAATCCAGCTTCGATATGGTTTCTCAAAGTAAAGTGTTTTTTGCATCAACTCTTTTCCAAAGGGTAGAAATTTATACTTTTTATACAAACTCCAAAGGGTAAAAATATTTACTTTTTATACAAACCTGAGCAAGTTTTCTACTGATCGCTTTGTCCCATTTATTGAGCAAGACCATCGAGTCGTAAAATGAAATGAAATCAATCTTGGACCAATTGCTATCATTCTATGAATATCTCAGCTATCCATAACGTAAGCCACATGTTGACTTGACTCTGAGTAATATGTACATATTCTCTACGTTATGTAAGCAGCGGGGGTGGTCCTAACATAAATGCAGGTTGTAGCCTAGGGTTCACTATGTCAGATCTCAATGGGGGATGCTAAGCACAGGAGTAATCTAACTCCTGTCCATCCCTCGACCTTGTAACCCCTACCCCTTACCCTCCTGCCCCCTACACATAAAGCAGTGAGAGGCAAACCGTGTAATATGGCCGACGCCAATCAATGGTGTGAAATATTGATGGGCAGGTCGTCATGGAGCTCTCTGATTCAGGTCAGCAGGGCCTGGAGGCCGCGGGGCTGTTCGTAAACTCGTAAACATAACGTATAGACCGCTGAGAGGAGGGCTGCTTGATTGATTACTATCATGGGAAGATGGCACTGGCTTGTAAGCTGTATGTGTATATAATGCAGGTACTTTCAAATTGCTATGATATATTCAGAAAGGACATATTATCCCGGAATATTATCATATGCAACGTTAGATTGATGATAATGACGTTTTTAGGAACAAGGTATAGGCCAATGGGAATATAAGAAATGCCATCTAGTACAATATACCAGCAACAATTCACGGGGTACTTTTTACTGATTGGTATACCTCCCATTATTATAGTGCATAGTAGAGGTAGGTTAGATGGTATTTATCAAAAGTATTCTAATCTAAAATGACGGAAAACTTTCACAACTTTTACCGGAGAGGCATTATATTTATAGCAGGGTTCCCACGCATTTTTGAAAATCGATTTAAGACCTTTTTAAGACCATTTTAAGACCCAAAATCGGGAAAAATAAGACCTATCGACTGCATGCGAATACAAATTTCAGAACAAATAGTATGACATAAATTTGAAGTAAGTGTACTTATTTGAAAGTTGGAATTAAAACAGTCAATGTGACTTCATTTCATCTTCTCAAAAAATTCAATTTAAGACCTTTTTAAGACCTCTAGCTTCAAAATTGTCAAATTTAAGACCTTTTTAAGGCCTTAAATTTGAGAAAATCAATTTAAGACCTTTTAAGACCTTTTAAGACCTGCGTGGGAACCCTGTATAGACATTTGTCAACCTTTGTGGTACAAGAGATAGAGGTGCTACTTATTCATATCCACATGTATATAGGCCTAGTAGTCGGAAAGAAAGCTCTATGTATCTTCAAAGGGTCAGGGTCCACACTAAAGCCACGGTGACCCCGCTGATTTAGTGGGTTAGTTGTAACCTCTGTGCCCCTGAGGTTTTTATCGGCGGTACACACATTAATATACACGTTTTAGGCTTATCACCCAATGTTATGGCTACCTCATTGATCCAATTGTACAATTCACAAAGCATTTAATTGCATGTGCGGTAGACGTATTGAACCATGCGACATATATCATGTCATAATAATGTCATATGTGACAAGTCTGTTCAGCTTCAACACCAGTCTATACATGTATGGCAATGCTATTCGCTCACCAAAGCTTTTTGTGTTTCCATTTTCACGATGGCCTGATCTTTATCAATTATCGTCACTCATAGTCTACCGGTAGTACAGCATGTTTAAATACTATAGTATCTAACCGCATGACCTCTTTTGTGTGTCACAATTTTAAACAGAATATACGGGCATGGCTATGGCGGTCGGATTAGTATGTGCTGATTTTTTTTCATTTTTTTTTTTCATTTCAGAAATGCTATATTCTAAAGCAATTAACATTCAGTTCTACCAATCCCTGCATGGGCCACTGTGATCAGCGGCATATCGAGAATTTCCAGAGGGGAAAAAGGGGGAGCGGTTCCCCTTGGACCCTACCCTGGATCCGCCCCTGCCAGATTATCACTCATCCACAAGGCTATAGATTATTGTTGGAATTTTTACATAGTTATGTTTTTATTCTACGTATTGAGTTCCCAGCGACTATATTAGATGTAAAGCAATTATTCCGTAATGGTTGCCAGCATGCACGTTTGTAGTTACTGGTGGTTATAGATAATCCAGCTGGGTACCACATTTGACAGCAAAATTAGCTACCCAGCGGCCGTTACTTTTCTATAATATAGAGCAAGGCTTGTGGAAGGGGTCAGTGGCGCATTGCTCCTAATTCCCTATATCAATCTAGTGGGTAGGTCGTGAATTGACTAACATAAACCCTTTCACAAATGTATGGTATATATCAAAGATCGAATTTAGCATTTAGTGGATACTGTCATATTGCTAAAGTCATGATGAATAATTTCTATATAGAATTTGTATTATTGAAACTAAAATGTAACAAGAAGTAAAGAAACATAAGAGACTATACACTACAACTATCTCACCATTTCTTCATCATTAAACCAACACTATTATAATACGGTGTCAGTACTACTATTTTATGGGGGTATTTCCTGAAATAACAGTATGGTGGACATTATCACTGGTTACTACCAGAGTATGAATACTATGATGACAGCGACATTTTGGCAACATAATGATCATGTTGATTGTCATCTTGTCATTAAACCCTTACAACCATATCAACTGACCTACGAACGAATACATATACCAAAGAGCATATGGGGCAGGCTTTTGGAAAAAAAATAAGAATTTGGCCAAATATGGAAGATGTGCCTCTGGTGTTTCCCTCCCCTTACCCCATCCCTATACAGCCAACCCCTTGCAATAACCAGGTCCAAGTTCCCTGACAATATGGCTGAAAACATATATATGCTTTGTATGCTTGTCCATCCATTCTGGTCCCTACCAAGGTCAAGCCGTCTAACTACTGTCCCTGCCGGGTGGTGGCGCCACCATCCATCACCAGACACGGCGCCGGTAACTGGCGTGAGGCTAATTAATTCAATGCTGGGTCCCGGCGGAACCAGACCCAGGAGACCTTAGCAGTGGCCCCTCCTGCAGGATGCTGACTCAGCGATTTATATGTAGTAACATAAAGTACTGGTGGACAGCCAAAATCTGATTTCTGTACCATTGATATATCATCAGACATATGGGGTCATGAATCTGGGGTCTAATATATGCTATTTTATCTAAAGAGAGGGTCTGTATGTATCTGAAGAGAAGGTCAGATAACAAGAAGCAGGTGGGCGGCCATCTAATAGCTTAGCTACCCAATCGGCGATCCTTGTATCTAGGGTTTGAACTCAATTTTTTGTTATAAAGGGCATCATACCACCCTCCCCAAAAGAATTAATAAAGGAATTTAAAGGAAGTTTTTTTTCGTAATAATAAATGAATTTAAAGGAATTTGCAGGGATTTCTAGGAAAAATAAAGGAATTTTAAAGGAATATTTAGAGAACTTTCAGGACTGCCTTCCTGTTGATTATTTCTGTGCAGCACTGCGTCGACCCACCTCGATCAATGTGTCGACTCATGCTGATCAACACGCTGACCTGGATTGATTGACGGCCAGAAAATTTTGCAATTTTGTCGCTAATAATATGGAATTCTATGCATCCTATGAGATAATGTGATATTTTCTTACTTTAGAAAAAAAATAAAGGATTTTTTTACGAAAATGAAGGAAAATAAAGGAATTTTGCCTATTTTCACAAAAATAAAGGAATTTAAAGGAAATTCCTTTAAAATAGAGCCGGTATGATGCCTGTGATAATTTATAAGCTAGGCTGGCACGTGTTATGGTAAGATCAAAGGCAAACCGGCGCTGGCGGGAGGGTTAAAGCCTGGTTTCCACAGAACAACCAAGTGCCGCTGATTAAACATGATAGGTCTTAACACTATCCATCATCGACGACTAAAGCCTAAAAGTGGCATTGGTCGCTGTGTTTGGAAAGGGTTAACAGTTGCTCAGCCAACTAAGCTAAAAAGCTGCACTAGATGGTCTCCAGCATCAGATATGGGGTCAGGTTACTGTTTAATGACCTGATGAGGGGCAAGAATGGGTGCCCGGGCCCTTCTGTCTTTTGATATTCAATAAATATTTTAAAATATTTAGGGCCCCTAAATGGTCATATTATGACCAATTATACAAATATCATTATGGTATTTCCCTTATGAGCGTTCTTCCCTTCAGACCAATGAACAAAATAAACTTATTTTTTTGCCCAAGGGACTAAAAGAATTAATACAGGAGAGTAAGATTGTGTTTTTAAGATTAATTGAATTTCGCTTGGGTGATGAATATAGAAGAACTTTTGGGGTCGTCCTCGGATGTATGTATGACCCATGAGAATCGTTCAGATGTCCAAACTTTGTCCTCAGAGCACTCCCCATGATACATAGCGGCCGTGGTTTATTCTCACCAACAGGGCTGACATCATTTGCGCGGGAAAACACCCCCAGACACTAACAGAGCCATGTGGGGCCTCTATATTCTATAGTAAAACCAGCTGTCAAATTGTCTAATTTCTTTATAAGAGGATGCATCAAGGAATGCATTGGGCTAAGTAATAGAAGGGTTGGGTCCAGGAGCTGTTGTACGGGGTGCACCCTCACAGGGCTGGGGAGGGGCCACGGGAAGAGGGGTAACCAAGTTCTGACCATCGGGCAGCGTGGGTCCGGAGCGCTAGTCTTAGAGGGGGCTTAGAGGGGTCACTCTGTGAGAATAGCTTATCACATGGCCGCCTGGAGGGTGGTCGTTAACCAGTGTGATGAGGTGTGTGTGTGTGTGGGGGGGTAAACCCTTGATATGTTTCCGTGATACAGCTCCTTTAAGGAGATAGCGCTAGCGGCCAGGGTAGACTCATCCTTCATAGGGGGAGGAGGTACGGCAAAATCAAAGGGAAACCGGCGCCGGGGGGTGGGGGGGTGGGTGGGGAGGCGCTGGCGGAACGGGCGGCACTGTGAATAGGCCGGGGCCCGGGGGTGGGGTGGGGGGATGGAGACCGGTGGAGAGTGGAGACCCGGCACGTGTCACATAAACATTAAAGGGAAACCGGCAACTTCAAAGAACCGGCACTATGACAAAATACCTACACAAAATGCAACAAAAACTGCATGTTTCAGAATTTTGATTATTCCAATATGCCATACGGGAGCCCTTCAACTATTTTCAAAGAACCTTGTAGAACTTATAATGAAATTATAATGTAAACTTCACCTCCGAAATTGGTGACAAAATTTGATTCCAAACAAGCATTACTACAGGAAAACCAGTATAGAATCTGGGTTTTGCAGCGTCACAACTGATGTTAGTCCCTCAAGACCCAGAAAGAGGCTCCTGGGGGATCGCCTCTTAATAACATGGGTTATGAGATGATGCATTATGCTCATCCATATAACATACCAGAAGATATTAAAACTTGTCATATCGGAAGAAACCTTGTTATCTATCAGGGCACTGAACTATATAAGTTTAGTTGCATTAATTCTACAGTGTGGTTGCATGGTGAAGTCTGAACACGTATATGGTTATACAGAGATATCAACAGCTAGTATGACTCAGTGTTATGGGCGTCTAAAAGTCTATCCTGATCACTGGGCATTGCAGTCAATTTGCATGAGACCGTCGGCCCATACACAGTGAACACAGAGCTGACACACAATCAATCATACGAGGCCTAGGTATACACATGTAAACATACATTACTAAGATCTGTTTTCACTCAATATCATACAACTAGGTTCTCAAGAAAAATCCCTAATGAGTTGCCAAATGTTATCTAAACTCAAAGACAGGCAAAATGAGTATCAATCTCAAATAAAACGGGTAATGCTGTAACTAAAGATACTGTAGTCTGTAGAGTTATTAAATGTACATTTACAAAGAACTATTCAAATAACAATGATTTAAAACTAGGTACATAGGTTGTGTATAGGCCTGCTAAGATTCTATCCAGAGTTTGCCTCCAGTACTATGCCTTATATCTGCAGATCTATCTGGGCATTATATTGCGTGTGACCGATAATTGACATTGCTTTCTTTGACAATTACCTAACGCAAGTCGCGTGCTATACAGTAAACCAGGATAAACTGCCCCATCAAAGAAGCTCTTATCAAATAAAGAGTGCAGCTGTAGCCCCTGGCCACAAAGGGAATGGGGGAAACACTGTGTAGTCAGCACTGTGGGTACGTACTTTAGCTTACACAGATCCTATATGTCTTGCTAATATTATACATTGTTTGAAGTAAATGCAGAGATTTCTGCGGGAAAGACTATTTTACTTGGATACATCCGTGTTATGATCGTCTATTAAATGACAGACAGAAAAATATGAAGAAAAAGTTAAATTTGCGGATACTTTATTGATCATGATTTGCGTAAAGATCTAATGATATGTGAGTATTATATCCATGTTAAGTAACGCACGTGTGTACGAAATAAATCATAAATTTTTAACACTGTCCACATCTCGATTACCATACTACATTCTCTGCTCCTATACATCTATCCACGGATGAAATACATTGATTTATTGTTCCTAGAATTTCTTGAATTTCTAATAAAGCAAAATGCCTAATAATGTTATTAAATGAAATGTATATAAAATGAACGTACAACTACATGGAAACTATAGGGATATGGAATTTAATACCAAATATGCGGCTTGTACTGTACAATACTATTCAGAGTATTGTAGTTTTTGCGCGTCACCATAGCTTTCCTTATATGTGTCACACTGCGCTAAACGTCGCATGTTTAGTGCATGGGATGTTCTGAGTAATGGGCAATGGGCAAACAAGACTAATGTAAGTAGTGCACGGAACGAGATTTGTCCCAGGCAAAAAGAAAACAAACTACCAATAGTTTTATTATATATGTGAATTTAAATCAGTGCTATAACAGACTGCAGATATTGGATTTCCCTAAGCAAACAATGCTTCAAATCGTAGAATATGATAAACTTTAGTCACCAATTCTATTAATCAAATCCTTGAAAAGTGGACCCCAATATAAAGCAATTTACAATTCAATCAAAATTAAATCTTCAGTCTTTAATTTAACCTGGATTATTGGGGAGGTTTGAGTATCATGAGGTAACAGCCACAATCGCCAATAGGGGAAGATTTACTAAAATCAATTGCTACATATGAGAGTTATATGATAGTAAGGGATAGGACTATAATACTCGGGCATTTGGAATGCAATCCATCACAAACTAAATTTGACAGCCAAGTTTGTGTTTGTTTTAACAGCAGCTGGCATGTTTTTTATTAGTACATATCTCTTTCACATTTTAATGTATATGTGAATAATACTGTTTATATGATAAATTCATTAGTTTCAATCAATACTGTGACAGTAATGCCACTGCCTTTATCATGAGATACCTTAAAAATGTCCACCCCTTTCATATTGACACATCTTCGTGTTTTGTACACACTGACATGTGTTGAGAAGCCCTGGAGGAATGAGGGGAACGTGGTCTGTGGGCGCGGAGTCTGGGTAGGGTCACGGGTCTAGCGTGCCTGTGGTTAGCACTACAGCCCGCCATGTGATGGCTATACGGGAACTGTATGAATCAAGTGTGAACCTGGGAATCGGCACCAGAAGTGTATGTCATTCACATAAAACACTAATTATCTATTAAAAGAACTATATGGCTGAGTCAAACGTTATGCAATTGGTACCGGAAGTGTAGTTGTTCTAATGTTTTATCAAAACAAAGATTTTTTTGGGATAAAAGATCATGTAATTGTTAAGGATTGTACTTAAAGACACGTTAAAACATAAGCTCGTTTCCTGTGTTATACGTTATGATAAATGCATATAATTGAGACCACTATAATATAGGTGATTCTGGTTTTCCTCACTAGTAAGACCCATAGTTTAGTAATTTTCAAACTCAAACAAATAAAATTTGAGTTAGGAAACCAGATTGACAGACACGTGTGTCTAATATTGTTCAAATACGTGCACTTCGAATACGTGCCTGTATAGTTATTGCTTCTCATTTTTGGCTACGTAACGTACTTATAGGCTCATTGCACTGAGTCATACTGCCAGGGTGTTACACTTAGCGCGTCCTCCCGCCGCCTCCCACCCGGAAGCGGGTAACCCGACCTGTGGTATCGTTTGTAAACACACGCCGGGTGGGGAGAAGGTCGTGGGTAGGGTCAGGTTGTAGTAACACGAAACCATCAATGGGAATGGCAGAAACAAGGGGGAGAAACTTGGGGATAATTATATTTTGCTACCACAGATTGTACTACTGTAAGTTGATTCCTTTGAAAATGTGTATTTTGTGTTCTTCTATTATATGCGTTAGTGTTTAAAAGAACATGGGACCAACCTGTAACATAAGTCTTTTTCGGTTATTTAGATAACATCATACAGTAGCTGTTGTTTGTCATTATATTTCACAATTTCACTCGCTTTTCCGGGGAGGGGGCGGGGCGATTTATAGCACGTGTTCATGCTGTCTTGGTCGCTTTGCGGAAAAAATTAGGCGATGATGATGACGACTGTTTGAGCTTATAAAGTCTAGCAGCAACTTTTCAGCTAATAGCATCAATAAGAGTGTTTTGCTGTTACACAAAGTACTGACTCGCATCTATGGAGGTGAGAACGACAGGAGGCGTAACATGCACAGCCACACAATAAAACGTCTGGTCCGGGGTCTGATAGAATTAACAGCCAATGACAATATTCGTTCCAGGCCTACTCTGTTTTTGCTCTCTCCGTGAAGACTAACTCTCCCTTCTCTATCAGAATCAGGACTTTTCTTTTAAAACATTCAATTTGAAACCTTTTCCTCTACGACACAATACGAACAATAACTTTTTTGATAAATAAAGCATATTGCAGTGGAAATACAAGACAGCTACTGTAATGAGAGCTTGATCTCGCTAGGCGAGTCCTATTGTTAAAAACTCAGGCCTAAATTGAGGCACTCGGCCTCTCAATTTACTGGAGCAGCTCCGAGCAACTCAACGCTTTGGGAAAATATTGTGGCAGCTTCTCGTTTCAATCGGGCAGTCGGCCAAAAAGTCAATACACTTCACTCATTTAATCGAGTCTGTAGACAGAAAGGCGATTCAGGCTGATGGAGGAAAATCAATGCAGTTTTTATAGCTCTGTGAAAACGAACTGACGGGGGCGACATGCGCGGGAGTAGGGGAGAGAGGCGCCAGGAAAAGGTGACTGCTTGGGGAGTGGCGTGTTTGTACCTATATTGGGTATGATTGTTTGAATGATATTTAAGTGGATTTCGAGTAGGGCTCGGGATTAATGTTATAGTTAAATCCTGAAATATACTGAAACCTAAGTAATGTGAGGTATTCGACAATACACCACCTATTCTGTCTTGATTGACAACTGCAACAAGATCACGATTTGGACAAAGGTACATATATATTGTCTATTGTTTTTTTTGTTGTTTTTTTTCACATCATATATATTGTCTATTGAATAAGCATTCATTGGAACTGCATGTAATATGTCGGTGTGTTTTTGGTTTTCTTGTTTTTATGGGTTTTTTTTAAATTTGAACACTATAGAAACATTTAAGCCAACGAAAAATATCATGCTCGCCCATTCTGACAACAAAATAAGCAAGTAAACACAAAAACTATCATGTTTTGTGTCCACGCCACACTCAGCCTCAGACCACCCTTATAAACATAGAGCCTTGGCCAGCAGGCCTTGGCCTCAAGGCCCTCAAGGCCTGGGGCGGGCAGTATTACTATTAGCCACACTAGGCGGGCCATCAGGGCGGCCTGTGAACACAGATCGATGCTGGTCGATGGCCCATCAATAGGCCTCCCACAAAGGGGGGCAGGAAGCGGCTTTCCCCGCCCGCCCGGCCACACCTGCCGCAGGTAGGTAAACGGCCGCCAAGGACGCCCGCCCCGCGTCTACTTCCTCCTCCTCCAGGGTCTCTAGGTATGCTGACGCCTGCATCCATGGCTATTTCATATAGGCGTGCGGACTGTTGTGGGAGTTTTTGTGTTCGGTTTTTCTATAGACCGGGAATGTTTTTGGTTATTAGCCTTCACGTTTTTAGGTTTTAGGTTTTTAGTAGTATATTTATTGTTCTATATATTTTATTTTTATGGTTAATACCCTATGTTTAGCTATTAAATTTATCGGCACAAATATCATCCAGATGCACCGACTGAGAATACGCTAAGTTACCTGCAATTTTAAATCACTCATTGTACGAGCCGCTATACTGCTATTAAGTTTAAATCGAGTTTACATTTTTGTGAGTAACACATTTTTACCATCATTTGATCATAATTCAAAACATCTGTATCATATTAATCCTAGCAGAGGGTAATATTTACAACAAAATGAAAAGAACTGATACATTCTATTCAGTTTGATCTTCTTTTTTTTTTAATCTTAAAGGAATTTATTTTAAGGAGACACTTTCTTTCAGCTACTCTTAAATATTTGAAGAACTGTAATCTCGCATATAATTCCCCTCATGTTTTTTTTATACAATAAAAGCTTTTTCTCTATTTTTCCTTATTCGATATTTTACCTCTCGAGCTCCTCTACAGCTACATCATAAAAGCTCCCGCGGTGTCTAGAGTGAAATATTAATTGCACATGAAGCATTGGTTGCCCTATAGCCCTTTCCCGTGTTTTATTATTTAGCTGTTTTTCACACGCCTCAACTTCCGCTCAACTTCCGACGGGGAACCAATGCTATAGCCCATAGAGCCGGTAGACAATTAGGGATTCTCTTCATGTGAAAGCTAGAAGATGAAACTTTGATGAAACGACGTTGGCCTTTTAGAAGAAGGGGTTAATGCATCTACGAGGACTGACTTGTGGCTTCTATTTTTATACTGTGGTATACGGCCGTAGGACTCGGATTTTGCTTAGTATAGGGGTGAACAGGTTAAATGCAATGATAGCTGTCAATTATTACTATAGTAACTGTAAGCAGCATATCCACAAATATCTAAAAGCTAATGAAAATACTAGGGAATTGGCATTTAATACAAATAGCAAAAATAAAGCCTAAATTTCCAAGACTGCACCAGTGAACAATGGCAAAAGGCCTAAGTTACACACATTGTGTAATAACATAGTTGTCCCTCAATTACTGTATTTTTTTCACTTTATCCAACAAAATTTAGCCTGAAGGATCCAACCATTAATGTATCGCTCCACATCGCCAGGTGTCGTTAGTCACAGAAGGTGTGGTATACCTGTGACGTCAGCACCCTGGAGGTGAGACAGGCAGGTCCTAACCCGCCCCGACAAGGTGTCTCCAGGGTCTCCCCGGAGAGGGTAAACAAGGTTTTCACATGATACAAGGCTCTTAGCCCCGCCAGGGTAACCACGGTAAAACAACATAATGGGGAGAGCTAAACGACCTTACTGGCGGTATACGTGTGGTTTTGCTGGAAAAGCATCCAGGCATATGATGCCATGGCTATGGTATTTCTTGTTAAATATTGCAATGACATATTCCATATTTGTATTATGAGTCACATAACACCGGTATATATTGATTAGGTTGCATGAACCAACAAATATAAGATAATCTTTCATGACTGTCGGTGCGGCCAGCATTTTGAATCGAGAATTCCATTTACCATCAAAAACAGAAATTTGCGACAGTGTTTGTGTATCATAGAAAACATGCAGAAGCACTAGATCTTTCCACACTTCTACTTAAATAAGCCCCCATCATAGAAATGATATATAACAAATTCTTCACGTCTAATATCTATCAGTCCTCACAGCACATGCGTCAGTACGCCTCCAGACCTCGCACCCTGGGTTAACTTTGTTAGTCGACACCTCAGTCTCTGAATGATATTATCCTAACCTCTAAAGCTTCCTATAGCCATTCTATCTGTTTGCCCGTAGCCCTACGGCACGTCCATCATAAGTGGCCGTGACAGGGTACAGGTGGGTTAAATGTCACCGAAGCCGGCCAAGGCCGTGACAGTGGTGTAGAGGCCCCCTGTCTGCCGAATGCCACCTCCCCGGGGAAATCACTGATGAGGCACGGCATGGCAGGAACAACAACAGAACCAGCCCTACTTCATAATACTCAATGCTCCCGGCGCCCGAATTCTTGCCCAGTTATGGAATTATGATTCCTATTTTCCTTTTTTCTTTTTAAATGTAAATTTCGAAAATGTGTATGTGCAGTACAAACCAGCCCTACTTTATAATACTGGTACCTAATGCTCCCACTCCCAGCACTCAAATTCTAACCTAGTTAAAGATTAGCTAAGAAATATAATTCCTGTGTTTTCTTTCTCTTTTTGAGTGCATATTACCAAAATATGGTATCTGAAGTGCACTCCTGTCCATCTTCATTATGCTGACTGCTACTGGAGCCCGAATTCTAACCCAGTTACGGAATTATGATTCCCAGGATTTCTGTTTTTTTTTTTAATGCAGCGTATCAAATAATATTATGGTGTCAGAAGTCCAATCAGAATACACTGAGAGGATCAAACATAGACTCCGTATTTCCATAGAAGTTGCATGATAAAACAACACAATAATTTTTTAAAAACATAAAGCGTTTTGAGTATCTATTACTAAACACAATGGTCTCTATTTAAAACATACCCGCAGTTCTATTGTCCCTTGGTTAAATATACATAACGTCAGATCTAGGCCATGCAACGAGGCCATTCCAAAAAGTTATAGTGACAGACTTAGCTGCCATGTAATGTAAATGTAGTGTACTTAAACGTCTCAATCATTATACCGTAGTAAGTGCTTTGGTCATAATATTTTGAAATTCAAAATGAGGATAAATTCTAGGCTTTCATACTGCAAAGTACAAAAAAAGTGCTTCATATATATCTGCTTTATCAATTCAACAAAACGGGGCAATCACATCATTCAATTTCAATTCATTTCAATTTTCATCTACATTGTAACACATTGACTTGATCAATTGCAAGAACATTTTTTTTTTGTTGTTGTTGTTGTTTTTTTATAAATATTGTATTCATGTGATATTGGCAATAAAACCGTTAGAAATGTAGGGAATAAGGTTCCGAGTAAATATACCAACTACTACTCCGTATGTGAAGGCATTGATGGATCAGGATGTCTAACACACTCACTCCGGTATTCCTGGAAGGCCATGCTCTCTGTAGCATATATCAAAGGCCGAGTACGGTATTTCTATAAAACCTCAGTGGACAAGGTGCCACAAGACATCAGAGGCATACATATGGCCACCCTGGGGCTATAGTATTGACTGCAACGTCCAGTGCAAAGGATACCTCACAAGAGGCACAGAAAAGGAAATCCAATAAACAAGTTCATTGGAGCCCCTACGAAAAAAGTGCTATTTCCATATATGTATTTATTAATTTGCTATACTTCTATTCTCAGCATCTTCCTGGTCTATTCCTGTATGGTAGTGTTCAATGTTGTCTCAGACTAAACTGGGAGTGTCAAAATATCTTGAGGGTGGGGGAGAGAAGTAGGTGGTGCTAGTATTATGTATGAGGAACGCTGCGGGACCCATTGGGCGTCTGTAGAAGGCCCTCAGCGTCCTCCAGGGTCCGGTCCTCTTTCCCAGGTTTACTGCAGGCACTGCTGTCTCACAAAAGGCGTGGGAGTCTCCAGATGTGTTTTATGTAAGAAATCTAACTTAATATTGTTTACATATATACTTGGCTCGTTCCTTTAAAAGTTAGGTAGCAATCAATACGTACATGTGCAGGGACGGATTTAGAGGGGGGGGCGTCGAGGCACGCCCCCCCCCCCTAATTTTGACCAAATTTAGATTTTTTAATGTAAAATTCTAAGACCTGGAGGTCCACCGGAAATTTTCACAATAGCCCCCCCCCCCCCCCCCCCCACACTTTAGAAAATGTCTGGATCCGTCCCTGCATGTAATATAGTAATGTCATAATGTATAATATGACCGGTGTGTCATTTCAGTAATCCGTGATTTCCTGTTGTAGCATACACTCAATGTTTATACAAGGTACACACACACGGTCCGACCATAAGGCGCCGACCTCATCAAACATGCATTACACGCTCTACACGTGCTGGATTCATGGCTGCCCTCCTCCCACCGACTCACCTGCCGCACGCCCCCAGCCCCTGGGCCTGGTCGCCACTTTATACGTCTACAGAGTTCAAGGGGCCGGGAAATTTATGACCAAGTGATGAACAGATTTAATTTGTGTTCATGGAATAAATTTGATTTCAAGGAAGAAGCGTGTCATTGTGTCTGTCTCTATGAGGTTGATGAGTATTAATATGCATGATAAGTCTGAGTGTTGTTTCGACCTCAGAGAAATTAATCATTAGCTGTTCTTTAACCTTTACTTGTTTGTATGAGTTATTATAATAATATCATAATAATACTGAGAGTACAATGTCTAAAATTTTTCACAAATGTACACCTGATGATAACGATGATGATTGTTGGAGTTAAAGGTTTACTCAATCATATCCCAGCTGTATCAGATGCACAAATTCACATAACCTCACCTTCTTGTACTTGCAGATTAAATTTCAAAGAGATATTTTAAATGCAAGTGTGATAGTGAGATAATTATATTGATGAGCACAAAGTGAATGAATTGCATCAACGGAGAGTTAAGTATACATGTATTGTAATTAATGAATATAGGTAATCTATACAATCCACTATGCCTTCGCTCTCTCCCACTTCCCCTACACTAATCCCACCAAAACATGTCAAAAGTTATACATTGTTTTGACCACTCTGACCCAGACCGTTTAGACCCAACACTATCAGCGCCAGACAGGCGGGCCGTGGTGGGCTGGTCGGCCCAGGAGCACCCCCTCCCTCTTCCCCCCTGGAGTAGGTGACCAGTGCTCCGTCTGTCGGGGCTATTTCTGGCCGTGTACCAGGCGTGGTAAACGCCGTGTCTGGTTCTAATTGGTCGTAGTAGCCACTTATGACAAGCCAAGAGTCAACTTCTGAATTTTATTTAAAATTAAAAATGAAAATGTGTTTCTTTTACTCATAATAGTGTGTTTCCAAATACTGTATGCAAGGAAAGTAATACATCGTTGATTAAACGTTATGGGTAAGATGCACACATTGTTAGTTTATCCTTGCTAGATAAGAGAAAAATTACTTGTACAGAATTTTCTTGCACTGTATGAGAGGTCAAACTCCGTTTTTAGCACCTAGAGCAAGGGTGTAAGTCTGGGTTATTGAATAAATCTGAAACAACACAAGGAATATATGAAATTATCTTAAATGCTATAAAACGTGATGTAAACAATTAATTTTGGATATTATCATTAGAGGTGTTATAGTGGAAAACAAAAATCTGAAATAGGACAAAAGTCTGAAACTGTACATCCCTGATTTTTCTTGAATTTTACACTTGGTGCACTATAATCTTAATGTGATTCTGCGGCTGGAGTCTCCTCCAGGCGTGGTCAGGTGAGGCCACGTTTCATGTTTACCGCCTCCTTCCTGCTCGTCTTCCCGCCTCCCGCCCACACTCATTACCGCCCTACTCCGTGTAACACGGGGCCACGCTGGGACAGGCCTCACTACGGACTGCCCGGACTTAAAACAGTAAATCCCATCCCATTTAACTTTTAAAGTGCCTGAAGTCATTTCGTGTCTTTCTGCATATGTTTTTCTTTATTGTTGTTTCATGGACGTGCAGTCTATGTTTTAACAGAAATGTATGGATTTTACAATGAAATTTTGGATGAAAGAATTGCTTATTTCCTAGAATATTTCCCCCTTTTTTTAAGGCTCAATGTCTTACCAAAAGGGTCATGTACGACATTCATTGACTGTTTCTTGGTTATTACTAAAAGGTAGAATAATTGCAGACGCCATGTGTCTCATACCTTTCTTTTTTTTTCGTGATTATCCTCATTTGTTCGATAATTATGGCTCATTTTAACATTCATTGTACTATCATATGCACAGGCCCTGCATAATGAGGAAATTATATTTGCTCATGTTTCGTAACTATGTGAATTAATCTATAAATCACAAGTAAATTACAAAACGAGTACGTCGATATTGCTTGTGTGTGTTGACTACTGGGTGTTAGCCAATAGCTCGACCATAAAACGTATACATTATGGACAAACTATACAACCAGCTGGGCGTCGATAGCGTTAGTACATTAGTAATGAGACAACACGTAACGAAAAGAGGTGATGTCAGGGGGTTTTCAGTTCCATGAAAAAAGCCAACACTATAAAGTGTATACAATGGAAAATGACAGGTTGCAGAGTACACATTTCGTGTAGCAAGGACACTCTATTATTAGAAATCAAGAACAGTTAAGAGACAGCCTAACTGCTATTATTAACCTATTCAGATGTCTTGAATGTCATTTTTCTAATTGTAAAACAACCGGTTAGGATCTCTTATTGAAACCTTATTGATCGTATATACCTTGTAATGAAGGTTTTTGTTCGACAGAGGAAAGATTATCAAAGTAAGATCTAATCCCAGACCACACAGGTGAATTCATCTTGGGTGGAGACAAAGCAGGTGTCATATTTTACTTTAACAGAACAGTTATGTAACAACAGCCACAAAGAGCTATAAAATCGGCCTGAGTCAACTATTACGCAATTCAAATGGAACTGCCCCTTAAAACTCAGGTAAGTCCTGTAATGACTCAGGTAGCGCCCAGGTAACATGGCCAGGTAACCAGTAACGACGCCAACAACTACCCCTGGTGCCACACCATCAGTTAGCAGCAGGAGGAGGCTGGCAGCTGGCGGCAGGTAGCAACAATCAATACACCTGAGCTGATCAGTAGGCCGGCTGACCTAGAAGTAGTCCCCGAGCCTAACACCACTCCCCACCAGCCCGGGTCTGCTACCATTGGCACACCTGGTTTGGCTGTGTAATATAAAAGGGATACTTTGTGTAAACTTAATAAGATGTGCAGATGCCACTTTAGTATCCCTCTCCATGTTTGTGTTTGCATGCACCTGATTTTATCATTGATGTAGGCCCATACATTACTTATAACTCCACTGCAAGTCTGCGTTATCAATTTTTCTATTCCATTTTTTAATCATGAAGAATTATTTTTAAAGGTAAAATATTGTCAAATTTGAAAACTAGTTCCCTTTGATATTTGCTTTGTATATATTTAAAAAAAGAAACAAAATGCCATTGGTGGTTTGATATGAAACAGACCGAGTCTTCCTGGGTATAGTATAAGCTCATTGGAAATTTAAATGTCATGTGATAGAACATTGGAAGGTGGCCTAGATCAAATTTGTTCCTCTTGACTTTCAGGATCGATAGTAGTAGCACATTGTTGAACCGCAATGAGAACACTATTAAAACTTGCCTAGGCCAGAGATTGTCAAGCCTATAGACAGGCGCGCCCTTCCTATATTATAAGTTTAAAATAATTAGGTGACAACCATTTCACCTGATTCTGACCTCTAAAGGGATAATCTTACGCTACTGACTACAGCATGACAGAAAGACCCTGCCGTCCTCATGTTTGTTTATTTACTAGAGTGGTAGCATCAGGACAAGAAGGCGTTAACATTGATCAAGTATTTTCTGTCTCTCATCTTCCTTCCTCCAAACTGGCTGCCATCTCCTCTCTGATTCTGACCTCTCACAAAGTTCTCTTGGTCTGACACTGTTGCCGCGTGTTGGAAAGATCCTTAGCATCGGAGAAAGGCCTTAGCTTTAGACTTTTTCAAGTTTTATTTTGTTGTTGTTTTTGGTTGTGGGGGGGGGGGCGAGTTGGCCTGGTCCCTTTACTTTAGATCTACTGGAAGGATGCAAAATTATATTTTCATTATGACATTGTCAAAATATATGTGCCTCATGTGCATCCGCAACCGTGTCAGGGAGAGCCAAGTGTGGAGCCCAGCGTGGAGCCTGCATGTCATGACCCTTGACGGCTTGAGAGTGCCACTCCCACCTCAAGCCGGGCCCCCAGTCACAAGACATCGACCAAACCAGGGCCGCGGGGTGGGGGTGGACCTTGCCCCCAATCCCCAGCCTCAACGTTTGTAAACAACGAGGGCCCCTGCTTCTGTAATTGATGTAACATCGAGTGGTGCTCTCGTGGTTTTATTGTGGGCGTGTCTGGCGAGATGCGTGCGTGGAATGGGACGCGTTCGTGCCGGCAACTGACCCTGATGGGAGTCGTGGTGCCGAGCCTGATTGGTCCAACTCAGGTGAGACAAGTTACCTGGCCGAGCGCCCACACCACACCTGAGTGGTGACAGCCCCAATGTTTCGCCCCAAACACGCCAACGGGGGATCCCGTACACAAACTAAAGCCCCATGATCTTGCTTAAGGTAGTACAAGGTGACATTAGACAAAAATAGGACTTACCAGATTGAGTACTGTTTCCACGACATCCTTATTTGATACCTGGCCCACTTTTATCAAGCCGATCAAGACGCCGAATTTCAGCTCATCGTTCCCGGTCATTTTCAGAACATCCTGTGCCGACTTAACGTCACTCCCTTTCTCCTCCGTGGCATCCGCCATTATAAACGATGATGTGCTATCCAATAATCACACGGAATGTATTATTTTTCCGATAGGCTGTACGTAAGCAGCTTACCAAATCCGTAGGGCGAGTCACTGACTACGACGGCAGGTGTCCGCCATAGTGGCAACTCAGTGAGTGTCCGCAGAAACGGCCTGCCTCATTCTGATTGGTCGAGAGTAATTTACATTTTTCACCATCAAATAAAAATATCAAAGTAATTTCTAAGAATTATTTGACCTAAATAAGAGTTAAATATTTTTGTTTCGACTGTTAATCATTCTTTAATGTTTTATTTGCGTATAACTGTCCCGCAGTTTACACTGGTGTGCTGCACTCCTCTGACTGCTTCAAAGACACTCTGCTACTTCGAAGCTCTCTGTACGGCGCATCAGTACACCGCTAGGAAAAAGGGGGCGTGGCAGAGAGTGTCAAAGAGCAGGCCGGTTGAGTAGTGCAGGTAACCAGTCAACTTGCCGACTTCCGCCATTGTAGCGCTCAAACTGAAAGGGATCTCAGAATGTCTGCGGTAGATGTACAGAAAATGCCCGTCAGAAAGGTTAGATCACGATTTACTTACAGTATGTTATACGTCGAAGATATAGCTAACACTTTGTACTACTTTTAACAAAATATATGGCGGCTTCGGTGAACATGCAGCGTGCAAATATCGGTCAAATGAAGCAACTGTCAGATAGTCTGGCTTCACCTGAAGCTGAGGAAGGAAGACTGAGGATGAGCTTCTTCCTTGATAACCATCTTGTATTCGTCAAACAGTCTGAATGTCTCTTGTGTGGTTCTGTCAGATGAAAATAATGTAAACTTATGTAATATTTCTTGTACACTATGCCCTAGGAAAAGGGCTGTGAAGTTATGTTAGCTTACCATCCCCATCACTCCAACACCTAAAATATTGCAGTTAGACGAATCTAGGTCTGCGTGTCCCAATTTAAATTTGTACACAAACGCTGCGAACTGATGATGAATCATTTACTTTGATTTGCGCGTTGGTTTTCGACATTTTCTTTGTGCTCAATGGAGAACTTTTTAATCTAACTTGAACCTGACTTCAGCCTGCTAAAGTCTTATCTGGTGACTGGGTTTCCTGTATGAGTCATCCGCACTCAGTTGCTGACCTCTCCAGGGTGACCACAGCATCTATAGAATCTACATTTAGATACTGCCCAAAATAGCAGCATAATCCTCAGGGATAGGAGGATAGTTGGCTGCAGAGAGAAAACTTGGAAAGTACACAGATGGACATAGAGTCTAACCAGCGGCCCGGGGCCTGGCCCCTAGATTTTCTGGTCTAGGGACCCGACTGGCCCCTAGAAGTTCATCGATTAGATCTAGATCTACTAGAATTTGAACTTATAATTTGTAAAATTTCGAAAATAATATTAAAGCATCATCATCTAATAAGTGGTTCATCAGAGCGTTTTCAATTAATAATAATGTAAGACTCGATCAAGAGTGAGGGTCCCTAGATTTCAAAAGCTAGGGGTCTGACTGGCCCCAAGATTTTAAAACTTTCGCTACCACTCAAGAAGACCTATGTTTGTTTTTCCATAGATCCATGTTCATGTCTTATCTTTTCACTCTGAGGCTACTTTCAGAAGATTTTAATGGTTTAGGCAAAAAGATAAGGTTCATAATGATAGTCAATAGGGAAAAAAGGTTAAAGGGGCCCTCAGGGGGCTTCCAGTTTATTATGTGCCCAATTTCTCATGAATTTTAGACCCTCAAGTCATTCTCCCTTGGGTTAAAGTAGGGAACACAGTGTATTTATACATAGGAAGACATTTCGAACATATGCATTGGTTGTTCTAGGAATTTGATACTCGATACTTTTGGTTCACAACTGCCCATTTCAGCAGTCAGTCACTCAGTGATTTAATACTGACTGCCATCTATTGGTTATACCTATATATGTCAACAACATCCGGTTAATAGCAAAACGATAAGCTCTCTGACATAGCCATAGGACTGTCTAAAAAAAAGTGCCGATGGCTTTGTCGATGGGTAACCTACATGCCAGGTTTATTGTTGAAATGCCTGTCAGGCCACCCTAAAAATAATCTGTTTCCCGTCCAGTGGGTGGGGTAAATAAAGGTGACCTGGCCTCAAAACAGTCACCTGGTGGGTCCACCGTAAACAGAATTATTTTTTAGGATGGCCTGAGTAGGCAGTTTACAAGTAAAAATGGCAACTGATCAGTGTCGCTGGCTGCTACTTGTATCACTTTATCGCTGCAAATGCCCTTTTTGCAGCGTAGACAAACTCTTCTCTTTTTTTTAAAGTAAATCAGACATATTGGTTTTGCAATAGATAGCTGATTTATTTAGCCAAAAAGACAGTCTTTATTATAATAGGTTCCATGTTATTTACTAATTAACCATCGATTGCTGGAAGATCTTACTTGTAAGAAGTGGTTTAAAGAAAAACAAGTTCCTTTGTAGCATTTTATCAATATTATTTTATTATTTGTTTCACTGTTACTTCAGTTGTTTCGCGGTGATAGCAAGGTTTGTGATTTGTTCTGTCTGGTAGTTCACTGCTTGTGTCTGACTCTGAGGGATAGAGTAGTAAAGAATGTTGGGCATGAACCATAATGAGACAAATCTAAGTAAGAAATAGTTTTCTTATAAACAGCAAAAAAAATAAAATAGAAGGGCCACTCATTTTCTTGAATGGTGTATCATTTGATTTTAAGAACGTCTGACCAGAAAGAAAATTTTGGAGTCTTTTCAATTCTTGCCAATCGTTTGCAAATACTATCAATTTGCCCTTTTACAGCCAAAAACAGTTTTAAATTTCAATGGGATTATTTGTACCAATTTACCTCTTATCATAGGTAGTTGTATCATTCAAGTATTTCCTTTTGAATACGATATCTATTTTACAATGAATACGGATGTGCATCACGTTTGTAGTTTAAAGGTCTTGTCGATAGGAAATTGTCTAAGTGGTTAAGTTGTATTTACTGATTAAGTTAAGATTTGGCAGTTGACCACATATTTTACTTTATTATATATTTTTGAAGCTTAATTTCCTATATCCATCTAGGCATCGAAGTATCCAGTAATCCGTGTGGAACAATAATTCAATCCTTGTATTGAAATAAGTAATGAAGAATGAAAAAAATTCTGATTCATGAGACAAAATCATAAAAGACATTTCAGAAATACTCCAGTCCCTAAATAGTTGTATTTCAAGTACTGGAAATTCATATAGGTTTAGTTGAACAGTTGAGGGTCTGATATTATACAAATCGGTTTGAACAATTAACGTATGAAACGATACTTTACAAATATAATGGCAAAAAGGATTTATTTTTATTTAGAAACAGAAAAATAGTAAATACTAGTTTTATGCACACAACGTTCCACTGAGGACATGACAACTCTTGATTTATAGAAAAAATAACTAACCAGTTGTTACTGTATATTTTAACCCTGCATATTATCTTTCAGCCGGACCCTAACCAGCCCCGCGGTCTTAACTTGGCCGGCCATGTCGGGTTTGACTCCCTTCCCGACCAACTGGTCAACAAGTCGGTCGCCTCGGGTTTCTGCTTCAACATCCTCTGTGTCGGTAAGTGCTGTTATAATGGTTTGTTATGATATAGGCCATTTTTCTAAATTAACAAAGTTCGAGGCATATATATATGAGGGATCGGGTTTTTGTATATTTGTAGTTCACTTGAAAGTCTTAAATCCATATTCAAAAATGATTCCGGCAATGCAAGTAGAATTTTATGATTAGAACTTTAATCCTAAATGCTTTTTTCATGTTAATGTTCCTACGTTTTCGCTAGCGAGAAGTGGCTTTTTCACGAAATTTGTATAAAATTTCTTTCTTTCTGTCTCCACTTATTGATATATGACATCTAATAAATAAAACTTCAGAAGCAGTTTTGTAGTCACTTTCAAGCGCGCACTTGTAAAAGATGTCTTCATTGTAGGTATTTATTGGTGGTAATGTTTAGATGAGGGTTTATGTAAAGCATACGTGACATTACACTTATGATATGACTGAGGAAATGCGGGTAACGATCACTATCAAGTGTTCTCGTGTCAAGTCAAGATGTGAACTGATAATAACGAGCGTCAAGCTATGAAATATTTGTCTGATACTAACTGGTTTCCTTGCCCCGAAACCAAATGGATAGTGCTGCCATCTAGTGTCAGTTTAGTGAACCGCTTTTCCTCAGTTTCTATTTGCCACACTAGATGGCGTCTGTGTTGTATTATGGGGATGGATTTGGTTGAAGATACATTGAGAAAATATAATACCCCTGGGCCCATATCGTCGTAACTTATTAGGCTAACCAGGAAAATTTTGATTGGGGTCTCAAGATAAGCAATTTTGTCTTTTACAAAAATTGATGATGGTATTGCAAAATATTCTCAAAGAAAGATTGTTAGGAGTAAAACTTATTTGTAATAGATAGGATTTCTTATCATGAAACACTTATCAAAATGTCCTTAATTAGCCTAGTTGGTTACGAAGATATGGATCCTGTTCCACATATGGATGTATCTATGGAAGTCGAGTAGCAGGTTTCTATATGAGATAAAATGAGGTGTTTTATAAGTACCTAAAAATCGATCCATCGCAGAAAAGAAACCGTTTATATATGTACTTGGCAAGTCACTTTGCTCTTAATCAAGTTGGCTAACTTGAACTCAAGTTGTGGAAAAGTAGATTGAGCAGCTAACTTAAACGTTGTGGAAACTGCATACAAA
This sequence comes from Lepidonotus clava, assembly GCA_936440205.1. Classification (NCBI taxonomy): domain Eukaryota; kingdom Metazoa; phylum Annelida; class Polychaeta; order Phyllodocida; family Polynoidae; genus Lepidonotus; species Lepidonotus clava. Next base: position 7,079,062 of record OW387142.1, on the reverse strand, counting down.
TACCATTGATTCAGCATTGATATACTATATATCTGTTCTTAGAGTGAAATTGCTCAGTAATCGTGATATAGATGTAAGGTATATGTATATGGACATTGTATCAGACAAAGGATATTCATTTCAGAGTTGATTATAATCCAGATTGGACGTCTTGCAGAAATGGTCAGAGTGGGTTGAGATTCACTTAAGTAGTGATATATTTGCTTAGAAAGAGTGGTGTTGTCAACCATTGTTATTGGAGTAACCCAACGCGTGAGGCTTAGGTGTCTTGAGTATCACCAACAAGGTACTGACAGTTGTAGGGACAGGAAAAGACCACCAACTGACAGCTGACAAATGTACTGACACAGGCTCAACTGACAATCGTATTGACAGAGAGATGAATGGTTGAACCATGTGTTGGTCTGGTGGATGTGTGCACTTCTGTCATTAATTATTCATGAATAATAAAGTAATAGCTTAAGACCACAGTCACCACTTAAAGTTAAAGGATAGATCTCTAGACAGAAACCGCTTCATGAATTATAACAGAAAGTGTCATCAACTGTAAGAAGTCAGTAACCCAGTGATGCTTATAAACAATACAATTGGATACCACGTATTTACCCACATAAAACCAAACTAGTCCACACTTTCTGCGTCGTACATATTAATCTAGAGTAGCACATATTGTTTCATGTCATATGATGATGTAGTGAGCGCTTGTCAACAAAAACGAGCAGCTCGCTTCACAATAATAATAACAAAGAAATGGAGTGGGCGAAACACTCAGTAACCTAGAGGCTGAGGCCACCCGTAAAAAAAAAGTTTCATGTTTACCGCCCATCTTAGTCTTTAAGGGCAGACCTTTTTTTTTTTTTTTTTTTTTTAAGAAAGTAAAGGAAAGAAAAGAAAAATTCAACTTTCAGTACCCGTGCCACAGAAATATTGAATTAAAAAAAGTTTCCAGCCTCCCGACTGGTTATATTTCTGGTAAACTGCTGGACAAGAAACAAACGTTTTTTTAAAGGTGGCCTGAGATGAGGAGGGGTAAAAAGCGTCCACTGTTTAGACTGACCACCCCCTCTATTTGTGGTGCGTATTACACATTTGTGGGCGCTGATAAATAGAACTGACCCAACAGCAGACGCTAGTACAAACAGTGGTTGGGTTCGGTCTGGGTAACACGAAAATGATCTCCTCATGGTGTGGGTGAGGGGTGGAGGGTGGAGGAGTTGGTGCCTAGAAAGTTGTGACTGTGTAGAAAGGATGCTGTAAAAGCGAGTGTTTATATATGCAAGTTTGCTATTCAGAAATGGGGATATTGAATCAAACTGCTACCATTTACAAAAATATGTCTGTTTTACTCTATAAAATCATTATTGGATATACAGTTATAGTTAGTTGGGCATTGTCTTATAGAACCTTCATACTCACAATAACGTTTTTTACTTTACAGTTACTTGCTCAAAATTAAAGTCAGTTAGGTTTAACCTTACATTTTACTTGGCAAAGGAATCAGGCGTATCCGGGCCAAAAAGCAGTGGGAATACATAGAGCTTTGAAAAATAGTTTTGACGGTTGTTCCAAAACTCAAGAAAACGACTGCTGCTTTTACTTATTCGTTATTTTTTGTCAATGTTTACTTGAGAAGGGAGCTCTTTGTGGGCGGTTTATGAGAAGACTTATAGGGGTGGACCACTGGGGTATTGTATTCGTCTTGTCCGATGACACATTTATTGCGGTATGTACTAACGAGTGAACCATGCCTTCCATGCCTACAACCCCGACGGAAAAGAACTTGGTGCCTCATTCGCCAGCTTGCATTTTGCTCACAGAAAATAATTTTTTACATCAGATGTAATGTTATTTTGCTTGGTTATTGCTAAATTCAAGTCAGGAGATTTTTTTCCCAGGATAGTAACGGGTGTATAAGTTGTTGTAAAGATTTGGAGTTATCCCCCCCAAAAGGTTTTCTTAAACAAGAATTGATTAATCGAGTGCTGAGCCGTCCTTAATGGCAACCGAAATGGAAGTCTTGGTGTTACAGTGGTTGGCCTGAAAATGATTCTGCAATTACTTCTTAAGCCTTGACAAATTTCTATTGCTACCATTGTCCATTTATTATAACCACATGTACAATCTTTTTAAGTCGGTGTTAGATAATAGGATGCATATTGATAATAGTGTACTAATACTATAGAAATGGAATATGAGCAACCTTGAATCAATTTGTGAGGAGCTTTGTTTTTATGGCCAGTGATGAATAACGTTGATGGACGCAAAATTGTCCCATAAGCGCAAATACCTCCCATAATGTGGCCATGATGTATAACCGAAAGGGTAGATACCCAATTAAAATGTCTTTTATATTGTAATAGCTCCACTCAAATAAAGTTTAGGGAAAATTACTCTCCATTAATCTTTCACCAATTGTTCGGTAATGTCAGGGCTTACCTCTCGATAGCGCGCTTCCTTAAAGTAAAATGTCCCGGTTTTGCATTATTAAACTATTAATATTATATCGGGAATTAGTTAAACGCAATAGCACTTTTTTTTCGAGGGACTGCAATAAGGTATACATCCTCTGTTTGTTACAAGACATTTAGGGGATTTATTAATTCACGGAAAACAAGTATTATCATTTGATGGACCCTAGGGAACCAGCTAAGTTCAACACAGTTGTACGGTACTTTTTATAGTTCCCGCTATTCAGCCCCCATCTCATTTAAAAGCTAACTGAGTACTTTGTAAACTACTCTATTGAATAATTAATTGACAAATAAAACAGGAATCAAAATGAAAGTGAAAATGGCACTTATTTATGATGATGAATTAATGAACCAGTTTGGATCTCTTTAGTCAGACCCCATGTCCCTTTAATTGAATAGTACATTGCAGAGTTGCTGAAACAAATATTGGTGGTATTTATTACTACCTCTAATGAGGCATGCTAACATTGACACTACTATCCACTCCATGTTTGCAGTGTGTGACAAAATGTTAGCATACAGTTTGTAGACAATGGTCGTTTGTAACGGTAACGGAGGGGTCCCGGGGGAGGGTGTATTCAGCCAGCCTCACTTAGTGAAGGATGTAGATTTTAAATACAGTTAATGAGTTATGTTGACAATGGTCTTGGTGGATGCATTATCTAGGAAGTACATTAGTAATGATGACATATTTTTCGACATTGCGGACTAGGAAAAAGGGTCACATCGTACATCATGATTTGAGACTTTGCTACCCTTTAGTTGAAAATAATAGACAATTTTGTTGGCCTGCTGAAGATATCTTAAGTTTGTTTGACAGCCTAGGAAAATCGATTCGTCATCATGGTACCGTCAATTTCAAGAAATGGTTTTGTGTACCGAGGTGGCAAAGTTACGATACGATTTATCAATCATTCAATGTTTGAATCCTGTTCTTTAGCATGCACCCTCCAAGTAAAATGAAATAATGTAATATTCACTGGATACATGAGTGATAACGCTTAAACCATTATCATAGATATATGGTGTCCAGAGGATATGATATGCAAGAGTTGATACTTTCATCTCGTTTCTCCTTAACCTACTGTCATAGCGCTAAAGATAGAAAGTGTACAAATATTTATGATAGAAATGTACATCTGCTTCTGGTGCCCACCCAGTGAAATGAGGCGCCCATATAGTTAGATGTTGCCCCATGCACTGAATTATTTACTATGCAGTAACTTTCTTCCTCCATGTCCTTCCCAAACACGTAGCTGCTCATACCATGAAGTGAAAAAGGTACTGCTCACAAGGTTCAGACGTCCTCCACAGACTCACAAGAAACCACTCCTCCATAACCCACTACACCCCAGCCCCAATTACCATCCCCTCAGCCCCATGTAAGGGCTACTTCAGGGTCACCCAATGCTACACTGACCCCCTAAGAGGGAGCAGTGACATCCCTTTGACAGTCAGAATCAACCATAATATCTAAATCAATACTCACAATGCTGGGATCCACATGCAATTCTCAGCGTCCAAAGAAATATGATTGAGCCACAGTAAAGCAATTTTGGACGCTTGTAAGTGGTTGGTTGGTGGTAAATCTGTGGTCTGGGCCCTGTAATTGAGTATGGAGGGTGGATGGTGGGTTCCATAGTTGAGAGGTTATGATCTGTAAGCATGGAATGACTCACTCCATAGCTGCACGTTCACGTCAGTGGACATCTTATATTGAGGTCTTGACCTGAAGAAGGTTCAGCCTCAGAACCTAGAAGAATACACCAACAGGATAGATCATCCAATATCAGAATCAGATCAGATTTTTTCACCATAGGCCATAAAGTATTTGGATGCGGGAAGCTGGAGTACACCGGGAACAAAATGTAAGGAAAATAAAGTGTCTAATAAGTACAGAATCGTTCTGGGCTTGCAGTAGCAGTTAAGCAGGAAATCAGTGGGAATCCAGCTGTTGAGAAGTGGTAAATCAAGGTATGAAATATTCCACTGAGCTAGGCAGTGCAGTCAGTAGCATTTCGGTGGCTAATCGAGATATTTCTGACATACAGACTGAGGAAGTAACCGGACCAGTGAATTCTGGTGTGGGAGATGCAGAAATGTGATGGGACCTATTCAATTATTTCGGGTTGAAGCCCATCACCGCTTCCTTTCACAAAAAGGGCCAGACTCCCACACAGGTGGTGGTTAGGGTCAGGTGTGTGAGGACTGAAGGCCTGGGGGTGGGTGAAGGGGTGAGTGTGGGGATGAATGAGGGGGTTGGGGGGTGGGGTGACAAAGGGGGTGTCGTGCGCCTGTGCCCGGTGTGAGTGTCTGTGGGAGAATCAGGGCCGACGGTACCAGCAGGCAGCAGCCAGACTCCCTCTGTGTGTCTGGGCTATGACGGGCCGAACGGGGGACATTTTAGAATTTTGTGAGTTTGACGTTTTGTGAGTTAAACCATGAACGCGACATGTGTCGTGCTGATTGATACGTGTATTGCAAATTGACATAGTCCTATTGAACTCGAAAAGGCAAAGTATCAGCATGTAAAGGATTAGCTCTCAAGAAGTAGACGAGCTCTGACAATCTTTATCGATCACAGTTCTCTTTTTTGTCAAGTTACCATTACATTTTGGTACTTTTGATACCCACGACTAAGTAAAATATTATAAAAGAGAGAATGGGCTCAGATCGTTCCTCAAATGTAACGCGCACCTCAATTGGTCTTTTATTTTACTCAAACCATCTACAAATACACACTTAAACGTGGAAGTGCTTGAGAAAATAACAATCCCAATGTATAGCTACAACCTCGGCCCGCCATAGACGCCTCACATGGTGACGCCTCTCCAGGCTCAGTGGCGCCCCCTACCTCACAGACGGCGAGTCAGAAGGAGGAGCAGTCGGCGCGAGACCTGCCCGGGGGCCGCACGCGCCTCATGGAGCGGACAGGTCCCCACCACTACAGCAGGTACCACAGACACAGGAGGTATACCCCACTATTAACACCCAGGAGGAGCCCACCGCCCGGAGGACCTAGCCGGTGATAGTAGTAGTAGGAGGATTAATAGTAAACCGCCTACACATCCACCGGCCTGGATACGTACGGGGGCGGCCGGCCGGCGGTGGCTGCCAAGCCCAAGAAGCCACCACCGACTGAGGATCGTTGTGAAAATAATAATTTAGTCCTCAGCAATAGTACTTGTAGTGTGAGCGGCAAAGACAGGAGGATGACTGTGGAGTCTGAGCCTGGGCCGCCGAGGAGGGCTCATAAGGGGGCGGGGGTCCTCCCTGGGCCTCCTCTTCCTCCAGGGTCGGCCCGACAGCCTCCTCCAGGGGATGGCATCAGGGTGATCGACCTGGACCAGCTCAAAGACAATGGCCTGAAAGGGGCGAGCGGAGAGGGCGGCCTCTTGGACACCAAGTGGATGTTAAAACAGTGCTACCACCGGCTGCACCACTTCAACATCCTCTGCGTGGGTAAGTGTTAGAATGTGATGGGTCCGTGTTGTTGTAGTGTGTGAGATACTACCGGTATTGTAGATACTCCAGGATGAGGATCAGGGCTGTCAAGGATCTATACTAGGATCCAGAAAGGTGACACTTAAACCACAGGGCGGGATCAGCTACCCTATAAATATTGTATGGAGGATTATGGCCTTATTTTGAGAAGGGCGTACATTGCTGTTATATATATTACCAACATCCCCAAAGGATAAGAGCCTGATAATGCCCCGAAAAAAAGGGCCTAAATGGTTATATATTTTACTAAAATGGACCTTTGGAATGAATTAAGATAGAAAACACATGTCTCGTGTGGTCACCTATTAATCTCATATCAAGAAAAGTAAAGATGCAAAACACATCAGCTTTTCTTAAAACTGCAATAAGCATCTCTTCTCCTTAGAGTGCTATAAGTTACAAATACATGAATCAGCCAGAGAAAATGCCCATTTCCCTGGGATTCCCGCTGACCTAGAACCCCTTTCCCTGTGGCTAGGTGTGTGTGTCAGTGGTATAAAGGTGAGAGGTGCAGGGGGGTTATCTGAGACTGGTACTGGGGTACTGAGTCAGGGCAGCAGCGGGAGGCTGGGCGCTACAGGCCTAGGGCTATAACCACCTGGTTGGGGTAGGGTGGGTGGGTAAACAAACACCTGAGGGGGGTGTCAACAAACCGCTTTGTCAGGGCCTCTACCCTACCCCCTTTAGTCCTTCCATGACCTACCCGGGCCAAACAGAAGTAGATGGAATCATACTTATTTCTATGATTTACTGCTGAAATGCTCCTACAAAACCCTACTGCTTCTGTACTGATTTCACGCTGAATTTCTACTGCATTTTGTCCCGGGGCTAGTTACCTCTTGCATATTAGTTAGAGTGAATAGCGGAATTTGATATGATTACAGTCTACCCCGTCCTGGAGGGGATGGGGGTTGTGGTAGGGTACAAGGACACGCACTTTTTTCTATTTTGGATATGGACCTCTCACCAATTTTCCCACCTAGGTGGGCTTTTACTCCAATTTTTGAGGTGACTCCACCATGTTCACCTCCAGACTTGTCTTCTTTTAGACTTCCCACCATGGGAGTCTCTCTCCGTTGGGTCTCTTTGGGCAGCTCTCCAGGGCGCTCTTAGAGACCACCCCTAACACCAGTTAGGTACCGTGTTTAAGATGCCTGAAGAGATACAATTCGAAACCGCTTGTTGGTATGACCCACTAGGGCCATTCCACCACCTTTGCTCCTCTCCCTTTTTCCTCCTTTTGGAATTCGGATGGGACCAGAGGCTTTGATCACCAAGGCCAGAGATTTTCCCCAGTGGATTTACTCTTCTGACCCTTTCATCACCTTCCCCATCAGACACTTCTTTTGGGATTTTCCAATATCTAAAAGATTTTGTGGAGTCACACCTTCACAAAAACTTTTTTTACTAAATATATTTTCTGACCCTTTTGAGTCAGTGGTGATCAGATTCCGACTTAGGAATCATTTTGTGGACACAGAGAGTCTTTTTCTGACCAATCTCTGGTTTCCATGGAGACGTTGACAAGTCACTATAAATATCCGGTCCCCCAATGGCACCGGCCACTTCGCGGTAGCATCTCAACCATTACAGCTCTTTAGCCACGTTTCATTCATTTTTTTCACTTCACAGAGCTGACTCCGCGATTAATTTTCATCTCTTACCATGTCCAAACCATCGGACATAACACACACTCCTGCTAAAGGATCCCGGGGGACAATTTCCCGGACCTACGGCAAAAACTCCTCCCGTGACGAAAGACACGAGGACGGGGACGGGACGGCCATTGCGGCACGCCCAGGTCGGATGGAGACAATCTTCTCCGATGTTGAACGCCTTAATTCCAAAAAGGCCATCACTCCTAAGGATATGGAGACACTTCCCACTGATCACGACTCTCAGTCGGAACAGGACTCTACCTCGTCGGACGACGACAAGACGGGTACGGATCAAACTAAAACCACGACCTCCCCGACAACGGAGAGGGCGGGCGACCAGACCGTACCGGGTAACCAACCCAAATCTAACCCCCCGAAACAAGGGAAACAGGCAACAACTGCCAAGGTAAGCTCCCAGGGCAAAAACAATTCTACTTTGAATCAGGTTTTTAATTTTGTCTCTAAACCAGTGGAGGCAGTTCGTGTTTTCACGAAAGCCCTCAGCCCGACTTCAGCTGGCGTCCGAGCCGCCATTAACGAGTCCTACGGGGGGCGCCACCTAGCGGATACTAACAATAGTACCCCACCTCTCCCACAGAGGACTCTTAGGAGCCATTCCCGCGTGGGCACTCGAGGGCAATACATAGACCACCCTAACTCCGATCTGGATCAATCTAGAGAAGAGGGAGGGGGGCCTTCAGATAATGCTACCCCCAGAAATGACACACAGAACTACGATGTCTCGGACAAACATTCAAACGGGGACGGGGGACCATCTCCCCTTAGCTTCGATAATCATAACACGACAGAACACGGGGACCCCTGGTCGGAGGGGGCCGACACTCAGGGGAACCCCTGGTTGGAGGGGGCCGACACTCATAAAAGTGGGGGAACAACTAACAACTCCAACCCCTCACCGGGCCCGTCACACACCAATCTTAAAGATACTAATGCCCTTATTGACCGCCTGATGACCGACCTCCCTCACAACCCAAACTTGATCACTGGGATTTCCAAATTATTAAATGAACAGTCCTGGGCTGATCTCCCGGGCACATCTTTTCCTTATGCGGAGGCCCTCAAGTCTGGCATCCCGGGATTAGACTCTCTCAACCCACCCAAAGGGCAGAATAAGAGCAACTTTTCCAATATGTCGAACAAAACACCTACCAAAAATGCTCCTACTCATATGAAAAGTAACAACAAAAATGTTTCATTTCAGAGAACTCGCAAGAGCAACGACATCCCTATGCCACCAGCAGCGGAATCCCTCTGGAGGCTCATCAGGAGTTCGAAACAACTCTCCACTAAGGGCAACGAAAGAGGGGAATGGATCTCAAGCCTGACAGAAGAAGAAGTTCTGACCCCCTGGGCTATAGGGGAGACTGACTTACCTCTCTTTGTCAAAGCTACCACCCCCCTCATCACCAGGATAGCTCAGATCAGACGGGACGCGGCCTTCCTCATTCAACAAGAGGTGGCCACTGCCCTGTTTGACAAGGCAGCTTCCGACGAAAAAGACGCAGCCAAAATGCTCAAGTCGTTGGAGGAGATGTTGGAGGATGGGCAAGATGACTCGTTTGACAGGGCCAGGGACAAAATAGACTCTCTGGTACAAAAAGAACTGTCTGACCTAGTGGACCAATTGAACAAACGAACAGAATTCCTTAGGGAGAACCAATACCCCCTACTGGATTTTGCCACCTCACAGTCCATTTTTTGCTCCACCTCGAAACCCACCCTCAAGATTTTCAACCCGACTCCCAAACAAGATCGGGAGACCCCTACCACCAAAGAAGAAGGGGAAATCGGGGAAGGGGAATCCTCATCTCCCAACTCCTCGGGTTCCAACCCCCCAAACGGGACCAGAACCAACAACTACAAAGGGAAGTCCTGGGGCCCCAACGCTAACACTCAGGCCCAAGGGACAAGGGGACACCAAACCCACCCACCCAACCATAGGGGTAACGGTAGAACCAACAAAGGTACTGACAGGGATTTTCTCAGACCCCGTGGTTCTCAGAACAACAAGGTTTCAGAGGACAACGGGGACTGGGAGGAGGTCACATACAAAAGAAAGAGACCCCTAAACCAATCACACCCCCCAATGAACAACAAACGCCCAAGAAACTACCCTCAGATCCCAAGGGGTGGGTCACATCCACGACAGGAGGGACAAGGAGGAAGGGGAAGGGCAAGGGGAAGAGGCCAGAACAGGGATTACCAACAGCCCCAGGGCCCCCGCCCCAACCAGGGACCCCCCAACCAGGGACCATCCAGGGGCCAGAACCCCAACAACAGGGGAGGTCGTCCTCGGGGCCAAAACAACCAACAGTGGGGAGGCCCCCAACGCCCGAACAACAATTGGGACCGGAGGGACAGACAAGGGGTCCTAGATCAGACGGTTCCGAGAAATGGGCACCAAAGGTGGGAAGATCACCCTCAGGCCAACAATTGGGACGGGGGGGATCAATACAGGGACCACGACCAAGTTGTCCCAAGAACCAAAGGGTGGACCCTTTCCAAAAGGGAAAAGGAGCTCATAAAAGAGTTCCGCCGGCCCCCAAACTAGACACCGCTGTAGAGACTACCCCTACCACATGCGACTCCACCCCCCCACCATCAGGGACGGGCTCTCCTGACCACTATGGTCCCCAGGCCCGTGACCCTTTCATTGATGACTTGCCTACAACTGTTGATGTTGATATTACTGCTTTCTGTAATAAAATTTCAGAACCACTTGACGCGGAACCAACTTCAGTAGTCAATCTTTCTTCTTACGCTCTATCTAACTCTGAACTAACACTGTTAAATAGAGGGCTCAGTTTTTGCCCTACTCCAGGCGAACCTGATATGGGGCAGTTGAGAAGGGATCTGGACTCCTTTCATAGGGGACTTAGAATCAAAAGCTTCTTCAACCCACATGTAGATGATGTTACAAATATAGACCCCTCCCCAAAAGAGAACCTTGAAACCGGAGACTCCCTTACACAAAATACGGACTCTTCCCAATCTAACATTCTCATCAACACTTCTAAGGTTTTAAAATCAAAAAATAAATGGTCCCCACCGGCGGGACCACTTCACTTAGAATCCTTCATTCTGACTAATGAGAGGGACCTAAACAAAACCTTTCCCAGGGCTCCTAACTTTCATAATACTACTTTAAAAGAGAAAAGGGCCCTAAAAAACCTAACCTTGAATAAAGAAATAATAATCAAACCGGCAGATAAAGGGGGTGCCACGGTCATCTTAGACAGAGACGACTACATTAAAGAAGGAAAGAGACAACTCTCTGATGAAAAGTTCTACCAGAAACTTGGATCAGATCCAACTGAATCCAACAACCGGAGAATTAATCATTTTATTCACTCTATGGAGGTTAATGGGGAAATTACAAGATCCCTGGAGAGAAAACTTTTCACCCCAGATCCTAAAACCCCTGAGCTTTATTTACTTCCCAAAATTCATAAAGACCTCAGACCACCCCCAGGGAGACCAGTGGTGTCAGCCAACAACTGCCCAACTGAGAAGATATCAGCCTTGACTGATATCTTTTTGAAACCCCACCTTCCCAGAATTAAGTCTTATGTAAGAGACACCACCCACTTTATACAAAGGCTTAATGAACTTCCCAAATTACAGGAAGATGCCATCCTCTGTACTTTGGATGTGAGTTCACTTTACACCAACATCCCTAATCTAGAGGGGAGAATAGCAGTTGCTAAATTCCTAAACAAATACAGGACCTTTGGCAAACATCCCGAACCTTCCAATACGAGCATCTGTCAAATGCTAAATATGATACTTACCATGAACAATTTCAGGTTTGATGGGGAGGATTACCTCCAGGTTGCAGGTACGGCAATGGGGACCAGGGTAGCCCCTACTTATGCCAACATATTCATGTCGGATTTTGAGGACCGTCACGTTTATACGTACCACAAACAACCAACTTTGTGGTTAAGGTTCATTGATGACATTTTTCTCATTTGGGAACATGGACGAAAGGAACTAGACCTTTTCCTTAAACACCTCAATGAGACACACAGATCTATAAAATTCACCTCAGTACACTCCACTTCTGAGGTCAATTTCTTAGATGTTTGGGCCATTAAGGGTGAAGATGGATACTTGAGAACTGACCTTTATACTAAACCCACAGATTCCAACAACTATTTACATTTTTACTCTGCACATCCAAGTCATTGTAAAAAAGGTATACCTCTGGGACTTTTCCTTCGCCTCCGGAGGATATGCTCCACAGATAACAGCTTCCTCCTTCACAGTATTGAGAAGGCAAAACACCTTTTGAGGAGAAAATACCCAGAACGGATAATTCTTGAAGCTTTTAAGAAGGCGAGACACATTAACCGTGCTGACCTTCTGAAAAAGACGGGGGAACTACAAGGATCCCCTGAGAATAATATTCTCATCACCACCTTCAACCCGGGCTTCAGGGCCCTGAAGGACATTGTCCACGACAATTGGGACATGTTAGGTCGCTCATGCTCAACCAGAGAGATACATGGACAAGGAATCCTCACTGCATATAGGAGACCAAAAAATCTCCGAGACCTTTTGGTTAGAGCTAGACTCCCCCCTCTAGCAGAGAACCATCACGTCACCAACAAAGGCCCCTGCAACCCTTGTCACACCAAGGGTTGCAGATACTGTCCCTGCATCAATAAAACAGGGCGTATCAAATGCACCCCCTCCGGCAGGGAATACATTTCCAAACACAATGTATCCTGCAAGAGCTCTAACATAGTTTACAGCCTCACTTGCAAGACCTGTGGGATACAATATGTGGGCCAAACCAAAAATCGCCTGATGGACAGATTCCAGGCACATTTTTATAACATAGCCTATAACAAACACTACAGTGAGATAGGCAAACACTTCAACCTCCCAGGACACAAGGGCCTGGAAGATGTTGAAATACATATCTTGGACTTTATACATGCTCACCCACAGGGCAACAAGTCTAAATACCTGAGGGATCTAGTTGAATTCAACTGGATCCAGAGATTGCATAGCAATGCACCAGTGGGTTTGAACACAATGGATCCCTTAACCCATTGATCAAATCCTCTTTTGGAGATTTAAGAGGTCCAGTTCCTTAGCCTCGTTAAAAAATTTTTTTCTATTTTGGATATGGACCTCTCACCAATTTTCCCACCTAGGTGGGCTTTTACTCCAATTTTTGAGGTGACTCCACCATGTTCACCTCCAGACTTGTCTTCTTTTAGACTTCCCACCATGGGAGTCTCTCTCCGTTGGGTCTCTTTGGGCAGCTCTCCAGGGCGCTCTTAGAGACCACCCCTAACACCAGTTAGGTACCGTGTTTAAGATGCCTGAAGAGATACAATTCGAAACCGCTTGTTGGTATGACCCACTAGGGCCATTCCACCACCTTTGCTCCTCTCCCTTTTTCCTCCTTTTGGAATTCGGATGGGACCAGAGGCTTTGATCACCAAGGCCAGAGATTTTCCCCAGTGGATTTACTCTTCTGACCCTTTCATCACCTTCCCCATCAGACACTTCTTTTGGGATTTTCCAATATCTAAAAGATTTTGTGGAGTCACACCTTCACAAAAACTTTTTTTACTAAATATATTTTCTGACCCTTTTGAGTCAGTGGTGATCAGATTCCGACTTAGGAATCATTTTGTGGACACAGAGAGTCTTTTTCTGACCAATCTCTGGTTTCCATGGAGACGTTGACAAGTCACTATAAATATCCGGTCCCCCAATGGCACCGGCCACTTCGCGGTAGCATCTCAACCATTACAGCTCTTTAGCCACGTTTCATTCATTTAAAAGGGGTTCCGGGTGACCACGCATACAACGTACTACTTAGACTGTTTAACCTGCTGTAACCCTGTCTAATTATAGTGAAACCCTCAGAATTACACATTATGGTGTCCGATTTATCCATGATAGGAAGATATTCATGGTTTAGCCCACGGATTTATTTAAGATTTGATAGAAGATTAGGGGCAAATATTTTTTTATAGACTTTAGCAGGCTAAATGAGGAAGACGTTAACCAAAAGAATTATCCTCCATTGTTAACCATTGGGGTTTTAAAATTTGACATACTTTTAAGTATATGGAACACTGAGCAGTCTAGTACAGCTCCATATCTACAATTTAAAGCGTGGTAAGGAAATAGTGAAATTAGAAAGCTAAGCCTTGTCTGTCTCTCCACCCAATACTATCACTTTTAAATTGAATCAAGAAGTCTAAAGGAGCAGATTCCTTGATTGAATTAAAGAAGACACTGCTGAGAGGGCTGAAAGGCAATCAATTTTACTCAATCTTTTTCCCCCTTCCCACAGACACTAGCCATGTCTTGGCAAACATTTTCCTCGATCTTCCTCAGACTTTAGCCATGCCTTCGCCACATTTCACTCCATCTTCACCAGGATTTAGCCACGTCTTCGCCACATTTCACTCCATCTTCACCAGGCTGTAACCTTGTCTTCGCCATCTTTTCCTTGATATTCCCCTGTGAGGCCTTCGCCACATCTTCGCCACAATTTACTCGATCTTCCCCAGGCTTTAGCCACATCTTCACCACATTTCACTCGATCTTCCCCAGGCTGTAGCTACATCTTCGCCACATTATTCTCCATCTTCGCGAAGCTGTAGCCACATTTTCGCCAGATTTTATTCCATTTTCCCGAGGCTGTATAGCCACATCTTTCGCCAGATTGTACTCCATCTTCCCAAGGCTGTCGCCATGTCTTCGCCACATTATTCTCCATCTTCGCCAAGCTGTAGCCACATCTTTGCCCTATTTTACTCCATTTTCCCCAGGCTGTAGCCACATCTCCCACATATATCTTCGCCACATTATTTTCCATCTTCCCTAGGCTACAGAATATGCCCCACCCGGCCCCTTACTGAGGGCCGACGCTGAGGGCCATGTTGGGGGTCAGTAGATAGGTGGGGGTCAGGTACGCCCTTACCTGACAGGTGGTTCGGTCCAGGATGGATGGGGAAGGGCAGGTAGGGGGGAGGGGGCAGGGGCAGGTAAGGGGGTAGTGGGGGTTGGCGGCTCACTGATCTTTGTCCACCTCCCCTTACCTGGGGCTATTTATAAGTCACCTGACCTAACCGTCCCACACTAATACTACTACTAATACTATCTATGGACGTCTCACCTGAGACCACGGTGTGATATGGCTACCTGCGGATCACATGGGGATCATCTTCACATGGGTAGTGATACACTGAAGCCTATCTCGATTTTCCTACTAAGATCTTACACTTAGAGAGCCTAAATTTAGGTTAATTTAGTGGCTATACCTTGTGCATATAATGACGTTCTCGGTTTGAGTTTTATAATGCAAAGATATTGAGGTATAATATTAGTCAAGCAGAAATGAGTAGGCTTTTTTTGAATAGGTCCTTGAGTCTGAGATTTTACTTAATATCTCCCATCTTATGAACTACTTTCTCTTTCATTGTCGTTGCAAGATAACTTAACTTTATGATATTTTGCTACTAAGGAATCGAATGGAAAAAATCGACTTATGGACGTTATGAAATTCATTTAAATACCATCCCGTAAAACAGGGAATACACAATGATGGAAAAAGTTGGAGCACGTAAGAAATTGGCCTTTGTGGCACTCAACGCCTTTTTACTGTGCAATGAAGTCCGTTCGACATCTGGCCATGTTTGTTTTCCTGGCGTTATTTCCGATCCAGCCCAGTCACCCAGTTTCTTTATTCTGGGTGCAGGCTAAATTTTACCTAAATGTCACAATAACAAGTCAGTCTATGAACGTGGATTACTAATGAGAACTGAGACTATGATAATTAGGCCCACAGTCTGGCCTAATGACACGCCATTTCCCCTGCTTAAAGGTCTGCCTCTGGGATACCAGGTCACCAGCATCTATACCGCTTAGGCGAGCCCAGCCATTCTGCCTGTTTTTCTCTGAATCCCTTCTCGTTCTTTTGAAAAGGAGACACTGTTTATAGTTTTGATATCCAAAGGACATTGAGTGATTGACACATTGGGATTACTCTCTTTTGGTTTAACCTTCAATCTCATGAAATGAGAATTGTTTTATTCGTACGGTACCTGCCGTTTCAAACTCACCAAAAATTGGGACATTCAAATTTTTACCCTACTTGTTCTAAATCTGTGTTGCTTCGACGGCACATGCAGACCTATTAGTCCACACTGTGTCCCACCAGTAACCAGCGGTGCCATAGGGGACCAGCCTGTCCATCTATACTACGGATTTGTAAACACTTTAATGTGGGGACCAAGGGAACCAGCGAATTGGGTCATGACCCCATTTCTTAGTTCCAGCCTCATCCTCCATGTGCATGGTGTAGTGGTTAAGACCCTCACCTCCAAACCCAAAGGTTGTGGATTCGAATCCTGGCGAAGCCACTTGTTCCCCCTTCTTAAAAACGCTGTGGAAACGAGATTTCGTCCATGAGCCGCCATGTTTTTTCACTGGTTTCAGCCTGCACTACTAGGAAATTGAATGTCTTTCTCCCTCCTGCCGAAATTGAATCCAGCGGAAGAAACTCACGCCAAAATGTGATCTGAATTACAAGTTCTATGTTTTTTTCATCAGCCCACGTAGATCTATATGTTTTCACCATTCATATTAAATTGATACGAAGGAAAGCAGATGTTAGGATGAAAATGACAAGATCGCCGTGATGCTCGGCGATCGTCGGGGCCGCCATGCGGTGCTCTAGCTAGTAGTAGTACCTATCTTAGCCACAGGTGGCGCTGGGAGCGTTTCCCGCGTCGATCACTCTGCAACTTCGAAGCTCCGGGGTGGGACCACTACAGGGGGTGTAGATGAGGGGTCCCCATGTCGCCCTGTCGAATTTAAGAAATAGTCCTGTCGCCCTGTCGATTTTAAGAAAGGGTCCTGTCCCCCTGTCGATTTTAAGAAAGAGCCCTGTCGATTTTGAGAAACAGCCCTGTCCCATGTCGATAGGCCCAAAAAAGGCCATGTCGCCCTGTCGATTTTAGGGGTCTATACCCATACTACAGTACAGGCCGAGACGCGGAGCGTCTTGTACCATCTAAAATTGGTGTTTTTGGAGATAAATGTGAAAAACTTCACTCATATTTTCCAAGGCTTTCCCAGAATCGATGATGTAGTCTGAAATTACTCTGGTTTCCCATCTAGTTCCGGTGAATGTCATTGATATGGGGATCCTAATGCTCTATTTCTGACTGGTACCAGCAGACCGGTAGCCGGCCTCTATGTAGCTATTACTCACCCCCTGCCGGGGACCAGCAGCCCCCTGCAGCATATTAAACTTAACCCCTGGTTCCCGGCGACACACCCTGCCCCCAGTCTGCTTCGCTGGTGAGTCACCTGTCCCCATCAAGCCCCATTATCACAGACAACTGTTGTTCTCCCAGCCCCACCGCCATTCAATAGGGGATGCATTATGATCAATATCGGGTATTAATTATATCGGGGGTTTTAATCTGAAATATTTGAATAATCAATCAGAATATTTTTGATTGCTGATATGTTTTCAAGGGAGTCCAGCGCCGGAGATGTTCCAAATATGTCTGGTTATTTTTTTTGGGGGTCTTCTTTGTTGATAAAATTTTATTGATATCATTCTATGATGTTTTACTCTAGTGGAAGAACTGTATACCTACTGAGTTGAATTAATCAAAACAAAGGGAAGAGGGTGAGAGGGGAAAATACAAGTTTATACTTTTCAACTTGAGTCAGCACTACACCAAAAACCCGATGGTTGGAGAAGAAATAAACACAAGAATAACTTACAAAGGGGATAGAATAAGAGTACATAAAAGATATATCTTTTGTGAGCTGAGAAAAAGGCTTTCTGTTTACAAGTTCTTCAGGACAAGCAGACCGCCTTATGTTTCGCGTGGGTGGGCATCTTGGGTTCCGCGACATGCCAGATAAGCGTTATAGGATACATATGATATAGACATAGACGTTTTCCCGTCAACTCACTGTTTGTGTAAACTGTCCCCTTCACGTAGATACCCATCGTATCTGGGTCGACAGGTTAGTTTGCTGTCCTGTTATCGGCGACAGGTGCCAAAAAAAAAAACGCATCCATATTGTTATCAGTGTCACTGCCTTAATAGAGAGTAAGGTCTACTTTGGAGGTTTCCTTTTCTCTTATTCCCCTCCTAAATAAAAAGGGTTGCGAATTCAACGTCCCGGATGAGTTAACCTGTTGCCCCGTGATTCTATTTGATCTCTGGTGTTGATTCCCGACCAGCGAAACATGAAAGTGCCCGGATTGAAGACTATGCGAGGAACCGGAAATTACGCCATATTAGCGGCCCATGCACTCTCCAAGCAGAGCCACGTATTAGACTCCACTTTTGAAACGTAATCGGGTGACGTTACTGGTCACGTCACGAATTTGGCGCCCCTTTACACAATCTGATGTCGACAGTCGATCCCTTGGATCCCTTGCTCCCTCTGCGTGCTACCTTAGACTTTCTAGTGCGTCCCACTATTCGACAGGGGAGAATGAGGAGTATTAATACTAGGCTACACTCTACCTAAACTTCGTAGGGAAACGTAGTGGGCTCTGCCGTCGGGGGATTGCCCTTTACAACTATCAATTTATGTCCGTCACACGGACGAGAACGCAATGCAATATTTCACGATACTGGGAATTTCTGTGACGCTAGAGACATCAGCATTTTGTTGATTAGGTCTGGGGGGAGTTACACGGACGATAAAGTGCGTGGCCTTACATTTCGTTGTTGCAGCGATGTGCAGTCGGTGGCTAATTTTTATGTTGAAGTTGTTTCTGTGACAGTACGAGACGAGTGTCGCCCTGGCAATGAACGTTGTCATGGCGATGCATCGTAGCTATCCCAACAGTGGTTGCATAACAACGTGCCAGTTGGTGAGACATAGACGCAATTTTACCATGAAAAATATTGAAACCTATGAAACTTTCAAATATGCTACAAAGACATAATTGAAACAATTATAAGAAGTTGTCAAAGATATTGTAACTAATCATTAGGCTAAGTACCGCCTAGATACATCCATTTATTTGTAAATCATTCCCCATCCTATATATTTAAGTTCAATTGGAAATTGTATTATCTGCTGGGCTGACCAGAAGACCGGTACCAATATAGGAACCGATAACTCGGCCCAGGGTAAAAGTTTGAAATGATAATTTATTAAAAAAAAAAAAAAAAACTGTCTTGGCAGGGAGGTGGATACCTTTACTTGGTCTTTGCTGTCATAACGAGAAGTGTACGACGTACGACATACGATAATGATAGGGACATGCGACATGATCATTTCTTAAATTCGACATGGGACATGGGGTTAAATTGAGGTTTAATGACATGCGACAGGGCCATTTTGACAAATTATCAATCATTAGGACCACATAGGTCTAACCCGTCACAAAAGGGGATGGGGCCGGTGAGTAATGTATGTTGAGTTCGACTTTTAAATACCCTCAATTTACCCTGGGCCTCATACCCTAATTGTTTTTTGACTTATGTAAATGTTAGATCCCTGAACACAACTATTTTTTTTCTTTTTTAGCCTATATATTCTATGCTACATATATAGAGCCGAAGGCTCTTGTCTATAAATAATAAAAAGGGTTGCGAATTCGAGTTAGCCTGTTCCCCCTGTCTTCTATTTGATCTCTGTTGTTTGGTCCCGACCAGCGAAACATGAAAGTGCCCGGATTGAAGACTATAAGAGGAACCGGAAATAAAGCCATCTTGAGGTGTCGCATCTGGAAAGTTGCCGCACGTGAGTTTTTAGAGATACGTCACGTCGATCTTCGACGATGTTACGATGCTCTTCTACTCGCTTGGTTTACCTTAGAGGTTTTTGGTGTTTGATGCTATGACTTTTAGAAATGCGATAGATTTGCCGAAGAAAAAGTTACTACGTCGCCGGCACAACGACGGACGTCACTCTCCAAGCACATCTGCACACAGGCCGACAGGGAATGCTTGGAGAGTGATGGCTGGTGGCGGGAACTCACCTAGCCAAATGATCGAGTCTCTACTTCTAACCTCGTATAACCTAACTAACGTGATTTGAGAGGTAGAATGGCTTTAAGCGTGGATTTATTACGCAGAAATTCTCTGCCGATCGTCAGGTCGCCATGCGGTGCGGTAGTACCTCTTACTGCCACTTGGGGCGCTGGGGGCGTTTCCCGCGTCGATCTCGATCATTACACAACCTCGTACATCTGCTAGATTTACTTCCTTTGAGCCGAGACGCGAAGCGTCTTGTATCTATAAATGACAAGCAAAAAACCCACAGATCAAGTGTAATTCTTCTCCGTATTTTACTTGCATCTTGAACTCTCTGAAATAACTATAAATGATAATAACTATAAACAAAAACACATAGAAAACAAATTTAATCCTTCTATGTATTTTACTCGCATCTCCTAGAAAAAAAAGCTTGGATGGGGAAATGATACTTGAGGATCTCTTTGACACTCAAAATTACGACAGGGCATTTGGCTTCTTCTCTCAACCCAATAAGTACTCTGTAATCCCAATCCTCATTCAGGCCTTTGATTATAATTATTTTAATTACCGAAGCCCCAAGGTGTAAGCCAATCACCTTGTTCTGTCTGGGAGCTTTTTTACCCATCGATTTTCTGCCCTTCCCGATTAGGTCGGCTCGTGGGGGACACCTTCTGTCGGCATCTGAGGGGTGAGGGTTGGTGACCCGGGGGTCAGGGGTCACGTCTAACTGGGTGAACGGGGACCCACTGACCTGTCCTTGCTGCCGTAAAATCCCAAATTTAAATCTCTATATATAGGCTTAATTAAAGCTTAGCTCCAATAGGGAAAGCCAATCAGTCCTCAGCATTGGGAGCGTGGCCTAAAAAAGGGTTTAGGCCATCCTTTTAACAATATGGCGCTTCTAAAACGAAAATGTAAAAAATGACTAAGGGTGTGGCTTAAAAGAGAGTGTGGCTTAAAAATTAAGGGGTTTACGGTATTGTCCTTTGGAGGGAAAAGCATACAACTATGGGTACGCGTTTGTGATGATATACATTCAATTAGGAAAATGAATAGAAATTAAATTGTTTGCCGAAAGGGTGTATGCGCACCAAGGATTTTGGTTTTATTTTCGCACAAAAGGCTTGACTCATGAGATTAAACAGTGACTAAATTCAGCTCTTTTGGCTTTTTTCATTCATTTTGTCCTCTAAAAGTACACCACTATCGGCCGTATAGTACGCATAATGTTAGCACTTTTCGGTAATTTGTAGCTAATTTAATTTATTGTTTATACAAGGCACGTGCACCGATACAAGACCTCGTGGGAATAATAAACACTGCTCGACCACGAGAGAACAAGTTCTAATTTCTGACGCTTGTTTGTGTATAATTAGGTGCGTAGCTTAGAATGGGACTTGTCTCTGGAGTATATGGGACGCCACATGTAAACCTATGGATTTTTAAATGAGGTTATCGAATGTATAAACAAGAAAATCTGGAAGATCCACGTCATGCTTTCATAATGCTACCGTCCTTTTCCGCAGGGAATAAAATGATATTTTGTCTGAACAAATTTGGATAAGAAAGCACACATACAAAAAAACAATTGCTCTTGCAAAAATATCTTAGTGGGAGAAAAGGCGGGATAATCTATACTGAATCGCATTAATATTGCGTACTATTGTTCTTAAAAGAACAACCAGCATTGCCTTTGAGTATACTGGAGGTACATTAGGTAGCAAGACGGGGACACGTTCCCTATGGTGAGGTCATATTCCTGCTATCAAATAATTATTTTATGAGGTTACACTTGACTCGTCATAGTTGAAAACCCCCGACAGAAAGTGACTGGGTGCGACTAATGAAGGAAGAAGTGGGAGCCGCTCCACCCAGAATCTCTAATTCGGCCATGTCCGCCTCCTGATGTGGGAGGGTTGGTGACCTCCTTGTTGTCATGGCGACTGAGTCATCCTGACTCCCCCAGCAACCCCTACCATAAAGCCCCTAATTCAAGCCGCGGTTTAATTAATATTTAGTTTCAGAAGTGAGAGCCAGTGGGGTCTCAATTTTGAGGGTGCGGCTTAGATTATGTGTTGTTTTTTACAAGCTGTAATAGAATGGCACTTACGAAAAAAAATGTTTTTTAAAAAAAGTGCCCAAAGAACAACCCAGAAGCAGAGATGCTATTTTTCCTACTTGTGTAGGATTTACTACTTTTATGTGAGGATTGTGTAGGATTTCCTACTTTTTGGATCGTACAACCATTTTTCCTACATGACTTTATTATCTCTTTTTGGGTATTTCTTATGTTAATTAGTTTAAAGCTATTCACATACAACTCTAATGTCAGGACTCTGTTTCTTAAGGTATTTTTCCTCTTAATTGCTTCTGGAAAAAAAAGGAGAAACATTATTTCCTGCATCTCTGCAAAAGTAAGGGTGCGGCTTAAATCAGGGGTTTTATGGTATTGCCCTCCCCACTCACACACATTCTCCCCTTCATCACCCATGAACGAGGGGATCCGACATAAATCTTTACTCACCTAGATGAACTCTTTCCGAGGGGTTTTCCCTCCCCCATTCCGCACCCAATGCAGTCATCGCTCAAGGTTTTTTTGTTGTTGTTGATGTGTGCGTGCGTACAAAGTCCATGCCTGTCATGCACGGGAGATTCATCATTTGATTATGGGTGTAATAGAAATAGGGCATTTGTGAGTCAATGCTTCTAGACGGTGAGACTTGGCATTCGCAGAAGTTCTCACATTGTGTGAATTGCATCTTACTCTTCCGTGACACATTCAAGGCTGGAGAAATTGAAGTACTGCAAAAGTACGAGTAAAGTTCTCTATTATGTACTTTTCCTCTCCAAAAGCCAAGTTATGAAAGTTTCGTGAACTATCAGAGAAAAAAATGATGATGCTGTTTGTGCAGAGACTACCAATAATCAAGACCAAAATGTGTGTTTTTATTGTGTTATTGTAGTCGAGGTTATTATTTTCTCGTAAAACTTAGACGTCCAGTTCATTCAGAAAAGGTTGCTATTTCTTACACATTGGATGGAAGCAGCCAATTTTAGCCACTTTGCTGCCCCTTAATGTATGATAAGCTGTCTTTAATAGCTGTCTATTATATACATCATTTTCATACATCATTTCACAAATAATCCCCCTATTAAACGTTTGTTGACCAAAAGAGGAGCATACGTCGACAAAGAGAACCATTGTCACCTCTAGACGAAATAAAAAAATAATGAAATAAAGTCCGTGAAATTGGCGTTGTACATAAATCATTCATAGGCTTAGGCCACGTACTATCGCATTACAACCTTGAGTATAGAAGAGCTCTTGGTGTTTACTCGAGGGTGTATGCATATAAAGATAAGTGAGGCATAAATAGGCAAATCCTTTAAAAACTGACGCATGTTTTCTTCTTTGTGGAGGGAGAGATAGAAATGAGGCAACAGCAGCGGCCCTTGTGGCTGTCTTATTGTAAGGGTGTAAGTTTTCAGATTTTTGTCTGATTTCAAATTTCTTCATTTCAACAACTTTAATAATGACTTCCAAAAATCATTGCTTACATCACGTAATAGCATTAACATTTCAGATATAATTTATGCTGCTTCAGATTTTTTCATTGACCCTAACTTACATCCCCAAGTCTAGGTCACCTGCCCCCCCCCCCCCTATCGGCAGCCCCCATAGGCGGGCAGTGTGTTCGTCTATGGGGGCGTGAGGGCTTCACAGTTAAGATCTATGTGTAGTGTCGCTGGCCGTTAGGTTACGTTAGGTCACTTACGCCCCCAATGGATCCCAAAGATCCAAAGACGCGCGCATTGTCAAGGCAAACTGATTATAAAAGCAGACACGCTTTTTCACAGCCCTCGGGCTCACAGCTTTACTCATATTAGTGAAAACACCCCAGGGCGCCATATACATGAACCACAGCACAGGATGCGATGAACAACTGACTTTCAAGGTTTAAAAAGCTTTGGAAAAGCCACCTGACTTCAGTCTAAAAAGCTTTAGCAAACGGATCCCCTTTTAAAAAGCTCTTTGCAGCTCTTGTACCTATCTCCTTTTTCGGGGGGAAAGTAATCCTAGCTAGTTTAGATAAATACTCTTGGTGCTTAGGAGACCATTGTGAATGGCCTGGGGAGGTGATGAGGTGGTCTTGAATACTCATTGCGGGGAGTTAAGATGCAAGAAAATGTCTCAAGTCAGCATGACTGGGCTTTTTTTTTATAAGTCAACTGAGACCGAGAGAACTCTGGTTGGTGAGCGTTATGGTATCGTTGTTACGCCTTTTGCAAAGAAGAGATCCAAACAACAGTTCCATTTAACTGTACATGTATAATATATGTAAATTTCTTTTAAATGTATCTGGCCTGTTAACGCTAAGATAATTCACTATAGTTATAAAGATAGATATATTGAATGCTTATCCTGACTAAAAATCTAAAAAGAGATCCAAACGATTTAAGTTTCATTTACTTGTAATGCATATACATCTCTTTTAAATTTTTTTATCTGGCCGGTATTCTCAAAAGCCATAATAATTCACAGTATACTAGACTTAGATAGCTAGATACTAGACTTGAACAGTAATAAAGACAGATATGTTGGATTCTTATTACGACTTAAATCTAAAAACTCAACTTATCTCAGCCATCTCTATTGTTGTGTATACGCTAAACGATGTGTTGAACACAGACACACTGGGGATGAATTGTTGCACTTCTAGATGGTGCTCTATAGATAAGTCCGACAGTGAGTTGTAAACTACACCAGGTCGGTGGGTCAAACCTGAGGGGGCTCTTCCTGCTTCAGCCTGAAGTGAAGGACAGGTCGGGCTAAAGTTTCGATAGGGGAAAAAAGGACATAAGTGTAAGCTCGTAATCAGAGTTGCAACAATGGCGACTCTAAAGTCTACGTAGTTGACTTGCCGCTTGTATATGGGCTGTCTGAATGATCTGGGGAATTTGTGTTTAACATAATGCAAAAGTTAAAAATCCAAGTCAATATTAATAGTGTGAGAAAGTGAGCCCCAAACTTTAATTGTAATAGTATTTTATTGTACATGTACATGTATGTGTATTTTAGAAAGAAGAACGTGGCTTGCTCTCCCTGAAGATACTACCGCAAAAAAAAAAATCAAAAAAAAAATGTATGTGTATTTTAAGTGTTAAACACGTTTTGGAAATCCCAATGTAAAGGCTATAGTGTTACGTAATTTTGAATGATGGTCTAACTTGATATGAACGTTTTCTATGGGTTAGGAAGACTGAAAGTTTATTCAGTTTATTTGATCAGTTTCCTTAATAATTAGGTATAACTCAATCAATAAGAAAATAACCTTTGTCGTAACTCCGTATTATTTTGTGAAAATCGATAAAGAGATCTGATAGGATGTATTCGAGAAAATAAGGATTCGTTTAAGATATGTTTATCGAGACCTTGCAGTAAAAGATCTTATGTCATAGACCAAACTTTGCTGTAATCCATTCGTTTAGACTATACCTAACATTTTAGAGAAATCAAATATTTCACAAGAATGTTATTTCATTGTCATACCTAAGTTTAAGCATGCCATATCCTCCCTCAAACAACTACAATTATTTACCAAATTTATCATATAAAGATATATAAATATCATAATTTCATAAACAATAATTAAAAGACATATCAAATATGCACATGCTACATCATAGAGTTTATGGTAACCATCATACAGAATGTTTGTTAGCACTCCCCCTCCCCCTAGTGGCAACTGGCCTAATTAGAATAATTAGGTCAGAGGCCAAAGGTGAGGTGGGGAAGTGCACCCCTGCTGTGAGGGCAGTGGGGCTGGAGATACAGAGCTATGCACATGTAACTTTTCATGGAGCTTTGGCCTGAGGCCATGCTCTAACCTGTGACTGAAGAAATAATACAACAACATCTACAAACTACTCCTGCCTTCATCTTCATTACTCCCCTCAACAACTTCAACAATTTGAAAGTACTACCACCAACTTTAAAGTACTTCATCATCAACCAATAGCAATACATCTGCCCTACATCCTACCCCATGTTATGTGTAGTGAATTAATCTCCTGCACCCTGGAGAAACAGTTTACCGTTAAGTTTACACCTGGCCGGCTTACCACAGGTTGTCGTGACCCTGGTAACGACCTGAGGTTAGGCCTGGGGTTAGGCCTGGGGTTAGACCTGGGGTTAGGCCCACCTACCACGCACCGATTAGCGCCCCACAGCGGGTAGGCCGCGCACTAAGGTAGGCTAACACCCTGGAGGGATCAGGTGATCTAGGACGCACCTGTCGGGGGTTGGATAAGTTAGATCCCTTAATCACGTACATACCACTATGCCCCTTCCCCATGGACATCGTGATCTCATATGGGGGTTGGAAGTGTAGGGGTTAAGTTGAGCAGCCAGTGGACACTGGTGGTTGCTGATATGGTTGTAGGGAAATATCGCTTTGAGCCCTATGGGTTAGTTATGACATCTTGCTTCGTCAACAGACTATGGTGTCGCAAGTTGGAGGGATGGGGGTCATTTAAAGTAGCTGTGGTTGGATAATGCCTTCTCTTTGATACGTTTGGGTGTTTCTGGTCTTGATACTACTTTCTCCACAAACTTTTGTGACAAATCTAAGGCATTAAATGGTTCACATCTAGGATGAGTTTCTAAGTGTATTAGTGGTTTAGTAGCTTCAATGTTAACAAATACGTTGTAGAAAAAAATGTTTCATAGCACTTAATCCCTGGAAGTTAGTTTGACATAAATATAGCAGCATGGAATTTCGTGTGGCCTTCTAAATGGGGTGGTGTATCCAATTTAGATAAGCCTAGGATCATGTGGAAGAAAGGTCAATTTGATCATGACCCAGACACCATAAAGTATATTTATAACCGAGGTTATAGCTGGAAGAAAGTTTCCCCTAGGCATAAAGCACTCTTCTACCCCAGGTAGTTTGCAGTGAATGTAGATTTAGCTAAGTGATATTAGACGATGGTCTACTTTCAGCAATTTATTTGGGCGGTTATTGCCAACTTGGGACAACTTTT
Organism: Lepidonotus clava; assembly: GCA_936440205.1. Lineage (NCBI taxonomy): Eukaryota > Metazoa > Annelida > Polychaeta > Phyllodocida > Polynoidae > Lepidonotus > Lepidonotus clava. The sequence goes on along the minus strand of OW387142.1, from coordinate 7,052,365 downwards.
GTATCCAAATACACACTCTACCATCCTCATGGACTCCCATATAATATCCTACTATGCAGTACTATCCCCACAGACACCCAAATACTATCCAGATATGTAGTATTATACCCTAGACACCCAGATGAGTCCTCAGAGTATTAGTGCATATCATCAGATACTCCTTCAATCTATCTCATAATCTGATTGATCAGTAATCAAATCCCCTAACGTCCAGTGTAACTGCCCCTGAGTCAGAGACTAGAGTTACGTGAACCCCGGGCGGCCAATAGTAGAGGTAATTCCCCGCATTGTGAGATCTGAGGGTGATGAGTAATACGTATTGATCCCCCTGGAGGAGTGGTTCCCCCACACGTTAACCAGGAGGAACTGCACTCTCCAAGTAGAGGTGATTGGCCAGTAGAGGGGCAGATCTAGGGGATCAGGATTACCCTCTCTAATTGGATCTTGTTGGCTGGGACATTATTTCCTTGTATTTAAGGTAGAATTTCCAGGATGTTAGTTTTCCTAATTTTGTTTGATTTCAGATTTTTTCCCGTCGTCACTTCCCATAAAAAAAATCAAAATTAACTTCTTTAATCACGTTTCATAGCATTTTAAGATACATGTAATTTCAGATTTTCTTTCTTATATTCCCATATTTTTCTTGAACCCTGACGTCCCTGACATATGTTATTTGTTATTGAATTTTAATAAAATCATGGGATGTCGACCAATTATAATTGTTTTTAGACAAAATACCAGTCTTGGAGTATGTTCATTTAAGATTGTTTTGGAACATAAATACCCTCATTTGAGACTTTCACGTGGAGATTGCCTAGCCTTAATTCTGGATAGGATTGTTCTGCCGAAATGTCCTTGGAGATTGATGTGACCGTGGAGAGGCCCTGTTCACGCCCACCTACTCCCCGCTGACCCCTCTCAGCGTCCCCCTGTGACGTCACCCGGGGCAGCCCCGGTGCACTGTGGGATACGTGATCAAAGGGCTTTGCGTCTAGGCACAAAATGCCATTAGAGTTCTGCATAGTCAATGCTGACTTTAATTCACTCCCGACTCACGCTCGTTTAAATGACATGCAAATATCGATACCAGGATTCTGTGTTTAAAATTTCATTAAGATTTTCTTTATCAAATTGGATTTAAATATCAATTTTAGTTTTAACAGAAAAACAGAGCAGGCAGGTTGGAAGGGGAGTTCCTCCGATGACGTCATCATCTAACTTTGACAAAAAAGGTAGCTCACACGTGCATGCAACAACCCATAGATCACCGGGTGCCCCATTAGGGAACATGGTGATCAATCACCTGTTTCCATGGTGACCAATTTGGGAAGACTAGGATGGGAAGGTTCACTGGTAGGGGGCGTGTCCCCTTTAAGATTATCGGTCATGCCGTCTACAAACGACAATGATAAAATGTCCATACCAAGAAAAGCGTAGTGAGGGATTACAATTTATTTTCAATGTCTGACTTTCAAACTAAATCACTTTGACGGATGATGCAAATGCTTTTGTGAAAATAATTGAAATTGGGAAACGAAGGTATTAATCAGACTTTAATGCTGTATATGTATATCAGAATTGGGTCCTGCAAGGACAGACTAGTCTATTCTTAAGAAGAATTGCCTTCCTCTACCGATATTGAATTGCCTTTTGAAATATTATTATGATTTTGGCAACGAAGTCAGTCATGCACCCACAACATAGCCCGAGGTATGCTACCTGTAGAGATAATTATCAACTTTATTATCCAAGGTAGTACGTTTTATGCCAGGTAAAATATCACCGAGGGCTAAGACGGTAAGTGCTAGGTGACATCTGCATGGCGATAGAAAGCTAGGCAGCTTTGGCTTTGTGGACATAATATGAAAGATGTGATTTGGTGTAACAGTACAATTGGGATACAGTGCTCTTCTGCTTCGCTAAAAAAATCCTTTTTTTAATCTAAAGATGGCGAGTGAACTATGACTAATTTCTTACACTGATAGTGGGAGAAACTCAAATCTAAAATAAGATAGTATCCAAGCTGGCTGAGTATTTGTGTCGTTAAAAGTGCCGCTTTACAATGGAGCAGGGAACAATCGGCAGTGGACATTTCCTGAATCAGTATGTCCGAAATATCTAAATGAGTTACTCTGAAAAGGTACTGATGTATACTGATTGTACACCCAATCTCATTTAAATATTTCGGACATACTGATTTACCACTGCTCAACCACGGTATTTTCACAGATTTAACACTGAAACGCTACTGCCACCTTACACTGATTCTGCACTCAGTAGACACTGATTTCCCACTGCCGTTTGTTCCGGGCTAGCGAATAGTTGTAGTAGACTGCCCGATCCAGTTCCTGTAGCTCACCAATGCACTCCCCACCCAAACCGCAATGCTTATGTATGAACCTAAAAAGCCATGAGTTAATCCCCATGTTTACGACTGGCCGTAGATCAGAGGGGTGTTGAGATGTGTCTGTGGTGAGTTGACCGCTAACTGGTGCAGTTATCACCTGGTGGTTTACAAATACATGACTCACCTCTACTTGGGGACAGATCGCCTCAGTTCACCAAGGTCATAAATTTCAAAATATCAAGTAAGTAAAAAAGAATTAACCGTGTAATTAAGTCGTTGGGTCAGGATTGAAAAGTGTTCCTGCTGAGTAGGATTAGCCCAAGTAGTACCAGTAGTAGTAGGCTGCCCCGGTGACCGAACCAGTTCCTGTTGCTTACCACTGTGCCCACCCGGCCACCTTAACACCCAAACCGCAATGCCTATGCATGACGCTAAAAAAATAGAAAATAAAAACAGTTGGGGTTTGGGCCATGAAGTAATCCCCGTGTTTACGGCTGTCCATAGATCAGAGAGGTGGTGAGTTGTACATGTGGTGAGTTTACCGCTAACCAGGGCAGTTATCACCTGGTGGTTTACAAATACATGACTCACTTCTACTTGGGGACAGATCGCCTCAGTTCACCAAGGTCATAAAACGGGGACCACCAACCGCACAGACTTAACAAGGGGCGCCAAAAGGAAGGAAATAAAGACCTTTGGGGAATGTTTTATGGGAGAAAACTCAGTAAAGTGTATTTATACACTCACCAAGGAGAAGCCTCAACAAAATGTATTTTTATTACGAAGGACGGCCTGGTGGATGGTGGATTTCTACAGAACCAATATGTCAAACAAAGATGTATATGCAAATTGCAGGGTTTTCCCTAGGAAAAAATTAAAACCGGTTATTTAAGTCCCAAAGATCCAAAAGCCGGTCAGGCATGAATTTTGGAATAAATACTTGCCATATTTTAATTTATTTTTGACCACCTTTAGGGTCCTATAGCTGGTTGATCCCAATTTATAGCTGGTCGGCAGAGCCGGCTGTAAGGGCCCGGGGAAAACCCTGAAATTGTATCTTAAGTGATTTAACGTAAATGACACTGAACGTATATGTTTCTGCCACAGGTCGCAAGTGATTTTAAATGTATCTATTTTCAAAGAAACGTATCACTGGCGGTAGGGAACATTGTAGGAGTAATACCAAAACAAAAGAAAATGGGATACATCAATGAATAAGTATCAAATCTCACATTTTAAGCTTCAAAGGAGCTGACTTCCCCCACCATATGTAAATTTGCAAGCTAGTAAACCGCAAGTAGCCCCAGACCATATTTTCTGAGAGAGAAAAACTGAATTATTTATTTTCATTCAGTGATCCGTGTATCCAGTATGAGGACACTTTTATTACATCTCCCCCAGGCTACAGTAAGAAACAAACACAGAGGTCATTTTAACAGGGCCCTCCCAGTCCGCCCCCTATACTCCTCCCTCTGTAGAGGTTATGTATGAGACCCTGGAGGATGCCAGCCCCAGGCCCCAGGCCCTTAGTCCAGCCGCCTCCTCCTGTCAGCTACCCCCTCCACCACTAGCCTCCGTCTGTGGTCCTCCAGGCAGAGATTAACCTTATCTACTATTTACTGCACTGCTTATCTTTTAAATTACCTGTTTCAATAAATTAGTTTTTGTAACTAACTGAATGTTTAGTATTCCAGACCTATCCTGAATATTTATCTCCTACATGGATTTACTGCACCACTTAACTTTAAATTACCTAGCTGTTTCAATAAACTATTTTGTAACTAACCAAATGCATTATATTCTAGACCTATGCTGACCTTCATTCATGTTTTCATAGCCTCACATCTTTCTTGTATTTCTCCTCTTTTAATTGGCTTTTGAAGTCTTATCTGATCCTAAACATGATCTTTATGATAATCCATGATAATGCTGATGGGTCCAAAACTCCAAGGACAAGTAAGAAGTCAAAGTACAAGAATAAACAGAAAACAGTGTAAAAACAATTAGTTTTCTGTCCATGGTCCCTAGGAACTTGTCTCACAGACTCTGACTTTTAGGACAAAAATAGCAGTTCCAAATTGACATACTCCTCACGCAGGGGCTATTCGTCCTGCCAGGGGAGAGTCGCATTGTATGCTAAGTCCCCGCCTCCCCCCATCCGCGTGTTGTGGTATTTTAACCCACTTAGACAGCGTAGACCTACATTTCCAGGATGTCGGCAGTCTCAATGCTATACTGTTACCAACTAAAAACCGAGAACTCCATTTCGGTCAGTCCTGGAAAGCATCCAGCACTCGAGTTGTGCTTTAAACAAGTCGCAGAACTCCTAGTGGTGTTAGGTGCAATACATGTTTAAGTATTTAACCTTCAAGATCAAAAGGGGGGATCCAGGGACTTGGAGGAGGGATCGAACCCTCTACCTAAGTCCTTGTGGCTAACGTCACCATTGATTCGAACCGTCACAGTTTAAGCATCTTGTCGATAGATGGAATTTAACTGCAATTCATAGAGATGGAGATGCATTGTTATTGCAGCATCGCTATCTTTCATTTGCATGTTAACTTGAGGAATAGGTTGTTTACAATTAGATGCACTACCTACAAATTAAGTAAACCAAGCATCCCTAATTCACACTTTAAAATCAGCTAAAGATGCAGCCAGAACAATGGCCCAAATAATATGGCAGTGGCAATGTATAGCTGCTACAAGCTGTATATATTTCATTAGCCCCCAAACCCGTTTAGTACAGTTTTTCATCATTTCAATACACTATTGTACATTCGCTACAAACGGTCTATTGAAGGGCTGTCAATGGGTGGGGTGAGAGAGAGTCAACCCCTGAACAGCTGGTGGTGTCACACTGTCAGAACATTATGAGAGTTGACAGCAGCCGGACAATATAATCACTAATACATAACCCTGGCCGGACCCAAACCAGGGGTCTGGGACAAGTGAGAAGTCAACGGCCATCACAATGTCCGACAGCCACACTCTCCCAGCAGACTCCTGGATTAAACACCTGCTTAGCTCTATGGTAATAAGTTGGGGAACTACGCTTGGAGAGGGGTTGTCATACCGAATCTACATGTAGGATCATAGTCCGACCACACATGTATATTAGGTATAAAAAGTATGGATCCGGTGGGTGTTAAAATACATGTTAGCCAAAACGTCTTTTTATTGGTTAACCTTTAGTTTTTAGCTTTATTTATTATTCATTATAATGTGTGTTTTTCAATCTCGACAAATACATCCGCTGCCTTGCTGGTCCATGGCCCACTGGCCTTTTTATCAGTTTTTTATTTTATTTTTGATATCTTTAATTCTTTTATTTCTTTTGGTTTTTTGGGGGGGCTTTTTTTCACGTTTTATCTGTACTTTTCATCCACTTGTCTGTTTTTATCCGCGGAAACTTCCTCCGCCGTATTGGTCCATATCCCAAAACCCGTCGGCACTCTCCCTGGCCAGTCTCCATTTCTAGTTTTTCCATATGAGCTTCTGACCTTATAGGTCAAAGGTCACGGGCCTAAGGGTCAACAGAGATATAAAAACCGACTTTATGTGCTCTTATTGTTATTCTAGTGTTCCTCGACCTGTTCCAGAGCTGTTACAGAGTAGTTTGTCAGAGCAGTAAAACGGACAGAAGCACTCAATGCTCCTATCGGTTTATGGTCAGGTTGTTGCAACCTAACCGCAGTCAATGCATACTGAATACCCTGCTAACAGAGTTGTAGCATGTGGGAACAAAGTGGAAATGCAAAGGCGGCACTTATTTCCATCAAGCTCAACCTCTATTGTATTCTCAGCACACATCCTATGCCTCCGAATGTTAGCCAGAGATGAAAATATCTTGATTTGGGCATAATGATGCAGAATAATCAATAGTTATTTTCCCCACGTGATTTCGGTTATGCTGGCATCATATGGTTTGCTGCACTATCAGTAATTCATGCAGATACATCACAAATTAAATGTAACCCACAGATGACTGATGTGCTATAATAGATATGTAAAAAAGCTCAAATCAGGGTAGTATATATATACGGGCTAGTGCCCACGTATTAATGGTATGTACAAGTGATGCTGTGCACGTGCAGGTTGTCAGTCTGGTTAATGTAGCAAGTGGGCTCAAATGATGCATAAGAACGGTGGTATTTATGTCAGGCGTGATTTGTTCCACTGAATTTGCTATATGACCCTCAATGGTAAAAAAAAGAAAAGTGAAATAGCAAGAGGTGTGTTTTTTTTGCTGTTTTTTTTTAACCCTAAAACTGCTCCATTAAAGGGAGCCAAAAGCAACGTGGGGTCAAATTTTGCAAATTCTCTTAATTATTGAAATATATTCTATGGCCATAAGCCTGGGCCTGTGGTAAAATATAGACTGTGAATACAGGCTTGAACTACATCAAAATACATTAAAACTAGTCCCATGATAATTTTGGTGACCCACCAAAATTGGTTTGTTTACAAACATTGCTGTTTACGGGCATACATGGCATGGGTATTATGGAATTCAAGTAAAGTTATAGCCAGTTATTGTGATTTATGCTGTACCATTGACTTAAGTTAGTATCTTAGAATGTATTTTCATAGTTATTTGAGTTTGCAAAATTTTGTCATATTTTGACAACATTTTTTTTTGGCTCCCTTTAAGATAGAATCTTGGTCATTGATGCACTTGTGATATAAATCCAACTTGGGAGGCCATGAATAACCCCCATACAAAACGACAAGTTGATGTAAATGTAAAACATAGACAAAGTAAAGGGTTCCATTCGCCAAGGTAGATCTGAAGTATTCATCCATATGGATGCTGACCCATATTGTCTTTGTTGTTTTAAAGGTAACCAGGCCTGAGTGTACCTCTTTAAGCCTTTGGGTGGTCTGTTCTCGTGCCCAGAACCTCTCAGTTTAATGTATGGGTCTCAAGCCGTGTCCACAGGTGTGTGTGACGGTACCTGTGCGACCCAACCCCTCCAGGGGGGCAGGACTGACCGCTGGTAAAGCAGCCATAAGGCCCCTAAACGGCCCGGGTCATGTCTGACCCTAAGGGGGGCACCGTTAACCGTGGAGATGTCATATATCATAGGTACTAAAGGTAAAGTCACCGAAACTGTCGGTCCCCTTATAACTATAGACAAATTTAAGGCATTAGTACTGTTTTTTCTTCCTGAATTAGATAAAATTGGCCATTGCCCATCTTTGTGGGTTTTTTTCCAAACAATAAAGAAGTAAATTTCTTATAGTTGTAACAATAATCCTAGGAAGGATATTATTCATTGACTTCAATCCTATGTTCATTAAAATCGCAAAAAGTAAAAACTACGAAATATCCATAATATGACACATATTATCATTAGATTGTTGGGAAAATGCTTCCCAGACTTTTTCACTTAAAGCCACAGTCTTGGCTTGAGGTCTAAGTTACAACGTAACTACCAGCACACAATGCCATTGTGGTAGCTTCCTGTTAAAACCACAAAGGCTGACATCATGCATGGTAAAGATTATATATACACATGTATATAATTTGAAGGACAACCCGCATCACCCTTCCTCTTTAGGCCATAATTTTACAACCATAAACTGTAATACCACCTTTTAAACGATATGCCACGTAACCAAGGACTTTAATAGTTGCCCTCATGCCCCCATGTCTCCCCATAGAAAATCTCAAAACACTGCTATTTTCGTATGTTTTTATGAATGGCAAGCAGTCAAGATATGCATTCAATAAATGCCATAAGCATACATGTATAATGCTAGATTTCGATCTATGTAGCGTTAATGCCCTCTTTTGCACACTTAAAATGTACCTCCTATGACTGGTTCTATTAGTGTGTTGTAGTGTTAGTGTTCTATAAGTGTGTTGTATAAACTATATTTTGGTATTCACATATTATTTTTGTGCAGTATGAGCACTATAGAATATGCAAATATATGTACTTTACAAAGTTTAATAGGATTACTGATAAGTAGGGGTCGGTCTCTGAGGGGTTTGAGGTAGGACTGTATGTATAAAGGAGAACCAGGGAGTCAGTAAAAACATAAAATATAGCACAACTAATAATTTTCTGAAAAACTAGTAAATGAAAAACTTGTTAAGGGAAAGTTGCTGAGTGAGTTTCAGTCCAACTTGTGACTGTTGGAGGCAGGATATGGGAGGGCTCGGGGCCAGGCGGGTCATTAGAGACACAAGATGCAGGTCAAAAGGGATCCGGCAGTCAAACTGAACAGAGACTAGAAATAATAATAAAACGGGTATGAAAGCGGACATAGTGTTTGTCAGATGGGGTAGTGGTGTGATCGGGCAGGGGTCGTGCTAGGGATGGCTGTGCTTGTGGCTATAGTGCAGATACCAAAAGGTCGCTGGGCAATATCCCACGCTTTAGCCTTTCTGGTGGCTCAAATGTCAAATTGCTTTCATGTACACAGATTTATCTGTGCACACTGCTAAATGTCGTATCACTATTTTGCCTAAAGGGCGTTTAGTGATTGCTAATAAAAATCGGTATTGGTTGTAGCTATGATAATTGGCTTATAAAGATTAATCTAATTGTAATAGAATTGATGGAGGTTCTGGTAAATAAGAGATACCCTAGTTTAAACAAGTAAGTAGCCGACATACCCGTATTTGAATCAATTAATATATCGATTGGCAGAATAGGTCCATCAATGTTATTACCGAGAGAAAATTCTATTATTACCGCTGAAAAAAAAACACTGAATAAAGAAGTGCCCCTCTTAGAAATATTAACAGTTACAGTATTTGAAGGTTTGCCAGTTAGATGCACATGGTCGCTGCAGGTTATTGTTCCAAGACAAAGGTGAACTTCCTATCCCTTCATACGGGAGTTTTATATAACAATACCGTGCACCACATGGAATTTCCTGTCCTGGAATCCCTGGCATTGTGGTAGAACTTTCCCCTGGCCCTAATGTTTGCTATATAAACGCGGCCCCCAACATATGAGCCGCAGGGTTGGCAGGCATATATGATGAGGCTGCACTGGTTGACTGCCTGAAGTATACACCTTTTTCTGCACCACGACACCTAGTGAGAAAAACTGGGATAATGTTGGGGCCGTGACCTTTGGGCTCTTGGCGCATTATATGTTGAAAGGAAAATTGCTTAGTAAATTGATATGGACAAACTAAAAGTGGTGCGTTCAAATTTTCCTAGCAGTACGATAAAACTAATATAAACAAAATGAGAGGATAAGAAGTTACTGGTTTGCTTCCGGGTACACAGAGATTTATTTTTGCTTCAATTAATTCATAATAGCTTTACCAAAACCATTCCATAATTCAGCATTGAATGATTGATAAACTGCACCAATGAATTTCATTGGAATATGGAGATCGTCTGTGGTCGATGATACCATAGAAAAAATCCTCTATTATCCTAAACACCTTTTGTATATTTCCCACCCACTGGTTGCACTGTTCTAACCTTGGCCACCACCACTTCTGTTGTTAGTTTGTAGTATAATATTTGGTAAATGCTAATTAAAAATTAAACAAGTTTTGAGTTATGAATATTGCAACATCTATATTAGTGGGGTCTGTTAACAACATTTTCGTTACGCGGCGGATAAAAGCACCAAATTTTGCATGAGGCACCTCTGAGGCATAACTATTGAATCTAGAAGGGGAGCCATCTTGAAATACCAAAATGAAATTTTGACAAATTTTGTATGTTTTTAGCATTTGAAATTTAAGGTATTTGACCAAAACTTTTGATTAGCTTCGATTAGACCTATTGTATAGATTCAAAAGGTAAATAATTGAATTCCCTGTCCTATAATCTACCAATTTGGACAATAGCAATGTGTTTCTAGGCATTTCAGAAGCTGAGATATAAGATTATTTCAATAAAAGTCGGCCATATTGGATTTTTGGCCCCCGTCCGGGTTATATTGATATTTCAAGGTGGCTCCCCTTTTAAATTCAATGAAGGGGTCCCAGGTGATCATCATACCAAATGGAATCAAGAAATCTTGTGGCAAAAGAGTTAAGTCTATATCCTTTCTTTTGCATTATTTTGGAATCCAGCAGTCATTATCAAAGGTATCATGCTAATGAATTCAGCCATTTTGAAATTTATGGTATTGTATTGGATGAATATCATATTTATTGAACCCTCTAGGCTATTGACAACTGATATTGGAACCATTTCCCCTGGCCTTATGCCTTAGTAGCTAAAAATCATAATATTTCTCAAAATTGGTCAGCCATCTTGGATTTTGGATTTCCGCATTGACTTAAAACATAAATAATTGAATTCCCTGACCCATAATCCCTCAATTTTGACACCAACCATGTCTCTTTAGTCTTTTTAGAAGCTGAGATATAAGAATTTTTATAGTAAAAGTCGGCCATATTGGTTTTTGGGCCCCCACATCCGTCCTATTGATGTTTCAACGTGGCTCCCCTTCCAGATTTGATAGTTATGCCTCAGACGTGCCTCATACCAAATTTGGTGCTTTTATCCGCCGCGTAACGATTTCTCAAAAAAATGGCCTTAACAGACCCCACTATATTGTGAAATACCTAAATGTTTCAGGGCAAAATGTACCATTTTCTCAGTATTCCAAGCTAACAAAATGTGACTTGTAATTGACTATTTCAATGCTTACTCCTCCCTACCACACCTTATCAACCGTCCCACATTATGTCGATTGCCACACGTTTTTACCCATCTCAGAACCAGTCACAGAAATCCACTACCTATCAGCCCCCTGCAGCCCCCTGATAGTCCCAGTGCAATCATTCTGCAACGAGATCTACCTCCAGGTTGAAAACCGAGTCTGTGAGAGTAGACTCTGTCATGTAGGTAGAAAACTTACCACCAGCAGGCTAAGATTACTACGCACTACAGCTCAAAAGTAGTCCCATCATTTTTGCTGGTGAGGTCTGGGCTGCGAGGGCTGGACAATTAGTAGCAGCTAATGTTATTCTAGAGATTATTCTTGGGTCGAGAACGGCGAAGTGACAGAGTGCAGTGCAATACAGAGATGTCATTGTCCCAACTTTTTAGGATTTCCTACTTTTTGGTGATTTTGGATTGTACAACCACTTTTTCCTATATCACATAAATATCTGTTTTAGTGTATTTATGTGGTAATTTCAAGCTATTCAAATACAAATTTAATATCAGTCTCAGTTCCTACAGTATATTTCCCTCTCAATTGCTTCTAGACAGAAAGTAAGAAAAATGCTTCCTACTTTTCTTACTTTTTCATCAGTCGGGAGTGACATCTCTGGCAATATAAGACCAGTGGCGCCGCCCTAGATGGGTGGCGATGCCTGACGCCATGGAGGAGGATGTTTTATCAGGGAAAACTCCCCACACAATGCGGTGCCCCCTCCAGGGTCCCTGACGGCCTCCAGTACCTACCCGATGAAGGGGGGTCTCACCAAGACAATGGTACACAGATACGGACGTCTGTTTTATAGGCTGGTCCCGCTGACTGATGGCGGGAGGAGGGAATTCAATTTACCCGAGTCGGCCACAAGTGGTCTCCTGAAGTGGGCGTTTGTGAAAATGGGGGAAGGGGATTACAGGGCGGACGGCGTCAGAGGAAAGTGGATTAAAGTTGTGTTGTGATTGAATCGTTTGGCTCTCGAGCTGGCTCTCAGTACAAAATAAGATAGAATTTAGCTAGAATATTATTGTTGATAAATCAGACGTGCAAAATTGTTAGTGAGATGTTCCCTAAGGTCAGAAATACCTGAGCCGGAGGAAATGTGATTATAGCTTTGGGAACAATACCAAAAGTGATTATAGACAGGTACATTAGAATTGGAATTGATATAGACACGTAATAGCCCAGATAAAACTAGCTTTTGAAAAAGATGTAATGTTAAAAAAGGTAAAAACTGTTCTAAGAGCCCCAACACGGCTTTAGGTCTTAGAACATTTCTTTCTCGATTTGTTGCGACAACTTCACGAAAATACCAAATAATGTAATCAATCAAAAACTGATATCCCAATATTTCTAGAAGGCTATTTCTAGAAGATGCTGAACTACATCACCATGATGCTGAAAAGAAAGTTAACCAAACTGTCATACACATATGACACATCACTATTTACTATTGCAAGTACCAACCGTGCCACTCAGCAGTATTACTGTCGGTACCAGGAGTACTCCCAGCCTGCTCCATGCCGGGAGGGATTAACCCTGGTGACAGGGTGAGTCAACAGACCTGCTGACCGCCCAGATGACCACGTACCCTGAGTACTCTGACCTTCACATGGCTGAGTGGTCAGTCAGGGTGAGGGAGTGACCACCCAGTGGTCAGTGGTCAGTCCTGGTGACAGGGTGAGTCAACAGACCCGCTGACCGCCCAGATGACCACGTACCCTGAGTACTCTGACCTTCACATGGCTGAGTGGTCAGTCAGGGTGAGGGAGTGACCACCCAGTGGTCAGTGGTCAGTCCTGGTGACAGGGTGAGTCAACAGACCCGCTGACCGCCCAGATGACCACGTACCCTGAGTACTCTGACCTTCACATGGCTGAGTGGTCAGTCAGGGTGAGGGAGTGACCACCCAGTGGTCAGTGGTCAGTCCTGGTGACAGGGTGAGTCAACAGACCTGCTGACCGCCCAGATGACCACGTACCCTGAGTACTCTGACCTTCACATGGCTGAGTGGTCAGTCAGGGTGAGGGAGTGACCACCCAGTGGTCAGTGGTCAATCCCAGCATGTGACTGAGTGACCACAGGGCGGGGTTGTAATGGGTATTTACTGCTTCTGGAGGCTGACCGAGTGAAGGCCATTGTGGACCAATATTTTGATATTTTCAGGGATGCCATTTTTCCTTCCTTTTCCGGATTTCCGGATTTTTGCCAGATCAGTATCAAAATAAAATCAAGATTTCTCCTTAACAGAGTCGCCAATTTTGTGTATTCCTACTTTTCCGGATTTTTCATCTCTCTCTGTATTTTGCAAAAAGAAATATTCTTTGATAGTAAACGTTTTAAAGAAAGTGAATAAAAACATGGGAGAATTGGATTAAAATAATCCATGTCAAGGTAAACGCGGAGAATTTAGAACATTCTCCAAACCAAGAGATTCTACTCGTGTTACGGATTTTCTGGGATTTTTTAAAGGCATGTGGTTTTTAGGAGGATTCTTGTCAGGAAAAGCAAAGACATTTTTCTTTTTGTAAAGGGTAAATAGAGGCTAGGTATCTGTATTGCTTTCCCTGGTTTTCGCAGAGAGGAAGTAGGGCAGAATTTAGTTTCATCAAGACTTCCGCCTTATAGGAGTCTTGGACTTATGTTTGGACTCGCAATGTAGATATAGCACCGGAAGATATTGACCTTGGGAGTGATTAAGGTCTTGTGAGTGTTTTCTGGGGTGTGGCATGATTTCTCACTCCAAGACGAGGATGATTCCTTATACCCACATCCCTCAAGTAGTGCCATCGTTTCTATTCCAAGGTCACTTTATATGGTACTGTCAACGAGGTTCCCTGTAACCTCGTTGGTACTGTTTATCTCAATGAATTCATTACCACTCCCCAAACCCGTAAAGAACTATTACCCTTGCCGGTAATGGAAGCACTGCACATTAGATCTACATAATTTCCCGTCACTTTGCCTTGAAGTAGAAACACGTCTCCGTCCAGCCAAGTCGGCATTTGACCCCACCATGACCTCTGGTTATCCGGGTCACTGGCTGATTTGCATACGAATCGTTGATCATTTGCATAGGGTTATTGATCGAGGCGATGAAGTGGGAAGGGGTACACGGAGTCAGTGATAGCCTTACCCCTCCCAGCCTCCCCGACGACTCAGATATTGATACCACGCCTAGGATACTGATACCCCTCTGGTTCTAATCCCTGATATGATGATATTTGCATGAAATTGAGACGAGGTAATTAATCCTTATGCATTTTCAGGAGTTCAAGATAAAACTTATGGTAATCGTAAGCCCTTCTTTGACATTTGATTTGATATTGATCGCATTAGCGACATTAGATATCAAAAGCTACGAATTTGTCAGATATTTTATAATTAATTTGCCACGGGTAAATTATGTTTAACTTAATGTAATGTGAATCAACATGGTGTCAAGTTTATTTTCGTAGTATCTTTTTAATTTTGATTTATATGGATATTTAAATCAGTTTCCTCATTTAACAGGGTAACAACCACACAGGGAAAACAAGGAAATGGCAACAACAAAAATCCCTGACAGGGAAAACACAGGGAATGGGCACATTTTACCAAAACACAGGGAATTTCATTTACCAAAACACAGGGAATTTCATTTGGCTAGGTTATGAAATTCCTGATTCTCAAAATAGTAAGGATTTGACTTCTTGTTGTTGGGTCCAAATTTTTTCTGCACATGAATGCTTTTAAATTGGTCAGTATGACACAGGGAAAAATTGTTGCAAGACAGGGAAATCTCAGGGAAAACACAGGGAATTTGGAAATTGATTTTGAGTTGGCACCTTTATTTAACAACTCAGTTCAAAAGGCTGGCCTTTTCCCTAGATACTAACCCCACACTCCCTAAAAAAATATTTAGATAAACAAACGGAAAGCTTTCCGAAATGTCACGAGCATGTAGGTATAGCTCCGCCAGTACTACCTGTAGGGGGAAAATATGTACTACCATCAGCCCTCAACTGGCATGGCGAGCAGTATTGAGCAGCTCAAACGCCTAGCACTGATTACACGCCCCGACTGACGGCTGTCTGTGAGCAACTCCCGCCCTGTATTTACACTGAGTGGCCCCCTTCAAATTCAAATTCAACTGGGATCCAATTGATAGTTTCTCTTCCTGGTTTAGAAACTAGAACGTTTTCACTGTCCTATTTTAACTCGGGAGTTACGTAAAAGTTTTAGTGCATTGATAAAGGCATTTCATTTGAATGAAGGACTTGATATACTATTAAAAGTTTAAAGGTAAAGATAGCAGTTAAGCGAAGGTAGAGCATTTTACATACCAGTAAGGCTAAAGAAAGCATTGATATCAAAAGCGTGGAGGTCACTTTAAAACTTTGAATAAGGAATATATTTGTGCGAATTATATTTGACATAACGATACTGTAAAAAAGTTATGTCCAACAGACATGATGCAATGTTTATTTTCCATACTGTGTTCTACCGCTACAACATAAAATGAACAATTAAGAAGAGAAAATAGAAGTTTCTGATCTAAACAAGAGAAAAGTTTGGACGTTTTTTTTCAAATATTATCTTATCATGGGTATGTTATGATATCATTTCTTTAACTAACCAACCCTGTTTGTCCTTCAGGTGAGACGGGCATCGGTAAGTCGACGCTGATGGACACGCTCTTCAACACCCACTTCGACTCGACCCAGGCGTCGCACGACCTGCCCGGGGTCAAACTCAAGTCGCACACCTACGGTAAGAGGCCTCTTGAAACATCTCAGTAGACTTACCTATATTCAGTGAATAATACACACACACACACACACACACACACACACACACACACACACACACACACACACACACACACACACACACACACATACACACACACAAATGTCTGTCAAAATTGAAATAGGGCCGCCCTCCACCACTGGCCCTTTTGGGACAGAAATTAATTTTATAAAATAATAACTACATATGTAAGGTAAGGGTATGCATTTGGGCAAAAGATAATGATGTGAGAACATATGGAATTTATTAATCTTTTTGCAATATACCGAATATTTGATGAAAATGTTTCCTCTTATCTGCAAAGGTATAAGGAAGTGAGCAAAATACTGATAAGTATTTTGTAATCCAAAGAAACAAATGTTCACGCCTGGAAGATGATAATAATAAAATATATAATAAAAAAGAGATATCTTACTTCTTCGTCCATTTTATCTGATGAGTGTCTGCTAGATCTATATAAATGCGTACTTTTCCTACCCACAGAGCTGAAGGAGAGTAACGTTCGGCTGAAGCTGACCTTCGTGGACACAGTTGGCTTCGGGGACCAGATCGACAAGACCGACAGGTTAGCATTTAGCGGTGTTTCGTTGTACTTCAACTGTTTAAAGTGAATTTCACAAATATGGTTGTATAGGCTATCATTTAATTTGTACCTGTTTAAAAGTTATAGTCAAATTGATGGAACTGATATGGGGAGGGGGTCATAGCAGTGTTCGCTAGTGTTTGATAATCTCATGGTTTTTCAATTGTTCCCATTATCTATTATTATCGGGAAAAACTGAGGACACAGGCAACCCTACGCTCATGGGACGATGTTTGCACCCGGTTCAGTGCAACTAAAAAAATCCATTTGCAACTGACATCCGTAATCAATCAATATATCTTAGTAACCAAGCATGATACATTTGTGAGCAAAAACACAGATCATCACATTTTTATTAGCCATGACTGGTTTCCATGACAGGCTTATAACAAACAACCTAAAAAAAAAACTTCCCATCGCACGTGCCTGTGGTCGTGCCTCGCGCCCCTCACGTGTAGAGCGGCCATTTAGACTCCCCTCTTAGTGGTCCTCAGGGCGCCAACCAGTCTGTAGCCCCTCTCATAGACAGGGGCGGGGGGCTGGGTGAGAGAGGGGAAGCAGGCAAGGGCCCGCAGGGTGCGAACCCCTCTTGTACCCCTTTTTGTCCGGACATAAACTACAAAAGAAGTAGAGGAGAGCCTAAAGGAATAATGGGATGAACAGCGAACATGATCGATAGCAAATCGCTGCAGGGCACGCATTCTAGGGCGGTTGCGGGGGCGGTTGTAACAATCGGACTACGATTGTAACAATTGGGGGTGGGATGGGGGTAGGGGAAGATGGATTGAAGGGGAGGGGCAACTTGGATTGGTGTAAGGCGTTAGAGGGTGCATGGGAAGAAAGTGTTAGGGATTGAAGTTACGATACTTTCGTGAGAGATGGGAGGAGGTGTGTGTGTATGTTGGGGGGGGGGGGGGTACTAGGATTGGTACTTGCAGCCTTAAACCTGTATTCAACATGCCGATTTTGCTACCGATTTTAAAAATCGGCAGTGGGAATAAAGGCCAAATAGAAAAAAATGTTACACATCATTAGAAAGCACTAACAATTCTCTTTCAAATGATATATAGGATGTTTGCTTTCATGCCATATTCTCAGAGAAAAACCAAGCAAATGCAAAATTGGCAGCATTAAAATCGGTATGTGGATTACGGCCTTTCGCAGTTCCCATCAACAACAGACGGAAAGTGAGCGCTCAGTGAAGATAGGTGAGAGCACCGTGGATGATGGAATATGAATGACATGCCTACTAGTAATAGTAAAGGGATCGTCTAGCCATGCTGATGTCATGTTTTAGTATGCTTCAGTTCAGTGTCTCACGACTGTTCCTGTCAGTTGCAATAATAGTGCCCCGAAGAGCAAAGAAACCGTGGCAAATGAAATAGTCATAGAAAGTCATTCATAACTAAAGTTTTGTTATATTTTCAAACTATGGAATTTTACTCGTTTTTGGAAATTGAATAATTTGTTATATCATTCATTCAAAGTCAACGCTCATGATAAAAGAGTAAAAAATGTTTGGGAACCCTTTCTTCTGTAATTCTTAAAGATAAAGCGCATTTCAAATTTAAGACTAACTTATTGAGGGCCGGTGAGCCAGTTAGACGTTCGAGTCGGTTCTGGTCTTTTGAATCTGGCGCGCTCGCCGCCCTCTAAGACATAGACTTTCGTGAAGAGTACTTGTGGTCACTTTGTTGAAAGGACCCCCCGGAGCGCATAGCGTGTCTCTTACCATATTTTGGCGATCGATTCTGGGCTTAAATCCAAGCATTTGGGCTTATTTGGGCTGATATTAATATCAATTGTGATCTATAGAACACGCAGGAATGGAGACATTTGTCTCAAATTGGTCAAATTAGATATATTAGCGCGAAATAAAATCCGGTTAGATCGGCGGTAGTCGGGTATCTTCGGCATTCTCCGTGTCCCGCTTTCAATCGGAGAAGAAGGGATCTGGGTCAATCTATGAATATTCATCAAATTTGCATGGCTATTTCACCATGAAATCGGTCGTTCTTACGGGTCAAATAAATATACAGGGGTAGATTTGGATACATAGATGACTATGTCAAAGGTTAGAAAACCAAAGATTGCGAAATAACGCGTCTAAACGCGTAAATGCATCGCGCTATTTTCTTGCAATCCTTCGCGTCGACCCGGTGACAAGGCTCAGACCTCCTCACACCGGCCGGTGCAAGTGCCCCGGTCGGACGTGTTGGCAGGAGGCTCCTCTTTCGCCGCCTCGATATCTGGATTACAGCGCTATATGATGGTTTCAATATATATATTTTCGACGACTGGTCACCCTTAAACGCATACAACGCATTGACAATTCAGGCGGGAACCATGCGTTCGTATCGAAGGCAAAACATTGGATCAATCGGACACGTGGAGGCACTGTCACTGTCAGACCTCAGACGGCTGGGAGCAGTCGTCCCAGCCGGTCGGTTGTTACCGGGGGCTGCGCCTTCTCCGCCTGGATTACAGCGGTATCTGATGCTTTCAATATATATTAATGGAATCTATGTGGACCTGTGGACGCATACTAACGCATGAAGTGGCCTGAAACATGCGTTCATATCGAAGGGAAAACATTGGATTGATCGGACACGTGGAGGCACTGTCACTGTCAAACATGGCGCCGTCAACCCTTCGCCGGGTTCTCTCCCCATCACGCCTGCATCGATACTTTGAACTCAGAAAACCAGGATGACATTAAACGCATCAATTGTGGAGGATATACGCATTGAAACGCATTGAGGACTCGAGCACAGGCCTTGAAGGTGGGTTCATATATATTTTTTCCAGCATTTGAAATGATACCGTTGAGCTTGGCCTAAACGCCCATTGGTGGGGGTGTAGATGGGGGGGTCCCATGTCGCCCTGTCGAATTTAAGAAATGATCATGTCGCCCTGTCGAATTTAAGAAATGATCATGTCGCCCTGTCGAATTTAAGAAATGATTATGTCGCCATGTCGAATTTAAGAAATGGTCATGTCGCATGTCGATAAGCCCAAAAAAGGCCGTGTCGCCGTGTCGATTTTAGGGGTCTACCCCCATATTGGTCGGATACTGGCAATCTGCAAAATAATTATTTAGACCTTATTAGGCCTATCAAAATGAAATTCATGTATATATCTATGTTCTCATATATGTGAGGGTCCTATTTGTCATATAGTTTGATCTTTTTAGGCCTAGAAACGCTTGCAAGAATATTTTACAGATGGTATGAAAAAATGACTGGACTCAGATAGGCCTAAGCCCCCTCCGACACTGTCAATGTATTATGGCGGCTCCGAAAGCAATTATTTATGATCAAAAGATTAAATTATTTGTTGAATTGTCACTATAGTGTCATTTTTTCTTACCTACCATCAAAATATTCAATCTGAACTTTAATATGTCTAGGCCTAAGTCACTGTCAGTGTCTGAATCATTCCCATTCAATGTTAAAACATAGGCGTCACACTGTCAATAAGTTCTCTGGTGCTGTCAGTGTCAAGTGTCGAACACAGATTTAAGATTTAAATGATTCAAAGATTAAATTATTTGTGAAATTGTCACTATAGTGTCATTTTTCCAGACCTACCATCAAAATATCTGAATCATTAATATCTCAATATCTAGGCCTAAGCCCTCTCCATTAGATCTTGGGATACACCGGCCCCTAAGTGCCTATAGCACTTAACTTGATCGATTAAATCAATGGCGCTTTTGATCTAGTTCCTTCCCGCATTTCTAGGCGGATAAAGCAGAAATCCGCCTATCAGACCCCTTGATAGCATTAGGTCTAAATTTCCTGTAGAAGGAGGGACCAAAATCCCGACTCATTTACCATATCACCAAGCCATTCAGCCGTAGAAGCTAGTCAACCGTCACCTGTCTCCCACCTCCCACCTCCCCGATCCCTAATCACCCCCCTTCCCCTCCCCTACCCCCACCCCAACCCTATCCCAGCCGTAGCTGGTGTCGGCGATAACCGTGCCGGTCGTACGTGACTTCCCGGCGTGACGGGACGTATGGCGGGGCTGATACGGCCCGCTGTGGACTGTACGGACCGTGGGCACGGGGTGTGGTGGGTTTATCTCACCTAATGGGAGCGATTTGGTTTTATAGGATTAAAGGACTAGATGGTCATTAAAGCAACATGGGAATGAGAGATCATCACTTGACATGAACGTTAAGAGACTTAATTGAAAAATACTTGGTAATAGATACCTGAACCAGTTATAGTCGTTTTCTGATATAAAATCAAATATGAAAAGCAATGATTTCAATAACTGAATTTACATTTATTTGCAAACAACGGAAATTTAGAAGATATTAAAAGAAAAAAGAAACCAAGATAAAATTAGAACATGAACAAGGAAATACTGCACAACCTAATTCCCAACAAATTCATTCGTAGCGTTTTAGTTATCAAACCCATAACGTTGATTCTAAAACCCGTCCCCTTAACTCCTGCAGTGCCAAGCCGATCGTGGACTACATCGACGAGCAGTTTGAGATGTACCTGCAGGAGGAGCTGAAGGTGAAGCGCGCGCTGCACGTGTACCACGATACGCGCGTCCACGTGTGTCTCTACTTCATCGCCCCCACCGGACACTCGTGAGTAGAATAGGAAGGGGCAAGAGTTGTATGACCTATTGTGCACTTTGTGTCATCTCGTCGTCTAAATGTCCCTTGTGTCTCCTGTGAATTCTTGACGTTTGAAGCGGAACACTTTAAAACCTCTACTCAAAGATCGTCTCTAGACGCCCTGTGCTCTACTCGATTGGAGCGATTTAGACATCAAAGACTCGTGATAAACATTTTTTTTAAAAAAACCTTTTTGGGGAAAACAATGGTTGTGTTCCTCTCAATAGCTTTGTATAGATCCGATTTTAAAAAAAGAAAAAAAAGTAATGCCAATAGACGAGTAGCATATTTCCAGTCGTATTTTTACCTCGTATATCTGACGCCCTAGATAGTCTCGTGTATTGTCTTTGTTTACACCTCTCTATGTTCCTTAGGGAGCCTCCTGGGAAGAATAGGTCCCCAGCAGCCCCTTGCTGTTCGTAGAAGGCGACAAATGGGAAGACCAGACTTGGTAGCTCAATCAGTTGAGTGCCCGCTCTGAGTCTGGGAGGTCTTGGGATTTATCCCAGGCCGAGTCACACCAAAGACTTTAACAATGGTAGTGGTCACTGCTTGCCTGGCACTCGGTATAAAGTAAGAACCACGAAACATGACTGGTCAACCCGGTATCAGTATAATGTGACTGGGTGGGGTATTGTGTGGGCCTGTGACATGATATCTCAGTGTGGCAGCACTATAAAGAGGGCATTGGGTCCCACTGCTACAAATAGGCACCTCATTTCATTAATTTGGTCACCGCCCCTGTGGCGTAAAACTAGCTGAAAAGCTTTACCTTGTGCAGTCTGGTAAAAGAACCCATAAGGGTTGGCCGGACGTTAAACTAATTCCACAAACAAACAAACACCTCTCTAGTTTTATTTTATATCTACAGAACTTCTTGCTCACTGAATAATGACATTTTACCAATTCAGACTGGAAAAGATAGTTTTAAAAAGAGTTTTGCTGAGCTGCAATATTTTCATCTAAAATAATTTCTTTAATCAGCCTGAAGTCGCTGGACCTGGTGACGATGAAGGCGTTAGACAGTAAGGTCAACATCGTACCCGTCATCGCCAAGGCTGACACCATCACCAAGAACGAGCTGCACAAGTTTAAACTCAAGGTCAGAACAAGAATCTTATTATTTATCTCCAGCCAAAAAAGAATATGAGAATTGACTAAAGAAAACATTGGGAAGGGTTGTATGTATTTAGTAATGCCCATTACATTAAGCTTTAACAAAAAATCATGGGCTTGGTTGAACCTTGTTACAGGTCAAGTCTAAATAAATTGTATAGCACCACGTCAGTCCCTACATTAAGAAGTAGAGAAAAAATGACCTGTACATCACAAAAACGTTAATAAGATAGCAAGGATATTTTATATATAAAAAAAGTAAAATCACAAGTGCCTCTTAAAGATAGGAGAACTCATGTTTGGAAGTAACGAACCAAAACTAATATGGAGTTAAAAGTTTAAGGGTTTATCCGATATATTAAAGCACCAATTATGTTTTAAAATTTAGCGTCCTTCTTCAGGGTAGGCGGGTAGACATTAGGCAGGAATAAGGCAGGCTTTTCACAGTTTAAAATATTGAATGTTGCTAAATAACGATCAAAAACATTGTTGGATGCCGAAAAAAAACATGAGTAATAATAATAGTTTGTGAATTTTTCGTTCCCCCACAGATAATGAGTGAGCTGGTGAGTAACGGCGTGCAGATCTACCAGTTCCCGGTGAACGACGACACGGTGGCCGAGCTCAACTCCACCATGAACGGCCACCTGCCCTTCGCCGTCGTCGGCAGCATGGACGAGGTCAAGGTGGGCAACAAGATGGTCAAGGCCCGCCAGTACCCCTGGGGCACCGTCCAAGGTTAGTGGGTCCTCTGTGTAGGGTTACCGTTAGTCGTCCATAGTGATGGACATAAAGAAAAGGCTTGAGATAAGAAAAAGTCCTATCAAATTTACTAAAATAACTTTCTGTTTTGATTAAGTTTTAGGGGTGGGGAGAAAGGGAATTAGATTTTCAGGATTAATCTAATGGGTATATGTGTTGGTAAAGGCTTGTTTTTAATATCCAAAACAACAAACGGTTGTTGATAAAGTTCAGGGAGGGAAAATCAGAAAAGGGTTTCCATCTAGTGGTAACTAGTGTAGATAAATCATAATTTATAAGATTAAAAACAATAAATGGGTAAGAGTAATTTGTTTAATTTATGTCTGTTCCAGGACCATCTATGATAAAAGTTGTTAAGTATAGCCTCTATATTCGCTCTTTTTACTTAAGTAAGAATTCTATTATTATGATCGAGATGTAAGTGAGCTTAGCTATTGTGCTGTCAGATTCCTTTGGTTGAAAAGAATTCCTATAAATTGATAAAACAAAATCATCACTGTCTCACTTGTTTTGTTTATAGTTGAGAACGAGAGTCACTGTGACTTTGTGAAGCTGCGGGAGATGCTGATCAGGACCAACATGGAGGACCTGCGGGAGACGACGCACTACAAGCACTACGAGCTGTACCGCCGCTGTAAGCTGCAGGAGATGGGCTTCTCCGACGACGAGTCCATGAGGTCAGTACACACAGTGTATAGTGGGGTTTAGTATTTTTAGTGGGGTTTAGTGGGGAGACGACACACTACGAGCTGTATCGCCGCTGTAAGCTGCAGGAGATGGGCTTCTCCGACGACGAGTCCATGAGGTCAGTACACACAGTGTATAGTGGGGTTTAGTATTTTTAGTGGGGTTTAGTGGGGAGACGACACACTACGAGCTGTATCGCCGCTGTAAGCTGCAGGAGATGGGCTTCTCCGACGACGAGTCCATGAGGTCAGTACACACAGTGTATAGTGGGGTTTAGTATTTTAGTGGGGTTTAGTGGGGAGACGACACACTACGAGCTGTATCGCCGCTGTAAGCTGCAGGAGATGGGCTTCTCCGACAACGAGTCCATGAGGTCTGTTGTGTACATTGGGATCCCTTGCCCTATACCTTCACCATTGTCCTGCCCTCTCAAAGGCGGGTGAATAATCAGAGATGTTTTTCTCCGGAGGGCATTGAGGCACGTGCATGTTTATGGCAATTTTGTGTGGTTACTAATATTCTCAGTGTACTTGATATAGAATGAATCAAGTACAGAAGGCGGGTGCATTCACCAGTTGTTATTGCCACAATGCCCGTACCTATGTCTTGCACTAAAGCCCTCGATGATTTGTGCAATCCAGGGCAATAACAATTCTCTTCGTGCCCCTTGTTTTGTCTGAGTATGTATTTAACTAGGCGATTTCGAGTACTGAGAATTGGGCAATTTCGATATTTTTTCCTCTTATGTATCTCTATGATGCTGTATGCAATATGAAAAAGAATTCAAAATCTTTTCTAATGCCATGTAACATGCCTAAAATGGGCCCGTACTCCTCCTGGCGATTTTCAAAATTGTGTGAAAAAAATCGGACAGCGGAATACAGCCCATACGTAGTCTAGCCTTTGGAAAACACAGGTAAAGAAAGTCAAATACATTGATCGAAGCAGTCGCCAGCTTTGGAAGAAAAGGAACTGAAAGTTATGTGCCGTGAGATATGAAATCTGTGTAATCAGCCGAATCAACGTCTGGACTCTTAAATTCTAGTCATGTCTTTATTCCCAAGCCCTTGAGGCAGATGAGGTCAAACCAATCTTAGAGAAAGTTCCCCGCATATTAACCTTACTTCTTACTGGCAGACCACCACGTGATTTTCATTTTTAGCAAGACAGTTTGAGGTCCTAGATTTCGCGTCTGAGTCCCGCAGTTAGCTTCTTTCTTTTTAAGATCAGCAGCGAAATTCTTCAACTTCTTCAACTTTTCCTTGCGCCGAAATTTCCAGAGCTCGGCATCTCCCAACCTTTTTGTAGAGTTAGCACAATTCGGTGCGGAAGCGGCTGATAGTTCTTTTAAAGGTCACAGCCACTCAAAAATATTATTTTACCTTTTCTATGACCTTTGGGTGAGCCAGTAATCGTTGACTTTCTTCTGAAAAAATAAGTAGCATTTCAGCACACAGCCTAATAATGTAGGTTTGATTCCATATTAATTTCTTCTCCCCCTTGATAAAGCGCCTATGAACGCTTGTTAGCATGTATTGAAAATGTTTTGCTGCAGGAGTGAATTCCGTATATTTCCGTTAATTTTAGCCTTATTAGTCACGTAGAATTGATCAGCAAATGTGATATCTAGCAATATTTTTTCACGATGAAGAACTTGGTTTCAAAATCTAAAAGAGAATATTATAATTTTCAGATTTCTAATTTCCTTGGTGCATTTATTACGATCAATTTTTTCTAAAGGTTCTTTTTCAGAACTTTCTAAATTACTGATACATCAGTTCTAAGCTTTTATTACTCTCTCTTCCCCTCACAGCCTGCAGCAGACATATGAACAGAAGCGCAACACGCACATGGCCGAGCTGCAGAAGAAGGAAGAAGAGATGCGCCAGATGTTTGTCGTGCGCGTCAAGGAAAAGGAAACCGAGCTCAAGGAAGCCGAGAAGGAACTCCACGCCAAGTTCGACATCCTCAAAAAGCAGCACGCGGAGGAGAAGAACCACATCGAGACCGCGCGCAGGATCCTCGAAGAAGAAATGAACCAGTTCAACAAGAAGAAGACAGCCTCGGCTGCCATGCAACAGAGCCAGGTGCAGGCCGCAACGCTGGGCAAGAAGAAGAAGTAGTTCTCCTTTGGCGGGCCGCCGCTGGAGGGCGCCACCAACTGGTGGTGGTGCCCACTGCTGCTGCTGCCTCCCCCTGCTGGGAACCGCCAGAACCACCACCAGCACCACCAAGACTCGGGAGTGGCTGATTGTAGTAGTGAGGAGGATGGGGATGGGGAGGAGGGGGACTGGAGGGTGACTGAGAAAGGTTGACGGTATATTGGGTGTAAGTTCTGATTTCAGGTTTTTGAGGATTAAAAATACCCCCCCAAAAAACGGGTTTGTTTTGTAAGAATGCATCAGGTACATTTTTCAGAGATCTATAGATTTGTCAGTTTTACTCAAAACTCTTAAAACGCAACAAAATCACCAAAGAAAATGGTTTTAAAAAATCATGTCTGCATAATGCATTTCGATTTTGGTGCCTGTGTATTTTCTTCAGAATTTATTAATTCTTTATGTAACTCTCATCCCTGAATGATTAAGATGGGAGCCTGTGAGAGCAGTAGTTAGAGTCTGAGGCATGTTATCCAATATGTGTCATTCCATACAAATGTTATGTGTTTTGTCTGCGTCAACTGTACTGAGTAGTACTGAAGGGAAAACGGTGCTGATTTTTAGGGTCCTCCCAGAAGAAAAAGTAACAAATCACTAGGACATTACTACACACTCACAGAGTCATTCAAAAGTAGAACATCTGAGAGATAAATGGTTGGAGTTCTTGGTAGGAACGTTTCAATCACCTAGTCCCTTTTGTGGGTTTGGGAGTCCATTTCGTGTAAAACAGCTCATGTAAACCTTAATGATAGGTCTTTTTTTGGACTCCGCTCAACTAAGGGTTAAGTGATTGGCGTCTGGTTTTCAGTAGAGGGATAAATACGAGGAGCACAACTTCACATTGCATGGGAACCTAGGAGTCTTCCTGACTTGTTTTCTGGCTTCAGATCTTGCTGAGAAAAATTGAGAAGGACTTACATTATTTGATTAAGATAAAAAGAAAAAGCTCTAAATGTTTAGTCCATTATCCTATAACTTAAAATTATGTTGATTTTCGTGTTATGGAGAGCATTGAACGGTGCCAAATCGGTCGTAGAGAATCAAAAGGGAAAGCCCATGCACTGCAGGGTAGAAACTTTCACTGTTATTGTCCTGCCAAGTTTCTGAATTGCATTGTAGTGTCATCAGTTTGTGTTAGAAACTCTAGGAGGGTGGACACTAGCTGATAGAATGAAATTTGAGGAATTGAAAAAAAAACAAGTCGGTTTTATTTCCTACTCGTTTAGGACCAAAGATACATGTTCATTAAACCCACTGTAGATAGTCGCACCACCCGCTCGCTCCCTTAAATAATACAAATACCATTGTATACCAGGCGTTAACTTATTGATCTGATATAGAAATATGGCAATATATTAAAGTTAAAGTTAAGGCAGTTTTAAAGAAAATCTTGGTAGGAGATTTTCTTCTTTCTCAACATCTGGATTCCTCTACCCATGTGCCTTAGGATAATGTTTAACCTTTCCAACTGCCATTTTTAAAGAGTTTGGGTAGAGAATAGTACCAAAAATGTTGTCCCTTAAGTAAAAGATAATTGCTCTTGCTTCGATAGGAAAGCATGTAAAGTGAAGGTTCCATGGTGCGATTTTGTAAAGATATGCTGATTTGTTTTGTACCTTTTGTATTTAGTTGGATACGTCTTCCAGAAGAATTATAACGCGGATGATGTGTCAAATAATTTCTGTAGTTGACTTGTCACTGTTGGCATAATGTGTTCATCCTTATTTTCATTTGCTTTGATTATAATGACACTTGATTACTGTTAATCATGAATCATATTGCAAGAGAAAGCTCGTTCAATTACCAGTATGCATTCTGAAAAATATAATTTATCCAAAAACAGTTTCATTCCCGGTCACATTCGCAAGGAAATCACCAGAAACCTTTCTGTGTCCTAAAAAAAAAAGTTCATATCGCCAATGAAAAAAGTTGGCATTATCTGAGAAGTTTGAAATATTGAAACTTGTTCAAGCTTAGCGCTGTGGAAGCAGTGATATTGTATGAGAATGTACTGGGACAAACCTTAACGTGTGCCTCGTGAACGGTGTCTGGTGTAGATGTGCATGCCGCTGTGTTCTCAACATACCAATATAGTAACTGTTGTATACGTAATCTGAAGGGGATGCCACTTTCACCCACTCCTATAAGACTTACATTAAAACATTGAATCAAAAATATATGACTTACATTTTGAAAAGCATTGAATTAAAATATATAACAATTCAAACTAGAAAAAGAACGGTAACAATAAGTTACTCTATTGGCGAAATCCAACCCATGGTCATGTCGATAGAAAATGGGAATACAGGACAAAAAATAAGTTGAGAATTAAAATGCATACCCCAATTTTGTGAAAGCTAGAAAAAGTAGTGATTGTTTCCCCATAGTGGCATCTCTGGTTCAGTGATTACTTCCAATATTGAGCATTACATTCAATATCATGTATTACATCAAATACAATGTATTACATCCAATATCGTGTATCATTATTATTTATGTGCTATTTACCATAGTGAGTGTGGTCAGTCTTTCTCTGCCTGTAGATTCTTGCTGCTTATAAGCTATTTAATTAATTTCTCTATCAACTCTTCTTCGTTTCTCATGTCTACGAAACATTCTCATTGTTTAACGTGTGGAAATACAAGTAAAATCTTGTAACATTCCTGTACTGGTTGGAAAAGGAACAGAAGTGTTTTTCTTTGTAAAAACAATCAAACAAGGATTTGGTTATATCCTGAACATTAACAAATCTTATTTTCCATGTTTATTGTACACATCATTTTTGGGATCATAAACTAAATTGATCCTCGGGTGTTTGCATTTCAACAGTTGACATTCTTTCCCTCATTGTGAACTTCTTTCATTAATGTTAGCTTTTATCCAACATGCTTCTGACAGTATATGTACACATATAAACAAACTACGTAGATATGAGCATTTTATACAACATTTTTAATAAATTATTCAATCTTATGTTGGTTGCTTTGTTCTTTATGAATCAATAATATCATACTTGTACTTTCTTCGATCTTACATGTACCATATTCGATGAATATCAGAAATCCAAGTAAATTTAATTCAATTAAGGAACGTCTAGATGTTAGGATGTTCTGTGACTAAACTAAATGGCAGGCATTTGTTTATCTATTAACTGGATTTATGCGCTGGCATTGGTTTATTCTCTGCAACTAGAATTTGAGATGCAATATTTACAGTGTAAGATAGCAACACGATTAATGAAAATGAGATGGTAAAACATTTTGTCTGCCTCTGAATAAGAAAATCAGTGCGGAGGTTTGCGCTACAACTGGCCAGCATATTTCAACATTCGGTATCTGCTGTATATAAATAATTTCAAGGAGTTATATATGATGGAAACCTCTACATAATCCGAAAAGATTATCGAATTTCAAAAAGGTAGACAGTTCTGTTTACAAAACTATATAGGGAGTGGTATTTGCATTATGGATAGATTAGAAAGTCAATTCTACGAGGTCCAGCCGTTGTTTGCTAAAGCGAAGCCTTATGAAAAATACAATTATGGTTATTGGATCAGCTTTAAGAAGAGGCGCAATTTTGATGCAAAATTACACTAATTCTGTTTCTTGCACCATGTAGTAAAGTTGGCAGTCGTTTTGCTGAATGCTTTCTAATAGCACATTGCTGACATTAATAGTCATGGTGCAACTATTCGGTTTGAGTAACTCCTTCCCTGCTTTTTACGTTCACATAGGCCTAAATCTAGTGAAACAATTATGCGCATGGAACACTTAATCGTCCCTTATTTCTTCCGCAGCATTTTCTCTAAAATCGTTTGAGGAAATTACGATCCCGACGCTAATACCTTCAGTAGAACAGAGCTATAGATATCTTTTCAGTACATGAAAGGGCCAACCCCTTCTCTTTGTAAGTTGGGCATCGAGGGAGTGCAACGTTTGGGCGAGTTTGCGAGGTTCAAGATCCATGGCTTCTTTATATATCACAAATAGGCAAGGTGGAATAAGATAATCCAGTGATGAAATACCAGTTGGCGTTCCTCAAAGTGCATGGATTCCCTGTGTGCAACAGCAACATAAATAATGTCGGATAGGGAAAGCTATGTACTTAAGGACACCTAAATTATGTGATATCTTCAAAATTATGCCCAGATATCCACATGTGGAGTAATCCTGTGAACAAGAGTTTCAGTAGATCTCTTGTAGGTGCAAACAACATCTTCAGCACCAGGGCAACGTCCGCAATTTGCTCCATTGAAGAAGCCCACCTCCTGAATTGATTCGTTTTTGCCTTCAACAAGGTCATGCTTTCTATCTATACACACACTAATAAGTATAGGATATTCATTATGAAATGTAGAAATCGATGCAAACGAATCCGTGCAGCAAATGAAGTGATACATAGTTTTGGATGGCATTAATGGAATACTTGAACGATGAAGGTATGTAACAAGTAAGTTCGACGTTAGAGTCTTATACCAAGTCCATGGCTTCTTTCTGTACAATGAAGTGGGCGCTATGAGAGGAGGGTAACACAGCAGTAGGAGGCATGATGTTACCGTTGTCCCTGACACCCAGGAAGAGTCCCGGCCGGACCTCCGACTCCAGGGTGCAGTATCCGTCCTCATCCTGGGTGATCACAAAGTTACAGTCCGCGCCGCCTGAACCCTGATAAATTGGAAAATAAAAACATGTCATTTTTTACATGGAGTCTTTATCCTTCATAACTGAATGTCTTCATAATACAATTTCTCAGAATATTCTAAAATATATTGTTGGTGGGGTTCTGTACGTAAGCAAACTGAGATTTCAGGCTGGTACTCCCTACTCTATGTATACTTTAATCAGGGGAGGGGTATTAGAAATGGAAGATGCATGCGTCGTATTGAAAGCAATGATATAATGTTTTGAAGGAAATAGTTGGAGTTTTTGAGCCCTAAAAGAGTAGTACTTTATGGTCATATGACGTCCTTTTGCCATATGTAAATGGTAGCTATATTTTAAAAACAAACGTAATTCGGACATTAGGATTGATTAAGGGAATTCGCTCACGTCGCCGACTATGCTGTTGCCCCTTACGGCCAGGTGCTGGTCGCGGTGTATGGTCGACCTGAACTGGACCACGTCCTCCGCGTGCACGATCATCAGGAACTGACCTGCGACGGAATAGGATTATGGTGGAAAAAAGAAGTTTCATGCAGCTTACTTTAATCTATTGGTAAAAACATCGTCTACATTGATGGAAATCTCCCGTTGTAATACATACATGAATTGATCAGTAACTACATCCAACTTAACTCAAGTAAAGCAATTGTGTAGAGGCCATCTCTTGGAAAATAACTGATATCTCCATATTTCTTTAGGGGCCTTCCATTATATACTCCAAAGACCGAAAGGTAGGCGAGGTCAAGGCTTTAAGTACATCTTGAATGGGCATTACATGCTTAAGGGGCGTAGGGAGTCTTAAACCATTTCAAAATATGTATGTAATAATTGGATGACCCTTGACATAAAAAATAATTGTCTAATGTAACTGAATCATAAATCTCCGTTGGCATGATTGACCGACTAAAACAATTTCTTTTTCATTTGGCCAAATCCGATGGTAAGGATTTGGGAAATGATTAGATGAATAGATTTGAATTCTTAAGACATCCTATCAAATACCCTCAACACTAAAACCACCTACCCATAGGTCCGAAGACGCCCCTGGCGTAGACACTGGCCCCCACGGGCAGGATACAGAGGTACCGGCCGCTGGCCCGCGACCAGAGGCGCACCACGTAGGTCGGCAGGAGCTGCTCAGACCCGCTCAGAGAGCTGCTCGTCGACCCACTCAGGGAGTCCGAGCTGCTCAGCACCCCGCCCCTGTTCAACTTGGTCCGCTTCAGGTCCTCCAGGTCGTCCAGCTTCAGGCTGCACACCTGGTGGGAACGGTGTGAAATAAGACAATTGATTCAGGGGATCAATTAGCAAAAGATATATTCACAGTTCGATTTCTTTCTGTTAGAAACTCCTGGTATTATTGAGTTATTTTCTCCAATTCAGCTAAGTATCGCATGTCCTTAGATATGTTCACATAGTCCATCATCATTAAAACATCACCAGTAATTTGAAAGCTGTATATGAATTAGTGAAATGAGTGTGGAATACAAGGGAGACCGGGTGATATCCTTCGCCCGATTGTAACCAGAATAAACAATCTTGAAATTAAAAAAAAATATAAAGCAACATGATACGAAATAAGCAATTTAATGACAACTTGGAAAACTATTCGTAGATGAGTAGAATATTATTGAAGAATTGTAGTCAGATGACTCAGAGTGTGTGCATTTTTTGAGGAATCAAACCCATTGTCAGATCCAAGACTTTCATTAAAAAGACTATACAAATTTATTTCCATGCCTACCAACACGCCATGCATTGGCACAGATGTTCAAACTCAGCGTGAATATAGATAAAACGTAGATATAAATTATTGCTTTGAGCAAATGGATGAAAAGGAAACACAGTAGGCTCATAAAAGACCAACTAAATTTAGCAGTGCATCATCTATAATACAAACCTGTGTAAATCCGAGTATGTCTGAGGTGGGCTCGCTGAGGTCCATGGGCTGTATGAAGTACCTGTCGGAGGGCCCCGCCCTGGAGGAGGTGACCTTACAGGAGGAGGACAGCCCGCCCCCCTCCAGCAGCAGGGTGGACGAGTCGGCCAGACTCAGGGTCGACATGGCGAGGGGTGGGTGGGGACGGGGTCAGGACATGGGGAATACTGGGATGAACAAAAAGAGAGCAATCGATGTAATATGAGTAAATCAAATGAAAGGGAATTATGCTTTATAATAAGATAGAGAGCGGTAACTTGAATATGCTAACAACAACAAAACTATTAATCAAAATTATCTTTAAACCCTTAGGAGCAAGCAGTAAATTATTGCGTGATGTTTTGGTATTTTATGTAGCCTATTTTTGACTCTTTACAGCAGTAATGAAAATAATTATCTTATTTGCAACCAAACCTATATCTTAATGTTTCAATCTGCATACATGCACTTTTTGAGCACTTCAATAAGTCCGATTCTTTTTGAAAAGATGATTACATTTTACCGCTTACCGCGGAACAAGTAACAAGAATTAAAATGATAATATGTGAACAAAAGTTAGAAAAAAAATTGTCAGTCGTAAACACGGCGAGGTGATGTCGAGTCTAATTAATCGAAAACTGTTCTCTGTATATTGTCATTTAGCTGATGCTGTGTGGTTGACATTAAAAAGCCACAAAGCAAAGTTGACGCAAACACAATTACTGCTCCAACCTGCTAACAGGTAAGAATAGATCAGTAGAACTTCCTCGTTCTACGCTCCCTTCCACATGATTTGAAATCTCAAATCCAAAGCCTACTTAGACTCTATGCCTTTACATTAATTCAGAATTTTCCCACGCGAACTATACCCCCCACGCGACCTTACATAAAACTAACAATCACAGCCCTGTACCTTAAGTCGAAAAGGATACAACGTGATGTCCAAGTGTGACAGCAGGGGTTGTTTACAAACTAGTGCTTTGAATGAGAACATAACACCCATTAAGCCTTTAATAGCAACAGTAATAATAGTCCCAGGGGCTAGGCCCAAGAGCTTAATGGTCAATAAAACTCAGCTGACCACCAAGTACAACAGTTAAGCCAATATTTCACATACCGGTTTTGCTACCGATTTTAAAAATCGGAAGTAGGAATTAATGTTAAATATAGGTGTGTTATATATCACTAGAAATGTTTTACAAATCTCTTTCAAATGGCGTATCTAGGATGTATGGTTTATTGTCATATTCCCATAGATATTCAAACAAATACAAAATCGCCAGCATCAAAATCGGTTTGTGCAATACAAGCTTTAGTATCCCCTGAAATCACGCAATGCACTCTTAAAGCTGAGAGTAGGTAGGTTAGAATTGGTGTAACAACTTACAAGTATATACTTCAAGTCATGTATGTTATTGTTCAGGGATAGACTAAAGTATTCTGTATACATTGAAATTTTGTTTGTCTTGAGAATAATGCGCCATTTATGTCTATAGTACTTTTTATGGTGTATGGTTGGCAATTGTTGATTAACTCTAATGGGAATAGGTTTTGACTCGTTAAATTGTTTGGGTTATTAGAATGCTCGTAAACTTCTAGGCTACTCTAAGTCCGTTTAACTCTATAACAGCAATGCAAACATTACAAGTCTCCATCAATAACGTTAACATTACACATCATCACTCAAGCGGCACGCATACATTCTTATTTAGATGACTCACAAAAAGGAAAAAAAAATCATGGGTCGACCCAAGTATTCATTTTAACTAGTTCACAAAACAACATTATAAAAACAGACATTCCTTGGATTGTACAGGTGCACCAAAAACTTTTAGGTGGGCGGTATGGTGGGTGGTGTCTTGTTCTAGGGACTTTGAGTTTGTTCTTTCCATGCACGGACCTTGCACACAATGTAACTGTATATATCCCCACTGGGCTTAAACGTGACAACAACAGTTTCTGAAACAACTCTAGGCCAACTTATCTATATTCAGTTCTAATGACCGTATTTTTATAACAGGCTTGATATATACCATTGATTATGACTGAATGCAGCTGGAAAAAGCATTCTGTTGGTTCCCATGATGGTCATTAGTAACATATGGAGGGTATCCATCCACCCAGAAAAGGATATTCTTCCTAACTCAGCACACTGCCTTACAACTAACACTATGGCTCTCTCTTCTGTATACTTAACTGCTCTTCATATAGCTTTCGATATAGGGCTATGGTTTTAAACACCGCATGGGTAGTAATGTGGATAATGTAATTAACCCAACCAGAAGCGTATCAGTTTGTAACAATTCAGTGAATAAGCTGAGGGGGTAGGTATCTTGAAAGATCTAAATCATCTCCTTTTATCCGCCACCTCTTCAGCCAGAGCAATTTGACAGACTGAGGAACACCGTAATGAAAGGTGCGACGCTCCCCAATGGTACCATCAAATATTCATGGTAGAATTTGTCTTAAAGTGTAATGGTTAAGAATTGGGTACGTACCTCTGCCTACATACATACAAGTAGACAAGTCTGCAGTTCTATTGTATAGGGTTGATAAGCGATGGATCTTGGGCCTGATCTTCTGTAAAGTCGGTTAAGCTGAATACATTTTGTATGTTGATTGTTCGCAGCCAAATCGAATACCCATGCTGACTATGCTACAAAGGCCGTTGTTGTGTGAGTGTAGGATACTCAGCCCCTGGGGGTATGCCCTGAACCCCTTATTATAGGGGACAAGATAACGGTATAGTCATTCCCCAAACGTATTCATAGCCCTGACCTCTGCTATGTAGGGGCACCTACTGTTGATTGTACGTCTAATTGGATTTGGTTTTGGGTATCCCAAATCCATTACCACAGGAGCACATACAAAACAGACTCTTTTCAATCATACATTGAATGATCAATCACTGCATGTTTCTCCTTGGTAGATGATATTCATAGTGATAGACTATGTCAACAAAACGTATGATTTTTAAAAGAAATCGGAATCAGAACTAAATAATAAGTATTTAAAAATGTCCAACTGAAAGACATACGTGATGACACATGTCAAGCTCAATATAGCCCTTGGTATTATGATTATGATTGTTTAATAATCCCCACTTATACTAATTATACTATCAATTAAGTCTTACATACCCAACTAATATAGATAATTATTTCCTCTAGTAATTTACCCCTTTGTCCCTCAACATAAAACTAACCACACAACACTAACCCCTGTGATCTACTTAAAGGGATATGTCCCCCAGACAAATATTCCAATAGACCTTTTACATAAAAAAAAAGTGATCTCGAACCCGTCTGGTTCAGTGTATGTGCCGTGGGGGCATTTCACAGGGTAAACAAGACAGAAAAAAGAAACAAACCGTTTCCTACCCGCCAAAACCAACGGAAGTGGTGCGTGCTGGCAATCCGAAATGAGATCCACCGACGCGGAAAGATTCAAGTCTGGCTGTTACAAGGATCCAAAAGATCCAAACAATACTCCAGTATGTGCAGGAGAAATAAGTATGGAGAAATTCACAGACTCCGGAGCAATGTGGGTCTCGGACAAATACATGTACTCCAGGGCGCCCTGATGACTGTATGATCCATGCTTAAAGATATGTCATAACCATGCCTCATGATACATTCTTTTTCCTATGTAAATACACACAGCTGACGTACGTCCATATATACATACACGCCGGCCTATACTGGTATGTGGCCTACTCAGAAATCCTCATATATACACAATTTAGATGTATCCATATCCATATAGCATTGAACCGAAACAATGACCGAGTGCTGCCGTAGGTGACTACTAAACTCCAGGTGAGTCCCTATACATATGATTAGGCCGATGTCAGTTGGGAGGGATCCAAGTCGGTAGCCGGGCCCGGTGACAATCTTCTCTGTACGGTAGGGACACGCACACCTCTCCCCACCACCTCCTCTACACCATTCAGGACCTCCCGACAGGTTGGCGGGCCACTGACGGGAGGTGACTTGTGCATGGGAGACGCCAAGTGTTATCTAAAGAAATTTATAAGTTATAAATTGTGCACCCGTTACTAATAATATTAGTAACGGGTGCTATATTATAATAATTAACACGACACAGTATAGGTTTGGACTACAAAGCCGGTGGCATACCAACCGCCCAACTAAAATAAAACATTTAATATTTTCCCCAAATTAAATGTTTTCCTCAAAGTTTGATTGCCATAAGATACAATGTAGACAGGTAAGACGTCTGGAATTCAGTTTCCGACTTATAATGAACATGTGGTGTTCTGGCTTACTCATGGTGAGAGAGTCCTAGTGTCTGAGGGCTTCTAGTGTTAGTTTGACATAGCATAGTGTGGTGTACTTGCTGATATTTATATATACGTCCAGGGCCATCTATTGAAACACATGTGCGAATTCCCGGTGAATAATCTAATGATATCCTCCTACATGAGCACCTACAGTATCCTCTGTTAGATTCCCCATTTAGGAGTTTACTAGATAAAGTCACAGGTCTCTGATACTTTTAAGTTTTTACTTTTAAGTTTATCTCGGATTGCACAGTCGTCCTTAAAGTAATGTCACACTCTGTTTGTTTACACCTGGTGACTCATAAAGTCTGGCAGGCTCCCGCCCCCAATGTCAACTGCAGCCCAGGTGTGCTTCTATCGTGTGGGCGCAAATTCTGTGGCAACAGCTTGTGAAATGCTGAGCACTGGTATTCAAAATGTGTGTTCTTCTCATTTATTTCATTTTGTGGTTTCAATATGTGATATTTCTCTCTATAATGAGCTTTTCGCTGGTTGGATCACCAGAAATCTAAGACTCCGCTACAACCCTTAGCACCTGGGTTCTCATGGGTCTGGTCTGATTTTCTTAAAGGGAATCGAATATATTCTGGATTTTCCAGACAAAAAATGACGATGACAAGAAAGAACTTATTGCTGAAGTCGAAGAATTACATTTCCAGACCCCATTAGATTTTATCATTTCTTCCTCTTCTTTTTCAATTGGTCCAACACAAGATAGGTCCATTATTCGTTGCCGGGGACCTATCTTTTGCATCCCACAAGAGAACTCCTTTTGTGTAACATAGCTATCTGATCACCCCTAGGCTACTGTCTCCAAGCTCCCAACTTCCTCTCACCTGACATCTCATACACACTCCTTAGTAACCTGGAGCGTCGTATGCTGAGCCCCCTCCACCAACTCACCTGTTGACATGCTGTACACTCACATGTGTCTCTGACATGGTACAAAACATGTATATGAGGGATATAACTGGGAGGAGGGACATGTGTGCATGTTGTCTGTAGCCATGTGCTGCCAGTTGATTGTGGCGGAATCCCTGTATCAATGGCAGTATTACACTACACGACTTGTGCTGCAATGTGACGATGTAGCAGAGAAGTTGCACATTATTAGAGACGAATTCATTTTGTACACATGTATGTGAGAGATTCCAAATTGCCAATTTCTAACAATTATATTACTCCTGTATGTGAATTGTCTGTAATATCATCATATCATGCTGATATCGCAGCCTGAGTCGTTTTGTGTAAATAGTGTAATACCACCTTAAGTACAGTGAGCTATGTGTGAGAGGTATGTAGCGGGTCTGGGTGCATATATAACAAACAGGTCGCCACGCTCTGAAAACCACAACCCCTGCAGACTGTAATTGTATCTGGGCTGGTGTTAGTACATCCCACTCACCCCTGTCAACTCATACAATATAGTAATTTATAAGACCTAATTTTCGTATGCCATACCATTGTCAATGCAACGTATATCTCCTTGCACCCTTCGTTACCCGTATACACACACATCCACATACCCGCACACATATTGCATATTTTGAATACATATATATGCATGCGTTAATATGCAGTTTTGACAGTAGATTATCGTTCGTTCATGGCGCTGTGGTTCCATGGGAAAAATCCCCAATTACATTAAAAGGGGTAATCTTGGGAAGATAAGATGGGACTCTCCCTTTTATTCTTCTTACAAATGCAGAATCAAGGGGTAGCAACATTGCATCAATTTCAGAACACAACTGCACCGTTATTTAGTCCCCTCTTCTTCAAATCAAGGATATACTACTTATCTCATAATGCTTAGCCTCCTGAGAATACAGCCACTGAAGTTAGATTAATAGGAAGTTTTAGTCATCTTGCATTTAGGATATTATCATGTATGACCATGCATCTTTATTACACACAATATTTTTCTATGAAAGAATTCAATAAAATTTAGTGAATTCTTTCATAGAAAAGGTACATTATTGAAAACCTTCTAATAAAGTTAAGTTTCTCTTTTCCTTTCCTCCTACTCCATACCCACGCAGCTAAACTATTCCTTTGTCAATTGAAATCACTTTATTTGGTGGGGTACTTTGATGCCTAATGGTCTGAGTATTTCGGTCTCCAGCTGGTTTAATGGTATGTGTGGCTGAAT
Organism: Lepidonotus clava; assembly: GCA_936440205.1. Lineage (NCBI taxonomy): Eukaryota > Metazoa > Annelida > Polychaeta > Phyllodocida > Polynoidae > Lepidonotus > Lepidonotus clava. Next base: position 7,013,602 of record OW387142.1, on the reverse strand, counting down.
GTATGAGTTCTTCAGAGTTCACAAGTAGACTGGCGAGGCATCAAAAGCCCATCATTGACAATCACAGCACACCACTCACACCCTATACTTGAGTCTGCCGGGCAGGTCATCAATATTAATGCCTCTATAAGCGATCTTCAGGGGGGTCAACCACTCTGAGGGGTCTTACGTAACGGTCGTCCCAGGCACTCTGCTTGGTCTATCAAGCTAAGGATGTAGAGTAGTGTAGGGAATAAATGCACTGATATGTATTAGTTATTGGGATTATTATAATGGTACTATATCATCGTCTGTGGAAATATGTAAAAACTCAAAAGGCATTGATGAAATTTCTTATTTGCCAATATTTTACACATAATTATAATCGTCATATTGCTACATTGCAGAACAGAAGCTGTAACTGAAAACATTCCGAACTTTCCTTAATAAAAGGGATAATTCTTTATTATTGCAGTCTTAACCTTTATATGTAGTTATGTTTTTATCAAACGACGGCAGGAAATACAAATCTGTTTTTGGACAGACCATTATTGTATACAAAACTTCTATAGTCTCTTATATGACTATATAGGAAAACAAAATACCATATATAAAAACATTCAATAAATCCCTTGGAGATATTTCTAAAACATATTTTCCAGGTATGTCGATGCCTGAACTGTGATCCCTGTTCTATTCTTCCCTATGTGAATGTCCCCGGCCGTTTGGACGGAGGCAATAAATCGTGTCTGTGTGTAGGGGTGGTGGGTGTCTGCTGGTATTTTGTGTCGGCCACGGACAGAGAAGAAGGTTGAAGTGGGTAAGGTGTTTTAGGGTAGGCTGAGTGTTATCTTTCAGTAAAATAAGAATTTCATATTTCATAGGGCTTGTCCGTTTGCCTTCAAGTTGTATCCAGGTTGCATCACTTATCCATTCTTCTTGGTTCTTATGGTGCCATTATTGTGTTTAAAAAAGGGATAACATACTTTAAGGTTTCAATTTGGACATTTGCTCATTGACATTAAAGCTCTTATGGTACTGGAAACAAGATAACTAGTAATAGCGCAGTCAGTCCACCTCCACATTAAAAATTAATGCTGTTGTAGTTGTTCTGGCCACAATCATCGGAGAAGCGATTCCCTTTTTGTTCTGTATTCTATTTTCACATATACAGGCTATTTAAAACACATTTCATTGGAAAATATATCTCTAAACCATATATATATAGAGAGAGAGAGACATAGACAAACTATGACAATATTTAATGAAAGAATGTCCTTTAATGATTTTGTATAGCCAAATTGGTATTAAATAAAAAAATATTGTGATATAGGCCTAGTTCCATAGAAAAGATATTTTTACGACAATATACATAAATTAATTTCGTGGAGAGGTTAATGGGCAGCTAATAGGCTTCTAAGCGTATATAATAAGCATGAATCAAAATAATCGGTATACGTTTATAAAGCTGAACGTGTGACCGCTTGTAGCCAAATATAGGGTCTATACTTGGCCCCTTAATGGCACCTTTGCCGTGGTATTGCCGGTATGGGGTAGGCCACTGTTCGTCTGGAATTCGCGGTATTCCCCAAAGCGTCTTGCTGTCAGTGAGGCATTTCTGATGAATTATCCCAGAGGTAATGAGGCACAAAATCACCGACTGCAATAGAACACATCTCGAGAAATAATGAATTTCCCCGTGCCCAATACACATACCGTCATACATATCTGGGTCTTACTGTAGGCGACGCATGTCTCCTTTGAACGAGCCAGGTCCATTTTTCTTCCAACCCGAGACGACTTCAAATACCAGAAATACCAAAAAGAGGTCTTTGTGAGTATGATAAAGAGAACTTTAAAGAAGCCTATTTACGTAGAAATTTATATATAACAACCAATTATATTTGTGCCGTGCATAGTGTCCAATAAAACATGCATTATTCTGATTGTGCAAATGGTAGCGCACGTAGCTCCCATTCTGAAGGGCTCTACCGTACCCTAGGCAGATGAAGTACATCCTCGAAGGACCATTAGTGGTGGCAGAAGGCCAATATAGTTATCATTAATAGTGGGGTCTGTTAACAACATTTTCGTTACGCGGCGGATAAAAGCACCAAATTTTGCATGAGGCACCTCTGAGGCATAACTATTGGATCTAGAAGGGGAGCCATCTTGAAATACCAAAATGAAATTTTGACAAATTTTGTATGTTTTAGCATTTGAAATTTAAGGTATTTGACCAAAACTTTTGGCTAGCTTCGATTAGACCTATTGTATAGATTCGAAAGGCAAATAATTGAATTCCTTGTCCTATAATCTACCAATTTGGACAATAGCAATGTGTTTCTAGGCATTTCAGATGCTGAGATATAAAATTATTTCAATAATAGTCGGCCATATTGGATTTTTGGCCCCGGTATGGGCTATGTTGATATTTCAAGGTGGCTCCCCTTTTAAATTCAATGAAGGGGTCCCAGGGGATCATCATACCAAATGAAATCAAGAAATCTTGTGGCAAAAGGGTAAAGTCTAAATCCTTTCTTTTGAATTATTTTGGAATCCAGCGGTCATTATCAAAAGGTATCATGCTAATGAATTCAGCCATTTTGAAATGTATGGTATTGTTTTGGATGAATATAATATTTATTGAGCCCTCTAGGCTATAAACAACTGATATTGGAACCATTTCTTCAGGCCTTATGCCTTAGTAGCTAAAAATCATCATATTTCTCAAAATTGGTCAGCCATCTTGGATTTTTGTTTTCCGCATTGACTTGAAACATAAATAATTGAATTCCCTGACCCATAATCCCTCAATTTTGACACCAACCATGTCTCTTTAGTCTTTTTAGAAGCTGAGATATAAGAATTTTTATTGTAAAAGTCGGCCATATTTGTTTTTGGGCCCCCACATCCGTCCTTTTGATATTTCAACGTGGCTCCCCTTCCAGATTTAATAGTTATGCCTCAGAGGTGCCTCATACCAAATTTGGTGCTTTTATCCGCCGCGTAACGATTTCTAAAAAAAATGACCTTAACAGACCCCACTATAAGGTAAGTATGGAATGGTTTAACGGGACCGCTCTCTCCTGTGCAATACTCTAGGGGGCAGCACGAACAACTGAGTCCAATTCAGGTCTTTTATAGCCCTTTTTCATTAGGGTGTGGCGCCCCCTGGTGAAGTAAATCAACCAATGGTTTAGGTCATTTCCCATAGTTAACCTATATGAAGTGAAGCATATAGGTTAACTATAGGAAATGACCTAAACCATTGGTTCCATTTACTTCACCAGGGGGCGCAACACTCTTAATGAAAAAGGTCTATTGTCTGGCGAGGTGCTTCAATGTAGGGTCGCCGTGCCGTATCCAGGGAGGGGGTCCGGGGGGTCAGGACGCCCCCCCCCGCCCCTTTTGGTGGACCCCTATACTACAATATGAGAGAAAAATGCTGTGTCTGCACATGAATGCACGCTGTTTTAGTACTTAGCCTATATTTTGGGAATCCTATGTCCGCCCCTGAGGTCCTTTACAGATTCACGGCGATTGTAAGAGTGAAGTGAAAGCATTTTATTTGTAGAACTAGTTTTCGGAACATTCATAGTATATCTGTGCAAACTTATAGGGATGGCTTGTTTATTCTTCATGAAGAAGGCTGAAGATATTGCAATATACATGTATATTGTTTTAAAGCATTTTTCAAGCGCTTGTAACAAATTCTAATTTATTTTGATCTCATTCATAAATGATGATTTCTAAAGTTGTACATCCTGGTTTCAAGGATCAGCTTTTGAGTATGAATAATTGAAATTGACAGGTTTATTTCACAAGGGATAAACTTTGAGCGACAATAGTTGCTAGAAAACTTGGTGCATACATTTTTATTGTGACGGGTAAATCGGGTTATTTGTTTTATGCGGAACGAGGGAGCAAGGAGCCATAGCAATATTCCAAATAAACACTAAAACACTCAAAAAATAGATTGAAATGGGGAAAACTCAACACTTCTTTCAAGGGAACTCATTTTCAATGTCTTACTTGGCCTCTATTCGTGTTCCATACCAAGCTCTCTACACGCTATTCTATTGATATGTTCTTGCTGGGAAAAGTTCATGTTATTCCCAGACCGACCTTTGCGTGACTCAAGATAGGAGTCAGACAGGGTGGGTAATGAACCGGGAGAAGTAAGAATGTGCTTTAGCTTTACCTCAGGGAGTACGCTGGATGGGTTTCTTGAAGGAAATTCATTCATCCATTCGATATCGGAACGCTTATTTGCATGCTATAGTTATGTAACGTATTGCGAAAGCTCTATATAAAAGTTTTGATTGGTGCTGGACACCGTGGAGTGTCGATGGAGCAACAACAAACAATGAGAGGGTCAGACCAAATGTACTTTAAAAAATAGAAATGCTGTTGTAGTATTCTGGTTATGAATATGTTGTAAATATGCTGTCAATCATACCCTAACAGGCCCGTAGCCAGCTATTCTCAGAGGGGGGTTCGTTTTTTGAATAGCAGCTTATTTTTTTCCATGAAATATGATATCATTTCTATCAAAAGAAAATTGGAATTTGCCACTAATTGCTACCTTCAATAACAGAATTTCGAATAAATCAAATAATAATAACATGATAGCTGGTCAACTTCCATGTGGACCACTCATTTGGTTTGTGTGTATGTATTTTTTTTTTTTTTTTTTTTAGCCATATAGAGGTTTAATTTATCTGGGAAGTTTGGATTAATTCGCGAGACTGAAAGGGAAATGCAAGCTTAGGGCAGATAATCTTGAGTTTCCCTTGGAGCATTTGCCGATGGTTATAATGGCGTAATTACCTTTGGACGTATTGTGAAAGAGATATGGTATTGTTTGTCACAAAAAGAACCTATTACTTATCTTAAAAAGACAAGGATAGCTTTTTGTTATTGTATGAAAAGAACAATTAATTAACAAGTGACCTTTCTATAGTCTAGTTCGGCTTAATCAAAACCTGCTAATTATTCTTAACAGATGATTAATTAACTATTAATTAATTACTGTATCCCTCGCCCCTTCCATTGCTACTCTCTCACGTCAGCTGTCCCTTCATATGGTCACTTTAAAGCTTGGGGTCATGACCTAGTAAAGTTCACCTTTCTTTTACTGCCAGCAGGCCAGACATAGACCCTCTGGCTTTAATTGACTTTTACTTGGCATTTACTTTTGGATATTGATTTCTGCCTCTAATCATTTATACATGTATCATATAGCTCGCTTAGCATTTCTCTAAAGATTTCCGAAAGTAGACGAAAATAAGACAGATGTATCTTTCATTTTAGATAATTAAGTTCTGTAACAATATACTGAAATGATAGTTTACACTAAAATCTCTGACCATCGAATTTGTTAAGAACTGGTTAATAACCGACCTACTGGGGTGTTTGACATACCGTTTGGTTAAAAGAACTGAACAAAAATATGATTTTAGAAGAACTGCAGCTCATACCAACGCCGGAAAGTGGAGTCTAAATATAATATCTTGGAACAATGATTAGTAGTTATTTTTAATCTCCAGTGCCCAATTATTGTTCCAAGGGTCAATACTATATTTTACGAAGTATTAATCATACTCTTTTTTATAATTCAGAAAATCTGCAGGGTGGTAAGGCCTAGATATAACTAGACCTATTTTCTGTGACCTTGAGCAGTTGGACAAAATGTTGGACAAAATGTCAGATTTCTATACTACTTACAACTGGAACACAACGTATGGAGGCTACATAAGTTGGTTCCCATAACTTATGTTATAAGAATAGACTAGAATGTTGTAACATTTAGTTTCTTCAATCACTACTAAAACACAATCATATAATGAAATTGATCAATATCTAAGCGCTTTAGTGAAGGGTTGGTCATTTTGAGTCAAGCTTGTAGGCTTAGGGATTTTTATCTATTGGAAGAAGATTATTACAGTTGTTGTAGTTTTGCAAACTCTTTCTGTAATTCCTTACCCGAATAGCTTTAATTCATTCTCTTTAATTCTCTTTAATGTTCTTTTATTTATAGACTATACAACTATGCTAATGTCCTATAATTCTTAATTCTATTTTTGATGGAAATTGGAATGGGTATTCATGAAATAAATAATGATAACAAGAATAATAGAATAACCCTAGATTATTAGATGGAAACATCACTTCATTTAATCATGTTGCGATTTACCTACTTGATTCTTTTTGCCTCAATAGTAAAATGTTGAAACTAACTCTGGTGGTCTGTTTCTCATTGCTGATTGATTAATAATAACGACTGGACCTAACTCCATCCAAGAGTTAGATCTGTACCGGGTTGACTTTATATTAGTCATCGCCTCATTATTGAGTCTCGACCAGACTCCCAGACCATTGATCACTTCTCACGCATCTAATTGTGCAATAAAGCAGACTGACTTGGATGCTAATAGACGTTCGGAGCGTATGATTCACATTGGTGAATTAATAGATTCGACAGTATTTACTTGAACAAGTTTCTGAATACATAATCCAATCAATGTTAATAATGCAGGATATGTTATCTCAAAGATTATAATTCACATCTTACTGTTGCTAATTACTATAAGAAGTCTAGGACATTACATTTTGTTTTCTTCAAGTAATAAAATGTTTTTTTTTTCAGGAGATCTCAAATGAACACACATTTTATATACAAATAAAGTATTCACTTAAATTTAGCACAAGAAATTCTTATTCTAAATTGATATCTACATGGTATAAGAAAATAAGATCTAACCAACCTTTAATGATATGTTTTACACTTCCCTGATTTGATGTTTCAACAAGACTCTGTGATTGGTGGCACACAATTGGTGCAGACCATGCAGACAATTTGTAGAGATGTAGGCCTAGTATCAAACCAGGTTGAAATACACTTCATTTGCCATCACCTTATCTTTTCTGTCTGATTGAGTTTTGGAAAGTTAGATTGTCAGTGCATAATAACATTATATCTAGGTTTTGGTATACCGTACTTTTAGTGCAACAACCTTCAGGCTGTGGAAACATGCACCACCTAGCAAGCCGCTATAAGATGGCAATGCCAAGGTCAAAAAAGCAATATATTGACACAGTGAATCAAATATTAAAGAATTCCTCTTCGAATCAATACCGTCTATACCAGTGCTCTCTAATAAAGTCTCAGCGTTATCGGTGCATCCCTCGCCTATGCCTGAAGAGTGATCCCCTTTCCCACGCGCGGCTACGTCATACTTTACACTCTCCCCTCGTATCCTTGGAGGGCAGTTCATTCATGGCCAAGCGGCGTCCTTAGATTATTATTATGATCAGTCTGAGTGAGGGGTCGGGGTGTGGGTGTAGGTGCGGGGCCACTGACCCGAGGCTGATGTTATTATACGGGCCTGCTTCTTGACCTAGCATCCGGACACGCCTATGATCAATTTCTTCTGGTGTTTGGCTTGTGATCTAACAGACACAGACGGATACACATACACATGCAAATAAACACACACATGGAAATAGATACACAGACGCTCATGTAATGTTTATCTATACATATGTTTGTCAATAAAGGATATTAATAATATATGTTAATGAGGTCTACATTATGTAAAGGATTACAAGATTCGAAAGATACATAATGGATTGGAAGTTTTGTAAAGGACAAAGCTGAATTCTGAAGTGAAGATAGAACTGCCACACTGAGCACAGAATTACGTGTCAGAAAGAGTTTTTTTCTGTACAAATCAGTCAGCCATCAAACGGCATATATATATATATATATATATATATATATATATATATATATATATTCATATAGGCCTCACGATGAAGAGTAACTTTTATGTTTGGTTGAACACCATATGAATTGATCCTAATAGTAGAGACACAATTTTGTTGGTGAATCATTAAATTTTTCTGACAATAGAGGATTATTCTACACATAAAACTAAACACCCTTCATGCGTCAAAAAACACTCATATCACATGATATACACTCATTACAACATACCCATCATACATACACATTTTTACCCAGTCTTGGGGCACAAACCCAGCAGCTAAGACCCATCGATGCGATTTTGGACCAATAATGGACCGATTTCAGAAATCGGTTTGACAAATAATGACTATTCTTGGAAAATGTTTCATTTCTTATCAATTTTTCCTCATTTGCTTTGATACCAAGGGGACTTTTACCCAACAATATTTTTCTGAGTATGTGGAAAACACATAAGAAGAAAATCGGTTGGAGTTTCGTCGCGTCGTGGATCATAAGCCCAACTCCCCCCATCCCTGCTGACGCCTCCCCGAGACACAGCCCCAGCTGAGTGGTAGGAAAATGGATGTTTGGCCCCTCGGCTGAGACCTGGTGGGGGCGGGGGGCCCTGTCAGCCGGCACCCACACGCCTCCCTGTAGCGACCTGGGGCGACCAGCGGGGCCCGACCTCGGTACCAGAAGGAGGCTATGCCGGGAGTAGATAATGGGATGAGGCCCTACCCACTGGAGGAGGAGGAGGTGGGGTGGGTGGGGTAGGGGGTGGGGGGGGGGAGGGTTGCGACATGCTAGCTACCGGCCTGTGGTCATGTTGTACAACATGGGTTCTCAAGGGGCGACTTGGCTTCACCATGCCTGGATGTGTCTACCAGAAATTGAAGGAAATTGGTCCCTTCTCAGCCTGAAATGAAAGGAATGAATGGAGAAGTTTCCATTCTAAATCAAATTGAGAAACACATTTAAAATGGGTATCAAATTGAGAAGCCCATTCAAAATGGGTATCAAATTGAGAACTCCATTCAATTTGGGTACCTATTTTATACCATCTTCCATTCAATGTGGTCATCTAAAGCAAGACACAAACACAGGAATCCATAATTATGCATGGCAAGAACTACCAATGTGCAGATTTCTTCTAGGATCAAAGACTTTTTATTTACCAAACCTTGTGCATATAAGACTTCATATGTGCATTTTATAAAGAATTCTAATATACCTTCAATATGGGTGTGTTTGCTTTGTGATCCCTTCATTATGGGTATGATTTTTATATATTGAACACCCTCGAATTCCTGGTACACGCATCAGGGCGCAAAAGAATCAAGTCGCCTCTGTGGGGTTTGCCTGTGACGTTGCACTAGGACATTTTGCAATTTTGCAATCAAGGAGTCATTTCAATGTATCCTTAAGAACATGGGAATAGGTCGCTTATTGCAATGCAATAATTCCTAATCGACTAGTTACAGTACAGCTCAGCTTTTTCCAATAACCGTTCAAGTTGCAATTGTATTAGTGGGGTCTGTTAAGGTAATTTTTTTGAGAAATCGTTACGCGGTGGATAAAAGCACCAAATTTGGTATGAGGCACCTCTGAGGCATAACTATCAAATCTGGATGGGGAGCCACGTTGAAATTTCAATAGGACAGATGTGGGGGCCCAAAAACCAATATGGCTGACTTTTACTATAAAAATTCTCATATCTCAGCTTCTAAAAAGACTAAAGAGACATGGTTGGTGTCAAAATTGAGGGATTATGGGTCAGGGAATTCAATTATTTATGTTTCAAGTCAATGCGGAAATCCAAAATCCAAGATGGCTGACCAATTTTGAGAAATATATATATTATTATGATTTTAAGCTACTAAGGCATAAGGTCAGGGGAAATGGTTCCAATATCAGTTGTTAATAGCCTAGAGGGCTCAATGAATATGATATTCATCCAATACAAGAGGCTCTGCCTCTAGGCTTATGTGGACATAGCCACTGACAATAATAATAAAATCTTTTTGATAATTATACATCTGACTCCACCCATCTTCATGTGACGACGCACGTCGCCATGACACAGGTTGCCGTGACGACGCACGTCGCCGTGACGACGCACGTCGCCGTGACGACGCACGTCGCCGTGACGATGTGGCAATGATCTTTCTTTTTTTTTGTAAAAGATATGTATTACTTTGATTCCGCTGTAATTTACATTGAATGAGAATCATGAATTCATACTATTAGGGAAAAAAAAGTCTATTACAAATTTATATCTCATTTTCACGTGAGTTCCTTCCGCTGGATTGAATTTCGGCAGGTACATCTTTCAGATTGAAAAGAGACAGTCTGAGAGGCTGAAACCAGCGTAAAAACATGGCGGATCATGGACGAAATCTCGTTTCCACAGCGTTTTTAAGAAGGGGGAACAATACCATAAATTACAAAATGGCTGAATTCATTAGCATGATACCTTTGATAATGACCGCTGGATTCCAAAATAATTCAAAAGAAAGGATATAGACTTTACTCTTTGGTTGATTTTAGGACAGGGAATTCAATTATTTACATTTCATATCTATACAAAAAACATACAAAATTTGTCAAAATTTCATTTTGGTATTTCAAGATGGCTCCCCTTCTAGATTCAACAGTTATGCCTCAGAGGTGCCTCATGCAAAATTTGGTGCTTTTATCCGCCGCGTAACGAAATTGTTGTTAACAGACCCCACTATATGGCCGAAACATCGGACGTAAACGTCCAGTGCTCTACTCTTCTGTGCAAAGAAACGTTGATCTATTTTGGGTCTTCCATTTTGCACAATATATAGCCTTTCCATCTTTTCTCCTAGTCAAAGGTTAGCCTCATTAACCAAATGATTAGTTACATTGGCATTTCTACATCACTGTGCATAATACATTGGTACACCTACAAGTATAGCTGCAGTTCAATGGCTATCTCTGAATGCTACGTTCATTCTTACAATTAACCTCTCATTTGTATTATTTACATCAAGTTGTGAATTGTAAATAGTTGCTAACAATAGTTTTCTCTGTTCATACTGTGAATATGGAGTAGTTATTGACCTTCCTATTCATATTCAACGACACCGCTAACATTACATTACATGCAAATGGACCTATTTTCATTGACAAATACAAAAAACTAAGTCTACTAGTATTTCCTATCGAGAGTTATTTATACAAAACCAGCTTTCTGAGATGTGGGCTTAGTTTTGCCGATGTTTGTCACGGAATGTTGCGATAGTACTATGACTAATGGTCCCTAAGTGTGGTGCCTCAGCCCACTCACCCAGGTTGTAAGCATGTACGTGTCTACATGTGATCATGCAAAGGGTCATACTAAGTTGTAAGCATGTTATGACCAATATGGCTTGTATCTTCGTCAGAGATACTTGCATCATAAGTATCTTATGGTAAGCGTATACTTAATGCTGAATAATGCCCGTATACTGAGTCCGGACAACTGGAAGAACATAAACCTTTTGTATGTGAAGTTGTGGACAAATAAATAGATAAAAAAAAAGAAGATGTTATTATCCCTTAAACCTAAAGTTCATGATTATAAAATGGATCAACAGTAGTCAAATCAACAGAAATAAGGAGTATCTAGAACCGTGCTAAATAGATTATCTGAACCCCATAAACCTTCTGGATATACTCTAGTTATCACATTTTGAAACATTAAGAAGAATTAACACGAATTATAACTACAATGAAGCGCCCACAATGAACCGTCATCTCCAAACGACACACGTGGCAAAAACCACCATCTATTCTACTTCTATTATGAGGCATAGCATAGTTCTGATCATCTGTATAGATTAGAATGCAGTTCTGAAAAGAGGTCGATAGGAACATTAAGAATAACTAACATTAACCATACGTAAACTGAACCTCCATCTCTAAACCTTGCAAAACCCACAATTCACTATACTACTACTATGACTCAAAGCCTAGTTCCGCTCAGTTGTATAAATCAGATTGTCCAGAATACTGAACGTCTACAACGAAGCACTAATCATATTTCTATAAATGAGGAGGAGTACTACATTTCTGGGCCTTTAGGTACCAGCAATAGGTTATCAGTGAACATGCCAGGAACTCTCGTTGCCACTGGTTCCGGGTGAGGTACACCAATAGCCTATGGCTGATACCTTATGGTCCAGAAAAGTTCTTCTTCTCCTCACTAGAATGTCAAGAATGCAGTTCTTATAATAAGTCAATAGTAAAAACGACTCACCAGGAGTACGTTAAGGCTTAGCAGCTGGCGTGCGGGCACCGGCATACCGCGGTATGGATCAATAGACCCAGCATGTATAATGGATGGTAAGTAGGATGTCTGCTGCCGCCACCAGAGGGCAGCCCCGGCACTGCTACCTTGCTGGAGGACGGCAGGTGAGCAGATGGTGAGCAGGTGGCAGCAGGAGGAGATAGCAGATGGCCAGCCACAGGAGTAGACGTGTGACGGTCTGGGCGTCCCTCTGACCAGATAAGACTAGTTTTCTAACTTTGAACAATAATTCAAATGATATTACTGAACTATAGAGGTTAATTATCTGTTATTTGTGGTGTACGTAAATTGTCATAATTAGGTTATAGATAATTAGCCCTCTTACACAATTTCTATGCCTTTATCCAGACCAAGACTGCAGCTTAAAGGTCCAACCTTCCCAGAATGTTACTCACACAGTGTTACAGCGAACTCTGACTGACTGAGAGCAAACACGCTCTTTTAGTATGGTATGTCACACCATGACTTCATTTCACTATTGACAAAGTGAAACATGGCTTGCACGTGCGCTTCTAAAGCTCACGCTGTAGTGCCTACAAACATGGACTAGCCACCCGCGTCAGTACATTACTCTTTATTAGCATATACATTCGGTAATAAGTATTTCATGATTTATTACATAAAAAGGTGTTCCTATACTTGGACTATAGTAATGAAATCAAAAGCGTTGTCATATCATACTACGCATGTGGGGCAAGATTTGACAACGGTGCAGGATATGACAACGTTGTGATTTCCAGGCTTTTCCCTAACCTGGTAAAGAGAATTTCCTTTCGAAATATTTGTAAGATTGTGCTCCCACCGATTGCTTATGTGTCCTGTGTTGCAGTGCAATTGCAATGTTCTGGAAACATCAATGTGGAAAAAGAGAGGTACTGCTTTGGGCCGCCGGGTTAAGGCTATATTCCACTTTGCGATAGGTAGCATTTGCGGTAGCTGTTTTTTATATATAGCAAACACAGATAGTTTGCGCTTCAGGTACCAGCATGTTGGTATCTGCAACTGCAAGCAAACCATAGAAAACCTATAATAGAAAGTATCTCAAGCAAGTACCGAAAATACATATATTCCACCTTGCGGTACCCTACCACAAAAAAGGCAGTTTGCTTACGTCTTTTCATGGCACTGCAAGGAAATACTGTACAGTAGAATATAGCTTTTACCAGCTACAGTTTATCAGCGTAGCACGCTTGGCACAAATGAGAGTGAACGTCAAGGACATAGTACATTGATAACCTAGGGCTGGTACCCAGCGGTTCAGAAAAAAACTTCTCCACCTTTTTCTGGAAGTGCTTGATATTTAACTTAAATATATACACACTAACTATTCACAAGGAGGAAGAAGAATAGTTGTAAAGTTGTCCTTTGATCATTAGGAAAACTACATTTTAGTGCCATTTAAAAAGAACATGCCCTAAACATTGCTCAAGCTAATGAGGTTAGATAAACAACAACCTTTTCAGAATCCCTTGACTAAATCTGAATACATTCAATTATATATTCAACGTTTTGGGATCCGCAAATTGGTAGTTCAATTGTTCATAATCTTCTTATGAAAACTCTTGTGTCGGAGAGTTCAAAGAACGGATATTACCCGTCATGTCTGTCACTCAGCCCAAAAAAGTACAATGGTTTTTCTTATATTTTCTTATATTTTTTACCTTGCAAACTCATAGAAATACAGACTGGTAGCAATCCTGTTGCAGATAAGAGAGAGTCCGTCACCAATGTACAAGGCCACATTAGATATCGCAGACACGACAGCAGCAGAGTGCGTGGGGGGAGGGGGGGGGGGGGGTAGGAAGTGCTGGATGGGGCACAGGACGGGTAGATAGATTCTACAAGGTGTTTCAATGATGTTTTACATTATTCATGGCGTAGCATGTATCTACTAAGGGACCGTGGCATTTGGTTGTCAGGAATTTGACGTTACACGTTGAATGCATGTTATAATACATTCTCTAAAATGATAAGTCGGATATAAGCCAGGCGATGCCCTTCCACCCCGAATGTACATCGTAGAGAATCATTTGACATTCTTTTATGTAGGGGAATAGTAATACAAACAAAGTTATCCCAAATCTAAGCGAACAATATGCCACTTGGTATCCTGTTAAGTACTGGGAATGGGCGCATTTTTGTATTGTGAGAACAGTTGATATGGAAAACCCAAGTTGACAGGGAACAATGTAACGTTGTACCCATCTACTGCCTAACCCGCATGCCGACTTTGCTCATTAAATCGATGTAGGCCTATATATCTATATACTTGTGATGTTAGCCTACTCGCAAATACTTGCACATAGTTCTGCGAAACACACATGTCCAGCTTATCTAAACTTCTCCCAATCTCTCATCTACCGGTAGAAGGGATTATTGTTCGGAATATATAACCAAGAACAAATACACGACATAGATAGTTACATGTGCCTACTTCTAAAATGCACAGGCCGTCGTTATGGTCCGTCGCTGGCCCCAGGAGCAGCAGCCCAGCAGCAGGAGGATGGATGCAATAGCAGGAGGCAATCCGGGCGGCAGGCAATGGAAGCAGCGCCAGTGCAGCTGTACCTATAGCATTGGTCGGTACGGCCGTATAAACAGCTGTAGCAGATGCAGCCTTGTATATGGGTCGTCATGTGTTACAGGTTAGGGAGAGTTTTAGATGTACTGTTTAACTTGGGTTAAATTGTTACTATAAAAACTTTTGATTAATAACAGTATTATTGTTCAGGCGAAATGAGTTTGGAGTTTATACACATTTTCTCAAGGAAATAAACTTTCCAAGCCTTACATTATATATGGTTATATAAAAGTTGTTACGTAATTAAATACAACGTAAAACTATGTGTGCTTAATTTCAATCATTGAAATTAACATCTCTCATTGCAAACAAGTCGTTATACATACGACAATATGTAAAAACCCTTAAATTTTACCATGACCTTTTTGAGTTCTTTAAAATGAAAATACCTCGTTTTCATTGCACTATGAATTCAATGATACTAGCAACAGGAGTAGTATCGGCTCCTCCTGCAGTATCGGCAGCAGCACCACCATCCCCACCACCAGCACCACCCGCACCACCTCCAGGCAGCTGTGGCGGTGGTGGTGGTGGTGGTGGTGGTGGTGGTGGTGGTGGTACCCATCGGCTGGTGGAGGAGGCGGCGCTGGGCTCAGTGCTGGCGCAGTCAGGTCTCGGCGTGGACGGAGGAGGGAGATTCGGTTGTCCGCCGTCCCGCCTTTTGGACGTTGTTCCTCCTCGTTCCTCGGCAGCTGGGTTACGGCCGAACCACGGGCCGCCAGGACACATATCCCTTAAGGTAAGCCCACCCTTAATCCACACTACCTAATGTAGGTCCTCCAGGGTCGGATTATCCCCTCCAGGAGGGTATGGGGAGTCCATGGGGGCCTGTTCTGGCTGCTACACGGGAGCAGGCAGGCAGGAGGAGGGGGAGGAGACGCTGGTAGATGTTCACACCATGGAGGAATAGGGGAGGGGAGGGAGGAGAGGGAGGAGTGGGAGGCCGAGGAGGGGGCGGGGAGCAGCCAGCGAGGCGACGACGTCACCACACATCACATTAAGCATGTCGTTAGAGTCCACCTCTCTCTAATCTCCTCCTGTGCTCTGACGGGGTGACCATGACCGACCACTCACCCCCCTGCCTTCCTCCACGGTCCAACCCCCCAGCCGGCCGGGAGGACACAGGAGCAGGGAGGGAGGGAGGGCTGTGGTTGCGGCCGACCCAGCAATATTCTAATGAGGCGGTTTTCATTGACTAAATGGGATGCACACTCAACCCACGGTTCCCCTCTCTTACGGAGTACGTTATAGGCTGGGCTATTACTATCTATGTTTTATCATGTAGCCCCCTCGATCCTGACCTCTTTATGGGGACACACACTGGAGTTTATTAACCCGGGAGTGACCCTCCACGGTCCCTCCGGGCTCGGATATCACAGCAGCTCCTGTAGGAGGGGGTATCGTTGGCTTATAGGGAAAGGGGGCGGGTCGGGGCGGCTGGTTGTAGAATCTACGTGCACAGTGTAACAGTAATGCCAGCACCACTACATTGTATCCTATACACAAAGATTGCTATGTGATAGTAAAAACATATTTGATCTATATTATCTAGACGGACATTTATTGAATACATAGGGGTAGAATGAGTGAAAGCTCAATCATTCAGTAACAACATCAGGGTACATCTGACATACAGTGCAATTTACATAGTGACATAACTCTGGCAATGCAGAAACCAGTGTTAATGTTGTTAGCCAGCAGTTCCTTATTAATCACTAGAAAAATGGATTACATTGATGTTAACAACATTACCACACTGCCAAACATACACGTTCAATTTATTAATAAGTAATGCTCATACAATGTAGACAGTTAGAGAATGCTGTAACTTTCTAATCTAAAACACAATCATTCAAATCAGTCAGAAATTGTCACACATTAGAGTGATGTTCAGTATTACAGATTCATAGAATTATTCTCAACATTTTTTAACGTAAAGCTCAACTGAAGTCATAAGAGAAAACTCAGTGGCAACACCTGATTACAGAAACAAGAAATTACCTATTCCAAATCAAACAAGCATCTGTACACAACAACTAGAAGAACGTGAAGCTCCTCTGACAATCATCAGGTATATTTTCAAATATGTATTAATTTCATACCAATAATGACAAATTGTAAAAAGTACGATATTCATTTTACATTAATAAACATTAACAATGACACTCCTGTATGCATGGACCATGAGCTAGGCATATATTTGGGATTTACAAAATCAAGTGTGCTTCAATATCTTTAGAATAAATTATGGAGACATATTGGAGATTTGTCCAAGAGGAGAGGAGTGGTCCAGTGGAAAGCCTGTGGGGCTTCTATGCAGTGTGCCCAGACCACCTTTTCTTGCTGTCATCCTCACCCCCATTGATGCAGTCGTCAGTATTTTTTTTAGAAAGCAAAACATGAGTTGGTCTTGTTATAGCTGAACAATTGCGGAGTGAACCTTCAACTCTAACACATCATCACCAGGATTTGTTTATTTATTTAATTACAACTATCTCCGACCTTCAACTCTAACACATCATCATCATGATTTGGTTTTTATTTATTTACAACTCTCTCCTTTACATTTGTCTGTGTACATGGAACTCATGGCAATTACACTTCCATGTGGATGCAGGATCCGACCCACTGGACCATCTAGTCCTACATCCACCCCCTACTATCAACTACCCACAGACAACCATACAGAGCCACTTCCAAATAAGCACTGATCTACACAGGTGCACAGACAAACACACCCCATCTCTACCTATCCAACACTCCCCAGTCCCCCTACCTGCCCCATCCCAACACACAGATCCACCCACTAAGCCATCATGTTTTATTCACACAGTAAAGATACACTAGAGTCCAGCCTCCAGGCCTGACTTGGCCGCCGGGGCCAACTACTAGAACCATGGATGACTCATTCTCCCATGGCTGATTGAAGGTTCCATTAAATATTCCGCGCATCTACCACCACCACCACCACCACCGCTGCTGCTGCCACCACTAAAACAGAGCCTGCTGCTGGTGGGTGCTGGCGCACCGGCCGTCCGAGGGGTGGGGAGAGGTGTCTGTAGGGTAGGAATACTAGGATAGGATGGGACTGGTCCTATATGTGCACAGATTGCAATAGGGAATAGGATCAAATGTTACATTGTTGGTGTTTCTTGGGCTAATGTGAGTATGTGTATCCATGAGTTTGGGATGGATGGAATGTAAAGAGGTATGGGACGATATGGTTAGAATGGCAGTTGCTAATGTTTATGTGTTGGATATGTCAGAAACAGTATAAGGATATATATGTCCGAAACCACTCGGCTGTCTGAGGGGTGGGGTAAGGTGTTTGTGGGGTAGGATGGGACCAGTCCTATATTCCCAGATTGCAATGGGGAATGGAATGAAGTATTTGGTTGGTGTAGCCTGGGCTAATGTTAGTGTTATATGAGTTGGGGACAGATGGAATGTAAATATGTATGGGACAATTGGGTCAGAATGAGATTCGCGAGTGTGTGACGAATATAATATATATGTAGGTAACAGTGTGATTCTGAAATGTAAACGTGTGTGTATGAGTTGGGGATGGATGGAATGTAAGTCCATTTGGAATGATAGGGTTAGAATAAGAGTTGTTAATTTGTGATGGATAGGTAACAGTATAAGGATGAGTCTGAAAGCATTCGGCCATCCGAGGGGTGGGACAAGGTGTCTGTGAGGTAGGTTAGGAAGGGACAGGTCCTATAAGCACGGATTGCAATGGGGAATGAGATGAAAGGTTATAGTATTATTTGGTTGCTGTAGCCTGGGCTAATGTGAGTGTGTATATGAATTGGGGACAGATGGATGGAGTGTAAATATGTATGGAACAATTGGGTTAGAATGTGTGATGGATATATATGTATGGATAACGGTGCGAGTCTGAAATGTGAGCATGTGTGTATGAGTTGGGAATGGATGTAATGTAAATACATACCGGAAGCTGGGGTAAGAATTAGAGTTGGTAATGTGTGGTGGATATGTAGGTAATGGTATGATATGAGTGGGGAGAGATAGAATGTAAATATATATATATCGGGTACTTGGGTTAGATAAGTTGCCAATTCATGTTCTAGGTGATGGTATTAAGACAGGTCTGAAAGCACATGGCTATAATGGAGAGGTGCATATTGGCTATGCCACTGGGGTGACCATGGAAATCGATCATTCAATTTAATGAATCAGCTGATTGGTATAGTAGCCTTATACTTGTTGGATATGCAGGCAACTGGGACCTGCAGATCATTAAATTTTATGTTGCTATCAAACCATTTATGGATCATGAGCAAAAGGCATTGAACTCCACAGATGAATTCCAGGTTACTGATTAATATAAGAAAACTATTTTTCTGTAGACGAAGTGGCTGATCCAAAGGTTCTTTTTATGGTAATAGGATAAAGACCCTATTCAACAAGCAGACATATACACTACCAATCAGCTGTACTTTCAAAGCAAACTTTCAAAGTTTCCAAAGTACAGTGAGCATGGCCCCACCAGGCCCCCTGTGGTACAGCCCTGACCACCCCTACCCCCACCAGACCCCCTGTTACAGCCCTGACCACCCCTACCCCCACCAGGCCCCCTGTGGTACAGCCCTGACCACCCCTACCCCCACCAGGCCCCTGTAGTACGGCCCTGACCACCCCTACCCCCACCAGGCCCCCTGTGGTACAGCCCTGACCACCCCTACCCCCACCAGGCCCCCTGTGGTACAGCCCTGACCACCCCTACCCCCACCAGGCCCCCTGTGGTACAGCCCTGAACACCCCTACCCCCACCAGGCCCCCTGTGGTACAGCCCTGACCACCCCTACCCCCACCAGGCCCCCTGTGGTACAGCCCTGACCACCCCTACCCCCACCAGGCCCCCTGTGGTACAGCCCTGACCACCCCTACCCCCACCAGCCCCCCTGTGATACAGCCCTGACCACCCCTACCCCCACCAGACCCCCTGTGGTACGGCCCTGACCACCCCTACCCCCACCAGGCCCCTGTGGTACAGCCCTGACCACCCCTACCCCCACCAGGCCCCCTGTGGTACAGCCCTGACCACCCCTACCCCCACCAGGCCTCCTGTAGTACAGCCCTGACCACCCCTACCCCCACCAGCCCCCCTGTGATACAGCCCTGACCACCCCTACCCCCACCAGACCCCCTGTGGTACAGCCCTGACCACCCCTACCCCCACCAGGCCCCCTGTGGTACAGCCCTGACCATCCCTACCCCCACCAGACCCCCTGTGGTACGGCCCTGAACACCCCTACCCCCACCAGACCCCCTGTGATACAGCCCTGACCACCCCTACCCCCACCAGACCCCCTGTGGTACAGCCCTGAACACCCCTACCCCCACCAGGCCCCCTGTGGTACAGCCCTGACCACCCCTACCCCCACCAGGCCCCCTGTGGTACAGCCCTGACCACCCCTACCCCCACCAGGCCCCCTGTGGTACAGCCCTGACCACCCCTACCCCCACCAGCCCCCCTGTGATACAGCCCTGACCACCCCTACCCCCACCAGACCCCCTGTGGTACAGCCCTGACCACCCCTACCCCCACCAGGCCCCTGTGGTACAGCCCTGACCACCCCTACCCCCACCAGGCCCCCTGTGGTACAGCCCTGACCACCCCTACCCCCACCAGGCCTCCTGTAGTACAGCCCTGACCACCCCTACCCCCACCAGCCCCCCTGTGATACAGCCCTGACCACCCCTACCCCCACCAGACCCCCTGTGGTACAGCCCTGACCACCCCTACCCCCACCAGGCCCCCTGTGGTACAGCCCTGACCACCCCTACCCCCACCAGGCCCCCTGTGGTACAGCCCTGACCACCCCTACCCCCACCAGGCCTCCTGTAGTACAGCCCTGACCACCCCTACCCCCACCAGCCCCCCTGTGATACAGCCCTGACCACCCCTACCCCCACCAGGCCCCCTGTGGTACAGCCCTGACCACCCCTACCCCCACCAGGCCCCCTGTGGTACAGCCCTGACCACCCCTACCCCCACCAGGCCCCCTGTGGTACAGCCCTGACCACCCCTACCGCCACCACCCCCCTGTGGTACAGCCCTGACCACCCCTACCCCCACCAGGCCCCCTGTCGTACAGCCCTGACCACGCCTACCCCCACCAGGCCCCCTGTGGTTCAGCCCTGACCACCCCCACCCCCACCAGGCCCCCTGTGGTACAGCCCTGACCACCCCCACCCCCACCAGGCCCCCTGTGGTACGGCCCTGACCACCCCTACCCCCACCAGGTCCCCTGTGATACAGCCCTGACTACCCCCACCCCCACCAGGTCCCTGTGGTTCAGCCCTGACCACCCCTACCCCCACCAGGTCCCTGTGGCACGGCCCTGACCATCCCTACCCCCACCAGGCCCCCTGTGGTACAGCCCTGACCACCCCTACCCCCACCAGCCCCCCTGTGGTACAGCCCTGACCACCCCTACCCCCACCAGGCCCCCTGTGGTACAGCCCTGACCACCCCTACCCCCACCAGGCCTCCTGTAGTACAGCCCTGACCACCCCTACCCCCACCAGGCCCCCTGTGGTACAGCCCTGACCACCCCTACCCCCACCAGGCCCCCTGTGGTACAGCCCTGACCACCCCTACCGCCACCACCCCCCTGTGGTATAGCCCCGACCACCCCTACCCCCTCCAGGCCCCCTGTGGAACAGCCCTGACCACCCCTACCCCCACCACCCCCCTGTGGTACAGCCCCGGCCACCCCTACCCCCACCAGGCCCCCTGTGGTACAGCCCTGACCACCCCTACCGCCACCACCCCCCTGTGGTACAGCCCCGACCACCCCTACCCCCACCAGGCCCCCTGTGGAACAGCCCTGACCACCCCTACCCCCACCACCCCCCTGTGGTACAGCCCCGGCCACCCCTACCCCCACCAGGCCCCCTGTGGTACAGCCCTGACCACCCCTACCCCCACCAGGCCCCCTGTAGTACAGCCCTGACCACCCCTACCCACACTAGGCCCCCTGTGGTATAGCCCTGACCACCCCTACCCCCACTAGGCCCCCTGTGGTATAGCCCTGACCACCCCTACCCCCACTAGGCCCCCTGTGGTATAGCCCTGACCACCCCTACCCCCACCAGGCCCCCTGTGGTACAGCCCTGACCACCCCTACCCCCACCAGGACCCCTGTGGTACAGCTCTGACCACCCCTACCCCCACCAGGCCCCCTGTGGTACAGCGCTGACCACCCCTACCCCCACCAGGCCCCCTGTGGTACAGCCCTGACCACCCCTACCCCCACCAGGCCCCCTGTGGTACGGCCCTGACCACCCCTACCCCCACCAGGCCCCCTGTGGTACAGCCCTGACCACCCCTACCCCCACCAGGCCCCCTGTGGTACGGCCCTGACCACCCCTACCCCCACCAGGCCCCCTGTGGTACAGCTCTGACCACCCCTACCCCCACCAGGCCCCCTGTGGTACAGCCCTGACCACCCCTACCCCCACCAGGACCCCTGAGGTACGGCCCTGACCACCCCTACCCCCACCAGGCCCCCTGTGGTACGGCCCTGACCACCCCTACCCCCACCAGGCCCCCTGTGATACAGCGCTGACCACCCCTACCCCCACCAGGCCCCCTGTGGTACAGCCCTGACCACCCCTACCCCCACCAGGCCCCCTATGGTACAGCCCTGACCACCCCTACCCCCACCAGACCCCCTGTAGTACAGCCCTGACCACCCCTACCCCCACCAGGCCCCCTGTGGTACAGCCCTGACCACCCCTACCCCCACCAGGCCCCCTGTGGTACTGCCCTGACCACCCCTACCCCCACCAGGCCCCCTGTAGTACAGCCCTGACCACCCCTACCCCCACCAGGCCCCCTGTGGTATGGCCCTGACCACCCCTACCCCCACCAGGCCCCCTGTGGTACAGCCCTGACCACCCCTACCCCCACCAGGCCCCCTGTAGTACAGCCCTGACCACCCTACCCCCACCAGGCCCCCTGTCGTACGGCCCTGATCGCCCCTACCCCCACCAGGCCCCCTGTCGTACGGCCCTGATCGCCCCTACCCCCACCAGGCCCCCTGTGGTACAGCCCTGACCACCCTACATAGGTACATTTACAACAAGACACAGGGTAATGGTGGTAAGCATTGAAAATATGTATAAATGGATAACTATAATAAAATACCATTATAATCAGTCACAGATCAGTTCCCAATATGACCAAGAAAGAAAGAAAGAACTGCATATGAGCGCTGGTTAGATGCTATCCCAATCAGCCCCCTCCTCTCGTATAGCCCTAACCATCCTTACCCTGACCAGCCCCCCTCACGGCAGCCATGACCACCACTACCCCAACCAGCCCCACTCCTCTGGAAAAGCCCTGAGCCCCCCTATCTGTCAGGTGTGTACCTGGTAGCGAAAAGATCAAAGCCTTCTGACCAGCTCACCTGTTGACTAACGCAGCCAATAGGCAAACCCCATACCCCCAGAGAATGGTAGGGGGTACTTTAACCTCATCTGGATCAAACAACATTCATGACCCCTTTTAAGTGCACCATTATACTCCTGGGATTCAGCACTACTCTTCTAATTATCACTATAAAGCAGTTTATGATTATATATTTACATTCTGCATTACTAAATGCCCCTGAGGATTTTAACTGCACGATAGGGTTATTTGGGTACAACTTCTATATAGACTACATACCTTCTTTTTGCTTATTGACAAGAAAATTGGGATATGAAGTTAACCGCCTCAGCCAGTACCTGATGAATGTTTTTATTGTACCTCAAAAAATATATAAAAATACAATTAGGTTTAGGTACTACTTTTGCTTAAACGATTGTCTTATATCATACGTAGATGGTAAAAATATATTGAACTGTCAACAAACCGTTTTGTGTATATTGCTTTATAGTAAGTGCAAGGTAATCACTTAAAGTCTGAGCTGACAACTATACGTCACCCGAGTACTCAAAAGATTGGATTCAAATAGTGGAAAACATAACCTTTTCCCATCCTTTCATTCGCTTGGGGTCAGTTGCTTATTGCAGTAAATTAGGTTTATCTG
This sequence comes from Lepidonotus clava, assembly GCA_936440205.1. Taxonomy (NCBI): domain Eukaryota; kingdom Metazoa; phylum Annelida; class Polychaeta; order Phyllodocida; family Polynoidae; genus Lepidonotus; species Lepidonotus clava. The sequence goes on along the minus strand of OW387142.1, from coordinate 6,989,906 downwards.
GCATTGAATGCCCTTAACTGACCAACGTAAGACTGCCCCCCTCCGGTCTATGCCACCTTACAGGTAGCATTGATGACTCACCTAAGTGGTCAGGTGGGGCTTCTAGTACCATTAACCTCCCAAGGGTACCCCAAGGGCAGGGGCTCAGTACTCTACAGGTGGACAGGAAAATTCCCCTCAGTGGTCAGGTAGGTATTGTATCACCATTAACTTCCCAAGGTTACTTAAAGGTTACCAAAAGGTTTTCATAGTGTCAGGGCCCATATGCAGGTGGACATGAAGATTCACCTTAGTGATCAGGTAGGTATTCCACCACCACTAACTTTCTACAGTTACCTAAGATCAGTTTCCTTATACTAGTTTTCTACCACTAGTATATTCTCAAGGTCATGCCATAGAGAATGGAACTTGCCAGGTGGTAGATATTATGTAGTTCTTAAATAAGGGGTGTTGTCTTATAAAGGGATTCCTGGAAGTAGTGGAGGGGGTTGGTGGTCTCGTTTACCTGGAAAGGTGTTCCTCCCATATCACATTCTTACTATAGAGATATGCATTATTCACGACTCCCCTAAATATAGCCCCCTGTTGCATGAAGCATATATACTCGCGTATTCAATAGAACTGTATTGAAATGTATATTGTGACTATATTAATAAAGGTAATGTCCTCGGAGCTTAGGCAAAGGCGAGAAGTTAGTGTGGGTAAAAATAAAACGAGCGCACGTGGTAGGTAACTGAAACACATACTTAGGTTTTAAGGGGGTCTTCTTCTACAGTCTCTCACTGACCTATTCATCTTTTTTTTGTTAAATCTCCGAGTCGAAACGAAGAACCTATACGACAGAATCCTCATCCTCGGCCCTTCTGCCAATATTGAGTGCAGTACTAAATTCAAATAGAGAGAACTCCGTTAATTTTGTGCATTTACACAAGCACGATTACGGACTTTCAGTGTAAAATGAATCGAAAAATAATGTAGATGAGGGTGTGAGTTGAGGGCAATAATCTGTTCTCAACGTTTTTCTTGTTCTTCCAGAAGAAAAGTCTGTCTGTACGATTCTGTAGATACCATTAACTTATTGGGTTCTGCCAAGTCTGTAGAGAGTAGTGCACTCTCATATACTAGGCCAAACATCTCGTTTGTCTCTCTCAAATACCTGATTATAATTAAATACGTAATACAGGTATGATGATAAACTATTAGAGGAATTACATAACACTACACCAAGGTACATATGGATATATACAATATTATCCAGTGTATCCGTATCTTTCAGGTGGTGTACACTTTCACCATCGAGGCAATCAGTCAATTACAGTCAATTAGTATCTCCTTGTAGGATACCTAGAACTAGTTCTCCATCCGTATTAGCATAATATAGAACAAGAAGGTAAATCAATTCACAGCAATTACTTAGCATCATGGTTATTGAGAATGATGTAATCTAATCATGTCCCATTAAGAATGATGTAATGCCCCAGTGCCCCATAAAACTGGGCGGACTGGGTGGTGTGGTCGGAGGCAAGTCGACCCTTGGGGTAAATAGGCTCATCTAAGTCCAGAAGTAGAGGGACAAGTGGGGAAACGGACAGAGATAGATGGACAGGAGGGGGAGGGATGAGGGCTGCACAGTGAAGAATGGATTATCGGGGTTTTGTGTTGTGAGACCTTGCTTGTAATGTAAACTGTGACTGACAGGAAAACGTGCATAGCAATGTGAGTAACTGCCCTGTGATCAGTCATGTTAGATTAAATGGCATTTCTGGAAAAAAAGAAACGTGACGTCCGATTGAGATAGAGAACTAGAGACAAGCAACAATTTGTACTTACCTTATATGATTATTGAGGCGGAAAGAGGATCGTATATATTATCTAAATAACGTGATAACATTAATATTTCCTCTTCCTTACCGTTAAATACTAACATTATTATTTTTGCTCTTCGAGGAATAGCTATTATCAAATTGGATCTAATTTTCGGTTGGAAAATGAAGAAAAAAGAACAGAAAAACAGAAGCATATATACTTATAATTATTCTTTGGAGAAAGTCAATGAGGAATATAGGGGAAAAAAGAAGCATATTCATAGGCCTATATGCATACGACCACGTTGATAATTATGGGGTACGACGAACTTAAATAGATGTAAATAAAGGGGAATAGGGAGTTGGGGTGATTGCCATTCCCTGTTTGTGGTCGGACAAGACCGTAGACTGTGGGAGTCTTGGATCAATGAAAGAAGTGCACCACCACACCACCGCACCACCCAATGCTGCCACCACCCGAACCACCACATCTAGACCCCACCACCACCACCACCACCACCCTGCCCCACCAACCACCACCTCAGACCAAATCTACCCCACCGGCGTCATCATCTCCCTATATGAAAGGTATTTTACCTCTGATGAACCGTCCGCCGACTGCTATTGGTCTAATTAAACACCAGTTAGGCGGCCAAATCCCCGAACTTTTCCTCTTTGTGGTAAGTTACTTGGGAAGGAGTGTATCAGTGGTATGTGTGAGGCTCCTTTACGTTAAACATATTATGTTGTGAGAGACATATCATATACAGTTATAAGCATGAGGGAAGAAGTGATGAACAGAGGGCTTATGTAATACAAATGTTTTTACACACGCAGGTTTTCAACAACAAAAACGACCAAATCCCTCAACCTTTCCCCTTGTGGTAAGATATACTTGGGAAGAGGTGTATCAATAGCACGTGTCAGGCCCTTATATGTTAAGAATACTATGCTGTGAGAGGCATATCATACAGTTATGTTTAAGGGTAGGGGAGATGATCAGAGCGCTTGAGCAATAAAAATGATATACATAGTAGGTACGCTGCTTAAAAAAACCCAGACCCCACCCCTTCTTGCTGCGTACATATGATATCCGACGTTCGATACCACACTTTGAAATAACACTATTTTAAGTACCCTTCTCCTACAGCAACACATCAAACTCATATCCACATTTTCCCCATGTTAATACATAATGCCAACAGTTGACAAACTGCCCCTATAATAGCCAACATCACTCCAGAGCGTTACCCAAACATTTGGCCTGTTGAATCCGCTGGTACCCATCGGCCCATCCCTTCACACGTCTGGCGCCGCCCGCTGCACGCCGGAACCAGCGCCCGACGCGCCCCCTGGTGACCGCAGAGTGGACCTTTTAGCGGAAGTGGCTTTATAGCGTTCATTACAACGCCATGAACGTCCCAAGGGAGCGGGCCGGGCGCGGGGAGTGGAGGGGGGGGGGGTAGGGTGGGGAAGGGTGTGGGTGGGAGGATGTGTTGGGGTATGGGGAACCAGGCGTGGGGCATAGGCAAAGTAATTTAGACTGACTATAGTGCAGTTGGCAATGTTAAATGGATTTTGGGAACAATTTAATATCTTGAAACGAAGAGATTGGCATGCTTATGTGCGGCTATATGGAGTTTATCTGTATGACTTGACATATTGCATATACGTAATTATTCTTAACCATGCACATAATTATAACATAGTTGAGAATCAGGAATACTCGATTTGTGACACTTCTGTCAGGGCTATGAATATGTAGATGTACATAATTGATACATAATGTATCTATGAGATACATGACTTCCATATTGCATATAAAAGCAGTCACAACGTCTGGTTATCAAAGAAAATCATAAACTACCACTCGGGAAGTTTTCTATGTAGGAATATTTTAGAATAAATCTTGAAATCCCTTTATTGTTCCTATATAAAAAGAAATACACTCCTACTTTTCCCCACTATAGTGTACAAGTAAAAAAGGCATTTAAGGAACCCTATAATTGCGAAGTAATATCCTTATTACCGAAAAGAAGCGTTGTAATTTTCTAAATAATCGAAATGTCATGGCTTCATGACAGCCCCTCATAGGGCCCAGCAGTGAGGTGGAGGGTCAGAGGTGGGGGTTGCTGGTCGCCGGCCTGATGGATTAAAAGCTGCTTAAAACGCGCCGCCCGATTCACTACCAGCTCTACCGGAAGTGAGCGCCCAGCGCCCCCTATGTGACTGATCAGGAGTGCGCAATTTAATGAGGGACGGCTCTCTACCCGTTACCACGCCCTGGGTGACCGGGGTACTTTAAACTTGAACCTGGTCATTCTTATTTATAGTCTCACTTGGACCAAAAATAGACTCGTATAGATTTTGACATTCAAATGACGGCAAAGTATTTCCTGGGTATCTCCGTTCACTTTCTTTAATAGTATAATAATAAGTACAGTAGTAGTAGTAGTAGTAGTGATTTTATTGACAACAAAGAGTCATACATTTGATCTCATGTGTCATACATAGTACAATATGTAGGGAATGGTCCGGTTCGAAAAACAAAGTTTATCTACATGATCTACCAAGTGAGTTATAACAAAATGACATGCGTAGCATCACAATATTAACCTATGGTCTCTCTATGTTTTCTATGTTGATCTTTACCTAATATTTATTTTGATAACACAATTGCTAGCCGCCCATTTTCATGTACCTATGTTAATTTTCCTCCCACTTCCAATTCCGCTCCTGCCCACCTCACCCCACCCCCAGCTTTACTCACCTATTGACCGTATGCCAGTTCCCTCTATTTCTGACACCCGACCTATGCTTCAGCATTGGAGGTGATAGAAAGCATTGGTTTTCATGGCTATTTCTCATAAATCAATAATGATTTTCTAGTATACTATAGATCAAGACCACAGCTATCCAAAAATGTCAATATTTTTTCTAGGAACTGATGTTAAGTGATAGAGAGAGATAAAAAGTAATTCTTAATCATTGAGTCTACGTACAGGAAGTTAGTTTATAGGCAGGTGTCTCACACCATAATCTACCCCACACACCGACTGGCAAATGGTCTATATCTCCCCTCACCTGCAGCCTGACTACCCATACACCTGTTGCCAATGTGTTCAAGGCCAATATATTCACAGCTTCCAATGTGTTCTGTACGTACCGTCAATACATGACACAGACTACACGGGGAAGTTTTCGACCAGTTGGTGGAGAGTACAGGAGTGTGGGCGGGTGGCGACTATTGTTTGGGCCGGCGGGGTGCACGTAGGGGGCAGGCACCAGGGGCCCGTGATGGGGGCTAGACATGCACGGCCAGGGGGTGGTCGGCGGGGGCCTGGGAGGCCTAGAGTGGTAGTCCTAGAGAAATAGGATGTGAGTGGTAGGGCTAGAGTGATAGGACTAGAGTTCTAGGCATGCAAGGGTAGGCCTAGAATAGTATGCTCAGAGTGGTAGGCCCATGGGGTAGAATTAGAAGGGTAGACCCAGTGTGGTAGGCCTAGAATAGTGGGCCTAGAGGAGTAGGGTTATATGGGCAGGCCTAGGTAAGCCTTTATTCAGGGGTAATCCTAGGGTGGTAGGCGTAGAGTTGTAGGCCTAGAGGGGTAGGCTTACAGGGGTAGACCTAGGGCGATAGGCCTAGGAGGGTAGGCCTAGGGGGAAGATCTGGGGAGGTAGGCCTCGAGGGGTAGGCCTCGAGTGGTCAGCCTAGATCGATGAGCCTAGAGTGGTAGGCCTAGAGGGGTATAACCAGAGTGGTATGCCTAGGGGGTATGCCTAGGTTGGTCGGCCTAGGCTAGAGTTGCAGTGATAAGGCCATGTTAGGTGACCGTGTAACACGTTTGTGACACTCTGTATGCAGGTTACGACTTCAGCTTTGGTGGAGAGAAAAGATAAGGGTTAGTGTATTGACACTACTGACATAAGGTTGGCTTTTAATGGAGTTTTACTTACTGTTTAACATGTTTGCATGTTCAACATGACCTAAGGTGATAGTTTGTGGGAGAAACTTTGACTCAGCACGGATGGGGATGACTTTTGCATGTATATATATTTGTTGACTATAATTATATACATGCTATACTAACCTTATATCTTAAAAGATTAAAAGCAGATATTATATAACACTATATATATTTTGAGTGCACCTGTATTGTTGGTGCATATGGATGAGGTCATATACATTGAGGTCACATATTAACACATTGTTAATAGACATAGGTAAAAGCAATAGCCGGCAAGTGCATGAGAAGTTATCGACCACTTTATTCAGCACACCTATAGGAGGGCCTCACATTAATGGATTACTATACAGTGACCCTGTCACATGTTTACACCTTGTCTATAGGTTAACATAAAAGCTCCAGGGTGATCGGGAAGTTATGGTAGACCTATCGATTGTCTCCAACAAGTCTGAGTTGGGTACATACAGGCAGTGTGCCTCCGGGCTGGGTCTACAAAACACAGGTTACATAGCAAACAGGTGCAGGACTTGCCATTTTGTTCATGAGAAAATGTATTGCCCGCTGTACGAAAAGTCCCTGACTGGAATCAAGGTGAACTTGTTTCTCACATGTGTATGTGAAAGATAAATGTATGTGAAAGATAAATGAACTTGCCTAATAAGGAAATGACAATTGTTTCAAAACATTAAAGATATTTAATAAAAAGAATTATTATTCAATGTCACATAGGCCCCTACATATGTATATATATATGTTACACACACACTTTACTTATAATGACCTGATCCGTACAGTTGTCAATAAAAGTTATTAGATATACGGCAATGCACCTGTTGATTTCACAAAGTTCACCTGGCCGTTAAAAGACCTACAGAATAAAGTGTGTCAGTATTTACCTTTTTAAGCTATTTATTTTCAGACTATTTCAATACATACACAATGATCTTTACAACACAATAAGGAACATAAGCATGGCTATTGATGAGTATAATGGTTTTGTGTTGAGAGGTTCCAACCGATCGAAAACTATACAGAACGTTAATTCATATGCACATATTCAACCAGGTAAATTCAACGCCATTATCATACTAGTAGTAGTAGTAACTTTTATTGACAGAATCAGTCAATAAAAGTTACTACTACTACTAGTATGATAATGGCGTTGAATTTATCTGGTTGAATAGGTGCATATGAATTAAGAAACACGCTAGTTTGCGACATCTGGCACTACATACTTTGTTTATCAACAATAGGCATTCTAAAAGATATGGACTATTTAGTTCATGCTGCTTATTTTGTCACCAAATATGCCGGTAAAATGCATCCCAACACACACGCTTCTACAAAGTAGTTCCTCATGCATACACATAACACCAATAAATAGATCGGAATATTCCCATATTAACAGGTGATTGGTGGCAATTCTCCAACCTCGACTGAATCTTTCATACTAAATTGTATGCATAAACATGGCTTCCAATACCCAGCGGACTATTTACATAAAATCTATTAGGTATAGGCAGCGATCCCCACAGAGTTATGCATTGTACTCTTTGTATTATCGTTACCTGAGATTAATATTTCAGTGGTTGTTAAATAAGGGAACAGTGGGCGGACTGGTGCATTCTATAGCCATTGATACACGATGCGATTTTGGTCCTATTTTGTCCCGATTCCAGAAATTCGGAAATATTGATTTGACGAAAAATGATTATCGTTGTACAGTATTGTGATTCATTGTAACATGTTAGTCAGGTGCTATAGCACCAAGGGTATTTTTATCCTAAAAATATGTTTCTAAATATGTGAGAAATTCATGAAAAAATCGGTTGGTGTTTTGTCGCATCGTTGATCACCGGCCTAGGACCTCACACATCGCGTGCGATCGGAAATGATCGAGGATCCAGTCATTATCTTGAGGCAAAGTCCGAACAGAATATCTAATTGGTTCTGATGACAAGCAGAGAAAGCCGGATAATTAACTTAACTTGAGATAAATGGATTAAGCCACCGATCCCTCCCGTGCATCTAGGCAGAACTGTTGGCTTTGGGGAATAACAACGGAAAAGGCATGGGGATAAAATGAATGAATGATTGCTGGGACACAAAGAGTCACGGGTTTAATAGACTTAGACAAAAAGGGAAACCAACTATCAAATCCTGCTTTGATATCAAAAACAGAAATCAATATCAAACCATGTATAAAGAGATGTTTAGATTAAAAGATTTAATCCTTCAACCCCAAAATGAATCAATACATATCTATTATATTGATGGCAATGTTAAGATAAAATGTATACGCCTAGTTGTGTTGAAAACTAGTTGTGTTGAAAACGAAAGGCTCCTACATCCTCCAAACGGCCACTGAAAACTAGGTATATGCGGTTGAAGCAAAGAAATTGGGAATTGGCAAAAATCCATACTTTATTGAGCACTTCTAAAGGAGACTAGATCTTAATCTAAATCCAGGAATTTGCCAATAGTATAAAAGCTTTTTTCAAAGATTAAAGGCATAATGCAGAGTGCGGCCGAACTTCCTATATACTCATTCTGAAACTCGGTTAGAGGGCCATTAAATCCCACTCAGTCTACTTGTCCATACCTTCCTTCATGTTAGACGTGAAAGGACTTTTTCTTATGTGGATGTGTAAACACATTCTTTTCTCTTAATAATGTATACATTGATTTACAGATCATTACCATGGTATTTTAGAGATTTTACACGCATCTCACACATGTAAATTATAGACGTTTGAACATGGTTATTCATAAGATCAACAAAGAAACAGAGATAAAATTACATCGGAAGAGGAAGTGAGTAGGATGACAGAATGAATAAATAGAGGGAGGCAAAACCTCAGGAGGAGAGATCGAAGAGGGGAAAAAACGAAATGAAATAAGATGAATATGGAAAATCATGGAGAAAAGGACTGTGCTAAAAGAGGAGGACGGAGACAAAATAGAAAGAACTGAATAAAATAATAGAGAAGAAGGGAGTATTTGATGGGGGAGGGGTCATACACATATATGTATTCAGGGAACACATGTAACTGGTTATGTTAAACAATAATAACTGATGGGTATTTTATGATAAGTATATCTCTTTTTACTGACTGCAATTTCCACAGTTACATTTAACCTAACAATCCCTCCTTTATGTTATTTCATAATGGTGTCACTTATAGTTGAGACTTACGTCATTGCTTATTGTGAGCCACTAACCATAACACACTTTTAAGTGGCTTTTAAGTAGCTTAAGTAGTTATGAGAATATGTACTCGAATGTGTAGAGGTAGCAGGGAGCAAAAAGATGAGTCATCCCATGACTGTTGTCAGTCACACCACCATAAGTATCGTCTACGTATTTAGCTTAAAGGGAGCCAAAACCAATAAATTCGATGACATTTTCCAAACTCAAATAATCATGGAAATCCATTCCTTAAGCCTATTCCTGGCCTATGTTAAAATCTAAACCATGAAATATGGTAAAAAATAATTAAAAACACATTTTTCTGGCTCAAATCAATTAATGTGGATCCGCAAAAATAGTTTTTTTTACAAACAAATGCAAATATTACCATCTCTTGTGGCATTCTACTTCAGTTTGAGCTAGTTTTCACAGGTAATATTTTACCACTGACCTTAACTGGACTCATCTAACATATTTCTATACTTATCTCAGTTTTGAAAATTTTGTCAATTATATTGGTTTTGGCTCCCTTTAATGTAGCTGGATAACATTCACTGTATAGTAGGCGTTGCATCTTTTACAATTGGCCCCCACCTTCAATAATAAGAGGTTTCAATAGGGGCTTCCATAGCGTCACGTAGTTTAAACGTTACTTATTTTCCTTATATTCTTTCATAATTGTTTGAATAACAACTCAAACTCAATGTCCATATTATAAAAGGCAATTAAGATATTAGTCTTTCAAATTTTGCACTTATACTTTCAATTACAACTAGTGAAACATCCTTCAAATTAGTTTATTACCATAAAGAAATACAACGTGAATGTCACTGCACACATGATATATGATAGCTAATCAACAGAGGAAACCTGTAAAATGATATACCCATTTCAACATAACTGCCCCACCAGCATTATAAAAAGAGACTTCAGTCAATCCGACCCTTGGGCTTTCTTGGCTACAAGAGACAGTCTGTGGTGTTTGTGATTCATTTCGGCTTGGTTGTTTCTCCAAATCCCGTCCTAAATGCTGAGTCATTGCCTGCCAGTCAGACCAGGAACCAAAGACCAAAACCAGCTCCCGGGGAAATGAACCTTTTCATATACTACTAAGGAAATAAACAGGCAGCGCCGTAAACAATGTTTCAATTCTATATACTACTCATGGTGCTTTCTTGAATTGTGTTTTTCGAGAGGTCCTTAACCAAAACATCCATACATATGAACGCTTTTAGCGGCTGTTCGGGAGATTTTATGAAATCAAATTATGGATAATTTCATCCAATCTAGTTAAAAACGATTGATCAAGTCTTGTTACAACTCATAAAGTGAATATGTTTCTTTTGCACATATAACCGAACGGTATATAATTTATTTATGTATATAATAGATATCACAACTACAAACTACAATGTTTAGGGATGAGAGTTCTTCCTGCCTTCACCAGTTATGGTCTTGACCCACAACATCACAATTCTCGGTTTGATCCCTAGATATATTCATCGAAGTACAAACATCTTTTGAGGAATTGTGAAACAAGGATGGACCGAATGTTGTTAATGGACTTGTACATACGTACTATTCTGTCCACTTCCACACAATTTTTTCTGGTCTTGTTTGAGAGTTTTGTGGAGGTGGTAGGGTGTACCGACGTGGCAGCTAAGCTTCATTTGTTCAACTCTCAGCTAAATTTTTCCAACTCTGAGTGAAATTGAGGCAGGAGGACAGAACTCTATATTAATAAATTCTAAGATAGGAAAAATGAACTAAATATTGTTTGAGAGTTTTGGTTTCAAACAGGTGAATAGGTGAAGGGTGGCTCTTCTTGCTGGCTCAGTAAACCGTCACTACTATGTCCATATTGATTATATGTATTTTAAAGTTTTTGTATTTTGAATTTTTATTCACTACCCACACTTCTCCGTGTCATCCAGAGGAGCACGGGGTGGTGAAGTGGCTAGAGTGTTCGCCTGGAGTGTGAGAGGTCCTGGGTTCGATCCTGGGACAGGCTGGGCTGCTTACCCCTCTGTGTTTCTCCCAGTGGCAACAACTGGGTTATCAAAGGTCCCTAGAGGACCATCGGCTGTTGTTTGTAGGGCCCTGCCTATGGGACCCTGCACATTAAAAGAACACCTACCTCGGTAAATGTGTAGGGGTACGGTCTCTACCTTCTCATAGATTCGATCACCATCACCACCCTTGATATGACCCTGGCAGTTAATTAGGGTGTAAAGCAACCAATAACCAACCAACCAACCAACCGTGTCATCCAGATGTAAACAGGCAAGCACGTACCAACACGGACCCTACTCTAGTGGTCAGTACCCCTGGTAATCAGTCTCCGTACACTGTTACCATTAGTCAACCCTGCCCCACACTCTGTGACCCCCTCCTCCTGAGGTACCCCACATCATGCACATTCCTATGGGGCGGCGAGGGGTAACCGATTTAATTTCATGATTCACATACGGTATATTCAATTTTACTGTTATTTCTTTGTATTTGATCATCCGTTTGTAAGTGTAGTGCATGTTTGTATACGTGACAATTTGTAACTGTTCGTGTATAAGGTTATGTATCTATATGTATGTGTTTTTGTGATTATGTTAATGTTTGTATGTGTATGTATGTGTGTTTGTTTGTGTGTGAGTGTGTTTGTGCAGAGATGTGTCATAACTCCAATCCAATATTAAAATCGTCCGCACTCTTCCTTATATCATAACAGTTTTCTTGAAAACAAAAACAAAGCCAAATCTTTTGAACGGAGTAACAGACTTAACACTGCATGGTCAGGCTCCAGACCCAGATACAACTGACCACTGCACCAGACTTAACAGGATTCCTAAACACGCAGGCTATAGCTAGGGAGAAACCTGCTGACCACATCGGAGAAATCCAATATTTCTGGGCGTGTTTGGTTCTAATTTGGTGTACCGTAGACACTTGCGGCCGCTCCTCACCCCCTCGCCGCGGCCAGTGGTGGTGGGTTGGGGTGAGGCAGGGGAGGCAGGGGGAGGTAGGGGAGGGCAGGGGTAAAGGAGGAGGCAGGGGAGGGCAGGAGGGGTGCAGAGCACCGTCCGGCTCGATAAGAAGTGAAATATTCAGCAGGCGCCTACCACGGCCCCCGCAGTTCCCCTCCGCCCGGCACACCCTGGATTGTGTTTGGTTAGTCGGCGGTAAGCGGCAGAACCAAATGGGTATGACAGTCCCATATCTAGTTTAGATTAGGAAAGGGGCAGACCAGCCCTCATGTATTCCTATTTACACTTCCCTATACACCCTGCTCGCCCATTCAACTTCCCTGCACCCCCTGCACACACCTCTTCAACTTTATCTCTGAACGCACATCTAACGTCCCTACCCCCTTGCATGCCCCCCCTGAACTTCCATATTTCTGCTGCATACCCCTTCAACTTTACTACATCCCGTGCATGTCCCCTACCGTCCCTACCCCCTGCATACTTATACTTCCCTACACCCCTACGTGCCCTAAAAACCGTCCCTACACCCATGCATGCCCCTCTAACTTGTCTGCACCCCTGCACCCCTCTCAACCTTCCTACACCCCATGTATGCCCCCCCCCAAGTTCCCTACACCCCCTTCACACCCCTTCCACTTCCCTACATCCCCTGCACGCCCCTCCAAATTGCCCACACCCCTGCATATCCCTGCTACTTCTCTTCACCCCCCTGCATGCCCCTTCAATATAGCTACATCCCATGTATGCCCGCTTGAACTTCCCTCCCCCCTCCCCCTGCACCCCCCCCCCCCTTGAACTTCCTTATTCCCGCTGCATGCCCCTTCAACTTCACTATACCCTGTGCATGCCCCTCAACCATCCTACACCCCATGTATGCCCCCCAAACTTTCCTACGACCCCTTTATACCCTTCTACCTTCCCTACAACCCCTGCACGCCCCTCCGATTTGCCCACATCCCTGCATATCCCTGCAACTTCCCTACACCTTCTACATGCCCCTGCAACTTCCCTATACCCTTTGCACGCTTTTAGAACTTCCCTGCACCCCAGCACTCAGATGGCTTGTTTGCCTAACCTAGGTACGAGTTGTCTAGCAAAATTAATTAACAATCTATGAAACAGAAGGTTATTAGACTTGGTAAAGTAGATAGCCATTTTTAGACTGGGTATAGAAGATAGCTATTTGCTGTTAACCGTGAGTAGGGTCAAAAAGTATGAAAACAGGTGAGGTCCGAGTGAGTTTATATTCTGATTAGGACAATTATATTGCAATGGAACTCCCCACATAATAAGTATTGTAATGTATAATAATTTGTTGTGCCACACTTCTGTTTTAAAGTCAGTAGCCATTGGGACTATTACCTTTACGGAAACAAAAAATCTGTTTAAATAGGACACCATTCTACAGATTATCTTTCGCTTTTCCTCCCTCCGCTGTATTTCAAAGCGTTCATTGAACTTTAAATGTTAATTGTCTCAACAGTAAAGACTACAATACAAGTGAACAGTGAATAGACAAGGCAAATCGATGTATCAGACACCGTTATTACAAGACAATCGATCCTCATCACTCCATCAATACACATCAATTGGGGCAGCGTTATGTAACGCCGTGGTATAGATGTGTACATTACATTACCGCTGATGGTACACAGATTGATATGTGTGTATAGCAATAGTGTATGGATTGAAGGCAAGCACTTTGATGTAATCGCTTCCATACTAAACAGTAATTGTATGACACTTTATTACTATTGCAAGGAAGCAAGAGTGTCAGCAATATACTATTCTTCCAGTTATTGTCAGGTGCTATACGCCTAATATGAATTACATCTGATATTGGGACCAGTGCGGAGTTTATTCCCATGTGTGATAGACTTTTAATTTTTATTTGACAATAATTCTTTCACTTAGAAATTTGTATCAAAGATAATTTAAACTGGTATTAATCTATTACATCAACCTCAGTCTACCAATGGTCCTTCTATTGATGTCTAATTAAGCAGAAATTAAGAGTTGTCCACAGGCAACTATCATGATTTTATTCACTCTCCATCTGAAAAGCTTCGTAAGATGTGAACGTCAGGGTTGGAAAGACCAAACCGAGATCCCTGTCCTGTCTGACATGACCCACGAAGCATGTCAATCTCAAGACATGTAACCATGTCGTATTTAAAGGTCTGGTGCCTACCTTCAGGTCTCACAACCCTAATCGATACCCGGATGGGTCTGGGGGCGACCAAGCACATCTTACACACTGACTGAGACACCGGGGGGGGGGACCCCCTACTCCTGGGTCCTACTGGAGGGGGTGGGGAATTCCCACTCCAGGATCCTCACTGGAGGTGGGGGGGATTCACTACTCCAGGGTGTTCAACGATGGAAGTGTCATCTGTTGGAAGAGTTATGCCTGACTGGCTGCACCCACTCTATTGGTGAACATGGATACTCATACTATTGCTATGATGTTTCCATCCTCACAGCTTCATGATATTGTTATTTGTAATGGAAATACTATTTTAATGACATTATACACGTCTCAAAATAGTTTTATTACATTGATGGGCTTTTCATTTGATATGATATTAGACGTAAAATTTAAAAAATGTAGGATCTCCCTCCCCTCCCCTCCCACTTGGAACACACATACTTAATTGTTGTCTCCTTGTATTTGTATGATATCTCTAGAAACACTTAAAGGTAGTATATAACTAATGAGGAAGTGATTTTAGCGTTTTCAGGTTATTCCCTTAGTCGGTTCCTCTTTGACTTTCAATTGAGTATTATATCGGGTAGGATGAGTGTAAACGTGGATACCCATAACCAAGCAGTAAAAGACCATAATTGGGTTTGTTGACTTGACTATAATTTCTTTCAGTGCTAATGCTAATGGCATTTGGGCGTTGCCTAAACTGGGTTGTTAAATTAGCTCTCGGTGGTTCTGCTACTGCTGACTTTGTTCTTTTGGTAAATCCACTGTAGAATGGCGGGGGAGGAGTTGTCCTTAACCGCTCCACTCAACCGCATAACCTTGATATACTGCCATCTGCGTGGGCGTATTGGTGTCACACTCACACACAGAAAAACAAAATTGATTAATATTCCTTCGTTAATACTTTCCCCTCAAATATTAATAGAAACAGATATTCCTGATTCAGGACAGCTTGCTTCTTGGGTCAGGGGTTTCCAATTAAGTACCCTTTGGGGATGCTGTAGAGCTATCTGTTTGCATTATCATTCACTTTGATGCTTGTCAACTCCAGACTTTGATACAAATGAGCAGCTCATTTTGGTTTCTTTAGGTGAGCAGCTCGGGAGTGGGTTGTGGTAGTTGGTAGGAATAAAAAGC
This sequence comes from Lepidonotus clava, assembly GCA_936440205.1. NCBI lineage: Eukaryota > Metazoa > Annelida > Polychaeta > Phyllodocida > Polynoidae > Lepidonotus > Lepidonotus clava. Next base: position 6,974,613 of record OW387142.1, on the reverse strand, counting down.
CAGAGGCAGATCGCTCTTAATGATCTTCTTGGACATTCGCCGGAAGACCAATCAGGTTTGGAGCCTTTGATAGGAAAGACTACAAGAGGCTAGAGATAAACATGTTAGGATCAGAAGTTTCGCATGCAAAATATAATCTGCAAAGTTGTAATGTGCAAAGAATGCGCTTTTGGAACTCTTGAGGAAAAACAGATTCTGAATTTGAGTAGAGGATCTCAAATAGGTACTTCCAACGAAGATAGGCAGTGTCCCATGTTACAGCGACAGCTGGCTTACAGACGATTATATGTACAATGGCTTTCCTTATTCATAGGCATAAAATATTATAAAACATACTGCTGGAGGTCAAATATTATAATTGAATTAACAGATAATGCAAATAAATAAAACCTTACCTACTAACAAAAGAGTTTGCAACCTGGCACTGTCAACCTTGCAAACGTGAAATACAGCTGATAAACAGCATGTAACCAGTTAGAAAAAAAACTAGTATCTAGACACTAATCAGTGAAGTGAAAAGGCAGTACACAGCTGTGAATCCATGAAAACTTTTACCAAATATCTGAAAACAGCCCGTGACTAACTGTTCACTAGCTAGAAACAAGCTGTTTACCAGAATCAAGAGGAACAGCTTTAAACCACGAAAACTTTAAAAAAACAGCTGATAAAACAGGCAGCTGGTAAACATGTGCCCAGAAGGCTGAGTCAGATCGGGCAGCTGCAAAGCCTTCACTAAACAGCTAATAAACAGAAGTAGTCAGTAGTAGTGATAAACATGTGTCTCTAAGCCTCAATCAGATCGGCTGCAGGCAGCTGATAAACCATGAAAACCTTCACCAAACAGCTGATAAACAACCTGTAGCCAGCTGGTAAACATACGACGGAAGGTCTGAGTCAGATCAGGCAGCTGAAAACTGGCAGCCAGGAAAACCTTCACCAAACAGCTGATACACAACCACTAACCAGCTGGAAACCTGAGTCAGACAGCTGATAAACCATGAAAACCTTCACCAAACAGCTGATACACAACCACTAACCAGCTGGAAACCTGAGTCAGGCCGCTGGTAAACCATGAAAACCTCCACCAAACAGCTGATACACAACCACTAACCAGCTGGAAACCTGAGTCAGGCCGCTGGTATACCATGAAAACATTCACCAAACAGCTGATACACAACCACTAACCAGCTGGAAACCTGAGTCAGGCCGCTGGTAAACCATGAAAACCTCCACCAAACAGCTGATAAACAGCCTGTAGCCAGCTGGTAAACATGTGCCCGGAAGCCTGAGTCAGATCAGGTGTAGTACACCTGGCATCCACCAAAAAGCTGCCAACCCAAAAAGGCTTCAAGGTAACCAACTCAGAGACAACACAGCAAAGGGAACCAGGCAGTAAAAACCGACAGCTACCAAAGTGGGAAAGAGCCAAAGTGGCTGTTGACTTCCAACCAGACTGAAAAGATAAAGGCTTTGAGAGCATGAGGTTCAAAATGTTAGCATTGACCGCTTCTCTATGCTCCTGCTTGAACTTGACATTTTACCAGCTGGCACTGACATTTAAATGACACCATTTTGGAAGCGACTCAAGCACCGAGGTTTCTCCTTTCCAGCGTAGGAGTCAGCCTAAAAAAATGCATGAAAAAAAGTGCAGAAAGTGCCAGAGGAAATGCTCTTTTCACGCCGCTGCATAACATGATTCCACTTGTTTGGATGTTTAATCTTTAATGCTGGAAAAAACAGGCATTATAACGCATGGATTGATTATCTTCATTGTGTAGAAAGAGCAATAATCTTAACCCTCGAGACAAGGATTTGCTTTCATCTTTATGTTGTGGTCTGTCTAAAGACGTGCCTTACTAATTAGTCCCATCACTTCTTTGAAGTGTTGCTGAGTTTGAAGTTCCGGCATTTTAATTAAGTGCAATTACCTTTGAAGGCCCCTCTTGGTATTTGATTTCAGAAAGATAAGAAACATATCAGTGAGATTATTACGTGATACACAGACCAATATTTTTTTTATGAGTGTATTTATTTTCAACACACTCACATAAAACATACTTGTTATTCATCATTAATTAATGGGTAAGTGGCAGCTGATTATACATCATAAGACTTGAACATAATATAAGAAACATTGAGCTTTTGTATGTAGTACACGGTCATATTGATAAAACATCTCAAATGTACCAACAGAGTACACACAGTATTGGTGTGCCTCGATTATAAACTCTTAGATCTCTGAGAATCAATACAAAAGCCCCTTACCTGTTGTCAACCACCTGATGGTTCCTTTACCTTAAAGGAAAGCTAGCACATAATCAAGGGTTCAATATTTGTCAATGAAATTCTTGGTGCATGGAATATGCATAAAAAACTAATGATGCTAGAAATATTTTAAGCATATTCCAATTGTAGCCACTGTTGTGGGACTTTGATATTTGGTCTATTTTAATGGGTTTTTTTAGGAGAAATCTCCTAATTTGTGACGTCACAAGGACTAAATTTGGGATTCCCCAGCTTTAAAAAAGGGAATCCCCAATTCTCAATAATGTATACTAAGGAATTTTTGCTGTAATATCAAATTTTCATATTAAGCTATGTGCAGGCTATACATACTTATATCCTTTACTCACCTAATTTCATTCAGTTGCCCAAGATTCCAAATGTATTTTGGAAGGGATTCCCCTTCATTATGACGTAGCAAGGACAGAATTTTAACCCCAGAAATTAGGGAATTCCCAAATTTTATTTTATTTCTTCTATAATTCACTAGTACTTTGACTTTTTCCACTTTTTCCTTTTGAAATCGTTTTAAAATGCTCAAGAGTAGCTAAATAATAAAGAAATAGGCTTGTGAAAGATTATGTGCAAGGTTTCCTTTAACTAACATACACCCGTGGTCTGTACTTGATTAATTCTATCTCTTTAACACAGTAAATTTTGAAAGTTTTCACTGCCAAAACAAAAAGTGGCATTACATTCTCAGACAGGCATTATTGACCTCCAGGTTAGTAACAGATCTTTTATTCACCGGTTTCTGAGAGGGCAGGACAATGGTGAAGGTATAGGGGCAGTAGTCCTGATATTGAATAAAAATCCCCTTTAATTCTAAACACTTACTCACATAAAATGCCAACTCATCAAAATTAAAATCAGACCCAACTAAGTACAACCATCAAATTGCATCCATACATAATGTAGTTTCAGGAAGTAACACTTTGATTTCCAATACCTACGTTTCAAGTCTCAGGCTGTTTTCACTTCCTAGTTTCTGTTGGTACAATTAAGAGTTTGGTGTTGGCCAGTGCTCCCCACCCCCTCTGCTCCCCCGGCCTTACTGCCTATTGACTTCAAAGGCAGTGGCCTCGCCTTGGCAGGCGGTTTGATAACCCCTTGAGGCCGCCCCCCTTCCTTTGAGGAGGGGTGTGTTGGTCTGAAGATGGTCCAGATCGATGATACACATGGGTATTATATGGAGGGTAGGAGTAGGTGTGTGTGTGGTGGGGTTAGGAAGGAGTTGGGGGACTGACTGGGTTGGAGTCTTTACTGATTGGGAAATACTTGTATGTTAAAGTAAGAATTGCTGTGTGAAGATTGTTAGCAAATACGATATTGTAGGCAGTGTCAAACTTTCATACCAATGTATTAGCAACGTTTTCCTTTAGAATATTTCGGATTTTATCTAATTATATCATTATTATGAGTTAGAATGTGTTACGGGTAAAAACATGGCAAAACGTCTGTTCTCAGAATTAGTTTTTGGAAAACGTAATTTTTTGTTTGCAGGGGGGCGGACCAAAAAACATCCACGATTTCTCGTAACAGTGATTTCAGGTCCACGAGAAGAATTTCAAGCCCACGAGAAGAAATATCAGCCCAGAAAACATCCACGAGAACTTTTGGACTTTGTAAATTCTTGATAAATCATACTAAAATCATTCCCATAATATATTTAGTTACATAAAATACTTCTTAAAGTCTGTTAGAATGACATGGATCACTTTAATTGTTGAAAAAAATTATTTCTATACCACGAGAATATAGATACTCACGAGAGCAAAGTTTGTGATCGTGGGTATTTTAACTTCTCGTAGCACAGAATTATCGTAGATGTTTTTTGGTCCGCCCCCCTGGTATTTGTAAATATTAAGTCATTGACCCAAAAAACATACTTGGGTACTTTGTGTAAGTATTCATAAGAACGCGCTAATCAGCAGAAAGATGTTCATATCATATTTGATAAAAATTGCAAATGACTATCTTATCATGGTGAATGAAACAGCATTTCTACCATTACAGCTGAAGGTATTCATCACATCTTTTCCCCGGACGCTATATGATAGGCGTTGTTTAGAAAGTCAGCATGTCTCATATGAACAGTCACCTTACACTACACTCCTTATACCTTTGGATTAATAGGAGGATACATGCCTTCACTAGACCGATACATCAGTCTTATGTATAAGCACATCATGTAAATTAGTAATGTGAAGGAACTATAAGATATTGCTGGCGAAGGGACGAACACACCGCGCACTAAAAGGTACACCAGCCAGACCGTGCATTGATGTATTAATACAAACCCCCCCAAGGAAGATTTCGCTGACACACTCAGGATTGATAAACCCACTGAGGACTGCCATATTGGTTAGTAATATATTTATCATGCCCTTCCGCAATATTAAAGTGACATTTTAAATATTAGACCACGGGGGCCTTCGTTTAGTATGTATGCATCAAGGGAGGGGGTCCGAGATTTTGAAAATGTGCATACGCTCTACATATTCAATGCATATTTTTGCCTGAGGGTGAAAATGTGCGTACGTACTAAATGGAAGGCCCCTAGCTGAACTAGCTGAACTAGTAGAACTATCTTCTACTATTGAAACGAATTTCCATATTGCCCTTGAGGGTGATAATACTTCAGTTAGCACCTTGCATGGCTCAAACCTCAAATAATTCACTGCTGAATAATTATTTCCCCCAGGTTTAATAGAATATAGAGAGGCACGTATGGAGTATATCATCCATGTATAATGTTAGATACTATTGGGGGCACGGGACTTTTGTATTCAGGAGCCATTTTCAGAACAAAATCGTAGTTAATTTTATTTTCTTTGTTGTGAGACCTTTTTTCTTTGTTGTAATAAGATTTTCTTAAAGATAAGAGAGGTTTTAAGAAAAAAAAGAATTCTTTGTAAAAGCTCTGCATAAGAAATCTTTGTTGTTGACTATCATTTCCTTCATATACCTACTACCCTAAGAGACCTAAAGTCTGATCCTAGATCCAGTATGGCCAATGTTATATCAATGGCAAAACTCAAGTAAGAAAGTAATTTTACCTAGGTCTTCCATAACATGATGTTAAGAATCAATTGATTCTTAAAAAGCATCTTTGTCAAATTTACCATTTACCACATTCTTAGAAGTAAACTATGAGAATTCATCGTAAAACCCTTTCATTTGTTTGACCCTTTGAGTCAATGTATCTATCACAAGCAGTGTCTCCTGGAGGGTATTTCATAAAAACATCTTTGAAATAATCGTTGTTGTACAATTTTCTTAAAACCTAAAGAAATATTTAAGAATTTTCTTAGCTATTTTCTTAAAAACGGTATTGTAGAACTTTCAGTGATACCAAGATAAATTCTTTGTTAGTTTTCCTAATGGTATTCTAGGCCTTGGATTTTTCTTTCTTTTTACTATGGAATCTCAGCAACCCTCCCTCTATGTCACTAAATGAATACCAAATAACAACTTAGATCAAACAAGACCTGATACCAAATATGACTAAGTTGAGAAGTCTAACAATGATTTGCTTATGAAAGGGTTTCACAATGAATTCTTAGAGTGAGAATTCAAGAATTCTAATTTATCATTATGAAACAGAAATGACTATCTTTGTACCACATTTTTGGCACATGGTCATTATGAAATACCCAGGTCAAAATTATTTCTTGGCAACCCATAAACCATTGAAATTCCAGTGTCTGAGATCACATTTTAGGTCATCTTAGACCTCCAGCTACTAATAAATTTCTCACAGGAGAGTAACAGCAATACTTTATGAAAGGTTTAAATGAAGAATTCTCAAAGTTCTGCTCAAAGAAAATCACACAGCAAAGAAATTGGAGTAAGGAGTATAAACAAAGATTCTATGAAATAAGAATTGTTCTGAAATTACCTCCTGGATCCTGTATTCAACAGCCAAAAGTATCACAACAATGACAAAAGTTCAAGATGGCTCTTTTTAAGAAAGTATCAAAGAACTTTCTTATATTTTCTTTTTATCTTAAGAATATTACAAAGATTCACCCGTTTCTTATTATTTTGTTATGAAATATCCTCCTCTGGTATAACAAGGGGTCACTACACACCGTGTTGTGTACAGAAACTGTGCGAATCGTGTGGTACGACCAAATTGTGTCGTTGCCGCTCGTTAATAAATCTCAAGTAAAGATCATCATTGCAACGGTTATGTCCAAACGCGGGGGGGGGGGTAGTTGTGGGGGCATATGTGTGATGCAAACTTCTCTATGATAATAGAGACCCGTCCCCAACTTTTTTAAAATATTTTTTTTATACTGGGTATTACAATTATTACAATACTCCCTTTCAAGTTTTAGATCCGGTAGTAATACAGTATACAATCTGCCTATAATGGAGGCATATGCAACTGTACTTATTTTTTTTCTTGTTAAAAGACAGAACAAGTGCTAAATAGCACAGCCTTCGAAGGGTGAATGTGTCGATGGGTCGATGCTACACCTGTGTAGTGATGTTTGATTCACACAATGTCAGCTCACCAAACAATTCACTCCCCCGCCCTGGAATATGCTAGGGTTATCAAGGCCAGGACGCTATAGACGATGTACAAATGATGTCACAGTAGTCAGAAAGAGATTGGCTGCCATATTGATGACCGCTTGATTATTTAGTTTTTAGAGCATATAAATAATATTTTCAAGGTTAAATGACGTATTGATCGTCAGGCAACTATATGACATTACATTCAAAATGTGGGTGAGAATTGCGATGCACATTGTGATGGATGTTTTTAAGTTATGTTTTTTGGCATATTGGTACAGGATGTAGGCCTAATGTTATTTATGAACACTCACATATAATTTTTTATTTAGTTATTTGAACATCAAATGTAAAAGTTGACAAGATATGAATTCTTTAGTCTTAACACAGGATGGAAATCCCTTCCGTACATTCTGTACCCCACTAATTACCAATTCCAAGAGGCACCAACTCATTCAGATGAATGTTTTAAACATGTTTAGTTACTCCCCTCACTAGGGCATCCTACTGGTATAGTGGTAGAGTGTTGGCTTCGTCATCCGGAGGTTGTCGGTTCAAGTCTCTGTAGCATCAGGCATTCTCCCTGTGACAACGACAGGGTTATCAAAGGTCTCAGGACCACTGGCTGTTGTGTGTATGGCCCTGCCTATGGGACCATGCACATTAAAGAGCACCTGCCTCGGTAAATGTGTAGGGGTATGGTCTCTACCTCCTCATAGATTTGATCATCCAGGAGCGAGGGTAAATTAAGCCCCGTGCTCCTGAACCTCTGAGTCTGGTGGTTCAAACCAACAAACAACAATCCCAGACATTCAAACGTCGAAACACGTTGATCATGCCATTTTATTGATTCATTTTAATGAATTCTTCACAACTACTGTCCACCAGTCAGTCGTCGAGTTGGATATATCTTCTACACCTTTAATTATACACAAATTAAGTCATTGACAGCTGGCACCTCATACTATAACCTAGCAGTAGCACACAGGTAGATCTAGGCTACAACAGCAGGGAAAAAAAACACATCCAACAACATAGGCCGACCGTGGAGGAGGGGGCCTGCTGCCGGCGGTGCTAATACCCCACTCACGCCATCGGCCGATCAGGGGGGACCTATAATCCCGCACTGGAGGATAAACATTTAAAAAAGGCCCACTCTCCCAATGGACCATGGAGGAGTTGGGTGGGGATGTAGGGGGTAGGGAGAAGTCATCACTCACATGTTGTAGCACCATCTGGGCATTCAACCCTGGAGCAGGGGATGGGGTAATTGTTGTGAAACAGTCCAGACCTACGTAGGCAGGCTTTATCATTGGGGAGGGGGTGGATTCTATGGCCTCGTGGGAGTAGACTGGTTGTATGAGGGAGGTAGGGGGGTGATGGTGAGGGGGTATTGCAAGAGGGAGGGCATACATAAATAAACATGTAGTTCATTCAATCATGTTCTTCTAATTTCCTTCTTCTTATGCAACATTTCCTTCTTCTTAAAATAAGATCATAGGGAGGATAGCTGGGAATGTTAAGGAGGAGGAGGGTTAATAGTTCGTGACAAACTTTTTGTATTTATACTCTCTTGATATAGTTGAATTCTGTGTCTACAATAGTCGTATTCGTCCTGTTTTTCTTTTCTTATAGAATGCAAAGAAAATAACTTATTTGCTTGACATTCACATTTCAAAACTGATATACCTGAATAAAACAAGACAAGCATACTGGCTATAAGGTGTAGTCAGTGTTGTATCATGAAGCGAACGTGCCAGGAATAGAGACATGATTTTTAGCTGCTCCTACATTGGTTAGTCCAACAATCTATGGCACACAGGCTTCTCTGCCAAACTTTGGTCTGCCCATACTTGTATACTCTGTATACACCTATTCATTGATCTGTGGCTCTCCTCGCCTATAGATTTACACCTTGCTTCCGCTGTCAAAGCTGGTATTGCAGTGCTAAGTTTGTTTTATTCTGGCTTGTGTCACATACTTTATACGCCTGTCCCTTTTAACCATTGTTGGATAGCAAGTTAAACTCGTCTTACCTTTATGCACCTACATGTTGATTTCTCAACAAAGTCAATGTTGAATCATCCCCAATTCTGCTCCTAACTGCAGGTGAAATATTTACGAAACACTCTGTTAAGCAATTCCACATTTTAAAGCATATATATATATATATATATATATATATATATATATATATATATATATACTATAAATTATTGTTGTTAAAAACCTCCGATTTCGGGTAGAGTTTTTTAGTCCAAGACTGTATTATACGATTTACACCATTATACGATTTAAACATACAACATATGTTTATATATTTATATACAATATATCATATTTTTTTTAGAAACCTCCTATTTTGGGTAGCTTAATTGTTTAGTCTGACTAAGACTGTATTATACGATTTATCAGCCAATGTTCGAGTATTACTTGTAAAGCCTGAGCTTTGTACTTTTGTTCCATACACTGGAATAGATATAAAGCTGCATTCCATTTGAAAGATCAATGTTCGATTGACGGGCGATTGACCCACTATTGACCCTACGGAGGGCAAAGCGTTACAAAGTTTATCTTAGTTAATGACACTAAACATTTTGCACAGTGAAGCACTTGGTTCATTCAAATAGAATTATATCAAAGTCTGCATACCATTGAAATTAAATTCCATTTCATTCAAACACTTTATTCATATTCCCCGTTAAGAAATCTACATACTAATATACACTAATCTCTAATATTGTTAATTGTTCGTTTACAGACCTGAAACATCCATATGTAACAGCCATCCGAAAAAAAACCAAGAACAGTGTCTAGTGAACTTTACATACAATGCCTTCCGTTTTCTTCCCCCCCCCCATTTTTTCCCCAATCAGTCATCAACCTGACAATGGCCAGTGTGATTCATATCAATTTCTTTTTACGTACAATACCATACTCTCCCACATGGTATCAACCTATAGACATTGTGCAGATGACGTCACATGGCCCAAAAAATGCACTGGACGTCATATTGGTGATCAATTTGAAGTTATTACTATTTAATATTGAAAACTATGTGGATCAGAATTTTTGCTAAATTTATGTCAGAATATCCTTTTAGGTCATAATTGCTCATTTTCATTACTCAGATTTAATAAATTATAGACTTATCTAATAGTCACATGGTTAAGATAAGCACATGGTGATCACCAAAAAGTGATCACATGACCACGTTCGCACAAGGTCTATAGACGTTGTGAAAATGACGTCACAAGTCCCAAAATAGGCTGACTGCCATATTGGTGATCAATCTAATATCAATATTCTTCTCAAATCTGAATCATCTGGAACGAATTTTTCTGCTACATTTAAGTAAAAAAGTCATTTAAAGTCAATCATAATCAACACTCCTCATGCTTTAGGATTCATGAATTTGTAGCCATGCGGTCATGATCACCACGTGGTGATCACCAAAAAGTGATCATATGACCACGTCCGCACAAGGTCTATACATTGACCACCCCCTTGATGAGCTGCTCGCGCCGCCTCCGCGCGCGGTGGGCGGCGCGGGCGAGCAGCTCATGGCGTGTGTGGGAGACGGACCGCGAGCAGCTCAAAATAGCAACACAGCACGCATGACACGCCAGCCGGCCAAGTATAAATAGACCAGAGACCTTTGTAACCCGCTTCAACGATGCTCCAACGACGCCGACCCTTTAAGCGACAGACCGGCGCCGTCTTCCACTTCCACCCACCCAGAGATTAATTACCTTTATAAATAGAAGTGAAGTGAAGTTTTCATAGTTTATTTTTTTCTTTGGGAGTTAATTCTATGAGTGGTATTCAAATATGGAGAGGGTATGCGTGCGGAACTGCTCGCCAAATGAGGTGGAGGTTTCGTGCGAGCTGCTCTGAGGAGAACTCAGGTGTATACAGTGTCGTGTTGAGTTGGTGTATAGTAGTACAGGTTATACAGGTAGCAGAAGTTCTTCTGCCAGAGTGGTACAACTCATAATCTGAATAGATTATGTTCTCTCGGATAAAAAGGTACTTGATGTGCTTGGGTGGGTTGATATATTTAGTGCTAGTCAAGGTACCTGGTTATTGGAAAAAAGAATCTTCAGTTTTAAATATAGTTTGAAAGCACAGCTAATAACAATAACAATGCATTAATCCATAAATTAACTTAAGTAATTTTATACTTTTATTTTCAAGTTAAAGTAAATCTTGCAAAAAACTATCTAATCTGTAACTTATCAAATTAAATTCTCTCTGAGGCAAGTGTAACGTTTTCTCTAAGGCAAGTGTAACATACTAGTGAGATGACATGCGTACCATACTTTAGAGAGAGGACATGCAAATAAAGCACAAATTATACTTACACTTTTATTGCCTCCATCAGGCATTTGATCGACCACCGTAATAGCTTCTGCTAAAACAAGCAATTAAACAAAGAACAAGTTTTTTTTAGCAGAGACTAACTACACCGATAACATTCTTACCTTCTCAACTTATTTTTCATTTGCTTTTGTATAATGTAATGTACTGTCATCCATTAAACATATATATCTAGCAAATACCAATAGACGTGGCTGTTCAATATCTTATTAGACATCTATAAATTCCCCCTATAATGCGTACAGGTGCCAGATTTGGAAAATTTGTGTTTAAGACTTCCTCCCAGGATGCAACCAGTACTAGCTGTCTGTGAGTAACTACAAGCAGCTCAAGAGGTTCAGGTCACAGACCCAAAGCAATTCAAACTATTTTAGGTAGACGCACCGGTGCGAATTGACATCTTTTAGAAGTGTTGTTTTAGTGGCTCTCCCACCTAACTTAACAATTTGAACAGCGCTGTGGTTTTGATATAAGACTTTAGTTGAATGTCTCTCCTGCCCTTGCGACTAAACTGACCAGCACGAGGAACTTTCCAGGACTTTTGATAATTTGTACACATCGTCTTCCCTCGTTTTATGAGGTGCTGTTCACTTCTTAAGTCTTTGGCTCTCAAATACAACCTAAGCATTCCAGAGTGACTTTTTTTGAATAATATTTTATTTGTCATCTTCAGATAAGTCTGATCTTCAAGATGTTACAGTATAACAACCTGTATAATAATATAGTCTCTACTCAATATCATAATTTTTTATACATGATATTGTAATGCTATGTAAAATGGTAGGTCTTACTGCCTCTGTCCTTGAGCCTCCCTGGACCTTAGCTTGACAGACATGAAGCATACGAATGGGATGTAGATGCATATGGCTGGTCTGAGCATTGGTTGGTGGGAGCAGGAAAGGGTTAGGGGGAGGAGCTGCTCACTGATCAAATGGATCAATGAGCAGTGGCTAACTCCATCTGGCACACGGCTAGTTTGGCAGGAGGCGGCCGGCTGGTGTATATATACGGGGCCACCTCGCGGCCCACAGACCATCGATCCTTGTCCCTCGGTATCAGATAGACGGGCCACTCTCCCTTGTGTGTCAGATAGACAGGCCACTCCCCCATGTATTGGCTAGATGGGTATGGCCCCCCTTTGTTAGATAGAGGGGTTAGATCCCTCCTGTGTCAGATAGATAGATATGGTCCATCCTGTGTCAGATAGACAGGCTGGACCTCCGTGTGTAAGATAGACAGGTAGGGCCCCTCTTGTGTTGGACAGACTGACAGGGTACTGTGTTTGGCAGGCAGCAGCCCCTGGTGTATATATATGGGACTACCTCGCGGCCCACCGACCATCGAACATTGTCCCTTGGTATCAGATGGACAGGCCACTCCCATTTGTGTTAGATAGACAGACCGGAATCCTCATGTGTTTGGTAGGTGGTGGCTGGCTGGTGTATATATACGGGGCCACCTTGCGGCCCACCGACCATCGATCCTTGTCCCTTGGTATCAGATAGATGGCAAGTCTCATCCTGTGTCAGATAGACAGGCCGCTCTCATCCTGTGTCAGATATATGGGTAAGGCCCCTCATGTGTTGGTTAGATGAACTAGACCCTTATGTATCAGATAGACGGGCCACTCTCCATGTGTCAGATAGATGGACAGGGCCCCTCCTATGTCAGATAATGGAGAAAGCCATCCTGTGTCAGATAGACAGGCTGGACCTCCATGAGTTAGATAGACAGATGGAGTCCTTCTTGTGTTAGACAGACAGACAGACAGACAGGGTCCTGTGTTTGGCAGGCGGTGGTCGGTGGACGCCCATGTTTATTTCTTTGTTATTATTAATTTTTTAATTCTTTTATTTATCCTGGAAATAAATTGTACATTTTACAATACAAGATCAGCCGAATAGACGTTTTTCACTTGTGTCCAGCATGACAAAAAAAGTAGATAGGCCTCTTGTTTCAGATTGAACTACTTCTGTGTATGACATAATTCCCCCCCCCCCTCCCCGGTAGATAGATGGACTAGGCCATCCTGTTCTAGATAGACAGATAGAACCCTCCTGTGTCAGATAGACAAGCCAGCCCCTTTCCATGTCAAAAAGATGGGCCCCTGCATTCCTGTGTCAGATATACAGGCCTGGCCACTCCTATGTCAGATAGAACCCCCCCCCCCTCCACACCGTACAATAGAGGGCCCAGGCCCCTCCTGCTGGCCGCTGACGTCTTGACGGACCCAGGGGTGAGGGTTCGTGCCCCGCCCGGCCTCCAGGGTCCCTCCAGCCCCACTCACCCCGCATAAGACCCCTCCTGGAGGCCGGCCAATTTGCATGCATTAATCCGGGTTGTGAACGGCCTCTGGGCACCTCTGGGGTGAAAACATGGGTGTTTTTGTGTGAGAGGGTTGGCGTGGGCGTTTTAAATGAAAACAGACAGCTTTTTTTTAGAGGTTTGCCTCAGGGCCAAGCCAAAACTCATTCTTATGATACAAGTCGCTACTCATCAGTTAATGAGTTTTGCTGAATAGATATCTCATGAGATGAATCTCACCTAATATAGAATTGTTGATAGCCAATATCCCTTAGAATTAATTTTGAGCTACATTTTGATCAAAGCGGCCAAAGAGAAAAAACATTGACCTCTTGACCAAACGTTGAACTTCCAGGCCTCCACGATAAACTAAAGCTTAATTAATAAGTCCACATCAGGATGGGAATGAGCCTATATTATAGAAAGGATACATGCATTTTGTAGACATCATAAACAGAAATAGTAAAAGAAATACTTGAGGCCTTACTCATATTTTACATCCTGTTTCCCACCAACTCTCATGCGTTTACATATTCATATTAGGGACTTTTTGCTACATATAAGCATCCCCTATTGTGTAGTTTGTGCAGAGTTGATACACTGTTTACTAACCATCTTCGATTCCTGCTCATATTCCTTTTGCATGTATAGAAACCAGCTATCTGAGAGGGAGCATGCATGTTTTCTCTATTGTAGCTGGACATACAAGCACACAAAAGATACGGGAAAGGTGTACACGCATGTAATGCCTTCTCATGCAACCATTGCCATAGCACTCCAAGTACTACAATGCCTTAATGTAATAGGATCATAAATGAAGGCTGATAAAGATCACCTGTTACTTCCTCAATTATTAGACTCCTTGGGACCTTAGAACCATCATGACAACTAGGGTGTATAGTACACAAAGTTGCACTTTTTATCCTCATTGGTCCTGAAATTGTTGTTTTTCACCAGCCAAACCCTAACAACCAGACTGGTCCGACTAATGCGCCAATAATGCATTATGAGCACACCCTATGCATCCAAACCATGCATTATTGAGCCTGCCTCCAACGTTTTGGCAACCCACATTTTCAGATTATACAGATGTATTATTCAACACTGCACATTTTGCATTATTTGTAGGTGAAAGCAACGTAGATTTTACCACCTCTGATGATAGGTTCTTCCGGCAGATGAAAATGCTGAGTCATTGTGGGTGTCAGTCACCAGTAATCAATGGGGGCTCATTATATATTTGTCAATAGATCCATTCTGTTATGGTCAGCTATGCTGGTAAAGCGCAGGTAGTTTTGGCATGTGTTTCGCCACAAGCCAAAGTAATTTCCCCAACATTACAGGCTCCTTTATCCTCAGTAGTATAGCTTATTGTTATCTCCTCCACCTCCATAGAAGCAATTACAACACATGCCAAAGCAATTACCCTCCCTTTATGCTTCTCCGCAGTAGCACTTTTTATGGTATGTATGGCGCAAGTCAGCTTTTGTACTAGGATGCACTCCGAGGAATTACCATCCTCCGATGTCGAAGTTCTTTTGTGTATCTTTATTGAACGAATGACACAATCAGCTAAGTTCTACTGTTTGTGACATATCAGTATAGATCAGACTGGTATAAAAATCAGCATTCCACACTGGAAGATATACTACAAAAATGACTTTAAAACTAAACACGTGTTTAGAGTATCAAGTATTTACTATCTGAACATATACTTTTTAATCTAATCATACATATTGAAATAAATATTAAACATATAACACATAAACATGTGTTTAAGGTCTAAACGTCATTTCTACAGTATACAAAAAATGTAGCTTTTGGGAAAAAAGACCTATGCACTTTAAAAAGCATGGAGGCTTTGGAAAGAAATACACTAATCACTCCATGAAAATATGACCTTCAACTGTAACATACTCTATGAGGGTCTAAAAAGGGAAGGGAGACTTTCGTCATGGGGCTTATTAGCAATAAGACTGACCCACAGCCGTCAGTGGTGATTTCCTCAGGGAGGGCTCCGTGCACAAAACCTTCATTAGGGACCATTTAGTGCCGTCTTGGTCTCATTGATGTCTCCCCCAGACCCGGCCTAAGTCGTGGTGCGCCGTCTTTGAGCCCAGATTAAGGCCTGCTTGCACGCCATGATTTGTGGGCGAGGCACCTGTTGTGAATAGGACTGGGGGCGGCTTAAGGGCGGTTTACACTCTATGACGAACAGCGTAAAGCCCCATACCCACTAGGGCGATTCAGATTTTGCCAATTGTGTTTTTGAGTGATCATCTTCAATGTGAGGAGAGTTAGCTCAGTGATAAAGCACTGGTCTGCCGTTCTGAAGGTTCTGGGTTCGATTCTCGGTCTGGCTTTGTACCTGGGTCTTGAATTGTGATCAGACATATTTTAGGCAACTTACTCCTGAAGTGGTACACAATTTAACAAAGCAGTGGGTGTATAGGATTCTTTCCCATATGCACAAGAAAATCCCAGATTCGTATTCGGATTAATAAGAGTCTAGCAAAGAGTGACCCCAGGGAATACTGGTCTCTTTTCTCTACAATAAATGGAAGATGCCTAGGCCAGACGTGAAATAACTGGTAAATCGTACAACTTAAAAAGAAAAATAAATAAATATGCCGTCTAGAAATTTACATGTTTAAATCATACTCATATACCCTCTTGGCAAAAGCTAATCCAAAGTTTTGTCAATAGTAGGCATTTGTGACACAGAAAAGCCACGCTTGGACCATGGAGACTAAAATAAAACTTTACTCTCTCTGCTTGGACTAAGTCAGACTCCCTGAACAAAAGACAATGGGCTTAAAGGTGCCTTGCATGTGAACATTGTATACTTAGTCTAAAGCCATACCACCAATCATTATCTTCTAATTACGAAGAGCTGATTGGTAACTCCAAATAATCAAAATCATTCCATCACCCCAATGAAACAACCCCCAAACCCAAAACACACCAACATAAGTATAATCCCTGAATGAGTGTCGGCCGCGCAGTGCATGCCGGTCTATGTTGGACCACGTGCCCTTGTGAGTGGGATCACGTGACCACTGGAGGACACTGGAGGACGCTGGTGTGTGTGTGTGTGGGGGGGGGGGGGGTGTGATCGGGCGCCCTGGAGTAGCCTGGAGTGTGTGGCGGACGTCACCTCCCTTGTCATTACCACCAGGTCCCGCCGTCAGCCTATCGGAAATCCATGATTTGACACCGCCTTGATTTGACGCTGCCTTGTATATGCCCCTCCCCCACTGCTATAGAGCAGTTGCATGACAGCGGCCCTCATTAACTACTTCCATAAGAGAAACAGTGTGAGGAGTCATATGGTAATCTATCGAATGTATCTAATAGGAACCCTAGGCAGGTTGATGACGTTAGGAATGCTTTTAGACATGAATTAAAACACATTTTGGTTTGTAGTTCTTTTGCATCCTTAAGTGTCTTGGCAGTGCTTCTATCATCAATTTTGTAAATCATGTTTCTCCCAAAAATGGTTGAAAACAATCTTGAACAAGCTAGGTGCTACCCAATAGTGACCTTCTACTTTAATAGTACATACGCTCATTTTGAGAAATCTCACATCTCTCCAACCCCTCCCCTTATTAAAAGAAATAAGCATTGGATCTGTAATAGAACGTACGCAAATTTTCAGAAATTCGGGTCCCCCCCCCCTTCATGCGTACATACTTAATGAAAGGCCCCTAAGGAACAATTATTCCAGTGGTAGCTCCTCTGTCAACCTACACTCCCCAGTCAGGCGTCCTGCAGTTGCAAACGGTCTATTACCTCTGACCGGCCGATGCCCATTGGGTGCCGAGGACATAACTCTCTGGCCGCATCCGCGCCTGTCGACGGACTAAACAAGGCTATCGGGGCGGCGCAGGGGGCCGGGAATCTAATATAAGAGCCAGGGATACCGCGATAAACAAGTTGGTACAATACCATCCAGAATGGTTTCTGCGGAGAGCATGCCCCATCACCAATGTCGGGCAGGACCCAATAAGTTGAGGTGGTGTTTGAGCTAACTCAATGTACATGGGGGTATGTGTGTGTTGGGAGGAGGGGAGCTGGCGGGAGGTTTTAGAATTGTATGAGAAAAATGGGTTTATTTTGATGGAAGCAGGGCGACCTTTATCTAGTTTTGCCCACAGATGAAAAAAACACAGGGAACTATGAATAGATGTTACCACATTTTGGTTCTCAGAGGCGTACCCAGCCTTAAAATCTGACGGGGTTCCAGGTAAAATTGAAGGGGTTCCATGCAAAAATGAAGGGGTTCCAACTAGTTATTTTGATAAAATGTCCTTTATTTTTAATTCCATCATTATAAACTTTGAGAAATCTAAGTGGGTTCCCCCTGGGTACGCCACTGGGTCTAGAATGATGCATAGATGCGTGAATGAAACGATGTTAGCCATACTCTTCTATTCCTGACTTTCTTTTCAGAATATCATTGGTATATCTTACAATACAACTCATACAGTATGTCTAATTTTCTAAAGAAGTTACAGGTATCCATATCATAGTAAGTCCATTTATTTATGTGCCATTCACTGCAAGGAGTATTAGGCTGTAAGGTGTGTTGAGTCTCGTCATCATTAATACAGGATTTTGAGCCGTATATATATATTCTTTTTAATTAATAATAAATTTGTTTATTTACAACTTCACATGTATTACATGTTCTTCCAGATGTTAAGTGTAAGGCGATATGTGTATTTATCCCGGGTTATTTACGTAATATCTTGTGTATGGCCAAATCACATACAGAACAACCTAACCTATAATAAACTATAATTATGTTCTACACACCACTTGTGGATACCCCTTATAGGATCAGTCTGTTAAAAAGGCAACAAAAACGTACACATCCCACCATCCCCACATCCCTTTCTAAAGCACACAGATCCGTCTCTGTGAATGACGTCAACTATATATTATACAGCTATCCTCCAGTTGCTCCTAAGCCAGTTACCATCGCCTTACACCCCTGTCTGCCGACGTCACCCACCCTGTAGACGCAGTTCCGGGTAATCTTGACGTCCAATCTAACAATTACTGACCCCATTGCCTGGAGACGGCGTCGGCCCGACTTCCGCTGTGTCCTTTCAGACTCCGACGGCAGAAAGCGGCGGTTCCGGGTATCATTGGGGGTAGAGCTGGCGTCGGCAACTGCTATATGTAGAGTAGAAAGCCAGGAGATAGCTCACTTATGTGATTAAATGCGACAATGACCCATTCATTAAATTAGTTATAGAATTTTGTAATCAATTTCTGTCACAGTTCCGGGTATCACTGAGGGTAGAGCTGGAGTCAGTACTACTTTATGTAGAGTATAAAGCCAGGAGAAAGCTCATTTATAAAGCTAAATGGGAGAATGACCCGTCCATTGAATTAATCATGGAATTTCTAATTGATTTCTGTCACAGTTCCGGGTATCATCAGAGGGTACCCAGGCAAGCAGAGACGTAACAAGAACGTTCTGTGACTGTACTTTTTTGGTTGGTCTGAAACCAGGTCCAAATAGAACGTTATAATAACGTTATAATAACGTCATTTTCTTGCCTGGGTAGACCTGGGGTTAGCAATGCCATATGGTGAGAATGAAAAAACGCAGATAAATGGGACAATGGCCCAACCATTAAATTGTTTACAAAATTTCTTATAACAATAATTCAGAAAGAGGTAGAACACATGTAAACGACCGGCTTATTGAATTACTGCCGGTTTCATCAATCTGTGACCTATATAAATCTAGATGCCGATACTGGGAGTTCCAGGGATCTTGACCTTCTTTTGGTGGGAACTTGATTTACAAAGACCTGAAAAAGCATTGTGGCGGATACATAACAATTTTACTTTTCAAGGTATATTTCCCCCTCTTTTTCAGAATACTGAATGCAGCCTTGAAAGGAGACAATGCTATTTTTAGAACATAACTGCTATAGGTCCGAACAAATTGTCCAAACATTGTAATATAAAACATCTATATTGTTTTCACCATTCTTCACTGCTGTACCACAAAGGTATCCCTGCAGTAAGACCCCCCCCCCCCCCCGCCACCTAACCTATAATAAACTATAATTATGTTCTACACACCACTTGTGGATACCCCTTATAGGATCAGTCTGTTAAAAAGGCAACAAAAACGTACACATCCCACCATCCCCACATCCCTTTCTAAAGCACACAGATCCGTCTCTGTGAATGACGTCAACTATATATTATACAGCTATCCTCCAGTTGCTCCTAAGCCAGTTACCATCGCCTTACACCCCTGTCTGCCGACGTCACCCACCCTGTAGACGCAGTTCCGGGTAATCTTGACGTCCAATCTAACAATTACTGACCCCATTGCCTGGAGACGGCGTCGGCCCGACTTCCGCTGTGTCCTTTCAGACTCCGACGGCAGAAAGCGGCGGTTCCGGGTATCATTGGGGGTAGAGCTGGCGTCGGCAACTGCTATATGTAGAGTAGAAAGCCAGGAGATAGCTCACTTATGTGATTAAATGCGACAATGACCCATTCATTAAATTAGTTATAGAATTTTGTAATCAATTTCTGTCACAGTTCCGGGTATCACTGAGGGTAGAGCTGGAGTCAGTACTACTTTATGTAGAGTATAAAGCCAGGAGAAAGCTCATTTATAAAGCTAAATGGGAGAATGACCCGTCCATTGAATTAATCATGGAATTTCTAATTGATTTCTGTCACAGTTCCGGGTATCATCAGAGGGTACCCAGGCAAGCAGAGACGTAACAAGAACGTTCTGTGACTGTACTTTTTTGGTTGGTCTGAAACCAGGTCCAAATAGAACGTTATAATAACGTTATAATAACGTCATTTTCTTGCCTGGGTAGACCTGGGGTTAGCAATGCCATATGGTGAGAATGAAAAAACGCAGATAAATGGGACAATGGCCCAACCATTAAATTGTTTACAAAATTTCTTATAACAATAATTCAGAAAGAGGTAGAACACATGTAAACGACCGGCTTATTGAATTACTGCCGGTTTCATCAATCTGTGACCTATATAAATCTAGATGCCGATACTGGGAGTTCCAGGGATCTTGACCTTCTTTTGGTGGGAACTTGATTTACAAAGACCTGAAAAAGCATTGTGGCGGATACATAACAATTTTACTTTTCAAGGTATATTTCCCCCTCTTTTTCAGAATACTGAATGCAGCCTTGAAAGGAGACAATGCTATTTTTAGAACATAACTGCTATAGGTCCGAACAAATTGTCCAAACATTGTAATATAAAACATCTATATTGTTTTCACCATTCTTCACTGCTGTACCACAAAGGTATCCCTGCAGTAAGACCCCCCCCCCCCCCGCATCCTTGCTTTGCCACCCTCCGCCTGTCACAGTCCCTCTGACGTAGGTTGATGTTACACAGGTCCTAATGGCGCCATCTCGCGGCCACTGCCCCTGACTGGTAACCAGCCAATCAGCTGATAGCACCTACAACCCCCCCCCACTTCCGCCCCACTAGTGGCCTGTATATGGTAACCTCTTGTAGGAGGTCATGGGGAGTCAGTGGTGGAGCTGTTAACCCATACATTACCGAGGGTTTTAGTGTAGACTCGATTCATTGCCTTGGTTCCAGAGGTTGGGTACTAAAGGCACTGTCCAAAGGCTTATGAGTCATAAAAGAACATTCCTCTCTGAGGCCTACAATTTTCACTATTGCTTTCCATTCCTATTGGGATCATAATCGTTAATAACCAGGATTTTGAGGATATAAAACAGAGGACACATACAATCACACAAAAACACACATATTCATTTATTTATTCACTTATAGATATACATTTTTTGAAATGCCGTTTTTTTAGAAGTCGAAATCTAGACGCGTCAATTTAGCCCTAGCTGTCCACCCTACTGGCACATTGTGCATAATTTTTTTTTTTTTTTTTAGGTTCCAATTTTTATTTCTGATATGAAATCGTACAGACAGTTGTTCGGTTTTCATTTCACACCAGCATAAAAAGATACAATACTAATATCAATTTGGGTTTAACCAGTATAGGGAAATCACTTTACAAACTCAAGAAAAGTCTAGTTTATAGAAATTTACCTGTACCCATAAAGGGTTTTAAATTGAGTCAAACTCTTAGTAGACAAATACCTCCTTGGTTGAATCTAACAACCAACATAATTACCTTTTAATACCTTTAATTTTAACATTTTAATAACCATCAAGGAGAAAAGGAACCCAGAAACATTCTTAATAAACTTACAAACACACATGAACCTATCTATGTACCAACATCAACCTAGTCTAGTTTATCGTGGAGTCTCATTTTTAATTCAGACTTGTAAGCAGAGAATGTACCAATATTTCTTTGTACAGGAGGAGAGTCATTCCAAGCAGTAGCACCTCTATATAAGACACTCTTTTTAAATAACTCATTATTAGGGAAAGGCACCTTTAGAATGGGAGCATCGTAGGCCCTGGTTTGATTCTCTTGCACAGAAATGTAATCTTGTTGCTGAGCTCTTTTATACATAAGTTTCAACAAATGACTCTGAGCTCTATCCTGAATTGAATTTACACCAGTAAAATTATATAATTCATGGTGAGTATATTCATAATTATCAGGTAAACATCTCTGTAAACATCTGAGGTGAAGTCTATGAAGTTTGTTATAATAATTTGCCGTTGTAGTTTCCGTAAACAGATCATTGTAATCAAAAAACGGTTGGATATATGCTTTAAAAAGTCGTATCATAGAAGGTGTATCAACATATTTTTTAAGTTTTGTTAAACATAGCAATAATGCTTAATAATAGCATTGGCCACAGTAAGGTAACACACTTAAGATGTAGTCCACAACCAATGCTCTCCCCTGACCATCATTTAACAGCATGTTGGGTAAGCAATATTCCTATCAATTACCCATCCACCAATTCACCCATCCACTCGGCCAACCATCCATAGACCCTTACGCCCTTACTGCCCCAGGCCCTCCTTAGACCCAGCAGGCCTCCTCCTCCATGACCAAACACAGGAGGGCACCAGGAGCAAATAGAGCATCCATAAAGACCGTGTCCTGTCCCCTGCCCAAATACTCAGCTTCTCCAGCATTGCCAAAACCCCCATTACTACTCTCGCCCCATACTCCTATTGCTACCTTGGCTTCGTGTATCCATATCTGACAGGCCTATGGGATATCCTTATTGGAGAATGCTATTGGGTAAGCTACAGGGAATGATATGGAAGAACAGAGGTTGAGATATAATATATATAGAATACATACTATCTATTCTCACATATTCCATCAAGAACTTCTGTTCCAAAATCTGAATTTCCATACATTCACTGCCAAACGATGTCCTTTTTGGAGACTTCTATTTGGTAAGCTACAGGGAATGATATGGAAGCACAGAGGTCACTGCCGATCCAAACTGACTTAACTGTTATCAAGCAACCGTACTGTATCCAATTGTTACATCTAGCCACCAGAATTCAAAGCTCCAAACTACAGATGCAGGATGCTGACTGCCTATTTTCATGACATGTAAGGTTAATAAGAGCAATCCAGATCAGTGTTGGCAAAGCGGAAGTATTAGAAAAAGATTTCAAATGCTATCTTTAGGGTCATCCATTATTCACTAGTGGACGAAAATATCTCACAGGAATAATAGAATCGCAATAAAGCTATTTTAGGGATGATCAAATTATCCTCTGATCTGGTTGTCCTGCAACAGAACTGTAATACCTATATTTCCCAATGGACAACCATTTCCTCATTTTGTTTTTTATGTTGTCACAGGGTACTGGATTCATCTATCCAAAGCTGTGCCACTAAATCAAAGAGGAATTAATTATGTTGGTATTTAATCTAGGTACTTGAGTTCATTGAGTTAAAGATGCATGTACATGTAGCCTTATATAAAAAGATTTCAACATTTTGCTTTGCAATAGTGCAGCGATTAAATTGGTGAAAAGGCAAGCCGCCAGTCAGTCTGTCATTTTAGATCTATATGTGCAGTTCTTTAATCCAATTATACTAGCCGTGCCTATTCATGCTAAGAGGCAGTGTCAGTATTGCATCAATTTCTTCCCGGCCTCTGTCACTGGCTGTCTATAACCATTTCACTCGTAAATCCGTGTTGGCACTTCGGTTCAAACGCATTCCACGATATATTATTGCTTTGATAAAGCCATTGATATTGCTGGTGCAATTCTCCAAAGAATTGCACAGTACAAGTTCATTTATTAGTGTAAAGATTGTAGTAAAAAAAACCACCGTAAAACTGAGGCTGGAATAGAGAGCTTTTCATTTAGGAACTGCTTTATATGTTTAAACAAAACGTTATTAACAACATAGTCTGGCAACAACACCACTGAGATTTGTCAGGGCAATATATGCATGGAAGGTTGTCAGGAATAAATATACATAATTACTACACGTTCCCTTGGATCTAAATAAAACATTGTAAATTTTATAGATCAAAGCCATTCCCAATCTCCAATCCTCCAGTGGGAACCCAGTTTAAATGGGCGTGGGCCCGTGTGCCAAGTGTTCAGGGAGCGTCAAATCGTCCCCTCTATTCACCGTGCCCTGGAGGCGTCGCGGGGGGTCCGCCGGCGACCACCCCCTGACGTAACCGGCCGTAATGGTGCACACTGTCTAGTCGGGGGTGTAGGTATGGGGAGCTAGATGTTAGCACTGATTTTAACAGAGATGCCACTCTTCCTATACTTTTTAGAATGTCCTATTCTTTTGTGACTTTGAATTACATAACTAATATTTTCCTCCATCGTTTAATGTCTGTTTCAGAGTACTGAAGTTATGGTTTGGGGCCAGTGCAAATCAATATTGAAACTCTATCTCCAAGGTTTGTTTTCTCTTAGTTCCTTCTAGATAAAAAGTAAAAATTAAAAAGTTCGAAATACACCAAACTCCACAACAGTGTTGATGGACAATGTAGATATTTATTCAAATAGACAACTGAATAAATGTGCGGATGATCGACATGTTTCGACTTTTGACAGTCTTCATCAGGATGAAAAGTAGTATGAAAAGGAAGATCATGTTGGGAGTAATCGTCTTGGGAGTATTGGACAAGTGGTTTTGACCACGAATCGACCCTTGTACTGGCAGATTAAATGGGATTTCCGTCTAATTAATGGTATTTCTACAAAGGGCACTGTACCATTTCAAAAAGGAGTAGTTAATGTTGTCAATTTTATCAATGGTGTTTAGACGGTTATATTGTGAATATTGAAAAGATTTTCATATGAGAAACAACGAAGTATTTGAAATTTGTTTAGATCTTTGTTTTACCATGTCATTTGGAAGATTGGTTTTTTGGTGTGACTGGCTCATTCTTTAGTTCCGTGAGAGGGGCTTTAAACAAAGAATTATTGAGACCTTTGATAAATGATGACTCTAAGTCACCTTATCCTGATAGCTTCAAGAGTGTCATCGAAAGGGGGCAATCTTTGTGCCCCATGTTCTACCAAGCGCATAGCGTGTGCTATTTGTAGAATGGCTTCTATTTATTCCTGTTCCTCGAATCGACCTGTCCTCTATCTGTGCCTATTTCCTCTGTGTGTCTGAACTACAGATTTATCCCCATGGCTGTCTGGATGGTCCCGGTCTCTGTCTGGATCCTCCCGATCCCCTGTCTGAATGTGTCTTTGACCAGACCAGACTGCATTCGTCATCCCCATAGATCAGGCTATAGCCTGTATTACACTATAATATTATGATTTTATGATCGATTTCAAGAATCACATGTGAGATCAGAAATAGTGTATGGGCATATTGGATATCAGTAGACAGGGATTTTAATTATCTACTTTTGCTATATTTCTGGAGAAAAGTAGTAAAATAAATTGCCAGCAGTCAGAATCGCCTTGTGGAATACAGCCTAAAACCTGTATTCCACTCTGCGGTTTTCAGTCCCGAAAATTTAGTTATTTCTCCACTTTCCATTTGAAAGAGAACTGAGAAACCTTGCTGATGATATCTCTAAAAAAAAGCCGTTATTCTCATTCACGATTTTGAAAATCTCAGATAAAGTCGTAGAGTGGAATACAGCCTTAAACTGTATGCGTGATCCAATCAGGCAATACCTATCAGAAGCTAACCTTTGGTCCACAGCCACAGCCTGAACTTAAGTGAAACGTTCCCCTCTCCCTTCACCCCCACTCGGTTATTTCTCTGGAAGTCAATCTTGGATTCTTTGTCTTTTTTTGCGGCTGATGTCAAAGGTAGGCTGACGTCAGAAGGTACCGACCTTAGGGGTCGGCCAATGACATGCTATTGGTCGGTAAATTATATAGGCGTTTGTTGGGGAGGGTCGGGGAGGACTAAGAGCCTGTTCGAACTAGACGATAATGGGGGATTTGGTTTTGAAATATATCTTCGTGTACCCCTGAATGAAGATTTCTAGAGTAGCTTTTCTTTTTGTAGCCTCCCTATCAACACAGTTTAGAATATGGAGATAGTAAGCAAACTATTCTATGGCAAATCTATATGCCACATGCTAATTTCACACAGTGAAAGTTATACCCATACAGGTATCAAAAATGCAAAAAAGATCATGGGTCAGTGATAATTATATCATGTGATAATTATATAAAAATTTACTCAATATTTTTTATAGAAATTTGATTTTATTTGCTAATTATTTTAATAGAAATAACATGATAACAAATCTAATGCTTTTATTAGAAGCGTGCATGTTTTCTCAAGTGAGAAAGAACGACTTTTGTCAAATTGATGGCGTATTATACATTTTTAACTCAAAGATATGCAAAATAAATACTCAAAAATTACAAAAATTCAAAAATATAGTTCGATACAAAAAATTCTGATATTCAAAATTGCTATAAAAGTTTATATTACGTGCAGAAGAATGTATGCTTACTTTTCCACTCAAAAAATAGGGGGTTACCATGCAAATTTTGCCAGGGGAGCTGAATACCACTGTGACATTGATAATAGCTTGAAATGGATAAATATTTGTGTTCTTCAAAAACTAACTAAAATATTTACATTAAACATGAAACAAGCATTTCATATTGTGCAGGAGAGCCCAACAATAATGTATATGAAAATAGTATTTTGATAAAACATATATATTAACAGCAGAAAAACACTTTTTTTCCATGTCAAGTCGTTTTTCAGTTTGGGTATTTTTATCCCTAAAGGTTTTCATGACACACAATTTTCCATTTTAGTTATGCATTGCCAAGGTGTTAGTGAACATTCCTGTAAAATTTTGGACAGATTGAAGAACTTTCTTTTTTTGGATATCTGGAAAATGGCGCGATTGTCCTTAAGCATAGCATAGAAGTGTAAACTGGGTCTAAGCAGGCCATGACTTTGGCTGTCGGACAGCCCAGACGCTGAGGCCAATGGGGAGATGGGCTGACCAAAACAAGGGACTGGGTACTTCTACCGGTTGCCATGAGGTCAAGGAGGGGGAGGCAGAGCACTGTTGGCCATAGTAGTGGGTCCAGACGGTTTGCGCATGAATAATCTGGAAACTCCCATGCTACGAAGGGTGGCGGGAGAATAGTATAATAGAGAAAAGACAGGGACACGTTCCTTGTTTTTGCATAGAGAGCTTTGCTATAGCTAGTATTAGATATATTATAACTATGCAGATAGGTAGATGGATTACTGAAAATACTACATATACAAAAAAAGGAATTAAACTACTTTTGCTATTAACATTTCCTTTCAATATGAACTTTCTGGTCTAAATGAGCACGGCCAGAGACAACAGAAAATAATTATAATGAAAAAATGAATCAATAAACAATTCTCAAATACAAATTACAAGTACAGATTCATGTTTTCTGGGCTAATACATTATGAGATAGGCTGAACGATGCTCTATTATTTACAACTGTGGTAGTTTGGGTGCGCGTTATTCCAGCGACAAAATAACTTATATCTTAGATTTTAAATGTAAAAGACTGGCAAGCAGTAAATGGAACCAAGAAGCATCTATGGGCGATCTCTGACCACGCACAGATAAATCATGTACTATATTTAGACATAAACATCCCACAGGGACAACCACACTCATCTTGAACTCCATAATAAATGTCCAAATAAAAAGGCTATAAATAACTTTAACATAGACTCCATTGACACGGTCCTTTGACGGCGGTGTTTCCCCTACTGGCCCTGAGGAGCTGATGGATGTCTGACGAGCAGCTCGTCACGGCCTGGGGCCCGGGGGAGCAGCTCGGGGGGGGGGGTGGTTAATTGGGTTATACGGTGGGGGCGGGGGCGGGCTGACAGTCTGACGAGGGCCGGGGGCAATAAGAGGGGTAGGGTCCGGGCCATGCGTTAAGGCCTATATACCTACTGAGCCATCTTGTAACTGTCATCAGTGTATAGCCTTGTAAAGTTGGTGAGAGCTAGTGAGGGTAGGGTCATGCGTTTTCTTAGAGCGTGCTTTCAGAAAATACTGTTGGGCAACAGTGACGAGATTTGCAAGGGGAGCTTGGCGGAGGGTTGAGGGAGGGACCTAAAGTACTGGGCGTGCCTTTTGGAGGCAAGAATTTCATTATTACTTTTAAAAAGAAATGGCAAAAAATGGCGCCCCCTTAAGCCCCCCCCCCCCCGTGCAAGGAGTATAGACATGGTAGGGGCAGGGCGCATTGTCACTGACCTAAATGCCACACTATCTAACAATTTCATTGTTCTTTATATCCGACACTTCCATGTCTCGTGTCGACACCTTTTATATCTAGGTCACACAACAGATACAAAACAAGCCCAATACTTCCATCCCTTCACATCCTTATAACACAAACCCATCACCCATACCTAGAAACACCCACACATATATAAGGAATAGGGAAGGCTGAGAACAGTGTGGCCAATATACAACCGCACCGGAAACCAGCAGTGTGGGCGGGCGTTGTAACGGGTATTGAACGCCTCCCACTAGTTGACGCCAGGCCCGGTCACGTGACACATTCGGCAGTTTATTTCCTCCTACATCCGGGGACCCATATTGATCCCGTGACCCCCTGATACACGGAGGTGAGATTTGTGGGTAGGACTGTGATTATCTCATTTCCCGATGTGGCTAATTGTTGTCCTTGGTCCGATCTAAGAAAAATAATTAATGTAGATTAGTCATTCTAATTTTGAACTACAATAACTGAGACATGAAAAGTGAAATAAGAGAAAATTGTGTGCCCAAAGATGTATATTCTTGATAACATATTTCTTCTTTGAAAATATATTTCTGACATATTTCGCCTCATTACAACTTCACATTCCCTCATTTTCCTATAGTGCTACGGCACGGCAACAACTTGTCTGCTCCCATTCACACTTTCCATATAAAACTACTGCCACTACCACAGATGACACGTTATGCAACATACGTTTTACATGCTTTTACATGGTACGGTCTTATAATAATGAGAATAGCGGTATATTGTACCAAAGAATGATTATCTGTCTTTCAACATTTTACAAAAGATGACAACGTATAAAACGATTCATTCTATTCTAATTAGTGGGGTCTGTTAACAATATTTTCGTTACGCGGCGGATAAAAGCACCAAATTTTGCATGAGGCACCTCTGAGGCATAACTATTGAATCTAGAAGGGGAGCCATCTTGAAATACCAAAATGAAATTTTGACAAATTTTGTATGTTTTTAGCATTTGAAATTTAAGGTATTTGACCAAAACTTTTGATTAGCTTCGATTAGACCTATTGTATAGATTCGAAAGGTAAATAATTGAATTCCCTGTCCTATAATCTACCAATTTGGACAATAGCAATGTGTTTCTAGGCATTTCAGAAGCTGAGATCATCATACCAAATGGAATCAAGAAATCTTGTGGCAAAAGAGTTAAGTCTATATCCTTTCTTTTGCATTATTTTGGAATCCAGCAGTCATTATCAAAGGTATCATGCTAATGAATTCAGCCATTTTGAAATTTATGGTATTGTATTGGATGAATATCATATTTATTGAGCCCTCTAGGCTATTGACAACTGATATTGGAACCATTTCCCCTGGCCTTATGCCTTAGTAGCTAAAAATCATAATATTTCTCAAAATTGGTCAGCCATCTTGGATTTTGGATTTCCGCGTTGACTTAAAACATAAATAATTGAATTCCCTGACCCATAATCCCTCAATTTTGACACCAACCATGTCTCTTTAGTCTTTTTAGAAGCTGAGATATAAGAATTTTTATAGTAAAAGTCGGCCATATTGGTTTTTGGGGCCCCACATCCGTCCTATTGATATTTCAACGTGGCTCCCCTTCCAGATTTGATAGTTATGCCTCAGAGGTGCCTCATACCAAATTTGGTGCTTTTATCCGCCGCGTAACGATTTCTAAAAAAAATGGGCTTAACAGACCCCACTAAATTGGGTGCTACGATCAAAGTTTGAAACGTGGAAAGAGAATTCAGAGCGCACTGACTTATCTTTTTCTAGTCATTTTGTGCTCAATTTTCTATGTCCACATTCCCCTATACTACTACGACACGGCACCAACTTGCCTGCCCCAGTCATACTTTCCATATACTACTGTCACTGCAGTAACAGTAGCTACTGCAGATGCTGTCTTCGCATTTACATTTACATGCTTTTACACGGGACAGTGTTATAATAACGAGAATAGTGTTACATTGTACCGAAGAATGATGATCTTTCTTTGAACATTTACAAAAGATGTAAAAAGCAATGCATACACTGATTCATGCTAATCCTTAAAAAAAACTAAAAATATATAACAAATATCGCAGTAAGTCTATCCGATAATGTTATTGTTGCAACAAAGAATATTCAAAGAAAGCTTGGTCCAAGTGTTAACTATATTATCTATAGTTTCGATGCAGACGGCTATGCTGTTACTAAAACATAACCCTTACCTCCTTACTTATTTTTAAAACAAAAACTATAGCGAGGAATATAAGACGCAAGCTGTACCATTCATATCTGATTCTGAGGAGATTTGTTTTTTTCCTGATACTAAGTGTAGATGACTTGTACGCAACTAAAGTTTTTTCTTTGATATACAAATTTTAATATTTTTCGCTCTTCTTGGTTGCAGGCGAGATGGGGCACACGGCGTCAGTGGAGGCTGTGGACGATCCTGATGGCCTGGGCGAGGGGCACGGGGAGTTGACCCGGCCCCAGCCCACCCGCACCACGCGAACACACCTCATCTGCCTGTCGCGGGCCCACAACAAGTTCGCGCTGAACCTCTACCAGGAGTTCGCCAAGGACGGCAAGCGGCCGGGGAATCTTATGTATTCGCCACTCAGTATAGCGCTGGGGCTTGGTATGGTGTGTCTAGGCGCTGAGAGCAGCTCACAGGATGAGTTGTTTAAGGTGCTCCATCTTCAAGAGGTACAGGAGTACCATCTCCTCCCGGCCTTCGCCGCTATGCACTGGGACATGCTGCGGTCGAACATGCCTAAGGGATGCATACTGGAGGTGGCGATTCGACTTTTCGCGCAGTCGGGCCACCGTATGAGGAGCCTGTATGATGATATCTGCACGAGTTACGAGGTGTGCCGGTTACGACACGCTAACTTCGCGCAACGCCCCGACCTGGCTCGTAACGAGATCAACAAGTGGGTGGAGGACAAGACCCAGGGACGCTGTAAGGACGCGCTGCCCTTGGGGATCATCGACAGGGACACGCGGCTCTTCCAGATCTGCGCCATCTACCTCAGGCCGCAATGGTTCCACCCGTTCGACGTGAAGAAGACGCGCAAGGGCCAGTTTAACCTTCAGCTGAAGGAGACTTTGGAAGTGAACATGATGAACCAGCTCAACACCTACCGCTATGGCACCCTGTGCAAGCTCGCCTGCGACGTTCTCGAGTTACCTTGCACCAACGGCCACCTGCGCATGTACATCTTCCTGCCGCACAAACAAGACGGCATCAACAAGCTCGAGAATAAGCTAACGCGTGCCATCATCGAATCCGTCGAGGATGTCATCCAGGAAGAACTCGTCGACGTGCACATCCCCAAGTTCCGGTACGAGCTGGGATTCAGCATGAATGAGGTGCTGGGGAAGGTGGGCCTTAAGGACGTGTTCACTCACGGCCGCGCCGACCTCTCCGGCATCGACGGCACGCGTGAACTTTGCCTGTCGAAAGTGTTCCACCATGTGTTCATCGTTGTCGATGAGGCGGGGAACGGGGGTGGCAGCAGCGCCCACAACACTTCGGTGCACGACGTGGGCGCCGCCGACGCCAAAGGTACAAAGACCTTCAAGGCTGACCACCCCTTCTTTTTCTATCTCCGAGACGATCGAACAGGCGCCATTTTGTTCATGGGGCGCGTGGTGCGACCCATGTTTGTGTCTTGAGCTTCGGCCCCCCTGCCGGTCTCCCTCTATATAGATCTTTGCCCGACCTCTACTATAAGTACTACTGGCTTCTTAATCTGTCAAGCTATAGCTCTAGTCTATACTCTCACCTGTGATTCTTCCTAACACTCTTCTCCACAATCTCGCATAGCCAGTTTGGAAACGTTTAAGTTAGGCTATTATGGTTAGATTCAATTGGAAAGTGAAGGTTTTTCAATCCTTGACCTCTGTCGGAATCTAAGATAAATATGGACAGATCAAATTGAGTTCAAAGAATATACAAAACTTCCTACACCAAAAGATAATAGACTCATCTCATCGAAATCTAAGATATGGACAGATCAAAATTAATTGAGTTTATAGCATCTAACATACTTCCTTAACCAAAGGATAACAGATAATAACCCATTTATATACGGGACTAGCTACATGTTTCCAAAGTAAAACTATTGTACATCTTCATCTGAAACAGACAGTAAGCACTGAATCCTCTGTCTATCAGCCACCTGTCCGTTTCTCTGTCCGTCTGTCTCTATGTAGTAATCTCAAAAATAGATGGAATCTGTCTCAAAGATTAGAAACCAAAGCTTACACTGTAAAGACCACACACTCCAAATTGTGCTGTATGCAGGGACAAATCTCATGTGGACCCTACCCATAGGAGGACTATTTGACTAGTGAGTGCACGTGTACTCGTGCCAGATCCAGGTTTTCCCTTGCCGGACACTGTGTGTGTAGCCCTCATGTTTGACCTCAACCCACTGCTGTTTGACGAAATAGATTGCCTGCCGACTGTATTATCATTATGAGTACCTTTGCCTTCAAGACTTTCCCACTGAAAAGAGACCTGCATGTATACATACTAGTGGATGGCCCGGGATGTAATGTACCAAACAAGTCGTCGCATATATACTCAAACTACATACATGTACATACATAACTTCGAAGTGACGTCACTTCCGCCCTCATCCTTCTGAATTGCTCCAAAAGACTTGGCACAAAGTCTGCATCTTATCTTTTCTGGGGACTCTGTCCTCTGTTCCAAGTATTCACCCTCGATTCCGTCGATTCTGTTCAGGCTCCATGAAACGGCTCAAGGCGTCAACTTCTTAACCTCTGCCCTTTCTCTTGCCCTTACTCTCCTTTTCCCTCCTGTCACTCTCAGAGACTACTGCATTTCAAGTGGAAAACGAAGACATGGTTTATGGCGCCTATAAGACTGACTATTGAGGTAGTCGTTTGTTAGTTGGTCACCGGTTCCCGTCGGATTCTATGCTCAATTTGGATTTATACAATGAATGTGTATACTTACGTTCCGTAGTTACCTACCCTACCTATCGATAGAGCTTCGCCCGGATGAATGGTCAGTAATTGTACAAAGGTATTGTGTGGGTTGTCTGTAATGTTTTATTTTTTGAGTGAGTGTTTTCAGAGGCAAGTGCTAAGAAATAGGAGGAATATTTCGGAGTTTTGTGATAATTATTATTGATTTTTGATGATATACTTTTGCAGGGAACAGGTATTCAATGGAGTGAGTAACAGACAGGGAATGTTTTTGAGGTGCCAGAGCAAGACCCTTAGTCCTTTAAGGGTGCATGAAGGAAGGTTTATTTAAAGAATCCTGTTTCCCTAGTTTTATATCAGCACCATGTAGTCGTCACCCGTACATGTAATTATTATCATTGTCATCAGATACTGTTAAAACATCTGAAGTAATTTATTTGTTACAAATGTTGTTTGTCATGGTTTGTTTTTATGATCAATACAGCAATACAGTTTAAATGTAAAAGCTCTTTAAAGGGAGAGACATACTGAACATAAATTTTCAATTATCAGAGCCAACCGACAAAGAAAATCTAAAATCGAGTATAAGTGGCACTAGGTCTGTGACAGCCAACTATTGATAGAGTTTGAACCCATAAATAGGCAACCAAGACTTGAAAGTAGAATCAGAACATATCGCTTTATACAATTTAAAGCTGCATTAAGGAGCTGGTCACCATTTTGAGTTTTGATTGACCACAAGATTTATATGTTTAACATCCAATTACCAGCTCAATATTCTACAGGTAATTGCAGCCTAGTTTATGTCTATATTTTGTTAAATGTAATTTACAAGAACATGGATTCTTACCAATAGCCAATGAAAAAAAAAAAAAAGTTCATTTTGGGAAAAGAGAAACATTTTATGGGGGAAAGGAAGAAATAAGAAACAACATTATATGTCGTGTATTTTGTTTTAGCACCAATGTTTATTTGTCAGAATTGAATTGACATACTTGTACATGGTCAACCCATCCAATGGTGCACAATTATTGTTTAACAATCTTTATTTGTAATATATAAGCTGTTATTATTTTCTATTTGTTAACCTTAATGTGGCAGATAGTTACCTAATTAAAAACAGAACGTCTGATTGTGCGTGGTGCTAGGCGATCATTCAGTCATACAATCGATGTAATTGGGCCTATAAAAAGTGGAACCAGGCCTGAGAATGCCTAACAACCCCTCCCCCTGCCCAAAGATGCCCCCTTGGTGTATTCACTGGTTTGTCAGTTGTCAGTAACATGCGTTTAGATAGATCCATGGCACTGTTGATATTGTTTATTTGTAGGCTCCCCATAATGATACAATGATATGGTAAATAGCATGCACGTCGTAATAGTGTAAACCTGTTGGCTGTGACAAGTGCTTTGCATCCGCTTTCAAGGATGGAGGATAACCCATCTAGATGGACGGTTAAGGTTATTTACATAAAATATAAAGGACATCCCATCGAGGTCTTAAACGTGCAAGGCGGATTTTGCTAAAACGCCATTTCTTGTGAATATTCAAACAAATTGAAATCATTTATTTCTTATGATATAGTATAATCACCTCAACGAAACCATCAGAATGCTCAGAATTCTAAAGCACGTTTCACACATTTACAAAAATAAAAAAAAGAAGAAATTTACATGTAATAAGAAGAAAGATACAACATTACATAATTATATAACACAGAGCACACACAATCACAATACGGACACCAACATTAACAAACTAGTAGTACAATATCATATGCATAACTAGCCTTTTTGATGAATTATACTTAAGAGGATGAAC
Source organism: Lepidonotus clava (assembly GCA_936440205.1). Taxonomy (NCBI): domain Eukaryota; kingdom Metazoa; phylum Annelida; class Polychaeta; order Phyllodocida; family Polynoidae; genus Lepidonotus; species Lepidonotus clava. The sequence continues at coordinate 6,939,663 of OW387142.1, read as the reverse complement.
CAATGAGTTTACATCAGGCTACGTTCATATCAATTTTTACTTGCCTCTGAAGCGTCATTTTGACATCGATGCAGGCAGTGACGTCATCTGGGTGACGTCAGTAGGTGACGTCGTGGGGTGACGTCATCCTGGAGCGTGACTCTGGCTGGTTAACTCAGATCTGTGTTCAGACTGCGTGCGCACAACCCAACCAAGAGACCAATAGGAGACTTGAATGTGACGTCACCAGCCACGTGATTGTATAGCTCAGCCTCGGCCCAGTAGTATAAAATTCATCTAAAAATGCAAGATGCATGTAAAAGAATTATCAGATAAAATAAGATATACAGTTCCTTCTCTCCATACAGTTTAATCACATTGCCATCACCCTAATTAATTTGTACTATGAAAAATAATTGTAATTGCAGGAAGCTGAGCAATGGCATCAGTTACCTGACAAATAGGTAATGATTATAGTTATGGTTTATTCCAAATTGTTTTATTTAAGTTCTTTTGTATAGGAAAACATGTTGTCAAAACAAATTATGTCATAAGCAAATAGTACTATTATATCTTTTCAGAGGGAAATACTTTGTCAAAAACGAACTATACATAAAGAAAATAGTCCATGAAAATTAAACAAAATTTTGGGTCACTTTAAATAGGAATAACATCTTATATTGGGACCTGCATAAAGGAGGGGTTGTGTTTGGAACGTGGCAAGGTGACGTCCCTGCAATGTCTCTGTAAACAGAACTGGTATTCAGTCACACTTGAGCAGGAGCATAAATCCTAGCTGGACACTTGCGGGTATAAACATTTATTGATTATTGTCTTAAATGTATTGTTGTACATTTTGCTGGCACAAAATGTTTTAGACTGTCAAGTGTATACTTACGATGATATATGTACTGTTCGGAGATTGCTATAATCGCTATCATTACTTTTATCATTTCCATTATGATAAAACCACACTATTTTGAGCTTTGTATTGTATTTGCATAAATGTAGGTTAGGCATAGTTTGGTGAGTCTTCCCTTGGAAAGAGGTGTTATATAAAGTTGGACCTCGGTTGAATGTAGCCATATTGATGACAGGGTATCATTAGTGATATCAATAGCCATGATGATACCATGGGTACGATGAGATATCATGGATATCTCCTGTTAAATGTATCATTATTGACATTGACCTCAGATGATATGTCAATATTGATATCATGTAACCAACGGCATCAAATTTAACCATTGATGGCATTAACATTTGAGGTGCATTATATCCTTGATATCTACCAGATGAAGCAGTGGTATAGACGAACAGACATATTGGTGATATTCATAAGGAGAACATGCCATTAGCTGTTGCTTGAATTGCTCAGTTCCTCTTATTAAATTTTGGGGCACATATTTGTTGGACACTGCAACATACTTTAATTTTGCAGTAATATCCCACAATTTGTCAGCCATTTGGTATATCATGCTCACACATTTTGTGTTAACTTGGTATAAATATCTTAGTTCAGGTTAAGTAACTGCTATGGAAAGAAAGCATGGTGATTTCCAGGATATAGGGATATCTATCCCAGTCAAATTCATTAAAAGCAACGAACCTCCAATTTTAACTGTGTCCAGGGTATTGATAAACAATAGTTGCCAATATAATTTTGGCAATATTTTGTTACAGACATTGCTGTTACAATTTTATTTAAGGTATCTCATATGGGATATTGCTTGTCAATTTGTGTACATAGATGCTCAACAATCACCTCACTTCTGTGCGTTAGCTGCTTGTAGCTTTCACTGTTTACTGTATGCTATTTCATACAGTGTTGTGGAAGTCAGGTAAAATCTCATTTGTTGTTGATTAGTACCTTAATTGGTAGAACTACACAAGGCCTTGTTTGCTATGGTGTAGCTTTTTGCAGTCTGTGATAGCAGTCTGGATCTCCAAGATAGGCTACTGACTCACTGGGGAGTTGCAGTGGAATTACTTATGATAATTACCATGTTAAACTTGTAGAATGATACAATCATTGGTTATTCAATGTGTAGTGTCTTTGAGGTGTTCCTACATGCAGGATCACTATAAACTGTATAAGGTTTGGAGCGAGTGGAACGACTAAAGATTGCCTTGGCGATTGGAATACCAACAAGTTAAATAAAGTATAACTTGTTTAGCAAGATGTTGAAATATTGCAACGTGATAGTTTTCAGTTGCAAATTATTATTGAGCAATTGTTTAGCACGCTTAAATGATTTGGATTTGCTCATCTACTTATTGTGAAATCATAAGTTGATAAAAAACAAATTAAAGTTTCATTTTAAAAGTAGGACTGATGTCTATGGACACAAGATTGGGCTTATGATAATGGGTAAAAAACATCAAAGGTTGATAATTAGTTATTTAGTGGTTAGATTCTCACTTAGATAACACATTCATTAGTTTCCCTTGCCGGGAAAGTGTTGATACATACTTAGTTTTTTAAGTAGTCATCAGAAAGGAAAACGCTATGATGTTCGAAACCGTCTTCAAATGCATTTGATTGGTCCTGATTTGTGATGGCCTAAAACCAAGGTCCCCACTTAGGCGCAACTTTGCTCAATTTGTTATCTCCTAATGAAAGGGTATATGACTTGCTACACCTGTGTATACGCATTATTGTATTCATGTACATATATACATACATATACCTATATCATTATATAGACATTGGTTGATTTGTTATCATATATGGCGATTGTTTGTTAAAGGAAAAAACCAACTTCCTCTATCCCCTTTGTAAAAAAAGGGATTGTGTCCATTATTTGACTCCTATTTTTCTGTCCAGTGCGTTGCAAGCATGTATATTTTGCTCCGGTGACTTAATCATAATTGGTGAACTGGGTCAACTCAATCCCTGAAGACAAGGAACAACCTGAGAACATACGAACTGCCTTTCTAAGTCTACAGTGTCTTTATTGATGCCATTATTACTGTATTTTTGATGTGAAGAGAAGTAGGAGGGCTGTGGTGAGTTATCATGTTGCTGATGTTTAGTAGACAATGCAACTCCTGTCTTGTGTCCATCCATGCAAGGCGTACCTACTCCAACCCACGTGTAGATCTCTATACTTATTACCGATGAATGCTCATTTCTCATTCCTCATCTTGTAACCTAGTGTCATTTGGGTTCAGAAGGAAATAAAGAATTATGATTATAAAGAACGAGTTCTTTGTATTTTTCCTATAATTTTTGGTATATATTTTTAACACATTATCTTCGAAATCGTTTTTATTTTACCCAGTTAGAATTTATCTTGAGTGTATAATAGATATAGTAGATATAATGACGTATCAATTGAATTAATGATTTATACCCTATATCAAGAAAATGTAAGAAGACAAGGTTTCCAAATATATGACATAGTTAGCATAATTATTTAGTATAACATTGCTATCAGTGTATCTTCGGAAAGTAAAAAAACAAACGTAGCACAAACTGTTGTTCTTTTGATTTCGAAGTAACCACTTTTAATTCCAACTTTAATCCGAACTACTTCAAAAGTCAATAGTTCTAGAAAAAAAAACCCCGTTTCTTTTAAAACATATTCTCTCTTAAATATAGGCCCAAGATCGGTACTACGCAGAATGATTGTTGCGGGATGTGAAAGGGCTTTCAGGTTACGTTTATAGTATCACACATGTCGGACTAAGTCTATAAATCAGACTACATCCAAATCAGTAATCAGGAAACACAGCCACTGCCAAAATTAGTTTATCACTTCATCTCGGATATCAAGGGATATCGATGAGAAAGCCACCATCTTAAGATACATATACCTATGTTAATATCATAGGTGTCGCCACGGAAAGGTAGAAAATAGTAGATTCATGAGCACGATTTAATTTGTTTATTAATTTTGATGTGTAAATATTAAATAAGTGTAGGTACAAACATGACAGAATAACAAGCAAATTGATTTAAGCGTTTAAACATGTTGGATACATGCTGTCTATTCAACATTTCAATGATTCTCTTTGGTTCCCCAACTAGCACAGAATACACACACATTGCACCACCTGGTGAGGAATTTCTGTAAAGGTCAGTGCTGCCACCTAGTGCCATAGAACCGAAGCATTGCATAAAGAGAATAGGGCAAAAGCTATTTCTGTTATCTGCATATAAATTATATTGACGGCGGAGCTATATTTGTATACCTTAAATGAGCTGAAGTTGTTTACTATACAGGGACAGTCATGGCTAAAGAAAAGAACAACCATTCAGAGATTTGCAGAAACAGTACATATTAGTTACGACATGAAACACTAGATGGCGCCACCACGTTTCATCCAGTACCTTAGTTGGGAGGGCTCTGAGGTCTCTGCAATACGCCTTACGGCCTATTATCCATAGCCTATCACGTTCTGCCATATTATATATTATCTTTTAGATAATGTGAGATATGATCCCACTCAATTATCTAATGGAATTGCCTTCACTTTTAGGGTAGAGGATCTCCCTGACATATCCAGTTTTCATTTTGCATAGAGAACCCTTACATATTGGTCATACGATCGCAGCCCTGGGGGCCGATCCAGGGACATTTTACAGAGCATTCGTATTTAAAAACATTCATATACGAAGCAATTTCATCAACTAGGGAAAATTTACGAAGCAAAAAGGGGGACATTAGTGTGCTTTGTAAATTTTACAAAGCACCAGAAATGCATTGTAAATGCCAAAATATACGAACACAAATGCTGTGATCGTGTATTTTTTTAGTGTCAAAATTATACAAACATACTCTTCCAAAATGATAGAAACATCATTTTACTAATTGTATACTGTATATCACCAATTACAAGGTCTAAACTGATCGTTTCAATGTTTTCAATTTTCCAAATTATGACGCGTAAATTTACAAAAAAAATTACAAAGCATTTTATTGTGTATTTTTACGAAACATGGCTCTCCCTGGTTGAGAAAACATGAAATATTTGCTTCGTATATTTGAAATACAAAGATTTTCGTAAATTTTGCCTGGATCTCCAAAGACATATATATACAGGTAAAAATACTTAACTTTCCGAGAAAAATAATGGTTTCTCGATAGTTTTTTCCCTGGCCACACTCCTTTTTCGAAGCACCAATTCCATCTCGAATTTGTAATATTGAAAAGGATATTCATCACGAAGATTAGTCTTATATTGTTACTGTTGTTATTGGTAGAAGAATTTCTAGGTGGAGTATTCGTCACAAACTAATTACGTGCGAACAATAAAACCAATATCATAATATGAAAACAATGTAGCCAGGGATTCCGCCCATTAGCAAAGCGGGGGTAAGATTGGATGGCTTGTTAGGGGAAGTGCGCGGAAATGTTGGAGGATCACCATGACATTGAGAGGGGTAATTGCCAGATTCCGGAATATCAATTTCTGTCCTTCGTTTATGCTTAAATGGCATGGTATTGTGTTTCATTGATTCAGCGATGTTCTAGAAAGGTTGGGGCCAAGGGAATTCAAGCTCGCAGTTAATAAGCTTTTCCTGACAAATACACATTTACAAGAATCTAAGTCGCTATTCTATCTGATAAACATTACAAGGGTTTGAAAAGAGGTAAGACAAAAATATTATTGCAAAAATTAAACGTTTTCAAAATGTGAAGCACCTAAGCTATAAGGACATAGTATATTGAAACTATTCTTCAATGACAATCCTGTGCGTACCGTGTAAAGCTATTCAGAACTAATGGAACTAAAGCAACACTTTATTGTAAACTAAATTTCTTAATCTATATTTATCATAGAACTAAGCTAGTATTCCTAATCAGTTTTGAAGATCTTGTAGTTGATATCAAAAGCACGTGTTTTAGTGAGGATAAATGTATTCTAGTTGAAATCAGTTTGCATTTCCAAATACCTCTAGACATTCAATGGGTAACAGGTAGATTCATTTATTTCTAGTGCAGAGATCTCTTGAGGATATTAATACTAATATTATTAGCTCAATCACATTATGGTTGATTTAATTATCAATTTCGAACTGTATCTGATTAACAGCCTCGGATATCGGGGACTGAGAAATGTTAGGAATCATATCACTTATCAATTACAAATTACTGAAAAGCTATCTATCTTTAGGGGGGCCAGTGCATTGAAATGTCATATTTGGTTGCTCAGGTAAATAACACATTGTAATTTTGATAAACATCATATTCTTTCTTTGTATTCCTTATACCTACACTATCAATCATGCCAATCGTTTTCGATAGCATTAAATTTAATCTTGTTTACCTGTTTACGTTCGCAAAAGTGCACATGTTTTTTTAAACCTCAGGTCCAAGATTTCTCAAGTGCTATATGGAAGCCAAAACCTTTAATTACAGAGTTCAACCTTTTTGCACTTATCCTTAGAATTACTTTCACAAACTATGAGAAAAGTTTGTTGTGATTAGTGTGTTCTACTCAATATCACATTGCAACAATAAGGGAGGTATTAGTGAATAAGATATACCTCACTTATTACAATGTCCACCCTATATCACCCACTATCAGCAAGAAAGTGGGATACCTTGAACGACCCAATTCTGAATGACAGATGCTACATTCCAGTTGAGGGCATAATGCTTTATCTGTTGTCATTCACTCTCAGACAACCCACTTTTACATCCTGAACATAAGCAAGAAGGACATTGAGGTGTCCATAGAATTTGTATATTGCGGTCCATAGACCTATACCATAGGGCTGTCAGTGTGAGGAGTGATAGAGATGGTAATGACGGGGTGAGGAAGGAGGCCTGACAACACGGTGTGCCCGTCTCTCACCATGGACAGGCCCGATAACGACATCATATAACCCTGATGGATAGGCCAAACTGCCTCTGACTGGTCAAGTAGGCAGCAACGACAGCTCACAGTGATCCTCACACCCATTTCTTTTTCGTAATTCTATTAGGGAAATGCGCACACCTCCCCCAATAAAGAATTGAGGTTGTTGAGGCTATTGGTTTTAAGAAAAATGGCATCAGGTTTCAGAAAAAGGACAAATATAGTTTTGATGTTTGGAAAGTATGAATAATTCAGATATTTTTATCATGATTTCCTTGGACAGATAATGGGATTCGATTTGAGTAATATTTCTTGTTAATTTAGGACCAATGGTAATGTAATTATGTGAAATACTGATTTAGGAGATCTTTAGAATAAATGGAAATGGAAATTCCTGTTTTCATTTTGGAGTCACAAGAATTTTTTTTATGCAATACCGTAATCCTTAAAACAAACTAAAGTGGATTAAAAATTACCTGCCATACATGTACATACAAATACATTAAATTGTCACTAGATAAAAAATGTTCATCATAAAAACAGATTTCCTATTATATAAAATAAAGTGTTCGTATGGCTAGAATTGCTGTGAATTATTTTGCTTCAAGACAAGGAAATTTACTTTTGGAGCATGATGTGGTGGTGGGTGTGAGTGCTACTGTTAGTGTCACTGTCAGAAGGACAGTTTTGGGGCAGGCTTGGGAGAGTGTGAGAGATAGATAGATGCTGACGAGAGGCCCACATCTCAATCACAGGCCCCACCAGTCGCCAATCAGCCACTCAGGAGGGACAGTTCGGCCTCCTATAAATCTGATTTATCCCAGTTTATAGACTCCCTTCCTCATTACTCCATCTCTGTTACAGTTTTGGTTTGCCAATTCATGTAATATTTACGTGTTGGTGCAGTAAAAAAACAAAACAACCAATAACTGCAACTAGAGTTGTTCGTTGTTTCCATGGCTATCGTGATTATTTTTTGTTTCGTTTCTAAATAATGGTACAAAAACATAGGATTCAGACCCCAGAGGTTCAAGACAATGTTATAAATAACAATCTATGAACAATGTTGTAACCTGTTTACATGTTAGATAGACATGAAGTAGTTAACACTAGACAAGATTTGAACACCATTTCAAAGAAATAAAATCTTTCTTTTCCACACTGCCTAGCATATTTGTGCCTTTGTCATTGACAGATATTGTTCACCAATCCCCGAATAGCCCAGCTCCACTGTCCACACAGCTATCTTTCAACTCAACTTGGCAGGGTTAGACGGGCCACCCAGGAGGGGATCCCCTCCTCCAGGGCCTTGCCACTCCTGGTCACATCCAGGCTCATCTAGCATTAGCGCGGGGATAGCAGAGACAAGGAAGGTAACCTTATTATGGGGGACAGGATTTAGACTATCACTGCTGGCTGTAAACTGGTAAATGCCACTTTTGTGCTGAAAAAAAAAATGTTTCCCTCCATTGTAGTGATGAGGCTGGATTCAATGAGTTTGAAAGAATGTGAGATGTTAATCTCAAAAATAAAAGTAAGAAATGCTGATTTTCTCTCTCATATGTAATTTCTGTTAGGACACATTTATTCCTTCTCTACTCCTTATATTAACTGTCATCATTCAATAACGTAAATACAAATAAAGAGAGTATTTCCCATATTCGTATCACTGTATTAAGGTCTGTTTGATGGCATATCCAAAAATTAGATAGACATACTTACAAGTTCAAAAGATATAATATCTCAAATTACATTGAGTTATAGGGGTGAAAACTGAATTTTCCATTGGAAGCTGCTCTGTCTATCATGGCATTGTTGGAAAAACAAAGAGCCTCAATAGATCAATGTGTATTTATAAATGTCTAGAAGTCTGGCTAGATGATAGATGGAAACTGGAGAAGGAGAAGCTATACAGCTATATTATCATGACAACCAATACTGCAGCGCTAGAAGGCCTTTGTTGGCAAAGTCCTTTCCTTGAATTCTTCGATTTCCTGATATATGCATGTACAAAATATGAAACGGATAAACTTGAGAAGTGGCATTATAGACTATTGAGAATCGGACACAAGGAACAAAAGCCAATGGATATTAAACTTACCTCCTGGCCTCACAAAATTTGATAAGGCTCACATTTTCGAAAAATAAATAAATAAACATCAAAGCAGACAGAAAACAAAATGTAAAAGGCTGGAAATAATAATTTATGTAACTGTTCTAAACTGTCGCTGAAATTATCTGAATTATGAAGGCTTAATATCAATCTAATCTAATGATCAAGTCTAAGTGTTTGGGATGGCGAAATGAAGGGACAAAAAATGAAAATTGAAAGTAGGTGTTAAGATTAAGAAAGGCATGATGATTGGGGATAGGATGCTGTTATTTTCCAGAAACGTGTAAAGGGATATGTATATTTTTATAAGGAATATTCGAAATTTGAAATATGGAAAAAGGCCAAAAAAGGGTCAAAATATGGAAGGCCGCTCTATACGCTCACCACTAACGCCTAAACTAATGGTAAGATAGTAATCCAGTCGCAACATCCTATTACTACGATTCCTTTTCTCTTCTACTCACTCCATTATTATTTTGTGCATTATCTCTTCATTATTGTATATAATCATCAGACATTTATCATTTTGCTATCATTGCCAACCATTTAATCAAATAACAGATTTCATCGAAAACTGTTATTTCAGAAAGAATTGTTCACTTGTAATATCCGGAAAATCCTGTCTGAAAACATTTAACGATCATTATAAAGAAACAGAAAAAAAAGTTTACATTTTTTTCTGCTGGAATAAGTTACTTTGCTTATTCATCAAAGTAATACAAATAGATATGATGGCAACAAACTTAACAGTAATACACTCTGCTTGGCATACCATGGAAGCATGTTGTCAAACTTGGTCAGCTTATAGCCTTAGTGGGAGAGTTAGTGAATAGAGAAGTACAACCTTCCCTGCCAACATAATAGCACCCAGACAATCGATGGTAAGGTCTTTATCCCTTTCCCTTTGTCACTATTTCTGGCCCATCCTTCGGAGCAAGGAAGGTCTGATAGAATATCGTACAGCTGTATCATCTAATCATGCTATTCTCTTTTCTTTTAACCAAAAACCAAATTGGATAGAAACAGCTAACAACAAAAGAGTATATATGCTAACAATATATCATCAGCATAATTGCATTGCATAATGTCAGTTGAATTTCTTTAAGAAAAAAGAAAAAAGTGTTGAACACAAATGTACACACACATGATGTTACGTGCACAATTGTAACATTGTTTTACCTGTTTTTCCCGGCAATAATTGTCTATTTGATTGAACTAAACCATCAAATGAACATTTTTACTGTGGAAAGGAGACATAACATATTGCACGCAACGTAACTTAATAATTTTGAAAATATAGCACAGACATTATTATTGTCATTTAATTGCAGAGGATCCATAGTTTCTTGAATCTCTTAGAATGATATCCAAGATAAGTTATGGTATGATGAACACTTCTTCTCAACTGAATAAAATACTTTCCCTTTTTCGTGTATCTACACACATAATAGAACTTGAATTGACCAATATGAAAATTAGACACTTTAAAATGATACAAATACAATATTTCCTTAACACAAAACATAGTTTCGCGCAACCTTTCGATGGCAACAGTGCCTAGATTCTCTCTCTAGTAATATCTCTTCTTGTATCAGTATTGGCTACTCTGGCAAGACATTGACAAGGGCGGCAGGGGCCTGGATCCATAGATAACAAGTCCCCCAGTCCGCCAACCGGATGTCCTTCACAATCCTAGCGGTTTCCGGTTTCTTATAATGGCATCTGAGACTGGACCCCGACAAGTTTGATTTGCTGAGGTGGAAACATCGGACTTTGGGTGGTGGGGAGGGACAGGCTATCCGAGGCCATACCGGACCATCTAAATCTGAAGGCCAACTTAAAAAAAAAAGAAAATAGTACCTCAGCTAGTTAAAATATTTTCGTCTTTTCTTCGTCTGTACAAAAAACATTATGTATATAGATCCTCATCTAAAACCATTCATAATCAACCGTGCAGTTTTCTTAAGAAACGTTTAGTAAAACTTTTCCAACTTTATTATAATAACGCTACTTAGTCCAAAAATTCCTTCTTCTGATAGATAAGTTGGAAAACATAGAAGTTTAAGGTCGGTATTACTGTACATAGTCGAGGCTATATCTGATATCGCATGGCATGGAGGGGAAAAGAAGAAGGGGCATGAAATCAATACTTCTACCCAAATGAAAAATCTGATACTTTCAATTCTTCAAAATGAGGTTTGAAGTTTGAAGTATCTGTGTACTCTGGGGGATATTGTTCAGAATGATGGCCAAATATAGTCCTCCAGGATGAAATGTAACACTGGTGTGTACAAGTTGGACACATAATATGAGAAACCACTTTGAAAACTGTGATTGTAGCCGCACAGAACTATAGACACATGCAACACGGATAACTTCTTTTTGTAAAGGTCTACTTAAATATGACTCTTCCTAGTGTACGGATTTCTTTTGTAGTTTATGTTTTCCAAATATCCTAAAATGAAAAGATGGGAAAGAGCCTACTTACATGGACAATATGAGCCTCCCTCCTATATCAAAGATATCGATAGGAACATAAAACCCAAGTATCAAAAGGATCTTAATAACACAGAGGAGAGCTCCTCAAACTTCATAGAAACATGCGAAGCAACAGATAGTTAAAAAAGTTAAGAGATGCCTTTATTACACCTTAGGTTGATACACGTTTAGTGGTTAAGAGTTTAACTCAGGGCGATACAAACCTGGATGATATCTTTTTACTACCTCTGAATCAACTTTTTATTTTTCTAAAATTCATGAAAAAATGAAATCATTAAGAATTAAAAAATCTAACATTTGCATTATCTGCACAACGTTCCTAGCTACATTTTACTGCTCACTGTTTGTGGATTTGATGGATATCAAAAGAGTTATATGAAAAAACATAAACATGTGCAGCATCACAGGCCCACCATCACTGATTGCTGTGCATCCTTCCTTGGGAGTTCAGATCTAACAGAAAAGGTATAATAAATCCATAACCAACCTCGAAGGGAGTACTCGGGCGCTTATCACCCCTCGCCAGGACCCCGATATCAGCCCTCGGCCGGCCCTCCGGGCCCTGGCCTCGGGCTGATATCGGGGTCCCGGCTCGGGGTGATAACCACCCTCGTACTCCCTTCTTGGTTGGTTATATGTATGTATCAATCCCAAGTAATATGATACAGATATGAGGAGCTGAACGACTCTTCTGGGCCATTAGGTACCAGCAATAGGTTTTGTGTGTACCTCCCCGGGAACCAGTGGTAACGAAGATTCCTGGCGTAATATACTAATAACCTGTTGCTGATACAAAAAGGCAGATGATTCTCCTTCTCATTATGGTTATTCCATTATTAAAGAACAAGTAGTAAACACCATGAGGGCAATAACAAAGTGAAATAGAATTTGTACGACTGCCAAATATCCTGAACAGAAGTCTATCAACTATTCACTAATGGAGCCAGTTCAGATAACACTTGGGACCGTTTCCATACCAATCAGCCAAAAGACAAGCCATTTACATTAAACATCTTCTCACAACAACACCGAAACAAAAAGGTTGACTCTCATGTTTTACTCACATATGCCTGATTACTTGCCATATCATAAGAAAAAGCGAGAAAAAAAACGAAAAAATGTGAAAAATAGTTTTGTGAGAAAACAGGCAACTTCCAGGTAAGGATCAGACATTGCCTTTGTTCTCCTTCCAGGAGAAATGCCCCAGGGCTTGTATGGAGGCATAACCTGGCCAGGAAACCTTTTCTGTTGTCCGGAACCTAACCGAATCTGGGTGTCGCCCTGTTGGGGCTCTGCCAGCGTACAGCAGCCAATGTCAACGCGCCATGCAAGTATAATTTGGCCAATGACAGTGGCGCTTGCTGATGGCTCTGGGAACTGCAGCAATCTGGTTATGTAAACAGCCCTCTGATTGGATATGCAATCACCCGATGGTCAGATTCACTTGAGAACGAGGCTGAGTGGCGACGCATGCGCTGACCCAACGGCCAGGGCGATAATACCGGATAAACTGTCCCAGGCTGCTAAAATAGCGCCTGGAGGCAAGGGTGTCGATCGATGGCCCTAACATAGGGGGAAGGTCCAGTTAGAAACTTTGATAAAGCACTGGTAATGGCTAAATTGATAGTTTGCAGTTTCTGCCTGAATGAATGTGCCCTTAGGTTTTTTTGTTGCAATGATAGCAATCGCTTAAAATTGTATCTGGATGAAGGTCCTCAAGATTAAGATCCTGATGTTCATTCCATGACCTTACGCACTTCGAACTTTACTTTTGTGGTTGATGATAGGAATTAGTAAGAATCTAGAAGTTTTTGGCAATGAATGTCCGCTAAAAACACTGCTTTTACACCTGTCCATCAAATAAAACAACTTTGCCAATGACGCTATTTGTATGAACTATTCATGAGGTTAGACCTCTTTCCCTGAAGGGTCCAGCAGATCGAGTGCACGCTCCAAATAGGGACAAGTGAAATTTGATTTTCTGTCGGATGCCAGTAAGCCGGGAAATGACCTTCGACGTGACCTTCGGGTAAAATTACACTATAATGCATGCCGGGAGGCGGTGTCTCCTGGCGGAGGAGGCTGGTACTAGAGGTCAGTTTCTCTGAATGAAATCTCCAAAGCCATGAAAAGTCAAATATCCCTTTAGTGACCTCATTCGAGATGTTATTGATGGAGCGCAGACAATTTTCTTTTATAATTTGCTGCAATTCCACTGCTATTCTATACTGCTATTTGTGTTGGAGTCTCTGAATGTTAGTAAATTGAGGCCTATCATTACCTTTAACCCCTGATCAAGGCTCTATCTAACTGTCTGATTTTACTCTCGATTTCAAAAAAGGCCAGTTTGAACATTGGCTACTTATGAATATCTTAAGGGTTAATTTGTTGTTTTGGAAAGTCAAGATAAATGTCACTTTCTTCATTTTTTCACAATTCAAATACTGAACCTCGCTGGATATCGATTGCAAGTAACTGCAAATCCCCAAAAAATATCTAACAAGCTTGTTGAATTTAGTTTGATTTGTCTCATCATGGTGATAACGTTGTAAATCTCTAAAGCATATGCTTTGCGTGTAGAGACATTGATGTCTTTTTACAATATTGCATACAACTTTAAAATTGTTATACATTATTTACAGCACCAAGACAAAGTTCACCTACGCCATCTTGTCTCGGCTGCCATATTTTCCCTTTTATCAACATTTAGATGACATCAACACGAACACAAAATCTTTCAAGGCGGACAGATTCAGAGGTGAGCGAGTCCAACGCATTTCTATGTCTGAGTTTCAGAATTTGGTTTTACCTGCTTAGGAAACAGATAAAAATACTCGCTTCCCCTTTGAGAGATATCCTAACGCGAATTCATGATGCTTCTGCATTCATAACCTACAAAATAACCTTCATGTAAATTGGAGATCATGGAATGTAGAAAAACAAGGTTTACATCTTTTTACTACCTCTGAATCAAGTCTTAAAAAAAAAAAAAAAAAAGGGTGGGGGGGGGGGGGGGGCGAGTCGATCTTGCGGGAAGCAACAGTCTATGAATACTTAGTCTTATTTTCACTTCTAACCTATTCTTAACTTAATTTTCTCTGTTATCTATGGGCCAAAATATTGTTTTAAGAGTGGTATCAGAAACTACTTCCGGCCTTTTATTAGTTCCAGTTTCTGTGATTGGCTAAATCGGGACCCTAATGGGACGTATATAACGAGAATGATTGTCATGTGGTCATTTGATAGAAATAAGCCCAGATATAATGTATATAATAGGGGAAGACCTGTGGTGCTTGATACGATTCAGACGGAGACACCAGCCCGGATGGGGGAAGGCGGATCATGCGGCTCTACACCCCGGCCCTGGAGACGTAACACCCGGGAGGACCGGCTCCCCGGACCGTGGAGGAGCGGGTTTAACAGGGGGTGGGATCGGGAGCACTGGGGCGAACACAGGGTGTCCACATCCAATGGATTGACATCAATTCATCATCTGTACCCCGCCGAAAATCTCACCGAATCCTTCATCGATTGTACAATCAGGGGTGGGGTCTTGTGCACTGGAGGATCTTGTATGGATTATGTCATCGGTTTGAAGTAATGGGGATTATTGGTTTTGGGCGTGGCAGTGCCTCGGGGTATTTAATCCCTCAATGGACAATCAGAGATCAAACCTTTTGCGTAACATCTTCTGTGGATGGGTACTGATACGGGTTGCGGCGATGCCATTGTTTTCCCGAGAACTTTGGGAATTAGAGATCACAACTGTCTTGGTAAGAATTAAAGTATGGCCTCTTCTTGTCTTAACTAGATAATTCATGTTGCAATAAGAAGATTGACCAATCTATGATTACTATAGTATTCTTCATCAATAACCTTACGCAAATCATAGATTTTGTGTATGCATTTCGTGTATGCTGTGCTCGCGCATACTCAAGAACGAATACCAACTACATTACACCAGGGTATGTATCTTGGGGAATTTTATTACAGAAACAAATAATTTTAATTCTGGAGAAGCAATGTTTTCTCAATCCGTTTCAAAGGACTCTAGGACTCCCTACAACTATATGATAGCATTGTGCTTTGTCTTCCCAATGTTTGTTTGATAAATAGTATCTCAGTTTGAATTAAAATTCGGTAATTATGATATAAGGCAAATATTCTGACTTATGATGAAAGACAAATATTCTGACTTTTACCTAATTTAATTACAGATATTATCAGTTATCCAGCTAACTTCACCTATTCATTATTAGCTGTATAACATACATGTTATTCACTAATGTGGCCATCTAATCCCCCCACTCCCCCTTACTCCTTCCCTTCTGTATACCAGTTTTTCCTTTAAGGGTTTTGTTTGTAAAAGTCCTTTCCTATGGGTTTTGTGCGTGTGGAACACCACAAAGTCCATTTCATGCAGGGCCCAACATTAACGATCCAAGACGTAGCCACAATAGGAACAGGCCTTTGCACTCAGTTCTCACTGAAGTAAAGGACAACTAAGCCAATATGTACAAGTCTGCCTCATCAAGTAAGATCAACAGCAAAGCCAAGTTTTTTTCTTCTATTCAGAGATGCTTGTAATGTCCAGAAATTCCTGGTCTGATCATTTTCTTCTGGCTCGACCCCTTCCGACGTCAATGATTTGAATTAAATGAAGAAAAAAAGAAATTAATTTAATTAAGCCAGGAAGATCAATGAAGTCTGTCCACAAAGCGCCTTGGTTAAGACTTGATCTTACTAATATCAATATAAATAGCAGTTGTCTGGGCTTGGTGTTTTCATAATGAGTTTATGATTAAAGAATTTTAATGTTATTGTTTGGTTGTTACTTTTGTTTCTTGGTTCTGTTGTTTCTCTGAAGTCGTTCTATATGATGGAGGATGAACATGAGATTTGGAGGTTTCTTTGTTATACGGCAGCAAAACGACATTGATATTCGAATTGCTAATCCACTTCCAATAATGAGAACCATTGGACATACATCTAGATTTAAGACGAGAGAAAATATATTAACATAAAACTGACTGGGTCTAAATTTGATTCCTTAAAGATTATTTTCTCGGATTCAATCAGTATCTTAAAGTGACATTTTGTACATGGTCGTTTAGGGTGCACTTCCTCTTTGGGGTTATATATATGTATAATTTCTTTTGACCTGACCCTTCTTTCTGATGGTGTATTTCTTTACGAAATATTGAATACTTCTTAATTGAGCTAGATAAACTTGATATTATTTAATGCTTGGAATATCAAAGATTCCTTGTACAAAATCATCTGTTCAAGTATTTTGCTTACAACGCAGGCCATCCTATAGTATAGGCCTACGCAACGTTTGATTGAGGTAGTTCTTTGAGCGACATGTAAGTATTATACAGAAATCGGCACTTGAAAATTGTAAAGCAACTACATTTGAAAAGTGAAAGTGAGAACATGCATATGGCCTGTTCAAGATATAACTCATTGCCAGCTCTTAGAATGAGGAGATTCAGTTGGCATGAACCCTATGAGTGCTAGGGTGTTTCAGTACGTTTTTGTTCTTAAGGCTGAGAAAAATGTGCGTGCTGGTATTATATCCCAGAGCAATAAAGCATATGTTAGTTAAAGACCAGATCTTTTTTATTGCTCTGTCTGCGGGACAGAAAGTAATGATGTTTTCAACAAAACGTAAGTGTCTGCACGAATCCAAGTTGTTCGGCTGAAAAAGAACCTCCCGCAGACATCAATAGATCAGGAACTCCCTCACAGCTGACTGCTACCTTATAATTCATCAGTGAAAAACTTGTTCAAGTTTACTCCGCCAGAGGGCCAGTAGGAAACAAGATCACGTGACCACAGCTTCTCCCGCCAGATGTCGCCACACCCACGGGGGGCATCTTTTTTTGTCTGATTTAGCTCTGGGCCAACCGTAGGCGTTGACACATAGACGCGTTCGGTCGTATTCAGCCAATGAGAGACGTCGTCTCTTCAATGGCCCGGGGGGCTGGCGGTGTCTCGGCGGATCTCGCCTCATCTCGCGATGTTTTGAGCGCGTCACGCGTGAGTTAATTAAAACAACTTGGGTGTCGGCGACAGCGACGTCTGCCGGCGCCGCCGCGACAAACAGCGACGACCGGAAGGCGCGCCCCACCCCCCTTGCCGACGATGCCGACAAAGGAGCGCGCGAGGCGCCACTTTAAAGTTCAATTACCTACGCCTGTGTGCACAGGGGACGCCCCAATGCGCATGTGCGCAGAGCCTCACCGGAAGCAGAAGGAGACGCCGCAGGCCGCGTTCGCTATGTCCACATAGCGCCTGCGCAGACCGTCGGCGTCTCATACAACAACATGGCCGCGCTTCCGGTTTCACCACGCCTCGCACATACCCCTTTGCAACCCCCCAATACACCCCCTCGCCCTCACCACTACGCATGCGCCGATATCCGGATGTCCGTCCACGGCGGTATCAATTTGGGGAGCTTCAGGGCAATTTCCGAGACGGCTCCCGTCCTTAAAGTGAGGCCTGATACAAATCTGACATGGTCGCCACCAGGGGCGCTGCAGGCTCCGTCCGCACATAGCGGGGGGAAGACTTGGTCAGCATTGTTGAAGTAGAAGGGTCAATACAGGAAACGTCAGACGCTGAATGCACTGTCAGGGGGCTAAGGTGGGACGGGGAGGGTTCATTTGGTAACACATGGGGGCGGGGGGGGGTCGGACATACCGTTGCAACGTATGACTTTCATTATTACATGACTCTCTTCATTAGGTCATTCTTTTTGGACAAAGTTGGAAAAAATCCTTCACAAAATCAAAGACTGTTTGGGTTGAAGGAAGTTTTTTTTTCAAGAAGTGAACTACCATAAATAGTGGGGTCTGTTAACAATATTTTCGTTACGCGGTGGATAAAAGCACCAAATTTTGCAGGTGGCACCTCTGAGGCATAACTATTGAATCTAGAAGGGGAGCCATCTTGAAATACCAAAATGAAATTTTGGCAAATTTTGTATGTTTTTAGCATTTGAAATTTAAGGTATTTAACCAAAACTTTTGGCTAGCTTCGATTAGACCTATTGTATAGATTGGAAAGGTAAATAATTGAATTCCCTGACCTATAATCTACCAATTTAGACAATAGCAATGTGTTTCTAGGCATTTCAGAAGCTGAGATATAAGATTATTTCAATAAAAGTAGGCCATATTGGATTTTTGGCCCCCGTCCGGGTTATATTGATATTTCAAGGTGGCTCCCCTTTTAAATTCAATGAAGGGGTCCCAGGGGATCATCATACCAAATGAAATCAAGAAATCTTGTGACAAAAGAGTAAAGTCTATATCCTTTCTTTTGAATTATTTTGGAATCCAGCAGTCATTATCAAAGGTATCATGCTAATGAATTCAGCCATTTTGAAATTTATGGTATGGTATTGGATGAATATCATATTTATTGAGCCCTCTAGGCTATTAACAACTGATATTGGAACCATTTCCCCTGGCCTTATGCCTTAGTAGCTAAAATTCTTAATATTTCTCAAAATTGGTCAGCCATCTTGGATTTTGGATTTCCGGATTGACTTGAAACATAAATAATTGAATTCCCTGACCCATAATCCCTCAATTTTGACACCAACCATGTCTCTTTAGTCTTTTTAGAAGCTGAGATATAAGAATTGTTATAGTAAAAGTCGGCCATATTGGTTTTTTGGCCCCCACATCCGTCCTATTGATATTTCAAGGTGGCTCCCCTTCCAGATTTGATAGTTATGCTTCAGAGGTGCCTCATACCAAATTTGGTGCTTTTATCCGCCGCGTAACGATTTCTAAAAAAAATGACATTAACAGACCCCACTAAAAAACTTAACTCAAATGGGTAATAGCACATTAATTAAACAATATGAAGCTTCTATTATTTCATAACTATGATCATACATGGGAATGATGACCTTAAAGCCATATTCATTGTCAGTCTATTCGATGAACCTCTATGATGATGACTATAATTTAATACACACTTATCTCATTTGATGAGGATGTATTAAATGTAGGAAAATAGCCATCGATTTCAATCAAAGCAAAGCAAGTTCCGGAAAGAATGGTAGATTCTGGAAATAGAGGAGTGCGTTCATTTGTTTTTTGGAAGGGCATCTACGGACGCATAACCAACAATTCATTTCAAATTTCAGTAAGCAGAAAGGTTCCAAAATTATTTCTGGATCCGCAAAAGAACTGTCTGTGATCTATTCAATCAGGAATTCGACACGTAAGAACAGGGATTCACATCTCGCTGATACAATTGAAGAAAGCTTGACCATGAAAAAAAAGTCAAAACCTACCTTCTCAACTTCCAAAGTGCCGCTGGTGTTGTTCTCACAGTTAACTGGTTCTGCACATTATGATTTCACACCAACTTGAGTAGCGTGCGCAGCAGAAGCCACGTCTTCTATTTGTCATTCATTACAGACTTCTTTTACAGCGCTCCTGTCCACCCCGGGGCATGGGATGGGATGGAAGGAACGTGGTGTGAGGGTGGCGAATTGGGAGGTAGATGGGACAATGTATGAAGTAGTATAAAAAGGGCAATGCTTAACTTCTGGTCCCATAGTCAGAATTTGCAAAAAGTGCTTGAGGCTATTCAGCCGAGTAGCGAAAGAATGGGGTGAAAGGGTGTAGCTGTTGATAACATTTAGTCGGCGACGTGCTATATTGAGGAGAACTGAATACAAATTTAATAAAATATCTGTGTGAAAATTTACCTGTTCGACTTAGCTTCTATGGGTTGATGATAGGCAAACACATGAAATACCAAGATGGTAGAAAGACAAAGGAAATGTTGACTGAAATTCACAATGTCTATGATTTCCCTCTGTGCATTTTTTTGCGTCCTCAAATTTAATTTCTTGCACAAGATGACACTTCAAATTTCTGAAAACCGCACCACCTCTAATAGCTCGTTCTCTACGAATGGCCTACCCTTCCTTGGCAAACCTCTGATTTGATCCTTATCTCTGTGGATTGCATCCAACTTAGATCATGCACTCTTTGAATCCCTTCTGGGCCTCGATCGGTACCTACTTTGGCTCTCGACCAGAATGTTACTTACTGTCGGTTACATGATCCAGGGTAACTCTTGGAGGCAGAAATACTCTGTGTGTGTGTCTCTGTGTGTGTGTGTGTGTGTGTGTGTGTGTGTGTGTGTGTGTGTGTGTGTGCATGTGCGAAAAGTGGTATACTATAGCAACATCTAGTTTTATACCAGAAAGAATTAATGTGACCTGCTTTGCGATTTTGGGGCTTATTGACAGAAGTAAAGAATGTAGAACAAGTTTTAGGCTTTCTAAAAATGTAAATAGCTCCTTAATATTCCCAGTAGAAGCTGAGCTGTGAGCTTCACAACATGTTATTGTCAGACACCTTAAATCCATAGAAACTCCAATATAAATGGTATCGACAAAATTACGAAGACCTAAAGATACAGTAAAATTTGAGTTGCATAAATTATGATATAAACAAAAAAACTCTCAATTTTATTCTTATGAAAATAGCTACATGCTGTTTTTTTGCATAATGTTGCTTGAGGGTTCTTCTAGTTTGCCAAAAAAATATTTTGCAGGAAAAAATGCCAATCACACTTTGTGACCTGCCAGTTCGGTTCATAAAAGATTCCGTATGAATAATCATTCCCTTTTCTCCCATTGATTTTGAGAACAAAAATGGTCCGACCCTCAAGGAACCAATTATCCTTGGTCCAGTATATTGTGGGTTTTCATGAGACTTACAAAAAGTACTTGACAACATGCTAATATCATGAATCTTTCAGGGAACCCGATGTATAGCTTACCCAATCGCATGTACCCAACAATTTCCTAACAATAGGTTCTCAAAACTTTCAACGATGGCATCGCAACCTTTTGTGTAGAATTGCAATGCGATATAGCACAGTAAAAAACTAAACATTTATCATAATATTATAGATAATGAAGTTTTGGTTAAAATCATTGGTGCCTCGAATATTGAATATGGTAATGCAATATATTATGAGTTAGGTTTTGATATGTTTTATAGTGTAATATAAAACTTCTAGGTTGCATAATAGATGTAAAAATCTTACCTTCTTGAAACTTGACTACTTTCAAGGGAGATTGACATTTTCTTTTATAAATGACAATGTATATAAGAGCAATGCACTGTATTAGTGGGGTCTGTTAACAACAATTCGTTACGCGGCGGATAAAAGCACCAAATTTTGCATGAGGCACCTCTGAGGCATAACTATTGAATCTAGAAGGGGAGCCATCTTGAAATACCAAAATGAAATTTTGACAAATTTTGTATGTTTTTAGCATTTGAAATTTAAGGTATTTAACCAAAACTTTTGGCTAGCTTCGATTAGACCTATTGTATAGATTCGAAAGGTAAATAATTGAATTCCCTGTCCTATAATCTACCAATTTAGACAATAGCAATGTGTTTCTAGGCATTTCAGAAGCTGAGATATAAGATTATTTCAATAAAAGTCGGCCATATTGGATTTTTGGCCCCCATCCGGGTTATATTGATATTTCAAGGTGGCTCCCCTTTTAAATTCAATGAAGGGGTCCCAGGGGATCATCATACCAAAGGAAATCAAGAAATCTTGTGGCAAAAGAGTAAAGTCTATATCCTTTCTTTTGAATTATTTTGGAATCCAGCGGTCATTATCAAAGGTATCATGCTAATGAATTCACCAATTTATGGTATTGTATTGGATGAATATCATATTTATTGAGCCCTCTAGGCTATTAACAACTGATATTGGAACCATTTCCCCTGGCCTTATGCCTTAGTAGCTAAAAATCATAATATTTCTCAAAATGGGTCAGCCATCTTGGATTTTGGATTTCCGCATTCACTTGAAACATAAATATTTGAATTCCCTGACCCATAATCCCTCAATTTTGACACCAACCATGTCTCTTTAGTCTTTTTAGAAGCTGAGATATAAGAATTTTTATAGTAAAAGTCGGCCATATTGGTTTTTGGGCCCCCACATCCGTCCTATTGATATTTCAACGTGGCTCCCCTTCCAGATTTGATAGTTATGCCTCAGAGGTGCCCTATACCAAATTTGGTGCTTTTATCCGCCGCGTAACGATTTCTCAAAAAAATGACCTTAACAGACCCCACTATATGTCTTCACTTGGAAACCTTGTGTTACTCGAATAGTATCTGCATCTTAGTTCTTTGAAAAAGATTGCTATAGAAGAACTTATAGATACTGTTAGAGTAAGTCCTTGAATGTAGTGGCTTAATGAAGTTTCTTATAGTGATACTCAGAAATAGGAAATTGGCAGTTGAAAAAGCTTAGATGTCCCATTCTGTCAGAACTTGACTTGGCGGGACAGCCAACGTATATCAGTATAGACATTGTGCAGATGACATTACAATACCCATAAAGAATATGGGCGCCATAGACATATTGGTAATAATTTTGAGATCATTATGATTCACGCTTCAAAATGGGCTATTTCTGCAATCACAAGTGGCAATTATCATCTAAAATATTATAAACTGCATTCATATTATAGCCATGAGGAAATAAAAATTAAAAAAAAAAGCCATATGGTTATGAAAAATGTTTGCACAAGATCTGTACACTGTGGCTAATACAGTGAAGTAAATGATGCAAAGTCTGAAATGTTTGAAAGTCTGAAACTTTGTTTTTCCTTGCTGACAGTTCCGGTGTTGTGAATGGTTCGCTCGGACATAATTATAAACGTACATTTCCAAGGCACCAAGCCAGACAACCTTCCGGTCCGCTCAGAACAGTTGCAATACACCATTAAAATCCATATGCAATGTATTCTTGCTTTGTCAGATTTTTCCTTTCGCGGCAATATTTCTTAAGTAGATCATAGGTAGCTTCCTATTCCATTGCATTAGAATAGTGCGCCCCCTGTATCCATGGAATGGAACTACACAATGCCCCACCCCTTCACGTAGGGTGTTTTGTATGACAACACTATGGATGATTTACGTCGTGGTCAGAAGAATCTGTGTGAGTTTTCTCACTCTATCTTATGCTTTTCCCAAACCTTACTGTGTATGCCGTATAGGGATTGCATCGGCTGATATTTATAACCGATATTTTGAAATATGAGTACCTTGATCGCTCTTGCTGCAGGCAGACCTCAATCTTTCGATATAGGCAGACTTTATTCTCTTATAGTACCCACCCCCCTTTTCGTTGATGTACCAGTGTAATATCTTTGGTTTTGGTCATTTTAGCAACGGGACGACTTTGTACTTACTTTGTTGGAACTTTATGAATACCTTTGTTAACCTACCGCTACCTATGAGAAGGAAAGAAATCAATGTTACTTACTTTTTGTCCTTACATGTTTATCAAATCTTTATTAATTTTGATATCTTATTTTGTTTGTTTACCATCTATCTCTCTTACAAGAAAGCATTTCCGAATCTTGTATATCATGAATAAGAAATTGCACATAAAATGTAAAAATCAGTGTCAACCTGTTTTCCTTGTAATTAGAAAAGGGTTTGCATTAATAAATCAACATTTACAGTACCTCTGAGACCTTTTATGCTGGGGCCATTCATGTAAATGACACTTTTGGAGCATGACCTCATCTTAAGTACCATTTGTTGATGGTAGTTATATTCTGCCATCATGTCGATGCTTAAAATTAATCATACCGAAATTGTCCCAGAAGATCTTTTTTTCCTGTTCTTGGAAAAACAAGGTGAACGCAGCACAGACCTAGGTTTTCATATTTCGCAGAAAATATTCCCAAGGGATTATAACCTGATGCCATATTCAACATGGAACCCAAATCCCAAATCTGCGCTCTTTACTCCATATCAGTTTTTAATGCTTTGAATCAAATTTCCGTAATAACTTTTGCAGTGGATTGTCCATCATGAAGCTAATTTCAAGAAGGATATTGAAACAAAACAAGATAATCATTTCCCTTCCAAGGAAAATAATGATCACTCCATCTCATTTTCAGGCTGTAGTAATTCTTAATGGTAGCAGAAGATTATAGCAGAGCAATGCAATGTATTTGCTGCAAGCGAGGCTTAAGTCTCTAATTACCTTACTTAGGATGTAAAATGAATCATGGCATTTTAGATTTGCCTAATTAGTGTGAAGATAATACCAGTTTTTTTGCCATTATCTTCTAAAAACCTAAGGAGTAACGTAAGTTATAATTTCAAGTGCAATTAAGCGATCTGAATGTCTTACAGATGAGGAAGGTTTTTCTGGAATCAGATGACAATTGTACAGTGTTTGCAT
Source organism: Lepidonotus clava (assembly GCA_936440205.1). NCBI lineage: Eukaryota > Metazoa > Annelida > Polychaeta > Phyllodocida > Polynoidae > Lepidonotus > Lepidonotus clava. Next base: position 6,914,987 of record OW387142.1, on the reverse strand, counting down.
AAAAACTCTTCCCTAATGAAGGTTCCCGGCAAACCGGGAAGGAAGAACGCATTACCATGATTTTATAGTTGGATGGTTGCATGATATGGGCGTAGACTCCTAAATTCGACAGGGCGATATGGGCATTTCTTAAATTCGACCGGGCCACATGGGCATTTCTTAAATTTGACAGTGGACATGGCACTTAAAGTGACTTTTGATAGGGCTGTTTTTTTGAAATCGACAGGGCGACACAAACATTAATTTTCTCAAATTCAACATGGGACATAGACCTTAGAGACAGGGGGAAAATATTCCCATATGACGAGATATAGGGGACCTATGAATGTAGGCCTATCCCAGGCAGATGGTTCCACTTGCTGCCTGCCTCAACGATATATATATACACAAAGGTTTAAAATATATTTATTTGTGCAAATATTGTCAGTGACACTAGCAACATGACATGAAATGTGACATGGGCTGTTTTTAAAATCGACTTGCGATATGGTATCCCCCGATCTACACCCCATAAGATAACAGGTATGATAACAGGAAACACATGGTTACGAAACATAGAATCACAAGAAAGTACAATCACAAAAAAGTACTATGACGCAAAAAACTATGATCACAACTTGACAAAAGATATACTGCAAACAGACTTAGTACCATGTAATGATAGTCGAAAATGTGATCTGGGATGGTCCCAGTGTGAGCGCGGTGCCTTCAGAGCGTTTCTTCTGGTTCTCAGCAATAGGCCTATGTTCCTTATGGCAATCAACGTTTGTGACGGAGCGCTAACACTATTCAACTATAAAAACACACGAGCCTTCAACAAAATAATTAGGCACAAAACTTTCCATAACCTTTTCTTGGGGGGGGGGGGGGGGGGGTTTGGGAAGGTCTGCACCATAAAGGCAGGGAAATCCCTGCTACAACAACCTTAATAATGTACATTAACATTAGACACCGCATTACTTACCTTGCACATAATTTGCTTATTAATATCATTTTAACCAAAAAATGTCCTTACATTTCCACGTGATTTTTTGGGGGATAAAACATTATCATAAGCAGAAATTTGTGATCAATTCAGATAGGCCTAATGAAATTTTTGATAAAATTTGACACCAATACACACCGTGAAAAGCATGGCCATTCGGGCATAAATGACAGATCCCACCGTGCAGATCCATGGAAGAAAAGTAATAGGAGCCATTGAATGAATTGAATACATTTCGCGTGCTGACGTGACCATTGTAACAAAGGTTTTCCATAGGACACATTACATTCTAGTTACAAAAAGCAACAAACGACAACTTGAATTAACCCCATCTGACTCAAGGCAAAGAAATGGCAGGCCACTTTCTTTACAGCAGACGACCCGAGAGAGCACAACAAGTATTTCACCGACAGAACAGGCAGGTCACCAGTGACGAATCTCGCCGGTCACCAGCAGCGACAGGCCAGCGGAACCGGAAGTGAGAACAGTCGGGTTCGATTAGATTCCGCTAGGTGCTGCAAACAGTCCTAATTGGTGTCTTTAGAAAAGCGTCTTTCGTGTTCGATTGGCTTCAATCGGCGAACGCCGGCGGTCCTGAAATTGGCCTTGTCACCAAGCCTTTTGTACGGCGACTTAATCTTCCTCTGTAGTGTGGATATAATTAATCAACTCTACCATGAGAAGAGCTGCTACTAAAGCTGACGCAATCGTCTACAAAAAAGTGAAAACTGTAAAAATGAGGCGTAGTCCTAGTAAGAATTTCCTTGAAACAGTTGGATATTTTAGAGCTGTGAGGGTATTTCCACAGTAAATAGTAGGGTTGTTTACTTGAGGAAGATGATACTTATTGCTTCTAACTTCTGGACTCAAACTAGATTAGTGTCCACAGAACTTCTGATTAGTGTTTACCGTTGTAATTGGTGAAAACAGCGACAAACAGTGTGACTTTCCTAGTCTGTTTTTGGTTATTTGCCTTCATCCAGTTAGATATTCTATGTGGTTACTAATTTCCTCCCAGTTAATCAACGTAAGTAAACAATGAATATGTTCTTGCCAATCTCTGTTAATACAGATTTATTCGAAGAGACTTTACTGATAGCGATAGATGCAAATATTAAATCAGTATTTATGACCCTCGGGTTTCTAACTAAAGTTTTATTGGTAAAGTTGATAGGTTAAGATTTGTGTCTCCTTTGTACAGTTTAAAAGGTTCCGAATAATTTTTCTAAGATTAACATAGGATTGGCATTTCAGATAGCAAATGTAATATTGGTCTTGACAAGCTATAACTTTTGATATTTATCCCAATGAGACTGTTTTATCTATGAATGAATTTGAAGTATAAACTATTTTTTTAATCATGGATTAAATACTAGATGGTATAGAATGGTATTTACAAGATGTGATTTGTCAATTTTGTATGCAACCATGATAAGGTTAAAGTTAAAAAAGTGTTTTTATGGAGTAACTGACTAAAATAGTTATTTGCCAGATAGTATATATACGTTGTATTATCTTATTCGGTGCATGACTATTCAGCACATACATTCTGTACTAGATTTTTTTCTTTTTAGATTCATTTGATTTATCCTGAATATCTTTCATACAAGTCAACATTCATACAAGTCAACATTCAGCCTTATCATTTATAAATGTTCGTGATAGTTTAGTGCAAAACATTATCTACCTAAAAGGCTATCTTAAAGACACAAAGAATATTCAATATTCAATATTCAATATGGGATTATCCCATCAACAGCCTGGCTTAATAAATTTGTTTTCTGTTTCTGCAAAGTTGTTTGTATGCTGTGACTGTTTTAATTGTAGGAGTACATAGCCATAAAGATGTTGTGCCATTTGGTTTACTTGAACAAACTATACCCATTTCAACTTCTTTGCTTACAGGGATGGCATAATGCTTCTTGAGATTGGGAACCCCCATTAAATTGTCCAACAGTAAATGCTTAGACAAAAAGTTCAAGATACAACCCTGGGTGTAAAACAGTTGGTCCTAATCCAACCAGTTGGTCCTAACCCAAAAGTTGTATCTTATCACTAAGGTAAAAACAGCTCAGGGTGAAGTGCCCCCACACTTCACAGCATTAGATTCATGGGTACCATTGCCATTATCTAAAAACGATATGACACCTGTTACCTGTATGACTCTGAAATATTGGAATATAGGCATATCGTCAGCTATCCGCAAAGTAACGTAAGATTGTTTTAGACTTAGAAAATTAATTGAATTTGAGATATAGAATTTAAGTCTACACTTGTTTATCTAGAAAACTAGTTATCCTGTACCGTATATCTCCCATACGGACCTGCCTGAGTGCCAGGAGAAATACATTGAAGTTATATAGTCTTTCTAACCTCCTTTACAAACACCAGGTGCTTTCAACAAAAAGATCCGAGTATCTGCAAATATAAATTGTGTTCTACTAATTCCGGTAGTGAAGCTTGATTGTCATCTCGGTGTAAAACAGTTAAACATTTTCAGACTTAGAAATAAACCTTAATAAACTAAGTGATATTTAGTTTTTCAGTTTCTAGGTTACTCAAGTGGATTTCGCGGTGTAAACATCTATTATGGCTAGCAAAATAGTATCATTATAAAACGTACGTAGGCATAGGTGCAACTATTCCAAACACGTTATTAGTTATTTATTTCATATAGTCTCAGTTTACATTGAAATAATTATTTTTCTTCAGACATAGCAAGACTTTTTCTTTCCTTCTATTCAATGTTAATATCAAGAAGCGAAAACTACCATGCAAGGGGTCGTCCTTTCTATGCTCTTTTCATGGAAACTTTATACTAGGGCATCTATAACCTGTTGGAGAGGTTATTGGTGTTGGCGGCGTCTTATCATAAGTACAAAAATAGCATCTCATATTTCTCAACATTTGAATCCTTTATTGCTTATAAGAAAGGGCGGCTTTTAGATTAACTCTTTTTTGTGGGCGAATCACAATGTGGTACATATAGCTTGAATGAAAACATATATGCTATCATTTCGCAATATTCTGTTCAGGACAACAAAAAGGTCTATGTGCTGGGGTCCAATGAGCCTGCACAAAAAGGTGACATATACTGAGGAGTAAGTTTATTGAAACTACAGGACATGGTCTATGTTATTCAGTAATATAGGTATACATCTTCTTTTCAAGGTCTTAAATGAAAAAGAATGCACAGGCAGCTCCTTATATCGCCAAGATGCCTAATATGTGCAGCGTGTACTGTAGAAACCGATCAGGATGGCACAACAGCAGAGAAGTTTAGCTTTCCTGCATTTCTTTAGTTTTGCTGGACTTTATTGCAAAGATCATATTACAAGATCACAGCGTGCTTTAAATTCCATATAGCCAAAAGCGAAGTTTAGGTTTGGACATCATCGAAGTTTAGGTTTCCAGCATTTCTGTAGTTTTGCTTGACTTGATTGCAGTATTATGTAGCAATATTGCAATTTGTTTTGGAGTACTTATAACGCATATTGGAAACCTTATCAGTTTTTGACATTGGATACTGCCAGTCAAGGTTAAGGTAAAGTGAGCATATTTTGTCAATAATAAAGTGGGAATCAGAACTGCCAGGAGAATTATACAACTACAAGATGATGATGTACATAACAATTTAAGTAGGTATGGAAGAGTAAGACATTCCGAGAGAAATGCAAAGCTCGTTTATCATAATTTGAAGGTGAGCAAGGATAGTTTATTGTGGAAAGTTGCTCGACAAAAAAAACCGATCATTTCATGCATTCGTTTGTCAGTTACTTCCATTTCGTTTTATATTGTCTTGGTAATTAAAATTGTATGATGAAGGTGTTTATCTAAATTACCGTCTGTTTTTAAACAGGCTGAAATGGATGTGTTTTCATTGCTAAAAAATTATGTTGATATATTTAGTTCTTTTAACCATGGAAGGCTGTTTTTATATTGGCATGATAATAAAAAGAAAATTGAAATGTAAATGTGTGTACCTCAAAAACGTAGTCTGAAATGGATAGATTTTTATTATTTAAAAGATTGTGTTGGTGCATTGAATTCTATTAACCATGGAAAGATGTTTTTAAAAAGTACATTATCCTGTGTCTTCCCAGCCAATTATATTTCACGCTCATCATTCTTAAGGTAAAATGCGATCACAATTTCTTTCGCGTTTAACACATAATGTTACTCGCATGACCAATAATCATGGAAGCAACGGATTGGCCCTTTGATTATGTTTAGCCATACTTTCCCAATGTAGCGTATGTACATATTGCACATCTCCAGTTTTCGCTCGGTTTGTTTCAATACGATAAATTTGATGTAAATGTAGTCGCAATTATCTGCTAGTTTGGGAACAGTTTGTTTGTAAATAAGAAGAGGTAAGTATTGTTTTACACACTAGTACTGCAACTACGACTGAGCAGCATGCTCGTATACCTTCCATTCTGTAACATAACCACTACGCTGGAACGTCTGGGATGACGAGCTGCTCTGATGCTATATACAGGTACATTGAGATGCTCGGAGCAGCTCCTTAGCCAAAACAGACCCCTTCCCCGATACAACAATGCATTATTCTTGGAAACCTTATACAACCGTTTCGTCGGTACCGTCCATCACTGCCGACATGTAGACAGATCGGCGTCTCTCTCTGGGGTCAACCTTCCCCCGGAGGCTCCTGTTTTGTACCGGACACCACTGCAGCCGCGGAGGACATTACATGGACTGGAGAACGCTAGATACAATTAGGCCTACCGGGGCTGGGATACCAAGAGTCAACGTCTGCAGTCACCGCCATCACTCCAGCAACCAGTTGGTCTTACAGATTATGTTTTATTATTATTTCTTACACCACTTTCACATTAATGTTATCTTCCAAGTAGTTACATTATACACAAATATATAAAACCAATAATTGATAATTAAATAGCAATACATGTACAAATGTCACAACGTCAATATGTCATCTTTTCCTGAGTTCAGTACTGGGATGACCTTAATTCTCAGGCCTCTTTTCGAGAAGGATTTTCTTAACTATGGAATAGTGATTACGTAGTAAAACTTTAAATGTAGTAACATTGTCAGATTTCTGGATGTGCGCCGGGAGCTGTGCCCACAGTGTAACTCCATGCCAATAAGGTGATCGCTTATAGCTTTCAGTAAGAGGGGTCTTTTTAAGAAAAACTATTTCATTTGCTTGTCTGGTGTTATATACCTGGTTGGATATCACTAGATCCTGTACTTTACTACGTTTATATATCCATGGGTACAAAATAGCATACCAGAAGATTTACAAACTGAAAAAGTTGAGAAGATGCTTAAGTACCCAAACGTCCTTGCTAGTATATAAACAAATGATTTTACCATACTTTGAATACTGTGATTTTTTGATAGATTCCTGCAATATGAGAGACATCTCTAAATTAGAGAAACTACAATATAAAGCTTTACAAATAGTTCATAATATTAAGAGTCCTCTAGATATGCCTAGAACAGATTTGCTCAAAATTTCCAAATTGTCAACCCTGAAAGTACGTCGCAATTGTCATCTCTTAAACCTTATGTATAGGTGCAAAGAGAAAAGATGTTGGCTTAAAAAACAAAATCGAGTCACAAGAAATCAAGCCCTAGACCAATTCAGGATACTTAAGCCAAGAACTGAGGAGGCCAAGAAATCACCTTTCTATAGAGGAGCAAGAATGTGGCTTACACTCCCAAGAGAACTAAGGCTAATTGATACTATCCACGAATTTAAAAATAAGATTAAACAATTCTATCAATAGATGTTTTAGCTGGCATTGCATTCAGTATACGTCATTGTCCCATTGATTTATTAGATCATTGTCTGTCCATAACACCTGTAATACCATTGGTTAAATGAACTTGTTTAAATATTTTCATGCTTCATTGTAAATATCATACTATATAACAAAACCGATAATATTGTAAATGAACTATAATTAAGAAGATCTAATTGTAAGATCTGGAAGAGCATATATCATATGAAGATGACAAATAAAAATATTATCAAAAAAAAAAAAAATCAACTGGAGGAGCATAATTTCACCACGTTTTGTCAAATAGTCAACATTACATAGAGCATGAAGATTGTCATTATGGATTGCAGTTGCCAGACGGATATTCTGACATTTTCGAAGAATACTGTTCTGAATTTTCTGTAGAGTATCGACCATGCCAGTAGGACCACATTCAAGAAGAAAATTACAGAATTCAATACAGGGCAGAACTGCTTGTTTATAGAAGTGCAAGTGTATATCAACTGATATATAGCTTTTGATCTTATTAAGAATGTGCCCCTTTAGAGATAGAGATAGCCGGAGACGCCACCGCGTTTGGGGGTGGAGGGATATACGCTGACCGGAAGTAGCCGTTGGTCGTCGACCGGCGTTCCACTTAATGCCCTTACTACTACTGCCTTACCGCCGCTGTAGTATACCTATCGTCGGGGATCATTAGTGTGCAGTCCTAGCTCTGTTTACAAACTGCAACAGGATCGCCTGCTAAGCTTACAGGAGGACGACCACGTGCGCGCCAGCCGCATCGTCGGCACTTCCGCCGCCGCCTCCCTTAATATCTCTCAACCCGTGGTCGGCAACTCCCCCCCCCCGCCCCGCCCCGACCCCTCTCCAGGCGCGGCGCGGCCAGCTACAACGTTAACACCTCCCCTGCACAGATCATCCCCTTCCTACCTCTGTCTACTCCTCCCCTCCTCTACTCCAGGGTCCCGCCCCTCTCGGTCAGAGTTAACAAGGCGTGCCGCGCGTAAACCTCCGCGCCACGCGTTGACTGACGCCCAAAGAACCCCCGCGCGCGACTGCCAAGGCATATGCATTGTAGCCAGCCGTCCGCACACAACAGCTGCTGCGGCCACATAACGCACGCCTCCTCCAGCCAACACACGCGCTCTGCAAATGGAAGCGGCACTGCTTTGATTCATAATTCATGTGGCGACGCTGTACATATTCATAAGCCGTGCTGGCGGTGGTGGTGCGGGTGGGTGGGCGCTGGCGGCGGCGGTGTGGTGGGTGGGTGGTGGTGTGGTGGTGGGTGGTGGTGTGGTGGTGGGTGGTGGTGTGGTGGTGGTAGGGGCGGGGCGGGCCGCTGATGCCGTGGAGAGTGTTTATGAGACGGCGAGGGAGGCGCGTGCGGCTTGATACGACGGCCGATGAGGGCCGGGACAGCCCGGAGGAGCGCAGGAGGAGGAGGCCAGCCCCGTCACAGACCGGCGAGGGCCGGCACCACCCAGACAGCACCCTGGAGGAGCACGCCCTGGAGGAGGGGGCATTCACGTAATACCCGCCGCGGGGCAGTTCTACGGTGGTCATAATTACCCCGGCCGGCTCCCTCAGTACTAGTGGGATCGTAGCAGGCTTACCGCCACAAGAGGAGAACTCACTGGAGGAACCAGAGGGGTCTGGGACTACAGCAATAACACTGCCTGCCACAGAGACAGTTCCCAGTCCCAGTAGTACTACAAAACTGAGGGGCCTATACCTGGACTTGTAGAATACTCACGGGTGACAACAGCTCAAAGTCCCGCCGTGGACGTCTACCGGAAACCGCCTCGCACCGACCGGCCGGGATCGTCGAGTCGTACCCCCCTGAGTGGAGGTGGTAGCGGTATGAACGCGGGCGGGCGTCGCGGCGCGCGGGCCCCCGACCTCCTCCGGCGGGCATGACCAAGGGGACAGGGCCCGGGGAGACGGTGCACGAAGAAGCCTCGTCCGTAACTCGTCTCCTGTCCTCCGTAGAGAGTGTGCAGGTGGTCGCCGCCGCGGTCCGCCTCCAGGGCGCCGCTGCTGCCGTCGCTACTTTTGCCGCCGTCGCGGTCGTCGTCGCCGGCCCCGCTCGACCACCCGCCGCCGCCGCCGCCGCCGCCGCCGACGCGGCCCCCGGCCCCTGACCCCCGTGACAACCCGGCAAGGTCGGCACTTCCGGTTCCGGACGTGCTTTTCACTCGGGACCCCCTGTTCGTCGTCGTCGTCGACGTCGTCGTCGCTGCTGCCGCCGCCGCCGGAAGATACACCTCCATGGCGCGGGCGCGGGTCGTCGTCGTGGGCGGAGGCGGGCTGAGGGGCGGAGGGGGGAGCTGCTGCTGCTACCACCACCTACAGCACCTGGAGGGGCGCGCGTCCCGCGTCCCGCCCAGGAGGAGAAGGCTCCCCCTCCTTGTACTACTGGCATTAGTTACCTTCATCGGCCTCTCCTTAACCCTACCTGGAGTGGACGCCAACGACAGGTGAGTCACTATAGCAGAATATACCTGTGTCACGTAACTATCGATCCATCTGTGTATATATGTAGTGAGGGGGTGGGACATGTTTGTAAGGGTCATAACCTCAGAGTGTCATACCATAGCATACAGGGGCTATACCCCACTACGGGTATATGATTATTGAATGGACGGGTAGCTTCACTGGATATGAAGAGGTGAGGGCAGAGAAACTTCAAGCTAGAGAGTGTACAAGGGTCATGACCTCAGAAAATTATACCATTGCATACTGGGATTATATACAACTGCGGGTATATATCATGGAGGGGAAGGGTAGCTTCACTGATATAAAGAGGTGAGGGCAGATATAATTTAATCTAGAAATGGAGGAAGAAGCGAAGAAATACATATAGCTTAGGTCTTATATATATATGATGTAAGTGAATATTAATTAAGATTCAAAACGAACCATTGTGAGCAATATGCAATGCTGGCCGGTAATACGCACTACAGTCCGGTTATATGCACTACTGGTCAGTTAGAGCTCCTCCAGTAACTGCAATGTGTTACCTGTCCCACCTGTGACACCTGCAGCACGTGGTCACCCCCATGACCACGTGGGTAACGAGATAATCCTCCCGGCTTTACCGTTGTTCTGTGTCAGGTGGTTGGACCCATACCCTCAGCCCACACTTTCTCTGCTGGTAATCCTCTTCATTACCGTAGAAATACAATAATCTAGAAGACTAGACAGCGTTGGAGCATGTAGTCAGAAGAGAATCAGAACAAGTCTGGTTAAGGCTCAATAGACAATGTGCATGACTTCTATTTTCTGTCCTTAAAGTGCCAAAATAGGTGATAAGCGAGGGGGTCTGCTCAGCCCGATGGCCAAGTGTTAGAATAGCAAACCGTTATGTATCATGGCTAACTCAGTCAGCTTCATATGATATTATATCCCGTATGGTGTGTAACAGAAACCAGTACACATAATGCTACGTGGTATACCTACAATGGTGTGTAAAGACAAGCCAAAACAGACAATAGCATGTAAAATAAACCCAATGGTGTGTAAAAGAAACCAAAACACACAATCATACATAGTACACACAATGGTGTGTAAATGAAACCAGTACTTACAACGTTACGTAGTATTTCCCGAATGTTCCGACACTTATGTATCCGAATTGCATCTCAATTGGCACAAACATCGATAGTTATAGCCCATTGAGGGTGTTTTGATCGGCAACTGTTGCATTACATCGATACGAGTAGGAAAAGTTAAGTGAAGAGGGTATTACAGAAGTTAATCGACATGCAGAAAGAAGCTTATAACGTTACCTCAAGTGTCTAACAAGAGCTGCTACACAAGTAGGAAAAATGACAGCGTTATAGAAATAACGAATCAATTTGCCAGATTGATTTGAGGAACAATCGATGGTTGCAGCATTTGAAAACGGTAGCTCAATAACTGTTGCCGTTGCCTTGGATATGCTTGTCCAACGTATCAGTCACACAGAGAATAGTCTAGGTGTATTTGGGCCCGATGCAGTTTCTTGCCATCGTTAACTTAAACCTGACACTCTATAATAAAATAGCCGTATCGAAATCACGGCAAATAAGAATTGTAAGCTTCTTCAGTTATGGCGGAGCCAATATCTTGTCAGAGGGAAATGGAAGGAGAAAACTACAGTACTAGTATGAACATGAATAAGATACCATCACTTGTTGGGATACGAATAGATACGTTTTATGCAAAAGGACAGTACACCTGGGATATCGAAAAAGGGGGATTACTTACATGATAAGATATCATGAACATATTCATTGGCAATAAATAGAAGGAGAGGACAATAAAATCAAGAAATGGCGTATCTTATTACGTCCAAATGCAACAATATGCAATTGTGGGTCTGGAATCTTTCTCAAGGACAGTTGCACCTTTACATAACAAGACTTCTAACAAATTGAACTAATCTAACATACTAGCCCGAGAATATCTGAAGTCACCAGAATATAGATAACATGCTTTTTCTTATGTATTATACACCACCTCAGATCCAACGGAAGAACAAAGAGTCATCAGATTGTGGGTACTTTACTTGTCTGTTACCCTGATTAATAATCTATTTGTACTTCCTTTCTACCTTGAAATGCAGCATATCAGGGGCGCGTGGATCCAGGGAGGGCGGTCCAGGAGGTCCTGTTCTCCCCTCTTGGTGGGGAATTAAACGTGATAAATAGAAAAAAACCGTTGATCATGTAGGCACAAATTCACAATGTTTTAAGACTCAGACTATATGCGGACCCCCCTTTCACAAAATCTTGTATCTGCCCCTCCATATACATATATGTCCTATACATGTAGAAGGACTAGATAAAAACCATCTGTTAAAGCATATCACAAATATTAACTTTCCGTATAATATTTCATGCCTTCAACAGTCTATAAGTATACCTTCCATGGCTTGAACAGTTTGTCCAGAAAGATAATCCTTTGCCTATTCAGTCCTTTGTAATCTTAATCTTCTTATTGGAAATTAAAGGTAACAGACAGAAAAAAAGTAACGAAGATTCATTTCTTTTGAATACAAAGGACCGGTTTAATTTGCAAAGTGCATTTTTGTAGTCATTGCATAAAAAGGACATTATGAACCGAAAATAAGTTATATAGCGCTATGAAAATGCCTCATAGAATAGTGCAAGGCTGTGTTGTTGCACAGCCTGTTTACAGATTATCCTCAATGTCCATTAGTGAAATTGTTATTGTAATATCCCTCAACAGGAGCCGCTTGAATCGATACAGTGAGGAGTAAATAGAGTGGGCAACGAGACCTGAAACTCATTATGTTAAAGCAAGGCAGCATGCATTTGGTTATGTTGATGCCGACGGATGGTGTCGGATAAACCAGATGTTTTGGTCAATAAATCACTAGTTGATAAATGACCCGTAGAAGTATACTTTTGCTCATTCGAAAATCCTACAAAACAAGTGTAATATGTATCAGAACAAAATCTATTGAGTGCAACATCTTATTGCTTGTACTGCCTTGATCTCCCAATTGACACACTATGCAGAATCTGATAATGTCACACTTACCCAAAGTAGGCTGGGCGCAATATTAGTGATCAAATTACATTTATTATAATTCACAACCTATAAGCTCTGAAATCACACACTAATATCAGATGAATCTCAAGCATACTTAAGAAATTATAACATACAGTTATTAACAATAACAGTATACAAAACTCTGGTTTTAGGAATAACTACATGGTAAGACCACTACATAACGATCACCAAACAGTGGCCACATGACCATATGCACACAAGGTCTATAGATTATCGGTTGGAGAACGCGGGTTTCCTCAGACATCTTATGAGACCTTGGCCACAATTACATTTGATACCAATCAGGCCCAGTCAACCTCTCCAGTATACCTGACGTCACCTGACGTAACGCTCCAGTAAGGTGGTGCGTATTAATAGCAGATCCAATAGTCAATATCCCCAACCCCCCAAATCCAATAGTGGTGTTTAGAGTTCGCTGACTCTCTGTTTTCAACCTTGGGATCTGGCATTTAAAGGGGTAAAAAGGTCGGATAAATAAGGGTGATCGGGTAAGAGGGGAGGGGGGAGTGGGGTTGGGCATTGAGGGAGTAAGTTTGGTAACTGAGGGATAATCGATGGGTGTTGATCAAGATGGGATACGCATTAAGGATGGTCTCTGCTATCGAACTACAATTCTGTGGGCATTCGTAAACATATTTTGATGAATCCTTTTTATTGCTTGATTATAACAACATAATGTAGTTATAACAAAGCAAAATAAGGATTCATCAAAATATAACTACATAATATGTAGTTATAACCAAGCAGAAAAAGGATTCATCAAAATATGTTACGCATTATCATATGTGTAAAGTGAGTGAAGAATTTCAGTTTGTAAACGATAAGACAATGAATTTCAAATTTCAAGGTAGGCTATTGCTAAAAGAAAAGAGGGATGAGAATTTGCATAATAATTCTAATGCTAAATAAGGAAATGAACTTTTCAACCTTATTTTACAGAGAACTGTTCAAAGTACGTGGAGAGGCTAACGCCTAGAAGTATTCATTATTCATTCAACAAGTGATACAATTGAAGGCTGCTCTGTTGCCTTTCATAATACCTATTTATGATCGAGGTATGTGAAACGGACACTTGTAATCGAGTCTCCTGGGGTCTCAAGTATGATTTCCAAAGAGGCCCCCAGTACATTGCATCGTGTTGAATGGGCGTTGCTATCGACTTTGTATCATGAATCGCCCCCTCAGTATCAGCACACAAATAATATCAATTGGAGTTTAATGGTTGAATATCAAAACGGTTCCTGTTACCGAAAGCTTAGCATCTTACATAAAAGCCACTTCAAAATCTATACAGGAACAACATAACGCTTAGAACTTAAAGGTATTGATTTCTACTGCCGTGAAAACTATTTGTTGTCTCTCACTATCATGTTCACTTTTAAGATTTATTGAGGGCTTAAAAGGCGTCAATCTGTTGAAATAACTGAAAATGGCTTAGTGAATGCAGGAATGGTTCAAATCAAAAACACCAAACACCGCTCAATGAAAATAACATGCATCAAAGCTGCTATAGCATTCTTCTTTATAGATATACATGATTAAACAGTATATTCAAAATTGCTCCAATGTACTTTTTAACATTCACATGATATGTACCTGATGAAGGGGTGTCATAATGTTTAGCCAATTCTAATATTGAACTAACCCTGATACATTCCTGGTTAACAGTGATGCAAAAGTTGCAGGCTTTGGCGAGACCCGCATGGTGGTCTACCACTGATATGGGCCGGCAGGGGTCAGGGGGTCAACTGCCCCCTGAACTGGGCCACGGTGAGATTAACCCTGGAGGACGCTGCTGGTGGCAGATTACAGACAAGGTGAATGGGGAGGGTTAGGGTCATGACAGGCAAAGTGTGGATTTACATAATCCACCCCTTCTCCTGGGTTAATGCCTTAAGGATCATTATAACGCTGACAACTTATCTCTGAGCTACAGGTCAATTACAGTTCAAACGCTATTCATTTTAAGATCGATTATATAGTTGAAACCACTTGCCAACCTTAAAGAATCTGACAGAAATGGACGCATTGAAAACCATTCCCTTGGACTAAAAGTTTCAAGAAAAAGTACTAGGGATATAAGTAGTTTCTCCGACCCTTCTAATCTTTGGTTGACATCTTTGATATGGCAGTCTTTATGTATGACTTTTGGCTATAATGATCAACTTCATTCTTTTCCATCCCAATTGCCATACATGTTGGATAAAACTTGATTATAATTACACGAAGAATTCTATTTAGCGACATTGAAGATTATTTAATTCCATCAAACAGAAACCAAGATACAGTATTAGAGTTATAGGTGCTATGAACCTTGAGCCATACATCTATGTTGTATAGATCTAACCTACATGTATTATAGCCACTCCAGGGCATAGATCAATGAGCAGATGTTAGATATCATAGAAGTGAGTGGGCATTGGGTCGGGGAAGCCATGCAGCCGACCACAGGAAGCCAGCAGATGGCTTCATTGTACGTCCCCCCCAGCAGTAATGACTCCAGTATGAAAAGTATAGACATTTTTCAACAGAACCACAATTTCTGTTTGAGCACATTATGCTAACTTTGATCTATACTGAATCCAATACATTGAAAACGGGTGTGTCAACGTTAAATGAAGTCACTGGGAAAGTCACCTCTAAGAGAGGCAATCCATTTTCAAGGATCTTTATGTAACATACACAGTTCTGGAAAGGTCATTCTATCTACTGATCTAATGGACAAAACAGACGTTACTCTACTTTGAAGGGTCAGCAAATAATTTTTTTTCTATAGTTTGCACCAAGACCTTGGGCAGATAAGTGTTTTCCTAAATATCAGTTATTTTGATGAAATAACAACAAAACAAAACATCTTTAGTAAATATTTGAGGCTGAGCTTTCCCTCAATTACACCAAACTACTTGATCATCATAAACATATCATATTAATTAAAATCAAGTTCAATGCAAACTGGTCTATAGTGTGGGTTGAGTTCTCAGCAGCAGGGCTGGGTAGGTGGGTAAGTGGCTGGGTGGCTTTCAGGGCCCACCGCCGGCCGTAATAGAGTTAGAAGACGGCTATTCATTAAGAAGGGCCTGGTTTTACCGTCATACCAAGTGCAAGTGAGGTGGAGGCAAATAGAGGGACATGTCAACGCATGGTGCTTTCAGATAGAGCCTTTTTGGCGGTAAGGAGGAGGGAGTCACTGTCTGAGTTCCATCCGCTGGCTGGCTGGGCAGAGGGTTGGTTTACATATTACGATTCACGCTCTAGTACAGCCTTGGTTAAGCCTGGTTTACATTCTATGATGAGGACGCTTAGAGGGATGATGCCCTTTTCTATAGGATTGAGATAGTTATGTAAGAGAATAAGGAGTTTTATTGTTATTTTCTCTTGTTATCTTTTTATGCAGTTAGTTGAATTCCCTATAGTTCAGTTGATAGAGCCTTCCAATTAGTAGAGCAGTTGCGAACCTCACCTTTCAGATTTACACTGCCAAAAGCGTAACAGACCGAGGCATGAGGCATTTCAGCAAAAATCTTATTCGGAATAGGATAAAAGCATGCACTAGACCTAGATCATATTTGTTTTGTTTAGAATTGGTCCCTGGAAGAAGACAACGTACCAAAAATCATGTTATCTAAATTTGAAATAAATTAGTGTCTGAGAACTATCAGAAAATCCTTTATTGTTAAATGAGTGTGGTTGAATAAACAAAAAAGTTGAAATCTGGTTTGCTGTCGGAGCCTAAAAGGACATAATCAATACCTTTATTTTGATGACCTTGGTTAAGGTCAGTGTCACACAGATAGAAGTTATACCTGCTCCCACACAATTTGTCGCAATGAGAGAAATCACGCGGTGTAAATCGGGCTTAACCGGCCTGATAGTACAGCTGGTCTGTATGATTCCACGCATAGGAATCAACCAGTGCTAGTGCTGCAGTCTGCCACTGTATGCCTGGAATCACAATATGCACATTATAAAAAAAACCTCCCATCCCAGTATCATGGTTAATAAATATCTAATACTGTACATTAATGGCGGAGAAGGCATTTATGGTTCTACTCCCATGAAAGACAATGGGACGTTGAATGGTGGCTCTGAACTGGTAATACAGAACGGAATTTACCCAGCAAGAATTATTGTTAAACCGATATGGATTTGCAATGCATAATAGGAAACTGGTTAGAAAAGCATTGGTTTAAACTGATATTGGGTTTTAATTAAGCATATCATTTGGTATCAAAAACTATAGAGTGGTCAGTGCTAAATTCACTTTGTGTTTATCTATATAAGATATCTTTTCTCATTGGCATGTAGCATCAACGGTAGCATCCGTAGCACTGACGTTGGGTAGATCTACATCAAATTGGCCTAAAAGGTTTAACGACAAATCTGCCAATAGTAATAAGCACAATAGCCATAATACAGTCAAACAGCAGCTCAGAGTATATATCTATATCTATATATAAATATAATGTCAATTGATTCCACACATAATACATGAATGAGCGGTGGCCGGCTGGCGAAGTCCACCCCCAGGTCACACTTTGCAGTAGTATAGTGGTATGCAAGGCCAAGATCCCACCGCCTCTTTCCGCCCCAATTGATTGTGTTTCATAATAGATGGCGACGGCCGGCCGTGTGTATTTGGCGTGTGTGAGTGTTAAACCACCTTGGGAGCGTTCAGCCCGCCCTGGAGGAGTCAATCCGCCCGCCGACCGTTAACACCTGCTGGAGGCAATCCCTCCAGCGTCCCCCGCCGCACGTTCAACTATATATATAATTGGCCTAACACCTACGTGTATACACATACACGGCTGTAGGCAACAATGCGATTTTCCCAGCAATTGCTTTTGATGTTGTGATTGTTGGAGGCTTTAGGTGTCATTGGGCACGTTTAGTAATGGTTGTATTAGTGTACACTTTGGTCAGGCTTTAAAGATCAATGAGGGTCATTTCTGCCTTGTGGATTACATTAAAAAAGGAAGCAAGATTCTTCAAAATGCTGTTCAAAAAGTAGCAAATTGCCTACAAAGTGGACGCAATGCGTGTTGATAGAAATGTAATAAAACCTGTTTTATTCAACAAAGCCACAGTGCCCTTTAGGTTACCTATTTAAGGATACCTTAGACTAAAAAGACTTGTTGCAACAACGATGGGATAAGCAATAAGATAACGCTATACGTAAGACCATATCGTCTTCAGTTGGTTGTAGGCACTGAAGTTATCTATTAAAAACTAAAGTAGCCTATCAACGTTGTACAAACAAACACAAAAAACAAGAAACTCTGTAGAACAACAAACACAAGAGCAGTACAAATAAACACGCCACAAACAATATTCTCTGTAGAACAACAAAACACAAGGACAAACCTCTTTAAGTGCTAATGTCTTAATCACTGGACATTTCCTACACGTTATAGGCTGATTGCTTGTAGTACTATTGGATTCCCCAGGGTGGCCGTGACTGTTACATTCCCCTACTCGGGAGTTGCCTACGTAATAGGGTGATTACTGATATAACGGTACGGCCCTGGTGCCAACACAGGTCAGTCTATCGATGATCATGTAAGAAAGGGAAGTCTGGCTAGTGTTAAATCATGCCATGTACTTGGCCAAACACTGGCATATTCCCAGGACCAGGATAATCCAGAGTATGTAAAAGCAATTGGTTGTCTGCCTCATAGATTAGGAAAGTGAAAGTCAGCAATTGCTCCGATTTATCCACGCATTGTGCTCTAATTGTCAGGGGTGTAGCCAGCCCTAAAATCAGAGGGGGTTCCAAGTATAAGTGGGGGGGTTCCCAGTAAATTTAAGGGGGTTCCAACCTACACATTTCACCAAATTTATTATGATTTTCTTATATTGTGGGATATTAAAGGGGGTTCCAGACACCCAGGAACCCCCCTGGCCACGCCACTGATTGTGTGCTAATTCGCCCTGCAATCTTTAAAAAGAATTAAGAAACCTATCATTTTGGCATGAACATTTGTAACAATACATTGGCAATAACTTTCCATTATTAAACGATCATTCAAAAATAAATATAAAATGATATAGGGAATGGGGATTTAGTCTCTGCACATCATATTATTTAGATCCGAAGAGAACCTGACTCGGTCATATGAACACTCACGCCTAGAGAAATCGAATCCCTTCAAAGCAGCAATAACACTTGTGCCTGTTATTGCACATTAACAATGATGCCTTGATGAAAGATGTGAAGTGTTTGAGGTAACACTGAGCATTTTGAGTCACACTAATGGCAATATATAAACTGGGAAATGGTTCAATTTCCAATATGATATCAAATATGCAAGAACGGTACAGCAGGGCACAAAAGCATGGTAGGATTTCGGTTTTAGCGACAATAACAATGCTTAGAGCAATGTTTTGCTTATTCAGAAATCAAATATCATGAAAATTGAAGAGGTAAAAACGTATAACAACTTTCCGGATGAGTTAACAGAACAAGCTTCATGTTCCACAAAAGGTAATAAAAAGCATTTGAGCATTAGTATAAACCATGTTAACATCGCTATTTAAGGTAACAAAGAGGTCGTTATCTATTCTGTATTGGACAGAATGGAGTCTAGTTTCCGTAGAAACGTATGGAGGCTGGAAAATGTTTCAATTAACATGGACACTATAGATTGCGTGCAAAAGAAGGCTGGACTGCATATTGCTTCCTAATCCGCTAGCACTATATTCGACATAAAAACTATTTCAAATTTACTTAAGCCACGTCACGTGGCGCTACCAGGAAGGGTTCCTGGGTGTTTGGAATCCCCTTAAATTCCCATGATATAAGTAGAATATTATTGAAAATCCATGTTGGGACCCACTTGTACCTTGAAACCCCCTTAGAATTCAGGGCTGTTACATCCCAAAAGTTGAAAAGATTATTGCATGTCCTGAGGAGTGGTTGATAGAACCTCCTATCCCACAAAGTACAAACGCACCCCATCTTGGCCCACATGGAGACAAGCTGTCTGGACACACCTTGTTGTGATATACCTGAGTGCACCTATACAGTGATGCCCAGTACCCTGTGAGTAATTCACACCGTGAGTTGCTCAGGTCACAGGAGCAGGCCAACATGCCGTACACAGGTAATGCGTTAGTCAATGACACGCTTATATCGCACGGTATGACTTGAAAAGGTACCCTATGAGGGCAAGGGGTCAATGATACGTATATAGCAGTTGCCATTGTCCATTTATTTCTCAAGTCAGTATTATTCCCTGTATCTATGTTACCGTATATATTATGTGATATATGTATCCATCTGCTATCGGAAGTCTTTTCTATGAAAAAGATAAAAAGAAGAAGAAAGAGAAGAAAGAAAACAAAACCATGTTGTAAGTTAAGAATTTCGTCCGGGATTTGTTACCTATTCCAATACCGATCCCATCATAAAATAATCCCAGAATTCAGACATATAATTATGTCTTTCTTTGTCAGTTGCATCAGCACACAACCCTGAGCGACCCGCTCTTAGTAGGTCGGGTGTATGAATGATAGGAGTATTGGAGAAGATGTGTATGGTAGCGGGGTAAAAGGAAAACCGACTGACGGGATGCAATGGAGCGCGATCCCCTTGTTAATATTTGATCATGTTTGTTGTGAGGACCTCGTGTAAAGGAGTGACCGACTCGGTTTATCACCA
Organism: Lepidonotus clava; assembly: GCA_936440205.1. Classification (NCBI taxonomy): domain Eukaryota; kingdom Metazoa; phylum Annelida; class Polychaeta; order Phyllodocida; family Polynoidae; genus Lepidonotus; species Lepidonotus clava. The sequence continues at coordinate 6,894,988 of OW387142.1, read as the reverse complement.
GGTCAGGCAGAGTGGGAGTTCATAATGGAGTTTATTGTATGGATGACACTTTAGACTACAGTGCTCCTGCTTCGAGACATAAGATTAAGCCACAAGGACAATGTAAGGAGCAGTGGGGGTTTCCTGTATTAACATTACTCTCTTTCCAGCACGGCGGTAACGCTATTCGGCGACATGTAAATGTTCGTAATACCTCATTATTTCGGCTCCTTTTGAAGATGTAGAGATGAAACAAGCAGAGGAGAGGAAATGTATTTAAAAACCTGCATTCCACAAGGTGAACTAATATTACTACACACGTTTATGTATAGCTTCTGTCAGCCACATCTAAGTTATGATATTGCTTCTTCTGGTTCCTCTATATATATCTCTCTCAAAAGGAAAACTCATGCTTGGATACCAGATTCTCATAAAAAATAATAAGACTTTTTTTTGGTTATATGCTAGATGAATTACATCACGTCGAGGTGCAGTCTAACTGGATTAAAGCAGAAGTCTATGTTCTGAATGGAGTTATCTATCAGGCACGCTTTTCCATCGGTATAGGTTTTGACCAAAATGGCTTTATGTATGAGGTTTTTACTTACCCTAGCCAACAAGCCACCTACTGAAAAGGCTGAGAAGCTAGGGAGTGGATGCTGAGGCGATACAAAGCCAAAGAGCAACTCCTCAATCCCTGTCTTAAGCCCCGTACCCACTAGGCGATTTTGACCAAGCTGGCTAACTGATCGGTGCTAAAATCAGCCAATTCGACCAGAATAATCAGCCGATCTTAGCACCGTTCATTTCAAATATAAATTCCAACATTGCATATGTATTGGTGATCAGAATTGATGAAAACATTGGCTGATTCTGTCGATAGTAATCTGCCGATTTGTGCACCAATTCAGCCTAATGGGTATGGGGCTTAAAATTAGTAAAGGAATTTGACTAGGTGAATTTGACTAAGTCAGCTGACTGATCGGTGCTAAATTCGGCTAATAATATTCTAATAGAATCAGCCAATTTCAGCACCGATTCAGATCACCAGTCAGTATGTAATATTGAAATATACATGTTCAATGTGAGTCGGTGTTAAAAATTGGCCGACACTTTTGATAGAGTCAGCTGATTTTGGCACCAATAAGTCGACTTTGGTCAAAGTCGCCTAATGGAAATGGGGCTTAAGTCCCCTCTGGTAGGGCGTCGTGAGCTGAATAAGCCCTTCCCGGTCGTCACCAGACCTTTGATGTAGCAGCTCAGGGACATCAGCCAAATCCACGCTTTACTCCCCACTTCCTTTCTTCTTCACAGTATGCGTTCCCGAAAGTATATATCACTTTACTGTTGCAAATGTAAAGCACTGCCAATTCTCCATAGCAAATGTTTGATTTGTGGCTTGCCGAATTTGGCACTGGGGTTGCAGATATCAACATGTGATAGGTTTTGAATGTGTCAGTGGAATCCAAAGTTTACTTAACACCATTATCCAAAATGCAAACATCTCCTACCTTGTGATTTTGAAGCCTACATGCTATATCATAATGCCTTATGGCTATTTTATGCAGACATGTACTTTTGTCATCACAGGTCATTGGCACATAAGATTTTACTAACAAAGCTGTCATCATTGCTCTTACAAAATAGAAAAATGGACATGAGTATTGTTTTTTTAATCACTATATACTTTATGTTTTATTTGAGGCTACCCTGCACGTGCATAAAAGGTGGAAGACCATCTGTAAGTCTAGCATCAACAGTAAGCCTACATTATCATTAGTCATTTGCTCTTGTATATATTCAAGTAAAAAAGATCCTCACGTGTGAGAACTAAGCACTGTTTTGTCCACTTCAATAACTGAGTTATTTTCTTGTACCAGTTACACCATAAAGTGCACCGACTGTCCCCAGTTCAGTGAATATATGAATATGCAATCTACGGTCAATAGTTATCATTGAATAAAGTTATTCAGTACAACAGTGACACATAGGAATAAGAATATTTATTTTTTATGATTGCACTTACTTCAACCTATGATTTCCTTTTTCTTCTTTACTGATATACAGATGCAAAAGTAGTATAATAGATACGTTTGTATTGCACTGAGATAAGATATTAAAATTGTATCACGTAATGAGGAGTCAAGGAATGCATTCATTCTGCGTAGGCTGCGACCTCACCTACTGTTCAGTATGGGTTAATTTGGAGTCATACTGTTCCAGTCAGTAACCCTGGTCAATACTACACGCTATTACATACTAGCACATACCGGCCACCCACGGTCAGCCCAATCAATATACGGTAAGAGGTGCTCATTCCCATATACTGAGCTTCTCAAGCAAAATCTTATAATATATTGTATGAGCAACAAATTGCATTAGAATTTCGATAGAAATTGGGTTATTCTCGATTTGCTCAATTTGAATGATAATTATATGCATGTCGAAAATGGAAATAGTCTGCGATTTTGGGGCTACTTGACATGAATAATGAATTTAGAACAAGGCTCAGGCTTTCTGAAAATGTAAACATCTCTTAAATATTCTGAGTAGAAGCTGAGTTGTGAGCTTATGAACATGATCACGTCAGACACCTTAAATCCATTAAAATTACGATATAGACGGTAGCAACAGGATTACTAACAATTAGATATAGCGTAAAATATTATCTACATTAATTATGATGCAAACAAAATACTCCCAATTTTTTTCTAATGAAGATAGCTACAATCTGATTTTTGCACCATGTAGCTTGAAATGTGTACTTTTAGGTTTTATGAATTCTAGAATAAATGTCACACGACCTGGTTTCCATGGAAACCAAATTCTTCATAATATCAGTAATTCTATGTTTTGACATTCGATAAACATTCCGGTTACCATGGCAACTGAATGTAAAATTTTAGGAAAATTTCAAGTTTGATACAAAACTACACAAAATTTGATTTTTAGTCAAAATTTGGCTTATTTTAACATTTTTGGTCATTTTCAGTGTAAATATTGAAGATAGACCTATAAAAGTGTATGTTAATAGGCCCTGAATTTGCAGAGCTGGACTATTTCAGAATTAAACTGCATCATAGTATGATGCAGTTTAATTCTGAAATAGTCCAGTGATTCTTAGAATTATACTTTTTTAACATTTTTTTCTATTCATAAGACACATCCATCTTATCAAAATATTCTTGTATGTAGGTAGTAGAAAGATATATACCATATCTATAATACAATATGAGGGCTCGCTTAAGCAGTTTCTATGGAACAATAAAAGTTATTGAATTTAACACAGGTCACTGCGGAATGTTTTATTTGGATGAGTATGCCTTTTAGATGCCAATCACCAACGTCTAGATAATAAATACTACCTCAGTGAAGTCAGTCTGTGATATAAATATACCACTTGAGCCGTCAAGGTTCTTTAGTCTGGTCTCAACAGACTCCTTAAGAGTTGTCAACAAAGTTACCCCAACTGTGATAACAGTCAGAACATAGCCACCCAGGGAGGGCATGCCTGTAGCCTGCGCACCATTCCCCAGATATTGCACACTCATGTGCCTGTTTGTAACATATTTGAGATCCATATAAAATGTCATCTATCAAACATACCAGGTATATCTAAACAGAGTGCATAGGCATTTTGGAGAATCCCTAGGAATTTGACATTTAAATGTTATCCAGACCAAGGACGTATGACTCCTGCAGAGTGAGTTAACGCCCTCCAGCCAAGTGCGTGCAGTATTTGCATAGAAGGGTTCACATAAACACACCTACAGATGTGCACCCACTTCCCCATCTCTACCTTAGGGTAGAGATAGTGACTAACAGAATGCTGCTTGTCCTTTAGACCCCACCGATTGCGAGGATGAAATGCTGGATTTCTCCAGGATTTCCCAGGATTTCCCTCAGAAATCCCTTAAATTTGTTTTGTATGAGAAAGCTCAAAGGCTTACCCACCCTTAAATATTTGAATTATGGAAATCTGGTTTGGTACATGGAATAGGGAATTAAATAAGCTTTCAAACGATATATTTGCCATTTCTGTACACTAAACACTATTTAGACTGTTCTCTTTTGGAAAAATATGGAAAAATATGGAAAAATTGCTGTTTTTCTGGGCGGCTACGGCCGGATTGGGGAGTACACCCTCGGGCGGCTATGGCCGGATTGGGGGCTAAAGGGATAACACATATAGGTGTAAAACTGTGTTACACGTTTTCTAAAAAAAATATGTTAGGACGAACTTATGCATATATGATCGGTCAGAAAGAGAAATCAAGTTGATGTTTGAGAGGCTATTGACTTGTTTAACCTGAGATAAAAACTTGACTTCTTAAGTTTAAAATATACTTTACCGTCTCACTTTGTGTTCAGGTTGGTTGGTTGGTTATTGGGGTTTAACGCCGTAGCAACATCTAGGGTCATATCACGGCGAGAACAGGATTTGACAATTCTGTCTTGGATGATCGAATCTATGGAATGAATGAATCTATGAGAAGATAGAGACCGTACCCCTACACATTTACTGAGGCAGGTGTTCTTTAATGTGCAGGGTCCCATAGGCAGGGCCCTACACACAACAGCTGATGGCCCACAAGGAGCCTTTGATAACCCAGTTGTTGCCACTGGGAGACATGCAGAGGGGAGTAGCAGCCAGACCACCTCAGCCCAGACTTGAACCCGGGCCGCCCGCGCAGCAGACGGACACTCTAACCACTTCACCACCCCACACGCCTCTTTGTGTTCAGGTGATGTTCAGATTGTGCAGGTTGACTCAGATTTGACCAGGGCAAAAGGTAGCATTATTGCTCATTCATCGAAGAAAGGTTGCTATTCTTTTTAATTCATCCATCATTACTTTACATATATTGAGTTCGGCCGATGGGTTTTTGTACACAGTATTATTATATGATATAGTGATGACATTAATTGGTCATTTGGAGGTAGGAGTTACCTTACTGCAACACAGAAAACAGAGAAGTAGGTTCAAGGGTTCTTATGGGAGATTCTATGTATGTTTTGAACCTAGAATACATACATATAACAATCCTACAAAGCCTTCATACAACCATCATTGCACATGCTCGGCCAACCCTGTTTACAAATAGCCACCTCCCGTACCTGATATACCCCACTTATTTGATTGCATTCCACGCTGGAGGCTTTCAAAATCAGGCCATTGATTGACATGTACGGTAACAACTACATAGGAGAATATCCCATTAGCCGGGTCTTATACACCCTCAGTGGGCATATGCACTGTGAACAAAGGAGAAACAGTCATTGATGGAGCAGAACCAAGCCAACCTAGCCTGCACTGGGCCTCCATGTAAATAAATAATCCCCCTGTTGGTATCGACGCTATGGTAGCATCCCTCTCCAATTGCACCAAGATATCGTTTTCAGATACCATTTACAAACAGTGAATATTTGATTTGAGTCTAGCGAGTATTGTTTACTCTTAATCTATCCATTTTGGGTCATTTAGCATGTAGTATCGGAATTAGTATAAGGAGGATAGTCAGTATTGGGATCGTCCTGGAAAAGGGGGAGGGGGATTCAATAATGCAGTCGATAAATATACCGGGCGAACCGATTGAAAAGTGTCATCAATTATTTTGCAGTTGATCAGGGGGCGTTTAGTTAGCCTGTTTATCCTTGGCTAACTGCATAATTGGTTAAAAGGCTGCCTTTGCTTGGGGAGATACCGTGCTTGTGAAAAAGTCATTAAAAGAAGGTTGTGACGCATCTTTCTACTCGGTAGAAACGGACTTAAAACAGATTGGAGAATTAGCCTGGCTTTGGTAGCCATCTATCTCAGTTCCCTTCAGTTTGACATTTTCCGCCCGTTTCTGTTCCCCTGGGTCTCATTTGGCTCATCGGCAGTATTGGAGTTGGTGGACAAAAAGAAGTACTCTGAGAGCTGTCTGTATTGGAGAGGAATACTTAAGAGAATGGGAATAGAGGGAGAGGAACTGAAGCAGCTTTATTGACAATAGCAAGGCAAACGAGAAGACTTGCGATAAAAGGAATGGGCAGAGGCTTTTAAGGAATCCAAACAATACGGTGAAACAATGGAAAAGTCTTCGGTGACAAAAGCAATTAAGAGGAAAGTGTTATATATTTTTTATATAGCCTTGCATTTCCTTACCTTTTCATACATTTGAAAGTAAGCGACTACTTAGGGGGAAAACACAATTGGCAGTAAGGAGCTAAAGGCATATCAAATTTCTTTGTTATTGAAAAAGAACAGTAGTGAGGGACTTTGAAAAGACATCAATATACAATTGTCAGGTCAAAAAACTGTTAAGGTAAAAAAGAAATAGTGAGTGACTGGTAATGTCATTTTGCGATAAAAAGGGAATGATGTCATATCAGGTGGGAAGCAAGCACCACCGCTATTGTACACTTCACGAGCCGTCCTAACTGCACTAGACATTCCCTTTATCTAGGTTAAGCCCACCACATTGATCATGATGCTCCCATCTTTTGTCTCTCCCAATGCACCAAAGAGTATTGTGCTTTCAAGTCGGGCCTGTTGACGTCTAGCCGTAGACTGGAGTGCGTGTCATCATGCCGTAGATCAGAAGTGTGGGCATTCCCATACTCCCAGAGACTGGAGGGGCAGGGAGGGGTAGGTAGATTGAGGGCAGAGATATAGGTGAGCAGCTCCAGCCTGAGGTGCTCGATTAGAGCTAATGCATGGCGAGCAGCTCAGGGAGTGGCTTTCACACTTCACCTAATGGGAGGACACTATGGCCAGGGACTGGCCTGAAAGCAAATGGGCAGTATTAGTATCAAAAACCACTATGTTAGAGTTTTAGCAACTCTTTGCATTTTTTTCTTATGGAGTAGTATTCTGGTAATATGTGAGAGAAGATTATGGTTACAGTATTTTGCCATCATGGCATTTTGGGGGATTCTTTCCCTGCGCAGAAACCTGAAATTTATAGTGCCAGAAAAATAACATCAGAATTATTCTTTATTCAGATGATTGATACTGTTCATACAACAAGCAGAAATATAAACATCAATCAACTATCTAATCCTCAGGACCCTTTCCTTATTTTAATACATTTGAAAATTATTCTTAGTTGGTATAAACAAAAATATGATGAATTTCTGTCATAAATAATCTCTTTGCCTTTGTAAGAACTTTGCCTTCAGAACATCTCGTTTCGATAGTTTGATGTAACTAGTTTACTGTTACTACATACGTAACTATCCACCCACGGTTAAGTAGTGATTTCGCTGGAAGCTAAGTAATCAAGGTTGAGGAAACGGGATACGTGTAGACAAACACCAGGAGGTATTGATCATTAGTAATCCTACACTTGTATAAATGGGAATGCAATGTTACACTTCTCTGTTTACATCAATGTGACATTCGTTACATACCCAACTTCTATCTGTAGTTGGTGCACTAACCATAATAAATGCTTGGTTAGTAGGTAGGTGCTTTTACCTTATTTTATTCCATATTTTTCTTTCATGTCATTTAGAAACCACTTGGAGTCACTCATATGATTGTAGACTTTGTTTCTCATTCAAAATACGGATAGCTGTCCATCTTTTTAAAATTCAATTGGTCAGTTAATTTTCGAGAAAATACAGTAAAAGAAGCCAAAACAAAAAGATGATATTAAATTTTGAATAGCCATAACGAAAAATACCAATTTCATGCTGAATTTTGCTCGTATTTAATATCATACGAAAGCAGATGTTTATTAGCACAAAACCTTGGAACGTTATCAAATCCAGGTGTAAAATATTTAACGAATAATGGAATGTTATTGAATAAAATAATACAACACTGTAAGCTATTACAGTTTGTTTTTCAGTTCAATCTCGTTTCCACCATCCCTTATAAAACCAGACGGATACGTGTCACTTTCGCTATGATTATTATCGTTTTTGGGATGAACATCTTCTCAAAGACAGAAGCTCATGTTGAAAAAAACCTGTTTTTTATGGCCACAATGAAGTTTCCAACTCCTTTGTATTTGTCCTAAGGTGACAAATGTTACACTGCACAAGATAAGACCATGAATGACCTTTTATATATAATATATATAAAAGGTCATATATTACAATATTATTGTAAATGGCAAGGAGGTATTTCAGTTTCATTAATATTATGCTGGACGTATAGTATGTACCAACTATGCCATACATTTTCAGACTATTCACCTAATAAGGTATAAGAAAAGTTTGAGAAAGGTTACCAATAAAAGTCTTTTAATGAAGAGTCTGACAACATTTTGCATTCGGTAAAGCTCAAGTTCGTGCAGTGCCATTATTAGTTGGTGCGCTTAGCATGTTCTCAAAACATTCAATTGCCTTCAATGTGGGAAATGATGTCGTTGCCTCCTTTTGAGAACAACAATATGCAAAGGATATGTCTATGGGAGATGTGAGAGCAGTAACATAAGGTCAAGATGCTCTGCCCTTAGGATGATTGCTTGGCTTTATGCTTCAAGAATAGTTGTGACAGCTTGGGTTATATCAAGGGCATTGATGACCAAATCCATTAGAAGATAGAATCTCAACCCTTAACAATTTACGAAGGCTTCAGTTCTTAAGCCCCATACTCACTAGGCGATTTTGACAGCGACCGTCATTGGAAAATGGGCATAATCAGCCGATTCCTATAATCCCCTGTTAGTATAGAGTATTGAAATGTGCAGGTTTGATCTGAGTTGGTGCTGAAATCAGCCAATTCTACCCTCAAAAGCGGCGGATTCTCCCGGTTGCCCGTCGCCCGTCGTCGGTAAAATCGCCTAGTGGGTATGGGGCTTTACACTTCCGATAAACACAGTGTGAGATGGACAGGCCCTTCTTACATTATATGTCCACACTGCTAGGAGAGGGCAAATGAACTGCCATCACAGAGATTTGACCCAACAACCCATGGACATGAATGTACTAGTCCGATTCCTTTGACCAATTGGCCAAGCTCGCGGACCCACAGCTGAACAACAATGAACAAAAGGGACAACTTTAGGGGACAAACAGTGGGGACTCATTGTGAAAGATCCTAACATGCGCCCCTGACACTTTGGATGGAGATACTTGGTAGGAAATATGACATTGACTCATCTGGCTCTATGAGCAGCTCACAAAAGTAACATGACTCCATTCCCTATGAAAACAATAGAAGAGCAGCTCGTCTAGGCTCAGATAACACCACCACGACTCGCCATGTGTTCTGACCATGTCATACAGGGGGTCTTTCATCTTTTTGAGCGGATCAATACCAGTTATTTAATGTCTTGTTATCGCCCATACCGACCTCCAGCCTTATCACACCCTGCCCGTTTGTACCCGTCCGCCGTCAGGCTGGGACTTCTTTTTATATTGTCCCTATGAAGCGTTGTGTGTAGAATTGTTTATTTTGTTACATGGATGTGCCATTCTGCATAGGATCTTTACCATAATTATACCTACATTCCATTATTATGTTTTAGATTATGGAATAAAACATATAATTCACTTACATATAAATTGAATCAGAGCATCTTTTTACAGACCAAATTAAGTGTGTTATGGATATTTGAGTAGAGACGCAAATTCAAGTAAAATACAAATAAAAGTTTACCACTTGAGCCAACATACACCCAAACTATCAACCTAGTGGGAATCCTCTTTCACAGTTGATTTAGATAGGTCCCATGGCATACTGTAGTGAGCAGAGATCTGCCTTTTTCGACTCTTTGTTGGACTTCTCAGAGCAGATTGAATATCGTTAGGCAAAGAGAAGCAGTCCATGTGCATAGGCTGAAGCCCCACTCGCCGTGGTGAAAGGTGTTTGTCGTAGCTCTCTGCGATCTGCGAACTTTGGAAACGTTCCATAATCGTAGACCTCTGCGACGTAATTCCTTGCGAAATTATTCAACATGCTTAATATTTTCGTAGAGATCTTGTGCGATTCAGGACGAGATTGCTTGCGAAAATTATCGCAAGAGGGTCTTCTTCTCAGTATGAATGCTATGCGATAGATATCTCTAGCCTGCGATGATTTTCTCTCCAATGAGACTATTATCGTAGGTGTGAGACAGAATTTTCGCTGGGCTCTGCGACGGGAGTGTACACCAGGGCGAATGGGGCTTTAGGGTAGCAATTAATTGCACACTAAGGTTTTACTATGGAGGACCTTAGCAGGTCTAGATATGTGAGGCTATTATAAGCTATTTAGATCTCCAGTTTTCGTTTATCATTTCAACATCTCTCTATTGACACTAAGTTCTTCAGATAAATTCCCAGCCACAAAACGTTCTAATAAAGCTGCAAAACGTCACAGAACATTATTAGAACATCGCAAAACATGACCGTTCAGTCTCACTTTGGCTAGGTTATCATAGTTAAACAGCGTAGGTATAAAGTTTGAATAATGATATGAGAATGATTTGTAGGATATTTCAGGTATGGCTTGCAATCACAAGTTTCTTATTGAACTTAGTTTGGAGTTACTGATATCTAGACGTTGGCGTCATGGATATCATAGGGATCCCTAACGGCCATTGTGTCATGATTTAAACCATTAGATTTGGTTTCGCTCCTCATATTCACTTGGTTTGAAATTGCACACCTTATCTTAAATCGATCCTTCTCCTGATTTGGGTATTTTGACTTTTGCCACCTTTGGCATGTTAAAACGTTTCGTTCCTCAGGGAAGAACTAAATAAATATCTTGCAAAATGGCGTGTTCCTTTAAGAAAACCAAAATGCAATATGTACTTGGATCCATGGGGGAAAATTGACACTGACATCATCCCGCTTACTCCTCTCAAATCCCAATACGATACAACAGCTATTGTCTTTTAGTGGGGTCTGTTAAGGTCATTTTTTTGAGAAATCGTTACGCGGCGGATAAAAGCACCAAATTTGGTATGAGGCACCTCTGAGGGATAACTATCAAATCTGGAAGGGGAGCCACGTTGAAATATCAATAGGACGGATGTGGGGGCCCAAAAACCAATATGGCCGACTTTTACTATAAAAATTCTTATATCTCAGCTTCTAAAAAGACTAAAGAGACATGGTTGGTGTCAAAATTGAGGGATTATGGGTCAGGGAATTCAATTAATTATGTTTCAAGTCAATGTGGAAATCCAAAATCCAAGATGGCTGACCAATTTTGAGAAATATCATGATTTTTAGCTACTAAGGCATAAGGCTAGGGGAAATGGTTCCAATACAGTTGTTAATAGCCTAGAGGGCTCAATAAATATGATTTTCATCCAATACAATGCCATAAATTTCAAAATGGCTAAATTCATTAGCATGATACCTTTGATAATGACCGCTGGATTCCAAAATAATGCAAAAGAAAGGATATAGACTTTACCCTTTTGCCACAAGATTTCTTGATTTCATTTGGTATGATGATCCCCTGGGACCCCTTCATTGAATTTAAAAGGGGAGCCACCTTGAAATATGAATATAACCCAGACGAGGGCCAAAAATCCAATATGGCCGACTTTTATTGAAATAATCTCATATCTCAGCTTCTGAAATGCCTAGAAACACATTGCTACTGTCCAAATTGGTAGATTATAGGACAGGGAATTCAATTATTTACCTTTCAAATCTATACAATAGGTCTTATCGAAGCTAGCCAAAAGTTTTGGTTAAATACCTTAAATTTCAAATGCTAAAAACATACAAAATTTGTCAAAATTTCATTTTGGTATTTCAAGATGGCTCCCCTTCTAGATTCAATAGTTATGCCTCAGAGGTGCCTCATGCAAAATTTGGTGCTTTTATCCGCCGCGTAACGAAAATTTTGTTAACAGACCCCACTATTTCTGTCTTATTGAAATCTGTGCCTGAATTTTATTAAAATGGAATAGTGGTCACACCTCGTACTTGAAAATGCAAGCTATAGAAAATATATTAATATATGATTCTCACATTTCACAACAATCAGCTGGTCATTGAGGCACACAGTATAAGTCTGTAAAGACAATGCCCCACTTTACTCTTATATCAAAATCTATGATATTCAAGTAAACGCCTCACTGTAATTGCCTTTTTATAGAGGCTAAATGGACAAGTGCTTATATAATCTAAATCTGAAATACCCCTAATCACTTATGGCTATCCTTCTAAAAATAATTTAAATCATAAATTTTTCTAAACTATTACTTTTCATCTTTTATTTTTGATTAATCTCTGTATGAAGATTTGTCAGGTTCACACCAGGTGCCTCATAATTCTAAGCCCTCCAGTGAGGTGGACCAGGAAGTGACCCACCAGGAGGAGGGCGGTACCCCCATCAAAAGGCAACCCTATAGAGATAGTCACAGCGCCCCCGCCCACCCCCTCACCCTCCTTTTCTTCCCTTAAACCAATCTCAACACACTCCTCCATCCATCCCCTCTCCATCACCCATTCCCACTCCCCTCCACGGCGCTAAAACCACTGTGAACTATCTCCCCTATCAAACTGGGGTCTTCAATTGGCAGAAAAACGGGCTGTTTAAGTGCCTGGAGATGTTTCAGTTAGCCCACCCCTAAAGCCCTGTTTCCACCAGCCGATTTTACTACCAATTTCAGAAATCGGCACTGGGAATATTGGTTAATCATGAACATGTTACATACCATTAGAACAGGTTTTTAATTATCTTTCAAATGGTATGTAAGATATTCATCCTTTGTCATATTACCAGTTAAAAGTAATGAATTACCAAAAAATTGGTCGTAAGATCGGCTGGTGGAAACAGGGCTTTATTGGAGGCGCGGCTCATTATGCTTGACTTGGCTCGTAGATCAAAGGGCTGGGGAGAAGGCTGGAGGTGGTAGGGAGAGGGGAAATCCCAGGGGAGGGGAGGAGGGCCCGGGTCATGTCTAAAGGCTCCTCCAGGCGGGCGGACATGCCTGGAGGAACGCGTACAAAGGGGTATAGCTAGCCGAGTGTAATGTGCTTTTTCTGACAATCTCTTAGAGGGTGTTTCTATATGGCTGGATTGAATGGTTCCCTGTTCGATTTTAATGCAATATTCATGTTTGAGAGGTGCTTACAAGTGCTTACCAAAAATATTATAATTATATCATCTCTGTATAACCCTCTTGATTAGATGTCCAATATTTCACCCAGAAACCACAGTGATTAGTGAGTAAGTGCCATACATCATGGCGGAATGATTAGTTAATCCCCAGGCTACTAACTAGCTGTTTAGTATGTCGCTGAGCGACTAACCACATTAATCACTGCCGATTTCCAGTACTCTAGTCGCCAAGGGGATCAGGCTTAAGGGATATATTTCTCGGACTGTTCCATTACATGTTGACACTATAGTCCTTGGATCATATAGCACCCAGTTTTGTTTAAAGATGCTCAAATACGGCATAATACACGTAATTTACAGTCAGTACATTGCTGACTCAAGACTGGAAACGTACTTGGCCAGCCCCCTCCTATCCACTCAGTCAATCTCTATTCACCCCACATGATTGTTGCTTTCCCTACAACATCAATGACTTGTCTTACTTGGCATCTTAACATCGATTATCAGTTCTTTCTGGTAAACCAAATGGTAGGGGAAGCGGAACGGAGGGGATGCAATGTGCTGGGCTGAAATAAATTGATTGATTTATTTGCCATTCTGGGTAACACTGGGTCGATGCTTCGTACGCCATGTTTCTGTCAATACATTTCATACAACGTTCTGTGCTGAGCTGGTATGATTGACGCTGTATTTTGTTCAAGGCCAAGGGTTAATTGTCAAAAACACCTAATGCATTAGGAACCAGCATGAATCTTTGAAGAGAACTGTTATTGCAAACGACACATAGACACAACTCTGGGTTTAGATTTACAACCTGCTACTTTATTATTTAACAAACGATATTCTGTTATTATATATCATATGGATACTGTTTTCAATAATAACCCTTTTCCAAACTGGGCATAATGATATAACAGTTGGAAAAAAGTCAAATAGCACAAGCCATTCTCCACAACTGAAGTGACCAAACAGTCTTCCCAATCAATGTGAATCGCCTGTGTCAGGGGTTGGACATTTTAAGCTCAACTTACAAAAGACTTTTAGAATTGCTTGCTATGGCAAATGAACCATTATAACTGGGACCATTTTAGATACCCAAATATCTTTTGTTCAGGCTGTTCCGTCTCATGGGTTCTTTTAATTTGTTAAAGACTATAAAACCATAAGTGTGAATGTAAGGTACTTTTCATAAACCTGTTAAACATATTACAGAACCACCACCAATATCCAGAATACGGTTAGCTTGCTTACAATGTTGATCAAGTTTGCTAACTTTATAATTATATAGAAATCTTGAAGTAAAAGGACATGCATTTGCAGTTGTACGCCTATATATATATATATATATATATATATATATATATCATTCTTTTCTAGTCATCGAGATCAATGTTAAATAATAGCACTGTAGTGGGGTCTGTTAAGGTCATTTTTTTGAGAAATCGTTACGTGGCGGATAAAAGCACCAAATTTGGTATGAGGCACCTCTGAGGCATAACTATCAAATCTGGAAGGGGAGCCACGTTGAAATATCAATAGGACGGATGTGGGGGCCCAAAAACCAATATGGCCGACTTTTACTATAAAAATTCTTATATCTCAGCTTCTAAAAAGACTAAAGAGACATGGTTGGTGTCAAAATTGAGGGATTAGGGGTCAGGGAATTCAACTATTTATGTTTCAAGTCAATGTGGAAATCCAAAATCCAAGATGGCTGACCAATTTTGAGAAATAGCATGATTTTTAGCTACTCAGGCATAATGCCAGGGGAAATGGTTCCAATATCAGTTTTTAATAGCCTAGAGGGCTCAATAAATATGATATTCATCCAATACAATACCATAAATTCCAAAATGGCTGAATTCATTGGCATGATACCTTTGATAATGACCGCTGGATTCAAAAATAATTCAAAAGAAAGGATATAGACTTTACTCTTTTGCCACAAGATTTCTTGATTTCATTTGGTATGATGATCCCCTGGGACCCCTTCATTGAATTTAAAAGGGGAGCCACCTTGAAGTATCAATATAACCTGGACTAGGGCCAAAAATCCAATATGGCCGACTCTTATTGAAATAATCTTATATTTCAGCTTCTGAAATGCCTAGAAACTCATTGCTATTGTCCAAATTGGTAGATTATAGAACAGGGAATTCAATTATTTACCTTTCGAATCTATGCAATAGGTCTAATTGAAGCTAGCCAAAAGATATGGTTAAATACCTTAAATTTCAAATGCTAAAAACATACAAAATTTGTCAAAATTTCATATCGGTATTTCAAGATGGCTCCCCTTCTAGATTCAATAGTTATGCCTCAGAGGTGCCTCATGCAAAATTTGGTGCTTTTATCCGCCGCGTAACGAAAATGTTGTTAACAGACCCCACTACTGCTATACCATATTTATCCAACCGTGTCTTTGGTTGACTGGATTCCTGTCGGTTCTTAAAACGTTCACAAATGCGATGATATTGATTGATTGGGGGAGTATCCCCTAATACTCATCATTTGAATAATAACCTAGTTTTTATTGGAATATGTCGTACATACAGAATTGCTCCGGTGCAGTAAAATAACATGTTCTGATAACATTCCCCTTTGTCATGCCGTCCTCTTTTAAAATACGATTTCATATGCAAGCACCATTCTACTTATCGACAAAAGTATCTGTCACCGATCGATAATAGTTCTGTAGTTTATGACATGCAACTATTGTACCTGAAGTCATAGGTATAGCATAGGGTCTAGATTATACATGTTTCAGGGCCCAGGAGGTTGTACGTGTTTCATTTTGCATGTCGGCCCGTGGCCTACATGTATATGCATAGACATCACACGGAACGCGCGCATCAGGTGTTGTCTGTGTTAGTAAGTGGCGAACCACTGTTCAATGGACTGGAGGTACTTCAGGCTAGAGCTGCAATAGAATGGTGTAAGCGCCCGCTCTGGAATATGCGCTTATTGTTAAGCCATTCACCGTTAGTACATTGACACTTTTACATGCATGGGGTATCGAGTGGTAGCCTACGTATTGGGGACAGTGATGAGATACGCTGGGCTGTATGTGCCGCATCTAAATTTCAGTTTTTTCAATGTATTTTGGATAGTGTTTTGGTATTAAACATAGAAGCTCCCCAGGGGACGTCCTCGGCCAGCTGTGCGACCCATGGGGGTCGTATGGACCTGGGGCTTGGCTTTAAAGGCCATATTACACTACGCGTCGGGACACCGCGTTGGGTCGCGTTGCCCAACGCGTCGCATTCGCGTTATTTTACCAACATGTTTGTAAAAAAAACCCCAAGAAAACAGCGTGAGCCATCGCGTGCAAAAACGCTTGCAAAAACGCGTAGTGTAATATAGTTGGTGTTGCGTCTGACGCGTAGTGTAATAGTGCCTGAATCCGAATGGTTGGCGTTGGGCAAAACCAGGCAAGTGAACCCAGGCCCGATGCGTAGCGTAATTAGGGCTTAAGTCGGTGACTCCCCAATGGTGGTACGGCTGCCAGAAGACGACCCTCAAGGTGCTTCTAATATTAATAAAGACTGAATTCAGACTGAATTGCTGATTGTCCAACTTATTTTTCATTACATATCTGTTAGCGCTAGGTCACAGAGTTATTGATATTCATAGACAATGCTCTGACATGTTCACCAAGTATTAAAGCTATATACCGCAACTGCCGATTGTGCATTGCCCATGTCAATAGAGGACCTTTCTGATCTAACATGGCATATAGGTTATTGTCTATGGTAGGGTTAACAGCCATACATATCTGGTGTCAGCAGCCATATAATCTGATGTCAGCAGTGACTGGCTTAACAATGAGCAGCTCATTCCCATAGGGGTCTGGTACCTCTATTAGTGGGTCGGTACTCACACGTGGCAATTTATAAATATGTATTCATAAGCTAGGGTTGACCGGTTGGCACGAGGTCAACCAGGTCATATAAATTATTAAAGGAATACCTAAGCGTCACCTGTTTGATTGGAGTCATATACTAATTATGTGTTTCTTGTTAGCGTTAGATACCAACATAGGGGACTGTCTGACTCCAAATCACTTATTGAAACTGATTAAGTGATTTTTCACAATCAGTACCACTATGATTTACTAAAACATAACACCTTTAGGAGATAATACATATCTCTTGTACAATCCAAGTCAAAAACGTAAAAGCCGTAATCCAAATAAGTCCAGTTTTCGATAGGCAAAGTTTTGATGTTCCATTTTTTCTGCATATATATGTTTTTAAATCTTTCCTCAAGCACAACCCATGGCATTTTACAGCGATCTAAAGATATAGGGCGGTTTTTACAGTAATGGACATTACGTGTCACCAACCAAATCCAAATTCCCCAAAGGACTCCCTAACTTCTAAATGCCTTTCCATCCCTGTGACCCTTCAACTTCTGTAAGCCAGAAGCTCAGTCCCTCGCCACCTGCTCAGAAGTGAGTTGCTCGTGAGCTGCTCAGAGCAGTTCTTTTTAAGGCTGCATTACACTAGGCGATTTTGACTACTTGGAATTTACTAGTAGGTTTTCATTCGGAATATCACAAGAACCCCTGCATGTTACATATCATTCGAAAGGTTATTCAAGTTCCATTTAAATGATGTATAACATGTCTATGATTAAAGCTTATTCCTTCTTGCGATTTTCGAAATTGCTAATAAATTTTGATGTGGAATATACCCGCGAGCTGCTCAGAGCATTTCGCCCCTCTTTCAACATGTATGGCGAGCACGACCCCACCTTAAGGCCCTCCCACGTTTGTGACCCTAGGTGCGAGTGGCAGCGCCTGGAGGGGACTGACCCTACGGCATCATCGATTAGGATAGGCAAGGGGAGCGCCCCAAGGGGATACTTTATAGCTGAGGGCCGATATAGCAGCAGAAATTGTCGGGTTTCTGTCACCGATATCAATCCTAAAGGTTATACAGCATATCAGAGTGGGAGCTCTCTTCTATCATCTGAAATAACAAAATGTCTGCCAAGCATTAAGTGTTGGTGCTTACCTCACAGTAGAACTGTATTTTTCCACGAGCTATTATACATTCTTAGCTTTGATGATATTTGCTTACCGACGTTATGCCTCCTAAACGCACTGGTCAGTATGCAAATCGAGTGCAAAAGCAATTGATCAATTATTGATCAATTATCGGGCACTGTCCATGGAAAAGGCTGTACCCCGGAAACATTTAATACTTTTGTTTGATACCAGAATCTATTGAGTACAAAAGGCGCCTCAATGTTGAGGCTATTGACATTAGTAGCTACAAGTGGCTATGGACAATGACCCTCAACTTGAAGTGGGTAGGCTGGCGCTAAAATTTATGAAACTTTGCATTCATATCACATATCATAAGAGATATGTTCGATGTCTCCAGTCAGATCAAAGTGTAACAGTAATACCTATCTACAGTTATTATTATCCCTGCAGCCTTACGTCGTTTCAGTTGTAGTATAACTGATAGTTTGTATCCGACACCAATAACTCTGATTTGTGAATCTCAATTCACAGCAGTTGAAGCATTTGAATTTGAAATTAAAAGAAACAAAACTCCAGTTCTTCTTGAGAAATAGAAAGATAGTCGGATATGATTGCATTCCACGTGAACTATGATACATATTCTCCATGAGACTATGATATATGATATACTCTCCTCAAGAGCACGCATATGGTATATCTCATCTGTTCTAGGAGACTATTGCCATTTGATATTGAAGAAAGGCACTTATTAGAAATCAGAACCAAAAAGAAAATAAGAGAGGATCTAATGGAAAACTAAAACCACGTTGAAAGCAAACGTGCAGAAAGTTAACGTTGAACCATCGAACAACAAATATCAGTGTCAAATTCAGTTATTAATCCAAAATATACACAAGCCATTAATATAAAGTTACAAAATGTAAAGTATTGAATTTAGTCTATGCTACTACCCATCTCTCCCATAAACAAGCTTCATCAGGCCTGAAAACCAAGCCACAACTGAGATGTGCCGTACATAAGTGGCGCGCATAATGGTGAATATACGCTTATCACTCCCAGAGTTCTTAAGTCAACTTCTACAATCATGAATACCTACGCCATTAATACATCCAAAATAGAAGGCATTAGTGTTTTAGAAAGTAGGGTATATGTGTAAATGATTTGATAAAGCCATTGCTTTCCTCCGATAAAGACACAGGGAATGGGATGGGGAGGGTCCGGCTGGTCGCTATACTTAACGCCTACCGTAGCCGAGCTGCTCATATGTCTGCATTTATCGTCCAACTTCCCCCATGTGGGCCGTAATTGGGAGAGCAGCTCCCCACAGACCCAACGATGAGCTATCGGCTGGGCGGGGTGTTTGCCGCCAAATTTCCCATCTCTTTATATTGTGGCTGAGGCGAGGGAAGGGCATTAATGCTGCTGAAGGTGAGAGAAGGGCATTATCATTGTTTTGATATTATGTGATGGAAGGGCATTATTACTGTTGGAGGGGAGGAAAGGGCATTACTGACGTCTTAGGGGAGGTAAGGGCATTATCAAGTTCGGAGGCAAGGGAAAGGAATTATGTTTGGGGTGAGGAAAGGGCATTATCCCTTTTGAGAGTAATTAAAGGGCATTATCGCTGTCAGAGGCAGGGGAAGGGCATTATCTCCATCACAGGGGAGGGAAGGGCATCATTGCCGTTGGAGAAGAGGGAAGGGTATTATCGCCATAGGAGATGAGGGAAGGGCATTATCGCCGTCGGAGGGGAGGAAAGGGCATTATTGTCATCAAAGAGAAGGGAAGGGCATTATCACCGTCAGAGTCAAGAAAAGGACATTTTTTTTTTTTTTTTTTTTTAGTTATTTTATTTATACAGGTAACAAATCAAACATACATGTCTGTTCTCCCTTTGATATCCTGTATCACTTACATATAAACACTTGTGTGATGGCAGACATCATTACTAAACAAAATAAGGTTTCAAAATACAGAACCTATTTCATAGGTAAATACAATACATAGTTTGATGAGATGGTTAGAGGTGAATTTAAACAAAGCAAATATTGAGGCAAGTGGAGCTCCCATAAGAAACAGTAGACAGACATCTATTCGAGTAGATGTTTGCTGATCACAGACTTAAATCTATCTATATCTTCTATTTCCTGTATCCAAGATGGTAAAGTATTCCATAGCGTAATTCCCTCATAATAGACCGATGACTTAAAATATTCAGTTCTGGGTACCGGTAACTTGACAAACTTAGTACACGACTGTCTGGTGTGACGTATGGGCTGTGACAAGTCAATAAAACCATTGCCGATGTTCTTATAAATGCATATTAACGATTGCTTTTTCCTGCGAAAGTCAACCTTTTTTATATTTGCAAGTACATGTAAATCATCAATGTGCTCATCCCTAGGGTCCCTAACCTTATAACACATTCGAATAGCATTATTCTGTAGTATTTGCAAATCAGTTAATTCCTTCATTGTTCTTGATGATAGGAAAATGTTTGCATAGTCTATTTGGCTACATATCATAGTCTTTACTATGTCAAGTGAGGCCTTTTGGGTAATTAATGGCCTTACTATTTTGAGAGTAGTTAGTCGATGATTTACATTTTTAATGGTGTTATTGTAGTGTTTTTGGAAGGATAACTTGTCATCTATTTCAACTCCTAAATACATGTATGATTTAACACTCAATATCTCATGGTTACCTATTTTGATAAAGGGAACATTGATTAGGTTAGGACCGTAGGGAAAGTACATATATTTTGTCTTTTTTACATTAATAGTCAACTTATTATATAGACACCAGTCATATATGTTGTTTACATCTGAACAAAAGGTGTTAAGGTCAACCTGTCGATTCAATTTCCTGACTTCTTTAAAAACAACAATGTCATCAGCATATAATAAAATCTCAGACTCAATGTCAGAGGTCAGTGAAGGGAATTATCGCCATTGGAGATGAGGGAAAGGCATTATTGCCATTGGATGTGCACAAAGGGCGTTATCACCATTGGAGGTGAATTATTGCTGTCGGAGGCATGGGAAGGGCCTTCTCACTGTTGGAGGCCGGGAAGGGCATTATTGCCGTCAGACGTTGGTCAGTCCAGAGACTCATATGGAGGTGTCCAGTCGGGAAACGGATGAATTCTTTATCAGTGCCTGCTGCCCATTTCCTCTCCACAAACCGCTGCAAGTTTGTAGAGCCACTCCTAATACTCCTAAGCCTATTTCCAATCTGTCGATTTTGCAACCTATTCTAAAAATCGTCATGGGGTTAATTGAGGTTAAAACTAGACATGTAACATATCAAAAGAAAGGTCTTACAATCCTCTTTTAAATGGTTCATAGGATGTATGGCTCCTTGCCATATTCTCAGTAAAATTCAAAGAAATACAAAATCGCCAGGATAAAAATCGGTTAATGCAATACAGGCTTTAGCGTATATTAAGTGGAGCAGCTCGACGGTCTTGGCCCTAACGGTGAGCGGCTCATCCCACTGTTTTAATTGCTGGCAATTTGTCGGAGGTGTTAACGAGGGCGAACACGGAGATTAGGTGCGGAGGGGTCAGGGGCTATGTAAACCAAGCATGTAGTTAACGGCTGGAGGACGTTGCTAATGTAAGCTTTCTGGTGCGGTAATTGCCAATTAGTGGATAATGTCCACACCCTGGAGCAAAGCATTGGCCTGTTACGAACATATATATGAGAGACATGGGTAAACTCCATGGTTTGGGACCTTGCCTTGATGTTACTTTTGGTTATTAAATGGTCGATGATATATTAATAAGTAAGGCATAAGGAAAGGAAATGAGGTATCTGGAAAAAGATCAGGCAATGTGTTTGCTTCAATTATGGAGAGATGGATACTTTGTACGGCCGTAACAAAGAAATGAATGAACTTGCGGAATAGATAGGATGAAAGTATATGGATAGTTCAGTTTTTTTTATTACCATTTTATATAATCTCTCAAACACTATACTGCAGCACAGTCAGATATCAGGTTTTAGTCATATATGATAGCGACCCCTCTTCTTGATGTGCCTTGTAATACGAGTAGACAAGTTTCTAACATTGCGATAACAGTAAGGACATCCGCATCACTGCTTGGGCGAGTACTAATCGCAGATTAATTGGTACCCACCAATCGCAGATTGGTACCCCGAACCGGATATCAACGACGATCGACCAGTTCACAAAGGTGGTCAAACATCACAATACCTAAGGGGCCTTCCATTAAGAACATATTTGTTCTTTATAAAAATTTATTCACCGTAATTCACGTCTATTTTATTAATAAACACAAGTCAACAACATCCGGAGTTGGGTTCGATGTAGCTTCAAACCTTTTTATAAATATTTGTACTTTCCAGTACAAATTCGGCGCGTACTTTAGCCCAAGGGGGGGGGGGGGGGTCCTGACATTTTTGAGTGCGTAAGTACTTAAGGGAAGGCCCCTAAAGGAATATTCTTTCCTCGTGCACACTGACTTGGTGTTTTAATCAATTAATCAGCGTCAAGGTTAATGGCCGATACAAAGAGATTCACGGGCGACGTGCGACAATTAATCAATGCTGTATAGTCGCCAAATGGCGACAACGGCCAGGCAGGCGACGTCACCACTCCCACAACGCCTTTCCTGATTTAGTCGCAAATCGAGCAGAAACGAGCAGTTAAGCCTGGTTTCCAACAGCATTGTATCATTTCGAAGAGAATTAAAAACATTTTCTTTTGGTGTCTTAAGTATTCATGATTAACCAATATTCCCACTACCTGGTGGAAACCAGACTTAAAAGGCAATATAGCTTTAGTCCGGTTAACACATTACGATAGCTATCCTTGCGCTACGATCCCATACGATACCATCAGAAGAGGAATGGGGCAGGATTCCAGAAAATATAATGTAAGCAGTCCACAAGAATATACTTTTTTTTATAGTGTCGGAGCTATCGTTATACTGTCGGCAACCGAGAATTGTTAGGCAAAACGTTATCATAGGATTGTATCGTCTTGTGTAAACCCCCCTTTACTCATATATACGTCGCCTCTGTCAGCTAATGACACAGTTCGTCACCCACCGACAGCGCCCCCAAGGCCGCCAGGGGAACTGCGCCGGGCCAGGTTTATGGATACGTCGAAATGTCCTGGGTGTAACAAATGAAGACATGGGGGAAGGTAATCCTACATGATCTACAGGTTGGCGTTAGTGGTTGTAACAGCACAGGTAGATCAGGTTGTCTGTCTCATGGACGGTTTACACAGGCCGTTAACGTGTCCTTATGGCAATTCACTTAAGTTAGGGCTACTTTCAGGGAAAGGAATAGGTAACTTTTATTGGGAAGAATATATATGTTGTCAAAGGAAATTGCAAGAAAAGCAAACGTGTCAGAAATCTTCTCCATTGTGTCCAGTATCCCTGACAATTTTAAGACAATCTTAGGAAAACTCAAAGACAACTTTATGATAATATTTCTTTAATGTAAAATCAGTTCACATAGCCTGACAATATTCATAAGGCTTGAATCAATTGTCGGGCTATCATAATCCTGACAATGCCGCTGTTTAAATGCTCATTGATCCTTATATAGGGCTACACTGTTGGTGGACCTGACGCAAAATATCTAGGGCTATTGCTTTTGACAGGCATCTCTAACCTTTCAAGCAAGGGATATGGTGAACAAAATGAGCGTTTTTCTATCCCTTGATTAAGGATGAATCCTGAGATGCATTTATCCCAATTTACTCTTTTTCCTTGGAAAACATTTAAAGTTCATTGCAGTTATTTGAAACCATCTTCTCCTTTGTAACCTTTTCCTTCATATTAAACTGGCTATGTACGCAGCTACTGTTTAAGCATTCTTTGGTATGTATGTATTTTGGTTTATGTGCCTCCAGTAGTTTCAGGTTTACAAAATGTCCGTATACATGCATACGTATAGCCACTAACCATATATATACACATGTATTTAGAACCAGTTAACCATATAAGTTAGTACCCTGAGGTCTATCTATCTCACCCCTGATGTCTGGTAGCCAATCAGCCCCTAGTCCACCCCTCTCTTCTCTGGTACTAATCCCATCAGAGGTAATTCCCCTGCATCTGGAGTGGGATTAGCCGAGCAGGGGGGGTCCTGTTAGATTATCCCCTAGGGAGGTCACTGAGAACAGGTCCTCATTGTCTGTTTATGCACAGCTGGCCGTCCTGTCAGCCCTAACTTACCCATTTATCATCATCCAGTTGCTCAATCTCCTCAGTCACAACTGCCATTCTCCGCCCAACTTTCTTGAATTAACTCCTAGGCGGTTGAGGATATAGAGAGGGGAGTATTCAATGGCTATCTCTATACGGGTAGTACTGGCGATCCCTCACTGCATTATGCACCACGCTGCACGCTTTTCGTACCACCCGATCGGGCTCATAAAGGCTCCTCTAGGGCTGCCCCATCCCGGGCCCGCCTGGAGGCCAACCCGGACAATATCCGGAGTGCAGCAGGGGGGAGGTCCATCACGGAAGCTGCTAGACTCCCTGACCAATGAATCTCCATCGTTTTGCCGCCTTCAATGCGTATAGAGATGTCAGGGAACGTCCCCATAAAGATGTCTATACCTGGGCACTTGCCCCGTTTTCGTATACTACTCACATACTAAAGGCGAAGGCCATATTATATGTAATAGGCCTTCTTAGCCTAAAGCCCTGTTTCCACCAGCCGATCGCGATTTTACTACCGATTTCAAAAATTGGCAGTGGGAATATTAGTTTTTAATTCTCTTTCAGAAGATATGTAATATATATAATCTTTTGTCATAATACTAGTTAACAGTAATAAATTACCAGATAATCGGCAGTTAAATCGGTTGGTGGAAACAGGGCTTGAGGCCGTCCCAATTTCTGCAAGTTGCCTGGGTAGATATATGGTACAGGGTCGTAGTAGGCACCATTTGGGGTTATCACCAGACGCACCCCAACCTTTCAATTACACTCAGAAAATATCTGAAAGGGGGTAAACCGAACCGGCCTAAATGGTATAATAGCACGGGAATTCAAGCTTAATCAAATGCACAATAACATTGTATGTATTTGAGAGGGTCATTCGAACTAC
Source organism: Lepidonotus clava (assembly GCA_936440205.1). Taxonomy (NCBI): domain Eukaryota; kingdom Metazoa; phylum Annelida; class Polychaeta; order Phyllodocida; family Polynoidae; genus Lepidonotus; species Lepidonotus clava. Next base: position 6,869,913 of record OW387142.1, on the reverse strand, counting down.
TCCAACTATTTTGGTAGTCACAGCCATATTGTTTCATTTAATTATGTAAGAGGAAATTAATTATTCGTAAAAGAAAAAGAAGAAGTAAATAAGGATTACGTACTCAGGTTAGTATGAAAAGCGGCAAACGGCATCATGATATAACAGTTGGAGCGTCGCTTGAACAGTGGCGATATATAGGCTTCCACAGTGCGACATGGGTTTTTAAAAACATGACGGTGGTGTACATGTACATGTGTTCTGTTCCAACCCTCACAGTGGAATTTGCCATCTGCTTTTTTTGACGTTGGGTTAACAGTAAAGTTGGTGTTAACTATCAGACGCCAAGTGTTAAAACTCAAAGGAATTGCAAATGTTTAAGCTATTATGCCTTCAATATAGGAGATCATCGTTACAAACTGGATTACAACTCATATACATCAGTTGAAGTGTCTCTTGGACTCCCTGGACCCCCTGGATCTACCTCTGTATTGAACAAAACAGTTTAAGTATCATTGGCCCTCCATAGCTAGGTAAAATAATGGGGACGCGCATGTTTAGAGAGTGCAACGTCGGAATGCGACCTGCATAATCCTTCCAAACACATAGACCTATATGACGGCTCTATTCCTGACCCAGCCCGGACCCCCGTGACACAGTTCCCGGCGACATGTTCTATAGAGGGAAGGCGTGAGAGGACTGCCCCCTCCAGGGCCCGCCCTGGAGGAGTGGCAGGGTGGGTAAACACTCCAGCCCTACAGACATGCTGTCGGCAGTAGCCTCATTCCCCACAGTGGGGTATGTTAAGACACTAGGGTACGCGCCGTCCTGCATTAACTCACCCAGAGGCCTACCAGACCTATGATGGTCCATATTCAACCAATTAGAGAAGCAGGAACTACATTAGTTACAACCGGAACTCAATAAGGAGGACATTGTTCTATTGAAAATGTCCATATGATTACTTTGACTTTGTTAATTTTCTTCTTCTTGGCCAAAAAAAACCCAAGTAAAACTAAATCCCCATATCCACTGCTGGGCTTAATGGTTGCATAAATTGCCCTATCACTAGCAAAAGAATCGTCCAATTGTTGTGCCAATTCAGATTACCAAACAGTATGGAATATTGAAAAGTACATTATTTCTAAAGAATCGGCGCTAAAATCAGCAAATCATTTAGGTAGAATTGGCTGATTTTAGCGTCAAACTGTCGACCGACTTGTATTAAAATTGCCTGGTGGGTATGGGGCTTAAGGATCAAACTTCAACCAATCAGAGAAGCCGGAAATAAATCAGTTATAATCCGAACTAAATTAGGAAGCCACTCTTCTAGTCAGATTAAATTCGATATGTTTAAATTGATGCTTCTGGGCCAAAATACCAAAGCAAAACTAATAGCCTTCCATATGAAAGGCATAGGACCCAAACAATGGAGAGACTATATTCACTCATGCTCACATAACGTGTTGCTTCCTCTAGCATGCCACATATGATACAACTTGATGCAAAGAAGCAGCTCCAAGTAGAGTAAGTTTAGATCCATTTGGACAATATGAGTGGATACCTGCACATGCTCACAAATAGTGGATTTGTTTACAGACATCCAAGCAATTATTGGGAATAATGGAAATATATAGACCACAGTATAAGTATGCATACGAACTCGCGTTACAGGCGCAGTCAATCCATTTTCTTTGTCTGAAAACGTCTATGGAAATCAATATTATAGATAAAAAAATGCATGTTCCCGACGATGTCCCACTTCACCGTACAACTGTCTTCTCACTTCCAAGTTCCCTGGAGGAATATTAATTTCTCCAAAACAGATTAATCTTTAATCCCACGCCTTAACAATACGGCTGTGCAGAAACAGATTTAATTACCCCAGCACCGATGCATCGTGGAACTAATTCGTATCGACCATACCGTAAATTGATCATAATGCCCAATTTCCCTCCTTTTAAGATGCCCTACTAAATTGCGTTCTTGGGGGAGCCTCCAAATGATAATGATTACTGGTTCTTTGCATGTGGTAGGTAACTTCAATTTGGCGCCAGTAAATCTTAACCCTCCGGAGACTTGGCTCCATATTTTCTTTTGAATATTTTATCCGCTGCCGTTCTGTTTCCGGCGGAGTTCCGTATCAGCAGCAGTAGAAGTGTTGTAGAATACGTAGATGTACACGTGCCAAAGAGGATATTGTTTATGGCATTGTTATTAGTGCAGAATCATTTGTCATCGTTTAGTGTCAACCCAGACAGAATATATATATCAGAAAAATATTATTAATCAAATTCAAAAGTTATGAGGAACAGAGGATATTATACGTAATGAGTAACTAGTGTATTGCTCCTTGTTTCCTACTATCCAACTCATAACACAATACATGTGATATGAGACTTCATATAAAGTGAAGGCCTATATGAATGGAACAAAAATACTAATCTCAATACACTGCTCATTAGAAGGCAATTCATGAGAGCAATTTAAACACAGGATTCATGTGAGCTTTAATCAAGGAGAACTATTAGTAATAATGAAACGTTTTAACCATAACTACTTCTTTTTGGCATAAATTCTTTGGAAAGTTAATATCAATGATAAGCAACCATCCGAAGGTTTCACAGCTCGCGCTCACGAAATGAGTTCTTTTTTTTTGTGAAGAGTGGATAGACATTATTGCTGCTTGCATCCTGCTTAACCATCCTTTACACTGTAATGAATGCTTTTGGCTGAAAAACTAGTGTTGTTACTCAAACAGCTGAGATGACAGCTTCTTGAACGCTCTGTCCACCTTATCTATCATGAAGCCACAATGACTAGCGATTTCTGTCTTTAGTGCAAAACTACTCTCATCCTTTGCCTTATCTTTCCGAAGCACAGAGGTGCACTGGTACTTGCACTGAGTTCGGTCCTTTTTTTCATCGTTTGAGAATCTAGGTCACCATGGCCTACTGACCATTCCAGAAGTGCTCAAAAAAGAAAAATATTGTGATTTCCACATGGAAAAACGTTCAAAAGATATTAATTTTAGGCACCAATATGAAATCTATATTTATTCAGAACTATCTGTAGTCACTTTGTATCGTGAAGCAGTTTTTTTTATCAACTTAAATTCCCTCAAAGACAAATTTCATCTAACTTTCATCTAAACCTCCTTTGAACCTTGGTATCCCAGGCGGGAGTTTTATAGGAGGAGGCTCACCATTCGGCTCTAGTAAAGGCTTTACACGGGCTGGATCAATCCTCCAGGGCTTACAGAACAAAACTAGAGTATCACTGTACACCGTCAGTCTGCAAATACTCAAGGGGTCGGTTGGAGGAGAGGTTATCTGAAGTCAAATGCCTGAAGTGTACCTACTTCTTTCTACAGAGTGAGAATTATCTACAGTGTTGAGTACTTGCCCAAACACTGCTCAACAGCAAAGAGGTTTGCTCCTTGGGACAGTATGTTCCAAAAGTTAGAAAGTGGAGTCACTCCTGGGGGCTAGAATTATACGATTAGAAGACAGGTAACATGTGGGGTGGCCTTATCACTAAGGCTATTATCAGCTGATTAACTGGGGTGCTTTTTGGTTGTCTTATTTTGTTTTTCATGTAGGAACAAATTGTCTACATCAAAAACGATGATCTAGGGACCTCTGTAGAACACTTTTGCTGGATTTAGGACCCCCACTCTCTGGGCTTAGGGCGTGAGTTGGAATAACTGAGGGACGTACGTAGTGCATCCCGAATCACAACAGCCTTGGGGCCTACGTATTTAACCGAAAGCCCTCTTGTAGATTATGCGTCAGGAGTGAGTTATTGGCTCAGGAAAATACTTTAGCGATCTCTAATTGCCGACCTACACTGAAAACACAAGGTCGTCAGAGAGCCACTGCAAGGTTGTCAAAGGGTTGTCACAGGTCACTTTTGGGCTCTCATAAGTGACTTTTCGGTCATCACAGGGCTCATTTCAGGCCATCAATGCTGTGTGACTACCTTGTGACAATCCTTTGACAACTTTCGGGTGGTCAGAGGGTTGTCATTGTGAATTCTGAGGCTGGATAACAACCCAAAGGTAGTCATTTTCTCCCGACTACTTTGGGCCAAAAAGGTCGTCAGAGAAGCAAAAATGAAGAATGGGTTGTCATAGGGTTGTCACAGAAGAAAATGAGAAGTCAAAAGTCCTGCCTGACTACCCTAGGGTTGTAGGTGAATGGTGCCTAAAGTGACAGCCCAGGGTTGTCATGGCCTCTGTCTATATCAACCCAGTGTTGTAACTGAATGGTGTCAAAACCATACAACTCATAGGCCTCCTATGTGTAATGGCCACTCCTAATAACTAGTAATAACATAATAGGATGCCATTATAATGACTGTGATATCTACAACATGAAAATATTCATAAATAAGATTTTTTGTCTAACAGACACAGACACAGCCTGTGACAACCTTGGGTTGTCGTTTTTGGCACCACTTTTGACAACTCTGTGTTTTCAGTGTAGGAAGGATATTCTAGACCGGACTGTTCAGGAATGTAGGCTGCACAATCTTATTTGAGTAGGGCCTTAGCTAAGAGGGTTTGGGTTTCCCATTGGAACGCAAAGGACCCTTTTAACTACATTTATACTTGGGTTCTCTGTCAGTCAGCACAATAAACAGCACAAGGGCGTTGAGGTTTTGGGGCCACAATTGAAGCTTAAGGCTGTTCACTGCTATTTCGACCACATCTAATTAACGACATGCCGCATCTAGGTTCCCGAGGGTTTCTTTTACGACATTACAGCAGTTTGTCTCATTGCTGCCTGGCAGTGAATGGGAGCCAAGAGGAGACCGTGCATTTTGATGAACAGTCTAAACAAACTTAGTAGTTTTGTTGGGTACTCCTTTTATTCAATGCATTTCTGAAGTAAACTGATCCATGTGCAAATCAACTAAGACAGACACAAAACGTATTATTTGGCTAATCGATTGGGAAATAAAGACAAAACATCAATACATGAAAACGTGAAATTGACTACATGTATATGTATAATCTACATTTATGTCCATGGTGTAGATTCTAACCTTTTACACCTCCAGCCTTCGTATGGACATTTTGCCTTCTAATCCCCATGTGCATGTATCTCTTACTCAATAGACTTTTATGCCACTTTCTATCAGCCTAAAGGCCATATTCCACTATACGGTGTTTTGCTAGCGGTGGGCACTTTACTAGCGGTGTTCACCCCCACCGCAAGTAAAAACAAGCACCGCAAGGTGGAATATAGGGACTTACTTGCGGTGGTCCTTGCGGTGGTCCTTGCGTTGGGTCCACCGCAAAGGTTTTGATATTATCTTATATGAATTAAATTTTTTTTTTTGACTTTTTTATGGTTTTATTATGATTTTTATGATTCTTTTATGATTTTATATCTATAATCTATAATTATTTTATACAATTTTCTTTTGAATGCTTGCGGTGGCAGAAACGAACATGTTGGTTTCCTCACAGCAAATAGCTTGCGGTGGCAGCTTATCCCACCGCAAGTACCACCCCACCGCATAGTGGAATATGGCCTTAACAATTGAAAAGGATGACAGAGACTCTGGGCACACGCATACTGTAAGCTCTATTAACGCAATGCTAGATCTCATAATTATAAAAAGATGAGAACGGTACCGAGAAATGGCGTGTCCATGGTGTTTTACTAATGGATTGTAAAACCTCCTATCTAATCTGTTCTAGGATAAGCTAATCACAACATTATTTCGTGACTAGAGAAGAGGTGCTTGTCGGAACTGTTGATTGTGTTGAGCGTTTTGTTATTGATTTACTAAAAACCTTGACATCGATTTAGAATAGAAGAACTCTAGAAACAGTAGTATCACATTTTCCCTTCTTGCTAGATTGAAAGAATTACAATTGTCTTGAAATATGAAATGATAGTGTGGTACATTTAAGTGCTATTCTTCCTAATTCAAGAATCATAACAACATCTAATGCTATGCACGGGTGTGCCCCTAGAGCTTCAGTACAATTAGTGGCCGTGAGAAGTCATCATGTTCTAAGTCATTAGCAAGGAGGCTGTACTACAAGGAGGCATATTACTGAGATATAGCTTGGAAGTTTGCCGCAGAATATCCCATGGTGTCATATGCTTATGGAATAATCTTTTAGTTTTTTGTTTGAAATAATCGCCAAGCTTTGCCCTTGGTTTTCAAAATTATCAAAGTAATATGATATCAGATGTTCAGTAACTCAGAAGCCTGATTCATATGTCCACTAGCTTTCGACCTGAACGTCTGAGAGTATAATAAGTCATAAATTAAACTGCGTGTTAAAGACAATTAATTGAATATCTTTGACTGCAATTAAACATCTCCCATTCAGTAGAACCGTTTTTAGTGAATCGTAATCATTCATGCAAAAGTTTGGTAGGAAGGGTTTCTGTGTCATAGAAGGGGATCTATTCTTTTGTGATTAGGCGCTAATAAGAGCAACCCATTTTGATCTGTCTCTCTCCTGGTTTCTTTTGAGTTACCGCTTTGACAACGAAATGTTGCGATATTAAGACTTTGGCATTGAAATGCTTTCCAAGCTTCAAAAAGGGATCAAATACAGCACTCTTTAAAGAAAAACACCTTTAATTGATGTCACCGCATCTTAACCCTAACTGTCTTTCTTTTTTTTAAAAAAAGTTCTAATTTAAATCGTAAAGGCGAGGGTATAAATTTAAAAATGCCATTCGAAAAGTTAGAGGAAAAAGGGATAATCGAGTACAAAAATGGAAATGTCAAGGGTAGATTTCTACGCTGCCAAATGTCAGAACCATGCGGATGAAATTTCAAATTGACATGAATTGACACAATTACGTCTATGTGATATGACACCGTGTCTGATTGTGTTTTTTTTCACACCAAGCCAGTTCTGAGGATAACATGTTTTCCGTTAGTCTATTTCTTTTCAAGTACTGATTAAGGTTGTTGCTTCACAACACTTTGAGTGGGCTCGAAAGCATTTACCCATTCTTGGGCAGAGATCGTTTCTCTCAGTTAAATTAGTAAAGTTCCCTTTTGTGCTGGCCTATCTTCCTTCAAGGAAAATGATTGGTTGCAAGCATTAGAATGTTGATGTTTCTTTTTAAACATTAGTAGTAGAGTCTCAAAATCGTTGTACTGCAGCTTTGGGCCCAGGCCAGGGAGGTTTGCCTTCCCTCTTCAGAATTTGTTATGTTAGAATCTACTTTCCCCCTTTTGATACTACTTGACATGGGCGAAAGAGGTTTGTGTTCATAGCACATGGAACCACATAGAAGGCTTAAGTGTCGTAAAAAGGGAAGTATCTTTGTCCCCTAACCGACAGTCAGTTGCCCCCGACGCTGACAAGAACCAGCGTCCCCTAGCGGCAAAATCACCCTGCTCAGACCGGAAGTCACCTGCCTTCTCCCGGCAAAGTACTGCGCAGGTGCTTCGGTTATTTGAATGCTTTAAATAGCATAGCCTTTATGTTCTATGTAGTGGGCGAGACGTATCATACAATGATTTGGTTTTACTACAAGGTATTTCTTATGAAAATACTCTGCTGTATGTTGATATATTTTGATAAGCTAAAATGTGGTCTAAATACACTTATAACACGGCTGGGGGGTAGCAACGTGCCTACGGCATGCTGCGAGGGGCCCTCAGCCCCAGTGCTTCTAGATGGGGACCAGAAGGCCTCGACCCCGCCCCTGCGTGCGTTATTACCTAATTGCATTTGAATTGCATTTTAGAGTGAAACTAGAATGAATCAGGTGAATGGTCTTAACATTTGACTGACTTTTCACCCATGACTCATGTCAATATGAATATTCTTGATTCAATATTCTGTGAGTTACACAGCGTTAACTCATGGCTTACACCATAGTGAACTTGTAATGCCCCTTTGATATGGTACCTCTACCACCTGCTTTCCCCATCATGTGCATTAAAGGTCTCACGGCTTTCCTTCTTGGCAAGAAGCCCGGCTAGTGCATAGGGTTATATGGTCTGTATCTGAACGAAGTAGCTCCGTCTGATTATAGCATGCTGACTGTCCACCCTAACAACGTATCTACAAACACTACACTATTTTTTAAAATTATTCACATGTGCATACTTTGTACATAAGATATGCACACCTATATTTCCTTTACCGAGGAAAAAAAACGAAATGAAGTCTCCTGGCATATTTTGCCTATCTAGATTCGACGAGGCTACACAATTTCTTTGAAATCATTTTAATAATACTCGCATGTCATTAGCATTCATATTCGACAAATATTCTGCCATAATTAGATAACGCATGTAACAATTACAAAGCCCCTTCATACGATGACAATAGCTGAGTTGGCTGGTTTGGTCGTTTTACACTTGGTTGGACATAGTTAGGCCTTTTCTGTGAGCTGTAATATGTGCTAAGGCAGAATGAAGCCCCAGAAAGGTCTGTCCCGAACTACTCACCTGATGAGCAATCTGAGCAGCTCAGTAGGAGGAGTGAAGACATCATCAAATGGGGGGATGGGAAGGGTGTGAAGGGGAGGAGGTATCAAAAGGTGCTTACAGGGGACGTATTTCTTTAGCCATTTTTGGTTGCAAAATATGACCAATTTTGTAGCACAATATTGCCCATTGATTTATTTAACTTATATAGCTTGATTGAAGGAAATGCATACATTCCAGATATATATATATATATATATATATATATATATATATACTGATCAGATGAGAGAAAACACATCTCAAGTAAATATATGGACTAGTTTGATTGAATAACCAGATAAAAGACCACAAAAAGGCAGGTGTCTTCCATTGGGGTTGCCCATTTTTGATGATGTGCATGTACGTTCCTTACCAAACCAATGCGTATTGCATGCGTTATTTACCTCAAGGACGAGGTTCTGACATTTATAATGAAATACCTTAACATTTCCGCTATAGAGACCATAATATAGTTAGCCTTCAACTTTGCCCTTACTTTGTAATAGAAATTAGAGAAGTTTGAATTAGCACCTAGCCTTTACACCACAATGTGCGTGATTCCTTGGTGGGTATTCAGAGCCCGTCTTTCAATCCTATCAAGTGTATCCAGTCTTGTGTCCAAAGCAACTAAGGTTACTGGTCCAAATGAATATAAATTGGACCACTAAACAGGCAAGGGTCAGCGAAGGGTCTGTTATACAGGAAGCCATTGATTTGTATCAAGGTCCTGTACCTTTCCATGTTGTAGTTTGCCTTGAATGCTTTGCATTCAAATTCACGTAGAAATTATATTGTATCAAGGCACTGCGACGGTTAAAACGTGGATTACAAGGATTTGTTTGGCTGTTGTATAAAATAACTTGGGGTTTATTACATTTTAACGACCAGGGTATTTCAATAGAATCGTGTTCGACGCCTCAAGGCTGATTTAGACAGAAGTGAATGATTAAAAACATTTTGACATATAAAACCAATCTTACGTTGCAAATGGGAACCCCAGCTTATGATTACAATCCTTCAGTGAATAACCTTGAGCGGGCATAAGAAACACACAATCCTCTCCTACAGGTTGCAGTTTTCCTATTCAATCAAACACAAGGATATTGCTGTTTGATAAGGCAACCTCCTAAAAGTCATTGTTAGAAAATGTGAGTAGTTTTTGTTTGAGAATACAGGTGCAATTGGATTTGCTGCATTGCACAAATATCCTGACCAACAATTGCTGATTAAACGGAAATTAGCAAGCTTTCTTTTTTGAGTGCGTATTACGACACAATTGATAACATTGAAAGCAAAGCCGAAAGAGATTATAATGTGGAACTTCCTGAAGATATGATACTAATCTACCTGGGAGACAAAGAACTTATCATGCATTTCTAAAATCAATCTCGAGATTTTGAGGGAAGGCCAGTTGGAAGAAGCAAGAACATATTTGATATCATTTGGCCCATAAAGTAAATGGCAATTCGATCCATAACTAGGAGTCATTCAATTGTCATTGATAAACCGGTGGCCCATTCTAAAACAGTGTCTTGACAATCCGACGACAATTCCCTACTTTAAATTTTGCGACTAAGGACTTCCTTCTTGAACAATATGGTCAACAATCATTATCAGTCTCCACAGTGATAACTGTTGGGCTATGCAGATATATTATTCGTTTACAATACCGTTTTTTCTGAGTTGAAAAAAAACGAACCATAACAGAAATCAACTGAACAATTGTACAGCAATTTGCAGAATGCATAGTGATCAAGTAGAACAGCTGTTATTCCTATTTGAAAAACAGTAAAGTTATCATTGTTATGCAGATTTGCTTAAAGTGATTTTAACGTTGTCAGATGACGTTGTCAGACGACAGTGGAATACCCATCTTCCTCATTGTTTGCAGGCAATGTCGAAGAATCCTCACCAGGTTTCGAATAAATCCTATCAATGTGCCGGAATTTATAAGATTTCACTACAGTAACAGCCATAGTTAGACTTCAAAAAGTGAAATACAGATCTGAAGTATGGGAAGGTAGAAAATCCAATAAAGTCTAAAACAGTGGAAGTTCCGCATCGGGTTTAGAATCAATATTATTAGTGTAGCGGAATTCATTAGATTACACTGCAGCAACAGCTTGAGCACAGACTTCAAAAAGTGAAATAGAGATGGGGATTGGTTTTACCATTTTCATTAGAAGAATCCTTCGAGAACATTGAACCTGGTTCTGGTGACAAAGTAGCCGTCCACAAGCACGGCAATTATGCCACCCTACCATTGTTGTTTTAAAAACGCTCTGAATCTCCACACTTTTAATATTTAAATCTTTAGAATAATAAAACTTTGAATAGAAGAGGCGGACTCTGTGTCTTCTTGAACACATTGATCTTGCCGATCAGAATAGCCCATCGAATAATAAAATAAAACATCGGTTCAAGTGCCAGAATATGCTGCATAGTTGCTTGAGTCTCTCATTACTGCTAGGGCCACATAAACATCGTGATGGTGAATATATATTTAAGAGAAGGTAAAGAATCTGCCCTTCTACACTAACCAATGCAGGTGTTCCTTTACTTCCCACATTGCCTGGACAACATATGAGAAGGACAGGCCTCTGTTATAGCAGTATATCCGAAAGGTGTTGCCTGAAGGAAGAGAAACTACCAGCACCAGAAACTGAATGCTCTATACCGATATCTTATTCTGTCTGGATATCCCTCTCCCTTCTCAGATTTGTTGTAGTCGCAAGATAGGAACAGGATTCGAGAACAAATATACTAAACAATGTATAAGTTTCTTATGTTAAAAAAAGATCTTGACTGTTGGGATAGACATGGAAGCTATTAGTCGTGTTGTCCTCTGCAACTAACAAAACTTTTTCATACTCTCGGATTGACAAACTCAGCATAGGATTTGAAATATAATGTGAAGGGAATGCAAAAGGCCTTGCCGGGACAAAAATGTCAGCCAGTAGTACATCGTCAGTCAAAAATGGCGAAGTTTTTGAATAACACTTGCTCTCCTTACATTCCAAAACGCAAACAGATAAAAAGGCGTCCACATGAGATGGTTCATTGACACTTCACCACGTTTCTTGTGACATTTATATTCTGACCTTTGTCACATTGGTGGATTGACAGTTTACACCTGAGGGTCTCTTTTGTAGCAAAGGTGTGTTTCATTCTAAGGTCGGATTCTTGAAATCGCATATTTTTACTTTGATGTAGTGATGTGTCAGACTTATGAAACCCTGTTCATGTTGTTATCTATAGTTTAAGTGTAGTAATGACCGCAAATATAATCTTATCTTAAAATTTAAAATGTGAGAATCGCACTTATGGTGTTGGTAGTGAGAAATTCGTACTAAACCATGATGTACCAAGGCCTAAGTCCAAATCTAGTCAAATATATACATTTTCCATTGATAACTGTTTTTAATCAGAGCAATCTACTCAAAAAGGTATTTACTGACACTATACCAATCACATATAACCGTTTATCAACAGCGGTAAGTTACTTTGAAATGACAACGGCAGAACAAACTATAAAAAGAGCATGAGATAGCTTCTGTATCCATGTTTTCCTAAACAGGGCTACTTGAACAATTTATTGTAGTATGTAAGTGCACACTGACACGGACCAACCAGCTTAAACAACACACACTATTATGGCCATGCACAAAAGCCATCCAGACTCTCAGCACGTCCCACAGCCAGTATGTCAGTGTGCCAGTCACAATAAATCTGACAACCGTTATGAGATTTAAAGGGCACTAAGGGTCCCACAGGGGCGTAATATGTTTGATCTAGGCCCTCTGTCGACAACTGATGGCCCTCAGCACACACAGGCCAGATCAGTAGCGGATTAAGCCCTGTTTCCACCAGCCGATTTTACTACCGATTTCAGAAATCAGCAGTGGGAATATTGGTTAATCATGAACATGTTATATACCATTCACGAAGGTTTTTAATTCTCTTTCAAATGATTTAAAAGATATATAATCCTTTGAAATATTACCAGTTAAAAGGAATAATTACCGACAAATCGGTAATGAAATCGGCTGGTGGAAACAAGGCTTTATCAGATGGCGCCGGCCGTTGGGCGGGTCACTGGGTTCCCCCAGCCACAATAGCAAGCACACAAACAATAGGGACAGGGTTAAAAAGGGGAGTGGGAAAAAACGGCCCTGGAAAAAGGACGTTGAGAGGCTCGTCGATTTTCGTTGAGGCCATTGCAACAGGGGACACGTTCAATGCGGTTCCAGACAGGCAGAATAGAGCTAGACTTTCCCAGTGGCCCGTCGCATAACCAAACTCTCGCAAGAGGGAGCGATTAAGGATGGATTTGTTTTTTTCTCGCTGTTTTTTTCTCTCCTTGTTTTGGGGATGTGCCAATCCTCCCTGTTGTGATGGTTTTGTACACATTTTGAATTTAATTTAATTGGCTAATAAATCATTTCCGCCACTTGCCTCCTATACAAATTATAAGCTGAAGGACACATCTAACATTTACTGAAAACAAAATCTTAAAATGTTAAACCCAAAATGTCCCCCTGATAAATTGAAAAATCGGGTGTGCAAACCATCCCTGTAAGGATGAAAGGTGCATACGCTCCCTGTTGAACAGGGAGATGTCTTTTGAAATGTGCCAATGTTCGCTACAGCGAGACCCGTTATGCGACGGGGCACAGGGCCTGGATTCATGGCTGGTGGAGTGTGCCAAAAACGTGTACCCTTTTTGAGAGAACTTGCCTTTTTATACAGTAATTATATTACAGTTTTGAAACATAGATGAAACACAGGGGAGTACTCTTTAGACACTGACATACTTCTATTTTGATAATATTGTATGGTTGAAGCGATTAACATGAAAAGATATGGCAATGAACATGAAATAATATGGCAATTAACATGAAAAGATATGGCAATGGACATGAAAAGATATGGCGATGAACATGAACAGATATGGCAATGAACATGAAAAGATTTGGCAATTAACGTAGAAAAAACTGAAAGGGGAATTTATTATACTTTCACTAAGGATACAAGGAGAACAAGACAATACTTGAAATAAGTAAAGAAAAGGAACAAAAACCATCTGGAGAGTACCTGACAAAGTAATATTGTGATTGGAGAGTGTGCCACTGTGCTGGAAGAACTGTTCCAGTAACACCGACTTTGAAATGAAATCATGACTGTTTTTTTTACCGGCATTATAAACCCCTTACTTGTATGCAACACATGCGCATTCCCACAATCGTGGAAGCAAAGGGCAAATAGTCATCAGATCTCGCAGCGTCTCGCAGTTTCTCTCTAGATCGTCACGTGTCTGCGAGAAGCCAACGGCGGCTCCCAGCTGCCAAAGACTGACGCCATGGCAACGCTCGTGGAGTATAATGGAATTCGTGATCAAATGGATACAGATCGAGCAAAATGAGACTCAATGACCCCCATGGAGGAGTCAGACGTCCGCCAGTCACTCCAGGGTCTAGCCAACACGCCCAGGCATACAGCAGCATCTACCCAAAGTATACCATGTCTGTCTGGCGCCATTCAATCGAAAGTCGTCTGCTGGGGACGGTACTTCAGAAAAAGCGCGGCAAAATGGCCATCAACGCTACACTCATTATGGGCGGGCTTTTCATTCAGGGGGATACCTCCAGAGTAAGCTCCATTAGCCACAGTGTTGGCCGTGGGTCCTCCTCCAGGGTTCCTCCTGTAGCTAATGATTCCCGCCCAACACACACAGTACCTCCGCCCCCTTTTTGGCCATGGGCGATGGAGACTGAAGCATGTATTCCACTAAACGATTTTGACAATCTAGAATTTGGCAATTTCTAATTTGTTATTAGAAATATTACAGGAACCCATGCATGCTACATATCATTTGAAAGAGCATTCAAAATCATTTCCAATGATATACTTCCATAGTTAGCCATTTTTGCCACTTCCTTATTCTGAAATCGCAAGTAAAATCGGATAGTGGAACACAACCTTTATGTTATCTCACTACATAAGGGAGTGCACGAGAACTCATCACAACACGAAAAGTAATGATTTCACGGTCAGGATCGTGTTTCGATTGCTCACTGTAATCACACTCGTGCTCCAGCAGTCCTCGCATGGTCTTTTACCATTGCCTTTTTTCGTTCTGGAATCAATACGGCAAATATCATTCTGTTTTTGGCACACTCAGCAGTAAATGACTGACGGGCGGACATGGGTTCGGCCCTCATATCCTGACTTGTGCATTAGGGCACTGAGGCCGTTGGAATGACAAGGACAGGATGCATTGCAACTCCATAATCTATCTGGTTAATGTTAAAACATAATAATTAAATTGGATGCTGGTTATTACATATCAGTTCAACGAGGGCTTCTAGTACTCAGAATATCTCATTTAGGCTATCATGTTTGAGAAACATTATGTCAATTTTGAACATCGTATTCCACAAAATTCTGGCAGATTTGACGAGGAGTTCAAGAAATTTAGAGAACATACAAGTGGGTGGAATCCTCCTCAAATTGGTGAGATTTGACATAGAATTACCCATTTATACATAGCAATACATAAGCGTATCTATATTTGTGATATGTGGTCAGATTTATATATCCGGTGTTTGATATGTATTTCTGATACTCCTTTGGGTACAACAATGCATATATATTATATGCCCTAAGCAAAGTATCGCTGTTATTTATGTATTTATTCTCGTCTGCTCTGGGTAAAAACAGGAAGACGCTGTTGTTGTATATAGCGTCTGACAGAATGATTTTAAGACCTTCTTCCGCTTCCGTTGACGCCTCCTGCCTTTCACGTTGTCAACGACATTCACCGTGGTAACAGATATTCTGTAAGTGAAGGGCAAAACAACAGATTGGCAGGGGCAGGTACCGGATTTCAGAAAGGGGGGTGCACATATAGGCTAAGTACTGAAACGTTCATTTGCGCACACACGAGCAACGTTTTTTCAACAAGTTTAAGTGTCCCCAAAAAGGGGGGGGGGGGCAGGACCCCCAGGACCCCCCTCCTGGATCTGCCCCTGGATTGGCGTATTTTGCATAGAACAGGATAACGTCTTTCGTTGTTTTATACCTACATCTAGGTTAATTTCGTTCTTTAGATATTACAGGAATATCTAGCTATGGTCTTTATACTTTGACATCAATTGGAAGCTGTATTTTGTAGATCCAAGTCTTTTAGTCGTAGGATATAAAGTTGTCTGGGGTTAGAAACGCGTTCATTTGTTCCAACTCAAACCAACTTCTGTTCAAACTCTGAACATGTGAAATGAATGTTTGGAAGTCCCCACAGTACAAAATACACCTTCTTTTTTATGTTAATAAAACATGAGCATCTTTAAACGATAAAAGATTCCTTTTTTCCGGAAGCCACAACATCGAAATCCAATAGCCTTGCTTTCAAATGTGAATGACAATGAAATCTCGGTAGAGAATTCAACGTGAGAAAGGCGTGGCCAGAGATTGTTGCCTTATAGTTGGACTCACTAAGGTATGGAATTACATCGATAATTGAAACATAAAACTCAGACTCATAAAACCATATTCTGTTCTACATCAGTGAAGTACCTATATATAATTATATGTTCAGAAAGTAATCATAAAGACTCTGACAATAGTGTTAATATACATACAGGTATTTCAGTTTTGTAGACGTTCTAGACAATATCAAATACATAATTTCAAACTTTGACTCATGAAACCACATCAAAGTCATATATTTCACATTTCAACAAGGACTTTTTCTGATATAATATTATGATCACTGAAAGGTCCATGTTGAAATGAAATAATATTTATGTGATCATTGGAATGCAATTAAAACGATATAATTTCTCTCATATTGTCGGGAAATGGATAGCACGTTTTCATAACAATGTTCATTGTGAGATTTTGTAACTATAGACTCCCCGCCCCTGCTCATTTTCTATATGAACAGAAAGCCAATGACCTAAATGTGACCTTCTAGACTACTTTAGTAAATTAGTTTCGCCACACTTGAAGTTAGATTTGATGTTGATTAAAATAATAATGGTGCGAGGGAGATATAAGCAGGTGTATTGAGGGGTGCCAGCCATATAAACCCCCAGTAGATTATGTAAGCACTTAGAGTCGGTGGGCCCGGTCTTAATTGGGCCCATGAGGGGTGGGTTCCGCCGGGGTCCCCCTACCACAGTTTTTAATAATTGTGTAATGGGGACTAAACTAAGTATATCCCTCTCTTCAGATAGTTCTTGAGGATTCATACCTTGAAGGCTAACTCATCCCTATTCCTAGTCACTATTTTCCACAGTTTTAATGGGAGTAAACTAAATATATCTCCCTCTCTTCTGATAGTTCTTTAAGATTCATACCTAAAACGCTTACTTGTCCCTATTCCTATTCACCATTTCCAAAGTTTGTAATGGGGACTAAACTATGAGAGCCCACTCCCATGAGAAGGAGCATTCCTCGGGGTTTAATTGCAGGCCCCCCGTATTGGGTATGGGAGGGGAGAGTGGTGGTGAACAATCTGCTGCTTCGACACCCTTAAGCCTGGTCCCCACTGAGCAAACCCACACCTCGCCGACCAATCTGCGAGCGACAAAACGGACTGGCGCCAGGTTGGCTGACGACAAAAGTCGGTTTTGTCGGCGACAAACCCCCCAAAATATCAGACATGTTTGATTTTAGTCGTCCTGAGCGATAAATTTTGGCCTCTGGGACCGACAAAGTACCTTATTCTGCCGACGACGTTGCTCTCGCCGGCCCAGTGGGGACCCGGCTTTAGAGCGAGAATGGCCTTTGCACTGTAGTTGCCATTTGGTCTGCCTCTGAGGCCCGGACAACACCAGCGAAAACGGCCAGACTACTTTTGAGCCAGAGGGCGTAGTAATCTGATCCACCTGGTTGCAAGTTTTCTACCTACATAGCTGAGTCCAGTCTCACTTACTCATTTTCGGCGCGGAGGTAGATCTCGTTGCAGAGTGGAAGGTAATCGTAGAATGGAGGTTGCCTAAAGGGGGGTTTACACAGGCCGTCAAAATCCTTAGGATAGGTCATTATCGTAAGCCTTACGTTATTCCCGATAGCCTTACGATAATCCCGATAGCCTTACGATAATCCCGACGATGTTATCGGCCTGTGTAAACCCATATTATCGTAGGCAAATCATTGTCTTAAGGCTGTCGTAAGCCTTACGATGATTCATGGGAAGTTATTCCTTAGGATAATGAAAATTTCAGACGTGTTTGAAATTATTTGGAAAAAGCTTAGGAGAATGGCCTTACGACAATGTAATTCAGCTTAGGATAATGATTTCTCTTGTCTTAAGGACCTCTGTCGGCCTGTGTAAACCCTCTTTTCTTAGATGAAAGGACCCATTCATTATACAAATCTATTAGATAGTTTTATTGTCGTAAGCCTTCTGTAAATTATCATAGATTTATTATCTTAAGGATATTGTCGGACTGTGTAAACCCTTAGAACAAAAAACCTTAGGACAATTCCTACCGATAGCCTTAAAAAGATATTTAAATGCATAATTATCCTTCCCGATTTTCCCATTAACCTAAGGTTAACGTAAGTGAATTTTCGTAAGGACCCGTTGACGGCCTGTGTAAACCCGCCTCAAAGCCCGGTTTCCACCAGCTGATTTTGAGAGCCGACTATTTGATAATTTATTACTTTTAACTAATAATATGACAAAGGATTATATACCACACATACCATTTAAAAGAGAATCAAACTCTTTCTTATGGTATATTACATGTTCATGATTAACCAATATTCCCACAGCCGATTTTTGAACTCGGTGGTAAAATTGCCTGGTGGAACCAAGGCTTAAGACCTCCCCATGTTACATGAACAGGGAGGATCCCCTCCCCTGTCACCTGTGATCCGCCGTTAACACACCTGGGTTATCTTACTGTAGCAGGCTCTAATACATGATTAACTCACCTGCTTCACCTTGAGGGCGTCCAGGTGTGATACCGTATACCCGTCCTCCTGTACCTTTAAGCCTATGCTTCACAAGCCGATCTTTTTTTATTTAACCATACTCATTTAGAAGAAATTATTTTCAGTATAGGTGAATATATGATAGGATTACAAGTAATAACCATAATCAATGGTTGTATATCTAACATTACCGCAGCTAGGATCAGCATTCTGATTATGTCCGTTTAACATCAGCAGTGGAAATAGAGGTAGAGTCTAGTATTGACAAAAAGTTGATATTTCCCTCTCGAATAATGCTATGTATGATGTATGGTGATGCCATATTTTAGGAATAGATGAAACGAAAATACAAAATCGTGAGGATCCAAATCGCCATGTGGAATACATGTATGAGATCTACGCCTTACTCCCCACCTGTTGTTGCCCAAGGTCAGGTCACATTTGTATGAGAACGGTGCTATGTATCGATCCTTATGCTAATTCCTCCCTTGTTACTGATACGTTCTCGATAGATATATAATACTCGCATGTTAAACTATTAATAGCTTCAAACACATAATATACAGGAATATCACTGTCAGTAGTATAGGGAAATGGGGATGAATGACGGCGCGAGCTACACTGAAAACACAGAGTTGTCAAAAGTGGTGCCAAAAACGACAACCCAAGGTTGTCACAGGCTGTGTCTGTGTCTGTTACACAAAAAATCTTATTTATGAATATTTTCATGTTGTAGATATCATAGTCATTATAATGGCATCCTATTATGTTATTACTAGTTATTAGGTGTGGCCATTACACATAGGAGGCCTATGAGTTGTGTGGTTTTGAAACCATTCACTTACAACACTGGGTTGATATAGACAGAGGCCATGACAACCCTGGGCTGTCACTTTAGGCACCATTTACCTACAACCCTAGGGTAGTCAGGCAGGACTTTTGACTTCTCAGTTTCTTCTGTGACAATCCTATGACAACCCATTCTTCATTTTTGCTTCTCTGACGACCTTTTTGGCCCAAAGCAGTTGGGAGAAAATGACTACCTTTGGGTTGTCATCCAGCCTCAAAATTCACAATGACAACCCTGTGACCACCCCAAAGTTGTCAAAGGATTGTCACAAGGTAGTCACACAGCATTGATGGCCTGAAATGAGCCCTGTGATGACCCAAAAGTCACCTATGAGAGCCCAAAAGTCACCTGTGACAACCCTTTGACAACCTTGCAGTGGCTCTCTGACGACTTTATGTTTTCAGTGTAAGGTATACTGTGTAGTGGGTCTTGATTATACATATTATATATGTTCGGAGGAATCCGAGACCCTTGGCTATAGAAAAATACATAGGAACTGACGGTCAGCCACGCATACACTATATGGGCTCACACCGCCCTCGTTGTGCCAACACCGGTCGTTCCTCCAGGGTGCTTCTTCAATGCCCTTAGGTGTGGTTGGTCCATTGGTCGCGTATACAGCTGGAGTGAAAACGGCCAAGGATGAGAGGTTAAACAAAGTCTGACTCCTGTAGGCGCCTGCTGGTCCCTCCTCTAGGGTATCTTCCCATCAGTAAACCCTGGAGGACCTATAGACCATATGCAAACATGGCCAGGTGGTGGTTGAATAATTCTTAAATACTTAATTTCTCGATAATGAAAATGTACACAATGGTTCTATAATACTGTCTCGTATGTAATTGACAAAATATGTGATTTGAATGTACATGGTTGTGAACTGATCACCAATTTGGTGCCCAGGAATTGATGTGACGTCATCTGCACAATGTCTTATAAAACCATGTGTCCCCTCTGTCAGGGTTATAATTCTGGCTCTGCTTGCAGGTTATTACATTAAATACTCTTCAATAGTGAGCAGCTGTTTGAAATGAACAGTTGAAAAGTCTATCCTGGAATGTCAATAATAATGATTCAGATGATTTAGGCTATACTAATCAGGATTTCATTTCACACTGACAGCGTTTGACAATGTGTTATATCTACATGCAGTTCAAATGCAATTCATTGACCAATCGATCCATCGTTTCTAACTTGATTTCAATACCACAGCATATATATATATATATTGATTTTATGGGGGACGCCAAGATCTAGCTATAGCTTTGAATGCTCATTACATAACATACGCATTTACATGGGTTCATGTTCCATTAAAACAAAGAAATGGACTAAAAGTTATATCAATTCACCTTTAGATTCACACATTTTTTCTTCCCCACATCCTATGGCAAAAAGAGGATGATTAAAAATTCAGTATGGAAGAAGCCACCCAATACTGACATGGAGTCTCTTGGCCTAAGCCGTAGAGAAGGCCAACGTCTGGCCATGTCTCATTCGGGGAGACAAACACTGAAGGGCCTGACCGTGTATCTATACTGCTGTCAGTCTATCGGCCCATTATCCTATCTCCATACAGTTTGCAGTAGGTCCATATCCTTTGTCATCTTATATGCGACCCGATATCCTTCGCATTGGAATAGTTCAGTCTTTTTCGTTTGTTTTCTTCAGTGACATTGCAGAAGTCCAATTGAAATCTGCTTCTAGTCTCGAGAGAAATTAAAAGAACAAATGGTTAAAATGGGAAAATGGACACTTGATAGCGATGTGCTGACTTTGTATCTCTGTTTGCAAGACTTATCCAAGGGAATGGGCCCTGACCACGAGTTTTATTAACTCCTGTACTTTCCCTTAAGATGCCATGCGTGTTTAAAGAAATTAGAAAGGCTCTGTCACTTCGGGTTAATGGCAGCACATGGTTTGCATGAAGATAATTGTATTTGTAAACACAGTACATGTATACAGATGGTGCGATAGATCTTGAATAGACAAAAATAATAGTAGTGAAGGGATGCACCAGCGTGCAGGGTACCACTTAGCGGACACCAACAAGGACATTGATACGGAAAGAAGGAAAGGTACGACTGAAAGGCTAATCGTAAAGGAAGTTTCCTCCGTTGAACAGTACGGGTGACCTTTAAGTATTTATGTGAGCATTTAGAGGGAGGTTTGGGATTAGAATCATAGATACAATGCTTGCATCTCTGTACACAGCCATGTCATGGCCAAAAGGTTGAATTAACCAAATCAAATTTGATTGTGGTTAAAAACTGTTCTTTTTCCAGCTCAAAATCGTCCCATTCTGAAGTTTATAACATAAAGTGTGTTTGTCAACATACCTTTTGTAGTACCAGGAGGGGGATGAGAGGGACAGGGAGGTGCTAAATGAAGCGACCATTTCTGAGCAGGTCACTGTGACACCACTGAGCACCTTCCATAACACCCCATCACCCTGCGAGCCTGTCAGAAAAATGACTGCCTTTGTAGTTCTAATCAGGGTCTCAGCATAAAGGTTTTAGTGACAGGTAG
The DNA here is from genome assembly GCA_936440205.1 of Lepidonotus clava. Taxonomy (NCBI): domain Eukaryota; kingdom Metazoa; phylum Annelida; class Polychaeta; order Phyllodocida; family Polynoidae; genus Lepidonotus; species Lepidonotus clava. The sequence continues at coordinate 6,848,147 of OW387142.1, read as the reverse complement.
TCGTTGAACTGGCGTTGATAGGTGCAGACGGGTAGGGGTCTTTCAGGTTTGCTTTCAGTCATAAAGGGTCATACGCAAGTTGAGTTGAACATGTATTCCACTTTGGTTATTGTAAACTTTCCAATATGAATATTATAGGGACATATTAAAGAAAATTGGAAAACCTTTCTAATAATATGTAACACCTCTATGATAAGTAGATATTCTCACTTGCGATTTTCAAAATCGCGAGTAAAATCGTGTAGTGGAACACCGGTTTTAGATTTCAGACTGAGGCAGGGGCAGCCTTCCTAGGACTAAGTAGTTCGTAGGGCCCTGTAACAAGTAGACAAAAGAAATTGTCACTGACCTTGCCAAGACCTTCTGTCCGATCTTCCACCCAACCTGCTTAAGTCTAAACCACTTCTTTTTTATTCAATATGCACGTCTTCTCTCCCAGTCACTGTCCCTCTTTCACAAAAGGCTGCTGTCAGGCTCAATATCTTTAAGGACTCTGCAACCTGATGGAATTGCAATAGGAACTGGACCTTATAACCTTCTTCCCTAAACCCCTAAGCCCTACCTGTTCATTCCCCCCTACTTCCTCCTGTGCCAATCCCCTCTCCATCCGTCCCTCCCCCATTACATTAACCCACAGGGGCCTGGGACATTAGTAGGTAAGTGGATTGAATTGAGGTGAGGTCAGCAAAATGGGGTCAGCAGGCTTTTCCATCACATACCCACTAACTGGGCTCCAACTCAGTCCTCCTAGGGGGTTATACAATAGCCGTATTGGGAGCCAATCGATCAACTGTTCACGCTGATTCATCATCGGCGCGACCATAATGATAGCCTATTAGCACACAAAGCCAATGCATTCGGAATGCTTTTTATAAGACGACCTAAGTTGCAACAGTTAAAGATCCAAAGCCTTTAGATCACTTGATGAATCAAGAAAAAGGTTATCTTTCTCCAGGGGGACTTCCAGAAATTACCACAGATGACAATAAATCATTTACACCAATTGCAATTGGTACTCTTCTTTCATCATTACCTAATGTGATGCTTTTTACAAGACAACCTAAATTGTTACAGTTTAAGAAGCAATGCCTTTATGCCATTTGATGAATCATGAAAAAGGTGATATTTCTCCAGGGGACTTTCCAGAATTGCTATATATGACAATAGGTCATTACCCCTTTATCAGACTTCCATTGACAGAGCTGGCACTAAGATGTAACAGGGGCTATTGCCATATTGGCACTCTTCCTTTATCATTACCTAATGTAATAGCGATTACTTCTATCGGAGCAATCGCAGGAACACATAACCGAATCATCTGCTGATGGATATGTAGGCAAGTTGGCCTTGGTCAATGGATAAGCTTCTAGATTATACTCAGGGTCCATCCGGCGACCCCTTCCTTTTAACCTAATCTATATGCCATGTGGTAGGAATTTAGCCAAATGAGAGAATAATCAATTAATCGTCTATTTCCTGGAAGCAACTCATCCTATGGACCTTGTGCTGACGTAATCACATGACCACATTTTGGTGATCACCATGTGCTCATCACATCCATATGGCTCATAGATAAATCTAAAATGGATACATTTTTTGCTCATCATATCCATACAGCCCAGATATAAAGTTTACATATTTTCAATAATATAAGTTGCTTATTTTGGCTAAGTGCAATTATATAAAATAATTTCAGCACAAATATTGGTTCTAGATATTTTTGAATTAGAAACAATTATAATATATTTCCCAAATGATCACTAATATAGCGCTCAGACACTTTCTTGGAATTGTCACATCATCTTCACAACGTCTATGCTTCACTCTTAAAGTATTTCAAAATTTTGCATTGGGGTATTTTGTTAAATTAACGATACACCCTTGTATTACACTTTATATATAGCATACGTTGAGGTTTTCTGGTAACCATGAAATGTTCAGTCCTCACTTTAACATGATTTAATCTTAGATTTACATGTGCACCTTACCATCTTTGTTCTATGAGGATGGCACACCTAATTAAACCGGTCAGTCGTAAAGCAATGCCAGACAGAGCCGGAATAACAATACATGCCACTCGGCTCCCACACTGGGCAAATGAAACACTACTCCAGCAGCTTACAGCTTAATCTGTCACCAAGCCTCCATCAACAACACCTCCCTGGGCTATGATTGTCTCATCGAGCTTGGTGACAGCTTAAAAGAGACACTGTTCTGTCATAACCCTCACATGAAACAAGAAGCCATAGCAGCAACCAAATCACTGCCTTTAATGTTTTGCCCACAATGTCAAAGTGTGTCATGGTCAAAAGCGATAAAGTGCGTAGTGTTCAGTGTTAACATACATCACCCTGGCAAGTGGGGGTATACCAATTAGGTGAGTTCAGCTGCTCTGTTCATTTCGAGTATTTTGTTCCATATTAGTATTTTGTTGAGATAGGAATCTACAGGTAATAATGATGTCTTTCTGTAGTTACCGTCAATTTCTATACTTAACTACTATTTATAGCTGTAGTCTACGTGTTTGCCTGACCAAAAGGTTCTTGAAAACCCCGCATAATTGACTAAAAAATAGGCCTGGCCTATTATACACATAACTTCCTGTAATTCTGATTGGCTGAAATAAAAAGCCAAGTAAGGCATATGTGTTACGTAAAGCGGTATTTTTGGCACAGTTTGCTCGCCCCGGAAGTGTCGACGGCCAGGCTTCCAAGTTACGTCATGATCAATATTGGGACCATTTAGTTGTGACGTCACAGGAAATGAGGATGACGTCATTGATCCCGATTCTGGCGGGAAATCCCTAGCGCGGGGCGGCGCCATTATCCACAGGTTATTTGATGGGATGTGACAGTGGAGGCGGCTTATACTGACTAGGGGGTGGATCGTAGGGGATGGCCAATATCAAGCCTTCAACACCACTCAACAATCCCATACGGAAAGCGCATGATACCCGATATGTCATAACGGCTTGGGCCAGGCATTGGGCGTGAAAGTGTAGGATCTCTATCTGAATGGCGAAAAGGTTCAGAATGGACCAACGAAGGGAGTGTTTATTGTGTTCACGGATTCATTAAAAAAGAAAAAAATGATTTTAATCTTAAAAGCCATTGGATTCATTTCCTTGCTGCCTTGGGATTTCAGGGGTTCTCTGTGATTTAAAGTTTAGGGTAGTAAAAAGTAGGTTGCCTTTATGAAAACAGTAACACCAAGCAGGTGTCTTTTCTAAACCTTAATTAGACCAATAATGTTTCTCTGTCGTTTGGATCAGGTGGAGGATCTGTCTACTCATTGTTTTTGAAACATTGCGATGCCATCTAATTATTGGCGCCACTGTATATTACTGGACCTCTCTTGTAATCTATCAAAAAGGGGTGTGTTTGATTATCCATACAAAAGACCATGCAATTATTTGCAATTCACCTAAGACGTATAGGCATCAAATAAGTTTTATACTTTCTCTTTAGATTTAATACGGATCATCGCTGCTATGCTTTCTTAAAAATGAAATTAATGTTTCAATAATTTTCCTAGGTCTCCATTAGTGTGAACCTTCGTTGTGTATGCAAATAAGTTCTCCGAGAAATTTCTATTAACAAAATACACATGTGCTAAACTCAACTTTGTGAAAAACAGTCATTTGTTGTTCATGCAAGGGTCGAAAACGGGCAGTTTTGGGTATCCAAGCAAGCTGTCAATGCATCTCCTTTGAATTACAAAAAGTAATTCATAACCCGAAGCTAGTCACATTGTATTCGGTTCAAACCAGAGTTTCACTGGGTCGGAATTGCCAAAAAGGTTTCACATTTTCCTCATTACCGGCTGACCGCCATCACATATCAGAGGTATTGCTCTTTGAACCTAATAGAAACTACAATCCCCCGACCACGGATAGCTGAATTGCAGTAATCTAAGAGCCTGCAGGTTAATTGGGACTAAATATGTGGACGAAACCACTAGAAAATTATTAAAAACTATCCAAATATTTTCTTTTGAACAAATTATATTAAACATATGCTGCAAAGGGAAAAACTCACAATGCTTGTTTTTCCATCACGCAAGATCACAAATATTGCCATGCTTAATGGAAGCCTATATGCATATGGCTTCCGACTTGCCGTCATATCACCCAGCATACATCATGATCCAGGCTAGTCTGCAGGTAAATTAGAGGAAAATATCATTGCTTGATAGGGAGAATTCTCCGACATACCGGTTTTAAGTGAACATCTTGATCTAGACTGGTCTGGTGTTGAATTACAAGGGAAGTACTATCGGTGGTCGGGGACTTCTCCCATGGGGCCGGGTATTAGTGAACTAAGCTAGGTTACCGGGGTGTTAGAGGGAGCCAAAGGGGTCGTTTACCCACCCTGGGCAACCCTGCCATCCTGTTTTACAAGCACACCGAATCAGGTGCTTATTGGATTAGGGTAAACCAAGCGGAGCTCATCCAATGTCCTCCACACCATTCCCACCCCCCTCCCGGGTCGACCCCAATGCGTTCTGACTACACCATCCCGGGCTGCCAGTCTTAATTAGCTCCCTCTCTATGAGCAGCTCACCCCACAGCCCAAGCAGCTCGCCAGTAGTGTTTATGATGCAGGGATAGGCATCCAATACAGCACGTGCTGCATAATGTGATTTCTGGGGGGCTGGGATGGCGGCATGATATCTTCATTAGGTGTGGTGCTATGGGGGTCGGGGTGGGAGGAACCATTGCAATGGGTATAATGTGAAGTGGGTGCATACTCCTTAGTCGCTTCACATTCCCATTGTAATGGTTATTTCTGTGTTATGCGACGCGACGGGGGAGTATGGAAGTGGAATGTGTCATGGATAGCACTGATTAGGCACCGATTTCCCTTATCATTACTTGTCACGGGATACCGACGTTAGAGGATGAGGAGTAGTCAGCTGTAAAGGATGTTATAGTGTGTTTGGGGCAGGGCGGTGGGGTGAGGTTGTTATCAAATAATCACCATTAAAGATCCAATGGCGGGCTGCATGTCAGTATTTCAACAGGTCTCTTCTCTTCTACCCCAAGAGATTTGTTTCCAGATGAGAGAACTGTGAACATTTATATTCATGTTGGCATAGGTCTGTTTCCTAAATAAACTCCATTCGCATTCTGTCACTATAACTCCATCTCTTTTGTCATAACAAGAATACACATACCTTAATAACCAACATTCTGACAGTATTCTACGTAGTGTTCCATTTGAGATAAGCTTACACGGTTCAGTCTGGTTGGTAGCGCAATAATCCACACAATTCAGGGTTACAAGGTTCTCAGCTAACTCATATATAGGCCTCTGAGATGATTGACATTCTCATGTTTCTTGCATTGAGTGGGCCACATGATGTTTTGCAAATGCCTCTCCATGAATAGGATTCTGAGGTAATACATAGGGGTATAATACACTGCACTGCATGAAACACAAGTGTCCGTTTGCTGCAACTTTGCTTCATGATCCACCCATATCAGTATCAATCTGCCTGCAATCAGAACTAGGATTGACCTATTAGGACTCCTTCGACAAGTTTAGGACCCAAGCACACCGAGAGTAAAGCCCTGTTTCCACCAGCTGATTTTACTACCGATTTGTTGGTATTTTATTACTTTTAACTAGCAATTACAACAAGAGAATATATATGTTACATATCATTTAAAAGAGAATTAAAAACCCTTTCTAATGGTATATAAAATGTTCGTGATTAACTAATATTTCCACTGCCGATTCTTGAAATCGGTTGTAAAATTGGTTGGTGGAAACATACCAACAGGCTGATTTTTACTGATATTTCATTTTAATACCACATACGGCTAGGCAATCACTTGAAAAACACAATCGCTGGTCGGGTGATCGCCCTAGTAGGAATGGGGCTTCAAACAGTACAAAAAATGTAAAAAAGTAACAACAAAAAACCCTGAAAACAAAGAAAACAGAAAGAAAAACAGAAAAAAGTTGCAGAGTGTCGATCAACTCCATGAGGGTGGGTACCAGGCCTTGATCCAGACAGTTGTGACGTAACAGAAATGTTTTGCAGCCATACTGTTTTAGTCAGTTTTCACTTACTAAGATGACAAATAACAATTACGTTATTGATGGTGACATTGAAAACTCACCAAATTAGAATGTTGTTATAGCATTATTTTTTTGTGAGGTTAAGATGAAACCTTATAAGAACATTCTGCTTAGGTTGAAGAACATAATCAGAATGTTATAATAATGTCACAGTGCAATGTCACAACAGAATTATTGGGAGCCATCAAAATAACGTAATAAGAACGTAATAAGAACCAATACAGAATGTTGCTGCAACGTTATAATAATGTCACATATTTGGCTGGGGAGTCTAGGGAGGAGATGGAGGCAGAGGATGGGTATGATGGGGGGAGCGGGGAGGGACGGACGGAAGGCTGACGTTAATGGATATGGTCCGGAACCAGATTCAAGTGATCTGCCGGGGGTGGGGCCAGACTGTCCCACCCTCACAGGAGATGACAGAACCACGGCTGGCTGACAAATCTGACTGGGGACGGTGAAAGGAGGGGTGTCTTTCTTTTTTAACTAACTCAAACTGCACAATGACAAGGCCTGCCATTTGAATGGAGAGAAAACGTCACAGGATCCTCTGCAAGTTTTATTAGCAAACAAGCCTATTTGATACGTTTGAAAAACAAGATGGGCGATAGAGATCTAATTCCAAGTGAGTGTTAATGATGATATCCCCAATGGGAACTGCTAATGTTCTGGAAAGCCAACTTGGCATGCTCGTGCAGTTCGATTGTTAAGAAATTAGTTCACTCGTTTAAACTCCTTATGAACAGAATAACTCACTTCTGGTATAATAAACCTTTTCAGTCCCATTTTCAAACAAAGTAGGGATTTCTTTACATTTTGAACAAATTCTATTTTTCCAATTTCAGTTGGATACAATTTCATAAATTTAGATTCGCTAGTGTTTTGCTCTTTCCCTTCACTTTAATAAGTATATGGAATTTGATACAACCAAAAGGCCTACAAGGGTCCCAAAGCCTGAGGCGTTTGTTGGCTGATTCAGAACTTTATTATCGTAATAACCTCATCATTAACTCAATCAGAAGTCGTATACACCTGTCCCATGAACCTGCGCAGTTCCCCTGCTTCATACAGCTGGCTCAGGTTTTGGGGCAGGATGATATGGGTCACCTCACGGTACATAGGTTTATATAGAAGGCATTTTTTTAAACAATTGCTGCAACACGTCAAAACACTATTATAGAGGTAAAATTCAATTTTTAAACCCATGAATTGTGTAACAACTTGTCTTCTTGACATGTAGGAAAATGTTCCTAAACAAAAGTTACAGTTTACATGTTTTAAGGTTTTTTCCCAGACTGATCTAACTTTAAATCTGAATAGAGTGCAAACGTCAAAACAAGTTAATGGTGTGTTAGTGTTTTGGCTCTCTGTCCAATGTGATAATAAGAATTAGATTTGTGTGCAAGGCAGGGGTGGTGGACAGGCATACCTATCATGACCACCTTGCCACAGTTTACCCTAGTCTCAGTGCAGACACTTGGCCATTTGAATAGCCACCTACTTGTTCCCAAAGTAGTGTTTCCAGTATAAAACACCAGAGAAATGCCACCCTAATGAAAAAGCTGGTAAACATGTACCCTACAGTCTCTAGTTTATACCCAATTTCCCCCTATCACCTATTGCACCATTGGTCATAGTGATATAATATTGCACTGAGTGGCGCTGTAATATGAAGTCCAGCACTAACTGACATCTCAGTGGGTGTCCTGTACTGGTGTCCTGTACTGGTGTCCTGTGCCAACATAATATGAAGCGCCCGTGGGGGCATGGTCATGTAAAGTCAGCACTTGGGTGGTTATATCATATTTTCACATAATCTCATATGGACATTCTCGATTCCAGTTCAAATCCTTGAACTTTGTAACAGGAATTGAGGTGTAAATTTAAAAAATAAGACCGGGTACATTGACATTAGAGTGTGGAAATATGATTATCAATTTCATGATGTCTAATACGTTCAGGACAGCGATACATCTGTTTGCCATTTCTAAATCAATACTTCCAACAAAGTTAATACTTTATTATATTTTCGTTGCAAAGACGGCGTATAAATCCCCCCCCCCCCCCACCACGATTATCTCGATTCATGTACTTAACCTGCAGACTAGCCTAGATCAAGATACATTCTGGGAAACGTGTCGACAATCACAATGCTTAAGCATATAGAATTTCACAAGTTGTGAAATAATTTTAATTGTGACATTCTCAAAAACTAACATTGAATATCTCGATTGTATCTTTACATCTCTACAAAAGGTAGTTTGAATATGTGTACACTGTAGCAAATATCGGTACAATTCCTTCGGGATTTCATGTGTTTATTTTTCAACATAATTAGTCCTAACTAACCTTCATTTTCGTAAAAAGTCTCTATATAGACCTTGTGCAGGCAGGGTGACGTGACCAGATTTTGGTGATCACCATGTGGTCACCACATCCATGTGACTATGAAATTGATAATTTATAGAAATTATTCGTTTATTAATGCTTCATGAGTTTTCTTTTGATAGAGTGTACAAGAATCTAGACCATAGATACTTTAGAATTGTCAATAAAGTTTAGATTGATCAGCAATATGGCGTTCATCTCAAATTGGGAGTTGTGAGGTCATGTACACAGCGTCCATTTGACCAATGTCACTTCCTTATCTGTGGCTTAATACTGCATGATACGCCTACAATGGTTCCCAAATATGAAAACCCTTAACAGTATTGACCCAAACCTCCAGGCTGTTGTGTATAACACACAACCTCCTCCCTGACCCACAACCCAACCCTCTCACTACCCACCCCCCCTCCCACCCCCACTCTTCTCCAGGGGAGGACAATCTAAGCCGCCCTGACTCTAATAGAGAAGGACTGCCTTTGTCAGCTACAATCTGATTCCCAAAGAAAGCAGGATAACAGGCCGGGAAAGGCAGGGAAAACTTGACCCCGACCCTGTGATCTCATTTTCTGACCAGACCACGTCTTAAGTAAAGATACACGAAGACTGGCTCTGGCGAAAGCCTGGTTTACACCACCCGTTAAAGATGCAGTTAGCAGTAGAATCAAGAATTTTAGAAAGCATTAACCCTATTATAAAGTGGTGGACTGTTATGGGAACTGTAGACTGTCGGGACCCTTTTGATTAACTGTCGGAACAGTAACAAGGATAGAGAAACTGTGGCCTGTTTCATAATAAACCTCCATAGCTACGGAGGTTGAAATGTGTGCTTATGGAAACTGTATGGGAGTTTGAAACTCCTGTAAAATCTTGCAATTGTTGCATATCTACCCAAATCTATCCAAAACTCTGGTAAATTCATTCCAAACTCTCGTAAATCCACCCAAACTCACATAAACAAAAACGAAATTCACGCAGCTATTATAAGATGACGCAAAAAGGTGATCGTAACTTTATGAAACACAAAACTCACATATTGTGTGGAGGTTTATTTTGAAACAGTCAACTCTTAGTGTAATCATTTAGACGGCCTGTGTAAATCCCCCTTAAGGTACATGTTTTGGACATTATGTCGTTGTAAGGCAAACAGCTGGAGGGAAAGCTTTCAAGGGAAACAGGTAATGGAGGGGGCATGCTCCTATGGCTGCGTGGTTTTTGCATTACAGCAGGGCATGTTTTACATATCGGCTTACATATAGGCCACCTGTTACGGAGAAGATGATAGGATTGATATTGATAACCGAACTCGACAGTTACTCATATAAATATACATGTTTGATTAATATGGGGAGGTCTATAACTATCCTCAACATAATGTACGCATTTTCATTTTGTTATATGACATGGAGAGATCAGTTTATGTTTCTAATTGGCTGTATTTACCGTCCTACAGTAGACCAGCTAGAACAGATAACATGATACTAGCTCAACAGTTAAAAAGTCGAAATTTAGATTGGAAATTGTTTGTGCAGACATGGCGGCCTTTTATAAATAAAATCCGCCTAAATGGAGATGTCATATATCAGGAAAAACTTACTAGAAGTTTGTAGATTGTGTTTTATAATGAAACAGCTGTTTCCCATATTGTCTATTAACGGGTCTAAAAGATCTTTTAGGTTAACCTAAAAGCTACATCAGGAAACCAAGCTTCTATAGCTGATGGAAGTGAAGAATTATTCTTTTAGCTTATAAAACTAACCTATGTTAAGCCTCTGTTAACTTCTCTGTAATTCCTTACGAAACAGGCCACTGTAATTCAAGCCACTATAAACCATCCCCTTGTTAATATCATAAAGATATAACACTGAATCTTTGTTTTTCGGTTATGCAAAATACTTCAATTATGTTATTTGAGAAGCATATGAAACTTGATACAGCAGGAACAAACGGTTTGTCAAAAGGTGATTATATATCATGTAAGTACCATATTACCAAAGTTTCGAAGTAAGAACTTACCAAGGGCACAAAACTGCCATGGTATTGATATATTGACATTTGATAAATGCCATTTATATCAATTTATGTTGAGTTGAATAACAAAATTCAAAGCTGACATGAGTTTACAGATACGGAGTAAATTACAAAGATATAAGAATCTTTTATGCCCACTCTCGAAAATAAGATACTACCTTCAGAATAGGATAGTTAAAATACTGAAAGATGGAAAGTATTACCTCATTTAGCAAATTCACAACGACAAACGAAGGAACTTATCGCAGCTAAACCTATCTGAAAATTCAACACTCCTGTAAAACAACTTATAAGTGCAATACCCAGGTGAACAACAAAAATAGATATCAGTATCTTTCCCATCAGCATACTCCCAACCCCCCCAAAGAAAGCAAAGGAAAAAAAACAATTGTAAGGGATGTGACGTTATCATAACGTTGCAGCAATGTTTTGGTTGGTTCAGCATTTGGTTCTGGTTACGTTCTTTTAATGACTCTCAATTATGTCATTGCAATGTACTACCATGGCGTTGCACTGTGATGAACAGAATGTTCTTATAACATTCTGTTTTGGTTTTGTCCTAACCTTACCAAAGAGAAATGTTGTAATAACATTCTGATTTGGTGAGGTTTCAACCTCACCATCAATAACGTAATTGTTACGTGCCATCTTAGTAAGTAACAAACTGACTAAAAAGGTATGGTTCCAGAATGTTTCTATCACATCACAAGCTGGCTGGGTTCATAATGTAACACATATTTCATCACAATAACCACAACCATAACAACCACAGAGGGGCCCCACTGATAGATTGAGCTGCTCAGTGGCCGAGGCCAACCACAGGCCTGATGGAGTGAGCAGCTCGTTTGGCCTCTGATGCCGTCCCTACAGAGGAGCAGCTCGCGTGCGGGGGGCGTTCAGGCACAGAATTAACTACAGGCCGGGGGCACGGAGGGCAAGGGTGAGAGGGTCCAGCGGCATGTCCAGCCTCCCGGTCAGCCCTGTGTTAGCCCCGCCGGCCACTCGCCTGTCGCCCTGATGCCCACTGGAGCCCGGGTGTAAACTCTGAAAAACTCTTTTTGAACTTTTTTTTAAAATGAACTTTTGGGTTACCCCTGATTTTCAAAGTATTACAATGGAACATAAGAGATATGGGAAGATTATAGTGTTGGGGGGGGGGGGGGGCTATTTGCAAAGAAGAGATGACATATGATCCAATAAGTCACCAGAACAACATACTCTAATGTTATGATTTCACGATACATCTATCACTATGAATGTCGACCCTCAAAAGCAATATCATGACTTTTTCACTTTTATTTTCCTATTGAAATAGTATCAGATAATACTTCTAGTTCCCCGCAGGCTCCAGCATCGAGAACAATGTGTTCACGATGGTTTTGAGTATTCAAACTAAACAGAATATGTTTGAAACAGTGAATTATCTAAAATCATGAGGCACTTAACCATCATACAATGTTTCGGATTATTTGATCTATAGATAGTTATTGTTGGCTTACCTTTGTAATTTGGCTTTGGATAAGGAATGAGCTGAAATAATAAGACGCCCGTTGGAGGTAGATTTAGTCTATTAAAAAAGCCTATTAATTTTGTATGACGAGAAGAATTCAGAATGAATACCATGATGCATGTGGAATTGTTTTTAGAAACAACATGATCCTTGACTGGAAGCTATTGAAAAAAGAGCATTTTCAAACAGTTTTATAAACGTTTAACACTTCGCTCCTAAGAGGCACCTTCCAATAAACAGTGGCTATCTGCTCGATGCTGCCTGCCAGCCAAGGAGTCACTCGCTCGGCTGGGAGCAAGGAGGGCCACATTAGCCTGAGCTGCTCGGCAAAAGAGGCATTTGCGTGGTCATGTCTGTACCGGATAGAAATTCAATCTAGTTTTTTCTGCAGCAGCTGTCGTGATCTGTTAAATAAAGAAGGAGATGTGACTCCTCACCTCTCTGGGCTCGGCAGTTCGCTTCGGTTATTGCTGGTCCAATAGACTAGCATGAAGCATGGCCATTTTGATATTTAACATGAAAAAGTTCTGATGACATAGTTAATGTGTTCTGTTGGTATTTTTCAATTTTAATTTTTCAAGCCTTCAGTGAGAGTAGGACTAAATAGTTTCGAAACTATTGAAAATTGAATTAATATTTTCTTCATACATACCCATAACGTTCAACTTGTGAGGATACATCTTTCATATTCAAATAATCAGTGAGATAAGAGTATGGCACATGTACCAACAGGTTTGAGTAACATCCCTCATATCACACACCTCATAATGAAACTACAAACTACTTTCATAAGATTTTATGAATATAGAAGCTACTAGCTTGAAATAATGATGAAATGATAAACATGTATTATATACTACTTCTTCATGATAGAAAATACCCTTGTGGTAACCTTAGATGCTGCCCCAGTCTGTGTTCCATGTAGAAAACAATAATTTGTGTCCGTCAGAATGAGGAGAAATCGGAGAAGCACTCAGGGTTTTAAGGTAGTCTTTTCCTCTTCAGTTTCCTTGAGGCGTTGACCCCCATTTGTTACTGGCACTCGGCAAGACGTGATCAGTCACTGGGCAATTTAAAAACTAGAAACCATGGAAACGTGTCTAAAACATTGGACATTCAAAGTGGGAGCAATTTGCTCTTTTATTGAGACTCATTTACATACTTGGGAGAGATTGATGAGATCTCTCGAAAGGAGTATAGTCTCTTCTCCAGTTTGAGTAAAATGAATATAAAATGTGTTTGAGAAACTATATATATACTGCCACTAGAAGAATAAGCCGTAATGTTAAGAAATTTACAAAGCAACCAATGCCAACTTCATGTATTTCATCTACTATCGAACATTGAACTTTCTGGACTCTTCATGTGATATACATCTCCACACATACAGATAGTTTTGGCGTGGTCCAGTTGTCTGTCATTTAAGTTAAAACACAACTTTTCAATTGACTTACATTTCAGTTGATTGACGTCTTGTCAATATTTTGTCAATATTGTGTTAAAGATAAATGGTCAATTTCTTATAATTGTATTATATTGGAAGCATCCAAACAATTTTATTTAATGGAAGAATAAGTTTTGAAGTGACAAAATCAGTCAAATAAGCATAACCATGAAAAAGTAATTTCTCTCTCTATATAATTATGTCATTGATGGCCAAGTAAGAATAGAAGAAACACAGAATAGTATTCAAGGATACCTTCTCAATATGTATGCATGTACTTGGCTTTAAGTATTTCCCTCACTATTCGCCACAGGCATTCACAAGTGAACGTCACCCATGGAAGGTTTAAGCTGAGGTCAGTTTTACTTGAGTAATCCTTTTCACTTTAGTTGGCAACCTTATAGAAATTCACGATTCTTGTGTCATTCACTGAGAATAGGCCTATAGTTTTAATCAATTTTTGCTTTCATCCATTTGAGCATTTCGTGGAATACACCTGCTGCAAGTCCTATTATTTAAAAAAATATGCATGAAATCGACACCAAACTAATTAATTTATTAGTGACCCATCCATTTAGAAAATAAAATAAATCAACCACGTGCACTTTGTACAAGCTAGAAGAGTCTACAAACTATTAGGCTGACCATATCATTACAATGTGCACAATTACGAGTATAACAAAAACAACACACCAGAAAAGAATAGAAGAGTCAATTACATACATTGACTCACATCTGATGGCTCCATACCACGGACCAGACGGATGCATTACACATAACTTACCACCATCGTAATATAATAGGGTTAATGTATACCTTTTATCATAGAACTCCATACAGTTCTATGCTTTTATAATTTATATGTGACCCGTTTTGGCGAATCAGGTCGGAAGTCGCAACGAGTCGGATGTCGGCTGTTACACCTCATTTTAAAGCTAAGAAACTGTATTTTCTGATGGGATAGGTCTCTAAAAATGGACCCCGTGCGACATCCGACTCAATTCGCCAAAACCAGTCACATATGTCAAAGCATGTGTTATTATACCCCTCTATTGCAGACCCCAAGGTAGGTCAGGAGTCAATATAACACTCAATCATATTGAATTCAGACCGCTTTGCTCCTGTATTGTAACACTTGAACTGTCAACGCTGAGAGCCAGACACCTTCTCTCTTTGCTCACAACACCCAACAGTATAAAGCAACAGTCATACATCATGTTGAGTTATGTGAATACCATCTCAGTTGCCCATACAGGCCTATTCAATGTGTTGCATAAACGCTTGTCAAGCCCGCTTCACTGAGAGCATAGACGTCCACAATAGCTCAAATATATAGAGCCTAGATGCTATAGCAGTCTGCACTCAGATGACCCTCTATGGGGCTATGGAAATTTTTCTTTGATAGTTAACTTTCAGACTTTGTCTAGGTCTACTTTGTATGCAGATATCCGTTGCCTGATTTCAAGAAATTGCCTTGTTGCCTATCTACAATAATATGGTTCTCGTATGATTAGATATCCTCCATGAAATCTGTCACATATCTGGCCATGTTGCAGACTTGATTAACTTTTGTAAATGGACGTATGGCTAATATATGGGCAGCTTGTCCACAGTTAGTTAACCATTATGGGATACATTCTACCGAAAAGTTTGGGTACACATGAAACGATATGAATAGGTAAATCCCATTACTGTGGTGCCCCCGCTAACCTTTGAGTAACTCATGCCTGGTTTACACAGTATACGAGCTGCTCTCGCAGCGTGATGAACAGCAGATATAAATTGTATTTTATAGCTTTGCACTGAACAAATATAGTAACCAAACACCAAAAGCGTATATAAAAGCGCCCATAGCTGTGTTATCATAGATTAACTGGTATAGTTTCAATCAAATTTAGCAGAAGCAGAGATTAAAAGAGCCGCAATTGTGGTACTCTTACCCTAAAACCTTCAATCCAGTATATCTACTTAAACTATTTGCAAGTTGCGCGTCCGGCCTCAGAAAAGGCTTTTACTTTTACTTCACTGATATCGGTATAGCGTTCTTACAGTTGTCCGCTTTGTACCGATTTCTCAAAAAAAGTGACCTAAACACTATCATATATCAGTGCACAAAAGATAAAAATATGTATGAATGGTTGTATAATTTCCCTGTAATAGGCTCTTGGATTGTGGCCTTTTACATCATCCCTGTAAGTTTGATACAGTCTGGTTTCTAGTTTATAAGACCTCAAGGAAAATTATATAACATACTCACCATTTAGATACAAGCATATAATATATACCCCTATGTATCTGGCCAGCATTCACATCTAATATATTCATAAGGTATATGAATGAAATTTGAGTTATATAATCCTAATATTATAGGAAATACGAATATTATATTACAAAAACATCTGATAGACAGGATGGTTAGAGCTTTACGTGGCTTTATCTGCAAACACAGATCAAGGATACATCAAATCACAATAGTAGTGGCTCATAGCCATCTACAGCAGGTTAAAGACTGCTGTTGGCAAACTTATGGAACAGCTAAATAGCTATTACTTGTGCATCAATGCCTGTCAATCAATAGCTATAAATAGTGGGGTCTGTTAACAACATTTTCGTTACGCGGCGGATAAAAGCACCAAATTTTGCATGAGGCACCTCTGAGGCATAACTATTGAATCTAGAAGGGGAGCCATCTTGAAATAGCAAAATGAAATTTTGACAAATTTTGTATGTTTTTAGCATTTGAAATTTAAGGTATTTAACAAAAACTTTTGGCTAGCTTCGATTAGACCTATTGTATAGAGTCGAAAGGTAAATAATTGAATTCCCTGTCCTATAATCTACCAATTTGGACAATAGCAATGTGTTTCTAGGCATTTCAGAAGCTGAGATATGAGATTATTTCAATAAAAGTCGGCCATATTGGATTTTTGGCTCCCGTCCTGGTTAAATTGATATTTCAAGGTGGCTCCCCTTTTAAATTCAATGAAGGGGTCCCAGGGGATCATCATACCAAATGAAATCAAGAAATCTTGTGGCAAAAGAGTAAAGTCTATATCCTTTCTTTTGAATTATTTTGGAATCCAGCGGTCATTATCAAAGGTATCATGCTAATTAATTCAGCCATTTTGAAATTTATAGTATTGTATTGGATGAATATCATATTTATTGAGCCCCCAAGCTATTAACAACTGATTTTGGAACCATTTCCCCTGGCCTTATGCCTAAATAGCTAAAAATCATAATATTTCTCAAAATTGGTCAGCCATCTTGGATTTTGGATTTCCGCATTGACTTGAAACATAAATAATTGAATTCCCTGACCCATAATCTCTCAATTTTGACACCAACCATGTCTCTTTAGTCTTTTTAGAAGCTGAGACATAAGAATTTTTATAGTAAAAGTCGGCCATATTGGTTTTTGGGCCCCTACATCCGTCCTATTGATATTTCAAGGTGGCTCCCCTTCCAGATTTGATAGTTGTGCCTCAGAAGTGCCTCATACCAAATTTGGTGCTTTTATCCGCCGCGTAACGATTTCTCAAAAAAATGACCTTAACAGACCCCACTAAAAGGAAAATTCAGTAAGTTAGTACAGAACTTGAGTGTCTTCTGGCGCAGGAATGGTCGGTAGCTGCATTATCAGCCTCTGGCACCCACTTATAACTAATACCTAAACTACCTACTTATAACTGATATAATCCTTAATCTAAACTCCTCGGATTATCATCATAGAAATGCTTTGATATAGACCGGCAGGCTTATTACCTGTTTGGAGCTGATGGCTTAATTACCTAGTTATAACTGATAATCCTCAATTTCAACTCCTCGGATTACCCTCTAGGTGAACTTTAGTATGTGGGGCGTTAGAAGGCATGGATTCAAACACCCATCGCAATAACACGACTGCTTTTAATAACTGTTGTGGTATGTAGATCCATATGAAGGTAGTTCTTATGTCTACAATACATTCTTGAATAGGCGAATAACTTTAGGAACACAGCACATCATCTCTTATAATTTAGTTATTATAACAGTTATTTTTATTTCATTCATTTCTTATAATTTTAGATCTCATCATAATAGTTTTTGTTTAATCGACGACAAAGTACTGCAACTTACAGAATGAATACTCATGTTCAATTGCAGTAGGTTTAACGATTTTAAGTCTGCTAACAGAATAGAAACTAATGACAGCCTTATTAAAAACTAGCTGCAAATAATCTTCTTTAATTTCCTGAGGTCACTTTCAAATTAACACAAGAAAACAAAATCCTAAAAGTGTCTATATTTTAATCAATCACCCTACTTGAGCACTGTTTTTACAATTTTGTATACTTTTAAGGGGAGTTGTTTGACACGTAATACATTTCATTTTTGAAGTATTTGTAACGATTTAAAGTGTGTATTTGGAAAGAATGTTTGAAGTGGATGTATTTAACAAATTGCTTCTGAAATGGATGTATTTAAAAAATTGCTTCATCTTATCACCCAACTTTTCCCCCGAAGGGGAAATGTTTGGTGATTTCTATCAACTCCGGGATACTGAGGCTGACATCGAACTCGAGCTGGGTTTTTACCACTGTTGAATAGCATTTCTTTTATCAAAATATCAAAAGTCTGGGTAGATCGGGGAGGCAAATTACCCTTAGTAGCATGTGTAACATACAGTATACATGTTCTCCCATAGAAACCCCAGAAACTGTGGAATGGGTACACTGACATCATTACCACCTGCCAGGTTACTTAGTGTATCACGAACAAGAAATATGAATCCACTTATTTCCCCTTCCATTCAGGCTAAACGTGTAACAACAGCTAACAAGCTGTCGGGTCTCGCCTCAGCGGTATAGTCCCCGGGGTAACGGGTTAATGGGGAAACCGGAAGCAGGTGGCGTCTGCGTGGTACCAATCTCCACTGTACAGCCCTGTTTCCACCAGCCGATTTTACTACCGATTTGTTGGTAATTTATTACTTTTAACTGGTAATATGGCAAAGGATTATACATCTTTCAAACCATTTGAAAGAGAATTGAAAACCTTTTCTAATGGTATATAACATGTTCATGATTAACCAATATTCCCACTGCCAATTTATGAAATCGGTAGTAAAATCGGCTGGTGGAAACAGGGCTTACTGTGTCTCAAGTTGGCGTCAGCGGTATACCAATCTCCCCCATAACCCGCTATCATGGCAGCCACCCGCCAGGGTCTATGTTGCTGAAAGATTATCGCCTCATGAACATAAGGCTGGCTTGTTGATCCATTGATCCGCACATACAGGGTGGTGGATGGGGGGTTTGGGTGGTGGGGGTATTGGGGGGATGCTGGGCAATCGATCCTCCAGGGTGGCCACTATGTACTCGGGGAGGGCCCGGCAGGGTCATGTTTGAGCGGGCTGTTAACATACTAATAGCCATGTGTGGGGAGCATGTCATGGCATCGACATGGCCAGCATTGACCGGAATGAACCCTCATCCCCCTGCCACAAACTGCTTAGAAAGCAATGGGGGGATAAGGTTGGGGTAAGGGCAATAGTGAGGCATTGAAAAGGGGGATGAAATAGCGATACATGTAGCCTCTGTGTACGTTATCTTTAGAAATAAAGATGTATCTTGTATTTCAATTGGTTTCATAAGGAAGCACTATCTTTGATATATAATGATATTATGGAGTTAAGAATTAGCAACTTGACTTAGTATCAAATTACTGATTGTCTAAATTTCCATAGTTATAATCTCCTACTTATTAATATCAAATGAATATTAGAATAACTAGTATCGTATCAAGTTCAAATGAAGTGTACATTTTCTAGCTATACATAACATCATAATACTAAAGTTGATTTTCCCATACGCAGAACATCATGCAGATACCAGCATGCAATCAGGCTCTTTTCCTGACTGGGATCATCCAGAGCATGTCATTAAGTCCTACTAAATAACGATACAAATCCCTAGAATAAACCCCAACAGCGACTTTCTAGTCCAGTAAACAGCAATAATGCATTGCCTGCGTTAATCAAAGAACTGTACCAATACTGCAGTTTGCTACCCTCTGGTACAAACAAAACCAGAAGCATGTGATTAGAGGTTCAGCCAACAAAATCACAGTTTAAGTTTGTCTTAGCCTCTGTATCATGTATTCCCTACTTCACACAAACACAGCTGTACATGTATGTAAACACAACCCATATATCCCTCTAATACCACCTTACATCCGACCAATACATAACACACTTACCACCTCCATGTATCCCTACATAACCACCTTTAAATCCATCCCAATTATACCCCTGGTGTGAGTACACATAAAAACAGGCCCAATACTAGCCCCAGTTCCTCCAGGGTTTGCAGGGAAAGTGGACTTAGGCTCTCAGTTGTTAGTCTACTGACCGCCGGGCCAAACCAGGGTATTGTACAGTGAGGATTGTTGTGGACATTGCCTCCTCCAGAGCGTCCCATATGTGGTTTTCCCGGAGTCAATTACAAGAGGCAGTGCAGTTTTACTTAAGAGAGTGGCTAAGCCTGAAGGGGTTGAAAACGCAATTGCCCTGTACCATCGGCCACTTTGCTAGTAGTATTACTGTTATGGCAATTATTTTCTCTCTACACCCATATGCATATCTATTTTGATTTTATATGCTAAGGTTTCTAAGTTACTAATTAGTCAGCTATGATTAGATAACTACAATGAGAAATTCTACTCGGACATTATTGTAAAATGACAAAGGGATTCATGGGTGTCAGCAATATTTGTGAAAAGAGCTGTATTGGACTTTATGATTTTATTCTTGCTATATGCCTATTTTCTGAGGTAACATTCTTGACATCAGCAGCATTATCGGATAGAGCAGTCACCTTTCACTGAACCTCCGATCTGATCCACGTAACATGTTCAGTTATATTCAGGTAGGAATATAAAAGGAAATCTATTCTCTAGGGGTACTTTACCAAGCAGAATTCCTTCGTCCTTACTATTATGGTAATTTTGCCCTCTGTATTTGGCAAGATCCACCTTGTGTCCGGTGAAACAGAGTTCAAGTGGTAATGGCAAGGGTCAGGTTAGGTTGAATATGTAGAAAGGGTCGGCTAAGGTTGAATATGTAGATTGCATGAAGTACATTGCAGGCAATTCCAGTTATGTAACTAAAACCCCCCAGGATAATAACATATCTGCATAATGAAATCGAGTTATATCACTGAAATGGCCCGAGTCAGTCTCTGTCTTTTTCCACTATGAACAAAAACTATTTTATATTTGATTTAAGTAAAGTGGCGCTAAAGGCAAAGTAGGGCCTAGTTCCTGAGCAGACTTTAAGGCAAACAGTTAAAAGCTGAACATTTCACGTTGCCGACACTGTCTCATAAACCAATTACATAATAGTTAGATGGGAATTAAACCAGCTAGGAGCCTGTAAATGCCATTCCCGTGCTATCATAGCAGACAGGCGCCTAACCGGATCTGCTCAGGGGGATTGCTATGCACCTCAAGTGATAAATCTTATTAGGTGGTCTCCTCTAATATCAGTTGTAAAATCGCCATTAGGGAATGATCCTGGTTGTTAGGGATCGATACACAGTGTGAGGCAATACTGTAATGAATACAAATCTTATCAAACGAAACGGGAGCTAATACAATAGAAATGGAATTATTTTCGCTCATTTTCACACATAAGTATGACTGTTCAGCAGGGAGTTCTATAGAAATGAGTTATTATTTGTAAATAGACATTTGGTTAGTCAGTTTTTTTTTCTATCACTGCCCAATTGCCCGTCTTTAATGTATGATGTTATCCTCCGATAACTTAAAAAAACTTAGAGAATGGAAACAGCATGATTTATTCTAACAGGAAAACCAACCAAAGATAATTTTCCCTAATATCCGTGAAAATCATATATGTGAAATTAAGGAATTTGACTTGATAAGGCAGCTTCTGTGAGCATAGAATCATATAGATTTAACTCACATGGTAGGTTCTGTGCTATACCATATGGATGCTAAGGGCAGTGGAGAGGGCTGTTGTTGCTCTATAAAGGATTCATCCTGGCAGCGCCAATACGGCTTAAGGCCTAATCTCCGCCACTCTGCTGGGCTAATCCCTGTCTACAACTACCCTAACATATATTTAATGGGATAGAAAGAAGACAGATTATAGTGACTGATACCCTCCCGCACACTGAGATTAATAGCTTAAGGTGGGATCTCGATTCTTCACAAAGCAGTGATTAGTGGTATTATCATGGAAATACTATATAGAGGTTGTTTAGCGAAAAGGATAGGACTGGATAAGGTGAAAAGATGCACCGGGGGTTTTGTGTAATTGAGTGTAGGTACACGAAGAACTCATGTTTTGTTTATCTATGAAATGCACTTGTCTAACTGTAATACAGAAGTGTATGAATGTAAGATTTGTTAACGGTAAACGCACTCTAATGCTTTTCAAACACTAAAGACATTATTCTCGATTTAAATACGAAAATTGGGGAGAAAGAACGATAAAAGGGACACTGTCTCTTGGTAACAATGGCATTGTGATACTTAAAGATATTAAGATTTATATAAACAATAAATAAAATTGCTCATGTGATTTGATAAATATAAACCATCCTGGCAAATAACAACCATTATTTGATCAATAAAAGGCCCCTGACCATCAGGTCACAGGGTTTGCATTGATTCCACAACTTGTTGGAAACAATGTTAACCTTCCACACTGTTCAACGCGATGATAAATGACCAGAAACAAAGGGGTTAAATGTAACAGTAAAAGCAGACGACAACCGGATCACCAGGTCAAACGGCCTGCTGGTACCCGGCGACCCCACTGAGAACAAGCGCTGACCGCGGGGACCAGCGAACACAGTGTTCTTCTCCAAGCGGATATTCGGTTGACAAATGTCGTCTGGCAGCGGGCGGGGCCGGTATTAGATCGTTGGAAATAAAAGGCGCGCGAAAACTCAGTTATTTTCCCGCCATGGCGTGCCGGTGCACGGAAATTGGGTGAATGAATTGAATAAAGATCGCGAGGATTGAAGCCAGAGGGGAAGGAGTGGAATTTAAAAGCCTGTAGCTGGCGTTATGCCTCCTTGGGTCTGGACAGTCTAAGCTGCATCCGCAATGCTTTTTGTTTGCTGTAGGGAATTTCTAAAGGAAATGAAGAATTTGTGTTCGTGGTAAAAACGAACAGGTACTCAGACACAAAGGATCTGGTGGAGGAAAAATAACATCCTTAGATTGTGTGAAAGTTGAACAAAACTAAATTAAAACACTCAGATAACGATGTTGAACCACATTAGAAGCACCATCCTCAGGGCAATTCAGGTTTGGGATGTACATGCCTTCTTTATCATATCTAGAAAGGAGAGAAGACAGGAAGTCTCGATATTGGAACGGTGTCCGAGAATGGGCACGTTTGTAATATTAGGGAAGGTAACTCCCTATCCTTGGTCCCAAATTCGTGACGCGACCAATACACTTGTCAGAAGACATTCTAACAGGGGGGAAACACATCTCGGCTTTGCCAAAGTTAAGTTTACGTTGGCGGACGTTAACCTAAGGACGGAGAGATGGTAAGGTCGCTTTAACCATGTATATGAGCAATTGCGCAAAAAAACACAACCCAAAGCAGGTTGGAAGTAAAGAAGAATAGAGGGAGACTTGTAGACACAGCAACTGCCCTGTCAATAAGCTTATCTATTAAAGGAGATGCAGTAGGGTGTTTTAGACCACTGCAATGGTCCGTATAATTGAATTTAATTGTATATGAGGGGAAAGATATTTCTTTGAATATTCCAAGAGTGTGCACTGAAGTAGATTGTGACAGTTAGGTTAGACTGATTTCTGTTTTCTTTAGCATAGCTCTAAAACAACTACGTGTAGCAATCTTTACCGTTTGTTTGAATTCCAAACATGTTTATTTTGCCCCCATATGATTTGCAGTGGGCATCTCAAATGCCTCATGTGACATTACCAGTTGTGTCCAGGCGTGCCTCTACCACATTATACACTTAAGGTGTGAGAGTGGCTTTGCACTTACAAAAAAAATGAGCTTAAATATATTGTTTGAGTGCCCCAGTCGATTCTCATTTTGCTCTACATCACAATAGACATAATTGTTGATGGAGGATGGATAAGGAGAAAGAACAAGATGCCCACAATAATTTGCAATCACCAGGGGAAATAGAGTACATGACTTGAAACTCGATCACCATACATGGACAAATCGAGTTAAATACTCATCAAAGAACATATTGATATGAATGTTAAGTATTGACTATAGCTTTCGGTCATGATGTCTTCTAAGTATGCAGGTAATTAGAAAGGGGTGGTGATGAGAACATGTAATCAGTGTGTTGCATCGTGTGAATGTTTTTGCTTTAATTACACAACTTCAAGCTATCAATTAGGCCCTATAGATTCATAAATATCCTCATCAAATTCAGCTTATTGAGATGCAGGACGCCTTCCAAAGCTTACAGTGGCACAAACTTAGTTTGCATCAGAGACATGGTTGAATGGACGATTGATCAATAGGGGGTGGAGTAGGGGCTGGGGATGGACTTTTTGCTTGGAAGATTTTGCTTAGGCAGGCAGCATACGAGCTGCATACAGTGCACAGTAACTGAGTCTAGATCTAGCTGTCCCAACACTCCCGCCGACATGTACAGGCACTGATCACTATCACTGCTTTCCGGGCCGGGCAAATTTAATTTGAAACCATGTCCGTCGTAGAGACGAGCGTTTTCAAGTTGTCGCCCCTCGGCTCAGGATATTAGATCGGGTCACTGCACCCCAAGACCGGATATTGGCCATTTTCTCCGTAGGCCTCCCACAGAAACCGGCCTCTGCAAGTCACCCTATGGGCGCCGCCATCTTGGTCACGTGCGACTCCACATTTCGCGAGGAGTGACGAGATCGATGACATGTTATTGGCTGTGTGGTTCACATAGGTGTCTGGTTACGTCGCTATGTCAATAAACGGCCACTGTCTATCAGCCAAACCCCCTACGAGTATATCTCACTCCGTTCCTTCACAAAACACCCAGTTTTACTGTTGCAGTCATATCCATAAGTCATGAATGCCACTTCCAGAGAAACTTTTACTGCCTGCTGTAAAACGACGGGAATCAGGCAGCTCTGGCGTCATTTCCGGTTCCCCTGTGAGAGGTCATCGTCGTCAAGTCCGTGAAATGGCCGCCATCTTGGTTTTGAGTAGCCATTAAAAAGTCCGCGCTTCCCTTCTAATGGCACTCACCATTTCACGTCAGGACTTTAATGGTCAATGTGGTGGAAATCCCTCCGGTATCTAGGTTGTAACTTGAAGGGAATGAGACAGGAAAAAATAATGTGTTGGTTCATATCATTTGTGCCAGTAACGAACAACGAAACTCGGCCAGACAATATGGAAAGTGGGCCTACTCCTGCTCCAGACCTATAGTTTCATTAGATTTTTAATCTGGCAAAAATCAGATCAGGGGGGGCGACTCAGTCTCGAACCTGCCCGATGTGTGCATCGAAAGGTGAAGGATATGGGTCATTTTGCAGCCTCAATTGAGTGAAATGAGTAAGAAAATTTCACTAAAATGGTTGTGAATTCTGCCTCCTCACTCAATATGGATCAGGAGTTCAAGAGGATTCATGCATAGTATTATAGAAAAAAAGCACTGAAAATGAACACCTTCTATGTTTATTAGAGGAAATGGATAAACATGAATAGGCAGTAATGTGACTTAATGAATTATGATATATGTTTCCATTAAATCAACAAATAGGGATATTATATCAAGTACAACATCCCTTCTTTAGGGCCTATGGGTAGCTTTTACAACTTGTGATGTCCTTCAAAATGTGTCTATCTTTAAAACCCCAACACAAACATCCGGGCATTCAGAAGGGAAGTCGAGGCCTAACATAAGGTTTTCGGGTTTTAGGCTCATTGGCGTTCGCCACTAAGGGCCTTGCAGTGTTGAACAGAATGGACAGCAGAGCCTGCTTACCGAGCTGAGTACTTCAATTATCGCCCACTTCAATGAGTCAGCAAAAGCTCCCCGATCAGCTTACTGCCCTCTGCTGGGAGATGCCCGCACTAATTGGGCCTGCCGCCAGAGGGACTCAGTTTGGGCATGCGCAGAGAGGAGGTCCGAAATCTGGTCCTATGCAGAAGAGGGGAGGGAGTGGGGAGGTTAAACTGGCCTGAAATCTGGTCGTATGAGGTTCAATGAAGGTGGTAAAGGAAGAAGCTGGTAGTGGTAAAATAAAAACGGGTAGTAGGCTTTGAAATTATTTGAGAATGGTGCACCGGAACAAAAAGAGTTAAAAGATCAAGCTTACCCGGAACATGATGGTCGTTCATATCTGAAAATTTATTTCGTGAAAGTAGTAATGTAATGAGAATAATTATGCGCTTTTCTATTTGATTTGCACTTCTAAAACCATAAGAAAAACCAAGTAAAAATATCAAAGATATATTATTGGTCATCCCAAATCATGTTGAACAGTTGCATGTAGTCTACCTTTAAAAGATCAAGCTTATCCGGACAGTCGTTTGTATCTGAAACAATTTATTCCGAGGAATGTAATGAGAATGATAATTATGTGCTTGGTAAATAGAGTATACTAAAATACTTCCTAAGAATGCTATTAGTCTTCACTTATAAATGATTTAACTGAAAGATATCTATAAACCCTTCCTCATGTCTCTCATTTGTATTTTGCAGACACAAAGGCTCGGAAAAGGATAAACGGTGAGTTATACGTTTCAATCATTCAAATAAAAGCAATATAGATATTCGAAACATCTAAACTTGCAGTAATTTTCTAAATGGTGTGATAAAACGTAGCAGGCATAAAGCATAACATTTTCTTTTTATTCCAAAAGATTTGTTTTTCATTTTCAACATATATACACCAAAATAATTATTTTATTAAATCTCTTGAATGTGATAGTGTAAATGGCTGTCTTATAAAATCAATTCCCTGTCAATGTATCAGAATAAAAATGTGTTAAAACATCTTAATCGTGTGCATCTAAAAACGGGAGTTATACCACCTGAAATGATGCCCTTTAAAACAAGGGCCGGGATACCTTAAATGCACATAGAAGGGAGGCTGGGATGCATGTATCTTTAGCCGTTTGTGAACTGTTTAAGTTTACTGAGCAGTGGATAGGTTAAACACCATAATGTTTTCTTTGCCCTTAAAATCAAGAAGCAATTTTCCTGTTTGATATATCTGGTTACAGTGATGAGAATATCGTTTGGTGCGATTCTTTCAAATTGTTACATCTGTTATCAATTTGAAAGGAAAAGGCGATCTCTTTATAATAATCAGTAATTGTAGACGGTTATGAAATTTATCACAGTAATTTTACACTGGGCACCACATAAGCCTTACCAATTTTAAAAATGAATTGAGCATAACCTTTGTACATTTAGTAGCAACTCCTACATCGCATTACAAGTATTTCTGATTGTCTGGGGAAATATGATACCCAAGGCCTATCCAGATATAATAAAGATCACTATGCATGAATGTTTTCATGCTATTTAGAATGACAATCTGACACCATTGTAAAGTTTATGGGGAGGTAATCGCAGAACCTATTCTACACAATCTACTTGCAGTTGCGACATTGTTGACCGAAAAGTGGTATTCATTTCGGGGTCATTATGCTTGAGGTTCTCTGTTTGGCAGACATTTGATAGTGTCAATCTGTAGATTAAACCTTTTGCAACAGAGTCTTTTTATGAAATTGCGGTCCATTTACTATTGCTTGTTGCTCTGGGTTCATATTGGCACTACTTGTATGACTGACTATGGTTACACATAGCCTTTATAATTATAGTAAAACATCAGTAAAACGTTATTTAGCAGTTAATCTGATCCTGTTATGAAAATCTGAAGGGCCATGGGGTTTATTTGTGTCAAGAAAACGATAGAATTCATAATATCTGCCACAAATTCAGGTCTCCTTAAGTATTCAGGTTCCACTAATGTGCATGGGTTTTAAAAGTCTACGCAATTGCTTACAAACAACTTTTTTTTTATCACTGAGAATTGAAAAAGGTTGATATGTATGATTTTAAGAACCTTATGCCACGAAATTTGTTTTTGATGTAGATGAGGTTGTTAATCTTATATGAATGTAAGGTGTTCAGAGGTGTTCAACACTAGCCTGGGTAAAAGGAAATGTGTAAAACTGTGATTGATATAATACTATAGGTCTCCTAAGGCAACTGATCTCAGAAGCCTTTGGTTAATGCTTATCTGTTGATCTATATTGTTTATTGATGAAATATTCACCATGTACGTACTCTGAATTACAATCTTTTTTTTTGGTTAAACCAAACTGTTTTCAGAAAGGGTTTTTTTGCTCCTATAATTATACTTATGTTGTTTCCTATATGACACCTATGTACCTACATGGAAGATCATTGTCAAATGGATTGTGGTTAAATAATAAAAAAAAGAGAAAAAAAAGAGGTAGCTTACAGTCAGGCCCGTTCCTTAACCTATAAGTAACCTTTTAGGTAATTGTACGAATTAAACAAAACGTGTGGTAAACTAAAATGAGGTGTGATTTTGGTACATTGTTATAGGTATACCTAAATATAAAACAGGAACGAGGGGCGGCGGCAGGACAGTGTAGAGGTTAATCTCTTTGCCTTGCATGGAGCTGGCCTGGGCTCAAGCCCAGAGGTTGCCTGATTGACCTTATACTCTAACAATCACCATCATCATAAAACAGGAAAGAGCTAACACTTTCTATAACCAGAGCAATTGTAATGCTTTTATTCCTTACAGATCCCTTTTTACGTTTTTGACAGTTCTATATTTTACCAGCCAACTAGAAATGTTTAGTCTTTGTTTGGACAGTGTATGATGAACAATAAATTCATCTGTTCAAAATTAAATGTTCTCATGGTGATTAAAGACTATATTTCACTATGCATTCAGGGGCACTTTAGTT
Organism: Lepidonotus clava; assembly: GCA_936440205.1. Classification (NCBI taxonomy): domain Eukaryota; kingdom Metazoa; phylum Annelida; class Polychaeta; order Phyllodocida; family Polynoidae; genus Lepidonotus; species Lepidonotus clava. The sequence continues at coordinate 6,819,723 of OW387142.1, read as the reverse complement.
CCCTCTAATTAGGAAATGCAATTAGCTTGCATTTCAGTTACCAACATGTTGGTATCTGAATGCAAGCAATCAATAGAAAATTACATACTTGTGTTCCCTGACTGCAAGTATGAATACTAGCAAATTCCATATTCCACTATGCGTTCCTTGAAATGCTTGTGTTTGCTTGTGTTTCACGTGTATTTATGTCAATAAACGCAAGTGAAATCCCCGATGCAAGTAGAAGAATGCATAGTGGAATATAGCCTTAACTGTCAGCTGGAATCTGGTCCTTTACAGCATATCTCATGAATAACGACAGTTTTTAAAACCTTCTCATACCCCGGGAAATCACCATATCATACACAAATACTATAATCAACCAATAAGCAAAGGGCGTTCTGTTACTTTAAGCAAAGCATAAAAGGAGATGGCTATGAGGTATGATGAATGAAGGCGTTTCTTTGTCCTGCCTATCATCCCCTTAATCATAGCCGACAGATTTATCAGTGTCACTCTGCTGACAGGCGCTGTCCTCTGCCCCTCCACCATACTTGGACATAGGCGCTGCCTCGCCTAATCTATATGGGCCATCAGGCTGTCATAGTTAGAACAAGATATGGTAGACTGGAGATCACACATGGGACCTGCTTTCAGCAGTTTTTAAGGTGCCTGGTAACATATTGCGATAGGAGATAACAAGGGAATGAACATATGAAGTGTAAAGAACATTAGAATGAATGTGAGGACAGCAGATTCTTGATATGTGGGTGTATTGTCCTGTTTGCACATGATTGTATGGTGGGGGTGACGGGGTGATTCGGCGTATTGTCCGAGCCTATTCTCCTGAAGCCTAAGGTATTTTATGTCTCACACCGATTAGACGATAGTTTTCAATCACTGTAAGGTCCCTTATCAATCATTCAAAGCTGAAACACATTGAGGAATAATCGTACACACGCTTAAGAATGGTGTTTTAATAGTGTTTTAAGAAGTGACAAAATTGTGCAGTTGCATTTTGTATTGTCATTGGGATAGCCTGCAATTTTTTAAATTTGAAAATAGTGGCTGATCGTAAAGCAGTGAGATAACTATAGGTCTTTTGGTCAAGAAAACCATAATACTAGCCTTTCGATGAGTTCTGGGAGATAAAAAGGGGTAACTACCATTTCACACCTTGACTATCTAATCTATATTTGAGGGTTCTTTACCTTGTTGTATATTGAAGCACTCGTGGCATTAGAATTAGACTCCTTTGATTTAATGTAAATTTAGACAACAATCACAAAATCGGTCTTTTCTTAACCAGCAGATCTTTAATGTTCCTAGCAAAGACTGTATAATCGAGATAGTTACATAAAAATGCATAAACAATATGCGCAAACAATAGATCTTTTCAGCAGGCTGGTCTCCAAACTGACAGACAGAATAGATATGAATGAGACCCTTATCAAAATTCATATGATCAGCCTAATCACAAAAATCAGTTACGAAGATATGGGTCCAGGCTAAGAGAGTTGGGATCAATGTTTTTTTGGGGGGCTTAGACGGATTGGGCTCTGAGAAATCTACCCATTCCCTAAGCTGATAAGGAACCTACTGGTGCTGTGATTGGTTGGAATGTAATGGCAACCTTTTTGTTTAAAAAATGATAAAAGAATTCTTACAAACATGACAACTATATGTAAGCAGTTGGGGGCACGGTTCATAAACTCAATTAATATTACAATTGGAAGTTTAGGGAATACATTCTTAAAAGTAACAGACGTTCATACTTTCATATGTTAAGAAAAAAATTCCCTCAACTGTTATATATATAATCTTTATACATCCTCTTTAATCATATTATGATATAAACATATTATGATTAAAGAGGAAATACCCCTCACTTGTTTGACGAGGTAAGGTGAGAAGATCTGGATAATCTCTTTTTTAGCATAAAGGCTTGAAATAAATGCGCCAAGTTTACAATCAAGTATCTAAAGGAATAACTCTCTGTGGTGTAACCTTTTCTTTTTCTGAGCAGCGCCCTTACTCCTTGTCAACAAAGCCGTTTGATGAACTACGACAACAAGAAAGAGAAGCCGAAGGGTCCACACAACTTTTTCAAGCTGTATGTATCGTTGAAATAACCAAGATTATAATCTCCCTCTTCTACAGGATTTTACCACCATCATCCCAACACCTCTACACCCATAACCAACAAGATGACACAACTACACCATCCAACCTTCTACCTATGAAATGATAAACCAACAATGTTTTGTTCCTCTCTTGTACTTTCATAAGCACATATTAAACCGCGGCACAGATGATAAAGCACACACCAGTAGTCAATACAATCGAAAGATAGTTCAGCATACATTATAAGTAGTCGCACGATTTACCTATTAGGAGCAAAAGTAGCAAACCATAATAAACGTAGCTAGAAGGGTATGGACATGCTTCTCCGTATGAAGGATTCTGTATTGCAGCTCATGTACATATTACATATATGGCCATATTGCCATGTCCAGGTATTCTATCGCCATAGCCGGGGATATTTTGTGTATGATTTCCTCGTTTCTACATTGCAAGGACCTTATGATACATAGGCACTGTCATAAAAACTAGGGCTGCAATAACACAATTTATATCATAATTTTGCAACACTTCAATAAGGGTTTACCTTGATAAAAATGCAGCACAATAACCTACACATTGTAACAGGGATAAACCATAACAATGCAGGACATATTGCAATACGAGTTTTCCCCATGGGATCGTATCCCTCTAAAGGTCACGACCCATTTCCCCACTGGGCCACTTAAATACATCCGATCTGACGTTCATGGATTGACACATGCCCCATGAGCATCCATTCCTCACTCAAAAGGCAACACCCCCTGATTTATCCCCGTCATAGTGGTGTCATTCCTACACCCATTTGTGGCAGGAAGGGAAGCAATAATGGGGGCAAGTAGCGGTCGGGGCCGCAGCTCAATGTTGTGCCGCCGGTTTTCACAACAATATTGATCACATTGAATCAGGCCTCGATTATTCATACAACCCACACAGAGTCTAGCCAACACATTCCGAACAAACAAGGCATTTTTGATGCAGATTCTATGCAATGTTACACAAGCTGCATAAAGTTGGTGCTCCGTAGGAATGGGGGATTGGAATTGCAACATCCAAATTTGGGGATCTAATCTGTACTATACCTTTTCCATGGCACATTTGAATGTTGGTATACTATACATAGCTATAGAAGGCATCAACTACAATGATGTCAAATATCAGATGCCGGTCATTGAATATCAGAGATAAGATATTATCAAATCATACATAAATATGATTTGGTAAAAAAGCGAATCAAAACACTGATCGGCAATCTATTAGGCTAGTAGAAAAACCATGTTAGAATCAAAATAAGCGTGGCCTACCTGGTCAACCCTATAAAACTATAGCATATGGTGTAGTAATTGTCTTTTATTTTACTCCGAATGATATTTGGTTAACATTGGTCAAATATAGTTATTGGCCAGGGCTTAATGTGTAACAGTACCTTGTTATGTTTATACCCAGTTGCAATAGATGTTCCCCTTTAAATTAATGTATATTTCTTTCAACTCTCATCATAGAAATACATTACCTTGCTTTTATCTTTTGTTCCATTTATATTTTGAATAATAATAATAATAAAGATCAAAAGGGACGGACATTATGTTTAAGAGACCATCTCCAATAATTATGAGAGTCTTATTACATCCAACAGACCGAAGTTCCAACTCAAAAAGACTGGATGGAAGTCTAAGCCACAAGCCATTGTAAATCATTTCGCCTTAATTCTTTAGACCCTCCCGGCTAATACACGAGGTATTGTGATGGCTTAAAAGAAGGTTCACCCTTCTTAATTGAATTTCCCTCTCATTAGGCAAAGCGCCGGAGCCGATGAAAACTTAGATTAATTGAGACATAAAAGTCTGTATTGTGCAATGTTACACCAAGCTGGGAAAACAGAAACAAATCAAGATGTGAAGATACGTTTTTCATCGATGTTTGCCTCTTTATCGAGTGATAACACAAGTCCTAAAATGAAATCAGAGGGTTTTTGAGGTCAAGGTCACGGGCCAGGTCAAGGTCACGTGTATTGTGATAACCTTGACCTTGACCTTCTACGCTGGAGGCCATTTAATCAGAAACGAATTAACCAGCTCCTGAGAGTTCTTGTAATCTCTCGTGAGCGATTGATCACAATTGACACAGTATCAGACATGTTGCCATGGCAAGATAAGGGTGAAGTCTGTGTAGGAAACGTACTTCTTATTAAAACAATACAACGATACAAGCTATGAGTTTTAAATCACAAATACAATACCAGCGTAATCGTAAATTCAGCCACTGATACCTTAATATGAAATGTTGAATAGGAAACCACATAGCTAGGTTCTGAAATAAAAATAAAAATACTGCCAATAACCCTGATATTGGAAATATAAAGCACGTCACGCTATACTTATCATTATTACAAACATATATATAACAAAAAATGACATTCTTAAATATAAGAGACAAAAAAATTACATTGACAGATCCGTAAATCTTTCTCTTACATTGATTTAAAAAAAAAAACAGAAAAAATATTAAACCCTAATTATAGACAATATAACATTTATATATTCATAAAAGAAGCATATATATAATTGATAGTTCCAGTTTAGGAAATAAGTCATTTTACCCTTTTCATAAAATCTAAATAAAAATTAATATTTTAAAATAACATAGAAGCAAGTGTAAGTAGTCACACACTCAACCATAAATATGAAGATACTTCCCAAGATAAATAAAGATTAAATAATGCTAACTTATTAACTTCTATTAAACTAAAACTTCAAAGCCACTGTAATAGTAACTAACTTAAAAAAGAGAAAGTGAGATGTAAATCATTATCTTCAAGCCCAATGATCGTTTGTGCTAAATGGCAAATCACAATGTCCGTCTTTAGAACTGGCTAACCTTTTTCTGTTATATAGCTATCCTCAAGACAGGCCCGCAAAAAGCTCGGCCTTAACCATGCAGGCACCCGAACCTAGGTGAGTCCGGCAGTAGTTAGGGAGGAAGCCATCCGTGTCCAATATTGTTTTATACTTATTAAACCCCCATCGTCTCTATCTCTGTCAACCAGATAATCTCCGGGCTCATCTCCTCTGCCTAAATCCTGTAAATCCGATGTCATCGTGCTGACGTCGCAAATCTGTCCCCCTCCTTTCCCCTCGCTTCTTCAGGTTCCGTGTCCCCTAATAGTGCCTGAACTCTTTAGTGTTAGACGGCATGATTTAAAAAGGTGAATAGGCATGGCGTATCTATAATTATAAATAAAACACTTTGATGAGACTTGGTAAACCACCATGTTGAGCTTGGCTGATTGTTCCTCCTGCTTTCGCCATTTAGCTGGAGGATTGACCAATCTCGCATTCAATTTCCCAAGTCTTGTCTGAGTTACTTATTCTATATACCTAAACGGAATGTGGCTTAATCGATGGAGCTTTAAATGTATTGCTTAAGCTTAGTAGATGATTGGCTACCAATTTATGGATGTGTAGATATAGTATAATTATGGTAATCAAATAGCTACGATCCCAACTTCTTGTACAGTATTCACCAATTAAAATGTGGTAATCCAAGGGGATTAATCATCTGTTAGTGGGCTGATCAAAACATGTAAGAAGTATCTAGCATAACTGGCCCAGAAGACAACGACACACATCTAGAGGAAAGACAATGCTTGTGTAACCTACTTAATGCCCAGGCAAGAATGCAACATTGTGATAATGTCGCAGTATCGTTCTGTTTAGGTCCATTTGGTTCTTGTTATGTCATTTTGCATCCAATAATCTCTCGGGAACCTATAACTGCAATGTTGCACTGTGACGTCATTATAAATTCTGGTTATATTCTTTCACTAAAAGATAACGTTATTAAAACATTCTGTATATGTAAAGTATTAACTTTACTAACACGTAATAACACCCTCCTTTGGGGACTGTTAACCCCACAAAATAGTTACATGAAAATCTAACAAGGAACTGACTGACCAAAATCATATGGTTGCAGAGCGAGAATGTCACATTGCAGCCTATATACAACCCTGAAAATGTCTAAATTAATATCATGTAAGCCTTGACAGCAAATGAATGAAATCACAAAAACAAAAATATTCGACCCTGTTGTCCAGGGCACGTTGTTGGTACCACGTGATTCGTGACGTAGCTAAGTAGGTCATGGCCGATAGTTTGCTGATGACCGGCGGTCGGCTGACCCAGGCAGATAAGACCTAATGGGACCAGCGCACGTCAGTTGACACACCCTCTGTGGGTCATCAGGCGGCCAGGTCATGGGACTGATCAGAGTGAGAAGCCATTATGAGAGCGTTTCAGAAATCACAATGTATCTCTAATAAACCCAGTCATAATAAGCCCATCCCAGTTAACACCAACAGTAAAGTTTACCATGAAGTATTTTCCAAATTGCCTCTATGCTTATTCCATGAAGACAGTTACATAAATCAAAATTACTCAAAGCTGTGGGTCATCAGTCGGCGATGTCATGGGACTGTGATCAGGGCGTGAAGCCATTAATAGCATTTGAGACCAAGTCAAAACATGAAATGATAATGCACGTTTAGAAGTGTATTTTTTTTTGTCAAATTCAAATTTGTTCTAAACATAGAATTTAGCCTGTTGTAAATTTAATAATTTTTTACAGTGGCGGATTTGAGCCTTTTTGGCGAAAATGTTAACCACTTTAATGGAAAATTCTCAGACCCAGGGGGTCCGGCGAAAATATCTAGGCCTACAGTAGGGCGTTCCCCTTTTCAAAATCGCTGGATCCACTCCTGGTAAAGGTACAGAAACGGACGTTAACGTTCATATAATCTCAATCTTCCATCCAAAAGAGTCTAGTTTGAAAGGTCTCTGTGGGTCACCAGGCGGCCATGTCATGGGACTCTGATCAGGGTGCGAAGCCATTATAAGAGCGTTTCAGAAATCACATTGCATCTCGATACGTTAAGGTATCTCTAATCTTCCTATTATTTTTTTCATTTAAAAACACATTGAAGTGTCATTTGTGAAATAGGAACAGAAGTATTCATATAATGACATGTTTTCGAATTCAGTTGATAAATCTGAGATAAAAGATACGATTCGTTTATGTTACATGATGCCTTGGAGTATCTGAAATCCTTGAATGGCATTCAAGACATGCTCAAAACTTTGAAATCATAATACACGTCCTTTCCTTTAAATTTGACCTTATGAAGCAGACGAGTTTTGTGAATTTTATAGTCACAGCTAAATTATGGAACCGAAAAAAGGATGTTCATGTGAGTTTTATCATTTCAAATGGTCTTGTTGTTTGGCTTTATATCATTAGATATTGTAGTACTATAGCCAGATGATCAGCTGAGCGATAATTTAGTCTTATCCAGTGATACTACTTAGACTATCAAGCTATGATGATAGAATAGGTCTATGATGGTAGAACATGCTCGCCTAACCTACAGAATCTAAACAATAAGCCCATCCCACATTGGATATATCCCAGGCTTGGACAAGGGTTGGACAAAATAACTGTAAAAGAACAATCTGTCAACCAAATTGCATTGGTTTATTTTGCATTATACAACTGTCTTCAGGGAATAAACATGGAGGCAATTTTAAAAATATTTCAGAGTAAACCTTTATGCTGGTGTAAACTGGGATGGACATATTAGCCTTGAAATAGACAAATTAGCACTATCTAAAACTAAACCACAAAAACGGTACCATTCCCTTGAGTCCTTTTAGGCCTTGTAGCTTGCATGTAGATGATGCTAGTCAGTCGACACTATAGATAGCCATTTTACCCACTACTGTACAAGGGAGCAATACCAACAAAAAACGAAAACAACACAGAAAAACTCTAAAGAGTAGATATATCACAAACATCATTTTGTATATGAGCGGTGAGATTCAACTGAGTTACCAACGCTTTATTGCTATAGGATTTAAAAACCCCAGAGTAGTTCCGCGGCGTATCACAAAAATCATTCACCATCAGTTGACTAGACTTTACACGTGAAATAAACATTTAGGGACAATAACCATGGTCATTACCGTAAACTAGATTGTATTTAACAGGTGCAGATGATATACCTTCTCTTCTTCTGAAGAGGTCCTTCTTTGATCCAAGGGAGGTCCAAGAGTGGCTTCCAACTGAGACGTTTTAACAAAATCATATCTGAGGTTATGTAGCAAAGTTTCGTGAAAGCTGAGCGGTTTACAATTACCCTTCTCCCACCATTGACAGTCCACTGAGGACAGTATGGTACGTGGTTTCTGAATGAGCCTATGGCATCAGAGAGAGCATCATAGGCAACAACAGACGAAAATATAGAAAAATATTCTATTATAACACCAATGATGATACATCTTTAAACTAATGACGACGACACTGGATACATTACATGAGCTGCCTCCAAGATCCAGTGGATGCACCCATTTAAGGACAATCACGCCATTATAGATCTAGTACCCAGATTTTCCCAAAATTTTCCAGAATGCAAGATCCACCTCTAAAGGTTCCAAAATGATCAAAAAAATGATAGGTCACCGTGGAAACTTTTCAGTTAAATCAGTTTCTTTGTGTGGTGATTTTGAAAAAAATCGACTATTTTGAATCACATTTAAATAATATCTTAATTCCATATTATTCTCAAATAAAAGGTAGGACAAACAAATTGAAGTCAGTAATAGAAGGCCATACATGTAGGCAAGTAAATTAGAGAGCATTAAGATAAAAATCATGGGGTAATATGCATTTTAATCTTTGAAATATTCAAATTAAAATTGTAAAAAATTGTGAAAAAAATGAAAAAATTAGGAAATAAGATGCATACAAAAAATTTGAATACCCAGAAAATCTTAAAATCAATATATATTATAGAGAAAGCTATAGGCTATTATTTTCAGCAAAAAAACAGGGGGTCACCAGATGAACTTGGCCAGAAAAGCTGAATATTCATTTCGAGATCTAAAATTACTTAAAATGGGTATTTATGAGTTTCCTCCATAAATTCACCTAAAGATTTACCTGACAGGTAATTTTGACATTTTGTATTATGCTCAACACACTCACAATCATATAGAAGTATATCATATCATTATATGTCATGAATTAAAAGAATTACAGAATAAAACTAATTTTTTCCTATTTAAATCATTTTTCAGAATTTTCCAAATTACCACAAAATTTGTCTTATTTGGCCATATTTATCTACAAAGTATCCTTGGTAAACTATTTTTGAATTTCAATTATGATAGACTAAACATTAATGAACATTTCTGCAAGATTTGATAAAAATTGAAGGACTTTGATTTTTTCATTATCTGGATAATGGAGCGATTGTCCTTAAGTGTATGATATTGAGCACTGATTTATTTAATCAATTTTCAAGCCTAAAATTTCGCCTTACCCTTAATTTGATTTCTATAAACCAATACAATAGTTATGTGCAACCTATCTTAAAGTACTTGAAATTGCTTGATTGCTGGCTCAAAGAATTTGGATATTATTGTAGAAAAGCAATGAGGTAAACAGCTGGTTCTGTTCTATCCTAGAATCAAGAGATAATACCCTATCTCCTTTGTATATATCATTATTATTTTATTGCCATACGCCCTTTGAATTCATGCGGCCTGTTTCAGGAGTCAAATGACAATTAATCTTCGCTGATCTTGAAGTTCTTATTTTCAGCCCATTGGCCAACTTTCAATTTAAGGCAGGCAGACATCTCACAACAGCTAAATTCTGGTTATCATGAAACCCTTAAGTGAACCCCATTCAGTAAATGGAGCCACCCTGGAGGGAATAATCCCAGCCCTAACTGGGCAAAACCCGCGTAAAATTTGGCTAAATTGGTTCCATCACGCACTGGTAGGTAGGCCTATGGTAAAGGGTGCATGCTTGAGTCTCATGTTGGATGGGTGCGAGCCCTAAAACCCATGATCAGTCACGCATTAGATCTGATCTGAGTGGCTCGAAAGCAGCTTATGAAATTTTAGTGGCGTTATTCAACGTTACAGAGTTTGTTTGGCACTGATGATCCCTTAGTGTTAAGGAGGGATAGGCATCTGGGATTAGGTAGTGTATCCCTGAATCTTCCCAATTTGAATCAATAGGGAAGTATAGGGATTATTGTTCATGACTTTATGACATAACGTAATACTTATGTACATGCAATCACAACGAGCAATTCGAAAGGTTATGATATGCCTCCCTACCATCCACATTACGGGACTCTTTAGTGCTCCGTATTGGTAAAGCCGCGTCCCCACTTGAGCGACAAACTACGGCAACTCACTTTAATCTCCCGGCGACTAGAGAGTTAGTACGTCGTCGGGCGACCAATTTGAAACTGGTGGAAAATAAAAGTTGGTCGCCACGTTGGGACGCTCTTGCTGTGAAACTGCCAGCGACTAGAGGATACATTGGTCGCCCACCTCGTCTACTAACTCCACTAATCGCTGGCGACTAGGGAAAAATATTAAACATGTCAAATATTTCACCCCAAAACCACGGCGACTAGCGTTTTGGTCGCCAGACATCAAGGCACCAGTGAGGACTTGATCGCCGGGCTACTAACCAGCTTAGTCGCCGACGAAAAAAAAAAGTTAATCGTCCAAGTGGGGACCAGGCATAAGTATCAGTATTGAAGTTATAAAAGAGTTATTCTTAAAGTTTCTTTCCCCATATAAGCCTATATCCTTTACAGACTAGCCTCAAAATGTGCTTATAATGACAGCACAATACAGGCAGAATGCACTTTCTGAGCCTCGTATGCAAAGAGTATAAGAGACTTCGTGGTTAAGAGCAGACGCCGACAACCATCTACAAGATAGCCTTATACAAAAGAGTCGCAGACATCATACTTCTCAAATTACTTACATTAAGGCACTTACAACTGAACCTAATTAGATTTTATCATTATTTCGAGATGCAATACCTCTAATTTGCTCGTCATTCAAAGTTAATTAATCGAGAATTCATTATCCCGGTAATTATTCTTTCCTTAATTAGGTGTCTATAAATTATACAGCCATAATTATGCATGTGATTATTATGTCCATTAATCTTTACGCTCCAGGGAAGATCATCAATCATCAAGATTCACACCAGAAGAAAACCCGCTGAAGGCCATATCAGAAACCATTCGTGATAACATGTAGATGGGCCTTCCATTAATTATGTACGCACATTAAAAAAGAATCTGCCCCCCTTTGGCTGAAGTGCGCATTGGATAATGTACAGGAACGTATGCGCATTAAAACAAATCAAGATCCCAGCCCCCCCCCCTAGGTGTGTACATACTAAAGGCAGCATTACACTACAGGACTTGACCTGCGATATCAAGCACGATATGATAACATTACCGACAATTCACATACAGGAGTATTATGATTGTTAGAGATTGGCAATTTGGAGTATCTCACATATACATAACAAAGAATCCTATCTCTAATATGTGACTTAATTCTCTGTGACATATCATCATATTGCAGCTCAAGCCATGTAATGTAAAGGTGGTATTACACTACACGACTTGAGCTGTGATATTACAATGTCGCAGAAATATAGCACATATTAGAGACACAATTTTTTGTTACACATATGGAACATGCTCCAAATTGCCGAAATCTAATAAATATATGACTCAAATATGTGAATTGCCTGTAATATCATCATACCACCCCGATATCACAGCCCAAGTCGTGTAGTGTAAAACCACCTTAAAACCCCCTTTAATGGAAGGCCCCTGATTGTTTCCGTGAGGCCCCCACCGCCGGGCCTACAATAACCGGTGTGTCATTTGACGTTTTACTTACTCTTCTCTCTTTTCTTCCTTTTCTCGCCCCCACAGTGGAGGTAACGTCACCATGACATCCATAGTAAACACGATATTGAGCTCAGACACCTACGACAGCCACATCAGACCAGGTGTAGACGCAGGTGAGTTGGAAATCTTTTTGAGTTTAAATTTATATTTCTTAGCATCATATCCTTTAGCCCTATTTCCATCAGCCGATTTTACTACTGATTTCAAAAATCGGCAGTGGGAATATTAGTTTATCACAAACATTTTATAGGCCTTTAGAAAGCGATTTTAGTTCTCTTTCAAATGGTATGTAAGATATATAATCTTTTGTTATGATACTAGTTAAAAGTAATATATTACCAAATGATCGGCGGTTGAATTGGCTGGTGGAAACAGGGCATTAATGTGGCATATGATAATAAAGTACTGTTATTCGGCAGTTCAATAAAAGTTGATAATAGCCTATTACACAAATAAGGCCCAACCAAAGAGGAGGGTGCGCAGGGGTTCCTGACACCTCCCCCCCCCCCCTTTTTTTTTTTTTTTTTTACATGACAAGTTGAAAAAAAACCCGTCACGTCAAGTGCGTGCGTGTGAATGCAGGATAGTGTAGAACTTCGCCTATATGCAGACCCCCCTTTCTAAAATCCTGTCTCCGCCACTTATCAAGCTCTTGTGACATGTTTTGGCCGCAGCATTAAGAAAATGACATATTCTATCAAGTGCAATAATGTAATGAAAAGACATGAATCATCACTGCTTTTATTTTCGATTTACGTAAAATCAATGGAAAACCATGCTGTAACTTCACTAATCCGAGATATGTAGAATAAAGTATTATTTATACATTCGGTGTGTAAACCTATCACTTTTCGAATTGCCCAGAGGTGACAGCTTTGGCGGCCTCTCGGGAAATAACAGCGGGAGGGGTTGGATGTCGTTACACTAAAACAGCGATTCAATTACGTGATTTTGACAATAAAACGAATTTAAAAAAAAGAAAACAAAATCAGTGCGAACCGTTCTTATGTCGTGCTTCTCGTCTTACATCTCAAACCAGGTGTATTTCCAATTGCCCACGTGTAAAGGGTTTTATACCTTTTGCACAAAACATATAGTTTCCCACATTATAATACTTTTTGCGATAGTACATAGCTTCAGCAGATTCCCACCTCGGTCTACCAATGTGAGTCCTGGTGAAAATAAAGAAACCATCATGCAAAACATTACCAAGCCTACATGTACATTTCTGATGAACAGTTTTCCAATTGCACTTCTGTGCATAAAGAAAGAAGAAATCCACGTAGAACCTGTTGTTTTTGCCATATTTCACTTAGGATTTCTTTAGATCTATCAAAGAAACTGAGTGAGTCTTGGTGAGACAGACCATTGACCATATCTTTGATGCCTGTATGGGCCTTTTCATCTCAAAGTACTTCTTACCCAGTCATGATGGTTCCTTTGAATGTCTACTCGCCTTTTAAAACAAGTTTCCTTTTGTCCCTAGAAATCAATTGGCTCTAACAACTCAGCCGACCGTCTGGCATGAAAAAGTTGAAAGTGTCTGGAGAGATGTCTATCATAAGAACGGAATGATTTCGAATACCTTCATTTCAAATTCCCCTAGCTAAGATGTGGCCTACAGACGTGCTTCATACTATGACGCCTTTAATGCTACTTTCTGTTTGAAATCTAACTTAATTTGTCAATGGTGAAGAATGAGACATCAAGATAGTTAGAAGATGAATGATCATTGCATGTGAAGAACATCATCGTGTTATTTCCTCTGATTACAAAGCTATGCAAAGTGTCCAGCACGCTAATTCCTATATAATATCTTACTTGCCTTTGGGACTCGGATGTTGCACAGAAATAACAACCTTGTGGTTCCAGACCACTGCAACATGGGGAACCCTTTATCACTTTGAAAATTTACAGAGCGAACCATACCTCTTCACAAACAGTCTCACGCTTGCTATGGCCTCATTATATTTATATTCGAGACTGCTCAGGAAGTTCTTAGGCCTCCTTCCCTAGGAACTATATAATTGAACAACAGTTATAGATGGGTAGCAGAATTACTTCTGAAGTACCTTGAGACATCGGTGAAGAATTGCTGACTGGCTCCCAAGCACTTTGCAGGGATTTGAGAGCTCACATATGAAACAGACTCACGACTGTCTACCTCTCAGGCATCAATCACTAAGTTGGTAGCTGGTTGACATGAGCTGCTTTCCTTAAAAGAATAATTCTTATACTGTAAAACAATTAAACAAAAATATAGGGCAGAACAAAGAGATGCCACAGGGGGTATGGGAAGACCTTGTCATTCCTTGATATCTCTATGATGCTGCAACGTCAGATAATAGAACTATGCACACAGTACGCATATACTGCTGAGTCTTTGACTCGGCTACAAGGACAGTGAAAAGCTGCAAAGTCTCCAAGGTTATAGACATTTAAGTACCGGTTGCTAGGTGAAGGACTTTAGATGATGGCACATACAATCTCATGATAATCTGAATCCTTGCAGGTAAAAAGACATCAGTATAATAGATGATGGTGTGAACACTGCCAATAGTCATGCTGGGCAGCAAACAGGAAAAGGCCAATGGTTCCTCGTCAGTTCATAATTATCATATAACTTACTATGAAAGTGAGTATAATCATATTTATAAAAGAAACGAAATACTTGGATCCTTGTAATAATAATAAGATTATAAAAGAGATTATATCTAATTCAGCTTACATTGCATACAATTTAAACAAGCAACAACGGACCCAGACACATATCACCCATACTTGGAAAACATATGAATATCAACATAATATTTCTCTAACCCTTAAGAGCACAGCTCACCACAGGAACCTCTCTGTTAACAATGTATCCTGTCTTCTCTCTAGCAGCGCTCCCCAAATAAGGCAAACACTTAGTATTTGCCAAAGGAACATTAAAATGCAAATCTACCCCTCATCAGGAGGATGGATCTCCACATCAGTGGGTCCCGTTTTATTGAAGTGATTATCATGGAGAGTGCCATCAGGAGAAGGGTGTTCCTACTGTCAGGGTAATGCTGGTTGGTGAGTAGCTAGGATGCTGTAGAGCCACTTATTATAAGGCATGTTGCAGCATAATGAAGGTCATTCGTTATACAAGCTGCTGAATGTTTCCATCAAATAGAGGACATCTATCTTGGGGATATAGATCATAAAGGGAGGGGGGCAGGATAGATGCTTAGTACTAAAACGTCACAATTAGTATGCACATGTAAGCGTAACACTAATTCGCCTGGTTTGAGACCACACTTAAAGGGGAAGGTCTTGACCCCCTGTACACCCACACATCCCCCCCCCCCCTTCAGGCTCTTTAACTTTCAAACTTAATGTTAAAGCCTACCTCATGGTGTACTACCTCTCTCGGGGTGACAGTATATACAATAAACACGCCCCCCATGCAGACATGTATATATTGGTCTGATGTTTCTGATGACTCTCCTTGGTTCGAGGCTTTAAAACATTCTTCAATGTATGTATATCCACTACGACTTAAGGAAATGAACATTTGCTTTTGCATAGACATTGCATTTATACCCCTCTTTCCACTCCCAAAATGCATAGGCTTCCCACGGGGATGCCCACAATAAAAACAAACCAATCCAAGAGCTTTTGGTTTTTAGTGTCAGTCAACTTTGAACAGAAGAAAGAGTTGGTTTTGTCACGTTGGGCCTGCGCAGGGACGGTCCGGGGGAATTATGCCAAAGTAAACAGGGAACCAAACAAGGTGCTGGTCTGCACGTCTCAAGTGATAAGCACTGGCTTTACAATTCATGCCACCAGTACCACCAGACCTGATTGTTCCCATACATTCTGCTGATCTGTATTTGCAGAGATTCAAAGGGGAAAAAACAAATTGACAATGGCATAAAACGGTCTGGCCAGACTGGTAAATAATGCATGCTATAGTTCGAATAGGGCAAAGCTAAATTGACCTGTTGGACGCTTTCGATAGAGCTGGTTTAGTTAGTGTGGACTTTGCATAATGTAGTAATGTTACGCTTTTGCCAAGGCCGTTCCAATGGAAACATTTTGAATAAAAAAAATAAGGATACTAAAACTAGCAATGCAGATGAAAAGGGATACTACATGTATATAAACTGTATTGTGAAGACAGTCTAGAAGCATATGAGCCATTGCCACTTTGAAAGGAAAATCCAGCTTTGACACCATGGCTTTGACGATATAATCCGCTCTTCAATGTATCATGCAACTCTCCTAGTTATTACTACTAGTGTCAAGTCTCACTCCTCATACAAGTCTGAAAGACAGACACTAATTAAGGCTGTATCACATTCTAAAACTCATTGCCGATGGAATACAACTTGGTAGACTGGGCAGATCTAGTTCCGTTCAAAACAAAGTATTGGATTTCTGAAGATAGGCCTATCATATATTCACCAGCTATATCTACTGTGCACATTCATCTGGGCGCACAAAGCATGCGTCTAAACTCTCACCGACAGAATTGTAGTCAATGTCTGGAGGTTGCTACATTATAGTATCAACCATCTAGATATCGTCTCTACATTCTTCTGGATTTACAAAGCTCGTGTGTGTAAACTTCCACTGTCAAACCTTTAGTAAAAGTTAAAACGTTGTCAACTCATGGCTTTAGTGGCTATATATGGTGTTATTGGGTGCAATCTTGGTTTATAAGGAAGTGTCATTTATTTGTTATGGATTATAAGGAAGTGTCATGTATTAGTTATTTTCTCGAACTATAGTCAAGCGGTTGCTCCGGAGGAACGTATCATAAGTAAAGATATCATGACATTATTCATGAGTAGATATCCATCAGACTCCAAAATCTGAAGCTAAAAGATTTCTGGGTTTCTTACTCCACTATATAACCAAACCCGCGATAATGAATCTCATAATTGGTATCCCAAAAATGGTAGATAAGTTTGATTTACGAGGGTAAAAACTATAAACAGTTCTTAGTTCTTTTGATTTCTACCCAGATTACTTTTGATCATATATCAATATTACCTTTTTAAATTGCAAATATGAAATTTCCATTGTGTATTGTAGAGAGTATCATCGTTCCTTCCACAAATTAGGTTTATGTTAACGTCACCTCAACGTCAACACATATAGCCAAGCCTGAGTGATTACTACATGTGGTTAGACAGCCAGCTTTCTGTGTCCACACCACTGAGATAAGGATGGGAGCACACGCATACCCTTATGGGCCACCGTACCGCGCTAAGCCCCTATTCATTAAGCCTTCTGATGGAATCTGTCGTTATTGCAAGCAGGCAAGGCTCTGGTTGTCAACAAGGCAACCGCCAGACAAAAACTGTGTGAACAAGGGAGAGAAGCGTCCGGATTATTGCATTTCACACCAGGAGGCTGACTTGGCCATGGAAACAAGTCCTGGCTTTTCTTAGGGTACAGGGAGGAGAGGATCATCCCCTGAGCAGTCGGGAGGATGCAGGGATGGATTATGCATGCACGCAAAGCTAGCGGCAAATAAAGATATAGAGGGTGGTTGGACCGGGGAAATTACAAGGGATTTTGTGTGGGTTCTAGGGTGGTAGTGCAGATGACAGGGGGTGAATAGATGGTGGGGTATTGTATTGTAGCGGTGAGGAATTTTTTTTTTTTTTTTTTTTTTTATTGTGAAAAAATTTCTGCCGATCGGCAAGAAAAACCAGAATATAACTTCTTTACTGATAGCTATAGGCTGGTATTGACCTGATTTGAGGATACTGTGAATTAAAAGACATCTGTAGTCAGGCATACGGTCAATTGGTAATTATTATGGTCTACCTCAATGAAACCACTGACACCAAATTCCCCGTATTGGATTGAAATTGAGACTCACCGGTTTATAGCCAAGTATGTTATGTGTATGATCCATTTACGTGACAAATGAAATTGCCATACTCAAGTTACTGCTGACCTACTGCTGACGTACAATATGACGTTATGTCACTGAAATCAGAAGTTTACAATACTTGTCGAAGGTGAATGCTACACCTCCTTTTTAACCGTATTATTTGTTTTAACCACTTCCTACCGTCCAACTCTATTTATATCACTCCTTCCCGCTGTGCGCTCTATATCCCTAGATAATTATTCATCTATTTTTTCTCTCTTCATTTAGCTTCATGTTTACATTTCATTTTCCATTTCATCCTGTGTTATTCTGCGTTTTTTCCCGACCCCTTATTCCCATGCCTGCCTGTCCCCTGATCTCCGTTAACACGCCCCCTCTCCCCTACATGCCTGACCCCCTCTTGCCTGACTCACTGGAATCCTGACATCCTACTCCTCCCGTCCCCACCCATACATGGTGTATTCTCATGGCATAGCGTGCGCCTATAAAAAAACAAAACAATAGTAGGCGGGTAGTAGTACAGGGAACTGTGGCATTGTGTCAGGGGACCACGCCGCTCTATTCCCAGAGCATCCCCCACCCCCCTGACAGACGCCCCCACCCCCTCGTGCGCCCACCATACATACCCTCCCCTACTCCGGCCCCCACCCCCTAAAGGGGGTATTAGACTGTACGACTTGGGCTGCGATATCGGCGCGGTATGACGATGTTACACACAAATTCATACATGTGAGTCATGTGATAATCAAAAATGGGCAAATTGGACCATGGGACATACGTATAACAAAGATTTCCATCTCTAATATGTGCTACGTCTTTGCGACATCGTCATCTCATGTAGTGTAATGCCACTCTCCCGTCAACTCCCCCCCCTCGTCCACCCCCGCCCCCTGTCCGCCCCCCTGTCCCCTGCCCAACCCTTTCGTCCCCCCGCACCCTCCCGTCCCCCGTTCCCCGTCCCCCCACTGCCACCCCCCGTTCGTTCCCCTCCGCCCCAGTCCCTCAGTCCCCCCACCCCCCCACATTTATATTCAGTTCCCCCTATCCCACCATCCGTCCCGCCCTTGCCCCCCCCCCCCGCACCCTCCCGTCACCCACTCCCCCTGTCTGTCACCCCACCCCCCTACCCCAGTCCCTCCGTTTCCACCCCCCCCCCCCCCACACACACCCGTCTGACACGGGCCAATCTGTCTTGTAGTGGCACACACTCAGGTATTTATGACATTGTTCCAGTCCCCATTACTCCCCTCCCGTGCAGTCATTCCGCCTCCCGTCGATGGCCCCTTTGCTGGCAACAGGCATAACGTGACAGCAGTGTCATAATGTCTGATGCAACACTGGGGATAGGCTAAAGCCCTGTTTCCAACAGCCGATTTTACTACCGATTTCAGAAATCAGCTGTGGGAATATTGGTTACACATGAACATGTTATATACCATTAGAAAAAGTTTTTAATTCTTTTTCAAGTGGTATGTAAGATGTATAAAACGTTGCCATATAACCAATTAAAAGTAATACATTACCAACAAATCGGTAGTAAAATTGGCTGTTGGAAACAGGGCTTTAAAAGCATGTTCGTGTCATGCGATCTTTTGCTGCGATGTTTTCTGTTTCAAGCCCAATTCACACTGGCAAAGAGGTTCACTGCGATTCACTGGGATCTACGAACGTTGGCAACATTACTTAATCGCAGCCCTTGTCTCAGGTATTAGACAAATGATGTCCAACACATTGGATCTCTTTTGTTTCAGCCATGAGATTTAAGTAAGAAATCTATTGCGAAAAATATCGCAGAATATCTCACCATTTCAGAAATCGGCAGTGGCCATGGGAATATTGGTTAATTATAAATATGTTATCAGCTGGTTATAAATCATTAGAACGGTATGTTAATTTCTCCCTCATATGATATGTCAGATGTACAGTCTTTTATCATATAACTGTTAAAAGTAATACATTTCCATATAGCGGTGGTCAAAATCGGCTTGTGGAATAAAGCTTTAATACCGTGTATTTCCTGCTATTGAACAAAAAGGCCGCCCATACCGATTCCGTGTGCATATATAGTGCTGGAAGAAATTGGTCTATTAGCGTTTGCTCTATACACGCTAAAGGGTTTTTAACACGATATTTCGTGCATTTTATAATGAAGTAATCATTGCAGTTATCGACACTAAAAGCCTTCAACGTCTTGTTTTCAATCGTTTTTCTGTCAGGTAAATGGCAGGAGAAAGATTTAAAGTGGGGATAAAAACACGCAAATGGTTTTGATTGACGTGTTGAATAATGCAGAAATTGTTTTTTTTATGTTGCTCTCCCATCTGTCAGAAATATGAATACGTGAAAATTGGGAAAATACAAATGAATCAGATGGATTCACATCTCATGTATTTCTATTTCTAATATCAAATTTTACCTTTACAGGCACTCCGACGATCGTTTACCTAAACATCTTCGTAAACAGTATCAGTTCAATCGATGACTTCAACATGGTAAGGTCATACATATATTATGCAGTTCAGAAAAACTTATTACGAACTTTTAATTGAATATCTGATATATACATAATTATTCTAAATGAGAATGATGCATGCAGCTATTCTCAGAAAACAGGTATTTAATGTAGTCTGCAAAGACTCAGTAGTCTGAAAAGGGCCATTACGTTATATGCCTTACTACATAGACTTGCCAGACTCATATATTTGCCTTTATGAAAAGTTCTCGAGGATATGTTCTTGGCTTTAAGCAGCAGTGGTGGGCGGCAGATGTTTGGGGAAAAAATCTCTTAAATGTTTGTATGATTGCAAAAATACATTTTCCTTGGCATATGAGTAACTAAGATCGAAATCTTTCAGTTAATGGTTGGCTACCTTGAAATTCAAGTGTTTATTCAACGACATCGACCTAGAGTCTATCCTTAAGCGTGCCTAGACAATCGAGATCCTTCCACAAGTTGTAATTATCTTGGCTTTAAATTACAGCTAGATACCTAGGTCCAACACCGCCATCTTCTGTTACTTTTTATTAACTATATTTTCTCTATTTTTTATCACCAGGAATACGCAATGACCTTCTACCTGCGTCAGCGATGGCAGGACCCAAGACTCAGCTACAAAGGCTTAAACAAGACGGTGACCCTCAACTACAACGACATCCACCGCATTTGGGTTCCCGACCTTTTCTTCCGCAACGAGAAAGCGGGTATGCTCCATGACATAACCGTGCCCAACCGACTGCTGCGTCTGTGGCCAGATGGATCCGTGCTCTACAGCCAAAGGTGAGCAGTTTGTGAGCAGTTTACGAGCTGCTCAGTCAGCCCTTCTACCCCTTTACCTAAAACACATGGATCCATACTCTACAGACAAAAGTGAGTAGTTTGTGAGCTGCTCAGTCATCGAGTCTACTTTAATCATTTCCTTCAGCCAGCCGGATCCGTGTTCTACAGCCAAAGGTGAACAGTTTTGTCAGATGCTTGGTCAGTCTTTTTACCTTAACCCTTTCCTTATGCCAGGTGCATCCATGCTCTACAGCCAAAGGTGAGTAGGTGTATTTTAAAAAGCAGCAGTATAGTAGGCATTTAAAAGTGTTTAGAAGAAGGACCTACACTATAGTGTTGTTATCTAGATGGTAAGGTTACCAAAATACTGGATTCCCGAAAGGTACAGATGCCCAAAAGTAATGTAACTGTAGAAAACACATAATTCTTTTATAAGCAGCAATTCAGAAAATGTGAGGACTTTTTATTTGAGCTGTGAGTTTGTTACAAGCACTTCTAAAACTTCCTTAAGTATGTTACCATATTAAAACAGGATCTAGTATCCCGATACAGTTCTTAACTGTTTATGATAATGTTATCACAAAAGTTGATGTAATTCAATTAGTAATTGGAGACCATGGTTTTACAGGATTAGATTGGCATATCATCTGGTGTACTTAGAGGTAGAAAATAGATATATGAAATATAAATCGCATTATATTAATAAAAAGATTGGTTATTCATCTTATCACATTAAGCTTCAGCTGTGCATCCTCAACTTCCTTTTTTAATATACTTCGTGCCAGGAAAGACTAGTCGATATGCAGAACACTGAAGTTACAATCATGTATCCTGTAACGTGTAATATCGGATTTTATATTAAAAACCTAACTTTTTGCTTTAGATGAGTTTTCGTGGGATTTATCTGGTTATAGGGGTTAGTCGCAGGTGATTTACTTGGCTCATCTCATCCAATAATTTTTGAGATCGGCTCAAGTTAAGTCAGAGTGAGATTTTCATAACTTTTTACTAAAACTATTCGGACATTTTTCGTTTTTTCGCTGAAGATAGTAATGCGTGAATACGCTCTTGCTAGCTATCAAATGAGTACCCTTTTATAACAATAAGTGATACAAAATCCACCCAGTATCATGTGAAGTAAAAATTATGTGTACTAGTGGAATCCTACGAGGTTGCATCGTTTCCAGCCAAAATAATAAAGCAGCGAAGGTGTTTAAGGTCGTAGTTTATAAATGTAGCACGCTGGGAATAAATGGCAGAGAAGATTCCTGATAACCTATGGCTGGTATCAAGTGGCACAGAAAAGTACTTATGAGGATTATGAAAAGATGGCTGTATGGCATTCAGGTACGGATATGCTAATAATACATAGTTTTTAGTTGCCAGATGTAAAGTGATCGATATCTTAATGTACTAAGAGTTGTGGAAGCATTGATTTCCAATGATCCCCATCTATACACCTGTACCTGTACTGACCTAATAAGGTAGTATTTCAAGAGATGAGGCCTAGTTACCATGGATTATTAACATGCACTGTTCCAAACACATACATAATCATTGACTCTGCCAGCAATATGCCTTTAACCTTGATCTTCCAATGTGGTAACTGACAATTATCACTTACCAAGAAAGGTTTACACAGCGTAGCTTTGTTACCCTTATGATGATTGTTATGATTACTTTAGGAGAGAAGTGGGGGAGAATTTCAGAAAATCTAATGTGAACCCTACGTAAGTCAACCTACTGTTAGGAATTTTGTCGGGACTGTCAATGGCATAAGTCTGTAGAGACGCACAGGGGAGTTGCCAGGACTGTCCTAATATAAAGCCAGCAATAAACACTGTTATTACCATTTTGACGGTATGTGTACGCCCCTTTAGCAGTTTACGATCAAACAAATTAAGTGTCTTTGTGACAAAGCAAATGCTTATTTCCTCTTTCCATGCTCCCTTCAACATCCTTTGTAGCAATCGCATTGTTTCTCTATAGGGACTCATGTTTCATAGTTTTCCTCTTATCCCTAACCTGGATCCGCCCTTTTATTCTAATCATAGCATGAAAGGTACTTTCATGTGGTTAGGTTATAAGACCCTTTAGATTAAGCTGTTGCAAGTGCAAGAACTACGATAATATAGGAGGGCGTGGCACTATATTCACGCCGTTACATAATCCATCTATGTTACAATTACATAAACTACACCATTAATACATGTGACCATGGGCATACAAGTACACCCTGGTACGGATTAAACATGATCATCACATTCATTCCTACAATGATATGTTCCAGAAATAGTGCGTCTTGGATTACAAAGAAAAAGGAAAAGTTGGGTGAGGGTAAAAGAACAGATGCTTCATCTTAATAGAATAGCTAATAATAAATGTAATGCAAATGGGGTGTGCTCTTACAACCAGAAATATACACATTGTATTGCGTGAATGGCGACTAAATAGTCAAAATGCTTTAGTTTATTTGCCAAAGCCCATTTTGGGCTTTATCTTTGACGTGACGTCTATACAATGTTTTTCAAGTGATTCTTCTGGTTTCAAATCTGGGGGGTGCTAAGCTGAAATCTGTGGGCAACTCAAGTTATTCACGTTCTAAAAGAAACGTAGAAAAATACAATTTAAATAATCAAAAATAAATTGTTGGGGGTTGTAGCAATAAAAATGCGTACTTACCCAGTTGAAGGCCTTTTTATATCATCATTAATGATCGAAACCGTAACTCATCATCTTGTTTCGGTGCAAATTCAAGTACAAGTGTCCTTTAACGAGTTCACAACGACAGCGTGTCATTGCCTTTTTGACTCCAGTAACATCAAAGGTTTCTAAAAAGCCCTTGACCTACCGACCTCAGTTTTTGAATGAGCTCGTAATGCAAATAATCTTCTCCCCTGGCCACCAATGATTTTCCTAATGCAGATGGGATTTAAGAGATATTCCCTATGGGATAACCGATAATTGGAGTTGAAATTGTTAAAAATCCATAAAAGAAAACTTAAAAGTTGTGGCCGGTGAATGAACAGCGCAAATTTATGTGTATGTGCATAATTATGCACATGCTCAGATAGGGTGCATTATCTCTAAAATGATGCACCAAGAGCCGAAACGATGTTTCTTTAAAAAGAAGAAAGAAAATGAATAATAAAAAAACCTCGAAAGATTTAAAATAATGAGGCCTTGATGGATTCAGGCTAAATTGTTTTTGACATGAGAGATGCTGATACTTTTACTGAAGACGTTTTCGTCAATTTCAATTTAACTCAAACACAGTATGAGGAACTAAACTCTCCAATCAGGTTCTGCTTTGTAGTTTTTAAGGTTTGAATAGGGGAAAAAATGAAATAATTGAAAAAGTTATTGTTGCAAATAATATGTAGCAACGCAAATTACTACACAGGAGCGCATACATAATTTACATAACTGCCTCACTTTGCAAGAGCCCCCAAGCGCAATCATTCTTGGATTTCTATTCACCTCAAATACATCAATCCCTGTCAGGCCTATTCTTGTGGTCGGAGAATTCATATATCCAATATACCACTCTCTAAAGCCCGGTTTACACAAGCCGTTAGAACCTGTGTCAATACAACACTCCTTTAATATTAGCCTTACCATCGGGAAGAGATAATAATGACTTACATGTCAGGAATGATTGACATTGTCGTAAAAAATATGCAAAATCAATCAAACATGTCAAGCATTGTCCACGTTGAACCTAGCACCCACCATAACCTTAAAAGAATCCTATGAAAACCTTATGATAACCTGAGAGAAAACAATTTTAGGACTTTGATAAGGATTACAGCAGTTGTTGGAGCTATCAGAAGCCTTACAATAACCATTATCAATAGACTATCATAAAAATAGTGTCAGCCCCAAGGGGTGAGACTGGCATTTTCTGTGCCAGGATGTAGTAGGGTCTGTTAAGGTCATTTTTTAGTGAAATTGTTACACGGCGGATAAAAGCATCAAATTTGGTATGAGACACCTCTGAGGCATAATTATCAGATCTGGAAGGGGAGCCACCTTGAAATATTGATAGGACGGATGTGGGGGCCAAAAAGACAATATGGCCGACTTTTGCTATAAACAATCTTATATCTCAGCTTCTAAAATGACTAAAGAGACATGGTTGGTGTCAAAATTGGGAGATTATGGGTCAGGGAATTCAATTATTTACATTTGAAGTCAATGCAGAAATCCAAAATCCAAGATGGCTGACCAATATTGAGAAATAACATGATTTTCAGCTATTTACGTATCTAGACAAGTGGAAATGCTTCCAATATCAGTTGTTTATAGCCTAAAGGTATAATATTGATCCAATCCAACACAGATTTCAAAATGGCTGAATTCATTAGCATGATACCATTGATGATGACCGCTGGATTCCAAAATAATTCAAGAGAAAGGATATAGACTTTACTCTTTTGCCACAAGATTTCTTGATTTCATTTGGTATGATGATCCCCTGGGACCCCTTCATTGAATTTAAAAGGGAAGCCACCGTGAAATATCAACATAACCCGGAGGGGGGCCAAAAATCCAATATGGCCAACTTTTATTGAATTAATCTTATATCTGAGCTCCTGAAATACCTAGAAACACATTGTTAGTGTCAAAATTGGTAGATTATAGGACAGGGAATTCAATTACACACCTTTGGAATCTACACAAGAGATCGAATCCAATATAGCCTAAAGATTTGGTTAAATACCTTAAATTTCAAATGTTAAAAACATACAAAATTTGTCAGAATTTCATTTTGGCATTTCAAGATGGCTCCCCTTCTAGATTCAATAGTTTTGCCTCAGAGGTGCCTCATGCAAAATTTGCTGCTTTTATCCGCCGCATAACGAAAATGTTGTTAACAGACCCCACAAATGTGTGTGTCAGGTGTTTGAAAACAGACCCATTTTGAAAGACAGATATTTCATTTCTGTAAAGCATACCCATGAAGAACGAATGCAGTAAACAGTTCATACCCATATTAGGGGCAAATATACAATATCTTTGTATGAAATGTCTTCACTTTTTAAATTTTGGTCTATTCAACATAGAATTTGTTAAGGGCTAGTTTGAGCAGTTTTTATTATTTTTTTTTACACTTTTTCCGTATAATTTGTCAAGAATTTCTTACCCATATAGAGTATAGTAGGACATTTTACACTCATTTCGAGTGAAGCAGACTTTAACAAGTCGCACCCCTGGGTTTCCGCCTTGCCTGTGTAAACGCCCATTAATGTCTAAGTCACAATCAGTGGTTTGATCTGAGTGACAGAGTACGCGAAAAACGATGATGAGCATTGAGTTATCTTCCAAAGGCTTAGCGTCTTGCGAGATTCCCTTCTATACATTAGCATTCATAGTTCAGTCATGATCAATCAAAATGCACGCAATGCGATATTTCATCAAATAACATCAATAATAGAACTCGTCTACGTGCCAGACTTTCTTCTTATTTTCTCCAATTGTATTTTTCTAAGGATGTTAGTTGGTGATGTATCTTGACACATTACCGTTGAGGGTGCTCGAATATTCTGGTTTGTTTGTTATGCCAGTGAAAATGCTGGACGTATTTAGGAACACCAAATATGTTCAAAATAAGTTCCTCCTTGAAAGATTGAATTTCTTGACCCTCAAACTCTTTCAGAATAAAGGATTTATTCTATATGTTTCATAATCTTGAGTAAAGAAATTAAGATTGCACTAATCAGGATTGCAAATCATCACAGCAGGGAAGCCCCTAATGTGACGGACCCTGGCGGATGTTTTAACAGTGTACGGCAATTCTAATAATTACAAGAGTTGTATGATAACTTAATCCCTTCCTTCTGTCTTGTAGAATATCCCTCCGTCTGGACTGCATGATGCAGCTGCAGAAGTATCCCCTTGACGACCAGAAATGTCGCATGGAGATCGGAAGCTGTAAGTATCACATTTTGTCACCTAATTCTTTTATTGGGACACTTTTTCTGTACATATTACATTCTCTGTGTGGATCGAAAAAAACAATGTAGTGGTGGATGTAAGGTTTGAATGTGAGGGTTCGCTTTGTGAAACGTTCAGATTTTTTTTTTCAATAAGGGTAAAACGCTTTCTGCAACATTTTGCAGAAAAAATGAGAAGCCAATTTGATTATTTGTGCGAACAGAGCTAAAATGGGAATAGGTTCCACAGAAAATAATTAGGTGAGAGATTGGTGGAGCCTTAGTTTCTTTTCGGCTTTCAATAGAAAAAGAGAAAGTTTTGTTCCCAAGTCCCATGCACGTCTCGTGTCTCACGTGATCACCAATCCGGAAGTCGTGTTGTCTGACATGCGCAATGGTGACAAAGGATGCGCCAAGATGCCACTCCAATGAGGGCAGGGGGGGGGGGGAGAGGGTAGGGGAGACAACACACAGGGGAGTGAAGGGAGAGGCAGAGGGTGAGTGGGACAGAGGGAGGGGGGATGGAGGGAGGCAGATGAGCAGAGCGAGTGAGGGATATGGGAGGGAGGAGAATAAATCCCAGTTTCCACCAACCGATTTTACTACTGATTTCAAAAATCGGCAGAGGGAATATTAGTTAATCATGAACATGTTATTTAGCAATTGAAAGCATTTCTAATTAACTCTCAAATGGTATATAAGATATATAATATTTTGTTATGATACCAGTTAAAAGTGATAAATTACCAAACAATCGGCAGTTAAATCGGTAAGTGGCAACAGGGCTTAAGCAACGAAGAATGCAGAAATGGCAAGGAAAAGATATATGGAAGGCAGGGGCGGATCCAAGGAGGGTTAGTCCAGGGGGTCCTGACTTCCCCTTATAGTGGATCCCTAAACTACACAAATAGGGCGAAAAGTGGCACCCATGCATGCGAATGTATGCTATTTTAGTACTGAGCCCACATGCTGACTCTCTCCCCTCCCCCCCCCCCCCCCGCCCCCTCTTTCGGAAATCTGGTACCCCCCCCCCCCCGAAGGGGAGGACGGGTAAAGAGGGGGACATCAGAGGAGGCTTGGAGTGTGCAGGGGGGGAGAAGGGAGGGTAGACTAAAGATCAGGGTTCAGGCTCCCAGATTTCAGTAGTTAACATTATATGCGGACCCCCCCCCCCCCCCACCTTCAGTATTTAGCATATGCTTTCCAAAATCCCGCCCCTGAAGATGGCCGAGAATGGAAAACAATGACGGGCCCAACATGATTGAGGGTCCGAGATATAACAGGGGCAGTGTGTGGGGGACTGACAAGATGGTCCTCACCCCATGTATGTGTCCAGTACTCAACAGACGCACCAATCACAGCCGACGCGCCATGATTTCCCCAGGGGCGATTGTCGGGACGTCGGGCGTCGTCGGTGCTGTTTGTCGGGCCCCATACGTTATTGTAGGGCCCACGCCAAGGTAGGGTGCAACTGGCAGGAGTGACAGCAGGGCATGATCCACCATTCTCTTTGTTTCTCCAGTGGGGCCCAATCTGAGACCCTTAGGTCATCTGTTGACGTTTGGGAGGGGGATGTTTCCAGTGAGGAACTGGAGGGAGGAGGATGGAGAGGGGAGTGGGAGGAGGAGGGGGAGTACCGGTGGGAGGGGTATGGGGAATTTCTCACATGGCGACTTCACCAAAGTTACCCGATGTCAAAAGTTACTGTTTTGGTTTGTGCATGCACACAGCAGAAGACTGCACACTCAAAGTATGTCCAATCTATGATTCTAGCATATTTTTGCTCCAAAACATGTCTTTATAATTACGTGTGTATTCAGCTTTGTTCCCCCTCTGAGATATTGTTCACTTTAACTTTCAACCAACTTTATTTTCTTTCCTACTGGTCCATGATATCATACTTTCATTGTCTCAAGGTAATCTGATATTTTAAAAGAAGAATTGTGCAAACTTGTTTTTAACAAAAGTTGACTTTTGTCTCTTAACTTTCCCCCCAAAAATAAGTACTTTCGTCTTGTTTTTGTATTCGAAAATTTGTGATCGAGCACAATCCTGGCTCAACTGTCCAATTAATTCGCCACTTCTTTTTCCCGTTCTGTCAATGGAAACAAGTGAAATCAATAACATCAAGATATCATGTGTGACTTAAATCATTCACAAAACGCACTTGGTCGGAAATTGCCCAGAAGTACGGGTCATGACATGGATTTCTTAATAAGTGAACTGACTAAATAATATGCTCTGATTCTATTAAGAATTATCGGCATAGCGATAAATACTGGACTACTCCGAGCTAATCATAAGCTCCTATTTCGGGCTGCATTGCTATAACTTCTTGGGAAGATTTTGGGAATGCAAAAACATGGAAGACACGCTGTATCACAGGAGGGGGTTGTACCCCTCATACAATTCTCCCTTCCACGGATAGCTTATTTACTGTATTTTAAGCACATGCAGACTAATTCTGGCTGATTTTGTAGACAAAAACTCTGGAAAAACTATAGAAAGTTCACAAATATTTAGTTATATATTTCTGAAATGAATGAATTTTAAAACCAACTTGAAAAATTTCAAATACATAGAGATACAAAACGGGAAAATAGTCATTGTTAGTTTACCATCATATTAAACCACAAGTTATGCCAACATTTCTGAAAAATCCTATACTTCGGCACTGCAACTTGTCTACATATTTCCCAGAATGCACCTTGATTTAGGCTAGTCTGCAGGTCAACTACAATAAATAATCTATCCGTGATGGGGAGAATTTGCAAGGAGCTAGTTGCATAGGGAAGCTATTTTGTGATACAAGTGCTAAAACACTTCCCTATACCGTCAGCCATTTGTATTTTTGCAAGCTTGTGGTATTGGGAAGCAATTTGTATTAGTATGGTCAATGGATAAAAAGACCCCATACTCCCAATAGTGTGCATTCAAGTCATAGTGTGTAATTTAAAGCGAAAATACCATCACTGTACAGCCCCTGTTATTGCATTACCTGGAAGACTAAGAATGTTTATTCTTGATATAGGCATTCTATGTTTGAAGAAATATGGCCCCATCTCCTCCATCGCTAAGCTAGTTTACGTTGCCATCCACTTTCCCCCATTTCCATATACTTCTCACACAATGAATCTCCATATAAACACTCAATTGCCTGGTTCAATTCAAACTTTCCAAGTACTACTTCTACTATACCATAACAGAATCCCGCGACGATCCTAACCAACTGAAACAACAAATGTAATGAGGAAGCTATCTTTAGTTTGATGTAACTTCACCTATGAAAATCTAATTGAAGTTTAGTAAGCTAGTAAATCTAGAAAATATAATGGTTGTAATAATATGTTTTAAGAGTCGGTTTATAACTTCCTTTTTCAAGTATGTTTAATAACAACTTCACGTCGCGTACATTACGTGTTCTTCAAGAAGTATTGTGTAGGTCGAATTACCCTTAGAAGTTTTTAAAATTTTATCGTACTTCCAACCGTTACCTGATTACATGCTCTATAGTAACTCAGGTGGCAGTGCTGGGGTGTCGAGTGAATCTGATCGGATCCTAATTAGTGCTAATTAATTATGAGTTTTTCTGTCGAACACTGGTCGGTCTTCAACAGTACTTTGAGATAGTGAAAAGTGTAATAATTAATCAGTTCTTCGTATGATATGATAATGATTTGACGTAGGCGTTGGTGCATATACAGCTGAATTGTTGTGGATTATATATATTCTCCTAAACATATTGGTTAGAGTTCTTTTTTTAGCCAACTATGGCTATTGAAAAAAAGAGAACTACCAGGGAGTAGGTAATTAAACCCATACTGCATACATGTAGTGTACAGAGTAAAAAGAATTAAAATAAAAGTTGCAGTTTCAGTTAGTTTGTTCTCTCTAAAACCCAAGTCAGGCCAAGGAAAATGAGACATATGCCTAAGTTGTTATGCTTTTTGATGTTAATCACTATAGCAATATGGGCAGCTTACCTAAGGTTGGATTTTGTTGAACACCGATCTGTAATCAAGATAATCCAGGATAAATAAATAGAAATTAAAAAGAAAATGACAAAAAAAGTTGCAGTTGAACTCCATTAAATGGAGCCGAAAGCAACGGTTTGTCAACATATGACAGAATTTTGCAAACTCAAATAACTATGAAAATACATTCCAAAAGTCTAACCTTAGCAATTGGTATAGTATAAATCTTGATAATTAAACCATAACTTTATGTGAATTCCGTAATACTCATGTCATTTATACCTGAAGACAGCAATGTTGGTAAACAAAGCAATTTTGGTGGGTCACTTATCAAGGACAAGTTTTAATGTTTATTGACAGTCTATATCTTACCACAGGCCTAGGTTATGGCCATGGAATATATTTCAATAGTTAACAGAACTTGCAAATGTTTGACCCAACATTGCTTTTGGCTCCCTTGACTCATTACCTGTCTGTTTGTATGTTTCAGACGGGTACACTACGAATGATCTCGTGTTCAAATGGTTAGAGACAGGTGCTCCGCTCAGTATGAAGGAGAATCTCGAATTGCCCGAATTTAGCATCACCGGAACTAAAGTTGGCGACTGTACCCGCGTGTTCAGCACAGGTACGTTGATTTTGTATGTTTTTATCAATATAGGCCCGGAACAAGCTTGAGAGACCTATAGATCTGGAACACAAAAAACCACTCACAAAACCTAAACATTTTCTGTCACCCCCTGACAGTTCTCCATTTCCTGTATTCCTGTAAGTTCAATAAACCTTAGCACTGATGGCACATGCAAGCTGTACTGATAGTATGTTTTGTGTTGATGTACAAAATGAAATATGGAATATCATACCAAAACTTCAAATATGCCCGTGTTGAAAGAAAAAAAGTGCTGTTTCTTGATGACCAGATCTATAGCTGATCGTCACTTTTACAATGTCAGAAATGTGCTTTATTTGGTATGCATGTATACACGCCTAAGCTCTAATCTGACCCTGAAAAATCATTAAAATATACATATAGGTAACAGTAAATCAATACAATGTTTTTCACTGTACCTACAGTGTTATTTCGATAGTTTGCCCCTCCATCTCATTTGATATCTATCTAACGACCCTGTGGCCAAGGACTTTTAAGATGTAAAATTGTAACCTTAGTATTGCCCTTGGCTGTTTGACAAACCGTCTGGAGGCTATTATGGAGAGACGTAGGGTTGGGTTAATGTTCAACCGGAACCTCTTCTTGGAGCACTTCCGGTCGCCACTCAGCCAGACTCTAATGTTTTAGTTCGGGGCAGAACTATTTCCGTTGAAAAGTTCGGCTAGCTTTTTCTGTTTCCCAAGAACTTTCTATTAGATTAAACTTTGCTCTTTGTTGTGACATTGAGGCTTGCTCAAATGAAAAAGTACCAGAGTCGAAGGAGAGGCTGAGGTCGAATTTCGAAACTAGAACAATTAGTAAATACGAATTTTTGTTTTGTCGCCGGGTAATATACACACATAATCAAGTAATAATCTTCAAGGTTTCCCTCGGGTTTCAGAGTTATAACAACGATTCCAAAGTATATACATATATATTGCAGGCATCGTAAAAAGAATGTTACCGTTGTGTTTGCTGTTATATCAAGCTATAATATTGTTTCAAACTTTGAGTTCCTTAAAATTATGTTCTCCATTAAGTGTAGCAGTTTCCTTGTTATCTTGACTAATTGCAAGCTATAACCCCTATCATCCTGAACTTTAATCGACAGGGTTATATCACATTATAGGCTCACATTGAGATCCTCCTTGAGCAGCTGGCTTTCAGACTGATTGATTCATTAATTGATTATGAGCTGCTCCTAATAAGAGAACGTGAGGCTCCTTAAACATATCGACAACTACTGCAGAGAAACAAACACGAAATCCCAACAAACTGCTTCACCGGGTCAATTTTCCTTTTTATTTCTTAATCAATAGTTTAGTTTTCTAACAAGTTTGTTACCCCAAAAATAGTTTTGCTAGAACAGTTATCTTACGTTCTTACCTCATATTTCTCAAAAAGAAACTGTCCATATCCTCTTACGATGCATATGGCGGCGTGTAACATCATAAAAGGGCAGAAAATAAAAGCTCAAATTGTTCTAATTATGTCTCACTCCTCTATGTGTGACTAAAAAAGACAAGACGTTCTCGCACATCAACTTAAAAAACATCCACACAATTTAATTAGCTTGTCTCCATCAAGCCTTATTACTGATCAGCATAAGTTTCGAAAAGAATAAAAAAACATCTTCACGCCTTCCTTATTTCACGTGGGAACTTTTAGATTGCATTATGGTATACGCTTATCAGGTGGGATAATCACATTAACTCCATAACCAGCCAGTACTTCGTTTGTCCTTAAAGAACCTCTACTCCAACTCACACCCTGGCTTCGCCGAAGAATCATTATATTTTGGACGGTACGAGAAGAAAACCAACAGCTTATATCCCTTGTTCATGAGTCTGCGCATTGAACTATCCCAAAAATTCCTTGATCCCAACACTTCTAGCCTGGGCCCATCCAATAAGCCCATCCCAGTTTACACTGACATTGCAGTTTACCATGAAACATTTTCAAAATTGCCTCCAGGCTTATTCCCTGAAAAAGTTGAATATTACAAAATTAACAGAAGAAATTTTGTAGACAAATTGCTTCCAAAATTTCTAAAATGCCGCTTTATGAATTGGCTTTTTCCCCATAGGAACCAATGTTAAAGCCTGTCAGCCCTAACTAGAATGTCCAACCCTATTTTGCCCTGAAATACAGCATTTTGATAGGCTGTCAAACCTACAAATCTGTCAATTGATAAAATTCAAGAAATCACAATGGTTAAGCAGGACTTTGGGATATAGAAAAATATGATAATTGTTCATATATAACATGTTTATGATTAATCCATATTGTCACTGCTGACTTTTTGAAATCGGGAGTAAAATCAGCTAGTGGAAACAGCCCTTAAACTTAAAACCAATCCTCACCCATCTAACCTTATCTCCCCTCTCCCCCACACAGGTAGTTTTGCCTGTGTATATGCCGAATTCCACTTCGACCGCAAGTTCGAGTTCTACCTGCTCCAGACCTATATACCGAGTTTTCTCATCGTGGTACTCTCGTGGGTTTCGTTCTGGATCGACATCAATGCCGTGCCGGCGCGCATCTCCCTCGGCCTGCTGACAGTACTCACTATGACGACCCAGTCGTCAGCCATAAGCGCTAGACTCCCTAGGTAGGTATATTAAGCCCCAGTGACCGTGGCCAACTTTTCATTACGATCTGAGATATAATTGACATCTTCTTTATATTAAGAATTAACATTTTTGGATAATATGTTTGTGGTTTACAAGGGTGGTATCAATGTATAAGGTTAAGTCGTTATTTAGTCAAAATACTAATTTTTCATGCATGCAATTTTAAGATCGCAATGAAAATTTGGCAAGGGGGAATGGTGCTTGACATTCCACCAGTTTATCCATCAACAAGTGTCCCCTGTTTTTGAGGTAAAAGCTGTGACCGAGTTTTTCACTTGTAAAATGAAGATATAAGATCAAGAAAATATTTGATGAACCTGCAAGAATATTCATCTATATTATTTTCCTTTCCCTTGGTTTGTATTTTGCCCTCGAGCTGCACAGTGAGCCTTCTAAATACGCATGTCATTTTGACAGGGCAAAACCATAGTACCATGTATAACTGGCTGTAACTCTTGAACTAATACAGATAGAGATATTATTCAAAAAGCATATTAGACAAGATACCAAATCTGGCTGATGATACGTGTTTTTCTTTGCTTCATAACATTCTTTATTCTTACAAATATTAGTACAGGTACTAGTTTTCCTTATAAGCCAGAGTAGGATCAACAATATCCCATAAATATTTCTCAATAATATGTATTATTTAATCAAAAGTTACAGTTTGCTTTAGTCTATTTAGTATATTGAAAGTTAATTCAACACCTACTTGCTATTATATATAGTTAGAGTTGCAAAGTAGGTAGATTCATCTATAATAGACGATTAAATAAACAACTTACAACATGAAATATCAAGATAGAATTCAATAAGAGATATTACATGTTTGTAGATGAACATTCGTACATACGTTCCTCAATATATATTTTTTTATAGCATTTTTTTCAATTTGTATATTATATTCCTCCCCTAGGGTCTCCTACATCAAGGCCATCGACGTGTGGATGGCCGTGTGCCTGGTGTTCGTCTTCAGCGCCCTTATCGAGTACTCAGCGGTCAACGTGCTCTACAGGAAGACCAAGAGCAAGGACAAGCGTCGGCACCGGCTCGAGGACTGCCCCGAACTGACGCGCAGAAACGACCTCGACGATGGCAAGGTAGAGGTGGGTACACTTACAATTTTTTATTTTGATGGAATGTGCTAAGTTGTCTTTCATCGTTCTTTTATTTAGATGTAATTCTGTTGGAAGCCTTCGATATAATCTGATCGTCCTATAGCTAGAATTCTCCCTACCACGGATAACTGATTTGAAGTATTTTGAGTACCTGCAGGCTAATTTGGACTGATTTTGTCGACAAAACTCCTTGAAAGTCCATAGAAAATAAGCAGAAATTTGTTATATATTCATCTACAATGACCAAATTTTCAATTGACTCAGAAAATATTAATGGATGTGGAAACTTATTTAGAAAATAATGATTGCTAGTTTTTAACAATGTTAATCTACAAATAATGATACAATTCATGAAAATTGCTATGCTAAAGCCTTGATTTGTGTCGATATATTACCCAGCATACATCCTGTTTTAGGCTCACCTGCAGGTAAAACTCATGAAAATGGCTATCCGTGGTTGGGAGAATTAGACGATAATTTGCATTAGAATCCTGATGACGAACTTAACCGTTAGAAACTTGTTGATTTTTACCAGAGGATTATCCTATAATATATATCATTGCCCACCACTTTTGGAGTTTGGTTTGATGTAGTAAAACAGCTCCATAGTATTAGATGAATATATACGATGGACATTGATTACATATTGGGCATTGTCACCGTCCATATCAATTGCGTACGTAACATACTGTTTAAGTTAGGCGGTTTTGTCTACCAGAGGAAGATGTTGAGACCGCTGGAGCTTCGGAAATAAAACTATAACAGAGAATCTGAAATCAAAGAACCAAAGAACTCAAACGCTTTTTGTGTGTGGGTATTCCATTAGCTGTTATTACAGGAACTTTATTGCAGCAGAGCTTTAGTGGAGCTAATTCATATGAAATTACATGAATGTGAAATGCTAAATTGAATTGTGGTTGAAAATATAAACACAGAACAGCAGTTTGTGAACCACTTCCCCCTAGTTAACAATTGTTAAGTCCATATCGGCCATCGGAGACTGAGGACTGTGGGAGTGAACATAATTACTCCCCATCAAATTCACCATAACTGGCATGAGCTGCTCTGTTGAGTTGCAGACTATAGACCTATTTCAATATAGTGATGCCCTGCTAGCGGTACAGGCCTGAACAGTCGATTGGGGTATGGGTTTCAATGGAAATTGTTTGGTACAGGCCTTCTATGGGAGGGTTCACTGCGCAGGTTCATGGGAAAGGTGTACAAGTCGTGCAATAATAACAATTAGGCCTACAAGGGCATAAATATTCGACGAGGATGGGATTCGAACCCACGCGGGCAGAGCCCAATGGATTAGCAGTCCATCGCCTTAACCACTCGGCCACCTCGTCCACCTGCTCATAAGGGCAAACATAGCACAACCCACCTCCCATGTACAACTGTGCTGCTGACCGGAGAGGCACTGAACCATGACGGTCCCTCGGGGCCTGAATCAATGATGCGAGACGGTGCCTGGATCATGGCCCAGGCTGATAGCTCCCAGAGGGATTGAGTTTTAGCAGTAGGCTGGTACTGATGAATGGTCAGTGGTTGAGGGCAGCTCTGATTTCAGAGCCCAGTATAGGGAGATATTGTCCTGCGGTTTCAAGACGATGAATGATTTAGTAATTTGCCTTTTCAAATAACAATGCTATGGGTTATTGGGGGCATACGCAGCCCTGAAATCGAAGGGGGTTCAAAGTAAAACAGGGGATTCAGGTAAATCAAAATGGGTGCTAACCTAGATTTTCAACAAAACTTCCCATGCTTTACAATGTTCCAGAAACCCTTTTATATACAAGACAGAGATGCAGTTCAACGTCTAAATTGTTTTCCATACTTGTTTTGTATGGAGTGTAGTGATGAATATAAAGCACATCTTTAAACAGAGTTTCCACTTTAACCAAGCAATACCTTTCCATTCTGAAACATGATTTGACCAAAGATAAAACAGGATGAGAACACTTTCTAGATTCAGAGATTCCATTCCCCAAACAGGAGTCCTCCGTTATCACACCCTGGAGGGGCCAGCCAGCTGACAAATGATTCCTTAGTAGTCCTACAGTACTACCTTTCACACCCCCACAGCCGCCTTCCAGGGTGTGCACCAGGGCGTACTCCACGCCCTGTGATGTCAACTGGCCGTGTAAGTTCCCACACTGGAGGCCAATGGCCTGGAGACGATGTGTGCAATTGGTGGGTAGGAGAAGGTGTTGGCTGGCGCAGGAGGAGTGATGGAGGAGTGGACAGGGGTAGGGAGACCCTGGAGACGGCGGGTGGTCACCGCTCAGCCCCCGGCGACGGGCGGTCAAGTGGTCAGCGCCCGTCGGGACCCGCCTCAGGGGGTTGGGAGCGGGGGCAGGCTGCTCCGCCATGGGTTTGAGCCAATGAGTATGGGGCGCCAAGTGCACCACTTAAGTGCATTCCTGAGATTGGTTTTCCAAATGATACAAAATGCAGCGATGAAACAGGTGGTCATTAGATTAGTGATCTATAGGTTCGGAATAAAGACGAGTATTTCTGTGATTGGGCGCCTATAGTGCATGCCTTGTATTCCTGAGATTGGTTTTCCAAAATGCAGTGGTGAAGCAGGCGGTCATTTAATAGATTAATGATCTATATATTCGGAATAAAGACGAGTATTTCTGTAATTGGGCGCCTAGTGTGCACCTTTTTATCTTGAGATTTGTTTCTAAAAGTCATTAGTGATATGAGTGTTTTCCATATTATAATGATACAAGATTCATTGATGATACGAATTGTAATTGGTGATTGGAGTATTTCTTTAATGGGAGCCAAGCTTACGCCTTGTAGTCTTGGGATTTGTTTTTCAAACGATATTGAATGAATTAATGTTGTGAGTGGTTATTAATGAATTATTAAGATTGATTTTGAATAAGGACGAGTATTTCTTTAATGGGGCACCAAGCGTGCACCCTATAATCTTGAGATCTTTTTTTTGCAAACTAACAAAATGTTAATTCGTGTTACGAGTGGTGATTAATGAACTATGATCACGTTTGATATTTTTCTTAATTCTGCCTAAAAGACACCCTCTTAAAGAACGTAGTTGGAGAAATAAGAGGTTATTCAATACTTAACTGGATTATTAAGACTTATTCTAAATAAGGACCAGCATTAATTTTTGTTTAACCAAGTATGGATAGGTTTCTTATAAGCCTAAAAGTGTCGCTTACTAAATGATCTTTTTATATACTGATAATTTTCTAGGAAATGTTCCTTAGATTTTGGGATGTCAAAGTAAAGGTTGAAAACTTCTCTCTCAGCATAAGAAACAGGATTAATTTCGTACATGACAATAAAGGTGATCAATTGACAACAAAACGGTCAAATTAAATATCAATGTAAATACATACATTACTTTAATAATATTCTCAGTTTACCATAAAACTAATCCATCTCAGTTTCCCGGACAATAAAAATTGAGGAACTGGATATACGTCAAATTCACCGGTTAGATAGAGTTACGATTTATATTCAGAACAGGGTTACATGAGAAAAGTCAAATGTGAAAATGAAGATATAGCTCATGCACATCGTGAAAATTGGATGCCCTGAATTTGATATGTGGAAGACAGTTTTCTCTGTCGCAGATCAGGAAGACCTTTATCACCCGCACTACTGAGCAGCGGTACGTACAGGGGCCAGTGCATATTGGCAGGCCTTATGTACTGCTCCTCATTTTCAGTATATTCAACATATTTAGAATATTGCTTGGTTGATGAAATATAGGAGACCCTTTGGGGACGTCCTCTGGGTGCAGGACGAACCTCCCGAATGGCTCACAGGCTTCGCCCATGAGCCATGCAGCTCCCCTCAGGTTTGTCCGTCCACCCTCGTACGTCACGTCTAATCTAGCGTTCATAGATGGACGCCAGGGTAATCACATGTCAGCAAAATTCAATTGTTTTCATTCTATTCCAAGACATCATATTTTGTGATAATGCAGTGTCATTTGCACTGAAACTGTTCCTAAGGTACACTTTTTTTGGGCTAGGTTATAGCCAAAGTAGGAAATCTTCAAATATACTCATCAGTTGATTCGTTCCCCCATAATGATGATCATTTGTCGCAGAACATCAGACTGCAATAGACTAGTTCATCATGCATTCAAAAAAGAAATATTTACAGTATGTTTTTCCGGAAGCCCAACATCCCAATTAAGATGTCAGTAGTTGAAGCAGACATGCTCTATTCCTCATCCTTACCTCTCCAATGATCATATTGCATTCCAGTAAGTACAAGTGGAGTGGTTTCAACTTGCTCTCTAGATTAGTGACTGCCATACTTGGATTTGTAATATAATCAGGTGTTCGCCTAGTCTCTTCGTGTTTACATTATCACCCAGAATTTTGTGAGGATGGAAGCATAGCAGTACTTACTAGTATTATCGCTGCAAAGAATTGTTATTTTGCATAGACAAAGCGGATTATTTGAAAATACCCTCCATGGAAACACCCCCGATAAAAGAGATAAGGGAGCAAGGGTTTGAGTATAGGGAGTTCAGAAGTAAAAATCATCCCAGCGGCGAGGGACTCAATTCTCGTGGTGAGCGAGATTACGTGAAACTGGACGAGAGCATGTCCATAGGTTCTACGTTACCCTAAAATGCCCTGAAAAGGGACGGCCCAATAGAAATCCCACCGGAAATGACGTTTTAACGTGCGGATTGGTGGCCAGGGGGCGCTTCGAATACTCCCAACATACGGGCAGTTATCCCCGAGGATTGGTGGTGGTCACGTGAGCAGATCCCTGCCCCTGATTGGTCAGGCTTTCCTCCCAACATGGGAAAATTGACCACAGAGCCCAACCGCGTTATTACGTTATCTACTGTCAATTTGGAACATTTAAAAGGATTGACAAAAATGATATGTAGGAGTCAGAACGATAGAGGCGACGATGTCCTAACGGCAGTGGAATTTGAATAATAGAAGAAGGATATGATTGTTTTGTTCATGGAAGGCCCCTACCCTATCGGCCCATAGAACCATGCTCGCAGGTTTTCTCTTGGTAGAAGTCTGTGGTTTGAGCCAGATGCCATGTCATATGACAGTAAAACCCTCTCATTTTCAACTATGCGTCATCGGTTAGTCATTGGCCTAGGTCGGTTATATCAACATTCATACATTTAAGATTATTTTTGCTATAATTCTGCCATGTTACATGGTTGGAAATGTAAGAAAAGCCTAGCATTTCAACTTGGGTAGTTTGCTAAAAACGTTATTAATGCATTCACACATTGTATTTCTTGACTTGAAAATGTAGAGCAACATAATTGTCAAGCTTTTAGGGACACCGGTGTGGATACACATACAATTCTGATCACGCTATTCTTGAACAGCAATGGATAGCCGATCCATTTGATGGATTTCAAAACTGAGTTTATTTTCATTCCTGTCGGCACAGCGCCTCTTCAATACCACCCCTTGCAATTGTACACCATGCATTTTACATGATCCTTTAAACTTTCAGCAAATGGAGCTTATAGAGTACGACTCCAACCGAGATACGGTGCGTAAGACTTTGTAAACGGCCACTCAGCTGAGGTCTATCTGGGCTTGTACTCTCTGCCATGGAATGTTAAAGCGCATATAATATAAGCGGTGCTGCTCACTGAGCAACTCACAACTATGGCAAGCTGATCTGATCAAAATTTTAAAATATTTTATCACCTCAAAGTACTTTTATTTGTAATGCTAGCAAGGTAAAGATGCATAGGTCTTACATGTTTTATTTTTTCCAGTGATGATATTACTACCTTCTATAAAAAGAAACTTACGAAAGTAAAGGAAAACAGGAAATGAAATATTTAAATATTTTTTTCCGGATCAGCTTGCCATAGGTGCTCCGAGTTACTCACCATCAACTCAAATCAACTGAAATGTCTGTACACACTTGTGCACCTGTGCACATTACCTCTCCACGCCACACGCATCTCTGACCTCTGTCTATAGTTACCATTATGCTTGCTGCAAACACCCAAATAGGAAAGACTCGCCCACACTGCAACAACACTGCTCCCCACCCTGCAGCGACAGCTTACATTGTAAGGATACAGTGGGAGTTCTAAATCTACTTACAAAAAAAATCTTTTTCAAAGCATGATTCTTTCCTTCTGAAATGATGAACAAAGGACAATTTGGTTACCAAGCTACTCTGGCTGAACTTTACAGCAATGAAACTTTATGTAGAATTGTAATACCTTTTCTAAGTTTCTTTGACTTTCTTCTTGATCTATCTCGAACTTTGAATCCGGTTGACCGACACTACTTTATCTTTACTCTGCTGCAACTCACGCTGTCAATCTTTTCCTATGGCTACCCGTTTGACATCGCTGACAAATAAATGACAAAAGCAGAGGGAATATTGTTTAACTATGAATTTTGCATCCTGCATTTTTCTCTTTTCGGACTGAAGTAGGTTTTCCTCTTTTGTCGGCGGTGGATGTCGGGGCTATATCTTGCACTTAAACACGCCGATTCGCAAACGCACTGGACTTATATATAATTTTGCCATGTTTGAAAAGTGTAGATCCGGATCCACATTTTTGTTTTTGCCATTGTTTTATATATAGAACATAATGAGCCCACCCGGCTAGACTGCTTAATAGCTAATTTATCAGTTACATGAGAAGTTAATGTAGATCTCTGATATCATATTATTTCATGAAAAGCACAACACCAACAACTGCAATCTTCAATGTAATTTCACAAGAGATAAAATTGTTACTTTGATCATACATGTTCAGCCAACCCAAAGGAATTCCACGTTTGTAACACTTTTTTTTTATTCTAAACCCCAACTACACACACCTACTATGAAAAATGTATCAAATGATCTCAAATTCACATGCTTTTGAAGCTATAAAAACATACTATCCAAAACACAACCATGTTTGTCCGAAAACAAAAATTCACCTTGTCATCACAGGTGTTTCAAATATGGCGGACCAAGTTTTCCGCTGTTGTTGTAAAGGGGAATTTCAGGGACAGATCCAGTGGGGGGAGGGTGTCCAGGGGGTCCAGGGGGTCCAGGGGGTCCTGATCCCCTCATTTTGTGGCATTTGAGGAAAAAAAGGGGAAAAAACGTTCCGTGCGTGTTCGCAAATGCATGACGTTTTACTACTAATAAGCCTATAATATGTGGACCCCCCTCACCCCGAAATCGCGTATCCGCTCCTGTGAAACAACCGTTATACGGAATTTACATATTAAAAGTATTAACTTCAATTCTATGTTTTCTTGCAGATGGCAGGAGATGCCGGGCCTGAGGCTCCACTTCGAGAACGACACACCGTCGCCCTCTGCAAGCATTGCGGCAAAGACGGCGAGTACAATGACAGGAAGTTTCAGAAGAACATCTCGTTCTGTCAAAAGTCTAATCGCAACCAGGCGATTATTGTCGACACAACATCACGATTTCTCTTCCCGACCGCGTTCATGGTGTTTAACTTTGCGTACTGGCTATTGTATGCTAGCATCTTATAGAGGCGTAGAGATATGTATTATAGACACCCGCTGATAATGCATGTATGCAGACCCAACGCGGCTAGCCCCAGCCCCCAGTAAAACTATATCAACGTATGATTTGACCTGAGAAACCAAGTGATGTAAAAAGTATGTGTAATATAATCATATTATAGATTATGCCGGTTAGAATATATATATTGGAAAGATTTGGGGTGCCCGTTGGGTAGATTGTTATTGTTTACATTCCTTGATGTTGATATACAAAGTACAATGTAGCCATAGCAATCTGCCATATCCTGACTGGGTCTATCTGGGTGACCTTGAGGCCCGCGTGACCTTGGGGGTCACCAGGGGGCTGTGCACATCCGGCGGAAGTTGGATGCGTGCGCAGCCACCGCGGTATGCATCCAGTGGCAGAGGACACTATTAAAGTAGGTGTATAATATATGTAGCAAAGGTGACCATCGCTGGACGGTTCAAACAGCAGTGAGCGATCGACCACTCCCCGCCGCCTAGGAACCCGTGATTTGGAATCGTAATGCCCCGTCGTCGGTGCGTCCTTATACTCAGTTATATAGTTCGCCATTAGACGCTGACAGGATGAGTATTCTCCTTCCTCTCTCTCAGACAGCCTCGTTTTGGGAGTCGTTGTCGCACCGACTCCCCTCGTAGTGCCCATATCTTTGTCAACAAACCAAAAGGCGCCAAATAACAGACGACTTTTGGCTATTTCTGTCATGTCGACCTCACCGGATACGGAATGTCTCCAAGACCAAGCCCGCCATCTAGCGGATGCCCACTCGGACAGGACATGAC
The DNA here is from genome assembly GCA_936440205.1 of Lepidonotus clava. Lineage (NCBI taxonomy): Eukaryota > Metazoa > Annelida > Polychaeta > Phyllodocida > Polynoidae > Lepidonotus > Lepidonotus clava. Next base: position 6,776,059 of record OW387142.1, on the reverse strand, counting down.
CCCTGATGACCCCTGTGCAATACTCCTTTCCCTTCCCCCACCCCACCCCACCTTCTCTCTAATATGAGAATCAGTGAAAACCCATATTTAATTATGTATGGCACACCACGTCCCGTTTAGAAGTAGACGAGGTTGCAATGTTATTAGTACGTACTGGATTTATTAACTCATTCAATGGTGTTTGACTATTGGATATTTCATACACTTCAGTGTCGAGTCCGTGCTGTGTACAGTAGCATGATTGAGTCAATGTAACATGTAGATCACTTTGGTGAAACAAGTTTACAATCTTGTAATAGGCTGTGAACATAGCCAGAGGTATTAAGAAAACCCCAAGTCACAGGACGGATCCCTTGGTGTTACAGGTGGTGGGTGAACAACATATTGACAGTATCTATAACCAAATGTAGTGCTGTGCACTAGCAATACTCGACTGATCACACACCCCTCAGTATATTCATAGATATTGTGTATTATCTCATAGAAATAGAAAAAACACAAGGAATAGGACTGGGTCTGACCACAGAGAGCAATACAAAAATACCCCACTGGACCCAAACACGTCTAATATCCTGAGTCATTGGTAGCGATAGTGTGGCCGCCGGTGATGGGCACGTACATTATTGGATGTGTTTTAATTAGTCCATTAATTATCACCCTCCCCTTATTAATCACGTGGTCAATGACACTTCCGGTGGGACGTCGGACCCAATATCGCCACATACGGGTCTTTACGCTTGGCGATAATAAATGATAAATCGCCAGTGAACCCTAATAAATGACTTTGAAATGACCTTGTACTTCATGACCTTGTATCTTTTGACCTTGACCTGCTGAGAGTTTACTCTGGGACTCCTAGTGTCCCCTTTTTGCACTATAGATTAGCCACAAACCACTTTGGGCGTGAAAGTAGGAGGTGATATACAGTTACCATGGAGACTGAAACGTGCTGCCTATCAGTGTGTCAGGGTAGCATGATCTCATGCATTTTAAACGATGGACGAATCTGTTGGGTCATCAATTATAAGATGACAATCAATGGACCTGATATGATGGACCTTTTCCGAGGACAAACCTGGATGTTTATTGGGGTGTAACCACAACGCTCAGATATGAATGTATAGAAGAAACAACCCTTATCAAAAATACTGAACTGAAGGAATATACTGCACTGGTCATATCGTGAACTTCACTCACGTAGGGATGAACTTTTCTAGAGTCTTGAAAAGCACCCCTTGTGCAATCGACACTCCGTGCCGTATAGTATAATGTACAATTAACACCGTCATTCACATGTACAGGAGTAATGAAAATAGGTGCTCATTACTTCTCATTGTATCAATGTATATCCTATAGGTAATTATCCACAAATAGTTGTAAATAGGCTTGATCCTGTCACCCTCTTTACCTTGATGCTCTCCGTAGAATATTGAATATGTTATTGTGTCCTCGTGGATTATATATCTCACACTTCACCATTGTCCAACTGTCAATTATCTACCAAATGAACACCAACGCCAAGCAATAGTGTCTACGTTTATTGTAGTAGGGTATTGTGTTTAAAGATTTCCTTTTTGGTGTTGGAGGTTTTATATCCCCTAATACAAAGGTGAAACTAAATAAAGGACTCAAAAGAATAAATATGGTGTATATTGGTTAATTTTACTACAAAAATAACGCTACCTGGTCGTAATGCTCGGATTAGTGTTCAATAAGTGTCTCTTTGAATTTCACACCCCATTCCAGCTTCACCCGCTCAGAACAAAACCATAGTTTGAACACCCTGAGTCAGTGTTTATTGTATAGAATCTCTTACAAGTCATCAGACGTGAGGTACGTTATTATAATGGTACATATCGGTTGTAAATATTTCGCTGTTAAACGTTGTTACGATGTCATTTTTGGTAAAGGCCAAACCCTCCTCGATGTTTTAACAAATATCAAGCTCCTTTTCTGTTCTCGGAGGGTGTTGTTTCTATGCGCTTGAAAATGTGAGTCATAGAATGCTGTGAGTGCCTGTTTATTTGGCTGTCCATAGCTTTTGGCATAGCAAATCTACAGGCAAAAAGCCGGGCAAATATTGAGCAATTTATAAGTGTCCAAAATCGTGTTAATAGTAGCGAATGAATACTATGAATTTGACTTGATCAAGTGATAAACGAACTGACATCATTTGTATTGAAATACCTGTGTGCAGCAAAAAAGGGGCAATTGATATTGCAGTTAGCAATGACCGTCGATTGAAATGAATTCACATGTCTTTTTATCTGCTATTAATACAAATTTGGAAATAATTGCATGTAATTGCATGGGAGAATAACATTAGGGTGTGCCAAGGTTGAACGGGGCAATAATGAGAAAGAACTAATCCTTTTATTGTTATTATTTTCAATCTATATTATTTCAGAAGTCTCTCATCCATGTTCTCTCTAGCCTGTCTAATAAAACCTCAAGCCGCTGTTATTAAGCTTATGTTTTGCATTATTTCCTTGCAGATGGACACGCCGCCACAGCTTTTTATAACTTTTGTACATATGCATGTACATTTTATTAACAATAAAACACAAAAAAATAACACAACGATAAACGGTTTACCTCATTTGTTCCATACATTGATAGGCGATTAATGATTGAGACATCAAGTTGATAACTACAGAACATTCCATTTATTTTGACAACAGCAAACATTTTAGAGATTTTAGAGAATAGAGTCTTGTAAATGTCTTCATGGACTTGTAGTATCTTCACAGTTTAACACATTATGTATATATGAAATCTTCCATGTTATGGTAGCTGCTAGACGGATTATTAGGATTCTAAGTTTCGCTATGTCCTAAAGATTAAGTGTTCAACACTGAAAAAACTCAACGTTGTCGTTACCTTTTTCCATTCAACAGCTTTTTGTTTCGGAATATTTCCTTGGTCAGGCCCTTTTGCACTTATCAGCTCCTCATGACTTTCCAAATTAAGAACTTACAGCTACCGTAGTTATCAACATAATCAGTAATATAATTTTATCTCATTTATGGAGAGGAAAATCATCTACATGAAATTGTAAGATAATCCACTTAATAATAGGGATCATCTAATGTAAAATATCGACGCTGTCATGTAAAACAAGATAATTGGAAAACTAAATTATCATTATATAAAAAGACTATAATTATACCGAATGTACTTTCCCAATATCAAAGGATAAATGAATGACACTTGAATAAGTAATACACTTTAATGGCGGAAAATATTCATTCGGAATAGTTATATCCAACTATATATTCTTATGAGAAAAATAACCTTATACTCGTTACAAATAAATTTGGTCTTTTTGAGGTTATTTCAATATGTCACGTATTGCGTTATGAAGTCTGTGTCATGAAACTCTGTGGCTACAGATATTTCAGACTCTAATCCGTGTTCTGTTTTATAAGGATAAGCTTCTTAAGGGGCACCCGGTTCCTTATGAAACGGAAACGGAAACGGAAACTGGAAACTTAAGATACCAAGATATTAAACCTAATAAGTAAACGGATACACTTCTGTTATAATGGCTTATTGAGTTCATAAGAGATACAGTAGGAACCATAACACATCCACTGAAAGAAATGCGTCACAGATCATATAAGAGACACTTCCCTTCCATTACTTTTTTTTTGCCCAAGTGGTACAGTATGTACATATTGGAAATTCATCCAAATGTCTCAAGGCCGCATTATGAGATGGATTTTCTTTTCCAAATGAAGGTTTATAACAAACCAGTTTCATTACAAAAACAAAACAAATAGTTTTAACCAGCCCAGTGTAGCAATGCCCAGGTAGAAACAGTTGAAGTTTTTTCCTAAAACAGACACTTTAAATAAACTCGTATAACGACTGACTCTCCATAAAATCGATCAAGCTTGGTGTCTTACAGAGCAACAGACACAATCATGTATGAATATATATATATTAATATATATATATATATATATATATATATATATATAGTTCATATATGGTATTCTAACGACTGCTTTAAGATACCTGACCTTCACTGTGATGGCTAAGCTTCCTTCCTGTCCACGCAAGGACACAAGGACACAGTTTAAGTGGGTATATACCCATCACAGTATCTGCTGATCAAAGCAGAAATAGATCACTCCAAAAACAGGCTTGTCAAAGGTGGCTTATTTATGGAGGATTCTTGAAGGACACTGCCGCTTGATAAATGGAAGCTGTTATGCCATATAGGACGGCTGTAGGGCCCGCGAAAACTACATTGTTTTATTTAAAGTATTTGGTATGAAGCAGTCCCGTGAACGATAAAATAGCAGGCACAGATACAGGATTTCGAAAAGGGGGGTCCACATATAGGTAAAGTACTAAAATGGCATGCATTCACGCACATGCACTCAACTTTTTTTCCTCTTTGGCAAGTTTAAATCTCCACCAAAAGGAGGGGGGAGGTCAGGACCCCTAGGACCCCCCCCCCCGATCTGCCCCTGAATAGTGCGGTTCCATCAAATGGGCCTTTGCATGCCAAAATGATATTCTTCCCTAACAGGTAGGGGGGGGGGACTACCAAATACTTGTAAAAGTCTCCTCGTAAGGCATCGTGAGCCCCAACAACTTACGTAAGTACAGGTAAAATAGTCATCATCCATTCCATCCCCTCATACACTACTGAAATCAGGTATCATGCATGATGTCAGTTACAATGTAGGTTAATGGTTCTATGGTGGCGTGCAGTTGACATCAATAAAGTAAATACGACCCCTCAGCTGCCACTGCACTTAATTCCCCTCATTCACAATAAAACGATTAGAAACCTGAGATGTTTTCAAATGATACATACACTTGGAGATCCTGACAGCATTACGAACCAGGGCGAAATCAAACATGATTTGTGACAGAGGCCCGTTTTATATTGACACTCAGGCAAAAGCGCATAATGGTACCAAAAGAAGATCATTACCTAAAGGTATTATTTAAGGCACTAGTGCAATGACGCGGATTTGCCCTCAAATCCAAAATTATGAAGGAGAAAGTCAGTAGATCGGCATTTTCTATCCCCTTGCTGATCTCCCATGGTTAAACATCCCAGGCAAGCAGCGACTTACAAGAATGTACTGCGACTGTACTGTTTTTTAGTTAATCTGAAACCTATCCAAATGTTATGTAACAATAACGTTATTTTAGGTAAAGTTACAACTTATCAAAAATGAACGTTATAGTAATATTTTGGGTTCCGAGACCTCAAAATTGTTATTTCCGGGAGCAGGCGGTGACGTAACCTCTTCCATCACCGTGGTTACGCGGATCCGTTGACATGTCACTATATAAACTCGGAGCGTAACCGTTGTTATTCAGTTGCTCCCACACCACCGACCTGCTCACTTCGTCTAAGGTTTTAAACCGGCTGGGGAAGCGGTTACGAGTAGAAAAGCTTTCTGCTTACCTTGTGAGAGGACGGTTACGAATTCGTTACGTAGTTCCGTGAATGCTAGAGATGGCTGGCTTTAATTTTTGCCGTATTTGCAAAATTCGTCACGCCGCTCCCACGGGGAAAAAGTGCAAGGTTGCACAATCTACGGGTGTGCAAGTGAAGGAGCAGCAGGGCAATGCCCAAGACGTTTCCCAGATTCGTCTGAAGGGAGAGAAAATGTTTGCCGAGCAAGGTGCAAGAATTTGCAAACTGGAGAAAACCGTGTCGCGGATGTCAGAAAACATCGAGATCTTGGTCAAGGCTGCGACGGCGGGGGGAGGCGGAAAGACGGCCAGCAAGACGGCTGAGCAGTCTTCAGGCGATGCATCCTCTTCAGAATGGGAGGACGTCAAGCCAAGACGGCAAAGAAGACGGCAGGCGAAGAAGAAGACCCCGTTACGTAGTTCAAGCTCCTCCTCGTCATCGGGTGTCAGGTCGTCTTCCTCCTCCTCGGACAGCGCTCCTCCTGAGGAAGGTAAAAAACACACAAAGAAATTTGGCCAGAAAAAATATTTTGCTAAGGGTGATGAGCCTAAATGTGTGGAGGATATTCTCTTATTGGGTGTTAAGACGGTTGAGAAATTAATTGTCGAGAAGGCTGATCCGTCACCAGTTGTAAAGCATTTAAAAGTATTAACTGAGAAGGCAACGAAGAAAATGTACACGTTTGATACGTTTAACAAGTACGACAAAGCTGTGAGAGAGAGGGCCAATAGGTTAGGCGTAGCGCAGTTTGCTGCGGTGGATCAAGAGGAAATATTTTCTCATTTTAGCTTCGAGAATACATTCAAAGCTAGCGCCAGCAAGTCTTCCTATAGGGAAAACAAAGGCCGTCGTAACGCCGGTACAGGCGGGGGCGAAAAAATTTGTTTTCGTTTCAACTCGGAACAGGGATGTCAAGGGAAATGTAGTATGTCACACATTTGCATTATCTGTGAAAAATCAGGACACGCAAAGAAAGATTGCTACCGTAATGGCCCCAAGAAGGACCAAAAATAGGAGGGGGAATTTAAATCTGGTTTGCAAGTTGTCGTGGAAGGTGATCTGCGTAACGCAGGGAACTTATCTGAATGCGATGACGTCACGCCCCGGGGGTTAGCAATCCAGTCGTGTCCAGGCTTTCGTGACCGTAGTTTTCCCTCTCCTACGGTGAAAGTACAACACCGTAAACCCAATACGGTAATCCTATGTGATCTCGATAGTAAAATAAATAATGTGAATCGGGAAATTGGTAAAAATGCGAGTGTTAACGCATCAAAATGCGCTTCCGCAAACGCCTGCTGTAGTCCGCCCGACCTAGTTTATCCAGCCGAGGCCGGTACAGAAAGCAGTGACGTCACGGTTAACGGGGCGAAAAGTACACAGGCGGATGCGGAGGAAGCGCGAAATAATTCGTTTTGCAGTAGTCCTTTTCGCGAAAAAGGTAGGGATTTCGCTAAAATCCATGATCCTAATATTGATATTCGCGTAGGCGAGATCACGCCGGACAAGCCGGTATGCGATTTATTTGGGAATTCGCTGGAAAAGTCAAGTTACGAGAATTATTCAGAAAAAATTCTATTTACTGTCAGTGCGGAGTCAGGAAGGGTAGTTCAAGTTTATGAGGAATGCGCGCAAGGCATCTGCCGGTGCGAATTCTTTATCGACAACGCCTTAGCCCAACTCAAACCATGTCGCTTTCAATATATATTGTCTTTGGGTTCTGCTGAATGTAAAGAAAAATACAGTCCAATGGTAAATTCTATAACTGATGGTTTTAAAATTGTAGATGATAGTGCTGTTAAGACAAAGTTAATCTATGACTGCAACAACTACAAATCTGTATATGAGGGTGCAAATTTTGCAAAAATGGACAAAATAATTCAAAAAGAATTGTCGGAGGGTTACCTGAAAATAGTAAGGGATAAACCAAACTGTATACATAGTCTAGGAGCAGTTCCTAAGCCCGATGGCGGGGTCAGACCAATAACTGACTGTAGCATGCCTAGAAATATTTCTGTAAATAATTTTTGCGAAGAAATAATTGAGGAATTTCAATATAAAAGTGTAGAAAATGTTCTGTCAATATTACAGGAAGGTGACTATATGAGTGTGGTTGATATTAAGTCAGCTTACCGTGCAGTACCCATTTTTCCAGACCATAGAAAATATATGGGCCTCAGATGGGAGGTGGAGGGTAAAGAGGTATACATCCAGGACAATAGGCTGGCGTTTGGTCTACGCTTAGGCCCAATGTACTTTAATCAAATTTCTGAATTTGTTTATGGGATATTAACAGATATCTATGGTTTACAAGTTGTAAATTATTTAGATGATTTTATTGTAGTAGCACACTCCTATAAAGAGGCAGAGGAAGCTCAGAGAGTAGTAATACAGACACTTAGGTACTTAGGGTTCTATATTTCATGGGGTAAAGTTACACCTCCGTCACAAATATGTAGATATTTGGGCCTAGATATTGATTCATTGGAAATGGAGCTAAGGCTACCAATAGATAAGCTTGAGAAACTCAAAGGCCTGTTAAATAAATATTCAAACAAGACAACAATTGCAAGAAAAGAATTGGAAAGCCTAGGAGGCTTACTTTCCCATTGCGCCCATGTAGTATCGGGAGGGAATGTATATTGCAGAAGAATCTTTAACATGTATAAAGTACTCCTTAATAATAATCTAAATGCTATTAAAATCGGGCAGGCAGCTAGGGACGACCTTAGATGGTGGAAGAATTTCTGCGAAAATTTTAATGGTCGAAGAAAAATAATTTATGATGAGTACCACCTACCTCTTGTGTCTGATTCGTCTCTAAAAGGTTATGCTATATATAAAGGCCGAGACTGGATCGCGGGGGCATGGGAGGGTAATATAATCCTGGGTTCTGGTGATTGTAACCATATCATGGGTCCCCCATCTTGCGATATTTATGACAAAACTAACATCAATGAGCTAGAGTTATGGCCCATTTTAGTGGGCGTTAAAACCTGGGTGGAGGAGTTAAGGAACCATAGTGTTAACATCTTCACGGACAACACACAAGTATTCTATATGATAAAGAAAGGAGTTAGTTCTAACCCAACATGTATGGCTTGGTTAAGAGAGTTATTTTGGGTGTGTAAAATCTATCAGATTCGTCTGGTTCCTCATTACATCAACACTAAAAATAATCTTGTAGCCGATACTTTATCTAGGATCTTGTATGTAAAGTCAGAGGGGGAATCAAGAAAATGCCTAGAAGGGTCTAATTTATGCTGTATTAACAAAATTTTTGAATTTTGCAGAAGGAAAAGCCTTGAAAATGAGGGCTATGGTGCTGAGAAAAGCCGCTGTATCCACAAACACACTGAAATTGAGGAGGAAACAATGGGCTTGCTACAAGAAGGTCTGTAGAAAATTCAATTGGCCTATCTATAATATTAATTCTAAGCAAGCCTGCAGATATGTAACTTTCCTTTCATCTTATATGAAATCCTCCTCAATAATTAACTACTATCAGGCGGTTATTTTCTTCCATAATGTTAAAGGCCTACCTGTACCGGATTGGTCTGATAAGCACCTTAAAATGACTATTAAAGGTATTAAAAATACAGAGGATGTAAAATTGGACAGTAAAGATCCAATTAAAGTCTCACACCTAGAGTCGATGTATAGGAAGGTAAAATTTTCATCTGAAAAATGGATGCTGGTGTGGCTAATAATTATCTTTCTATTTAATACACTATTGAGAGTGGGACATGCTGTAAAGTCTCCACACATGTTACTACGTAAACATGTTATTTTTCATGACTGGGGTATGGTAGTCATGGTTACTTCATCAAAAACTACAAAGGATGTTGCACATACTATTCCAGTAAACAGGAGTAGTAACAAGGCCTTATGCCCAGTTTACTGGTTGGAGTCCTTGTATAAGACCCATCCAGGTAAGAGTATTTCACCTCTTTTCTCAACAAAAAAGTTGAATTGTCTAACATATACAGATTTTAATAAATTGTTCAAAGGCCTATTGTCAAAGGCAAAAGTTGTTGGTAACTTTTCTACCCATTCACTTAGAAGGGGTGGTACTACACACTTATATAATTCAGGTGCTCCTATAACTTAATTAAGGCCTGTTTTTTAGTTAATCTGAAACCTATCCAAATGTTATGTAACAATAACGTTATTTTAGGTAAAGTTACAACTTATCAAAAATGAACGTTATAATAATGTTATATTTTGGTCGAGTTGTGACCTAACTAATAAAGAACGTTATCATAACGTGAAAGAACGTAACAAGAATGTCACAATAACGTTATATTGCGATGTTGCAATGTTAGGCTCTAAAGACGTCTTTGGGTGCCATCAAAATAACGTAACAAGAACCAAAGCATGACTCACCAGAAAGTTATAATAACATTATTATAACGTCATATTCTTGCTTGGGATGGACCTTATTGCCTCTATGGACCAGAGCCATTTTGTCAGAAGAAATGTCCACTGGTGTGAAATGTCCCTCTTTGATTTCTACTTGATATTTTGCCAAGTTTAGTCTCATGTTACTAAAGACAGAATGTATGTGTTTGGTGGCCTTGTTTTCCGACGATCTCACTTGATCTTTTATCCTGTGACAGTGTAAAGCCCCATTTGCCGTCGCCAATTTTTCATTGAGATCTTAAAATCGCAAGTATGAAAAATTAGTTTTTTGACTTAATAACCACATAAACTTATACATTGATACCTCCCTTGTAAACCACAAATAGGCCTGTATTATCCAAAAATGTTATTTCTAAATAAATGAAGATATCAATTATGTCTCAGATCGCAATGAAAAGTTGGCCTCGGCGAATGGGGCTTGAGAGTGCTCTAACCAGATACTGTAAGGGTGGTATCTTAAAAAGAAACCCCAAAGTGGTCGATCTTAGGAAAAGCCAAGAGAAATCTTGCCTCTTTACTTCATACCACATTTGAATGTTTCAAATAACCATCATTTCCAGCTATTCCATTCAACAAACCATGCCTAAGGCGTTATAAACAGACACTCCCAACCCTCCCAACAGCCTCGCTTTCGCCCAAACCATAAGGCGTCGATAACGAGGCTCCAGCCGCACCGACCAATCAGCGCGCTCCTCACAGACAGCCATCCCATAATGCGGCCTAACCTTCGGTTATGGCGGCTGGCCAGTGATCTCTTAGCAGCGGCCGCTGAAGATCGACGCCAGGCTCGTTTATGGCCGACTTAAGCGGAGGGGCTTCGACGTAGACGCCAGAGGGAGTAACCGGATTTCCGGTAATCCTGCGCAGGCGCACAGGTCGATCAGCTCAGGGGTGGCAGATGGAGGTGTAGGGAGGCAGCGTCTGTCGATCCTCGACGCCTGGGGGGTTGGGAAGGGCGGGTATTTAAGGGGTGGATCTTTTACAGCACTAGATATCTCCACTTCCCGCGACAGGGAAGTACACTTCTAGCTTTGCAGCATGTTGATAGAAAAGTGAACTGACAATAAAAATATCAGACTTTATCAGTGCTTACAACTTCTCCTAGACGCTTTCATAAGGCCGAGGAAAAGAAAAAATTGCATTCCGGTAATACGGCCTACCCTATTTTTAAGCCCCGACCCTTAAGTTTTTAAAGACGTTTTAGCCAAACGTATTAAAATTTTGTAAGAAATCACACAGGTGGGAACATTTTTTCACTAAATGACATAAATAAAAGTATTTAAAAAACATTTTCCAAACCTACCTAACCTATCTTTCTTAGACTGATGTTACAAGAACACAACTACTTTTTTCCCTTGGCCTAAGTACAATTTCGTTTGATACACTACAGATCTAGAATAATAGTGGGAAATATATCTTTTATTAAAGATACTAGGTACACATTTGATCTACCAAAACATATACAATTCATCTGCGGTTTTCATGTTGTTCCATTGACATACCTCGATTGATTGTTGATTGTATATTTAATTTATTAAGACACGCAAAAAGATTCACAGGCTGAAATACGTTGGTTTCCGCATCCTAGTGGGGTCTGTTGACAACATTTTCGTTACGCGGCGGATAAAAGCACCAAATTTTGCATGAGGCACCTCTGAGGCATAACTATTGAATCTAGAAGGGGAGCCATCTTGAAATACCAAAATGAAATTTTGACAAATTTTGTATGTTTTTAGCATTTGAAATTTAAGGTATTTAACCAAAACTTTTGGCTAGCTTTGATTAGACCTATTGTATTGATTTGAAAGGTAAATAATTGAATTCCCTGTCCTATAATCTACCAATTTAGACAATAGCAATGTGTTTCTAGGCATTTCAGAAGCTGAGATATATGATTAATTCAAAAAAAGTCAGCCATATTGGATTTTTGGCCCCGGTCCAGGTTGTATTGATATTTCAAGGTGGCTCCCCTTTTAAATTCAATGAAGGGGTCCCAGGGGATCATCATACCAAATGATATCAAGAAATCTTGTGGCAAAAGAGTAAAGTCTATATCCTTTCTTTTGAGTTATTTTGGAATCCAGCAGTCATTATCAAAGGTATCATGCTAATGAATTCAGCCATTTTGAAATTTAGGGTATTGTATTGGATGAATATCCTATTTATTGAGCCCTCTAGGCTATTAGCAACTGATATTGGAACCATTTCCCCTGGCCTTATGCCTTTGTAGCTAAAAATCATAATATTTCTCAAAATTGGTCAGCCATCTTGGATTTTTGATTTCCGCATTGACTTGAAACATAAATAATTGAATTCCCTGACCCATAATCCCTCAATTTTGACACCAACCATGTCTCTTTAGTCTTTTTAGAAGCTGAGATAAAAGAATTTTTATAGTAAAAGTCGGCCATATTGGTTTTTGGGCCCCCACATCCGTCCTATTGATATTTTAACGTGGCTCCCCTTCCAGATTTGATTGTTATGCCTCAGAGGTGCCTCATACCAAATTTGGTGCTTTTATCCGCCGCGTAACGATTTCTAAAAAAAATGACCTTAACAGACCCCACTATCCTCGTGTACACGACTCCCATTGTACAGTATAGGATCCATGCAACCTCCTCTACACATTTGGTAAAGCGTTTTACACAATGTGATAACTTCTTTTATGGCAATGATTACTGTATTAATAAAGCAGATTTTTGGTATAATTATCAAAAAATGTGTTTAAGGTGACTAAAAACCAAGTACTGCTGCAAAGTGTGTTCGAATGTTGATGAAACTTTAGGAGTTTTGATATTACGATACGGTAAATTCAACTTACATGTAAATAAAAACATAATCACAATGCCATCGTACTAATAATTGAAAAAAACTAGTGAAGGGTATTGAATTATACATCATTTAAAGACAAAGCACTGCGTGGTTCAATAGCAGTTTGAACGTACCTGTTCCAAATCAAAGGGCTCTCCTAGTTAAAAGGGGTCCTGCCATGTATGAAGATCATAAAGCAGGATTAGAGAACAAGTGCTGAATCAGGGTAGTGACCGCTGGTCAAGGACAACATTTTCTGATGAAAAGCCTGACCCACAACACGGGACCTGGAGGCTTTGCATTAGTAGATCAAGAGACCATCACTGTCTGATTTTAAAACCATTGTATGATAAAGTAAAGGATTATGAAGTTTTCATGCGCTATCAAAGTGATTTCGAAGCAGGGTTTAACATTAAGTTTTCAGGATGGCTGCCCTTTGTAAGTGAAGTTTTCTCGTCAAGTATGCAACACTAGATAAGGTAGCGACCTTTTCTTGTTACATAACAGCAGGATCTTGTAGCATCAAAAATATTATAACACAGTGATGTCCTATATGGTTATGTGATATTATATTTTAAATAACTGTTTGGGTTTGATCTTGACCTGATATATGTATGTGTAACAAATTGCATTCAGCCCTTACCCTAGACCTTACCAGGGGTGGATACAGGATTTTCGAAAGGGAGGGTCAGCACAAAGGCTGAGTACTAAAAGGGCTTGCATTTACACGTATGTATGCAGCTTTCCCCACTCTTTTTGTAGTTAAGGGGTCCACCAAAAGGTGGGGGAGGGGGGTGGTGGTCGTCAGGATTCCCAGGACCCCCACCCCTGGATCCGCCCCTGCTAACCCTAACCCTCCATTATAACGTTGCTTATGACTGTGGTAATGCGGTTCATCCAAACCATTGACGATGTTTGTCGACATCGTCGCCAGTGTCCGCTCTGTTCATCAACACCATTCACACACACTACCACACACACACACACACACACACACACATATATATATATATATATAATCATATATGTAACCATGGTCATGATGTTCATGACCATGTTCATTCTGTCTTTAGCCAAGGTAATGCTATTTTTAGCCATGGTTACAACCAAATTGGTGATATGATACTTACCCCCCAGACACTAACCCCCTGGACACTTACAGCCTGGACACTTACAGCCCGGACACTTACCAACTAGGACACTTACCCCCTAGGACACTGAGTTCTCCAAGGTTGGGGGGGGGGGGGGTAAGTGTCCTAGGGGGTAAGTGTCTGGGGGGTATATGTCCTAGAAGTAAATTCCATAAATTCGGAGATAGATAACATCAAGTATTGAAAGGTGTAACCGATTTTCTGGCTCTTTCACACAAGGCTCAAAATTAGTCAAGTTTTCAAGTTCTAGATGTAATGGTATCAGCTTCAATCAAAAGTACCAACACAAAAAATGGATAAATGGACTACTGCAATGGACACCAACTGTAAAAGTGCACGATTTTGGCCATGAGGATGATACTTCCGAAACTGGTCACTCTCCTTGGACCCTTTTAAGATCTTTAACCACCCCTTTCCCAAGGTGGCTACATCCACAGTATCACGTTCGTCCAATTACCTCCCCATTGACCTTATTCAAAGAGAGTAAACTTCCGGTGGTCGGCCAGTCACCTTGGGTCTCAAGGTCAGACGGTCGGGGACGAAAAATATTCTCCCTTCTGGAAACTGCAACTGTCCCCAATCAGTCCGTTTTCATGGGCGTTTTCCTGTCCAGTTTGACTCACAGTTCTGCAATTTGTATTTTACAGCCTAAGGTGAGGCATCTTATAAGTTGAATGTCGGCAAGTCCATTTTCCATCATGAGCCTTTTGAAAATGTAATCTCTTTATTTTTATCAACATAATTTATTTTGCTGTACATATAATGAGCGATGTTATAGTTCTATCCCAGATTGCATCTGGGTGAACTTCACCCATAATCTTGTATAATTTCCCCATTGGGGTTCCAGGGAAGAATAGGCCCCCAGTAGCCCCTGCTGATCATATAAGGCAACGATAGGGGAGACCCCGCACTGACCAAGTGGTTCTTTGGGTTCAATTCCTGGTTGGTGCTGTGGTTCTCTAAGGGATGAGGTACAGCAAAAATGATTTGCAGGTTATGATCACCTGCTGTTTGCCCACCCTGTCACCTACATCTCATAGATACGATCACCAAAGACAAAGTTCATCCCAATCTGTTTTCACCGTGAATATGACTTTAGTTGTCGGAACGGTGTAAAGCATCCGTTACTCACTCACTCACTCTTATATGATTTTAAAATTTGATAATTTCTGAAAAGATGGCTTAAGAGTAGGGGGAGTATTATTTCAACTCTGATACTAAATTCGATCAATGTTCAACTCCCTTAACAGCTCCTTCTTGTTTGCTTCTCAGAATGGTTCTTCGTCTCCTTGCCTAGTTGTGTTAGTGCCTCTCTCTCCGACGTTACACAGAAAAGATATAATATTTGGATTTAAAATGTTGTGCACTAATGCAAATCTTTGTCTTTGAAAACTGGGATGCTTTACTGGAGGCTCACTGTTGTTAGTGACATGTTCTGAGAAACTGCAGACATTTGCGAGCATACACGAACAGAGGTTAAAATTTAATGTGTATCGGAAATAGAGATATGTTTTTGAAGGCATAGGACGGGATAAGTTTATTTAATACAAAAACTTTCCTGCAACTGTCAATGATAGTAAAATTACAAGGAAAGAGTTATCCCCTCTCCCAGAAAGGATAACCTATCCATTCTATTTGGTATGATCCTTGTTAATAATGTAAATTAGATATCTTGTTTTTGTCTGCAAAATATGTAAATATTAGCCGGCAGGGCAATGGAATAATGTAGAATAGGGTAACGCGCCTCGAAAAAGATTTCTGGGGAATAGGAAAATTCGTACTGTGTGTTGCAATTATGCTACAATGACCCTTACCCTTGAACGGTAGGATTTCTTTCTTTTTTTACATGCACATACGCATACCACATACACGGATTTAACAAATCAATTCGATGATAATTTTAGACTTTAAAAACAGTTGCTTGTACAAAAAAACCTCCAAATCTTTGCCTCACTGCCGTCCATGTAGGCCTACTTTTCGCTCGTACATCCGCCAACATTGGCCTCCAACCACAAAAAAAGCTCGAAATAAAGGTACCACATCGTAAAACAGTAGCTCTGTGGATCTTTTATATCCCTACCATTCATCCTGGACACCCTGTGACAAACGACTGGAGACAAAATACGGTAAGCATAAGTTATCCCCTACCTAGAGCAATACATCGTCATTCTGAACGCCGAAAGGGACATCACGTGACCGACTTATGACGTCATCAGGAGTCTACATCACGTGTTCCTGACGTTGATCTGCGAGGCAAACACTAACGGGGTAGTTGAGGCTTGGCTTGGGGAAGTGCCAATGGTGTAGGGGTTAGGGCAGTGCCAACGGCCTGGGGGGTTGTGCGGTGGTTATCATATGGCAAGGGGCGGTGATGGAGTTATATGTGGCCCCCCACCCCATAGGAGGCATAAGTAGCAGAAATGAGTTTTTGACCTTTTGGTAGATCATTGGAGAAGGTGACGTGATCTTTCTAACGGTGAAAGAATTATGTTTCTATAATTTATAGAAGTCAAGCTATCATGGTTTAAAGTATCAGGCATCGAATAAGGCTAATTAGAGACCACATTTCTGACAGTCCACAACGCCTGTGTTATATGCATGTAAAACCAACTCTTCCTATAAATGTCTTAGCAAACCATATTGCTGAAGTTTGTATGAAGAGCAGAAAACTCATTTTTCTTTTTTCTTTTTTCTCTTTTTATGCAATTTTCTCAGAACCTTACCCAGCGACTTGTGCCTCATTTAGTGATGTGGGGTCACATATAAGGTTCGTATGAAATACAGTTATTGAGCTGCTCGACCCTGGTCAGTGGGTCAGCGGGCTCGTTATAGGGAGCAGCTCGGTACGGTTTGGTATCGGATAGGGTTGGCATTTTGGCACCCCTGCGGACTGCTGAGTGAACTAGGGTTAAAGGGTCAAATGCCCCAGATGGATAAATCTGGAAGAGGAGCGTATGGGGCATAAACACCGCTTCGTAACCAGATTATGATTGAGATTTTAAACTCTCAAAAGGGAGGCAGATATTGGGGAGAGGCTATTTAACAAGTGGTCATATCAAACAATGTGCGCGTAAGAATGAGCAAACCAAGATCCAACTTCCTGAACCTAATTCATAGGTTGAGTGAATGCAAAAAGGCACGATCTACACTTGAACCTGGAATTGAATTGGCCTGTTATGAACTATGAAAGGGCAAAGGAGCAATTTAAGTAAGATTTAAATAAACTATACTTAAAATTCTAAAGTTAATGCAATGTCAATTGTGATGAGTCGATAATTCTTTGGTGTATTGTCCTGGATAATTGTCATATCCGACGTAGCTGGTAAGAATCGTATACGTCTTACATATCTTCACCCTAGATCTTTAGCTTTCCCTTAAGATTAATAAATGAAGACAGAGTTATACCTAGGTATCTGATAGCCTGATAAATACCCATAGAGCGCACAATGGGTTATTTTAAACAACACCATCCTGTAAAGTGTATACAATAACCAATTGGCGACATGAGATCAAACTATACACACAAGCTTTCCATACTGAACCCCTGCAATCAACCGTGTCCGCTTTCCCAGTCCCTTTCTCATAAACCCCCAACCCTACCTTCTTACCCCCTACCCCCCAAACCCCTGGGCTCACCTTACCCTCACACCTGTTTAAACTGAGCACCCCAACCCCACACCTGTGGCAGCATACCTGATGCCTATTGATCCTCATATCGAACACCTGTGCAGGTAGAAATCAATGCAGGGATGTTTTCTGAGGCCTTTAGGTTAACCTTTGTCAAGTAGGTATTTGCTTACCCCTTTCATTAACACAGTTCTCTCATCGTTTCTTTCATTGTGGCACAAAGCATTGAAGGAGGATAGGCCTGCCGCTTCTCCTATTGAAAGTTTCCACCTCAGCTTATTTACTATAGTACAATAAAGTCCATCTGTGACCTTTACAAATATCCTGTATATATCCACGTTCCAAGTTCAATACTAATGAAGACCATGTTCTTGTATATGCGGATCGGCTTCCCTTTCAGATCAAAAAAAGTATGTGTATGCATCTTTCCTTTGTCCAATTAATTCAATTGCACATCGTTAAGATGAGAGTACTTGTGGTCAATTATTTGTGATCTTCTAGGTTCCGTGATTATTCTCCTATTGGCCAACTCTTTGCAAACGTAAGCCATAAAATATATCTCGTCATCTCACCATTATTATACACTACAGCTCCCTAAATTCTCTCAGTCGCAGTTCCTCTTTTATTGTGTTTTGTGAATGTTAGCGTGCCATTTTCATATTTGGTGGTTGAAAATATTTGGAAAGCAATAGGAATTGTGCATTAAAAGTGTATGAAAATATTATATGAAAATGTGTTCAAAGTAACAGTATGTTTTATAATTATACTTATAGCATACCCTAATTTTGTAAAGGCTATGGCTGGAAGTATCAAAGTTTTGCTCTTTTACAATTTGTAACATTGTTTTATGAGGAACCATTTTACGATCCTGGATCACTTTGCGTGCTTTAAACAAACTAAACAAGTCTTTTTTCAAAACATTAAATATTATATCCAATATGAGTACACTTTGTGCTTGAGTCCTATAAGTTATCTGTGAAACGGCAATGCATATCCTATTTCCAAGGGCCAAGCAAGTCCCTGGGCCCCGACATTTTCCTTTGTGATACTTTCAAGATGCTGCAGTTTTATGAGAACCGCAGTATGCCAGAGGATTTAGCACGGAACCATAACCCCTCTTTTATGAGAGTGTTGTTGGGGTGGACAGGTTCACTGCTGGGGATTAGTACCTGCCTGACACCGTCTGTTGTTAAGTACGTTATTTGAGCTATTTAACAGCACACCTCCAGGGCGTTAACTAGAAAATGGGCCATTCAGTAAAGATACAGAGTTTTCTCTTAAATATCCTAACAGGTACAGATCGGCCAGTAAGGTAAAGTACCAGGAGGCCTGCTTTAACGTGTGACTTCGCGTGGACGTGTTGCACCATAAGACAATAAAGTGGTTAACACACCCAACTCAACCCTGTTGTTTCAGACTGTTGTTACTTAATTAAGCAAGGAATCGACATGTTTCGACCCGTTAGGGCCTTCATTAGGATATTATGAGACAATTGCACGTACACTGATAATATTGTGTACGCCACAGGTTAGTAGTATACAGAAATTGGAACTTGCTGCGCGTCGCATTATTATATAGACTCTGCCAATTAATGGCATGTTGTGTGAACAGATATCAGTAAACACATAAGAAAATAGTGAAAGAGACATCTTGAACAGAATACTCACGATACAAAAGATATGGTATACACGACGTCCTGTATTTAACTGGTCCTTTGCCAGGCCTTTCAATTCTTGGCTAGTATCATCCCAGAAAAGATGCCTTACCGCGTAGAAAAAGAAAAAAATTGTTTAGTAGCCTGTGGTTGGGTTTGGTATATTTTAACTTTATTGGTTGGCTAGATCTAGTATTTGAATGGATTTTATATGTTATGTTTCCTAAGACGTAGTTTAATCAAATATTATAAACTCTTTTTATTATGTAGCTTAAAATTATGGTAGGTGAGGGTGGATACTGGATACCTCGTAGCTGAAATGTTTATTAAATGGCCATGTCGCTTAGATAAATACACTCCGCATATATCCACCTTTTAATTGATTTGGATTATTTTCGTGTGCCTGATTGCATGGTATTATAACTTGTATCAAATGATACCTTTGATATTCAGGATAGATGTATAGATATGATATTCATAGCATATTGAACATGTATACCATAACCTTATAAGGCATGTCTATGTGCATCGAATATAGTCGAGTAATAAATGAGAAACATTTTAAAGGAAAATTCACGACGATCATTTTACTCTTCAATAATGAGCAGACTGCTATGTCATTTTAACGTTACATGAGTTCACTGTTTCCGATATTTGTTTCAAACTTTCAACTTTTCTTGTAATAAACCTTCACGTGAAAAGAGGACATTTTCTTTTTCTGAAATCAAAAGAAGTTTGCCTGTTTCACTTTCTTTTCGGATCTTACGAGATCTGTGATGTTTTACTGTTTTCAGGCAGTGTGCAACTGAATGCTAACACATTTTAAATTGGATCATTGTGCTTGGTTAAAATGTTGCATTTGGATTTTGCGATAAATTGCAATGTGGTGAATTTCCCTATGCAATTACTTTTAAGTATCAAATAGGTAAAGGCGTTAGTACCAACATGGGTAATCCTCACTGCACAATTTATGACATTGAACATGAATAACATTGAAAGCACATTTAGATACACGAATAATAACTTGATGGATTGATTGATGTCGTCATCATATTGATCTACCCTATCAAAAATAACCGAATAGTTTGAAATGAAAGTCAATAAAACACTTTGCAAAAGAATATCTGTCATTTTCTCACTTAAAAACATACAATCGTCCACAGTAGAAGTAAAATAACTACCTGTGTGCAAATTGTGGGTGGAGGCCTAGGCCCCTAAATCCGACACATCAGCATGACCGTGTTTGTGCCTTGTGACATGCGTTAGGGGATTTAAAAAGATGCGACATGTAACGTGGTCATTTCTTAGATTTGGCAGGCTGACAAGGTCATTTCCTAAAATTAGAAAGGATGACATGCCCATTGCTTCAATTTACAGGGTACCACGGTCATTTTTAAGATTCGACATGCGGCATAAGGACCCCTGTCTCATTCGGAAAGACGCCTATGTGAGAAGTCGCCGATGGGCACAACAACTATTATGGTGTCCCATTGGTCGGAAGTAACTAGTCTTAAACCCACCTTGGCAGGTACCCCCTCCACAAACTGAGGAGTAGAGATGAGTTAGCCATTTAGGTTGGTTTGGTTATTATGTTTTAATGAGTATCAACCTCTATGGTCAT
The DNA here is from genome assembly GCA_936440205.1 of Lepidonotus clava. Classification (NCBI taxonomy): domain Eukaryota; kingdom Metazoa; phylum Annelida; class Polychaeta; order Phyllodocida; family Polynoidae; genus Lepidonotus; species Lepidonotus clava. The sequence goes on along the minus strand of OW387142.1, from coordinate 6,755,330 downwards.
ATCACGGCGAGAACAAGATTTTGGCAATTCTGTCATTTTGATGATTGAATCTATGCGAAGGTAGAGACCATACCCCTACACTTTTACCGAGGCAGGTGTTTTTTAATGTGCATGGTCCCATTGACAGGGCCATACACATAACAGCCGGTGGTCCTGAGACGTTTGATAACCCTGTCATTGGCACAGGGGGAAGAACAGAGGGGTGCAGCAGCCCAGCCCAGCCCAAGATGAACCCAGGCCGCTCGCATGCAAGTCGGTCGTGCTAGCCACTTCACCACCCCGCTCCCCTAGCCATTTAGGTATGAATCCCAAAAAGGTAAAGATGTGAGGAATATATATCTAGTTTGCTACCCATTACAACTTTGTGGAATTCATTGACATAACATGCGTTGAGGCTCGATCTACTCCCCTGCGCATGCACAGAAACCATACTATGCCCATTGGCGACTTCTCACATGTGGCGACTTTTCAAATGTGACACTGCCCGTCCATGCCTCCTTCCATGGTGAGAGACTGGTGGTGGACACGCCCCAGACGCTGGGCGTCGGTCCTCCAGGGACCGGGTCCCGTCGTCCCCACACCCCGCACTACTCCACTACAGGCCCGCGCCCCGTCCTCATCCAGGGCCCCAAAGGTCATGTACATCCTGAGGGGACTCCTCCAGTACGGTACGGGTACTGCAGCGGGAAGGGCCAGGGTGTGTAAAGGGTTGAAGTTTGTTTAGAGGTTGAGGCAAAACGTAAAAATCAGTATCATGTAATAGCTTCAATACCTAGAATATAATACTGCTTGCAAGCTGAGTATGCGTTTATGTGAACAGGAAATTCCAGATTGTGATTTACATTAATTTCCTCAACTGTCTTCTACAACTTTAGCTCTATTGTCGATGCTCATAGATCGCGTTCATTACTGCTTCTTGCTTTTTTCTTGTTTTCCTGAACTAACAAAACTTGTTTTACGTCTTGCTCAGAAATGAACCAACGTAGTAACACGGAGAGAATAAAATTAGGACCATACTGTTGGCCTATATTTTTTGCCCATAGTAGCCTACTCTGTACTTCAAACTTTGAAGATAATCACACTGACCGGAAATGATTATCATATACATCTGATGACCTGCTTTCTTCAAATTTATGTTGACAAGAACTCAGATTTCAACCAAAATGCGTGTGTTTAATTAAAGATCATAAGCATCCATCAAACTTAATAAAGTACTTTTATTGATTATTGTCCTAGATTAATTCTATTTGGAGCCGTCGTCAAGGAGAGCGGATTGATTTCACTTTGAAGCTAATCGTGTGGAAGTCACAGGTCAGTCAGGTGAGCAGCTCAAGTTGAGATTAGAGGGGGCAAGTCAGCAGGGAGCAGTTACAGGTGAGAATGTGTAGGTACCAGAGGGACGGGTCAACAGGGAGTAGTTACAGGTGGGAATGTGTAGGTACCAGAGGGATGGGTCAACAGGGAGTAGCTACAGGTGGGAATGTGTAGGTACCAGAGGGATGGGTCAACAGGGAGTAGCTACAGGTGGGAATGTGTAGGTACCAGAGGGATGGGTCAACAGGGAGTAGTTACAGGTGGGAATGTGTAGGTACCAGAGGGATGGATCAGCAGGGAGTAGTTACAGGTGGGAATGTGTAGGTACCAGAGGGATGGGTCAGCAGGGAGTAGTTACAGGTGGGAATGTTAAGGTACCAGAGGGATGGGTCAACAGGGAGTAGCTACAGGTGGGAATGTGTAGGTACCAGAGGGATGGGTCAACAGGGAGTAGTTACAGGTGGGAATGTTAAGGTACCAGAGGGATGGGTCAACAGGGAGTAGTTACAGGTGGGAATGTTGAGGTACCAGAGGAATGGGTCAACAGGGAGTAGCTACAGGTGGGAATGTGTAGGTACCAGAGGGATGGGTCAACAGGGAGCAGCTACAGGTGGGAATGTGTAGGTACCAGAGGGATGGGTCAACAGGGAGTAGTTACATGTGGGAAGGTGTAGGTACCAGAGGGATGGGTCAACAGGGAGTAGCTACAGGTGGGAATGTGTAGGTACCAGAGGGATGGGTCAACAGGGAGTAGTTACAGGTGGGAATGTTAAGGTACCAGAGGGATGGGTCAGCAGGGAGTAGCTACAGGTGGGAATGTGTAGGTACCAGAGGGATGGGTCAGCAGGGAGTAGCTACAGGTGGGAATGTGTTGGTACCAGAGGGATGGGTCAGAAGGGAGTAGCTACAGGTGGGAATGTGTAGGTACCAGAGGGATGGGTCAACAGGGAGTAGTTACATGTGGGAATGTGTAGGTACCAGAGGGATGGGTCAACAGGGAATAGTTACAGGTGGGAATGTGTAGGTACCAGAGGGATGGGTCAACAGGGAGTAGCTACAGGTGGGAATGTGTAGGTACCATAGGGATGGGTCAACAGGGAGTAGTTACAGGTGGGAATGTTAAGGTACCAGAGGGATGGGTCAACAGGGAGTACCTACAGGTGGGAATGTTAAGGTACCAGAGGGATGGGTCAACAGGGAGTAGTTACAGGTGGGAATGTGTAGGTACCAGAGGAATGGGTCAACAGGGAGTAGTTACAGGTGGGAATGTTAAGGTACCAGAGGGATGGGTCAACAGAGAATAGTTACAGGTGGGAATGTGTAGGTACCAGAGGGATGGGTCAACACGGAGTAGCTACAGGTGGGAATGTGTAGGTACCAGAGGGATGGGTCAACAGGGAGTAGCTACAGGTGGGAATGTGTAGGTACCAGAGGGATGGGTCAACAGGGAGTAGCTACAGGTGGGAATGTGTAGGTACCAGAGGGATGGGTCAACAGGGAGTAGCTACAGGTGGGAATGTGTAGGTACCAGAGGGATGGGTCAACAGGGAGTAGTTACAGGTGGGAATGTATAGGTACCAGAGGGATGGGTCAGCAGGGAGTAGCTACAGGTGGGAATGTGTAGGTACCAGAGGGATGGGTCAACAGGGAGTAGTTACAGGTGGGAATGTGTAGGTACCAGAGGGATGGGTCAACAGGGAGTAGCTACAGGTGGGAATGTGTAGGTACCAGAGGGATGGCTCAACAGGGAGTAGTTACAGGTGGGAATGTTAAGGTACCAGAGGGATGGGTCAACAGGGAGTAGCTACAGGTGGGAATGTGTAGGTACCAGAGGGATGGGTCAACAGGGAATAGTTACAGGTGGGAATGTTAAGGTACCAGAGGGATGGGTCAACAGGGAGTAGCTACAGGTGGGAATGTGTAGGTACCAGAGGGATGGGTCAACAGGGAGTAGTTACAAGTGGGAATGTTAAGGTACCAGAGGGATGGGTCAACAGGGAATAGCTACAGGTGGGAATGTGTAGGTACCAGAGGGATGGGTCAACAGGGAGTAGTTACAGGTGGGAATGTGTAGGTACCAGAGGGATGGGTCAACAGGGAGTAGCTACAGGTGGGAATGTGTAGGTACCAGAGGGATGGGTCAACAGGGAGTAGTTACATGTGGGAATGTGTAGGCACCAGAGGGATGGGTCAACAGGGAGCAGCTACAGGTGGGAATGTTAAGGTACCAGAGGGATGGGTCAACAGGGAGTAGCTACAGGTGGGAATGTGTAGGTACCAGAGGGATGGGTCGACAGGGAGTAGCTACAGGTGGGAATGTGTAGGTACCAGAGGGATGGGTCAGCAGGGAGCAGCTACAGGTGGGAATGTGTAGGTACCAGAGGGATGGGTCAACAGGGAGCAGCAACAGGTGGGAATGTGTAGGTACCAGAGGGATGGGTCAACAGGGAGCAGCTACAGGTGGGAATGTGTAGGTACCAGAGGGATGGGTCAACAGGGAGCAGCTACAGGTGGGAATGTGTAGGTACCAGAGGGATGGGTCAACAGGGAGCAGCTACAGGTGGGAATGTGTAGGTACCAGAGGGATGGGACAACAGGGAGCAGCTACAGGTGGGAATGTGTAGGTACCAGAGGGATGGGACAACAGGGAGCAGCTACAGGTGGGAATGTGTAGGTACCAGAGGGATGGGTCAACAGGGAGCAGCTACAGGTGAGAATGTGTAGGTACCAGAGGGATGAGTCAACAGGGAGCAGCTACAGGTGGGAATGTGTAGGTACCAGAGGGATGGGTCAACAGGGAGCAGCTACAGGTGGGAATGTGTAGGTACCAGAGGGATGGGTCAACAGGGAGCAGCTACAGGTGGGAATGTGTAGGTACCAGAGGGATGGGTCAACAGGGAGCAGCTACAGGTGGGAATGTGTAGGTACCAGAGGGATGGGTCAACAGGGAATAGCTACAGGTGGGAATGTGTAGGTACCAGAGGGATGGGTCAACAGGGAGCAGCTACAGGTGGGAATGTGTAGGTACCAGAGGGATGGGTCAACAGGGAGCAGCTACAGGTGGGAATGTGTAGGTACCAGAGGGATGGGTCAACAGGGAGCAGCTACAGGTGGGAATGTGTAGGTACCAGAGGGATGGGTCAACCGGGAGCAGCTACAGGTGGGAATGTGTAGGTACCAGAGGGATGGGTCAAGAGGGAGCAGCTACAGGTGGGAATGTGTAGGTACCAGAGGGATGGGTCAACAGGGAGCAGCTACAGGTGGGAATGTGTAGGTACCAGAGGGATGGGTCAACAGGGAGCAGCTACAGGTGGGAATGTGTAGGTACCAGAGGGATGGGTCAACAGGGAGCAGCTACAGGTGGGAATGTGTAGGTACCAGAGGGATGGGTCAACAGGGAGCAGCTACTGGTGGGAATGTGTAGGTACCAGAGGGATGGGTCAACAGGGAGCAGCTACTGGTGGGAATGTGTAGGTACCAGAGGGATGGGTCAGCAGGGAGCAGCTACAGGTGGGAATGTGTAGGTACCAGAGGGATGGGTCAACAGGGAGCAGCTACAGGTGGGAATGTGTAGGTACCAGAGGGATGGGTCAGCAGGGAGCAGCTACAGGTGGGAATGTGTAGGTACCAGAGGGATGGGTCAGCAGGGAGTAGCTACAGGTGGGAATGTGTAGGTACCAGAGGGATGGGTCAGCAGGGAGTAGCTACAGGTGGGAATGTGTAGGTACCAGAGGGATGGGTCAGCAGGGAGTAGTTACAGGTGGGAATGTGTAGGTACCAGAGGGATGGGTCAGCAGAGAGTAGCTACAGGTGGGAATGTGAAGGTACCAGAGGGATGGGTCAGCAGGGAGTAGTTACAGTCGGGAATGTGTAGGTACCAGAGGGATGGGTCAGCAGGGAGTAGTTACAGGTGGGAATGTGTAGGTACCAGAGGGATGGGTCAACAGGGAGTAGTTACAGGTGGGAATGTGTAGGTACCAGAGGGATGGGTCAACAGGGAGTAGCTACAGGTGGGAATGTTAAGGTACCAGAGGGATGGGTCAACAGGGAGTAGCTACAGGTGGGAATGTGTAGGTACCAGAGGGATGGGTCAACAGGGAGTAGTTACAGGTGGGAATGTGTAGGTACCAGAGGGATGGGTCAACAGGGAGCAGCTACATGTGGGAATGTGTAGGTACCAGAGGGATGGGTCAACAGGGAGTAGCTACAGGTGGGAATGTTAAGGTACCAGAGGGATGGGTCAACAGGGAGCAGCTACAGGTGGGAATGTGTAGGTACCAGAGGGATGGGTGAACAGGGAGTAGCTACAGGTGGGAATGTGTAGGTACCAGAGGGATGGGTCAACAGGGAGCAGCTACAGGTGGGAATGTGTAGGTACCAGAGGGATGGGTCAACAGGGAGTAGCTACAGGTGGGAATGTGTAGGTACCAGAGGGATGGGTCAACAGGGAGTAGCTACAGGTGGGAATGTGTAGGTACCAGAGGGATGGGTCAACAGGGAGTAGTTACTGGTGGGAATGTGTAGGTACCAGAGGGATGGGTCAGCAGGGAGTAGCTACAGGTGGGAATGTGTAGGTACCAGAGGGATGGGTCAGCAGGGAGTAGCTACAGGTGGGAATGTGTAGGTACCAGAGGGATGGGTCAGCAGGGAGTAGCTACAGGTGGGAATGTGTAGGTACCAGAGGGATGGGTCAGCAGGGAGTAGCTACAGGTGGGAATGTGTAGGTACCAGAGGGATGGGTCAACAGGGAGTAGCTACAGGTGGGAATGTGTAGGTACCAGAGGGATGGGTCAGCAGGGAGTAGCTACAGGTGGGAATGTGTAGGTACCAGAGGGATGGGTCAGAAGGGAGTAGCTACAGGTGGGAATGTGTAGGTACCAGAGGGATGGGTCAGCAGGGAGTAGTTACCGGTGGGAATGTGTAGGTACCAGAGGGATGGGTCAGCAGGGAGTAGCTACAGGTGGGAATGTGAAGGTACCAGAGGGTTGGGTCAGCAGGGAGTAGTTACAGTCGGGAATGTGTAGGTACCAGAGGGATGGGTCAGCAGGGAGTAGTTACAGGTGGGAATGTGTAGGTACCAGAGGGATGGGTCAACAGGGAGTAGTTACAGGTGGGAATGTGTAGGTACCAGAGGGATGGGTCAACAGGGAGTAGCTACAGGTGGGAATGTTAAGGTACCAGAGGGATGGGTCAACAGGGAGTAGCTACAGGTGGGAATGTGTAGGTACCAGAGGGATGGGTCAACAGGGAGTAGCTACAGGTGGGAATGTGTAGGTACCAGAGGGATGGGTCAGCAGGGAGTAGCTACAGGTGGGAATGTGTAGGTACCAGAGGGATGGGTCAACAGGGAGTAGCTACAGGTGGGAATGTGTAGGTACCAGAGGGATGGGTCAACAGGGAGTAGCTACTGGTGGGAATGTGTAGGTACCAGAGGGATGGGTCAGCAGGGAGTAGCTACAGGTGGGAATGTGTAGGTACCAGAGGGATGGGTCAACAGGGAGCAGCTACAGGTGGGAATGTGTAGGTACCAGAGGGATGGGTCAACAGGGAGCAGCTACAGGTGGGAATGTGTAGGTACCAGAGGGATGGGTCAACAGGGAGTAGCTACAGGTGGGAATGTGTAGGTACCAGAGGGATGGGTCAACAGGGAGTAGCTACAGGTGGGAATGTGTAGGTACCAGAGGGATGGGTCAGCAGGGAGTAGCTACAGGTGGGAATGTGTAGGTACCAGAGGGATGGGTCAGCAGGGAGTAGCTACAGGTGGGAATGTGTAGGTACCAGAGGGATGGGTCAGCAGGGAGTAGCTACAGGTGGGAATGTGTAGGTACCAGAGGGATGGGTCAGCAGGGAGTAGCTACAGGTGGGAATGTGTAGGTACCAGAGGGATGGGTCAACAGGGAGTAGCTACAGGTGGGAATGTGTAGGTACCAGAGGGATGGGTCAGCAGGGAGTAGCTACAGGTGGGAATGTGTAGGTACAAGAGGGATGGGTCAGCAGGGAGTAGCTACAGGTGGGAATGTGTAGGTACCAGAGGGATGGGTCAGCAGGGAGTAGCTACAAGTTGGAATGTGTAGGTACCAGAGGGATGGGTCAACAGGGAGTACCTACAGGTGGGAATGTTAAGGTACCAGAGGGATGGGTCAACAGGGAGCAGCTACAGGTGGGAATGTGTAGGTACCAGAGGGATGGGTCAACAGGGAGCAGTTACAGGTGGGAATGTGTAGGTACCAGAGGGATGGGTCAGCAGGGAGTAGCTACAGGTGGGAATGTTAAGGTACCAGAGGGATGGGTCAACAGGGAGTAGCTACAGGTGGGAATGTGTAGGTACCAGAGGGATGGGTCAACAGGGAGTAGTTACTGGTGGGAATGTGTAGGTACCAGAGGGATGGGTCAGCAGGGAGTAGCTACAGGTGGGAATGTGTAGGTACCAGAGGGATGGGTCAGCAGGGAGTAGCTACAGGTGGGAATGTGTAGGTACCAGAGGGATGGGTCAACAGGGAGTAGCTACAGGTGGGAATGTGTAGGTACCAGAGGGATGGGTCAGCAGGGTGTAGCTACTGGTGGGAATGTGTAGGTACCAGAGGGATGGGTCAGCAGGGAGTAGCTACAGGTGGGAATGTGTAGGTACCAGAGGGATGGCTCAGCAGGCAGTAGCTACAGGTGGGAATGTGTAGGTACCAGAGGGATGGGTCAGCAGGGAGTAGCTACAGGTGGGAATGTGTAGGTAACAGAGGGATGGGTCAGCAGGGAGTAGCTACAGGTGGGAATGTGTAGGTACCAGAGGGATGGGTCAACAGGGAGTAGCTACAGGTGGGAATGTGTAGGTACCAGAGGGATGGGTCAACAGGGAGCAGCTACAGGTGGGAATGTGTAGGTACCAGAGGGATGGGTCAACAGGGAGCAGCTACAGGTGGGAATGTTAAGGTACCAGAGGGATGGGTCAACAGGGAGCAGCTACAGGTGGGAATGTGTAGGTACCAGAGGGATGGGTCAACAGGGAGCAGTTACAGGTGGGAATGTGGAGGTACCAGAGGGATGGGTCAACAGGGAGCAGTTACAGGTGGGAATGTGTAGGTACCAGAGGGATGGGTCAGCAGGGAGCAGCTACAGGTGGGAATGTGTAGGTACCAGAGGGATGGGTCAGCAGGGAGCAGCTACAGGTGGGAATGTGTAGGTACCAGAGGGATGGGTCAACAGGGAGTAGCTACAGGTGGGAATGTGTAGGTACCAGAGGGATGGGTCAACAGGGAGTAGCTACAGGTGGGAATGTTAAGGTACCAGAGGGATGGGTCAACAGGGAGTAGCTACAGGTGGGAATGTGTAGGTACCAGAGGGATGGGTCAGCAGGGAGTAGCTACAGGTGGGAATGTGTAGGTACCAGAGGGATGGGTCAACAGGGAGCAGCTACATGTGGGAATGTGTAGGTACCAGAGGGATGGGTCAACAGGGAGTAGCTACAGGTGGGAATGTTAAGGTACCAGAGGGATGGGTCAACAGGGAGCAGCTACAGGTGGGAATGTGTAGGTACCAGAGGGATGGGTGAACAGGGAGTAGCTACAGGTGGGAATGTGTAGGTACCAGAGGGATGGGTCAACAGGGAGTAGCTACAGGTGGGAATGTGTAGGTACCAGAGGGATGGGTCAACAGGGAGTAGCTACAGGTGGGAATGTGTAGGTACCAGAGGGATGGGTCAACAGGGAGTAGCTACAGGTGGGAATGTGTAGGTACCAGAGGGATGGGTCAACAGGGAGTAGTTTCTGGTGGGAATGTGTAGGTACCAGAGGGATGGGTCAGCAGGGAGTAGCTACAGGTGGGAATGTGTAGGTACCAGAGGGATGGGTCAGCAGGGAGTAGCTACAGGTGGGAATGTGTAGGTACCAGAGGGATGGGTCAGCAGGGAGTAGCTACAGGTGGGAATGTGTAGGTGCCAGAGGGATGGGTCAGCAGGGAGTAGCTACAGGTGGGAATGTGTAGGTACCAGAGGGATGGGTCAACAGGGAGTAGCTACAGGTGGGAATGTGTAGGTACCAGAGGGATGGGTCAACAGGGAGCAGCTACAGGTGGGAATGTGTAGGTACCAGAGGGATGGGTCAACAGGGAGCAGCTACAGGTGGGAATGTGTAGGTACCAGAGGGATGGGTCAACAGGGAGCAGCTACAGGTGGGAATGTGTAGGTACCAGAGGGATGGGTCAACAGGGAGCAGCTACAGGTGGGAATGTGTAGGTACCAGAGGGATGGGTCAAGAGGGAGCAGCTACAGGTGGGAATGTGTAGGTACCAGAGGGATGGGTCAACAGGGAGCAGCTACAGGTGGGAATGTGTAGGTACCAGAGGGATGGGTCAACAGGGAGCAGCTACAGGTGGGAATGTGTAGGTACCAGAGGGATGGGTCAACAGGGAGCAGCTACAGGTGGGAATGTGTAGGTACCAGAGGGATGGGTCAACAGGGAGCAGCTACTGGTGGGAATGTGTAGGTACCAGAGGGATGGGTCAACAGGGAGCAGCTACTGGTGGGAATGTGTAGGTACCAGAGGGATGGGTCAGCAGGGAGCAGCTACAGGTGGGAATGTGTAGGTACCAGAGGGATGGGTCAACAGGGAGCAGCTACAGGTGGGAATGTGTAGGTACCAGAGGGATGGGTCAGCAGGGAGTAGCTACAGGTGGGAATGTGTAGGTACCAGAGGGATGGGTCAGCAGGGAGTAGCTACAGGTGGGAATGTGTAGGTACCAGAGGGATGGGTCAGCAGGGAGTAGCTACAGGTGGGAATGTGTAGGTACCAGAGGGATGGGTCAGCAGGGAGTAGTTACAGGTGGGAATGTGTAGGTACCAGAGGGATGGGTCAGCAGAGAGTAGCTACAGGTGGGAATGTGAAGGTACCAGAGGGATGGGTCAGCAGGGAGTAGTTACAGTCGGGAATGTGTAGGTACCAGAGGGATGGGTCAGCAGGGAGTAGTTACAGGTGGGAATGTGTAGGTACCAGAGGGATGGGTCAACAGGGAGTAGTTACAGGTGGGAATGTGTAGGTACCAGAGGGATGGGTCAACAGGGAGTAGCTACAGGTGGGAATGTTAAGGTACCAGAGGGATGGGTCAACAGGGAGTAGCTACAGGTGGGAATGTGTAGGTACCAGAGGGATGGGTCAACAGGGAGTAGTTACAGGTGGGAATGTGTAGGTACCAGAGGGATGGGTCAACAGGGAGCAGCTACATGTGGGAATGTGTAGGTACCAGAGGGATGGGTCAACAGGGAGTAGCTACAGGTGGGAATGTTAAGGTACCAGAGGGATGGGTCAACAGGGAGCAGCTACAGGTGGGAATGTGTAGGTACCAGAGGGATGGGTGAACAGGGAGTAGCTACAGGTGGGAATGTGTAGGTACCAGAGGGATGGGTCAACAGGGAGCAGCTACAGGTGGGAATGTGTAGGTACCAGAGGGATGGGTCAACAGGGAGTAGCTACAGGTGGGAATGTGTAGGTACCAGAGGGATGGGTCAACAGGGAGTAGCTACAGGTGGGAATGTGTAGGTACCAGAGGGATGGGTCAACAGGGAGTAGTTACTGGTGGGAATGTGTAGGTACCAGAGGGATGGGTCAGCAGGGAGTAGCTACAGGTGGGAATGTGTAGGTACCAGAGGGATGGGTCAGCAGGGAGTAGCTACAGGTGGGAATGTGTAGGTACCAGAGGGATGGGTCAGCAGGGAGTAGCTACAGGTGGGAATGTGTAGGTACCAGAGGGATGGGTCAGCAGGGAGTAGCTACAGGTGGGAATGTGTAGGTACCAGAGGGATGGGTCAACAGGGAGTAGCTACAGGTGGGAATGTGTAGGTACCAGAGGGATGGGTCAGCAGGGAGTAGCTACAGGTGGGAATGTGTAGGTACCAGAGGGATGGGTCAGAAGGGAGTAGCTACAGGTGGGAATGTGTAGGTACCAGAGGGATGGGTCAGCAGGGAGTAGTTACCGGTGGGAATGTGTAGGTACCAGAGGGATGGGTCAGCAGGGAGTAGCTACAGGTGGGAATGTGAAGGTACCAGAGGGTTGGGTCAGCAGGGAGTAGTTACAGTCGGGAATGTGTAGGTACCAGAGGGATGGGTCAGCAGGGAGTAGTTACAGGTGGGAATGTGTAGGTACCAGAGGGATGGGTCAACAGGGAGTAGTTACAGGTGGGAATGTGTAGGTACCAGAGGGATGGGTCAACAGGGAGTAGCTACAGGTGGGAATGTTAAGGTACCAGAGGGATGGGTCAACAGGGAGTAGCTACAGGTGGGAATGTGTAGGTACCAGAGGGATGGGTCAACAGGGAGTAGCTACTGGTGGGAATGTGTAGGTACCAGAGGGATGGGTCAGCAGGGAGTAGCTACAGGTGGGAATGTGTAGGTACCAGAGGGATGGGTCAACAGGGAGTAGCTACAGGTGGGAATGTGTAGGTACCAGAGGGATGGGTCAACAGGGAGTAGCTACTGGTGGGAATGTGTAGGTACCAGAGGGATGGGTCAGCAGGGAGTAGCTACAGGTGGGAATGTGTAGGTACCAGAGGGATGGGTCAACAGGGAGCAGCTACAGGTGGGAATGTGTAGGTACCAGAGGGATGGGTCAACAGGGAGCAGCTACAGGTGGGAATGTGTAGGTACCAGAGGGATGGGTCAACAGGGAGTAGCTACAGGTGGGAATGTGTAGGTACCAGAGGGATGGGTCAACAGGGAGTAGCTACAGGTGGGAATGTGTAGGTACCAGAGGGATGGGTCAGCAGGGAGTAGCTACAGGTGGGAATGTGTAGGTACAAGAGGGATGGGTCAGCAGGGAGTAGCTACAGGTGGGAATGTGTAGGTACCAGAGGGATGGGTCAGCAGGGAGTAGCTACAGGTGGGAATGTGTAGGTACCAGAGGGATGGGTCAGCAGGGAGTAGCTACAGGTGGGAATGTGTAGGTACCAGAGGGATGGGTCAACAGGGAGTAGCTACAGGTGGGAATGTGTAGGTACCAGAGGGATGGGTCAGCAGGGAGTAGCTACAGGTGGGAATGTGTAGGTACAAGAGGGATGGGTCAGCAGGGAGTAGCTACAGGTGGGAATGTGTAGGTACCAGAGGGATGGGTCAGCAGGGAGTAGCTACAAGTTGGAATGTGTAGGTACCAGAGGGATGGGTCAACAGGGAGTACCTACAGGTGGGAATGTTAAGGTACCAGAGGGATGGGTCAACAGGGAGCAGCTACAGGTGGGAATGTGTAGGTACCAGAGGGATGGGTCAACAGGGAGCAGTTACAGGTGGGAATGTGTAGGTACCAGAGGGATGGGTCAGCAGGGAGTAGCTACAGGTGGGAATGTTAAGGTACCAGAGGGATGGGTCAACAGGGAGTAGCTACAGGTGGGAATGTGTAGGTACCAGAGGGATGGGTCAACAGGGAGTAGTTACTGGTGGGAATGTGTAGGTACCAGAGGGATGGGTCAGCAGGGAGTAGCTACAGGTGGGAATGTGTAGGTACCAGAGGGATGGGTCAGCAGGGAGTAGCTACAGGTGGGAATGTGTAGGTACCAGAGGGATGGGTCAACAGGGAGTAGCTACAGGTGGGAATGTGTAGGTACCAGAGGGATGGGTCAGCAGGGTGTAGCTACTGGTGGGAATGTGTAGGTACCAGAGGGATGGGTCAGCAGGGAGTAGCTACAGGTGGGAATGTGTAGGTACCAGAGGGATGGCTCAGCAGGCAGTAGCTACAGGTGGGAATGTGTAGGTACCAGAGGGATGGGTCAGCAGGGAGTAGCTACAGGTGGGAATGTGTAGGTAACAGAGGGATGGGTCAGCAGTGAGTAGCTACAGGTGGGAATGTGTAGGTACCAGAGGGATGGGTCAACAGGGAGTAGCTACAGGTGGGAATGTGTAGGTACCAGAGGGATGGGTCAACAGGGAGCAGCTACAGGTGGGAATGTGTAGGTACCAGAGGGATGGGTCAACAGGGAGCAGCTACAGGTGGGAATGTTAAGGTACCAGAGGGATGGGTCAACAGGGAGCAGCTACAGGTGGGAATGTGTAGGTACCAGAGGGATGGGTCAACAGGGAGCAGTTACAGGTGGGAATGTGTAGGTACCAGAGGGATGGGTCAACAGGGAGCAGTTACAGGTGGGAATGTGTAGGTACCAGAGGGATGGGTCAGCAGGGAGCAGCTACAGGTGGGAATGTGTAGGTACCAGAGGGATGGGTCAGCAGGGAGCAGCTACAGGTGGGAATGTGTAGGTACCAGAGGGATGGGTCAACAGGGAGTAGCTACAGGTGGGAATGTGTAGGTACCAGAGGGATGGGTCAACAGGGAGTAGCTACAGGTGGGAATGTTAAGGTACCAGAGGGATGGGTCAACAGGGATTAGCTACAGGTGGGAATGTGTAGGTACCAGAGGGATGGGTCAGCAGGGAGTAGCTACAGGTGGGAATGTGTAGGTACCAGAGGGATGGGTCAACAGGGAGCAGCTACATGTGGGAATGTGTAGGTACCAGAGGGATGGGTCAACAGGGAGTAGCTACAGGTGGGAATGTTAAGGTACCAGAGGGATGGGTCAACAGGGAGCAGCTACAGGTGGGAATGTGTAGGTACCAGAGGGATGGGTGAACAGGGAGTAGCTACAGGTGGGAATGTGTAGGTACCAGAGGGATGGGTCAACAGGGAGTAGCTACAGGTGGGAATGTGTAGGTACCAGAGGGATGGGTCAACAGGGAGTAGCTACAGGTGGGAATGTGTAGGTACCAGAGGGATGGGTCAACAGGGAGTAGCTACAGGTGGGAATGTGTAGGTACCAGAGGGATGGGTCAACAGGGAGTAGTTTCTGGTGGGAATGTGTAGGTACCAGAGGGATGGGTCAGCAGGGAGTAGCTACAGGTGGGAATGTGTAGGTACCAGAGGGATGGGTCAGCAGGGAGTAGCTACAGGTGGGAATGTGTAGGTACCAGAGGGATGGGTCAGCAGGGAGTAGCTACAGGTGGGAATGTGTAGGTGCCAGAGGGATGGGTCAGCAGGGAGTAGCTACAGGTGGGAATGTGTAGGTACCAGAGGGATGGGTCAACAGGGAGTAGCTACAGGTGGGAATGTGTAGGTACCAGAGGGATGGGTCAGCAGGGAGTAGCTACAGGTGGGAATGTGTAGGTACCAGAGGGATGGGTCAGCAGGGAGTAGCTACAGGTGGGAATGTGTAGGTACCAGAGGGATGGGTCAGCAGGGAGTAGTTACAGGTGGGAATGTGTAGGTACCAGAGGGATGGGTCAGCAGGGAGTAGCTACAGGTGGGAATGTGAAGGTACCAGAGGGATGGGTCAGCAGGGAGTAGTTACAGTCGGGAATGTGTAGGTACCAGAGGGATGGGTCAGCAGGGAGTAGTTACAGGTGGGAATGTGTAGGTACCAGAGGGATGGGTCAACAGGGAGTAGCTACAGGTGGGAATGTGTAGGTACCAGAGGGATGGGTCAACAGGGAGTAGCTACAGGTGGGAATGTGTAGGTACCAGAGGGATTGGTCAACAGGGAGTAGCTACAGGTGGGAATGTGTAGGTACCAGAGGGATGGGTCAGCAGGGAGTAGCTACAGGTGGGAATGTGTAGGTACCAGAGGGATGGGTCAGCAGGGAGTAGCTACAGGTGGGAATGTGTAGGTACCAGAGGGATGGGTCAGCAGGGAGTAGCTACAGGTGGGAATGTGTAGGTACCAGAGGGATGGGTCAGCAGGGAGTAGCTACAGGTGGTAATGTGTAGGTACCAGAGGGATGGGTCAACAGGGAGAAGCCACAGGTGGGAATGTGTAGGTACCAGAGGGATGGGTCAGCAGGGAGTAGCCACAGGTGGGAATGTGTAGGTACCAGAGGGATGGGTCAGCAGGGAGTAGCTACAGGTGGGAATGTGTAGGTAACAGAGGGATGGGTCAACAGGGAGTAGTTACAGGTGGGAATGTGTAGTTACCAGAGGGATGGGTCAGCAGGGAGTAGCTACAGGTGGGAATGTGTAGGTACCAGAGGGATGGGTCAACAGGGAGTAGCTACAGGTGGGAATGTGTAGGTACCAGAGGGATGGGTCAGCAGGGAGTAGTTACATGTGGGAATGTGTAGGCACCAGAGGGATGGGTCAGCAGGGAGTAGCTACAGGTGGGAATGTGTAGGTACCAGAGGGATGGGTCAACAGGGAGTAGCTTCAGGTGGGAATGTGTAGCTACGAGAGGGATGGGTCTCAGGGGGAAGGAACAAGTGGGAATGTGTGGGGATATAAGCTATATATCCTGTGTTTTGAAAAAAGAGATTGTTTATCATTTGCCCCCTCTGCAAGTTCCCTATAAGTTGTTCAAGTCCAATTAAGAGTTCGGGTTATTGAAACTTATACACCGGCTGAAATACCCACACTACATGGCTACATCAGCTTAGGTCTGTCTCTCTTGCTCCAGGTGACCATGGGAGGTTTAGGGGTTAGACTAGAGGTTTGGTCAGCAAAAAGCAGCTCTAGCTAAAAAGCCAAATGCAGCTGGACATAAGGAAACAGTTTTAAAATCCTGTAGAACGAGAGGCATCAATTGCATAATTTCAGCCCGTCAATTTAACAATGTTCTAATCCAGCTTCTAGCAGTTACATAGGCAGGTGAATGGACCATAACACGTTTAAACAGGTATGTTCAAACAAAAAGAAATAAAGATTTAAACTCTAAAAGCTCAACTTCATGAGTGGTGGCCAACTGGTTATTTATTAATGGAATTATTGTTGTGCATATCAATGAAATCAATCGTATATATGTTGCAGGATGCATACTTACATGGTTAACTATAAAGGGATAACGCAGGTAAACTAATGAGTTGTCAGGTTATCGATAAATTTGCACAGTACATTAAATTATTCTAAAAACCTGAACCACCCTAATGGATCTAAAAACCGAAGTACATAGAATCTAATTGAAAAGTAATTGGTTTGAACTTGTTAGAGCTGCAATCTTCAATTCAATGAGGCTGTCAATAATTGACGATGGATTTGAAAACACCAAAAAAACATGCGTCTGGTTATAAAAGATCAATAGTATGTAGATAGGTCGATCGTGATTGAAAGCGGACCCAGTATTCTGTATAGATCACTGATCGATGAATTGGCTTTTTGTAATTCCAGGCAGGTGTTTGAGCTACCCAATCGTATTCGAACAATGCAAAGTGGTGGGGACAAAAATATGTTTCGGATGGGTATTGTCCGGAACGAATGTCCAAATTTGGATAGGTTTTGTTAAAATCAAATTGCCTGCTCATGACTACAGAACAACCCCAGGTATTCTTGTCTCGCATGTTGAATAGCGGTGCAGGCTATTGTGGTGACAATAGTGGGGCCTTTTTGGCAACAAGGCAAATGGTGATGGCGCTGTCATGGATGGGACTCTAATCCCATGAGTACGTGACAGAGTATACGCCATGCGCCAGAGACTGAATGGTTAAACTGTGCTGAAAGATACTGTTTTTAGTTCAAATACATATTAATGACACATATTGCTCCTCGAGCAATTGTGAAGGACATTAAAGTCAAACTAATAGGTTGAAGATATTGCTCTCCATTTCATTTCGAATACCAATAGTGCCCAATACCTCTGTGGTTTGACACTGATACAAGTGTTCAAAGTACGTCTGTAATCCGAGGGGGAAAACTATGAATAACCCTTTGATATTTAGCTATTTACGTACCTACATTGTAATACGATTATCAGCATTTCTGACAAGCGCACACAAGCTAATTAAATAAGATTCTTTTTTATTATTAATGCGTGAGTGACACAACAAGGGACCATTTCCCACCCACCTCATTCACAATGAATCAAGATTTCTTTATAAAGGATTTAAATAGATGCCATTAGGAAACGGGATATATTCATTCAGGTATTAAGGCTTTCTTTCTTAAATTTGCCCGTTGCAATATCTCCGATTGTAGACCATGAGAGAGAACGCATCTGGTGCAACCCTATCAAAGGCCTACCATTGGCACAAGTGACATATATAAGTCTTCTGATCGGCTCTCCGTATGGTATTGATTGCTATTTCTTGGAATCCTGATAACGCTAATATGACCTCAAAATGATTCAGTACTTAGTTCATATGACGATGAATTTCAATTGAAGACTTGTTTTATACTTTTGATACTCTGGATCGGCTTGGTGTTCTTAAGTGTTTATAGTTGTTATTTTGATTACACATATTAGTGCAAGCACAATAACAATGAATCTTTAAATGAAAATTTAATGTTCATAGGCATATGAAGTAAAAGCCTGTGTTGTTAATCGACTGAAAACGCGAATCGCTCTAAACACAAAAAACATTAAAACGACAGAATTTTAGTAAATGTGCACACCGTTTATCCATATTACACATTTAGATGAAGTTGTTTTAGGTAAAATATTTCTGAATTTAAGCGGAGATCTTGTTTACACTCACAGAGCGATGGATGGCATTATCAGTTTCCTCGTTCTTTACTCCGGGCGATAACAGGATTTGAGATAGCAGCATAAGGTCAAGATTGGAAACAAAATATAGAGGAAAACTAGAGTTTGATAGAGAACAGGCACATGGCTAAAAGGCTTCAATGTAAGATACAATATTGCCAACATTTTTCGCTACATAGAATATTGCTTACAAATTTCGCAATATAAACAGGATCCCGATAAAGTTTTAGTTGCAAGTAGTCATAAAGTGAAAACTAAATGCCAGTAGCAGTGAAAACTAGTTTTCAAACTTTCCGTTCATCGATATCTGTTCATCATAAAACATATATGCACCAGACAGTTGTGGAAAATCAAGCTGTCCTAGCAGCTGCAGTACTAGTAGTGTAGTTTTAACTCCTCCTAGGGGCTGAATTACAATATCTTCTATTTGTACATTTTATTCCAACTTCATACTAAAGAAATGAAGAGTGTAATATAGCATGTTGTAATGTTTTGGCAACAAAACATTAATGCTTTGCGTTGAGTACAGAAAAACATATACACTTCATTTTGTACCTTGGAACACTTTGCCAACGTTAACACATCGTGTTATAGGCCTATGTAGCCTTAAGCCTTTATACACAGTAGCCTTAAGCTTTGACGGTGTCAATTTGCATATGGATTACCTATGACCAAGAAAAGTCTCCCGGATCCAAACGATGCTTGACAAATTTAATGAATTTACATCAGGACAATCATTTCTATGGCTTTAGTTGATCTTGATCATATTTAGACTAGATTTGAATGAAAGAAGGATTTATCCAGAATAATTGGTAAAAGGTGGACATACAAAATACCAAGTAATTACAATTGGGAAAGGAACTCCCCTTGAATAAAAACATCCTTAGTACCATTTAAACCCCCTATCAAATATCCATTCAATAAAGCCATCGATTTGTCATTACATGTTTTTAGTTTCTGTCAATCGTAAACCTTAAAAAGATTCCCACATAAAACCCAGGGAGCATTTCACACTAGCGTAAATGCGTTTTTCTTATCTCAAATTTTAAGATAAGATGTTTTTAATAATCAGTAATCTTAGCTTGACATACTAAAAAGCAAACAAGAGGAACATAAGATCGTAAGTCTAATTTACTAGTGGGGTCTGTTAACAACATTTTCGTTATGCGACGGATAAAAGCACCACATTTTGCATGAGGCACCTCTGAGGCAAAACTATTGAATTTAGAAGGGGAGCCATCTTGAAACACCAAATTGAAATTTTGAAAAAATTTGTATGTTTTTAGCATTGAAATTTAAGGTATTTAGCCAAAACTTTTGTCTAGCTTCAATTAGACCTATTGTATAGATTCGAAAGGTAAATGATTGAATTCCCTGTCCTATAATCTACCAATTTGGATAATAGCAATATGTTTCTAGGCATTTCAGAAGCTGAGATATAAGATTATTTCAATAAAGGTCGGCCATATTGGATTTTTGGCCCCCTTCTGGGATATATTGATATTTCAAGGTGGCTCCCCTTTTAAATTCAATGAAGGGGTCCCAGGGGATCATCATACCAAATGAAATCAAGAAATCTTGTGGCAAATGAGTAAAGTCTATATCCTTTCTTTTGAATTATTTTGGAATCCAGCGGTCATTATCAAAGGTATCATGCTAATGAATTTCCCCTGGCCTCATGCCTTAGTAGCTAAAAATCGTAATATTTCTCAAAATTGGCCAGCCATCTTTGATTTGGATTTCCACATTGACTTGAAACATAAATAATTAAATTCCCTGACCCAAAATCCCTCAATTTTGACACCAACCATGTCTCTTTAGTCTTTTTAGAAGCTCAGATATAAGAATTTTTATAGTAAAAGTCGGCCATATTGGTATTTGGGCCCCCACATCCATCCTATTGATATTTCAATGTGGCTCCCCTTCCAGATTTGATAGTTATGCCTCAGAGGTGCCTCATACCAAATTTGGTGCTTTTATCTGCTGCGTAACAATTTCTCCAAAAAATGACCTTAATAGACCCCACTTTACAACCAAATGAGCCAAATATATCTTACTTACAAAATAATATTATGTTAGAGTTACGGCCAGTGGTAGACCCTCCCCCTCCTACTCTGTAAAATAAAGGTGATGTAAAAAGGATACTAGGTAAAAGACTGTGATAACTTACACCCTGATGCTACTTCTATTGTGTTTCTTTCCATTTACCGCCTACAGTGCTATATCATGGGCAGTGACGGCCTAGCAGTACTCGCCCTATAAAGCAGTGTAAAGCTATCCTGTCACGATATTGTCTGATTTGTGAGGAGCCTATTACACCTCGCCCCCATTCGCCTACTTCTTCCCTTTAACACTGCTGTAAAACCAGACTTCCGTCTCCCATCACACTTACTACTAGGTTTTCCAGTGTTTTTACACTCTCTTCGTTTTTACCCTAATTTTCCTCAATTAACGCTAACCATCCTAGGACACCATTTGACATTTCTTTAACTCTGGTCCATTCTTCTTTTCAGCTCCTGCAGACTTCGACCCTAACTGGTCTACTATACTTTGCCTCGGCTAGCTCAATGTGTATTCTCCCAATACTAAAGTTAAAAAATTACGGCTTTTCCCTTAAAAAAAAACGTTAGAACTTTGCAAATAATGTGTTAAGAAATACTCCAAATGTGTTCTAGTATTTAAAGAGATCGATAAAGTCAGCATTTTGTAAAGAAAATATCCAACGGAAGTACAAAATACCAACATGAATTTACGGAATTGCTTGCGAAAATTATTAGACCCATGGTGAACATTACTATCAGTTCAACATGCAAACAGCAAGTCCTATAATAGACTCAATCAGGGCAGTCTGTGAGACTCTATATCTCAAGCAATGTGCCGACTGGCCGTGGTGAGCAGGTCAGTGCGGTGAGCTGCTCATTGTGTGGTTCCCAAAAGCTCCCGAGCAGCTCACTCAATAAAAGAACCTGCTCGGACTTACCAAATGGGGCTCAATCAGATCTTTTGGTGGACAAAGTATCTCCACTGCATATCTCAAGGTCATGTACAGTGGTCATCCGTCTCTCTCTGACAGATTTTAAGGTGGGATAAATTGATGATATTACTTTTCGCGCAAGCGTGAATTCTGATGCAATGGAGGCCTTTGGTCGAACGGGCCTTAACAGCGCGTTGGGTCCTCAACAACGAGAACTATCGTTGTGCAAAAAAAAATATATATGATCACTTTAGAATACTTTTTTATTGCATTGATCGGCAGTTTTTCAACGCATAGAAGATC
The DNA here is from genome assembly GCA_936440205.1 of Lepidonotus clava. Classification (NCBI taxonomy): domain Eukaryota; kingdom Metazoa; phylum Annelida; class Polychaeta; order Phyllodocida; family Polynoidae; genus Lepidonotus; species Lepidonotus clava. The sequence goes on along the minus strand of OW387142.1, from coordinate 6,734,317 downwards.
ATTTGGGCATTGACTACAAATAGATGTTACACTTATACCTTTCTATATTGCCCGTAACTGCAGGTACAATGACAACAAAGAGCCTCTATTGCGCAACCTAGAAAAGTCCTTGACATGATCATTCATTTAGACTTTACACAAAGCCAATTGAAGATCAACGTTTCATGTACCCACCACCAGAATCTCTACTTTACAGCTAAAAGGCAATGGCCATCATTTCACCATTGATTACAGAAACAAATGTTTTACGCCATATCCCAACAGCAAGTATTCTTTTGATATTCAACTTTACACAACTCATTGAAGGGTGTTCCAAAGAAGAATCCCCAAGGCCAAAGTCAATGTTAAGCAGGGGTATAAGCCGCCCTGCTAATTACCTTAATGTGTGTTAATGGCAGTGTGAGGCTAACAACAGAGGAAATGTCCCCGGTGATGGCTCCTCACCACTCACATACAATTTTCACTTAAAGTTTTCACTCCCACGGCAATTTTAGTAATTTAATCAATCAGCCAGTGCACATGTACCGTAGGTTTGTATTGTGAATAATGTATTCCACAACCGTATGCTGAAACACTGTGATTATTTAAATGAAATTATCCTAAACAAAGGCCAGGAATGAAAAGTTCAAAATAATATATTGAACTTTTTATTCCTGGCCTTTGTTGAAGATAAAGTAAATATTTATATATTATATAAATATTTACTTTGATAAAATCAAATGATGAAGTACTAGGTAACCGCTAAATCAAAGACACATTTATTCAACGACAATTGTTTACAAGTTGTCACTTTTATGATTATGTCACAATTGTCCACGGGTTCCTATGAATATGAGGTCATACATGTCTCAATTGTATGACGTTATTTTCACATGATCATATCCTATTATATGAGGTCTACGTACATACACATATATACACCACCTGGGTAACAGACAAGAACTGCTGGCACCAGTTCAGGTAAGCCTCCCAGAGCTATGACAAATGAGGATCAAAGTGCCCAAGGACTTCCCATAACCCAGGTAGGACCTTTAGATGTTGTATCCAAGAGAATCTCCGGTATCTGCCAAGCCCAGCATTAATGGTTTTGTGGGCGCCTATTTATACAATCCATATGGAGACATTGCATGTGTATGTTTAACTTTTTAATAAAGGAACTTTTTCAGCTCGCCCTGAAAGTTTTTGACTTGGTTCATAAATACCCAAACTTTGGGTGTTGTTTTCCCAAACTTATGCATTGTGTTCTGGGCATCGCTGTTTACCTCTCATCTGCTGACACTGTACCTTTCATTCTGGGTTAATATTATTGATAATTTGGATATTCCTAAAATTATTAGAATATGAAAATTCTAATAGGAAGAACTAGCATTGTTTGCCATGGACTATACGCAACAGCACACCCAGCAACGGCCAATTCCTGCGCACAAATCCTTCGACTTACAACTCTACATACAGTTTAATGGTATTTAGACTAAACATTTAAAGTACATATACAATATTCTGAAATAGAATAACAAGAGCCCTGAGGTCTTAATAAAGTCCCGACATCTCCTTCTTGATACACGACAACCGCACCAGCACGCCCCCTAGCGCCACGCCCACGTAGCTGTCAACCGTGGCCCGTCGACGCTACAACAGAGGGGGCGAGGGCTTTGCCGCTCACCTTTCGCTTGAGCAAATATGAGCAGATTGTGAGCAGAAGCAAGGAGCAGCTCCACCAATTGACATATACAATGGACTGGGAAAATAGAGTGGTGAAGAATATTATGGTGTCTTTAATGGGATAGAAAGAGGGATATTGGGAATTGCACGTGCAAGTGCAACAATAAACGCCATGAGGATTTGGTGGTTAATTTGGAGGCTATTTGAGCTATAATTGTAGGAAATATCTGTTTATAAAGGCTGTTTTCTGGGTGATCAGTGTAACATATTATTGATAAGAGGTGAGGGAGGTCACAGTGGCATTAGAAGGGAAATGGTAGGCGGAAAGTGCTTAGATGATCATATTGAAATAGCAAGATATGACAACGTATCGATCTACATAACCTTCAGTCGCTGAGGCAGCTGTAATGTTTTAGCCTGATCACGAAATTGTACCTATGAGAGGGTTTTGCTAGCTTAGACTTTATGTTAAGATGTAGAGAGGTTTTATTGTTTGGCCATTCATTATAAACCATGACTATGGTTACAATGTAATCATTGGAGGAGAGAGGTGAAACTATTCAGAATAAAACCTAAATTTATCAATACATCATGATAAACATGACAACAATAATTCTAAGTTTAACGCTTTTTGATTATTCCCCAATTTCAATGTAAGGGCAAACGTAAACAAAATACTTTCAGATTGACAGCCGAAATTTGGAAACGTTTGTAGTCAGTCACTTGACCGTATACTTCATTTTTCCCAAATTCTTTATGCTAAGAGTGCCTTACTTCCACTCAATGGGTGACCATTATCAATACACAGTTATTCCTGATATATTCTTAAAGAAAAACACTTAATTTCAATTGATGTGAAGAAGGAACTGTTCAGGGCCTTACACATATCAGCATAAATCAAGATTAGACTGTATAAGATTTCATTTCTCATACCCATCCACTATTCGTCTATTGTGAAACCAATTAGAACTATAAGAGCATTTTACTTAATCTCTGACGGGTATCATTCAGAGATTGACGTGTAGTGTGACAAGTCTCGATAGAAAAAACACCCAACCAGTAATGGGTTTAGGGTGAGCTAATGGAAAATTACTAAAGCTGTCTAATTAGTGTATTAATTATGCACTTTGCCTTGTGAGTATGACTTCCCCCGTTGGCTACGACGGGGTGTTGTTTTTCTGAGAAAGGCCAGAAGAGAGTGGTAGGAATCGATGGAGGTTTGGTAAATATGGATTGCGGATTTATATTCGGCAATCTGGGTTAATGTAGTATGAAAACGGGGTCACTGTGAGCTGCTCATATCGAACTGTTTGTGGCTGTTTGAGACCCCCTGGGAGTGGAGCCCTCTGGTGACGGTTTAGTTAAACTTACCTGTGAACATGGTTGCCGCCAGGGGTCGTTGAGGTGCAGGAAGTGACGTCACTAGTCTCACATCCAGGGTTTCTCATGTTCTTGGACTTGCAGGTAGTGTAGTCAAAGATGAAGATAAGTTGTCGTTTTTTTCTCCTGTTATTTCAGTGAATTATTCCAATATAATTGTGTAGATGTTCCTGAGTTTTATTCAATATTGCCGTGTAATTTCGATCTTTAGATATTGAATGTGAGCTCCCATACATTACTGAAAATCTGTTGATATGGGGCTCCATTATAATTCATGTATTACTTAACATGTAAGGATGTTTCTTTAGGATGTGTAATGGCGTCGAATGTATAGATGCTATAAAAATGCTGCCATCGTATTTAGTTCTGCCAACCCAAACGGCTCCAAATCCAAACTCTTTGTATCCTTATTGCAGTCTCACATTTCGCTTTCCTCTGCTTTGTATTTCAATTGAGGTTAAAAAATAGAAGAACACGTTTTGTAAAAGTATTTATTTTTTGACTTTATGTTTAACAGCTAGTACCGACACTTCATTTGTAAAACAATCCTATGGTCAAGGTGCCTATTTTATGCAGCGGGTGAAATCCAGCTGTCCCAAACATAAATATATAACATTTAATGAGTCAGAGTCAGAAGTTTAAATTCAATTAGAAGTAGTATCTTTTCATACTCAGCATCTAAGCCAGATCAGAGAGGTGTTTCTCCATAATGCAATTTGAATACCTGGTCTTTGATCTAGCTTTTACAAGTCAGTCGAAAACTTGCTTCTTGTTATATGATTATTTTGTCAATTTCTTTATGAAACATATCTTCAATTCCCGCCTGATTAAAATTGTGTCTAAACAATGAAGAATTAGGTAATAGTTTCTCAAAGAGATAGTTAAGGATGTTTGATATTACCATCCCGGTATTCTTATCAATACAACCGTACAAAATAACGCTCTCAATGTAATTTGTTCTGAACCTGGTTTTGACGCCCTGTGCTCCGTCGCATAACCAAACTCTCGCAACAGCGAGAGCACAGCGAGGGTTTAGATTTAAGTCTCGCAACAGGGATATCCTTAAGGTTTTCAATGTGCCAACCCTCGCAACAGCGATGGTTTTGTACAAACTTTGAACACGGTTAATTTATTGACAAATACATTTCCGCCACTTGCCTCACATTTCATAAGCTAATAATCACATCTAACATACAGTGAAAGCAGAATGTAAAAATTCTAACCCCAAAATGCCCCCCCCCCGATACATTGAAAATTCAGGTGTGCCAACCCTCACAACAGCGAGGAAAGTTGGGTTCCCTCCCTGTTCAACAAGGATGGGTCTCGCTGTGGTGGACAACCCTCGCAACAGCGAGGGGGGTTATGCAACGGACCACAGAAGAGTATTTTCAATACGTTGTCAGAGATTGGGTGGCAATTCAATGTAAGTTGTGCTGTACAAGGTCGATATAATCCCATGTTACTAGTAGTGACATCCTTTGACGTCAGAAGTACCTGGGTCACCGATATTATTGACCATCCTTATACGACAGTACTAAACCCAAATACCCATACGATAATCAGTATTGAACAGTCTAAAGGCATTGAAATCACGTGAAAGATATGCTTGGAAATGGTAGAGGAAGAGGGTGTTAAACGTCGCTTCACCATGTATCATGATTAATTTCCCAGGGTATATTCCCATGGTTGAACTTCATCATGCTAGAACGAGCATATTGATTAGTATGAAAAGTTTGGCTACCAAAGAAATGAAGGTCTAGTAAAATCAGGTGAAAAACTAAGTCATTATCTCTATGAGCAATGCAAGTGTTGTGTTACAAAGGCACCGACGAGAAAATTCCAAACCATCCTTGTAAATAATCGTTGTTTTTTTTTGCATGATACTTTCCTTTATTCAAGAGTAGCAATTCTAATTTATTCTTTTAGGCATGGAAAATATTTAGTACATGGAAGTACTATATGTGAGAACTCAAGAGATCTTGGTCGTTTCATTGGCTAAAAGATATCGTTTAAGTTATGAATTACGGTTATTTGCATAGGTGCTTCTCAATGTTTGTCCAAAAAGGAGTTGTTCCAACCTAGATGTGTAAATGGAAGTGAACATAAAGTAAGCCAATATTATTATGTTGGTGTTCAAATATTGCTGTCCACAGGATATGTAGATTCTCCAGGTAGAAAATGTAGCCTAACGGTGGAGCACGGCCAGTAGCAATATAGAGCAGCTAATATTAAGGTCTGGACTAATAACAGATGAAGACTCTCTTTGATAAAGCCAACGCCTTTTCCGAATTTGCAGCGATATTTTCTGTATGTCCTCCAAAAATATAAACCTTTCTTTGTGAAAAGATTGCACACCATTCCTTCTATAGCTCATTGTTGCGAATATAGAAGCTAAGGAGGCCAATTTCAAAACTAACAGTGTTTAACAATCCTAAAATTAGGATATCTATTTTGATCTCGCTTTTGATGAATGGGAGCAGAGGAATGTTCTCTGTGAGCATGCATTCATTACGCTATTCGGGTTCTTCTTGATTTGGAAATTGCAGAATACTGCGCATTATGACGGTTGAAACCAGAGGAAGCGCAACTTTTTCATAGATATAAATGCATTAGGTTTTTGAAATACCAACCCAATCCATCATGGAGAAATTTGTTTTTCAGCTTCTGCTACTATTTTTGGAACTCAAATTTAAGAGCTTAGAGGTCTTTAAGGTTTGTTTCTCTTTAAAACATGAATAAATGTTCATTCACAAATTGCATTCCTTTTATGATTTGAACATGATATATCATCTGCACCTCCCAAGTATCTCACCTTCTTAAAGTACTCCATATTGGTCTCTAAGGCACCTTTATTGCCAAGAAAAAGGACCAGGTACGCCATAATCCTCAGAACATTTCTTCAGATGGCGACCTTTATCTACCATTAAAAGTTACAAGAAAGTCTAGGGTACATAATAATTGGCTAAATCATGTCAAAAAGTGTTTAATCATCGGTTGAACCTGTCTGTACCCCCTCTTTAACCTTGGCATAAAATCTGACATCTAGAGGCATTTCCTTTATTCAATTGACACCATTAGTCGTGCATTCCCTTGGAGTTTGACTCATCTAAATCATAGTAGCATGCGTCAGAAGCACTTAGAAGGCCTTGATTTCTATTTCCAATTAAACCTGTGTATGTCAAAGACAGGACGATATATTTGGCATCATAGGTATTATACGCGTCATCAAGGCCGTGTTGACAGTTCCCGGTATTTGATGTACACCTCTGGAGAAATTTATGAAAAGTAAAAGTCAGAATGATCACTGCATAAAGCCTTGATATAGATGAAAACTTAGCTAAAATATTGCGCATGTATATGCAGTGCTTATTGTCAGAATTCGTTTATTTCAGCTGCTTTCTTAAAAATTGATATGATGATAATGCTATGTGTCTTTTAACTATTAATCTTGTTTCATATTATGGTCCCGATAGGGTAATAACTCAAAAATAATCTATCCTTATTATCCATATCTTCAAGTTAACACAATCTTCCTTAAACGGCATCTTTCATACTCAGTATATATGGCAATTATGCAAACCATTGCCTTAAGTTAGATTTAACAGTGTATATTAATGATCCAATGTGGTCTATCCCATGGCGAAGTGTATAAGTATGAATATGAATATGTAGGCTTGTTGAATTTGAGAGAAAATGTAATAAGGAGATTTTTTTTAAATCAAAAATCCCTGTACACTATAACGACTTCTACCTATTGGATTTGACGTTTTGTTTGAGATACCATCAAAAACGAGAAAATGACACACGACATTCTACACGTACTGCCACATTAATACTGTATGATGTTATGCTTTTTAAATTGCTGTTCTGAATGCTTCTTTGCCAGAAGGGTGGGAAGGTTGGGAGAAGAGTAAGAATGGATCCGAAGGACGTACAAGGAATGGTGCCAAAAGGGCATACGATCAACTGGCAGTACCATTTACCTGTCGGCAACTTTCTTTCTTAAATCGATACGACCTGTATAGATAACACTATCATTGTCGATGCACACAGTCAACGCATGATTCTTGGCCGATCTCTTCTTGAATATCTGTCTATGTTTATACGACCTTGCATGGTGTATGTTTGTCAAAGTTTTTTTAACGCTCTTAAATTGCTTTAGATTCATAGAAGGAACATGACACTTGGGATACCATCTAAGGGACCTTTAAGAAAGGTCATCTGCCTGTTGACGCTTTGTGCTTGTTTGTTTTTTAGTTTTTTTTATTTACCATATACTTTTAGGATTTGCGACTGCTTCACATGTTAGATGAACTACACAAACTACCCTTTATCAAAAATAATCAGATGAATGCTGATATTCGTATCTTCCAATCATTATGATTGATACAAAAACTCACTTGTTGTAATAAATACAATTTTGCTCCAGAATAATGTCAGTTGAACTAAATGCTATCACAGGTTCATTAACAGCTGTTCATTACAACATATACAACAAAACAGCTGGAAAAGGTCCATCGTGGATAAGCCTTGGGTCCAAAACACATACAATGTCCACCTTACCACATGTTACCAATCCCCACCCAACCATTTTGCCACATGCTTCCTTGACTACAACAACGGGCACAGCATTTGAAGTGGAACCCCCCAAACGCTTACTCATACCCAAGTATGTCATTCAGAATCCCCAATATCCACAAAGGTGTTGGATGGGTGGATTTTGTTTTTGGGGAGGCCCTCACCCCCCCAGGCCTCACCTCTAATGTTTTCCCGGCCTGTTTAAGGCTCAGTCAGGCCTGAGCCTACATTGATTTTCACTGGGGAGGCTTTGGCCCCCAGGTTGGGCGGGAGATGGCCTTTAAGTGGAATTAATGGAGGTATCGATGACGCTAGGCCTGGCCGCAGGGACCACGCACCTCTCACCAAGGGATCAGACCCTGCACCACTGACGGGGGGCTGGGGTTAAACTGCAGTGAATTCTCCCGCGTCTTTTCAAATAACCTATCCATGTTTTTTTATCAAAGGAATGTTGATACAGTTGTACTCAACTTTAGTCTCAAAGTGATATAGCCTCAATACAAACAAGGTGAAATATTTAGTAGAAATTCTATCCAAAAATATGAATTTAAAAATCGAGGTAAATCTAAATTGCGCCCCTTCTAAATCCGCCACTGATACTTAATGAGACTTATGACTAAGTCAGAAAAAGATAATTCTTCTCGAACCATTTTCCAAGCAAAGGGTATGTTCAATCCCGGATTAAATTATTGTTTAATTGTGAACTTATGACACATTAGTCAACAGGAGACCAAACCTATGTTACACTTCATCCCATAAATTTCCTACTTTTAATCACAGAAAGCTTGCTCGATCGGAAGACAATTGATAAGGGAGGCTTAAAACTGGTGAAAGGCTTGTGGATTTGAGATAACATGATAGTTATTGGAAGGTTTCTTATTGAGGCGAGTGGACGACATATCAGAAGTGTAATAAACTTGCCCTCAAATAAACAAAGGATTCTAGCACTTCAGTGATCATGGTGCATTGTATGCTTTCTTGCTTCTTCATATCGCCTTCCGCCAGCTGGCTTAGTTGTCATTGTCGAAACTCCAGACGTCCGATTGGGAATTGGCTGTAATAGTCCATTGACAGCCAATAAAAAGGGCTGCCTGTATCACTCAAATGTGTCTTAACTGGAGTATAATTATCTTTTTTCTGATGCAACACTGTTCTTTCAGCACAAATTAAGGGGATTTGACACCAAAAGCCGAGGTTCCTTCTGCAAAGAAAAGGTGTGATTTCTTAAGTTGCACAATATGCAATTTGATCACTTGTGAGAAAGTGTCTCACTGGTTTAGTCTTACCTTTATCTTCTCAGCACACGCCCACACAGTGAAGTATTTGTGATAGATACACCCCTCTAAGGAAACGTTTCACAAAATGACCAACTCATTGTTATAATGAGGCAACAGCTAAATCGTGTAACATGAAGCTACTATCTGGACTTTTATATAATTTTCCTGAACAGCAAAGCACACCCAAGATAATCTAAGAATATATAAGGCGTGGAATAGCAAATTTTTAATGATCTTCATTAATATAAACCACGTTTATAATTCTTTGAATATAAAGATAGAGAAAGAAAAATAAGTCTTTTCATTTTCAATGAGAAAAGTATAAGTATAAAGTGAACATAACTTTGTTTAAACTTTCAGTTAACTGTCATTCATCTCAATACTTCTGGAATCCTCTCGATAGTATTTATTTTTCTCAGATTACGATCTCACATAATTTTGCATCTTTCCCGTTAACGTTACTCGGGGAATTTCGGGGACACCTTTGTTAAAACATGTGTATAAGAGGTCGAACACATGTCATAGATTTTCAGGTTCCAGGGTGGACGGTGTTCGATCTCCCACACTGATTAATTGATGACTGACAGGGGTCGATGGCCAGGTGCCTGCCAGCCTCATGGTCCACTCACCTGGGCTACAATACCTACCTACTGGGGAGCAGGTAGGCCACGCCCCCCTTGTCGATAAACCACGCCCCCTTTACATGGCCGTCTGGCAATGGGATGGCAATGCTACCAGTTATCTGAAAAGACATAAAGAAAAAGATCCAGTAAAATCTGAGTTATGTTAAGAAAAAGAAAAGGTCTTACCAAAATGTAAACTGATGCATTTTGAACTTTAAACGTTCTGTTGATTTTAGACAAATACTAAACATAAATCACTAAAGGTGATCTGCCTATATATACACCGCCTGTACTACCTTTGGATTGAAATCAGAGCGCTGGAAAAATTAACATAAACCAGTACATTATAATTATGATTTTCCCTCAAATCAGAAGGTTTAGGTCAACAGTATGCTGTTTAAATAACTGTGAATATGAATGATACCGCATTGATATGCTGTTTCAAAAACAATGAATAGGAATGGCACTGAAAAAAGAGGTAGGGACAGTTGAGCTGACATCAGGTATAAATTTCCTTTGACAATTTACAACATTTCAATAAACAAGCGCCAGAAAAACAAGTCTCATAACCTTGCAATACTGTCGGGTGGCAATCAGCAGTGTCAAGTTGATTACAAAATAACCAATATCTTTACTTAAAACACATTTAAATTGAAGCATCACGAATAGGTTTATGCATTGAATTGGAGCAGTTCAAGATAACAATAATATTCACTGCAAAGTCATTCAGTGATGTTCTATGGATAACAGATGTTTTCCTTGAGAAAGGCGGGTCAGTACATATATACTGCATATCATACATTGTGCTGTCATAATATCAAATAACAGATCGTCCCTGAAGTGCTCTGTTAAATAGTCCAAAGCTTTAAATTATTTGACTTTTGTGACAAGGTGACCTTACCACAATCAACCTCTAAACCTTGCAAGACAATACATATTGACAGGTACAATACAGATATATTACAAACATATGAGTCCAGAGCAATAGACCTTTTGAACAACATTGTCACTATCCATATCCACATGCAGAGACACGTTGGACTTCGCAAACATCACGTAAAAGGTGAATTCTGTGCAGAAGCATAACAAACTTGCCATATGGAATTCGAGAAAACATAGCGTCGATTGTAAAATATGTTGAATATAAAAGAATTCAGCGGTGCTCTTGATCAGGGTACAAAGTGTCAGTTCCTTTTCACTGTAACACTGTAACACTGTTTGCCTTTTTTTACCACTCTTTTGCCTGTTTTCTCCTCTTAAATGTACTATATAATGCATAATTCTATTCAAGAATAACCTTTAAACCATTCCAAATACTTCTTAACCCCGTATTCACCTCTGGTTCTCTAAAAGGCAAACAGTGTTACAGTGAAAAGGCAAACAGGCTGTGTAAATACAAATCATTTCATGCAAATCTCCCTGTGATCTCATTTACATATCTTATCACTTCAGTGGCAAAAGACAACTAATGTTATGCAATTCCACATGTTTCCCCTCATAAACCCAACCAAAGAGGTGAAACTCCACCCCCTGTTATGAAAGGTTATGTAATCCCCCATGCCTGCACCAGGGGGAGGTGGAAGAGAAATTTGCATGAAATGATTTGTATTTACACAGCCTGTATGCCTTTTCACTGTAACACTGTTTGCCTTTTAGGCGAATACGGCGTTAAAAAATAATTGAACTGGTTTAAAGGTTATTCTTGAACAGAATTATGCATTATACACTACATTTAAGAGGAAAAAATAGGAAAAAGAGGGTAAAAAAGGCAAACAGGGATACAGGAATACAGTGAAAAGGAACTGACACTTTGTACCCTGATCGCTCTTCTGGAAATATTCCGAAAAGCTGTCCTTATAAACTGTTTGACACTACTCTGAAGGCACGCTCTTAGGAAGCGATGCATGCTGGCCGAAAGGTTAGTAATTTTTAATAATAAACACCGGCAATCCATTGCAGAGTTAGGTCAGAGCGTATTCCACTTTTAGAAAACCTCTATCAAAGAAGTGGTCATGTTAAAATGCTGCTTTAAAAGGTTAATCACTGATGGATGAGGGAAGGAAACCTAATGAGAACAGTTTTCACTTCTACGATATCGGATCCAATCTCAGTTCAATCTGTGCGCATTTATCTACTTTCATATATTCCTTTCGTACTTAGCACCGTGTACTTCAATCTGCTAACTATGACACTAGCCAATGTAAATTTATATGCCAAAAGGCTGGCTGTAGCATACACAGAGATATCAGGAAGTCCGAAGCCGTATTTGATTTATCATTCTTAGATTGTCAGGTTGAAATCCAAGTAAATATAAGTTGAACCACTTCAAATTTCCTTTGAAACCTCTTTTTATTACGGTGGAGTGCTAAGAAGGACAAGCTGTCACAAGCACATAAAGAATCATGCAATAGAGTACTCCATAACATAAAGCTGATGATTTTCAAACGAAGCCATAAGCAAATTATGAGAATACCACATTGAAGACATTATCAAATCCACTGCTTTAGTTGATGTACTGTGACTGACAATTTCATAGCAACCCCAAAGCAATGGAACGCAGCATCTTAGAACTTAGAACATCCGGGCGGTAGCCATGGCGACGTCCGACTTCCGGTCATCCCCCTTCCCGCCCTGGAGGAATAATGTAACTGTTCTGATCTACGTCAGGAAGTTTAATCCTCACCGGAGTATACTCACTTAACTTCACTTAAATCCCTCTGCAGAGAACTTAAGGTAGACGAGCGGTATATCCGCAGTGCTATCAAAGCTCTTTCTATTCTAACCATTAGTATGTTGTATTGAAATGATCATTCAGGCAATTCTACGAAACATATAAATTTCGACACGTGATACCAACGGGAGATTCCTTAAGAACACGATCGGCGGGTTTCAAATCGCCCCAGTTGATATTTAACTTTACATTCCACCAGGTATGGTTGTGATGCCACTAATATCGTTTTGATGACAGTTCAAAATGTATTTAGTGTCAGTGATTCTCATTGATTTTGACAAGATTAACGATGATCCGTGAACACGTACAAACTTATTACTGATTAAACTAAAATTAGTAAAAACAGAAAGCTACCATGAATATAGCAAAAACAATAATGTTACTAGGAAAACGGATTTTCTTCTTCTTTCGGTTAAGGCTTTGCGATCTTGCCATGCTTCGTCGATCCTAGATGCTACGTAATTAGGCGTACACGGAGTCGTCTTAGGACGCCATGACGTGGGCGTCATGTCAATATGACGTCATAAGTCGGGCGTCGTTAGGCCGGGGCGATGAGCCTATCGCGTGCGGCCGTCGTAGGCGGCAGGCCTATGTCGGTGGCTTCAGTAGGCTCACCGTATCTGCTATTAGCCTAATTAAACTTGCCAATTTATCTCCCCGCAGTGGCGGATGTAACGGGTCCGCCCTACAGTGCGTCACTTCTATCTTCTGTTTGTTTTAGGAAATGTAACTTTAACGAAACAATTATACGTATTTTTCTAGTACAACAACGAGGCCAACACATAACTTTAATGTAACAAATACAATATAAACTTAACGTAACAAACATATATGACAAATGTTACAATAAATGGCACAATGTAATCGCCAATTGACCTACATGAAGCTCGTAAAAAGCGCGTTTAAAGCAAGAAAATTCCTGAATCCTACGCAGTGTCCGATTGGCGACATTTTTTGTTGAGCTCGACAAAAATGCCGATGCAACAGCTTGCCAATCACAGATTGACCCCAAAGAATCCCCGTATCTGAGAAAGCCCAGCTAAATCAAATTATCCTTGCAGCTAAGAAAGGTCATCGTAGAAGCCTTAGCGCGGCTGCAAAAAAGCCCAGGTGAAGCCAACGCTAACCAGTGCATAATGGGAAAAGATAGCGTAACTGGGTGGGCTTTATTACAGCACAATCGCCGATTGTAAAGGGAATTTGCAGGAATCAAAGCTAATCCGGAGTCCTCGTTCTTCGCCCTACAATCTGTAATCTGCTCCTACAGCCTGAAAAGAGCTCCAGGAGAGGCTCCTAAATTGAATTAGACAGCGACATAAAAGGCGTCGGAAACCACCGGGGATAGGTTCAAAGGGTCTGGGGATATGGTGACAGGAACAACGGCTTACTTCTGGTTTTAGTATGGAGATTTGACATGCTTTTTCATTTGCGTCTCACTTAAAGTTATTTGATAGAATGTAGTGGCATATTTGCAATCATGTTTATGTTCAATGTAATTTGGTTATTGATTTAAGCCCCAAAGCTGTTAGCTACATGCACGTACAAACTACACATGATTTAGCTTTAGGATAATTGCAATGAAATCTCTTAAAACTCTTCTGATCTTGGGTAAATTTACAAATTAACTTGATTGCATACACTCATTCGTAAGGTTGGGATGTGTAACTGCCTTTGCCCTGTGTTGACCTGAGTTAGTGCGCTTAAGAGCTTACTATTTGCTTACTTAATTGAGTTAAATGCAATTCACACAATTACAAGCTTTACCCTGCTTAAATAAACTTGTACATAATGCATTGATTACTACTCCCAAGTTCAAAACTAAATTAAATTACACGCGTCAGATTAGAAAAAGCTATTCATAGATGAGACTTTAATCTTGAAAATAAGACTTTCATCTTGGGCTTATATTCCCATATCCTTCCATCAAAGAACTTAATCCCACAATTGCCTTAATCTTAAATCCTTAGCTCCTCCACACCCATAACCACCCCCCGCCCTCCACTCTCCACTCTCCCCTCACCATGTCTTTATCATTTGACAGACTTGCAGATATGCGACACCTAAATATAGACGTGAGGTTGGGTTCTACGGGCACATTAACGCTATAGGGCTGGCGGCAGGACAAACTAAAGGCCTAAAGAAGAGGAGAGAGAGGGGGACATGGACAGCTTTTAGAAGTGCATTCATATGTTTGGTTGCGCATTGTCCGCATTGATTGCTAAGATGAAACGTCCTGGGTGCTGGGTGGCTATTTCTGTCCCCCTTCAAAAAGGGACTGTCCCCCTACAAAAAGACCCCAGCTCCCTCCCTCTCAATGTTACCTTCAGGACGACCGCAGCGCCCCCCACCCGGCGAGGGGAGGAATCATTTGATCGTTGCCTCCTTCACAGGTCACCTGGAAACAAAAAGGCAGGCGTCCCTTCTGAAGTAAGCGCCGGCAGAAAACGAAAATCAATTTGCTCCTGCGGGGGGAGAAAGTAGCCGCGGCCACTCCAAGCAGAAGTTCCACCTGCAGCTAAGTTGGCGCGCCATCTTGCCGCCACTGTAGGGTGGGGGAGGAGGCGTGGGTGGGGGCTGGGGTTAAGATTGGGGAGGGTAAGAAGGGGGGTGAGATGGGATAGATTGGGGGTGGGTGTCCCCTTTTTAGACGCTGATCAATCAGCATTTGCTGGACTTATTGGGGGAGGCTGGAGATGCCCTGGAAAAGATGGACTAAGCCATTTCGACTTACAGGAGAAGGCTCTTCCCCACACTGGAGGTTGAAGGGGTAGGGGTTGGGGTTGGAGAAGGGTTTGGTTCAGGGTTAGGGTAGGGTAGGTAGGAACCACCGGTACCAGTGCGTAGGGTATGCAGTTAAACGGGACACCATTAATGAAAGATATAAAGTATTTGGTTTATCTTATCAAAAGAGACTGAGTGAGTGATGGATGCTTTACACCGTACCGATAGAATACAGTTTGGGATTGTATCTATGAGATGAAGGTGACAGGGCGGGCAAACAGCAGGGGATAAAAACCTGGAAATCATTTTGCTGTACCTCATCCCTTAGTGAACCCAGCACCAACTGGGAATTGAACCCAAAGAACCACTTGGTCAGTGCTGGGTAGCCCCTATCGTCGCCTTTTACGATCATCAGGGGCCTATATTCTTCCCAGGAGCAGAAGCCCCACCCTGGTACCCCCATGGGATTATCAAAACAGAGAAGCCCAAAATGATAGTTGATGGGGAATGTAAAATCAAATGGTCTGGATCTGCTATTTGAGAAGAAGTGGGAAAAAGCTTTACCGCTCAGCTTACAAAAGATAATTTGTTATAAGTGTGGATACTATCTCTACCACATGTTAATTGGGACTACCTACATGATAATTACTTATAATACTACTGGGATATACAGTTTGTATCATAGGCAGTAGAGAAAGGGGTTAGCTTTCTATGGATTGAACTTAATAAAATCTAATCATGAAACATGTTACTTTATCCTGTTATCTATGGATACAACATCACCCAGCCAATATCAATTTGAAACAAAGCTGTTATAATAGTACAGATTTGTATATCATTCTGATTCTAGAAGCCATTTCAGAAGCCACAAAATTGTGGCAAAGAGTATGTTCTATTTCATTACTTAGAACAGATGTGTGATGGACATCTCATTATTATTTTTAAACCACCTATTTAGTCCTACTTTTGTATGGCCGCAGGCTCCCCCAAGCTCCCCCGTTGATACCGTAACATATGGGCGGGTTAAGGCTCTAGATTTGGAAAGAGGGTAGATGTTGTTCTGACTGTTTTTTCGGGTTGTTAAGTGCATCCTGTCACAATCAAACCAGCACATGCTGTCTCCTGCACTCAACCAGAAACTGGGCTTATTAAGACCACGCTGGGTCCGCTGGGCAGTGTGGCAGCCTGGGGGGGGGGGGGGGGGGTAGGATACAGGCTGGGTTGGGAACAAATTGATCTAGTTTCTCAAACACTATTGTATATCTCTCCGACAATGCTATGTGCATTGCTTCAATCATCCAAAAGATTGTGAAGACTTCGTTGGTCGTGGTGGATCTTCGTTTTTATCACAATAATTATTATTAGGAAATGAGTACACATAGTTTAAATGCTGAGAAAATAAATTTATTGCATTTTGTAATGCTATTCATTCAGAAGTTTTCCCGTGACTACCTGTTTTTTCAGCATTTCTGGTATGTATATACACTTAGCTTCCATCTGCCATCTGCCGTATTATATTGAATTAAAGTCAATATGTACAATTCTTCTTTCTCATTACATGTAATGTTGATATACGTTTAAAATTCATAACCTCTAACCATATATTCAACTAAAGTCAATATTTTCAGTCCTGAATTCTGTCTCATTCCATGTTGTATTGATATACGTATAAGTTCATAACCTCTAACGGGTTCATATCGTCTGTAAGTCACCATTTTTGTTTTGCTTTCGGCTTCCATCTGTTAATAAACGTCAAAAATGTATAACATCTAACCACTGAGTTGCATTAAAAGCCTCGCGCCTATCCTATTGATTAAAATAAATCGTCCTTAGTTGACCTCTCGACATCCTATTGACTGTTACAACATACCCATGAGTACACCTACATAATATATCACCGTTCTGTTACCATTTGAAGATACAGCGTTCCATTGACCCATATCATGAATACTTTACACGTAAACACATCGGCTACTGCATAAAAAGATAATGGACAAGGCGTATGCAGTATATGCAGTCCTCTTGATATATCTGCCTTTCTATCAAAATATGACTTCCTCTATCTTTGTACACTCTTATGTACAATATCCCCCAATATCCCTATAGACACAGATATTGCTCTTGTGTCAATATTGAAGGTGTACTTGTACAATACTCATAGATCTAGAAGAAGAATAATGGAAGCGTTTATAATAGAAGGGATTTAAATAAGAAGCCTTGCCAATAAAGTAAATGATAGACTCAGCCCATACAAAAAACTCAATGCGGAAAACAATTTGAAGAACCCTACTTTTAAGGAAATAAGAATAATGACACCAAATACATTGGCAAATATTGATTTTGGCCATTATACCACTCCCCATTTATATATAAAGTGCTCTTTCGCTGGACAAAAAAAGTGACACTAAAAGGAATCCATTTAAGACCTGGAAATTAAACAACCGATGCTTTTTCTGCATAACTGATTTTTGATTCTATCATAAAAGAAACAACGCAGAGACAAGTGTTAAGGATAAAAAGGTCTTAATTAAAAACCGATCAAGGTCTCTCTTAAACCCGGCGGTTTTAGTGGCATCTGTTTCATGATCACATGCTGTTATCTTTAAATGGTGATTAGTCCTTGAGTACTTGGTTTTTTTTATCAAGATCTAGTTTTTTCTTACCCACTGGTCTTTCAATCACGGTGCCAAGAACATCTCAGGATTCCCTCCCCCAATACTTAGCTGCAATACAACCCAACAGGATCCGCAAAATAAAGCTTGGCAAAACAACTGAATTTGTAATGCATTCAGGACCTTATCCTGTGGATCAAGACTGTTAACAAAAAGGTCCAGTTACAAGTGAGATCCAAAATGAATTCAAAATGATCGTTTTTAAAAAGGCTTGGTCAAATAAGGACTCAATATCATGTTTAAAAGTCAAACGTCATTTGTCGATATAACTTAAACATGGGTAAGCAAGCATCGTGGCAAAGATCAAGTTTACTGGCATAAAAATACTGACACTCTTATCTATGTTGTTGGATGAAGATTTTAAAGATATTTCGTTTCTATTATGAGTGTTTGCGTACCTATAAAAAAGAAAGGGTGGGCGAAGGGGTAGTGCTAAGACCCAAGACAAAGGGTTCAGTTTAAGTATGTCATTCCATTTTCTTAATTTACGCATCTGCCTATCAAGTGTTGCTCAACGAGTTTCAATGAACCTGATTTATATAAAAAAAAAAGCTTTAATTTAGGTATAACATATAGAAGACATATGAAGTATGTAAGTGATTACATAGTTGGTTTATTTGGAGAAATTCCCAGATTAAATTGATTGGCAGGTAATTAGCATGATAGGGATAGATATCAATTTTCACATTTCATCAAATGTAAACAAATCCTCTTTGCAATACTGTAGTGAGAAAGGGGTTTAGCCCCAGAGGGCAAAGCCACGATATTGATTTTAGTCAAGCTTTAAAGTCACACAGAGTTAATGAAAGGCCTAGCCCTGCATGACCCCTTTATTCTCTAAACCCATCCTCATCAATGAATTACGGGCGGCCTTTGTTGATATAACTTAAACATGGGTAAGTGTGCTATTGTGGCATGCTCTAATGGTTTAAAAAATACTGACCCTCTGATCTACGTTGTCTATTCTCTCTATATGTACACCCTCAAGTCAGATTTGAATTATAAACTCTTATTCATATATTCAGGAACGGCTTACTATATGCGCGGTAGTAGTTATATCAGGGGGTGTGGATTTCTGTAGATGCGGTAAATCCATAATATTGTAGTCATAATTATGTGTGTTTGTGAACCTGGTGAGCTAATTTATGCTGAGTCTATGAAACCATGCGACTCTCTAGGAAGAAAATAGTAATTTTACCGAGCTGGCACTCGTACGTGTGGGAACAGTTTTTTTTCTCCAAATATTGATTTCTCTGTGAAATAATCTGTTTGGAGCATATACTTTCTTTGTGTTTAATTACAAACAAACAGGGGATGTTTAATGCCAATCTCTAAGTGTTTATTCAAAGTCAATTTAAAGGAGCTAATGAAACCTATCAAGCTCGACGTATTCATGATCTTAATGGCCTCGACCTTTCTTTGAAATAACCTTCGTGGCGCATTGTTTCCCATAAAGAAATGTTTAATTACAAACAAAGAGAGAATACGGTCACTTACTTCCAATCGCTAAGTATTCATTCGATGTCAATCTCAAGGAGCTAGCCCCTACTCATCCCAGCCAAATGAAACCAATCAAGATCGACTTAACCACGATCATAATGCTCCCCGACAAAGTCCAGCTTTGTTACAGAACCTTGAGAACACAAAAACGCCAACAAGGTATTGCTATCACCCCCACCATGGAGCATGTACTTGTTTTGGGCTCGTAAAGAAATTGCTACTTGGTGTTGCTCTCCGGAACCCCCCGGAGTGTTTGCATGTGCTCTCAGGTACTGGAGGAGCGCTTCTCAGCCCACCAGGTGGCGTTATTGCAGCCCTATTTGCTCGCCTTAAGAGCAATATGGCAGGAGGGTGTTACCTTTTCTGGGAGCTGATATGTATACACGGAGTAACACTTGAGTGTAGTAACACCAAGCTGGTCTCTAGGGAGGTGCTATGGTGGTCGGGGGCTACACGCCAGGCCTTTGGTGGTGACTTGATTTTTGACACTTACTAGTGTGAATCTAATAACTTCTGGTTTCTATTGTGTATGTTGGCTGGGAGGCACTGTATCTTGATCGGCACAGCTCTGTCCATGAAGGTGTTACTTACTTGATAGCTCTTTGACACGTGTACATGTTTATACTTTAAACGGCTATGTATCAGTAACTGACAGTATTGGTATAACCCCTCTTTTTTTGACTCGTTGATACTCCGCATTGCATACACCATAGGTGACTGGGGCATTTGACCACAAAGCTAGGCTGTCTCCGCCTACCGTAATAACCATATTGCTTTGACTATAAAGAACCTTTCTTTAATGAATATTTTATTTGTATAGAGCCCTTTATATGCTGTGGCCGACTAATACTCGTATAGCGGCAGCAGCAGCTATTAAAAGGCCACTTTCAGTCAAATATAGAGCATGGTATGTAAGATTTACCAATACTGTTGTGAATTTCATGTACTTATAAATTGCAATAGTGATACTACGATACCATAAAGGCTATATTCCACTATGCAGTATTCGCTTGCAGTACAATGAAAAGATGCAAGTAAACGGCCGTAAACTTGCATGTGGTAGAGTACCACAAGGTGGTATATAGGTACTTGTGGTACTTGCTTGCAGTACCTGCTTGTGGTACTTGCTATTTTATATTGGTTTTCTATGGATTACTTGCAGTCGGGGACACTAACATGTTGGTATCAAAACCGCAAACTACTTGTGGTATCTAAAAATAGCTACCACAAATGCTAACATCCATACAGTAGAATATGGCCTTAACAGTTACCATTGTAGATGAAGGGTTTGTCCCCAATGTTTCTATTTACCCAGGCTAATTGGATAACTCAATGCTACATAATTACTACAAAATTATTCTTCAGACTGTGGTTGGCAAGCTAAAACATACTTTGAGAAGGAGATGGTATACTCTGTCCTATACACCTTTTCCATTAGGGCAACATTCCACTTTGCGGTAGGTAGCATTTGCGGTCCCATTCTTTAGATACTCCAACCCATTTGTGGTTTTGATACCAGCATGTTGGTATCCCAGACCATAAGCAATCCATAGAAAACCTATATAAAATCATTTTGTGGTAGGACTTGCCGCAAGAAAATATTGCAAGTATTTCCTACATTCCACCTTGCAGTATGCTACCGCAGGCAAGTTTACAGCAGTTTGCTACATCATTTCATGGTACCACAAACAAATGCCACATAGTGGAATATAGCCCTTTTGTGGATATTTCTAAACCATTCAGTTGCGTTGGATAGTGAGTTTTAATGTAACCAGGCACGAGGCGTCTATGGGAGGGTCCACTGCAAGAAAGCCTGGTGAGAAAGGTGTGTAGCTCTTGGATATACTCATTTGATTGCGATTTGCAATGATGATACTTGGACACCATAATAGCATGTACAATTACCACCATTGAAGATGACGTTATATCGCCATTGTTTATGACTTCCATACAAAAGTATGTAATTCAATGATATATGCAATGACCCATATTGACTATACTTTTTTAAGACGATAGTCGCCAGCCTAAAAATACTTGGTCATAGAGCAGGGTAGTCTACTGGAAAACAATCTGTATATAATATTTCTCCCGCCCTATCTTCCTCCATTACCTCCAGGGCGGCCCACTTCTCGCCCCCTGCTGCCAGCCATCTCCGGCCGTCACATACCTGCCTGTCCCCAGTGCCACACAACACGGCAGCCAAAGTGCCTTATACTCCCTTATATAAGAATTACAGGCCTAAATGCTACTCGAATGTTTTCTCCTAATGCGTCTACCATCCCTCCTACGACTGCCAATTTCGTAGAGTCTATCTACTTTGCAGCTTTTCTTTTAGGCCACGTCCTAAGTAGATCATATATACGCAGACCTATATTTATCTTTAATGTGTTTTGGGAGAAGGTGTCTAAATAACTTGCAGCTTATACTGTTGGTTTGAGCTATAAATAATGATAGCGAGAAAGATGACTATAAGTTGGAGTAGGCGAAAAATATACCAGCTTATTATAGACTTATATAGTTGGTGTTTGTATTAAGTGATCATGAGTTCAGAGACACATTTAGGAGGGCACTCGTCTCTAATCTTGGCTAAATGTACTTTGTTTATTGTAACACCAACACAGAAATCCTTTTCCCCCTTTCTAAAATATCTATTTTTGTCCTCAAGACCATGTGTTATGTGTTGTGTAAATCCTGAAACTGTGGCCCTTCATTTGAAAATATTCTAAAAATGTAAATAGCTACAGTCATCTCATCCATTAATTTCATTACCCTAAACCCTTATAAACCTAACATTTCTAAACGGTTTGAGTGAGAACGGGAAAGGCTTTCAGCAAAATGATGGCAAGAGATGGGCGAGTTATGATGAGGCCTCGCTGAGCAGTAGGGGATGGGCGGGGAAAGAAGGCCATGCAAGTACAAAGGAACAATGTTATCACCCTCCCCCACCGACCACCCCCTGCCCGACGCCGATAGCGCGACCGTCACGCCTATCTCCCTGTTCTGGGCCCATCATCGCGTTAGTCAAGCATAGGCCAGAACAGAGAATTTAATCTCTTTTTTCCTTGTTATATCCCCCCCTTTTCTTCTTTATTTCCCTTTACTGTGTCTCTGGGTATATAATCTTGGAGTGGGTTGGTGCTATCAGTGGCGTTTTGCTTGCTGTGAGGCGGTCATGGCGCCCACTGCTACTCCAGAGAGAACGCGGCGTCTTTGAAGTCACGTGACTTCGACAGGAACCGGAAGGTAGATCTAGCCGCGGACTTCTGGGAGTTGCGGCCGGAAGCAGAGCGTCACCGATTCCGATTGGTCCCTTGGTGATGACGTCAGTGACGTTACAGTGATGTCCCAGTGACAGCAACATCAGAGTGGCGCCTTTCGCTACGTCTTCACACTTAAAGGCGTGACGTAACAGATTATATGACGTCATGCCCTGCCATGATTATAACTAACCAATGAGAAGTGAGAGAAGGGGGGTATATTATTGGAGGAGGGAGACAATCGGACAAGTCATGCCTTGGGGATCATTGCTCGCTGGAGGGTTTCAAGATGGCGGCGACTTATTGCGCACAATAGCCGCCAGGGGGTGTACAGATAAGAGTCTGATCTTCACCATCCTCCGGGCTTCCCGGGCCACTTCACCAGGACCAGAGTAGGGATTTAATGTGGCTAATCGGTGGCCTGCAGATAAGGACAGATTATTACTTTGCAAAGGGCGTGGCAGAAGTCGGGATTCTGAAGTCCCAGAACCTACAACTGGCCGCAGGTACAGGCCGTCTGCGACCTCTGATATGGCCAAGCCACAAGTAAACTATTACATAAGCAACGACGTCCGGGATAGGCTGCTTCATCGTTGTGACGTCACAAAGGTCAAAGTTTATTTCCGGTCTGGTCGGAAACTGACAAGGGGCGTGGTAACATATGGGCGCGCGCCACTAACGGATGTGGGGGTATTTCGACAAGAGTTAGTGCTTAAGCTCCCTGGAAATATCTATATGTAATGGGCACTTAGCTGTCGGTCAGGGATATCCTATAGGGTAATGGCCTATTTGTTGATATTTGTAAGGCATTGGGCAACTAGTTTGTATGAGGTGATCACACCATAAGCTAAATTAACAAACTGAATCGCCATCTTGAGCGGTAAATTTATTTGTGAAAGTAAACACAGTAAACAAACATGAGTATACCAGTCGTATGAAACTTCCACTCATCCTCATGAAAAAGGTATCACACACAGCAGTTTCCTATGGGACCGTTTGCGATGATAAAGAATAAAAGTATCTTTACATGTCATAATCAGTATTGGAAAAGAATTGTTTAAATCTGAAAAAAGAGTGTGCTTTCAATGGTTTCTAATTTCTTGTACATGCAGGGAATATGTCCATATCATCAAGTACGCTTTACTAAAACACAAACGGTAAAGGAATTTATCAATTTTGGTTTGAACCATGAACCGATCGCAATTATGCCTTGCGATTAAATCCATTGGTAATTGTGAATTTGAAATTCTCGACTGACCGAGATCTAGTTGGACCTGACACAAACATTTTAAACTTTGAAAGTACACGTGCACGTTAGATAATCATGTACTCAAAGTGTTCCAAAGCCTATTCCCCAATAGCGCCCTAGCCAACTGATAGTGTTACCTAACCCATCTTTAATAACTATTACAACAAGCTACAGATACCCATGGCATCCCTATGAAGCACTTTCTATAATTATTATATAACAACCAGGTAATCAAACGTTTGAGCCGCTCACATAAGGGGTTGCAAGTTACGGCTTCTATCTTTATGTAATTTCTTCCATTCTTAAAAGACTGAGGCTATAAATAAATGTTATGAATATAGCAATCTCTTCAAGTATATGATACTGTTATATGACTTCCATCGTCCTGCAGTATGTAATACATCCATTAACATGATTACCCTGGGTAATTCCTGATCACTACATTGCAGGGCTTGAGTAATAGAACCAGACACTGGCCAAGATTGAAGGGTGCTTATCTGTAATACATGCTCTTGAACAGGTAGGCCTTTCTTCTAGGTCCCTAATTGTAACTCCTACCCCATTCCCTACACATTATGCAAAATATCATGGCATTGGTGTTTTAAGCCATTGAGAATATCAAAATACCATTTGTTAGGAATATGAAAATTGAAATAGATATTGGTAAAAACACATTATCTTGGTGTACTGATACCAACGCCCTACTGTATGATAACACACCTACAAAGCTACATGATTAGTCGCTGAATGTTCTAATATAAAAAAACCAATCTATCGATTATGGACATGTATACCCTCTTGTGGGGACATTAGACCGTTCTTTTAAGCATGAGTACTAGTGTTGTTTCGTTTATATATAGGACTTATGGCATCAGTATCATATGAATTCAATAGAAAAAGGATAGAACATTACAGTTTTCATTATTTGAATAATCATTACATTACATTTCATTTTGGTACATAGTTAAAGCTGTCTGTATCCAAATCAAATTACTTCTCTCTTTTCAGTTGTCAATATCTCATCGATTCAATCATAGTTATGGTTATGTAAGATTTGCATATGCCGTCTTGAACTCCTATCCCATTAGTCTAGACTTTTTTAAACTCCTTCTCTAACGCTCACATAACTTAGCAAAGCTTTAAAATAAATAGTCTTTTCTTTATGCTGAGCCTACTTTTTTTTGAGTCAACGATAAGTCCCCTTATGGAAAAGGTACCGATGAATGCTTTTACCCGCCACATTACGATGCAGCTTTTCTCAAGTGTCTGCGACTCTATTGCTTTGTTAATCATTCACCAACATCCTCTACTAAAAACCAATTGCCAGACCTCTTGGGTCTGAAAGGAAGAGGCTTAGTCAGAGGTGCTATTGCATGGTGATTTAAGACTGGGATGGCTGTTATGTGTGATCGTTTCCTTCAATTGAGCGTTTCTTGCTTATTATAGAACAAGCTAACCCACGGCAATAGAACTCAATGATCATTGAGTAATGTCCTGGCGATTTTATAAGAAG
This sequence comes from Lepidonotus clava, assembly GCA_936440205.1. Classification (NCBI taxonomy): domain Eukaryota; kingdom Metazoa; phylum Annelida; class Polychaeta; order Phyllodocida; family Polynoidae; genus Lepidonotus; species Lepidonotus clava. The sequence goes on along the minus strand of OW387142.1, from coordinate 6,709,154 downwards.
TCTCAATTGGCCGACATTCAAATAAGAGCTGTTGTTTCAATGGTTATAGAATGCCGCAGCTTTCCGTCCCTGTTTTTAGGCCTGTACATTGTTCTCCCCTTTGAAATTCAAGTGCTCACAGCCAGCAGTGTTCACATATCTGAATGATATTATAATGAGTCTCAGTACGTTTTCACAGTCGGACCAGATAGATCAAAAGCTTCCATTTCTGAATTGAATTGGTAATAGGGGGCACAGCTGGCTTAAAAACTGAATGTACGCAACTCACGCTAACCGTTTATTGACTTGCATAATTTTGAATTAAAACTTTGAACTAACAGACATCGCACATAAATTTTACGTTGGCTTAGTTATGTCTTATTGTTCCGAAAAGGGGAGTAGGAGCAAAGTTCTGGGCAAGAGATTATTTCAATTAGTTTTGCAATAGCTATAATTATTTGCAAACTTAGTAACAGAGGTGCATCCAGCTTTCAGAAAAGGTGGGTTCGTGCTAATAGAAATGGGTGTGTGCCCCCATGCCCCCTTCTAAATCCGCCACTAACACGCGCTAACAATAAGTGCTGTTATGTAGCTCACATTCTAGGCATTCTATTTTTCGTAATTTGATCCAAAGAAACCGTCTTCCATCAATGGGCCTTTAAGATACTTCTGCTCTCAGGAAAGAAAGGTCCCTACACCTCCACACCTCCACAGTTCCGCCCATGCCGCCAAGGACACCTAAGCCTCTGACGCTCTAATTAGGATGACCTAATCGTCAATGTATTAGCGCCAATAGCTTGCAACGACCAGGAGGGTATTTCATAACAAAATAATAAGAAACAGGTGAATCTTAGTACCTGAAATAAGCTATTCTTAATTCAAAGTTGATGTTGAATTGTACAAAGTGTTTTTTAAGAATCGATTGATTCTTAACATCATGTTATGAAATACCTAGGTAAAATTACTTTCTTACCTGTGTTTTGCCATTGATATAACATTGACCATACTGGGTCTAAGATCAGGTTGTAGGTCTCTTTAATGAACAAAGATTTTTTATACAGCCTTTACAAAGAATTCTTTTTTTGTTCTTAAAACCTCTCTTATCTTTAAGAAAATCTTATTACAACAAAGAAAAAGAATCTTTAACTAAGATTTTGTTCTGAAAATGCCTCCAGAAGAGCAATATAATTACGACGCTCTTATGATTTCACATGTATGTACTTTGAATGGGCAATATGATTCACTATACTCTTTGTGGTAAATTCTAGCCACCTATGATTGTAGCATTGAGACCAAGGCAGAGTTGGAACAATTTATCAGGGTATTTTTAAACCTTATCAAAATGTAATCAGGGAGTCAGGTTTGTGCTGCGGTGACCCGGCCTGGAATATAAGTGATAGGATATGCATATTATATATACGTGTCTGCCGTATAATATGCAGATTAAGGTATAGGACAAGCTACAGCTCTTTCACTGGTTTATATTTAGGCTGATCAAAAGTTCATTGAGGCCATGGAGGACCACCCTGGAGTAGGGGGGGGGGACTGTTAACATTGCATGTTGACTCCCCGCCGTCGTCGGGCTCTCAGCGCTTCCCGGCGTTAATGCCCCATCGGCCTACTCCCCCTGATCACCTTATGGCGTCTGATTAAGCAGCTTAAGGCGGGACCAGGTGGGAGCTGGCACCTACTGGAGGTCACCTTTCGCACCTGAAGGAGGTGGTGGGGATAGTCGGGGTGGTGGGGCCAGGTTATATGGTCATTAGGGACGGGCTATATATACCTCCACGTCCCGGGGCGCGTGCTGGAGGGCGCGTCCCCTTCCTCCAGTAGGGTGTAGCATACGAGGCGTGTCGCCGCCCGATCGATACTCGCCTCTTGTGTTTCAGCGTGCACGCCGCTAGGTAGGACCTGCTGGAGGCTATGGGACTCCTCCTGCTCCTCGACATATAGCGCGGTAGGCACCGGCCGTAGGACACACTGGAGGACTGGGAACCAGCACCAACAAGGCGACTACCAGCAGGCCTGGCCCCTCTCTCCTACCTACTCCAGTTGGCTTAAGCCAACACGCGCACACCTCCTACCACCGGCGCGCGACACCTGACTGTTGACATAGGGACGCTACAGGTACCAAGGCCCTGTTCAAGGCCCTCAGCCCCACAAACACCCGTTATCTCATCACTACCTGAAGCCTAAGATATCTATCTACCTCTGCTACCATTCTGCATAGACTTCACAGTTTTTAGCGCCCTTTTTGGACAGGTCAGGAGCGCGAGGAACATTTGTCCTTTTGGCAGCGGCGACGTGAGCTGCTCGCCGCTGAGTTACTGCCTGCCGCCGAGCTGCTTCTGAAGCCAAGGAAGCCTACGGACCACCCCCGCCGCCGTCGGCCCTCCCGCCCGCCCTCCACGCCTTCTGCTCCCAGACCCAAGCTTACATCAAACATACGGCCGGCCCCTGGGCACTCGTCCGTCATGGTTGACTGAACACAGCAGGTGAGCAGCTCCAGCGGCAGGGTGAGCATTAGTGAGCAGATCATTGATGAACCAGCTCACAGCGCAGCCCGACCCGGGCGTCACTTAAAACCTGTAAAACACCACCAAAACACCTTGGACATTGACATTTTTCATTATAAGCTAAAACAAAGTAGTACCAAAGGAGCATTTAAAGTCTCTATATATATGCTTCCAGGCGACGAAGCTTTCAATCACCCACGCCTTTTAATTAGATATTATGCCATTATACGGCATGGGCTAGGCCCGTCACAAAGGCCGGCCTTAGGGGGTCAATATTGTCGTTGTTCATGGCGCGGACTCAATAGCCAGCCCGTAAAAGCCGCGCCCGTGTCCGCCCCGCGCCTTGGTGCCATAGACGTTCTCTGCCATTACTAACGAGCTGCTCAACTATTGGCGGGTCTGGATCGGAGCAGTTCGGATCAGCTCGGATTAGCTCGGCTGGCGGTAAGATTACTCAGGCTGTCTCAAGGCTCTGTGGGGGCATAATAAAAAGTACAATTAATTAAACGACAATATAGGCGTTGTAATCTAACTTAGGCGTGAGCCTCAAATAGCGTGGTTGTAAGTGTTCCGGATAACTGAACTTGTTCTTTGTTCTCACCCTTTGTATAGATTATCATGCAACTTGTGTCAAAGCTTAAACCTGTTCATTACATATTAATTTGCCAATGTCAATAGTTATATAAACTTATTGGTTACGTATGTTCTAAACACATGGATGGAAAACGACTTATATCAGCTCAAATGAACCGTGTCTGACCGATGCGTTCGGTAAAAAAGTAAACAAACACTAAACAACATAAATACACGGTCGGGAACGTTTACAGAAGGAGAAAAAAGAACTGCTATATGAAAAAAGAACTGCTAGGTGAAAGAATTATAGAAAGAATAACGAGGAGGGATGATTTAAGGGATACCAGCTGGTATCAAACAGGCTACAGTACCTCACGACCGGTCGCGGCAGGAAGCAGATGTTCTCCAGCGCAGTGGGCCCGCGCCCGGAGATTCTCCAGTAGCTGGAACCGGTAGGAGGAACAAATCTGTAAGCTCCCTACCGCCCGCCCGCCCGCCTCCCCGCCGCCGCCGACGTCGGAGGTGGCTTCCCCCTCCTCCTCCAGTCTCTAGTTCCACCAACCGCCGCTGTTAGAGGAATGGCGCTACGTGCTGGCGCCGGGCTGAGCTGAGCGAGTGAGTGAGTGTTTGCTCGACGGTCGGTGGGCTGCCCTGCGTGCTTGGAGCCAGGCGAATCGGAGGGGGTTGTGTGCTACTACTACCACTACTAGTGGAGAGAAGGGAGACCAGTCGGACAACCCCTACCACCACCACTACCACCACCACCACTGCGGTAAATAAAGAGGCCAGTGGTGCTGCTTCCACCACTCCTCCTGTTCATCACGTGTGAATCTCGTCCGTCATCTCGCACCTCATCGCGACGACGACGCCGACAAGGACCACTCGCCCGAGTCGACGATCGCCGACCAGACGCGCGCGGTTCCTCCTGTCGCCTCTGATTCCTCCAGTGGCAGTCTCCTCCTGCTCCTGTACGCCAGGACCCCGATCTGTCAGGCCGTACTACGCCCGGTTTCCCCAGCCCGACACCGCCGACACCGCCACCGGCCCCTCGTCGTCGGACTCCCCGCCCTGGAGGAAGCCAACCAGCCGGTCTCCGCCACCGAGCCAGTCACCCCGGTGATTCTCCTAACCCGGCTCCAGGGCTGCTCCAGCAGCCAGCAGACTATCCCTGCAGTGTAAAACCACACGCCCGGGCAATACAACTCCTCCAGGCGTTGTCCCCGATCAGTCAACCTCCAGCATATCAGGGACCCACCAGCAGAAGGTCAATCAATCAGCCAGCCAGGCAATCGTCATACAACACCAACACAAACTTCTCCAGTGTACGATACCACACCTATTAAAAAGCACTAAGTACGCGCCCGCAGTTTTACACTTGGTGAAGCCACCCATCCCGGACCTACAGTCCCAAAACAACAACAACAACAACAACAGTGCACAGCAGTCACTCCCTGGAGTGCAGTAACTTGACTTTGACGCACCTTCTCCAGCGTGTGCGTCGTCGTTCCAGTGAAATCCTCGATAACTCCTCCATCGACTCCTCCAGCGTCGACCACCATGGATTTCTGGTCGAATCTACTTCTCGTACTCCTCCTGTCTCCCATGGCCGTCTTCGGCGGAGGTTCCTCCGACAGCGGCGGAACCGGAAGGTAGGGATACATATAAAAAGTTGTTGTTACCCTGTTACCGTTTATAACGTTGTTATATATGATCACTGGCCTCTGGCTGGCACCAAGGGCAGAGCGTTTGAAACTGTATACATCCACTGTTATGATACTAGCAGTGATAAAAGTGTGTGAGATGAAAGTGTTGTCACAGGGAAATGAACTTGAGCGTTCTTTTTTTTAATTTTTCTGTGTTCTATTTGAGTGTTCTCTGTATGCTGGTGCACTAAAAGTGATAAAGAATGTGAGGTGAGCGTGTCGTAAAATGGGAATGAACGAGAGCACATTTTATTTTCCTGAGCTATATCCCTCTTGCTTTTGAGAGCTGTAGATACTTGAGTGCAAGAACGATTGTATGTGAGAAAGGTTGTGCAAGTCAACGACGGCAATTGTGATGTGTTGCATATTATATATGTGTGTAGGTGACATTGCTTGTCAACCTGAATTGCTGGCCTTGCTCCCAATACCCATAATAGCAATACATGGTTAAAATGTTTAAAGTTGGTGTCATTGTCGCCCCATGTGTCACGAAGTTGGTGTCATTGTTTCTCCATGTGTCAAAAGTGTCAGTGTCAATGTACGAGTGAGACAGACTGCCTGGGCTTTATGTGTAAGAGTGTTTTGCTACACTACCCGGCCTGTACACACAGCCACGTGTAGACTGGGATTAATATTTCATAAGCACAGCGACTTTGTAGCTGTATGGAACCAGGGCAGGGAGGAGAGAAGTGGTATAGCTGCTCAATCAATGAACCACTGCCGGCTGTGAGGTGACCAGCTGTTTCCAGCAGCCAGCTCCTTTCCAAAGTGGTCACCAAAGACCATGAGCCTGCAAGGTCTAGGATTCAAGTTGTATAGACCCTTTTCATTAGTGTAGCACTCCACTAGCAGATCTGTCAGAACCAAACAGTTGGGGTATGGTTCCCTATGGAGCTGAGCCTGATGTTTTGAGGACAAGGCGCCTATGGGAGTGTCCTCTTCAGAAACTCGTGAAAAAGGTGTACAAGGTTAGGAGGTATAGTTGCTTTATAATGCTAGTATTTTACTGGGGTTTCTGAGATGCAAGGACACGTCTATAGGCCTATATCAATTGGTATGCTTTCAAGCAATTCCCGATTAAATGTAGCTAAGGACCTTCCATGAAGTACGTACGCATGCATGGATTGTGGGTGGGTATAACATGTTTGAAAATGTACGTACGTTCCTGCACAAATCCAATGCGTACTTGAACTCAAAGGGGTGTCTGAGAGTTTTGAAAATGTGTGTACGTTCCTGTACAAATCCAATGCGTACTTTAGCACAAGGTGGAGGGGGGGGGGGGCGGTCAGCAGTAGGAAGAAGAATTCAGTGTACGCATACAAGCCACGGTTGCGTGCCCCTTAATGTGAGTGACACCAAGGACAAGAATGCAGCGCTGGGTAATTTGGGGCAGAGGCAATGACCCAGGGGGCTTTCAATCCGAACCCGTCAATCATCCTACCCCCTACACTCCTCCCACCCTGGAGGACCCCCCGCGTTACCCCCGTCCTTAGACTCACCCCCACCTCTTCTCATGCTCGCGTCTCTCTTTTTTCCCCTAACAAGGCTGTGGTTTTTTGAGCGGCGATCGTTTCTGGATTCTGACAGATAACACCGAGGACGGCCTGCTCCTTTGGTAGGTCAACTGCTGCCGGTTCTACCACCCTTACTCGGGGGTCTAGATGGGGGTCCTCATGTCGCATGTCAAATTTAAGAAATTGCATTATAGCTTGTCATTATATTCCTAAGACATCCTTTATATGCCACTAAAGACTGTGTTACCTGTCTAAATGGTAAGTTAATTCCACTGCCTGGAGGCGAACTCTAGGCCCTAAACACTGCAGGAAGGAATTCTTCCACTACAACACAACTAATGTGTCCAGGGGGAGTAGGGGTGTCATTTCGCCTGGGGCAGGTGTTTTGACTAATTTTTCATAGTGACATGTATGAGTTGATATACCAGCATTTATCTCGACTGGCATTCTGTCTCTGATTCTGTCTCACTCTGTATTGAATGAGAGTTAGTTTTCAACAAGTGGGGCTCGGGTAGGGATAATAAGGAAGGCAATAAGCCATACACCCCAGCCAAGTTGCAACGTGACAGAAACGTTCTACAACCATACTTTTTAGTCAGTCTGTTACTTACTAATATGACACGTAACAATTACTTTATTGATGGTGAGGTTGGAACCTCATCAAATCAGAATGTTATTATAACTTCTTTTTTTGTTTTTTGGTGAGGTTAGGACAAAACCAAAACCAAATGTTACATAATTTTTCTGTTTAGGTTGAATTACATAACCGGCAGGTTATAATAACATCACAGTGAAATGCCACAGCAGTACGTTGCAGCAACGTTATTGAGAGTCATCAAAATAACATGAGAAGAACCAAAACAAAACCAAACATAATGTTGCTGTTACGTTATAATAACGTCACATGATCGACTGGGATGTGGTCATATTGAATCTAAGAGTCCCAATTTCATGTAACTAACTCAAAATTCCCCCTGTCACCTTGCCGATTTTAGGGGGTGTACCCCCACGTTACCCACTGCTGCAGCCGCCAAGGGTTGGGGGTAGCACAGAATCTTACCCAGATGATTGGGGGGTCGATGGTGACGTAAGAGCATGGCCCTGCATGAGCGCACATTATGTGCTGGAGGCATTGTCTCCAAGGGGGGTGGGCTGCAACCACTCCTCCAGGTCCGCCCCCTGACCACTTAACCAAGGTGTAACCAATACGAGGAGATGGCAAACGCACACATTGTCCAGTATGCCTCAGCGCATCTCAGTAAATAGCCTTGAAGACCCTGCCTTTCTATTTCGGTGCGTATGGGTGGCCAATGATTGGATTAGTCAATATATATTACAGTGTTCAAAGTGACACTCAGATAGTCAATAGTGAATTCAATATACCATGAGTCAAGACTTCGATCTCTATGGCCCCTGGGAATTGATATGTGTCTCAATATGTTTGAAATGTTTATCAAAATGCATATATTTAAGATAAAACAGGCCCATTTTATGGCAAGCAATGGGTTATAAAAACAGATGTCAACTGCTCTAAACACGTGGTGAACATCAATATAGTCCCCACACGTGTGGGAGCTGCCAGGACAAGTCGCATCTAATTGAACACTAATCCCCAACCCCAATTTAATCCTAAGTGCACTTCATTTTTTTCCCTTTTAAACATGACACATGGAAGCTATTCAATCATCATGGCCCATTTCCATGGTAGCAGGGGCGGATACGGGATTTCTGAAAGGTGGGGTCAGCATAAAGGTTAAGTACTAAAATGGAATTTTGTGTGCAGGCAGGGTGTTCTGGGGGTACAGTGGTAGGGTGTTGGCTTCGTTATCCAAAGGTTGGCAGTTGAAGTCTCTGACCCGCTGCTGCAGTATTAGACATTCTCCCTGTGGTCAAAGACAGGGTTATCAATGGCCTAGTGCCATCAGCTGTTGTATGTGGTGCCCTGCCTATAGGACACTGCATATAAAAGGCTTCGTCACAATGCCTGCATTTGTAAAAGTGTAGGGGTAAGGTCTCTACCTCCTCATAGTTTCGATCATCCAGGAGCAAGGGTGAAATATCCCAGTGCTCCAGAACCACTGAGTCTGGTAGTTCAAACCAACAAACAAACCAACATGCAGGTATGAAGCAATCCCTCCTCTTTTTGTACTCTAGGGGTCAACTAAAAAGAAAGGGGGGAGGGGTCAGAACCTCCTGGAGACCCTGCCTGGATTTATCCCTTTTCCCATCTTTTAGTAGTTTCGGAGTCCACCCAAAAAATGGAGGGGGAATACCCCCTGCACATCCCCCCTGGATTTACCACTGGGTAGTTGATACTTGCTGCATCCATCAACCAAAGCTGTCAGCTGGGGACGACTGGCATTACCTCCAGAACCCTTAATGCCAGCCAAGTCAAACATTGCTTTGTGAGCCCCACCCAACCTCCAAGCCAAACCCCCCAGCCATATCGATGTCCTGGGAAGGGCCAGGGTCGTTAAAACTGCAGCTAGGCAGTGTACAAAACACTAATTTGTGGGCGGGACAACATGGGTCGATAGGGAGTAATTCACTCTGTAAGCTTGACCTGTGGTTATGTAAACCCACCCTATGGCACACCATTGTCCCTCTCAATGCCAGCAAAAATATTTGACCCATGGGGAAGCGGATAACAAGATAATGGACGTCATACCATGCCAATAGCCCTAGTTAATACATTACCCTACCCTTGTATAAAACCCCTGATATTATCACTGGACCCTAAAGACAAAACCTGTACTTCCAAGTTTGTAATTCTTGGGGGAACCTGCCATGAAAGGTCAGCCAATATTGGAAAGACATTTTTTGTGTGCTTGGAGTAGCTTACAAGGGGAGTTGTGTTGGTAGGTGTTTCTAACAAGGAGAGCCCACCTGGGTCAAAGGCAAGTGACTGACCTTTATCAAGGGTAGCTGTGAGGAGAATGTCATTAAAGGTGACCCTTACTAACCCCACCTGTGGGGGTTCCACCCCTGGGAATATATATTCATATATATATATATATACATATATATATATGTATATACATGTATATTATATATATTTATATATATATATATATACATATATTTCTACATCTATAGCCTTGTGTTGGTGACCATTTTAGCACATATTTCAGCGAGAATAATTCACCTGAATATTCAATTCTGGCAAAGTTACTCTGAAACAAATTCGCCAGATCCATTTAGCATTCACCATCTATATATAAATACACATATGCCCTACATATATAGGTGGGAGGGTATTGTGGTGGTTCTATCTAACCTGGGCACGCTTGGTGTTACCATAATCCACGTTACATCAATGTTGACACAGTCTATTAAGTCCCGACTAGTCGTCAGCCCATCGCCCCTCTCTACTCTCGAGGCACGACTCTCATTGGATTAAGCTAATACAAATACATGTATACATATTTATATGATAGAGCCACGCGTGTTTTCTGTGTGGCATTCATGGTAGCATGTTGTGATTAAGACATGTATGCTTCCCAAAGTCAACCATAATTGATCTGCTTGCTATATTAATTTCCAATATGTTAATGTTGGAAAATATAGCAAACAGAACATAGAAGCTCTGCACATAAAAAAGGCAACTTTGTGAATGAAATGTTCAGAATGTATCTTCCTTGGTTTTACCTACCGAGAACTTGCTATTATTTTGACAACTTCTGTATACAAATGCTGATTCCGCATTTTTCTCGATAACACTCCCTAACATTATCTGCTTTCAATATCAATTTCCTAAGGTGGCCTCACTTGTCAGTAAGATGGCAGACCGTCAGAAATAATATGTGTGTACACTTGTTTTCGCCCACACCTATCCAACGCCATTTGTCACTCTGCAGAAAGTAGGTGTGGAGGGTGGATCTAGATGGATGTGACCTACAGAGATTTGGCCCGAATGCTGGTGCCTGCAACTTGCCTTAGCTGTTGTTTACTGGTCAGAACAATCCAATAACTTTAGAATGAAACTGACCATTTTTTAGTTGGAAAAAAACATTGTAAGTTTATATACCGCTCAGGGGTTGTAAGGTAAACGAATAACAGTGAAAATTCTATAAGCATAATTATTTATAGAGTAATTAATTATCATGAGAGACTTTAATACATAGTTTTAAAAGGATTTCCCAAATTCTATTGCACAGTTGACAAATGTTGATCTCCAGTAACTTCATGTTTTGGTTCTTGAGAGAAAGAACCAACACATGTTTGATCTGCTGTGACACCGCCATGTATCATCGCTACAAACCTAGGAAACGGAATAACCAACATACCCCAAAACACATGTCCCTCCCCATAACCTCCCCTGTGTGCCCACACTGTACCCCATCCTCCAGGTGTAAACCTCTGGAGGAGGAGGGGACCGTGGAGGAGTATAAAGGCGGCGTGGTGGGGGTGGGGTCAGGCCAAGTTGACTCCGGAGGTAGCTTAAACGGCGACCGGCATGCCATCGATCTTACCTTCCAACTATCCCACCTCTTACTCCCAACCCCCGGGGAGGGCACTCAGTCTTTGAATGCAGGTACCAACTGTGAAACTATAGTTATATATGGCTACGCCCCCCCCCCCCTTTTTTTAAGGGACATGACAGCCCCTTGGAAAAAGTGCATTATTTGAAAGCCCCCCTTTTACCTAATAGTTCATTGACAGTCCAAGAAAATAGCACTATAGAAGCATTTAGTCTCATTCTTTTCACTTTTAGTATAGAACATATATCAATGATAATCATTCTATCAATGACAGCTCTTCTAAAGGGTAGTTTGATCATTTGACAGCCCCCTTTTTTATGCCAAGCTGGTGATGGACAGCTGCAGATCCAGAAGGGTCCGACCGCAGTTACTCTGTAAGAAGTAACTACTGTAAATTTACAGCAAACGCTGCTGGCAGCAAAGTTTCCAGGAAGTTTGCTGTAAATTTACAGCATTTGCCCCACCCGGTGGAGAATAAATTTACAGAAAAAATGCTTTGAAATAACAAAGTTGCTGTATTTTAGTAAATTTACAATACTGTTACTGTAATTTTACAGTGAATATTGCTCTTCAGACAGCAAAAAGCAGTGGCGTAGCCAGGGAGGTTCCTGGGTGTCTGGAACCCCCTTAACTTTCCCAAAATAATTATAAGTAAAATAGAGGAAATCTTGCCAAAAATTATGTTGGAACCCCCTTAGATTTACCTGGAACCCCTTTGACTTTAGGACTGGCTACGCCCCTGAAAAGTGCTGTAAATTTACTGTATGAACTGCTGTAAATGAACAGCAACTTTCTACTGTGAACTATATACCATTTGTGGACGTAGTATCCCCTTCCGCCGTGCTCCCATCCCCAGCCGCCCCACCCTCCCTCCCACCATCACACACACACACACACACACACACACATCCAGGCCGACCCGGCCACTCTCACAGACCTGTGTTTTGCTACGTGCCAGTCGCACTCCTCCAAAGCATGTAAATATGTGAAGAGGCCCGCAGGTAGATTGATTATCGTCGCTAACGACGTAAGAACTCTCTCCAGCAGTGGGTCCCTACCCAAACCCCACCCTGGTCACACTAAAGCCCTGTTTCAACCAACCGATTTTACTACCGATTTCAGAAATCGGCAGTGGGAATATTGGTTAATTATGAACATGTTATATACAATTAGAAATATTTTTTAATTCTCTCTTAAAATTTTAATGTTATGTAAGATATATAATCCTTTGCCATATTACCAGTTAAAAGTAATCAACGGTAGTAAAATCGGCTGGTGGAAACAGGGCTTAAGCCTGGTTTACACAATCTGATAGCTACCCTTACCAGAATTATTAGAATGGTCTCAAAAGAAAATAGGATGATAAACGCTGTCGTAACCATTTTGACGGCTTGTGTAAACCCCGCTTGATACTGAGGTCAGAGTTAGATGCATAGCTGGGCCAGTTGATAGTCTGAAATGTACATCTGCTGTAAAGCGTACCTATCAATAGGTTTAAAATATTAAAGGCAGTCCGCCTGTATGTGCATACAAAACTGTGTCACTGATACATTCTTTTGTCCCGTGTCCGAAAACTGGCAGTAGTTTACTGGCTCAATATACATAAACGCTGAAAAAAGAACAGGGGAAAACTTACTCTTTTTCATTGAGTGACAGAGCAGCGTGGAGAGGTCTATGTTACCTCCACACTCCTTCAACCCTGCCCATATATCATAGCTTAAATACGCGAGCAGCAGCTGAAGGTATCAGTTGCAGCGATCTACACTTATCAAACCTTAAATTACATTAAATTGCAATTGCTGTTAGGATTCCGTCCAGTGAGAATAGTGAAGGAAAGGAGTAGAATGAATTTCGGTAGTAGGAGTGGGAAAGCCTGGATGCCATCCGACTTGCTGGTGCCAAGGCTGTTAAAAAGACTCACGCCCTGTAAGTGGACCCCATCCTAGGATGTCAAATAATTGTAGCGCGCTCGGCAAAAATGAGCCAGCGACCACTAAAAGCTAACAATAGAGTCATTGCAAGAGGGTGTTACATTGTGGGACCAAATAGGTATAAATAATGTACTGTTTCAGAGGGATATCCTGCTTATTTATAGCAGATTGCCTCATTGCTATGCTCAACATGTGGGGAATTAAGAGTTCCTCAGGCTAGTGTGTTTATGCTGCTAGATAATTAATTTGAGATTTCTGTGATCAAATTGTCAATAATTCTGACATACCATGGCTCACCATGACGTTATTGATGGAAACACTTATTTGGCAACTTGTAACAGTATACTACAGAATAACAAAAGCGTGGTATATTGTTGATTGCAAGATTCTATGAGCATTGCGTTCTGTGTCAAACGCTCTATAGCTACCAGAAAAGGTCCCGAACTGGTGATGGTGGAAAATTGCAATGGCAACAACAGTATGAGATTGTTTGTATGCTTGGTGGGAGGAATAAAAGGTGGCGGGGGAGTGAATTTGTACAGAGTCTACCTGATGGCAGAAGGGGCTCCGATTTCAATCAATGCAAGCAGCATAATGGGAGTAATAAAACGAGACAGGTGACGGTTGCCGTGCTGTGGCCGGCGCCGCTGGAAAAGTAAATGGAATTGTCGATGTGTGCGCACGTGCGTGGGGGCTCCTGTCGACCCTGCGCGGGATATGAGCACAGAAAATGGAGGGTATACCCACAAGGGCTTGCCTGAATTGCTTGCCTAGATTGCCTGGTTGGCTGGCTGACTGGTGGGGTTTAGTAAGTGGTGTATGGTTATAAGTCCTGACAGTGGGCTCAGAATCAACCTCCTCCAGTTGGTTATGATTCCCTTTGGTTGTTGTGTTTTCACAAAGCTTCAGCCATGTTGTCAACGTCCTCTCAGCTTTCAGTGGACGAGGCAAAGTCGGAGGCAGGATGGTGAAAAAACTAATCCAATAGGATATTAGGCACTCGCCTTGGGCTCTGTGAAATCATCATGTAGATTGTTATGAGATGGTACCCATTGCAGTGCTTGTGCCTCTGGTAAATCGCTTGGTAGGATGAGTTGTAAATATTCCCTTGCATCAAAGCAGATTTGCACAGGGGAATGTCGCAGTGCATAGAAAAATGCCACCATTTATCTGCCAATTCAAGTCAAAAATATATGATGGATCGAGGGAGAATCAAAGCCAATGATATTGTGTTAGATCACTGATTAAACGTTTACTGTTTCTGTTCTCAGCCGTTTCATGTACACAGTAGTCCGACACTTTATGTAATAAGTATGTATTCACTAAAGATCATTTTCCCTGACCTATATTTTCATATACACATATATTTGTCCATGGTATGTTGAAGAACAAGTAATTGCATATATATAACATGATAGAAACTAATAGTATATTTCCGACCAACCAAAGGTGTGCCAAAATACTTCACTTTTAACTTTTATACATAATTGGTTGGTTATTGGTGGTTTTAAGTCCTATTTAACAGCAGGGGTTAAATCAAGGACACTTTTAATGTGTGTGTATTTGTGTGTGTAATAACATATATAAACTGATAAATATACATGGCAGTATCAGCCAGGGAGAAAGATCTAAAGTTGATGAATGCACGCCCATATATACATATAAACAACCCTCACCGACCCAAGCCCTTGTCCCTTATATTGGGACGTGCCGTCATCTTCCTCCGCCTAAACCAATCTCCCACTCTGCCCCTAACCACATAGTGGGGTCTGTTAACAACATTTTCGTTACGCGGCGGATAAAAGCACCAAATTTTGCATGAGGCACCTCTGAGGCATAACTATTGAATCTAGAAGGGGAGCCATCTTGAAATACCAAAATGAAATTTTGAAAATTTTTGTATGTTTTAGCATTTGAAATTTAAGGTATTTAACCAAAACTTTTGATTAGCTTCGATTAGACCTATTGTATAGATTCGAAAGGTAAATAATTGAATTCCCTGTCCTATAATCTACCAATTTGGACAATAGCAATGTGTTTCTAGGCATTTCAGAAGCTGAGATATAAGATTATTTCAATAAAAGTCGGCCATATTGGACTTTTGGCCCCCGTCCGGATTATATTGATATTTCAAGGTGGCTCCCCTTTTAAATTCAATGAAGGGGTCCCAGGGGATCATCATACCAAATGGAATCAAGAAATCTTGTGGCAAAGGGTTAAGTCTATATCCTTTCTTTTGCATTATTTTGGAATCCAGCAGTCATTATCAAAGGTATCATGCTAATGAATTCAGCCATTTTGAAATTTATGGTATTGTATTGGATGAATATCATATTTATTGAGCCCTCTAGGCTATTGACAACTGCTATTGGAACCATTTTCCCTGGCCTTATGCCTTAGTAGCTAAAAATCATAATATTTCTCAAGATTGGTCAGCCATCTTGGATTTTGGATTTCCGCATTGACTTGAAACATAAAAAACTGAATTTCCTGACCCATAATCTCTCAATTTTGACACCAACCATGTCTCTTTAGTCTTTTTAGAAGCTGAGATATAAGAATGTTTATAGTAAAAGTCAGCCATATAGGTTTTTGGGCCCCCACATCCGTCCTATTGATATTTCAACGTGGCTCCCCTTCCAGATTTGATAGTTATGCCTCAGAGGTGCCTCATACCAAATTTGGTGCTTTTATCCGCCGCGTAACGATTTCTCAAAAAAATGGCCTTAACAGACCCCACTAACATCACTGCCATTGTCCTTCCCACACGCCCCACCCTAACCACCCTCCATCTGTACTCATTTTCTGAGCCAGGACAAGCCGATTGCCAACTCATCATCTGATATAGAAGACAGAGGCCATTCAAGACCGCCCTGCACTTGTACCAGGAGGCAGTGGTTAATGATGGCAGACTATGTCCACAGAGGCAGGAATGTAAGAGGGAACAAGGCGACTGGAGGGTACCGGGAGATTGGTGTCGTTTGTAGAGCACACCTCTGGTCTCCTTTGATGCTGGGTTTGGATGCAGGCGCACAGGATGGTGTTTACAAACAAGGATAAACTCAATGTTTCATGCTAGAAGAATCTTGGATTATAATAAGTGAAATGTATTTTATTAGGATTTAAATTGCTAGATTTACTTTGCAAATATATTTTTGAAAATTCAAATGTGGCTTATAATAAGTTAAATATACGTTATTAGGATTTAAATTGCTACATCAATTTGGCAAATACATTTGTGAAAATGCAAATATATGTCATTTTAACTTGTTGGTTTTCGCTTAAACTAATGGTTTGGTAAACAGGCTGAAGAATGGGCATCATGAGCCGTGAAGCGTTTCCCAGTTTCATCGCACGTATAGTTTGCTAATGAAATGCAAACAGTTTACGGAATTCCTGTTGGAATGTAAAGACATTTACATTTGTCAGTGCACTGTCAAACTACAAATTTACATACTCACACTAATGGGAACCACTTAGGGCTATTTGCACAGGTTAAAATGCCTCCATAGGTCAACGCCTTGCCTGTAAGAACCTGGAGGGATTAACTGTCAACTTACTGAGTCAACTGTCCCCTTAAAGGCCTGTGATCCCGCCACCTGTTAAAGGGCTAATCCGCGGATCATCCACCTTAAGGCCTTGTCCACCAGGTTGTATCCGCATCAAACATTGTCCTCCAGGGTGGTAGTACGGGTATACAAACTGAACCGACCTTTGTCAAACAACACCAAATTAGAGCTAATAAGCTGTGGGTTGGGGGTCCACAACCAATGAAAGGCCATCCCCATGGGTCAGGCCGCTTAGCAGGTACACTCTAAACAAGCTTGAGTTTAAACCTCCACCTAAGTGTTTGCTTCCTTGCAAATTGCCTCCTGGGCTTGTGGGTCTTCGGTCATTTGGGGTGTGAAGATGTTGTGAAAGGCAGTACCTTAGCATGTAGGTACTAATGACATTTTCACCTGGACAACTGATCCGTAAAGTAACAACACTATTTGCATCATTTAGTCTGTTTGTTAGATGGTGTATGTTGGTATTTAACACCTAGAGACAGGTGAGAGGTTAAATAAGAGAGTTTTCAAGTTCTTTTATGGGAAACTATTTCACTGTGAGATTATAAAAGAATAGTACCTCTTAGCAACCTCCTAAAAGTGTGTAAAGCTTCATAAATAAACTATTGCATAGAATTGCCGGACGCTTTCAATACCAAAACAGAAACATTGAGGGAAACACCCCTTCCAAGGGGGTAGTGGCTCAAGACCTAAACAGGCTTCTTCTAATATCCCAGTCCCGAGAAATCAAACTGTGAGATCATAAGATGATTATGGCCTCTTAGCAACCTCTTAGAAGTGTGAAACGCTTTATAAAATAAACGATTGCATAGTTCTAAGTGACTCAATGGACCAAAGCTTTTGATACCAAACAGGAATTTTGGGCGATAGAAGCGGTATCAACGGGCTGAAGCTTAAGACTGAACCAGGTTCTTCTAATAATTATCTCAGTAAAAATACACCACACTGTGAGATAATAAAATGATATGACCTCTTAGCAACCTCATAAAGTGTGAAAAGCTTGACAAAATGAACTACTGCATAGAAGTGGCATCACGGGCCAAAGCTTTCAATACAAAACAAAGTAATCATGGGCACTTATCCCAACGGGCTGAAGCTGAAGACTGAACCAGCGTCTTCTAATATCTCCGCCCTGGAAAACCACCACTACGCCACCCTATCCTCTCACTCAGTCCCTCCACCCCATGCAGTCCCATCCACACACTAGTACCCCGCAGCCCTGGTATTATGGCTTGATACTCACAGACAGATACTCCCACCTGTGTTTGTGTCACACTACCTGGCAATGGTTTCCCCTGGCACACACACGGCATTGCTCCTGTTTGTTTTTCCACCAAACAAGACACTCCAACCAGGTAACAAGGGACTCCGTTACAGCACACTTTTATTTGTTTTAAACCGCAGATTATGGTTCTCCCTGTTTATCTTGTGCAAATACACAAAGACTCCTGGGCTCCTAGGCGGATAGGCTTGATGCAGGGGGAGGCCTGAGAGTTATTCTCAGGTGCTGGGGAGAGGAGAAGGAGGCCTCCCAGTGAGGTGGTGAGTCGTCCACTTACCTGAGCTGCTCACTGAGCTGCTCACAGCTGCTCGCTGTAAACTAACTCAGGTTAACCGTTTACTCCTCAGGGATGGACTCAGGAGGAAAGGCAACCACCTGTTCGTGGTTTATCTAGTGAGATGTTGTTATCAAATAAAGTTCTTTTATAGTAAAAAGAGTGACAACAGCAAAAAAGATTGTAAATGTTTTTAATGATTTAAGAGAAAAATTTATTGATATTAAAGGTATATCTCTTTAAAAAGAAAACTGGTATCTGGTATGGTTGGTCTTTCCAAGGTTCACTGCAAACTGGTCCAGGAGGGATAAATCAGCCAAGTTTATGCTGAAAAAATAAAGGAATAATATTAGTAAAATGAAACAACTTTCAGCTTTGGTACTGAGAAAAGAACTACTATTTTATAACAATCTATACCTCAGTTTTATGTATCAAGGAAGACTGAACATAAAGTTATCCAAAACTATCCCTTTACTATCCCACTTATACCAAAGAAAAACTGGCAAAGTTTATACCTTCAGCAAAATGGTGCTCAGGCAGTGGAACTCTGTAGCCCTGTAGGAGGTGGAGGTGGTGCCCTGGTGTGGTCTGGAGCAGAGCCTCCGGCGCCCGGTGTGGGTCTGGAGCAGAGCCTCCGGCAGAGAGGGTACCTGTGAGCTGTAGTCCTCTCCTACACACCTCACAGGGAGAATGAATTCTGACTGGAGCCTCCCACAGCCGGCCTTTTATACCCAGCCAGCCCCTGGGGTCGTTGAGGGTGGTCGTTGAGGGTGACCTAAAGGAGTCCACTCAAGTGAGGTGAAGTGGTTGAGGTGTTAGTGCAGTTTCAATTGGTAAGGTCAAGGTCCTTTGAGGTGGCAAAGAGTACATATGCACCTGAGAGCTTTAGGTCTCACTCAACCAAATAATTCTCTAGTACAGTGAAAAAGCAAGAAATATGAATCAGATACTTTATCAGACTATGAAACATAAATCTGAGGTGTAAATTAGGCACCAATATGTGCTGGATATAATAATGTTTGAAAAAAAAACCAGTTTCTATACCTTTTCAGACCAACCATATAATATTAATAGGGAAATCATTTTATTCAAATATAATATGAACAAATTTCTGGGATCTGTAACAGTTATTATTACAGCTGTAATAGTTCTATTGCTAATTGGCCAATTCTCCTTTGTATGGGTCATTACTATATATATGAGTAAGCAATCTACCCGTTTTATCACATTTTGATAATATTTTATTCATTTACAAGGTGTCAACTATCATGTAATTCTATCATGTAATTCTATGCTATAATTTGCTGATGGAGCATGGATTGATGATAATCGGTATTCCCATTTATCACATTTCAGTAATAGTTATCCCATTATTTTAAGAGAGTTAACTTTGTGAAACAAATGACACCAACTTCGTCATTAATTTTACAAAAATGCAAGAGGCTGGTATTTTCCTTAAAGTTAGTTTAGAAGTGACTTTCAAAATAAGAAAAATATCGAAATCAATACATTAAATATCCAAACACTTCCAAGCGTTTCTGAGGGTTCCATCCATTAGAAACACAACTACGAGCAGAGGGTATAATAAAGCTGTTGGAGAAGATCTGTCTTCCCGTAAGAGTAGACCAGTCTGTGGGAGCCGGGTGACCGACAATTGCTGACAAGGGGTGGAGACAGAACTAAGCCCAGCTCAATAAGGATTACCCACCACGTGATTTGAATGCCCTGCCAATAGGAATTAGTATCCTGCCGAGACAGTGACCACAAATTTGGGCGATAAGGATGCACAGCCGAATGGGCATATTGTCATGAGCCGAGAGCTGATCCATTTGCTCTTCTGATAAAGAGGAGCAGCTCCGAGCTACTCAGTAAGGGAAAACTGTGTATGGTCCCTGGGAGGAACTGCAGTGACGTCTGGCGGATAGTATGAGCCACTATTATAGTGTCTTATACTAAGGAAACTGGTCTGGGAACGGGGAAAAAATACACACAAAGGTCCAGGGAGAAAAAGAAGAAATACTAGGTACACCTATTGACTGAGCATGTAAACTGATTGCACAAATAAGATTGTTGTGTTGGCGGCCTGTGGAGTGTGGTTGGGATGGGGGGGGGGAGGAAAGGAAGGAAGGAAGGGGGAGATATCGACGGACTATGAATGACGCAAGACTCCACTCGTTGTAAACAATCCGGGCTGGTTTGACACAATTAGTAGGGACAGTCCAGCCCCTCCCTCCCCCATTCCTCCTGTAACAGTACCAGGTGAATACCTCCCCCTGCTCCAGCCCAGACAGAGACAGCCCCCACTCTGCTTGGCAATAATACCAGTCTGTGTTTGGAGTAAAAAAAACACACAAAAAATACCTGGGAAAATGGCTTGTTAACAGCCCAGGCGTCACAAAAAGTAATTGGAAGCCCGTTTTTTTCCTGCTGAAAGCATCCGTCTGGTATATCAGTTTATAGATAATGCATTTACCTGCTCTGAGCCTACTGCCGCTCAGGGATGTTTCTTCTAAAAGGTAATTTGTAAAGGCGCATAGTATACTAGGGTAGATTTACTAATAGTCTGCATTTGTGGTTAGAGTATATTTATCCTACACTGTTATATCACTAAAAAGATACAGTGGTAACAATTCATTCTTTGAAATACCAAGTTATGTTCTATGTTTACAATTGCATGCATTCCATAATGGTCAGACTACCATATCATTGAATATGTATCTGGAAAATTGTACTACATGCATGGAATTATGGCATTCCCCAATAGAATTTTACTGATTGCAAAACGTTGCTAGTTTCTATTAAAGAGAATCTTTAGAATGCATATTTCACATACCATTTGTTTTCAAGGCAAGCTTTCTAACGAAATTCTGTTACTAAGCAAACCTACGCGTCCCTACTGCTACAATTCATCGGGAGTCAAATTGATTTGCAATCAGTCTCTCATCAGGGCATCGGGGCAACGACATTACTGAGCTCTGATTGGCTGCTTCCTGGCCCAGCCCCCTCGTGACTTGGTCATCTGGTTAAGAGCCAATGATGGCCAAGCTCTCAACTGGTCCCGGCTAACTGTGCAATGTCAGTTAATGTCTATACATCATTCAGCACCAGATGTACAATACCAACGTTAACCTCAACATTTGATGCTTTTGGCGGCTGAGGCTTTTAAACAAAGGTAGATGCGGTGTATATATGTATTTTGTGCATGAATCGGCCCATTCGCAATGCCGTGTTAGGCCTAATTGTCAGGTACAAAATACCCTTTTATAATGGTGTCACTTGATATTTCATGGATATGTTTCATACTTAAATAAGAGTTTATCGTCGTGGAAAAATGCACACAATTTCTGTAGATGCATATTCGAACAAAATAATGTATCAATTGGAAAGGGGAACCAAGAAAAGCAGAACAAACCAAAGTATTTTCCATTACACTTAGCTATTTTCCATTCTTGAAGTTACACACCAGTGCAAATTGGGCGCGCATTTGGCACACAGATCTGTCCTGGACTGACCAGTGAGTGGTCAGTGAGTGGTCAGTGAGTGACCAGTGGCCAGTGACTCAGTATTACCCAGTATAACTCTGATTGTTGGCTGACATGGTTCGATAAGAGGAGCAATTTATCGACGGACGTGTCATGAGATCCAGATCAGTCAGGGCACCCCTGTCGGACGTTATCAACGGCTTGATCAGTTCACTATATGCAGTACGATCTATCATTATTATTTTGAGCATAGCGTTGCTCTGTATATATATAATATATATATATATATATATATCTGTAAGAAAAGCCCGTGGAAATGTTAACAAGGAATTCAAATTAAAGGCAAAAGGCGTGATAAACTATGAGAGGTGAGATCATGCAGTTCACTATATGGAGTAAAATCTTTCCTTGGCATTTCGGATATAGCTTTGTTTGTTTTTTAATGCGTCTGGGAATAAATGCTCGTTGATATGTTAACGAGGCACTTTGAAATTAAAGACCAACGACGTGATAAACTATGGGGAGTAAGACACAAAATGCGTGTAACATAATCTGAGAACCCTGCTGAGGAATTACTGTTGCCCTGCACAAGGACAATTGACTTTTGTCCAGATTTCAGTTGTTAGGCCTAGACCCTTAATGAACCGAAAATAAGAATAAGTATTAAAACAATAAGAAAGGGACAGATAGTATTTAAGACTATCTGGCTATTAAAGTTTCTCAGCAGCGAGCTTTTATTCTTTTATATCATATGCAGGAATATGCTTGTGTATGCAGCCATAAACGCTATGGAAACGCCTTTTCATTATTTCCGCATATAAAAAAACACTCCCACTGCCTTTAAAGTTGGTCTTCAAAGGCTGGGATCAATTGCATTTCCCCAACAATTGTTTCACGGGCATTGTGAACAGTGAGGCTGCAATCATATGTCGGCGCATGAAAGGACCAATTTAACAGGCTGTATAGAGACTCTGCCATCCAATGAAATGACGATTTCCGATAATCCTTTTAGACAAAAGGTCCCCCGTGGCCTCCGTCGGCCAATGAATTGTATCTCGGACGAACAGGACCTTTCGTTCGTGTTATTCTTTTGGAAAGAGGTGTTTTAAAGTTACAATAATATAATAGGACTATTTGAGAGTTGCTTTTCAATGGCAACTTTAATAGCAATTGCCTCTGTACATTGTTTAAAGCTACTGTATCGCTGGACGAATCTCACAGTACCATGAGACCTGGCCAAATGCTTTCCTGGTGAGCAGTATCTCTGGTCAGTTGGGATATGAAGCAAAATCAAACTTTAAGTTTCCTTACCGGCACATACTGAAATATTATAAAAATAACATAATATTCGTTGTCAGCCTTTTAAAGCCGGAGTATCGTCCATGCGTTTCTAACAGGGACTCCACCCCACAGCCAGTGACGTGTTTTGCGACATTAGTACGTAATCCGGTGACGTTTTTGGTCACTTCATGAATTTGGCACAGCCATACAAGAGTTACAATATAGCAAATTACGTCGGCCACACGGACGATACACTGGCTTTAAGTTTCAAATGAAGCCTTAAACCCACTATATTCCTTGGTTAACTGATAATTCAGCTATGACGTTTTATTTCACGTCAAGGCGACAAATCAAGACCTGCCGTCATACCCCTTTTACTCACATCAAAACGAAGGTTCTGAGGGACGGAAGTAGTCCTTTCATGACCTTCCTACTTTTTACATATTAGTTTGAGCAACTAGCGGACTTGGACGAAACTACTGTCTAGGCCGGAAGGCGGCGAAGCACCGGAAGTGTTCGGCCCTCACCTCCCAGAATCCCACTCGGCGCTTCGCTGGGGCCCGGTGGAAGGGACCGTTAGAGGCTATTTAGTCCTGCTGGTAACCGGCGGTTCTGACACCTCACCCTGGAGGACGCCCAAGGTCACGTCTCCACGGTACCTGTCATTGGCCTACGCACGTGCCTTACACTCTTTTTACCTTTTTTTCTTACCGTGGAAGGCATCTTTAACACCTGTTAACCTTCCCACCGGCCTCCCGCTGCGCCACCCATTTTAACATGCTCAGGTAGTAAGACCAGAGCCACTCGCACCCTTCACCCTGGGGCCGGGTCCAAACGAGCCCTGAAATGAGGTCACTTAGGGAGCAGCTCACCCGCTGCGCGTCACGCGTCACACGTCACGCGTGACTCGCTCATGTTCTCCTACCACCCCTAAGACCTTCTTCTCCTCCAGGGGTGGGGCACGCCGCACCGCCGACGAGGCCACTCCAGGGCGGCCGCGAGCAGCTCAGGAGCAATTGGCGAGCCAATGAACTGCTCGCCACCCACTCAGCAGTTGCTCTCTGACAGTTGGCGCCCGCCAAATACCAGAGGACACAGTCCAAGAGTCGCGCCCTGGAGCAGTTGGGAGTGGGGAGGGGGAGGGGGGCAGCCTTCTCCTGCCTGGATTACTCAGCCCCAATTAAAACTTTCCTCCAGTGTCCCCGACAGGGACGTGATTAGAGGCGGCAACACGTGGGCAAACTTTGTGATGAGCAGCTCAATGAGTAGCTCAAACCTTTCCTGCTCTGCCTCCCTCCGGGCTGTTAATGAAGCCCTGGCCGCGGGTATATATCTACACACGAGTGTCTGTGCTCCCAATTTGTGTAATTGCTTATATATGTTTGTGTGTTTGTGCAATGAAATGCGTGGTAGTGTATGTCCGAAATGTAGGTCTGTGGTGTTAGTTGAGCCGAACGTGAGAGGTATATGCAAATGCCGGTCTGTTAGTTAATGTGTGCTATTAGTTATGCTTATGAATTATACATGTATGTATAGCCGTGCTAACCTTAACGAGATTTGGAATGCCCTGTGTGCCAAAATATAACATTACGCATCTGTGTTTAACATTACCTAATGTGACAGTAACATGTATTTGCTTGCTAAACGTTCTCATCGATTATTGCCTATTACTACCACTCTGTCCACTTCTATTCCCTTCTATTTCAGATGATTTATGTATCATGGGTACATCCCTAGTATATACACTAGGGACGGTAAAGTTTAATACTTACAGCAAAAGGTGCTTATCATGACTATCATAATTATCATGGGCTTCTTGTTTTTACTTCTCTTCCAGACGAAAGAAAGAACGTGTTATCGTACAGTAAGTGATTGTTGCCACTGCCTCCTAAGGCTGGCGCTAACACTGCCTTTGGTTGTCTTCTTTTCTTTTTATTTCCTCTCCGTCCCAAGCCTCTGCGGACCTCCACCGTCGATATTCACATTTATTTGAGAAAAGAAAAGAAAAGAAAAAACTCCCTTTATATACTGAGAGTATTATGTTATTTCCCCCTCCCCCCTTTGACTGCATCTATGTAGCCTTTCCACCACAGGGCTGTCTATATATTTGAACCACACGTCAACTGCACACACGGCATTGTTCTGTTTTTCCATCTCAGTATTATATATATATTATGATATATCTCTTTCACTGTTTGCCGTGCAGCCTCCCGACGTGCGTGCCAGTGGTCATACATAGATATAGGCACTCGCCAGCCCTACAGTCGCCTATACTTATGTATGGCCACCAACGTTGCAACTTTCATCAACTAGTGCTTCCTAGTGAGCAGATTGGTATTATATAAACGGAGAGCAGCTCTTAAATCATCTGTGTGTGACTCACAATTCATGCTGATAACATTTCAAATAATGACATTGATTTTCAACACTACCAGTTAGTTCCTCAGAGTTGAAATGCACTAACACGACCAAGAATAGATTGAATGTGAAAAGAAATCGATCCGAAGCCATCATCAATTTTTGTTATTACAAAAGCCAAACAAAAAGAAAAAGAAAATTTTGATGACCAGGAAATTGACTTTTGAGAAAAAGGAAACTGAACTCAGATAACGTAAGAAAGCTCCTAAGGTGCATGTGACCATCTTATTTTGTTTGATGAAATTAATATTTTTGCATGAAAAGAAACCTTTTCCTTCGATCTTCTTTTTAACATCAACAGAGCCTTGCATTGCACGTCTTGACTCTTTTCCAAGTTTGAACCACCGGAGCACCTTTTTCTGCGAACCGATTCTCTTTTTATACACTGAAAACGAGTAGTCCTTCTCTTAATGGTATGCAGGTTAGGTAGCTCTACCTACATACCATACCCTGCCCCAGCATGTACCTAACTGTACTAATTTTTTGATAACATATCATATGATGGAGATATATACCCATTCTGTTAGCATATGATATACCCTCTGTCTTAACTTGTGAACTCTGTAGAACTTTTGTCTGTTAGTCTGTACTAACTTAGCTTCATAACACAGCAGGTAAAACAACTCATGTAGTACACATGGAAACCATACAAGAAATATGTGTCTATAGTCTCTTGGTGTTTTCATCATGGTTCTTGTATGGGTAAAGCTTCTCTTGCAAATTTAAGATAAGCGATCCAATAGAAGTAGATAACAGTTTGAATAACATTCTTGTATAAAGATGGTTCACTGTATGAGCTATGTAGTAACTAACTTCCTGTAGCAATTAACACATTACATTTAAGACTAATTCAAGTCAATACATGCTTAAGATGGAGCTATAACTAATGCAATTTATATTGAATATGACTGTACATTTTGCGCTTTGAATTTTGTCTTTTGTCAGACTTTCAGGCAACAGCTCTCTTTGTTTTGCAATAACCATCAATGGCATTTCTTCGCAGCACAATAATACGGTGATAACTAGGTTTTAGCTTTCAGCAAAATACAATCGATAAGGTTACTTCACAAGGAGCTTGGCTCAATGGGCTGACGTATATATAGCCGGCCAATCTTTCTATGATTTATTGATATCAGAGTCCCTTCTTGCTATTGATGTTGCTCCAATTATATCAAATTACATGTGATAGAGATGAATCCATTCTAATAAAAGCTTGTATTTATCATACATAGCAATGCCAATATAATGTCACATGATTTGTTTGATCCACATAATCAAATAACTGACGAAACTAAGGTTCCATATTGCAGATACCACTCTGCCCCCTTTTCACGACAAAAACGTATAAACTTTTAAATTGGTTCAATTATCCCAAGCCCATCTGTATTTACTGGCAGATTATATGTTTATTATTGACTGTAATGTTAAGGATATCTGTATTAAGGGTTACCCCAGCCATCCCATATGTAAGCCATTCTCACCTAGTCTCAATGTCTACCTGTCAGTAAGCTATGTCCCTAACCAGGGCAACCCACCAGGTGTTAGAGATTTACCTTGAGCAGACTGGCATACCTTTTTAACTGACATCGCATAGGGAGGTACTCATAGGCATATTCCTGGTATGCTTAGCCCCAGCTGTAATTGGGGGAACTGCTCTTAACTGTCTGAAATACACAAAGCATGGGAAGGTACCCATAGGCTTATCCTTGGTCTGCTTAGCCCTAGGTGTAATTTGGGAACTGCTCTTGAATGTCTGAAATAAACTGCTCTTGTGGTTAGAGTATGGGCTCTTTAATGACTCTAAACAAGGTGCTGACTTGGGCCTAAAACAGTCTGCCACAATTACGTTGGAGGCTGCCTCTCCACTCTGACAATTGCACGACTCTTGGACCCAACTTCTAAGAAAGTGAACTTTTTTCAAAGGTAAGTTGAAGTAAACAGCAATTTTCTCTTTAAGGGTATCATTAGGATGGAAAACAGTCAAGCTCCGGTTTCCACTTTCCTCTTTCTCCCTTAGTTACTTGAAGGAGCAAATTCATTTGGGAGGTACCGCTGTATTTGGTACCTGTTATTGTTAAGTTAACTGGAGGAAAATTTCTGAAAGGTCAGCAAAATAAAGGACAGGAATTGCAAGGTGTATTTCGATCATGGAACTTGATTGTTAATTAGAATCGTCTGGCTTGTATTTCTGTGTTCAGTTAACATGCAGACAACCTAATTCTTTGTAGAAGTCGCCTGTAGTAGACACCTGAGAACCTGGCACATGCAACAACTACAATGGACAGATTTAAGAACTGCGTGATCTCTTCTATCCAAGGACTAGACAGCTTATAAAATGCCGTCTGGAAACATGGCATTTTGGACCAATATTAAAGCCCCATACCAACTAGGCGATTTTCACCAAGTTGGTCGTTTGGTCAGTGCTAAAATCGGCCAAGACTTCTCCCACAATTGGCTGATTTTAGCCCCGATTCAGAACAGACATGCACATTTTAATATTGTATACCCGTCCTTTACATAAAAACTTGACCATTCATTGTAAATGCCTAACCTTTGAAGGAAGTCCTGGTCTTTGAGGGAAGCCCTGGCCCTCTTGAGGAGGGACCTCAGAGCCCTTTTTGGACACGTTAACGGGGTAAAAGTATATTGACTTTCCCTGAGTATGTCCTCCTAGAGAGCACCTATCGACCTTTCCCAAAGCCTGAGTTTTCCTGAAGAGGTTGGGCGCGCGGCTCTTCGGGCTTTTACCAAGAAACCTGATCTAAGTAAGGAGAAATTCGACTCTTTCTACACGGCCCCGGCATCTCTGTGGTGAATTGACTTCTCAGAGGGGCATGCTCGCAGACCTGAACCGTGTATAGCCTTACTTGGCTTTTCAATGAAATCCCCAGTTTGACATATTGGCATGAGTCATGATGTGCCTGTTTACATGCAAAAGGAACTATTGGGAAAATAACGTATTTTGGTCACAAGGCTTCATATCAGGCACGGTTGTTTACGTAATGATATATATAATATAATATAATATAATAATCAAGTGGACTTCTGCAAATACAAGATAGTGGACAGTTATGCAGACAAGTAGAGGCACAGATATTGAACAGGAGACAATAATTTGGGGATGAATAGTGTGCAAAAGTATAGTGAATCAAGAGGGGAACGACATTTCTGGGCCATAGGCTATTTGTATACCTTGAGATGAACAAGTGGCAAAGAAGGTTCATGGCATGGTGCACTGATAACCTATTGCTGGCATCCAAAGGCCCAGAAAAATACTTCTCATTGGGATGGTGCTAGATGGGATCCATGCATTGCGCACTACACAATGAAGTAGGAATAAATATGATGTTCATTGAGTAAGGAGCAATTCTTTGTGACCAAATGCCACACTCTCAACGTGAATGTAACTTGTTCAACATGAACTGTCCTGTCTTTAAATTCCTGCTCTCCTTGTACTAGTCAGTACAAAAGGGTCATGTTTACAGGGTCTAACTTGGCCCGGGTTGTCTGAGCAGCTCCGAGCAGCTCGGGAAGGCTGTGAGCAGCTCAGAGGTGCTCCGTCAGGGCCAGGATGCCATGAGTCAACCCGTGACAGGGGGATGTGTTTGTCACCTCTACAGCCTGGACCCCTTTTGTCCCACCACTTCTATGTTCACTGAGAAGGCTTGGAGCCCAGTATGGTTGGATAAGGCGAGCAAGGTAGGATCGACCAACTCTACTAGAAGAGTTTGCACCGACTCATCTCAAACATGTATACTTCAATGTTACATACTGACTGGTGATCTGAATTAGTGATAAAATCAGCTAATTCTATGAGAGTAATCGGCCGATTCTAGTGCCGATCAGTCAGTTGACTTAAATTCGCCAAGTGGGTATGGGACTTAAGAAAAAGTCTTTAGAAAGGGACTTTGGAAAAAGGAAATAGAGATAAGAAGGTAAGGAGAAGAAAGTGGTAGAGGAAGTTGGAAACTAAGGAAGTCCTAATAAATGCCAATCAATTCGACGGGACTGAAACAAAAATAAATACAATGAGTAGGGTGGGGGGGGGGGGGGGGTCCCTGGACCACTGGGTATCAGCCATAGGCTATTGGTGCACCTCACTGGGAGCCAGTGGCAAAGACAGTTCCCGGTGTGGTACACTGATAGCCTATTGCTGGTACCCAAAGGCCCAGAAAGGTAGCTCTTCTCCTCATTAGGGTTAGCTGAAGGAAGCAGGAAATGATAATAATCGAGGTGGAAGACAATGGGGAGTGGGAGGAATGGTTGGTATTCAAATTCATGGACACTCTAGAATAAATTGTAGAATCTTAAAGTTGCACTGAACTCGCCTCCGCTCTGTACCAATGATTTCTGTCTACATAAATGCTAAAAATAGCCGCCCACAATCTGATAACGGTTTTATGAAAACCCTGCGGACGGTCGGAGAAGTGTTTAGAGAGGCAAGTCGAGGGGAGTTCTGGGTACAGATGGTTGTGGGCCCATAGCAACGCACCATGTTCAATACACAGCCGCAAGTTATGCCGCCTTTGCAGTGTTTTCAGCCTGGGGGAAAGCTTTACATTTATAGCATATTCCTGCTGGCTTTTCAGTTTCTTTTCACTCCATACGCCTATATTTTTTGTAGATATAAACTGGGAACTGATCCTGTAGTCATCGATGAAGTATGTTTTGAAGCGGACTCCCGACGGACATGCCAATGAAACGTCTTTGATTTTTGGACCGTTTTCATTTCAGCGCCGATTTGGCGCCCCGCTCCACTCACAGCTTTGATGTTGTGACGTCATTCAAACAGTGGTGACGTCATCAACATGGCGGCGTTGGTCGCCTCAGGGGGACACTGGTTTTTCACGTCGATAACTACAAGGGTTGTTGACCAAAAATATCTAAAACTTTCAAAAGATATTCTCCCGGCGAAACTTTGTGTCTGCCAGGGTCCTCATTCATAATTAAATGAAATGTTATTTATAGTTCAATACGTTCGGTGGAGAGGAAAAAAAGCCTTGAGCGCCAGGCAAGAGACACACGATAGGGCCAGGTTTTCTTGGCGATTGAATGGTAAATAAAATATTTATCAAAGATTTTGATTTTCAGAGCAAAGTCTGATTTCAGTGGAAATGAAATTCTCAGCGGCTTATGTAAACCGAGTTTGGTCTCAGGGACTGAGATAGTTTCTTAAAGCAGAGGTAACACATTTGTGGTGTAACGGGAGATTGAGACGAAATGCTCACGTGCAGTTTAACCTTTCCTGCGTGCCTACTAGTTTAATCAATCGAAACCCGATTGTTTTCCAATGAAACCCACAGAAGAAGTTTAAATTTTGAATTGTTCACGGCCACAGTATTAAAGTTCAGGAGACGTTATTGGAAGAGTTACCGTAAAACTCGTTAATTAATTTCACCTACAAAATAGAAAGCCCATTCTCTTAAAGGGCGCTAGTATGTTGTTCTCTCAATTGAATTTTATCTAACAGTGCAACACCTTCGCTCCTAACTGCCATCACAATTCTCAAGAGGCGCACGGGGCATTAGGATAGGTTAAATACGACACATATTGTCAGTCTTTTAATGCATTGCACCATTTACTATTCCTTTTATGTCCCTAACCCCCGAAGAGAGCTAAGCTCCCCTCCTCCACTCCTACCCTCCCCACAGTCCTCTTCTGCTCTACACATCCCCCACTCTTGTATACCTCGTAAACCCCCTAACATAGCGTCACGAGAATTCACGCGTGATTTCACACACAATGCTCCACTGCTTTGCGCACGCGCACGTGACTGTCAAACATGCGCGCGCAGATAAGGACGCCCCCAGCGGCCACTTCCGGTTTGATCCTCGACCGCTTTGCCGCTAGGGGGACATCCACGCGCATGCGCAGAACACCCTTAAATCAGACCTCTGCGCAGATACAATCACCTTGGCTACTTAAGCGGAGAATGTACAAACTACAGGCTGCACAAGATCACTCAATACTCAGCGACTGATTAGAAGTTTTCTGGTGGGGAAAACTGCCATAAAAAAAAGAAGACCAACAGCAAAGGTTACTTTTCTTTGCGCCTGGCTGCCTCTTACACTTTGCCGGGCCCTCCTTACATAGCGTGACTCCGACGCTCAACTTGACTCCTAACACAGAGTCTTTTCTTGCACACTCATGTTTGTGACTTTCCGGGCGCACGCACCATTACGTCCTGATGTAAGGCTGTGGCAGCCGGTGGTGTAACACTAAAACCTGCCTCCTCCAATCGGGGAAAAGGGCCCAAGGGACAATAGTGGGTTGATTACAATGGACGTTGGTTGTGGCCCCTGTAGCCACCCCTACAAGCCCCTAAATCCCTTAGTAAGGGGTACTGAGCACAACTACCACCCTCCACACTTAATATTGGGCGTCGTTCATCGTATTTTTCTGATCCTTAATTTGAGCGTCTGTGACGTCATACAACGTCACGCTAGAGCGGGAGGACGTCGGCGATCTGCCTTACGTCGATACGTCCGTTACGTCAGGACGTTAGCGTTACGTAGCCCTGGCGTTACGTCAAAGTGGGATCAGCGTTCAGGCCTATCTCGACATGTTTGGGTCATCGGGGGGTATTGATCGCTACCAAAATGTTTACGATTAAGTTTGTCATGGATATGGGACTAGTATATAATAACACAACGTGCCAGAATGAATATAAGCACTTTGAAACTGATCGAAAATAACATTTATTCAAGAAATACACTGATAGATTATGTCTGGGCGTCATGTAGCCAATGTCATGTATACCAAATTACTATCAACCGCATGTAACTGAACAAAATTATGGTGCAGAACTCTTTTGTGGTAGTTGGTTGTTTAATCTTGTATATTCAACAAGTTTCACAATTTATCCATGGTATAATGGTTGGACAAGTGCTCTAAAGTAGGGCCGAAGGGCTAATATAACACACAAGCTCCAGTATCAAAGTTGTTCTCAGATCGTTTATATTCCCCTCAGATTTCCTTTTATTTGAAATCCAAGGTAATTAAGATAACATCTCAAGTGGTTTAATACATCTGCTCCCTGAGCGATTTCTGATCCTATAATCCGTGCTCTCTAACACTAACACCTCCGATTGGCTCATTATTAGTGTTATGTTAGCTCTACCAAACACGCTAAGTGTGCATGTTATTTGTGGACTTAGAGGCTGCCATTGTAAACAGAAGAGAGGGCAAATTGAATAAAGACCTAATGGAAATAAAGTTAGGCCCATTTCAAAACATGTAAACCGAGTTGGCTGTAATTACCTGGACGGACCGCCCCAGGCTGGGCTCCGAGCTTGTTTGTTGTTAATTCCGACTAAACAGAAGTGTCACACTAAAATAGGATTAAATATAAGAAAATAGATTGAACCGAAGAAAAGTTCCGCAGTTGAATGTCTTTTCTGTTCCCACTTTCTCCCGGACTTTAACAACTATTTATGAAGTTGGTTAGATGAGTAATATTGACCTTTTTCCTGTGTGCATGTAACATTTTATGCTATGACGTTCTTATGGCTGTTGCACAGGAAATTATTCCAGCTGCGGCAAAATCAATCTAACCAAGGCAAATAAGACAAAGGAAAAAATGTCTATATTTATTCTTAGACCGGCTAAAGAACGTTTACGTTGCCAATACGTCCATCAGACATCCATGCGCATATTTTCCGAATAAGCAATTATGCCGACATATTTGAATAACAGCCACAAAACCAGCAAATTAGCCGCCGGTGCGGGGAGAAAAACAGCTTAAGGGTATTTCCCTGGAAAGTCGGCTCCCTATGCCTCGTGCCTAATCTCCAGCCTGTCAACACTCGGACTGTTATTCCATCATTTGCTTGAGCAAAGCCGCCCCCAGCCATCCCCACTCCTTCCCACACCTCCCAACTTTCTGGCATACTTGTTAGCGTCTATTGGCGGCTGGAACTTTTTCTTGCACGTCCCCCCTTCATGCATATCCCTAATTAATTTTCCACTTCTATAGCAATTAGAGTTTGTGATTACTCAGGATTCCTGACCCGACCAATAGCACTGAGCGGGGGGCCAGCCCTGGAGGGGGTGCAACATAGTGGCTTTCCTCCAGGAAACAAAATGGAGGGTGCAGCAGGGGCCTGATGTTTTCCGTGAATAATTAGTTCTCTTCTAATAAGATCCCATACTGAATGTTGCCACTTGTGGTGCACTTTAAGCGCGATCTCTCATGCAACGCCCTCTAGGGAAACGCCATTAGGAATGACAAGCGGTCTTGTGACGCTATAGTAGTATGTGGAAGTGGGGCTTGATCCCGGGCGTTCTAGTATACTTAGCACATCGATCGGAACATCAATTACTTACATATCCTAGTACAGCAACTTTTGAATTAATCATAAGTTGTAAAGACACACGATGCTCTCAGAAATAATTACCAACTTAGCATATATTGTAGTCAGTGAATTTAAAAATTCCTACAACTTATGTTTCTAGTTATGAAAAAGGATGACAACCCAATTCGGAATTTCTCAAATCAGGTGTTATGCGTGGGTTTCAATGTGAAAATGAAACTAATTTGACGTTTTATTTGCTGATTTTCTGATGTGTTTACGTCTTCCTCGTGAGTACCTAAATTGCTGATCTCTTTCGTCCTTAATTATCGCCCACCTTGGAGAGCCAAAGCGCATGCGCGGAAACACCATATCTCCTTAATTGCCCAAGTTGGTAGCTTTTGTTACAAGAAATATGGTGCTCGAAGTATCTTCTATCAGCATGGTTTCATACCACCAACAGTCTTCCTGTAGGCCTATCTGCCTACTTTCGGCGCAAAAACCACGGGAAGCCTAATCTTAGATTACATTAGGCCTTACCATGATGGACAGATCCGACAGTGGTTACAACTTGTGAATTACTCATAATTTACCGACCGTATTTACCAACCGATTCGCCGTAGGAACAGCATTAGGTGGTGCAGAAGGAAAGGACACCGTCAGCAAGGTGATCCCACGAAGTTCGTAGGATAATTTGCTTATGTCTTGATATCCTACCAGTTGGCTAAAGTTTTATAATTAATACCTACCATTCTCATGATAGAGCAATCATTCTAGCTCCTGCCTAGAGTCGATTTAGGCCTATTTACAGATATATACCCCTCGCTTACATACTATCAGCTGGTAGGAGCTAAAGAGGGGGATATAGAGGTCCCCCACCTTTTGTTATGGGGAAGTTGCTAAACGAGATAAATAATTGTAACTGAACTATGTTCCATTTCTTAGCCAATACTGGACTCCTCTCCCTTTTTTTCTGCTCGCCCGAGGTTTAGTGTCAGTACATCGTATATTAATTGTATATTTGGAAACTTCAAGAAAATTCATCAAGGCCTGATTGCAATACAGGAGTAAATCAAACAAAATGCTTTTGGAATAAGTGTGTAGACATGGCGTGGGGTTGGTTCAACCCATAAAAGAATTTTATCTACAAAATGCTTTGAGAATATCCCAATAACATTATTGTTAGAAATATTATTGACTTCACTGGTAATGTATTGCTCCTTCATCTCCAGTAGCCTTGCAGGTGGTAGCTTAGAGTTCCTCCAGGGTGGAAGGAGTATGTCAGCTGCTATATCCAGCGCCAAAGGTGACGCACTGAGCAGAGAGCAGCGAGGGTGCCAAAAGAGAGTGTACAGGAACCATTTAGACGAGATAATCGGGGGAAAAAAGCTGAATGTTTGGACACATAGTCATTCATGTAGCTGTTTACTGAAGCATGGTTACTCGGCTGTATTCTTCTAGTTAACCAATTCTACTCCCGATCTCATAAATTTGCCAGTTTGAATAGGGTAAATTATATATATATAAAAAATCATTTAAAAGGAGTTCAGTTATCTTTCAAATGATATTTTGGATAAATAGAATTTGGCTATATTATTGGGGAAAGGGATGATAAATTACTAGTTTGCCTGCAGTCAGAGTCTTCAGGTGGAATACAGGCTTTCCACCTTTCCACAAAGCTCTAAAGGTACGTTATTCAAAGAATTTGATTTATTTAGATTGGCGAGGTGACAGATCAAGGAACATTGAATGACAAACTATCAAGGCCACTGACAGATTAGGTTTCAAGAGAATAACATGTACATTTGATCAGGGTAGTTACATAACATACAGTCTAACATATAAAGAGTCACCATCATGCAATGGACAGAAGGAATGGCGGGGGAGACACAGGGAACAAGGTATCAGTAGGTGGGTGGGATGTGTTGCGAAGAAAGGAGAGATTCATGACAACATGCAATACACATAAATAACTAGACCAGTGCGTGCAAAGCCAGGAGCAGCGACAGAAAACTTGGAGACAAAAGTTTGAACACTCTCTTGTATTGGTCAGTATCTACTGGAGGAAACACTGATCAATGAAAATCACAGGTAACATTTTATATGGTTTTAGTAATCTTTGAATGGGGTATTATCGCACAATCATTATTGTTCTACCCGTTCAGACTATATGAAATAGTTTCTTTTAGGTTTAGCTAAATATCCTTAAGCTTGCTTTACTTCAACTTCCTGTATGATTGGAAATGAGGAATAGCATGTTTTTCATAGGCTATATCGATACCTCGTCAGCATATAAATATGTATCAAAAATTATGCAAGGGGCCCAACCTAATATTCAGCCCGCCGTTCTTGGCTTTAATAACCTACATTTCAACCAACATATCAAAATTGTTATGTTCAGACAAGTGAAGCCTTTATTCCACATGTTGGTACCATTCAATATTCTCGGGGGGAAAATAAAACAAATTTAAAATCGACCACATCAAGATCTGCCTGTGGAATACAGGCTTAAATGGCTAAATACCCATCCGAGAACTAAACCAGGGGTCTTTGGATCAATGGTCCATTGCTCTACTTACTAAACTCACATATATCCCTGCCCCAGACACAGAGAAGCCTGGTGAACCCACATACATATATAACCACGTTCTAGGCCTAAACCCAGACCTCCCTAGGCCGGCCCAGTCCCTGATCACCGGCTCAGGGAGGCCGGCTTTACGAGCAGATTGGATGAGTTGCTCACCCAATGTGGTGTAATCGTGGGTCAGGAAATGTAACCTTGTAATGGCTGTTGCCCCTATACTCATTTCGACGGTTTCTAAAGGAGCTACTTCTAAATCAACTACTTTAGGGGAACTTGGTAACAAGATGTTTATATATTGATGTCAATGTCTTTCTGTTATGTGAGAAGCTGTTGGGTTAGGGAAAGCATATATGTTAATGAGGACATAAATAGTAGACCATCGGTTATAACGAGAACAGCCATTTAACCTGGAAAAGGTGATACTTGCTTAGAAATAATGAATAGACTTTGAAGTCTACTGCCTTGTTTCGATATAATACATGAATCATATTTCAAATTTCTGATTCAAACCTGACGGTATAGTACCCATGATCATGGTGCACGTCATATATTAACGTAGGCAGCTGCTACTGCCAAATGTTTCAAATGAATTCTCATTTTTCTATTCCCTATGATCACATGTAAAACGTCTGAAAACCGGACTCTAATGACTCGAAAAACATATATTCATAAAGTTATTTCTAGACTCACATCGTCCAATATAAAGTCTTACAAGAAGGCTGATGCCAAAAATAACTTGAGGAACCCCCCTCCTCCCAGCCCCACGCCCTTAGTCACCCGACTCGTGGTAGTCAATGCCCTTTTTATGCCAAGGTTATTTTGTTGACAGCCTTACATCCAGCCGACAGCTGTTGGGGAGACAACTACATGTAGTCGACACCCTTCCCTACGCTTTTGAAGAATTTTATTACCTGATAAAAATGCTTTTCAGTTACAGAATATTGTAGTTCAGTTTCAGGAATTGTAGCTTTATGTTAGCTATAGCAGGGTTGAAATAAAAGTGTTAAATCAAACAATTAAGAAGACGCTTAATAAGTAAGAAGAAAGGGTGGAAAGGATTGACATCTTGTCTCAATGCAATGCCACACGATCTCGTTGTCTCCGACCACTTTTGGAGGAAGAAACCATTACAAACAGACAATTCTCTGCCAAATATATATAAAACCAGCATCAACATTTTATTTTGCAGTGCTTATTCCTACACTGGACGTCTTGACCACCCTCATTGCTTTAAGTGGTATCTTGCCTTCGGGTTAAACTGCTCCAACCACTAACAGGGTATGAGGCGGGCTGGCGATGGCCAGTTTAGGGGTGGGGGCGGCGGAGGGCAATAAGCTTTATATGGCCGTCCGTCCCCCGGGGTATGGCGGAAGGATGGGCGGTTAAGATCATGGCCGGATCAGCAGGCAGGGTGGACGTTGTGCCCACTGTCACCACCTCCTGGGTAGTCCTTTCATGACCTAGATACCTCTTGCATAATAGGTCCTCACACCCACAAGAGTCTATGGCTACTAGTGGCTGCTTAGATTTGCAAGGAATTATTTCATTGGCCCTCTATAATTGGGATGGGGAACCCCTTTGATGGTTATTTGGATACTGACTAGTTTATGGTCCTCCCTGCCATAAACCAGAAGCTGCAAAGCATGCTGGGATATGGGTGGGAATTCCCACCTAAAATGGTTGCTGATTAACAGTCCTAGTTTGAGCACCTAGCAGACTTGGACGTAAATACAGTCTACGTTAGACGCTATCGCCCGCCACCATGGAGACCTCCAGAACCTGCCCATCGACCATAATAGACCCTCCTCCTGTGTGAGGGCATTGATGAAATATTTATTTTGTGGCTGGCCTCAGCGCTGGATGGGTCAGTTACTAAGCCTGGTGACCGGGATGCTCCGAGGGTAATGTGTAGAAAGGGCTTGTTGGGTTGAAATAATTGGCCTCAGCCTATAGCAAGAGGAGTAAGACCTATATTTACGATAATACCTGTTTAATGGGTGGTCCTATGGTCAATTATTAATTTGTGAATTTGTGTCTTACTACTTACCTTTCTTGGTCATACTGATACTATCCATATTTGATCAAGGAAAGTCGCAATAAAGTAATTCAAATAGACAGAACCCTTTGAACTGATTTGAAGGAAGATGGTCTAAACAGCATAAGAGTTTTGACTAGTTTTGGCTTTATTCATATTGCCCCTTTTTATTTGGTTATGACCTCAGGGTATATTATGTTATACGTTGATTACTTACAATAGTTATGGCAGTGGTTTAGGCGTATGTCCAAGCACTTGTTGTCACGTCTTTTCAGGAACCTTTCCCATTGGCAAGCATTGGAAAGTATTAACGCCACATGTACAGCATACTAGAGACTGCTCATCTAAATCATGTCATGTACCTCACATACTAGTTATTTACGTAAGATTGTGACCGCCCCAGCTCCGTATTCCATCCGTGGTTCAAGAGACCAGTGGCAGCAGGTGCTTTCTTAGAGTGTCTTGTAGGGACAACACAGATGGATTGGTGTTGACAGCAGTATACAAATAGGAACTGCTCCAACGACAATTGACCCTGATAACCCTTTCCGGCTTGCCTCAGCCAGCCCGCCAATGGGCTTTATAAACGCCTCACAACCTCACAATACCATCCCTCACCCTCCAAACCACCGTCCTCCCAAGTTTATTTCCTGGGATAAGAATCCGATTCCGCAGTGGCTGTGGGGAGGTGGGTCCAACGGCAAATAAGATCTGGCGGTGATAGAATGGGATAGTTCAATCTGGATATTGTATCCCCCTCAACCCGTTATCGGCTCACCGCCAGGGTCACCCGCCTGAGATCTATGGCTGAGATGCTACTCCAGGGGGTGAGCAGGTCATGAGTCAGTCATGAGCAGTTCATGAGGCGATCGGGAGTAGGTTGTGGGCGGAGCTGGAGCAGATCACAAGTCGTAGTGAGCAGGTGGGGGAACTCATCAAAATGAACTGGTCAGCAAAGAAACCCATGGTCACAACATATTGGTATGATGTATTAGAAAAATGCCTTTCTTTTTGGGTACTCAATACTGGGATAAGACTCCTGGGCCAGTACAGAAATGCGATAATCTGATGATAGTTAGACATAACCAGGCATAATACAGGTCTTTTGCCCCCCGGACTTTTGCCCCCCGGACCTTTGCCCCCCGGACTTCCCCCCCCCGGACTTTTGCCCCCCAGGCAATTGCCCCCCAGGGCTTTTGCCCCCCAGCCTTTCCCCCCCCGGGCTTTTGCCCCCCAAGTCTTTTGCCCCCCGGGCTTTTGCCCCCCATATCAACATAGTTTATTATGGTTTGAGGTGAAAGCCCCACAGTTTGTGATCACCACGTGGTGATGAACTCTATCTATGATTACAAGTTTCTAAAGGAAAATAATTTCAGGTAGGGGCCTAATGTTTTCATGGGTTTGTCTGGGATAAATTTGTGATGAATATATGATCTAGAGGCTTTGAATTTTGATACTAGCTACCTTATTCTATTTACTCTTACAATAGTTTATGCCGCCCTGAGTGACTCACAGTGCCCCCAATGCAACTAGGACGGTCCCAGGGCGTCCCTGCACGACAGGGACACCTTGTGAGCAGTTCTGGCCCTCCTGAGTGACTCAGGGTCCTCCCAGCGTGACTAGGACGGCCCAAGGGCGTCCCTGCGCTACAGGGACACCCTGTGAGCAGTTCATGCCACCCTGAGTGACTCAAGGTCTTCCCCAGCGCGACAAGGACGGCCCCAGGGCGTCCCTGCGCGACAGGGACACCCTGTGAGCAGTTCTGGCCCTCCTGAGTGACTCAAGGTCCCCCCAGTGCGACTAGCACGGCCCCAGGGCGTCCCTGCGCGACAGGGACACCCTGTGAGCAGTTCTGACCCTCCTGAGTGACTCAAGGTCCCCCCAGCGCGACTAGCACGGCCCCAGGGCGTCCCTGTGCGACAGGGACACCCTGTGAGCAGTTCATACCACCCTGAGTGACTCAGCCTACCTGGCTGGCTAGGCTAGGCCTGGGTATAAAAGGGGGTGACATGAGCTTATTCTGTCATTATCCATCTGGCATCAACAACCTCAAGGTCTCCAGTCTGACATCACTGACATCTGCACCTGCCTGACATCTACTCTACATTATGCAGTTCATCCACTCTACAAGAGGGCAACCCAAGCTACTTCTTGATGGGTACCTATATGTCAAGAAGAAGAACCTTGCTGCTGACTGGACAAGTTACGAGTGTGAGCAGCGCAGATATAGGAAAACCTGTAAAGCAACTGTCAGAGTGAAGAATAATGACTTTGTTCAAGTAGGGGAGCATACCCATGGTCCCAACCAGTCCAAGGCAGAAGCTTTAATCTGTCTGCAGCGTATGAGAGTGCGGGCAGAAACTACAGAGGAGACCCCTCAGCAGATCGTCACACGTAACCTGGGAGACCTCAACGAAACCTCTGCCTGTTACATCCCTGACCTAAGCCAAGTACGCCGTAACCTCCGCAGACAGAGGCAGAAGGCAGGTAACCCACTGCCTGTCCCCCTCACAAAACAAGACATCCCCAGCCCTCTCCCAGATACGTACAGCCAGACTTCACAAGGATCAAACTTCCTCCTCTACGACAGTGGGGACGAAGACCGTATCCTGGTATTCGGCACGGAGGAGGGCCTTCACATGCTCGAGACCAACGATCACTGGTTCATGGACGGCACATTTAAAACTGTGCCCCCACTGTATCAGCAGCTGTATACTATTCATGCTCTGGTTGAGGGAAGGGTCATTCCTGCTGTGTATGCTTTACTTCCCAACAAGCAGTCTGCGACATACCGGCGTCTCTTTGCTGCCCTCCTGACCTGTAACATGGATTTATCCCCTACCTCCGTCCTAATAGACTTTGAACGAGCAGCAGTGAATGCAGTTCATGAGGTGTTCCCAGAAGCAACTGTTAAAGGTTGCTTCTTCCACTTCTCCCAGGCCATCTTCCGGAAGGTCCAGGGGGAAGGACTACAGCAGCAGTACCACGATGACCCTGACTTCGCTCTCCAGGCCAGGATGATAGCTGCATTAGCCTTCGTACCAGAGGAGGATGTTGACGTGGCTTTCGGAGAGCTCGCTGCTGCCCTTCCGGAGTCACTCCAGCCAGTGATTGACTACTTCGAAGATACGTTTGTGGGTCCTGTTCGCAGAGGGCACAGGCGTCAGCCACGGTATTCAGCTGGTATGTGGTCAGTCTTTGACCGGGTAAATGACGAGCTCCCCCGAACCAACAACAGTGTTGAGGGCTGGAACTCTGCACTGGCCGCCAATGCCGGGGGGCATCACATCAACTTCTGGCGATTCCTCAACATCCTGCAGCGTGAGCAAGCCCTAGCGTCAATCATGATGGTCCACGTCCTCCAAGGGAGAGCTCCAGTCAACCCAAGGCCAGTGTATGCTGCTCTCAACCAGAGGGTCACAACTGTTGTGAGGTCCTATGGTGAGATCCCTCACCTCCAGTACCTGAGAAGGATGGCCTTGAACTTCACGTGGTGATGACATTCGAAGGTGTCCTTGATGAACAATGAACACTATTTCAATCTGTATATATGTATGGTATGTCTTAATGGATTTGAGTTCATGTATGTGAACTAGTTTATGGTGTATGATGATAAAAAATGCACCTCTTTATTTATGTATTTATTCAATTATTTATAAATAAATTTTCTATTTTTGTGTATCTAAATTTCTGACTTTTGTTAATTTATTCCTAATGAACTTGTTATCAGGTACCACCTAAACTTACAACAATGCTTCCAACATATAATATATTATATAATGTTGCTTATAGGCTTTTTGGCTTTACTTCTTACATTAATCAGGGGGCAAAAGTCCAGGGGGCAAAAGTCCTAGGGGGCAAAAGTCCAGGGGGCAAAAGACCGGGGGGCAAAAGTCCTGGGGGGCAAATGACTGGGGGGCAAAAGTCCAGGGGGCAAAAGTCCGGGGGGCAAAGGTCCGGGGGGCAAAGGTCCGGGGGGCAAAAGACCTAGAACCGGAAATAAAGTTAGGCCCATTTCAAAACATGTAAACCGAGTTGGCTGTAATTACCTGGACGGACCGCCCCAGGCTGGGCTCCGAGCTTGTTTGTTGTTAATTCCGACTAAACAGAAGTGTCACACTAAAATAGGATTAAATATAAGAAAATAGATTGAACCGAAGAAAAGTTCCGCAGTTGAATGTCTTTTCTGTTCCCACTTTCTCCCGGACTTTAACAACTATTTATGAAGTTGGTTAGATGAGTAATATTGACCTTTTTCCTGTGTGCATGTAACATTTTATGCTATGACGTTCTTATGGCTGTTGCACAGGAAATTATTCCAGCTGCGGCAAAATCAATCTAACCAAGGCAAATAAGACAAAGGAAAAAATGTCTATATTTATTCTTAGACCGGCTAAAGAACGTTTACGTTGCCAATACGTCCATCAGACATCCATGCGCATATTTTCCGAATAAGCAATTATGCCGACATATTTGAATAACAGCCACAAAACCAGCAAATTAGCCGCCGGTGCGGGGAGAAAAACAGCTTAAGGGTATTTCCCTGGAAAGTCGGCTCCCTATGCCTCGTGCCTAATCTCCAGCCTGTCAACACTCGGACTGTTATTCCATCATTTGCTTGAGCAAAGCCGCCCCCAGCCATCCCCACTCCTTCCCACACCTCCCAACTTTCTGGCATACTTGTTAGCGTCTATTGGCGGCTGGAACTTTTTCTTGCACGTCCCCCCTTCATGCATATCCCTAATTAATTTTCCACTTCTATAGCAATTAGAGTTTGTGATTACTCAGGATTCCTGACCCGACCAATAGCACTGAGCGGGGGGCCAGCCCTGGAGGGGGTGCAACATAGTGGCTTTCCTCCAGGAAACAAAATGGAGGGTGCAGCAGGGGCCTGATGTTTTCCGTGAATAATTAGTTCTCTTCTAATAAGATCCCATACTGAATGTTGCCACTTGTGGTGCACTTTAAGCGCGATCTCTCATGCAACGCCCTCTAGGGAAACGCCATTAGGAATGACAAGCGGTCTTGTGACGCTATAGTAGTATGTGGAAGTGGGGCTTGATCCCGGGCGTTCTAGTATACTTAGCACATCGATCGGAACATCAATTACTTACATATCCTAGTACAGCAACTTTTGAATTAATCATAAGTTGTAAAGACACACGATGCTCTCAGAAATAATTACCAACTTAGCATATATTGTAGTCAGTGAATTTAAAAATTCCTACAACTTATGTTTCTAGTTATGAAAAAGGATGACAACCCAATTCGGAATTTCTCAAATCAGGTGTTATGCGTGGGTTTCAATGTGAAAATGAAACTAATTTGACGTTTTATTTG
Organism: Lepidonotus clava; assembly: GCA_936440205.1. Lineage (NCBI taxonomy): Eukaryota > Metazoa > Annelida > Polychaeta > Phyllodocida > Polynoidae > Lepidonotus > Lepidonotus clava. The sequence goes on along the minus strand of OW387142.1, from coordinate 6,665,901 downwards.
CTGATTTTCTGATGTGTTTACGTCTTCCTCGTGAGTACCTAAATTGCTGATCTCTTTCGTCCTTAATTATCGCCCACCTTGGAGAGCCAAAGCGCATGCGCGGAAACACCATATCTCCTTAATTGCCCAAGTTGGTAGCTTTTGTTACAAGAAATATGGTGCTCGAAGTATCTTCTATCAGCATGGTTTCATACCACCAACAGTCTTCCTGTAGGCCTATCTGCCTACTTTCGGCGCAAAAACCACGGGAAGCCTAATCTTAGATTACATTAGGCCTTACCATGATGGACAGATCCGACAGTGGTTACAACTTGTGAATTACTCATAATTTACCGACCGTATTTACCAACCGATTCGCCGTAGGAACAGCATTAGGTGGTGCAGAAGGAAAGGACACCGTCAGCAAGGTGATCCCACGAAGTTCGTAGGATAATTTGCTTATGTCTTGATATCCTACCAGTTGGCTAAAGTTTTATAATTAATACCTACCATTCTCATGATAGAGCAATCATTCTAGCTCCTGCCTAGAGTCGATTTAGGCCTATTTACAGATATATACCCCTCGCTTACATACTATCAGCTGGTAGGAGCTAAAGAGGGGGATATAGAGGTCCCCCACCTTTTGTTATGGGGAAGTTGCTAAACGAGATAAATAATTGTAACTGAACTATGTTCCATTTCTTAGCCAATACTGGACTCCTCTCCCTTTTTTTCTGCTCGCCCGAGGTTTAGTGTCAGTACATCGTATATTAATTGTATATTTGGAAACTTCAAGAAAATTCATCAAGGCCTGATTGCAATACAGGAGTAAATCAAACAAAATGCTTTTGGAATAAGTGTGTAGACATGGCGTGGGGTTGGTTCAACCCATAAAAGAATTTTATCTACAAAATGCTTTGAGAATATCCCAATAACATTATTGTTAGAAATATTATTGACTTCACTGGTAATGTATTGCTCCTTCATCTCCAGTAGCCTTGCAGGTGGTAGCTTAGAGTTCCTCCAGGGTGGAAGGAGTATGTCAGCTGCTATATCCAGCGCCAAAGGTGACGCACTGAGCAGAGAGCAGCGAGGGTGCCAAAAGAGAGTGTACAGGAACCATTTAGACGAGATAATCGGGGGAAAAAAGCTGAATGTTTGGACACATAGTCATTCATGTAGCTGTTTACTGAAGCATGGTTACTCGGCTGTATTCTTCTAGTTAACCAATTCTACTCCCGATCTCATAAATTTGCCAGTTTGAATAGGGTAAATTATATATATATAAAAAATCATTTAAAAGGAGTTCAGTTATCTTTCAAATGATATTTTGGATAAATAGAATTTGGCTATATTATTGGGGAAAGGGATGATAAATTACTAGTTTGCCTGCAGTCAGAGTCTTCAGGTGGAATACAGGCTTTCCACCTTTCCACAAAGCTCTAAAGGTACGTTATTCAAAGAATTTGATTTATTTAGATTGGCGAGGTGACAGATCAAGGAACATTGAATGACAAACTATCAAGGCCACTGACAGATTAGGTTTCAAGAGAATAACATGTACATTTGATCAGGGTAGTTACATAACATACAGTCTAACATATAAAGAGTCACCATCATGCAATGGACAGAAGGAATGGCGGGGGAGACACAGGGAACAAGGTATCAGTAGGTGGGTGGGATGTGTTGCGAAGAAAGGAGAGATTCATGACAACATGCAATACACATAAATAACTAGACCAGTGCGTGCAAAGCCAGGAGCAGCGACAGAAAACTTGGAGACAAAAGTTTGAACACTCTCTTGTATTGGTCAGTATCTACTGGAGGAAACACTGATCAATGAAAATCACAGGTAACATTTTATATGGTTTTAGTAATCTTTGAATGGGGTATTATCGCACAATCATTATTGTTCTACCCGTTCAGACTATATGAAATAGTTTCTTTTAGGTTTAGCTAAATATCCTTAAGCTTGCTTTACTTCAACTTCCTGTATGATTGGAAATGAGGAATAGCATGTTTTTCATAGGCTATATCGATACCTCGTCAGCATATAAATATGTATCAAAAATTATGCAAGGGGCCCAACCTAATATTCAGCCCGCCGTTCTTGGCTTTAATAACCTACATTTCAACCAACATATCAAAATTGTTATGTTCAGACAAGTGAAGCCTTTATTCCACATGTTGGTACCATTCAATATTCTCGGGGGGAAAATAAAACAAATTTAAAATCGACCACATCAAGATCTGCCTGTGGAATACAGGCTTAAATGGCTAAATACCCATCCGAGAACTAAACCAGGGGTCTTTGGATCAATGGTCCATTGCTCTACTTACTAAACTCACATATATCCCTGCCCCAGACACAGAGAAGCCTGGTGAACCCACATACATATATAACCACGTTCTAGGCCTAAACCCAGACCTCCCTAGGCCGGCCCAGTCCCTGATCACCGGCTCAGGGAGGCCGGCTTTACGAGCAGATTGGATGAGTTGCTCACCCAATGTGGTGTAATCGTGGGTCAGGAAATGTAACCTTGTAATGGCTGTTGCCCCTATACTCATTTCGACGGTTTCTAAAGGAGCTACTTCTAAATCAACTACTTTAGGGGAACTTGGTAACAAGATGTTTATATATTGATGTCGATGTCTTTCTGTTATGTGAGAAGCTGTTGGGTTAGGGAAAGCATATATGTTAATGAGGACATAAATAGTAGACCATCGGTTATAACGAGAACAGCCATTTAACCTGGAAAAGGTGATACTTGCTTAGAAATAATGAATAGACTTTGAAGTCTACTGCCTTGTTTCGATATAATACATGAATCATATTTCAAATTTCTGATTCAAACCTGACGGTATAGTACCCATGATCATGGTGCACGTCATATATTAACGTAGGCAGCTGCTACTGCCAAATGTTTCAAATGAATTCTCATTTTTCTATTCCCTATGATCACATGTAAAACGTCTGAAAACCGGACTCTAATGACTCGAAAAACATATATTCATAAAGTTATTTCTAGACTCACATCGTCCAATATAAAGTCTTACAAGAAGGCTGATGCCAAAAATAACTTGAGGAACCCCCCTCCTCCCAGCCCCACGCCCTTAGTCACCCGACTCGTGGTAGTCAATGCCCTTTTTATGCCAAGGTTATTTTGTTGACAGCCTTACATCCAGCCGACAGCTGTTGGGGAGACAACTACATGTAGTCGACACCCTTCCCTACGCTTTTGAAGAATTTTATTACCTGATAAAAATGCTTTTCAGTTACAGAATATTGTAGTTCAGTTTCAGGAATTGTAGCTTTATGTTAGCTATAGCAGGGTTGAAATAAAAGTGTTAAATCAAACAATTAAGAAGACGCTTAATAAGTAAGAAGAAAGGGTGGAAAGGATTGACATCTTGTCTCAATGCAATGCCACACGATCTCGTTGTCTCCGACCACTTTTGGAGGAAGAAACCATTACAAACAGACAATTCTCTGCCAAATATATATAAAACCAGCATCAACATTTTATTTTGCAGTGCTTATTCCTACACTGGACGTCTTGACCACCCTCATTGCTTTAAGTGGTATCTTGCCTTCGGGTTAAACTGCTCCAACCACTAACAGGGTATGAGGCGGGCTGGCGATGGCCAGTTTAGGGGTGGGGGCGGCGGAGGGCAATAAGCTTTATATGGCCGTCCGTCCCCCGGGGTATGGCGGAAGGATGGGCGGTTAAGATCATGGCCGGATCAGCAGGCAGGGTGGACGTTGTGCCCACTGTCACCACCTCCTGGGTAGTCCTTTCATGACCTAGATACCTCTTGCATAATAGGTCCTCACACCCACAAGAGTCTATGGCTACTAGTGGCTGCTTAGATTTGCAAGGAATTATTTCATTGGCCCTCTATAATTGGGATGGGGAACCCCTTTGATGGTTATTTGGATACTGACTAGTTTATGGTCCTCCCTGCCATAAACCAGAAGCTGCAAAGCATGCTGGGATATGGGTGGGAATTCCCACCTAAAATGGTTGCTGATTAACAGTCCTAGTTTGAGCACCTAGCAGACTTGGACGTAGCTACAGTCTACCTCCGGGTCTCAGCCAATGGCCAGCCTGGAGGAAGGGAGGGGGGAGGGGGGCACAACGACCCCCCCCCCCCATCCGCCCCACCCACCCACTCACCCATCCATCAAACTGTGTGGTCGTGGGGGCGTTTTTCTGGGGCAGGGTCTGTAGGGGGGTACTGAGGGCAAGTGGCCATGGAGGCAATGAGGGTCACAGGCCACTGTGCCGCTTCGACCACCTCAGTTTTCATGGAATATTTTCTGGGAGCAAAGGCCGCCTTGTTGCAGAATGGGCCACAGGGGAGATTGGGGCAATCGTATAGGAGGGTTTTGTCATGAGGGTTCAAGATCCCATGAAGGGATATTAACTTCTGGAAGCTGAGGCTCTAATACATAACCTACCGAGCATGAGGGTTATGCAAGGTTGGCGGCTTTATAGGTAACGGGTTGGCACTCTCGATGTTTTGAGTCTGAGTTATTTGACAGAGAATGGCCATGCAAGTGACATGAAGACCTATACGTCGCATGTTAAATCATTTATAAAAGCATGACTGAGTATCCAATGTCACCTGTCCCTTTAAGCCTAATCTTACAGATTGGTGTAAGTACCGGCATGTCCTATATATCTATTGTATAAAACACGGCAGTACATGAACTCCGACAATTAAACCACTTTTGACATATCAATTTAGAAAAAGAGTATGGTCACGCCGTCAAAATTCAAGGACAAAAACCACCCTGCTATTTAATACACCAATTCAAAACCCATTTTGATTAAGGATCACCACGAAGCGTCAGCTCCTCCAGATTAATAGATATGAACCTTTGTAGTCTAGAATCAGAGCCAATGTGCAATTCACTAAAATTCAAACAGCGTCAGATGTTCTTGACAACCCCGCCACTCTGGGTCGCAAATCACTCAAGCTGAGCGACACTAACCAGCGATCGCATTAATGCATCACTGTTAAAACCGGAGGGCCTTTTCATTAGAAAACCCTTAAAAGCAAATGGCGGAGAGGGTTCTTGCCGCTCATTACGTGCACTCATTACTTTAGTGAACCCACTTAAGTGGCCCCCACCCCGGCCCTACCAAAGAGCAGGATGTACGCTCAGTGTTTCAATACATTCTTACGTGAGCAGCTCCGAGCTGCTCGGGAAGTGTGCAGCGTCCTGCCCCTGGAGTGCACCGCCTCCAGCACGGCAGTGGTCCTAGATAATGAATCTCATTAGAGTGATAAGGACCGTCGTTACAGCCGTGGAGGGCTATCATTTAGGCCCTCCAGGGTGAATGGCATCTAATTGACCAGCAGGAAGGATCCGCCAATCTTTTTAAGACCTACTAAATCGAAGATCAACACGTCCAAGATTGAGTTTAATGGAATTAGATATCTATATATTCTATTGCTATGTTTCTAGCTCGTCAGGACAACCATATGATTCATGATTATGCTTTGATTATAGAGTCCAGGACTTTAAATCTTGGTTGGCTGCCACTTTCCTTTGTGTCAAAGTACTCAATTGTATGTCTTAGCTTTTTCACATATCCATAGCTAAGGTCATACAAATAGCAGTTTACAATAAGGTGGTTCATATTCAGTGTTTTATTACAGATTGTGGGACTTCGGTTCCTTGTTGACTGCCCCTCTCCTTTACTACATATTGCTTACGGTCCATTTCCTGTATAACAAAGTACACCGGAAACGGCATTAACTTTGTCACACGTCCATAGATTAGTCCATACACTTGGCAGTTTAGAATACGATTGTCCAGGGCTATATATCAATGATACCCCTGTTGCTACTGAAAAGAATGAACCTGCTATCAGAATACAAACAACACCCTATATAATCTATCTGACGTAAACTGTCAAAGTAGAAACCAAGACACAGACGCTAACCAGACTCCCACACTCCAGGAACATGATCTCTAACATGACCTTGCAGTGATTCTGGCACGTAAATCAGACAGGGGTCCGTCCAACTAGGTCCCTGGTTATGCTCTATTGTGTCTCTGGTACTAATGAGGGGCCAAATATAGGCCTGGTACGGCCTAGACTGACCACTGGTCATACCTCCAGAGATAACCACCAGTCTGGTAATTGCTGCTCCGCTTACCCAATGACCAGCAATCCCAATCCAGGGAGGGGGGGGGGGGGCACTGACTCTTTGAAGGTTACTACCCACTGCCAAACTACCACCCTTACTTTTCGTGGCTGACCACGCCTGAATTTTAGTTGACCACCCCCTATTTTGGGGGAATGCAAATTACCGGCCTCAAAAATTAGGATGTGTCAATACCTGAAAATATGCTTGTATCACCAAAATTTCTCAGGAAAACTTCTGATACGATCTTATTAGTTTAAAAAAAAACAAACTAGCAATACATCTAAGTTTAAAGTTATTGCTCTTATGTTCTTCAGTATGTATAATTCACCACCCCCTTTTTTAGTTTTAAAAGTGGTTGACCGCCCCTCAATTTTGACGTACACTAGCCTCCCTCCCCCTACATGGGTCCGTTTGGCAGTGGGTACCTTTTCAAGCTCAAGTGCCCCCCCCCACCCTAGGCCAACAATCCCTCTGACCTCCGCCGGCCTCTGAGTCTTACATGGGCTCTCTCTAATTCTGACTCTGCTGCTGTAAATCCTATTGGATGAGGCTCAACATTATAGCCTGAGCAAATCAGATCTGCTCTTGTATTGTACACGTACTACGAGTGCTTATGCTCGAGATGCTCGAGAATTGCTCATGGTTGGTTTTCTGAGCTAGCAAGAACAACTTTGACAAAATTAACCCCAAAACTAGCCTACAATTTTAACATTTATTGATTTACATCTTAAGGTTTCCCTGATCATCCTTACGTCAAACTTGATGATATGAATACTCGTGAAATATATTCTTATTATATTGATTCACATTTCAAGTCATATTACATTCAGTCGATCAAAATTGTATCTCATTTGAATCAGTACGACGATTTCTTATGTATGTTCGATTTGCATTCTCCATATATAGTCCTACTGTCTAACTATCATCAGATTATCGCATTTCTGTACTGGCCCAGGAGTCTTATCCCAGTATTGAGTACCCAAAAAGAAAGGCATTTTTCTAATACATCATACCAATATGTTGTGACCATGGGTTTTTTTGCTGACCAGTTCATTTTGATGAGTTCCCCCACCTGCTCACTACGACTTGTGATCTGCTCCAGCTCCGCCCACAACCTACTCCCGATCGCCTCATGAACTGCTCATGACTGACTCATGACCTGCTCACCCCCTGGAGGAGCATCTCAGCCATAGATCTCCAGCAGTTTACCCTGGCGGCCAGCCGATAACGGGTTGAGGTGGATACAATATCCAGATTGAACTATCCCATTCTATCACCGCCAGATCTTATTTGCCGTTGGACCCACCTCCCCACAGCCACTGCGGAATCGGATTCTTATCCCAGGAAATAAACTTGGGAGGACGGTGGTTTGGAGGGTGAGGGATGGTATTGTGAGGTTGTGAGGCGTTTATAAAGCCCATTGGCGGGCTGGCTAGGGCAAGCCGGAAAGGGTTATCAGGGTCAATTGTCGTTGGAGCAGTTCCTATTTGTATACTGCTGTCAGCACCAATCCATCTGTGTTGTCCTTACAAGACACTCTAAGAAAGCACCTGCTGCCACTGGTCTCTTGAACCACGGGTGGAATACGGAGCGGGGCGGTCTCAATCTGACGTAAATAACTAGTATGTGAGGTACATGCCATGATTTAGATGAGCAGTCTCTAGTATGCTCTACATGTGGCGTTAATACTTTCCAATGCTTGCCAATGGGAAAGGTTCCTGAAAAGACGTGACAACAAGTGCTTGGACATACGCCTAAACCACTGCCATAACTATTGTAAGTAATCAACGTATAACATAATATACCCTGAGGTCATAACCAAATAAAAAGGGGCAATATGAATAAAGCCAAAACTAGTCAAAACTCTTATGCTGTTTAGACCATCTTCCTTCAAATCAGTTCAAAGCGTTCTGTCTATTTGAATTACTTTATTGCGACTTTCCTTGATCAAATACGGATAGTATCAGTTTGACCAAGAAAGCTAAGTAGTAAGACACAAATTCACAAATTAATAATTGACCATTGGACCACCCATTAAACAGGTTTTATCGTAAATATAGGTCTTACTCCTCTTGCTATAGGCTGAGGCCAATTATTTCAACCCAACAAGCCCTTTCTACACATTGCCCTCAGAGCATCCCGGTCACCAGGCTTAGTAACTGACCCATCCAGCGCTGAGGCCAGCCACAAAATAAATATTTCATCAATGCCCTCACACAGGAGGAGGGTCTATTATGGTCGATGGGCAGGTTCTGGAGGCCTCCATGGTGGCGGGCGATAGCGTCTAACGTAGACTGTATTTAAGTCCGCTAGGTGCTCAAACTAGGACTGCTAACCAGCAGCCATTTAGGTGGGGATTCCACCCTATATCCCAGCATGCTTTGGGGCTGCTGGTTTATGCCAGGTAGGACTGAAAACCAGTCAGCATCCAAACAACCATCAAAGGGGTTCCCCATACCATTTATAGAGGGCCAATAAAAGAATTCCTTACAGAGTTGGGTGGCCACTAGTAGCCATGGACTATTGTTGGTGTAAGGACCTATTATGCAAGAGGTATCTAGGTCATGAAAGGACTACATCTAACGTAGACGACAGCGGCCATCTGAGCCAGGCGCCTATAATCGACTGCTGATGACCTCAGCGATTGGGTGTAGGGGACAAGGGACAGGGGACAGGGACAGGGGACAGGGACCCTGGAGGAGGGGACACTGTCCTGCTGACAGGGACAAGGCTGACTGACAGGGCCTCCATCACCAGGGAACGTCCCACGGGGACTGAGGGGGTGTGGTTGGAGGTGGGTGATGGTGGTGGCCAGTTTTTGGTTCTTGGCCCATTCATGTTTAATACATGGCGGTTGCCCTGTTTTGGATTGAGTTGACGGTGCCCCACCAGACATTGCTTTATGTATGGTAGAATTTGAAGGCTGAGACATATACGGATCACATATGATGCACTTTATGTGAGTAGTTTTATAGAAGATATGAAGAAAGTAGGGGGCGGATCTAGAAATTTCCCAAAAAAATTTACATTTTGAAAATATGCATTTGGCAAAATAAGAGGAGGGGGGCATCTCCTGCGCCTCCACCTCCAAAAGAATAAGTCCGCCGCTGCGAAAGTGGCGGCATAAATAAACGTTGTTTAGGTGATTTAATTTCCAACATTCCAGATTCAGAAATAGGGTTTTCCTTAACCCCAAAATCCAATGTTTTTCGACCAACATCATTGCTAGAGAATTCTGTAGAGCAGGGAAAAGGATTAGTACAATCTATGCTACATGTGACACAATGTTTGGCTCGGGAACCTAACGTCCCTGCCTGGGCGTGATGGGTTGTTGTTTAATCGTCGCCTGCCTCTCCTAAATCAGCCAGCGCCTCCCACAAAGGGATTAACAGCTGCCACAGGCAAACTTCACGGCCTGATAAAATCCCCCTTTAATTCGCGGGAAATTATCACTTAAGACAGTTTAATGAATGTGGAATCCTCGGCGCTCGTCTTAGCAGCCGCTGCGCCTGCCTATTATCTATATCTATAAGCTGGCCTTGTGTATTTCTTGATGAGTTTCTGTGATGTTGTCTCTCCGAGTTGTGACGACTTCACAAACTCCGATTTAAATCCCACTGACAGATGCTTATTTCCCTGAACTCAGACTTCTAAAAAGCTCAATATGATGGCTTTCTTTTGGCAACAAAGAGGAATGCTTGCGGTCCAGGACTAGGTGATGAAAAGATAACCAGGCATAATACATGTCGCTGTGGTAGTTCAATTATGCAGTGTTTTTTTGCTGATAAAGAAAGACGACTTTTTTTTATGGCGCAAGAGGATGGCTTCATGCAAAGGTGCTTTGAAATTGGTTGTCTTTTCAAGATTTGACAGATCAAGACATAAAAAGCTATTGTTAAGTCATTCATTTACATCCAGTTCTGATTGAGATACAAGATAAAGATTTATACCCTATTTCTTTCACATTAAAACAGCCTGAATCAATGCATTGAATCGGATAATTTAATTTCTGATCGGAGCCGTGGAATAACATTGGATCAACCCTTTCCCATATTATGATTTCAATTTCTAGATTTTATGTAAAAGGGACATGTTGTTGATTGCGGCATTATGCAAGGAGGTATAAGTTAATCATTAGGAAATTATGTATTACCTAACTATAATTCATTTAGGCTATATGATCCGCTGTAGGCGGTGCTCTTTTGATTGCTATTAATTTCCCAATCTCATTAGTGCTATTGACCCATAGTGACCCCCCCCCCCCGCACATACACACAAACACCCTGGAGGTGACGTTAAGGGCGCGTTTCGTAAGGCAGATCACCAAGATATTGTACGTGAAGTTTGTGAAAAACTGAAGAAGAAAAATGTCATTTTCTGATACTTAGTATTCAACTTTAGACCTAGTAGTATCTGAAACAGTCCATTCAGCAGTTTTAAACTGAGAGTAGAAGCCACTTAGACTCCTTGGGCAATTTGAGTTAAAAAGCTCGGGAATTAGTCTAAGTTTCCTAGCGGGTCTGTCAGCGTTTGGAAAGGAGATATGAACTCAGGGAACTCTTACAGTGAAACTCAAAGTTGATAAGGTGGTATCAGCTAAGACACACATGATCAATAAACTGTTACCCAAAGTTACACTAACCCAAAATAACAACCTCCTGTACACAACTATCTCCTGGAGCTAACCTGGGCGGTGTAAATCATTAACGTCCAGCCAGGAGATGGTGGGCGGCAGGCTGAAAGAGTTGACATTAGGCTAGAGCCTATATTTCAGTAGGTACTTCAGACTGCGGGCTATCTTGTAATGTATAAGTTGCAAATTGTTACCAGACCCTACATCCTACATATCATTTGAAAGAGAATTTGGAGACCTTTATAATTGTATGTGACATGTATAAGGTTAACCAAAATTTGCACTGCTGATTTTTGATATAAGTAGTTTAGTGGAATACAGCCTTTGGACAGCCACCCACAGGTAAGTAGTAAGTTTACCTGTCATGTAATCATACTGGCGGGCGGGCGGCGGCGGCCACGTGCAGGCCGAGACGTAAGGAAAACAAACGGACGGTGAATGAAATGGCAAAACTGCGGCCAGGGGATGAAGATGAAGGGGTCGGAGGAATGTTTGCTCGGTGTGTGCTATGACGCGGGGAGCAGTTGGTACCGTCAGATGGAAGGATAACGTCCGTGAGACATTTTACTATGTTGATATGACCGCTGATATCCCGAAGGTGCGATCCATGGCGGTTTCTACTTCTGTGAGCAGATTGGGCCTGCATATTAATCTGCTTAAAATATGAGTATTTTAGCCACATTGTTTAATGGCGTAGGCAGGAAATAACTGAAAATATAAAGGAACTGTGTACTCTTTGTTATAACGAATGTAGGGCCTATACGCTTTTGTACAGTTCCCTTGTTCTCTTGAAAGTCCAAATAATATGTACCTTTTCATAGTGAACACACTTTAGGCTAAACTGGATGTTATATGAATACCGTATAAATGACACAACGAAACAACACACCCTCATAATATCTGTCTCTTGCGGCAACCTTCGCATTCTATTTTCATATTAATTATTATTCATTGTCTAAAGAACTTTATAGTATGCACGATTATATGCATTGCATACAATTAACAGTACAATTGCTATAATTTTCTAACCGATGTGATGACCCCATCTCCCCATGCACAGAGCTGCCTTTTCATTTGCCATATATATCTCCCCGTACCTTACCGTTGAGGTCGGCCAAGGCGATGATAGCAGTGCGATGGCCGTCAACCAAATCGCCGCGACAGCAGATCACTATCTACGGTATCTCCCCTACCCCCTGAGTCTCACCAGATAAACAACTTCCCAGCCAGCCGACCTCCAGATCTGTTAGGACACTAAGTCGCACAATGCCCCTAAGTTGCAAAATATTATTTTGTGTGACTTAGTGCCACCCTCAAGACACTAACTAGCAAAAGCCTTAAGTGTCAAAACATTTAACCACTTAGTGCCATCAGAGGACACTAAATCACAAAATGGATCCTAACTAACAAAATTCAAAAATACAGGATTCTGCAACTTAACATTTAAAGATATTGAAGTCACTTTGAAATGTGGAAATCACGACTGTATCTAGATAATGCAGTGTGCGCTGGATGGTGACTGGTCAGTGCAGATGCCAATCCCGAGCTGACCCGACGTTTTCTCCATGTGCACCTCGGTATGTAGGTCAGGTACAAGACCCCGCCGCTGTCCCCATCCACACAGTGCTTAAGGGCTGGGGTTTGGCCCTTATTCCATCTATTCCCTCTTATTTCATGGTATTTTTAGTCACTAAGTAACTGTCGTCTGTTGAATATAGTGAACACCTTAAAACAAACAACCCTTCAATGTAATAATCAATATATCAATTGTATTAAACAGGTTTACTGTACAAAGTAATACCTGACAGGTAAAACAAACCAACTCTCAACATCATTGGTTGGAATCTAAATCATGTTTCCTACTAATAAATTGTCTTAGGGATGTCTCTGCATTATGTTTTGATATCTGTTAGGTAAGTTTGGGGCATTTTGGTAACATTCAATTGGAATATCTCATATAGACTTAACATGTTCTTACAAACTTACCTCCTCATAGATTGTCCCCTCCCCCTCCAAGGCGGCTCTTCACAGAGATTATAAGATAAGGCCTGTGGTCACCCCTTAATGACCCTGTTGACACTTACGGTGGCACCCAACAGGGCCAGGACCTTGGCCCTGTTACTATGGTAACAGAATAGGGCAGGGGGGCGCACAGCCAACAAAAACTGGTAATCAAAAACGTGGGCATATTGCTTTTTTTCTTTTGTGTAAAATAAGCTGAAAATGAAATTCCTCCCAAATTATACTATTGAAAGTTCCGTTCTACATTGCATCATGCCTGTTTCAAAAAATCAAACCCTACAAATAACCCCCCAAAAAAACGTTGGATATAGCTGCCTGCCGACCGTACCTTATTTGCCGGTATTGTACCGTTTTTTGACTCTTGTCCCAGGTGTACCTTAAAGGTACAGGGATGTACCGTTTTTTATGTAAAAATAATGGTGGCATGTTTTATAGGCACCTTAGATTAATTAGAGTATTTTCTGCATATTGATCAGTCTTACAGTTTATCTAGTAATATGCCCTGCTGATGATACGAGACAAACAAATGGAATGCATTATCTTCACCAATGTATTCAAATCCTGTCTAGATGCTTAAATTTGATGCGGTAACATTATGGCCATCAACATGCAACATGATACCTTGTGACATGAGTGAAAAATTAAAAACACACACATTTTCAAAAATCTTAGATCCCCCCATCCCCCTTAAGCAGAAATATGCAATGAATTTGTACTAGATTGACGTACTTTAAAAAAAGGAAAAATTGGACCACCTCCCTCCTTGATATGCATGTACTTAATGGCAGGCCGCAAATCTGAAAATAAAACACATTCTTGTGGCAAATGTATTTCACTTTAGTTTCATTTTAGAAAATGTAATTAATACAATATATCTAAATTTCAGGTCTGAAAATAGAAAACAGTGCCCCTATATGCGTAGTATAAAAGTGTACCGTTTCTCAGCCCAATGTACAGTATTTTTCAGAGTTTTGTACCAGAGAGGGCCGGTCAAATGTTGGAAGGCCTGTCAGACCTCCCGGGTTTTATGGCACCTTCAAAGGGGCGCACCGGGAGGTGCGGTGGGGAGGGGGGGAGGGTGATATGAGCAGGGCACTGGCGGATCCAGGGTTTTGAAAAGAAAAGGAGGGGGGGTGCTATTAAATTAGTTTTCCCCTTATTACATTTGGTTAAATTTTACATTAAAAAAACACAAAATTTTCGGAAAAAGGGAGGGGCGCGCGCCCCTCCCCTCTCTCTGGATCCGCCACTGCATGTGGAGGGAACAGGATGGGGGAGTTGGAGGGTGACTGATGGGGGCTAGACTGGCCCACCGCTCTCATCTGCTGTTCCGACCTATGTCACCGGGACTAGAGACGGACAGGTTCAGTCTAGATTGGGGGCAGAAAATGGAGGGGTTCCAGCAGGGGGGGGGGGGGGGGGGGGTTGGCATGGGGGACGATGGCAGCCCTAAAGAATGAGTGTTAATTAATGCCCTGCAATGTGTAGCAAAATCACAATGAAAAATGATATCGTTGAGTGGGGAGAGGTGTGTGCGGTTTATCTTTGAATAAATCTCTGAACAAATCACAAAATGTTAATTTTGTTGGCAATTATCAGACTCTGAAATGAAACTACATTCTATTCAGTCCTCCATGACAATATATATCTAAAAACCACATGTGTATCAAATTTAGGAAATTTTGTATGCAGAAATATATATATATATATATATATATATATATATAACATATAACAAAAAGGAGTAATGATTCTGATCCACTAGCCCTACGTGATGTCCTTCCACCTTTCACAGTAGGGTCGGGAAAACTGAGAAAAGGTGCATTGAACTCAATGGGCCACTCTCATACAGACCCTTGTTTGTTGTCCGGGGTTGGGGCATCGGGTGCCAGGACTGACCACGGCCGTTGAGGGGCCCGGGCTGTAATTAGAACCACCCGTCGCGGGTCCGGCTCTTGTAGTCCGTCCCTGACCTACTGAGCTCTTACATTATATCACCCAAACTTCCCCGTCGCGTCGGATTACAATGTAATACTGATTACACAAGAATCAGAAGTGAGAAAGGAATATGAATATCACTTTTGGAAAGAGTGGGTCTGTTGAACTCAGATGGAAGAGGTATCTATAGGTAATGGAAGGAATAGGACCACTTCTGAAGGGGTGGTTATACCCCCGGGGTTGTGACTCTAGGATTTTGCGACTTAGGGTCAATATTAATTTTGCGATTTAGTGTCTTTACCATTTAAGGTTTTTTTTTGCGATTTAGGGTCTTGTGGTGACCCTAAATCACAAAATGACCCTAAGTCGCAAAATTTTGCGATTTAGGGTCTTGTGCGACTTAGTGTCCTAACAAGGTCTCTATCCTCAGTCATACCCTCCAAGAATATCACTCCATTCTCCCCGGCACTTTATATTCTACTGTATTAATTTTTGTTGTCCCCGGGGCTCCCTGCATGGAGCAGTCGTTGTTTTCGTCACCGCCTAATCATATTGCAGACATTCAACTCAGTGGTTTTGGCTCCAGTCTATATGAAGGACCCTTGCAGGCATTGGCAAAGCTCCCCCTCCTTTGAACTGATCACATATTTAACATGAGCAACTCGTACTGGCCCAGCGAGCAGTTGATTGAGTGACAAGACATCTTGACTTCTGGAGTTAAACATCGATACTGAGCGGGTCAAAGACGTCAGGGTGCCCAGGAATCTGACTGAGGGGAGTTTGGCGTGGGCTTGTAGAGAAGTGGGGGAGTTGGGGAGGAGGGGTTAGGGTGACATCTTCATTGCCTGCTACTGGGGCTATTTGCCTGCGAGGGGTGACGGGCCGGGTGGGTTCTGCTTGGCAAGGTACCAACGTGAAGTATCCTTCTCTATGGATCGCTGTTAATCAGATTTGCCACATTCTCTGTGCTGGCCTGGGCCCGCCCGCGGCCCGGTAAGTAGTATCAATGGAGAGCTGCAACCTGGGGATACACACGGCAGTCTCAGCCCCCCCCGCTTTTCCTCCAGCACCCACACCTCACATACCGCCTGGCCGCCATTACCACCTGCCAGAGGGGGTCATATTTACAACATGACCCACTTTCTGGCGCAATCATATTGAGCTGCTCGCGAGCTGCTCATAGTTCAGCGCGTCGCCACCTGGAGTCGCCGTGAATTGCTCGCCCCATCCCCCCACTCCCCCACGTCCCCTCTCACTCAAATACCCAACAGCTATTGAGGTAATGCTGGTCAGTTTTGCACCCCTTCTCCCACTGTAAACGCCTCCAACCAATTCACCCCTACCCATACCTACCTCTCTCCTCCCTACCTAACCCCCCTCACTTACAGACAACTGTCCCCTCAGGCGCTCCCCGAGTGAGCAACTCACTGTGGGAGCAGCTCGGACGAGCAGCTCGGGAAAAGCCGCCTGCAAACATAGCTACTGAGGACCGAGGGGGAGCGGTCGATCGGCCGGAAAACTCTTTGAAAGGCGTTGGGCTCCAGGACTCTTGGCGAGGTTTCTAAGTAGTGGAGTGGGAGGGATGGTTAGAGGGATGGGAGCGGGATGGGAGCGTTTTCCAGTCTTTTGCATTGCCACTTCTGATTGACTTTTTCCGAATTAAAAGGCCAATTCATATTGACATAAGTGGTACGAACTAATAAAGAGGAGGAAAGAAATGCATTCGCTCAAGCAGGTGACTTGCCACCAATGTCATTTTAACAAGCTTGCTTTGTCAAATGATTTTTATTGTTACTCTTAAAATGTGTCCGTTCTCCCAGATGTTACAAGTTCTTTTCCGCATGTGTATCACCATTATCTGCCGCATGAGATTTTATGAAATATATATAAATTTTATGAAAAATCTCATGCGGCAGATAATGGTGATATACATGTTGACACAAAATATCATAAATGAAAAGAAAAACAGTTTTATAAATGAAAAAAAGAACAAAAAAGAAGAACAAAAAATAAGCAGTAATAAGGAAAGACCGACCTGGAGAATCCGACACACTACCGGCCACACACCTCTGTGAACCCAGCCCCATCAGCCGACCCCGGCGACCGGCCAACCGTCGAGTGGCAATCACGAAGTGCAGAGACACACAGGAGGAATGTCTGGTCGGGTCCTGGGCTGTAATCGCCGGCGGGAAATGAGACCGACTCTGACAAAGATCGTATTGATCCAGCCCCGATGTGGTCCCACCTCGTCACATGTTGGTACTCCCCTCCCCTGCTTCTAGTGTTTGAAACTTTGTTGCCCTCTGCTATCTGCAAATATTTGGACTTTTTGAAATTGGCAGTCTTGGTTATACCATTTTAGAAGCAGTTGGTAAAGTTTTTTCTATCCACCAGGACTCACCCCTCCCACCAGAGCCCTGTAAATAGGTGCAGAAACTAACTTTGATAAAGATAGTTACTTTGTAAAGAGTTCCTTATTGTTGGATTGGCATTGATTCTGACAAAAACAACAAGTGCTCTTATTTACATGTCTTGTTTATTCTGTTCGTCCAATGCATCACCACACAGGGCTAAAAAGGCACCTCCTTTTCACATTCTGTTATGTGTTGACTGTTAAATTGAGTTTTCTTTATTCTGCCCAATCCGTCTTTTTCTTATGTTGGGGGATCAAATCAAAAAGGCACTCCCCCAAATCTTGTAAAATACCAAATAACAACAATCAAACAAATCAAATTGGTTAGGGATTGTCCCAATTCTATTATTAGGACTTGATCTTGCAACTTTCCTGATTGCAGTAAATTGACAGGGGACGTGAGTTGGCTTGCATCTCCCTGAATTTTCTCCTTTTTATTTGGATAATATTTATGGTTTAGATTTAATTCAAAGACCTATATTCCTGCATTCACCGATAGAGGTCAATGTCCTGTAAGTGACTCAGTTTTTAACTCTATAACCCCCTTCCTCAACTCTCTGAGTTGCTCCAAACACCTGTGAGCAGCTCACACCTCTGACTGGCAGGTCCCTATCAACATCAGTTTTTGTTGATACTACTAACATCAAGCCTAAACACCATGGAGAAACCAAACAGCTGCCACTCCCCCCAACCTCCAAAGGAAAAAAACAGGCAACAAATAGCAATCTTATAGCAGCATCACACGTCCAATTTTACCCAGTTTTATCATTTTTCTTGCACTTGTCTTTTTGCCAGCCGATTCTTTATTCCCCACTGATTGTTACTGGCCGGCGAGCATGACAGAAAAGATTACATTTTCTCTCAGGCCTGATCAGACAGAAGCCAATCATTTCCTTCTGTCGGATTTTCTCCGTCTGTCAGGTGGGGGAGTTGATCAGCTCCCCGTCGTGGTTTTCCGACTTTTTTTCCTCTCCGGCTTTCAGTCTTTTCCCCTCCCAGATCCCAGGGGCTCGGCAAAGGAAATGCCCCAGGCGTCATCGGCGGTAAATTTGACAAGCTTTCCGCCTGCTTGGGCGCGTATTGGCTTAGCAGTAATTGGTACTAAGCCCTTGTCTTCGGATGGGGGTGGATGTGGCACCCTCCGCCCAATTATCGCCCAGACACGTGTCGAAATAGTGGCTCGTCATTGGCTGGAAATTATAACCACGTGTTTGATGCCCGGGGAATTTAATCAGGGCAACGGACAAGTGTTAGACTAGGAGTATTTCCTCTAAGTGTATTTCTAAATCAAAGTACTCTGAAATGTTCACATAGCTGTCCATAAAATGATGTCATACACAAGGGGGTGGGTGGGTTGTTTGAACAGCGTGACACTGCCTGGAACGGGCCTTATTTTCATGTTTAGATTAGAAAATTTAGTGTGACAGGGGGATGGTGGGTCCTTAAAATACCCTGAAAAAGTGTGACATCATTTATGGACAGCCCCTAATAAGGGGTACTGTTGTTGTGTATTTCAATACCTATGCCTGTAGGCACTTGTGGAACATTTGCTACAGTTAGCAAGTACTGCAAATGTGACTTAAAAGCATCCTTTGGTAAATGCTGGAATGCTATGATCTTGTTACAAACTCATTTTGATGTACGAAAACTTAACGTACTCTGAAAGAGATTCACTTGTATGCTTATCTGATGGAAATAGTTTCCTACGGAATATCTAACACCCACTACAAGCTGTTTAAGGGCCTCTTGGGGGCTTTAAAGTGCCTGGAGGGGCCGGGGAGTAGAGCTTAAAGACACGCGTCCAATCATTAAACGCCCAGCGTCCCCTGGATAAACACCTCCCAGAATCCACCGCAGCCGTTGGGTAGGTGGGTGGATGGTTAGGGGAGGGGGGTGTTAGAAGATCCCCGGATGAGGAGAAAATGGCTGTCCAGCAGGCAGAAACGGTGGGGACTGGTTCTACTCCTAAACCTGGGAAAACGGGGGATGGGGGGCTAAATTGATGTAAAAGGGGGAGGGGGCGGCCCCTTTGCCTGGATCCCCCCAGCGTCAGATTAGGCCCGTAACCAGCTGCCGGCATCGTCAACGACTCGTCAGCGCATGCGCAAAGACGGTGGCGCCCTCTAATGGCCACTGCTAACATTAGCCTCGTCCTGATCCTGCGCAGATGTGCAATCACAGAGCGGCGTCTTAGTGACGTCATCGCCCGGAATCTTTCCACAAAACTCCACAACTGCTACTTTTGCTAAAAGGGCATCGCAAGATTAAAGTTTACACATCCAGCAAAGTACACGATCTACTTTCTTTTCACACAGAGTGGGAAACTGATTCGCTTGCGAATTTGTTACTTTTCCTACTCGCTATTTAGGGCCTATACCAAGTAAAGTACTTTGAAACTTTCATTAGTTTTGTGTGGTAGATGCATATTTTGTATTACATTATAATCTAGAATGTTGAATAACACCATAAGCCCTCATCGATTTTCAGAAATGATTGAATTTGAAAAAAAGTCATAAATCTCTGTATTCCCATGATGTCCCGTGATGCTCTTGAAAAATAGACGAAATCGTTTTAATGAAAATCACACAACGGCATGCAATATCTCGTTACGAATGAATTGGTTACTAGCTCAACTATAACAAGGACCATTTACATAGGAGATTTTCATGAGAGACCCCACAGTCCCCATGATATATTTTCGGTCATCTCAATTTAACCTCGTGCCACCCACTCTGAGGAATACAGAGGCACAACAGAGGGTGTTGGAGCTTATCTGCAGAGACCATCCCTCTCCGAGTATTACTAGGCACGCCACTGTGGTCAGTCCAGGTAAAACTAAAGGGCTCAAATCACATCACGGCCACCACTCGACAATCCGACAGATATGAGGCACTTAAGGTAGAAATAACTACCAAGTTCACTTTAAAAAGCGTAAGTATTATAAGGGAACTTTAAAAAAGTAAATGTATGTGTAGGGCGGGGTACGAAGAGTTGGATCCACCTCTGTATAGCTCAAATAGTTCATGACTCATTAGAATGATATCAGAATGAATCGTATAACATTGCAATAGCATTAAAAAGCTACACCAGCTGTTGCAATGGCATAACAAACAATATATGTGAACTGCATAAACAGTATCGAATTATGGAACTATCCTGTGCTATTAAGCACAAGAGCAACCTAAAACAATTCAGAAAAAAAGTTTGTCCAGTTTAGCATATAAGCCCCTCCCTCTCCTCGCAATGTCTATTACACGGGACCAGTCACCAGACATCAGACGGTAGTATTCGGACGGCACTATGTATGTCATAATTGGCTGGTCCGCCTCCCATTTAATGTAGGGCCATTGTCAATTCATTGCACTATTGAAACGGAAGAAAGAGAGACATTGAAACGGTTCGATGGGGTTTGGGCTGACTGTGCAGGATTTGATATATATAGAGAACCATTTCTTACTACGGGTTGTTTTTGCATATTTCATGGGAATATGGATGGGGCAAGGAAGAGATTTTGTTGTTGATATTCTGCTAAATTTATCAATAGCAGCGAGTATAATCGAGCTTAGCCATGTGACCGATAAAATGACTGATATAGGGCCTATGTAGGTTTAGATATAGCATGAGGTCTGTGAGGGTATATAAGGTCACGTTTTGGACAGATCAAAGCAGTTACAGTTACTCAAAACGATACTATCTCCTGCATCTATCATATGAGGAATAAGCCGGGGAATAATACATGGTAAACCAAGCTATAAAATGACCCCTCTAGGCCAGAGCTGGGAGTCAATATGCGGGGCCCAAGTACACGAGTAGTGCCAAATGGGTTCGACCACATAGCTGTTATGATCAGAAGTATAACCTCAAAATAATCCAGTGTAATAGCTTCGATACCCCCAACTGTGCATGAGACAGATTTTACGGACGATAACCCTAGAAGATGTCCCAATTTTAAGGAATTTTACTGTTATAGGCCTAAGCTTTAACTAGAGAGAATGCCACATACATATTATATGATTGTGATGTATAAGTACGACTAATCTGTGACACGATGGGACTTCCGGAGCTCGCTAGCTCTGTCCTCTAGCAAGGTGACATCTTCATGCCAACTATACGTCTTCGCAAGTCGTATCCCTCTTGGACATATTCATACATATGGTAAAATCAAGCCACTACCAGCGACTGACAAGCAGACGACATGTTGACAATGGAAGCATGTCAGTTGTCCCTTAGCCGGGAACTGAGGCGCCATCCAACACTCATGGCAGCCGCATTTCCCGCCAAAACCCGCACCAGCAGACGACATTCAGAGTGCGTCCTTCGCGTGCGCATGCGCCCTGACAAACTATGATTTATTCGCCCCCTAACCGGACGCACGCAAGGACAACTCTAAAAAGCCGATCCTTTTTTTGTTTGTATTCTCTCTCGAGAATTTGGTTTAAAAATAGCTTCCAATTAAAAGTGGCTATTGCTATAACTGTTATTCTCATTAAATGAAATGATAGTGATGTGGGGAAAGAGAGCATGGATTCCTGGACCAAATCCTTGTTATTGTTGATATTGTACCAATAGAACCATTATGCAGGTAAGGGTGATCTGAGCCTCTAACTCTAATTCTCCTTCACTGATCCCTCTAAAACACTTACTTTATATCAGCTACGATTTGGTTGAGCAGGATAGTTTTCAAAGCCTTTTTGGATACAATGAAATGGAAGTTTACGCTATACTAATCCTATTGATAGATCTATTCCATCTTATTGTGATTGCAATATGATAATATTATTATTACCCTAGGCCTTTGACGAAAAACCGGATAAATCGATGAACTCCACAAAATTCTAAACAATCCAAAAATTTTCAGAAGCAACTTTTGCTCCCTCTCCATCCCTAACAGTTGATTCTGGAGTTGTCACAGAATGTTCCATTCAATTATAACATGAAATCGGCGTGCAACTGTTGTCCACATTACCTACCTGAATATGAAACTGCAGAAAGAACAGTAACAGTCTTCTTGTTTTCTATCGATAGTCCAATAGTTACAATCGAACGTCGTCATCGCTGCAATGCACATTACAAACAGCGAAAAACTATGGCCTATATTTCACTCACAGCCCCTATCGCTACAACTTTAAACTGGGGATTCCACGTGGCAACAAATTTAGAAAGTTTCATTGTCAACATGGGAAACACAGATTGATTGCACAATTGCCCACTAAGTTTTTAAAAATATTATTGCATAAATGTGTCACGTGGATGGTACCTTTTAGAAGCAGTCCCTGTCAACATGTTTCAAAGTACCACCAATGTTTGCAACACGTTTAGCAGCATTGTTTTGACGCCTTGTGCGCATGTCTCCGTCAGGAGTGGGCACCTGACGTGCGGTGCGGATCATTTACCCCCTGCAGGGACGCTCTGCCCCCTGGAGGGACTCTGTGCCGGCCATACCCCACCCTGGAGGACGCTCCGTACTGGTTGGGCGGTGGACACCGTGGAGTACTGTTGTAAAACGACGGTCGGCGTGTAAAGATACACAACAGCAGGTACCTGTCTGTGCCATCTAGCGGCGGTAATAGATACGACACCTCCTTCCCCGGACCCATACCATATATCCTTGAACCTATTCCAGGCCGGACCCCACCCCCTCTCTACTGCCATTCGGCATGGTAAGGGAAACACGGGGGGAAACAGTAACCACAGGGGGCAGATACATGGGGATGAGGGACGCCCGATGGAGGTGCCTCTCAAAATGCAAAGTGGCATAGAAAAGAAGATCTAGTATTTTGAAAAGCCAGACTCGTTGGAGGAGGAGATTCATGTTAACTGCATAATATCTCAACAATCATGTCTCATGGATATTTTTCGGGGTTTCGGGGCTTATTTGCTCACTCTCTAAGTGGTGAGCCATCATGGGGAATAGGGGCTAGTTGCTTGTCCAAAAGTTGCTTCCCAAAACCAAGAGGTATAAAGTATGAGAATTTTTAACGTTTGATATTACCCCTTTTAAATTAGTGGGTACTCCTTAAGACACCCAAACTACAATGGGGTCCTTAATTGGGGGTCCTGATGTCGCATGTCGACCTAAAATAGCTAGCAATGTCGCCCTATCGATTTTAAGAAATGGCCATGTCGCGCTGTCGAAAATCAAGAAATGGCAAAGTCCCCTGTCACCTTCTATCAAAATTCCCATGTCGCATTTCATTTGGCCTCAAAAGTGCCCATGTCGCCTGTCGATTTTAATGGTCTAGGGCCATTACAATATGGACCCTCTTGATCTAATTTAACCCGTTCCTTCATCCACCCACACACCTATAACCCACTCTTCCTTATCCGTCCAAGTCACATCAACAACTGCTTATCCCGCCCACACCCCTCCCGACATCTCCCGACAAGTGATTAAAAGTCGCCATCTTAAATTCTGCCGCGTTTCAATGATTTACATGCTTACTGCTTCCGGTTCCGAGGGCGGCGGATATCCGGTGTGATAGATCGGCGCCTGTCGTCGACGGCCCGGCCGCGTCGTCGGCCATCTTGGCGTTGATGTCACGTGACCCTTGACCCCGAGATCTCGTGATATTTTTACTGCGACGGTGATATAAGCCCGGAAACGGACGTTGAACGTCGTCTAGCCGTCGTATTTAGGGCGTTTATATATCGCCACCTGAGAGTTTAGCGAAAGAAGATTGCCCACCGCTTTTGTATTAGAAGAACTAATTTGTGTAAGTACAGCTGAATTACTTCAAAGCAAATAGATAAAAGTAATGAAAACCGTCTTACAGAGAAATACAAAAGAAAGATTGATGATATGAAAAAAAAACATGAAGGGATTTGTTTCAATTAGGGGCATACGTAGACAAATTCTAAAGTAGTTTACTAGATTCCATATCATTTGGTTTGACTTAGCAACACCCTATCGCCATTACTTTACATGCCTCTTTGGCACAACCTATTGGCACTGGCTTTGGGATACCATTTGTGTTTCCTCAATAATGGGACTTTCCGGAACTGTCTCCCAAACGGTGTACTCTAAGAGGGAATCCCTGTTAGCCACGTGTACAGCTGATACAGACTGACAAGTACACCTTCACAAACGTAACATTCCAATCAGTGTAGTTAGGTGAGGAATGTACACCCAATATGCACTAAAGTGTAAACCTAATGTACAATTTTGGTCTAGTGGCTTTGTATAGCAAAGCCGATGAAACATCAAATACTTCGAAATCTGCACAACCAAACACGCGAATTATAAGTATCATGTCGGATACTTCAATGTGAGAGCAATGATGCAAGGTAAGCCTGTATTGATGTCCATTGTACAATCATGTACCCGTGCGTAATACCAATGGATTATTGGTTCTGCATAAATATACATTCTTATTTCATCTATGTACTCATATGCAGTATTTTCAAAGCCTCCATTGGCCCAAGACTAATAATGTAGAACGTGCAATTAACAATTTTAAAAAATTACGAAAATGTTATATTATCTTCGAAATAAGATAGTATTGATAAGTTATAAATGTGTTTCGTATAATCGTTATATTTTTACAAGGAAGATTTCGATTATCCAATCGTACAAACTAACCATATAATATTTATGATAGATAAATCAATCACAACAAATACGTTTTCTTTTTGTAATATACCACGAAGGCAGGCACTTCATTATAGCATAATGACAGCATGGTTACTAGAAGGTGATGATGCAGTAATAGGCTAAATGTGTTACTATCACCAATGATTCCCATTGGGAAATCAAACCCCGAGACCTTACAATCAGCGGTCCTGTCTGGTCAGCACTGCTCACACCTCCAGTGTCCCCCAGGGGATCAGATAATGAGCGTTCCTTATCAGCTGCCCCCCTTGTCACAGACATATGCGGCCGCGCGTTGTGGGGAGCAAGGTCTGGGAGAAGGATCTAGGGAGCAGGGTCTGGGGAGCAGGGTCTAGGGGCTGGGTCTGGGGTCCAGCGTTTGGGGAGAGGGGTCTGGCGAACAGGTTTGAAAGAGGATCTGGGAACAGGGTCTATTAAAGGATCAGAGTGAAGTGTGGAGGGTAGAGTCTGGGTGGCGGGGTCTTGAGAGCAGGGTCTAAAGATCTGAGAAGTAGGGTATGGCAATCAGGGTCTGCTGATCACGGTCTGGGGTTGTAGTCTTTGGCATAGGGTCTGAAAAGCAGGGTCTAGGGAGCAGGCTCTGAGAAGCAGGGTTAGAGAAGTAGGTTCGGGGAGCAGGGTCTAGGGCCAGGGGTTTGGTGATCAGGGTCAGAGAAGTAGGTTTGGAGAGAAGGGTCTAGGGCCAGGGGTTTGGTGATCAGGGTCAGAAAAGTAGATTCGCGGAGCAGGGCCTAGAAGCAGGGTTTGGTGATCAGGGTCAGAGAAGTAGATTCGCGGAGCAGGGCCTAGAAGCAGGGTTTGGTGATCAGGGTCAGAGAAGTAGGTTTGGAGAGAAGGGTCTGGCAATCAGGGTCTAGGAAGCAGAGTCTGTGAAACAGGGTCAGAGAGGTAGGTTGTAGGGGCAGGGTCTGGGGATTAGGGTCTGAGGATCAGGGTCTGAGATTGGAGTCTGGGGAGCAGGGTTTGGGGAGCAGTGTCTGGGGAACAGGGTGGGGGGAGCAGGGTCTGGCAACCAGGGTCTAGGGAGTAAGATCTAGGGACCAGGGTCTTGGAAGTAGGGTCTGGTTTGTCTGAGCTGCTCGCGTTTGGTGCATCTGAGCAACTCGCGAGCAGGTCTGCAACAACTGATCCCTCGGACAGAAAACACGGCCGGGAAAACAAGCGCCCTTTTAAGCCGTAGTCTGAGCGCGAACAATCCAGTGATTGATCCTTTGTTCGGAGAATTAACCAGCTCACACCCAACTACATCCCAAATCTAATTGATTTTATTTCTAAAAGACATCTCCTGTCCCTTCTTGTCCCTTTTTGAACCCGGCGATTTCGCGCCTGTTTTGAGCAGATACAAAAGCTCACCTCCGGATTTAGCCATCTTTGTACTCAACCTTTTTCCTTTTTGCGAGCTGCTCCCCGAATGATTTAAGTGATAATCCAAACCGCCCAGTTTCTACCTCAAGTCTTGATCTTTTCTTTCCTCAAAGAGCCTGACCTTTAAACGCAAATTAATACCGCTTTAATCTGTCCAGTCTCTCGGTGGGTAGACACCAGTTATTTTCTGCTTGCTACTAATCGCTCATCAAAGCAGGTGAGTTAACCAAGCATCTAATTTTAGCCCTGAGCAGCTCGTCTTGGGAGTGCCCAAAGTGTTGGTGGCGCAATCAGAGCGCCCTTACACCCAAAACCCATTTACTGAGCTGCTCCGCTCAATGAGTTCAGATGATGCGCTCACTGACCCGCGAGGCCTGAGCTGCTCTGCGCCCTAAGGTGGTGCAACAGTCTGAGTTTACGACCCATACTCGGAGACAATACCAGGACGCCTTTGCACTAAAGGCTGGCCATGCACTATAGTGTGGTATTCTAGAATTCTAACCATATTCTGTATTCAACTGCTTTCCCATCGGAAAAGAGCAGTGCATTATCACCTTAAATGATCAATGAATACATCCACAGGGAATACTGTGAAAACTGTTATTGAATAATTCTAAGTGCGTCCCTTTAATTTGGGTCGGCAATGTTGAGTTTCAGATACAACAAATGCTTGAATAAGAATTGGGAAAGTCTGGAACATAGATATGTCTCATGTATCACAATCGGTATGTTATTAAGGGAAATGTCATATTATTTTGTAACAACAGCCCAAAAATAAGACATATGATGTTGTTCGGGATAACATCAACAAAAACAATAGCATGGTCATATCCTGGTCTTTTACTCTCATTCTAACCAAAGCGTCAAGTCTCCGTCGCCTCATTAACTATTAGCAGCACTTTTTAATGCCATTTTTGATATTGTAAATTGCATTTTTGAACTATGAAGCAGCTTCCCAACTCGAACGATCTCCAATATAAAGTATCATAACACTTCATTTCTAAGACATAACGTATTAAACGGTAAGAAATAGCTAATCAGCTAATAAGGTGATCCCTGAGTTGCAGGGGTAGGTGACCCACAAATAAGTGCTTTTATTTGCACGTACGCATAGCGCAGATCGTTAAATGTCATTATGCACGCTAAGAAGCTTGCAACAGAGCAGCACGTGGAAAGCCCACTATCGTAAATCTGTTAATGCCAGACTAATCTAATCATAGACTTGTTTTACTTATCTTGACATAATAATGCGTCTGGTTATCATGAAGGGTATCATGAAAAGAACTCTATGTAACAAATAAATATTGCCATAACTTCAGATGCTGTAAACAAACATGTTCGTGCAATCTTGATGTATGTAAACGTGGAAGTAACAAAATATCCCTGGTGCAGCATTCTTTGTTGACTCGTTTTCTATGATTAAAACCAATTTCGCATATGGCCAGACACCTTTTTTTATCCTCAGAAAGTAGGACAATGCCAAAACTATGGAGGCATAGCACTTTAAATAAAGCCAGAAAAGCAAGGATGAGAAAGGAGAACTGGAGAAAGGGGACCTATTAGGTAGAAGGAAAAGGAGATGTCAGCGTTAGTGCCCCTACTGTGTCTCTAACTCCCCTCCCAAATACCCCTCCCCCCCGTGCCCCCTCCGTCCCCACCCGTTCGTCACAATGACGAAAAGGACGCCATTTTCTGCCGGTGACATTCTCTCTAAAGTGTCCATTTCCGGTCGCCGACCCGATCTGCTGGGACGCCCCCTGGCGATGTCACAGGACACTTCGCAACCGGAAGTGGACGTCCGTCGACTCCGGTCGGCGCGGCGATATATCCCAACGGTCGCCCGCTGGATTCAGCTTATAAGCAGGCCGCTTGAGAATCGCCTTAGCTTGCTTTTAAGATTGTGCTAGTTGTCATCTTTAGAAATGGGCTTGACTTGCACTGCAAAAAGGTTCTGGGGTTCAACTGAATGCACCAATTGAACTGTTGCGTTGATTGCATCGATTGCATCGACTTAATTCTGGATTGGGAAAAGTCGAAAACTTTGGAGGCAGTACCAATTTAACGTGGATCGTCTTGTCTTTGTGTCAATCCCTCAGTCACAAAGCTATACATTGAAAAGTTCTAGGCTGCTTTCAAAAATTGCTGACGTTGCAGATTTTATGGTCCCTACCTAGAGAGTCAATTCAAAACTTGGTGCCCCTGAAGGTTGTCAGTAAGTTGTGACCCGGAAGTCAATGTATCTCCTGACATCCGGGGGACATTATTGAGCCCACCAGACTGCATTAGCGAGCTTCGTGTCTATCCAGCATACAGGCTAGGTACTGAATGGGAGTCTAAGGGGCAGCCAAAGGAGCAACAATTTACCTAACAACTCTCTCAATTCGATTACTCTCTCTCAATGATTACTCAAAGGAACGTGTATGTACTTGCTTTCCTGTCAGGTAGTTTCTGACAAAGAGGGAAGATTAGTATGCTTCTAGGAAGTGGTGTCATTTTATTGTTTTGACCCTGAAAAACAAGTTATTTTATTTCATCAAAATGCTCTTAGCATTGTGGTCTGAAATGGACTTAAATAAATGTGTGCGTCCAGTTATCAGGAACGAGGTAGCATATATAAAAATAGGCATGCGAAACAAGCAAACGAGTAGAGAAACGATGACTCACCCTAACCTATAACCTATCCCTGCCATATACTTCACAAAGCCTTTTATATTTCAGATATACATCTCAGAGTAGCATTGGATGTGTCTACGAATTGACATATATAATTTTCTTGTTCACGGTCGAATTCATGAACGTATTCACTTCGGTAGATATGATTATAATCAAGATATACTGCTTTTTTAGGTAGCCTATGTACTAAAACTACAGTACTTAGAATTTCTTTTGACATTAGAATTACATCAGTCAAGTGTCTTATTCTCAGTGACGATATGATGTATAAGAGGGGTAAGATCACGTTATAGATATTTCTTTATACAACAATAATTATAGATAAAAGCGGAATCGATAGCAACATCCATAAATGACCCAATCGTACATAGCAAGTTCTAGATCTAAAGGAATCCAAACCCACCCTCTGAGCTGAACAGTAAACTCATTGATTGCGAAGTTAAGGCGGTGAACGTACAACTAGGCTTGCATTATTTCACTGTGAACATAAAACTGAGTAACTTGACTGCAGTGCTTGATGTATACACTACAAACATATCCTGGTGAGAGGGATAGCCTGTTCTCAGTGGAGAGACTGACACCCAAGGTTGTACGTGTACGTAAGGATAGGTTATGTTTCGAGACGAGAACATGCATGCATGCACTTTTGGCTTAAGTCAACCATCCATCAGTAGAGCTATACAGAGGCTGTCACTCACATCCTGTATACAGCATGTAACCATGCAACATCTTTTCTTCTGTACTATTCTAATAATATCTACCAAAGTAACTTCAGGAGCACTGTTACATACATGTTTAACATTCTTCTGTATACAAATATAAATCCACATATTCGAGAAAAGTGAGGGACGCCAGTTTATATTAAAAACAGGAACATCTAGGGAGTCGGGAGGGAGGTGAAGAGGTCTCTGGTTCAAATTTCTATATCCCTGTATAGTATATATATCAGTAGCTTCCTCGTTTGCCGAGGTATTGCATGAAAAGAAATTGGAAATAACAGTATCACATAGAAAGTCTTTAATATGCTCGTTGCGTATTTGGATAATATTATACAGACCGAGGAATAAAATACCCTCCAATATAAAACAGCTGCAGGTAGATCTAAAATCAAACAACAGCATCATTTCTTCATCCTAGAATAATCCGCAAGCCGACGCTCCCACCCACAAAGTTACGTTCCTAAGCCATCCAGAATGAAGGCTGTGGACACTAGAACAGGGAAAAGAGTGGCCTCGGCCAAAAGGTTGAAGGTAGGGACCATTCCTCTGTTGTTCCAAATGATGGCAAGTAGCAGGCTAGATTAAGCGGGCCATACCGGAAATCATCGCCTGCCAGCGAGCAGTTTCCGGAACCCCTTCACTAGACCTCGGCGAAACAGAAGGCAGGATGGTAAGGCCAAGGCCGCCCATTGGCTAGCAGAGTGAGGGGGGTAAGTAGTTATCCTGGGTGGGGGGGGGCAACTTGACTTTTATTATATACCAAGTTCGTAGCGCCTATACCTTCATCATTGTCCCGTCCCGCGAGCAAAGGTGGAATAACTGATGGCGTTATGCCACACTGTGGCATAATAAAAAAGTATTGCCCCCCAAGTCACCGTTTGGCGATTTGCCAGCGTGGGAACTACGTAAATAACCCTCAAACTACGCCAAAATCGTCTTATTTGATCAAAAAACAACGTAAAATTACCAGCAATTTGTTCCACAATGTTGATTCCACCGCCATCTTGTGGATTTTGCGTATAGGAAACGCCAAACGGCGTGCGGGGGGAATGGAACTCTCCAGTGCAGGAGGCAAGGTTAAAGTTAACATGGCGGCGCCCAGCATCGGATGCAGACGAGGTAAATAAAGAGAATTCGTCTTGTTTTTCATGGGTTCATGGGTTATCTTTCATGGGTTATTGATATATAATAAAACAAGAACTAACTGAGGGGGCACGAAGCAATAATTATTTCCCCGAGGCGGAGTGCATTTGATGCGTCAAGGGCTTTAGCCCGAGACGCATCAAATGCACGGAGACGAGGGGAAATAATTGTTGCTTGGAAGTATTTACTAGGGTTTCAAAACTGGACAAATTCGGAGGGACTCTGCCCATGGTTGTCCATGCAAGAACAAACCCATAATGAAAGGACCTTGTTTCAAAGGATTATACATGTATATGTAAATCCTATTTAAAACTCAGACACCAAGTTCTATTCAGTTGGTTTAATTTAAATACCCTTTCAGTACTTAAATTATACCCATATCGAGCGACTCTTTTTTTGACTTATTTGATACCCTTTGTGAGTGGAAGTAGTACAACTCATTTCACTCCCTTAAAGCTGAAAAAGCGTCCCTTTCCTTCACTTTTGGACACACACATCAAGGCAGACTTGGCATGAAGTTGCCCCCACCCTCTGGGCAGTTCTGGGAAGCCCTGAGACTTGGGGAGGGAGGTAGAGCTAGAGCTAGAGCTGGTTTGCCAGTCTGGCTGTAGGTATGTAACAAGGATACCAGACGGGATAGGATGAGTTGTACAACGGAGGGGAGGTTGTAACTATGCTACTTTTTTTTTTAGCCAGCCACAATATCACTTGGGACGGAGGTCACAATATACAGCCAGGAGAAAAAATGGTGGGGAAAACAAACTGACTATGTGGTTGGTATGAGGGACAGGGGCGGCCTTGAGGAATATAGGAAAAGAAAGAAAACAAGTATCAGGTCGAGTGGGGATGGTTGCTTTTGAAGTAGAATACAATCTTAGAAAATGGTGAGTATGACACAACAACAACAGAGTAATATTAACAAATGTCTTTTATTTCAAAGACAGGTTATTTCAGTTGTGTGAAAAAACGCAAAGAGTGAAGGGGTGTGGAAGGATTGAAGAAAGGGGAAAGCTCTGGGGGAATGAGAAGGTAAGGGGTACTTAAGTACACGCTAAGCAAGCAAATAGCTAGAGGCAATGATGCAATGATGAAGGGAATCCAAGGAGTTGGGTAGATCTTTTTCAATGTTAGCCAAACAAGCAAATCATACATGAAGCATGATCTGGAGGGAAATGTAGTTGGGAATTGCTGAGGTAGCACCCCGGGTGTGTGGTAGCCTAAAGGACGCTCCTAGATAGGTCATGAAAATACAAGGGAGGATTCTCTTACCGTTGCTATTATGGCACAACAGGTGTAAATATTCTATATTTATGTGCAGAAAAGTTAATTTAGATTTCTATTCTAGCAAAACAACTCTAATAACCCAGTTCTCAATCAAAAACATAATTCTATCTCAAATAAAGACTGCTGATGAAAATACAGGGAAGGCTTTTCCCTTTATACCTCTGCCTACTAACATGTAACCACTCACGTTTTGTGTTAAGAACAGTCAATTTAGTTTCCCATTCCAGCTAAGCAAATTTAATAAACCTGTTGTTAATCAGTATTAATCAAATCTCATATATATGGGTGACTATTCCAGGTAGTGATCTTTGTGGAACTATATCAGTCAGGAAGCCACAAAGTATAAACCTTTTCACTAAAAGAAATTGCTTGAACTATTCTATAAAATCTAGTTCAACTACCACAAACGATAATTCAATTAAAAAAGTACATGTCGGTACCAATCAAATTCTAGTTAAGTTACTTCAAGTAACACAACGGTGCTTGAGCTAATAAACTAATATTTTTTCTAGTTAAGTTACTTCAAGTACCACAACGTAGCCTAAGCTAATAAACCACTCTTTTTGTAGCAAATAGCTCAAACCGTCCATTCTCTACAGGATAGACGTGATGGGTGTATGGACTTAATTTAGTGAGTCGACACTTGTCGGCCCCCTCTACCCCTGCTGAGTCCGTGTCAGGTGTTATACTGACATCAGCTGGGGTGAGCTGCTCCCACTGGGTGAGCTGCTCGCCATCTGACTTAGCGGGGGCCGACTAATTGTCTACCCAGGACATTAGTAGCTCCTAGCCAAAGGGATTACCAAGCCGAGCAATTCAGATATAGGAAGGATCAAGCTAATTGTATTTTGTTACTATGCATAAAAACGATTTATCTGAATTATTACAAATTGCATGTCTTTACTACGGCTTCCAACGCTGTGTGCAACTAGCTCTCAACAAAACCTTAACTATCATGTTATATAGGCCCTGTCTGTAAAAAAAGCATAAATATTATCACATGTAAAAAAATGATTTTACATGTAAATCTGTCTTTTTCATGTTATAAACCCCAAAAAGGTGTAGCAATTCAATGTCTGACCTGCTCGACCCCCATCGAGCATGGGAAACCTTTACAGTAAGATCAGGAATTCACCAAAAGTATTTTTTGTTACAACTATATCTTCAAGTAAGAACAGGTAGCAAGTACAATTATCACGAACTATTCTTGTAGGCCAGGTACAATATGTTGATGTATACAATTATTTTTTCATCGTGGTTAAATATAAACACTATTTTTCTAAAGTTTGTCAGAAATGCTAAGAAGGCCAGGTATCTGACGCATGAAATAACCTTTGAAAGTACCGTTGTTTATGCCAAATCTCTATCTTACATTCACTCTCGAAGAGGCAGGTGCATTGATCAGTTTTAAAGTAAGTTGAGAAGTGAGGCCTAGATTTATAGACTCACTCACCTACCTGTCCGTGTCCCTGGAGGGTAGACTCTACTCTAGGGTAGGAATGAGAACCTCTGCCCACCTTGAGACTTCTGATGAATCAAACCACTTATCTCAGTACTTACTACCCCGCCGTCACATGCAATCACGAATTAGAAATCCCTATGGGTTTTTTCCGAGTGGAAGTTGCACCAGGAACTTTGTGGGTCTTGAGAACATGATTAAAACTACGAATCTTTATTTTGTGTCTCTCTTAGAATAATATTTTACAACGTTAACATTGTTTTATCTTAAAATTATTCTTGTCAGGAGGGTTGGGGGGGATCAGATGTTCTCCTGATATTTACCTTTCAAAAGAAATTGAATATTTTGCTTTATTCCCTTAGTATACCGAGGATACAGGTTTTTGTCTGGAAGTTGGAGGCCCCAGACTGAAAGTTGGGAGGGGGGGGGGGGGGGACATTCTCCGGTGAGCATATTTTTTTACATGCAAATGTGAGAAAGTTGTCTGTTGCTGCAGAGTTCCATTGTCGTCTCGTAGAGACTGATTACCCAAACCTGCATACTGGGTATACAATTAAAACGGACCACTGCATGAACGACAGCGTAAACAACCATTGCACCGTTTGACAAAAAGAAGCTCAACAAGTATAAAGGAATCCATGACCCATTATTGCAGGGGAGAGGCAACGGATAGCAGTCTCTATTATGCCCCTATGCTATACCCCTGAAATTATCATAGGTAGACCTCGAAGTGTCCAATTTAATGATGATAAGCATGCACAAGAATAAGATATGAGAACGTTGAGTGACATGTCACAATATGTCAGGTTTCCCTTCATGAAATGACAATTAAAAACATGATCTGTGTTAGTCATTAGTAGAAGCCAACAAATTGTACACCATTATAGAATACAAATACTGAAAGAATTAATGATAACCACACATTGTAAAACACATTTAATAAGGGAGTGTAATATGATTACAGGCTAGACAAACATTTCATTTAGTCCTCAACACACGCAAGCTCGACTAATGAATCCATAATGCAGCACAAAACAGGATCAGTCGTGCTGCAAGTAAATGAGCAAAGTGTCGGCATTCAGTCTCTCCCACTCCCCCCTAGTCCCTGTCCGATGTCCTTTCCCCGGCGACGCCGTCTTTAATATAGTGACGGTGGCAGGGCTTTGGGTGAGGATATAAATGCGTGTTCCTCAGAGACCAAACGATCTCTTACCATGAGGCTATAGACAGGCAGGCCTCTAATGACTCTCAGAGACTCCGACAACACTGATGTAGGGGGTGGTCTGATGTAGGCCTGTGTGGTAGTTTACTGGGTGGCAGAAGACTCTTCGGATCAGCTATAACTACTTTGGTAGAACGGCCGATGTAAAAGTCTACTGTATGTGTGTCCTAGTTGAAGAGCAAATTCTTCTCTACCCAGCCAAGGAGTGACACGACGGTGACGTTCAATGACGTTGTAATGGCGTTCTATGACGTTATCAAAATGATCAGCTACGTTGATCACTTCCTTTGCTGGGGATGAGAATTGTTTAGCTAACATGGTACTTTAAATAAAACCACGGAGGAAGATGGATTGTGCTTTGCCAAAATCATTGAGAACTTTAGATCATTGAAATTTTAAGAAGTGCTTGGACCTTTTGCTCTCGTCCCTAAGAAAAAGTATAAAAGTTCCAAGGTCAAATATAATGCACAATATTAGCAGGAAAATGTCAAAGGATCTCAATTTAAAGACGAAAAGAAAGTTCTAAGGGACTGGAGCAAAATATGGGGCAATTGCTAATCTTTATCTAGCAAAAAACGATTGTCATAATATAAATGACAGGCGTTACCCACAACATCAGTCAAATCGAAGATCTTACATTTCTCCACGAAGTCACAGAAATTACAATAATTGCAATAATATAGAACGTATGTTTAATAGCATAATTATACTGAAAGAAGATATCAAATAAAAACAGCAGAACGTGACGTTCACATCAAGTCTATGAATTTGGATTTATCTTTTTAGATTATCAATAGTCATACACCTTTGATATCATTAACCTATCCATACACAACATACCTACAGAGTCATTTACTTGGCAGGTATACAGATTTTGCAACAACAAGCCCAGAATATTTCCGAACTACCACATATTTGTTGCTGATATATTTTTGCAAATATGAACAAACCTTGGAAAAACATATTGAACGGCAAATTTGATTTATAACTGGTCATAGCGAAACCATGCTACCAATTATTGAGCACAGCTATCTCTATCTAAAAAAAGGTTAACCTCTATCTCATTTGACACGATTTTTATATCTCTAAGAGATATGGGTCCATATCATTGTCAACATAATAAATTATTATTACCCTCCCCTGTGTAGTACATGAAGAAGAGAAAGCGATATGTGTAAGTAACATGGTGTTCGAGGTAGTTAAGTTGGGATGGTGCACTTAGTACTCTGTTCTCAGCAGTGGCTAGGTGGTGGTTGAAATGGGCCATAAGATCCTATTAAGGTTAGAGTAGGGTGATAAGTGTCCAATTTGGGACAGTTGTGCGTGTTTACTCATAAGTCTGCTATTTCTTTTTGTTTTTACACATACTATACATTAAATGAAAGCTGAATATCTCAGCTATTGAATGATATTATTGATATGTCATTTGAATTTGAAATTTTAAGTAAAATTGGGGAAGAAAGTTCAAAAAAGAATATTTTAACTTTTATTTTTTGAACATGGATTTCTCAGTTTGTGATGCTTCAATGATTATAAAACTTTACATGTATGTCATGAAGATTCTTCCCGAGGGAAGCGTGTCTCAAAAATTTGATTTAGGCCTTAGTTATTTTTTTATGGTTTGAAATGTAAAAAATATTTAAAAAATGATCCAAATTAATTTTTAGATTTGATTAAAAAATAACTAGAGCCTTAATCAAGATTTTGAGACACGCTTCCCTTGAGAACAATGTTTTTAACATACTCAAGAAGTTTCAAAGTTATTTAGACATTTTTAAGCGAGAAACCCATGTTCAAAAAATAAAAGTATAAAAATATAAGTTTCAACTTTCATGGCCCGTCCCTCACATAATTCTTAATCAAAATTTTGATGAACAATATGGTCAGAGAGACATCATAAAGGGCTATTTTTTGGTGTATAATATGTCATGATATCTCATATATTAAGAGAGATATGGGCATTTTAGTGCGCACATCATACAATAGCTGCCCATCCCCCTACTCTAACCTTAACCCAAAGGCCAACTCCATGCATTGACATTGACTCCCCACTAAGCCAATATAAATCAGCTTACAACACAGGTGTCTATTATTTATTAATAATCTTATATAATGCACATCAGGTGCTTTTCAATATCCAACCATATGTCAACAGCCGCTCTGTAGAAATCCGTGAGATAACTTCAAATGCTTTTATTTTTAAAGTAGTCAATACAGACTTGCTGAGGTAAAATCCGCAGGGTAGGGAAGTACGGATATTGCTATTGCTTTGAAGTCCTTCAAGGGTTTAATTCTATATTTGTACAATATAAGAGTGTAATTAATCAAAACGATGTGAGAAGCAACTGAACTTAAACTGCTTCACTAAACCACTTATCATAGAATTGTTTTTCTAGAAACACCTTGTGTTAAAATACCTGGGCCCATATCTTCGTAACTAATTTGGCTAATCAGGTAAATTTTGATTATGATCTCAAGATCAGCAATTTTGTCTTTTACCAAAATTATTAGTGTTACTGCAAACAGTGTTATTGCAAAATCATCTCAAAAAGTGATTAATAGGTATAGAATTTGTTCAAGTCAGACAGAATTTCTAATCATGAGACGCTAATCAAAATATCCCTGATAAACAAAATTAGTAAGAAGATATGGGCGCTGATATCTCTGCGCTACAAGATTTGAATTTGTTTCATAGACAAAACTAAACATGTATCAATTTTCTCTATAAACGTAACATAATTTTGCTTCTACGCAGAGTCTCACTCCCCTTTCATTTCAACCCATCTGCTGCTCAACTCCTCCATCTCTCTTACCTAACCCCTCTCCCACATTTCACCAGACTCTGCTCCCGTCTCCCCTGGGTCTATCCACATCTGGAGGAGCGCCTGATAACCTGAGCCTCACCTGCAGACAGGTAACCCATCAGCTGGCCTCCTCCTGGGTCCCACACTCACATACCTGCAGTGTAACACCCCAGACGCCCGCGGGCGGGAGAGTGGTTAAGCTGCGTTTCCACTGACGGACTTTAGGTAGCGATTGGTTGTTGTTTCATAATCATGTGCTGTGGCACTTGAGAAAGGTGACAGTTTGTGCTACAATGAAGTGTGCAACTCTGTCAAACTAACTATCTTAAGGGGTTGTGCTTCTGCAACTTCACTTACCTCTTACACTTGATGATGGGTATTTCTATTTGCATTTATCTCCAAATATAGTATATTTATAGTGGGAGGATATTATACCTAATATAATGATACTTCTCCATTATGATTATATAATATTATGTAAAAATTAGTCTCATCCTTTGCAGTTCAGTTACCTCCAAAGGGATTAGCTGCCAGAATTTTCAAAACTCTGGAATATTTCAAAGAGTGCAATCGGTCTATACACCTTTCTTACCAGTATGCAACGTGAACCATTACATAGTCGCCTTGATCCAAACATGCCTAGCCTAGGCCCATTGAAATTCATATCCCAATATATTGGTTCGGGCCTATTACGCTAGTAGGGCACCACCCTAATGAAAAGAGTCTATGAGTAAAATCATTCAGTGTGGGTTCGGCTTTAGCCAGTTGTAAGTCAGTAGGGAGCGGGTCCAAACGGCACGTATAGTTAGGTCAGCTAGTTGAGCACTGGGACGCCCATTCAGACGTTTCTTATATAACTAGGACATAGTTGTGAATAGTCCAGATTTTCATATTCCCCCAATGAGGATTG
Source organism: Lepidonotus clava (assembly GCA_936440205.1). NCBI lineage: Eukaryota > Metazoa > Annelida > Polychaeta > Phyllodocida > Polynoidae > Lepidonotus > Lepidonotus clava. Next base: position 6,627,563 of record OW387142.1, on the reverse strand, counting down.
AAGTTCCTTTAATATGTCCATAGGTTAATGGACAGTGTGGTCTACCAACATAAGTATTCTGTATTTTTGTCTTCCTTATTTGCAACTCTTTGAATGTCGCCTACTACGAAAAGCAGTCAAATACGTGCAGCCTCAAATATGCATATTTATTCAATGGCAATAACAATGCAAATTGCCTTTTCCAGTTATCTGTTGCCATCGTCTCAAATATTCTCTGATAAAGTAAGCCTATATAATGTGTAGGTGTTATGGAATGAAACGATAACCCCACATCGGAAAGAACATCTTTGAGAGGTGAACCCCTAAGGGCAACTATACTAATATAATCTTATTTATAACGTTGCTTCTTGCTCACATATTCAAAACAAAACAAGAAACAAGATTAACCCCAAAGGAACAATTTAACTGTGTTTGTGTTATTGATTAAACAAAGTGGTGTAACTAACCTATATAAAGAATACATATTGTCACTAATGTATTGCACATGAATATTTACTATATCCAATAGAAATAAAAAAGAAAAGTCATATATGCATTTGCCGACCAAAAGTAGCTAGTTCATCCAAATAACCCTCCGGTCTGTATTATAACCGTGACTACTTTATCTGAAGAACACTGCACAGTTTAGATAAAATCTGTACGTTTTCGAGTTTAGTATGTGATGATGCCATGCAATATCACAGACCATGCAAAATCCCTTGCCCTTGACTACTGCTGCTATCATTAGAACCCACTTGCTCTAGACAAGTAGGATCAAGTGGGTAACATATACCCAGGTTAAAACTCCCACTTTGTGGTTGGAGGAGAGGCCACCTATATTGAGGGTCCAACTGAGAGGGGGCTGACATACATTAGTACCAGGTCACATCGCTGATTTTACCTCTCACCCCAAAACATGGTTGTTGAAAGACCAACCGATTAACTTAGCCCCTATTCAGGGCAGGCAACTGCATTTAGAGCTCACGAAAGCAAAGCCAGACACGCACAATTCTACTTCTTTAAGGATCATAGACAGGCTAGAGGAAGTTCTTGTTTACTGGTAAAAAGGTTACATTCGGCTCTAGACATCGTGACGTGTCGGAATCCGGAAGCAATGTAAAACACTCTTATAACGAATTGCAAGAAAAATGAAGTTAAGAAGAAAGATACAAAAGTGAAAGAAAGATATACACATGAACGTTGCTTATCCAGCTACTTTTGCTATGATGAAAACGAAAGGTTTGTGCCAAGGAAGATCAGGGGTTATATGAAGATGTATTTCTTAAATATTCATACAAAAAAGGTCCTCGCAGTATACTATATGGACATACTATGTGGACAGGAACACATGACCAGATTTTGGTGATCACCATAATGTCCATAGTCATGTGGTCCTTAGGAAACAATGATTAAATCAGGATGTTAGCCAAAATCACCAATATATATTTTAATCATGAAAATACAATCCATTATCTTTTGAAAATCAAATAATAAATTGGTCAACAATATGGTGGACAGTCCCTTTTTAGCCTTTATGATATCAATTGCATAACGCCTATAGTTGTCAACCTGCTCTGGTCAGTAGCTCACCTAGTAACCTGTATAGGTGGGACAGGGGTGTGAGCAGCTCCTGTCTGACTCACCAGCTGCTCACCCCATCAATCAGACGCCCCTACCCTGTATATACCATGTACCTGGAGCAGCTCAGCCCATACCACGAGCTGCTCACAGGGCTGGTAGAGGTAAACAGGGGCGGGTGTCAAACGGCATGACTGGTCCCCAAGCGCTGAGACCGCCAATGAACAAAATAGAGCTAATTGCTGGGGTCCTCCCTCTCTAACAATTCATATTTTAACGCTAATTCTCAACCCCAACACCGCACAGACACACCAGTAAGCCGTGAACGTTATTTCTTTTCGTGTATTCATAGGAAACCCCATGGGCTCGATTGAAATAGCCCCAGCGTCTGGTATTTTTCCCATATTATTATTTCTGCATTGTACAGCTGAGTTCCGGTCGTAAAGTCTGGCTTCCACCAGCCAATTTTGACCACAGGTAATTTATTACTTTTAACTAGTAATATGACAAAAGATTATATTCCTTACATACCATTTGAAAGAGAATTAAAAAAACCTTTTCTAGTGGTATACAACATGTTCATGTTTAACCGATATTCCCGCTGCAGATTTTTGAAATCATTAGTAAAATCGACTGGTGGAAACAAGGCTTAAGGCTGACATTTTTCACCATAAAGCCCGGTTTCCACCAGCCGAATTTACTACCAATTTCAGAAATCGTGAGTGAGAATAATGTCATATAACAGATATGTTACATATCATTAGAAAGGTCTTTCAATTCAGTTTCAAATGGTATTTAAGATGTATAATCCTTTGCCATATTACCAGTTAAAAGTAATAAATTATCAAAAATTCGGCTGGTGGAAACAGGGCTTAAGTCTGGGCCGGAGAACGATTGGCCGTTAATTAGTCCAGGTGCCAGACTTATCGTCGTTATTAACGACAGGCCGACAACCGGCGTCCGCTCGCTGGGTTCCCGGATGTTGGCCGACACCCCTAGCGGCGTAAAGGTGTACTAGGCTTTATGAGAGCCGGTAACAGGGGCTGAATGCAATCACTGCTGGTGGAACAGGTCCCTAGCGACCAGGCGTCTCACCAGGGGGAGCCTGTGGTGGAGGGGTGAAGGTCATTCATTTCAAGATGGCGCTGTTCTTGTCAGAGCCTCGTTATGACTCCCAATACCCGGCAGCCATCTAGTATCGCACCTTCTCGTTAGAGGGTAGCGAATTAAGGTCAGGGGCGGATCCAGGGGGTGGGGGGGGGGGGTCCAGGTGTTCCTGACACCCCCTCCCAATCCCCAGTCCCTCTAATTTTTGGTGTGGACTTCCTTTTAACAAAGAGAAAATTGTCACACATATGAGTGCAAATGCGCGAAGTTGCATTACTTAGCCTTTATATGGCACAAGCTCGTAGTCATCTTTATTCATAGGAGGGTTCGTTTTTTGGAGTAATATGGCTCAAATATGTTTGTGGATGGAAAGAGGGTATGCACTACACATACCCATTCATGTCATCCTATGATACTTTAGAAAGGGGTTCGGAGGGTTCGCACGAACCGCGAATCCCCCTGGCTACGGGTCTGCGCATGTGGACCCCGCATTTGGAAATCCTTTATCCACCCCTGAAAGTTCATGTACAATATATCCCTACCACCTTCACAAGGGCAAGGTTTATAGGAGCAACGCACCGCTGGATATTGGAGCTGTTTCTTTATGGGATAGTTAATTGGAATTCTATCTGCGCAACTTCTGGCCCCTTATAGGTGGCAAATGCCAGGTATCGAGAGTTCCTTGTGTGTAACTACGATTCTTGGATTTAGGAAAATGAGAAGTTGAATTTTGTCCACTGTTTTTAGGTTGTATCTCTTCAGATTACCTGAGGTTTTAGTCAATGGACATGGATGTAACATAAGTACTTCATGTATGAAAAAGGCCCTCCATAATTACTTCAATTTTTCCTCTGCAAAGGAACTCTAAGATAATTAATCACTTGTGATGGTATCATATGCCCTCATTATTAAAGCCTAAACCAAGATATAATTAGGTGGAAACCAAACTGGCCCCCTATCAAATAGCCAGATCCAATTATTGTAAATTATCTAGATTCAAATACAAATGGAAGCTTCTCAAAACATTATGAGAAAAATTCATTCTGGGCTGCATGGTATCTTGAAATATCCTCCCTAATCAGACGATTGGCCGTGTTTTAGTCACCCTAGCCTCTCCTATTCCCCGTCCTGCCATCCTGACTAATTAGTCCATGAAAAGGGAGACGTTTGCATTGTCACGTAGCGAGGTGGTACACACCTCAAACCACCTTCAACCTTTTCAGCTGAGGCACAAATGGGCCCTTTCTCCAGGTTGAGAGTAAGCAAGGAAAAAAGTCTGTGAGAGAGAAAGGTAGATGGTAGAATAGGGCAAATGCTAAGAGAAATTCAAATCTCAAATATTAAACATTGTTTATGCATATATATGCAATATATTTCACATATGTAGGCCTGTATAATATGCCAATCATCATTCTTAAGTGGTTATGTTACCACTTTCAATCCCTGTTATACTTATTTTCCCTGATCGTCAAAAGGAATTTTGAATCTATCAAAAAAATACCAGGAGAGTAATCATAAAAATGCCTCACTATTCAAACAAAGTTCTGAAAGCATCTAGACAATAATGGCAGTTGTATGGCCAACCATGTTATTTGTCCAAAAGGACGAAGTCTAATTTCACTCTCTTCATTCCAACTGAAAGCTCGATCATCCAAATGACCATGCCATTTTTGCGTTACGCAATAATCAATTAAAAACCACAATTAGTATAATAATACCGGACTAATTCTCATTGAGAGCAGAATAATGGCAATCACACTGCATTTCTCAACGTCGATCCAAAAAGGATGACAGATGTTATGCTGCCCTTGCTTAATGTCTAGAAGTTCCATTTATAATATGACCTAACAAGCTCGGCGGATGGTCAGAACCATTGAATTTACCTTAAATAGATGACAGCTAATCAATACTCTAGATTGTAATTAGTCCCGTGGTTATGTTACCACTTTCAATCCCTGTTATACTTATTTTCCCTGATCGTCAAAAGGAATTTTGAATCTATCAAAAAAATACCAGGAGAGTAATCATAAAAATGCCTCACTATTCAAACAAAGTTCTGAAAGCATCTAGACAATAATGGCAGTTGTATGGCCAACCATGTTATTTGTCCAAAAGGACAAAGTCTAATTTCACTCTCTTCATTCCAACTGAAAGCTCGATCATCCAAATGACCATGCCATTTTTGCGTTACGCAATAATCAATTAAAAACCACAATTAGTATAATAATACCGGACTAATTCTCATTGAGAGCAGAATAATGGCAATCACACTGCATTTCTCAACGTCGATCCAAAAAGGATGACAGATGTTATGCTGCCCTTGCTTAATGTCTAGAAGTTCCATTTATAATATGACCTAACAAGCTCGGCGGATGGTCAGAACCATTGAATTTACCTTAAATAGATGACAGCTAATCAATACTCTAGATTGTAATTAGTCCCGTTTCTGAAGGACAAGTAACTTTAATTTCTGAGAATACCTTGGCCGCTGTCCTGTCGTTAGAACTCTATTTGTTTTAGATGAATGGAGTATAATTGCAACGACCTGTCTCATTTCAATCGTATCAGTCCGGGCCCATCCATTCTGACTCAGCAATGACCGTCATAGTTCACATTTCACTGCCTATATTTCGGACAGAATATTTTTAAAGATACATGGCGTACTTCTGACCTTCACAGGAGTCTATGAGGATAAATGATGTTCAATTACAGTACACTATCCTGGCAGTGAGAGTTACCGTACATGGACGATCCTCTGTCCCTGCAGACATATAACGCAACGTTATAAGAATTTAAGTAGTTGACAAAATTGACTTAAAGAGGTTACCTAAATTTGGTTTTATGAGATTTGTACAGGATACATTCAAGATAGATCGATATAAAACAGTGAAACTGAAACAGATCTTTCTTTAATTTGAGAACTGTATTTAGTTCAAGCTTTTTCGATCAATGTTTACCTGAAAAGTCTCAATCAAAATTGAAATAAATCTAAACTTCTCCATGGATTGATTTTAAATCTAAACGATTGTCCACGGAATGTAACACAAGTATCAGGGTTGACAATTATCAGAAAATACTTACACAACAATTGGGTAATAGTTATCAATACCTAGGCCCCTAAATGTCGTATTATGAAGACTCCAACCACTGCATCTGCACAGCCTTGACAGAAAGTGGCCAAAGATTCTACAGTTAGCCTTAATACATTTACCTAGAAGGTGGCATCGAGGAAAAGGCCCTGTTTCCCAAAAGAGGGGTCGGCAGAAGGCTAGATTTATGGGCCGTCGTCATTGTTGCCTTGCCTCGACGAATAAAGTGCTCAACGTCAACGTAATGATCGCCAAAGCTGTGGGGATGGGAATAAATGTCCCACCCAGAGCGTCGGCGCATTGCTTCCTTTATAATTCACAACCTCCCAATAACAATCGAAGCAGACTGGGCTCCCTACTCTATCCTATCATGGATGTGGTTTGAGAGTTTGCCTCATGCAGATTTGGCGGGAGTCATATTAAGTTAGTGCGTGGGGTAACTGATCAGAAGCATTGCCATGTAATATGCACACAAAAAAACAGATTGTTGTTAAACTTATTTCATCAAGTTGTTTTGACTGCATGGGGATATTCCTATATGGAATGTGGACCATGAATATTTTACATTATGATGTGGAATCTTGCTGCATGGATTCTTATTGCCATTAGAGATGTAAACATTACGTTTTATTGCACTTGTCGCATTGTGATTAACCCTTAGGGCAAAATGCATCAAGCCACATATTAAAAGTAAGATGAAAGGATGAACGAATTACATTAGATTTTTCAAAAGACATAATGTTCAAATGTGTAAGGAGATTGTGGCCTCAGGTCATGGTATTGACTTGAAAGGGGATGTCTAGACGGAGAACAAATAAATGTAAAAGGACCAGAAAACAATAAGTTACATCTAAATAGGATAAAACAAATTGAAATAAGTGTTTCAAAATGATGTTGGATGTAAAACTTGAAAGGAGGTGAACAAGTCAGGCCTGAGCACCAAAAAAAAGCTGCCGATACACAGAATCCAACAGGGCCTGGAGGGGGTGCAGCCGCACCCAGTCACCTGCCTAATATCCCTGTGGGGGCCGGCGGCACTGGAGGAGTAAGGGGTGCAGGAGGAGGGCCCTTTCTGCCATGACATTCCATCGGCGACGGCATCGCACGCGATATGATCGCATTAATGAAACCCCCACTCGTCCATAATGACTTGTATCAGGCCCAGTGGCCATGGCGGCGACGGTCAACCATATACTCACCTATCCTCTTTTCCTCAGAAACCTACCCCTTCCCCCCTTTTCCCTTCCTATACCCCTTCATCGTGATCAGCGGTTCACGTCTGGCGTCTGCTCCCGGGGTCTGCTCCAACCCTGGAGGATATATTTTCTCCACACCACCGCGGGCTGTCAAACAATAAAACATGAGAACCCTGCTTTATTTAGTGCAGTCATATAACTATTTAATATTAAAACCTATGGTTGGTAACTGCGTCCGGGTCTCGGGCGAGCAGCTCATGTAAGATGGAAATGAGCTGCTCATTTTGGTTTAAAGCTGAGTGATATACGCTTTGTTCTGGCTGGACCTTGCCGGACCAAGGCGGGGAAGGCGGCAGGAGCCAATTGCAAGTGGGAAGCAGCATGCATTATGCAATGGGCTTTTTTTTGCCAGGGCGAATGACCAGCGGCGATTTAGCCATATGGCATCGTTTCACACAGCCTTTGTGTGTCAATTGCTATGCCTTTCTGAGTCGCGTTGCCGTTGGAAAAATGTACCAGAGCGTGTATCAGAAATTTGGTTTGGGGTTGATGTAGAAACCGTCTGGGACTCTTCATGGCCATTTCATTTTGAATAAAAGGGGAAATTAGCAAGTCTCGAGTGGGGAGGAACATATTGTAGCATTGCCTTGCACTCCTCCAGCAAGCCCAAGGCGGTCTGAAGTCGCCCTAATAGTAGGCTTGAGGAAGCCTCAAGCAGAGCTTGTCGGCAGTCAAGTCGCACTTGTGTCATTTACAAAGTCGCTTTCAGGTCGCTCTCAAGTCGCACTTGAATTGCTCGCTGGTGTCGCACGAGTCGCTCAAGGGCCTGATCAGGGGGAACAACCTGGGTTTAATTGGCATACCATGAACCCAACCCGTTCCCCGCTGCCCTCTGCTTAGCGACCGCTCACCCTTGGAAAGCCCCCCAATTTGCGCGCTGTTTTCTCCATCATTTACTACGACAGCTCCGGCCAGCTCGATAAACTGCCCACTAATCTCTGTGAAGAAGATCCCATTCTCCAGGCCACTACCGCCGCTGAGGCTTTATCCTCCTCTCTGTGTGCGCGTCAAGTCCACTACCCCTTCTATCCGCACCAGCCCCTACTGACTTGGACACGGGAAATCACTTTGCGCATCTTCGAGTACGCATGCGCTGCCTTTATTGCCCTTTAGCGCGGCCCTAGCGGACAAGGCGGGCAGAGCGGATATCTCCATGCGTAGGGAGAGTCGCAGACCAAGGGGTGGAGAGTGGAGGGCGCCGGGGGTCTTTTAGCAAGCCCCTTTGACTGATACTTGCCGACGATCAAACACCCACAGTGCCATCTGGTGGCAATATACCGGGAAGGGCGTCAGCAGGGGGCACAGTGAGTGGTGAAGCGGACGTTCACATACGTCAATAACTTATATTGGTGCGACACAAGAGAAGTTTGAGAGTTATGTGAGGGAGGAATATTGAATTAAATATAGTACAATAATGTGGAATTGTCTACTTAACAAACAGGAGTCTTTGTCCCAGCTTTTTGTTAGAGTTGCAGAAATCTTGTCCTGCTTTTCTTCCTGTTATAAACAGGAGAAACATGTGACGACTACTTCTGCCGCTGGACACGACCAGGCCCAATTTCCAGCCCTCATCATTTTCTCAAAGTCCCTCCCGGCCCTTGTTCCTCCGGTATAAGGGGCCAGTGGATGCCATCCTGAAGAGCAATCCACGGTTTACGTCCTGTCGAAGACAGGCTCGCATGTCGTAAAAGATGTCGTAAAAAGACGAGCCGTCCCTTATGTTGGCAGTTTGGTGGCAGTCCGAAGCGTCAGTTCTTTAACGATGGAAGCCGGGGAGCACGAAGCAGGTCTGTAGGCGGGGGGTATTTGGAGGGGGCCGGGGTACCCCCGGGACCGCTCCTCTTTAATATGGAGTCGGTGATCAATTAGAGAACCTCCCTATTATCACCCACATTGGCGCTAATTTAATTTAGCCCGAAAATTAGACGCCACCTGTGGGACTCAGCCTGTACTAACGGTTTCCCCACAACGATCCACTTTCCTCCAGGGCGCCAAGGGCAGGAATTCGTACACTCAATGACATGTAACGTCGGCAGATTAAGACTGTTTGCTTTGTAGCCTTTGGCTCGAGGATGATTAGGTAGAGGAAAGGGAGGCTTTCAGTGGAGGACGTTGCCGTAGGAGTACTATCGCCTTTCTCAGTGCATGTAATGTAAAAACCACAAGATTGGAGATGGTCCTCGGCCATACGGCTTTTAGTATGATGCCTCAGGGGTACCCCGCCCCCTCCTACCATCCAGATTAGGTGCGTTCCTTATCAGAGTGAAGCTCCGTCCGACAGATAACTGTCACTCCCACTCCCGAGTCCTGTAGATTTGCCAAATTCAATGTTTAAGAAATTTATGACCCGTGGCCAATGCACTGTACGTTATGAAATACTGATAGGGAGTACTGGCGTATCCAGGGACTTCCGAGGTGTCTGAAACCCGCTCAGATTCTCCAAAGTGTGGATAGTGAGCCAACCGATAAGGATAGTGCTGTTAAATATACAATTGGTACCCTTGCTGTATTGCATGGCCCCTTCTCAGATTGACTGACACCCTCTACAGTTTATGTCTCCAGATACACCCCCTTAAGTGTTGCTCAAACTTGAAATTTGGGAGCAATTGAGGAAAAGACAAATTGTTCCTACACCACCTAAGTAAGTATTGCTGATTGCTCTCACCCTAGTTTTCTTTGAAAGTATCTTCTTCCGTAGACAATAGCGTTCCCTTTGCCTTTCATATTCTCCGTCAGTTTTGAAAGTTATAAAAAAACAGAACGCCTGATATCAAACTATATATCTAAATAATACATACCACCACACAGTTAAGATATGCAGATTTATCCTATCCAGACAGAATACATACCAGCTATACAGGGTGTAGCCAACCAAAACTGGATTATATCCATGTAAGGTGGCAGCGCATTATCCCTGCTGCTTTGGGGTGACACCCATCCCCGATAATCCAATCTACCTGCCGTAACCACCTTAGCCGTTCGCCTAATGAAGTGGTGGGCCACACATACATCACCTCAAAGACGTCCCTACCCTGGTAAGGCTCAGACAAATAAGTGTAGCTATATGGGGATATGTCCGGATCCACCCATGGCCTTGTATGTAATAGAGCCTTTTTCATGGACGACAAGGATAGGATATTTCGTTTGGAACCATACTTATATAGGCCGAGCTTTGATCTAGCGATACCATAACTGCATAAAGGCGTCGGTTCCCTGATGAAGATTTGAAATCATTCATACACTGCAGGTTGTATAAAGAATATTGGTGGGATACTCATTTAATGCAGAACGTTCAAAACAAGTTTGAATGAATAAACGATAGAAAAGCAAGTGCCATTCAACAAACTATTCGATCTATATTTCTTTCAGACTTTTCCTAGACACTATATATGTTTCTTTTATTAATAATTCAATTGCACTAGAGTTTATACAGTAGATCTAACATATATGCTTTACACACCAGGTGGCGTTGTCTGGAATAGGGTAAATAGCCCATTTCCTTACGTGCACCCTACAGCTGCCTATCATCTAATCTAGAAACGAGTATCTATTAGAGTCGGCCGATTATTCCCGCCCCTACCAAGGACAAGTATACATTATGCATGTTAGGGGTATTAGACTTGCGTGCGGGTATTTGATGAGAAATCTGGCACTGGATCCTGGGCGTGATTACAGTTGTATCTGAATCAGTTTGTTGGATGAGCTCGGCGCCTATTTTGTATTCCGTGCGGTGCAGTTTTATAGGCCGCTGTTAGGGGCTGTTGCAAACCGTTTTGGGATGATCTGAATGCTTTGACGTGATGGTGGCAATGTCACGCAGAGATTAGCATTCTATTCGTATAAATAGTTATAAAGTTATTGTGATTAGCAGAAGTGAATGCAGAACGAACTACGAGTCATTTGGTCTGAATTTTGCAGCCCACTGCCAGATATATATCGTACACTACACTTTATATCAAAATGAGCATTGTCATTAATAATCTTATAAAGTTAGTGTTATCATCATAAGATTGAATTAAATAAATTATTTGTTAACATCGCAATTTCTTTAAATTAGGGCATTAACAATTTGATAATCCAATTGCGGACTTGCAAATTGACATGTATTATCGGTGGAGACCTATTGATTTTTCACACGTTAAGAAGTTTGCCATAAAAGGAAAAGACTAATGATCTTCATGTATACAAAGAAACCCAAATGCAATGATAGCAGACCTCCTTTTCATCTACTCGAAAGGTCGGTACCTCTCACATGATCTTGACAAGAGCAGTTTAGTATGCTATTGTTGTACTCTAGTTATTTAATGGAACAGCACAGTTTCGCTAATAGCTATTTCGTTTACCTGGATGGGTTATTGGCAGATAAGTGTAAATGACTAGCCATGGGTATCAAATATCAGTTGCAATTATGAATATCAATATTTCTGCTCTAAAGATGACAAGTCTAATACCATTATGTTAAGAATGCTTTTTAACATTACCCATGTTCCTATTTCAAAGGGTCTAGCGGCTGCCCTGGTTAAGAAAACACATAGTAGTTTTCAGTAGGTGATAGGTTGTGGAAGGAAGGGCAAGTGTGGAGTTTATTAAAGTGAGATACAGCTTGTCAAGTAGGACTGACTTCACCTGCCGTGGAGGTCTAAGTTTGCTTTCTGCTTTCAATGTGGATCTTTTTTGTTTATACTCCATACCTGATGTTCCGCTCAAGACTATGATCAACAGAGACTACCTGGGACTCTAGCAGGGTTTTTCTGATATAGGCTTGTTTAGCAGATTTAGATTGACAATGCTAAAGTAAGACAAAACAAGGGCACAGTCTAGAATGTATACTAGACGACTGCTTCTGTATTTGTTGCTAGCTCAATATGTCAGTAGGTCCATAGAGTATAAACCCTATTCTCAGCTCCAACAACGTAACATTGCTAGGCCTAGATCAGTGAATAGACTATTTATAAATATGCCATGGAGTTGAGCCATACTCAGAGTACTAAATGTTGTAGGCCAATCATAAGTGTTTTTGTTGCTTATTAGGTGGCGCCCAATGGACTCGGTCATATATGAATGATTAATAGAAAATATGAATGGCCTATATAGCAATGGACTGCACTGTCTCATTCATCTCTGGCTATTGGCCAAGGTTCATTTAATATGGATATGCCACCTGTAATGCCCATGGATAAGTAAGAGGATTAGTATTAGACTTATACCTTGATCTTCTGGGTGCGATAGTAAGCAGAAAATACAGGCATGTTATAATAATAAAAGGTAATTATAGCCATTAATCATGTCAATATGAAATGATCACTGAAGCCATCTTTGTGTATATTAGAACACACAAGAATTGGTTTTAGTGAGCAATCTTGTAAATAATTTTGTAAAATGTCTTTAGGAGTTTCAGACCAAAAATATGTCTCTTATATGTTGCATTCTGAATGTTTCTCGTTTCATAAGATGAACCAGCTCTTAGGCCTTAAGCTTTGACAGCCTACATGTGGCAGCTGTCGGTAAAGTTATTGTTTTTAAACGACCCGTGCCGCTAGGTGGGTCGTTTATTTACATACAAATTGAAAGCTAAAAATCTGAGTGAGCAACAGGGTGAGTTGTTGCGATGAACATTTTACCTCTATATTTACCCACAGGGCGTTTTTATTCTACCAAAACATGAACCACGTGTGTTTGCGAAGGTACTCCTGCTTCTCTGATAGGCTTCTTACTGTGCAAACACGTGGTGGCTGTTTTTATACATGTGCGTGGCTGGCCCCAACCTATGGTGTTACCTTAGCATATCATGACTGGCCGGCTATAGTATGTCAAAGGGAGCAGCACACGAACATTTACTTAGTCTGTGAGCAGCAGTGAGCAGTTATATACGCCTCTCGTCGGAGCAGATATACACACTCACATACCATTGCGTTTCTAGACAGCCTCTAAGCGTGTAGGCGGTGTGAGGTAGGTTGGGTTAGACTTGGGGGAGGGGAATGGATTGAAGAAGAAGTTATTCTAGGGAGAGTATGCACACGTTGTTTGCATGCAACACAAGTATTCTAGACCCTTTGCCAGACTGAGAGAATTCCAAGAGAAAAAGGAGACACAAAGGATGGGATTGATTTTCAGAGAAGGCCTGGTTTTCTGTCTATGAGCTCATTACTTATGTCGATCAGGGAGACAGATGCAGACAAGGAAGCGCCTTGAAATTAGGTCCACGCCATTTTTTTTGGGACACGTATGCAAAAGAAAATTTTGTTGGAGTGACACGAATCAAGAATTGTAAAATGATTACATCTATTTCTGACAGTCAGTCTGGAATGCAGACAAATGGTGATAGAATACGCCGGGATCAAATCGCGATTATTCTCACATGAGTTTGAAGGGGGCAAAATGAGAAAGTGACAGAAAAGAAAGGAGGAGGAGGAGGAGACTGACAAATAGATAGAAAAAATGTTTCTGTGAACTCTGTAGGAAAAGGAATGGACTTCTCTACCCTGAAAATATTTTTGTCAGTCTATATTTTCTTGAAATTTCCCTTTGATTTCAGTCCGACCATCGAATGATGTAAATAAAACAAAGGTCCGCCTGGAATAGTATGCAAGAGGATACCAAGAGGATAGGCTATAGGAAAACCGCAAAAATCTAGTTTTGCGTTAGAGTTAAAACTGGTTATCAAAATCTTTCATGAAAAGTCTTTGCTTGGTAATGGATATGAGATTAGTCTTTGAGAACCTCTGCATATCTGGGGCCCCACATTAGGGTCACATTCAGAAGTCCATGGGGCTTTAATGGTTGTAAAGGGAGACCAGAGGCCGTATCTTCACTTGTATATACCTCGTGACTCCATTGTTAGCCATGATAACTGGCGTTTTATGGTGGGAGTTGGGTCAGTTGACGGCTTCTTAACTCACGATGGATGGGAGGTGTTGGGTATACCAATGAGTGTACAGAGAAGTATGCCAATTAGGTATAGCCCATACCCCCTGTGGCCGTGGTTGGAGTAGTCGGGTTCGGACAAAACGGGAGATGTGCATGATAAATATTTTAAGTAGAAAATGGAAACGACAGAAACAGTCTATCGTGAGGGAAATGTATCCATAAATCTCCTTTAGATGGAGCTAAATTAAAGTAGAGGTCGAGCCCCTGGTATCTCTGCTAATGCTTCAGTCAAAGTCTCCTCGTTCCTGCCTGGCCGGAGGAAATAGGAGGAATTGGTTTAAGCTCTATTACAAAATTTTCGTTTTAAATTAGTAGAAAGATAGTGCAGATTAGGGCGTGAGCGCGCTGAAATAAACTGTGCTTCAATCATTTTATTTCTACTCCAGATAAAAAGTCTTAAATCCTTCCTTCATGGAAAGCATTAACTTAACTAATGAAGCCAAATTTAGGGTAAGTAATGCACCCTAAGTCCGGTATGATCTAAACAAGATCGACTTCCGGTAGAGTATATATAAAGGTTGCGAAAGAATGCTATCCTTTCCATATACCTTCTATCCTGCATCAATCAGAGTCTTTGTTCTGAGTGTTCTGCCTCTATCTACGGCTATTATCTTACATTATCAAAGATAGCGTCTGGGAGCAGAAAGTGCACAAGGGGTCTCGCTGCTATAGAGACAGAAGCGTCGGGTATATGCTTAGAGTCTGTTTCCTTCTCAAGCCCATCCCTATCCGCTAGGTGTCGCGCACTTCTCTCATTTCCTGTCACGTGACGCACGCTGCGCATGCGCATGCGAGCTTGTCCTCAAGTTAAGTGCGATCCATTTCCGGCTTTGGGGGTAGGACGTTGCGTTCTAGTGACGACACCATGGAGGCTATACTGGTTGGTTCTCCGTTGGTCTTTCATAAGGTAACTGTAGTTCTGGATGGGTGGAGGTTGGTGTTGTTTTATAAACATGGAGCGAAATGCTGTCTCGGTATCACCCCCAAACAGGCTGAGGCAAAGTCCCGCCTATAATAAATAGTAAATGGCAGGCCGCAGACGTCAGAGAGAGTCATATAGGCTGGATGCGGGGCCTGGGTTGTTGATGGTGTCTGAGTGGGTGGGTGGAAAGGGTAAATCGACTGAAGGGCAAAGAAGGCATCTGCAGGGTTGGAGCAGTGAGGTAAAATCGCAAAGACAATTTCAGTTTTCCCCTGACTGTTTTCCCTAGATAACCTATTCCTTTCATTTTACTTAAGACATTTACAATTGTTAACTGTCGACTTCTGCGTTCTTGAAGCCACTTCCATTTTGAGTGACACAATAAGACAAATCGAAGAAACTTTGCACCTGCAATATTCAATTATAACTGGTCATATTTTCTCTCACTGTGATGGGTACAAGTCTTTGGCGTTTCGGTATATAGATAGTGGCTTGAGTTGAAAAGTTGTGTAAGCTATACGCAGCTATGGGTGTTGATGCAGAAAGAAGAGGGTGGGGGAAGGGGCCTCCCTTGACTGGGGACAATGTAGATTGTCTTGGCAGACATACAGATGTAGGATTTTGATGGACGAGTGGTGTAGAGACTCACAGACTGTTTATTTCACATAATGCTATGTCAGGCACTAGATATGTATACTGACATAGTCATACAACTTACAAGCTGCTACATGTGTGGCAGCGCCTATTCTAACTTCACTTAAGTCATCATTATTTGTAATGATCTATTCATTAGACTTATAGGTGGTCATTCATATTCATCTTGATTTGCCTACATTTCTTGTCTGTGTCCTGAAAAAAGAAATCTACATTTTTCTGACTAAAGCACCTAAAGCTTGTGCAAAGAGAGATAGGCCTCACACTTTTCTGTTATGAATACAATTCCAGTATACTTATATCTATCTCAAATATTTGCTGCATGTTATGGTTATTCTGTTTAACTAAAATGTATTTTGCAAACTGATTATGCTCATTGATGTTATCTTAGTTTTGTATACAAACATTTGCTTACATCAGAAGGGGGTGCTGAGTCCTTGCTAAATCATCTCATGATACCAACAACATTATATTGCTATGACGTCATTAATCACCAGGGCCCTCACTGAGATCTAAAAATAATGTAACTGTCTCTGTTCAGAATTAATGCCTGCAAGTATAGCATTTAAAACCATTCCCTTTGTGGCTTTGATAAGAAAGCTTTTACCAACACCTCGAAGTAAGAGATAGTATTCTGGGTAGTGTAGGTTTTTGAACCTCTCCTACCGCTGAGCACTGTTTCTCAGCAACTACAAAGGAAACTAGTCTATCTGCAGGAACTTCAAAGCAGGTTCCTTGCCCACTCTCTCACATTGACTCAACCATCAGTGGTTGGGTGGAAAATGCCCAGTCCACTTCAAATCAAAGGATTTCTTGATATCAGATAATTATTATTTGAACGTGCCAACGTTACCCTGAGGGTCAAGATGGACGCTTGGAAAAGGAAGCTTACTTGTTAAAGATAACTCTCATAAGTTTGAAACAGTAGAGTCTACTTTTGTAGTGAGAAAGAGTGGCTGTGAACACGTGTTCTAATGAACAAGTGTCGTGGTGAATAAGTGAAGAAATAACTGAGTGATGTTCGAGGGATAGCCGGGGGGTGAAATACTAAAGGGTGTTGTAATTATTGATTACACTTCGTGCCATGAAACGGATTGCAGAACGATGTTTTCATCGTTACTGGAAAGGCAGACAAGCCAAACGAACATTTTTTCATATGTTCAGAACATGTCTTGGACAAGTAGTAGCGTACTCGCACAATTTTACTTGCGCATATTACCTTTCAATGGGACAGATCTTGCTGCGTTAACTTTTCTTCTGCTCACTCTTAAACCAACTTCAAAGTTATGGTCTTTCCTCCTTGTTTCCTTTCCGTTCTATTCTATACCCCCTGTTTACCTCCACTAATAGGAGCCTTCCCGACTCTTCCCAGTATGAACAAGTCGATTCCTGTATGTGTCCTCATTCCACCCAGGTAAACGAATTACAAGTGTGCAAATTAGAGGATAATTAAATGAATTAGAAAGTCATGCCGTAAGACTAAGCAGTGTTACCTAAACCCTTACAGAATAATGTTTGCCCCGCTATCCCTGCCATCTTTGTCTTCCTTTAACTATAGCTCGCCCCTTCTGTTAACTTCCTCATCTTCGATCTGTTTTATTCTGCTTGGATCACGCGCTCCAGGGCCATGAGAGCCCGGTGATATCGACACACATACCCCAGGCGTAATCCTCCAGTACACGGCACGATCTTAATCAGAATACTGTCATTAGGACCAGGGATTCAAGGGTTGTCGAACACAATTCAAAAAAGCAGTTAAAGTCAACATATTGTGTGCTGTGTTATGATACGAATGCTGATCGTTGATGAGCAATTTGATTAACTAATTAGATAATTAGGGAATCTTGTCTTGAGTTGTTTTACTTTACAGCTGAGATGTGAGGGCAAGTTTAGATGTTCATAATGGTGGGGTTTGAATAGAGACACTTTAAGATTAATAGTTCTACCTTTTATTGACCTTCAGAACTGGGACTCCTTTTATATAGACACTTTCTTCTTCTGCAGCTAATTGAAATTACAGGCTTCGTTACATGGGCACTGATTTGATTATCTTAGAACCAGGTATGTTTTTGTTCCATCTAAAACAAAAAAGACCTACTCCCCACGCCGTTAAACGTTAGAAGTGTCACTCTCAGATAAAACCTAATGAGTATTAAAAAAAACTAGAAGCATAAAAGGAGAGCGGGTTCTTTGATGTGGGGGCGTTTCGCCAATTCGCAATTATCCGCTAAATTGCACAGTAAGCTTGTAAAGAGCCTGATTCTCGGCAGACAGTGTAGGGTTTGTTTAATGCACGTCGGAAACCTGCAGTTCCGGTCGGGCGGACGCGGACGTCACGCTGTCGACGGCGAGGCGCGGACGGCAATATCCGGTGCGCGGAGTCGCTCCAAGATGGCGTCCATCTTTGGTTCCATCACATCGCTACAGCCAGTGTCCCCCTTCTTCCCCGCCTTTCTGCCTAACCCCCCTCGTCCTCCACCCCCTCCAAACCCTCTTCCAGCAGCAACCACCACCAAGGACATCGCACTGGTGCTATTGTCGTGACCATGTTCTCAATCATGGCGCCAAAAGCGACGACTTGCCAACTGCGCATGCGCTGCGAATATCACGTGACTGTGGAAAAAGCCGCGGGGCATGACGGGAGGAATCTATCAGTGACGTCATTGTTACCCCGGCGCTGAGCCAATCAGATGAGCGAAAAGCGACGGGGACGAATGGCGGGAGGGGCGGCGCAGTTTAAATATTGACCATGCGCCGTCACGTGTTTAACTTCCGCTTCCGCCTTTTTCTCTGTCGGTACATAAAATCGGCCCCTGTATGGCGCTGGTCGCTAGAGGTCGCTGGGGGTCATTTTGACCGTGGAGGAATAGCCTAGAGATAGGGAAGGGGGAATCGATGGTGGTCAAGGGATGGTGTCTGATTGTAAACACATCTTATGGGAGGTCCAATTGCCCCATGTCCGCCCAGGAGTTTACTGAACGCTGGTCAAAAAGTCGGGAACCAGCAATAAACAGGCTGCTGGTTGCTGACGGCTCAATCAGTGGGGTCAGCCAGCAGGCTGGACACCAGCGGTTAGTTAGGGCTTAGCCCGCTTGGTGGCGCTAAGGTCGGTGGGCGATAATTTGACTCGTTAGCACGTCGCTAGAGGGCGCGCGACCTACCACTTCCGGTATTTTGACGGGCGTCTGTCACGGCCATTTTGTGCGTGTTCCGGCGTTCACAGCAGGTCGGTGGGTGGCCAGTGGAGGGGCTGGAGGGCACAGTTTATGGCGATTACAACGATTGGCCTGGATTTTGAGTATAGGAGAAGCCACCCGGTATAAAGACGAGTACGAAAAAGACACCTTGTTTGTGTCGATCTCGTCGCGTCTAAAGTAAAACCCCAGCTCTTTTAGAGCTGTCAGCAGCTGATAACGGATCATTCAGTCTATCAGATCGACACGAGTTCCACTCAAATCCATCCCCACCCCCCTTCTCTCACAATTCTCAACTGCAGGCAGATAAGGCAGAAAGTGTCCATAATAACAGTGATCGGCGCGGCGTGTGGGGGCCGCCGACTTCGCGGAAACGGTCGGGGATTTGTCACTTGTGCTCTTCACTCTGCAGTTTCGATGAATTTTGTAGTGTTTGATCAGAAGGTCTAACATCAAGGGAGGATTATGTGATCACAGCATCAGGAAAAGAATCTGACTGAGATTATTTATTATATGGGTACTAGTTGGTTTCGTGATTTGCCCATTGACCTGGCCGCTTGAGATCCCAGTGGCCTAGCGTGATGACACTTTTTAAAGGGTGAATTCCTCAAGCCCCATTTGCCCTGGACATTTTTCACTTGAAATCGCAAGCATGAAAAACTATTATTTTGACCAAATAATCGCACATCCTTATATAATGACTGCTCCTTTGTAAACCACAAGCAACCTCAGATCGCAATGAGAATTTGCCCATTGCGATTGGCGCTTGATGGTACCAAACTAAGGACAGGTCAAAGCTCCTGTCACCACCACCCCCTCCAACCCTCAGAAAAATGGGAAAAAATAGAACATATGTCACTGGTCTGCTCCCTTATATGATATATGGCAATATCTGGACTCCCTGCATTTTGAAATGTAATATGCAATTGGGATGCATCTTACTGGTGAGTACTTTACAGCTTAACTAAACCAGGCATATTCGTAAAGGGACCTGTCTCTTTTGTATGAAAGATCAGGAGTCATATTGTACTGAAAAATAAGGCAACGCCGCGAAAACACTTTGATCGAAGTTGAACATTACCTGCAAAGTAACATTTGAACTTGGCTTCTTTTCATACGGAAAGAGGTTGTATTTCAATGCTGTCTGATTGTATGGAAACATAGATTGGGTAACAGAACACTTGAGTGTAGGATAAGCAGGCATTATGTTAAGACCACCGAGGTAATAGGAGTAGAAGAAGTGGGAAATTAGGCCTATATTCCAAAGGCCGATTTTCATGCAACCGATTCTGTATCAATTCTGTTTAATTTTGATTGCATGATTCCATATATCCTACATGATATTTGAAAGAGAATAATATAACCTGTCTAATGACATAGGATATTACCTATACTTAACAGTTATTTTAAATGCCATTTTTATAAATCGGCAGCAAAATCGGGGTGTGTAATCTAGGCTTTAGTCTGTCGGTGAGCAGTCACCAGGGGTCGCCCGCTGCCCGTATGTGACTGGTGATAAACATGACCAGAGGGTGGGCCGTGGTATATGTGACCTCCTCATGCAAGCTGGGGTGGGGATGAGGGGTGAGCATAGACAGTGTCAGTGTAGGGAGTACGGGGGACCAATGACTGGAGAGAAAACGGTTAAAGTTATTAGCACCTATTAGCACCTCTGGCAATGGAACAAATAGGATGCATCAACACGAGAATCCCTCATTTCTGTATAATCTTTGCTCTATTGCACTAAGCCACATGTGTTTATATGACATTAAATAGTTTGACTTGAAAGGGAGAAGTTTACAGCTTGACAAATAACAAATTATGCCTCTGTAAACAGCAGGTTTAAAAACAAGTGTCCTCTGCACTTGAGTTAGAAAAATTAACATCTTCTTAGGGATTGTGAGCTGTGAAGTTAGGAAATATATATGTCTGCACAGTAGCGACTCCACGACATAAATGTCTGTATTGTGGCATCTGCATGGGCATATATATTTCAGCAGAGTGGCTACTGTTTCGACTGTGTTTTACTGATTCAAACATCGAGCTTTATTCAATACATTGAAATGTATGGTTTCATATAGCTTCTATCCTGTGATAACGTATGGACTCTGGCTGATTCAATATTGTCAATAATGGCTCAACAGGTTGGACCTGGATAAAGTAGTAAAGAAATACAGTTTTAATTTAATCAGGGTAATGGATCAAATATCGTGGGATTCAAATCCCGTCAACTGTGGGCACGGAACATACAAATTATAATTCACCATTCAGCTAATATCTGTTATAGCTTTAGAAAATAGTAAATTTACAATCATATTATCATGATGCACCTTGCTATTCAGAAGTATTGCAGTGGATGTAATTTCGAATACTTGCCATGACAATAACATTGATGGGAAAACACAAAAACAAACACTAAGAAGAAACCACCATAACATAAACAACAGAGGTACATCAAACTATCGAATACCAACACATTTGGATTTCTGGAGGGGTCAAAAACATCTGGCAGCAACAGAAGCTAGCAAACAAGGATTCAATGCCTGGCACGCCTCGTGCCAATGTTTACCCGGCTCCCTCTCGTCTACTGATAGTTAACACGAAGCTTCTTCAAAACTAGATCCGCGCGCACTCAGGCCTCTACCACTAATCGTTATTTTTGTACTAGCCGCGAAGGGATCCAAACTTGTATAGCTGCTAAGCATAGATGTTTACATTAAGGAGACAACTAAAATGGGTGTCTGTGATATCGACGTTCTTTGAGTTGACTACTGTGGAGTAATATGAAGGGATTGTTCCCAGAATTGAAGGCACGGTGACCCTTCTTTATCTGATGGAACCATGTGGCCTTGGATCTTTCAATAAAGGATAAGGTTAAGAGGGGTAGGAATCAATTCAAGATATAAAGGCACACAGGTAATTGTACGCCCACAATTGTTTCTATATACATTTGAATAGGCTTGACTTGTACATGTGCCCCATTCATGTGACGGTATATCAATATGGATCAGAATTAAACATGAACGCGTCAACTTTGATTTGATTTTCAAATCTGCTTATCTCAGAGAGCTTTTGAAACGAAAGAGAAAATGAAACTGCTGTCAGGTTGATCAGCGAAACATAACTAACTCTAAGGGGCGATATAACCTCTCCATGGGGAAATGCAGCTATACATATGATATAACACCTGGAAAATGCACCTGGAAAATATTTGCATTCAGCATAAATACCGTAAGCAAATAACAAAAAGCCTCCCTGCAGCTCTTCAATTGCCATTATCATTAACAAGTGTCCCTTTAATTAGTATTAGGCGGTAATGAGTACATACCACTTAAAAGGACCCATGGGGATCTTAAAGGGATTCATTACTAATGTATACCCCATTAAGCCTCAGCTCTTTAATATGACTTTTTTCATAGCTGCTTTTGGCTACCTTTTCTCTGTGCCTAACCACGACGCATATCGCGCCTACCCACAACGTGTATTGCAAAACAATCTCAGGAAAAGAAGTGATCTATCGACATCTTTTGCTTTTTATAACCTTGGCTTTTAGCCAACCCATCTCTACTCGTTTTTATCGATTGAGTGGATACGGGTGGTGCGTGATTTTCTTACCGAACCCGCATTTATACAATACAAGCCCCTCCCTTATGCAAGGTAAAATCTTAAAGAGTACGCTTTGAGGTAGGATTTGGCAGCATGTTGTTAATACCAGTCTTCATAAAGTAGTCTGTTTCTTCCCAAAGAGAATATGGCATCATACAGTGAAGAATTAAGGTTATAAATACTATCGCCTCTGTGGAGGATCAAGGTACTTATCAAAGAAGAAAATATGCTTGTCTTGCATAAATGTACTACTCTATAATTCTCTTTCAAATGAACACCACAGAAAACAACGTATATACGCTATGTGAAGTTATATGGATAATGAAGATTTTAATCCCCAATAACAACGAGATTAACCCCGTTTCGACGGTTGTCAGATAGTCTGTGACAACGAAAGAATTGTCTTAATGTCTCTAGCCTATAGCCTCCATTGAGAGCCCACACACTAGCATTAAAGCCCCCTGTCTCATTGGGACCGTGTCTTGGGCGATCAATAGGTATTAACCCGTCAGTAGAGCCATCCAGATAGTTAGTCTCCACACAAGCTAGAAGCTTGTTGAACACACCCCTAGTTTTACATTTGACATCTTCCAATGCTAATTATCAGTAACATTGACGAGATATAGTCATCAGCAGTTTTTCAGACCAGCTATTAAGCTCATTTAGCTACGTCTGCTAGGATTAAGGACTCATTATGGAGGTAGCCTCCCCCACAAAAGCCCCCTATAGGTCTGCTTATCTAGGCCAGAGTCATAGACAATTTCCCTAATAAAGAGGGTGGGTGGATCCAATTAGGATATAACACGTGTCATGAATTGTTCGGCTGTTTTTCACCATCTATTTCGTTTGTCTACAGTTGTGAAGTAGGGGAGAACCCATTGAGCAATGCGACTGGAATTCTAGCGACAAATACCTAAGATTGTCAAGTTTTTTTTCCAAGGGATTGACCATTTTTAGGTAGATTTCTGGTCGAATCGGCCAATAGGAACGCAATTTCTGGTCGTTTTTGAACCATTCTGGTCACTTGAAAGACAATGATTCTAGGTGAATCGCTCAAGGGGTACGCCCCTTAATTCAGACGGAACACCAGGGGTTAAAGTAACGTGACCTATTGTACAGGAGTGCGTGTGACCAGTGTATGGCCCACTTCTGTGAGGGTTGTTTGGAATACTAATACTGTATGATTTTACCCTTTATATACACTATCCTTATATGACCGTTTGAGTAGGACCCAATTGGACTAATTCATTAACATCACATACAATATATTGTAAACAACCTAGAGTAAATTTTTTAGTTACCTGATAATTCAATCGAAGATATAATGCAGCAGATATATAACAAAGAATGATCACAGTGTTCTGATACTCTAGATATTATGATGTTCATACAATTTCCACAAGACATATATTATAAGTTAACAGTACCATTTCTCATCCTAATTCTCCATTTTTTCTATCTAGCAAGCGGATTAAAAATGGCATAAACGCAAAAGTAGCTAAAACTATGTTTCTCTACCTATTGTTCTGTCCATACACTACTCAACTACCCCCCCTCCCCCCGACATGTTATCCCCGGTACCCAAAATAATGGAGGATGACACGTATTCCGGTTCCGCTGGGAGCTTGTTCCTGGCGGCCGGTATCGACGGTAACGTCGGGGTGCGCGCGCTACAAATAGGGCTTTGACGTAGCAGGAGTTATAGAGCTCTGCCATAAGAAAGGGGAGTGTGCAAGGTGTCGTGGGACTAACATGGTTGATAATACTGCCATTTCTCTATACAAGAACAAGATATGATACTTGAATTAATTGTCAGTGGCCAAAGTTCCCTTCCTTTCCGTTATTTTAATTTTTAAAGAAGGAGCGCAAATTGGTTATATAAGATTCTGGTTATACATGGTGATGATAGATCATCATTACATTATTTTACTGTTAACAATATTAATGTTTGAATTTAAGTCAAACCCTCCCTCAACAGATATTGATATAACTATTGATTAATTACTGAGGAGATAGGAGATCTGGAAAATGGTAGTTTGCACTAGGAAGATGTGAGTATGAAAACCAGTTTTGAAACATCATAGAAACCATAATAGCAACACTCTCTAAACAACCCCTCAAAACACAATAGGAACAGCCACTTGGAAACGAAAATGAATGTCAATATCCCCTTTTTAACGCATGCGCCTGTAGCTTGGAGCTGAAACCGGATATGGCCCGCCGACCATCGATCGGCGCATCGTCGGCGCGTGTCGCGGGGTCGGGGGTCGGGGGGTCGGCAGGGGGGGGGGGGGGGGTAGGCGGGGGGGGGGGGGAGGGGGAGACAAAAAAGGGGGCCCTAATGGGTGCATAAACCAAACCCTAAAACGTCCCTTTGTGAGGTGTAGAAACGCCAGAAGCAAGGTCGAATTCACAGCTAGAATGCGCAGTTATGATGAAATGTTTAAGTTTAGCGGATAGATACTGCCAATGTTGCATTCTCATCTCATGTTACATCGACGCCAAAGAAGAACTTATGTATTTAAGATTGGTGAAAAAAAAAGAGAAAAAAAGTATATTCTGGTAAATGTCTTACATTGATATGTTTTTTGAAGATTCTAACAATGTAGCTGATGTCTTAAGACATATCATGATGACATGTTGTTCATGCTGGGTATTTTGAAAGGGAATAGAATCATTCTTCCTCAAAGGAACGTTTGTTTCATACAAGCAATTTGAATTTGGTAGCGTGTTGTAGAAAGGATTGTACAATGACAATGAGCTATATATACTATATACTGATTCCACTGAAGGAAAATGCGAGTTTTATTGCACTTTATACAAAGCCAAAGAATCAGACTTTTCAGTTTGCATACACAGCTTATAGAACTGCATAATTTGTAGTCTAGGGCAAATTAAAAAAAAAAGAACGAGGCCCCCTCCCCAAAGCAAAAACAAAAAATAATCGGGCAAAAAAAGAGCTCAAAACGTCAGCCTTAAAGCAATCAGTTGCCTAATTTGCCACAATAATTACATGGGTAATCAGATATATTCTATGTTGAATTAATCAGGAATAATAGCATCAAAGAGGAATATACGGAAACTTAGAAATAGTCACCCCCAGGCTAGCACACTATTGGCATAGCCTTGCCTTTCATATGGTGAATTTCCTGGAAGTAATGAGCAGAGATATTAGGTTCTTCAAACCAATTTGCTCGTTGGAGTGTTCATGTCAACGTGCGACATTTATAGAAGCAGTGTGCACATAAACCTAACTGCCCCAGGGTTTATACATTGGTGAGAGTGAGTAAGGATCGGAAAAGGGTGAGTCGGGTTTCGGCGCACAAAGTCACGGATTTCTAGGTTCCCCGAAGTTCTTATCTGCTGCTCTGCAAACCTCCCCACACAAAGCCTTATCAGTGGTGGCAGCGTCCCGGTATTTACACAGTATCGTCTGTATTGTACGCCGAGAATCGAACTCTGAGGGGTTATTTCTATTCTGTGGATATCCAGAGACATCTGGGTAAATATTGGATCACGGCAAGGATATGCGTGTATTGGCATCTAATGTTGCTAGGGTTTGGGGAGCAGTGAATTGCGCAATCTTCTTCTATGAATGAATGAGTCTGATTCCATTGATGAATACATTTTTTTTAGCGACGTGCATTATTGACAATGCCCTCAATAGTTTTTATGTGAATTAAATTCTTATTGTTTTTTCGTAAACACATACTGGTCTAGAAAAAGGAAGAACAACTGCAATATTGAGACGAGTAAGGGCATATGCAAGGAGAGTAAAATTACTCTCCATGGTAATAGGAGTTACATTATAACCAGCAACCCAACGTGTTTTTTTTTATTAATTTGTCTTGTACACCAATTAATTCAAGGATTCCCCATCCTGGCAAATCCTAAATATTTACCAAACTATGCGACAGATACATTTGAGCAAACAAGAAGAACTATACATTAAGAAACCAAAACACAAAAAACACTAAATAACTAAAATAAGATTTCCACGAATCACGGTGATGAAAGTTTGAGTCCCCCCCCCCCAACCCTTTTGTCTCACAATAGTCTAACGACAACTAAAAATACACCATAACAGCATGTAGAAAAACAATAACATAACAAAGAACACTAAAACCAGACCGTGGAGAAGGAAACAGAAAAAGAGGAGAAGAAGTAGTTGCCGGCCAGCTGAGTATCACCTGGTCCCATCTGGCTGGGGGTGGGATAAGGCGGCGACAAGACAAAGCCGTCAGATAGACGGGGCCTTTGATGTCCCCGCCCCGTCACCCCCCGATCCCAGGCCAGGTCAACCCCAACCCTACATTCCAATATTAATGCCACCACCTCAACCCACAAGCCAGACCTCCCAATATTAGTCAAATCTACCAGGCGGGGAAACCCAAGAAACTAGGGGGAAAGGGGAACCGCCTGACACTATGTTTGTTCATTGATAATATTGTTTTGATACTGTGGCAGGAGGGTATAGGCTCTTTTCTTACTCATGGCTTTGTTTGTTAAAGAAATGCCCTCCGCTTCTTATCATGGATGTATTGATCAGCCCGCACCGTCTCCAAAATGTACCCATTACTTCTTCCCGTCCTCACCCACAGTTTAATTGTGACAAACATTGACTCCTCTTGCCTTGTATGAGTGGAATTTTGTGACAGGGTAGGTATATGTGACTGCTATATTTAAAAGTCGACTCGTGAGAAAACGACCTACTCACACAGTCATCTTCAGCAATAATTATAATATATGCCTATCCTTTGTAACGTATATGATTCACATATATATATATGATAAAGTCAATTTCTAAGCGTCATATCAAGATCACCTTTGTCTCCTGCAGCTGTTGACGGCAACGTCTACCTGCTGGCAATATTCAGCAAAGATGTGTCAGTCACACCTTGAAAAACGTGAGACATGTTATGACACAAATTACTCTTTTCTTGCCCCCTTCATAGTGATACTCCCAGGGCTTCTTCCTTCCGTCATACGTCCCTTCATATACCGCCTGTAAGCTACTCAGACAAGCTTTGACAAAAAGCTACTGGCAGTAATGACAAACATTATAATGTGACGAAGACAGGATGGTCTCGGCTTACGAAAAAGCTTCGTTTCTCTAGGATAAGACTTCACATGTTAAAAAAAGGAAGATATATGCACGTTATATTGATCCTAAGAGGGCCTTTAACCAAAGTATATTTTATCAAAAGGAACATGAATAAAATCAAGGCCACGGCCCCAGGGATTTTCAATCTAGACTAGATCTAGACAGCCAACATTTTGAATTCAAGACGCACTTGCCTCATTTTTTGTCGGTCTTTTATTGACTTGTATAGTTTGAAAGAAGATTTTTCTTTTTTCATTCAGGATTCCCAGCTGCAGTATTCTTCATGTCCATAAACATGACTTGAATCCGAGGTAGAAGTATAAACGAGGATCTAATGGATTAATTTATAATAAATCTGAAAAATTATGGAAAATAGATATACTTTTACAAGGAACATTGATATATTCTTTGCTTTCAAATACTAATGCAATTTGTCATTTGAAGCCATGATTTAAAAGAAATATGATCCCAAGTTGGGGACATAATCAGTAGGACCTTTTATTTACACAGTATGATCTATGATTGTGTTTGCGACCAATTTAGTCAATTGGCCTAATCATGAGCAGTTCCTCTCCCGGATGAGCAACTCTGAGCACATACAAACGATGACAGATTCTTGTTTACATAGTCCCAACTTCCGAGAAGAGGGGGAACAATAGCAACTGACATAGAGATCTCCTGGAAAGTCAGAAAAACAAACCAATGACAAGGATGTGGAATTAAAGGCCATACGCCTACGATTCTTTTCGAGCAATTGTGAGCAGTTGTTTGGATGTAGAGCCTGAAGCCAGATATTGAAGGAGGCATAGTAAGAATAGCAAAAGGGCGCCGAGGCAATGGCCTGACTGGGGCTGCCACCAATGGGATAGGGCGTGCGGTTGTTGTGCTGCCTACAACCATTACCTCAACCCCCATGCCCCAACCATAAAGGGCAAGGAGCTGCTCTTTTGCAGGGGGTTGTAATGATGTGGGAAAGCGAGCCAAATGAGAGCTGCTCTCCCGCAAGGTTTTCATTCACGGAGGTGGTCGGAGGGAGGAAGGTTTTGTGTGTTTGTATTTTTCTGTTGCGCTGACTCTGTCATTTGCACTTTACACAGTAGGACTATTATATGACAGAATCAGCACCACTGCACACAATAACGCCATACATGCATTATGTGTTTAATTAGTTGATGTAATAACAGTTACAGCAGCTGACTCACTTTGCACATGTGCACTTGACATAATGCCTTAAAGAACGCTTCAGACGAAACTCCAAATTATAGACTGATTTCAAGAAGCAATAAGTTAATTAATGCTTTCTAGATGCTGACAGTTGTGATGGCTTATTTGGTTACATAACTCAAATTAATTTGGTTGGATAACTCATGACTAAAATGATTAATTCTGCGATGTCAAATTGAACATGAAGCTAGTGTTTGACAAGGAAGTGATGAGACAAAAATAATGCTTAGGTTACTTTTAATTTGTGGTATGTTCATTAATCAAAATACTTATGATAAATTGTAAGAAGTTACTCGGAGAATGGGAACATTATGTATATCTAGAGCAACAATTGGTCTGACTAATTAAACATTCAAAACAGTCTACAAAAGTAACTTTTCATAGGCATGTATTAAGACCAGTGGCCTTTATGTCAGTTCAGGCGAATATAAAAAGAACCAAGAATGGGACAACCCTAATTCTTATATAATTGATGCGATAGCATTGGTTCCTCTTTTTACAAGATGACTTATGATAATATTGATAATTAAATAAACTAAAGTTAGATAATCATGAAATAACAGATTACAATGCATGGTATTCTGGGTATATCAGCTACTTTTTGTTATCAAACCCGAACTTAGGTAGGAATAAATCTACAACCTGGATTATCTAAACGGAGAGGGTATGCTTTTAATGGGAAAGAGTTTAATTACTAAAATTGGTAAGGGTAAAAGTATAATAGTTTAAAAGCCAGATCTAAACAGATGAGAAGGCTGACAGAAGAGAACAACACTGGTCTCCTCCAGTGGACCTTGGACAGGCCCCAGCCTCAGGAGAGCAGCTCCTCCAGGGCTCCTCCAGGGGGCGAGCTGCTCGCCTTAACCCAGATAAGCCCCGACTCAGCCATGCATGACGAATCGTTCCTCTAGCAGTCACCAGGTGGCAGCAGGGGATTCACGCTTGACTGAATCTTATAGATAGGACCCCCAAAACTCCCCAACTATGGTCTTTAATCTCCACCATCAAGAATAGAAAATGTCGTACCTTGAAGATTTTTGATGGAGCGTTTTGTTAATACATTGACCTCTTTCTTTTGCAGCAATAAAAGCACCATTACGAAGGTGATCGAGGGTCTCCTGAATCGCAAGGACTATGACAAGCACATGAGGCCGGGTATAGATCAAGGTAGGGAACGTAAGTGTCAAAACATTATTCATTATTCTCTCAACTTCTACCTCCATGGCTGCTTCATCTCACTGCGCATGCGCGTAGCCAGAAAAGCGAACACGGTGTCTCCTCCAGTAGGCTGGCTATAGGCTGTGTTATAGTGTGGTAGGTATCCCGAATCATTTCGGTCTTTCCTGTCCATACGTCTATCACTCCTCACTTCTTTCAGTTCATTCTAACCTCTAGTCAACTTTCATTTTCACTCCTCTAGATCCAAGAGGATGTATCATGTTAGCTGTAGGCCATGGTTGAGACCGCCAATTGGTTTACACCAGACTCACTCTTTTCTTTCACTTCATATTCTTTCCATTTTCATTTGGTATCATGGTATTTCTTATTTATCACAATTTAACATTGTAAGTACCCTCTAGATAGCAAACTAAGAACCTGTTGCTCCGTGATCAACCAATCAATGTTTATAACATTTCCCACTTTCAGAAAGGCAAACATCAGTCTTGCATTCCAGCTCTGTACTCTAGGCCGTAAAAGTGAACTACAAACTTCTATTATTAACTTATCATTTTCTCCAAAATTAAAAAAAATTCCCATCGATCCTTGTATTACCTATTGAACGTAACCAGACGTGGAGGCAACAGCCTGGAGGGGGCTTAGCGTCCTACCGACCCTGGAGGAACCGGGGAAGGAGGGGGGAGGGGCGGGCAGGTAGCCTAAATGGATTACCTCCTATTGATGTCTCACCCTGGAGAGGTTGATGGCGTGGAGAGGGGCATCCACCTTACCCACCTTACCCACCTTTCCCCATCATCCTACCAACTCCAGTGTCTACCATTAGACTACTCCGCACCAAACCAGACCTGCCCTAGACATTTAAAAAGTAGAGTTTCCTGATAAGCGTTTTCAATCAATACCATTACTAGCATTCGAATAGAGAATGATTATAAGTTATATTTTCATTTCATTAAAGTTAAAGGGCCCGGAGACAGACAGGAAAATTAAATGTTATAGGATTTCTCTAACTCTTAGTTTTTGTTCGATTGACTGAGTTGATTCCCAGCCTATAAACAATATATACAAGACATGTTTTCGACATAGCAAAATGGAACTTTGGCTATCTTATATGACCAATTTGGTTCAAAGAGCATTTTGTTGCGGCAGGGCCACTGGTATATGTGACAATATGGACTACCTTTAAAGATCAAATCACGTAAATCGTGACTTTAACCCGACTTAATTGTTGAACTGAAATCAAGTGCTACTTCATTTCACTTATTTACAGAGCACACAGCCACTAAACACAGATATATAACCGATTAATCAGGCAGATCAAAGTTATCCAAATGAATCCTGACACGCACCATATAACCCATTTAACTAGTATGAAAGGATTAGCCAACTTTACGAGCTACTCAGATGAACTATGGACACCAAATCTTTGCATGGCGAGCCCAAAGTTCTGCCTAATAAAGTCCCAACACCCTGCCCAAAAAACACTACCTTGTTAACTTATACAAGATGTTGGTCCGACAGAAGGTAGGCGTAATGGCGCTCAATGAAAGTTCCCTCCAGGTGATGCCTGGATGGCGTGTTCATACTGGTGGGGGTGGTGGTGGTCAGGAGGAATTTCGGGGGGTTGGGGGGCTACTTTGCTCAGAGGGGGGGGGGGTACTCGTTCTAGAAATGGTACCAAGTGCAGTCGGAACTTCCAGGTGATGTACGTCCCAAGCAAAAATATGACGTTATAATAACGTTGCAGCAACGTTCTGTTTAGACCTGGTTTGGTTCTTGTTACATTCTTTTGAGGGCACCGAAAAACGTCTTTAGAACCTAACGTTGTGACGTCACACTAGAATGTTGTTGTGACATTCTTGTAACATTATTTTACGTTACAATAATGTTGTTATAACATTCTTTATTAGTTTGGTCTCAACTTTACCAAAACAGAATATTATTAGAATGTTCTTTTTCACTAAGTCTAAACCTTACCTAAAATAATGTTATTGTTACGGGAAAATTGGCCAGGTCTCAGACCAATTTAAAAAGTACAGTCGCAGAACGTTCTTGTTACGTTGCTGCTTGCCTGGGGTAGCTGTGCATCGCTGGTTTGGCTGAAAAGGATAGGGAAGGAGGGGGGCTGTCAAATAATCAAGCCATCTTCAAAGGGAGCTGTCAATGATTATATTGTCCATTACTTAACCATTAACAGTTACTTCATTAAATGCTTATTGTCAGCAATTCAATTCCTTCGCAATGCATCTTAAACAAATTATTCAGTTCAGAAATCAAATTATGACCACAAATTTGTCAACAATCTTTTTTATGAGGGGCTCTCCATGGAATATCTTGATGAAAAAAAAAGGGGGGGGGGGCTGTCAGAGTATGCCCATTCCAAAATAGGAAAGGGGTTGTAGTTTCGCAGTTGGTACCTAAATTCAAAGACTGAGTGCCCCCCCCCCCCCTTTTTTTTTGGGGGGGGGGGGGGGGGGAGAAATGAGGACCCCTCCGGGCACCAGGCTATAGGTAATCAGCAGACCTGTGTTCACTAACGAACTGAGCTGCTCGGAGCAACTCACGTTTGGCGGTCCACCCACTCCCACACCCACAACAAAGGCAAAAGACTTAGATCACTCTCTAATTAGGACGGACTCTCCAAGCACATGTTGCCACACCGAGGTGGCCAATCGTGGTCTGCTGTAATGACGCTGGAAGTCGTCCCGGGTACGACTGCGCATGATCTGTGACGTCACGTAAGTTGAAGTGCGTCTACAGAAATACATCTATTATTCATATTCCTTAATCTTCTCAAATTGTTGTATCGTGAGTTACTGTAATAAAACCCGGGTCTTGCCGGCGACAACCGATACAAGTTGCAACGCTTTTTGTTGAAAAACCTGAACGGTATATCATCGTAAATTTCATCAATTTGGCACAACAGGAAACCATTCCATCACCTCATTTAATGAATGATTTATACAAAGAAGAATATTTTCTCTAAATCTGGTCCATCGCTCTTACGTCGCGTATAGGCCTATGTGTAGGCTCAACACCATGCTCAACACCATGCCCCATGCAGCTATCTCCAGTGGGCACGTGTGAGTGACAAGTCACAATTTCAGCTGGTTCGAGAAACAAAATCTGCTCCGAGAAACCACAGGCATAATCCGTGAATAGAAAGACAAAGATGAGTGAACGAGAAAAAAAGGCAAAACATGAAATAAAAAACATCACCTTCCTGTCATTGTCCATTGTTCGTACAGCCGAACCTATCAACTGCCGGTCACCGGCAGGGAACCGATTCCATGCCGTTTGACACGTTGTTCAAGCCGATGACCAGCGGAACCTGACGGATGGCGGGAGTAAAAAAGTCGTCTGCTGCCGTTACTTCACCGCCAGCGAAAGGGTCGGACTCTAGCGGGACAGATAATAGTTATGTTAAGCCAAGTGTTCCTTTTTGAAAGGTTTGGGCTAGTTTTATGAGGAGTATATTCTTTTTGCCCTACTACTTCTAAAATGATGTCCTTTCATGATCACATGTAGCAGTCTATACACTGAACTTACTTCAAGTCATACCAAGAACCAGCGAAATAGGCTGCTACCAGCCTTAATGGCGTAGTGGTCTGGGGTGGCTGTGGGAGCCAGAGGGGTTGGCGACCATGGATTGTAAGTAAAACCTGAGAGAGACCCCACAGGTTCTTCTACATTTTATCACCCAAACTACAGTCAAAATCTGTTGGAACGCCGGAAACCCCTTTCTGTTAATCAACGTAAAAGTTTAAAGATTAAAGTAGCGAAAAGGAAAATAATAAACAAATAAGCAATTTTGAATGGCACTCGGCGCAGCATAGTGGAAATGCCTTAAGTTGTGAACGGCGGGAAAAAACGGAGAGAGGACTGATGGGGGTAGAGATTGGCGCCGGGCAGTAGGTGTAGGGGTGGGGATGGACCTGTCGCCGGCCACACCTCCGCCGGGAGGGCCCTGATATCCTGCCCCTGTCGCCGCCCTAAATAATGGATGCGCCTGAGCGGCTCGCGAGCTGCTCACTCGTATCGTCGGCGCGCCGGGAGGGGGACTTCCGAGCAGCTCAGGCAATAGAGATGGAGTGAGAAAAGTCACCTTTAGTGTGGTGGTGTGTCCTAACGAACCAATCGAATTCATCATCGTAAGGGTAGGGGTGTGTATGGTGGCCGTATGGTTGGCTGGGTATAGGAGAATAGGGCTGTGCGATGTTCTAGTTTGGTCTTTGGTGAGGCTGGGGTCAAACTTTGGGGCCTTCCATTAAGTATACATGTACGCATCAAGGGGGGGGGGTATGATATTTTTGAAAATGTGGGTACCTTTTAGTACAAATCCAATGCTTATTTTTACCCAAGCGGAGTGGGAGGGTCTGAGATTTTTTTTAAATGTGCGTAAGTACTTAATGGAAGGCCCCTTGGTATATGGTATATATACTGGAAATAACCTGATGATAGATACATTCCTGCAAGAGCAGTTATCTCTTTTACCACGTTAAAATAAAAGATATTTGAGTAGATGCCAAAATGTATTTCAATAGTTGATTGGAAAGGGGATTTTTGCATGCCTATGGTATCAATCCATATCATTGATAATATGTTGGAGAAGTTCGACAAATATTCTTCATACAGGACGCCGTTCCATTGTGACAGAACAAATGGGAGGGAGACACTGTTTCTAATACAGGACATGTGACAAACAGATGCAACCATACTAGAGTTAATGACTATACATATATAATTATCTCCAAGTTTCAAAACATTCCTGTTCATTGCAAAAGATTAACAAAGGGGAAAACCCTTTACATTACAATCACCACAAATCGGCCCAATGCGGAGCGAAATTTAGCGCATGTTCCACATTATACCCATCCTATACAGTGAACCCTATACAGTCCTACATAGACTTCAGACTCAAATTCACAACAAATCCCCACTCATATCGTGCAGACCTAGGTGGAGCTTACAACCCACATTGAGCCTGTATTTTTCCCAAAAGCTGAACTGATAAAAGGTCCCTTATTTGCTGGGTGGGCACAGACTGATCCCACCCCTGGATCCCTCTGTGCAATTATCAGGCTCCAACCTGAGCCCTCCCTCTATCCTCTCTGCATGACCAGTTTGTCCTATATTGTAGCCAAAGCCTATGCAGTAATAAACCTGCACTGACCAGCCTTCATATTTTACTAGCCGCATGTCGTGAGAAACAGAATATTTGGCAGCAGAAGCGAAGTCTCACAGATTTGCGACTATAACTCTGCGATTTAAAATGTAATCGAGTCGTCCGCGGCCGGCTGTTTTTTTTTTATTATTCACGGGTGATATGTATTATTCATTGACATCTCGTCGCTGCTGACATCCACGAAAATAGACGTATGGCTTTCTCTGGCAAGTTGACAGGTAGTATATAAAATATAGGCGTCACAAGTTATGCGCCATGTCATCAGTGTCAGGAAATAAATCAAAGTCCGGAGGCTGCACCAGAGATTTTGGGCTTGCAGGCATGATCAATATCGGATACAATCATGAATCAAAATGTATCCTGATGTATTAGGATTGGTATTAAAAACCAATAGGTATATATTACAATTGGGCCTTTCCGCTAGTTTTATATGATCTATATTGCACACATTATTTTGTAAATGATTCATTCCAACTCGTATTGGGAATTCGGGATCGAAAGATGCAGTAGACGAAAAGATAAAGGTATTTGATCATAAGCATTGAACTTTGGTATGGCAGCCCGTTGTCTACACAATTATCATTGTAGCTGTACAGATTCAAAGAGAAACTCATCTAGACTTACATGCGGGTCGTGTCAGAGATATATGTGTTAGTGTTTGTGAATTATCTAGATAAAACCTTTATGATGTTGGTATTACACGTAACAGTAGAGCTAGATTACATTGTTCTTGTTCAGGAATAGAAGCTAGGGTAGGAGTGACGTTTTTTTTTTATCAATACATGGTATTACGAACGATTTAGATAGCAATGCCCTTATAATGCCTCTCTAATGATCAAACTGGGGCCGCTATAATATATTGAATTCACTATTCATATTGTCTACCATTCGGTGATCTTATGTCAGATAATGTATTTTTTTAAATCATATACCAGCTAATTCACAATGGCGGAGGAGCTTGCAGACTGGTGAGGGACATATATATGCTTACTGCAAAATAGTATGTGAAATTGGATCTTACTTTTCAACATAAGTGGCAATTCAAACACACCTCGGGAGAAATGTGGGTGTGGTTGAGTCGGAGCAGGGAACGTAGGTAGGAAGGAAAAATGGAACCCAAAGGAAACAGAAAGGGAGGTTCTGTTGGCAGCTCAGAGTTTTGTGAAACTATGGGGTTGTAGGTCTCCACAGGCAGAGTCGCAGGGGGTAAGCTTGGCTGGAGGGCAGCAGGAGTTTGGGGGTTGGGAATCACAGCCACCGCCACGGGCTGATTGCCAGGCGACGCTTTTGGCCGTTGGCAGGTGGGGAGGAACAGCGGTGGGGGCGGGGTCCGGGGGGCCAAGACACTGCCTGAGAGGATTATCAGTTTGCCGCGTATTACAGCAGGTTCATCGAGCTCTAATCTGATTACCACAGACGCTGAGGCGGCGTCCTCCAGGCAGAGGCAACCTCCTGCCCCCCTCCACACCACCACCACTACCACCACACACCTCCTGGGTCTATAGATCTGTCGTCACCAGGTGGCACCACCCAGAGCAATTCCACCACCTCCTCCGAACCCATATCAATGCCACCCATCTTTCCATGTCGATTCCTGACTCCACAAGAAGTTTCCCAGACTTAAACCGAACGATTTTCCATGGCGGAAAAAATAAATATAAAAATTCCCAAAGCATTTAGAAATGACAAAATGGGTTAAATCGTAGCAGGACCCCTTTATCGGGCCCTCGGAGAAGGTCTTACACCTGTCACCTGCTCCTCAGCTTAAGACCGTGGAGGCGCCAGGGGCGCGGGGCTTAAATCCTCCAGGTGGTGGGGTGGGGGCGGGGCGACGTCGCGTGGTGAGGCGCCTCCCCCCCTTAATCCGCCCGGCACCAGAGTAATCCACCCCCGGCCTCAGGGTCGTCCTCCAGGGTTTGGGAGGCGGGGGCAGGACCCACAGAGCCCCAACCAGGATGGCAGGGATGGCTGGCGGCATTGTTAAAGATCGGGATGATTTCTGCTGACGATTCCTGGTGAGGTGGTTGGTGGTAGGGGGTTGGTGGGTAGGGGCTGTTGTGGTAAAGTTGGGGAAGGAGAGGTTAGAATTTGATCCTGACGGACATATTGTAGATGAGCAATTGCTTGCTTTTGTTCTGGTAGAGTTCTCACTTGAAGGAATAATGATATTATTGTCGAACATCATTTCATGAAATCAATACTCCTGGGCAATATTTCCATGTGTATTATTTCTATAACCCAATAATTGTTGAGTTATATATTCATCTAGAACATGTGTATCGTTTGAAACAGGTATTTTCATAAGTTGTATGCAATATCGAACATGATTCCGATAGGGAAGCAGACCGAGATCGGGGAAGCCAGTTCAGAAGCCACTGGGGAAGCCATATGGAAAATAAATTATTTGACCTTTTCGTAATAGTATGATAAGGTTGCTATCCATGACAATGGTAAAGTGGCATTATTTCTGACAGAAATGAGTGCGATTTCTTTCCTAATACAGCTAATGTTTTGACTATACACAACACACATGTGCATTAGGTTATCCATATTACCTCAAGCTTATCTGAAAAAAAAGATCCTGTCCTGCGAATTCAATCTCCCTAATAACGGCCAGTAGGCCTAGTTCTCAAGAATCCAAATCCCAAACCCAATATGCCCACTTCTTCTAAGGATTAGCCCATTTCTAGGCACGCCCGTCCCAATTCCCTCCCCCTTAGAAACCCAATTTCAAACCCATTTTTGTTCATCTATTTTCACGTCCCTTGTTTGGAATTCATCCCCTTGTGTACTTTTCTCCCATGAGAAAATCATCTTCTCGCCTCACGTCAATGTTCGCATTCGATAAAGTGGGTTCTTGTCAATGTTGACTTTTTTTTGTCAAGGCACAAGTCAACAGAGCATGTTTCAGAATAGGAGAATTCTTGGAAAAGTCAGATTACATAGAATTGACCTTTTTTCACTGGTGAATCTACAAGGTTTTACCAATACACTAAATCGTTGATTGGTTGATCAAGGAGCCAAGGGTAGTTAGATAGCAATACACATTAGTTCAAATACTTGCACCAATGGCATTCACCTCTAGATGTAAGCAGCACTGTAGTTGTTGTCAGGGTAAATGTAATAATAATAATTTTAATAATTTTAATCCATAAATCAATGACCTCTAATAACAGTGTTGTTTTGTACCAATGCCTTCGTAGAATAGTACTTTGTAAGTAATTCAATAATAAAATTATACTAAATCTCTATTGCAAACCATTTTGTAATCATGCAATGCATTCAATTAATCAGGCATGATCTAATCAATATAATTTTAACATTGTGTTCGTAACATATTGTGCTGTGATTGTTTTTACTCTGATTGTGTTGTGTTCTAGATTCCTAAGTTGCCTTTGCCTCAGACGTCAGTGTGCTTACCCCCGCAGCCCCCCTCGTACTCGTGTTGTAACCAACCGTACCCTATAGTTATTAACGACCCAGTTTAATCTGTCACGTGTACCAATTCTGTTTCCTCCATAGAGGAGAGTACGATTGTCTTCGTCGATATCTACGTCATCAGTCTCAGCTCCTTCAATGATAAGGACATGGTGAGTACAATGTATTTACCTTCATAACAAAATATATGTATTTACTATTCACTATGATCAGAAAGACATAGTTGTAGTTATCAATTAGAACTATCATAAGAGTTGTAGATGTCACAAAGGTTTATAATAGAGGTTGTAACCAGGCACAAGAAATAATATGAAGTATAATAGTTACTAGCTGTAGGAATTAGAATGTAAAGTTAACTTTAGGAATGCTAACAATACAAATGAAGTATGTTTTCTGTAATTACCATCTAGCAACAGGGTAGTTTATAGTGCACTTACACATGGTATTAGTTTCTAGAAAAAACACTGTATGCAATAGTTGCATTCCCCAGAGAAATGTATAAATTATAATATTGCCACCTCACCAAAGCATTATCCCTATCGTTAAAGTTCTAGTTGTACTATTCATACGTGCGCCATCGCATAAACACTTTTCGCCATACACACGATAATATACGTGGATTGACTTTGTGATATACACGACCGAGTAAAATTACATGAGCAGTAATAATAGTAGTATATACAATTGGGGAGTTGGTGCATGTCACGTACGCAGCTTCTGATAATTTCTATGGATTTGAAACATATCACGTATGATATTCTATGAACAAGCGGCGAATGCATTCATCAGTAGTATATGAAGAGATTATTTTCATTGTTGTCCTGTACATAGTTTATCTAGCTCAGGTGAAGTGGTTAGATATAAGGAACGCATTTTAGATTGAGATTTTTTTTTTCACATTACAAATTTCTTATGACAGATGGAAATTTGATAAACTGATTTAATGTTTAACTGATTTACACAAGTACAATGATGATGGCATTAAGGGAATTATGCAAAAGGGAATGAAATGGTCAAAGTTTCATAGGGAATATTCAATTATGATTGTGAAGGTAGATTCAAAAGATGAATTATTCTGCCAGCCGCTACATCCGATAGAAATCTACCTCCAATACACTTCAAATTCTAAGTAACATTTTTCTGAAATCCACCATATCGTTTTTTCTCACCAAAAATAGAGACTGTAGTCCACACACCGATTTTGATGCTGCCGATTTTGTATTTGTTTGATTTTCTCTAAGAATAATGACATGAGACTTTATATACCTGTTTACCATTCAAAACTGAATTATAGGACATTTCTATTGATGTATGACATATCTATATTTGATGCTTATTCCCGCTGCCGATTCTTAAAGTTGGCAGGAAAATCAGTACGAGGAATATAGGCTTTAGGTCTATTTAATCAGGTCAGATAATTTCATCACTGCAGAAATTAGGTTAGAAGTGATGTAACAGCCTGCGAAAGTCAGAGACGGCCAGAAACTGCTGATTTAGGGCACTGCCTGACAGGAACTCCACATGGATGATCACATTTCAAAGAGCACTTTCTTGGAAGCATTTCCACCTGACTGGGTCTTTTATCAGACCTCTCACCTGCGCCCACCTTTCACCTTTCACCTGAGAGGTGCAAAGTAAAGGGCTTTATTAGCACTTTGTGCTCCCAAATGCAGGGGTTATGAGCCAATCATTCAATATGACACTTTCACAGGATCTGCTACTAAGTGGTCCCATGATGGGTTGACCTGACATGGGAAAGAGCCTATAGACATCAATTGAAAATAGATTTAAAGGTCATGTTCAAGTGTGACTCTCATAAGTTTTCTTCTTGAAAAATAGTGTTATGTGGTTTTAATTGAAACAAAATAATGCTCATATCGAACCCATTTCCTAGATTGTTCATTTTATATGTGTTTTGAAAACACGTTTTAAATTTCTGAGTTATCATCAGCGGAGAAGCCTGTATCCAAAATTGTATTAGTCACTATACCAAAATTATGGCAAGTCGCAAAAAACTGTTATCTCGTTCTAAATGAAACAAAACCATGCTCATATATGCATATTGGACTCGTTCCCTAGCTTATCCTAATTTGTTTATCTCATATATGTTGTTTTAAAACATATTTAACATTTTTGAGTCGCCAGTTCTTGATAAGACTTTATCCGAGATAATGTCAACCATTATTTCTATCGCATATCATGGCAGAGATTGCTTTTATTTTGGAACACTATCAGGCTTCTGGTTGGTAATATAAGGAGTTGGAGATCATATTGGCTTGGTCTTTCCAATATCCCGACGTCAAACAGTGTCACATCGTGACCATATGTGACACCGTACACCTTGGATGCCAATCACTTCCCTATATCAATGGCAATAATGTCTTGCCAAGTGTGTACCCTCCTTTCAAGTCTAGGAAATCCTTCCAGCATCTTTTTCATGAAATTCTCTTCTGAATTATCTGTACTTCATTTGTTTTCTCCTCGAGTCAATTACATCTCAAATACATTTGAATATAATGATTAATTTGGGTATACATGTACTTGTGTCTATATGACGATTAGAGTTATTTTTCTCATTGTAACCTTATAAGATTGTGCATACTTTAACAATCCTTAAAATGTCTCCACTAACACGTTTCATTTGGTAGTATATAATTTCTTCAATATTTCCTCTAGCAACCTTCTTTAATGCCATACTGTCCGAATTTCTTTTACCGTATCTGTCAATTCTTTTACATTATGCTACCAACCCCCTCTGTGATTTTCTTCATTCTATGATTGATTTGATTTTTTCATTCTGGCTTCCCAATCTATTTACAAAATCTGCTTCCCTGGCAAATCAACCTTAAATGTCAGAAGGAAATTAGCAAAGGCTAGAATCCGACTTTTTCAGCAGAAATGCAAAATTCCCATATCCTACGTTTTGCTCTTCAACAAAAATTTCCTACTTTTGTGATACTTGTAAAGCCAACAGAATTATATGTCAAATGTACATAGGAAGTCATCTTGAAACTTATTCTTGTAATAATTTCCCCTAACCACTTCATTTCACAAGAGAAACATAATGGTTACACATGTGAACAATATGTAGTGGTGACAATGTACAACAACAGTAGTAGGCCACAGGAATATTCCTCTGTGATTTTCACCCGATGTCATGTCAAGGGTGCCTAGCCTAGCCTGCAGCAGAAAAAGATCATACATACCAAATATCCACCCTTCCCCTTTCCTAGGCCCCCCTGTGCCACATTTCCCATTGCCCGAAGCAATACTAGTCCAACCACGAACATTCTGTTCTGGTGTCCACTTTTTTAATGCACGTCTCTCTCATTCACAGAGTATGCCATTTTTAGACTTTAAAAAGAGAACCCTAGCTCATACTCTTGCTGTTATATTGGGGAGGATAATTGCGATAAGTATACGTTTTGTTTATCTTTGTTTATCATGTTATCAATTTCAATCATATTCGCTTTTTGAATAACATTTTTAATAAGTTATATATCCACAGGAATATGAAATCTGAATGTATGTTTTTGATAAGAACACTCAAATTAGTGAGGTAGAGCATATATGTTTATGATCAGAACCAAAGAACTGAAAAATTATATTTCAATTATATTTCTTGAATACACCCAATATATACTATTTTGACTCTCTTTAGAAGAAACCCTATACACTAACTGTTATAACAATAGCCCTATAATATGTAATAAGGTTCAATCATTGATTAAGTTCAGCCCTACAACCCGGGTAAAACGTCTATTACAGATATATACCAGCGTGGGGTTGTGGCACATCGTTTGATGGATTTTAGTGATATGTCAAATGCTGATGCAGATCAAATAGATTTAAGAGATCTACATGTATATCCCCCTTTGAATCATTGATCTATAGGACTTTATATACTGACTACCCATACCCTTTCTTTTTATAAAGAACAAAAGTATACTGTACAGCAGTAAAGTTAGATTTATAAATAAGTGAACGCAATTGTAGAACACTTTGTAAATACTTTGTGTATTCTATACTACATCTAAGACCAAAATAAGGTATATAAATCAATCCAATCTACCAGTTCAAAATTAACTATCTGAGATGACCCTTCAATATATCTATGAAATCGCAACTTGAAAATGATGTTCCTTGATTGTTTAAAGATAAACATTACCTGCAATCTGCTCTGTAAAACAGTGTTTTCGAAACAGACTTTCATTTAGATATAAAATAGAACTTGTTTATTCAACTAAAGATAGCCCGCATAATAGTTTTGGCGATATTATCATCATAAATCCATTTCGATCCAGCACTTGCTGCTTTAATTGGAATTAGTCTTTTTTACTAGGGTGCCCTTCATGCGTTTAACCCTCTTTTGGTATAAAGTTGAAGAACCAATCACTATAAATACAATAGCTCGAGATATATCCTCACGAATCCACGAAGGGCATGCTAGACATGTAATTATACATGTGAATGGTTCCTAGACCGATTTAAGGAAACACGCGAATGCCCTGTGCATGTCATTGTTCCTCAGGGTAGGATGCTCTGATTTAAAGTGGGATTCAGCTTACAGTCTATAGATATAATAATACTTTTAGTCTTCACATTAGGGCATCCATCTACTGATCTCTCTGGTAGTAGATGCAAAATGAAACACGTGGCAATTTTTCATACTTTACTATAACCAATGTAAGAATCATACAGCAATTAGCTATAGGTTATCATTTCTACTCCTCTTATCCTGAAGAATGCCATACTCAATGACCCTCTAATTTTCTTTAACGGTATCATCTACAGAGAGATAATGTCCCTATTTTGTCAAGTGAAGTTCAAATGCAACTATAAATGAAATATTGACATTATAAATATTCAAACGCAGAATTTCAAGAACTTCCTTTTTGAATAGCACAGAATACATAGATGAATGCTAAAATTATCTATAATATTCTTGAGGCGCAAGGGAGGAGGGGCCATAGACAAGTCTGCCTGATATCAAGGCCCATTCTGGTCTACTACTCACCCTCTCTCAGAGCCGTGAAAGCATGGTGTTGGTTCTCACGATGCATTAACACCATTATTACCTTACCTGCACAATTAGATTGGCGCTCTCACAGTCCACATTGCCCCAGACAAGGCCTTATAACAGACTACCGCTGTAAAAATGCCAGTCTGTCTAGGTTTAAACCTACAGCCGTATATTGCCAGTGTAATAAACGTTTCAACTGCACTGCCGACTACCCTAATTTAGGGATGCAGTTCATCCATTAACTAGACATTTGATGGTTGGTTTTATGAGTTGAGACTAATTCAATGTTTAGGTAGTGTAACAGGGTTGTATAACGATTCGTCTGGAGTGATGCTAGGAAAGAGAATGTGCACTTAGCTTCGTTTTTGCCTCTGGTAAGATATAGTGAGAGGAATCTTGAACCTTTGTGCTATTGGTACTGAAAGAACTTTGGTTTTTTGATCTGTCAGGGAAATGTGGATAGGAAGGAATGGTTCGTTATACTTAATGCAATCAGGGAATAAAGGAATAATATTTCATTTTCCCTTTTTGCGTGTTTCTATTCAACTTTTATGTTCCATGTATCCGATCTCAAGAAAAGTAATGTACTGGATATCTTATGGTAGACTGCTTATAATTTTGAAGTGAGGGCTAGAATGTATTTGTTTTGCATTGGAAGGCGACATCAATAGACGCCGGGAAAAAGAATCTACAATGCTAGAACCTTTGAAAGTTGTGGCCCAATTATTGGAAGAGCCGAAGAAAACTACTTGGTTTCTCTTCAGCTAGCAATCATACCATGCCAGGGGTATTGCAACTGTAACGTCAGGATCAGGAGATTAGGATGAGGATTGGAAGGTTGTAATATCAGCAGATGGCCAATTCCAAACCAACCTTACTAACAACGAAAGGCGTGGTTGCTTTTTTTTTTATTCACTTCATTAATCTTGATCGGAAACAGTCCAATGTTTAAGGGTTTTAACCTAGGAAACCTGCAGCCCGACGGTGTCCGTCAAAACCGGAAGTGACGTAGTATC
Organism: Lepidonotus clava; assembly: GCA_936440205.1. Classification (NCBI taxonomy): domain Eukaryota; kingdom Metazoa; phylum Annelida; class Polychaeta; order Phyllodocida; family Polynoidae; genus Lepidonotus; species Lepidonotus clava. Next base: position 6,583,085 of record OW387142.1, on the reverse strand, counting down.
GAGATGGATCAGTATCCGGTTCGCTCTGAGGTCAAGGTCGGAAAACAGCATATCTGGCGTAAACATTAGCTAAAATGAAGGGTGTGACTGCTGGAGTGGGAAAATTCACACCTTAGGCAATTTGCTGATATGTGGAATGAATTCGCCAAATTAATATAGTGAGTGCTGTGAGAGGCTAGGGTTTCTAGTATAGGATAAGGTCAAGACAAAGGACAATCACATTACCTACACACATATACAAAGAGAGGTTTGGTGAAAAATATTATTTTGTGAAGGAAGCCATGTCCGTACATGAAGGGCAATGGGAATGTCACATTTCCAGTACCCTTTCAATACATTTTCGTAAACATTAAATCATAGATTTTGATAAAGCTTAATTGCTCCCGTTCAACATTGAAGGAAATGAAATGTCCTTCAATTACAATATCTCCTGACATTGGTAGCATATCCTCGCAACAGTTATAGAAGAACCAATGAATAACCTAAGAAGCGTTCAAGAACACAACCTGGTGTTCGTCTACGCAAATTCTTTCACAATACACAACAATTATAGTAATGCAATGCCACTCACTAGGATTGGATCCAAGGGCAGGGGGGGGGGGGGGTTCCATGGGGTCCTGAGTGACTCCATTTTGGTCGTCTAAAAATAATACTAAAAGATGGGGAAATCTTTGCGCATGTGCGCATAAATGTATACACACCATTTTAGTACTTAGCCTATATTCTGACTCCCCTCCCCCTCCCTATCCTCTTTCGGAAATCCTGTATCCACCCCTGCTCACACCATTGACCCCTCTCTTCTCCCCAGGACTTCTCTGTGGACATGTACCTGCGGCAGACGTGGAGGGACTCCCGGCTGTCGTACGAGCAGTACCACAACAAGAGCATCACCCTTAACTACGACCACTTCTCCATGATCTGGGTGCCCGACCTGTTCTTCCGAAACGCCAAGCGGGGCATGTTCCACACGCTCACCGTGCCCAACCGACTCCTACGGATCTGGCCCAACGGCACCATCCTCTACAGTCAGAGGTACGTTCACATTAGAGTTTTTGGCATTTTCTTTTATTTTTTTTTCTTAGGGATTGGGGATCGTCATTGACCTTCCCTTCCCTTCCCTCCAAAGGAAATCAGTACACAGTAATACAAATTAAGCTCATATATGAATATAGTGTTTCAAATTTCTTTCTAAGTTCAATTTGTAAAAAATCTGGGCGGGCAGATTTTTGTAATTTGGGAACTTTTTGAATGAAATTTTTTTTTGTACACTCCCAAAAATTGGGTCACACTGACCCTGTTACTTCTGACACCCTGTGGTCAGCCCCACAGCACCCGGATACTGTGGTCACATGGGACTAACCAACCAATGACTGGCCGGCCACCCCTAGCAACCAGTGTACACGACAGGATTGACCAATAGATTTCCAAGAAATAAGGTCACCAGAAAAAGTGTGGGAGATTTGGACTTACCTGACTGTCATTCGTGGTCGAGCCTGGAGAATCTATGCCTCGTATCTCCTCTACTCATAATATGAATATAGCTTACTATACATATTCAAGGCATACTACAGATAGGTGAAATATTAATTATTACCTGTTGGATGTGATAATAAGTACCAGGCGACTTTTGTTGTCAGGATAATTTGGAAGTAAGCTTTACACAATCTTTTTTACAGGCGAGAGCCTGAAGATATAATTATGTAGCATTTTGTGGGATTTTGAATGGACGAGGTGAGGTGAAACTCTTGCAGCAAAAAGAAAATATTGTAGCAATTAGGTGTTTTTATTGATGCATTCTACTGTAATTACAATCAAGCCCATATAGGGTAGGTACTGTATATCCAGAGTAGGATAATATAACATAAGTCCTTTATCCAGAGCAAATTTCAGATGTATAATCCCCAATAGAATATGCCCCTCTCGCTTTAAATATGAAAGCACAAATAACTACAAGTCTGATGAAAAATAATTATCATTCAGGAATTAACCTTGTGTCAGGCATATACACTTAATAAATCTGTTCATTAAAGTTAATTGCGTTCTGTCAAAAGGGAAATACAACAGAGGGACGATAGCAAAACAATAAATGGGCTATATCCATACCTCTCCTAATAAATCCCATACGGGGTCAGTGACCGTTTTACAAATAAATAAATCAAGCCCTACCAACCTCAATGTATTTGTGGCACGAGCCGAACCTTTCCTACCGTGTAGCACCCATCGGCCCTTCATCAATTTGATACTCTAATATATGTATGTCATTGGTGGCGGCCCAGCAGGCAATGCAATAGGACTTGTTTTGTCTGACGCATACTAAGAGACACAAAGCCGTGCATCCCACTGTGACTGGAGGAGATTATATGTATGGACACACATACTGCTCTGTGTTATAATATTCTGTATCAAAGGCCAAGTGTAAAACGCATGGCTGCTGTGTATGTTGAATATATGTTTTAGTTATGAATTATAAGCTAGGTATTCAAAAAATACCCATTAAAACATGTTTTAGTTTCCAATTATCAGTCATGTAGCCTAGAGACATGAGGTATTTGAATGATTAGTTTTTTATCGGGGGTTAAGGATGACAACATAACCACACATTAGAAAAAGGAAAGGAATTCGATTATACGTGTATGTTCTTGGCAATGACAAATATAGGTAGTTCAAGGCAGTATGAACTGTTCTGAATTGCGGTTCAAGCTTCAGAAAATAGGTAAAAGAAATAAGCAGAGAAAAATAGAAAATATCACATAATTATGGGCTTTGGTATAAGAGGTATAATTACAATCAGGTAGAAATTAATTTATTTTTACAATGGGTGCCCCATATATCTGTCGGTAAAGCGAGCAGTGGTGTATGCTGATTTTATCGTTATAGTCACCAACATAGAGTGTCTGTATCAGATGGATCAATATGTCAATTCCAATTTGTCTAAAGGTATACGGCTGACATAATCAATGCTGATGATGCCCCTTGTAAAGATTGAACATGTAGATACAACGATATAAGGAATAAATTAATATGTGCCAAATGGGTCATTCAGGAAGTTTTATTTGAGAGGATTAAATTTGTAACATAAACCATTCTATACCAAACGAGCCAATTCATACACATGTAGAATTTACTGAGTATCTCTGCGTGACAACCAAGCTTAGCAGACAGGTCCTAGACATAGGGACCATCACAAGCTTCTAGTACCAAACATCTATAATGCAATCACTAGGAGATCATATTATATCCCTGAACCTGGCGCCTCAAATTAGACGATGATGTTTTCATACGAGAAGGGTAAACCCACTTTGCCACTTCACAGCACCCATATTTCGTCTTATACATAAACCATGGCTGCAGTGGCGGGTGGCAATAGTAATGAGTCGGTCCGCTGAGCAGCTCGAGTAGTACATCAACTCGCCACCAGGTGTGCCATTATCTCCGGCTGAGAGTGCCCGGATGAGCCGAGGTTCATTACTCTGATTGGATCATTTCCCGGTGACCACGGTAACTCTCAGAGTGAGGCCATCATGATTACCCCTATTATCGTCAACTATTTTTTTGTACCTGAGCAGAAAGTTAAATCATTTTAAAGAAGAACTATATAAAAAACTTTGGTTTAATTCATATTTTTATGTACAAGGAGATTAACAAAGGAACAAACGTTGGTAATGCTTTTAATGGCAATACTTTTCTAAGACGTACGGTTTCACCTTGTAGCATATTCTCCTAATTTCCGCTCCTCTTGGAAAAAGAGATTACATAATGCCATGAAAACAGGATATTGCATACGTGATGGCAGACTTGACCAATTATTTTGCCCATACTATGGTTTGTCTAAGTGCTTTATTGTTTGCCCGTAAGGGGCTGCATATAAATGAGCAAGTCATAAGCAAGAGTATACCCCACCACGTGAGAAGAGTGGTCAACAACCTTTCCATACAAAAGGTTTGTTGACATGATCCGCCTAGGCTTTTTCTATAGTCCAAACACATCACTCTTTGAGAAATCTACTCGTTCAAAGGTTTATCACTCACCAGCTATGTCATTCTTTTTGACTTGTTAACTTGTGGAAGGGGAGTCAAACAGATTATGTCGTTGTGACAATTGGAATGAATTCTTGCTATGGTATATATATATATATATATATATATATATATATATATATATATATATATATACTCAGATGCAGACCCTCCACAACTCACAAGGTAAGATATAATCATGTTACAAAAAGCCTAAGAGACTTTCCCAACTGGAGGCACCTCACCAGCCCAGCCCAAATGCAAGAAACAACTCTGAGTTATAAAAAGAGCAAATTGTACACAACGAACCCGGCATACCCTGTTAATCCTTAATTGATACTCCAAACACTGCGGCCAGCAAACCACAGAACATGACCCCTCAGAACACTATCCCAGGGTAAACCAACAATGCCCCCTTTTTCTGTGTTAATGCCCATGGCTCACACACAGGGCACGTGCCATGCACACAGGCCATACTCTGAGCAGCTCGCCCTGTGTGAGCTCAGCCATACTCTGAGCAGCTCGCCCTATGTGGGCTCAGTCTGCAGGACCCATCAGTGAGCAGCTCAGGCCTGTGTACTCAGTAGGGCAGGAAGGCTGGAGGAGTGGCCTCACTCAGTGTATCACATCACTCCAGACCTGTCCCAGACTCCCATAGGGGAGACCAGAGGTCAAGATCGTGTCCTCACCTATGAGGGTTGTAGTTAATGCAAGTCTCTGTTTTTCCTGGTTTTACTTTATAGTTTGGAAGGAAAGTCTATTCTAAGGATGCGGTGCGTTTTTTACTTGCTCAGCCTAGATCTAATTTACCGTTGTAATGCTGAATTACCAAAGCTTTAAGATGGCCCATTCATCAAAAGGAAAATTAATCATGTCAGGGGCGCATGCATTTCTATTACAGGCAGAATGCAATCCATGGGTGGTAAAAAAGAAATTATATTCAACCGGATTATGAAAGAAAAGGAATAATTGGCTAAAACTGCATGTGTATGCAGGTAGATTTATCAATATGAATAAAGAAAACAACTAGGAATGCATAGTGCAAAGTTGAAACGACAGGAGTTGTGACATTCAAATATTGACCATGTGATAATGTCCACCTCGAACACAAGCCCTTTTTTCCCTTTGTGACCATTGATCAGGTAAATGGGTCCGTGGCAAAAAGCTACATTCCATTAAAAACACAAAGATATATCAAAGGTAAAGATTTGCAGACTGTGTGGTGAGATCAAAGACTAGCTGCAACCAGATAGGGATCACACATAGAGAGAACGTAATGTCATTTGAGTGAGAAAATGAGTCAATATGCTTTCCAGATCTGGAAATACATGGGAAGTCTAAAGAGAGGATAAACGTATGTAAGATATGGATAAATGGTTAATATATCCATATTGCGCCCTATACATAGGTTATCCTATTTAGATGATATGCATCATTATTTTAATTTCCACACCAGTTACCTTTGCATAATTAATCAGTTAGGGCGTTTAAAAGCTCGTCTGTTTATTTCATATGCACTTAGGAAAGCATGCTCTTTCAAAAACCTGTACATCTCATGATCTCAATATGCTAAATTGTATGTACTAAGCAATGCAGCTGATTTATCAACTAGGCTACATTCTTGTTAAAAAGTGAACACATGTCTGATAAAGCCCATACAGTTAACTAAAGAGAGGTGGTGCGCGTGACATTTTACATTGTGTATCATTTGTATAATGCTTGCAATGTCGATTCACAAAACATAATGGGTGGTAGTTTGTAAGGGCTTTCTATTTGGCAATATTTGGGGAGACGATTAGAAGTCCTAGATGTATTTCCCGCAATCACCTAAAAGAAATTGCAGGTGGTAGGATTGAATTTCTGGCCATGGTTTCCCTTGAATGTCTTGTCGTTACTATTGACACTGTGATCCCCGGTTAGGATTCTTTTTGTTGAGGGGAAGGTTGGAAACAGGAATTTGATACCAATGACGAGTCGCGCATTTCAGCTGGCAAGTATGAGAATCTTAAGGATCATTTCGGATTTAAGAAGTTTAGAGTTTGGATTATCTGCTTAGTTTAAGGTCCATCCTCTATCATATAGAATGGCTCCACGTTGTAAGAAAATACCAATAAGAGATGTATGATTGCATTGCTTCAATCAAGTGCCTCACCATTTTGTCTTACCACTGTATTGCTGATGTGTTCACAGGGACCATCTACTTCTGTGAAGATGTAATGAAAACGGAGCGCCATGTTCAAAGTGTGCAGTGTTTACCTTAATCCTGCTGAACATGTACTCATCTCCACCTATATGCCGGGAGACATCAGATACCAACGTCATATTTTAGCTCAGTCTATATACATTTCAAAAATACAAATTAACAATTTCTAGTACTAAGGCAATGAAATATACTACACGACTAATTGTAGGAAATCGTTCTTATTTGTAAATGTTTGTACATTAGTTTGCCTTCTATACTAGGAATTTAGCTTTAAAGAGCGTTCTTTTAGGTATATGTTTGCACCAAGGGGAGGGTGGGGGTCTGACATTTAAAAAAATATACATACAATAATTCATGTTAAAATACAAATTAATGCGTACTTGGCCCTCTGGGGTATGGGGGTCTAAAGTTTTTGAAAATGTGCATATATATGTAAGCCCCATTAGCATCCAACACTTAGGCACATGTAAAAAGAAATGCACACAATACAATTCTAAGAGTCAAGCATGGTCTCTTCAGGTCAAACCCCGAACGTCTCACTGTCAGTGGAGGAGTCGGTAGGCGGCTAATGTCGGGAGGTACGACCCCCACTTTACTACTTAGGGCCGGACGATCCCGACGTCTGTGGGGAGGGAATGGACACTCATTTAGGGCGGCGAAACCAGCTCTTACAACGTGTGCCGAGGCCAACTGTCCGGTAGACGTCTGAAGGCATTAAGTAGGCTTTTTAGGCCAGATTTCCATCTACCTGTCTCAGTGACAACTTAAAGGGGTAGTTTCCACTATTCGATTGAATTTTTTTATGTCCTTCGATTTGAGACAAAAATCATGCATTTCAAAGTATCCAAGTTTTATAGTTTTCGCTTACATTGAGGAGGTGAATGACATTGTTGGGCCGCTTGGTATCAGCCATAGACTACTCGTGTATTCTGCCAGGAACCAGTGGCAAAGAAAGTTCCCGGCTTGGTATACTGATAACCTATTGCTACCCTATGGCCCAGAAAAAATAGTTTCCCTCCTCAGGTCATTTTTTTTTATCGAACTTGAATTTTTTTTCCAATAGACCCAACTGATGAAAAATACTAATAATGAGAGTCACAAATTTGCGCCTAATCAATATGAAGAAGCTCAATTCTGATTTATTGTGTAGCCGTACAACCGAAAACCAATGAGGCAGGCAGTGCTTTTGCCAATGAGTAACGTTACCAAGGAAATGTAATCGAGACATTGTAAGCTTTTGCTGCGAATAGAAAATTGAATCAAAATAGTGTAAGAGCTTTGCCCGTGCCATTTCCTAAAAGACAAAAGCAGGACCGCAATGCAAGAGATTAAATATCTCTCCTCTGCAAAACAAAACTCCCTCCGTCATCCAATGGCCCTCCCAGTATTCGTCTGGAAATCAAGAAATAACACTGATGCATTTGAAACCTTTCTTGACTGGCTAATTAAACACATCAACCCATCATGTCCTCAAAGGCCTCTATCAGCGCCACTTTGGTGCCATGGCCGTTGGCCCAGGCCCGGGGCCCCTCAGGCTGCCCTCAGACTGGGGGTCGGCGGCTGGACGTCACTCAATATGGTGAGCCAAGTGTCGGCACTTTAAGATATCTCAATTTTTCTATCTCAATTTTTCTTCTCATTTTTTATTTTTATCTTTAGTCTTTTGGAGAGATTTATTTCTATTGGTTAATTCTTCAAAAGTGTATCTTCCATACCTGTTTAGGCAGTTGATAGCGTTGCTGTTGATAAGTATGGTTCATAGGGTGTTAATCATTGAAATTATATTCATTTTGTCACTTGTAAACAGGTGGCTTTGCCAGTCTGAGAAACACTGGCAATGACAAACTCTTTCTGGCTTTGAACCAACAACCTTTTGTTTTGAGGTGGGGGTCCTAACTAGTACACCATGAAGCCACATAAAGGATGAGAGTGGAACTAAATAAGGGGTCATGACCCACTTTGCTTTTTCCACAGGTCTTTTAAAAAGCAGTTTAACAAAACAGCAACCAGATGGACGGGCTGGTAGCATCCTACTTAACTGGTTCTTGGTATGACTTAAAGTAAGTTCAGTGTGTAGACTGTAACATGTGGAAGGACATCATTTTAGAAGTAGTAGGGCAAACAGGGTTCTTAGGTTTCTCATTGACTTATTTCTATTGGTTGATTTTTCAAAAGTGCTCTTTCAATCAACATACCTGTTTGAGACTATTGACAGTGTTGCTGCAGATCCTTTTTACAATCGGTATGTGGAAAACAGGATTTTCTGGACGACCTTTGATTTTGCGATGAAATATGTCAAAACAAAAAGATTAAATTGTTGCTGCGTACAGGTGCCACCCCATACTTTTCAGTCCGAGCTGCTCTGAGTCACTCAAAAGAGTCAGGCCGCCAGGTATTATTAGTGAGCCGTCTTTGCGAACCTGTGAAAACGGACGGCCCTCGGAATTCTATTTCCATTCCGATTTAAAGAGAATTTGCAGGAAAACCACGTTTCGTATCTCTGGGTTGTAATTGTGAGGGTAGTTTTACCGCTTGGCGTACATGTAATGATAACATTGGAAGCTATCAGTCTGTACCCATAGCAAGGACACAATACTGTTGAAAAGTGGTCAACTGTAAATGTTAGATATGAAATACATATAGGCGTCTAGTAGAATTACCCAGTGCAACCTTTAAAAATCATTAGAAGAATCAATCAATGAACGATAGATAAAAAATCATAAGATAAATAAACAAATTGGCCAAAGGGACCTATCGACCTTAATGCATCGTCTATATCTCTAACAGGTTATTTCGCATTAAGATGAGCCTTTAAATGATACAAATAATAATCATAACTCAAAGCAGCACCAATCCAGGCCACGACCTCTAGGCATAATTTCTATCTTAAAATCAATACTATCTAAACCACTGTTATTACCCCCTTTTTCCTAAGTAGAGTTTGACAGCCGTCCCAGTCAGCGTTTCGTCAACCATTCCACACATTACCTCTCACTCCCGTTCCACCCCCGGACATTCCCAACTCTTATCGATCCAACTTAATATCAATGCTATACGGCGCCACTCCCTTTAAAGGGGGGGTCTGTGAGACGAAATCAATGAGGGATATTGTTTCAATCAGATGTTCAAACAGCTCCCTCAGAAACCGTAAGTGTGGCGCTTCATTATTGATGTACAACTCGACTTACTGCTTAGAAATGAGTGATATGCCTTTTGAGGGATGGCAAAGTAGTATATGGAAAGTAAGAATTGGGGATGGCTATGAAATAAATATTATACTTTGTGATCATATTATACTTAGTTTGTGGTCGTAAAGGAATATTAAATATCAGGACGATGATGACATTTTGTCTGCTATATTAGGACCAACTCATGGTTTTTGGCTTGGAATAATATTATCTAATAATTTCACTGAACATAAGTTACTAAAGGCAAGCCTGTTTATCTATATTTATTTTGGATTCAATCTACCACGAGCGACCAAACCTGTCTCAAACTAAATGTGACAAACAAAAACGCTTAAGGAAATATAACACATCTAAGATCCAAGTAGCGTAGATAATATATCATCATTTAGAAGGGTTTGAAGTCGCAGTGACAGTTTGTGACTGAAGCATCTAAGTTGATACTGAACTATGAATATCAATACTAATTGTCAGCTCCAGTTAATTTCCATGATGCTAAAGAGATTTACTGTCACCGTTTTAACCGAAATGTAATTATCTGGAATGGACTTGCACTTGCTGAGAGGATTCGGCTGTGGGAGTCCTATTAAAACAATTACTAGGGGATCGTCCCTTCTTATAATAGACATGGTGTCTGGCTGCATGGAACTTAAATTCTACTGGCTAAATCAGCTAAGTTAAGTTTATTCATTTAATAATTCAAACCACTGTACCTGCAATATCTCAATTTGGCTGGTATGTCACTCTTTTTATTGATAAGTTTGAATTTATTCACATAGTATTTCCTTCGCAAATTAAGGAAATAGTTTTGCTCAATTGTCTTGGTGAAAATAAAATAAGATGATAAAATAGACTCGCCTTGGCCAACGCCTACCTCTTGGCCTTCGATCAGGCAGAATGAGCCATTTTAAACAATGTCACTTCCCCTGCTTCTGAGATCCTCATCTTTCTCTATCTGAAAAAGTAGATTTGTAGTGTTTTCTGGCAAGGATATTTTAACATAAACTTGTACTAAAAGGCCTTCAAATCCTCAGCTTCAATGTAGCCTCAGAGATTTAGAATTAGTTTAGCGGTATAAGGTCCTGATGTCACGGTGGTGTAAAGGTCCTAGATATAATTTCTGTCCATTTATTGTCTTTGAATGGTCGGCTATGAGGAGGACCAAATAAAGGCTAACCTCTGAGCGTCTGTCGATCATAATAACAGGAGACTCGTTACCTGCTGGCTCAACTGTGCAATTCTAAAAGACAAGTTCCGTGTACAAACTTACTTCTAAGGCACAGTCGTTACAAAGGTTTCCCTATCACTTGTGTTTGAAACAGCCGCCCATCCAAGTTTCCAAATATGGATAAAGAACTACTCACAAAATGTCTCCAATATGAGTAAAGAGCAATTCCGTATGCCTCCATGACATAGTCAGGTTAAATGATGGTGAAGCGTCAAAAAGCAACCAATTGAAGCCTGCTATCAATTAAAGGAAAGCAATTTGAGTGTCACAAAAAGTATCATTGACAACAATTAAACTTGTAAGAAATAACCTGCTTCTTTCCACTTCGAAAGGTACAGAAAATTGTCATTAGTTTGAACACCCGAGGAAACCTGCAAGGGAACTTTTTCGCCCTAATAATTGAGCCAGAAAGAAAGAAATTCTGACTGAAAACCAACTACAAGAAGTTGGGAAATGGATGGGGTGTAATGAATAGTTTGTAGGACACATCTTTTTAAAGGTAGAGCACAATGGTTTGTGGTGGATCACCTAGACTTGTAACAAAGAGCATTTCGTGATAGGCTTGGTGTATGTGAGTGGGATACAAAATTGATATAAAACGTACGGCAAAGCGTGGCCTACTAAGAAGGAACAGGACAAAAAGGATGGCTGTTATGGATAATTGGAGTTTTTCTATTCAACCCAAATGACCTAAGCACGCATAGCATTGCAATTAATGAGTGTAATGCAAAATAGGTGAACATTTAATAGTATTAAATTACTACATATAAACTTCAAAAGGCGATTGTAATTATGTCTTTCGTGTATAATAGGAAACCAAGGACATCGTACTTAGTGCATGATTGACACACACGGAATTCAAAGATCAACATGTCTACTTTGAACTTTGCCTTCTGAGTCAGCTAGAAACATAATAACATGCAAAGGCTGTGGAACAGCTTGCCAGAACCATCTCCGTTTAATGACTTTAAGACGTTTTTCTATTGAAGACATACGAGAATGTTGTTAAACGAGAAAATTGCTACAGTAAAATACCAGAGAAGTGTAGGATTAATTCTCAGAAGTAATTATGACACCAGTGATAATCTGAACGCTCTGCAACCAGGTTTTGAGTGGTATATTTGAATAAATATGCGAGTATAAATGTAGAGGACATTTAGCACCTCACAGACAAGCCACTGACCAGTGTGACACCTAATTATAGACTGGGTCAGTCTGGAACAACAAGCAGTCAGGCTGGTGACAGGAGCAGGAGCACACAGACCAGCTAGCGTCTGTACTTGTGTGATTTTTCTTTTCTCATGTCTAATTATTTATCTGACTTGTTATTACATATTGTTTCAGTTATAAATAGGGGCGAAAGCCCGAGTTCTGCCACACCCTTGATCATATGTTGACTCATACTTATTATTGATAGTAAGCATTTATAGGTCAGGATTCCACGAGTAAGCAATGATTAGTTAACTCAGTGATTGGTATTTTACATGTAATTACCTTATATCCCTTTGCATTTGTTTATATTTATTATTATGATAATAAATATAAACAAATGCAAAAGGAATTCACATCTTTCATATCAATAAGACATGTATACTGATATCAAGTAGATCCTGGTAGCCTTGATGAGATGGCAGTGGGGTTTAGAATGTTGCAGTTGGTGAAAGGAACTTTTACTTGACAGCTTGTTGTAATTTACTATCTTATTCAAATGTTGACGTTTTCCATCATGTAAACCCACTGTTCAGTGTTTGATAAGCTTAGAATAATAGTTACGAGAACATGAGCTTATTATAAGATATGAACATTTGGGAGACATTTAGAAGTCAAGGGAAATCATTCTTTTAGCTGATGACTGCAGCATAAAAGGTAGAACGCCTTAAGCTTGCAATATTTGTCTGAAGCCTCAAACATGAAATACAAACGGGTTTCGTGATAAACTCAAGGGGTACAAAAGTCTCATGTTTAGCCTCATTGTGTTTTCACACCTACTTGCTATTTCCGACAGTGCAGGTCAGCACCATGTGAGTGTGATGAATATTTCACCAGTGACCTTTTTACCTTTCCTTGCAGACTTTCCCTGGTTCTCGGCTGTGACATGCACTTGGAGAAGTTCCCCATGGACAACCAGACCTGTGACATCAACATTGGCAGCTGTGAGTAACTACTTTGAATATGCAGGTTACTGCTTTTTTCTTTTTCTTAATTTCAGCAAAAATCCATCTTACCTTTTTTCCATTCCCTTCCCGTATTCGCCTATGAAGAGAGCAAGAGAAATTCAACAACATATTTAGAGTGAGGCGCATGGGGCGCAAGCTCCCCCCTTTTTTTCTTCTCTTTTTGGACCAAATTTCGATTTTTTTAATGTAAAACTCAAGACCTTGAAGGGGTGACCGGGACCCTTTTTAATATGTGCGCACCCCCCCCCCCATTTCCATAATTCCTGGATCCGCCCCTGTGAAATATGTATCCAAATCACCAAGTGTACGATTGGAAATATCTTTACCAAATAAACCATTGTAATTAAAATCCTGACTGATACTATGGAGTTTCATGAAGTCCAACCTATGACCTTAAGAACAGAAAAACATAAATTCGATCGCATTCAGTAGAATGTATTCAATTACAAATCACGTTAAACATTAACCACATGTTTAAAAGAGAATGCTGCTTCTACTTCTGAAGAAATTTGACCTGAATCCATTGGGATTCCAGTTGTCAAGTTTTGCATGACATTAAATCACTTAAATTGCGAAGCCATGTTAGGTGTTTGGTAAAGAAATTACCAACCGTTCGTGCGATTTAAATAACGAAATCTGAGTGTCGTTGTGAAATGGAATACAACACCAACACCAACATCAAATAACCCAAAGTAGCAGGACATGTCAGGTATTAATCTAACCGAAAAAGAAGGGGGCCAAACTAAAAAATACTCACTTTTTGATCTTCACATTTTATTCTCTTTTTTTCACCTTCTTTTCTTTTTTTTTATTAATAAAAGATAATTAAAATGAACCAAACAGAAACCCCGTCAACTGTAGCGTGTGGAGTGCCTCTCCCGGCCCTCATCCGTCACTCTGCAGAACAGGGTGGTCTTTTTAAGGTGGCTGGTTTTGAGGCTGTGGTTGTTAGGGCGGATACATCACAAAGACGTCTAGCTGAGATGTGATTGGCACAGACCCCGACCCCCAGTGTTATCTACGTCTGCCGGGGATGGGGTCCTTGTTGTGTGGTAATATTGGCTAATAGCATGTGCCCGATGTAGGTCTGGGGAGAGACAATTGTATAGAGACTTTACGAATGTATGACCACTGAGACGACCGATTTCTATAGTAGTTAGGGACCTTTTATTATGAAATATCTGTTGTTGTGAAATGTGGAACAAATTTGAATAAATAATGGAGTTAAGGAATCTGGATATGCAATATGACTCGTTGGCGATTTCAAAATAAAACATAAAGAGTAGAATTCGGGTAGAACTTGTCTGATTGTAATTTTCTGCAGGTGGCTGTAGATATTTTCAAGGCAGATAGATTAGACATGTTAAACGTAAGATTATAAATAAATGCATTCGTCAAAAGCCGTTTTATATGTAAAGGAGGGCCAGAAGGGGAACAACCCAGAAACTAAAATGCCAGGTATGGTACAATACAATTCAAACATAACCCTCAGTTAGAGTAACCAGAAGTAAATTGCTGGATAATTCCAATATCCACTCTCTAATTCCCCAAACTCACTATCCAGAATAGGCATTTCAAGTAGAAGGAAACTGACTAAGAAAATTCCTATGGGAGCCAAAGTGGACTTACTCAATAAGTCAGTCAGTCCGTCAAAGGTTTTACGGAGGTAGAGTTGAGTGTGTGTCGGTGACAGACAGAGTGTGTCAGTGACAGACAGTGACAGACAGCGCTGAGACTCAGACAGTGTCTGCTGTCAGTCACACAGGCCAATGACACCCTAAATATAGAGCACTGACCCCTTTTTACAGGCCCTCTGGTGGCAAGAGGAGGCATTAACACAAGGCTGGCGAACAGACACTTCCTTAATGCAGGCAGCGTCTGTCAGCGTCGACCGGAAGTGACGTCACAGAGTGGATGGCTGCTGATTGGCTGGTTTGGCGTGGAAGTCTTTACTAAGGGGAAAAGCCTGTCTGAATCATGGCATAGCTATAGCTGATATAGAAGTGTTTGATTGGAGTTTGCCAGGGTTACAGGGGTACAACAAGAGGTCAGGAGCCTTCTCCCTTATGACAAAAACAAACTCATTTAAATGCATAGTCCATATATTTGCAAATACAACTTGCATTAAGCGATCCATTGCTCTGCCTGCTTTTCGAAATAATCTTGGGATTCTTAAAATATCATAGACATTTTTATGTTGGTATGTGGACATGATTAAAAACTGGATAGACATGAAAATGTTGAATATCACTAGCTTCTTCACAAATCTTTAAATACTGTCATTTATAGAAAGAAAATCTAAATAGATTCTCTGTCCATAATTCAAGTAGAATCTTTAAGTCAGTTAAATGGTATACGAAAGCTCAATTTATAAGTTCAAAAGCTCAAGTAATTCAATGTAACTTCATTAACTTACATATAGACCCTTGATGAAAAAGCCAGCAGTGGAAGCCAACTCCAATAACATAAACATATATATGTTTTATTTATTGTATCTGCTGAGAACTGTGAATAACGTCGTTCTCTAGGTATACAATACACAGGAAGCACACTACTGGCGTTCCTAAAGTGGGGTCATGTTCCTAGGGTCCCGGATGTAGCTTCTGCTGCCACCTCCAGGTGGCGCTTCCTGTCTCTGAGAGCCGCCATTTTGTTTAGTATACACCCAATAGTATAAGACCAACCGGTTGTATAGGGGGGTGGGAGGTAGTGGCTGTACCTGGCTTAACAAAACTGAATTGGCCAGCTTCCTGTGCATCCTGCAAAAATGTCATCAATCTCTGTCCCCCTCAGACTACTCAGGGAAATGAAGACTCCTTTCCTTCCGTATGAAAAATAGTTATTTGGCCGGATGATAGGGGCGCTGCAGGGGCTCTCCAGGCACGGTAGAAGTGCAGGGTGGCTAAAAAGCACCAGGAATGACAGACTTGCAGACATTTTAGACATAAGTTGCTTGTAGCGCACGTGTAGCCAGGGCTGACGTACCTGGATCTGGGATAATTACATTAAATGTTTTTGGCTTATGAGTAGTTTTTGACTAATAATAATTAAAGCTTATCTTCTGCATACTGATTTTTGATGGAAGCGATTTTGCATTTGTTTAATGTTCTCAGAGAATATAGCATGAAATTATACATCATATGTATTGTTCAAAAGAAAATTATAAAACTTTCCTCCTGATATATAACATGTCTATGTTTTACTTTAATTCTCATTGCCAACTTTCAAAATCGGAAGCAAAATTGCCATGTGCAATATGGGCTTAAGGGTATTATCAATAGTTTGTAATTAGGCGTCCTTATAGTCTGGGGTCCAGACTCCAAAAAAGAGCTTATTTAAGGATTATCGATGCCATAAAAAGTTTAAACCTAAAACCCTTTTGGGGTCCTAGAGGGGTCCTTTGGCAATAAAAATATGCCGGTTGTCACCCTGTAGAGGTGTGCATAACCATGACAACCACCATTTTGTATGGCAACCCTCATTAAAATTGAACCCCTTCAGAAATGTACCGTTTATGAAATATCTCACTCAATTTTTAAGTTTGGGACTTCATATCTGGTATACAAGGAAACCAGTATGAGGCGCATCTGCACAAAAGACAACGTTGACCTTGGCCAAGGTCAAGGTCATCTAAATTGATGTTGAATGTCAAAGGTGGTCAAAAAAATTAAATTAAACTTCTTTCAAAGTGTCCTACGCTTTAGAATATGAAAGTTTATACCAAAACCTCTTTTGGTGCCCTAGAGGTGTCCTTTGGGTAGAATAATATGCCAGTTGTCTCCCTGTAGAGGTGTGCATAACCATTACCCACGCGATTTTGTTTATTCACCTCCTGAAATTTCATCCTTCCAGAATAACACATTTTATGTGCTATCTCATTTACTTTATAAGATAACCTTTTGATATCAGATATCCAAGTAGTACTATGTGAGGTGTCTCTAGACAAAAGACAACATTGACCTTGGCCAAGGTCAAGGTCATCTAAACTAATATCAAATGACGAAAATGGTCAAAATATTTAAATTAAACTTCTTTCAAAGTGTCCTACTCTGTAGAATATAAAATTTTATACCCAAACCTCTTTTGGTGCCCAAGAGGGGCCCTTTGGGTAGAAGAATATGCCAGTTATGTCCCGGTAGAGACATGCGCAACCATTACCAAGTGATTGTGTTAACTGACCTTCTGAAATTCCATGTTTTCAGAATGACACTATTCATGCGATATCTCATTTATTTGATAAGAAACCCTTTTGATATCTGTTCCTAGTAGTACTATAAGAGATGTTCTTGACAAAAAACAGCTCTGACCTTGGCCAAGGTCAAGGTCAATATAATTTAGATTGATGTCAAATGACAAAAAACGGTCAAAAAGATTGTCTAATTAACTTTTTTCACAGTGTCCTACTCTTAGAATATGAAAAATTATACCCAAACCTCTTTTGGAAGCCTAGAAGGGTCTTTTCAGCACAATGAAATCTCAATTGTCTCCCTGTATAGGTGTACACAACCAATACGCACACTATTATGTTTGCTCACCTCAAATTTCATCATTTTAGAATTGCATATTTTATGGGAAATTTCATTCATTCTATAAGATAATCATTAAATATAGATCTATGTTCAAAGTAGTGCTATATCAGGAACCTCTGAACAAATGACAAATGCCGAAAACTGCAATAAAAGAATGATAATTCAACACCTTCTTAAGTGTTCTTCTGTTGGGAACATGAAGGTTAGAGTTGTCCAGGGTACCAACCACACAGGGAAAACAGGGAAAATGGCAAAGAAATTTCCCTGACAGGGAAAACCCAGGGAATTTGGAAATTTTGCCAAAACACAGGGAAAACACAGGGAATTTCTTTTGGCCAGGTTCTGATATTCCTGATTCTCAAGATATTAGGGATTCAACTTTTTGTTGTTGGGTTGTCCAAATGTTTTCTTTGCGCAGAGGCTTTTAAATTCGATCAACTTGCTAGATACGACATTGTGAAAAATTGTCGTAGGACAGGGGAATCTCAGGGAAAACTCAGGGAATTTGAAAATGGACCTTCGGTTGGTACCCTGGTTGTCTTTTGTCTAGAGTCATCCCATATAGTACTACTTGGAACTCAGATATTAAAAGGTTATGTTATCAAATAAATGAAATAACACATAAAGAGTGTTATTCCAAAAGGATGAAATTTCATAGCCATTACTCTACTGGGATCATGTAGGGATCCTTAAGACTTGGTATTATGCCTGTTTTCATTCTTTAGAGGTTTACAAAATGGCGACCCATGCCATTTCGTTCACTTATCCCATAAAAACTTATTTCTGTGGACTATGAACGTTTTAAGGTATGACAATTATACCTCTTATAGTTGTTACTATGTAATTCTATTCACCAAACAACATTTGTGCCAAAGAACTGGTAATCAAAGTATTTTGTTTCAATTCTAGGGTTTGCTCTTCTGAACTGGTCAAATTTAATGGATAGAATGACACAAAATGGCACGGGCAATTCTGATTTTGAATTTCTCTAGCTCCTCTACAGGAGTAAAAAGAAATTATCGATGTTATATTCTAACAATTAAGCAGTTGAGCAGAAGTTTAATTCCAATGATTTGCATCTTTTGGCATTAGTTTATCAGAGACATCATATGCAAAAAGTTGCAGTCTACACAAATGAGATTTTCTGGTAATAGGGAGTGGAATGGCATAGGTCACCACTATGTACACCTCTAAAGAATAAAAACTGGTGTATCATCAAGTCTTAGGGACTTCTATACATGACCCTGAAAGAGTATTGCTAAGACATTTCATATTCCCAACAGAAGAACACTTGAGAAGGTGTGGAATTTTAATTTATTTGCAGTTTTTATCATTTGATGTCAGTTTGAATGACCTTAACTTGACCATTGTCAAAGTTGTCTTTTGCCCAGAAACACTTCATAAAGCACTACTTGGAACATAGATATTTAATAAATATCTTATAAAATGAAATTTTCCATAAAAGATATGCTATTCTAAAAGGATTGAATTTGAGGTAAGCAAACCGAATAGTGTGGGTTATAGTTGTGTACACCTTTACAGGGAGATAATCAAGATATTTTCTTCCGTTGAAAAAACCCTTCAAGGCTGCCAAAATAGGTTTGGGTACAATTTTTCATATTCTACAGAGTAGATTTCAGCTTTTTGACAATTTTCATTGTTTTGCATAAATCTAAATAATATTGACCTTGACCTCGGCCAAGTTGATTTTTAATCTAGAGACATCTCATATGATAGTGCTTGGAACTCAGATATTAAAGGTTTTCTTATCAAATAAATGAGATATCACATAAAAAGTGTAATTTTGAAAGGATGAAATTTCAGGACAGTAAGCAAAATAGATAGGGTAATGGTTGTGCACACATCTACAGGGAGACAACTGGCATATTCTTCTAACCAAAGGACCCCTCTAGGGCACCAAAAGAGGTTGGATATAAACTTCCATATTCTAGAGGGTGAGACACTTTGAAAAGAAGTTTAATTTCTTCTTCTTCTTCTTCTTTTTTTTTTTTACCATTTTTGACATTCGCATCAATTTAGATGACCTTGACCTTGGCTAAGGTAAGGATTGTCTTTTGTCTAGAAACATCTCATATAGTACTACTTGGAACTCTAATATTAAAAGGTTATCTTATCAAATAAATGAGATATCACATAAAATGTGTTATTCTGAAAGGATGAAATTTCAGGACAGTAAGCAAAATAGTTAGGGTAATGGTTGTGCACACATCTACAGGGAGACAACTGGCATATTCTTCTACTCAAAGGACACCTCTATGGCACCAAAAGAGGTTTGGGTATAAACTTTCATATTCTATAGGGTGAGACACTTTGAAAGATATTTCATTTCATTTTTTTGACCATTTTTGACATTCAACATCAATTCAGATGACCTTGACCTTGGCCAAGGTCAGAATTGTCTTTTGTCTAGAAACATCTCATATAGTACTACTTGGAACTCTGATATTAAAAGATTATCTTATCAAATAAATGAGATATCACATAAAATGTGTTATTCTGAAAGGATGAGATTTCAGGAGGTCAGTAAGGAAAATTGCGTGGGTAATGGTTGCGCACACCTCTACAGGGAGACAACTGGCATATTCTTCTACCCAAAGGACACCTCTAAGGCACCAAAAGAGGTTTGGGTATAAACCTCCATATTCTAAAGGGTGGGACACTTTGAAAGAACTTTAATTTCATTTTTTTTACCTTTTTTGACATTCGACATCAACTTAGGTGACCTTGAACTTGGCCAAGGTCAATGTTGTCTTTTGTGCAGATGCGCCTCATACTGGTTTCCTTGTATACCAGATATGAAGTCCCAAACTTAAAAATTAAGTGAGATATTTCATAAACAGTACATTTCTGAAGGGGTTCAATTTTAATGAGGGTTGCCATACAAAATGGCGGTTGTCATGGTTACGCACACCTCTACAGGGTGACAACCGGCATATTTTTATTGCCAAAGGACCCCTCTAGGACCCCAAAAGGGTTTTAGGTTTAAACTTTTCATGGCATCCAGAAGCTCCAATTTCATAGCTTGGACCCCAGACTATTAATGATTATGCAAATGTCCCATTATATTAATACATAAATCAGCTGAAAGGCGTCTCTGTCACCACGCTCTGGTGCACACAGGTTAAAATTGCAATATTAGGTGAAATTGATTAACCTAGAGGGAAAAAGTCTTATTAAGTACAACTTTGATGACCATGCAGTTTTTTCTCAGCATACCCAGAATCAGGATTAACAAAAGGAGAGGGAGACCAGAAAGGTTGATACAGCAGGGTCAATAACCAAGCCCCTATTCATGCAAAAAATACACCCCCAGGAAATCTATTTCATTTCCCAGTATAGCGAGAGGGGGCGCCCTGGTTCCGTTTCAGTGCAGGGCCTGTCAGTCAGCTTTCCAATTTAGGCTCGATCCTTGACAAATGTGCCGAGTTAGTCGCTTTATAAGTTAGACCCTGGGGGCCTGGGACCAGCCATTAAGTGTCCTTGGGGCCTGGAATCTAACCTCTCCCAGGCTATCGGTGCTTGAATGATGGTCCAGTAGTAGCCATTTATAGGCAATTCCATAAGATCTTTGCTCCAGACCAAGAGAATACAAGTCAAATTTGGCATCATTCTGTGTATAGTAATTCTAATTTCTACCCTTATAACAAAAGAATAGATTAATCAGGTTCAAAACGGATTAGTTCCTGTCTTTTGTAACCATCATCATTATCTGTGCAAATTTATCAATTTTCTTGTCTGATAACAGTAATATCACCATGCACTTAATGATCACGTGTCATATTTGAAAAAGCAATAAAAATGATCTCCAGTACTGAAGCAAAGCATTGTATTGTCCTTACAAATTACCAATCTTTCCAGTTAAATTTCACTAAACTACAAAACGTTAAATATAAGAGCAAAGACATCAATCTAGTGGCTATCATCCTTTGATATTTAGATGTATAGCATATTTCATTAGAGGTAAACTTTCAAGGATCAATACAACACTCAGGCTTCAGACAGGTATTTTCCTGGCTTCCATATGCATAGCCTTTTGCCGCCTAAATAGGCCATGGGGAGAAATCGATCCACTTGATGCATTGGCCATTTCCTTCAAAGTCATAAGCAAAAATCAATACATGTTTATTCCAGCAGAAAAGACCAATGATCATTTCCCACAGTGGTCCCAGTAGCACTCTGTCTTTGCTGTGTGATTGGGGTCCTTTTCTGAAGTAGAAAATGTCCTCTTTTTGCACTGACGTAACCTGCTAGAGGTCGCTACAAAGGTTTCTGCTGGCTATCTTACAGTTTTACCCCAACTTTCGTGCTTCAATTCTGAATTGAATTTCTGGAGATGATTCCGCCATTGTCTCTGATTTCATTTAGCGACGACACGATGCTCAAATGAAACTGAAAAATAAAAGATAAAAGATCTCTAATTTGTATTAAACATTTCAGGAGGCCAGGGTAATAGTATTATTATGGCCCTGGCCTCCTGAAATAATTACAACGTTTTGGACAACTTTTCATATAATTTATTATATGAAAAGTCGTCTAAAACTTTGTAATATCTTCTCTCTTTTGCTTAGACGATAAGGTTACTAACTGGCAACAAATAAACTAAGTGTCAAGCCAAAATAATGTTAGACATATCTAGTTACAGAGATTGCTGTTGTTCTGCTCAAATTCTGTTTTTCAAAGGTATAAGGAAACAAGTGTTCATTAGTGATCCTTGAGGTATATTGCCCATGGCAACTACTTAATTTGAGTTTTTTTCATGAGTTCAAACCTTTTCTTTTGCAGATGGATACACGACGGACGAAGTAGACTTCATCTGGAATCCTATGAAGACGACGCCTCTCAACATGAAGGGGGACATATCGCTGGCCGAGTTTCTTATAACCGGTGCATCAGCAGAATCGTGTGGCAAGAAGAAGTTCTCTACAGGTCAGTTAAATAAAGGGGTTGAAACAGCTGTCCCAATGCAATTGCAACAGCAAATCTATGAACGTTGGACAGCCTAGATGCTATCTGAGTACACAGGCACACAAGTTGCACACTTAACCGCTTTCCTAATGTTTCATTCTTTTTAGATTTCTCTAGCTAATAATACACAAGGCTTTTCTTTTCAGAAAGTTTCTAATAGAGGTTTTCCACCAGCAAACTTATTACCTATCAATTCTTCTATTAACAACTTATTCTATATTCACACCTACAATTTTGATAATTGAACTGCTCTTTGAATTTTAAAAACATTTGATCTTATTGAGAATTAATTTTTTTAACAATAACGTGCTAACTAGTGATTGACAATAATGTGCTAAATAATTATTTTCCTTTGTATAGACAATATGAAGGATGGTTTGGGCTAAGGATGAAATATTCAACGACAGAATCTTTAATTAATTTTTCTTCTCTTCATTGATACAAGATTTTCCCCATGCGCCCATAATAAAGATCTAGTTCTAATTCAACACACCTAGCCAAGTATGAGGAGGTGATTGAGGGGGGGATGAGTTGCTCAGTGAAGGGGTAATGCACACTCACCTTTCAGAACGAGCAGCTCGGGCGAGCAGCTCACAATCTATCACACCAAAACCATTGCCTCCTCCATCATTGCAGAATAGGTCCCACCAATCAGTCAACAGGGCCCATGTCTAGGGCAGAGAGGAAGGACTTAGCAAACAAAGTGACCGGAATAAAGACATTTACTTTGGAGTCTCTAGTCTTGCTAAAGCAGGTTATTTATCATAATGGCTGCATCGGAACTTGTGGAAGGAAGATAAAGTGATAGTTCTAAAAGAAACATGGTTATTGTTATATGAGGGAAACAACTTTATTATCATACTAAGGGGACATACCTAATCTGATATTATTCAGAATACATGCGAGCTTATTCTGTGTTGTATACTGCTGTTGAAAAATCATGATGATTCTCATTTGTTAGTGGAAAAGGTACAATGAATCGTATATTATGTCCAATGTGGTATACATGACATACCTGCATAAACCCTGATCTCAAATGATATGAAGTATACATAACTAGAGGTCTTTGTCCCTTGAATATTGCTGTTCTAAGTTCCATCATGAAACGAATGCTAGCGGGATTTTCTATTAATTGTTTTACTCTAATTATTTCTATAATCACAACGGTTAACCTCTATATACTGCTACCGATTTTAACATTTCTAACTGTCAATGCGGGCAACTCAATCGAAGGATATACCTTTTGACTTTTTAACTTTTCATAGAGTAGATTATTGCTATTCTTTTATACTTCTTGAATGAGTGTATTTCCACTCTACACTTTTGTCCCAATATACCCCCTCATATTTCTTTGACGTACTTTGTATCCCAGTGATAACTAACTTAAACTAAATCAGCTTTTTAAGGCTATGAGCTTCTTTAAACAGGTGAGTTTCTTCCCTCAAAATGCCTGCTTTCACATGTGCTCACATTTGCAAGCTTTGCAATGCACTACCTTTCACAGTATTTGCATTAACTTTCAATTTTCAAAGATAGCTACAATCATACGATTATTCTTGAAGAGAGGCATGCGTGCCATGCATCAATGATAGTTTGAAAAAAATAATTTTGATATTTGTTTTTCATAGAAACCAATGCAATTTTCACCTATAGGCAACAATAAGCGCATGACAGATTTCAGCGTGTGTGCTTTTCAAGTGATGATCTTTTTGCGCTACCATTAATTCCATCTTTAATGCTTAGCTATAATTATTGTCTGCCAAAGTTAAAGTTGCCGCAGTGGATTGGCGCGTTTTGAGTAATATGCATATAAACGGGAATATAGTTATAGTAAATATAGTTTATTAGTCCATACAACTGCACTTGTATTTGCCCAAAGTCAGCCAGCACCATACAATAACATATTGTTGTTTAGATTTAAAGAAATATTCCATGATATATCATTTTAATACGTGTTTCCTTCTGTCTCCCTCTCTGTGTCTTTTCTAATCAGGGGCATTTGCATGTCTGAGGGCGGAGTTTCACCTGAAGCGTCAATTTGAGTACTACTTCCTACAAACCTTTCTGCCGAGCGCCCTCGTCGTCATGCTCTCCTGGGTGTCCTTCTGGATCGACATTGAGGCAGTGCCGGCCCGCATCACCCTCGGCCTGTTGACAATCCTTACCATGACGACACAAGCGTCGTCTATAAGCGAGCGGCTGCCGCGCGTCAGCTACGTCAAGGCCATCGACGTATGGATGGCGATGTGCCTGGTCATGGTATTCGGAGCGTTAATCGAGTACTCCACGGTCAATGTCCTTTTCCGCAAGGACAAGGCCGCTGGCAAGAAAATGCAAACGGCCGCTGCCGCCGCCTCCAACAGGGTGCCGCCCAGGTCGCCCGCAGGAGGAGGGGTCAAGGATAAGCTGCTGATGGACAACGACTTCCCGGACCACCACCCCCACCACCACCACGAGACTGGACTGCACAGCCGCCACTCCAGCAAGGTGTCCACTCCCACAGGAGCGCTCCCACAACCACAGGTGAGCCGGCCACTGCCCCCGCTCCCGCTAGGGCGGCGCCACCCGAGACAGTTGCCCCGAGCGATTGACCCTTCTTCCGGTCAGCCCGCGCGTTGGCTGGGAGAAGAGAAGACTCGCGGCAACTACCTCGTAGCATTCACATTGGCGCCGTCCTAGTACACATCCAATTATTTGCTATTTTCCCTCTAAATCTGTCTTTTTGTAATGGATATGCTTTCTTTCACATACATCATTACATCATCATTGATAGAGATTTGTGATTCAACCCACGCTTATTTGCACTTGCAAACCTTTGCATTTCACTGATTGAAAAGTATATTTCTTTACGAATTGCAGTTTGAGTGCGATCCAGGGACACTGGATAAAAGTCGGTTTAAGGTTTCCAAGCGTCCACATTTGGGCAATTAAGGGACGGAGAAGGAATGGATCTTCATTGTCCGAGAGAATTAATTGAATTTCGTACCTTTGTTTATCAAATAGGTTACCACTTTGTTCAGGAGATGACGAAACAACAGGACCAGCCTAACTGTCCAACCGGACGTTTTTTCCCTCTCTTATCCGCATTTAATGTGTATTGTCTATCAGACTGCTTAATTGGCCCATTTTCTCCCCCAGAATTCTGTAATTAGCAATTACCTTTTTAATTATGCGGGTGTTGCGTTAACTAGCTTTGTTGGTATTTTTTGTTAATTCTTAAGCAGTATTAACGTTAAAACTGTGGATGGGTCTCAATCGCTGGTATTTATAGCTAAGGTATCTCGGTCAGGTTATACTTGCAGTTGGGCTTGAGTGTTTCTTTGCATATTTTTTGTTAACAGTGACCTTCCCTTGTAACGATTTTCAATGTTTTTAGAATAAGGTGGTTATAGTGATATAGGAAGATGGAATGATCCCATATTTAATATGGCGCAGGAGAGGATCCAGGGCACTTATGGATTCGGTTTAACTACTTCGGGAAATCCCAGAGTCCCTAGCCAAACGCGCCCTCAAGAGAATTAAAGTCAGAACTTAGACCAAGGCCCCTTAGTCAGATGGTCAGACGGTTAGTTTCCATCACTGTTTCCCTTAGATTGATCAAACCTGATTATAGATTATTTTTCATATGTTTGTATATATACAAAGTAGCATACAGGACCCTTCTAAAGGCATACTAGCCAGGCGTCTGTGTTTCTTGCAGGACTTTTCCATATGGCAACGGAGAGTTCCAATGGTACGTTGATCCGGTTTCCATGCAACCTAACGACCGTGGTTGTCAAGCTAGTTTGTGCCTTATTTTTACGTCAGGGGCTTTTTTGAATGTGTGTGTGGTCAATGCAACGCGGTCGTGCCCCCCTACCGACTATCACATTCCCTTGTTATAGAAAAGCATAGGAGACTCCCTTTAGGCCAACACAGCCCCTTACACCTATAGACCAAGATATTTATATATAGGGCTTGTATTGCCGAGTGCGTTTGTGCTACTAGGAATTAATAGAGGAATCATCGGTGCTTTTGTCATAGGATGACCCTAGACCCTTGTCTATCTGACTTCAAAATCTGGCCTTCAACTTACAATATAAAGTATCCCTATCCAACCTCTTACTATCTCTACTCCCCTATACAATTATAAAACAACCCTCCGCACTCTTATGGTACAACACCAAATGGGCAATAGATTTAAACAAACTTCTTAGTATATTCAAGCAATACCTAATCCTGTAGAATTTGCAGTGTAACGGTGAATAAAATGTCATATCAAAAAATATCTCTTGCTGACCAGAGAAATTAACCTGATGGTTTCAAGTAGGCGGGTGAACGACCGTCTACTTCTTCATGCAAATGCTATATCAAAATTGCAGGAATTTATGAGCAGAGCTGTTGTTCCCCTTTGTTTGTTGGCCGAATGCAAAAACACATGCCATGGGGTAATTCGTCGGCGTCTATCAATATGCTAATCTCAGATACTTAGCCTATGTTTTTATGATAGACATAGATACTAAGAAATGGCGATCCCAAACAAGAAAGACGTTTTAATACAGGTCTAAATATAGAATAACGCTTACACATTTGTCAAAACTGAGTCAACTATTGGGGCCATGGCGCCTATAAACGCCACAGGTCGGGGTAGGGTGAGGGATCGACCAGAAGGTGGGTCGCCTTATAGCAGAGGTCAATGTCCCCAGTGGGGCTACTTGAAGGGGAAGTTAGGGTTAAACCGCCCAGTAACCGCCCACGCTAACCAGCTTCTTGGAGGTCTGCTGTCAGAAAAACAAGGGCAATAACAACAACAAACAGCCTCCAGCAGTTAGATACTAATACTGGGTTATGTTGGGACAGGTAGTACTGAGATTCAGACAAAGGATGAATATAAACAGAGATGACGGATTGTATGTTAAACGGATTGAATCAAAAGGAGTAAGGTAAATGTTAATGGCACGCGAATCCAACGAAAAACAACAACAATTAATCATATCGGCTAGGAAACTATTAGGCCTAAGCGTAGGATAGCAACATGAAGAATGAAGGAGAAGTTTAAATATAATTTAAAAAGAATTGTCAAAAAAAATATTATTTTTAAAACCGATACCTTTTAATAATTAAGGAAAACATACCCATAGGTAGCTCCAAGAAATAAATGATAAAAAAAACACGAAATACACAGACAACAACAACATCTAGTGCAATATTAAATTGAAATGGTCTTTCGGTGTGAAATACCTTCATAAAGTGCAAATTTTTCATTTTTATGAGCAGTAAGAGCTGACATACATCTGCCCCAGTCAATACAATGGATACATAGGATGCCTTAGACCCAACCCAAAGTACCCTTATTAAGTAGTAATTAATTATAATGTCTTCAAACAACATTGACTTCCCACCCCAGGCCTGTCCTTTTCGTCCACACGTACCTTTAAATCCCCATACACCACGTTGTGATTGGCTAAGTGTGACTAAAACACATTTAAATTATTTCATATTCGTTTCTAGAGGCGTCCTTATTGTGCTAATGACTTGTGTATGCGTGTTTTTTCTTTCAATAACAGATGACCCCCTGGCAGTACGGCTGGCTGTGTTGTATTGTGACTACTAATTAAGCTGTACTCGTAACTATTAAGCTGTACTCGTACCTCCTATGCCGTACTCGTAACTACTAAGCTGTATCCGTACTTTGCAGGAGTTCTATGCGCTGCTGCCTGTAGCCTATCACAACCAAGTTGTTCCATTCCTAGAACTCCTAGAATAAAGCCCAAACCAATTCAGTTTGTTACACTCACTGCATGGTCTGCGTGTCACTACTAACCAGGTTAACAGCATTTCCACCAGATTCAATTTGTGGACATGTCGTCATATAATTATATCTCGAGTATCTTAAAAACTTGGGCACTTACAGGTAGGAAATTCACAGAGGGCAGATCTAACACTGCTGGAACTTTATAAAAGACAATGTTTGTCAATACAACTACAGTCCAGGGAGTTCTATCTTTGCTAATATGGTGATATATTGCACTAACATTTTTCGTTGGGTTCTGCTTATGCTTACAACTGCTGCCCCTTTCTGCACAGTTCAGTTGAGGAGGCACACGTTTCCCTCAAAGTATATTTGTTTATTTATTTGTTACAGTTCATTCAGTTTGCTGTTTCATTTTTCATTTACCAATCCCTCCCATTTTCCCAAATCTGAAATAGATTTGGGATAAAATTCATGTTTCATTTGAAGTGAAGCAGACTTCATTGTAATTACTACCATAGGAAGGTATCTCACATTAGTGGAGTAGACAATGACCTAACCATTTCCGCATATTTTACTGACATACTATGTTTTGTAGATAAAGACCTTCATCCCCAGATGTTAACCCTAGAGCTAGATGTAACCAGGTGGCGCCACTGTTGCCTGTTTCCGCACCGCCACCTATATACAGAAACTGGTACTATTTACAGGGCGACGTGATATGGCAGCGTCGGGTCCTCCCCACAGCCAGGGTCAGGGTGGTAGGTTCTTCAGACTAGAAATGCTCCTCCAGTACCCCTACATCCACCCTCCCTCCTTTCCTCACCACCACAGAAACTACTACTACTACTACTGTTACAACTACTAACTGCTCCTGCTGAAACTACCACTACTTATTCCTTCCCTGGTTTTCCCAGTTTCCTCTCAGGCATGGTTTCCTAAAGTTAAACTATGCTATCAAATTTAGCTTTGGCTTACATGCTTTCTAGCTGAGCCTCAGTAGATTATACAAAGAGCTTTATTGCTTACATTGATAAATCTTTACTATTTGAAGCTCCTACTGTTAATGCTTCATGCATTAATATGTTTTTCATGGTTGTAACATAAACATTGAACTGGTGTCAATGAACTATGTGCAAACTTTAAAACGTTGATGCTGAAAGTTAAGACACACCAAGCACCATTTCAATTCCCTAATTGTATTCAGGAACCAATTGAAACTGTCACTCATATTCCAATCAAACAATTCCGATTTTTGCATGTCATTTACTTTTGGAAACTTAACCCACAGTGCATGGGATGAACCAGGGGAGGACATCCATTGATTTCTCTTCATGCAGTGCCCTTTTCCTATAATCCATTTTGAGAAAAAAAACTTTCGTTTTTAAACATGTACACATCACTACTATTAAGACTAGTTCCCATGATAGGCCCTTTGGAATAGCTATATGAGAAGTTTGGCAGTGTGCAGAGAATTTACACTTCCAAGGGGCCATGGGCCCAGTTTCTGACAAATTTAATATCCCCTGCTTATTAATCATTTTGGCTTTCGCTTTTGAGTACCCTTTATGTTGCAAAGCAGCCTGCCTAACTTCTGCATAGCAATTTTTCGACAATGACAGCACAGATTGTGTATTGACAGGTTTTTACACATGGGAACTTACCTATATGACTGAACATACGGAGACACAGTTTCTTTAAAGGGCTGATCAAGGATTGTGGCCATGTTTGATCCTGAAGATTGCTTCTTGACTTTTATACATGTACCAATATACTTCTGTTTTACTCTATGAAACAAGGAAAATGACATGGTTTTGACTATACATAGCCATTTTTTTCTAAATGTAAATAGATGTAGATCACTTGCTGTGGAATGGTACATATTGGCAGTGATGTGATCACTCTCTTTGTAGGTTACATTTTGCTTGCACCGTTTTATTGTATAGTTGCACAGCATTTTATCTTAATTCCAATGGCAATTCATATTATACTGACATTTTGATATGAGGATTTGTTGTTTAACGCTTTCTGCAATAATCATGTTTTAAAATGGCAGCTCAGTTTCTGTGTATATTTTGGCATCTAATTTCCTCGGTTTGCTTAAGGATGAGTAAATCATTTGTGCATTTGCTCTAAAGATTTGCTCCTGTAAACTTGAAAATATCAATATGAAAACATACATTTACTCTGCATTTAGTGAACATTTAGTTTTTTTAAGAGGCAATTTATTCTGTTGCAATATTTGTAGCTTTATCCATATGCAACAGTATCAATTAGTATTGCAATTTTGGCTTGTTGCTACCTTAACTAGGACTCAATTTAGGACATGTGTATATACAAATACACATGTTTTATATAGCCTATAGGCAACCCAGTAATTAAGATAGGTCCTTAGATCAGTTTCATCCTGCATGAACTACTCATTAATTAATGCTTCTATGAATTTTTTCCCAAACATCAACATTATTACCCTGATTAATCTTACCCTATTATCATCCCTCCCCCCGCAGGTAAATAACAACCACAACTGCAATAACCCGAAGGAGGGCCCCGCGTCGCCCACGTTAGAACGGGTTCCGTCGTACCACGTGTACGCCTCCCGCTCGCAGTCTCCTTCCGGTGACATTGATCATGACGACGACGACCAGCCGACCGGCTGCTGTGCCCAGGGCCGTGCCCTGCTCGTCGACACCGTCTCCCGAGTCGCCTTCCCCATGGGTTTCATCGCTTTCAACTTCGCCTACTGGACCTACTACCTAACGTCCTAATCGCTACGTCTTATGATGATCATCGGCCTAACTTCCTATTTGATTAGTACAACTCCATTGGCTTCCTCTCATGGTACATACGCCAGAGTGAAGATCATGTGGAGGGATGATAATACAACGAAGGATTGTGTGTATGTTAATGACAACTTCGAATTCTCGCCCGACTGTTTTTAATTTGGACAATGTTTGATAAGATAAGATGAGCAGAGGCTTGTCTCTGATAAAAAAAAAACTGACCAAGACATATCGACGACCGGTGGCGCCACATTGGAGGATGTGGATGACAGTACTTCAGACAACTTCCACCAGGTGGCGCACGAGACTTGAACTGCTGAATCCAGCTCACGCAAGAGGGCGTCGGCAAGTTGGGGGCTAGGAGTTTCCGCTTCCACTCTGTAGCTATAATAACGGTGGATGCCTCCTCCTCTTGCCTCCAACTTGCCTTTTGAGGTTGCAAATTAGCCAGTATTCCATAAAGGAACACAAGTGAAAGGTCTAGACAATAGACTAGAAGAAAAGAGGTGTTATCTCCTCTGTCTAAAGGCTAAACGATGTATCTATGAAATATTATAGTCCAAGTTTACTTGGAGAATTATACGCGAGGAATCGTTAGCGGTGACGAATTTGAAAACGAAGCGAATCCATTCTAAATGAAGGTCTCTCGTGGGGAGAGATGATAAGGGAAAGATAACGCCTATCTTTTAGATGGGCGAAGGATGGACAGAACTCTGCCAAAGCATAACCCTGCAGGTGGAAACAGGTGCACTGACAATGCTTCTGGTCTTATTTTCTAAGGCCAAGCTCTGTCTGAACCTACAACACTGTTTTGGGTGGTTGCAACAACGAAAACTGAAAGCATTCATGAGATATGTGTTTTTATTGCATTGTTACTGTTATTTTGTAAAGGGAGAACTCAAAGTTTCCACAACGCTTTGTCCGTATGGACTTCAGGAAACTTGAAGTCACTGTTCAATTGAACAGAACATTAGATTAGTTCCAGGCTTTTAATGTGCCGTGATAATCATGAAGAAATATTAATTTAGTGCAAAGATGCTTAATATCGCCATATGAATGTATGATAAATTCAATATTTTGTTTGATATAAGGGACATTATCTCATTTAGTGTCAAATTGAAAAAGGTAGGACTAATCTCTGAGGTGGAATACTACCAAGTATTGCACTTCTGTATTGTAGGCATTAACTCATTCTGCACTAATTCTTCTCAGAGGTGACCCCCTTGCATAGTGATCTCATTGTATAGAACTAAGTGGACACTGTTTTATTGATACTTTGGTGAGACAGAAGGCATTGCATAATCTATAACTCAGTACCGAAATTCTCATGAATGGGTGTTTCACAGGCGTGTTCTACAGTAAACTTTGGTAAGAACATAGTCTGGCATTGGTTTGTTGTAGCCAGTGTATACTTGATGTGTATCCACAAAGTTGTGTATCATATACGTACAAATAGCTGCACTGTAGGTCCACTTAATATGTGTATTCTCAACACAACATACTATTTGCACATACACACGCGACGTTCCAGATACTACGCTAGGCTGTGCATGACTATAAATTGGGATTGGTTCTTTTTGGCATTAAGAAAGTGGAACATTTATCAACACTTGGTGCACGTTTCCCTCTCTTTGCTTTTGACCCTTGGATGTCTATACTATTCTGAACCTTTGACGGGCTTAACTCAAGCTGCTGTATATCGTGACACTCCTGTGTTTCGACTAGGACATTATGTCAAACAATAACTGGGTTATACCACACACTGTGACGGCATTAAAAATCCTCAACGAATGACGTACCATTGTGTTGTTAATGAAAATTTGATTAATCATAGAGGCATTGGAAGAGCATTCATTTAACTTTCAAACTATGAGATTGACAGGAGCCCAAAATAACTCAACTGTGTATTTGTTATTAGCATAACATTTGAACTGATGGTTCTTCAAATTATGTATACCTGCTGTTCTTTTATTTTGAACTAAATTCTCTATCCCCAAAATTACCATTTCCAAATCAAACGTTAAATGGATGTGGTCCTCTGCTTGTTTACCATGTTATAATCTTCATTACTACGGTGCATGTCATTACTATTACAATGGAAACGCTGTAAAACAGTCGCCATAGTTCTCAAGTATGACACTAGAAAAGGTTTGTGTGCATAACAAGAAACAAAAACTTGGACGAGTTTAGGGTGTCACACTCGGCTTTGTATTGCTATTTTTTACCCAGACACAGCTTCAGAGATTGCGGGTTTGTCCATCGGTAAACTGATTAATTATCGAGCTTCCATGACGTGGTGGTGTAACGAATCTTTAACTTCATTCCACATCAGTATGTATCGTTTGTTGTGTTATAAGTAGGGGGCGCCATAGTAGGCTGTTTGGCTTGGGGTCCCTATGACCGGAGCCAAAAGTATTGTTCAAGGCCTGTGTGCTTCCTGTTTCTCGTAGAATGGGACAGGTATATTGTTATTACATATTGGAGGACAAGCTAAATATATTGTTATTGAATATTGTAACGTTATTCATGATCACAATCGTTTTATGTTGCGAAAAGGGGTCTGGATACAACGATGATTAAGATATTTTCAAATTGCTACAATAAGAAAAACTGGTTACATATATTACCAGATTGATTACAACTGGACCATATATAGTATATATTAGTTGCATAAGCGGTGATGGTGTATATAAACTAAAGCCTATATTCCACATGCCGATTTTGCTGTCAATTTCTTTTTTTTTAAATCAGGCAGTGGGAATTAAGGTTAAATAGAGAGATATTCTATATCACTAGAAAGGGTTTACAGTTCATTTTTCGAACTGTATACAGGATATCTGGCTTCATGTAATATTCCTGGAGAAATTCAAGCATATAGAAAATCACTTATAATTGTGAAAATCAGTATGTGGAATAAAGGCTTAATGCATAGAGTAAGGTCAACGGGGGACAACAATGGTCATATTATCATTAGGACGATGGTGCTCTATTGTCATCATAAATAGTTTATAGTCTTACGTCTGACTGAATACTTTTGTTTAGGGAAAACACGCGACGTTTCGATCAGCATTCGCCCTAATAGACTTGTATCAAGTAGTTCTATATGTTTGGGGCATTTTCCATCTATTGTATCACCTCACATTGTACCATGCATATGATCAGCAAGAAGAAAGGAACAACGACTATTAAGTTTTGTATGGTATATTGTACGTAAGCCATTATGCACCTGCGCCAACGAACTCAAGGTATAATGTGTAATTATGATAATATCTAGTCATAACTAGAGTATCGTAGTTCTCTGCTAAAAAGAAAAAACGATCCTAGGATATCCTAGGATGCAGATGAATCTAGTCTTATACTCTCGATCGACAGAAGGACGTATCCTTGGCGACGGAAGTGACGTCACTAGAGGGTTCTGCGCCTGCGCATGGAGGCCTTCTGTGACGTCATGATGAAGACGTCACACATATAACCATATCAACGTTTTCTCGTTTTTCTCTGCCCAAAACTCCCCCAAAAATGTATCCAATGAGAATAACTAAGAAATCTATATTGTCTCCGATCTCAAGCCCTTACCTTTCACATTATGGAGTCCAACACTCGCTTATATTATATCTTCTTCCACACTTCCTGATTTTGTATCTGTGCAAAATGTATCCCCTTTCTCCTGGCTTGTTCATAATTCGCAGTAGCAGCAGAAGCATTCCGTGTTGAAACTATATTTACAAGCGCTACCAAGGAAGTGTCAAATCGGAATAGCGAATGTATGGGTCGTAATTGCTGGTATGGCCATATGAGACTATTGTAAAGATAGAGAAATGAGGAAATAATGTACAAAAAAAAGATGAAGAAGGATGGATAAGTGTCTATTATAGTTGACAGTGATAATGCTGAAGATAGAGATGAAGATGGCGATAATGATAAAGGTGAATAGGAGTATTATAGACAGATGTAATCTCCATTGTGAATATATGTATATACATATATACTGAATCATGTGATTGACAGAGGATACTGATGTGGGGACAGCTGGTGGTTATATATAGTTCAATAATGACTATATTGTGTAGGCAAGGTTGTTGGTGGGTGGTTTCCTTTTTCCTTTCTCTACGTTGTTCTTCTGTTCTAGCCCTCGCAGAGGGAAACTGTTGTTCTCATCTCCCCAGTAACATGCCACACATATAGAGCCACAATACTACGTAATCCCCTTTGTTATACATTATAAAGATGATTTAGATCATCCAAGTGCCAACAACTGATTTCTATATATGAATATTACACGGCTATCATCCGCCGCTGCACGTACTGTAGCCTCCCCTCACGAGTAGTCTAAATGTGCCTGGTGGCTATATATGGACCCCAAGTACCGTAAACAGTTATATAATATATATACATGAATATACATCGATAGGGGTCAGTACACATTTTCTGATGTTGTTCATAGTGAACTTTCATAATAAATGTTGTTAAAAGAAACTTGCCTTCCATTATGTGTTCTACCCATTTAATATCATGATGATTAAATCTTTTATGTGGAGTCAGAGTTCATACCTAGAATTTGAAGATTTATAGTTGTGTTGCTACTTTCCCTTTTTTCTAGAAAATCAATAGAAATCCCAAAGAGTTGTTCTCAAAGATTGGATCTAGGCCTACATACATATGGAGTAAAATGTTTTGGATACAGTACTTTTTTCAATACTTTTTTCAGTTTATTCATCTCTCAAAATTACCTATGTTCATAACCAGACTCAGTAGCTCAGTTGGTAGGTGGCCCACTCCAAGTGTTGGAGGTTGCGGGTTTAAACCCCCAGCTGAGTCACCACCAAGACTTTTTAAAAATGGTTGTAGTTGCTGCTTGCCTAAAACTCGTTATGAAGTAAGAACCACAAAACACTACTGGTTGGCCTCGTGTCAGTATAGTGTGACTGGATGGGGTATCAAAAGGGCCTATGACCTGATATCTCACTGAGGCAGCACTATAAAGAGGGCACTGGGTCCCACTGCTACAAATAGGCACCACCCTTGATATGACCCTGCCAGTTATTTAGAGTGTAAAGGAACCAATAGCCAACCAATCAACCAACATATGTTCATCCATCCTCAAGACATTTCACCCTATACGATCTTTCTGCATCAATGTACATTATGTGGTTTATTGTTATGCGCTTGTCTCAAGAGGAGGAAACTTCCAACTTTAACTTAATGATAACATACTATGACATAACCTGCTTACTTAAGCTTTAAGTTGACCTATTACCCAATTTTGATAGGATGTAGATGAAAGGCCCCTGACATATTGGCAAACGTTTTGTCCTTATAATGCATTTGTTCTAGTAAAGAGTAAACATTTTACCAAAGGGATTTAAATGGATTTGTGGATATTTACCGTTACCAATACCATACAAAGATACAAAGAACTCAAGCAAGTTGGATCATCTTCTAGGAAATAATTACAACATAATTGCCCTTAGGATCTACATCTAGCTATTCTACCTCCTCCAATAACGAACTAATGCAATATAAGCTGTCCAGTTTTTGCTGGTCTGTAATATCAAATATTTGTTCTACACTAGAACTATCCATAAGCTTTGAATGACAAAATGAACATTTCTGTATAGTTGATAATCAAGAATCCCTGGAACTATCTGATTAATCAAAAGCCTTTATCTGTAGTTTAATAAACTGTAATCTCAGTTTTTGCGCCAAGAGGTCTTAA
The DNA here is from genome assembly GCA_936440205.1 of Lepidonotus clava. NCBI lineage: Eukaryota > Metazoa > Annelida > Polychaeta > Phyllodocida > Polynoidae > Lepidonotus > Lepidonotus clava. The sequence goes on along the minus strand of OW387142.1, from coordinate 6,546,531 downwards.
AGATTAAATCAAAACAACAATAGCCACAACAGGAAAAGTCCATGTTACAATGACTGCTAAAATTATGACCATACGTTTGAATGACATGCGGACACGTGTTGGATGCTATGTGTTGCCAAATTACATGCATGTCTAATATGAAGGAAAATAAGTGGTAGATTACTGTAGGCAAAAGCAACACAACAACTTAACGAGCAAAACGAAAAAATAAACCTCTTAAAGACAGTTCCCAACGCCAATACAATTTCCAAGTTAACTCTAATTGCGCAGTTTGCAGCACCTTCAGTTCCAATAGTGTAATAGTGCATAAACACTTTTTGTACACATTACGCTGTCTGCACCTACACCTCGTGAAAAGTGTATTCACTTGTGGAGAGGGACTGGCTTTGGTTTATCCCAAGGTCTTATCTTTCACCACACCTCCAGGTCAAGGAAGCCTTTACTCACACCTGTGTGTACCATGGATGTCCTGACACATTTGTAAGAAAGGGGATGAGCTATTCCATGGCACGCCCTGGAGGAAGTGACCTACTACTGACCCAGTTACCTTTGGTAACACCAGCTCATATTACAGGTGTTTTTTGGCCTAGATGGTTAACATTAGAAACACTCTCACCCCAACACCCATTTCTCCTGAATCCTGATGTCGCTGGTAAACAGAATTTAAATGCAAAACACCAGGAGCGAGTATACATTTCGACATTTTTTTTATTTAACTTAAGAGCATGTTATTTCTGGGTAAAAGTCAGTACTATCAAGTTAAAGATGCCTCGACGTCGGTTTGTTTTCTATACATATCTACCACTCTTATCATTATGATAATCTTTACCTTATTGTTTCAAGTGAGAAGCCACCCCAGCCAACTTGCAACGTAACAGAAACGTTCTGCAACCATACTTTTTTTTAGTCAGTTTGTTACTTACTAAGTTGGCACATAAAAATTATATTATTGATGGTGAGGTTGAAACCTCACCAAACCAGAATGTTTGTATAACATTACTTTTTGGTAAGGTTAGAATGAAACCAAAACAGAACATGGTCAGAACATTCTGTTTAGGTTCAAGAATGTAACCAGGAAGTTATAATAACATTGCAATGTAATGTCACAGCAGTACTTAGCAGCAACCTTATTGGGAGCCTTCAAAATAATGTAACAAGAGCCAATACAGAACATTGCTGCAATGTTATAATAATCTAACATGTTTGGTTTAGACAGAAGATCGGAGAACTCTGTAGCGCATTCACAACCTTGAAGATGACACCATTCCTCTAGTGGTGTAACAGTATAAATCATAGTACTATATTTTGTTATTCCCAACCATCCATCATATGCCTATAAGAAACAAGAACTTTTTTAAGAATAGACAACTGTAGGCAGAGTATGATCTGCGCTTGCAGACTCGATTTCCTTATATCATATAAGGTGCAATTTCATATCATATGCCAAATAAAAGAGCAGTTTTTACTCTATGTAAGAATGTAAAAGGTATTGTAATTGTACTTTACTATGGACATTTTTCACTGTCAGTTTTCAGTATAAAAGGATGAAATTTCTTGTGTAAGTCAAAAACGTTTATTTGGAGGGAATTCCGGACTTCATACACAGCCAGGCATGATCAATGACATATCTTTATAATTCATATCATTAGATATGATTCTTTATTAGCTATTTAGTTATGTATAATATCCGAAGATATAAACAGTGCATAGAACTGGTAAGCAGAATACTGCGACATGGGCAAAACATCCATTTTCAACAGTTGTCTATCCTTAAGGGGGCACCAGAATGCTGAGAGGAATCTGCCATGGGTGTAACTGGGGCTTTGGCACCTCAAACAGCAAGGTGTGGCAAAAACAGAAAGACACACTAGCCCCAGATTACATCCACGAGTGCCCTTTTCACCTGCACTTCTCTACTCGCCTGGTTTATATTCACTGGCCACGTGCAGATAGACAGGGGCTAGGGTAGCTTTTCTTTACGTTTTCTTTCTTTTGAGTTCTGAAGCTGGCAAAACAGCCCAGAGGTATTTCTTGCTCACCTTCCTAAGGCGAGCTCATTTGTATTGCAGTTATTCCAGTGCTAAGAATCTTTAGGAAAATTTATCATGACAAATTTCTTGATAAAACTAAGCCATGTTAGATACCAGTGGAACCTGTTTAGTTTACATATTTTCGACCAGGTGGTAGTACAGTTACACAAGACGAATGGCGCCACCTTTACAGTAAAGAGGCAAGTCTTTAAGTGACTTGTTTCCTTAAGTAAATCATATGTGTTTTAAATGTACGATGTCTCATTATAGTGCCATAGCACCTGAACCATTCTTTTCTTCACAGAACCTTTTTGAAAATTATGTTTTTCCTCAGGTGGCTGTAGTTTTTTGATTATCTGACAAAAAGGATAAAAAAAAGTAATGTTTTTTTTATTATTTAACCACATTCATTACATTAATGATCCTCCATGTAGGTGACAAAGCATGATACAAAACATAAACACACAAGATTAAGGTAATACAGGTAGGAAAATTATAGTGAAGTATAATTGGCTTATAGGTATATCAAAGAGTGATTGATATACAGACAAGATAAATCATTGGCACAAGTAATATGAGAATAAAGATTACAGGCAATGTACAGTATCATATATGTAATTTTGCTATGGTTTAGTCAGCATGAGTTTATGCGACTTTACCTTCAGTTATTTAATAGTTGGTATGTTCAATAACTAGTATGCATAGTTTGAGAAATCAAATGAATTATAGTGGTGTTAAAATAATGTTAAATCATTATCCCATGACCAATCTCTTGAAAAAGAAGTTAATTCTCCTACCTTGAACTCACGTTTAGACAATAAATAGATATGCAACTACACAATTGTATGCCATTGACAGTCCTACTAAATGAGTGTAGTTCAATTAGTTAATGATCCCCGGTTACCTAGTAATGACCAATGGAAGACACCTATCTGTATGTAACGAAAGCCATCTATCTACCACCCTTTCCATCAGTTTCATCCTCATAGTCATAAATTTACCACTTCTTAGGAAGCTTTCAAATTCTCTTTTAGTTCTAGGAAACCAGCTTTTTGAAATGGATGGTTCTTATACCTATGGAGGTTATATGAAATATAACATGGAGGACCATGTTGAAGTGCATTCAGAAAAATCTTTCCAAAACATGTAAAAACTGACATACAATAAGTCACCACTTAGATTTATTTTATTATGAGACACCCCCCTAGATATCATGTCTTTGGTCTAACCCATTTTCTGATAGGTACTCCCGTAGTTCTTTGACAAGATAAACAAATTAAGTCTGTGCTTGGTCTGTGTTTTGAGTTTACCTGAGTGGCCGACCAGTGGTAGATAGTACCCAGATGGTGCAGTGTGTCGCCTCCTGGTGTTACAGCCTAGACAGATTCATGGCTGTTTTTCTTAAGCCTGAAGTTGCCGGCGATGGTGAGAGTTTTAGTGTTTAGATAGTTTGGAGAGCAGTTATTAACTATGAAGTTTAGAGAGCAAAAGAAATTGAAAACGTATCGCGTCGAAACTAAGGCTCGAGGTAACTTGTTTGAAAAAGAAAAATTATAAAATAATGAATGTCTATGTTTATGCATGTTTTAGTATAACATATTACAATGCAGCTTTTGATACGCATACATGTAATCAAATGATATGCATGATATAAAGAGTATGTATAATGTGTTTTACACCATGATGGAATACATGAAACAGTTAATTTAGCCTTTGAATACACCAACAAAGATTAAGGCATACGTGTTGCTCTCTTTTGGATTGCCAGGATGCGCTAAAGCATAGATAAAATGCGTAGTCACATACAATAATACCGGTTGGAATCGTTTAAATCCATGTGGCTAATAATCCCAAAAACATGAAAGGCTTTAGGCCACCGCTGGCCATTAAGAATGACCTCTTCACATCTCAACAGTTGTGTGAGTCTTACAATGTATCCGGCCTTTCAGGTGGGATAGCAAGACTCCAAGTTATCCGATGGTAAACCGAGATGGTAATCGAATAGGAAAGTGTTTAACATGCAATAAATGAATAAAGATGTTGAATTCAAGTTAAACGCAACTCCAGGAATATGCAGGCGGTGTAGTGGTGATAAGACAAATATACACTGTAAGTTTCCGCAGGTAAGGACTTTCTTCAGGATCTGAGTTGCTGTACACATTTCTAGTATCTCAATTGTTATGAATTATTTTTAATGCCGTCTTTGATCGGAATAACTAAAAATCGAGCCTTTTGCGTACATTCCATGTGCATGTTATAAAAAGTGATCATTTAATACAAAATAAAATAAATGTTTTGATGTCGTTAGATGCCGTTCAAGAAAAAGGAAGTTCTGTATTTCTACATTTGGCAATATTAAATAATTATGTAAAATTCTCAGAAGTATCTCTATTTTGTTTGTCAAATCTGTACCACCTTGGGCGCTGGCAAATCTAGATGGGCGATAATTACATCATGTTGCTTTGGGTCCTCTCCCTAACACTCGAGAAGCAACGAGATTTGCTGAAGCCCAGCAGGCATCGGACACCTGAACGCACTCCTTCCGTTGAAGAAACTGGCTGGAGGGCCTACTTTTTGGGGCAGCCAAATCAGTGTGGGAATAAAACTGCTATGTCTTCTCATCTTGAGCAGTAGCAAGACAAGCGTTTTTACTCACTCTGACTGCCGGGAGGAACCCTGCACTTAGCATGTGCCTCCAGGTGTCAAAGTTAATTATCTGCAGAACGTATGGGCGGTTTGCTTGGTACACTTAGGTCGTATCTCTTTCTGGGTAACATGACAGTTCTAAACAGTCGTTCAGGTAGTGCATCTGACTCCGATGTGAGTATCTAAAGTCTTCAACATAGATTCAGAATGATCTAACTAAAGTTCCCTATGTTGAATTGTGTACTTTGGACTGCTATGTAATACTGACTGTAGACTATCTTTCAATCCAGTAAGATGTTATATTGAAATGAATTAATGACCACATAATATTATATGAATTTCACAAAAAGTGAACTCTATACAACCCTCTATTCAATAACTTCCACAAATAGTCCCCGGCAAATCTACGCAAGGAGAAACACCTATTTTATTGATCCAGGTGCAATGCTAGACGTCTAATATAATGGTGGCAGTGGATGATAAAATATGCAATCTAGGAAGGGGAAAGCCGCCTGGCGTTTCCTCATAACGTGGTTAATTAGTGAGTGAGATCTGTGACACCACCAATGTAAGAGCTCTAACACTGCCTGTGGCTTCGGTCGGTGCCTCCCATTTTCATGTGGCTTCGGTCGGCAGTTCCTATTTCCATGTGGCTTCGGGCGTGGCTTCGGACATGGCTTCGGCTTGGAGTAGGTGCGTCTTGCAATGAAATCATATTATCCCAGAGAACCCACTGCGACGATTCATCCCTTGATTCATTTGCACTTTTCTTTAGTCCCTTTACATTGTCTGATACTGTGTATCAGACAATGGATCATCTAATGTCACCATCCAACTGGCTATTGGTTTTCGCTTGTCACTTTGCAAACGCATTTAGCTAAAAGCATACATATATGAATATAAATAAAGTAGCATAAACCTCATGAGAATTCGAAAAGAATAATGTCATTTCTATTTCCTCGCTATCAGAGTGAAATCTTTGTAAATTGTGAATAATTTTTAATTAAAGTCAACAATAATGAAGTCATTAACATTTATGTAGGTAATTTTCAGTTTATATCATACCACAGTCATATGCTAGATTAAGTGAATACCTTTGATAACTGCATAATGTTAGTGGGATTACGTTTTCTAGTCATATAAAGCCCAAGCCTACAGATACATGACCCTTCACTGAATATCTCTTAATCAATAATTAAATATTTGTAAACTGGAGTTTACAATGTCTCATCACGAGCTATTGGCACTGGTGATGTGTAGTTTTGAAGAAAGGTTTGTACGCTGTTATTTGAATACCTGACATGTGTTTATATTCAAATGAATCATCTAGCTCAATTGATATAATACATCATCGTATATCATAGTTTGCAATATAGATTGATTCCTATTTGTCATAGTAAGGATTAGGTTGATCCTATTCTATTGGTCATTGACCAATATATTCCTTTCAAACACTGTCTGTGGCTTCCCTTTCGCGGAATCCTGTTTCGGAGAAAACACAACACAATTGCGGATGTTGCATTGGTCCATAAAGGGAGACAGATTGGCAGAGGGAGTCATAAGGTAAATACGAAGTACCTGGTGACAGTGGCAACGCATCAATGAGCGAAACAGTGGCATCGAATGAATGTCCAGCGCCAGGTAATGATTGCTTTTCCGGGAGGCTACCTTTGTGTCCTGACCTTGTTTACAAGAGTGGAACTGAGACAATGAAGGGCAAGGAGGACGTGTGTGGGTGGGCGTAGAAGTGTATCAGCGTTTGTAGGCTTTGACTCCTCATAAAGCCCCATACCCACTAGGCGATTTTGACCAAGTCAGTACAGGGGCAGATCCAGGTGGGGGGGGGGGGGGGTCCTGGAGGTCCTGACCTCCCCTCTTGGTGGACCCCTTAACTGAAAAAAGTAGGGAAAATACCATGCGTGTAAACGTGATAGCATTCACTTTTAGTACTTAGCCTTTATGCTGCCCCCCCCCCCCCCTTTGGAAAACGCTGTATCCGCCCCTGCAGCCAACTGATCGACACTAAAATCAGTTGATTCTACCTCAATAAGCGGCGGATTTTAGCAATGATTCAGATCAAACACACATATTTCCATTTGCTGTACTTGCATGGAATCACAGGAGTCAGTCGATTTTACCTCCAACTTGTTGGCAAACTGTATAAAAGTTGCCTAGTAGGTATGGGGCTTAAAAGTTGCCTGGAATAGGAAATGTCGATTGTGTGTTTTGTTGTGCGTTGGCGGTTTGAGTTGACCAGCGTGACATTAGGCGATGACATGTTTCGAAAGCACAAACATTGACCTGTGTCGTTTGAATATTTCATTTTAATCCTGGCTTGTCTGTAAAGTAGAAGCTCTATATCGATAACTGTGGTGGCAGTTCTTTACCAGATATATAGGTAGCCGTTGTTGGGGATGGACCTCACCATCACATTTATAAAACACACACAGTATACATATGCATGTACATATATATGTATACATATAATAATTTACATTGTAGCTGGATGAATATAGAGCTGATTAAATAACAAGGAAATAACAGGTGATTGGTTTGGACATTAATAAATAGGAATATATATTTTCATCCATCCTAATTATATTGACTCTGAAAAGTTAAAATCTGCTGCAATGTGAACGGGGCAATTACGTCACGCCTCTCCGAAATAATAATTTTGATATAGGTATCACTATACAAAATAAATACTTTATATATAGATGTTAATTCAAGGGTAAGAAACACTCATATATGATAACATATAGAGATAAGAATAGAATATATAGAATATGCATGCCCATACATACACATATACATGCGTATGTATGTAAGTGTGTGTGTTGGTAGGTGGCACACCTGTGATACAAACTATCTGAATGTGCTACAGGTCAACAAGGCTAGTGATTGATGAGTAGCGCCCATTACAAGTTGTGTGTCCAGCCGGTGGGCGTGTCCACCCGGTCAGCCTACAAATAGTCACGTCCATGCCCCTGCCTCCTCCTAGACCTCCAGTAACAACCCTGGAGCAGTCAGTCTCAGAGTGGCCGCGGGGCGGGGCGGACGCACGGCCAGCTAGTAGTAGTAGTTAGTATTGGGAGCAGCTCGACCCCTTCTTCTCCCAGCGAGCAGCTCGCGTTACAGCCGGTGAGCTGCTCAGGGAAACAGGAGCAGCTCATTCTCAGGCTTGTGGCACCGAGCAGGTTCACAGTGGGTGGTTTACCAGACTTCAACGTTAACACTCCCCTAGGCCAGACTACCACTACAGCAATACTCAGACCACAGATACACTTCACATGAGTCAGTACGAGCAACAACTCTGGGTTGCTCAGTTTTAACCTACTTGTGGTGTGAGCAGCTCAAAGCCAGCCAATCCTAGAGGCAATCGTTAACCCTTCAAACATGGCTTCAAGGAACAGTAGCAGCAATAACAGAACAATAGCAGTGAGATTAAAAGGAGCAGATGGAGCATTAAGCGACCCTGGAGGGGGCACATGGAGTAAATACACAGGAGGAGGAGTTAGAAGAGCTGGTACCGTTAAGGGGTGGTCCCTCCAGGCGCTCTTGGTCGGCGTGTTCCTCCGGGTGGTGGAGGCCAACACGTGCACTGGGTGCGGGGAGCACACGCGGTGCACGGCCTCCAACGGCGGCCTGACCGGATTTAACAACAGTTTATTGGGGTAAGTTATGCTCAACTTATCAAGGCCACGTGCTGAGGTATTAGGAGTTATCCCTTCTGCACAAAACTAGGTTACTGTTGGCATGTCCCTAGGGGCTGATCCAGACTTTTTTTAAAAGCGGGTGGGCGAGAATTTTACATTTATGAAATCAATAGTTGGTCCAAAATAAGGGGGGTGGGGAGTCTGAACAACTCCTAAAAGAGCCACTTGTGCCTGGTTGTCCGTTAACAGCGATCGAATAAAGTATCAAAAAATTGTTTACTTTGATTGAATATTTCAGAACATGCACTGAGACATTATAGATACTTGCTCTTCGTATTTGAATTGGCGGGGTTATAATATGGAGGCGGTCTGAATCCAAACTAATCGTTAACATGATACAAAGTAAAGCCTTTCCATGTGTTGTTCGGCTCCGAAGCATTATGGTCCCGTGGCAGTCTGTAAGGCTCCCAAAATTCTAAATTTCTTCCCAGACATTTTTGAATTGACCGAGCCCATTAAGCACCCAATCTCCTTGAAGTGATAGGGTTAACATTGTTATTGGTACATGATGCAACATTTAGGTTTCTAATAATAATTTGGCCTCCCAAGACCTGCTGTTCTGTACAGATAGCAGCATGGAAAGCTGGCAACGTGCTAGGCTCCCAATTGCAATAAACACATTTTGGGAGCCCCATGGGCGGTAGGGGGCAAATAGCAGGGTGGGAATAGGCAAACTAGCACACGTAAACTGGATAGCTACATAGGTAGGGGACCCCAGGGCTAACTGTTAGTTGAACTTATCCAGGTGGTAGGTTAGTTAGTATATACAAAATAACCCCCGGCCCTGGAGAGATACACATGCGGGTGCTCTATCTGCGTTCGCGTTGGTTCCCCACGTGTCTAGACTAAATCATTGTATATGAGTATTCTGTCAATATAGAATTCCATTTGTTGGCTAATTGACCTTTTTGATGATGCTAGGAGGCCTATTCATGAGGAGAATTGGATGTCAACCATGTCAGAGTGATAGGTTAAATTGGATCTATGGACACACGTGTAATATGGGTTAAAGTACGCATTGGATTTGTACTAGAACATACGCACATTTTCGAAAATTTCCACCACCACCCTCATTCCCCCCTTGATGCGTCCATACTTAATGGAAGGCCCCAAATGTATACCTGCGTTCCCAGTTGTAGTGAACAAAATACTCTCTAGAAACTCTGATTGATTAAGACATGGCAACGCTTTTCTGAATAAATGGCTAGCAAGGCAACATAGGCCCAACTTCTGGTATTGCTCAGCAGCATTACAGCCGAAGGACGGCCCTAATTCAATAATATTATACTATTTCCAGAGAGGTTATGTTGCTAGGTATTTGTGTGTTTATCTATATGGGTGACCTTTGGCTTGGGCATGACATATAATATGTACCCAGAACGTTTATACCCCAACCCTGGATGTAGGGTTATACCCACATGTGTGCCTCACAGATGTTTTCAATGTGCATACCAACACGTTTAGGGGTACACAAGTGTGATAATTCGCGCCTCCGCAGCTTACCATTTACATGTATAATTCATGTACATATACATATTATATGAATGTACATTGGTCAGATTCACGAAATGGGCACCAGTGGAGTTGGGCAGACCTAAGAATATGAAGGTTGGGCTAGGCCGTGTTTTAAACATAGTTTGTATAGTTTAGGGTTAGCTGGTTTATATAGAAAAAAAAGCGATTTAATTTATTTAAGTTTTCTTCTGGCTGTCCTTTGAAGTTTGGCCTTTGAGTTCGAAAAAAGCCCCAGTTTATATGTCAAATTTAAGTTCAGGGACCTTTCAATGTATAAATCTATGGATGTGTATATTATTATATTGTACATTAATAAACGTTATTATATGTAATGAGTAATCACTCGGATCACTCTGACACTGCACTCACGTTATCAGCATACTTTATGCAATACAAAGACAGGAGAAACATCGTTGCGCTAATATTTGCTAAATTGTTGCGAGGCACACATACCCTGGAGAGTAATATCCTGAAACGATTTTGGGTTTCATAATCCCTAGCACCTGGCAGTACAGGCTATGCATACAGAGATGAGTTCATCTCGATAGGTTGGGTGTGAGTCTCGATAGGTTGGGTATGAGGTACACAAGCTGGGGTAGCTTATCTAAACTACAGGCAATCCCATTGCGATTGGTGAAGTGCATGGCTAACATGTACCTAACAAAGGGTATGTTGACCCAACATGTAGTAGCCAGGTAGATTGTGTAGGCATTGGGAGAGCCTGGGATGGGTGTCATGGTCACGTTAAAATTGGTAAATATAGAGAAGAGCGAATATCACAACATTAAAATATCACTGTTTGCATTCTCTCGAAGACAGGAAGCGCTACTTTAAAGTGTTCTATGTGAATCGGTTATCAATACTTTTGCATCAGTTCCACACCTTATATATATGTGCATTTCCTATATAGATACACAAGAGCGTTCTGTATCAACCCATATTATCCTGACTAACAAGACTTACATTTAATCATAGAGGAAACCCACATAAATCTATGATATTTTTGACGCATTCTAGACGCATACTTTGTAAATACCTGTGTAATACTGATCTGCCTCCTAGCTTCCCATGTAGCTTCTCATATTGTTTTACTCCACATCGCATGACCAAGTCAGAGACTAACTACCTTTCCCTGAGATGGTTTTTACGATGCTCTCTCCCACTTACACTTGTAAAAAAAAAACGCTGTCATCTTGTCGGCTTTAAGGGCCAGGGGCCACGCCGGGCCACATTGGGCCACGCTAGGGCCACACTGGGGCCACAGTGGCCCGGGAGGAGCCGGCAGTTTAATAAGGGCCATGTCTGACAGTGGCTGGCAGCTCTCAGTCCCCCCAATAACGCCCGATTACTACCCCATATAGACCTGTTTGTTGCCGGGCAACAAGGCCTAGGTGCACTGCTGGGCAACAAGTGTGGCGGTAAGATGGTCTGGTATCAACTCTATGAGTTTGTACAATAAACATGATGCGCAGAGAGATAGGTTGGACCTCATCACGCTACACACTTATGGTCAACCTTATAGCTTTTGTAGGAGGTTTACAATCGCATTATTTCAGGCGTACATTCTCATATTCTATAGGCTTGTTTACACTGAACGACATTCTGTTCAAGACAGCCTAAGAGAGGGAAAGATTTGGAAATACGTGATCGTCATTGACAAAATCATTCGGTGGAAATGGCATATCAGTTATAAGAGACATTTATCAACTGCGTTTCTCAACTAAAACAGTTATGTGAAAACACAACTTTACTTTCCTACAGGCTGACATTCTTACAGACATTAAGTTATTTCAGGCCTACATTATCACAAGGTTACATTATGATAGGCCATAATTATTACAGGCTTACATTAATTTATTAATACAAACTTACAACATTAAGAGCTTATTTCATTGCAAGATAACATTATCACGGGCATACACTCCTGCGTAATATATTTTGCTCTGCAAAACATGTACAGTTATTAAAACTTTGTATCTAGGACCAACGATCACAATTGATAAGTGGTCAAACATGCACTTTACTGAACGGAAAAATGTCATTTAGGATTTATAGAAAACAAGGTTTATCAATTCTGCGTCAGATTATGGTGACGAGAAAGCCATTCATAACCCTGTTCTTTTTCAAGACGTTTGTTTGAAAAATGGGCAGAGGATGTGTCTGAGTGGACTTCCCACTTCGGAGCACCGATGATAGTCCCAGTAGTCCATTCAGAGGGTTATTCTGGTTGTCGGATCTTCACCCCTGATGAATGTGGGATCGTGACCACCTCCTGTGTCACCCGCTCATGGTCGTAGGTTAAGGATGTATTCAACTATCCGATGTTACTCCTGATTTTGAAAATCGCCAGCTAGAATAAGGTCCGATCATATAATTATATGCCATACATCATAAGAAAGGATTTAGAATTATCTTTCTAGTTGTAGGTTGCATGCATATGTTTCTCTAATGTTTTTTTTATGTACATTTACAGAATACCATATTCTCAGTCGTCAAAATCGTCTAGTGTAAGACAGGTTTTAAGCCATTCACACCCCACTTATCAGCAGCCCGTGTTGGCCCATACTGCCCATCCACAGTGTACATAAAAAAGGCAGCCAGTGAGCGTGGTTTTCTGCCGGCTAGGAGTAGATCAAGGAATTCATGAACCTGGGAAAGGGTGTTTGAGAGGGTGTGAGAAGGTTCACTGTGACCCTTTAGTTCTAGGATAGTTTGCAGTTGGTTCCATGGTGGTCCTCCTATTACTTCGTTATCTCAAGATGGGATAAGAAGGCCAACTTAGGAACCAACATTCTAATAGTGGGGTCTGTTAAGGTTCTTTTTTTTGAGAAATCGATACACAGTGGATAAAAGATATCTCTTAAGCATGACTATGAAATCGAAACGGGGAGCCACCTTGAATTATCAAGAGGATGGATGTCGGGGCCAAAAAACAATAATTATGGCCGACTTTTGGTATAAATAATCTTCTAAAACGACTCAAGAGACATGGTTGGCCAAAACTGGGAGATTATAGGTCAGGGAATTTAATTATTTGCATTTGAAGTTAATGCAGAAATCCAAAATCCAAGATAGCTGACAAATTTTTGAAAAATACCATGATTTATTAGCTGCTTAGTTATCTTAACAACTGGAAGTGGTTCTAAAATCAATTGTTTTTAACCTAGAGGGCTCAATATAGGAGATGGGGTAGGAGGGGGCCGGGTGGTGGGGCAGGAGAGGGCCGGGGTGTGGGGCAACTTTGGTTGACCCAAGCAAACATATTGGCCTATTTCCATTATAGGAAACAAAGATAAAGGCTTCAAGCCCGACTCCGAATGTCTTTCCCTTGTTTATCCAGGGAAAAAAAGATTTCATAGAACCAAATCTGTAAATCATATTGCAAATCTGTCAGATTTATGAAGGCAGTAGGTTTTAGCAGTGCTTTTTTAAAAAAATAAAATAACATTAATATTGAGAACTGCATTCACTCCAGTTGACGACTCTGGACTGTGCCACATGATGTATTTTGCTCAAAATCAATAACTCAGGCGAGGTAGGAAAGGCTTTTTTCATGTGATTTTGTACTGAAAAATGAGACTGTGTCAGGCGCTGGACACTTTATACAATCAAAACCCAAAAGTGAATATTATTGAATGGGGTTTTAACTGGGAATCACGCAATGAGCTCATGGTGACCTATAGAAACCCCCATTTGCCTACATGGCCCATTATTGACGCCTTGGGACTGATGTGAAGCTGACGGACACTATAGGTCCTTTTCACACCCAGCCCACTGAGGTTCTTATCGATCCTGGGTCAACTTAACCCATTTACACACCCCAACATCTGAAGGCCCAAATACACAGCTTCTGAGGTCCACTTTCGTCCATCTGCTCTGTTTATCGGTGGACCCTGCACGTTTAGAAACAGCTGGAGGCAGTGGTGCCAGTAGACAAGATAAGGTCTACTTTGGCTTTGACTTTAGGGAAAGACACATATGGTGGATCTATTAACCTATACAGTGGTGGATTTAGAGGGGGCGCAGGGGCATACGCCCCCCTTATTTTTGGTTAAAAGAAAATTAAACATGTACAATTTGGCCAAAAGGTAATTAAGGAAAACTTTTTCCATTAGCGCCCCCCTCCTTTTCAAATTCCTGAATCCGCCATTACTATATAATGTGAATGTATATGTATTATGGTACAATACCACTAACCTTTATACTTAAATGGAAGTATCACCCTTAGGCCTATCATAACAATAAGTCATAGATCTAATAAGACTACAATCAACTCCTTAACATTACCTGCACTCAATTTAAGGGTCGATGGCGCCACCTGCACATGTTCATGTTTCCACAAAGTCCAAGCCTCTTAAGCCTGGACCATCACAAAATATCAATCATTGGTCACCAGTCTTCAAGTGCCCTAGTCAAAACTCCGACTGCTCTGCATAATTGATGAGTTGAATACATGTCAGAAAATAGTCCGATCTCCCAATCCAGGTATCCTTTTCATAAATCACATTCAATATCAGCTTTATATTTCTGACATATGCAATTCCAACATTTTACTTTGTTACTGGAAACTGTCCATCCATGATACAACACAGAGCTCTGCCCTTTCACAACCCAGGCATCCCTCATTGCTAGTTATAAACCTACCTCCCCTTCCTACGCGCCATTCGCCTTACTTCAACGATTATTTTCACTTTCTGTTTCAGTCGTAACCTGGTCTTACAGCGGCTCTTTGAGAACTACGACAGTCTAGTGAGGCCAGGGGCCGATAGGGGTGAGTAGCCAAAGGCATTCATCATGTAAAATTATTGCAATGTTATTTTTTTATATTAACTATAGAGACGTAGAAACATTGTGTCTATAGGTCTGCAGGGCAAGAAAGGACTGAAAAACCTGAAAAATCTAGTCTTTCTACCTGTCTTAAAAACGTAGCGCTATTAATAACATTATGATAAAAATAAAAGTGGTATATTTAGATTCAGTATATTTTTTTCTATCATTCAATACCAAAATTGTTTTTCAGGCACAAGTATTTTAATAAAGAAATGGGAGTAGAATCTGACAAAGATGGCACAAGTTTTCAAAATATGAGCATCCTCCCATGTGACATTACTTATGAATATAATAATTAATGGGAACAAAGGGGGGAAATATAAAATACGTTCAGATGATAAATGGCAACAAATGACACGCAAAATATGTTTAGAAAATTCAAAGAGTCATCAATCATGTACTCCCCCACCGATAAACTTATGTGATTGATATAAAAAAACATACTACAAATCTTTGGAAGTAGAACTCAAAATAGAACTGAAAAACAGAACCAGCCCTTTCTTGCCCTGCAGACCTATAGTGCAAAAGAAAAAAACTTCAATATTTTGTCTTGTTAGCCTATTTCAGGAAGCTATACATTTTATTTTTAGCTGTTTACATAAATATGTACAACATAAGTTAGTATGGTTTAAAGTTAAAGTATTAGTGTAAACTAAATAATATTATGGAAACGACAAGGGAGTGATCAGGAAGCAACGTGTCATAACTAGTCATTAAAAAAGGTTCTGTGACATTTATCATAACTATAATTAAATCGGTGAAATGGTAATACAGAATTCATTAAAATCAGATGCTGCAAGATAAAGCCCCGTTCTGTCATCGAAAACGACGTGTAACGCAATAAAACAGAATCAAACTCACAGCTGTTTTAAGATTAAATGAGTCCCCTCATTCACACCACCACACAATCAAACCGAAATTAGTTCTAAGAAAGTGTGCTCCCTGTTGGTGATATCAGATGATAATTCAGTGAAATATCTGTAAAAAGGAGATCTATCATCCACTGATTTGGATAAAACGAAGATGAGATTTCCATGGACAGATTTTAAATGCTGGTTTGTGTAGGCGACCAGTTGTTGTGCTTCCCAATGGCACAGAACCTCGAGAAGTAACACATTCTGACAAGTGTAAACAGTTGATACATGTTTGTGTGTTCTAGGAGAGCCTACAGAAGTTACCGTGGATCTATTCATAAACAGCGTGGACTCCATCAGTGTAGATACGATGGTAGGTGCATCTTCTAAATGTATTAACTTATAATTGTTGCTTAAATTGACTGCTTTTCTAAAGAATTCTATAGCACATGTCGGGAACAGTTTACTATTAATTCTTGGCAAATGGACAAATAACTTAGCAGAAGTGAGAGTAACATATTTTAATCAATCCTCATGTTCTATTACGTTAATCAAGTATGCTTTTTGAGTGTGGGCTTTCTTTTAATAGTTTTCTTGAAATATGTTGAGCCCTGTTTCCACTAGCCGATCTTACGACCGATTTGTTGGTAATTTATTACTTTTAACTGGTAATTTGGCAAAGGATTATATATCTTACATACCATTTGAAAGAGAATTAAAAATCTTTTCTAATGGTATATAACATGTTCATGATTAACCGATATTCCCACTGCAGATTTCTGAAAAGGTTAGTAAAATCTGCTGGTGGAAATAGGGTTTTACCTTCCCAAAATTGGCAATAAATGAACTGGTACAATTCTTTTAAAGCAAGGGTTAAACTCGTGTTTTATGCAGCATGCATCCTTGCTTCTTATAAATTATGTGTCTTTTTTGATGTGTGTACTTCGTGCTGTTTGTTTTTCTATTCGGTTTTAACAGCAAAAGCGATATAATCAGTATATTATCCCAGATAGACTTTCATTACCACACAATTACCAAATATGAATATGCAGAGGTTTAAGTGTGTTAAGTATTCCTAATATGGAACAAATAAGCGTTTAGCATACATGTTCATTACATGGACGGACTTGAAAATTATTCAGTTTTGTAACCCCCTGTGGTATTGCAAATCCAGCAGGTGGTGGTTATATAATCATTCTGTCTGGCTCCACACACATTATCGATCAGCACAGCCACAATACCAAACACTGGAGCAAAAGGTAAATTTGAACTAGAATATTTTCCAAAATTAAAATTTAATTGAAATAAATTGAGCATACTTTTATAAATGAGGACTTGGATTCAAAAGAAAAAAACCGTTGACTGCATGAATTGGTTAAGCCTAATTTTCTCACTTGTCATGATTATTTTGCAACTGATTATACAAGGACTAACCTAGTGAGACAAATACACATTAGCTGTCATGGATATTGCTTCCATGTGGGACCATGGTTATCAAATATTCGTTCGTGCACATGTCACAGTACTGCTGTCATTGTAAAGTCTCAGAGGGATTGAGTCATCAGGCAGAATCCACTGAAGCGTCCCAGTTCCAACCATCCTCCCCAACCCCTAATGTGTTGAGATCCCCTTGTGAATGGTGTGAGTACCTCTGGCAGGTCACTAGTCTCATATAAACCATTAGCCAGCTTCAATTTGGTTTGGTATCTCCTAAAGACTACAGTAAGGTGACGGACATTTGGAAGGCCTGGAGTCATAATATGATTATGGGATGGGAAAAATGATAAGTTGCCATTATTGATTTTGAAAACAAATTACCTATATGTATGTTGTAATTGGTATGATAGTTATATAAATGCGCTCCAAATGTGAAATAGAGAACGTGGTACTTTACTCAGATGCATCATTTCCTAATGTCGCACGCAAAATATGGTTACATACTAGAATCCTCCTGACGTAATTTTTTTTATATATATAATTATTTATTTAACCATACCCACTCACAAAGAATTATCTTCCATACCTGTTAAATGATGTCACACCTTGTCGGGGGACTTTTAGGACCCACCCGCTCCCCTGTCACACAAAATTTTCTGATTTAAACATGAAAATAAGCCCACTTTCAGGCAGTGTTACACTTTTCAACCCACACACTCATTCCCTTGTTTGTGATGTCATTTATGGACGGCCCTCACCAGTAGCCATATCACATATTATCTGGAATCAGAATCTATCAATATGGGATGCAACAAATCCACAAAGATTTCGCAAGTACTCACATGGATGTCCTTAATAGCCTCATTGTTTGCAGACAATGTTATCAATAAGGCATTTGTATCAAAGTAATCAATGAGTTTTCAAATACCAGCTTACAATCTATATTTTGTAATTCTGCAGGCAATTCTATCCAGACACAGACATGTGCACCAACATAATAAGGTGATTTCCAATATATTTCTGATTGAATAATGTCATTTTTGAGCATTTGTCTTACAGAATGTTGCATAAGCAGTACATTCTTAACCATGAATTGCAACTGACGCACTGTACTTTAACACGACTTCAGGCAATAAACTAATGTTGTCAAAAACAATTACACTCCACCTTAATTAAGTTCCCTCTTGTAAAACCCTCCGAATAGAATTTTCATTGTTTTCCCCATATCCTTTATAGAGAACTATAAATTATATTAGCAATAGGTATGCTTTTTCGCTATCCCCCCGCTTTCCCCCTTTAACCCCTCCCCCACATGATTAATAATAAACCATAGCTGAGCCCATTCCTCCCTTTGGTTCAGGGACCCAGGCATCTAGACGCCGTGAGGGCGGTGGACCCCTTGTTGAGATACTCCCTGCATAGCCCAAACAGACACGTGAGTCCCTATACTCTTTCTGTCAGCTTTCCTCTGGGCGATTTTTCCTTGCAATTTCTTGTGATTTCGAAATAATGAGAGGCAATTGTATTGGCGTGTTGAAAAGTATATATTTGTACTTTATAAACCTCTATAGAGAAACGTTTACTGTTCATAAAAGAGGTTATTCACAGAAGTGAAGTAATTAGATTGAGCACAAACATTCTTGTTATTTCATATGTCGCAAGTGATTGCAATGAAAAGTACCATGTATTCTAGCAAGGCATGGACTGAAGGGCTGCAATAAAATTTGCTCATGAATGCACAGTGCACGTTTGAATCTTCAAATGGAGTATCTAACATTAAAGTATGGAAACTGCAATAATTGGGTATGTGTCAAGAGAGCCATATTGCATACACAAACTCCCAGAGCGGAATAAGAACGTCCCTCTATGTTCTATGTATATGTCGACCTTTTGGGGAAAGTATAATTCAGGAAGAAATGTATGTGCAATAAATTGACGGCTCCCATGAATATTCCTGATTTTAAAATTTCATATGTTGACAATGAATATTTCCCCACCATGCCTGAAGGCATATAACTGCTATGTTATACAACTAACCCTGGTATGAACATACTAGGCGATATCTTGCTTCTTTTGGATGTGATATAAGAACAATAGGTCTACATCTTAGTTAATAGCAATAGAGGAGGTTAGTAAGTATTATCACAGCGAATCAGTAAGCATTAATTAAGTCGAAATGCAAGAACATGATGGCCGGTACATGTTCTAAACAATGATGATATTGCTAGCCTGCGTTACACCAAGAAAATAAACTTTGCTCTCGCTGCATACTCAGGGTGCTCTAAAATAAATCATGTATCTATACATATACTTGTCCACTGGTCAAGGAGGTAGTATATATATATGGAACATTTATGCCTAAACGTATAGTCCTGTTTTGTATGGAAATTAATCAATTATGATTTCAATCATTCAACTGTCTTCGTGCAGACACAGAATAACATGAATTAGAGTGCAATAATACCTAGATGATATTAGTTTGTTTTTTTGCTGATTTTTGCACATTCCCAAAAATAGGTGGAAGGAATAATGTGACAAGATTAAAATGATAACCTACTAAACCATGGCGAGCCGAAAAATAAATATAAATGATAGTGAAGTAGGATTAGACACAATAGCATAAAATATCTAGCTTAATGGTGTTCAGCTTGTGTACTTTTCAAGGTGGGACCGAATTTCCAGCCATAATTGACAGGACCAAAGGTGAACGTGTGTCGAGCGGAGATAGTGGGTACATCGCCACTAAAAGGGGCATATAGATGACACAATTAGAGCTCCTGATGGAATATTGACGTATTGATTAACACCTATCCCACAGCGATTAATTAAAGAGACCCTGACAAATACAGTCTTGTCTGTAGCCCTTCTATATAAGTCATGCCTTTAGATAAGGGTTGTACTATAGATGCCATACACCACATTGGACACATTTCCTTTTAATTCTGTAGGCATTTTGCACCAACCTTTATCTCTCCCAGCATGCACATTTAGAGAAATACAAATCTAGTTTTGTTTACAATTCACCTTGATATTTTGGTCATATTACAATGCAATGATTAAATAGACTATTAGGTAGATTATGACATGAAAACAATTATGACTCAAGCCTCAGGCACAAACTAACTACGACTCAAAAGCTCAGAGGTAAGTTTTGGCATGAAATAGTTATGACTCAAAGCCTTTAAGCCCCATACCCACTAGGCGATTTTACCGGCAACCAGCGACGGGCGACTGGGAGAATCGGCGGTAAAATAGCCACGGATTCAGATCCCTAGTCAGTATGTATTATTGAAATATGCATGTTTGATATGAGTCGGCGTTAAAATCGGCCGACTCTTCTAGTAGAGTCGGCCGATTATTGTTGCTAAAATCGGCCGACTCTACTCTAAAGCGCCATACCCACTAAGCGATTTTGAGCGAGTCGGCCGATTCTGCTCGGTTCCCGTCGTCGGTCGCCATCAATATCGCCTAGTGGGTATGGGGCTTTAGTATCAACTACCACAATATCATGAAATATTACAATGCCAATATTGTTCAAAGTTAGTAGACTCAACCATTTCAGTGGTTTCTGTCACGTGACCAAATGAGGACCAACCAGATGCCATCTTCCTAGCACCCTATGGAAGGTGACAGTTGTCAAAAATAACCAGTGCCATCATTGGCGCTCAACCATTAACACCTTCGTGTTTTTCATTTGACTTGGAGATATAACAATATGAAGGTAGATTGTATCCAAGGATGGGCCAGGAAGCGAGCCCCAGGGTTGCAATAACTGTATAACTATTCTAGGACAACTACCCCTGGGACAACTACCCTTGGGACAACTACCCCTGGGACAACTACCCCTGGGACAACTACCCCTGGGACAACTACCCCTAGGACTATTACCCACTAGGACTATTACCCAATAGGACTATTACCCCCATAGGACAACTACCCCTGGGACAACTACCCCTTAGGACGATTACCCCTTAGGACAATTACCCCTATGGGTAGGACAACTACCCCTTAGGACAATTACCCCTCTAGATAGGACAATTACCCCTATAGATAGGACAATTACCCTTCAGGAAAACTATCCCCCTTGATAGGACAACTACCCCCATAGGTAGGACAACTACCCCCCTTGATAGGACAACTACCCCTATTGGTAGGACAACTACCCCCATTGGTAGAACCTGCCCTTAGTGTTCAGGGCCGGGCAAAGAAGGGGTAGGCCTACCAATGGGTGTAGTTGTTCTATCAATGGGGGTAGTTGTCCTACTAAAGGGGGTAATTGTCCTACTAAAGGGGGTAATTGTCCTATCAAAGGGGGGTAGTTGTCCTACCAATAGGGGTAGTTGTCCTACATATGGGGGTAGTTGTCCTATCACGGGGGGTAGTTGTCCTATCAAGGGGGGTAGTTGTCCTATCATAGGGGTAGTTGTCCTATCATTGGGGGTAGTTGTCCTATCTGTAGGGGTAATTGTCCTAAAGGGGTAATGGTCCTATATATAGGGGTAGTTGTCCTATCTAAAGGGGTAGTTGTCCTATGGGGGTAGTTATCCTACCCATAGGGGTAATTGTCCTAAGGGGTAGTTGTCCTAAGGGGTAGTTGTCCCAGGGGTAGTTGTCCTAGGGGGGTAATAGTCCTAGGGGGTAATAGTCCTAAGGGGTAGTTGCCTAGGGGGTAGTTGTCCCAGGGGTAGTTGTCCCAGGGGTAGTTGTCCTGTCACCCTGTAGAACAGGTCCACCACTTGTGAGGCTGAGCCCAAAAATGGGTTCAGTGTTGTTTCTGACATGAGAAGTGCTAAAACACAATTTACTGACACAGATGGTTGGTCAAGACTTTAGCTTAGCCATTCCTGTGTGGAACCAAGACTCAGGGCTAAGAGTGTAACCCTCTGTGCTACAGGGGAGAGTATGTAAGGGGAGCGTTAGGTAAGCCTACGTAAACATAATTATGTAAAGAGCAGCAGGCACAGCATTCAGCAGAGTGCTAATAGCTGTTGTTGGTTAAACATCCTGGAAAGTTGGTACTGGAAGCTAGGTTCTGGATTTGGAATTGAAGTGGATAGACTTGTAGGCAGACAAGAGTGTTGGCTGAGTGTGGTTGAGTGGACATTACCCTTTGGATTGTTCATTGTCAACAGGAGTTCTTGCAACTGGTATTCACATGTTGGAAATTAATAAACTTATTCCTCTCACACGAATGTTATGTCCTTCATAATGCGGAACTATGTTAAGGATTGGACTTACAGTCTGGTGAGAGATAAACTACCAATGAAGCTAGTTATTATCTATAGGAACAAACAGTACCATCTAAATAGTATCCTAACTTTTAAAGGATATTAAACCTCTATAGTTCTATAACACCCACAATTATTATCCTAAAGTTTTTGAGATCCTGGGCTGATATTTGTCCTAACTAATTAGCCTAAACAAGGAAATTTTGATTCAAGTCTCAAGATCAGCAATTTTGTCTTTTACCATAATTAATTGTGTTATTGCAAAATAGTCTCAAAGAGGGACTATAGGTGTAACAAATTTTCAGGATAGACAGAATTTCCCATCATGAGATGGCTATCAACGTTTTCCTAATTAGCCAAATTAGGTACAAAGATATGGGCCCTGGTGGCCCCTCACTTTAACATGAGGCATAGCTAAAGACAAACCCAGAGACCTGACACAGCTTAGGTGTTTTCTTGTTCCATTTTACCCCAAATTCCAACTGTTGAAAGTCCACGTATATGTACTTTTCATAAGGATTACCATGGTCCATTTTGCCCAAAGGTAGCAATCCTGTCATATTCCGCCAGATCCTTTCAATGCATACTGTTTGATCTACAGGATGGGGCAAAAGAGCCGGTGGGACCAGGGAATATCTACGGCCACCTCTATGGAACGAGCATGAAAATCACAAAAGCGCATGTTAAGGTACTATAAACTGTGTAGTGGTGTGCAACATAATAAATGGCAGTGTTTACGTGTAGTGTCTGTATAGTAATCTAGAAATGTTACCCGCTATACCTACGACACGCACACCCCCCGGAAAAAAGCATTAAATGACACAATTATGCAATTCGGTCTACCGTATCTTTCTGCTTAGAATTACATAGATAAGTTGCATAAAGCATCACATTAAGGGCGTGGGATAAATTACCGAATTACAAAATTTGGCATTTAAGTTTCCCATATAGTAGTAGATTTTCTTTGTCACTAACAATTTTGAAATATATATTAATATGAATTGTAATAAGTCTCAAAAGTGTTTAACGTTATGTAATCATTTCAAAATAGACAGAATCGTAGAATTATACGTTAGTGACTCAAGAATTAGCCTCCATACTCCCTGCCCATCTCCAGTAGAACACGAAATAATCGAATTTAGATTAATATAATCCTTAAAAATGCCATGTATTAAGAAGTTCCAGAATCAAAGCAGAAATAAGACAGCTCGTTATAGTAGTCATGAGTATAACTTTTGTGTCTATTCTTACAGTGAAGAGTTTGTGCAATTTTTGTCTGAACATAACACTGAGTGCTCTTCTCTGTCCGTTTGTGAGTCAGTGAACTTCCTTTCGTAACAATGTATATAAATACACTTGTGTAACTAACACATTGTCCATTTTGTTATAATTGTATGAATTGGGAGGCGTGGTGGTATCTGGTGTAATAGCAATCTGGAACAGGTAGCAATACACAAATGAAAATATCATGGATAAGGAATATAATTTATCTGCACAAAAGACAGAAACATAACAGCACATATTTTGCCATACCATCATTCTAGCTTTCCAATGGGCATTCGAGGTTTACCAAACAAGAATCTTTGATTTAGACAGTCTACGTGCTTTATGGTCAACAATAGGCATAGATAACATTGGAATCATTTAAAATGTTTTTGATTGGTCACAGATGGTTTCTAGGAATTACACAATTGCACACTGACGTCATGTTTTATTGTGATCTGAATTTAGTAGCTAAAACGCGAATGGAGTTTTATGGCGTTGGTCTATTCAACTCTGAATATTCTATATTACATACTGTACACACTGCCTTTTTTGGTATAACACGAATATGAATATCTATACAACATGTGCACGGTGATAACTTTAAATAATAGGCCAAAAACTTTCCGAACAAAGATCTGATGTGCTTGTGTACGTACCCCCATACAATACTATACTGGGATACCATCTTTTAAATAATAATCTTTCCCTTGTGACACTTTAACTGTATCTATCTACAAATCCTTTGTTTCTATGTTTCTCTATCTAACCCAGCATATGTTCCTGCTACAAAGCACATGCAGTTCTAGTCAGTATACGTATTAAGAAGGAACCTTTGAGTCATGTATTGGTTGTTTTCAGAATCAAAAACGAAATTGTTTTAAGATACAACTGGCACAGTAGGTGGAAATGCATAGAAATACATGCAATATACTCTAGTTTCAGCTTTTCAATATCATGAGGCGGATATTCACGATGATATCATTGTCTGGTTCTGAAACACTCTCTTAAATTTTTTTGAAAAAAAAGCGACATTGTTTTCATATAAAATACGTCAATTTCTATGGAATATCAAATGATAATTATTTCACCAGGGACCGTTCACTATAGTTATGACTTTTAAATACATGTAAAATGTACAAAAGGAGAATTGTGTCGTATCGTGGAGCATTGCCATTAGCTAGGTCATTTATAAACAACCTCGAGGTCAGCAGAGAGTTACCTCTATCTACTTTTATTAGAGCGAGAGATTATGTGTCCATAGTTTATATACGTTGTAAACCCTTATGGTGGACTTTATATGACTGCTCTGTAGTCCCTAGCCACTCCTAAAATCTACAGCAGTAATCCCATGGCCACAAATCTGCAACCAAATTGGCCCTGTGTGGTTGCCTTTGCTGATTATAGTGATTTCCGATTGGTTTTGGGGAAGGCATCAGCAATGTTCTACCTTGAGGAGTAATACATGTTTGGCAATTATCTGCCACTAATGTGTTTAGCAGCCATTTGCTTAGACTTTGGATCTCACTGGTACCTTTTGATTTGATGAACATGTTGAAGAATGAATCAAATCAAATGGGATTCTTAATAAATTCATTAACTTTTGGTTCATTAAATTATATTCAAAAAAGGATCATATAACAATATTTCCAGGTGCTATAAGTATCTCAAGTAAGGAATCAAAACTGGTTCAATTTCCCTTGAACCCAACACTGGTGTGAAACATACCAAACAGACAAACATTCACCCAGTCTGACCCATAGTCACCCAGTAAATCGGAACACGTTGAATCTGTCACGAACGGGGGTGCATCCTGTCTGCAGTGCTGCTGCCTTGTCTCACCCCTCATGACACTCTCCCCCCGGATACAGGGGCGTGCTGTGGACACTCTCCATACACAGAATCTGTGGGGCTAGCTGTTGGGCGAGGCATGGTCAGAATGGTCCCCCGCCCATTAGACCTTCCCAGACTAATATTATAGGAAAACTACATGAGGATGTGGGATGGTGCAGAATACGAGCTGGTAGTAAGTAATTTTGGTGCACGAGCCCGAAGGGTGAGTGCACCAAAATTACTTACTACCAGTGAGTATGCTGCACCATCCCACCATCCGAGTGTCGTTTTCCTTTTATTATATGTCGAATTTATAGCAAAAATAGCAAAAATAACAAACCCAGACTCTCCTGACCAAACATTCACACTCAACTGGTATCACAGAATATTACATACCAATGCCAAAATACATTACGAATACCAAACGGACACTGAGAGGCAATATTTTCGTCGTATCGGCACACTGGTCAGTATTCCTTCGTACGGCCCACCCTTCTTCGCCGTCCGCCGTCGCCATGTTGGATTTTGGACTGAAGCTTGTACCCGACTAGGCGAACAAGGAGCACTCGGGGCCTTCCGGCGAACATCGGCGAACATCGGCGGACATCGGCGTGTCAATTTTAATCTTTTTGGCGATTATTTTGCGAAATCGATATCATATTATTTCATTTAAGCGCAATTTAGACATATATAATGAATTATAGATCGATACAAGCGGTTAGCGAGAAGATGAAAAAAAAAAAAAAACGTTCGGCCATCTTCGGGTGTTTCCGCCTTGTCACGTGATCGTATTACGTAGTACGGCCCACCTTGCTCCGCTCGTGAAAACGGCGTTGTTTCTTGGATTATTAATTAATTATGGTATGTAATATAAGGAAAACAAACCTCGGTTGATCGTACGACCCTGAATACTCGGTGGGGTGTCAGAAAAAGTACTGCCCTCGGCCTAACGGCCTCGAGCAGTACTTTTTCGACACCCACCTCGTATTCAGGGTCGTACGATCAACCTCTGTTAGTTTTCCTATAATACTAACTGGGCTGCTTGTGCTGCTGCAGGCATGTAAATAGTGCATTTATGCGCATTTTTTTTTTTTAGCCAAATTGTTTATTCACAGCTATGGCCCTGGAAGTTCCAACCGCATTTGGTACCCATTTCCCGACCAAGTACCCCCCCCCGCCCTCCCGGGCCCCAGGCATATTGACTTCTGCCTGATGGAGCCTGAAGCTTCCCTCATGTTATTTCTTCTTAAAGCAATAATAACCGCCTTGTGATGGACAAATACATGCTCCAGTGTTGACAGCGTTGCATTTACATTTTAATCCCTGATTATGGCTTGTTTCTCCTCATGATCCTGATTTTCTACTTTGAAATGGTTTATTTGATGGAGAGTGATTTACAGGCAAGTTTGGAATTGGCCTAGCCATCCTGAATGGTGACTACTTTAGTTAAAGAGTTCATCAGCAACGTGGAATTGTATAGTAAATAGATTTTCAATCCGTTGAATTTCTAAGAGCTCATTATCCAGGTTAAGTCAGTCTTCCCTAATGCAATTCCTGCTTAAAGCAACAACACTTAGTCCATGTTATGTCTTTCCAACTGTTGTCTATCAAACACTGGCTTTACTGGTATGGAGAGATAATTAAGAGGTACTAATCCCGTAAAGTGTTATCTTGTCAAATATTAAAGAACTATCTTGTCAAGCTGTTTCTTTAAAGCTTCAAAGAGTCAGACAAGGAATATTGACTTGTTCTAACTTTGTTTTCTAATGCTCTTCTAAAACACATTTGAAGCTACTCTGGTTGATGCAAACTAAATGCACTAACGTCGTTTGGTTCTAAGCCCAGCCTTTGCTTCTAGGGGGTTTAAGCAAATTTACGTTACTCTGCCTTGTGAATTATTGATAAAGCTTCGATCTATCCTTCTGAAAGCGTCTTCTACGCCAAAGCTTTGGTTACAATTTTGTATTTCTTTTTAAAGGAAATCGAATTCTACGTGAAAGAGCAAACTTACCTTAGAGATTATATCGATACAATTCCGTACACAAAAAGGAACAGGTAAAACAGATAGAATAAGGATTCAAGGCGTCCTGATAATTCTATCGGGAGGAATATTATAACATTTTGGAAGAGAGGAATTGAGAAAGATTGGTTATTGTGTTCCTTTTAACTTTTTCTGTACTATTATAAACGCTGGATATTGTTGTTATTCTTGGCAGCAAATCAAAGTTATAATTGTTCAAAGCAAGTAAAGGGCAGTAAAAACAAGTAAACCAAGAGAATTAGTAATTGATAGATGAAGGTCTGTAGGATTATGGACTCTTCTACAACAATGAGTTGGTCCTTGCAAGTAATGTGGTCAAAATAGCCAACTTTTCCTAGCTATTGACCGTACTGGCCTTAGGTGCATCCTCAGAACATCCTCAGAACATCCTTCCATACCAGATATCTCCCAAAGATGAGGGATAAGCATGGCAACATCCTCATTCCTGCACCAAACAGGAGACAAACATCAATGTATCTATCTGTTTGACCGAGGTCACCCATTTCTGCAAGGCCAAACAGACCATCTATTCATGTACATAGATTTCCTGGGGCACTCTGGAAGGACGCAACGGAATGTTCTGAAGATGGATGGGTTTTTCCTACATTCTATCAGTTGAGATGTAGGAACTCTTTTTACGGACAAATATATGACACTAGATAGACATACTCATAACATTGCATTTCAACAATTACAAGAATCCTTACTTATATCTCCTAGGGCTGGTTCTCCATAATTATACCAAATTGCACTATTCAGCTGCCAATGACATAATTATTAGCCTACATAACCAATGCAAACAGAAGGTTGCTGCGAAGGGATTTTTACGTAGATCACAGCACCTGTTATTTGCTTTGATAGCCCTACGTCTGATTAGCTGACATTCACATGCAAACAAAGGATCAATAAATGTTAAGCCTACATTCTTATGATGTATCACTTCGGTATCAGAAATTTAGGTTGGAACGTGGTGTCTTTCCTCCTAAATGTATATACTAAGAAACAGGCAGAACTAACTCAGGTATTGTGGGGAAACTTCTTTAAACTCTGTATGAGTGAGCCTATCAGAAAAGATATCTTCAGAGGCGACATTGATCCGGAAGCAAATTATTTCGTTCTGATGCTGCTTCTTGGTATGTTGTCATGACACACATTCTATCAAAAATCATGTTAATCGATGTGCCCTTCAATATTATGTGTACTTTGTACAAAAACAGACGCGTTTCTGTGAGGGTTTAAAGCAGGCTGAGCAAATAACGAAGGCATCGAACTAATGTCTTCAGTTGTTTAATACGCCCGTTCAAAGAGTCGTGGAGATGGCCTTGATGACAAGGCAAAACACATTTCAGCAGTGAAACGATGGAATCTTTTCCCTTAGGGACAAGTTTAAATGATTTCCTGGTGTTTATTACACAACCAGAGTACATAACCTATTTGCATTACATTGATTCTATACTCCTCATTTCTGTTCATATGACAGTTTTCAGGGTGAAGCTGTAAGGCCATGCCATGAAGCAAATTGCTAAATATATCAAAGCATTTATTTGATTGTGAAGCTTGACTAGTAGTTGGGGTTTTGTCAACATGAGATTAAAACAAATATGAGTTAATCACAGCGGAAATTAGCAGGCCAGTCAGGAGTTAGGGGACTGGCCTACCGTTAAGTATGTGCTCATCAAGAGCGGGGGGGGGGGGGGAGAGGAGGTCTGACATGTCTTTTAAAATGTTTGAACGTTCCTTTGATTAACAAATCCACTAAAATTAACACATCCTTAGCTCAAAGGGGGGATGCGTTCTGAATTATGTGAGAATGTGCGTACATGTAAATGGAAGGCCAATAGGCCAAGGTTTATAAACAACCCCATGACCCTGCTTCCTGTCTTCTGCTTCTTTCTTATTTCCCTGGCGGTCACCAGTAGATATTAATCTTATGTTCTTATCAACTGCTTGTTCTCTTCTGTTGATTATCATAATATGTTGCAAATTATATATTTTAAAGTTTTGTACATGCAATACAGTAACAGTCATTTCAAAAAGTATATTTTGGTCAGCCATTCACCTAACATTTTAACATTACCTTTTTTTCATTCCAGGACTATTCTTTAAACATCTACATGAGGCAGACGTGGGTTGACCAACGTCTGAGTTACAACGAGACCGAGTTTAACCTGAGTAAAGTCATCCTTGACCATAAACTATACGGGGAGATCTGGGTGCCAGATCTGTTCTTCAGCAACGAGAAACGCTCCAATATTCACTGTGTCACCGTGCCCAATAGTATGATACGGATCTACCCCAACGGCACCGTGCTCTACAGTTCTAGGTGAGAAAAGTTAATTGTATTTATTACAAAGGTAGGATATACTTGCAGGTCATTGGTCATGGATAATGACTTATTATTCTTCGAGGGGTCCACGAGTACTTACAAAAGGGAGTATGTGTGTAGAGATTATGTTCCCGCTGTATTCCCTCTGGGACATGTTGTCAGTTGAGACGCAGAAGGCAACCATTAAGGTTAAAGCCCGTATTCCACATACCGAAAGTGAGCGGCGCCGATAATGACCATCGCCATGGCAACATTCCATACCGGCGGCCGGTACTTTCGGCCACCGATAACGCACTTTCGGCGGCCGAAAGTACGTTATCGGCGGCCGGTAGTGCGTTATTGGTGGCCGAAAGTGCGTTATCGGCGGCCAGCTCAAAATTGGCAGGAAAAAATTACCATCATGTTGGTAAATTTAATCGGCAGGGCCGCCGATTTGTGTATCGGCTCTGCCGAAAGTATATCAGCGGCCCACTTTCGGTATGTGGAATACAGCCTTAAGTCTAAGGAAACGATAAGAGTGGAGCTGAACTAAAAGGCATATGACCCAAAAAAGTCCCTACATCACCTGTATGTGTCTACGTAATGTCTATCATTTTAACTCCATCTCGTTGTACTTCATCCTATTACTGAAAAGCAGTTGGAAGAACATAAATAATTGTGTATGTGAAGTTGTGATTAGTAAAAACAAATGTAAGAGCAGGGGCAACCCCAGAAAGAGCAGGGGGCAACCCCAGGGATACTGATTTCTCACCTCAGCCATAGATAGCAGTATACCATCCCAGAACAATGCAGAATAGCAGCTTATTAGCCGAACATTAAGAGCGTAATAAAATATATAGAAGGAAATCTTTAATCTTATGTTGAAGGAAATAAAGAAACCAAATGAAGAAAGACCTTCCTGTTTCCTCTCCATAACTGTCAGGGAACATTGTCCCACCCTTGTCATGTAATACTTCCTGCATATTCATCTTCCTCCCTGTGCACTCAGTGCTTATCATCCACTCACAACAGCGGTATAATGGGACAGGATTAGATCAGGTTATTCCCGGAAATCCACCCAGGAGGCAAAGTGTGACATCCATCAGGCAGAATTATCATAAGCCAGGTGACTTTTTCATACCATTATCTCAGGAGGAAGTTGGGGGGAATATTGCTGTGTTGATTTATTGGGGGCCAAACCTGTCCTGTCATACTGTTATCTGTAGACTATGCTCTACGTGCCTAAGGCCCCATACCCACTAGGACATTTCTACTCAGTCGGCCGGCTGATCGGTAGTGAAGTTGGCTGATTCTTAAGGTTCCCTGTTGGTACAGTATATTGAAATGTGCAGGTTTGATGTGAATCGGCGCTGAAATCGGCCTATTCTGCCTCTAGAATCGGCTTATTTTAGCGCCGATTCATTGGCCGATTGTGTGAAAGTGTCCTAGTGGGT
This sequence comes from Lepidonotus clava, assembly GCA_936440205.1. NCBI lineage: Eukaryota > Metazoa > Annelida > Polychaeta > Phyllodocida > Polynoidae > Lepidonotus > Lepidonotus clava. The sequence goes on along the minus strand of OW387142.1, from coordinate 6,515,379 downwards.
ATGGCGCTTTAAGCCCCATAACCACCAGGCGATTTTTCCGGCAACTGGCGACGGACAACTGAGAGAATCAGCCGATTCTTGTAATCGCTAGGTCAGTATGGTATATTGAAATGTGCATGTTTGATCTACATTGGTGCCAAAATTGGCTGACTCTACCAGAAGAATTGGCCAATTTTAGCGCTGATGAGTCGGCTGATTGTGTAACAATCGCGTAGTGGGTATGGGCTTTAGTGTTACTGCTTGTTTTTGTATCTGTTTCATTGCCTCAGTAAGTGCTCTTGCCCCCTACCAGCTTGTGGGTCATTACTCAAGTGTGCAATTGCTTGCGTTCCTGTTCTACGTGTTTGTACTAGAATCTGACACCTAACATCAGCGTTATCCCAAGCCCCCATATGGCGTTCCCTATCTGCAACTGGCCACTCTGACATGGATGATAATGATTACTGATTACCTTGCTATAACATATTGCCAATTGCTGTAATAACAAGGTGTGTCTATGTGTCCCCCGATCTTCACTAATTACCTGTAATGTTGACAGTCCGTGTATATAGGGGCGGATCCTTGATAATACACTTTTTGGTCTGTTAATCTACACATGAAAACAAATACATTCAGGAATTTTTCTGTCATAAGAATCAATAATGCCTGTTGAATAAAGGTTCCATTTTGATCATGAAAATATGAGCTTAGTAGAATCCTGATAATATATAAACCTTTCACGCTATACCCGTATGGGAAATTTCAACGACTCAATATCCTGATGTTGGTAGACTCTGTAAATATGACGCAAATATTCAATGATCCTAATAAAAAATTTATGTCATAAGCTCTAAATCTTTAATGGGAAAGTACCATGAACTTACGATATAGTACTTGCTTATGCGATGGATCTTCTTTTAAAAAATAGTCCGAAGGATAGAAAGGGTTGACCGCCGCTGTGGTATGATTCTTTTCAAGACAACGTTTGTTTTGGTCATTTTAGTATTGTTGTCTGTCTCCATAGGTTCCCAGAGGGAAAAAAACTCATTAGCTTGTATTTGCAAAGGCCTGGAGTGTCTTTCTCCAGAACCCAAGCCATCAGACGTATGACCTCGCAAGCTCATTGTCCCGCCATTTGCTGGTTGCCTGGAAACGGCAGAGCAAATGTCGTCTGCTTAATTGTTTTAGCTGCCAGAATACTGCGTCTTTTTCGCAAATCATGCCAATTATCGAATATTTACGAGCGTAAAATCAGCCAAATTAAGAGAAAGCAACGAGTGACTGGCATTGTCCACGAAGGAGTGGTCTTTGTGGTGTCCGTTTGGTCTGAGAAAAGACGGGTTTATAATGCCTTACTTGTGATCTAGAGCCTCTAACTGCATACCAAACATTTAAAGTGTTAAATCCGGTAAGTCCGTTAGTGTGGCAGGGAACCATAAACCATAAATCAAGTAAGGTGGGAACCCATTGGGCGATGCAACTAAGATTCTGGTCAATCAGGAGATCACCAGCTACCAATATATAACATAGTTAGATATGTGGTAGTGATTTTTTAATATTTTTGTAGAATCTCTGATTTGGATAACTCATTCTACCTGTTTTTGACCAGATCTCACAAAACAATCAGAAGTAAACAATCAGAACTTGTCGACCAGAATTATAATTTAATCGCTCAATGGCTTAACCCCTTAACCAGAGATTGATGTTTGATTGTTCAGGTACTAAATGGTTTTAAATAATCTATTGGTTTTATCTTATCTATATGAAATGAAAGGATGACACTCCATAGCCAGTCAATTAACCTAATGTCCTATAATACCGCACAACGTTCGCCTGTTTTCATCTTCAACGTGCGACAGTCTGCCAATAATTCATATAATAATTCATTACTTTCTGTCATTTCTGGTTTAACGAACCTTGTTACTTCTAATTCATTACCTGTCTGTGCACCCTTTTACATGGCTTCAACATAATTGAACTATGCACGATATAGGGAGGTACCCTCATCAAGATAGCAATTTTTAAGGGATATGCAAAAAGCAGAACTACCACAGGCACACATGCCTTATTAGAGTCATATGTGCCTGTTCCAGTTCCACTAGTTTTCTTATTAATCCACCATCACATCTTCCTATCCATAACCACCCTCCCTCCCCCTCCCACATTCCAAGCCCCAAGATGAATTTCCTCCTCGTGGCCCAAATAATTGGAATGAAAAATGAAGGCCGGATATTAAAAATTGCCATGCAAGTGAGAAATGCTTACACAGGTGGTTTCTTCAGTCTGCTGGTTGCTAAGGCAGATGTATGCATATCAAGATATCTGGAGAAGGAAATAACGTGTTTCTTGATAAGGCTCCTACTGCAGAATGTATGTCTTATATGGGGTACTATCCAGATATTTCGGATAAAGCTCTGCTGAAGAAGAACCTGTGTTATTGCCCGAACCAATGTGTGCCCGTTGGCGTATGCTAGAAGTTGTAGAAAGACCACAGAAGTTACATATTGCGTCCAGCTAAAGGATATATTTGGAAAAAATATTGTACGTCTGAGCAAGTTGGCAGAACAAGTTCTAAGCAATCTAGCGTAACTAGGGGGTAAAAAATGGATTGGGGGATCATCCTGACACCCAGGAACCTCCACAGAGCCGTGCCTTTTTCAGCTGATGTGTCAGGGGCAGATACAGGATTTTCGAAATGGAGTGGGGGAGGAAGGGTCCGCATAAAGGCTAAGTACTAAAACTGCGTGCAATCGCACATACGTGGGGGGCATTTGCCCCTCCTTTTGTAGTTTAGGGGTCAACCAAAAGAGGGGGGGAGGGGGGGTCAGGACCCCCAGGACCCCCAGGATGTGAGGGTAAGTGGACTATGGTCTTATCTTTGGGATGAGCATCTCAAAAATTAAACACATTGGCTGCATAAGACTTAAATTGAAGTATCTGATAGTTATCCATACTTGTCATGGATTGCAGAACAGAAACTGTAGGAAACTGTTTATCTAGCAACAGAAAATATAGATCGCAAAGTGTGAACTGCATGAGGCAAATTATCTTTACATAATCTAAAACTATGGATCCTAGTCTCCTAAATCTGGGTTCCAACTGCCCTCCTCCTGTAATTGGTTGGACCTACCACGTGACCGGATATCAGTTGATGACGTCATTGATTGATTCCCCTCCACCAGAGGGCACCACTCTGCCGCCCGACTGATCTCGCCCTAGCGGTGGAGTAAAGCACTCTTCGCCGAACGGCTGAGTCCACATAGCTGGGATAAGCCCCTCACAGCAGGTAAAAAATGACCCTGCCTGGTTTTATTAGGGCACGCCTCATGGCACTACCTGACGTGATCTGTGATAAAAGACGACTTTTCTAGGTCGAGACGAAAGTAAACCATGTCCGTTTGTGATAAAAACTACTAGGGCAGTGTTGGTTGTTAAGCTGTTACTCTCTGGGGATATTGAGTAAATGGCTTCATTGAGCGTCAGTATAGTGAATAGGTGTTTTCCAGTCATGATATATATGTATTTATTTGAGGCCATTGTGGATGTAGCATGTCTTAAATAACTATTGTCCTATATCTACATTTATGTATACTGAAAAAAGTTAATTAAGAGTTCAATTCAAGTGTAAATTCAAAACTATTAAACAAGCCCAAGTTTAGGTGGAGAGCATCGGTTTCATGTTCTATCCCTAGTTGCAATTACTCCTTCAGTGGCATGAAACAGGTTTCACATAAGAAGGAAATGCCAACTGCTGCTATAATATTTTCCTGCAGTTTGGTCGCGATTTGAAATCACAGATAGTGATACATCAGTCCAAAAACATTACCGATAAAACTTGCCAAATGAATGTCAACAATATTTAAGCCAGGACACGGCATTGTACAGTAGGGAAGCTGTTGCTATTTTATTTTATAGGGTCGTAATTTGTCAAAATTGATTATTCTTGAATTATTGCAAGAGAAGACTTAAATCATTTAGAACCCTGCATGCAGTATTTCTATTGCTCTTGTTTCTCTTGGGGATTTTCCTTTTACCTTTTCATTTCCTTCCTTTGTGTACTAATGAATCTGGCATTTGACTGGGAGATTTCCGCAGAGGCTTTTGGCATGATTGCACGAAACAATTAATCTACATTAAGAACCATTCAGTATGAGAGTAAGTGTCATTTAAACTGATTGAGACGCTTCGGCCGCACCTTAACTATGCCAGACAAAATAATTTCAGTTCTAATGGGTCATTATAGTCAATGGACTTATTTCAGACACGTTTTCTGTGAGAATTCCCCGGAATCTCTGTCTCATCCTGTCAAGGCTAGGTTTGTCTGTCCATGTCCATTTTCTTTCAATAAGTCTACTCCCTATCAGGTGATTTTCATGGTTGAATGACAGAAAGTCTTGCAAAATTAAAGTGATGATTGTGATCACAATAAGTAGGCGTTATAATTATCATGTTTGCAGAGGCGTAAAACATGCATGAAACTCCCAGTTTGGGAGTCATCTGAACAAAAGTGACACATTTTTTGTCTGTGGTATACAAGATTCATGAGGGAAGGTTCTTTAAGAGATTCAGAACAAAATGCCCCATAGTTTTACTTTTATAAGCGTGTTCATATGAAAAGCGTAGGCCTATATAATAGTTATCGACGCAGGAAACGATATGTTTTATTAAACTAATCGATCGGAAACTGAACCCTAGTTTTTCTAAATAAAAAATAGCTGTTGTCAAAAAACAATGGCATACGCTCCCATTAATTCCATCCTTTTGTAGGGTTACTGGCCAAAAACAGATAACGCTCTCCCGGATGGTGTTTTTATGTGAACGACACCAGCAGGTTTGGATTAATGAGGGACACAAAGCCGGGGGACATAATGACCGTCCTGATTAAGCGGTCCCTGCCCTAGTTAGGTCCCTTGGCCTGAACAGTGAGAAAAGCCCTAATGAAGGTCATTAGTCAAGGACAACTCAAGTAGAGGTTGTTCTTCACTCCAGTGTAGACACCTACGGTTATAAAGTCTAGCTATATGGAACCATATAGTACAGCCTAACCTAAGGTAATGAGTACGAATATGGCCTGTATATCGTCATTTGGTCCCAAGCAACTATCAAATTGTTAGTTTATTATAACGTTGGTAAAGGCTTACTTATGGTGGCGTGATGAATTATAGTAAGCAATTCAATGTCACAACACGTGTTTGTGTAGTTAACTATAGATGTTAAAGGACAAGTAAATGTTTGCTGGTAAAGTTATGGTTAAAGTTTTATGTTTTGGTGCGATCACAAAGTATACGAGATTGTGTAGTACGAGCTCGTATGGTATGAGCTGCACGAAAATGTATGCACGAGTTATGAAACAGGAAGTCATAAATTGGTGACTGGAAGTGTTCCCAGAAAAAAGTCAAAGTGACCATGTGATGTTATGTAACCAATCAGGGGCCAGGTTATGGCTATATAAGAGAGTGATTGCACGAAAATAAATAGTCCAGTCTTGGTACTCACTGTGTTCACACCTCCTTTCTTCCGGGAATGGATCACATAAGACTTAGAAGAGTAGGACAGCCAAAGATGGAGGTCCACGTGATAGAATTAGATCAAAGTTTAGTGGAAAAGGGGAAGTTGGACTTAGAAGAAATTAGAGAGTAGAATATAGAAGGACAGACTCGGTCGTACGAAAATGGGGAGGAACCGACCAACAGCATGAGCTCAGGTTGGCATTGGCTTTAGGGATGAGAACATGGGACATTGGCCTACAAGCTACCACCGTTTAATTTTTTGGGCATGGTCCCCGTTTTGAGCCTAGAATCATTGGTCAGAAGCGGCCAGTAGACGTTCCGCACGAGACGGGCTCAGACGAGTGCTCACGTGATTCGTCCCGTTAGTGCTTTCCAGAGATCCAGCGTGACTTAGACGAGAACCATGAAGAGTACGAATATCTTAGCAGGGAAACCGTGGAAGAGTCATTCACTCGTCCCAGCTCCTAACCTTCCATGAGAACATCACAGTAGGATGAATGAATTTCAGTTTGGCATTTTGGATAGGAAGTCCGCTGATGAAAATGAAACTATATCGCTGGTTCCCTTAATAAATGGAATGGTTTAATGAGTTTAAAAAGACTGACTGTTGCAGTTGGCATATAAGTTATATGTTTCTCGGGAGCTCGAGGCTTATACCTATCAATATTCATTAATGTCACCCGACAATAGTTGTTGGCAAATTAGTTTTAACCCAGCCACCATCAGCCTCAGACGTTATGCACATTGCATGTTTGTATCACTTAGATCCGAGCAATTGCTGAGTTTGCTATGATAATTATAGCTTAAGAATTTTAACGTTAAACCATATTGTTTTCAGTTTAGCCTCCACAGAATATCAATTTCATTAAACCTATGAACGTAAAACTAATCATCTGTTTGTCAACAATATCAAAATGGCGGTTGAATGTACAAGTATTTAGTTATGTAGAGGAAATTATAAAAAATGATGAACATATATTCTGCAAGAATAATACTAGCATATAGATGAAATGCCAAGTATGTATATTTACAGCAAGAGCAATGAGCCATTGGGTCCAATATTTACCCCCCGAAGCCAAGCCTGCTGGGGATGTTGGGACTACCCTTGCACTATGAAGGGACATCCCAGCTGTAAGAGGCTTGGATTTATAACACTACTTAATCTGCTGGCCCATAATGGCCCCATCTAGATCATCCCCTTACCCTCAGGCCTTTAACTCTGTCCCTCATTCCAAGCCTCTGAGGATTTGATGGGGGGAAAAATAACCTCGTCTTATGATAGTGGTCTCGCACGAGTCTTACAAATGGATTTATGCCTCATTATGTTTCTGAAATATATCCAGGCATATGGATGTTGGCGAAATGGTTATGTAGGTTCACTGAAGAGTGAAGAGGATAAAAAAAATACCATCATGAAGCTAAAGTAACCATATTATAAAGAATAGTACAATCTAACCAGACAAACGCATCTCAATATTGTTATGCAATAAGAATTTATCCAAGACTACATAATTATTCAAAAGGTGCCCTGTTTTCTGGACAGCGTACTGAACTACTTTTCGTTTATTCTACGTAAAAAAAGTCTCCATGACTCAAGCCTAGGCGATTAGCATTATGCTGGATATACCTGTAACTGTGCATTTGGTATCACAATATCATTGCAATGGTTGAGCTGTGATGATTTGGGGTGGCAGTGTCAAATATTATTCAAATAAAAAGTCACGATAATCAATTTGTTTTTCTTACTATCTTTGCAGGTACACGCTGGGTCTCGTGTGCTACATGAATCTTCGATACTTTCCTATGGATAAGCAAAAATGCTATATGAAAATAGAAAGTTGTGAGTATGACTTATCACAATACTTTATAAAAGGGCCCAAAACCAAAACAATTGACAAAATTTTCAAAACTCAGATAAGTATAGAAATATGTTACATGAGTCTATTTCAGTTCAATGGTGAAGTCTTAACTGTGAAAACTAGCTGAAACCAAAGTAGAAATCCATGAGAAAGGGTAAAATTTCCATATATATGTTTGTAAACAAACCCAATTTTTGCAGATCCACATCAATTGATTTGAGGAAGGAAAACATGTATTTAATGATTGTCTACCAAATTTCATTCTTTATATCTTAATATGGGCCAGAGATAGGCCCAAGGGATGGATTTGTATTTTGATAATTTTTTATGATGGGAAGGGGTCCCAAGATGGCCACTAGCTACCCTGATTGATTATTTCGATCATTTTGTCACGGAGAGCCCCACAAGCCACATCTACCCACACATCAAGGGATGGATTTACATGATAATTTGAGTTTGAAAAATGTCATTGAATTTATTGGTCTTTGGCTCCCATTAACTTCTTCGAACAATTGTCTGGTTATCAATAACCTGAATTTTTGAATTATTACCCTCTCCACATATACCCATTCCACACAACCCTCACACACAACATCATCATTATCGAGATTAATTACTCAAACAATTTTATCAGAGTATACGTTTAAACCGCTGATCCATGGCCTAGCATGTCACATATTGATTGGTGTTTGACACAACAATATTTCACCATACCCCAGTAATTTAGGGGTTGGCTCATTACCTTCTGACCCGCAATGCAGGCCAAGCTATAGCTATCAGCCCTAACTAATTGTGTACAGGCAGTAGGAGAATGTATGATTATATTGCACCTAAACGGCAAAAACCTATGGCCATTGCTTAATTTTAATGGTCACGTATCACGCAGCTATAATTATACCCTGAAAAAGGTAACCACCGGCTCCCAAATCAAAGTAGATATGCAGAAATTGACATAGACATATGCATAGATACATAGATTATCCAATCCAGGTTTTAGAGCCTTATTCTTGTCCGACCCACTTTGAGGGGTGTCCCTATGTCGCGTGTCAAATTTAAGAAAAGGGTATGTCGCCCTGTCGATTTTAGGGGTCTACCCCCATACTTTGGGTCCAACTTAAGTCGATAGGGAATATTTGAATCACTATTTGCTTGTTTCATTACCAGTTTATGTCGCACAACCCTCTGGTTGGCAATACACAAAAACATGCATTTTCAGCCAGAGAAGACTCGATACTTTTTATCAACTCAATATATCTAAAGGTTAAAAAGAAAGGTTCCATTACACACAACTTGACATTCCCTATAGCTCCTACCGAAGAGTACAAGTTCTGCTCAGTTATGTCTGCTATCCCACCAGCCTCAATTCTCTCGGTCATGTAGGCTCCATAATCCAAGACAACCTTGACGGTTCTTGACATCTTTAAAATAACCAGTATATTGTGCAAGCATTGTCCACAGAGGTATGTGGACTAATATTCTAACAATATCATAGACGCTCCGTGCAAAAGCATATCGATGTTGGATTATAGATGCACTGAAATGTATCTAGTTACAATGCTCCCTATCACGGACAGCTGATTGATATAACAGTATTTTAGGCACCTGCACTTTAACTTTGACTGATTCTGTCAACAAAAACTCTGTGAGCACCATAGAAAATTTATTTGCTATTATATCTTTCTGAAATGAATGAATTTTCAAATCAACTTGAAAAATAACATATGCATAATTATAGATACGAAAATGAAAGAATAGTCAGTACAAGATTTCCCTCATATTAAACCACAAATTATGCCATGATTATTGACATTTTCTATTCTTAAGCAATGTGACCTGTCTATATATTTCCCAGCATGCACTTTGATTTAAGCTAGTTATCAGGTGAACTACAATAAACACGCTTTCTGTGGTAGGGATAATTATGTGATAACATGTCATGGTCAGCACAATGCCATAGGTGTGTCTTCACTGTTTACGTATACATTGTAACATCCTCTCTATCTATGACCTTTTTGCCCTTGCTGGTGCAGATAGTTACACAATGGACGAAATGATGTTGCGATGGCGTGACTCTGATACGGGGCAGGAGGTACAACGACGGGACGACCTGGAGCTACCACAGTTCAACCTTATTGATATTAAAACAGAGAAGTGCAACTTCTCCTATATTACAGGTAAGTATTCCGAAGTATACCTTCGTAACTGATTTCAGTGATTTTGTTAATTAGCTAAAATTTGATTAGTGTCTCATAATACCTGTCACCAAACATAGTGATGGCATTTGAAAATGACCTTTAAAAAAGGATTGTTAAATGTTTTTACTTTGATTCACAAACACAATAATTATGAATAAGACACTTAATGAAACTTCACCTGATTAGCCTAATCACAGAAAACAGTTACAACAATATGGCCGTAGGTAGCCGTTTAGCTCATAGTGGGGTCTGTTAAGGTCTTTTTTTTTTTTTAGAAATCGCTACGCGGCGGATAAAAGCACCAAATTTGGTATGAGGCAGCTCTGAGGCATAACTATCAAATCTGGAGGGGGAGCCACGTTGAAATATCAATAGGACGGATGTGGGGGCCAAAAAAACAATATGGCCGACTTTTACTATAAAAATTCATTTATCTCAGCTTCTAAAAAGACTAAAGAGACATGGTTGGTGTCAAAATTAAGGGATTATGGGTCAGGGAATTCAATTATCTATGTTTCAAGTCAATGCGAAAATCCAAAATCCAAGATGGCTGACCTATTTTGAGAAATATTATGATTTTTAGCTACTAAGGCATAAGGCCAGGGGAAATGGTTCCAATATCAGTTGTTAATAGCCTAGAGGGCTCAATAAATATGATATTCATCGAATACAATACCATTAATTTCAAAATGGCTGAATTCATTAGCATGATACCTTTGATAATGACTGCTATATTCCGAAATAATTCAAAAGAAAGGATATAGACTTTACTCTTTTGCCACAAGATTTCTTGATTTCATTGAATTTAAAAGGGGAGCCACCTTGAAATATCAATATAACCCGGACGGGGGCCAAAAATCCAATATGGCCGACTTTTATTGAAATAATCTTATATCTCAGCTTCTGAAATGACTAGAAACACATTGCTATTGTCCAAATTGGTAGATTATAGGACAGGGGATTCAATTATTTACCTTTCAAATCTATACAATAGGTCTTATCGAAGCTAGCTAAAAGTTTTGGTTAAATACCTTAAATTTCAAATGCTAAAAACATACAAAATTTGTCAAAATTTCATTTTGGTATTTCAAGATGGCTCCCCTTCTAGATTCAATAGTTATGCCTCAGAGGTGCCTCATGCAAAATTTGGTGCTTTTATCTGCCGCGTAACGAAAATGTTGTTAACAGACCCTACTATAAGACTAATCCCCTAGGACAATTACCCCTTGATTAACTACAAGTCAGGCAAAACTACCCTAGAGCAATTCCCCCAAGGATAATTACCCCTTAGGACCACTACCCTAATAGGACAATGTGTCCTTTACAGTACAGTTAAATTAAATCAAACATTACAGTTCTTGTTGGAATCATACAAATAGACGAACCATAACTTATTTTGACCTTGGACTTGGAGAGAGAATTTCTCTTTTTTTCACAATGAATTTCAGTTTGCATGAACATCAATGACGCATGTGACCAGATAAAAAAGCTTTATATGGACAATGATAACCTATGTAGTGTTGCCCTTGATACATTTGCAAATTTGAGTTGGAGGTAATAATTTATAAATCCAATATGTCATTCTGTATTTTGTTAAGCTAAATGCTCATTCAAACATTGACCCTTGTGAAACCCGACAGAGTTTCAATATACAAAAGGTGAAAACAGATGCATCAGTTCAAATGTCTCTCATAAATTGTTTTGAATTCATTGCATCCGTGCAAGTGAGTGAATGGGTTCCTGATGAACAATCAGCAATCGCACGGTGATCACTACATCTTATTTTCATCAATTGCAAAAGCCATTTTTATGGCACATTTTTGAACCCAGGCATTCTCGATAATGGATAGGATACTATACAACACAAACACTGCAAAAATCTAGTGTGGTGCATCGATGTCTACTTTAAATGCAATAATGCTAGCACATTTCATTGAACAAGTTGTATGAGCAAAACCATTGACACAACATTAGTATTACTATTGAGGGAGCAGGCCGTTAAAACTCCTCAATGGAACAAAATGAGTTTTACGACCTGATTTCAATGTAATGATATCATATTTTAACACAGATTGATTAAATCATTAGATAAAGGCTATGTATCCCTTTAATCATGAAATTAAAATCATGTTGATTAATGCACCAGTACGTTTCGATGTCAAACATAAAAGTATATATATATTGCATACAATCACAAAGTAATCACTGCAAATCTGCCATCTATACCTGCTACCACTTTATGTGAATGAAATACCAGTTTTCAAATGGATCGATACTGATGTTCATGGAAAATATCAAAACATGATAGTTGCAAATTGTCCAATATGTTCTAAAATGCCCCTCTAACAATTGCAATTTCATGATGTGCTAGCGCGCTGCAAGAGTATTAATTTTTGGTACTATCTAAATGGTCAGCATTCACATAATTATATAATGGTCACTGTTTATGCCTGTAGGCACACATAAAGTTCTGCTATTAGGGATCATAATGATAACTGTTATTAGTATCCCTATGTAAATAAAATAATAGGAAACTTGGGCATTATGAGTGCGGGTTTACTTTTATATACGAGTTTACTTTTATACACACAACTACATCCCTAGAGGGTGCATGATTTAAAACCAAACAGCTGAACACATCCCCATATTCCATCCGTACAACTCTTGCAACCACTACCCACTATTACTATCATACTATTGCATTGCCTCCTACACCTCCAATGGCCAGTTGCACTAAAAGCCAGTCCCTTTGGGCAATGCAGATGGGTAAAGTTAATCCATTAACGGGCCCAGACTCCGCAGGCTAGGTGTCAGACCTACAGACCTGTAAAACGTACCTATACTTGCCCAGTTTGCCAACACAGTATTCTGTCAGTACCCATTGTGGACTATTTGTATGATGGGTGGTGGGCCCAATCACATATGCCACCAATATAGTAATAGTAGATGGGCGCACATGGTTTAATCACCAGACTAATGGTAATATATGGTGTGTCACTATGTCCAGCCCCAGCTCAGGGGGTAAATTATGATGGATTGATTGTGTGATAACAGTGTCATTACCTAATAAGGTTAACAGTTACACATTCCGTTTAAGGTTATACAGAAAAATTGCAAACAAAGACATGTGAATGTAACATTCAAGCGTTTTTAAAATGAGTTGAATATTGTTCATACGTGAGCCAGTCTCTGCTATATACACGCACTAAGACATTCACAGGATAACATTAAAAGAACCACGTTAGGTCACTGATCGCTATATACAAATCTAATAAATAGTATACATATAAAGAGGGGTGGGGTGGGGTGCTTCTCCACTTCACCTTTCTGTCGTTTCCAACACCATAGATTCGATCATAATACTTTTTACAAGCCAAAAACCGGAGTTAATATAGCTGAAAAATTGCTGAATAGACCATAAACCCCAACACAATGTCATCATCATCCCACTATACTTATAATCAAATATCCATTGATAAGGGATTAAAGTTGAGGTAAAAGATACGTTATGTGATGGAAAGTATTGTTAGAACCATTTTGTATCCTTCTCAATGTACTGCATCTAATCTATACACAAGTTGCATCGGTAATTATAAGTTTTTGTTCACAATGGAAAATCCAATAATGTTGCCTACTGGAGAGGAAACTCCACTCCCAAATTTCATTTTGCAGTTAGGTGAATCATTGTTTTTGGCCGTCTGTGTAAACCTCTGATCACATTTATTTCCCACAAGACGAAATCTAGTGTAAGCTTTTCCATTGTGTAAACTGCACTTTCCATAATTGCCCTCCATCAAATATATAATTTGTGAATCCTACAAGGACAGGTTCTTTTATTATAAATAATCACTTGCATTATGCAATATGAATAGAAATCGCCTTATGCCGTTGAATAACTGTAATTTGTTCTCAAAAGGTCTACTTAATGATGTCAGAACAATATGCCAGTAATAGCTGAAGGGAAACACTAAGGGTATTTTTCCTTGACGCACAAACTCAACAGTAATCAAGATTGGCAGGAAATTGGTTGGGACTTGGCCGTAATGTGCCAAAGAAAAACATTATACTGAACGTACAAGGGATTAGTTTCCAATAAAGAAAGGGATTTCTCTAAGCCAACACACAAAGTTGTGGAACTGATAATTGCCTTACCAAAACAAAACGTTATGACTAATTATAATTGAATGCCATTCAGTAATCTTAAAACCATGCTAAGAATGGGAAATGGCTTGTTAAGTCAACGTAAATACTTTTTTTTACAATCACATCCCTTTGATTCTGAGGCTTTCGGTCCTACAATTATGGCAACTCTTGGTGAAAGTAACCTTTGAATTACCCTATGTAGATGCATTTCCCCATCATACAAATACAAAATTGGAGTGTTGCAAAGTGTCCCCGTACAGGTTGCCCCTTATTTCAGAGCTCTTATTATTACATTAGACCATTATAGAAAGGACGTTCCGAATATATAACGGCGTTTGTGGATAGACACACTCTGGACGTAAGAATTTCAACTTGATTAATTGTGTTCTATTCTTATAGTTTAATCTCAATATTTTCCCCAAACTAATACCCTTTAAAGATCCGGTTCACAATTCGCATATGAAAGTTTTAAACTATACAGAATGGGAATTTTGAGCCCAATTTGTAAAGAGTGTTAACCGAAATGTAACAGTTAAAGTACCAGTGCTGTTTCTTTTCGACCAAATATCCCCTCTCCCCCCCAGGGTCCTTCACATATATATATTTTAAAGGTCTCACAATAATATGAGAACATCTAACAAGGAACCATCCAAATATACAACTTTTGTGGATACACACAATATAGATGGAATCTCAAATTTAAAATCACATATTTCTCCTACTCTCATCTCAATGTTTGTGTCCGACCTGTTACCCGATTTGTGCCATTTATTTTTTAAAAAATTGTCCTTTTTCCTCCAGGGTCGTTCGCCTGTCTGAAGGTGACCACCTTCCTGGAGCGGCAGTACGGTTACTACATGATCCAGACGTACATCCCGTCGGTGCTAATCGTGTCGCTCTCCTGGGTGTCCTTCTGGATTAACATCGACGCTGTGCCCGCCCGGATCTCCCTGGGGGTCCTCACTGTGTTAACCCTCACCACCCAGAGCGTCGGCGTCTGGATGTCCCTGCCGCGCGTCTCCTACATTAAGGTCAGTTTTGATTTAAATCTCATTTCAACTGGTACACTAAAATACGTTTTACTTGTCCATGTCTTTTTCCAAAGAATCCCTTGTTCCCCTTCCATTTTCAAAATCCAAGATCTGGATATAGATCCGAGTTCAATGCAGTCATGTGAACAACCATATGCATGCTTTTTTTTTTTTTTTTACTTGATTGGCTATTTCTGTTAACGAACAACCATGCATTGTTTTGACTAGATTGGCTATTTCTGTTAACGAAATTAGAAATTCAATTTTCATCGTCTGCAAGGCTTAGAAGAGATTAGTATGTCACGGACACACTAGGAGGCAGCACTGAGCCGTAGGTAGTCCCTCAATTGGGGGATTTACTCGTGCCACGTTTATATTCTAATATGAGCATTATATCTCGAGTTCTCAGGTCACCATTCCAGTCTGTCAAGAGAAGTAGCATTTAATGTTTTCCTCAGCATTAAAACAAATATTAATGCGAGATATGTGAGAGCCCAGGGTCTACTTCTGGCCGAATATGAATATGGCCGATCTGTATACAATAGCAGAAGTGGACAAGATCTTATATCGGTTTGAATCTAGATAGAGAGAGGAGAAATAAGAACTTCTGACCACGCAAATGACCCGTTGCATATATGCCTTTTATAACGAGGATGATTATATCATAATCCTATTACGATTTTACAGATTATTATGCAGGATCTTATTTTAATAAATTGGAAGAAACACGATTAAAAGGAATAAGTAGAACACTTTAGATGGATAATTTCTGCAGCAAACTTCGATATAGTCTTCATATACTTGATGTGTTCTAATATACCTTTGATATCCTCCACAGGCCATCGATATCTGGATGTCCATGTGCGTGGTGCTCGTCTTTGCCGCCATGTTGGAGTTTGCCATCGTCAACACGTTAGCCCGAAAAGAGATTCGTCAGATGAGTATAAAAGCCCGGGGCACAATAACGGACGGCAGTGTGCCTGCTGATGTGGTAAGTAACGAGGGTTGGCCTTGTGACCAAGAAAGGACTGAAAAACTAAAACTTAAAATGTGTTATGAACTATGATGAAAGCTAATTGCAATGTCATAATAATATTATGACATTGCAAGTCTATTATGTGTCTGTGAATATCCATGTACGTCTGAGAATTTTCATACAAATTTTCTTTGTGAAAGTTTATCCTCGTGGTATATTTAGGCACTCATAGCATTATAGTCAGATCGCATTGATTCTTTATAAGATAAAGTTACATGAACAAGATTGGTCCTTTTTTTAACCAGCAGACCTTTAGGCCTAAAGCTTATTTCTACCATTATGGCGTCCTTCTGGTGCAGTGGTAGGGTGTTGGCTGCTTCATTCCAAGGTTGGCAGTTCATGTCTTTGTCCCACTGCTGTTGCATCAGGCGTTCTCCCTGTGACAACGACTGGGTTATCAAAGATCTTAGGACCATCAGTTGTTATGTGTATGGCCCTGCCTATGGGACCATGCACATTAAAGAACACCTGCCTCGGTAAAAGTGTAGGGGTATGGTCTCTACCTCCTCATAGATTCGGTCAGACAGGAGCAAGGTTGAAATATCCCAGTGCTCCAGAACCACCAAGTCTGGTGGTTCAAACCAACAAACAAATAAACTCTGCCATTTTCTTCAGTGACAACAACTGAATGGATATGAATGATAAGGCTATGGTCAAGGATGGCAGAAATAAAATCATACATTGAAAGTTTTTTTGCTGAAACAATTTATTAAACTCTAAAAAAAGATTCAGAATAATCTTTGGATATGGAATGAATCATACATTTCAAAGGAGGTGAGAGCATTTATAGATACAAAATAAAGGGATAAGCCACACATGAACGTGCATTCCTGAGTCGCATATAAATCTCCACATTTCTGCCCCTTATAATTAATTCTATTTTTTAAATTAATTTTGAATAAAGAACTGGGGAAAATGACGCAAGGTCTGAGACACTGTGTAGATCTCAGCTTTTAACGGAATCTCACTATGACATGCAGAGTTGATAAACATCCAATGTGCTCATGTCATTGAGCCTGTGCAATACTGAACAAGTATTTTTTCACACTTATCTGTACTGTTTGGTAAGCTAATAAGATGTAAATGTGAAAGTTTAGGCTGTTGAATGTAGGCTTTAAACCAATTTTATTTTAAAAATTTAAATAAAGTTATTTATTTTGATAAAGTGCTTGTTTTGTTCTTAGGTGAAGAGGATGATGGAGGAGTACCAGTACGGCAGTCCCCACATCTTTGACCCGGGCAGCAGGCTCCTCGCCCGACGACTCGACAAAATATCAAGAAAAACATTTCCTACCTTCTTTGGGGCCTTCAATATTATATACTGGTGCTTTTTCTTGATATCAGAATAAAACAATTCTTTATAGTATGGTCTTTGACTTTCTTTGAACTAAAATTACATTATAAGCAAAACTTATATGCATTTGATTATTTGTGTATTGTAGCCCATCGAGGCAGATGTTTAATATTATGGATCATATATCTCAGGTGTGTTTTAATGGTGTCTCAATGTTCAAATGCATCAATATTTTTAGGTCACCCGAAAAATGAGGGTTTGAGGACTGGCATCCCTGACCAGAAACAGAATATGGCTATATCCCTAAAAAAGGATGTACGACATATTTTCTTGAACCTAATGTAAAAGGAAAATAATATAGTATATTCAAAATTAAAATCTAACTATGGGCCATTTAATAACAATGAAATTGCTACTATAGTGGGAGAGGTGGTAAACGATTTGAAAATCAAATCTGTCAGGGGGAGACCTATGCTGGGCTTTAGCAATGTGTTTTATGATTTGGGCATTCAGTGCTGACATCTGGTATACAGTATAGTGTTCATCATAATAAGTTTTAACTTGTAAAGCATGTGTGGTTTGCTGGACCTTCACACACTAACAACTTGGCACTCTATCTTTTAATACCATGTCCTATAATAATGTCCCAGTGAATATAATTCAATATTTCCAAAGGTCACTGATGTTATACCTCTTCACGAAGAATTCTTTTTTCTAGGTTGTCTTAAATGGTCTTTATTCTTACAAGGAAGTTATATGATGGGAAAGCTGGTTCCGATTGGTCCAATGAAGACAATGATTTATAAATAGCTATTTGTACAACCTAAAGCATTCAATTTTCTTCTACTTCCCCCCCCCCCCCCCCCAAAAAAAAAATCCCATAGCAAAAACAATCGGAGAAAGAATTTGCACAATGAACACTGCTCATAAATACAATTATAGATCATTGCAAATGTATATTCGTAATTCACACTACCGAGAGAGAAGATGTATATCTATATATTCTCAAATATATAACCTAAGGTTGTACACTGGTCGGTTGTGGCTGTTATGATACAATTTGAAAACAAAGTTTAGTAATTAGCGGTAAATAAGAAATGAGAAATCTATGCTCGAAAAATGAATGTGCAAAACCTTGATTTTCAATTCCCCGAATTATCACACACATTCTCTCATACAATTGTGTTTAGTAAAATGATTGAATAATGTGTGAGAAGAGAACTGGAAAAAATTAACGTTTTATTTGGTTAAGAAATTGGTTCACGCTGATATCGATGGTCTTTCTGAGCTAGATGTTTACCTGTCTAAAAGCAATAATATTTGCAACATTGCGCCACCTGAAAGTGAGTCAGTAAAATATATTTTGACCTCTTATTACTATTAGCGATTACATGTGATTTTTCATTCATTCCTGACTGTTTTCTTCATAAAACTATCAGCTATTCAAAGCCTAGCATCCCCTCATTTTGGGACAAGATACTGTGAAGAGGCACCGCATTTAGTTCCCTGATATCTGTTGGTAATTTACAATTAGAAAGAGTGTGACGATGCTCTGTCATGTTGAGCCACCTGGTGTGGATTGTCTGAACCGTATTATAGCAGTGTCCACCTAGTGTATTTCCTCCACGTAAGGGTGCACCACCATAATAAGGGATGCTTCAATAGTTTAATTAACAGCAGGTTCTTATGTAAAGTGGTTTGAAACAACCCATTACTCAGCCTGGAACCGGTTATTGTTATGTCGATCTGTATATTTAAACTCATAATCCGACGTTGGCCATATCTCCAATGTTAACTGAGGTATTTTCACATTTGAATCCACAATAATATTTTCTATATTGTATAATAATTATGGCAAATATCCTCAAAGTCAACTACTGAAAACAAAAATAGTATATTAGAATACATAACTATTATAATTAATCAGCATTTTGGGCGTATGTAATCATAACCCTTCCCTGAAATATGAGGAGTCGATCTATGTTTTTCATCAATATTCATTGCCAAAACTACTCCTGGAGAAAGATATATTTTCACAATTGATTAGCTGAATATCAAGTGCCTGGTAAAATATCTCAATAAAAGTTATTACAAAGAATATACGATTGTGTATGTTTCTTTTATTAATCAGTCTGTGTAGATGTAACTTTAGTAGGATGTTGTATGCTACTTGGGCTGATTATGGCAACAGGTTTGTTTAAAATGGGCATATGGGCGTTTGGAATAACTTTCCTTGTTTATTTGTGGGTCAAGCTCTATGTCTAAACATAATCTGAAGGGAGACTTTACTTAAGAATACTTTTACTTGTGAATAATTTACTTATTTAGGATTTCATTGTAAAGAACCATAACGTGGGGTACAATATTTCTACCAAACAAGGAAAGTTTACTCACTTATTCACTATTTCTTTATTCAAAATCAATCAGCAATTCATAAATCCCTTTTCAGTCATGGTACAGTATTTGCATGCATTCTCAAAAGCAATTGGACAAAACACGATTTCATAAAAACAAACACAAAGACCATGTTACATTTCACACATTCTCGGTACACAACCATGTCATTTATATATGATACAGTCTACTAGACAAAAACAATAAATTAGTAAGAGTGTCACTATGAACAAAACAGTTTACATACAAAGAAGGGACTAGTATATTCAGATAATGTCCCCATGAAGGTCTCAGTACAATTTACATGCCCTGCCACCTTGTGGGAATATGCTTAATTAAACAACAACTTTCAAGTGTTTCTGAACCTTTGATATGGCTATAGATCAAAAGACACAGAAACAGAATTTAAATTTAAAAAAGTAATGACACTTCGTACGCTTGGCAAAAGCTCCAAGCTATTTTTCTTTATTTTGATCCCTAAAGATGCAAATACTTTTACTATAGCCTATCTTATCAGATAAGGAATCCTGATTGCGAGTACGAAAATATTATACATTTTGCAAATATTCAATTTCAGGTCCAGCAAGCTACTGTTACGACTATAAAACGTTACATCGAATTATTGTCTTACAAAAAAGCAATCTGTCTTCAAATGCCATTGTTCATAAAGCAGTCTCACTTTACTAACACAAAACAATTTTTTTTTGAAATTATCCTACAATAAATTTTTATCCCAACAAGAACAAATGAAGCAAAAATAGCAAATGTATTGCCAACCTGTATACTAATGAGGTGAACAGGCTTTGGTAATCCGTTAATCTTTAATATTCATAAGGATTTCATTAAGGTGCGTTCCTTCACATATTCTAGAACCTCACTTATAATGCCTATAACTTCAACCAATCATTTGGAAACATGTCGTCAATGGCCATGCATGTATAACACACTTGTAGGGCAAAGTAGTTAATTTGAGATGTGGTAACTCTCTTCAATCACCATTAAATGGGCCCGGTTATCTTACTATAGTCTCCGCCTCAGTTCGCAAGACAGTAACTATATACATCCAATGCTACTAACTTAAGCATTCTTGGAAATCATGACTCGAGGCAATTATACTCACATCATAGTTAACCAGTGGTACAATTTTCAAGCAAATGAGCGACGTAACGTTTATGTTTAACACGTGACGTTCTGATAACGTTCTGAGACATTACAATAATGTTCTGCAATGCACATCCAGGCGTAACAGGCATGTTCTGCAACAATACCTTTTTTGTTACTTGCTAATGTTTTACATGACAGATTTATCATTTACATAAGGTTGAGACTCTCAAAAACAGACTGTTACGATAACATTACATTTGAGTAAAGTTAAAACCTTACCAAATACGAATTTTATAACGATGCTATCGTTATGTAAAAGGAAGTACTCAACATGTTACAATAACGTCACAGTACAATACATAATATTAGGTTTGAGAGACGTTTTTGGGTGCTATCAAAATAGCGCAACACCAACCAAAACTGAACTAAGTATAACGTTACTGCAATGTTATAATAACGTTGCATGCTTGTCTCGGGCATCCTTGGTTGGTTAATTTTACGTGTTTGCAGGCATATCTTCATGGAAGACGGTCCCCTGGCAGTGGTGGCTTTGTGTCACTTGACTTGCTAACATTTGATTGGCCAGTCGGAGTCACGTGGACCAGTCTTATCGGCGGAGGTCCACGATGTTCATTCCCGGGGCGTGGTTTGTCTTCTGTGGGGGCAAAAGTTTTCTTGGAAAAAAGTAGACAAAGGGCCATGCTTGATACAGAATTGCAACATGCATTAATCGACTTCATATTCTATAAAATGAGATATTGTATATAACTATGTTAGAGATTCCGTGAAAACAAGCACAAGAATAATGAGCATTGTTTTATATTGTGATGAACGGCTATTCATCCAAAATACATAGAGGTCAAAATAATAGAAATAAGGTAATAGTAGAAATATATGTAAGAGAACGAAATATATGTAAGAGAACGAAATAGATGTAAAGGAACGAATATGTAATAATGAACGAAAGTATAGAAAGCCTGAAAAAGAGGCACGAATATGTAAAAGAACGAATATGTAAAGAACGAATATGTAAGGAACGAATATGTAAGGAACGAAAATGTAAAGGAACGAAACCCGGAAATATGTAAACCGGAAGTGAAATGTAAACCGGAAACGGAAAATATAAACCGGAAGTGACGTCAGTTGTAGGTCACGTGACCGAAAGCAGCCAATCAGGGCTGACCTCTCTAGTATATAAAGGGGCGGTGAGGCCCGAATAAACAGAGTTCTTTAACAGTTCTCCTGGTGTCCAGACGTGTCCTCTTTCCTGAAACAACCGCTAAAGATGAGCCGATCAGAGTAATTAAGCAGAAGTTAGGACAAAACAGTCGAAGTTCGAGATAGGTAGTAGAAACACAGGGTAAGGGGCCCGACGGCCCGAAGAATGAGGAACGAGGGAACGGAGTAAGGCACGAAGGCCCGAAGTAGTCCCGGAAACCGAGGCGTAGTATGGCACGAAGACATGGGGAACGGAACGAAGGAGCGAAGTCCGCGGGGACGAGGGCGCGGCATGCTCGGCCCCACGCTACCAAACAATAGGCGACCGTCGGCCCGTCGCCCCCGCGGACCGGAACTCAGGGGTGGACCGCCCGGTCGGGGTGAATGCTGGCCTGGGAGATAGAGCGAGACGAACCCCGGCCGACCCGTACCCCTACCATAATTTCCCTCCCCCGCAGTCCTCCGTTGACATCGAGTGCCGATTCCCGATCGATTCGCTCAGCCCCCCCTCGTGCGCGAGGCACGACTCTAGAAACACATCTCGGTTCTTGGCCCGGATTCCCCGTCCGCCCCGAGACCCGAACAACCCCCACGTTCCTCTGTTGTAAGAATCGGCAACCCCGACTTACCAGAGAACGTCACACTGGTGGCAGCGGTGGTGCTGAAATAGGCACATACGGACTTGTGGATCTTGGGTGTTTCGTCGGTATTGGATACTCATGGCGACCGCGGCAGTCTTCGAGCAGATGGATTCTGACGTCGCCTTCAAGGAAGGTGGGGAGGAGAAAGGAGGTGCGAAAACCGAGACCAAAGGGGAGGACACGACCATCATGGGTAGGCAGTTTAATTTTATGGGAACGTCCACCCCGACGGATGAGCAGAATGCGCGGGCTCAACAACAACAGACCGGCCAGGTAGGAGCGAGTTTGAAGAAGTTTAGTTTACGACCAGAGAAGTATGACGGTAAACCGGATTTCGAGGGATGGATCAACCAGTTTGAGGAGTACGCAACATTGGGACGCTGGACGGCCGAGGAAAAAGCGGCGATGCTCTTTCTCTCGCTGACGGGAACGGCACGAATGTACTTTGTCGGACTCCCGGACAGGGAACGACTCCGTTACTCAGCGAGGGTGGATGCGTTGCGCCGGAGGTTCGGTCAGGAGAAGGACACGTGCAATGCTCTGCAAGAGTTGGCAGGATTGAAACGTGTAAAGAACCAGACAGCGAAGGAGTTGGCTGATAATGCCCGGCGACTGGCATCGAGAGCCTACTTCTCCAACGACTACGCTAGCCAGGAAAAAGCAGCATTACATGCGTTCCAGGCTGCAGTTGGGGAAGACCTTCAGCTGAAGTGTGCAGAGAAAGGATGCAAGACACTAGAGGAGGCGGTAGAGGTGGTAGAAATACAGGAACGATACTCACGCCGCCTCCTGCGGGCAGTGAAGCCCGAGGAGGACGCCAATACACAGATCATGGCCTTAAACGGTAAGTTGGAGGAGATGATGAAAGAATTGGCAGAAGAACGGGAAGCTAGAAGACAAGCAACGGCCCGGAGGGAGGCGTTTAAGAAGCGAAAAGAAGATTTAGAGTGTCATCAATGTCACCAGAAGGGCCATTTCGCGAGAGAGTGTTCTCAGCGTCAGGGAAACGGACAGTCGCCGTCGCAGTAAGCGCGGGGCCCCCTTCGGGCGCGGCGAGAGAAGTAGTAGGCATGGGAGAATGTGGACTTTATGTGGCCGGGACGGTGGGAGAGAGTGTCGTCCGTTTTTTGGTTGATACCGGATCTATGATCAGTCTGCTGTCGGAACGCCTCTGGAGAGAGTGGGGACGAAAATGGGAAGAACTGGATGGATATGAAGGACGTCTCTGCTCGGTGGATGGTAGTCCGTTGCGGTGCTACGGATGCACGAACTTGCCAGTAAAATTGGGAACACGCGTGTTGAAGTGGACATTCATGGTGGCAGACATCGGTAGAGATGAAGGGATCCTGGGAAACGACTTCGCGGTGAAATACCGGCTAACAGTTAAGCCCCACGCGAGTGCTATCTTCCTGCCCGCCGAGGGGGAGGGAGAGGGGGAACGAATCCCGGGAGCAGAACAAAGAACGGATGGGATTCGGGCAGTTACCGTCGGAGGACAGGTCGTGCGAATCGAGAGAACGACGGAAATACCCCCACTCCAAGTGACCCGAGTAACAGTAGTAACGAGAGTAGACATAGGACAGAGTGGACAGCTGGCTGTCATCACCGGCGCTGGATTACCTATGGGACTGGAGGTGATCCCAGGAACGGTGACATTGGGAGAAGAAAATGAAGTTTGGGTGGCCAACCGAGGGACCGAGAGCGCGAAATTGGAAACCGGCGGGGTACTCGGAGAAGCCACCTTCGTACAAGAGGTACGAGGAATAGGAAGTGAAGCAAAAGAACCCCCTGGAGCGCTCGTTGAAATGATAGAGGAGGCTAAGAAAGACCTGACCACGGAGGAAGGCGGAGAGCTGGAGAAAGCCATCATGGCCCGGGAACAAATGTTTGCGACCTCGAAACATGAGTTAGGACGGACAGATTTAGTACAACATCGAATTAAAACGGGGGATCAGATGCCGATCAAGCAGAGGGTCAGACGGTATCCGGCCACCAGGAGAGAGGAAGAACAAGCACTGGTGGAGGATATGTTAAATCTAGGGATTATCCAGGAGAGCGGGAGTGCGTGGAGTAGCCCGACCGTTCTAGTCAAAAAGAAGGACGGAGGAACGAGGTTCTGTATCGACTACCGAAAACTGAACCAGGCTACGAAAGTGGACGCCTATCCGCTCCCACGGATAGAGGACAGCCTCAACACCCTGGGAGGAAGCCTATTCTTTTGCAGTCTGGATCTCGCAAGCGGATATTGGCAGGTGGAGATGGCACCGGAGGACCAAGAAAAGACGGCCTTCGTGACTCAAGGAGGATTGTATGAGTTCAAAGTGATGCCATTCGGGCTAGTGAACGCCCCAGCCACCTTCGAGAGACTGATGGAAAGAATCCTCAGAGGAATCGTGTGGGAGGAGTGTCTGGTATACTTGGATGACATACTGGTCTTTGGACCAACGTTTAAAGTGACTCTGGAAAGATTGGTACGGGTTCTGGACCGATTGAACGCTGCAGGACTGAAGTTAAAGGCGCGAAAATGCAAGCTGTTCCAGAAGAAGATTCCGTTCTTGGGGCACGTTGTCTCATTCAACGGGATCGAACCCGACCCCGAAAAGTGTCGGCAAGTAACCGAGTGGCCGGTCCCTCGGGATCTCCACGAGGTACGAGCCTTCGTGGGATTATGTTCGTATTATAGAAGGCATATAAACGGCTTTACGGAATTGGCTGCCCCCTTGTATGAATTGGCAACGAAGGAGGAACCGTTCGTGTGGAGCGCGAGACGACAAGAGGCATTTGATGCGATGAAGAAGGCGCTAACAGAGGCCCCGGTGTTGGGATTCCCGGAGGAAGATGGACAATGGTGGCTTGACACGGACGCCAGTGACGTGGGGACAGGAGCCGTGCTATCACAGGAGCAGAGAGGGGAGGAACGGGTGATAGCCTACACGAGCAAACCCTGGAGTCAAACGAACAAAAGTATTGCACCACGCGGAAAGAACTGTTGGCGGTGGTGCGAGCTTTGAAGCATTTTCGGTGCTACATCTATGGTCAACGCGTGATAGTCCGGACGGATAATAGCGCGGTCAGTTGGCTGCAGAGAAGTAAGGAACCGATGGGGCAGGCTGCTCGGTGGATTGAGATTATCGACTCGCATGATGTGTCGTTCCAACACCGACCGGGCAGGAAGCATGGGAACGCTGACGCGTTGTCCCGGTATCCGTGCAAACAATGTGGAGAGGAGCACGAGAATACCGAAAAAGTGAGAGTAGTGACGCGGGCCCGGGGGTACGAGCCCGGATGGTCCCCGCAGGAGATGAGAGCAGCGCAGAGGAGGGATCGAGATATAGGGCCGATTGTCGCACGAATGGAAGAGAATGCGGACCGGCCAGGTTGGGAGGCCATATCTCCGGAATCCCGGGAAACAAAGATCCTATGGAGGCAATGGGAACGATTAAGCCTCAGGGATGGCGTGCTGCATCGGAAGTACTGGGAACTGGAAGGACATGGTTGGAGGAACCAGTTGGTCGTTCCCCGAGGGGAACGGGCCAAGTTGGTAAGGGAATACCATGGAGGCGCGGCAGGAGCGCATTTGGGAGTCGCCAGAACGACGGCCCTGTTGGAACAAGGGTTTTACTGGCCGGGACTCCGGGAAGACGTGCGGAAGGAATGTCGAGAATGTGATTGCGCGTTGCTGAAAAAAGGACGAGGAAGACGGGAGCCGCTACATCAGTACATAGTGGGGGAGCCGATGGAACGGCTGGCCATGGATGTTTCGGGCCCGTACCCAGTCACCAAACGAGGAAATAAGTATTGCCTGATGGTGGGATGCTATTTCACCAAATGGTTGGAGTGTTTCCCGATCCCGGATCAAAAGGCAACGACAGTGGCGAACAAACTGGTTGAAGAAGTAGTAGCACGGTACGGCGCGTTTCGGGAACTACACTCGGATCAAGGCACGAATTTCGAATCCGAGGTGGTGGCTCAGGTCTGTGCACTATTTGGAATACACAAAACAAGAACGACGCCGTACCACCCCAGGAGTGACGGGTACATAGAACGAAGTTTCCGTACCTTGGGGTGTTGTCTGAAAGCCAGCTGCCGAGCGACAGGCCGGGAATGGGATGAGATGGTCCCACTCGTGATGATGAGTTATAGAGCAACGCCGCAAGCCAGCACGGGAGTGACACCGAATATGATGATGCTGGGCCGACAGACCATGATGCCGCGACAAGCGATTTATGGGAGACCTCTAGGACCAGAGGAGGAACCCCGACGGGTAGGCGACTATGTGGAAAGCCTGGAGGAAGGGCTAGTCGCGGCCTATCGGGAGGCCCGGACGGGGCTGAAACGAGCCGCCATCCATCAGAAACACGAGTACGATGGGAAGGTGACTCGGCGGGAATACCACGCCGGAGAACTGGTCTGGGTGCACGATACGGTAGTGGATAGGGACAAAGGAACGAAGTTGCGATTTCCATGGATGGGCCCTGCACTGATCGTCAAGGTGCTTGACCGAGGACGGGTGGTAGTACGGAAGAAACGAGGGAAACCGGGGGGGATAGTCCATGTGGACCGCCTGGAACCCTACCGAGGACACGCTGCGCCAGCCTGGATGGTAGCTGACCAGCAAGGATACGAGGCTGCACAGTAAATGCTTGGGGTGGGGCGCGCTAGGGCACGTAAGGAAACGGGGCACCCCTTTTTGTGATGAAGTCGTTTTCGTGTCTCGATTCCGCAGGTGGAAGAGGACCAAGGGAACGACCAAATCGGCGCTACACAAAAAGGCTTTGGCCAAAAAGGACTGATCAACCTGGGGCCATTGAGTCGGGGCGGTGCGTTGACCACTACAGTAGGAGTGCAGGTCGTTAGGCTGTAGAGATTTGCTACCTAGCTGAAGATTGGTTCTCTTGCGGATGTAATATAGGTGGGAAATGCGGGGTTGGAACGAAAAACAGCGTTTGGGAGCCACGACGGCCCGAATGTCTAAAGTAGTCCCACGGAGCCGCTTTCCGGTCAGTTCGGAGGAACCACAGCGTGGAAAAGATGGTTGGATTACAACAGAAGACAGACCCGGTGGCAAGCTGGTGAAGACTTTTGAAGTAATGCCGACTTGGTAATACCGCTTTACAGCGTCCAGGAGACCGGAGGAGAGTAGATGCGGCACTCTCGGGAACGCCGGAGGAACGAACGGACGGTTGTAAAAGGCGAGGCCTGAAACGAGGACGGGCTTTAAAGTAGGTCGTAAAAGGAGTAAAAGAGGACAAAGAGAACGGGGCGGCGGCGAGGAGATGATAACGTCGAGCCCCTGTGTTCTCAGGGAAGTGTACGGAAACACTGTGAGGGCCGAGATGAAAAAGGCAAGAGGAGGCGACGAAGGATGAAAGGACCGAGGACGTCCGGTGGGGCAATAAAAGGCCTAGGAAGAAAACGCGTAGACGGGCGAAGGGCCGCGAGGTAAAAAAAGCAGGCGAGGCGGTGACCAGCGGCGGGCCCCGGGGACCGGAAAATAGTAGGGGGCGCCACCGTAGAAGTGGATGGTGAGTCTGACGCTAGGGGTCGCTAGCGCAGGCCACGCCCACTTCCGCCTGCGGCGGCTATAAAAGGCAGAGCGCTCGCCGGAGCAGGTCATTCTGGTCAGCCGATCAGGATTCATCAAATCGCAGACGAGCAGACTGAGCTAAGGAGAAGAAAACAAGAGAAAAAGCAGAGAAGCGAGACGAGCAGCATCACCACGAGACAAAAACGGAAAAGGCTGACGGGACGAGCTTCAGGATTGGAACGAGCCCCGAAAGCCCGGAAAACGGACACGATGAGCGGACAGTGCTGGGAAGGACATTGCCATGGAAAGGAGTTTAAGCACTTGGTCAAGCATATTAAAGGCCAGCACGATGGATTACGGAAGCAGTACTACATGTGCCCGGTGTGTTCGAATCGAGCCTATTCGACACACCAGGACTGGAAGAAGCACATGACGGACTCACACGAAGGGAACCTGCAGAGGGGGATGCCGAAGCAAGACCCCCTTCTGAGGCTGGAGTATGCTGCGGCGTTCGCCTTGGACCCGAAAGGACGACCGCCGTACACCAGTTTCGCTACTGGGGATGAAACGGCAGCCCGGGTAGCCAACATGGAACGGGACTACGCGGTGCGCCATCCGGAGGGGTTTCAACCCCCTGAGAGGGCGGTGGATAAGGAGGCACCGGAGAGGCCGCGACGGCATATCCGCGTACTTTACTACCCGAGGGCGTCGAGAGGGTCCGAGGACAGCGACGCCGAGCAGCCGGAGCAGGTAGCAACCGAAGAAGGATCAGAGGCCGACGAGGCCGGCGAGGGAGCCCAAGCAGCCAAAGCAGCAGGGAAGGGACCCCTGGCCGAGGTAGCGGAACGATCGACGCCCACGCGTCGTTCCCCTCGGAGGGCCGCGAAAGGAGTGCGGAAGGAAGCCACCGAGTCGCCGCGAAGCGCGAGCCGAGCCGTGGTCAACCCGAAACCACTTCTGACACCAGACCAAATATCAGGGTTGGTACAGAGCCGAATTAAGAAGTTAAACGCCCAGGGAGAACCACGGGAACCGAGAGGACGAGGACTCCCGGGCAGAGGAAAAGGACGGACATCCACACCCGCCCCGAAGCCGGGTTGCTCAGGAATACCACCGGGGGCTGAGGTGGTGGAATTGGTGAGCTCGTCCGACGACCAACGTCTGAAAGTAAAAGAGGAAGAGGAGCCGCTCGCTTTCAAGAGGCCCCCGACGCAGGGAAGCCCGGCGGAGGAACCGTCGCGAAAGAAGAAGTGGAAAAAGGTCAAGAAAGTCCCGAGAGAATTGGAGGAGGGAACGAGTTCGGACCAGTCGGAGTCGGGCAGGAGTATGTCAGTCCGAAGCGATCGGTCCTTGATTATTGCCGAGTCTAGTAGCACGGGAGAGCTGGGACCATCACAGCCTGAGACCTCGACAGGAGTCAAACGGACCACGGGACTAGAACCACCTTGTAGCGACGCACAATTTACTATGATGACAGTTCATAAGAAATCGGTGATATACGAATCGCGACACCCGAGGTACCCCGGATATTTAAAAGGAACAATGAACCGGGAGGGATCGTTCAGGGGTTACCACGAGGCAAGATCCGACCGGGAGCTGGAGGACAGCATTCGGGAAGCGCAGGGAGGCCGGCTGGTGGAAAGAGAAGCATTGTACCTAGGGAGGTTTCTACGCAAGATGGCAGAAAGGCAGGGACTCAAACCGTCGGGGCGAGTGGAGAAAGTAAAGTATGTTCGGCATGCGGCCAGACCGGAGGACACGGCGTCGATGGCCTCGACACAGCCGCTGTTCTCTACCCCTACCCCGACGAGAGCGGATTCACCCCTGGAGAAGATGGTATGTAAGCAGCCGGTAGTGCCGCCCCCGGGACTGAAACGAATGAGAGACATTACGGTAGCACCAGACACGCCAGAGACACGGGCGGCGGTTGACAACCTGACTCGAGCCAGTTTGGGGAGCTCGTTCTTCGGGTCGCAAGGATCGGAGGAGACCCCGGGACCACCGTCGCCCGAACGTATGGGATCGCCGCCAGGACCGGATACCCCACTCAAGGACGAGGATAAACACGGGCGAGCGCTACAACCGCGGGTTGTGATACACAGATTACAAATACCGGCTGCCCAGTCCATGGACGCGGAGGTGGAAGACTCAGAGGACATGGAGTTGGGGCAGGCCGAGACCAGAGGATACGAGCCGGAGAAGCAAGAATTGGACGAGTCGGGAGCGGATTCAGTGTTCGGGTCCATAGGAACGGAGATACCGACGGCAGGACCATCTAAAGAAACACCGAGACTCAAGTTATTACGGACACAGGCCATTCACCAGGTCTTACAGGGACACTTTCCGGTGACGGCGCGAGCAGTACGAGACTGGGACGCGGAAGAGGCCATTCGGGTGCAACTGGTGTGGCCCCCGAGGGAGGTGCGAGGAATGACGGCTAAGACAAGAGCAATGGCTTCGGCGTCTATGGCGTTCCTGATGGCACTAGAAACGGGCCGCAAGCCAGAGACATTTGAAGAAGCGATGGCGCAGTTCCCGACGGCGGCACTGGGGCCGTTGACCAGGGAGTTCCCGGGAGTCGACCGGCTAGTTAACGAACACAACCGGACCGTCCAATTGGCTCAGACCCTAGTGATGTACAAAAACGAAGATCAACTGGATGACTTGTTGAAGACCACAAGAGAGGTGGAAAAACAGAGCGGAGTGGTGGATCAGCTTCTCGGGCGCCCCGCTAGGGAGGAGAGGCTGTTGCTACCGATCCGACGCCAAGAAGAAGGGTGAAGTAAATGCTGCTCGAGGTTTTGCACGGAAGAAAAACAGCGCGACGGAACCAGAGGCGGAATATGGCGCGTCGCGAGTCGGGTGGGGAGGGATTACGGGGCGTTGGCTCCTCACCCATAGTGTCAAACCCCCAGGGAGAGAACCGGGCCGAGGCGGAGGTACCTGAGCCGCACAGGAGGCCGAAGCCTGGATAAAAAACTCTCCTGGAGACCGCTGGACGGGCCCGAAACTTTACTTAAATTCATCGGGAACGGACTGGCGGGCTCGAACATTCTTATCTTAATTTATTCCTATTAGTTTCTTTATGGGAATCTTCTTGCGGAAGTGAACGAAACCACATGTGTTAGGAGGTGTTGAGTGTAATCAGCGAGCTGGAGGGTCCATGACTGGAACGAACTTACCAAGCCTGCGGGGCGAATACGGAACGGAAGGAGGCGCTAGGAGGAAAAACAAGTTTGTAGCTGTTCCTCTTCTTCCCTGGAGCCCGCTGCGTTGGTTGGGACCGAGCAGGTGGAACGGGATCGTCCGGTCGCGGAAATCAAATGGATAGCGGGCCGGGCGGCCCAGGAGCGAGAGTGAAAGTTGGGAGGCGGAATCGAAGAAAGGAAATCAGAATGGACAGATAGTGTTGTCATTGTAGGCTTTGAGTCGACGGTCGTGCCGGGGTAAATAAGGTACCGGTGGGCCGGCGACTCGCCGCTGGAGGAAAGGCTGGCGCGGGCCAAGACTGAAAACCCTTCTCCCGTGCTGCCTTGAGGGATCTGGGGGCGAGGAGGAGACGACCTCTGTCCTCTAGCGGCACTTCTACTCCCTGCAACTTAGTCTTCTTGATCTTGGATGGATCGATCAGAATGTGGATGAGTCCGGATTCATGTACCATCATCTTCTGAGTTTCCTTGTCTTCAGCCTCTTACCGCATACGAAGAGCGGCAAAATGGAACTTCTCGACCTGAATGCTGGTTTTATCGTGCCAGAGTTGATGCAGCGAGTCGTGAAAGGATTACGGCGAGTCGTAGATGTCTCCCGGAGGACCAAGGCACGAGCAGGGACGATAACTTAGGGGCCCTGGCTCATGACCGACCGAAGCGATACATGAACAAGAACGAAAATTAATAGACTTACTAAAAACTTATATTAATATCTTACCTGCGGTAACGACAGTGACTGCTTCCATGTCGTACTTCCTGGTATCTTCTTCTCGAGGAACGGAACAAAATAGTCTTTGAAACATATAGGGAAGTGGTCTTTGAAATATACAGGGAGGTGGTGCTTGGAACGTCGGCCGCGGATGCCTCGATAGACGCCTCAAGAGGTCTGCAAAGAGCGACGAGGAGCGATCCTTCTTGGAGTTCGACATCGGATGAGTTCTTCTCTATATATGCTATTTTTGAGATGGGCCCGTTCCGGATCTCAGAGGTTGACGTTGGGTGCAGATCCCAGTTGATGTCGTCCATCTTCACTTTCTACGGCTTCTTCCTCTCCTTCTCACTAATATCTTCAACTTACCAACTTCGAACCGCCGTACCTAGGAGCAGCCCGGAACGGCTCGGAGCTGTTGTCTCGGCGTTCGTCATAGGCATAGTGGCTTCATGCAAGGTGACATGGCACCGTGGACGACTGTGGCCTTACTCCAGAATCAAACCAGACCAGATCTTAAACTTACCTCTATTAACGAACTATTTGTTGGTATTACAGTCTCACGAAAATCGCCTAAAAGGTCCTCCGGGAGGACGAAGAGAAAAACTTAGTAAGCAGAGCGAGGCCCGAGAGCCTAGGAGACGAACGAGGGCCCGAGTGCCCGAAGCAGGAATCCTCTTCTTAGGAAAATCATCTCATCAGTGGAACGAAGGAGCCTCCCTCTCGCCCCAAAGAGGATTGTCTTCCTGCCGTTGCTTACGGAGGGGGGGAGGGATGAGAGGCACCGGCTCCTGTCATCAAAAGAAACTTCATCAAAATTATCTTCTTAATCGGGTCTCCGTTCCGGTTGTTGTCATGCCACTTGGGCCCGGAACGGTGACGGAAATACTTTACTATGGTGGACTCTCTCCGACATCTCTTTCTGAAATTTTCGAGTGTGTCGACGTGGTCGAGGACTGAACGTCTTGGTGCTGGGTTAACCACGAGGACATGTGTCGTAAAAGTCAAACTTCAGTTCCTGTACGGAAAACGGACACCTCATCGATAATTAATGATTCTAATCTTCTCAGTCTTACCTTCACCCGGACTCCATCTCAAAGTTTCACTGTGACGAATAGCACGAAACCCGCGACGTCGTCTGCTGAAGCTTCCACTCTAAGCTTTGATGCATGAAGTTAAGTTCCTTTCCACATACAACGCCATTTTCTTCTTTGGGTACCTTGGCCTCTGGCTCGAACATGTTGTCCTTGTCAAACGTGAAAAAGTCACTGGAGGGCTCTGAATGCCGAGGCGACCGAGGGTGCGAAGTCCAAAAAGAACATTCTATCTACAAAACTTCAGTCTTTCTTCTTCAACTCATCCTTAAAATCATCATCATCACCTAAGAGAACGCAGAGAAGAGTAATAGTTACGGAAGAACGAGGGGTCACGACCGACCGGGTGGGAGAATCACGACCGATTCTCTACCCAAAAACAACGGAGAACGTCTGGACGACGGAAGAACGGACCGAGGATCGAGAGGACTAAGGGTCACGACCGGCCCTGGCCTCTGGGTGGGAGAAGTCGCGACCGATTCTCCACCCAAACTAGGGGAGAACGTCTGGACGACGAAAAACGAAGGGAACGGGGGCACTGCGGGTCACGACCGACCCATGGCCCCGGGCAGGAGGACCACGACCGGTCCCTCTGTCCTAATGAGGGTAAAAGGCGAGGAAAAGCGTGCCGAGGGGCTAAGTGAATAGAGCCCAGAGGAGAGGAGCGGGAGCGGGTGTAGAACGGGTCCTAATAGATCCAGGATAAGAACTCTGACGAAGATAAAAAGAGACTAGGATATATAAAACAAATTATATGAACTTTCACTAAGAAGAGAGAAAAACGAAGAACGAAAAACGAAGAAAGAAGAGAAATAATAATTAGCCGGATAGGCCCCGGGGGCCCTCCGAAGTAGACCGGGGAGGACAGAGGGTGACACCTCCTCCTCTACCGATAAGGAGCGTAGGATTGAAATGTTTCTGGTTCTAGAGTATGTTCTGTTGTCGTTGCTGTATGAACTGTTTTGAAATTTCGTAAAACGTGTTTTCCCACCTTTCAAGAAGGTGCGGGAGGGTGTGATGAACGGCTATTCATCCAAAATACATAGAGGTCAAAATAATAGAAATAAGGTAATAGTAGAAATATATGTAAGAGAACGAAATATATGTAAGAGAACGAAATAGATGTAAAGGAACGAATATGTAATAATGAACGAAAGTATAGAAAGCCTGAAAAAGAGGCACGAATATGTAAAAGAACGAATATGTAAAGAACGAATATGTAAGGAACGAATATGTAAGGAACGAAAATGTAAAGGAACGAAACCCGGAAATATGTAAACCGGAAGTGAAATGTAAACCGGAAACGGAAAATATAAACCGGAAGTGACGTCAGTTGTAGGTCACGTGACCAAAAGCAGCCAATCAGGGCTGACCTCTCTAGTATATAAAGGGGCGGTGAGGCCCGAATAAACAGAGTTCTTTAACAGTTCTCCTGGTGTCCAGACGTGTCCTCTTTCCTGAAACAACCGCTAAAGATGAGCCGATCAGAGTAATTAAGCAGAAGTTAGGACAAAACAGTCGAAGTTCGAGATAGGTAGTAGAAACACAGGGTAAGGGGCCCGACGGCCCGAAGAACGAGGAACGAGGGAACGGAGTAAGGCACGAAGGCCCGAAGTAGTCCCGGAAACCGAGGCGTAGTATGGCACGAAGACATGGGGAACGGAACGAAGGAGCGAAGTCCGCGGGGACGAGGGCGCGGCATGCTCGGCCCCACGCTACCAAACAATAGGCGACCGTCGGCCCGTCGCCCCCGCGGACCGGAACTCAGGGGTGGACCGCCCGGTCGGGGTGAATGCTGGCCTGGCAACCCCGACTTACCAGAGAACGTCACAATATTATTCTCAAAAGATAGCATTATTTGAGGAGTTCCTCTTTTCACTTAGTCACTTTACATTGTCTTCGCGAGTTGGCAAATGGTAAGTACGAAGCCACACAACAAGTATTGTACTATTGTAGTATGGATCTAGTATGTGTCCATTACTCTGCTTGCACTTTAACTAATTATCTAACATTTTTCAGCAAAATATTCGAAAAACATATGTGCAATCTTTGTCCGACAAGCATACCTGTTTATGTAATTTGGGAATTGAGTCAACGTTATCATGTTAAAGCTGTTGTGGTGTTATTGTCATAAAGGGCTATCATAAAGCTTAAAAGCCTAAGGTTATCCGAAACCTTGGTAAACAAAAAAGGTCCTCTGTTAAGATTATGATGGTTTATGTTTCATATTATTTTTTGTAAATGATTTCATAATTAGTATTTTAGGAAATTACAATTCCCCATAATTGTAAAGAAAACTACCTTGTTTCCCTTTTTGATATCTTTTCCTGTATGAAAAACATGTAGTTTACTATCTACAATTCAAATCCATGAATACTTAATATACCATCAACACAACCATGTTTAAATGAGAATGCACTAAAATGAAATAAGATGACTGTAATAAGCAAGGGGAGTAAAATACATCTTAATAATATAAGCTAAAACCTCTGAGGGCATGTCACAAAATATAAAAGTATGATAGGAATGATGCAAAATGTGAACTTCCTGAATATCAAAAACATTCATGAATATGATTAAATCCTCCCTACCACGGATAGCTAATTTACAGTATTTTGAGCACCTGCAGGCTAATTTGGACTAATTATGTTGACAAAACCCCTGGAATCCCTATAGAAAGTGAACAAATTATTGTTATAAATCCATCTACAATGAATGAATTTTCAAACAACTCAGTAAATATTGATAGACATATGGATACTTATCTAAAAATAATGATGGCTAGTTTTTCACAAAGTTAATCTAAGAATAATGATGCAATTGACGAAAATTCCTATACTAAAACCTTGAGTTTTGTCGACAAATTACCCAGCAGGCATCTTGTTTAAGGCTAACCTGCAGGTATTTTGTAGGAAGTGGTAGCGAGAATTCAGAAAAGAAGTTAGGTATTCCTACTCACCTTTGGTTTGATAATCCTGAGTCTCCTGAGAAGCCGCTCGAAGGCGAGGGCCACTGCCCCCAGCACCACCCCACCCAGGAGGACGAAGAACATGCCGGCCGCCGACTCCAGCATCAGCTCGCTCGTCTCGTCCGTCGACGGGTCGGAGAAGTCGTCACACTGCGTCTCCCCCCAGTAACTACGTACAGGGCCACAGCAAGGTTGGAAAGGTTAGAGAAGGGCCAATGGAAGGACATCTTGATGGACAAGGTTTTGTAGTGTAAAAGTTAGTTCTGCTGCAGGGAA
Source organism: Lepidonotus clava (assembly GCA_936440205.1). Classification (NCBI taxonomy): domain Eukaryota; kingdom Metazoa; phylum Annelida; class Polychaeta; order Phyllodocida; family Polynoidae; genus Lepidonotus; species Lepidonotus clava. The sequence goes on along the minus strand of OW387142.1, from coordinate 6,479,192 downwards.
TTGAACCCCGCACTGATAATCTGTTTCTTAAAATGTTAGTCACAAGTGACCAACCTTTTTAGTTATTTGAATAGCTAGGTATATAAAATTCCCAACTTTGCCATAGTCAGGATAGTCATCCCTGACTAACCACCTTAATTAGTCATACATTTTTTATAAATCACAACCTCAGCATTAGTCATTCTTGCTAAGGTATTGGTCATTTTGACTACATCTTTTATTAGCTTTTTTCTATTTGCTTCTTGAAGATTATTGGTGCAGCCGCCTGCATAGGTTTGGTGCTGGTGTTCTGCTATAATTGCATGCTTGAGTTGATATACCAGCGTTTATATACTCGACACAGCATGTTATTCTTCCAGTTTCTACATTGACCTACACTGATAATCCTGGCCTATGAATCTGAAGTTGGTCTGTCTTAACTAAGTCATGTAGGTCAACTCTGTATTAGTCCCCTTGAATACGAATATGCCTGGGACATAAGTCACAAAGACTAGTGGGTTAGACAAAAATACTAACTGATCACATGACCATCTAGCTGATCACATGACCATATCAGGAAGTGCCATGCAAAAGGAAACAGAAACCCTGTAATCTTACTTTTTAGTACAGGGCAAATGAAAGAATACATATTCGAGATGATGTCTAGATTACAATTAAGGACTTTTATTGTATATCTTCTTGTCCACATGACAATTTTTCAATTCATTTTGAAGGTTAGTCTTACTGACTAACTATTATAATCATGACTAATTCCATTGTCACTATGACCAATTGGAAAAAAACCCATTGAAACTGTTTCCAGATTAATGACTTATCAAGGGTGCATGGCGATAGTCACAACAACAATCTTCAAGAAGCAAATTGAAAAAAGCTGATAAAAGATATGGTCAAAATAACTAATACCTTAGCGAGAACTAATGCTGAGGTTGTGTTTCATAAAAATGTATGACTAAGGTGGTTAGTCAGGGATGGCTACCCTGACTATGGCAAGGTCGGGCATAATATATATGTAGCCATTCAAATGACTAAGAAAGTTGGACATTTATTACTAACTCTTTCAAATAACAATCAGTGTAAACACATGCTTTGATACATGTAGTTGAAGTGCATTTGCTTTATTGGTTTGAAGTAGGTAACAACATCTATCATCACATTCGTGGGTAATGTCTTTGCTGGAACTTGGAGTTGCCGTTGAATTGTTCTGAAAATAAATAAGCATTATACTAATTCGATACTCATACATTGTTATAATATTGGAGAGAAATGTATACATACGGCTCATGACTGTCCCAATTCAGTTAATCAGAGACACTGGAAGTCCATTGTTTGTGGCAGGAACTAACTTGTGAAGCCAATCTAAGGTGCCATCACCTTGATAGCATTTAAAATTGGGTGGTAATTGTTAAATTGCCCTTAATCTCAGGACACCTTGGTTTGCACAAAACTTTCCCTAGATGGAGCCACTCATCCCACTACAGGGGGAGCCACCAGTCACAACACTCTACTCCTGAAAGAGGGTGCCCCGGTGCCACTTCCGGTCAGGCCACATCACACCACCTGCCTCGACCAATCAGATGATAGCCATGTGACTACCCCAACCAATCACAGACGGGGGTCCCCTTCCCAGCAGACCTGTAACCAGTTTAAATACTGCAGCTTTCCCTGCTCCTCTTCAGCCTGGGCTCAACACTGGACCTCTGCACGACTACCCACCCACCTCTCCCGCTTTGTCAAAATGTTTATACCACAAAAATACTTTTATGGCTAGGGCCAGTAATTATCAATTATAACGCCTGTTATCGCCTATGAGGCTTTTACTTGTACTTATACAATGTTTTTACTCTATTAAAACTTGTCCAAACCAAGTGCTGTCTTTGTGATTAGATATATTTTGGTCTAGAGAAGGCTTCCTGGTGATTGATGATGCTTATAAATGTTCCTAAGAGTTTCCTTTCCACAGGTTCATGAGTTGAGTAGGTGGGTAATATCAGGAGGAAGGTTTCAGCTATTGACCTGGAGGGCTAGAAGGAAGAGGGAATCAATGTAGTTATTGGCCCAAGCTAGCCTCCTCCATATAAAAAGGCAGACTTGTTATTAATCACAGTAAAGCAGCATTAGACTTGCCACTTAGGTAATTGTTCAGAGGGCAGTCTCCCACTTTTATCCCTTAAGAGCTGGGTCTTGCAAAAAGCAGATGATCTCAGGGGCACACGTCTAAGTTATAAAAATAAATGGATCTTTGGACCCTGGACCTCCATCACCTCTCAAACCTATCCTGCTAAAGTGTAGAGGGCCACTTTTGAATATTTCAGGTTGGCTGCTGTGGATCCCCTAGCAGGCCCCTCCTAATCCGTCAATGACAATAGAGAGGGGCTTAAAACACTGGAGACACTGGAGGTTGTCAGGGGCGTGCAGCTTAAAGGGAATTAATGACAGCGCCACCGGAAGTTGGAACACCAACGCGCGCATGCGCAGATAGGAGCTGAAAGAAATGTAGACAATCTAATCGAACGGGGAAGGGAACTTCGAGTTAGACAACTGGGTGCGCCGAACACCAGCTACTTTATTCTGAAATAAATTAATGGATTCTAGGTAGATCTTTTAAACATTCTCCTGAATAACTATGTGAAAATATTTCGATCCGTTTGACTTGCAATGTACGCAAATTCATATGATATCAGTTACAATTGATCAGTGGAAATCAATTAATTCTGAAATGTATAACAGGACAACTCCGAAGCATTAAAGTACTCAAAAATAGCATCTCGTTAGTAGCATAATATCTGTCTGTTAGTTTGCATCTATTTCTATAGTTATCTAGTTCTTGCAACTAATTCATTTTTTGCATACAAAGTCATGTTCCTGTGGTGATCTATAGTTTCTATGTTCAACTGAATAAACTAAACTGTCTAGCACAATGCACATTCTGAATGACGTTTTTCGAGACTAAAGACAAATGCAACATAACCCATCAATACCTTGATCCATGAATGTTTTTCTAAGTTATACATTTTTTATGATCTAGTATGAATTTTAATTTTGCTCTCAATTACAGTCTTCTGTTTCATATTGTAAAGATAAATTTCTCCCAATGTACGTAGTATTCCATAGCATATTAATAAGTTTAAAAGAAAGTCATCGTATTAGTTGAACTTTATTCCTGTTACTATTCTGTTAAACATGCTCAACTAAGCTAAGCTAAACCTATAGAATCAACTCTCACCCTGAGCGCGCACACACTTTGTTAGAACGGCATTGTTTCGCTTTGTCACGCCAGTACCTGCAAAAATTGGCGTATTTCAACTTGTCACATGCAAAGTCATGAAAAAAGGCAAACATGGTTCAACATCTGTACCGTTCCCAATGTCTATAAAGCTGTGTTAATTTAAAAGTTGTTAAGCTGTAATTACAAAATTGAATCAATATGCACACCAATGCAAGGCGTTTGAAACTGATTTTAGTAAGATAGTAGGTTAAAAATAAAGTAAAATCAAAGTAAAGTAAATTGCCCTCCATGCAATTAATTCATAATTCGAAAAGTGTTAAATCAGACCACAGACATCAAAAGGCAAAGAGTTCTAATCTGTCAAACAAAGTCTCGGAAAACAGGAATTAGCTGCTTGTGAAGGCAGGAAATGAGCTCTATTCCATGTAACGTTAGCTGCTGGTGGACGATAAAAGGCCACTTTAATAATAATACCAAATTTGTATCACTACATATATAGGATTGTCCGGATGTAATCATCTACCAATTTGTTCCAAACTGAAGACATCTCCTATATGGAAGATGTTGTGGCGGTCTATGATGTTCATGCAAAATTCACGTATGCACTTTATAATGTTGAAATTTTGATGCCCTTGAGTATTCATTCTGCAGAGTTAAAGCTGGTTGCAACAGAACGACAAACCATGATCGGTGTTTGGCCATTCAGCATTGTTAACCCTTTCCAATCAAGCGACCTCCTACCCATTGAGCGATTCAACCAAACGTCTGGTCGATTCCCGGCATTGAAGCGATCATGAATAGTCGAAAATGACTAGACATAGTCAGAAACGACTAGAAATAGTGTACCCATTGAGCGATTCAACCAGACATCTGGTCGTTAAATGGTCCTTCGCTTGAAAAATATCTGAGAGTATAAGATTTTGGTCACTAGTGATCTCTTAAGGCTGGAACCCACTAAGCGACTAAACTGAAATCCTGGTTGTTTGTACTAGTTCTGGTCGCTTGGTTCTGGTTGAAACGACCAGAAATGGTCAGAAATTGTACAAATCCCTCAGTGGGAACACCTTTTTTTGTGTTTTCTGACCAGTTCTGGTCGTTTCGACCAGAACTGGTAGAAACGACCAGAATTTAATTTAGTCGCTTAGTGGGTTCCAGCCTTAATTCGACCAGAATGTTATTTGCGTCACTCAATAGGTTTCTACCTTTAAAGGCAACCTTTTGGAATTGGTTGTTGTTCACGAGGATGGAAAAGTCTGGACAACCGATACCGATAAAGTCGTTTTCTGGGGATCCGCCTATTATATCAAAGTCTGCAGTCAATGTATAACATACTTATATGTAATTTTGGGATATATCTTATATAATGCTAGTGCCATCGGCTCAAAATGCATCTATAAACCCAAGAAAACAAATATACTCACTTGTGCTCCAGCTGAGCGATCCGCCCTTGGTCTCCGAGTCTGAGTATTGCCATGGAGAGCTGCTCCAGGTAGATGGACCCAGTGGGTACCCCTATACCGAAGCCCTTATGGTCAAAGGTGGGGCCTATCTCAGTGAACCCACAGTTCCGGGCAGCTACAAACGACGTCACAGTACTATCCCACAAAAAGGCATAGTTCCCTTCCTTCACCTTTTTCAATCCCTCTTCTGTAGAGTTCACCATGGCGTCAGGGAAAATCTCCGACATCTGCACCCACATTTTGGCAAAAGGCTCAATCTTGGTGTTTTTGAAAAACATCTCAACACCACTATTAGACACAGTCCCGAACGCAATTTTCGACTGATCCGCAAGGTCTGTGATTGAGGATATAGGCGGGTTGATTTTCTTTACAGTCAAAAAGGCTGCTAGGTTAGCAGTGTATGTGGATATAAGGATTAAGGAGAAGAACCACCAGGCACTGGTTATAATCCTCCCTGGTACCGTCACTGGTGCAGACTCCGTACTGCCTTGCACCAAACTCCCAAATATAAACCAGAGGCTCTCTCTAAGATTCAACTTGGGCATGTCCTTCCTGCAAGCCAAGCTGTGCTTCTCATAAGCAAACAGTATGAGTGTGGTCAAGCACATGGTGACTAGAGTGCACACCCAGACCTCTCCAGAGAGGGGTTTCATGAACTGGAAGTAGGAGGATTGTGACTCTGGAGTTTTCATGAGGACGGCTATACCCCGGGTCTTGAAGGGTTTGCTGAAGTCCACCGCCCGCTCCCGGGCCGCGTTAATACTGAGGGGCGCGAAACTCATGTCCGCTTTCTGAAACAGAAAAAAACCTTTGATTAATTTAAAGGTACCCAGTGGGGGGATATGAGCCAATTGCAAATCATAAATGAAGGCTGGTCGTTTAGTAGCGTAAATAAGAATTGTAAAATTGATCAGAAAAACCGACTCAAATTATAGTCCTACACGCTGTAAACATACATGTATCCACATATAAAACTATCTTAGAACAGATCAAATGACAAGGCCACTATTTTCAAGATGGCTGATCTGTTTCAGGTATAATGAAGATCTATGATAAAGCTTGACTCTAAAAGTACAACATTTGGTTGTTGTGGGGATCATCTCAAATGATGGTACTTAAACCTTTTGACAAATTTAAGATTATATGAATGCTTGAATAAAAGGAGCTACATGTCTAGCTATATACATATAGGGGATATTTTTGGACTTTCAAAGTGTGTGGAAATGTTGCTTATGCTTTGCATGTACATGTTGAACCCACGTTATCAAGTATCTCTCCGATGATGCCGTTCCAGGTCCCATTAGGTAGCTCCACCCCGAACTTGCCGTCGCCGACGGGGTGCAGGACGTAGGTGAATCCCATCATAGCCGAGATCTCGTCCAGCATGTCGACGGTAAAGCCGTAATACCGGTCGTTACCCTCCCGGGTCTCGTTCTCCACCTCCGCCTTGTACATACAGAACGGCCGCTCCTACAAAGATAGCAGTTAATTATTAAAAGTCCAGGTAATCTAAGAGTATTTTTTGCTTAACCCCACTGAAATTGCAATAGTATTCACTGTAGTTCAGTTAATCTCTGACTATATTGGACTTAACCTAACACAAAATTAATTGCTTCAGAATGTATTGTACCAGGGACGCGCAATTTCAATGAAAGGTGGAGTTCTTCACTATTTGGAATATGGTGATTGATTATTTGTATTTTTTTGTGACATACAAGTCCCTCCAGGATTCGAACCCATAACATAGGTGTTTGGAGGGGGTTGCTAACCTTTACACTATGAAGCCACACAGAGGATGAGAGGAGAACTAAATAATGGTGTCATGATCTAATTTCCTGGTTCCCATAGGTCCTTTTAAAAGCTCTTTAACAAATCAGCAACCAAATGGACTGGCTTGTAACAGCCTATTTTGCTGGTTCTAAGTGTGACCAGAAGTAAGTTCAGTGTGTAGACTGTAACATGTGAAAGGACATCATTTTAGAATAAGTATGGTAACAATATATATAATGACCCTAGGTCTCAGATTAATTAGTCCAAGGCACCATACTGAAAACAGTGAAAAGGTTCTTTTTGATAGTGTGATGAATGCCTATTCATCCAAAATGTAAAGAGACCATAGTGAGAAAAGTAAGGTAATATGACAAAAGTATATATGTTAATAGAGGAACGAAAGTGTAAAGGAACGAAAAGTATAAAAGCCCGAAAAAGAGGCCCGAAAATGTAGAAAGGAACGAAAATGTAAAGGAACGAAAGTGTAAAGGACCGAAACCCGAAAGGTCCCGAGAAATGTAAACCGGAAGTGATATGTAAACCGGAAGCGATAATGTAAACCGGAAGTGACGTCAATTGTAACCACGTGACCAAAAGCAGCCAATCAGGGCTAACCTCTAGAGTATATCAAGGGGCGGTGAGGCCCGAATAAACGAGTTCCTTCACAGTTCTCCTTGTGTCCACACGTGTCTTCTTCCCTTAAACAACCGCTGAGATGAGCTGATACGAGTTAATTAACTACAAGTTCGAGCAATATAGTAAAAGTTCGAGGTAATTAAGCGAAACTTAGGACAGGGGTCCGAAGGCCCGAGGAACGAGAGTGAGGCCCGGAGGACCAAAGTAGGGCACGAAAGCCCGGAACGGGCCCGGATGGAGGAACGGAAACGCAGGCCCGGAATGGCTCGAAGGCCCGTTACCCGGCACGGAGACCCGGAGTCTAGGGGAACGACGGCGCGACTGGCTCGGCCCCACGCTACCAAACAATAGGCGACCGTCGGCCCGACAACCCCGTGGACCGGAGCCCGGGGTGGATCGCCCTATCGAAGTGAATACCGGCAGTGGAGATAGCGAGACGATCCACAACCCCTCCCTACCCCTACCATATTTTCCCTTCCCCGCAGTCCTCCGTACGACACCGAGCACCGATTCCCGACCGACTCGCTCAAACCCCCTCGTGCGCGAGGCACGTCTCTAAAAACATCACATCTCGGTTTCTTGCCCGGATTCTCCGTCCGTCCGAGACCCGAAACAATTCCTACGTCCCTCTGCTGTAGGACTCGGAAACCCCGACCTACCAGGGAACGTCACACTGGTGGCAGCAGTGGTGCTGAATTAGCACGTACGGACTTGTGGATACTGAGTGTTTCATTGAGATTGGGCGCTCATGGCGACAGCTGCGGTCTTCGATCAGATGGATTCTGACATCGCCTTCAAGGAAGGTGGGGAGGAGAAGGGAAGTACGAAACCCGAAGTCAAAGGGGAGGACACGACCATCATGGATAGGCGATTCAACTTTATGGGAACGTCCACCCCGACGGATGAGCAGAATGCGCGGACCCAACAACAGCAGACCGGCCAGGCAGGAGGGAGTCTAAAAAAGTTTAGTTTGAGACCAGAAAAATACGATGGAAAGCCGGACTTCGAGGGATGGATCAACCAATTTGAGGAGTATGCAGACTTGGGACGTTGGACGACCGAAGAAAAGGCGGCGATGCTCTTTCTTTCGCTGACGGGAACGGCACGGATGTACTTTGTCGGACTCCCGGATAGGGAACGACTCTGTTTCCCGGCGAGAGTGGAGGCGTTGCGCCGAAGGTTCGGGCAGGAAAAGGACACATGCAATGCTCTGCAGGAATTGGCGGGATTGAAGAGTGTGAAGAACCAAACAGCGAAGGAGTTGGCCGATAACGCCCGGCGATTGGCGTCGAGGGCCTACTTCTCCAATGACTATGCCAGTCAGGAAAAAGCGGCATTACACGCGTTCCAGGCTGCAGTAGGGGAAGACCTTCAACTAAAGTGCGCAGAAAAAGGATGTAAGACACTAGAAGAGGCGGTAGAGGTGGTAGAGATACAGGAACGATACTCGCGCCGCCTTTTACGGGCAGTGAAGCCCGAGGAGGACGCCAACGCCCAAATCACGGCCTTAAATGGAAAACTTGAGGAGATGATGAAGGAATTGGCAGAAGAACGAGAAGCCAGGAGGCAGTCAGCGGCCCGGAGAGAGGCGTATAAAAAGAGAAAAGAGGATATGGAATGTCACCAATGTCACCAGAAAGGCCATTTCGCGAGGGATTGCTCTCAGCGTCAGGGAAACGGACAGTCGCCGTCGCAGTAAGCGCGGGGCCCCCTTCGGGCGCGGCGAGAGAAGTAGTAGGCATGGGTGAGTGTGGACTTTACGTGGCCGGAACGGTGGGAGAGAGTGTCGTCCGTTTTCTAGTTGATACCGGATCCATGATCAGTTTACTATCGAGCCGTCTCTGGAGAGAGTGGGGACGAAAATGGGAAGACCTGGACGGATACGAAGGACGCCTCTGCTCAGTGGATGGTAGTCCGCTGCGATGTTACGGATGCACGAATCTGTCGGTAAAATTGGGAACACACGTGCTACAGTGGACGTTTATGGTAGCAGATATCGGCAGAGACGAAGGAATCCTCGGAAACGATTTCGCGGAGAAATACCGGCTAACAGTTAAGCCCCATGCGAGTGCTGTCTTCCTGCCCGCCGAAGGAGGGGGAGAGGGGGAACGAATCCCGGGAGTAGAACGAAGAACGGATGGGATTCGGGCAGTCACCGTCGGAGGACAAATCGTGAGAATCGAGGAAACGACGGAGATACCCCCGCTCCAAGTAACCCGAGTAACAATAGTAGCGAGAGCAAACATGGGACAAAGTGGACAGCTGGCTGTCATTACCGGCGATGGATTACCGATGGGACTGGAAGTGATCCCAGGAGCGGTAACGCTGGGAGAGGAGAATAAAGTTTGGGTGGCCAACCGAGGGACCGAGAGCACGAGGCTAGAGACCGACAGTGTCCTTGGAGAAGCCACCTTCGTACAGGAAGTACGAGGTACGAGAGAAGACGTAAAAGGAGCACCCGGAGCGCTCACCGAAATGATAGAGGAGGCTAAGAAAGGCCTGACCACGGAAGAAAGCAGAGAACTGGAGAAAGCCATCATGGCCCGGGAACAGATGTTTGCGACCTCGAAACACGAGTTAGGACGAACAAATTTAGTACAACATCGGATTAGTACGGGGGATCAGATGCCGATCAAGCAAAGGGTCAGACGGTATCCAGCCACCAGGAGGGAGGAGGAGCAAGCACTGGTGGAGGATATGCTGAATCTGGGAATCATCCAGGAAAGTGGAAGCGCATGGAGTAGCCCGACCGTCTTGGTGAAAAAGAAGGACGGAGGAACGAGATTCTGCATTGATTATCGGAAACTGAATCAGGCTACGAAAGTGGATGCCTACCCGCTTCCCCGGATAGAAGACAGCCTCAACACCTTGGGCGGGAGCCTATTCTTCTGTAGTCTGGACCTCGCAAGTGGATACTGGCAGGTAGAAATGGCACCCGAGGACCGAGAAAAGACGGCCTTCGTGACTCAAGGAGGATTATATGAGTTTAAAGTGATGCCATTCGGGCTAGTGAACACCCCAGCCACCTTCGAGAGACTGATGGAGAGAATCCTCAGGGGGATTGTGTGGGAGGAGTGTCTGGTATACCTGGATGACATATTGGTATTCGGACCAACGTTCGAAGTGACTCTGAAAAGATTGGTACGGGTTCTGGACCGACTGAACGCTGCAGGACTGAAGCTGAAGGCACGAAAATGCAGGTTGTTCCAGAAGAAGATTCCGTACTTGGGGCACGTCGTCTCATTAAACGGGATCGAGCCCGACCCCGAAAAGTGTCGGCAAGTAACCGAGTGGCCGGTCCCTCGGGACCTCCACGAGGTACGAGCCTTTGTGGGATTGTGTTCGTACTATAGGAGACACGTGAACGGTTTCACGGAATTGGCTGCCCCTTTGTATGAACTAGCGACGAAAGAGGAGCCTTTCATGTGGAGTACGAGACGACAAGAGGCATTTGACGCCATGAAGAGGGCGTTGACTGAAGCCCTGGTATTAGGATTCCCGGAGGAGGAAGGACAGTGGTGGCTTGACACAGATGCCAGTGACGTGGGGACGGGAGCCGTGCTATCACAGGAGCAGAAAGGGGTGGAACGGGTGATAGCCTACACGAGCAAGACCCTAGAGTCGAACGAACGAAAGTATTGCACCACGCGGAAAGAACTGTAAGCGGTGGTGCGGGCGTTGAAACATTTTCGGTGCTACATCTACGGTCAACGCGTCATTGTCCGAACGGATAATAGAGCAGTTAGTTGGCTACAAAGGAGTAAGGAACCGATGGGGCAGGCCGCCCGGTGGATTGAAATTATCGACTCGCATGACGTGTCGTTCCAACACCGACCGGGCAGGAAACATGGGAACGCCGACGCGTTGTCCCGGTACCCGTGTAAGCAGTGTGGGGAAGAACACGAGGGTACCAAGAGAGTGAGAGTAGTGACGCGGGCCCGGGGATATGAGCCCGGATGGTCCCCGCAGGAGATGAAAGCAGCACAGAGGAGGGATCGAGATATGGGACCGATTATCGCATGGATGGAAGAGGATGCGAACCGGCCAGGTTGGGAGGTTGTATCTCCGGAATCCCGAGAAACGAAGATCCTTTGAAGGCAATGGGAAAGACTGAGCCTACTGGATGACGTGCTGCATCGGAAGTATTGGGAATTGGAAGGACAGGGTTGGAGGAACCAACTGGTCGTCCCGAGAGAGGAACGGGCCGAATTAGTAAGAGAATACCATGGAGGAGCGGCAGGAGTGCACCTGGGAGTCGCCAGAACGACGGCCCTGGACAAAGGGGACGAGGACGTCGGGAGCCGTTGCATCAGTACATAGTAGGAGAGCCGATGGAACGATTGGCCATGGATGTTTCGGGCCCGTACCCAGTCACGAAACGAGGAAACAAGTACTGCCTGATGGTGGGGTGCTATTTCACCAAGTGGCTGGAGTGCTTCCCGATCCCGGATCAGAAGGCAGTCACGGTGGCATTCAAGCTAGTCGAAGAAGTGGTAGCTCGGTACGGCGCGTTTCGGGAACTACACTCGGATCAGGGCACGAATTTCGAGTCCGAGGTGGTGGCCCAGGTCTGCGCGATGTTTGGAATTCACAAGACGCGGACAACGCCGTACCATCCCCGGAGTGACGGATACATAGAACGAAGTTTTCGTACTTTGGGATGCTGTTTGAAAGCCAGCTGCCGGGCGACGGGCCGGGCGACGGGCCGGGAATGGGACGAGATGGTTCCGCTCGTGATGATGAGCTACAGGGCAACGCCGCAGGCCAGCACGGGAGTGACACCGAATATGATGATGCTGGGACGACAGACCATGATGCCACGGCAAGCGATATATGGGAGACCTCTAGGACCGGAGGAGGAACCTCGACGGGTGGGCGACTATGTGGAAAGCCTGGAGAAAGGGCTAGTCGCGGCCTATCGGGAGGCCCGGGCAGGGCTGAAACGAGCCGCCATTCATCAGAAACACGAGTACTATGGAAAGGTGACTCGGCGGGAGTACCACGCCGGAGAACTGGTCTGGGTGCACGACACGGTAGTGGATAGGGACAAAGGAACGAAGTTGCGATTTCCATGGATAGGTCCCGCACTGATCGTCAAGGTGCTTGACCGAGGACGGGTGGTAGTACGGAAGAAACGAGGAAAACCCGGAGGGGGGGGGGGTGGTTCATGTGGACCGCCTGGAACCCTACCGAGGACAATCTGCGCCAGCTTGGATGGTAGCCGACCAGCGAGGATACGAGGCTGCACAATAAGATGCTTGGGGTGGGGCGTGCCGGACACGTGACTGAAGCGGGGTACCCCCTTTTTGTGATAAATCGTTCCCCTGTCTCGATTCCGCAGGTGGGAGAGGACCGAGGGAACGACCAAAATAGGCGCTACACAAGAAGGCTTTGGCCAAAAAGGACTGATCAACCTGGGGCCATTGAGTCGGGGAGGTGCGTTGACCACTACAGTAGGCGTGCAGGTCGTTAAGGCTGAAGAAAATTGCTACCTAGCTGTAGATTGGTTTTCTTGCGGATGTAATTTAGGTGGGAAATTCGGGGTTGGAACGAAAAACGGCGTTCTGGAGCCACGGCGGCCCGAATGCCCAAGTAGTCCCACGTAGCCGGTTTCCGGTCGGTCCGAAGAAACCACAGCGTGGAAAAAGATGGTTGGATTGCAACGAAAGACAGACCCGGCGGCAAGCTGACAAAGACTTTTGAAGTAATGCCGACTTGGTTATACCGCGTTACAACGTCTCGGAGACCGGAGGAGAGTAGATGCGGCACTCTCAGGGCACCGGAGGAACGAACGGACGGTTGTGAGAGGCGAGGCCTGAAACGGGACGGGCTTTAAAGTAGGTCGTAAAAAGAAGACATCAGAGAGAGGATAACAGCGACGAGCCCCTGTGTTCTTCGGGAAGTGTGCAGAAGCACTGAGAGAGCCGAGTGACAAGGCGAGGAGAGGCGGAAGAGATGAAAGGACCGAGGACGTCCGGTGGGGCAATAAAAGGCCTAAGAAGAAGAGCGCAGACGAAAACAGCGGCGAGGGCCGCGGGGTGAACGACAGGCGGGGCGGTAGCCGGCGGCGAGCCCCGAGGACCGGAAATAGTAGGGGGCGCCACCGCCGAAGTGGTAGGTGAGCTTGACGCTAGGGGTCGCTAGCGCAGGCCACGCCCACTTCTGCCTGCGGCGGCTATAAAAGGCAGAGCGCTCGCCGGAGCAGGTCACTCTGGTCAGCCGATCAGAGTTCATCACATCGCACAGCAGACGAGCAGACCAAGCCACAAGAGAGCAGAGAAGCGAGACGAGCAGCATCACCACGAGACGAAAACGAAGAAGGCTGACGGGACGAGTTTCGAGTCTGGAACGAAGCCCGAAGGCCCGGAAAACAGACAAGATGAGCGGACGATGCTGGGAAGGAAACTGCTGCGGGAAGGAATTCAAACACCTGACCAAGCACATCCGGGGCCAGCACGAAGGAGTACGAAAACAGTATTACATGTGCCCGGTGTGTTCGACGAACCGAGCATATTCGACACACCAGTACTGGAGAAAGCACATGTGGGAATCACACGAAGGGAATCTGCTGAGAGGGATGTCGAAGCAGGACCCCCTTCTGAGACTGGAGTATGCTGCGGCATTCGCCTTGGACCCGAAGGGACAGCCGCCTTACACCACATTCGCTCCTGGTGACGAGACGGCGGCGCGGGTAGCTGACATGGAACGAGACTTCGCTGTACGCCATCCGGAGGGATTCATCCCTCCCGAGAAAGCGGTAGACAAGACGGTACCGGATAGGCCACGACGAAGGATTCGTATACCGTGTCACCCGAGGGCCTCGGGAGGGTCCGATGAAAGCGACGCCGAGCAAGCGGAGCAGGTAGCGGCAAGTGAACCGCAGGATGCCGCCGGGGCCGGCGGGGGACCCCAGGGAGCCAAGGCAGCCGGAAAGGGACCCTTGGCAGGAGTCGCGGAACGGTCAACGCCCACGCGCCGTTCCCCTCGGAGGGCCGCGAAAGGAGGGCGGAAGGAAACAACCGAGTCGCGACGAAGTGCTAGTCGGGCTGTGATTAACCCGAAACCATTCCTGACGGAAGAACAAGTGACCGGCCTCGTACAAAGTCAAGTACAGAAATTGAACGCCCAGGGGGAGCCTCGAGAACCGAGAGGACGGGGACTCCCGGGCAGAGGACGGGGAGGAAAACTTACACCAGCCCCAAAGCCGGGTGGCTCTGGGATACCGCCGGGGGCCGAAGTGGTGGAGTTAATAAGCTCGTCAGATGATCAACGTCCGAAAATCAAAGGAGAGGAGGGTGAGCCTCCGGCTTTTAAGCGACCCCCGACACAGGGATCCACGGCGGAGGAGCCCTCTCGGAAGAGGAAATTGAAAAAGTTAAAGAAAATCTCGAAGCAGCTCGAAGAAGGAACCAGCTCGGATCAATCGGAGTCGGGACGAAGTACATCAGTGCGCAGCGATCGGTCATTGCTGAGTCAAGCAGTGCGGGAGAACTGGGGCCGTCGCAGCCCGAGACCTCAGAGAGATCGAAGCACACCACGGGACTGGAACCTTGTGGCGATGCACAGTTTACTATGATGTCGGTCCATAAAAAATTGGTCGTATACAAGTCGCGACATCCGAGGTATCCCGGGTACCTGAAAGGAACGATGAATCGAGAAGGGGCATTTAGAGGTTATCGACAAGCCAGGACGGACCGAGAATTAGAGGACAGCGTTCGAGACGCAAAGGAGGGCCGGTTGGCGGAGAGAGAGGCGTTATACCTGGGAAGGTTTATTTTTGAGATGGCGGAAAGACAGGGACTGAAACCATTGGGCCGAATCGAGAGAGTGAAGTACGTTCGACATGCCGTCAAGCCCGAGGAAACGGCGTCAACGGCCTCGACACAGCCGTTGTTCTCCACCCCAACCCCGACGAGGGCGGACTCACCCCTGGAGAAGATGGTATGCAGTCAGCCAGTGGTTCCGCCGTCGGGGTTGAAACGGATGAGGGAGATCCGAGTAGCACCGGATACGCCGGAGGCATGAGCGGCTGTGGAGAACCTGGCCCGAATCAGTCTGGGGAGTTCGTTCTTCGGGACACCGGAATCAGGAACAACCCCAGGACCGCCATCACCGGAGAGGGTAAGATCGCCACCAGGACCGGACACTCCACTACGAGACGAAGATAAGGATGGACGGGCACTACAACCAAGAGTCATGATACATAGGATGAAAATGACGGCTGCTCAATCCATGGATACGGAGATGGACGATTCAGAGGAAATGGAGTTGGGGCAGGCCGAGACGGAAAAGTACGGACAGGATAAACAAGAGCTGGACGAGTCGGGAGCGGTTTCGGACTCGGTGTTCGGGTCCATGGTATCGGAAACACCAGTGGCGGGACCGTCCGGAGAAACGCCGCGACTCCGGTTGTTGAGGACGCAAGTCATCCAACAGGTCTTACAAGGACATTTTCCGGTAACAGCGCGGGCCGTGCGGGACTGGGAGGCGGAGGAGGCGATAACGGTACGACTAGTGGGCCTCCCAGGCAGGTGCAGGAAATGACGGCCAAGGCAAGAGCGATGGCCTCGGCATCATTGGCATTCTTAATGGCGCTGGAAACGGGCAGCGAGCCGCAGTCGTTCGACGAGGCCATGGCACAATGCCCGACGGCAGCACTGGGACCGTTTACCCGGGACTTACCAGGAGTCGACAGGTTGGTCAATGAACATAATCAGACCGTCCAGTTAGCTCAGGCTTTAGTATTGTACAAAAACGAGGAACAACTTGACGATTTATTGGAAGCGACGAGGGCGGCGGAGCAGCAGAGAGGAATAGTGGACCAACTTCTCAAGCTCCCGGCCAAGGAGGAGATGCTGCCTTTGCCGGCCCGACGTCAGGAGGAAGGCTGAAAAAGCTGCGAGGAATAGGAATAGGTGTATGCTGCTCGGAGTCCTGCAAGGATAGTAGCGTGACGGAACCAGCGCGGAGAATGGTGCGTCGCGAGTTCGGGTGAGGAGGGATTACGGGGCGTTGGCTCCTCACCCATAATGTCAAACCCCCAGGGAGAGAACCGGGCCGAGGTGGAGGTACCTGAGCCGCACAGGGATCCGAAGCCCGGATAAAAACTTTCCTGGAGACCGCTGGACGAGCCCGAACTTTGCTTTAAAAACATCGGGAACGGACTGGCGGGCTCGAATGTTCTCATCGAAGTATTCTTACCAAAACAAACCCGGGAGTTTCTTCATGAGAATCTTTTTCTTGCGGAGTTGAACGAAACCGCATGTGTTAGGAGGTGTTGATCATAATCAACATGCTGGAAGGATCCACGCGCGGAACGAACTTACCAAGCCTTCGGGGCAATACGGAACGGGAGGAGGCTCAGAGGAAAATATGTAGCTGTTCCATTTCTTCCCAATAATCATCAGGGACCCCGTTGTGTTGGTTGGGACCAAGCTGGTCGGATGGGACCGTCCGGTCGCGGAAATTGGAAAAGTGACGGGCCGGGTGACCCAGGAAACGAGAAAAGGATAGTAATAGGACATCGGAGCGAGAGTCACTCGGCCGGGGGGTCGGACGGACACCGGGCACCCGGCCGGGTGACCAAGAGGAGCAAGGATCAACGAGGAGGAGGGATTGGAGAAAGGAACTCAGAACGAATGAATAGTGTTGTGCAATTCTTGAGTCAACGGTCGTGCCGGGGTAAATAGGGTACCGGTGGACCGGAGACTCGCCGCTGGAGGAAAGGCTGGCGCGGGCCAGGACTGGAGCTCTTCTCCCGTGCTGCCTTGAGGGATTCAGAGGGGAGAGGAACGACCTCTGTCCTCTAGCGGCACCTAAAAACAAAACGAACTGTGCCTCGTCTGGACTTCTTGCTTCGCACTTGCAGGACGGGGTCCGGCCATCTTGATCTTGGATGGATCGCCCAGAGTGTTGGACTGGATGGGCCTGGATTCATCGTTACCACCACCTTCTGTGTTTCCTTGTCTTCAGCCTCTTACCGCACATGGAGTGGAACTTCTCGACCTGAATGCTAGTTTTGGCGTGCCGAGACCGGTGCAGCGAGTCGCGTGATGACTGCGGAGAGCTGTGGACGTCTCCCAAGGGACCGGGGTTCGAGCAGGGACGGTTGTTAGAAGGCCCTCGCTCGTGCCCCATTAATAATCAAGCAACAGAACGAAGTTAATAGACTCATAAAATACTACTTTACATCAATATCTTACCTACAGAAAAAAACCATAACTGTTTCCATGTCGTGCTTCCTGATGTCTTCAGCCCGAAGAACGAAACAAAATATTCTTTAAAGCATCTCAAGAGATGATCGTGAGTACAGTGGCTCCGGATGCCTCGGCAGGCGAACGAGGCGGTCTGCAAAGAACGATGGAAGCGATCCTTCCTCCCTGCCCTGGAGTTGTATGTCGGATGAGTTCTTCTTTAGATCCAGTCACCTGAATCTGGCTGAGATGGATCCGTTCCTGGTCTCAAAGGTGGACGTTGGATGCAGGTCCGAGCCTCACTTCTCCATCTTCTCTCTCTACAACTTCTCCTTCATCTTCTCTACAACTTCTCCATACTCAACTTACCTACCACGAACCGTCGTATTCAGGAGCAGCCCAGGGACGACTCGGAGCCGATTGTCCCGGCGCGTAACAAGGCGTTCGAATGGTTTCATGTATATGGGCATGGCACGGATGACGACTGTGGCCTTACCCCAGAATCAAACCAGACCGAATTTTGAAATTATCTTTGCTGCGGATTTTGGTGGTACTACTGTCTCAAGAAAATCGTCAATGAACTGGTCCCTCGGGAAGAAAGAAAGAAAAATTTAGTAAGCGGCACGGGGTCCGAGAGCCCGGAAACGAACGAGGGCCCGAGGGCCCGGAGTAGGAATACTCTTCTTGAATCATCTCATCAGTGGAACGAAGGAGCCTCCCTCTCGCCCCCAAGAAAGGTTGCCTTCCTACCGTTGGACACGGGGGGGAGGGATGAGAGGCGTCGGCTCCTGTCATCAAAGAAAAATTGTCTTCTCATCTCCAAGGGACCTGTCCTCCGTTCCGGATAGTTTTGTGCCACCTGGGCCCGGAATGGTGGCAGGATGCCCTATCAACTACATTAAACTTCTTAAACTTCTTCCTTTGCCTCTAAAATCTTTGAGTGTGTTGGCGTGGTCGAAAGCCGATCGTCTCCTACACTGGTACTGGGTTAACCACGAGGACACATGCCACAAGGACATTCCGACATGGCCGGCGACTGCAAAGTCAAACTTCGTTCCTGCACGGAAAACGGACACCTCATCGACAAGTAATGATTCCAGTTTTCGTACACTCATCTCAATCCCGACTCCATCCAGTGTTTCACTGCTAATGGTAGCACGGACTTTATGATTCCATCTTCTGAAACTTCCTCTTGAAACTTTGACGGTTGGACTAAGTTCCTCTCCACATCCATTGCTGCTTCTTCTTTGGACCGGTGGGTACCTCGCCCTCTGGCTCGAACATTTCGTCCTTGCCAAACATGAGAAGTCACTGGGAGGCTCCGAAAGCCGAGGTGCAGCAGAGGACGCGAAGTCTAAAGAACATTCTTTTCTACAAAAACCTCAGTCTTTCTACAAACAAAAACAGACCTCATCCTCAAATCATCATCATCTAGGAATGGAGAGAAAGTTGGTAGTCGGGAGGACGAAGGGTCACAACCGACCCTTGCCTCCGGGCAGGAGAATCACGACCGATTCTCTGCCCAAAAACAAAAAGGAACGTCTGGACGACGAAAAACGGATAAAGGTCGAGAGGACTAAGGGTCACGACCGACCCTTACCTCTGGGTGGGAGGATCACGACCGATTCTCTGCCCGAATTAGGGAGAACGTCTGGACGACGGAAAAAGGAGGAGCGGGGGCGAAGGGGTCACGACCGATCCCCGGTCCCGGGTGAGAGAGCCACGACCTGCCCGCTCATCCTAAAAAGGGAAAAACGGTGAAATAAGGGTCACGATGGACCCAGGATAAGAACTATGATGGAGAAATATGTATATAAAAGAGACTAAAACGAATATGTAAGAGAAAACGAACTACAATATGAACAAAACGAAGAACGAAGAACGAAGAACGAAGAATGAAGAAGATAAAAATTAGCCGGATAGGCCCCGGGGGCCCTCCGAAGTAGACAGGAGAGGACAGAGGGTGACACCTCCTCCTCTACCTATAAGGAGAGTAGGATTGATAGTTGAAAATGTTTCTGGTTCTAAAGTATTTCCCGTTGTTGTATAGACTGGTATGAACTTGCTTTAAAAATTTTGTAAGACGTGTTTTCCCACCTTTCAAGAAGGTGCGGGAGGGTGTGATGAATGCCTATTCCAAAATGTAAAGAGACCATAGTGAGAAAAGTAAGGTAATATGACAAAAGTATATATGTTAATAGAGGAACGAAAGTGTAAAGGAACGAAAAGTATAAAAGCCCGAAAAAGAGGCCCGAAAATGTAGAAAGGAACGAAAATGTAAAGGAACGAAAGTGTAAAGGACCGAAACCCGAAAGGTCCCGAGAAATGTAAACCGGAAGTGATATGTAAACCGGAAGCGATAATGTAAACCGGAAGTGACGTCAATTGTAACCACGTGACCAAAAGCAGCCAATCAGGGCTAACCTCTAGAGTATATAAAGGGGCGGTGAGGCCCGAATAAACGAGTTCTTTCACAGTTCTCCTTGTGTCCACACGTGTCTTCTTCCCTTAAACAACCGCTGAGATGAGCTGATACGAGTTAATTAACTACAAGTTCGAGCAAAATAGTAGAAGTTCGAGGTAATTAAGCGAAACTTAGGACAGGGGTCCGAAGGCCCGAGGAACGAAAGTGAGGCCCGGAGGACCGAAGTAGGGCACGAAAGCCCGGAACAGGCCCGGATGGAGCAACGGAAACACAGGCCCGGAATGGCTCGAAGGCCCGTTACCCGGCACGGAGACCCGGAGTCCAGGGGAACGACGACGCAACTGGCTCGGCCCCACGATACCAAACAATAGGCAACCGTCGGCCCGACAACCCCGTGGACCGGAGCCCGGGGTGGATCGCCCTATCGAAGTGAATACCGGCAGTGGAGATAGCGAGACGATCCACGACCCCTCCCTACCCCTACCATATTTTCCCTTCCCCGCAGTCCTCCGTACGACACCAAGCACCGATTCCCGACCGACTCGCTCAAACCCCCTCGTGCGCGAGGCACGTCTCTGAAAACATCACATCTCGGTTTCTTGCCCGGATTCTCCGTCCGTCCGAGACCCGAAACAATTCCCACGTCCCTCTGCTGTAGGACTCGGAAACCCCGACCTACCAGGGAACGTCACAATAGGAATTTTCCAAACCCCTTCCCCAAAGATGGAGCTTAGGCATTGTATTCAATAATCTGGTAACTTGCTAGGATGCATTGCTGATGCAAAATTCTTTTGCAATTTGTGAGAGGTCAAACCATAGATTTGTATTTGAATGGCAAAGGTTTTATATCAGAAAGGATTTAAAGTAGAATTCTTATTCTAGAAAGGATGGGACGCGCCACTGCCCCTCAACCACCCCTGCCATATATCAGATATTGGCTCTTCAGAACGATTCAGGTAATAGTCACGGGGAAAAAACCAAGTGCAAATAGGTATTGCTCATGAACTATGATAGGCGTCCTTCCATTACTATAGTAGAGAAGCGAGATAAGCGAAAAACACACATATATGAAGCAGCAGAATATCTAATGGCAATCTCAACTGGTGTAGGAAGAGGCACATTAAGAGAGCCATAAAAAGAAGGAAACTCATGGCAAAAAGTCATTGTCGCAGCATGACATGTATTGGAGTCATGATCGGTGATTTTCTGCTCGACATACCTGTCATGATGATCGCTATGCTGAATAGCAAAGATAACAATTCCCAAACAGTTTTTTGCCCTAAAGTGCCAGGCTCTTCTGTGGGAGATGAAAATATGGTTGTCCAGAATTTCTAGTTTCTAGGTGTCTCCATGGTGATGCCATTACACAGAATGCCACGATGATATCGTTATTACATAAAACAATGTTTGCATAGGCCAGAAAACTCCTTTGGTGGTGCCACCATCAGTATAAAGAATAAAAAATGAAAATACAGAAATGGTGTCAATCAACACTTGAGAAGCACGAATATTGAAAAAAAACGAGGGTTGTTGGCAACAGTTGGTACTGTCGTTAAGAACATAATTAAAACAAAATCCATTTAGCATTACTTGAAATGGCTTCTTGCTGTTCTTATTCTTATTATGTTCCAATTCAGTTGAATCCCTAGTGCTAATCCTTGCCACTTACCCTCCTTAAAACAAAAAGCACATTTCCATTTGTAAAGGCAGGAGACATTTCTATGCCATAATGATGATGATGATGTGTTGGAGTTTAAGGTCTACTCAGCTATATCAGGACCAGCTCCGGTTTCTGTTTTTACAATACCAACAAGCTAACCACTAGACCACCCCATCCCCCTATGCCAGATATATATATATATATATATATATATATATATATATATACATATATATATATATATTATAATGGGTGCCTTATCTTTGTAATAGAATCATACTACCCAAGACAATGTAGGGGCAAATTATAATGTAAGTGCCTGAAATACATTTACCAAAAATAAGCTGACCATTGTAACTAGTAACTATTGTGGTGTTCATTTCAATTATACAACTCTCGAGTTATATTTATCTACAGAACTAATGGTAGTAGGTGTGGTTCACACTCTTACTATACATAATATATAGGTAACAACAGAAACGTAGGATGTTAAGTCTGAAATGTGACCAGGTCAAATTCAGAATGTCCTACTTGAAAATACTATTTTAAAGTTAAGACCGGTATGAAACACGCTCTTAATAAGGGTGATCCATCTTAACCATATTGTACTATACCATCCATGACTTCGTCGCATTACCACCGCCCACATAGCTCTCTGCTGCCATAAAGGCCTATGAAAGCTGTTTAAGCTGGGATGTATACTTTTAGCACACTCTTTATACCTTAAGTAATTTTCACAAAAATGCACTTATGAAGCTCCCTTGCTACTTGGGCATTTTGCCCACGCCCACACAGATAGAAGATGCAAAACCCAAGATGTGTGTCTTTTTAGTGTGAAAAACAGATGATACAAAGGTGTGAATTTGTTCTTTGCATGTTGGGCATCTCTACTTATGCCGCCCATAGACAATTTGTGGTTACCATAAGATAATAAGTTAGTGTCTGATCTTGGAATGGACAGAAAGAAAGTACCCTAGAAAAATACCCCAGGAACGCCAACATTCCACAGGGCATATATTGGGGCTAATGCAAAGTGACGTCTAGTAAATAATGAGCTCATTCTGTTCTGGAAGTCATTGATGTTCATTCTGTTTGTGACCCCATCTGAGTGGGCGTTGATACTTAAGTTCCACAAGATTTATCACACAGGGCAGATTTGTAATAATCCCATCCTTGTTTATGATAAAATAAAAGTTTACCAAAAATGTAAAATATTCCTTCATAGTTCATTCCCCAAAGACAGAGGCATAAAACAAAATGAACCATAATAATTTGTTTAAGAAATTGCTCTTAAAGTTTGTGAAATCCAGCCAAATGTGTTTTCTTTCTACATTGAATCCAATTCTTTGTCACACAGTTTTTCCATTGGAGGAGTAGTAGTATTTTTTTTCCTATTGGAACCAAAGCTAAAGCCTGTCAACCCAAGCCATAAAGTTCAACCTCTTACTGCCTTTAAATACTGCATTTTGATTAGCTGGCGAATCTGTAAATGCATACAGTGCATGCTCACATTAAAGCAATTACTTCACTTTAAATACTATTTGGTGATGAAGAAAGATTCTGCCTTGAGGCGTCACCAGCAGAAAGATGCCTGTCTTTTCTATAGCTCTCATATTTGCGCCATTAGTGGTATATTTTAAGACTATTTACTGCAGTAGAGTGGCATATTTTGAGTCCTTAATGATATATTGGTGGCATAGGAAAAGGGTTTACCCCAAGGGAAAGGATGGTTTATATAAATTATGATGTATTTTCCAACCAAAGTACATACACAATATGAGATGACTTTAATTTTTCAATAGACAATGCAAAGAATGCCTCATCTGTCTAGATACATATATTACATTGTTAACGTTTGACCCACATAATTGCCATTATAGGTTATTCATTTACCAATAAGAAATTCCATAAATGATAATAAAGGAAATCCTAATATTTCAAACGTCTACCGATCCTTTTTGGTTTTATTAAAAAAATATAGCAATTTTGAACAAGGATGAAAATACAATTAGCTAACATTTGGTAAATAGAGTGTTCTTATTTGTAGATCATTTCCGTATATTGGACAATAGGGGAATATATCTGAAAAATCGGCAGTTTTTCTAAGCAGCTACGGCCGGTGTGGGGGGCACAACCACGGAAATTTATGGCTGGATTGGGGTCTAATAGCAGCGAATTTGTTTTTTAACACACGCCATAGAACCTATACGGAAAGATATACATTATTCCACGTACATTGACCCAGGGAAATACCCCCAGGAGAGGGCGTCCCCTTCTGTATACCAAACCGTTCCATAGGGCTTTGCATGTGACAGTTGCCTTGTAACTTTAACGTGATTGCCATTCCAATGGAGGCCCACCGAATCATTTTCAGTCCAGCTGTTTAAATCAAATTGACATCCATCACCAGCGAAACCAAGTGTCGTAATTGCAAAGGGCCTTTACCTATTTGAATCGGGGGACTATTTCTCATTCATTTATACAGACATGGAGTCTGGGACCTCTTTGAATTCTGAATAGTTTCATTTAGCTGTATTTTACAGTCGCGGCAGGAGAATGTGTTCAACTGCTGGGTGGCGTAATTCGGTTCTCGCCTTTCCATTTTCGAATTCTCACGGTCGTACCAAAAAGGCGGGAATTGATCTGGGAGGCACAAAACGACTGTACCGTAAATAATCATAAAATAAGTCTGTGAATTAAATTTCCTCTGGGAGTCTTGTCTGTCAGTTTTCTCCTCGTAATATATCTTTTTGGGATTATTTTTGCCATTTAAATGTCTCCTCTTCAAATATAAATACATTTCAGGCAGCTGAAAAAACTAAAATCCATGTTTGCCTTTCAGCTTCTCCAGCGACTTGAATGCAATGTGTCAAATTACGACCTATGTACAGATAAACACGCTTTTTTCTTATACAAAATGTGGTGAAAATGTTACCATTGTGTTTAGGTGCGGCAGTAAACTAAAATAAAGATAATAAACTGGTGGTTTTTGTTCAGTTGTAAACTCTTTTAGATCACGTACAGAAAAGAAATGATTAATTAAGTTGGCAAAAAAGGAAAGGCCTGCGTTTCATCAGGACTTTAATTAACATACCGACACATGTAAATGGGCCTATCAAGGCACTGTGCAGGACTAGAATGGTTTTGTCCTTTTTTACCAAACCGTTCATTTCATTCAAAGGTTTTATACACGAGGAACAGGCGTTGTGATGGGGCAGTCGAGCGGAAACCTGTGCAAATCTTTGGGGAAGGTGAAATTAATGGCTGCCTTTCAGTACTAGTGCACCTATTGATCATTTTACAAAGGATAGTTTTCCTTGCATTAGATTATTAGTGTATACGTTGTACATGCATCGTTTTTTCCCTTAATTAAAAACCTGCTTTTTAAAGATTGCCTAATTATGGGATGGTTGCCTGGTCTATTTGAAATAAGAACATAGTAATACTATATGATTCCTTTATTAATGGTTAATGTGTATTCTTAAAGAAGATTCTTCCTTCCGTACCCTGTATGACCCATAATAATCCAATCGCTACAGAAAGCGATGCGGGAATTCTATCTATTCTAAAAACTCTTTACAATAACTACCATATTTGCCAGAAATTGGGGAAAAAAACGTGGCTTATGCCTGGCATATCCCAGTAAGCTTACCATAATAGTGACGACTCTGACTGTCCGTCCTTTCAGTGGGAATATGGTGTGTTGGTTCAGTCGTATCATCGCCTCTATGGATGTGGTACTGACGTTTGAACTGGACACTCGGAAAAGTCTGTAGGCGAAGAACCGCCATTCCTTGTAGGGAAAAAGACAAAGTTATTTCAGCTACGCTGTTTGTGATGATAAATCAGAGCAAATTATATGTGTTTACGACGAAGGAGAAGGCAATTGACCAGCATTTTTTTCCTAATTTTTTTTTCATAACATTTCATCCTATGTAGAAATATAGCTCATAAGAAATGCATTGCTATTGCTATATTCATTGAGGATATATCTCTACATATTATCTATATCATATGAATATGTTTTTCTATTTTTCTATTAAGACATAATTTCTGCATCCTACCTTTTGAGGTTTGCCAAGCTCCCTGCGGTATACAGATAGTGATAGGTTTGTGCGCCATCCTTCGGGATCAAATATGACTTTTCCTGTGTTTCCCTCGAATGAAACCTACAAAAAGAAAGATGTAATATTTCTTACTTGGCAGTTTTTCATATTCAAAATAACATACATTATATCCTCCTTGATCCAATCCTCAATCGTTAATAGTGATTATCTATCATGCATAGATACAAATAGGGGGAAGGTACGAAAGACGCGTTCACTTCTGAACAAAAAGTAAATAATCATTGAATTCTCTTTAATTATGAAGCTTTTCCCACTGATTATCTCTAATTAGTAATTATTATAATTATTGTAATTAAGTTTCAAGTTAAACATGATCGTATTAATACATCTGTATCGTCTGCCTATGTCAATTTTATTGCTAATAACCTTTCAGATACATCATTATCAAATAATAGGTAGTGCTTCAATATAGTGCTGTGTATTTTATTGTTTAATTAATTAACCACTTTTACATACATGACATGCTTCTTCCAAGTATAACTTTGCACCTAATTCTAGGATAACTGCAAAAGTAATCATAAACGGGCTGGTATACAAATTGTGAGGTAAATCACTCGAAATAACCCCACGAGCTAACTATATGCATCCTTCGTGTCATCACCTAATAGTTTAACCTTTAGCTTAATACAATTCTGCATTCCTACCTTTTTGAGTTTCTCCGCCAGCGTGTCGGGCGTGGCGGCGATATGTCTGGTTCTGGAGATGGCCACTAGGGCGTCGTCCACCATGGCCTGGTGCAGGGTGTCGGCCCCCTCCAGGGTGTTGGGGAGGGCCGTCTCCTCCACGAAGTTAATGGTGGTCAGGTTGGTCTGAAGGTCGTCCAGGACACCCGAGGAGATGTCCTGGGAGCCCTAGGAGCAGGAGGAGAAGGTGGAATTGATATAAGTTATTTAAATATAGTAGGGTTTTCATTAATTGGGTAACAGACGGCAAATGTCAGAGAGGTTGATAGTCCTTTTTCAATAAAATAAAGTGCAATAACCTTTTTAATGTACAATTTTCAGACCCGGATGGTCTGGTGGATTGTATTTTATAATAGCCCCACCCCCTTTGTGTGTGTGTGTGTGTGTGTGTGTGTGTGTGTTTGTGTGTATGTGTGTGTGTGTTTGTGTGCATGTGTGTGTGTGTGTGTGTTTGTGTGTGTGTATGTGCGTGGTGTGTGTGTGTGTGTGTGTTTGTGTGTGTGTGTGTGTTTGTGTGTATGTGTGTGTGTGTTTGTGTGTTTGTGTGTGTGTTTGTGTGTATGTGTGTATGTGTGTGTTTGTGTGTGTGTGTTTGTGTGTTTGTGTGTGTGTGTGTTTGTGTGTGTGTGTGTGTGTTTGTGTGTGTGTGTTTGTGTGTGTGTGTGTGTGTGTGTGTGTGTGTGTGTGACCGTGTGTTTCAAAATCTCTGTATCCACCACTGCACATTGATAACTGAGGGTTCACGTTCGCTCTGCACTACCACGATTGGCTGAGAATTGCTTAACGTGACAAACTCATTAATCTTCTGATACATAGAGATACACGAAAACTTCGGCAGTTTGCTCTGTTGCAGCTGGTCAGTTTCAACAATCTAACAATGGTAGTGGCAATACTGCTTATCCTAGCTGTTGAAGTTAAAATTGTCAGTTTGAACTGTTATTCTTTCAGAATATATATATATGGTGCATACAAAAATCGGGAAGTACTTCCAGAATTAATGTGTATTGGGGTTGGGGTTGAGGGTAAAAAAAGTAATCTGCTAATTGAAAAGTGAAATGGCTGTGGCCCAGGTACTGTAGCTGTATACGCATAGCACAGAGGATTTTTATCAATATTCTTCATGGTAAAGTTAAAAGGTTATTAGATATATCTAATGTTTAGTCACAATAGTATGATAAATAATATCATTAGGATAACTAATTATAAATAACATTTTTCTTAGCCTGAATTGACAGACAGCATTATAGCTCAGAGCGCTATTCTTTGTTCCTAAAGCTGACTGTGTTGGTTGATTGTAGAAATTGCTAAGTGGAAATGCTTGTTACGCCCTATCACCCAATAAAAAGCTGTTTGACTCCTGACATCCACAGTTTC
The DNA here is from genome assembly GCA_936440205.1 of Lepidonotus clava. Taxonomy (NCBI): domain Eukaryota; kingdom Metazoa; phylum Annelida; class Polychaeta; order Phyllodocida; family Polynoidae; genus Lepidonotus; species Lepidonotus clava. The sequence continues at coordinate 6,451,638 of OW387142.1, read as the reverse complement.
CGGTTTCTACCTGCTGCCTAATGCTAGCTGCCAGGGAACATTTCCTGTATGTATAGGCCTATACATCTTTTTCACTAAAGTGGCGCCGCCCTTGTATGTTAAATTTGAAAAAGACATTTTTGGAGTTTCTTATGGTAAATCTATATGGACTGAAATAATCTAGTTACCAAAAGTCCCAAACGCGAGGGAGAGTGGGGACTGTGCAGGTTCGTGGGAAATAGGTGTATAGGCCTCTCAGCAGTGGCGGATTCAGAGCCCCCCCCCCCCCCCCCCGCCATTTTGGACAAATATTGACTTTTTTGGAAGTAAAATTCTCGGCCCTGGAGGGTCCACGGGGAAATTTTATATTAGGGCGCCTCTCTCTTTTGAAAAGTTCTGGATACGCCCCTGGACCTATGGTTATAATTTTCGTCATACGGTGTATTCTTTATCGCCAGTAAAATTTACCTGTAAAATGACATAAACTTTATGGCTCTGGAAATACAACCCTGGACTTTAGAGTGCTCTTAGAAATAAGAAAGCATGTTTCCATTAAAGTTTTCTTATATTACCACAGAGTTCTGATTAGAAATCGTTACTCCGGCCACGGTCCTGACACTTCCTTAACAAGCTCATGTATTTATGTGTAGGTTTCATAGTGGTGATATAGATGCGGAAATTGAAGAACGGCAAACCTAATTTCCTGTCCATTATCATGCCCATGTATCCTTGTTAAATCCGTTGGATTAAGGGTTGAAGGTCAGGACATCCCCTATCAGCTTACATGACCTCAGTTAACCGCAGGATTTCATAAGGAAATTGTTATCCGATGCCTGCTTATAGACCATTTTTGTATGATGTTAGGAAACCTGTTTAAGTGGTCACTCGTGATTTTGCATTAGGTATTGACATTTGCCGTCAACATTGCTGTGTCAGTTGTGTAACAAGACAGCCTTAACGTCCCTGTCATTTCGCACAAAATATTACATGTCACATTAATCACTTTCTAATATTATGAGACAGTTTAAGTTTGATATTTATGATAGTATGTATAGCGTGCAACCTGTTGTTACTAAATATGACATTGTAAACACAGATCCTATTTTGGGTTTCTTTGCACATTCCCATTTCCATATAGCTGTTCTAAGTAAATGTCCAAAACTGGGTCTAGGATTTTATATTTTCATTGAGCAGATCTGCTTAGATGCAGGGTTTAGGTGTGGAATACCAATTGGCCCGTTGAGGTGGGCCAAATTGAGTTTTCACCCTCTAAACTCTCATTCGGTAGATCAAAGGTACATGATGGTGTTCAGCTGCAGAGCGCCACCTGGACGTTATAATGAGAACTAAATTTAACAATCTTGATGACATGGCCGATGGATCAATCACCCAAATACCCCTATTGTTAAACAGTTTTTGCTTAGGCCCCAAAAAAGTGTTGTATTCAGGTAACAAAATCCAAAAGAACTGACCTAAAAATGCATGCAAAACCATAAAACAACATATTAGTGGGGTCTGTTAACAACATTTTCGTTACGCGGCGGATAAAAGCACCAAATTTTGCATGAGGCACCTCTGAGGCATAACTATTGAATCTAGAAGGGGAGCCATCTTGAAATACCAATATGAAATTTTGACAAATTTTGTATGTTTTTAGCATTTGAAATTTAAGGTATTTAACTATATCTTTTGGCTAGCTTCGATTAGACCTATTGTATAGATTCGAAAGGTAAATAATTGAATTCCCTGCCCTACAATCTACCAATTTGGACAATAGCAATGAGTTTCTAGGCATTTCAGAAGCTGAAATATAAGATTATTTCAATAAAAGTCGGCCATATTGGATTTTTGGCCCTAGTCCAGGTTATATTGATATTTCAAGGTGGCTCCCCTTTTAAATTCAATGAAGGGGTCCCAGGGGATCATCATACCAAATGAAATCAAGAAATCTTGTGGCAAAAGAGTCAAGTCTATATCCTTTCTTTTGAATTATTTTGGAATCCAGCGGTCATTATCAAAGGTATCATGCTAATGAATTCAGCCATTTTGAAACTTATGGTATTGTATTGGATGAATATCATATTTATTGAGCCCTCTAGGCTATTAAAAACTGATATTGGAACCATTTCCCCTGGCATTATGCCTGAGTAGCTAAAAATCATGCTATTTCTCAAAATTGGTCAGCCATCTTGGATTTTGGATTTCCGCATTGACTTGAAACATAAATAATTGAATTCCCTGACCCCTAATCCCTCAATTTTGACGCCAACCATGTCTCTTTAGTCTTTTTAGAAGCTGAGATATAAGAATTTTTATAGTAAAAGTCGGCCATATTGGTTTTTGGGCCCCCACATCCGTCCTATTGATATTTCAACGTGGCTCCCCTTCCAGATTTGATAGTTATGCCTCAGAGGTGCCTCATACCAAATTTGGTGCTTTTATCCGCCGCGTAACGATTTCTCAAAAAAATGACCTTAACAGACCCCACTATATAGATGCTTAGAGCATGTACATGTATTTTAGTTGCTAAAATATTTTTAGGGGATATTTGGAATATTTCTTTTATTTTCAACACTGGCTGGGTCTCTTTGGTCTGTAAAAAAAAGCAAAATGAAAAAGATTTTGACCTACCTAACCTATTTTTCTCGACCTATGTTACCTGAACACAACTCTTTTTCTTGGGGGAGGGGGGAGGGGCTAAATATTGTTCCACGTACAATAGTTCCTCTCACTGACCGGATTCAGGATATAAACTCTCACCGACCAGATTAAGGATAATTATAAACTCTGACTGACCAATAAAGGATATAAACTCTTACTCAGCAGACCACATTCCACTTTGTGGTGGGGGACCATTTACTGTGGTCGTTTTTTGCCACCTCAAGTAATGTACGTTTCAGATACCAACATGTTGGTATCCCCCACCCAAAGCATTCCATAGAAAACGTATATTATTTGCAGTCTTTCACTGCAAGTGATACCCTATATTCCATATTGTTGTGCTTGATTTTACTTGCGATGGCAAAAGCATATTAATTGTGTCAAAATTTGAAAATATTTTGCAAACTCAAATAACTATGAAAATACATTCTAAGAGTCTAACTTTAGCCATTGTTACAGTATAAATCATGGTAAATAGCTAAGAGGTGTCACAGTCTATATTTTCACTTAAACTTCTTAATACTTATGCCATGTATGCCTGAAACCAGCAATGTTTTAAACAAACCAATTTTGATGAGTCATCCAAATTGACCCAGGATGAGATTTCATCTATTTTAATGTTGTTAAAGTCTGTACTCACAGTATATATTTTACCACAGGCCTAGACTATGGCCTCAGAATATATTTCAATAGTTAACAAAATTTGCAAAATTTTGACCCTTCATTGCTTTTGACTCCCTTTAAGGATATAACCAGGACGTACCAGATTGAGCAGGAGCCAGGACTGGGGCACGGCGACGATGCCCAGGGTGCGGGCCTGCTGCAGGATGGTCTGCGCCATGCTGGTTCTCGTCAGAACGAGAAACTCCGTGATCTGACGTCGCCGGAACTTGAGGAGCAGCTCCTTGACGTCGCCAGGTGTCGCCCCGGTCGGCAGCTGACCAAACTTGAGATCCAGGTCAATCTTACCCACCAGGCGGTTTAGTATAGCACTGTCTGCAAGGATAGCGATGGTAAAGGTTTCTGAGAATGATACTTGGTAAAGGGAATAGATGGTATCAATTTGTATTCATTACTTATCATTTATGTATATGACCGGTTCATTATTCACTACATCGAAAGAACTTCTTTTGTATTTGAAGAGATGTTTAAATTAATAAAAAGTAGAAGTTGTTTAAATTTATTTAAGAATTAGCTAAAACATATCAATTACTTAAACATGCATGCTGAAAAATGTTATTCTATAGGTTTGTTAAAGTGTTCTTGTGCTGCAATAGCGTAATTTTCAAATGATAATCCAATATGTCAATGGTGTTTGTAAGCAATAAGCTTTGATAGACATCGAACAATGTGTGATAATTTTGTATTTGTTCGTCTTCAGAGTAATCATATCTTCCAGACGTTACAATTATTACTTACACAGCAGATAAGTTTAGTATTTTGTGGATCATCAAGGACATAAAATGTATACAGATAATCTAATAGATACAGATAATGTGCTGTAAAACCTAGCTGTTCCCCTATGGCAACGTTTCCTCTACGTTATGATTTACACGATCTTTTCAAAGAAAGATTTAGCACATGTATATATAAAATCTTTCAAAAAGAAGCTCATAAAGAAAGAATTTGGAGTAACTCTTTTATTATGTTACATGTTTGTAGGAAGTGATACCTGGCTGAGGTGACTGTGGTGGTCTCAACCATAGCCTACATAGATCTAAGTATTTTATTTCTGAATAGTGTTTATTGTGGCCTAAATGATTGTTTCCCTGGCGCCTGGATTGGATCAGATCAAAATAAATCAGGTATGACCAGTGGATCTATTGCCCGGGTATTTGGTATCCCTGGATAGAATTTAATCAGTGTAATAGCTATTATAATCAGCTCAATTCAACCCTACCAGAAGCCTGGATGTTGCACCTTTACCTAAAAGACTTAGCCTCTTTTTTTCCTGCTAAAAGGGGATACCCACTACATGTGATCAAATCTTTAAATGGCCTTTGCTGAGAGACATAATAATCATTATTATTTTGAATTATAAAACTCAAACGTCCACAATGTGATTTTGGACAAAATGTTCACCGATTTCAGAAATGTGTTTGACAAAATTTAATGTTATTTATTATTTTTAGATATTTAATTCATTGTAAACTTATTATAAAATTGCATAATATCAAAGGGATTTTTACTCTAGAACACACTGCATTAGAAGAAAATCAGTTGGCGCTTTGTCACATCGTTGATGGATGGCCTTAAAGTCAATTTCAATTCAGTAAATTCCCTATTTATTTCCCAGTCACTCACCGAGTGTCTGCTCATAGATGACGCTAGCCTGACGCCACCCCCGGTTGGCCATCACCTGCTCGATGGCGGCACACAGGAAGGTGGGTTTGGGCATCATGTAGAAGGCCGTGCCCGTGATGTCCTCCTCCAGGAGGGTCGTCAGCACGTAGGGCACGCCCAGCTTGACCGCCGCCATCTGGTAGAACTCGTCGTAGGCCCCTAGGACCACGTCCGCTTTGGCCGTCTCCAGGTTGGAGAATGCTGGGTGGGCAGGGGCATTAAAATGAGTTATATAGAATGCAGGTACTGAAGATTATTATTGATAAAGACCGTTTTATCGGTCTATAATGCATGAGAAAGGGTATTGAATTACCTTAAAGCGGTATGTTTGTGCTTAGGAGTTGCATGTTCCTTATGCTTAAGGAAGGTTATAACCTGCTTAAGGATTAACACAGGCCATATTTGTGAGAATCGCTTTAACTTCAAATTTTCAAACAATGTCATATTTAAAATAGTAATTCAAAAGGAACAGTGCCTGAGACTTTAGATTAAGGTTTTACAAAAATGGAAAACCTCACGTTTTACATTCCAGAAAACAAAAACCGAGGACTAATATACAGATGTTAACATTGTAAATAAGATCTTTCAAGAAAGTACATTAACCAATGACAAAATATCAACATTAAACGTACATTTGGCGTGTATTTCAACGTCATAAACTCAACAACGGTGAATCACACCGCAACCACCAATGGTTTTCATTAAAACCTTTACAAGAGATATAAGGTTATAGATTCTTACCTTCCTGGAGCTGGTCGTAGCCCGTGTCCCCGTCCAGGTAGGCCAGTTTGATGAGGAAGGTATCCCGGGCGGTCTCCTTGGGCCACAGGTCCACCAGCCGCTGGGCCAGAGGGTAGTCGGGCTCCAGCACACCTGGAGAGGGGAGTGGCCAGGGTTAGATGCATAGAAACTAATGAAGGTAATTTTCTTTTGATAAAAGGTAGGACTACATTTTGGTGATCATGATGTGCTCAACATGGATAGCCACATGGCTACTTGATAAATCCACAATTTATTCATTCCAAACTGTAATAATTGCTTAGTATATGACTCCATGTGATTATTGTAAATAAATTCATATCATCCAAAAGGTTTGATCCACATTTTTTGAAGTGATAATACTAATTATTTCAATATGATCACCAGTATGGTGCCTATTCCCTTTAATCATTTCTATATCTGTGTATGGGGTGTCGGGGGTGTCGGAGTCTCATTCTTAATTCGTAGAGTGATAATCTTTATCCACTGACAGAGTCGGGATACACTGATGACGTCACTTGGGTTGCAAACTTGACATAGCTTTCTCTACGTGTATAAAACTGTATCACCGGATAACATACATCTGTATCATTTTTTTCGTGATTGTAACTCTATAATTTATTGACACCACCGAATCTGCCCGACTAGCTAGTGATATATAGCAGATAGCATGTAAAGATATTCTAGTTTTAACAATCCAACAGCCACAATTAAAGCTGAGAAAAAAACATAAAAATATGAAAACTCATATGCGAAAAATGAAATTACTTATTGCTATTAATAAAAGATTAAGCAATGTTATCAATTAAAAATCATAAGATTATGAAAAAGTAAAGGATGAAAAAAACACTACATTGTATATTATGAGAGTTATGTTTAGACGACCGACTCTGCTGGCCGTGTCCGGGGTTGTACATACAGAGGCATGTGTCAAAGGGGCTCTCGGCCGGACATTCAGGAAATTGGACATGTGATTGCGGCTCCCCTACCCCCGCCCTAACTGCCCTAGGCCCAATTGACCAATACCTTCCAGTGCTTTATGGTCGGAAATACCCCACCCGTTGTCAGTATGGGGGTCAGTGGGATGGACCAGATTTTGTAAGGTAGGCCATGTGTACGTCAATATCAATATTACTATTAGAGACTGTCCATGTTTGCTCAAAAGAAAATTCACAAAATGCAGTTATGTAACATGTTCCATGTTTTAATACAAAGTAGCGAGAGGTGGACTTGTTATCTTGGAAATTGTTATCATTACTTTAGGTTTCCTTTCAACCTAAATAATAATATAATAATAATATAATAATAATATATAATAATAACTGTCGAAAAATGGAAATGACCGTTTGAACCACAATTGCTTTCTGGCTATATTCTTGATAAAATATGTCATTCTTAAACACATTATTTTCACTTTCCAAATATACATATGCATATCTCTCAAGGTGTGGTTTTTTTTAGACCGGTTATTACTTCCTAATCCGCATCCGGAAAACGTTATGGTGTGAGCTATTGGCAATAGTTGTAAGTAGGGGATCAAATACGCCTTTAAATGATATATTTGCCATTTTTGTACGTATTTAAGTTTTGTAATACTTATTGAAGTATTGTCATTGGAAAGATATGGAAAAACTATGGAAAAACGGCCGTTTTCCTGGCGGCAAAGGGTTAAGTCTCAATAAGGTACATTACTTTACACATGAATCCAATCCTTCCTACAAGTCATCATGCAAACTAAGCTTGTCATTTTTCAACCGGACTAACACAACAGGGTATCAAATCCTTCTTATAATACCATGAAATGGATAACTCCGACTGAGGCAGTCTGTTGTTAACGCTGATTTATTTCCCTGTACACTTTTGCCCAGCTCTTTAGCCATTTCCTGTCTGTTATAGCGTCAGAGAGGTCATGCAAGCATCAGAGAGGTCATGCAAGCAGACAAATAGATGGACCTCTTTACGCTCTAGCTCAGGGAAATATCATGGGCTACATGGCATATTTGCTAGTAAAGCCGTTATTCTATAGGCCGATTCTTCTGCCGGTTTTTCGGAAAGCAGTAGTGGGAATAAAGTATATATATGATTATGCTGTACGTCATTAGAAAAGGTGTATAATTCCTTCCGAATGGTATATAACACATTCAGTGCATATATCTGGATGCCAATTGTACATATACGCTACTAAAACGATCTCCTTTTGGCTGTGAAACTTTAGTTAAAAAGTGTTATAAATGTAAAATATATTGTATCCCCAAGAAGATCTTATTTATATAAGATGTGGAACTAATAAAAAAGAAAAAGAAATCTCTCGAAACCAATTGGCCTCTACATTGTACCTGATATTTCATGTTATTCAAATATATTAAGTATTTATCTCATTAGATTTTTTTGGTGTTAGATGCAGACATACACTTGAAACAATATAATCCCCTTTTTATCCATATGTCAGTCGCTGTCACACTCAGACAGTTGTTCTCTTGTTTTTACGAATTGATGGCATGAATCTGTGTGCCCTGTACATATGGAATATACAAGAAGCACGGAAGTTTTTAGCTCCATGATATCTGTCAGTATAGCTTATAAGAAGTTTACAAATAGTTAACCATTTAACATACAGTCAGATCAAAGGTAAACTAATACTTCTCTATTCATATTATAATTATGTTGAATATGTTTGCCTGTAGTCTAAGTGCAAACTGATCAAGTGTGAGACCAGATACTTGTTATTTAAGCTGAACAGTTTTCAAATAAAGAAAATATGAAATTGTTTATCTGTGGTTGATAAGCTACTAACTTGAACTTAGTTGAAAAGGTAAACCATGTTTATCCGACCTTTTAGTTGGCACAACAGACCTCATCACCGTGCCAACTGCAACATCAGTATCAGGCCATGCTTTATATAACTAGTACTTGAGGTCAGGGAAGGGTTAGACTCGTGTAGCATAATGAACGGTTTATATTGGTTTCATTGGCCAAGCTAGTTTATGATTGGGAGTGAAGATAAAATCAAGTTGGTTCTGAAGTGAGTTCATAGAGGATATCAACAAACTGCCTGGGGTATAGCATTATCAATAAAGGAAATAGCTAATGAAACTGAAAGATCAATTGCAAGTAGCTACAACAAAAACAAAGCCCAATTCTCCCACTACAGATAGCTTATTTACAGTATTTCACCTGCAGACCTTATTTAAAATGTATGCTGGGAATATTTTTCAAGTTCATTTGAAAATCAAATCATCACAGATAGAAATATAACAAATAGCTTATTTTCTATAGATTATCTTGTGGTTTGTGTCTACAAAACCAATCTAAATTAACCTGCAGGTTGCTAAAATACTGTATCAACCATCTCTGGTAGGGAGGATTGCAGTGACATGCCCCTTTGAATTGCGTTGGTGAATTGCAACTCAAAGACGCATCTATTCCAGTATAACAGCATAGACCTCCTCTTATTACAAAAAATAAACACTAAATCTTTCTAGTTTTCCTTTTACCTGTATACTTATACTATAAACTGCTAGCTAGTAGGTTAACGATAAGAGAAGAGGGGTGTTTTAATCTACCTGTGGTCTTATCTCTCACCAGGAGTCTGAGTGGACCCCCCTAAGGGCTCCACTCCCTGGAGAAACAACACGCGTTTCTTACACCCCCTTACACAGCACACCTCCAGGGTCTGTTAACTCAGCATGTTGGAACAACCAGGGTGTTATACTCAGAAGTGCCTCTCGTTTGGAGCCTGGTGAGGAGGTTGGTGGGAGCACTTGTTCAGGGAAGTGTTTTCGTTTTTAAAGTAAAATATTGAATTTCTCTCTTCGTGAAAAACCAACACAGATTAGTCTATATCATTTAAAACTGTTACCACACTGACATTTCTTCAAGAGGACGCTTCTATTGAAATTTACTAAAGCCTGGTTTCCACCAGCTGATTTTGACCGCCGATTATTTGGTAATTTATTACTTTAACTAGTAATATGACAAATGATTGAACATCACACATACCATTTGAAAGAGAATTAAAAACTCTTTCTTATTTTCATGTTTGTGATTAACCAATATTCCCATTGCCGATTTTTGAAATCGGTAGTAAAATCGGCTGGTGGAAACAAGGCTTAAATGGACGATAGGTTTTCTAATTGTCTGGCTCATAATCTATATGCTTATACGTAGCTGCACTGTTGCGTTTGCTCTCTTTTCCTTCTTCTATACCATGACAGTTCCACGTCTTTTATATTTTCCCAAATATTTCCATTTACTAGATATTTCAACAATCTTCTTTAATTCACGGGAGGAATCACACTTACAATTTTTGCCTATTTCTGAAGGTAATAGCTGAAACGATACCAGTTTTACCCACATGGGATCGTTAGAAATTAATTACTAATTAGAGACATTATCCATGTGAAACGGCTTTCGTATTATTGCTTCCACGGTGCTGAATTTGGCCATTTTGAAATGATGCCATTTTGATTTAAATTCATTATGATGACATAAAAGAGACGTAAAAGACGCAATATAATGGGATGAATTGAGTAAAGTTTGGCATGTTCGTCTTTGAACTTGATAAAATTGCATGAGTTCAAATTTCAGCATTATTTTCTGAATATAATAGAAATGCGCTACAATATCTGTTGGCTGTGTCTAACCAATAAGAATTATGTGTCATATTGAACAATCGTATGCTGTGAATGGCGATATTCTATCAATTAATCCCCAATGTGGCGTCGACTTCTATAATTTTATTTTGGTGGAATGTGACTCCGTCATCTACACAATATCTATCAACCTCTAAGGCGAAGGTCATCATGGTTATCGGTTTACACAAGTTTTGTGAAGCAATACTTTAGAAGCTACGCATACTGCAAATACAGATATATATCGGGCTCCTATAAAGAACACCCTATGCAATATAGGTACCTCGAGTCCTTTTTTGAAACATACTTTGTGGAAATAGCAGATATGATTGTGGACCCAGTCTATTTAAATAATAAAGATGGATTTTCTTTGGACTTTAAAGAAAATCCATCCAGGTTATCTAAAAGCCTTATAATATATTACTATTTAAGTGTAAGAAATATAAGGCTGACGTTTTCAAATGTTTATAGATCAACAATTATAAATAGTAAATCAGTTTTCTTTTTATTGCTTGTTTGCTAAACAAGTCGATATGGATATCAATTAAGGGCCCGGTTAAAATGAGGAACGACGATTACGAGTGATTTTGTACCTCGCGTTATTAAAACCAATTCAAAGAGTGGATGCGCTTATATAAAAAGAGATGTTAACTACTTTAGGAAATGGGACTTAATAAGAAACCTGTTTGAAAACATCTTGTGATAGGTCAATGCAGAGGAGGCGAAGGAGATATCAATTGGGATTTGGCTCCTGCTGCATGCCTGTACAGAATCTGGTACATAATTTAACCATTGGTGAAGGGTAGACTAGTCACACATACACACACACACACACACACACACACACACACACACACACACATACATACATACATACATACATAAATAGCATGTGTGACTAGATATTTGTTATAGAATAAACCCATTATGCAAACAGGATATCCTGACCCCGTTTTAGTAATCAGCGTGTGATAATCATGTATGTATGTTCCATACACAGGTATATTCCTAAGCGTACAGGATGAGGGGTTTACAGGGGCCATCCAGTGTTGAAATATTCTTGAAACGGATATAACACCCCCACCCACACACCCCCTAGTAAAGAGAAATGGGCCCTGTTCATTTTGTATGGCCAACTGGTTCAGAGGTGTAATCAATAATAACCATGTCTACCCTTAAAAGGGGATACCCATTGAGCGATTTGATATAAATTCTGGTTGTTTTAGTGCCTTGAACTGGTCGAAAACAACCATTCCATTGTGTCATATGATCAGAAATCTGTCATAAAATAGCCAATTACTTGGAAAATATCTAACAGGGGGTACTCAAACGGCAATGCGACTTGGATTCAGGTTGAATTAGAGATTGCTAGCGACCAATATCTAACAATGTCAAATATTTTTCATGCAATTCATCGTTTTCTGACACATTTCTGGTCACATCATTCAATGGGAACACTATTTCTTGTCTTTTTTCACCAGTTCTGGTCGTTGTCATCAATGTGAAAGACAGGATGAATGGGATGAGCAGTATGGTGGGGTCTGTTAAGGTCATTTTTTTGAGAAATCGTTACGCGGCAGATAAAAACACCAAATTTAGTATGAGGCACCTCTGAGGCATAACTATCAAATCTGGAAGGGGAGCCACGCTGAAATATCAATAGGACGGATGTGGGGGCCCAAAAGCCAATATGGCTGACTTAAAGATTCTTATATCTCAGCTTCTAAAAAGACTAAAGAGACATGGTAGGTGTCAAAATTAAGGGATTATGGGTCAGGGAATTCAATTATTTATGTTTCAAGTTGATGCGGAAATCCAAAATCCAAGATGGCTGACCAATTTTGAGAAATATTATGATTTTTAGCTACTAAGGCATAAGGCCAGGGGAAATGGTTCCAATATCTGTTGCTAATAGCCTAGAGGGCTCAATAAATATGATATTCATCCAATACAATACCATAAATTTCAAAATGGCTGAATTCATTAGCATGATACCTTTGATATTGACTGCTAGATTCCAAAATAATTCAAAAGAAAGGATATAGACTTTACTCTTTTGCCACAAGATTTCTTGATTCCATCTGGTATGATGATCCCCTGGGGCCCCTTCATTGCATTTAAAAGGGGAGCCACCTTGAAATATCAATATAACCCAGACGGAGGCCAAAAATCCAATATGGCCGACTTTTATTGAAATAATCTTATATCTCAACTTCTGAATTGCCAAGAAACACATTGTTATTGTCCAAATTGGTGGATTATAGGACAGGGAATTCAATTATTTACCTTTTGAATCTATGCAATAAGTCTAATCAAAGCTAGCCAAACGTTTTGGTTAAATACCTTAAATTTCAAATGCAAAAAAACATCCAAAATTTGTCAAAATTTCATGTTGGTATTTCAAGATGGCTCCACTTCTAGATTCAATAGTTATGCCTCAGAGGTGCCTCATGCAAAATTTGGTGCTTTTATCCGCCGCGTAATGAAAATGTTGTTAACAGACCCCACTATTAGGTGCCTAGGGAAAGATTTGAGCCAAACATTAAAAGTACCATGGATGCCCCTACAGCGTACATCGTATTGTTGCAGCAACGTTCTGGTTAGTTCTGGTTTGGTTCTTGTTACATTCTTTTGATGGTACCCAAAAACGTCTTTAGAACCTAACATTGCATTGTTGCATTGTGAAGTTACTGTGACATTATTGTTACATTCTTTCACGTAGAAATAATATTATTATTACATTCTGTGTGAGTAAGGTCTCAACATCATTATATTATTAATGGTATGTTATTATAACATTCTATCTTTGTCAGTCTCAACCTTACCTAAAATAACGTAATTGTTAATTGACAATTCAACATGCAACAGACTAACCGAAAAAGTATGGTCAAAGAATGTACCCCTAACGTTGCTGCTTGCCTGGGTTTACACCTAAACATTTCACTAGGTGCATCATCCATGGCACACATGGGCTACCTTTCTTCACACACATAAAAAAAGAAAAAGTGCACATGAGAGATGCACTTGACGACAACTTGGCTGGCAGCCGGGAACATGGCAGGGATGCCTCACAAGGCTGGGCGATATTAGGACCATCTGAGTGCTTTCTGCGCCACACGTGGGACGCATTTCACACTAGCAGAATCTGAATGCATCCCTCACATGATTAATTTTAAGATAGGATGTCTATACAGTCACTATTTTGCGAGTTTCACATCAATTATATCATAAGTCCGTTTCTCATATTCTAAATTTTAAGCTTGCATGATTTTTCGATGTCTTAATCAATGGTAACTATGTTGGTAACAACAGAAAAATATGAGCGCAGGTCAGAAATACCATCATAGTAAAGTCAAAATATTATATTTGAAAATACCATCTTAGATCTACAACCAGTGTGAAACACCCCCTATACCTCTTAACAATACATAATATACAGTTAACAAAAGATACATAAAAGATATTCAGTCTGAAACATCACCATGAAAAGGTCGAATTACAACCAGTGTGAAACACCCCTATGGTCTGGAGTGAGGCCTGGACGGAGAAATGGCTGTGTTCCCATCTTCACTGGGCTGTTGGTGTCTCAAAAGGACCTAATTGGGTGTCAGGGTATCCGTTTTCTTCAATGCCAATGGAGTCCTTTGAAAAGAGGCCAAAGCCATTCATTACAGTTACAGATGTAGATCTTCAGAAGGACACTTAATGAGGTGTGAGTGTAGAGGTACTTTTTCATCCACATTGATTCCCCTGTAACCACTATTGTCATCTATTTTACTCTTGGTGACATTTAGAAATATTTCTTTGGCTATTCTTGCTTTGACTCTCTGCGATATAGGGTATAACATTTTCGTCAAGTAAACCTGAAACCGATATACTTTATACCTGATTATATTGTCACATCAATCTTTGCCGTGCCTTCTCTTGGTTAGTTCACAGCAGAAACATAGATCACACAGTCATTAGGTATTGATATACAATTTTCAAATCATTCATGATGATTGTGGTTGCAAAATTTACTAATTATCTATAAATAATATGTATTGGTCGTCATCAACTGTACTCCTGCATGAGTCAGCCAAGAAGATTTCGTATTTTCCAAACGTTTAAGGGCCATACCCATTAAGTGATTTTACCATCACCAGTGACGGGCGACTGGGAGAATCACCAGTAAAGTCGCCGGGCAACTCAGGATTGCTGGGTGAATCCCTGTGGGTATGTTTGGATTCTGGGCGACGGGCGACGGGCAACGGGATTGGCGGTAAAAAAGGCAGACAAATATCAAAATTGTTTGATATGACAGTCGCCTGGCGATGATGACCGCCATTCTCCCAATTGCCCATTGCCCAGCGACGGTAAAATCACCAGGTGGGTATGGGGCTTTAGCATATTGAAGTCGAAGTTTACACAAAGTACGGTTGCACTCAGTCAGGAATCACCATGGCTATAGGTTTAATACTATCCTGGATTTGGGGCTTTCACGACATGTCACTGGGTCATGCAAGTATAACCTTCTGTCATCCTGGTTTCTAGTTCTCAACTTGCATCCCCACTCGATATAATAGGTTTTGGAGACACTTGACATTAAGAACCAAGAAACATCGGGCTAAATCGATTTGGAAAGGAATAGTGTTGCCTTCTTATATTTCCTTTCCGTGTAACATGAATACCTGAAACTTTCATAATGGTTTCCAATGGCCAGACAAGCAGGGGAGTGTTATTGTCACTTTTGAATTTTTGTTTTGTGAAGCTTCAATAAGATTATTGTACAACAACGTTTCAATTTGATTGTCTGCTTGGGTTGGCATATCATATATGCAGGACAAGTGTAATGGCTGTTGTCATTTTGATTAACACCACCTTCAATTAAATTGTAATATCTTTGAACCTGAAGGTCTCTTCAACACATATTATGATATCCTAAACCCAAAATGTCCCGACCTGCTGTTAACAAGTTGTTAAGCTAGACTTAGAATTTACGGATTAATATATTAGATACCTTCCAGAATACTCTATGTTATTAGAATTTGATACCTTAGCATAATTCGCCATGCATCCATTTTGGTATGTTGATGCTCGAATCCCCCCCTGCACACACACACACACACACACACACACACACACACACACACACACACACACACACACACACACACACACACACACAGGGCATCCTCACTTTCCTTCCCTCCTCATCTCCAAATAGTTCACAGATGAGGTGAGGTTTCCGTTTCCAGCAACCTACAATTTAAATAGAAGCTGACCAGGTCAGGAGAGGTGACTGACCAACCCTGGAGTAGGTGCCCTATACCTCGCCCTCTTGCCCACGAGGGGGAGACCTCCCTTCTTAATGCCCGGATGTGTGTGGTAGGGTTTTGAAAACAGACCCATGCACTTTGAAGGACACCAAAAGTTCCAAAACCTACCCATAATGAAGGGGTGTTGGAAATATATTTCATACCCCTATTTGTTGATTTAATGGAAATATATATCATTACTTATTAAGCCACATTAGTGGCTATTTACTATTAGCTATTTCCCCTAATTTACAAAGAAAGTGTTCAGCTTCAGCACTTTTCCATACTACCACATACTACCACATTCCTAACCCACTTTGAGTGCGGAGGCAGATTTCACACCCATTTTGAGTGAAATCTTCTCTCTCATTTCACTCATTTGAGGCTGAAAAATGACCCATCTCCTTCGCTTTTCGACGCACACATCCAACCTCTAACCCTCCCAGTGCCCTAAGTCAAGCCAGGTGACCATGGCACCTGTCCCCCAGGTGGAGTGGTCAGGTAACTGACAGGAGCACCATTGGGGAGGGGGTTAGCATGCAGGAGGAACGTGTTGTATGGGTTTGACGGATGGAGTTTGGCAGCAATAGAGACAGCTTGAACTTCCAGTGGAGAGGTCATTATCGAAACGAGCCTTATTTAAGGATAAAACCCAAACTAATGACATATCTCACCTGGAAGATACATATCTGAATTTTATGAGATGGTAGTTTGTACTATAAATGTCGGTCTATTATGATAAAGGTGTTTCCATGGCATAATTTGCCTATTCTGAAATAGGCAGCATTTGGGGTATACCATTACTGATACAGGCAAGGTGATAACCAAAGTAGTATCATCCTCTACGGTGATACAGGTGAGTAGATTCAGCCACAAAAATAGTTCCACTTGTTTAGTAAGTCTAAGCCTTCACTAAGTTTTGAATTAAAAGTATTCCCAAGGTATGATTGATCCATAACCAACCATCGAGAATGTCCTCCTCCCCAGTTGGCTATACATACTAATTATTATGTTTCCCTTGGTGCTTTAAGGCCCTAAGATGGCTCTAACCAATATGACAGTGAATAGGACCTATCTTTCAATCCTAATCCTAATTCCATTTCTTTGATGGAAAACCACCTGCTTAAAGATTACTAACTCGGAGTGCGATTTCCTCCTGTGGGACATAATCATGCTACAAGAAAAGACTTACAGTGCAAATGAAAAAGTGAACCGTTCAGTCTTCCCCCAGAAAGGCTTTACTTTATATCTACCTAGGCCACGGTGACAAATGGCGGTTTTTGGTTAAGTGACATCGCTTTCAGTAACCATCTGGGACCTGCCCCACATGAATGGCAGCCAGTGTTAATCTGGCCTAACGCGTGATTTGTCAACTGCAGCAGTATCAAATTAGCCTATCACAGACTCCTATGATAAACGATAAACGAGGGATGTGTGTGTGTGTGGGGGGGGGATTAATTAAAATTCTGAATTAAAAGACATGATTATTACAAATGAGTCTGGTTTATTTTTTCTGAAGGCCTAGTTCAAATGATTAAAGTCGAAATTCGCAAAAAAAAAATGCACATATCTATTCTGCCGTTTTGGAATCCTTTAAAATAATAGTTTGCAGGAGTGTAATACACATCACATGAATATGACCTGTTGAAGTGCATAATTCAAGATTTTTTCCAACCGGAGTTTCAATATATCCTATATATTATTTTCCCAAAAGATATTCCTTGGGCCGCGCCAAAGGTTATTCTATATGGAAACAAATTTTAAAGCCATAATTCAAGAATGATATTGTAAATCTAAATTTTATCTTTGAAGTTATAGACGATTCAAGTATATATACAGGATTGGAGCGACAAAACGCAACGTTTGTCTGCAGTTAGATATATGGATATGGTTTGCACCTTTTCTTCGCATCGTCTCTTCTCGAATCAACACGGGGTAGGTCTTCCTAAATGAGGAACTGTGACTCAGAAAGCTCTTGTTGTGTACTATATGGGGGCCACTTAAATTACGTCCAATCTCCAACATGATGGACAGGCACAGATAACACCTGGTAAATGTGCTGATACGTGTTTCTGACAAATTCGTGCGTCATATATAAGAACGCCTTTTTCCTCATTCGAGACACTCCAAGCATGTAGTCTATAGGCGCCATGCTCCTAGCGACTCACAGTCAGCCTTGCGAACCGAAGTTCATCTTAAGTAACCCAGTATTGAGAGTATTACTTAGCCCTTAATCTAAGAATGATTCCTACCAAATTCGATCAGTTTATTTGTAAATGTGATATTTAGGTAGAAAATCCTATATTTTGTTAAAACAGTTATCCAATAAAGATCGCTATATCTAGTTTCCTAGCCCATGCAAATATTGAGTGGATTTCAGGCTCCCTCCAGCCTCCCTCGGGGCCTATCCTGTGTACCCCAGTGTTGGCTTCGAGGCTAGATGATGTTATCTCTGAGGCAAGAGTGGCCTGCAACTTTTCAAAAATTCTTGGCCTCAGGTTAGGGGTTAATTCTAAACACAGACCCAGCCTTTTACCTCCAATGTAAATTCTATTACCTTGAAGTGCAGAAGAATGTCTGTACTTATCACGAAAATAAAAGTTATGTTATTTTACATGTTCACGAATGTATTATAATTATATGAATGCCAGAATTACCCACCGATTCAATCTGGAATCATAGTTTACCAATTTCGGACCTATGAATATTTCTGCCCTGCGGTCATTTAGGAACCCATTGCAGTTGCTCATGGTGTCCTAACATTTGCAATTCTGAATAAAGATGTGAGCATTTCGGTTAAGATAAAGTCACACATGGCAATATCATTGTGAGTTAGTAACTTTGGCAGTTAAGAAGGGAATTTGGAGGAATTTGCAGTTAAGAAGGGAATTTGGAGGAATTTTGTGTATGCTAACATAGGGAAGTGGAAGGGGGAACATGTTGCCTTTCACGATATTACATTTGTACATGTGACAGACTAACTTAGAATGTAAAAAAAGGTAAATATCTCATTTCCAGTCACAAAAGGGTTTTTAAGATGTTCCAGTTAATATAACATTGATAACAACCATAATATTATAGCCCGCCACATTTTGGTGGAGTAATATTATACAACTGAGCTGGGAGAGGGAATTTGTTTTGGTCACTGGCGTCAGGTTCTTGGCAGACTTAATTACGAATGTCGGAAAAAGCTCATGAGTTGTTTCAGCCCATTTTATAATTGCCATAATGAATATAACATTGCAGCCTGGACACCTTATGGGGTCAACACTGAACAATGATATATGCTTGTTGCCACCCTACTCTAGAGCAGCTTATATACTAATCTTACAAACAACCAAAGCTATCTGCAACTTTCCTCACATGAAACATAATAGGCCAATCCATTAGTTCCTACACTTAATGACTAAATACTTCCAGGAAAACCAAATCAGCCAGATAGTCTTTTTTAGAGTTAAGACATCTGTTATTTCCAGGGGATGCATTTCTACCCGGAAAGTGTTTCTGGGAAAATACAAATGTTATTTACATTCACCTGTCAGTGGAGATGCTCAGGCTATTCTGGGAGTGGGATGTACCTCCATGCCAGGCTGTAAACATGGCAACCTTAATGCATGCTCCTAGCATGTGTTGTCAGGCAAGGGCCAGTACTGTTAAGGGTTGCCTAGCGACAGGGTAAGTAGCAGAAGAGGGTAGTTGACATGCGGGTGATCCAGTGAAGTTGTACTTAAGGAGAGCCAGGATAGGAATACATGATGTATTAGGTAGAAATAATTGGGATGTACCTAGAACCCTACAGAAGCTGTTTGTGTGATTAAATTTATATATATATATATTTGAGGAAAATATTATTGTAATTCTTTTATGGCTGTAAAATGCCAAATGAAACAGAACCGCCTGTATGTTGAAAAAAAGTATCCTGTTTTTTTTCGGTTTTCATTCTTTTTCTTAAAACTGTTTCTTTCTGTGCAAAACTCCTCTGAGAACTCATGAAATGCAATGCCATCCGTATGTATACAATTATAGCAAATACACTATGTTCAACTCACAGTATCAAAACTTGAATAAAATCATATTCTCACGGGGAAACATATTGCACAAAGTGATTGACATTCTTGTCATATAAGAGAGATCCAACAATGTCATATATTTCCCATATATTGACAATTTGTTGATAGGTTTTTGGTCGATTGAAACTTGCTTAATGAGAACACCATTTCTGATCGTTTGCGACCAGTTCTGGTTACTCACGACCAGTTCTGGTAGCTCATGATCAAACGACCAGAGTTTCAGTTTGATACCTCAGTGTGCACCCCCCTTTAGCAACCAATCCTGCATTGTTCTATAGTGAATTAAAAAGAAACTAGTATACCCAACACAGTAGTGATATGTTATAAATCCTGCTCAGTGATATTGAATTACACCTCAGATCAGTAGATCCTGGGATTGTTAGCTAAGTATAAGCATGTACCATGTAGGTTTAACATGTAAATTTAACAGGGAAAAAACCTACATGGTACATGCTTATACTTAGCTAACAATCCCAGGATGTACTGATCTGAGGTGCAATTCAATATCACTGAGCAGGATTTATGACATATCATGACTGTGTTGGGTATACTAGTTTTTTAATACGCAAAGTAAAACAATCTAAGACGCTCTAAATTAAAAATGTATCTATTTACATGTGCAACATTTTCTATATTACTGGAATCGTTATATGAACAATTTCCTTTAAGTTGAAAGATTTCTGTATTTTTCATTAATGTGATTTCATATCAATTGTTTATGCATGTATATATGTAAATATTACGATTCATAGGAAGAACTTTATTGACGTGAAGATATGGATTGATGTTGTACAAACTCTTGTTTCATTGTTGAATTGGCTTTAATTGTGTGGCCCCTATAAAACTTTGCCGTCAGACCCGAATCCAAGGAAAAACGTGTTAGGGCAGACACCGGAGTACTGTTTGTGGCCATTGTGGGTATAGTCGTGTCATTATATAACTTATTTAGTTTAAACCTAACAGATAGCAATACCAGCATTGACGGCGCTGCCTCTGAGAGTAGAACAGGCAAATAAGGGACAGGGCATGGGGGCCATCTCAATTAAGGGGCATTTGAAAATGTATTGCATAAGTCACATCGGTAGTCTTCATCAAAACACGTGCATTTTACCTGTTTCATGGGACACGTCTGACCCTCATCTCAAGGTTGTTTAACCAAATATATCAAATGCGTCATTCAACCCATCCAAAGTGAGGCAATGAGGTGCTAGTATATATTGTGCTAGATGTTTCATACATAAGATTGCCCATAAAGATGGTAAGAATAAAGTATTATACAATATATCACTTTAGGTGTATTTCATATAACCAGTAAAATGTTCCATATGTATAAAGTTAAACTAAGCATTCCCTTCCCACAAGTCTAGAATTAAGCTAGTACTAAGAGCAATGAAGGCTAACCTTAACATCTTATAAAATCTTAATTTCCTTGTAAAACAGAGTGGAATTATTGGGGTCAACATTGATTGAACTTTTAGCAAACATAGCGTTTATGTCACATGTCGATTTGGGTGCTGACCTTAAAAATTGGCATTTAGAATGAAAGTCAAAATAGACATGTTACAAATATCATCAGAGGATTATATAGGATGTACGATTTCATGCCATGTTCTTAGAGAAAATCGAACATATATATATGTGTATATATATATATATATATATATATATATATATATATATAGCAATACCGGCTACTGTTGCACATCATAACGTCGACCCTCTGCCCTTATATATATATATATATATATATATATATATATATATATATATATATATATAATCGCCAGCGTCAAAATCAATAAGGGCCTTGTTGTTTTATCAAAACCTTTATACAATCATTATATTTTCATCTCATACTCTATTCGATCCTATAGTGTCATTTCCATTCCCAGCTTTCAATTAGATAGGATGAGTAATTACAAACAGTTATGCGAGATATCTGTCCATCAGGGTCATATCTATGATCGCCCCTTTCACAGTAAAATGGCCCGTATCAATTCCTGCACATCACATCGGTATCCGCCGATAGACCGATTATCGCATTACCACCCCTGCCAGGCCCTTTACCCTGTGTTTAATAACACCGTAACCGACCTGGGAATGGCCCCTATGGAATGACACACATAGTCCCCTCTGACCCGGCTACTGTTGCACATCATAACGTCGACCTTCTGCCCTTGATTGTATCAATACCTATTCAAGCTGCAACATTTTCCCACTGAACCCATCACCCTCTCTTTTGAGCCTAGCTATATGCACCTATAGTGATGAGGTTTAATTCTGAACAGTACTACAAATAAATGTATGATAAGAAAAGCGGGCTTCAGGGGAAGGGAAACTGAAAAAAAACATGTT
The DNA here is from genome assembly GCA_936440205.1 of Lepidonotus clava. Lineage (NCBI taxonomy): Eukaryota > Metazoa > Annelida > Polychaeta > Phyllodocida > Polynoidae > Lepidonotus > Lepidonotus clava. Next base: position 6,429,543 of record OW387142.1, on the reverse strand, counting down.
AAAAAGCTTCATTTTCTTGCCCCTTTTTTGTAGTTTTTCCCTAGACCTTCCAAAAAAAGGAGAGAGGAGAGGGAAGTGCGGGTGCTTGCAATGAACTTTTTTAGGACTTGGAATGTTATACTGTCATCCAAAAACCGGTATCCGTTCCCGTCACAGATGCAGATTCACCCATGTATTCTTCCTACAATATTCACTTTTCTAGCAAAACCTTTTTATATTAAGTGAAGAGATTTCTAGCGAAACCTTTTTATACTAAGTGAAGAGATTTCTAACGAAACCTTTTTATACTAAGTGAAGAGATTTCTAACAAAACCTTTTTAAACTAAGTGAAGAGATTTCTAACAAAACCTTTTCATACTTTAGCTAAGTAAAGAGATTAACACTGCCAGCTTTGGCCATGTACCTTTGCCTGTATCATCAGATATTCTGTTAGTGAAGGGTTTACATCCATTAGAGTACATCCGCCTACGCTGTAACTGTTCTCTACATCGAACTTGACACTTTACTTGGGTTGAGAGGAATCGAGTACATACATAATCTGGTTTATTTTACTGCAGTAAAATATGTTGGAACATGGATGACAATAGATGAAAAGGACGGATCATACTCCATTATGTCTCAGTACAATAAGCCCATCCCAGTTTACACCAACACTAAGGTTTACTATGAAGTATTTTCAAAATTGCCTCCTTGCTTATTCCCTGAAGACAGTTGTAGAATACATAATTAACCAAAGCAATTTGGGTGACAGATTGGTCAAATGTAGCTTTATATTTTGCCATTTTTCCAATAGAAACCAATGTTAAAGCCTGTCAGCCTAGCCTATAATGTCCAACCCTATTTTGCCCTAAAATACAGTATTTTGATTGGCAAATCCGTCAACTGATGAAATTTAAGAAATCATAAGCAGTCCTTGAAGATATAGAAAAACATAGGCCTAATTCTTGCTTATTTCAGTAACCCCAACTCTTGGAAACAGGATGGCATATACAGTCATTTTGTCCAACCCTTGCCCAACCCTAACATATATATCCAGTTTGGAATGGGCTTATTGTTAGCGCCAGATGAAACTTATGGCCCGTTGCATGATAATTCATATGACAGAGAACGATATCCTTGGTAAAAACATTAATAGCCACTGTTGAGCAAACATTTAGCATCAAATATCTCTCAAGTAAAATGCTCATTTTGGGCTGAAATCTTTAGAATTTTCAGAATTACCTCCTCCGCGGATTGTAGAGGAGGATTTCTTTTTTGAGAAGCTATTAGACGAAAAAGGAAGAGAAGAGAGGGAACCTTGACCAATCAGAATACAGTGTCCATGACAACAAGTCAATATAAAGGAAATTCTGAGAAAAGTGGACTTATCACGTGGGACGCCCACGGTCCTGGCCAAGAGAGAGTAGGTGCTAGCTAAATTTAAAATCTTTTTCATTTCATTTCCACCTAGCTAGACATCATTTGACAGAGCCTACCGAACTGAAAAATGGAAAGACTTTCTGCAAATAATTTTTGCATTCTTTCTGACCTTTTCAGTTAATATCCAATACAGTGTGAAATCTTTTACTATACATGGGTGGCCCCATTGGTGCACCATAGTAAGCACCTTACATCGATGAGGTATTCACACGGAAGACATAACATTTGGTTAACGGATGGAGCCGTAGCCGACTTGAAGATATCAAATTCCAGGTCAACTCTGTGTAAACTGTGAAGATTGTATGAAGGTATTTATACTCGACCTTTTCTTAATGTGACCAAATATAGGATTGGAAACTACAGATTGTTGTTGAAGTATACCTATGCCTTATCAATAGACAAACTTCTATTTTAATCACATACTGCTTCACCTTTAGCCATTCTCTTTATGGTGTGTGAATTGATGACTTAAGTTAGATCTATTATATCACAGGCTCTATTGTCCTATTGAACTCGATATGTCTATTGTCAACTACCCCTCTCTGACTGCCTTACAAACAATTTTGACGTTTTGTGAAAGAGTTATGTTGACACGATGATACCGTTTTGTAAGAGCGAAAAAAACAAAACAAAGTACCTAGGGAGACTACTCTGTCTATATACTAAGTACTTTTTAACAATTGACTTGTTTCATACACATTATGCTAAAGTCAAATAATACTATTAATTATAGAGAACCAGACCAACACACAATTAGATGGTATCATATTATCTTCCTTTTCGCCAATATACATTTAACCTATTAATGCATATTTGGGAAATATCCCAGAGGGTCTTCTGCTTCTGTACAATGATAACGTTGTATATCTGACCTAAATAACAGTAAAACCGTTGATACTAAAACATGAGCAGTTGTTGCTTTAACTTACCCACGACGATGGGGTCATTTCTCAGCTCGGATCCGCAGGATCCCAGCAGCCCACACAGGAGGAGGTAGTAGATGAGGCTAGTGTTAACGTACTGGAGGAGGGAGACGGCCCTGGACGGACCGTGGAGAGGGGCCGGCCGGCCCTGGCACCCTGCCGGGGGGCCGTGGAGGAGGGAGGCCCCAGCCATGTCCACACTGGAGGAGGCACCCTCATGTATGTTAGATCTCTACCCAGGAGTGAGGCATGTGGGTGCTGCATATATAAAGTGTGTATTGGCTCCTCTTGTGATAATATAGAAGTCCTGGTCAGATTTTTCCCGAATTAATATGGTTAATTTCCATGTTTCTGTGAAAATGATGTTCCATGAGACTCAGTATTTGAGTCCTTATCCAGTGGTATTATTATACCACATGAGGTCGTTCCTGGTTTGGCAGGACGACAAACCTTTCTGGGCCACCACAGACCTGTTTTAGGTCTATACTAGACAGTTAGTTACACCCTTCTATCCCCTCCCCTCCCCCATACAGTGGCAGGCCGTAGTGACTGATACAGGCCTGGAGGTGCGTGGTGTGAGCTGGGTGAGATGACTTGACGCCCAATGTCAACCACTCCCTATCTCCCGCTGACTGAAACTCAAAACTAGTCCTTTCCTAACCCAGCTACCTCATGCATATTGGTAGTTCTGAGCGACCAGCGGGCTTGGATGGAATCACAGTCTTACTCAAAACTAGGGCCCCGGATGTGGGGTAGCGCCCCCTTGCAGGAACGCGCGAAATTACTCCATAAGAAATTCCCTCTTTTCTTACCTAGATGCCTTTTCTATGGGCCGACCGCGAGGCACAGGTTAGGCAAAAACGCAGAACTTAAAAAATAAAGAAGAAAAAAGTCCAGTTGAGATTGATCGGCACACACTGTATCTTAGGATTGTATCATGTATATTTTTATACCCAAGGTTTGTTTGTTTGCCCTCTTTTAATCTTGCTGTTAGAGCTTCCTGGGGGGGAAGAATTTTTCTGATGTCACATGCTGGTCTATCTTTTCCCTAGTTTTTCCCTACAAAAGTGGCATGTAGAAGATTAGATAAGGGTGGGAAGAACCTTCAAACCATCCCCTCGCCCATACTGCACTGCACGTTGTGGCTTCTGACTCAAAGCCTCCCCATCTTAACACTTTCACAGAACGGGGGTTACGCGACATGGCCAGACTCACTAAAAAGTATTACCTAGAAAGCCAGTAAATTGATAAAGTGATACTGTACCTCACCCTCTCGCTTCTCTATGTTTTCTCAAAACTTCCTAAGACCGTAATTAATCGTGGTTAAAGAAAGGGCCTATTGCCCAGGGGGGAGGGGTACTGACTCTTTGATGGTAGGTACCCACTGCAAAACTACAGCCCCCAGATTATGCAATATGACAGACCTATGCGATAAGTTTACAGCCCCATGTTTCCTGCAATGTCAAGGAACAGCCCCTTGTTTTCACTACATCTACTGTGATTTTCTCCACAATGAATATATCTATAATGAGCATTGTTCTTCAAATGTTATAACACTGAACTATAGGGTTTCATTTTACTGTTATCCATTAGTCTACAATTAATTTGTTAGTTTTCCATTCTCATGGTTCCAGTAAGCCAGCTGTATATCACAGTCTTCCTTCTCGTCTCGACTGCAAGTCATCCTAGAACATAGCTCGAAATTCACGGACGTCAAAGAACACTTACGTGAAAGGATAGAATTGTATTAATCTGAATCATGTAAAAAACGTCACTGAGTTCCCGTTGACTTATGTCATCACTGAGAAATTGTCCACTCTACTCCAAACAACCAACACTCCTAAGCACAACAATCTATCCAGCTCTGCTCACTCACCCAGACAATAAACCGAGCTCGCTGAGCCCTCACTTCTCAGACTTCCCTATGTGGCTACCTGGTTCACTCTGAGGAGCGCCGGTATACACTGTGCATCTTCTTGCCTCGTTCCTATGACATCATCTTTATGCTCTCTGCCCACAGAATTACTCAGAGAGCCGATCTTTGCCCCAATCCTTGCTTTTAACTAAAGCTAGCTAGGATACTATGCAATTAGACTGACACCCGCATCAGTACAACCATTCTTCTTGTAAATGACTTAGAATGGCCTAAAGAGCAAAATTTAACCACTATATAGCCCCTATAGGACAGTTAAACTCCCTTTTTAAGAGTTATCTGGTCAGTGACAACCTCTCTTTTTCCCGCTTGTGGTGCAATAACAGCTGCAGCTCGCAGGGTCCGTTTTGGACTGGATATTCAAACTCAAGTTGAGTACCTGCCCCCTCAGGGTTTATTGTAATAGCGCAATCAGTTAATATAATTCCTCAAACATGTTTGATTTTAAAAGGTCTCAAAAGAATGGGAATGTGAAGGATGCAAGTACCCTTTCGCACCTGATAGCTACCATACAATATCAATTAACATAACAATGAGCGACTTTTTCCAGATAGTACCCCCCCTCCCCTCAATGGCCAGTTCCACTCCAGCTTCGCCCTCCAGGCGTGGGAGACAACGAGGTTAGGGGGAACCAGTGGCCGGGGGGTAGGTGGGGGTCCCATGACAGGGTGATGACTGGTGATTACTGGGCGATATTAGAGGCAAACTGCCACCCGCGCCTGCTGGGCCAGTACAATCCTGACCCACACACAGGGCCAATTGGTCAGGGGCGGTGAAAGGCGAAGAGCAACATGGTCAATTTTCCTACTGCCCGGGGTGTTGGTGGTTACACCCCCGCCCCCAACCACCAGCCTCTAAAGGCCCTATTACACTACTAGACTGGTTATCAAAGGTTCCTAGAGAGCCACAGGGTGTTGTGTGTCTGGCCCTGTCTATGGGACCAGGTACAAAGAACACCTGCTTGTGTAGGGGCATGGTCTCTTCTCATAGATTCAATCATTCCATAGATACAATCATCAAAGACAGAGTTGTCGAAATCTAGTTCCCATCGTGATATGACCTTAGATGTTGCTACAGCGTTAAACCCCAATATCCAACCATCCAATCATCCAACCATCCAACCACCACACGACTTTGAGCTACGGTATTGGTGCGCTGTGATGATTTTACAAAAAAAAATCCCAAATAGGAGTGATATGATTGTTTGAAATTAGCAATGTTATAAAGAATTTTGTCTCTAATTATGTGATTTTTCTGTGACATTGTCGCATTGCAGCTCACGTCGTGTAATGCAATACTGCCTTAAACGGGGCGGCCCCCTTTGGGACATGGGGGCAGATAGGGTGTCACTCATTGCTTCCTGTATGACTCCCTCTCTGATCCACGAATAGCGGGGTCATATTTACAAGTTGTAAGGGTAGCATTGGTTTCTTTCTGTTTGTTTAGATATAAAATAGTCTGGATTAGGACTACATTTGTTGGCAGGTCTGGATTGTAATTGTTTTTTGTTTCTTGTCACTGCAATCAATTTGAGGGCTTTTTGTGTCTTATTTATTGTCTGCTGTTTAGTGTTTTGTTTCATGGATATGATGACAGCGACAAATGCACCACAAAGCCAATATATCGGACAATATAGAAGTGGCTTAATGTGGAAAACAATAATTATAGTTTATTTTGAGCAGGTCGTATACTTAATAACGGATTCTTTAAAAAAAAAAAAGAAAAAAAAAGGTGTGTAGTAAACGTGAAAAACATTGGGAAAACATTATACAAAAAAAAATGCAAATTTAAGCAAACGATCAAAATCGTTAGGAAACAGTCTGGTTTAATAATTCACAGGATTATCGAAAGAGAATGAATAGTTTGTATTCAGTTGCTTAGAAGGTAGGAAATCAGGTTCTGTCCTGTAATGTATGGAAAGCATACAGGCCTCAGATCAAATATGTAAAAGGTATTAAATCTAAATGGTACGACAGATGTAAGGTACGAGATCCAAGACACAAACAGTGGGTATTTGAGCAATTAGAAGCTAACATGCAAAATGCAGGTATATAAAAAGGCCCACGCAACATGCAGGTAACTCGGGGTGATGTGTGCGTGACATACCACGTTCTCCTCCTTGTTGAAGTTAAATGACTTAGATGAGATTAGAGATAAAGGAAAGAAAAGCCCTTGACTTAACGATGAAAGACCAGTGGTGCCCTTGCCTTGGGTACGAAAGTGCACTATAGGGGACGAAGATACGTCACATACCCTCTCCCACGCACTTCTCTCTCCCAACCGCCACTTTTTCTTTTCTCTTTTGTTCTTTGCCGCCCACTCAGGCTCTATATTGTTTTACACACTGATTCCTATGCTCTCCACTGGGGGAGCTTGGCAGAGATGAGCCCGCAGCCTATCCCAAAGTTGTCAAATTTCGACGATTTCAACGTCATTTGCAGCTCGTCAACCAATCAGATAGTGATACCCATAATTATGAGACTGTCCATATCCGTATTTCTAATAAAGTAAACAGAGCTGAAGCACAGTCAGAGTGGGACCAGCCTGATGTATCTACATCCATCCTCCACGACCACGACACGGATCTGACATGGTCCTCTCATCCTCCTACATCATGGCATAGCGACCCATTGCGATCTATGCCCCCTCGCCTCTCGGGCGTTTACCACAATAGTCCACTGATATCCTTCTCTTGCTCTCACCTCTTCAATTTGCCAGATACGAACTGCAAGCAGGTACTAACCACCAATAAACCTGGATTACCTCCCATTCCTTTCCATGACTACATTCATATTAGCTTCTCATTCCTTTACTTGCCTACAATTATTTAAAATGTATGAAGTTTCACCATTAAAAGATCACGCCTTAATACCAGGAACGTATTTTTAATTGGAATTATCCACAGCTGTGTTGTTGTTTTTTTGATTCACTAATTTAATTAACTGTTTGTTTCGCCATAATGTGTTTCTTTGTATCACCTGCTGGGTTTCCCAAAAGATGGGAATTCTTGTAGTGTTTTATGCATCTGTTTAACGTGTGTTGAATGGGAGCTGTTCACAAGAATTGTCTTAATGTCTCTAATTCATTAAGTATTGTTGCAGAATAATAGTTTCCAGCATGTTGATGAAGCGAAGGCCTCAGCACATATCCTAATTATCATTCTTTTCTTTTTGCACTAACTGGGGATATAATAACTTCTGATACTAAAGAACACAATTGATATTAATGGAGAACAATGATTTCGGACTGTAGAGAATACAATACAAATCATATCAATGTAGAACAACAACATTATAGCTCTGCCCATTTAGGTGAATCCGGTACTAAAACTGTTAATAGAAGAAATAATAAAGACATTATGAATGGAATATGCTAAGTAGGCATAATTTCATCAATTATTATTTCTTGTGATATACCTTTAGATTTTGTCTCATATTTTTGTATAATCTAGAGAGTACAACAACACTCTCTACAATTGGATGCAATCCGTTATCGCCATGAAACCTGACCTCAATAATATAAATTGAGGACAGAACAATCAAAGTACAACACCTTATCAGTAGGTTAATTCATTAACACAAGACACACATTACATACCAAGCCAAATCAGTCTGGGTGATCTTATTTTTAGCTAATGTAGTGATCCCTGTAGCTAAACAGTCTTGCTATTTACATTACAAATCGCTACTAGTATCTCCTCGCGGGGATTAGGATGTAGATTTAGTGTACCGTCCAGACTCCAGTGGGGAGATCAGCAGGGTAAATGGTAATCCTGATGGACTCTGAGGGTCCTGGAGGGCGCCCACTGGAGTGGACAGACATTAGCTTTAGGGCCTTAGTTGTTAGACTGCGATGGTCAGTCTAACACTGGTCCATCAGCTTCTAGGGGGTCCAGGCAACGAGGTCGTTCTTGACCACAATGACCTCATAACAAATGTCCTTTTCTTTTCTATTCGTAGATATAAATGTAATTTCCACTTATAATGTACTATGTGATTATTGTCTCAGTAGGAGTACGTACAATTTAAGTTTTTTCCATTTGTGATATGTTTCAATTAGTATATATATATATATATATATATATATATAATATTATATATATATATATATATGTTATATTTAATGCTAGGTCATCCAATCCGGAGACTTCTCGTTCATAACCTCACCAACATCATTAATACATTAGTGTTAGTCCTTGACTTTTTCCTTTTAGAAAAAAAAACTACATGTAAATAAAAAATACCATTTCAAGTCCATTCCCAAGCAATGATGAGAAACACGCTATATACACTTGAGGCGTTTCAGATTTCATTTGATATACTGCTTTAACGTCTAGGGGACAAGTACAAAAATATAAACATTTTATGAGCGCAGAGAGAGAATGATGTCTCAGTACCATACCCCTGTGCTACATGCACAAGGAAAAGACGCCATAATAGTAGTGCAGCAAATACTACTTTAACTACCTACACAGGTGAATGAAGATGTATATCAGAGGTATACGTGCGGAGCAAATCCCGAGAGAGAAAAACGACTTGAATGTGCTTTGCCTTTATAGAATTGCTTCTTTTGAAGTATTCATTGATTCATGGAAGACATGCAATCCAAGACCAGGGACATATGACTTTCGTTCTTTGTAGTAGGTAGATTAATGATACATGAAACAGATAAATGTAAGCTTTTTAATGATGACATGCAATATGTTGGGCTGTTCGGAAGTGTATACATATATTGCAGTTGGTCTTTCAGTCCGCTTCTGTATTATTTCAGACACGAATATAATCTTCCCATTGTATTTTTGGCTATCTGCAGCCTAAATCTAGCTACATTATGGGAAAAATGTCTCTTTATGGCTACAATGCAACATCATGAAAGATATTACAGTGCATTCCCAGCCAAGAATATGACATTCTAATAACGTTCTAATAACGTTCTGGATTGGTTCTTGTTACGTCATACGGTTACAGCGCCATTCTTTTGATGACTCCTAATTACATCGCTGCAACCAACTGTTGCGACATGACATTGTGACATTCTGAGTATGTTCTTGTCACGTTATTTAAAAGGCTGAGACTTAATTAGAATGTGACAATAACATTCTGTTTAGGTGTGGTTGAGACCTCACTGAATGAGGATGTCACAGTAACATTCTGTTTAGGTTAGGGTGACACCTAACCTAATAAGATGGTTACAGTAACCTTCTGTTTAGGTAAGGTTAAGAGCTAACATAATCAGAACTTCACAATAACGTTCTGTTAAGGTAAGGCTGGGGCCTCCCCTGGTCAGGAGGTGACAACAATGTTCTGTTTAAGTCCGGTCTAGACCTCCCCTAATCAGAATGTCACAATGACATTCTATTTTACTTTGATCTTGACCTAACCTCATCGGAACGTTATTATAACATTCTGTTTTGGTTAAGTCACAACCTCACAGAAAAATAATGTAACAGTTACGTGACATTTTAGTAAGTAACAGACAAACCAAAAAAGTATGGTCGCATAACGTGACCGTTACGTCACGCCTTGGCTGGGTTGTGTTTCCTTTTGTTTCATACAAAAGAGACGTCATATTAAGTATTTTAAGTAGGCCTGTGTATCAGTATTTACTTCAACTTTTCAAGCCGCCTGTGTATCGGTCTTCTATGTTCCAATTGAATACAATCACAGATGGTATTCTCATTTGATAGTGATGAAGATGTTTATAGGAAAATAGCAATAACTGCTGTAGACAAAGATGTCAATACAAGTTTTTAATTACAGCGAATAGTTTACACTAATCAGGGCTTTCCATTAAGTACCTCCAGACATACCTAGCCCCCTGTGACTTGAGTCCTCATTGGATATGTAAATGGAAGTGCACATAATTATTTTCAAATAATTCAGAGCCCTCCCCCTCCCGCTCTATATAGTGCTTAAGGATTTACTGGAAACCCCATAGTTAGACATAGAATAGTATATGAAAAAATAAGGGCTGCCATTCACTGATTAACCAACCACAACAACTGGAGATTAGGGTTGGGTGGCAGTGCCGGCCAAAGTGCATACACGAATTACAAACAAAGTTTTCAGACGAGAATATTGATATGATTATAAGGTTTTGTGAATGCTTGTTGTAAATATTTTTTTCAAATTAAATATTTGTTGAAAATTAGGGGGACTGCCCCCTATTTCTTTTCTTTCTCTTATCAATTGCTCCATCAAAAATGACCAACAAAACTGGTCAACTGAGTGACCCAACACAAACAATATGAGATTTTCCTCCTTAAACACGTTGACTTCTGAGGTGATGCAGGATTTCCGAAAATGTTGCGCTCACAGGATTGCCATCCAAAAATCATCTACGAAATGTCGTAGAGGTGCATAGAGGTGTTTTTCGTGGCCACGATGGAAGATCCTGCCCAGAAAACATTCACGAAATTTCATGGACATGAAAGTTCAGTCACAAATCATGCTTTAATCATTTACAATATATGAATATTCACCTAAAATACTTTTTAGTGTCTGTTGGAAGAGCACTTGGACCATTTGAGAGTGATATTTTGAAAACAATTAGAATAAAAATCCACGAAATTATCATATAATTATGATAGAAAATAGTGTCATTGTGGGTATTCAAACATTTCGTAGGTCATGATTTTTTTCGTGGATGTTTTTCGGTCAGCACCCCTGTGCTACGTTTTTTCTCTTTTCCGAGTTTAAGTTCCCACCAAAGTGTTTGTGGGGACTCTCTGGCTATCTATCCTTGATCTGTTCTAGGCCTGTAACCTTTACCGACATGGTATTGCGCATGTATCATGTTTTCTCCAACTATAGACCTAACACTTGAGCGATTCCCTAGTACTGCGGCTCTCCTTGGAAGCCACCGACGGTCTTCCTTCCATGAACATGACGTGCGCCATCTGAGGCTCCAGTCTACCACCTCTAGACATGCGTATCTGCTTTCCCGACTTATTGCTTGAACTCGAAAGTATTACGCATCCGGTAGCAGTCTCAGATAACGTATCAGCAGACCAATTAGATATCTATTTTCGACCCTGTTCCTATTTTTCTCATTTTGTGGAGGGATTTAAACCAACCATATGCGATCTTGCAAAAGAAATTTTAGGCCTACAACAGGCCCGTAGCCAACCTTTTCAGAGGGGGGTTCGTTTTTTCACATTTTTTTTTTCAGGGGCTTTCGCTTTTTGAATTTTGGCCTAAAATATATATTTTTTATTTGTAGCAACCATATAAGTTACATTTTAAAGGAGTGTTCATCCGAGGGGGATCGTACGAACCCCCCGAACCCCCTGGCTACGGGCCTGTACATTAATACAAAACAACATTTTCGTTATGCGGCGGATAAAAGCACCAAATTTTGCATGAAGCACCTCTGAGGCATAACTATTGAATCTAGAAGGGAAGCCATCTTGAAATACCAAAATGAAATTTTGACAAATTTTGTATGTTTTCAGCATTTGAAATTTAAGGTATTTAACCAAAACTTTTTGCTAGCTTCGATTAGAGCTATTGTATAGATTTGAAAGGTAAATAATTGAATTCCCTGTCCTATAATCTACCAATTTGGACAAAAGCAATGTGTTTCTAGGTATTTCAGAAGCTGAGATATAAGATTATTTCAATAAAAGTCGGCCATATTGGATTTTTGGCCCCTGTCCGGGTTACATTGATATTTCAAGGTGGCTCCCCTTTTAAATTCAATGAAGGGGTCCCAGGGGATCATCATACCAAATGAAATCAAGAAATCTTGTGGCAAAAGAGTAAAGTCTATATCCTTTCTTTTGAATCATTTTGGAATCCAGCAGTCATTTTCAAAGGTATCATGCTAATGAATTCAGCCATTTTGAAATTTATTGTATTGTATTGGATGAATATCATATTTATTGAGCCCTCTAGGCTATTAACAACTGATATTGGAACCATTTCCCCTGGCCTTATGCCTTTGTAGCTAAAAACCATAATATTTCTCAAAATTGATCAGCCATCTTGGATTTTGGATTTCGGCATTGACTTGAAACATAAATAATTGAATTCCCTGACCCCTAATCCCTCAATTTTGACACCAACCATGTCTCTTTAGTCTTTTTAGAAACTGAGATATAAGAATTTTTATAGTAATCGTCGGCCATATTGGTTTTTTGGCCCCCACATCTGTCCTATTGATATTTCAACGTGGCTCCCCTTCCAGATTTGATAGTTATGCCACAGAGGTGCCTCTTTTATCCAATGTGTAACAACTTTTCAAAAAAATGACCTTAACAGACCCCACTAGTACGGACATTATGCCAAGTGGGGAAAAATATATGATATACAAATACTAATTGCTGCCATTGATTGTACTTGGATCTATACTTTTTAACGTATATTGTAGTTTTTACTAACTATGATATTATGGGATCGATAGTCACAGGTACAATTACAAGATAATAAAAAGCTTTCATGACAGTAAACAAAATGGTTATAATTGGGCCTCCCATACAATCATTGTAGAATTTGTTTCTTTAAAACTGCAACAGGGGCAAAATGACACAATTCTCCCCTATCCCTTAGGCATAAAGACGCAAATGTAGTCCAGTTGAAAACTTATCTTCCACCACACGCCATTTGGTGCCAAATTGGTAATGATGATCTAGCTTGAAAAGCTTTATTCAACATATTTTATTTCAATTGCTAAGTTCTTGAAGTTTTTACCCTGGGACAAAACCCCATTTCTTCTGTAAAACTCTATGCAATCTGATGATGAGAGTATCGTGCACTAGTTATATCTCAATCGTATCTTAGAGTGTAAGCCCATTAATCTATTTTACAAAAGAATGTTGTGGGACGTTACTGTCTGTATGCTGTAACGGCTTTCTATCTTGTGGAAAGCAGTGGAAGATTATATTCCACAGGTTATTTGCTCATATTTTGAAAGGCTGTTTTTTAATAGGCCAACATATCACATAATTATGTGATAAGGGAGTTAAATCCGTTTTAACATGAATTTTTAGCAGCTTTATTCTACTAAGATAAATCGCTACTGAGATTAAACTTTAGCCATTGCCATAGTTTTTCGGCACTTGGGGAACTCTACAAGAACCCAGGCTCCGGTTTCATCAACTTCTCAGAGCCCATAACCAATCTCCGTTGTTGTGCACCCATTCCTTTCTTAGGTAGGCACATCTGGGTGGTTTGACATTGCTGTATTTTTTCTATGAAGAAGGTTAGTTTTTCTTCCAAGTGTAGAATGTTGGGCATACGAACGTTCAAGCACCTGTTTTAACATAGGCCGATAATGTCCCACACTACATGGGTGGAATGTGAATATTTTTACTTGGGGTGATTTCTAGACTACTGGTGGGTAAAAACTTTTCCTTTTGTATTTAACATCAACATTTTAAAAAAAATGACATGATGCATACTTCCCAGAGTGAATGTGCACCATATACCCCTGGGCGCGAAGTGAAAGAGGAAATTGAATCTCAAACTCGTATGCCATAACCTTTTGAGCCTGATGAAATCTTTTGTGGGCACACAAGTAACCTTCACCTTTTGAAAGGAGGACTCATAATATCTTAGTGTGTCCTCTCACCTTCCAGAACCTCTCAAAATGTCGTCTTCAGATTGAGATGGAGGTGTATGATTGATAAAAAGGATGCCAATATTCTCATTTTCCCCACCGCATTACCTCATCTCCCACACCCCACATATTAAGGCCTATATCCCTGGCTGACTGATGCCTAGACTGTACTAACACCCCAGTCCGCTAGTCATTCAAACTAGTATGTCAAAGCTTAGCAGGTCAGGGATGGACTAACTGGTGCCCAAAGAACCCAGATCATAACCCCTATACCCTCGGGAACCAGCCGATAATGGGACCGGAAGTATGTCACGTGAGCGCCTATCAGTGTCGCCCTCTAGCGGTAATGATGTTAGTAGGCCCAGCTAGTTGATACGGGTTCGGACCCTTTGATACAGCCCCATACCAATCGTATTACTTCCGTTTCCCTGTGCTGCTCTAGAAATCAAGCAGATTAGATTGGGACCTTGGTAGATGAGCGCCTGGTCGGTGCCAATTTGTTTCCAGGTATCTCAAATATATATGGATCAGGGGCGGATACAGGATTTCAAAAAGGGGTCCGCATATCTAGGCTAAGCACCAAAATGTTGCGCATTAGCACACCTTTTCTCTATGTGAAGTATAAGTCTCCCCCAAAAGGTATGGGGGTCAGGACCCCCAGGACTCTCCTCTGGGTCTTCCCCTGTGCATCATACCCTGATGGCCTTGGGTTATCGATATATATATATATGGAGAAAGGATCATACGTTTTCAAGATGTAGTACTATATATAGTACTACATGTTGAAAACGTATGATCCCTTCTCCTTAGACGGCCGATATAAAGTACTACATAGACGTGTGCGTTTGTATATATATATCATCATGTTATGTGCATCCCTTTGAATCAGTTCGTATCCTTAAAATACAGCTTCGTCGTCGCTACTATGATAAACATTTACACAACAATGTTTGAATACGTTGTGTTTTGCAACATCCACATTTTAATCGATGCCTAACTTTTCCGTAAAAAAATCAATCATTTCCATTGAATTGCACAAACTGAGGTTATTAAATTTAGAGTTAGTAATGCTCCCCATCTTTGTTAAAGCAATGACCTCCTAACTAAGTTTATGTGACATGAAGTAATGGATATCCCAATTTGAGATGAAGATCTTTGATTTCCTTCTGTTTTATTAATAGATCACACATACTGAAAAACTGACGAAGGACGCCCTTTATTAGATACAGAAATGGTATTCCTCAGCATAGTTGTAGCCGACAAATAACCCTCTGATACATCTATCATTCTATATACTCCCTCTACAATACATCCACTAAATCCTATTAACATAAATACAACCTGTTCAGGTCAACACTCAGTAGGCTTGTCATAGGACCCATCTCAGTGTCACCAGTCATCATATGGAGGAGGCTAGGATTACCCTGGAGGGATTTAGAAACAGTGTTGGATCCACAGAGTCTGGAGAAAGTATACCTCCCCTCACATCTGGGAGGTAGAGGCGTGACAACCAAAGCCGTGCAGACGGGCTTAGGGATGGATACAGACTCACATACAGATCTGAGACTGCTGGGAGAGATCTAGCGGATCCCCTAATCCCTGATAGTAGAATAGGAATTGTTGGTCTGTCCTATTTAGGGATCAGATATTGGCTGTATTGTCTCGGTTCGTATAAGACGTACGTAGACCTATAGGATTATTCATTCCTGTGTCATATCATAATTATTAATTATTTATTAAGATTAAACATGTAAGTCACTCTGGCGTGAAAGGAAGATCGGATAATCAACTTCCGATTTGATGTCAGAATAAAAAATGAAATAAAAAAAAATAAAATAAAATAAATAAATACATATCTATTTTTTAAGATTATTCATATCTACACGTGTCATGTCATAATCATATCACACTTATATATTTATACACAATTATTATATTTCATGTAATGTCCGTGTCATAACATAATTATATGATATGAAATATATCTAACAATGTATTTATATATTTTATCATATTATTATGATAATGTTATTGTGCATCTATTGTATGCCGAGGGTTTCAAGTCCTAAATAATTAATATGAGACAGTTTTATATTATGAGTTACTCATGTAGTAATGTAATGTTTGGGTCCTACTTTTTTTTAAAAATTCAAATCTGTAATAATTATTGTTATTGTTCCCTTATCAACAAAATTGTTAAAAAGGCTTTACAAAGGCCTTGGTTGCTATTTCTGATTTAACTGACTTTTGTTGAAAGCTCTATTATTATGTAGTATGAATAACCGACACCAGTTACCAATGTTTATATTATGTCTAGCGTTTAGAAACGGAGTTTATTTCTAAGCCACATGTTGAAAGTAATTGGATCATCTCCTACTTCTTTTAGCTGCAATATGAATGACAGTTTGCAATGTTTCCCTTTTTAAGCCAACCTTATTGTGCTTTTCCTCTACTTTTCATTCTTCCCATTTTCAATGCCTAATTGTGAATGTGCATGTCTGGAATGGCAACACTGTTTTCAAAATTGATCTGTCTGAGTCCACTAATTGGTGGCTTCACACAGGGTTTTCATTATGGCAAAGAAATCCATAGGATGTTTTTTCTTTTAGAGTTTTCAGGCCAATGGCCAAAAACTACTTTTGTTATGGGGATTCATAATTGGAAACTGCCATTCCTTGTGCCATTTACACCTCATGGAGTCTTCTAATAATAGGTGATTCCATTGGCCTTCTTTACATTAGTACGTTTTGGTAAAATTGATCCTGGTAGTCCAACAATTATTATCATTTTCAATAATCAACATTATAGTGGGATCTCTGACAGCATAATCTAGCTTCTTTAAAATTCACCTGTCATAATCTAGAAATTTGTCTCTTGTTTTGAAATAATTTGAGGAACAGCAATTTCACAGAATGTTGAAAGAATAGACTCGATGACACTCGGCAAAAAAATAAATTTTGTGATGGCACTCAAATTGCATGAGAGCCTGGAAGCTGAAAACAGCCAACAGGTAGAATTGCACAAAAGAAAGCTGGGCTCAGGTGCTGTAGTGCCAAAGTTGTGTTCTGGCAACTTCCCCACATCGTTTCATAGGAAAGTGAGCTGTAATACCCTCTTTGCATTTTAGTTAAAAGGTAGAAGTACCGAATTAAGAACTGAATATATACACTATAGTAGGGTTCAGTTAACGTATGACACCTTATCAAGTGAATTTTTATGTTTGAGTGATAGATGGAAGTAAATGGAACCTGGGGGCCCTGGCTGCATGGAGATTGGAGAATCTAAAAGCTTCATTTTTTTTTCATTTTTCTCTAATGCCACATTGTTCAAATATGCAATAAAAGTACTTTATGTGAATTCAGATATATTGTGAATGATTTTATTATGATTTACCACATAACTTCCATGTCCAAAATTTACTGTGGATGTTTTCTGGATAGGATTTTTGTACCGTGGATAGAATTTTAGTACATACCTGCCACGATAATTTCTTATGTATCGTGGATGTTTTTGGTTGGACCCCCGGGAATCATATCGACATGCTGTTCCAATGATCCGAAACTTAACATATCTGAATAGAATAAAATATTGGTATCTCTACCAATGAATGGTAACGTTATAATGATAAAGTTCGTTTACAAAACTTGTGTAGACAAATTATCTTTTGGTAATCGTCATAACTAGCTGGTCATGAGTTCAAAACAGTTCAAACAGCATTTTTATTGAAAGAAACAAATATTGCATTGAGGTCAATACATATTCGGGAATCAATAATCAGAATACAGTGTTCCTTCAGAAATATCAATATACTCCATGCCAATAATTACATTTAGCTCATTCTATGGGGATATAAAAACTTTCACAACTGCTTAAATATCTTCCTCCATTCTAGTTCTATAGCACCCTCTAGTTCCTATAGAGAGGGGAGGTATATCTCCCCTCTCTTATCGAAGAAGTTATAGTTTATGCTGCAATTTCCTCCTTTAACTCACACGGACGATCTTAATGTTAATGAATATGACTACAATTCTCCCCACCACGGATAGCCATTTTCTTGAATTCTACCTGCAGGTTAGCCTAGAACAGGATGCACGCTGGGTAATATGTCAACAAAACTCATAGTTTTATCATAGAAATTTACGCGAATTAGGCTATTATTTGTAGGTTACCATTGACTAAATCTAGCCATCATTATCTTTTTAATATGTACCAATTATATATATTATACATTTCTATTTCTTAAGTTGTTTGAAAATTAATTCATTATGTATGGATAAATAACAACTATTTCATTATTTTCTATAATATTTCTAGGAGTTTTATCGACAAAATCAGCCCAAATTAGCCTGCAGGTCCTTTAAATCTCGAAATTTAGCTATCATCGGTTTTATCCCAAAGTATGAACAGGGCTTGAGCCGATCAAGAGCCACTTTGGATCCCATGGCGTGAATGGATGTTGTGCCGAGGGCTGATCAGGAAACCATGGCCGTCACCACGACAGTTACAGGGCCATTACGTCTGTCACCAGTGACCCCCATAACCACAAATCACCACTAAAACCCATTTACAGGCCCCTTTCTTCCCTTTAATACAAACTGAAGACGGCCAATAACTCCATGGATCCAATATGAATTAAGTGTTCAATTTTTCATTTTTGTTCGTTTTTGTGGTTTATTCATTAGGTAGTAAAGAACATTCAAGACTCTACACTGAAAACACAAAGTCGTCAGAGAGCCACTGCAAGGTTGTCAAAGGGTTGTCACAGGTCACTTTTGGGCTCTCATAGGTGACTTTTGGGTCATCACAGGGCTAATTTCAGGCCATCAATGCTGTGTGACTACCTTGTGACAATCCTTTGACAACTTTGGGGTGGTCAGAGGGTTGTCATTGTGAATTTTGAGGCTGGATGACAACCCAAAGGTAGTCATTTTCTCCCGACTGCTTTGGGCCAAAAAGGTCGTCAGAGAAGCAAAAATGAAGAATGGGTTGTCATAGGGTTGTCACAGAAGAAACTGAGAAGTCAAAAGTCCTGCCTGACTACCCTAGGGTTGTAGGTGAATGGTGCCTAAAGTGACAGCCCAGGGTTGTCATGGCCTCTGGGCCATTCTCCGGAAATCTCCTCAATTGATGAAAACCACATAAACTAAAGTTAAAGCACCCTGTAGGACATACATTTTACTTATATTCATTTTGATTATTACCTGCACGTAGTATGGACATTGACAATTCAGAAAATATATGGTTTTGCTAATATATCATTGGGAAAAACTTAATAAATATGATAAAAATGTAGAAAAGTGACAGAAAACTCTATGGTAAATTACTTTCTTATTTTACTTATTTTGCACACAAAGACAATTTTGATAACTTTAGTGTAATTGCAGTCTGCTACAACATTTCCTCCTTTAAGAAAAACATATACCTGATCATTTTTAGGCATAATAAACTTATTTTCTCCCTTAGAAAAAAGTTGACATTTTCTTTAAATTCTATTCTAAGCAATCATGTAACGTACAGAACCAAGCTTTAATTCAGCCTCATTTAATACAAATGTATAATTTCATGGTTGAAATTTAGTACAATAAAAGCTCCAAATGTCGAGAACATCTGATAAAAATTTCTTTTCAATATCCCATTTTATGTGCCTGTTATGAACAAAAGACATACAAATCCTGAAATAGTTATGTAACGTACAGAACCAAGCTCTGTAACATACAGAACCAAACTTTCATTAAACCAATGGTTTTGCATGAAATTAAAATGTATACATATTGTCTTTGTACTCCCTTAGATAAAGACAATACAAATGCTTTACATCATAAAAATTGTGGCCAAGAACTACAAGAATTTAACCATATTTACAGCAGAAAGAGTTTGGTTATGTATGTTACAAGGTTTGTAACGTACAGAACCAAGTTTTGGGGAATTTTATTGAATTAGTTGCAGGATATACTTAGCAGTAACTTGTTTTACATTTTTTCCAGGCAGTAAAAATTATTTGTAAATGTTCCTAGCAGCCCAACTTTAAAAGGTGTAATCTTCTAACCATTTTTGACAAAAAGCTTGGTTCTGTATGTTGAAAGCTTGGTTCTGTACGTTACATAGGAAATTTAAGGCATTATTTCCAAATCAAAATAGAATGTAGAATAGTGATCATAAAGTTGCCCCCTTTTAGATATTGATTACAGATGTATATGTCTTTGATATTATGATACAAAAAACACATTTTATGAAGTTCGATTTTTTGGCTGCTTTCACTGAAAAATTGAGGAATTTTCCGGAGAATGGCCCCTCTGTCTATATCAACCCAGTGTTGTAAGTGAATGGTTTCAAAACCATACAACTCATAGGCCTCCTATGTGTAATGGACACACCTAATAACTAGTAATAACATAATAGGATGCCATTATAATGACTATGATATCTACAACATGAAAATATTCATAAATAAGATTTTTTGTGTAACAGACACAGACACAGCCTGTGACAACCTTGGGTTGTCGTTTTTGGCACCACTTTTGACAACTCTGTGTTTTCAGTGTTTAAGACCGTCTCTATAGACGTTGTGCAGATAACGTCACATTTCCCAGATTGGTCGGGGTGTGATATTGGTGATCAATTCTCCCCACCACGGATAGCTCATTTATTGTAGTTCACCTGCAGACTAGCCTAAATCAAGGTGCATGCTGGGAAGTTTGTAGACAAATTACAATGCTTAAAGGGAGCCAAAACCAATAAATTCGATGACATTTTCCAAAGTCCAATAACCATGGAAATCCATTCATTGTGCCTATTTCTGGCCCATGTTAAAATCTAAACCATGAAATATGGTAAAAAAAATCATTGAAAATATGTTTTCGTTGCTCAAATCAATTAATGTGGATCCGCAAAAATAGTGTTAGTTTACAGACAAATGCAAATATTACCATCTCTTGTGGCATTCTACTTCAGTTTGAGCTAGTTTTCACAGCTATTACTTTACCACTGACCTTAACTGGACCCATCTAACATGTTTCTATACTTATCTGAGTTTTGAAAATTCTGTCAATTATATTGGTTTTCGCTCCCTTTAAGTATAGGAATTTTCAATAATCATGGTGTATCTTGTGTTCTAATATAATGGGAAACTAGAATTGACTATTTTCCCCTTTAGTATCTATATATATTTGATATTTTTCAACTTGGTTTGAAAATCAATATATTTCAGAGAGTTTTAGCAAATAGTTGTAATTTTTCTACTGTCTTCCGAGAGTTTTTGTCTAAACAATCAGTCAAAATTAACCTGCAGGTGCATAAAAAACAGTGAATCAGCTATCCGTGGTAGGGAGAATTGGACATGTCGTTTACTCTATAGGTAGTTTAAATGATTCAACTCATGTAGGTCTCTGTCGAATACATCATAGCATCGACGTCATGGTGATACGCAAAACCATCTTTTGCATATGGTGAATCTTTCCCAATTTATTTTGGGAACAAGATAATAAAATCATGCTATCGACTATTCAATTGGCAGTATACACTGTTTGTATGGGGTATTATTCCTATGGTTATGAAGAGCTGATGAAGATGAACAATGAAAGACTGGCATATGTATTTTCACTAAAGAAACGACAAAAGATTGGTCATAACATTTAATAACCATGAAATAAATCTTTTTTTTTGATAATGTTATCAATCGTGAGGCACGCGATGTTTTATGATTTGGTATCAAAATGTTCTCTAATGCAACACTTCTAATCATGTAATCATCTTTTACGCATTACTGTTTGATAAAATTGTATCACACCAGTCCTTCATATCTAAGTATTATACATATGTATATATATAAAGTATATATTCATATTATATATGTGATAAACTTTATCTTTCTTATATATAGGACACAGTCTATTGGACGTACAAGTTGTTTTTATTACGATATGCTAAATACATGTCTAGTGCAAAAATGCTAATTTCACCAGAAACTTACTGACTTCCACAACAACAAAAACCCAGACAGGTTGTAATTGACAGTAGTCTTGATCAACTAGGGAATCAGGACAACAAATGACAAGGCAGTAAAAGCAACGCCTTTTTAGACTAATAACCCGTTCCCCTTGTTCTCAAATGCGAAACCAAAATGGCTGGGGTTAAAAACGTGTTCGAGCGTAGGCTGAAAGCCGCGCGTAACCTGCTGTTATTCTGCTCGGGAAAGCCCTATTTTATCGCCCACTTTCCATGTAACTTTGTCAGTGTTTTTAGGTTCCTCCTGCCATTTGGTGGCCGTGGATAGGGGAGCCTGGTAATCTTTCCTGAAACGTGTGACTATGGCAATTGATTCTGGAGAGCACAGATTTGTCACTTCATTTTATTACCACATTGTGGTGTTTTTTTCATCGTTGGGTTTTGAAGCACGTTTTCTCTGGCCAATGCGTTTCACAAAATTATTAAGGGATTTAGAATTTTTGTTTTACAGCGTGACATGTTTCTGAAGAAGCCCCATACTGACAATGTATCCTTCAAAGCCTACTCGTTATCATATCCGTATGTTAGAAGGAATCTACCTATGTTCTCTCTTCTGTGACGTTCTATATCACTTTTCTTCAAAAACGTCTTACTACATTCTCACCATAATTATTATGGTAAAAATGTACTAAGAAATGCACCTAAAGGTCCATCAGGCTGTGAGCATGCATATCATAAACGGTGGTAATGAAATACGAAATGTACACTTCACAATGCAGATACGTGAGGTTTCTTGTCAGTAAGTCGAATCTATCTGTGATCTATGGCCATTTGCCACTTGGCTTCTTCGAGAGATCCACGATTAAAAGGGCTTCATCAACCAAATGGCACTTGTGCAAATCTAGATTGACTTCTCAAATCCCACTGGTGACCCTTGAGGTCCTTTAAGCAAGACCATTTATCCTAGGAATATTCCCCTTTCTATAAATGGAAACTCCAATGTCAACTCCATTAGTCGCCCAGTTCGGAATCTAGGCAGGGGAGCCATTTGAAAGGCTAAAGAAAACATCTCTCTCCGCAGGGCGCTGGGAGTCAAACTTAAAGATCTAGGCAGTAACAGCACTCCCGACGGTGCTAACAGCCTTATAGAGGTTATTGAAGCAGAGAGATTGCCGAAGGTGGCCAAGGGGCCAGGATAATAACTCATGTCAACCAACGAGCGTCTAGGATAAGAGTTACGATTTGTGTTGTTACGTTGTGAATGTAGCAATGGGAGCGCCCTCTATGAGATTCTTTGCAAAGCGTCAGAAATAATTCAAGGATGGTCTGTTTTGTTCTTTTAATGACAATGTAAAAATTATGTAATTATATTATGTGAAGTTTGTCAAAATACCAGAATTATGGAAACACACAAAATACTTACACTGAAAACACAGAGTTGTCAAAAGTGGTGCCAAAAACGACAACCATTCTTATTTATGAATAGTTTCATGTTGTAGATATCATAGTCCATAATAATGGCTTCCTATTATCTTATTACTAGTTATTAGGTATGGCCATTATACATAGGAGGCCTATGAGTTGTATGTTTTTTGACACCATTCACATACAATACTTCATCATAGACAGAGGCCATGACAACCTTGGGCTGTCGTTTTAGGCACCATTCACTTACAACTTTAGGGTCGTCAGGAAGCACTTTTGACTCTCATTTTGTTCTGTAACAACCCTATGACAACCCGATTCTCAGTTTTTGCTTCTCTGACAACCTTTTTGGCCAAAGTAGTCATGAGAAAATGACAACCTTTGGGTTGTCATCCAGCCTCAAAATTCACAATGACAATCCTCTGACCACCCCCAAAGGGATCACCTCAGTAGTCAACGTGTTGATAGAAGATAATCCCCTCTTGTTTGTCTTAGGTCGGTCATTGTTTATGAAGCAATTAATAAGAAAATAGCAAAATAGCAAAAAAGGAAGAAAAAGGGGGGTTTGGGGGCACAGCCCCCGATTTCTAACCAATATTGGCAACAAATATTCAACAAAACCCAATAATCACATCAATATTCGTGTTTGGAAAGTATTTTTGTAATTCTTATATAAACTTTGACCGGCACTGCCACCCGACCCTAATCCCTGAGTGTTGTGTTAAGTTGACTAGTGGATGGCAGCCCCCCCAAATTGTCAAAGGATTGTCACAAGGTTGTCACACAGCATCAATGGCCTGAAATGAGCCCTGCTCTGCCCCCACAAGTCACCTATGACAACCCTCTGACAACTTTAAAGTGGCTCTCTGACGACTTTGTGTTTTCAGTGTAGAGTAACTCAAAATATTAGATACCACAAATGAACAAAAAATAGCCAGGATAACACAAAACTGGGGAAACATGGGATTTATAGGCTTATGTTATGTGATATGTAATGACCAATCAGCGTGTACCTGTTGCTTATACAAATTTAAAAGGTGGACCTTTATCGGAAAATAAGGAGCTAGTGTCCTTCAAGGCACTCAACTGTGAACATCTGATCTTTTGTTGCCTTATGCTTGAGAAACAGCCCATAATGACAAAATATGAGCACCCAAATACAAACCCAGATGTGGCCTTGGGGACTATAGGCAACTCGAGCACCTGCCCACCCGAGGGCAAACCAGATCAAACTTGGGAGGCCTCAGGAATGGTTATGGTAAAAGCATATAGTAGATTAAGACATGGCAATCAATTCCTAGTAGTAACACATCTGTTCAGCCCAATCCCCGACCCACATGCACGAGGCCCACGAACCAGTAAGAGTCATTCCGCCCAGTCTGTGCCTGGAATTTCTCAGGCATCTTCGAACAACAAACCAGGCATTTACAACGTCATAGATGGAGTTTTTAACATTGTGGAAAATGCCAAAACATGCGTAGTTATAATGTTTGTAATGGGTTGCACAAACTCCTATAGGGGGCGCCACCATCGTTGACATTACGAAAAACGCATTGGTCATTGGTGACGACCAATGCAATCGGACTGGGAGTTACATATCTTAGAGTAGCTAAATATTTCTGTGCTAAGGGTGGGTCCCAAGGTCATCACATTAGTCCCTAGACTACAATCCCAGATATAAATCACCAGCTAAAAACCTGTCCATACCGTCCTTGAACAGGGGCACAATCTTGTCTGGAACAAGTATTTCTCCTCTTGCCTTGGTGGCCTTGGTAGGATTATCGCTTTGGGACGGAGGGTCGAGGACGCCTCTGAGATCGAACAGCAGAAGGGCCGTTGGTCCAATAAGACCCTACTGCAAGTAGGGTCTGTGAACCCTACTACAAGTAGGGTCTGTATGACAGCCAATCAGAATGCTGGAAGCCTACTTGTAGTAGGGTTTTGGACTTAGAGTGTGGAACTCAAAGGCTATCTGTGGTGTGGCATTAGAAGGCTACTTGTAGTAGGGTATGGGACCCAAAGCCTACTTCCAGTAGGGTTTGGGTCCAAAAGCCTACTGGTAGTAGGGTAAAGAGAACCCTACTTGTAGTAGGGTTCGGGACTTAAAACCTACTGGTAGTAGGGTGCAGGACCTAAAGCCTACTTGTAGTAGGGTTCTGGAGCTAAAGCCTACTTAAAGTAGGGTTCAGGAGCTAAAGCCTACTTGTAGTAGGGTTCAGGACCTAAAGCCTACTTCTAGTAGGGACTCGAAGCAAGCCTACTGGTAGTAGGGTAATGGACTCAAAGCCTACTTCCAGTAGGGTTTGGGTCCAGAAGCCTACTGGTAGTAGGGTAAAGGAAAGCCTACTTGTAGTAGGGTTCGGGACCTAAAGCCTACTGGTAGTAGGGTGCAGGACCTAAAGCCTACTTGTAGTAGGGTTCAGGATCTAAAGCCTACTTCTAGTAGGGTTCGGTACCTGCAGCCTACTTGTAGTAGGGTGCAAGACTTAAATTTTTAGTTATGAAAGTCTATATTGAATATCCTATGTGGATCTAACTGGGGCCTTTTATGTAGAAATTATTTCAGAAAACCTAAATGCAGTAGTTTCTGAATGTACCACAATACTTCTAGTGGCTTGCCAGATAAATATCCAGCTTCTAATATTATGCAGGAAGTAGTTAAAACATATTTTAGACTCTTACAGTTTTCATTTGCTGGCTGAGTATGAGACCCTACTTGAAGTAGGCTTTGGAACCCAGCTGGAAGTAGGGTCTTATTGGACCAACGGCCCGCCTGCGATTGAACAAGGCCCTAGAGATGTTTGCCTAGAAGTCCTTTGTGATGCATTGTTTCCGAGAAAAAGGGGCGGTCAGGGCCCAGAAGTATAAGATTGATGGGTCTATATGAGGTTCATGTATTTCTCTTATCTGAGAAAATTATTATGGCTAAGGCTAAAGGTGTTCTATAGTTTTTGTGGTATCAATCATCATCATATAGCTCGATATAAGTTAAAACATACACCTGACGAGTTCGAATGGCTGCCTTCCTTCGATTTGCCGGAAGCAGAGATGATATAGAGTTTCTGCAGATTTGGTAACATGGATTGATTTCTCTAATGTTCAAACATCGTCACGATGATCATTGGTATCCACAAATTGAAGATCTAGAGAGAGACACCACTCTGAAAAGATCACGTATAAAACTGCCAAACCAATCAAAATATATACAAATAAAACCACTATTACATCCGAGCAATAACATGGAATGAACTGCCATTATATCCAAGTTGATTATTATTGCTTGTAATCTTCATAATCACCTTATAGAACAAGATTCAGTTCAATGAATTTGGTTTTATAGATAAACGAAATTTCAAATGCTATGAAACATCGGCTACAATTACATTATGCAAAAACCAACCAAATTATATTTAACCGGCTCTCTAATAAATGTATTCGGCATCACTGTCGCACATCCCTTTGAATTTTATTTCAATAATGATTCAAATAAAATTTAATGTTCCTCTTCTCAATCTAAATCATGTCAGCCTTTTTAATTTTGCAATGCATGTGATTCTGATGTTGAAAACGAATCAAATCGTTGAACTTTCGAGTTAACATTGAACAAATCACTCTGAAATACGTTGATTCATGAAGGCATTCTTTTTAAAACTACAAAAGATGAATGTACGTGCTCGCATAATTTACATCTCACATAATTGAAGAGTTGGCAAAATAGAAAAGTTGACTATTTCATAAAGCTCGATATGTGCTTAAAGGTACCATTATCTACTAACCATTAATCAAAATATTTCACAGGGATATTTGGAATCATAGTTACAATTCCAGAGACTGAACAGGTAGGCTGGCCAAGTTGTATCTAAAAAAACATTACATGATCTAGATCTCCCCTTGTGACTATAGAAAACAAAAAACTGAAATTTGATTGATAAATGTCAATACATGAATGAACTTTTGCGAATGAACTTTCTGCGAATGAACAGAATGAACTTTTAGTGGAAAGCAGAATGAACTTTTAGTGGAAAACATGAATGATATATAGATGAACATTATAATTAAATAATAATAATAATGTTTCATAAATTCAACTTTACCTTTATAGCTGTTTGGCTATATTTTAGTATGGAGTTGATGGTGTGGTTCCAAAATCGCGCACCTATAAACTAGCTAGGCGGGAATTCCAGGTTCTAGGTTGCAAATCCCAAAACACCCTCCTTCATGTCATGTTGTGAAGGTAACGGCTTTATGATTAGCCCAGTCCTGCGTATTGACCCAATGCCATTAGCATTAGCATGCACTCCATCTTAATGCACTAGGTGATTTTGAGGAGAGGGGGAAAAAAACTAAAATTAGAAAGGTTCCTCATCCAAATTCAGAACCCAACTAATTTCCGAATATCAGTTCATGTACATGAGAAATGAATGTTCCATGACAAATTGCAATTTCTCTTAGAACAACCGAACAGTTGAATTTTGACAAACAACTAAAAGAAAACATCATTTTGTTCTGTGAGTGCACCTGCATTACTCCGGTTTCTTCTTTCTTCACATTATTGCCTTGATCCTTGGCTACTTTTAGTAAAGGGGGGGGGGGGAGAGGGTCCTCCTTTTAATAGCCATTTCTAGTGGGGTCTGTTAACAACATTTTCGTTACGCGGCGGATAAACGCACCAAATTTTGCATGAGGCACCTCTGAGGCATAACTATTGAATCTAGAAGGGGAGCCATCTTGAAATACCAAAATGAAATTTTGTCAAATGTTTTTAGCATTTAAAATTTAAGGTATTTAACCAAAACTTTTGGCTAGCTTCGATTAGACCTATTGTATAGATTCGAAAGGTAAATAATTGAATTCCCTATCCTATAATCTACCAATTTGGAAAATAGCAATGTGTTTCTAGGCATTTCAGAAGCTGAGATATACAATTATTTCAATAAAAGTCAGCCATATTGGATTTTTGGCCCCCGTCCAGGTTATATTGATATTTCAAGGTGTCTCCCCTTTTAAATTCAATAAAGGGGTCCCAGGGGATCATCATACCAAATGAAATCAAGAAATCTTGTGGTAAAAGAGTACAGTATATATCCTTTCTTTTGAATTATTTTGGAATCCAGCGGTCATTGTCAAAGGTATCATGCTAATGAATTCAGCCATTTTGAAATTTATGGTATTGTATTGGATGGGGTCTGTTAACAACAGATCCCACTACAATGGGCAACTACAAAAACGTGATGTGTTTCAACTTTAGCTTGCAATAGAACCCCTTGCTTACAACCTGATGACAATTGATAAATCAATGTGACTTGTGACCCCTTACCATCTCCAGTCTAATTAAAGCAACCATAAGCAAAAAAACAATTTTCTATAATATCTTCTCTAAAAAAAAAAAGGTGCTTTAAATGGTAAACGTCCTTGAGTCAAATCCTGAAAGGGGACTTGGTGCATGTCTGATGTACCAGACGGCCAATGGTGGATTGGAAGTGGTTGTTCAGACTCTAGAGTCTTGAGGGGTCCGGAGGGGTCCGGAGGGAACAAAAAATAGTCTTGATATTACCAGCTGCTTGAAAATGAGAATTGGTACACTTCATGCCTTATGCCCTGTTTCCACCAAAAAGACAAATAGAAAATGAACGATTTTTATAACCTTCTTCAAGGGACGACTGACAAACGATTTCTTTTGACAAGAAATCGTTGGTGGGCTTGGCCGATTTTCTGTTTCCACCAAAAGATCCTCAAACGATTTTAGCAACGATTTTAGCAACGATTTTAGCAACGATTTTCCCACCAATTTAATCAAACAATATTTTTATTTAACAAACAGAGTTTAATTCATTAGGATAGCATATACGAGTTTTATTTTTCATCTCATAATTATTTTATCTTATTATATAAATGTTATTTACTGAATTGTCCAACGATTTCCTGTTTCCACCAAAAGATGAATGCAAGATTTGTGTAGAAAAATCGTCCAACAAGTCAAAATCGTCTGAAATTATTTAACATGTCAAATATTTTGTCTGGCGTCTGTCAGGCAAAGTCGTCAGTCAATGAAGCAAGAAATTGTGTGTTAAATCTGTCATTTGAAACGATTTTGTTGTTTCCACCAATGGATTTGTTGAAAGATTTGTCAGAATTTAAAAGTCTGGACGATTTTTATGGGTTTTTTAGAATCGTTTGAACAAAAATCTTTTGGTGGAAACAGGGCATTACAGGACACTGGGGAGGTAAAACAAATAGGATCATCTTGTTCGCTATAACATGGGGAATCAAAGGGCAGTGAGAACAAAGAAAAGATACTGGACTATTGTAAAGGACAAGATATTTGAATACCTCAAATTCTCTTCAAGATAGACAATGGGCCTTGGGTCATGTGTTGCGTATGAGTAGGGTGCGTATTGACACGCTGCACGTACTTCTATTACTTTTAAATATTATCAATGTATTGACACTCTCGAACGTTCCACGAGGGTCTTCTTATGTTAGGGGCTGTCCATAAATGATGTCATGCTTTTTCAGGGTATTTTGAGGACCCACCCACCCCCCTGTCACACTAAATTTTGTAATCTAAACATGAAAATAAGGCCCGTTTTCAAGCAGTATATAGTACGTATCGCCCCTAATCTTAAGTATTTTTAACATAATTATTTGGAATACTGTTGTGTGATAAAATATTGGAGAAGCACAAGGTCCTGAAAAGCACACGTTGCTCACCAAAAAGGGATGACGTGACTACATCTGCACATGATCCATACAACAGGTCCGAACGTTAACCAAGAATCACGCGAATATGGAGATAAGGATCATATGGGCAAACCGGGTTATGGTAAAGGGTCACAAGTCACATTGATTTCTGCAGAAAGGGTCATATTGGCCCATTACTCAGCATGTCCGCTCTGCCAGTAGCCCCCAGCCATTAACACGCCAATACCTCCTACAGAGTCACGGGGGTACATTAGCAGCTACGCTTATCTAATCAGCCTACACGTTCTTAATGAAAAGCCACATTTCCCCTACAACCCCAACAGGTAGGTCTACATTATCATGCAGATTCCCCTCTTTGTAGGCACTACTGGTGTAAAGCCTGTATTCCACTAGGCGATTTTGACTTCTAGAAATTTGCTACTTTTCAAGTTTCTGTCAGAAATATTACCTGAACCCTTACATGTTATATACCATTCGAAAGAGAATGATATGTAACATGTCTATGATAAGGGCTTATTCCTTCTTGCGATTTTTGAAATTGTGAGTAAAATCGAACAGTGGAAAATGGCCTTTAGTTGAAGCCTGATGCTTGTACTATTTCTCCCAGAACGTCTGGTCCCCCCTCTCACACGCCACGCGGTCGATCCGTTAAGCTAATAACGAAAGTTCTGAAAACAAAACAAAAGTAACACCGTCAACCTGAGCCCGCCCAGACGCAGGTGAGTGAGAATAAAATCCAGACACTACGTATTTTTCCTTGTATAACGGAGATTAATGTTTAGAAATCCGATGAGTGCCAAACCTAAAGTGTAGGGGTCCAATTCTTCCCTGCTTTCCTGTATTTCATGCACACAAAGTAGAATTTAAAATTATGTATGTCTATAGAATATACGCTAATATTGCCAATGCATTAATATGAGTAATGACAGAATATTCAAACCAATTTCAGAAATATAATATTCATATAGAAACAAACAGAGGAAATGATAAGCGGTAGTTTTCACCATGCCCGACGAAACCTAATCAAAGAAATAATAAAGAAAATGCATTTGGATAAGCAAAGTGGAGAACATGATTTTTTGAAGGATTTCCCAGAATGTACATTGACTTAATCTGCAGGTCCATTTGAATATGGGAAATGAGTTATTTCTGGGAGGGTGAATAGAATGTACTTTCACGAGATGATTTTGGGAGATGAGATTTTATGGGGAGTACGCGGATAGCTTCGACCAGCAAATTGTGAGATAGCATTAGTTAGACTGGGCATTAGCAAATTGCCTTAAATGTAAATAACAGAGTGAGAGATAAACAACTACCCCGACCATGTGTTATCATTTGGCGAACAGGAATTTCAGCCACGGCACCGTGTCCTGTAATGTAATGTAATCTCTATTTTTTTATAACATTCTTTATTCTGGCCGATGTTTTAGTACAAGTACTAGTTTTCATTACATGCCAGTAGATGATTCCTATAGAGTATATCACGAATTAGTATCAACATTAATTAGGTTTACAACTTTGATTTAACATTCATACAATTAATCAAAAAAACAATTGTTACATGCCCTCTAAGTAAGTAACGAACAGACTAAAACATGTATGGTATGGTGCAGGTGTGGTTTTGGTGGTGATGCCACATTGCATCCAGCTTGTTTTGGGTGGCTATGCCTCAAGGCATATGGCGTGGTGAAAGGATTAGAGATGTCTGAATGGATAGAGATTGTGAACCAATTTAGCGAAAGGTTTCCTTTTTGTCGCAAAGTCGATCACAGTTGACTTGACAGTTCAAACCATCACCATGTCCACACCAGACCAATTACCCATGACTAAATGTTGTCTGGAGGCTACCATCTGTCCAGTGTCTTCGAGGACGTTGACCTCTCTCTGCTGCTTTTTTTACTGGGTCTAAGAGGAACCAGAGCAGGGGTGGGTCAATGAACTTAGATAATACAGTTGCAGCAATGGTCTGACCCCTCAGGCAACCTTTTGTGTTTTGTCTGAGTGCGCCTATTGGAAAAAGGAAAGGATGGGTTCTAATTGTTATCTAATCAGTTGAGTTTTATTAATAAGCCCATCCCAGTTTACACCGACATCAAATATTTCCGTGAAATATTTTCAAAATTGCGTCTGTGCTTATTCCATGGAAACAGTTGCATAATATTAAATTGACCAAAGCAATGTGGTTGGCAATTTGCTCCTAAAATTTGTAGAATGCAGCTTTATGATATATTGGCTTTTTCCCCATAGGAACCAATGTTAAAACCTGTCGGCCAAACCTGTCCAACCCTATTTGGCCCTGAAATACAGCATTTTCATTGGCTGCAAACCTGCAGATCTGTCATTTGGTAACATCTTAGAAATCATAATGTATTGCCAGTACTTTGAAATCTAGATAAATATGATTCTTTCATATTTCAGAAACCGCAACTCTAGGAGACAAGGATGGCTTATTCAGTAATTTTGTCCAACCCTTGTCGAACCCTGCATGTTATTGTTCAACTTCTCTGTTTCGATATGTATCAAACAAAGATATGTCCATGTGGTCAAATCCTGATTTCCGAACAGGGGTATATCGATACTATAGCTGTTTATTTAATCATAAAGGTTTTAAGGATTTAGGCCAGTGATCCATGACATGACAAAGCGTGAAATGAATACAAAATCAGTCCACAGTCGGTTCATACTATTATTTGGTTATGTTTGAATATTTGTTGATGCTTTCTTGTTTCAATTGCAATTACATAATCAATCACTGGTTAATGATTTAAATCTTTGAGTTGGATTATGAGATTATAGTTCCAATCAAAGCACGGATCCCCAGCTTCAGAAACATTAACTCTGAACAGGTCCAAGTCAGTTTTTCAGACTGTTTCTATAATCCAGACTCGTGCATAAAATCTAAATTTATTCCAGACTGAAAGGATAGCCAGAGTTCCTTCAAGCACATTGATTTGATTGGCTAGAGTTTCCCTCTCCAGACGTTGACAAGCCTCCTTAGAGGCTAATACTCTTCAGGCCTGCTAAGTATTTTACCTTGTAACTCTCCAGGGCTCTAGGGCCCTTTCTATAAATTTGCAAACTTTGCATTATATGTGTTGAAACCTCCATTCTTTTAGGATTTAAATGCCGCTCTTTTAAGGATAGACAACACCTCTCAGCGGCCAATTTGCGGGACTCCCTTTAGAAAGGCCAATATTATAGAATATCTACAGTATGATCATGAATCTTGTATCATTAGATACTCTTTTGATAACCTATCTACCCATGTAACTCATATTATGATATGTAGACTTATGCCCATATGAGCATGCCGGGAATACAAAAAACACAGTTTTTACTTTTATTTTTTGAACATTGATATCTCACTTATCATTCAATAGAAAGATATGAGACTTTCACAGCATATAGACAACATTCATTTGGAGGGAAGCGTGTCTCAGATTTTTTATTTAGGTCCTAGTTTTGGTTTTATAAAATCTAGAAAATAATATAGAAAAAAATCATTAAAATTTTCCCGTTTTTTGATATAAAACCAAAACTAGGACCTAAATTAAAAATCTGAGACACGCTTCCCTTCATGACAATGTTATCAACAAGCAGTCAAAATTTTGTAGTGATATCTCAAGTGGTAACTGAGATATCCATGTTCAAAAAATAAAATTGAAAAAATCAGTTTTTTACTGTCACATTCTTTAATCATAAAACTATAATGGAATACTTTATACCAAATGATAGACAAAAATATGTTACAGCTTTTGATATATACTACATGATTGTCTTTTTATGCCTTTTATATGTGATTATATGGAAACGATCCTTTACAGGAAGAGTAGTGTTTAGTTTTAAATAATTATATTGAATTTAGTGGAATGAACAAATAAACATCTTTCTGGGAGAGAAGGGTC
The DNA here is from genome assembly GCA_936440205.1 of Lepidonotus clava. NCBI lineage: Eukaryota > Metazoa > Annelida > Polychaeta > Phyllodocida > Polynoidae > Lepidonotus > Lepidonotus clava. The sequence goes on along the minus strand of OW387142.1, from coordinate 6,395,734 downwards.
AAACTCTGTCTACCTATAGTTACTTAGATATTCTACTGGTGTTTGTGAAAATCCCTTGAGAGGAAGCAAAATAGTACAGAAACAAATCCCACTGTCCATCCGCATCTAAGACAAAGTGAGTCCTCACTATCTTGGCACCACACGAGGTTCTCAACGTCCCTACAATGCATATAAACTGTATCTATCAAGCTTATCGAAGTATCCACCCTTTTCCCGCGCTTTTTATGGGCTTTCTCAAAGTCGTCTGCCCTCTTTCGCACCGCGCTGATTCCCGGTCGGATGTCGGACGGACCATGGTTAACACTTACACAGGCAGGCCGGGCACTTTCCGAAGGAGTGCCCAACAGCTGGCCACAGCTGCCCTCCTGTGAAGGTGAAAGGGGAGTGGTGGGACAAGGACACTGACCACTCCCTCGGGGCTGACCACGCCAAACGACGAATTTTCTAATGGACTCCAATCAAGATGCTTTGATCCGGGTCCCCCGCATGCCAAATACCACTCAGCTAATCCTAGACGCGCCCTCTAGCGTCGTACCCCGCCGACTGAATCCTCCTTATTAAGGTTGTATTCCGCTTGGCGATTTTACTTCCGATTTCAAAAGTCGTCAGTAGAAATACTGGCAAATCGTAAATATGTTGTACATGTATACCATAAGGCCTGTATTCCATTAAATGGAATAGGCGATTGTCAATACAGAAAATTTGATTATTTCAAAACATTTATTAGAAACGTTACAGGATCCCATACACATTGCACACCATTTGCAAAAGAATTGAAAGACCTTTCTAACAATATATAACATTGCCGTAATATGCTGTTTTTCCTACTTGGGATTTTGGAAATTGCGAATAAAATCGTATAGTGGGATACAACTTTTAGGGCTTTTACTTCTCGTTACCGGTGGTCAAAATCGGCTGGTGGAATACACGCCTCATTCTGCCCGATCCAGGTGGTGGCTGATCACAAAGACTATCGGGGCGCACTGAATAGAATTGGTGCCAAGATGGATGCCTCGGCCGAAGCCCGGTCCCCCAGGAGTCCGGGACCTACTCCTTCAATGGACTTTGGGGATTTGGTCCAGCCTCACAAAGCCTTGTTATCACCCTTCGCCTGCCTTCTAACCGATTGCTCTGTGCTGATTGTCAATTGCCCTGCTACTCCTGCAGCCCTCCCTTGGTTCTATCCATCTTTTCTGGGTACCTCATTGTACTCAGTGCAAAGAGAATAAGATTTCTGCTAACGCCCAATTCCTAGCTACAATTTGTAGCTAATAATTTTTTTTGTATTCAGCAGGTTGGGGCTACAACGGGAAAAACGGGACGTCCCGTTTTTTTTCAGGACACAACCCTGTTACTCATTTTAAAACATTCCATTACCATTCTGTTCAGGATTTTGTAGCTTATAGTTTTAATGTGTTCAGAATTTTGCAGCTAATATTTCTTATGCGTTCAGGATTTGTAGCTGCTTTTCGACGCAGCCATGCACACACTTATATCCAAAGCCCGAGGATATATTTATAGGTTCAAGCAGCGATAAAATGTCAGTCTGGAGAATACTGTCTGCAGATCGACCTTGCAGATATGGGAGGATATTAAAGGGCAAAAACTATATGTGTCCACGAGGACTAACTGCGCATGCTGACCTTAATTTCCGAAGTGTTATAGGATCAAATAAACTGTATCTATAGCATACTAAACTGTGTATTCCGTTGCCAGATAAAACTAGACACATCAAGAACAACACTCTATACGCTACAGCTTTTGGTTTCTCGTACCCTGTTTGGAATGAATCATATAATAGTCGCTGAATCTTATCTGGAATAGAGTAATAGACAATTTCCTTTTCTCATTTGATGGAGGCCTACCGTTGATTGTTCCCTTCAGGTTTTGTCTGGCTCTGCTCTGCTGCTGATCAGAATATCATAAAAAAGTTATGATTGATTGTTTCCTCAGACTGAACATAAACCAGTACTAAGTACGCAATGTGGTATCTCCTCCAATTATACCTACGCAGATATTTATATGGATCTCTGTCCAACCTATCGTGTACATATTAAGGCCCGTTTCCACCGAACGACATTTTCTTCAAGACAGCCTAAGACTTGAAGAGATCAGGGAATCATTGATGGTCATTCAGAAAATCGTTCAGTGGAAACACAAAATCGTTGGTAAAGATATTTGTGATTGACTGTAAACGACATTAGCTCAAGACAAAAGTGAACGATTCGCCAACGACCAAATATCTAACCTGTTTAATATTTCTGGACAACTGTAGCTCACAATTTCAATTAAAAGCAATTAAATCTATTGTTCCCTGAATTTTCCAACTTCTGTCATTTGAAAAAGTCTTCCAGATTGTCCAAGAATCGTTTAGATATCAGTTCTTTAGTCATTCAGTGAAAACAAGAAATTGTTGCTTTCTGAGCGACCAAAAGGAGCAAAGATTTTCTTTGTTTCATGTCGTTCATGGTCGTTAGAAACTCATCATGAAAGTCGTTCGGTGGAAACCCACCTTTATGCGCACATACATTCCTCAAGTGTTCATTAATGTTGGGAATCTTGATCAAGAGAATTATAGTTTGCTAAATCAGGTTTGGGATTAAATTATACCCTATGGTCTATGTGGCAAGCGATCTAATTATTCCCCTACGTCCTCCAGAAAGATATTGAAACCATTATGTTAAATGGCTTTAAGATCCAATCGGATTTGTATTTTTATGGAGTATAGGTGAACGGGGTATATATATAGTTTTCAACGTATTTGTCACAATATCATCGATCGGAGGACATAGATCTAGACATTTTGTTTACCATAAATTCCTTTAACCTTAAAGTAATGCTTGAAGGAACCTATATTGAAGGAACCAACGTACAGTACTGAAGCAGGCTAAAATTTAAAGCGTTGGTCATCTTGCCATTGGGAAAGCTTTCAACCCTGAGGAGAAACATCCCTGTTGATGATATCTAAACAAAGAAACATAGAATAATGTAATAACAAATGTCAGTTTTTATTCTTGTCTATTCAGACCAAAGAAACGATTTCATCACTTTTAGCGCCTGAACATTGTCTGTCGAATATCCGGTAGACGCTCCTAAGATATTTCAACCAATCAATTCACGCCAACGCCTAGAAGCCCCACGTTGCTTTGTTTCTATTTCAGACACGTTTAAGCCATTACCATGGAGGTAAAGAACTGTCCTTTCTTCATGTGGTTTTCGGTGGGATTTACATTAATACTTTTTTTAGAAAGAAGAAATTCCGTGTAGCAATAGAATGGCAATTGCTGTTTCGACCTAACCTTCACCTGTCCATTTTGAAATTCTAATGTCTTCTGTCTTATAGTCATTCAGATACATTATTGTCAATATCATTCTATTTTTCTCACTGATCCCTACTTAAATCATCTTGCAGTTTGGATTCGCATGTTTTATTTTTCATGTTCGTCTATCAGTGGGTTACTCGCACATACAACTTTTATATAGTAGATATAACAACCAAGTAACATACAATGTCTTAATGAAAGATTCACCATAGTTCACAGATGCAGGAAATGTGTCCAACTGGTTTGTCTATCCTTTAGTGACTGACTGGTGCCATGATAAAAATATATCAGTCACTCTAAAATGTCTCGTCTGCCGCAAGTTATTCCTGGTTTCTAGCTTCTAGAAACAGAAATTGTTCCAAAAGTGACTGACATGTGCTATCATAAGAAATATACAAGTAAATCTCAACTGTCTCGTCTAGATCTGCTGCAAGTTATTCCTGGTTTCTAGCTTCTAGAACCAGTAAATTATTCCAGAATTACCTCTTCAGAGTGCATAATTACCCAACACATGTCTCCTACTGCCCAACCCTAGACAGGTAGAACTGCAGCTTTCCTGCCAAAGTTATTCCCAACTTCTCCGGAGAAGTAACTTTTCTCTTCTTGGCGTAATTTTGGTGGCTATTTTCCGTGAGACACATAATCACTTCCCTGCTGTCCTGCTGCATGGTTGACGGTTCTGACTATTTCTTTATGGTTTTCGGCCCTGATGACTGTAGTTGTTCGGAAGCTAATTTGTGGAAATTAGGAGTCGTAGGGTACACTGAGTGGGGACCAACAACGGTGACGTCGGTTGTCTTTCTCTCATTTTTGTTCTAAATATAAAGATATTTCTACAATATTTTCTGATATTATATGATGATCCATTAACTTTCTTATAGAGAGTACAATAGTTGACAATGTGATAGATGCTTATGCAGTAAGCAGTGAGGTACGCAAGTTTTCGATTTTTAATACTTACTAATATCTTCTTTGTAATGGTCCTAAATTTTTAACTTTGAGAACCCTTGCAATTAAGCAATGCTTTCCTATCAAAGTTATGCAAACTCCTAATGATGCTTGATGCGGGAATGCACTTATGCAAACACCGTTGTATTGTTAAAGAGTGACCATTCCATTCCCCTCTCCATTCAAGCAGTTATAACTCCTATATTATCATGTCGGAGGAAAAACGTAATGACGTTCCATATTTCTTAGGGATATTGCATCAAAACGCCCCATCACTTGTTGTCATCTTTGTGCACACCAATGGATCTGGTTTGTGTCACCTTTAATTGGTTTTGGACGGGGACGGATAATGAGAACATTTAACTTAACACAGGGTTGGCTTATCTGGTTAACAGTCTTGTGTTAGGATGATATGTAATGGGCATATAATACAGACAACAACTGTATTTCCAGGATATATCAATTCACCAAATCTGCCCTGAGTAACAGTTGCGATCATGGAGGATACGCAATATGTGACATTCCATGGGATTTTGGCGCTTAATGACATAGATGATGAATGTAGGAGAAGCTTTTATTCCAAATAGAAGCTGAGATATTGGTTTCTGAATATGATATGGTCGGACAACATATATCCATCAAAAATAGATAACAAAGAGTACCAAGCAAGAAACAAAGTATTAAGTAAAGAGCAAAATGCAAGTAGTGTGACACATAACTAGAACAAAATATTTCACAAACACAAAATAAAGCTTCATATAAAAATCAGCATGCATAGATATGCAGGTACATTTGCAAACACCAAATTGAAAAAAACAACAACATGATAACACATAATTATTTCCAAATCCCTATGATGAAGATTTATTCTAAACTTTATGACCAAGGACAAAAAAAAATTGTGTTCAAAATCATACATCTAATAAAAATACTGCCACGTTCAGGCAAAGTGCAAATAGAGCACACCAGTCAACGCACTTGAGACTTTTGCAGTTGCAGTTCTCACAATGAAGATCTCCTTTGATTTCTACCTGCTTTACTAAAGGTTCCTCCTTGTATATCCTGAGGAATAAAAAGAGTCAATAGTATGGGGAGTGGGGCCACTGTTTTTTACCCTTACGTATTGCTTTTACGTTTTTGCTCTACAATCGGTTCTATGCCACATTTGAAAGTTGTCTTTCCTCTGTGTCTGGCTTGCTTGATCTAATTCATTTATTGATATTTTTGTATCGTGTTATTTTTAATTTGTAACTTGTAACTTTTCTTCTAATTGACCTAGCCCCTTTCCATTTTCCTAATTCAATATCTGTGCTGTTCTATTTTCACTCTGTACTCACGCAACACACACGTGTTTAGTTTTCACTGTGTGGACCTCACTGTTTGAAAAGTTCCCATTTGAGAAACAAAGGAACACCTTTCTAATTAGTAAACAGGGTTAAAATGGACCAAATTCTTGCCTACATAATGAGCATGAGAACATAAACAAATGTTAGAAATGGGTTATAATTGGAATAAAATAATATGCCATAGCGGTACATGCTGGAAATAACGTCCAACCCTTCCGTAATGCATTGTCAGGTACAAATAAATGCTCGTGTTTTCCTCGCAGCCCACCCAGACCTAAAGTTTCTATTTCAGGAAAGTTTCTAGACACTTTATTATCGACTTCATATCCTGTAAACTGAAAAGTGTCACTGTGTGAGGCCCCACGCGTAGAACAGCTTCATGTGGGGGCTTGTTTTAAGATGAGTTAGACATCTCAAGTCCTACGTGAATTGAACAGGAGATTACCAAATGGGAATTGCTTGAAAACACTGCTTGATGACTATCATTTCCTCCATCCATCATGAGATCTTCCACATTGGAAATATTTGCTTCGAACATATACTGCTATTGCAAAGTTTTGTATCCTTTTTTTACATTCTACTGTACCTTCGGAAATGAAAGAACAGTTATTTTCCCACTCTGAAAATGAATTTGATGACGGAATCGGAAGTTTTCTGAGTATGTGCCTTCCTAAGGACACTATGTTTGAAAACATGTTATCCCGGACAGGAGATAAAAGTGTGCAATATTATCTTTGCTCTAAAAGATACAGACACGAGAGGCGGGGTAATTACATGTTTTCAAAAATTAAAATTTTGTCAAAACTCTGGCATAGAACATAAATACAATGTACTGGTCAAAGGAAATTCCTGATCCTTGCAAAAAGCCAACTATTTAGTCGTTCCTTTACATACAACTAATATTTCTAATCATCTCAAGCCCATTGTTAACACATGCTCTCTTCTTTAGGTACTTTCTGGAATGGGATCTTAGAATGACGTAGGCGTTACTGACTACAAGTAATAAGTAATTTTGATAACCGATGACATCGGATACTTCCCCTAATTAACAGCTGATTAATATAGTTTTCTTGGGATCTCTAATCCAAAATGGTGATGCACTAGTTCAGGGGTATAATTTCGGAAAGAGATGTCATGTAGAATGTCTACGATAGATTAAAAAGACACCCCCTCATCTTGACGATCAAAGTAATTTATTTTTGTTTCTGTTTAATTATCCATTTTTATATCAATTCATCTGACTTCAAAATGGGATGGGTTAGAAGGCCATAGTTAAATGCTGTCAATAGACATCGAGGCAGATCATTAATAATATAGTTATTGGCGTCTTAATCTTACAGTAATATTCCCAAACGGAGGTGTGACGTTATAATAACGTTGCAGTAACGTTCTTTTGGGTTCTGGTTTGGTTCTTGTTACATTCTTTTGATGACTCCCAATTACGTTGCTGGGACCTACTGTTGTGACGTTCCACTGTGATGTTATTATAACCTTCTGGTTATGCTCTTTGAAATTAAACAGCATGTTCTTATAACTTTCTGATTTGGTTTCATCCTTACCTCACCAAAAAATAATGTTATAACAATATTCTAATTTGGTGAAGTTTCAACCTCACCATCAATAACGTCATTGTTACGTGCCATCTTATCAAGAAACAAACTGACTAAAAAAAGTATGTTTGCCGAATGTTTCTGATACGTCACAAGCTGGCTGGTTTATATATACATGAAACTGGCTGAAAATAAAACTGTATCAAAGTCGGACAGGCGTTTCTTTGTTTCACACAAAGATCCTGAATTTAAATGATTTTCAAATGAATGAAAACGTTTTTTTTTTAAATTGAATAAATAGTGTTTAAAGTTGCAGACAAATCTAAGATTAAGATAACTGTGGACAAGTTAAATCTGATACTGTAAAGTACCCCAAACAGAATGATGAATTGGCGGTATTCCAAACTGATTCGCCTCTTAGCCAGATTTATTTTGAATTAATGCAAGAAGCTGCTTTACTGAGGCCGCCTTCATTGTCTTTTTCCATCTTCCATTTTCTTCAGACAAAGTCCCTTTTTATCTGAAACCCCTTTTAAATGTTAAGAAAGATTAAGAATCCTAATCAAATCAAACATTTGTTCATAACAGCAGCTTTGATTGATTTTTATCCCAACGTCAAACCGAATAAGCAAGTCTAATGAAATTTCCCCGAAGGGAAATATCGTTTTCATGTTTCGAGTTTCTAAAGACACAAGGGAAATACAGTTTCTTGGAATGAAACTTAACATAATTTATCTACTTCAAATACTTAACTAACAAGTTAATAACAATAATGAACGGTAAAGTCTTATCGTTTATCATTAATTCTCGTCTTCATGGTTTCATTCAATTATTCAACACTACAATTTTGAAACTGTGGCTTCAAATCAGATATTTGAAATTACACTGTGTAGACAAATTACAAAAGGGTAACTTGATGTAGCAGTTGGCTTCATATAGATATTGAAAGCAGAATATCAAAACATTTCTTCAGCTGTGCAATAAGAGTTTTTAAAGATTAGATCCAGACTTTGGCCACTCGACCATTTTCAAATATAAATTTGGTCCTATATGTATATTACATGATGACATAGAAATTATTTCCTGCGGCCTGCTCCATTACAAATTCATGAGAAATTATTGCAATTTACTGTTCATAAGCTAATAGGGACCTCATCATCGTTAGCTATGGGTCTTTGCTACTTTAATAGAGCTTTTAGGTCAACCTGACTGAGGTTTTGGGCCTCTAACGTTTTTTTAAATTCAAATCTCCACATGAAACCCCTGGATTAACATACATTTTGATGAAACAGGCCGCTGGTTTCTATTTTGATATGGTTATTGAACTGAAAAAGAAGACCTAAACGGATTAACATGATGTGGCTCTGGACAGGGTGTGGCTAAAATTTCAAATACTAAAAACATACAAAATTTGTCAAAATTTCATTTTGGTATTTCAAGGTGGCTCCCCTTCTAGATTGAATAGTTATGCCTCAGAGTTGCCTCATGCAAAATTTGGTGCTTTTATCTGTTCCGTAACGAAAATGTTGTTAACAGACCCCACTAATCTTAAGTGATTCGTAATCATAAGGAATGACGGAGAAATTAGTATGGTGTTTATAAGCTAAGGGGGACCTCATCATCGTAAGCTATAGATGTTTGTTACTTTTATGGAGCTTTTAGGTTGACGTTACTGAGGCTTTAGGCCTCTAACGTTTTTTTGGTATTCAAATCTCCACCGGGGTATTGTTAGGGACGCATGAAAACCCCGCATTAACAGACGTTTAGATGAAACAGGTCGCTGGTTTCTATTTTGATATGATTATTGAACTGAAAAAGAAGACCATCGGATTGCCAAGTTCACAGACCTAAACGGATTACCATGATGGGGCTCTGGACAGGGTGTGGCTATGTCCAATGGAATATCCCTGAAAATATAGCACCAGTTGCATTGCAATAGGCCTGTTTCGCCGCTTCTGAGGTTCCCATGTTGGTATGTCGGAATAAGCCCATCTCAGTTTCACCAGCAATAAAGTGCACCATGAAAATATTCTCCAAATTGCCTTCTTGCTTATTCACTGCAGACAGTTGCAAGTAAAATTTAACCAAAGTCATTTGGTTGACAGATTGCTCATAAGAATTGTAAAATGTGACCTTATATTTTGGACTTTCCTCCATAGGAACCAATGGAAAATCCTGTCAGCCCAACCCTTACTGTCCAACACTATTTTGCCCTGAAATGCAGCATTATGATTGGCTGGCAAACCTATAGATCTGTCAATTGATAAGATCTCAGAAATTATAATGAAATAGCAGTACTTGGGGGTATACAAAAATATAATTATTGCTTATTTGAGTAAACCCAACTCTAGAAGACAAGAATGCCTTATATGTCTATGTTGTCCAACCCTTGTCCAACCCAGGGATATGTCCAATGTGGGATGGGCTTTTTAGGAAGGTAAGACCATAATGTGCACATAACTTGAATGTGTCATATAGATATCTGGCTCACCACTTTTTTTTTGCTGATTACCATGTGGTGATTAAAACCACGTGGTGGCTATTCAAATCTAAAATTCTTGAATTGTGAAAATTAATATTGGCATATCATTTCCAAATATATGTCTAATCTACATGTTTACTGATTGGTAATAATCATAAAAGTAACATGATCACCAAAATAATTATGTTGGTCAAAAAAATTAGGCAAGTTGGCCGAACTTTGCCACTTTTAACCACCTCTTTATGTACTTTATAACATGGGCAATACAAAAGCAATAAGCTTAATGTAGCGAGACAGTCTACTAAACAACCTGCAACCCTATTTCAATAAGTTAGATAAAACAAGAGGGGCAGCCATTTGTGAATCTTTTCACTATTTCTGGGTTAATCTCTAGAGAATTATCAAAAGAATTGTCACAGAAATGCTGGGATATTTATACCTGTTCCCCTGTTTACAAGCCCACTTTCTACCTTCGTGCTCCCACTGATAAAACTGTGCATCATTTAACCACGGCTGAGCTCTCCCATAATTAGTTTTTTTTCGCTAGTTCTAAGCGCATGTCTAGACAGAGCATGCACGCACGCCAGGAACAGATCAGAGCTTGTCGCTGTTCACTGGCGTGTGCTATACTTGTGGTATATGTCTACGACTAGAACCAGCGTCACATGTCTGACGTCATTCAGGATATACTACACAAGTATTGTCTATGTACATTGGCACGCAAGGAAGACATTACCATTGGGGAAGGTCAGGCCTAATGAGCAGCTCAAAGAGTGGTTTGCTTAAAGAGTTGCTCCTCTGAAGGGGCTGCTTTATAAATACACCTACACCATACAGACCAAAGTATAGGGAGGGTAATTGAAAGGAGCGACTAAACTGGTATCTTGAATGATTCTGGCAACAATCAATTTATTTGTGGACGTCTTTGTTATAGCTAGAACTACGATGTATAGTAGAAATACTATAAGAAAGAACAAGAAACAGGTAATTATATTTGGACGAATACATTATGACAATACCAATATACATTTAAGAAACGGTTATCAATATATGTATATATATATATATATATATATATATATATATATATATATATATATAACATAGATGTGCAATGATGATTCTGCTATAGTTAGTTACATGAAGCTTAAACTTAAGAATTGATGTTTGTCGGATCTAGAGTAGACGATGAGTAAGCAACTGGTTCCAATGTGAATACCCTTATTTAAATGGTGAGACGACAACAAGGCGTCATTACCATGGTTATTGAACTACTTCTGTCGCTCGCCTTTGCCAAAATAATTATTTTATAGGTATCGGTATTGGTAATTACATGATTTGATCATGAAAGAGGCTTTTCTGGGATTAACCTTTACTCATAGAAAAATGTTTAATTAATCATGTATTGTAGATATATTTTACGTATAAATATGCCTTTTAGGACATTTTATATGTCACAACAGGTATCATACATGTCTGACTACTTTTAGGACACTGCATGTCACTAGGATCACCCAGTATCTCTAAAAGACTGTCTACACGCACTTTCCTCACTCGTCATATTTATTGCATTAATCCTAGGGTGTCAAGCGAACTCAAATGAGAGTGCCAGAGATGGCGGGTAGAGATGGCGGTCAGTGCATCACCACCAGACTCTTGCCGCATTACCACTTTCCCCGAAATCAAGCTAATTATCTTGAGTAAGGCAGGGTGGGGATGTCCACTAAATTTGGCATCTGAACCGCTCTGAAATTACTACCACACCTATCTTGTGTTTTTTCCTGGCATCCAGGAAATCTCAGAAGCGTGCTCTCGTTAATAACGGTGGCAGCTGAGATAAGTTACTCCACCATTAGCAGGCGAGACGCCATATTCTGCATTACATTCCCTCCACTGCTCGTAACTTCGGGTATAGCCCTAACAGATAAGGCATATGATTTGGGCTTGGGGCCTTCCACACAGTACTCTCCTGATGCGGTTTTCAGTCCACTGCACAATCTTAGCTAACTTGTTCGTAAGTAAGACTCAGGGCTAAGAGTGACTCTCCGCTGGGTGTGGAGAGCATAGAGGCTGCGTCAGGTTTGATAAAGCAGAGGTGTGAGTGCCAGTAGCTTCAGAGTGTAATGTGTAAGCATATTGGTGAAACCTCGTGGAATAAGTGGCACTGTGAACTCATGTTACTTTTGGGTAAGCAAGCACGGTGAGCGGGGGGAATAAGCTAGAGGCATTGGTTTTGTATGGTTGAGAGGACAGCCTCTCTGGACTGATAGTTGTCAATAGGAGCACAGCAACATTACATTACATGTCTGGACATCTATACATTACATGTCTAGATGTAATAAACATTATCCTTGCATTTGAGTGTTCTGTCACCCCTTAATGACAAGCTACATTCTGAGATGACTTGCAGTCAAGATTGGAAGACTGCGATATACACGATCTAGCATACTGGAATAACTAATACAGATTAACAATAACAGGCAACCCTATGAATAACCGTAAAGTAAAACCCTATACAAAAACCTCAGACCCCCCCCCCCCCACACTTGATCAAAAATACGCATTGGAGAATTACTAGAACGTATACATAATTTCAAAAACTTTGACCCCCCCTTTGGATGCACACATACTTAGTAATTAATGGAAGGCGCCCTTTTCTTTGGGCGACGCAAAGCTTTTTTCCCATGAAATAAATCTATTTGAGGTAGTGCACTTTAAGGCATAGTTCAATCAGAATAGTAAATGGGGTATAGCCTACCTTTATGTACAGATAATCGTTTCGGGAATTCGGTTAATGTTAGTTTTAGTACTCCCAGTGTGCCTACAATGGGTTGTCTTCGCACAGGCTCTACCATAAAGGTTTATACTACACCAAGCAATGCGCGTCGCAACGACCTTCTACTGAAAAATAAAGACAGGGGAGCCTTCAGAGGTAACTCCTTTATAACACATTTATTCCTAGTAATGTAATGGAGGAACCGTGTAGAATATTCTATTTTACATAGATCGTAATGAATTGAGGATGTACCATAAAATACGCCCTCAAATAAATTATCACTTAATTGTGCTGTATAATTATTCCGAGATTAACTGAAAGACTTGTATTATGGTTAAACAAGCACCCGCCGATACATACCATTATGCTTCCACTAATTTAAATGTTCTACTTTGGGCATCAAGGCATTCAATCTTTGGCTGTTAGTTCTGAACAATGACTGGCCACCCTATCAAAAGGCCGCCCTGTACAGAATATGCATCAAGGAATAATGTTCATCAAATCCATTTCATCCAAAGGCTTCGAGAACAATTATTATTCTGTGTATGGGTTGTTCGTGGTGCAAAACAGTAGAAGATAGGGTTAACTACCGTATATATATAACATATGTGCATTTATTATAATTATAATATATATTATTTATCATATATATAATCAGTAGATTTTGAAGGTATTCTGATTAATGATTCATTTAATAAACAGCAATAGAGAGCCTCGTCCAGCCAACAAATTAATAGTCTCAGTTGACCTTACCAGTTCCTTGACAAAAATACCTATCATGATCTGTGACTCTCTTTGTGGCTGGTTCGTGCAGTTGTGATGATAACTTATGATTGAGTAGTCAGCAAACTACAAAGGCCCTTCACCTGCTTATTTTGTGATAGGTGGCTGATTTATTGTATCATAGGACAAGCCGAAAATTTCTCTGAACAGCAATATCTTTTACTTGATAGCGACAACCCAGCCAGAGGTGTGACGTTATAATAACGTTGAGGCAACATTCTGGTTTGGTTCTTGTTACATTATTTTGATGACTCCTAATTATGTCACTGAGACCTGCTACCATGACGTTGCACTACGATGTTATTATAACATTCTGGTTATGTTCTTTAACCTGAATAGAATGTTCTTATAACCATATATCATGTATGTATAGTAAAAAGGGGAGCAGGTGGAAGATAGGCAAAGCTGAACCTTGTTTGTCCCAATAAAAATCAATCAAAAAAATAACTATTCTAATTTGGTGAGGTTTCAACCTCACCATCAATAACATGATAGATAGGTGCCATCTTAGTAAGTAACAGCCTGACTAAAACAGTATTGTCAACGTTTCTGTTACATCGCAAGCTGGCTGGGAATAGCTCCTAATCTATATAAACAGATATTATTCGTTGTTGTAGGGTGTACGATACCCTTAATCTTTCAGAGTAGAATATTGATTCATTCAGACTCAACTCTGTGTGTTCACTAGCTTAACTTGGGAGACATTAAACCAAGTCTGTAGACTGACTGTTGTGTTAAATTGACAGCCAGAGCCTCTGATCTAATGACTGAGAGAGGGTGTTGACTCCCTGAGCAACGGAAAAAAGCAATCAAATCTGCAAAGTATATATGGATTGAACATTCATGCTCTAGACGATTACTATCAAGGAAGAGTCTGCCAGACAAACCAGGCCGAAAATATGATTCATATCACAATCTATATACATGTAATGGATGAGATTGAAGGGTTGTTTATAGGAGAACTAAATTTTCCTGAAAGGAAATGGGTGCAATGTACAATAGTGTAGATGGATAGGAAGACTGCATACTTCATAATTTTGATGATACTGGCAGCTGCCTCACAGTCCCCCTTTTCGGACAAAAGCATACGCAATCCATCTCAATCATTCTAGAACACATTTCCTGGCCGTTCCAACACTTTATATTTATAATATCTTCCAATGCAAGCATATTTAAAAAAGCTAGAGTTACTCCCTCGTTCAATTCACTGAAGACCTGCTTGCTCCTTAAAGACAAAGGAGAGCTCGAGCGTAAAATTAATCAATATTGTCTAACAGATAAATTTTATTTCTGTTATCATACATGTACATGCACATTTATTATCTTTACATATGGTAATAATCATCATGCATATTTCAATTTAGGAAGGAAAAGCAACTTACAGAGCTCACTAAAAACAGTCACCATCGATCACATCTAATGACGTGACTACTCTTAGTTATTGATAGTAATGTACCTTTCAAGCAGATGAAGGATGTTTAGCGATTTGAATCATTGATCTGTTTTCTGATCATAACACGTTTAACTCCCCCTTTGGGTCTCCAGGATTGATAAAGGAACATGGGGAGAATTAAAAATAAACGAGTTCCTATCAATCTTAGGTTATCTATAATGTATTCCGGGGAGATTCTATACCCACAGTATATTGCTGAGGATGGGAACTCACATCTTATGAATAGCTACATAGAGTTCTTAAAAGAAAGTCTACATGCCACGCTATAATACTGTGGAATTGTCTTCCGCATTTTCTGGGATTAGAATATATACATGTAGATAATAATGTTCCTGCTGCTGAAACTATGATAAATCGAAAGGTAAGAACAATGCCACCATGTACACAAGCAAGGAAGAACTAATAAAAGATGATGTTGATATGTTTAATGTAACTATACCTGCATTTCTTAATTCTGAAATTGTGTTCTAATCGAGAATGAACATTTTGTAAGGTTAAGTCTGTGGTTTTCATTGAACTTTATCCCTAAAAACCTCTCTAGTGGTTGGTGGAGGTGGGTTAGTCATTTGTCTGGGCTTTGGCCACAATTACCAGGCATTGGTACATGATTGAGGCTGTGCCCAAGTCTCCATCTAATGCCGCGTCCCCACTTGGGCGATCAACGACGGCGACCAACGTTAGTAGCCCGCCGATTAAAAAATTAGTACGTCGTCGGGCGACCAACTAGATGCAGGTGAAAAAAAAAGTTAGTCGCCACGTTGGGACGCTCTTGTAGTTAATCGGCGGGCGACTAGAGGACACTTTAGTACGTCGCCCGTCGACTAACTAGTATCCACTAGTCGCCCCTGTCCATAGGGACATATTAAACATGTCAAATATTTCACCCCAAAACCACGGCGATTAACGTTTTGGTCGCCAGACATCATGGCGCCAGTGTGGAGTTGATCGCCGGGCTACTAACCACCTTAGTCGCCGGCGAAAAAAAAAAGTTAATCGCCCAAGTGGGGACCAGGCATAAGTCTCCTGTTCTCAGCTTAGGAACCTATATGGTTACAACTAAGAAAAGTATGCATCATCATCAAGAGGTGATAGATGCTTTTAAATGAAATCCGTGTTATAAATTAGATTTCAGAACCATGTATCATAATTATTTCTACCTTCGTTAGTCAGAATTATAGACGGCCTGCTCTAGATACAGCGTAGAAACTC
The DNA here is from genome assembly GCA_936440205.1 of Lepidonotus clava. Lineage (NCBI taxonomy): Eukaryota > Metazoa > Annelida > Polychaeta > Phyllodocida > Polynoidae > Lepidonotus > Lepidonotus clava. The sequence goes on along the minus strand of OW387142.1, from coordinate 6,379,864 downwards.
GAGCGCCCTTCATGGAAAAGGCTTGTTGAGTACTTTTTCATACAGTATCCTAAAAGATTATCATCCTGAATGAAACCATGCAGACGTTAGAGTGGCATCTATAGTATCAGTGTTATTAAACTTAGGAAGTGGAGCAAACAATAAAGAATAAATTGTCCAGTGGATATCAAATACCTAAACTTGAAAGACAAATATACCATAGCATGCCTTTATGAATATGATTTCCCTAACAGAGGTTATCAATGAAATATTAACATAGCAAGTCCCCACTTTTTTGGTAGTGTGAAAAAAGCTGTTTAAAGTGACCCACAGTGAATCGAGAATACGCTTCTTAATAATATTATACAGATGCATTCCCTGCTTGTCCTGTATAAACCTATAGCTTGTATAGAAACATATTTCCATTAAATCCGGACTTTAACACAGAAGGACGAGTCACATATATACCTCTCTGCTATAGCCTGAAAATATAAAGATATATAATTACTGAGAGTGGGAAAATCTACTATTATATGTCCTTAATATGTGATAGTTTCCCTGATGGCAGATTGGGATCCAACAAAACAACTAGCACCACGGTCTGGTCATTATCAGTGTTTTTTTTTTAACATCTTCTGCAGCACCCAAGCCATTTTTATGATAAGCATAATGATCAACCTTAATCTACTCTAGCCAGTGAACACAGTTTCCCCCACTATTTTCAACTGAAGTAAACATCCAGAGTGTGTCTCACAGCGAAGGCTATGAACAAATCCTCTTCATATTCCGTACTGGAAACACCTAAAACCATCCTATTTACCTAGAAGGGAGAGCACGATTGTGCCGCAGAGATACTATATTGCTAGCTTGCCTTTGGTTCAAACTCCATCCAAAGCCTTGGCCGGTGTGTCCAGGGAGTGGTCAGTGGATGGAGATATATATACAGTGGTCAGTCTTTGTTTATGCCCTGCCTAGCTTGGGGCGGGAGGGAAGCCTGGGTAAGGATGGACCCGAAGGTTAACCTTGATCCGGTGAGGGATCTATGGTGGGCCCGGCATATAAATCAGGGTCTGCTAACGAGCTGGTGGGTTTACCCACAGTCTATAGGGGAGGGTCTGGGTACAACCACAGCAGGTTCATCGGTTCAGTATATAATTATACCCGTTTCAGACTAGGCCTGAGAATGCGCAGTGGGCCGGTACTGAAGACTTGTAGAATGTGTATTATGTGACAAATGTGTAATGAGTATCATCGGCTTCATATTTCCCCTTTCAGACTACAGCTGACGATGCACTTCAAATTGCATAAGTGCACCTCCAGTTTTGTGTATTCATGAAACGAACTGCATTCTAGAATGCACGTCAGTGTAGGTATTGTAAGAATTAATGCTGCCAGATAGTCTACGAATGTGCATACTTAGTCTTGTTTAGAGGCAGCAGACTTGTTGGGTTTAAACTTTTTCATTTATTTTAATCGTATGAGTGTTGCTGATAATTATGGAAAGTCTACCGGGACCTAGACGCAATCGGGGAATTGAAAAATTACGAAGTGTACTTCGTTTTTGACCTCTTTGCCGGCACAGTTCACTAGCTGTAACGTCCCTTATTTTATTCTAGGTAATATAGGCCTATACGTCATTGACCCAGGTAACTGACCTCCATAGGTGTGCATTTATGTGAGTGCAATAAAGTTAAGCCGTGCCCTCGGTACACTCGTGATCAGATTTAGTTTCATCTACTTTTTAATGATTTAATATGTAATTATACCCGGTAAGCCGTTCTCAGCAAATTAAAGATGTTACTATTGGAAATTTCAAAGTAGTGAATAGAATCCCATTGCCCGAAGATGTATACTATTTTGTCTGCATGTTTAAATGAACCTCATCTTGGGATCTGAACTGTATAACAGTACTTTCCGTAAAAAGGGGTAGTACTGTGGGCATAACAAGTAATAGGCCCTATATAGGCTAATCTTTATTGCAGATGAAATTCCACGTTTTCAATGCAAATTCCCATCTCAGTTCAATATAAAAGAACCTGATATAAAGTCGAGCTTAACTAGTGGTCTTTGTGAGCTCTGGCTGCGCTGACATTATCAAATGGCCACAAAATGAGTAAATGGTTTAAAGTAATTCATTTGTGGAGACGAAATGTAAAACACGGTAAATGTTAAAGCATTAAAAGGAATACGTTATTCAAGGCCATGCGAACATCTAGTGTTAAGTATACTAGTAACAAGTGCACAAACAATGAAACAAAGTGACGGATATTCAGTAAAAGTTATAGTTGATATCCACCGAACGAAATATCATGAAAAATGGCACGAATATTGGTGTGTAATGACACGATGCCTATATGTGACCTACCACGTGATATTTGTTACCAATCAGCATCGACCAGGAGACTATAATTTGTAATGTTTTCTTTCAAACAAACAAAAATAAAAACCTTAATTTACCCATGAAATAATTATGTACAGTCATACACACCAAGACCAACATGTATATATGTGTGCATGTGCATGTGTGTATGTGTTAGTTTGTGTGTGTTTTCATTTATAATGGCCTCAAATACAAACTACTCAGTAACCTCTTCCAGCCTATATGACTCAGACAGGGTAGAGACTTGCCAAATTACAGTCATGTACTTTAAAACGTGTAGGCAATCTTTGAAAGAAAGATTCCATACATTTATTTTACAACTTACAGACACAGATCCATTTCTCTAGCTGCAATCCCCAATTGCACCAGAAATAGGTCCCGCCCACTCCGTATATATATACGAGTATCACCACCCTGGATGCCCCCCTTCAATGCAGCCTCCGGACAGGAAATTATTCCTAAGTCCTCTGATCAAAGACCTGTTGGGCTATGCGGCGTCAGGCCGGGACATGGGCTTACAGATGACATAATCATATGCAAATTCATATACACATCAAGACCAATATCTATGTGTGTGTGCATGTGTGTTTGTTTGTTTTTGTGTGTGTATTCATTTTTTCAGCAGAATGAAAATAATCGTTTTACATGGCATCAACTACAAACTACTTAGTAACCTCTTCCAGCCTATATTACTGAGACAGGACAGAGACTTGCCAAATTACTTTAAAACTTGTAGGCATTCTCTGAAAGAAAAGATTCCATGGATTTTTTCCCAACTAACAGACAGAGATCCATTTCTCTAGCTTCCATCCCAAATTGCAGGACGCCAGTTGAGATTACGCTGACCTTGCACCAGAAATAGGTCCCGCCCACTCCGTATATATACGAGTATCGCCACCCTGGATGCCCCCCTTAGGATCAATGCAGCCTCCGGACAGGAAATTATTCCTAAGTCCTCTGATCAAAGACTTGTTGGGCTATGCGGCGTCAGGCCGGGGCATAGGCTTACAGGTAGCGGGACCCTGGAGGAGGTAGGGACGGTCAATGTTATTGACCCTGGAGGACGCCTTTGATGGCAGGGACTGCTGATGAGGGAGTGTCAGGGTAGAGGGCTATAGGGGACTCTCAGATGTAGGAGTGCAGGGGCATGAGTCCTCGTTACGCATGAGTGAAAGTGACAGCCATCTGGTCGTTTTACTACCCTGTCAGGGGTAATTGGTACTATACCTGTATCAGGTGTAATTGGTTAGAGTAATGGTTAATTGGATGAATGATGTAGTACATCTTGTTTATAGTGGGCAGAGCAATAAAACGTAAGGAATAAAAGATGCAGGTTAAGAGGTCTAAGGTGAATGACAATAGTAAAAGCTAAAGATGCAGCTGACGCTGCTGTTTTGTATGACCTCGCGTAGTCCTTTGTGTTTTTGTGCGTGAAAAATATAAGCGATAGTGAGATGACGATCGGTACAGTTGTTCTGGGGATATCCTAGTAGTATATGGAAATGGGACTTTGACGCTTCTTGCCGATGCAGTTATTCCTGTTTGTTGTTCTATTTGAATGATGCCACATCATATAAGACCTTGTGCAGACGTGGTCACGTGATCCCACACAATTCTAAATTTAAGATTCTAAATGATAACAATTGGTGATCATAAGGCAGGGTGTTTGCTTAAGAAAAAAATGACAAAAACCTTTGTTATAAACAGTCCAGAATTGGGAAAAATAAATGTCATGAGGTGATCACCAATATGGCTGCCAGCCAATTTTCAGAGATGTGACATCATCTGCACAACGTCTTACATACACGACAATACTGATCCTAGTGAGGGGGTATGCTTGACTCTTCTTATTTCTGAGATGGAGTCATTATTTCTTACAATATGGGCTTTCGGGTATATATATCGAAAATTAAATGACTGACCTTACTGTTATCCTAAGCCTAAATATTGTTTATACGACGCCATATGTATGCACGGGTGAAGTCAAGTGCACGTATTCCTTTTCTAATAATGCATGACAGAAAATTTACACATGAATCACTGCGTAAGTCGGAACTCCTGGTTATTTTCTTATAATGGGATAGGTTTGCGGATGGTTGTTGATCAGAAAGAATAATGAAAACGTTATTCGACAGTAATAGCTTAGGGACTTGCGTCGCTCATTTCATTATAGAAAGTAACAGAAAAATGCAAATGTACTTGAAGTTCCATTCATTGGGCAACTTTATCCACTGTACGTTACCTTAGACAAATACAATAATCCGTGGGGAGATCGTTCAGCCCTTCCGGGGATTTATAACGACAGTAGAGAGAGATTTTTTTTACAGATCAAAGGATCTCCATCCAGAAACCCTATCCATAGATCGAGGTCAAACAAGTTGACTCACGAAACGTTATTCACTTATTGTGGTAAACAATCAATCGTTACTATTTAATGGACGATTTTTATCCATTCCATGATATTGTGATGAATATCATAGTAGCGCGAGCCTTAGAGAATTAATTATACAATGAAAGACGCTAACCAATTGTTCATGCATTGATTATCGATATATATATAATTGTTGAGCCTTTAGAACAAAGGTAATGTAAGAGTGCAGTAGAGCACGAGAATCCACATGTCTGCACAAGAAGTGCTCATTAGGTAAGAATGTTAATTAAGATTCCAAGAAAACATGTGACTAAAAACGACTTTTGTCTAGGTCAATTAGACCATGTGATCTGAACTGACCAATGGGGTCAGCATTTGTGCAGTGAAGCAGTGAAGCAAGAGAACAGTCCTTTTATAGTAGTGGGGTCTATTAAGGTCATTTTTTAGTGAAATCGTTACTCGGCAGATAAAAACATCAAATTTGGTATGAGACACCTCTGAGGCATAACTATCAAATCTGGAAGGGGAGCCACCTTGAAATATCCATAGGACAGATGTGTCTCCCCAAACAGAAAGGATCCTCCATGTAGGAATTAAGCATTACAGAGGATGTTTTAAGCTTTCAAATAATACCAAGCTAATATAATATATGGATAATTTTCAAGGAAGTTACAGGCTCTTAAACACAGGATTGTCAGTATTCCAGAAAATGGCAAAAAGCCCGGATATTGAATATTTATCTAAATATTTAGTAATAGAATAAAATGTCCCCATAAATTAACAAAATCCCTTAAATAATTATTATGCTGGTAACTTTTGATCTGTAAAAGATATTCTATTTTGGTTTGGACTGATAATATAATGAAGTCTTGTTTATGCAAATGGGTTACAATTTTTGACAAAATCCACAAAATGTTGTCGTTTCCATGGTAACCAAATATCTAATGTTAGGTAATATATGGGGAAAAAACATTCCATTAGCATTCCAAATAGAATGTTTTCCAAACTATATGGAATGTTGAGAGTGGGTCAACTGAATTCTACACAAAAAGTTGGTTTAAAACATTTTCATCCCTATTTTTTACAAATCTACCCATATCTCCCTTAATATTAGCTGTAGAGCCTGAGACATAATCCCCTCGGAGCATCCTTTCTGTGTGGGGAGACACAGACATGGGGGCCAAAAAAACAAATATGGCTGACTTTTGCTACAAAAAATCTTATATCTCAGCTTCTGAAAAGACTAAAGAGACATGGTTGGTGTCAAAATTGAGAGATTATGGGTCAGGGAAGTCAATTATTTGTGTTTGAAGTCAATGCGGAAATCCAAAATCCAAGATGGCTGATTAATTTTGAGAAATATTATGATTTTTAGCTACTAAGGTATAAGGCAAGTGGAAATGGTTCCAATATCAGTTGTTGATAGCCTAGAGGGCTCAATAAATATAATATTCATCCAATACAATACCGTAAATTTCAAAATGGCTGAATTTATTAGCATGATACCTTTGACAATGACTGCTATATTCCGAAATAATTCAAAAGAAAGGGATATTGACTTTACTCTTTCGCCAAAAGATTTCTTAATTTCCTTTGGCATGATGATCCCCTAGGATCCCTTAAAGAAATTTAAAAGGGGAGCCACCTTGAAATATCTACACAACCCCAATGGGGGCCAAAAATCCAAAATGGCAGATTTTCAGTTAAATAACCTGATATCTCAGCTTCTGAAATGCCTGGAAGCACATTGTTAGTGTCAAAATTGGGAGATTATAATTAGAGGTCAGGGGATTCAATTATTTACCTTTGGAATCTACACAGGAGACCTAACCCAAGATGACCAATACTTTTGGTTAAATACCTTTAGTTTCAAATGCTAAAAACATACAAAATTTGTCAAAATTTCATTTCGATATTTCAAGGTGGCTCCCCTTCTAGATTTAATAGTTATGCCTCAGAGGTGCCTCATGCAAAATTTGGTGCTTTTATCTGCTCTGTAACAAAAATGTTGTTAACAGACCCCACTATATGGGCTGTATACATGTATGTTCCGACTTTGTGACATACTGATATGAGGCATATTCATAGGGACATTGTACTGGATGTTTCTTATCACTGGAAGTTTAGAAACTATAGGCCTGTAGTAATTACAGTGGTACATTATTTGTATATTCTGCAAGGATTCATATTTCAAGATATCATCTAGGATTACTATTCCTTTCAGGCTCCGTGTTCTTTATGAAAAAGAAATCTAATAATTATTGTAATAATGACCTCAAAGCAAGCCTGTTTACTTCATGGCACATCTAGGCCACGCTAGTGTGATATTTTTCTGGTTCAATACAATACCAGAATTAGGGCACTCGTAATAATATCCCCATCTCTATTTATTTTTGTTAGCAGACCGACACATTTTAAAGTGAATTACTACACACCCCAAGACACATTTTTGAGAACTTTTCTGACTGGGTGGCTGGCAAGACCTTTCAATAATGTGATACCAGTTGACAGTGTTTAAAACTTATCACAGACTTTCCATGTTCACAAATCAAGACTGGGCACATTTCTTTCTGGTGTTCTGCTGAATGCAGATATTATGAATATATCTGCAATCTGTCATAAGATACTGCATACAGTAAACCCAGATCGGAGGATATCATCCCTCTGAGTTAACATTATATGAACTATAGATATGTAACCAATGAGATGTTTATGATTCCCTTATAACTACACATAAGCTTAATCTGCCTGATGGTTACCCTTTTAATGTTACATACAGATATTGATTATGTTTGTGGATACACACTCATGTGACAGATAAATGTAAAGATTTTCTTAATGAATTGGTGAATCGATGCATCTAAATACACACGCTCGGGCCTGTGAACTTTGTGAACTCGCCAGCTTAAACGCTCCAAATTGCATTCGCCATTGTGCAGGCAAGGTTCCTGAAATGAATAGTTAAATGAACCTTTCAGGTGAATTATAATCGTCATCAGTAACGCAATCAACACGCCTTCTAGTGGATCAGTAAATTGGAAATTGACAGCTTCAATAGTGTGTCTTGACACTTTTGATTTCAAATTCAGGACACCCACTCGAGTAACCTATCATGAACAGGGAATCGTGCAGCATTGAAAATAGTTACAGGTCAAGATATATGAGCTATGCTGATACATTTCAATACTTTCATTTCCAATAACACGGAGACTTAGTTTCTACACACATGGAAACCCCTTTATTACAAAACAACCAAGTGTCAGAATCATGATATGCAATTTGAACTAAAGTTCAAAGGTTTTCCCGCCTACTTTTGTTATTCACGCTTGATCAATAGAATTTCATCAGTAGGAAATTTCAGTCATTCAATGGAAATCTGATAGTGAGTGATAATTATCACGAACAATCATCAACATAGATATGCTTGACCACAAGCTATTGACCAATTAGGTTAATGGCTATATCAGATGATTTGCTAATTTTCAGGGAATTTCGTACTTTGATTGCAATGTGTTAGAATATCACCTGACATACTACCTGTCGTTTTGTATGAATTGATGTCCAAAGAACTAGAACTTGGTCGTTCAGAAATTATTATAAATACGTTGATGGTTGCATTAGCCTATCTATAATCTTATTCCATGTAATCAATATTTTGTAATATCATTCTTCTTTCTAAATAAAACATTTTTTTCAGGATTTATATTTGGTTGAATACTTTTGTCCAACACATGCTTTATTTACAACAATAGCCTAGCTGGTCCATCAAACCCTTCATAGTACTTTCTATGGGTAAGAGAAACATACTGATCTGTAATTCCATAAAATTTGAAAGAGAAATAAGATAATTGGACCACTGCACCCATAGAGGCGACGCTTTTACCGAATTTAAAAATGATGAATATTCACATACTCTTGTTAAACTTCACAATTGACTGAGGGAAGGGACCTTTTAAAGGTTAAAAGCATCTTTTCTCCAATACTTACATCTATGCCCATTGGACACTGCATTGTTTTGACCTTCACAGATTTAAAGCTTTATAAAGCACCATTTGTTTTTTAAAACGTAAACGAAAGGTTGTCTTCTTTTCTTATTAAAAACAGCCCTTAATGAATCAATCACTTTTGCTAACTTCCACATGCATTATGTACGGAATCACCAATGTGGAAAAGAGAATAAAACCATCAATCCTCACACAAAGAAACAATTAATCACCAACAACACACTGTGTATGAAAAATCCCAAGCTTTCATCCTGTCTTTTATTCTCCAACATTGGATGTCCCTGCGCCTGGGGCAACCCACACGTCATTCCCTTCACAACGTGTCGGGTATGTATATAACTTATAAGACGAGCAGCTCAGTGTCTCAGGGAGTGGTTCATTGCCTCCTGCCCAGGGCCTAAATTAATGAGGTGAGCTGCTCGCGAGCTGCTCAGACAATGCGTGGGGCTGATCTGTACGTTTGATGAGCAGCTCACCCTGCCGCCCTCAGCCCAGCCCTGGGATCCTATTTGCTCCAGTCGCCCCTAACTAATACAAACGCAGCTGTGCCTATTCTCAGCAGGTAGAGCTGCTCGTGTTTGATCAATGTAGGTACTCCCCACACGTGATACATGTCTGGTCAGATAACTCAATCCCCAAAGGCGAATGCTATCCTTGCTTACATACGTACTCTTTCTCTAAAGGTGGAATGAATGAATCATGATCGCATAAATCCGGTAGGCCCTAAACATTTCAAGAAAAAATTACCATGTCTTGACGGCTTTACCCTCGATTTAATATAATGTAGAATATCTAACTAAAACTCCGCTTTTCTCAATAACAAAAAACACATGTGATTTTGATTTTCTTCATTATTATATGCAATAACTCTTTTCCAAAATGGTGTTACCAAACTGAAAGCTGGTAGACACCAGTCGCTGGTAAAATCACCTAATGGCTATGTAACTTTATAGTTTGTCCCTCTTGCAGAATTTTGTCACTTTGACACTAATGAGGAGACATTAGAACCTTGCCAGGCAATTTGTCTTACCAGCTGGGGGGGAGTTGCATAAACTTTCTACTAACATTTTTGTTAGACCTTCTCCGTTAACTACCCAAATCGAAAGGATTTCACAGGGTTGCATATGTCGTTTTTCTGATGAACGGATCCGTTAAACATAATTTTCTGTATATTCTATGTTATTAGAGGAATTCATTAGCGGTAAGATCGTTAAAATTCACCATTATCGGATAATACTTAACGGATTTGACAACACCTGGATCTCCGTTATCTGTTTTGCAACAGTAATGATCCGCTAAGCATCCTTTATATTTATCTATACAACTCCCTGCTGGTGGCCAACCAGTGGAGATGGTTTACGGTGTACCAACTGGCTCTGGGACAGATATTACCAGTAACAATAATTATTATTATTATATTATGTACCTCTGCAAATATACCTGAATGAATCCCCTTGAATAATCATAATTCTAACCTACATAAACCTTGTCCCTAACATACAATATAATTATGTTAGGGATGTTAACATACAATATATGTTAAGGATATGGTTAGTGTACATTTTTCCTCTATAATATATATGAGTCAGTATGTATATTTTGGAATTTATTGGGTCCAAATGAGGTTACTCACAACACCTTCAAAACTGAAGATAATGTGTGCTTATATAAAACATCCAATGCAAAAGAAATGTTAGTTGTATTCTTGAAAATGTCAAAACGAAGTCCGAAAGACATAATTGCTCACCTTAAGGACAGTTCACTGAGTATTTCACAGATATGTATATCCCTTTACACCCAGATACCTGTATAATTCTGATTGATCTTCCTCGATAGAAAAACATCTTTAATTACAGAGGAGGACGTGGACCTCTGGCGATACCAATTAGAAATCTGGGCCGTAAACATGTACGTGTATTTATCAGAGTCCTTATCATGTTCTGACATCTCTTTTACCTGAGTATGTATTTATCGATGTAAAATGTTCAATTTCCTGTCCGGTGTAAGTGAGCGTCTGCCTGTAAGTCGAAAAAAGAACGGCTAGTCAGAGAGCTGTAGGATTTTACCACTCTTGATTTGAAGGGATATTTGTGGTAACAGCATCGGATGTAAGTCGTCTGAAGAGCATCCGTGGTATTTTATATGTGGTGGCTAAATGTTTATATGAAACCTGTGAACTTTAAATAGCTAACGTTAAGTTTGTGTTAGCCTTAAGCTTTATGGACCAAGACAGAACATGTATGTATTGGCATATATGTATGTTATGTACATTTATATATATATATATATATATATATATATATATATATATATATATATGACTATATTGATATATTGATATAATGTATATTATTATATGGATATACATATGTGTGTGTTTTTGTCTGTGTGTGTCCGTGTGTCTATGTGTCTGCGGACCTGTTTGTGCATGTGTATCTGTTTCTGTGTGGCTTACTTTTTCTACCAGCGGGAGATTCAGGATCAGAAAATTATTTCTCATGCACAATTTTATGAAGACTTTCATCTTCCAAACGGTTAAGATGATGCGAGTCTTCGCCCCTTAAAAGAGCATTGAATCCTATATGCCATCAGATATAATAGGGGGGGGGAGGTATGTAGATCGATGACACGATCGGATCTTCGATTTGGTCATTCGAAATAGACATTAAGAAAAACATTGATTGAACCCTAGCTCAGGCTGATGGTGCAAATGTACTTGTGTCTAACGTCAGTATTGGCTACCAAAAGAATTATGGTCAAACCTGCTGCTATAAAAATAGAATAGGCCGAATCCTTTGGGGTTCTGAGGAGTATGCAACCAATATGAAGCAATATAAAGCAATTTCAAGCTCTGGCTGATGAATGACTTTATGTCCTCAACCGCTGGCTGTGAAGGGCAACTTTTAGTGGGGTCTGTTAACAACATTTTCGTTACGTGGCGGATAAAAGCACCAAATTTTGCATGAGGCACCTCTGAGGCATAACTATTGAATCTAGAAGGGGAGCCATCTTCAAATACCAAAATGAAATTTTGACAAATTTTGTATGTTTTTAGCATTTGAAATTTAAGGTATTTAGTGGGGTCTGTTAAGGTCATTTTTTGGAGAAATCGTTACGCGGCGGATAAAAGCACCAAATTTGGTATGAGGCACCTCTGAGGCATAACTATCAAATCCTGAAGGGGAGCCACGTTGAAATATCAATACGACGGATGTGGGGGCCCAAAAACCAATATGGCCGACTTTTACTATAAAAATTCTTATATCTCAGCTTCTAAAAAGACTAAAGAGACATGGTTGGTGTCAAAATTGAGGGATTATGGGTCAGGGAATTCAATTATTTATGTTTCAAGTCAATGCGGAAATCCAAAATCCAAGATGGCTGACCAATTTTGAGAAATATTAGTATCTTTTAGTTACTTAGGCATAAGGCCAGGGGAATTGGTTCCAATATCAGTTATTAATATCCTAGAAGGCTCAATAAATATGATATTCATCCAATACACTACCATAAATTTCAAAATGGCTGAATTCATTAGCATGATACCTTTGATAATGACCGCTGGATTCCAAAATAATTCAAAAGAAAGGATATAGACTTTACTCTTTTTCCACAAGATTTCTTGATTTCATTTGATATGATGATCCCCTGGGACCCCTTTATTGAATTTAAAAGGGGAGCCACCTTGAAATATCAATATAACCCGGAAGGGGGCCAAAAATCCAATATGGCCGACTTTTATTGAAATAATCTTGTATCTCAGCTTCTGAAATGCCTAGAAACACATTGCTATTGTCCAAATTAGTAGATTATAGGACAGGGAATTCAATTATTTACCTTTCGAATCTATACAATAGGTCTAATCGAAGCTAGCCAAAAGTTTTGGTTAAATACCTTAAATTTCAAATGCCAAAAACATACAAAATTTGGCAAAATTTCATTTTGGTACTTCAAGATGGCTCCCCTTCTAGATTCAATAGTTATGCCTCAGAGGTGCCTCATGCAAAATTTGGTGCTTTTATCCGCCGCGTAACGAAAATGTTGTTAACAGACCCTACTAATTTAACCAAAACTTTTGGCTAGCTTCGATTAGACCTATTGTATAGATTAGAAAGGTAAATATTTGAATTCCCTATCCTATAATCTACCAATTTAGACCATAGCAATGTGTTTCTAGGCATTTCAGAAGCTGAGATATAAGATTATTTCAATAAAAGTAGGCCATATTGGATTTTTGGCCCCCATCCGGGTTATATTGATATTTCAAGGTGGCTCCCCTTTTAAATTCAATGAATGGGTCCCAGGGGATCATCATACCAAATGAAATCAAGAAATCTTGTGGCAAAAGAGTAAAGTCTATATCCTTTCTTTTGAATTATTTTGGAATCCAGCGGTCATTATCAAAGGTATCATGCTAATGAATTCACCCATTTTGAAATTTATGGTATTGTATTGGATGAATATCATATTTATTGAGCCCTCTAGGCTATTAACAACTGATATTGGAACCATTTCCCCTGGCCTTATGCCTTAGTAGCTAAAAATCATAATATTTCTCAAAATGGGTCAGCCATCTTGGATTTTGGACTTCCGCATTGACTTGAAACATAAATAATTGAATTCCCTGACCCATAATCCCTCAATTTTGACACCAACCATGTCTCTTTAGTCTTTTTAGAAGCTGAGATATAAGAATTTTTATAGTAAAAGTCAGCCATATTGGTTTTTGGGCCCCCACATCCTTCCTATTGATATTTCAATGTGGCTCCCCTTCCAGATTTGATAGTTATGCCTCAGAGGTGCCTCATACCAAATTTGGTGCTTTTATCCGCCGCGTAACGATTTCTCAAAAAAATGACCTTAACAGACCCCACTATTTAGATCAAACTAGGTTTTCCTATTTTGCTGTCAGTTGCTCAGTTCTTCATGCTGCATCTGAAACACTTATTTATTGCGGGTAGGGGACACTGCCTCCTTCGTCTCAATTTCCCCCAATACAAGCTGCCAAAAACGAGCAGGGCTGTATATTAAGAAATATTGGAGGACCATTATAAACGTCAGTTGTTTCTCACTTGCAATTTGTAAAATAATACATGGGGTGACTAAACCATGTTTGGACTACCATATGCATTGACCTTGGGCACAGAAGAACGGCCTGCGAAGTGCCAGAAAAGAATATGGTTGTAATTTTGGAAATAATGAAGGACCATTTTATCGTCAGGTGTTTCTCTCTACCCACTAGGCGATTTTCGGCAACCGGTGATGGATGACTGGCAGAATCGCCAATAAAATCATCACCGATTCAGATCACCAGTCAGCATGTAATATTGAAATATACATGTTTGATATGAGTTGCTAAAATCGGCCGACTCTTTTAGTAGAGTTGCCAATTTTAGCACCAAAGAGTCGGTCAACTTGGGTCAAATTCACCTAGTGGGTATGGGGAATTTACAATTTGCAAGGTGATACTTGGGGCGAGCACCCCATGTTTGGGTTCCCACGTGAGAGGTATTGGGGTTCAGAAAAACGGGTTGTTGTCGTCCAGTCGGATGGCTGGTCTGCCTACTCAAATGACAAGGTATGCAAGTGGCCATTTTAGCGGTCGAGCCGTGATGTGAAACACAACTTACAAAGAGCCAGAAAATGAAAATAAAATACAATATTTTAAACTATGAAGGGTGTCGCCAACCACTATAGTAATTAATTCATGAATGAAAGTAATTCCTATTTTCTTGTCTTTATATGGAAACTCCAGTCCCAACTTTCAATAAGGAGTGGTGTGGACGTTTGTAGGACAGTGTAGTAGGCCAGTGGGCAGGGAGCACTTTGTAAACCAATTTGCAAGGGCACCAACATTCATTCCTTTGTGACCACTGCTCAACTGTGGCTGTGGGCAATCCCAATAGGACATCATTATCTATTTTACACATCTTCTAAACAAATAAAATTCACTTCCGTCCACTCTGTTTGATCAAGTCAACAACCTCACCTGCCCACATTTAGGTATATTTAAAGACAGATTTTTGCAGCAGTGCCTGTCAAAATCATTAATGAAAGTTATGTGAGCTATTCATCAATGAACCATAAGGTGGTCTAATTTCGGATATTTCAATTAGGATATTTGGGAATTTATGGTTTAGTCAACACCAAAGTTATTGCGATTGACCTGTGAATTGAAAATGTGAAAGGTGGCCCTGCCTATTATGCGAGGTCGCGCCGATTGGCTGCTCAGTTTGTGTGCAATAATATAATTATGTGAATGTACTATTTTGTATATACAACAATTTCATTGGGTTGAATGGTGTGTAGGGTAAGAAGGCTATTGTGACAGTGATCTGGTAGGCTCACAGTGACATGTGACCTTGCCACCTAATTTATGCAACTCTGTGCTGTGTGCAATGGCCCCACTGCTGACCTCTCACTTGCATCATGTTGACCCTCATAGATGGCCAGGTGGTGGGAAATGTGGGAATGGTCTGTTAATTTGGGATGCACAGGCAGGGAAAAGGGTAATTTATGAGTTCATAAGTAGCATAGAGAAAAAGAGTTTGATGCCAGTCACCTATACTGTACACCTTATGTATGCGACTTCGCTAACATGGCACTTTAGTCGACACCAAAATTATTGCACTTCCTATGTGCGCAGTGGAATAGAGTCGCTTAACTATTTACCAAAGAATATCATGTAAATTGACGTCTTTATGTATGCAACAACTTATCGTTACATGAGTAGTATATAGAAATGGGTACTGTGTGTTTATATTGTACATAGTATTAAATTGCGACATATGCATACTTTAGCCTGAGTAGTATATGAAAACATCACTTTACTTCTTGTCACATACATAGTTCACTTTATGTAGACAACGTCGTGTTCTCTACCTACACGACGCTGCATACATAGCAGCTTCGGTTAAAGAGGTATTGGTCATGTCAGAATTGTCTTTCTTCATTGCTTCAAAGAACTTTTTCCTGATAAACCTTGCTAAAAACCAGTAGTGCACCAAGATGACAGCCTGGGTTCATATCTTCATAACTAATTTGGCTAATCAGGGAAAGTGTGATTAGCATCTCAAGATCAGCAATTTTACCTTTTACCAAAATGTTTAGTGTTATTGCAAAATAGTATCAAAAATGGAGTATTAGTTGTAAAATTTCTTCATGATAGACAGAATTTCTAATCATGAGATGCACACATGAAAGATCACAATTTCCCTGATTGGCCAAATTAGTTACAAAGATATGGGCCCTGGTTTCAAACTGACAAATCCTTTCAAACGCCATGCTAGATCCTCTGGTTGAGTTGCAATTCTCTCTGCTTTCACCTGACCCTGCAATTTTCTGTCTCGTGGACTGATGTCTGCCTCAGTGCCCGAACCTGACTACTGGATATGATAATAACAATAATAACCTCCGCTGGTACCTCCGCCCGGCAACCAGCGACAATCATTAAGGTCTCAAGCCACTTCCGGCGTCGATTGCAGCGCCATTTGCGGAGAAAGAAAAAACTAACCAACACCTGTGAACACTGACAATGACAAGTAAATATTGGAGCCGTTTTTCTCTGTTAATTAGGGATTATTTCGATACTTTCAGAAAGTTTCCAGCTTGAGACAGGCATTGTGCTTGGAAATGAAATAAGTGGTTAAAATGATTTGTATAAATGCTCACGATGTCATTGTGTAACTAAAAGGGTTAGCCCCCAAAATAACTGTACTAATGATGCTGATACATTGATCTAAGAGCAGAATAGTAAAGTCGATTTTTGCCTAAAATCTTCAACAAATGTTCAGGTCTGATAACATATATTTCATAATTTACTCAAAACTAATATAAATGCACCGGCAATTAGGAAACAGGCAATGAACATGTACAGCATTACAGCACACACAATGTTGGCATTTTGTAGATTAGGCATAGATTATATACCAAGAAGTAGGGGGTGTGAAAGCCTGGATGTCCTACAAGTGAAGCCAGACATATATAACTGATCTAAGAAGATCTCAAGCATATCTTCAATGTCAGACTGGCGGCTCCATATGGCCTAATCTATGGAGGGTCATAGAGCCGTGGTATTGGTTGGTGTGCCCTGTAGACGGAGGACTGATGAGAGAAACTACTTCTCCTCCAGACTCCCTGTTGCTCCAGTCTGTTAGTCATATCACTAGAATGCGAGGGAGACAAATTAGAATGAGATCTGGGCATGGAGACAGAGGATTTCAAAATGAGTTGGTGAGTCGGGGATTAGGGGATTCCATATGATGTATTTTAATCACCAAAATGAGGCTAGTAAATGTACATGATTCAGTCATTTCTTGGTTAGCTATAGATCTTCCGTCTCCTACAACCCATGAATCAATGTGTGCTAAATAAGTCACTGGATACCTCTATTCCCTATGGATATGATTGAACTGCGTATATAATAAAATATGAAGTATGATATCTGCCCAAAATGTGGTTGGGCCTAATATCAAGTTTATTGGGTGTAACTGCATCCTGGTTCAAGTAGTGAGTAGAAACGTGAAGTTGGTACTTCAATAGAAATAATACATTTCGTTTCTGTGCCAATCCATTAGCATTAAGATCCCGCAGACAGGATATAGTCCCTGTATGAAACAACTTTTCAACTCCAAATGTTCAGTTTATTTTGTCCAATATAAATGACAGACCCACTGTCTCTGTAATGTGGTTTCATATGACAATAAAAGACTTCTGAAACAAAATATTTTTCAATACAGGCAGGCAGGCCTAGTCACATTGTTTCCATTTTGAATTATATATTGAGAAGGGCACCCACGTATACAGTACAATTTTCATAATGCAACAATCACAATAAGGTAAAAGTCCTAGATTCGATCCTGGTCAAGTTACTTTTAAGACACATACAAATGCAAGATAAATCTTCTTTTCGGGGCTTACACGTTTTTGCCTGTCCGAAAGTAATTTGTTTCGGGAATCCTGTTGAGACTGCCACAGGAATGGGACCTGTGTATTTACCGTATGTGACTGAGCCCCCATCAATATGAATTCTTTATTAGCTGTGCCGCCAGGTGTCGCCTTCCTGTACCGGCCGGACACGTCCTTCCCGTGTAAAATAAAGCCAGGTTTCAACCACCCGATTTAACCGCTGATTATTTGGTAATTTATTACTTTTAAATAATATTCTAACAAAAGATTATATATCATACATACCATTTGAAAGAAAATTAAAGGTGCTTTCAATGACATATAACATGTTCGTGATTAATTGATATTCCCACTGCCGATCTTTGAAATTGCATGGTAGTAAAATCAGCTGGCACGATGTCATGATATTACCGAATTTAGATGCATGAGTGATTCAATTGTCCGACATTGGCAATTTGGAGTATTTTATATACATATATATGTGTTACGAAGATTATTTTCTGTAATATGTCTCTGTGACATGGTCCTATTGCAGCTGAAGTTGTGTGTCGTGTAATACCACCTTAAAGCCAATCGCAAGGATTGATTGACAGGGAGTTAGAGGTACACAGTTGCAGGCAATTATGTACAAAATCGCAATTAAGGTACTGAGTATTTAAATTCCGTTGCTATTTTGTCTCCAATTTAAGTTTCTGAGTTTATACCACAAAAGAAATAACATACAATCGCATAGTGTGCGATGGGCTCATACTGGGCGAATTTTATACGCAATTTTACATGAAATGATTAACAAAAAGAACAGGCCAGATGGTAAATTTGTACATCGCATATTGCGTCAGCAGAGTTTACAAAACCTACTGTTACGCATTCATTACAAATTTTAAAAGTGTTAAAGTGTTCTAAAGTGTTATTAAATAGCTGTGTACGTTGTGATAAAAGTGAGAATAATATTATTTCGACTTTTGAGCTTGAAGGGTTGGAGGATTCCAAGTTGTATAGTTTAAACATTAAAATGAGTCTGAGATACTGTTCCTCATTTACCTGTGAATTTTTACCTATATCCCCTCCATTTTGAACATGTGCCTGCAATCTGGATATTCTCATTTTATCGAACTGCAATGGACAGAATCGGAGAGTGTGCGTTTGGTTCATGCCCAGTGCAATTTATCCAATTGTGATTTGAGACAATTGCGATTTGAGACACAGGAACATAATCTTAAAGCCGGGTTCCCACTAGGCCAAAGAATGTGGCTTACCAGCTTTAGTCTTTCTTAAAGGCAGGTTTCCATAGAACGACCTAGTACAACCAATGAAATTAGTTAGCCAACCAAATGTATTAACCCTTTGCAACCACGTCAACCCTCACCACAATCACATAGCTGTTTCATAATATTCTTAGTTTTAAGATAAGATTATTTCATCAACTATCTATCTTAACTTAACATTACAAATTGCTGCCAAGAGGGCTGCCAAGACTGAAATATCAGAATGTCAAAGACAAAATATCTTGCTCAAAAAGCGATCTTTCACCAGTGTGAAGCCCGTCGCACATTGCCGTCTTTTTTTTACTGCAATCTTGTTGCTCAAAAATCGGAAACGGATGCAATGTAGAGGGACTATGCCTGCGATTTCGGAATAACATTTTTGATCATTACAATCGTAATACCCTCGATAACAGTATCTACCTGTCTTTACCAAGTTGTAAAGGTCAGAAATTGCATCATGTGCTAACATATTACACAATTTTGTAGTGCGATTTGTAATTATTTATCCAATCAAAGTAGATTAAAGTGTCACGTGATTCTTTTTTCAACTAATGAGTAACAATTGTGATTTTTCACCCTTTTTTTAAATAATGTACAAATGGGTAGCATAGTGTAAGGATGTTTCTCAGTAATATGTTTGTGATTTTGTACATATTTTGTTTGTGTCCCTCTAACTCCCTCTGTCAATCAATACCTGCGATTTGGCTCAAACGATCAAAATTCTAATCAAATTCCATGCACCTACGATTATTGTGGGGCACAGAATGTCAAAAACCAAAATCTCACACAGTTTGTTACAGCTTTTACTATACACTTTTACAATTTTCCAAATGTTACGAGTTTCAAATGTGTACATGGTAACATATTTGGGTCCTTAAACTGTACTTATTTTACACCAAACATGGTATATTATTACATGTTGTACTAATGGATTCACTTCAACAGTGGGACGGAGTTATTATACTCAAATCGTCAATAAGGATATTGTATTTCTGACATATTGCAACATTATTTTATCCTTAAATAACAGCCTCCTCTTTCACTATGGCAGAGGGCAATCAACAAAAAAGAAGTTCGGATTACCAAAGGGAAACCCTTTTATATTGCACCAACTATTGACAATTATGGGTGAGGCCCTATCTGTACATCGTATCATACCCACCATTAAATACGAGGTAAGGGATCAATAAAAAGGAGACATGATGGTTATCATCTTGTAGTTTAGTTATCTAAATAAAGGCCGTATTCCATATACCGAAAGTAAGGGCCGCCGATGCAGCGCCGATCCTGAGCATCTCCATAGAAACGTTCCATTACGCGGCTATCAACTTTCGGCGGCCGAAAGTGCGTCATCGGCAGCCGAAAGTGCGTCATCGGCGGCCGAAAGTGCGATATCGGCAACGCGTTGAAAATCAGCAGAAAAAATTTACCAACATGTATGTAAATTTTATCGGCAGAGCTGCCGATTATTGCCGAAATTGTATCGGCGGCAAATCGGCAACACACTTTCTGTACGTGGAATACGGCCTTTAGTGTTTGATTGTGCATTCCAGTTCAAGATATACTACGAATCGCTTATTTCTAATCGGTTCACGTAGATAAATGTCGTATTAATGATTACAAAACCAATTGATTTATAGCATTAATTTTGTGATGAAACGTAAGACTTTTTATATGGTGAATAAAATCACTTTTATTGAATATTAGGGTATAATGAGATCATAGTTTCCCTCTTGTTGCCTACCGTTATGATTGATAGTGATTGGTACCTGAAGGATTATCCTTAATATTATCCGAAGAGCTTTTTGTAAAAGGATAGTTGGTAAAAAAAAAACGTAGACCAGAAAAGCTTCTCTAATTTTGAATGAATAATAAGCGCCTCACTAATAAGCTAGGTGTTAAACACTTGGGCAAGCAGGACGGCAAATTGTGGTTGTGTCGTGTCTGGCATTTATAAATATACCTTATTGTATCCGTGGCATCAACAATCCAGACACTGAAAGATTCCTCGGGTTACTTAATGTCGCATGGGCCAAAGAAAGTAAGCTGACATATATATATGTTTAATACTGAGAAAGAGGACGGAGCTCATAAAAGACAGCCTAAAGTTCAAAATGGGGGATATGAAACCTAGCCCTTAGACAGGAAATTAGAATCTTGTTCTTATCGGCAGATGTAAATGTAGAGAGTAAAGTACTTTCTGTTAATGTAAATATGTAAGCCAACTCTTTTTTATTTGTGTTTACTAAGTCTTTTCTAGATAATATAGCAGAGTATTTATTAAAAGCTGGGAAACTCGTGGTTTAGTTCCTGAAGATGACAAGATGAAAAAGCACAACGTTTTGACAATCATGAACTATCACACGTCTAATTCAGAAAAAGGATCCATTCTATGATTGTAAAGGATGTCTGTCAAAGGGCAAACATGTCCTGGTCATGAAATACAATATTACATTACCAACATGACTATCAATAATGAGCAACTTATTTTCCATGGAATCTTGTCTCTGGTGACTTTCTGAAAAAAAGAGGATCGTTTGCTGATCAGAGCTCAGAATAAACCAAAGAATGCAGAGAATAATGTAACAAGAGGCATTAATGGCAATAATAAGAATATTGAAATGTAACTATAATTCATGAAGCTTTGCTTGTAAAAGAAAAATCAGTAACATGTCACTAATTAACATTAACCTGTGTCTTTCTTTTCGAAGAAACTAAAGCCCGCTTTCCACCAACCGATTTAACCACCGATTATTTGATAATTTATTTCTGTTAACTAGTATTATAACAAAAGATTATATATCTTACATACAATTTTAAAGAGAATTAAAAAAAACGCTTTCTAATGGTATATAACATTATACGTGATTAACTAATATTCCCAAAGCTGATATATGAAATCAGTAGTTTAATCGGTTTGTGGAAACAGGTCTTAGCATAGCAAATTAGAACGGACACAAGATCATATGGTGTAACCTTTTAAAATACAGAAAATTGATACTTCTACATAATGGCGACATCCTCAGGACTGAACTGCCAGACAGGAATGAATGGGAAGCATTCTTTCCAAGATGATATGTAGAAATTCGAGGATAGACGAAAGTTTCTATTTTTGAAAACTAACGCCTTAACAAAATGCATATTGATGCAAAAATTCAGAACGGATTAATTTCTAAGCACTTTTCGTTGTCTGTCTTAAATGTCCTACATTTAAATGTATATGTGATGAATGCCCATTCATCAGCATGTCAGCGTCGGCATTGAAAACAAATAGAATGATGTCAAGTAAAAGTGTATTTTTAAGGTACCAAAACCTGAAAACCCGAAAGTGTTAAACCCGAAAACCCAAAAGTGTTAAACCCGAAAACCCAAAAGTGTTAAACCAGAAGTGACGTCATTATGACCACATGATCTCTTATAGTCAACCAGGGCTGAGCAGTTGACTATAAAAAGGGGCAGTGAGGCCCGAAATAAACAGTTCCATCTTGGTACTCCTTGTGTCCACATGTGTCTTCTTTCTCTGGTAACACCCCGAATGGGGTCTAAGACGAAGAGATGGTTGGAAACTAATTAGAGAACTTAAAAAAGGTGAGATAATTTTAGTAGAAGTTCTTAGAAAATATATTAGGAAGTAGTACGGGGTCCGAAGACCCGAAGGTCCGAAACATGGCCCAAAGTACGAAGGCGTGACCAGCTCCGCCACACGCTACCACCCTCTAGGCGAGCTGCGGCCCGATACTCCTGACATACCGACGAGCTGGCACCCTCGGGAGACACACGAGGAAGGACATCTACTGTCAAGGGACATCAATAATCCACCCCCCATCGTTTCCATTCTCCCCCCGTGTCCTCCACCTATTAGCAGAAGCCCCGGTCCCCCAATCCCGATGTCCGAGATACCTCGGTTCTGGCCGACCGAGACATCCCCCCCCCCTCACCATCACCGAGTACCATTCCCCCTCATGCGTGAGGCACGACTCTTCATCTTACATCTTGGCTTCTTGCTCAGACTCGTCACCCGACTGAGAGCCAAAATAACCCTCATGTCCCTTTGCTGTAGAATTCAGAAACCCCGAACTACCGAGGAACGTCACATGTATTCATCAATCTATTTACATATTCATCGTTAGCTTGAGTGGTAGTTAGCACGCTGTTCAATGTTAATTCTGATAGACGAGCAAATCACAGATATGTTAAGGGGGAAACCCAGCCATTGAGCAATACCAATAAGATTCTAATCGAATTAATGGTTTATTTCTATCAATACCCACCATTGCTATATATTTTCCAATCAATTAACTTATTTTGTATACACTCTGATTGCATCACTTGATATCATGCATAGGTAATAATGTAAATTTAGGGATAGTATATTGGGCAATACTGACATTTGTGAGAACGGTTATATTTTTTAATGTTGTTGGAGACTTAAGGTGTATACATGGTCACATTTCATTGATACATTGTCCACAGTCTAAGGTTGATCTCCAAAATGCTGGAACACGCAGTATGTGTAAACTGTCTATATAGGAGCAGAAGGTGGGCGGAGGGCCGAAGGGTCGTAGGGCCACGGGGCCACGGGACCATGTGGCTGCAGGGCCGCTGGGGGCTCGACTTTCTAATTTGTTCAGCAGATCTCAGATTTAAACTCTTTATCCTTTGCAGTCCCGAGAGACTGAAGCAATACTGTTTTTTTCATCCAAGGACTTTCCCTATAAAATCCCAGGTGAATTGCTCCCTTCGGCGGTTTGAAATTAAAGGAACACCAACGAATCTTGGATAAGTACATTAATTTTGGTGGACCTCGGTTATTTCTCCACCCTAAGACCTTCCCAAATGGTAATAATACGCTGCTGACCAGCAGAAGTTGCTCAGTGTGAAACGCTGGCTTTATCCGATCATTACAAGCAAGCTGTATTTTGAGAGACTTTATTTGATAAAGGACAAAGCGTGTCCTTTATTTCTTGCTCTTTGAATTCTAATCTTGACTTGATAGCCGAATTATGAAAGCTACACTGAACAGACTTTTGAATGCCAATCAGAGTGACTGAAGCATTAGATTACGTTTTCCCAGTTTTACTGACTTTGCACCGGAACTTGAAATTTGAAACAAAGAGAATGCTATCAAAAGGACGCTTCCTTTACCCAATTGATGGACGTAAAAAGAATTGATTTATAAAATATATAAAAATATTTCCTTTTATTGTTGATGGTCTTTCAAGTGGGGAATGTCCTTTGGGGCTGGTTGGACAGAAACATTCCACAAAGAACTGAAATTCCATTGCCGTCGTCAATATCGCACTAGTTTTAGGTTTCACTAGTTCGAACTAATACTTTAATAGTACTCTAGGTATTCTGGGTGTTGATAATCAGATAATGTGTTTGATGTGAGATGTGTGCTCAATGTGAACAAGACCACCCAAGACTGAAGTTTATGAGCAGTTGTTCTTATTGCCTTGGTTTCTCCTCTTTCCGTTTGCATTTGGTTTTCATAATTCAATTGTGATGACTTTGATAATAAATGATGCCAAGAATAGTAACCCAGGCTCTGATTGGCAATAGTAACCCAGGATCCGATTGGCATTCTGGCATCAGCAAAGCCTCTTATGGGTCGTTGAGGATGAGTTAGGGCACCCTCCAGTTGTTGATTGTTACACTTGAACATAATAGAAATACTGGAAGTTCTGGGAAAAAAATCTGAAAAGGTAGGGGGCTCATTGTAGTATTTCCTTAACTTAAAGGTGTTATACTGTTACTCTATGGTACAAACAACATCAGAGCAAAATTAATTTCAGAAAGTGCGTCCCTACTCCACAACATAAGCCATAATATCTCATGAATTGACTTAATTGTATACTTGACAATTCACGATGGTTTAAGTAGTATATAGACATAGTGATTTGAGGTATGTGGCATAGCAAGTTGAGCGATACGTGACGTCGCTCAGAGTTATATATATTGGCAATGTGTAAAGCACTGTCTATTTACAAGCCATTATTCATACATAAATGATTATGTAGAAGACAAATGAGGAAATATGAAAATATGAAAATATATTAATGTTCCTGTGTACATTCACTCTAAAAATGACGTTCGGAAATTGTCGCGTGTATTGATTCCATTATACACGCAAGATGCTAGTAGTATACGGAAAGGGGAATTTATGGATGGTTTGATTGTTTCCACGAGCATAGTTCATCTTACACGGGTGTCGTCGTATATATAATGGCTCTAGTATAAACGACGTTGCATACACGACGTCGCATATATATAAAGCCGGTTTACCTGTGGTAGCAATCTTAATTTTACATATCCTCCTCTGTCCATGACACCAGAACCTACATATGCCTATACCGCCAGGCCCATTAAGTACGATCCATGGCCCAAATTCCTCAGACACACTTGAGCCGTAGGTTCCATCCGTTGTAAATCAATCATGTCCAGCGCCTGTCCTATGTAGAGTTATCAGGTAATATTGGCGCTATACCCATATACCTGAGTCTTAACAGGGCACTCCAGGGCACTCCAGGGTCTCCGAAGGGCCCTCCTCCAGGCGGTATGTAGGGGCCAAATTGATGATCTCCATAGTGATGAATTGCAGCAATTATTTGGCAATCCTAAATCATCGCTAATGAACCTGTGGCATGATTGAACGATGGCCTGGTATGTGCCCGGCATGCTGGAGCACCAAAGGTTGTGTCATTACCAGGCTGGGGTGCACATACGCCAGGGCCTAGCGTTTTAATTTGTTTACCCTTTTTTTGAATAAATTGTCTTACCACAACTTCAAATATATCGAAGTTCGTGTTATTCTATTTGTTTCTATTGATAATGATGTTTAAATTAATGATATATTAGGCTATAAATCTCATAGAGTCCTTAGTATGGAAGTAAACTACATTTGAAGAAAATCAAAAAAAAAAAAGTCTAATTCCGCCTAGCCCCTTTCATCGCATGCAGTTTGTTTCACATTGAGATATAATGGCAATCTTTTTGTATTCAGAATTATCATTTTAGAAAATATTTTTGTGGTTTATGATGGAGTTATCACTGTATAAAGCGAATGGGGATTCACATGGGAATTCTGTGAAATGAGATGTTACTTTTGGTTACTCATAAGGCATGTTCATGAAAGGGAGGGGCGCATGGAAGCCTGACTAGTGAAGTTAAATGTGGTACTTCTACCTGTCATGCCTATGCCATGGTAAAAAGGGGATAGATTTCATATGATGTTTGGCAGTGGCTTCTGTGTGTGTCTGTATATTGGCTATTAAAGTTTCTTTATGATGGTTTTATGTGCTTCAGTGGTTACATGCCCATCAGATACATTTCGTATTGTGAAGTGCATGTACTTTATATACGGAAGGGTGTGTTCAATTGAACACATTGTTATTATTATAGAAAGTTATTTTCTTGTTTTAAGAAATGTTGTGTTGAATTGTATATTCCCAGCAGGAAGAAACCTGAAACACTTCTCTGGAAATAGGGAGTTTTAGCAAACATGACGCATCTCGATACGTTGACGTATCCCAAAACCTCCGATCTAAAACACAGGTGACCAGTACAATAAGAGATACATTGCGTTTACGTTACGGAATGCGTTGGAGTTGCTAAAATTGTATAATAGCTCTGTTTGTCTACGTTATTGGTTGTACAGCAGTCGTTTGGGCCAAATTTGCTGCACTCCCTTAAATGATGTTCCTCTTTTTTTATTGTATGTGATCTTTTTTTTTTATCTATATAAGGAAGACATCATTAAGAACTCAATTCAGAGCTGTATATATTCATATAAAGCATCTAGAATAGGGATAGAATATATTTTACCAAGGTGGTTTGTCGGATGAAATAGAAAAAACAAAAACACTTATTTCACTTTTATTTCTTGAACACCAATATCTTGCTTAGCATCTTTGATGTAATCATCCTCTTCACACAAAGAACATGTTCCGACCTAGAAAGAGAGTGCACGTTTGTTTGTGTCATGTTACCTTCATTAAAATTATTCATTGCTTTTTTCTCAATTCAAAACACGATCTGGATGGGGAATGCGACTAGGAACGTACACTTAAACATATATTCTATATCTATCTACATCTACTATATTTTCATGGAGGGATTGCAGCGTGGAGCAATCGTACAAGTGTGTGTGCGTCAATACTCAACAGGGAGATATACTGTCCCTTGTTAGAGTCCATGTGAATGCATGGCCAGGGACCTACGGTATATACACACACCCCTTGTGTATATCCACCCTATAGAGGCTGGTAGGACTTCTATATTTACCTATGATAAGGCCCGACCACCCTGGAGAGGTCTGTATGGCTGGGGACATGGGGCCACCAAATGAACAATATCACAACAGGAAACCTCCCAGCCAAAGACTCATCAATTGTAATGAAGGTAACATGCCAAGGATGCAACGTTATTATAACGTTGCAGCAACGTTCTGGTTGATTTTGTATTTGTATCTGGGGATGTGGGGCCATCGAATGAACAATATCACAACAGGAAACCTCCCAGCCAAGGATGCAACGTTATTATAACGTTGCAGCAACGTTCTGGTTGATTTTGTATTTGTATCTGGGGATGTGGGGCCATCGAATGAACAATATCACAACAGGAAACCTCCCAGCCAAGGATGCAACGTTATTATAACGTTGCAGCAACGTTCTGGTTGGTTTTGTATTTGGTTCTTGTTACATTCTTTTGATGACTCCCAATTACGTCTCTGCAATTTACTGCCGTGACGTTGCACTGTAACATTATTACAATTTTCTGGTTTCATTCATCAACCCAAACATAATGTACTTATAATGTTCCGTTTTGGTTTCGTCCTAACCTCACCAAAAAAAATGTTATAATAACATTCTGATGTGGTGAGGTTTTAACCTCACCATCAATAATGTAATGGTTACATGCCATCTTAGTAAGTAACAAACTGACTCAAAAGTATTATCGCAGAGCATGTCTGTTACATCACAAGCTGGCTGGGCTCTGACTGCAGTATTCAAGTGGATCGCCACTGTATTTCATATATATTTGAATTCCTCATTTAAATTCTGGAAGTCAAAGACCTATCAATTTGAACACAATTACAGTATTCAATATCTAGGCTAACTATTTTTTTCCAGGAAAAAGATACCATTTTATTACTTTTCCAAGAAAAGACTACCATTACTAAATATTTCCTCAACAGCTACACGACATGCAACTGTAGAGTATCCATAGAGGAACTTTTCCTTTTATGTGTAGACATGTTCCGTGCCAAAAGAAACTAGCTCAAGCTTCACTGCATGCTTATTGTGGATTGCACTTGATAAATGTTGGGCATGTCCTTTTCATGGGTCTGGATATAGTTTACATGGGAACTTTTGGGGGACAGTGGTAGTTTGCAAAATGATTGGGAAGGGATTCAGAGGGATTCACAAAGTTACAGAGATGGGTTTTTTCCAAATCTAATAAGAGAAAAACATATGTGAAAAACATAAACAGTTTTAAAAGAAGCATAACAGAAGCAGTTGTACATTATCTTTTAGTTTAAGAAGAGAAGAAGAGTTTTTTCAAAATTAGTATTGTAATAGATGACAAGATATGAAACCGAAACCACAAACAAGCAAACAATTGTCTAAACAAATAGTGAAAACTAATCATTAATCAAACAGGTGTGTGGAGTAATACGGTAATCGTTATCCTCCACTCCAGGCTTAATCTCCCCCTGTGTACGTAGTAGGTGCGTGCCATGTAATAGGATATGTGCGGGGTGCTGAGCGTTCGTTTGGCAACAAAAAAAGCAATGAATATGACATGCAGCACCATGCAAGAGCAAGGGAAATACCTGACATTTGTTCTCCAATGCTGTGGGCCAGACCCAGGGGGGGGGCAACTTGGCCTCAAACCTGCCTGGATGTGTGTGTTGAAAAGTGAAGAAGATGGGTCATTTTTCAGTCTCAAGTGAGTGAAATGAGTGAGAAGGTTTCACTCCAAATGGGTGTGAAATCTGCAACCTCACTCAAAATGAGTCAGGAATTCAAAATGATTTATACATAGTGATATAGAAAAGTCCTGATATTGAACATATTCTATGAATTATAAAGGAGCTTTCCATTTAGTACATACGCACACTTTCAAAAATCTCAGACCCTCCTCCCCCCTTGGTGCATAATTATGTACTTAATGGAAGGCCCCTAAATTAGAGGAAATAGATACAAAATAAATAGGTATTAATGTGGCTTGATGAATAATTACATATATATATTTCAATTACATCATCTAATAGGAATATGAAATGAATATGTACAACATCCCTTTATTACGGAGAGGTTTTACAACTTGTGGTGTCTTTCAAAATGGGTCTGTTTTCAAAACCTCAACACACACATCCGGGCACTGAGAAGGGAAGTCGCCTCCCCCTCCTCCCGGGGTCCAGAACGTCACGTAGGGACCTCCTACAATAGGTGGACATACGTGTCACTACAACGGATCATTGAAAAAGCCATAGATGTAAGCATAAACGATTGGTTGTCAATAACAATACATGATTTGATGGGGCTTTCTGCTAGTGGTTGAGATGGAGTGAATGAGAATCAGAGATCATCGTGGGAACCCACTGGCTTCTATGGATTTTGCTCACACGAGATGTGAGATCTGCGTGATCAGAGGGAAGGGAGAGGTGTTTGCATACAAATAAACACAATGGAAAAAATACACCACTTCCGGCTGTACCTGAGCCTGAGCACAGTAGAATATTCTCGGCTGCTTGACTTTTTTCTATGAGCATATTTATAGAGCGTAAAATGATATGTGTTATTTGTAAGTATTCTTTAACCAAGTAAGGATTCATATGAAAATTGCTGTCAGGAATGCCATGTAACCAACTTACTATAGTGTCATCATTAATTTTGTAAAAATAGAAATAATGAAATTAATGTCTTTATTTATAGGCCTTACCTTTCCAGATGTAGGTGTCCTTCGACGAAATTATAAACTCTTTTTAATTTACCAAGCATCGTCACATAATTTTGAGTGTTCGAGCAGCAAGCCTGCTGACGTATTTATTGAGAAATCAAGATCAGGCATTGTATTCGTTTGAAAAACGCAACCAGCAGGGAACCTTTCAAAAGTCAATTGGTGATAGCTCACGTGTAGTGTCGTTCTTTAAATCCATAGGTGGGTAATGTGTTTGTAAGTAGTTGTACAATATTTGGTGTGGAAGTAAAGTTTGTATTCGGCATACTGAATTTGATGCTGGCAAGTTTGTATTTGTTTTTGTATTGTATCGGAGATTGGGTATGGAACCATATACCGTTCGAAAGAGAATTGCGGATCCTTTTTCTGATATATAACAATGTTTATGTTCCAACTAAATTCCCTTGTCAATCAATGAAATCAACAGCAAATTCGGCATGGGGACTTCATGCTTTAGACAGGTGAAGTTGTTCAGGTAGAAATTAGTAAGGAGATGAATAACGCTTTAATGAAAACAGAGGAGCTATATCGCTAGGTACAGGAACGTAAGCTCTGAACTAAATGAAACAAGAGCCCGGGAGCGACCTATTTAGCACTATCTGATGTCAAACGGTCACCCATTTATATCCATTTCACTAAGATAAAATTTATCTTAGTGAAATGGATATTCACGTCATTTAATGACGTATCCCAGGTGGAATTGTATAAGTGATATAGTTTCATGCTCAGTGTTTATAATTTTACAGGTAAACTGGAATTAGAACATTAGTCATAGCTTAACTGGTGTCACCCGTGTTGGCTATGATTTAAAAGTTTCTACCATGGGTTTGTAAATTGGGTGGCTTTTGTATAATATCTGGCGTTTTCTGTTCCTCAACACCTCAATTAGCAGGGACTTCTTTTAAAGAACAGAACTGAAACGAAAGATCATTGCTATTGGAAGAACACATATAAAAATATTAAAGATTGATGGTCTTTGTTAAATAAACCAACAATTCTGCTGTTTCCGATGCCAAGAATACCCGTACACTGTTTTGGGTCATCAACGAGGGCAAATTAAACCTAATTACAATCTAAAATCCTTAATCAATCCCATCCCGTCAAGTCAGGGATTGTTACTTAAGCCTCCATTGCCCCGCTGGAAATACTGCTTAAAGTCTGATGAATTTGAAATTTGGTCTATTTTGAACAGACCTTATAATTAGGGCCGTTCCTGGTGTGTCTTATGTTACATTGATAAGATTACTTCGTAGGTATGAGCTGAAATATGATTGGCAGGCAGTATGATCCCCACATCCAATCGTCTCAAGATAAATTCAGATAATATTCATTTCATGATTACTGAAATATGAGAATCGTTGCAGTAATGGCATATAGACCATCTCCAATTAGATACCGTTTTTGACCCCGAACTGGAAAATTTGTGATATAAGATACTGCGCACTTTCTATTAGGTCACTGGGGGAGCATAACTTTCCGTTAGACATGTTCATTATACATCTCCGCTAAAACGGCATAACAAATGGATTTACTCAAGGTTGCATATTCCATTATTTGAAAATCTGGCAATTAACGATTCCATCAAATAATATAATTTTTTATTATCATGTATTTACATATTATTAGCCAAAATATCTAACGAAAAATCAGCTAAGTTTCAATGCTAGCGGAAATTTCTTAACGGATTTTGCAATACCTTGGTCCCCGTTATTCTCTTTGCAACACATGGTCTCTGTTACAGATCCGTTATTCATCTGCTAAAGTTATGCAACCCCCTCCTGGCATTTTTATAAAAGAGTTTGATTTATCCAACCAGGGATAGTGGGGTCTGTTAACAACATTTTTAATACGCAGCGGATAAAAGCACCAAATTTTGCATGAGGCACCTCTGAGGCATAACTTTTGAATCTAGAAGGGGAGCCATCTTCAAATACCAAAATGAAATTTTGACAAATTTTGTATACTTTTAGCATTTGAAATTTAAGGTATTTGACCAAAACTTTTCGCTAGCTTCGATTAGACCTATTGTATAGATTCGAAATGTAAATAATTGAATTCCCTGTCCTATAATCTACCAATTTAGACAATAGCAATGTGTTTCTAGGCATTTCAGAAGCTGAGTTATAAGATTATTTCAATAAAAGTCAGCCATATTGGATTTTTGGCCCCCGTCCGGGTTATATTGATATTTCAAGGTGGCTCCCCTTTTAAATCCAATGAAGGGGTCCAAGGGGATCATCATACCAAATGAAATCAAGAAATCTTGTGGCAAAAGAGTAAAATCTATATCCTTTCTTTTGAATTATTTTGGAATCCAGCGGTCATTATCAAAGGTATCATGCTAATGAATTCAGCCATTTTGAAATTTATGGTATTGTATTGGATGAATATCATATTTATTGAACCCTCTAGGCTATTAACAACTGATATTGGAACCATTTCCCCTGGCCTTATGCCTTAGTAGCTAAAAATCATAATATTTCTCAAAATTGGTCAGCCATCTTGGATTTTGGAATTCCGCATTGACTTAAAACATAAATAATTGAATTCCCTGACCCATAATCCCTCAATTTTGACACTAACCATGTCTCTTTAGTCTTTTTAGAAGCTGAGATATAAGAATTTTTATAGTAAAAGTTGGCCATATTGGTTTTTGGGCCCCAACATCCGTCCTATTGATATTTCAACGTGGCTCCCCTTCCAGATTTGATAGTTATGCCTCAGAGGTGCCTCATACCAAATTTGGTGCTTTTATCCGCCGCGTAACGATTTCTAAAAAAAAAAGACCTTAACAGACCCCACTAGGAGGGTCTATTGATAGATAGCAGATCCAAATGCAGGATAGCCTCTTTCCAATTCTCTTATTTCTACTGATCTAAATGTAGCATACATAGTCGGTTTTAACTAATAGCACGTAGACTATTAAAAAAGGCCCTGACTTACATTGAAAATACTTTTTTGGGATTCGACCTTCAAAGAAGAATATGATGGCATATAACGTGTATGAATTAAACTGCCCTCTACATGATACATTCAATGTAAACTTGAAGTGACAATCCTGTTCGATAACACATATTACAGGTACTGCAAATTCCCCAGCAAATTCCTTGATAAGCATTAGGGAATGTATGGTTTGAAATAGATGTTGAAATCTGTGTATACAACAGGATTATTGTGGAAAGTCATAGAAGTAAACTCAGTGTATAGAAAACTGATACCCCCCACGCCCTTTCGACCTTCCCGAGACATAAGATCTTATCCTTTCGACCGAATCAATACAAGTGCTCTACTTGTAATAACATGGCCCCACCTATCAGTTTCTTCTCTATCTGGGGGATTACACCCACCGTACACAATACGATTTCTACCAGCAATTTGTCACATTTTCACGGGATTTGTACCCCAAGTTATAGTTATGTGAACACCTTCAATCTTTCCAATAATATCGTGATTTGAGATGCAAGAACACATCCTCACAACTTTTTCATTTCTCTTACCTCGAAATAAATCACAATTATATCATTGAAAAAAAATTGCAGTCAGATCGCATTTAAGATATCGTGCAGTGTGCGCCAGATAAAACATAAGGAAAAGGTCATTATATATGTGTGATTTTTAGAAATGACTAGTTTGCAAACATATTAAAGTCAATAGAGATTTGTTATAACAACTTTGTATTCGTGTAATCAAAGTACATGGAAATAATACTATTTCACGCAATAATTCAACATAGTAGTTTTTCAGCCATTGCTGAAAAAAGTAGTCGCACAATGTGAAAACATTTATCCCTTCTGGTGCTGCGATTTTGTGTCATTTTTATAGGATTTGGTCCCAACATCCACCCTTCACCTCTTTCCTCCCTTTGTGTGATTCTTCTCTAATTGCAAGTACCAAATCGCAAGCATTATTATCACACAGGCTGTTAAAGGCTTCAGCCTCACGGTACCTATACGTATAAGCACTGCCCACGGTTCTCTTGATAACTGCGATGTTCTCTCAAGGTGTACAAAATCCCAAGTCGCATAATCGCATAATGTGCGAAAGGCTTGACACTCATGAACTACAGGACCGTTTCTTGTGATCGAACCACTCAATATATATGTTTGTTATATTATTGATCACACAAGCTAGCAGGGGACACCTTTTATCACGGCCACTTAAAACATAAAAAAATACATCAATTATGGCTCATAGTCTAAGTCCTTCTAATTGGACTTTTCCATCATTTCTAGATGTTATGGCAACGCAGCTTTTCGATATCCTAAAGTGCATCAAGGAAGGTCAGTATATGAAATTTTAGATGCCAATCAGTTGGGAAACTATAGCCCCCAAAAACTGCTGAGATAATTCAAATTCATTTTCCCAAAGGAGGTAATGGAATATAATATCAAAACATATCATATCGTTAGAAAGATCACTTCAGTACGAAAAGGTAGCCATCTAAATTGTCTTATTTGTCCTTGACATAGTTTATCATGTATCGGTATCAGGTGTCTAGAATATTAATAGTAAAGGTGAATTGCAAGTCAAAATATATAAAAGTCTAAAGTCTTTTGATACAGGATATGTAGTTCAAAAGATGATCCAAATAAAACATGTGAATTAAACAAAATACATTCAATTTAGTATGATATCACATGGGAATGTGATAAGAAAACGGAGATGAGCAACTTAATACTATAATTGATCATTTTGAAAAGAGGGACCCTATCGAAGTATTGATGTAATGGCGATGCTCTTCGATGTCCTTATAACATTTTGTGACGTTCTGTGACATTATAATAACGTTCAGCGTACTCACATTCTTGGCTGGGATGCAGAGCTCTTGACCATACAGTTTGCATAGCCAAACAGAGAAAACATTGTGTAGGGAAAATCAAAAACATTACTGTAATCGACGGAATATGCTAATTAAAGTAATTGCGAATTTTGAGAAACAGTTACGTAGTCAAACAGGAAGCCACTATACATCGAATAAGGTATATCGCGAAAAGGATTATGTCAAACACAATATCTGCTTTATAATTAAGTCAATATTACAGGCTGAGACTCCATTGCCTATGAAAACATGAGGTATAACCTGAGGCGACATGATGCCAATAGGTAACAATAATTCCTCGAACTATTTCGCTGTGTTTTTCTATTGTTTAACTAGTTTTTAGGATGTATTTGCATGTCGAGTCAAAAACGCTTTATTAATTCACGCAGCTACTACTCACTGGGTACCTATATTTGGGTGGGTTTTTTTGTAAAGCCGGCAATGATTTCAAGACCAGAAAATCTTGAAAAGGGATAGGAAGACGGGTAGTAATATGAAAAGATCGTCGTGGGTGCTGCCTCTGACCCCTTTAAGGGCCCGTTTTCTCCATTAAGCCAATTCTTTTCTCCTTCTTCCTCATTACTCATACAAGTCATTATCTATTCTGAAAACAAGGGTCTTCTTCGATTGTAAAACAGGGTTTATTATTCTCACTTGCTGTAGTAAATCGTTCTACATCGAAATGTTTTGTGACCGATACTGAAACTATCTTCTGTTAAAAAACCAGGCCTCTGTAATTAAGCAGGGGAATGGACAAAGGTGTCTTTTTTTCGTAAAAAAGAAAAAAGCTTCTGCACGTGTCTTTTCTCTTTGATGTGCACATAAACTTAAAGGTTTTCCTCCTGGCTTTTTTTATGGAAACTACACTAAGCCGTCAGAAATAACAATATAATTGATGACGGTCAAATTAAACATATGGGATTTCTTTGTTATCATTGTGGATGTAACTGGATGAAAATTATCCTATTCAGACCATCCTTTGTGCATCTTCTTGCAGACAAAGTCTTCGGACAAATGATATGAACATATAACAGGGATTTCTTGGAGAAATGAACGAATATTGCACTTTGCATTAAATTTTAAAGAAGAACTACTGATAAAAAGTTATTTTGTAATCGGACCCACGCCCAACAGATTTAAAAGGGGCAAGAAAGTGTTAGTGCACAAAGATTGATTGTCAAATAAGTGTCATATCAAGTAAAGGTTGATGGAAAAAGCCAATTTGTCATGAAGAGTATGAGTTACAGCCGAGTAATTCATCTGTCGGGGATGGTCCCCCCTGGACATTTACACCAGGGGTGGACATACGATTTTCGAAGGGGGGGGGGGGGGGGGTCAGTATAAAGGCTAAGTACTAAAACGGTGTGCATTCGCGAGTATGCGTGCATCATTTTCCTCTCTTTTTGTAGTTTAGGGGTCCCCCAAAAGGACCCCCTGGACCCCCCCCCCCCCCCTGGATCCGCCCCTGTACACTCAGACACATTACTATTCCCTGATGTTTATGTCTCCTACACTTAGCCCCCTGACATGTACCACCTAGAACGCACCCGCATACCCCTGGACATAAAAACTCCCAAACAATAAGTGCTAATCTAAAACCATAACCTTACCCTAACCATAAACTGAGCTTAAACTGATCTGATCCTAACCTTCATTCTGAAAAAAAACCCGCTAAACCTAAAGCCTGGTCCCCACTTGGACGACGAAATGTGTTACTTCGTCGGACGACTAAGGTTGTTAGTAGCCCAGCGATCAAGTCCGCACTGGTGTCTGGCGACTAAACACTAGTCGCCATTGGTTTGGGGCAAAATATTTGACATGTTTAATATTTTCCTCTAGTCGCCGGCGATTAGTGCTATTAGTGTCTGAGCTGGGGGACCAAGGTGTCCTCTAGTCGCCAGCAGCTTCAGAGCAAGAGCGTCCCAAGGTGGCAACTAACTTTTATTTTTCAACGGGGTCTAGTTGGTCACCCGGCGACGTACTAATTCACTAATCGCCAGGGGACCAAGGTCAGTCCCCGTCGGTGGTCACCCAAGTGAAGACGCGGCTTATGAGTATGTGTCCCAGGAATGGTCGGGGGGTGTGGCCGTGCGCTGGACAGTGCCTATAGTCGCGACGTCGCCTCAATAAGCTCCACAATTCACGCGACAATGAACCTGAACTGAATTCATTGTATACGAGACAATTCATAATGGTGTAAGAAGCATAGACTAATGGGAATTTCAATACTGTCGCGGATATTGTGTGGCCTACAGAAGCGACGTCGCCGATATGGTTCTGCCTAAATGAGTCAAGCTATACATACAACGTTGCTTATATTACATGGATTATACTGGCGACATCATGTGCATAACGTCTTTATATGTGACGCCTCCTCAAAAGGAACGGTCATTTGAGAAGTATAATTATGAAAATGGGAATTTTGGGTTTCTTACGTATCTAGCTTATTATGCATACATACGCGACATCACTTACTAAACTGTTTTCATAAGAATGACATTAATGGATAAGGCTTTGTCAATAGCATCATTATATTTTGTTGAAAACGATCTATTTTGCAAATACGCCACTTTCATGATGCAAAGTGCTTTCTACGTAAAATGTTACCAGTTAAAGTGTCTGAGGCAAAGTTGCATACTTACATAGACAAAGGATCTAATCCAAATGCATCTGTCGCAACCTTTACTTGTGATCTATAAACAAGCACTAAAGAGCACATCCAGTGTTTTTATATTGTCAAAGTAAATACTTAAAACTATTGAGTAGTTACAATACGATTAAAGCTTTAGTACGATCATCAAAGCTATATTTAGACAGATGAAATCAAATGTATTTGAAAAGCTCTTTAATTCAATGTTGAAAGACCATTAAGCATAAAACTAGACTCAAAGGGCAACAGTGCAAGTTAACCTTAAGTCAATGATAAAACCTGCATGTGCACCAGAACTAATCTGAAAATACAGACTGACGTTGATTACGATTACTGTTCTACTGAATCTCACCACATTTCTCATTTCACCACATTCAAATGTACATTACATCTAGAAAGAATTCTAATATACCTCCCTATGTTTAAAGTCTAGGTAGGAAGTGTGTTAGCATTTACGTTCCCTGTTTCCTGGGCATACACCTGTGATGGTGTGAGGATTGATATTGTGATTATTTATTATAAATTTCCGTGTGAAAG
This sequence comes from Lepidonotus clava, assembly GCA_936440205.1. NCBI lineage: Eukaryota > Metazoa > Annelida > Polychaeta > Phyllodocida > Polynoidae > Lepidonotus > Lepidonotus clava. The sequence continues at coordinate 6,341,987 of OW387142.1, read as the reverse complement.
ATTGAAAATAAACTTTCGTAATTTGGTGGACAGGTTTTTTTTATCGAAGCGTTAAAAGGTGTTAAATCGACATATTTCGGTTGCCTAAAGCCTTCATCAGCTATATACATTTACGTTCTTATGAGATACATAATTCGTTTTCAACATTATCACATTTTTCAAGTGATAAGGAACCCATTGAAGGCTGTGGCAACCGTTTAATTAGTACTGACGCTCCTAACCAACTTCTGTACTGATTTTATTTCTATGGATTCACCCTTTTGAAAAAAGGTCTATTATTCAATGTCCCATGTTCGAAATGATATTGCTGAAGAACCCCATTATCCACAATTCGAGCGGTTCTGGCGGCACCTAGTTCTATATATGTATTCCGCGAAATAGGGTTCCCTTGCCATATAGAGACGGTACACTCTGTGTCTAAACACTTAGTGGGGAAAATAAGGAAATTTCCGAGCTGACCAATAATGGTGAAGAGGTGTCAAGTTGTTATTGAGTGTGTCACTGGAGGAAATTACCGGTCACCATAGCAATAAGTGAGGAGATGGGTTGTAGCCCCCACCTTTGGTGCAAAGAACCGAATAAATGCAATGGTTCAGAATCATATATATCATAATATTTCGGCCTGAAAAGGCAATAAGTACTGCTTATGAACATTTTTTGAAGTCTGAGGATTCCACTTACGTACCATTTATAACAATCTTAGACATTACTTGACTTTTTATTGTATCATTGAAGCTTTTGGAATGATTGTTCGGTTTCCCACCTTCCCTGTCCCCAGTTTTATCATTGTATCCATGGAGTTGTTGTCACCAACAATGGCGGCCTGAAAAGATCTACATGCCTATAGCTACGGCAAATGTCGACAGAACCAATAGCCATGTGCATGTCTGGATAGATAAGAACACAACACACTGAGAGGAGATGAAGTGCCCTTTAGAAGTGAACCCTTACCCTGTACCACCTTCAATGCTATGATGAATGCACCTGCTGAGCAGCTCCTGGGTTATACATCAATAGGGGAGCTGCTCACCTAGATGACAAACGCCTGCACTGTGGTAGATCATAGATAATGTAACAAACACTAGTGTAACGAATCCCTTACTACTGTTTCACGAGGGAATCTCTCGCACTCAGCCCAGAGACATTCAAGTCCATTCTGACCTATATTTACCCTTACATAATGGGTCCGTATACCCCCACAGTGTCCATTTGAGCAGTTCAAATCTTTTAAAAATTGTTATTGGTCCTCAGCACGGGTAACTCCTGTGATGGCTGTTGGATTGCTGGCATGCTTATGGTCCTACCTCTCATAAACCAGTGGCCTCAAAGCATGCTGGGATACAGGATAGAATTCTCAAATAAAATGGCTACTGTGCACAGACTCACTTTGTTGGGCTGGGCTTGACAGACTAGAGAGATCCATGTTCTCGTGGTCTCGTGGGTGTTTGAATAGAGTAACGTGAAAGGAAACGACCTTGGCCGTGACCTTCAGTCTCGTCCGCCGTGTTCGTGATCTCACGAGAAGCAGGGGGATGGCGTTCTGAGAGAGAAAAAGGTTTATTGATAGGGTAGAGGGCAAATGTCTAAATGTGTTGAGGGGTAGGACTTACCCATTGCAAGTAGTACGCATTGGTACGTAGGCCTATATATCTTTTTATCATTCAAATTTTAAATTGGCATACAGCCCTTCAGCATTTATGTAGCCGACTCTTTATTAGCTGCCAGCTTTACACTTTACATTAAAACTTGTTGCTAAAGTATAATTAACATAGCCTGTTATAAGTAGCTAACTACTACTTATCGCGATATTCTCTTGTTTTTTTACCGTTTAGCTCATTAACAACAATTATTACGTATAATTGACTTACATTTGCTTCTAATTTGCCACTAATCATGCGGGTAGGATCGAAAGGTCACTGAATACGTGCAAACCGTCTTGGACGTGTTTCTTTTCGCCCAGAGGGAGTTGTACTTGAATGTTCGCTATTCTCCATCCCACTAAAATGACTCTTTGGGAGGGGGAGGGGGGGGGGGTCCTGGACTGATTTTACAAAATATTGTTTGCTTTGCAACACATCGTTTCTGTTTTTGACCAGTGAGGCATAAGCTAAAGTTATACAATGCCGCCTGGGTCCCTACAACACGTACACTGACAACCACACAAATCCATCCAAGCCGGCTGTGTTAGTATAAACAGCTGTTTGTAGTACCTATAAACTTAACTTTCTAGCAATTCTCCCTACCACGGATAGCCGATTTACAAGCACCTGAAGGCTTATTTTGACTGAATTTGTAGACAAACCCCCTTTAAAAAACTATAGAAAATAAACTAATAATTGTTATATATCTATCTATAATGAATGCATTTTCTAAACACTTAGAAAATATTAAATCTATTCAAATACAGATTAAGAAAAAATGTTCTCTAGTTTTACATCATGTTCAACTTCTGATAATGATATGTTTCCTGAAAAGTCCTGTTCTACAGCCTTGTGATTTGTCAATATAATTATTACTCAGCATGCATCTTGATCTAGGCTAGCCTGCAGGCAAAACTCAAGAAATTGGTTATCCGTGGTAGGGAGAATTCCTGTGCTCCCTTGCAAGGCTATTCTTCGGCCGAGTACTCCCCCTCCCGACCCCGGGGAAGGTGAGCAGTTGAGATAGGGACAGGGTAAGGGGAGGTTTCCGTGCTCCAGGGAGCCTGTAGCCGGGTCGATTGGCCGTGGTCTCGTGAGCCCGAGATTTCATGGCGAAGGGCGAGATTTGGTGCTAGTCACGTGACCTTTTAATGGTCGTTAGAGGACGGGACACCAGGGTGGTGGGTTTGGTGGATGCCAGGAGGGGCACACCCCCTGAGTAGGGTTTGATTAAACTAGCATGGCCCATGGCCCTCTTACTTGTTCATGGATAGGGCTAGTATAGGATCGGTTGGTGTCTTGGTATAGTTGGTATCACCTGTGATGGTGGAGGCCTATAACCTATAGACCTTGTGCCGACGTGGTCACGTGATCACTTCTTGGTGATCACCACGTGGTGATCAAGACCACATGGCCATGAACGAAATGAAAGTTTGTCAATTCTGAATGCTGACACTAGTACATATGAGTATTTCTAGTATTTTTAGCATAGAGCTGTATTTTAAGTGCTTTAGATTAGTAAATAATAGAGATTATAAACTGATCACCAATATGGCGGCCAGCCTATCCTGGCTTCTTATGATGTCAGCTGCACAACGTCTATACTAAACAAGTTAAAATAATTTAATGGCATGCAACCCATAAAGACCACAGAAGACATGATGGATGATTAAATGATCTGTAACAAAATGATCTGTTACATATAAACAAAGCTTTTAAATGCTGTTTAATGTAACTTTAAAAAGAAAAAAAAGTATAATTAGTTAGATTTAAGGTCCTGAGTACCCTAGCTGAAATGGCATACCTTTATGAAGTTGAGGCTTAACCCGTCGGAAACTGAAATGTTTCATTTTAACATATTCCTCCTCTGGTTCTGTTTATAGAGAGTTAATCTTAACAATAATTATTGCTCACTCGAAAGCAACGTTAACGTATTGATGAATCTCGGTAATAATAAAGCAATCTTCTATACCAGGGGATACATTAATACATGAACCCTTAATGATGACCACCCCCCCCCCCCCCCTCCGCTAAGTGAAGGTCTACCCCACTGATTTGAGCCGGCCTAACTAAGCCAGTCCCCCGCCAGTAATGTCGACTTTTTAACGGCCCATGCCTCAGGAGCATCTTTTAATGATGCCCCTGGTCGTATACGCCCGAGGCTGACGGGGGAGCTGCTCGGAGCTGCTCGTTACCAGCTCGTGTTTATACTGTGAGCTGCTCAGAGTCAGTCAAAACAATCTTACCTGGGTCCCCCTTCTGGCCTGTGACAGAGAGGTCTTGTTTCCACTATAGATTTGGGATGCAAGAAACAACTAAAAAAAACTGAACATTTTCTGTCACCTCCTGTTAATTTGTCTTTTGCTGTGTTCTCTTAAATTCACCAAAATGCAACTCTAGTGGCATATACAAAGTGTTATGACAATATTTGTCCTGTAAATGTACAACATTTCATATAAGATAGAACTCTTAACTACCACTATGTCACAATAAAAGGAACACAAAATGAGCTGTTTCTTGCTGACCAGATATACAGTCATTGTCTGGGTAAATACAGAAGGGATATGAAAAGTACAGACCTTGGAGAATGGGAGGGCGTGTCATCGTCTCTTTTGAGAGCTCGCGGTAGGGACCGATTGATAGGGGGCAGAGAGGATGGGTATAAAAAAGATGGAGTAAGGAGTGGGTCAAATGATTTCCATTGATTACAGAAAGAGAACCTTGGATGTGACATGATATCAGATGATCAGAGACATTAGAGGCAGTTGATTTCTGCTTTAAATGGATGGAAATGTTTTAACATTGAACAAGAAAATGTGAGATAATGCACGTGCAAGTCTTTGCGATGGGAGATGTAGGACAAATGTACATGTAGTGAGGAAGGTCATATGTTTCCCATGGTTACAGAATAAGAGTGATGAGAACCTTGGATGTGACATGACGAGGCATTAGAAGCTGTGCCTTTGAAGTACAGCAGGGGAACCATGTTTGGTTCAAAACTCACTGCCATGTCACAACATTAGCAACACTGCAATAAACAGAAGACTAATGGACCAAAATACTAGTCGACAATTCTAGTTCTAGAGTGATAATGATTGATAATCTGAATATACTTATATGTTAAACTTTGAAGTGAAAGAAGTTACGATAATTAACAAAATAAAATTCATAATGTAAAGTGATGCCTCAAAAACGTCAATTGGTCATTTGTTATATGAATCTGAAAATGAATGGAAATGGTTATAACAGATGGTTTGTATATGATTGACTCTATATTACACCACAGTAAAAAGTAACCGGCATAAAAAGGATGGAAAAAGAAATGTGAAGGACGTACTAATCGGCCACAAGGAAATGCTGCAGACTGAGCCAAATGAGAGACGGCCAATCAATTTCATGTCTGACCTTGCCACTTGGAAGAGTACCGTTGGTTGGTGACAGTTCTTTGACAATACGAGGTCATCCTGAAGCCACCAATCACCTTCTGGTAGTTCATTTCTCTCACAGCATGTCAGCCCTTACAACACCATTCCTTCCTCAGCTTTCTCCCCCCTAGCCTGCACCGCAAGCCGCAAGCCCCTCCCTCCATCGGGGCTTGTCTGTAGCCCCGATCTGATCGTGTAGTGGCTTAATTACTGAGGTGGGGCACCGAGGGGCAAACACTAGGATATGAAATTTACTAACCCAGCTTTAAGCTATAAAAAATGAAGGGTGGGACACTGGTTTTTGAGGAACTTGTGCAAAGATCAATCTAGTCCCAGCAGGTTAAACTTTTGAACTGATCCTTGTTCAAACATGGCGCCTGCCTCCTTCTCTTCACCAGGGAGCAGTTAGTTTGTAGCTCGCTCTAATCATAGTACCTCCAGTACTGGAGATTGCCACAGTCTTAAAAATAAGGACTGCTCCCTTGATCCAAACCTGTTGCAACGAAAATGGCAGTACATCTTTTTAGTGGGGTCCTGTTCGTCCCTGGAATAGCAATATCCAGAGACAAACACTTTGTCTATCTCCCCCTTATCTCATCCTTCTATCCCTCCCTCCCCCGCCAGCCTTCCTTCATCCTTTCCTACAAGTTTGGAGCCTTAAGCAACCCTTCCTCCCCCTGCCTCTCCTCTCTCTCTTCTCTTCAATTCTTCCTATGATAAATATAGATACTGGTTAAAATGTTTGATGAAACAAACAAATGATACAAACCTGGATTAGTATTTAGTTTATAGGAGGTGTGTTTATTCATAATTATTATCATCATTGATGCCTTTGCATCAGGCAGGCTTGTTTTCAGTTCTTCCACAAAAAGATGTAACCTGTGTCATGAATATTAGGCAGGACGTCTTCAGGTAGTTGTAGGTGCTCCTCCACCAATTTCCCTAAGCCCCATTTTGCCCTGGGCAATTTTTCACAGCGATTTTAAAATCGTAAGCATTAAAAAATAGTATTTTGATCAAATAATCACATAGCCTTATTCATTGACAGCTACCTTGTAAACCGCAAACATATAGTACAAAAATGATACTTTTTTTTTATTTATTTTTTTTTTATTGGATCTAACTATATCACTTTACAGTGCTCTTCCTATAGAGGTACATAAGTATGGGTGATAATATATGAAATACATATACAATAATGAGAGTATGAATTATATCACTTATTCATGAACATAAATCCAGATTATAGTTCAAAGAGTAGTAGTCCTTCATGATATCAGTTCCGCTCAGTTACAAAAAGATCCCGTGCTCCAAATTATATCTGAGATCGCAATAAGAACATGCCCAGGGCGAATGGGGCTTCAGCCGCCACTTCCCCAATCCGTTACACGCCAACCACCACCCATTACCCTGTCATCCTTCACCCTGCACCATCCTCTACGTAACACGTGCCATCCCCCACCTGCCACCTGCCACATACAACCCACGCCCACAACCAACCCTCCACCCTAACCTCAATCCTTCAGCCAAACCCTCCTTATTGCCCTGTTTCCACTAAAAGATTTTTCTTTAAACGGTTCCAAAAAATCAATAAAAATCAACCAGATTTATGAATCTTCCAAGAAATTGTTTGGTGGAAACATAAAACCGTTCAAACAACCGATCTCAATGGACGATTTTTTACCTTATTGGCCGACTAAAATGTCCCACAGATGACAGACAAGTTATTTGACATGTTAAATAATTTTGGACGATTTTGGCTTGTTGGACGATGTATTCGTCTTTTGCTTGAAACAGGAAATGCTCAGACTATTCAGTAAAAAACAAATATATGATAAAATAAAATATCACGTTAAAAATAAAGATCGTACATTCTATCATAATGAATTAAACTATATTTGTTAAATGAAAATAATGTTTCATTAAATCGTTGATAAATCATCTATCAAATCGTTTTATTGTCTTTTGGTGGAAACAGAAAATCGTCCAAAATATCGTTGCTGATGAACGATTTTTTTTCTGAGAATAAAGTTGTCTGTTTTTGTCTGTTGAAAAAATCTTTCAATTTTGATTGAATCTTTTTGGTTGAAACAGGGCATAACATCTAAAAGACAAGATCAAAATTGAACGATTTGTCAACAATCATATACAGACGACTTTATTGTTAGAAGAAATCGTTCATGAACAACAATTATTTAGATGATTTTCTGTTTTCACCTAACAACCATAAAACGATTTTGTCAGCCTTCAAAGTCAGAAACCGTCTGTTTAGTGGGGTTGTTAACATTTTCGTCACGCGGCAGATAAAAGCACAAAATTTTGCGTGAGGTACCTCTGAGGCATAACTATTGAATCTAGAAGGGGAGCCATCTTGAAACACCAAAATGAAATTTTGACAAATTTTGTGTGTTTTAGCATTTGAAATTTAAGGTATTTAACCAAAACTTTTGGCTTGCTTCGATTAGACCTATTGTATAGATTCGATAGGGAAATAATTGAATTCCCTGTCCTATAATCTACCAATTTGGACAATAGTGATGTGTTTCTAGGCATTTCAGAAGCTCAGATATAAGATTATATCAATAAAGTCGGCCATATTTGATCTTTGGCCCCCGTCCGGATTATATTGATATTTCAAGGTGGCTCCCCTTTTAAATCCAATGAAGGGGTCCCAGGGGATCATCATACCAAATGAAATCAAGAATTCTTGTGGCAAAAGAGTAAAGTCTATATCCTTTCTTTTGAATTATTTTGGAATCCAGCTGTCATTATCAAAGGTATCATACTAATGAATTCAGCCATTTTGAAATTTATGGTATTGTATTGGATGAATATCATATTTATTGAGCCCTCTAGGCTATTAACAACTAATATTGGAACCATTTCCCCTGGCCTTATGCCTAAGTAGCTAAAAATCATAATATTTCTCAAAATTGTTCAGCCATCTTGGATTTAGGATTTCTGCATTGACTTAAAACATCAATAATTGAATTCCCTGACCCATAATCTCTCAATTTTGACACCAACCATGTCTCTTTAGTCTTTTTAGAAGCTGAGATATAAGAATTTTTATAGTAAAAGTTGGCCATATTGGTTTTTTGGCCCCCACATCCGTCCTATTAATATTTCAATGTGGCTCCCCTTCCAGATTTGATAGTTATGCCTCAGAGGTGCCTCATACCAAATTTGGTGCTTTTATCTGCCGCGTAACGATTTCTCAAAAAATGACCTTAATAGTCCCCACTAGTTGAAATCTGTCCTTCAAACGCTTTTTTTTCCACCGAATGAGTCCTGTAGGATTTTTAAGGATTTACAAATCTGGACGATTTATATGGGATATGTTGGAATCATTCGAAGAGAAATATTTTGGTGGAAACAGGGCATTACTCCACACACCAACTGCCACCAATCACCATCCCTCTCCCCCTCAGCAAATCTAGTGTAGGTTTTCTATGGATTGCTGGCGGTAGGGGATACCAACATGTTGGTATCTGAAATGCAAATTTACTTGCGGTGGCAAAAAATCCCACAGCAAAAATTACAATGCAAATGGTACCCAACGCATAGTGGAATATGGCCCTCCATCCTCCACACAGCACCCTCTATCCTTTCTAAATATAGAGACCAACTGCCCAAACCATCCAAAACCCACCCAAAACCCTCCACCCACCATTTGCCTGTTGCTCCCCGGCAACAAGTCACAGGCGGCGGTAGTGGGCGGTCTGAGACAGTCTGATGGCAGCTGTAGGAAGACGCCAGCCCCTCCCCACCCGGCCTTCCTCCAGGGCGGGCCGTGGATGGCACCCTCTTGACGGCCACCTGAACTAAGACCCGGCAGCGACAGGTGGTGGAGGGTGGGGAGACATGTGTTGGAGAGTGTAGTGATGTGGAGAGTGATTGGGGGTCGCGCCCCCCTCCCCACCTGCACCCCCATCCCGCAGGTCTTCCCCTCTTAAGGCTGTATTCCATTATCCGATTTTACTCGCGATTTCGAAAATCGCCAGCAATCACACTGGATCTTAGTTTTATGTGTAAATGTTGTATATCATTTAAACGGATTTTGAATTAGCTTTCAAATAATATGTCACATGCATGGGTGCCTCTTATATTGCTAATGAAAATGTATATAAATGATCCAATTTCGTGAAACCAGAAACGCCTTGTGTAATACAAGCTTCACTAACCACCCTCTCTTCATATCGGGCCGCCACTTCATTTCCGGGATCTACTCTCTATGGCCGACGAGCACCTGATTGCTCCAGGGTACTTTTGACGCGCCCGGCGCTGGCCCGACAATCATCTTGGCTGCCCGCGCGGGGCAACCACGTGTCAAATTGCATGTGCTACCACTGAAGGGCCGACAGAATGGTGTTGGTGCGGCCGAGTGGATCTCACAGAAATACCTTGGGCGCCGCACCTATATCAATATCGGCACAAGCCAGTACGCTCTTTTAGATTAGGAGCGTGTAGATTGGTGGGTCCGTTCCCTTGACCTAAAATTACCGGTAAATAACAGAGAAATAGGAGTCATTACTAAAATATGACATATGCCCTACGTTATCGAACCTGGCTGTATTTTCGGTATATTTATACTATTTTCAATAATAGGTGTTGATATATAAATAGTAGAAGGAGTAAGTTTAAGTAAGAAACGAGAGAGTCAACAAATGACGCCTATGAGAAAAAAGAATATGCAGGAAAAGAACGTGCCGAACGGGAAGAGGCGTAAAGGGAAAGAGTAGTGGGAAGAAGAGCAGAAGCAGAAGAGTGCTTCGCACTTGGCACATGTCAGGTCGTCAGTGGCCGGCCGGCTGTAGGTCTTCCCCGCCCACCCCGCCCTCCTCCGCCCACCCCCGCCCACCACGCCCATCTCTCGCCCAGACCCACCCCCATCAGAGGGCCCTTGATGGGGGTCCCAAATGTCGCATGTTGAAAAGGAAAGGCAATGTCACCATGTCGAATTTAAGAAATAGCCATGTCGTCCTGTCGAATTTAAGAAATTGCAATGTCCCTTGCCACTATCTTTATAATCTCCCATGTCGCATGTCATTAAGCCCCAAAAAGGCCCATGTCGCAAATTAACGGTCTAGGGCCATATCAGACCTTCACTACTACTCCGCCCCCAACCCACCCATGCCACCACTACATCCACTCCCCTCCCAACCCCCCCCCCCCCCCCCCACCCCCATCCCCGACGCCCAACGCCCAACGCCCGCAGTTTCCGCCGGCCCGACCCGGCCGCCCAGGACCTTCTCACTGAGCTGCTCACGACCACTGGGTGAGCAGCTCGCGTACACAGGGTCTGAGCCGATTAGCTCGCTCCGACTCCACCCGCTGGGCCGTACACCAACGGCTTGTTGTGGGCGTTTGTCCGGCCCGGCGCGCACAATCAACACGTGGTGGCGAGAGGAGGAGGAGGAGGTTGTGGGGTGAATGCCCTTCACCAATCCGAGCCCCCTTTGTTCCCCAACAAAACACTGACACTTGGATTGGCGGGCGGCGGCCGGTCGGCGCGTCCTACATGGGTAGGGGGTAATTGGTGAGCTGCTCGCCGCACAGAGACCGCTGAGGGGGACACAATGCCAACACCCAGGAGGTAGCGCCGATCATTTATTTATCCTGCAGGCCCCTACCTGGCGCCTGGAGGCTTTGCGTCCACTGCCAGTCAGCCAATCTGGGGCCAACAAAGCAAACAAGGCCGCTCGGCCAACGACGACAGCTCCAGTGACCAACAACCCTAAGCCCCTCGTCCGGTCCGCCCCGCCAACCCCGCCTGCCATCCTCCACGGCGGCGCAGATGCTTTTCCCTCGGCGTTTCCGGTTCCGCCGCGCCTCGCAAGGCATGCTGGGAGAGACGCTGGCTGTTCCAGGCGGCGCATGTGCCTATCACGGGACGCGCTGGAGGCGTTGAGCTACTCAGCCTATTCCCCGCCCCTCCCACCACACCACACTGAGCTGCTCAGACCTGGAAGGCGGCGGTTGCTCCTCCGTAAGAGCATGCCACAATGAAGATCAGTTTGGATCAGTTGCTGTTGGCTTCTGTCCCTGGATGTACTTTTACCACACCCACACCTGCGTTCTAATAGGATAAAGAGGAATACTTGGACAGGTACGGGCTGGGACACGTAGGCGGCTTCTCAACAGTGGGATCACAGGAGGAGGAACAGAAAAACAACAACGTGCGCCTCACTCCATAGTACTGCCACGTAATAGTCAGTGGCGACATTCAACATTCTTTCCCTGTCACCAATCATAGGAGAAATACGCTGCGCTGTCCCGATTGATTATTTCCAGTGGAAGTCTGTACCAGGATCACGGAGTAGAGGAGATAACTGGTCTAACGTAAGGACGTACTGCTGGATCCCAGCAGACACACTGCCCTTGGCCTAGGCGTGCCAGGTAGGTAATCAAAAGAAAGCAGTGCCCGTGTACACTCTTTGTATAAGGACAATTTTTCAATTTGCAATGGCGGATTGGTCGCGCCACTACCTTTTTTCAGGAAATTTAGTTTTTCCAAAAGTATGATACGAAAGAGTTTTTTTCAAAGAGCGCGCCGCTGACTTGTTTTTTTCTTCTTTATTCTATGTAAATTCATTTTGATGTCACAAGACCTTGCATAAAATGGCATGTACATGTATGAACTAGGGTCTACAGAATAGCACCTGAATAACTATTGTGAATAAAACACAGGAAAGTCAAATTTGCTTATAATATGCCACAGGCAATTATTTCGACACCTTCTAGATCCAAGGTAATGCTGAAAATGGTAGAATGGTAAAGCCTAAATGAATTCCTGGAATAGTTAAATATTTATAATGAGAGTTTTCATTGTTGAGCAGTTAAACAAAATAGATTACTAAAATGTCACATTTAATAGCAGTATTCCTGATAGTAATAGATGTGCATATTGTGTTAGACGTCGGGGATTTATATAATTATCAGTATGTCCGCTCTGGTGGACACAATTAGATTGTGGTCGTAAATATTCTCGATTTGAAATGTCAAAACAAAGCTGATATCTATGAATCTTGAATAACGTTAGATAATTCATTACTTAACCTGCAACCAGAGCCCTAATCAAAGTCCTTCAAATGGAATTAAGAAAACTGAGATACGTGGTCCATTACCTCCATTCCCTAATCCATTTAGTGGTAATGAGAACTACTTCCTTGGTTCAAATTACATAAACACATATAACTAACATCTCTACTAAGGCCAAGGTTTCCGCACGCAGTAGTGGAGCTACTTGGACACATTGCTTGCTTGTGGTGTTGGATTCCGTCTCTCTGCGCTTCGTGCCGATTATTGCTGTTATTCGGTTAGAGAAAATTTGAATACAATGTTTGATGGAAAGAAATGGTCTTTCTTAATGCAGGCCTGCCAACATTATAGCGGCCCTAATAAGGACAAATGTCAAAAGTGATCACGAAAATCAGGACATTTTCCCCAAAATAAGGACAGCCTTATATATACTTAGATCTGTATTTTGGATCTTATATTTGGCATGATAAAAGTAATGAAATAACAAATCACATAGAATTATGTAGAAACCCGTTTTCTTAAGAAATTCAATACGCTGTAACTGGCCTGATAAGGACATTTTCACACCTGATAAGGACAATAAGGACAAGGGTCAAAAATAAGGACTGTCCTTATCAAATCAGGACTGTTGGCAGCCCTGTTAATGGCAGTATACACTTAGCACGAGAACACTCTTGGCAAGAATGTGACCCCTATATTTTATAAGTATCACAGAACACTGGCTCTATAGACATTTTCACTGCACGAATTTTTGGATTTACAAGGCCTGAACTTTTACAGGATATCACAGTAATGGCCATATTTAAGGATAATTACCAGACATTTTCTTCAACTTGGCCTGAAAATGTAAAGGTCTTAAAGTTGAAACTTTACAGATCTTTAAATTGCATATCAAAGGTGTAATGGCTCTCCTTGCATTTTTTTTAAAGATGTGTAAAGGTGCTTATAACATGTAAAGGTTGGTAAAAGTAACTGACATTTTCTTTGATGTTAACTTGAATCATCTTTAAGTCTTAGTAAAGATGTTTCAAAACAAGTAAATGTGCTTGAGTAGATCAGGTTTAAGCAGATTTACTTGATACCAGATTTACAGGATTTTAGGCAGCTTTAAGCAGATTTACAGACCATCAGTTCCCTATCAAATTGCAGTAAATGCTATTAATTGTTTAGTGGGGGTTTAGGGGTTTTTAATGAGTATCAGTAAATACATTAACATGTATTTAGAACTTTACTTTGAAAGACAAAGTTTCATGTCATTTTACTCAGTTTCTGAGTAAATATTTCTTTAGCCAGAAAATTACAATTTCTGTGCATGAAACCCATTCATTGAAGTTTACCCTGGTGTAAAGTAAATTCAGTCTTAGGCCATGTACAACAGATTGCATGGGTATTGGGTACACTGATGGCAGGCATCTGGCTGGAAGCCTATACTCAACATTCAAAACAGAAAAGGTGTTTATCCATAACACGTTTTTGAAAATTGATCTTAAACCATTTTTTGCATTGATTTTTTAAACCAATTTTTAAATAATGATTGCTCGATATATGTTCTTGTAAATCAAGGCTGTGTTGCATTTTGTACAAAGAAAATGTAAACAAAATCATTGATTTTTAAGAAATGTTTTTCCTACATAACAGAAATAAGTATGTGGTGCCCCCTATGAAACAAAACCTGAATTAAGAAACTGATCTTTACTGAAAATGTAAAGGTCATGTAATATACCTTTACTCATCTTTACACAAAAATACTGAAAGTAAACATGACACCATTACTATTTTCTTTTAGCAAAGATCACTAATATACACCCTACCAGCAGCACCATTGACAACTGCAAAGGTGATGTTATGGTTTTGGGATTTTGGCTATATCCTAAAAAACATAATAGGCACATTAAAACATCTAAAGGTGCATGTACATGTGCTAGTATATTGGATAGGTTTAGAGATTGTACTTCTTGAAGACCTTAGGATAAAATTCAAGAGTCATGTTCACCTTAATCCAATTTTTTATTCCTAGAAGGTGTCATTTTATGATTATAATTATAATTTCTCAAGATATCTCTTTATTTTTAACAATAAATATGGATTAATGCATAAAATGTGCAAAAATATTGCAAATCAGCATGTGGTGCCCTCTAATGGAAGAATGTAAAACTCAGAAAAATGGTATTTACTGAAAAAGTAAATGTCATGATATGAAACTTTGCACCAAACTTATTGTAAGTAAATATGATTCTTTATTGGGAAGCCTTTGCTCAATGATGTAAAGATGCAATGGGAATTAAAAATCCACTATGGTTTTTTAGGTGGAACAGTTAACCTGACTGAAATGTTGACTTTACTTTACTGAATAATGTAAGTACTATGGAAAACATCCTGACATTATTTAATGAACTTTTGACAGACCTTAAATATGATTTTCTTGTAAAGACAAGTAAAGATGTTTAAAGGGTAGGAGTTTATCTTTACCAAAAATTCCATGACCTTTCCACAATTTGTAAAACAAAGTAAATTCCAAAGTTCGTGCAGTGTTTGTCATTGACTTAATATTCCTAAAAACGAAGGGCTATCTGACATGTTTGCAATCAGTTGTGTATATGCTAGATAAAAACGTCTTAAAGAATTGAAATGAAATATTGAGAATTTCTTGGTAGTTTTGCATTATTCGAGAGTCGATATCAAATCATGCTTGAAATGAAGGTTTACGTTCCAGTTTGTATTTTTTGTATGGACAGTATAATCACATGGCGATCACTTGAATCTAGTCAGATGGCCTTATCTGCACAAGGTCTATAGTAGATTATCTGTCTGGGCAAACTAGTTACATGGCCTTTTCTGTACAATGTCCATTAATTGCAGATTATCTGTCTGCACAACCTAGCGATGTGTCCTTATCTGAACAAGGTATATTGTTTGTTGTCTGGGCAAACTGGTCGCATGACATTATCTGCACATGGTCTATTGTAGGAATCTGTCTGGGCAAACTGCCTTTGGCTATGCGCACGTCCCGCACACTGACACCCTCTTACTGTTTGGACTGTTTGAACAGTTCCCCTTAGACTCTTTGCCCATAGTCCCATGGCAGCATTGGGTGATGCTCTGAAAAGAGTTGTCCTCTTCCAAATCTCCCATGACGTTGGTTCCTGTGCTCAGCGGCCAATGCCCTCTTGTGATGACGTGCATGGTGACACTTTGAGTGAAAATTGCTGATGGGTTACACTGTATGACGTCATGGCATCGTGGTCTATAGATAACAGATAACAGATGACAGACGCTAGGGGACGTCAGATGGTGGGTCCGGATGGGTCCCTTATCCAACGTGCTGATTGGCTGTCACTCACAAAGGTCATGCCGGTCGCGGTCATATGACCCGCTGACGTCACATGACCATACCTTATAGCAGAGCGGCCCTAGACCCTTAAATTCGACATGGCGACATGGCCATTTCTTAAAATCGACATGCGACAGTAGGCTTAGTGGCATTAGTGAAAAAAAATAAACGACATGACATAGCCTGCTTCTTAAATTCAACATATGACATGGTAGCATCTTAGGGGCGACATGTGACATGGGGATTTAGATGAAAGGTGATATTTCTTACATTCTATATGCGATATTGCGGACCCCCATCAAAGGCCCCATATGACGATAGATTATAGGTGAGAGATGAGATATTGATACCTGCCAACACACTGACAGGTAGGATGTCCCCTTAAAGGCCATGCCTAAGCTATCATGGATAACTGAAAGGATTAGAGTCGGATTTGTAGAGTATATCCGTTTGGCTAGCCTGTGGTGCTTGCCCCCTGTGCATTAGTTGGCACTATCTCTCCAGCTGTCGTTTGGACCTTTTAGGCCTCTGCCAGCAAACCTCTTAAAGAATACCCCAAGGACACGAAATGTCCGATTTCCACCGCCGAGGGGTCAACTCACACTAGGTGAGTAATGGGGAACACACATGCCAGTCATATTTGAGAGTTCGGTCAAGGATTCTGAAAAGTGAGTCCTATTGATGTTGAGTCCTTAACCTATTTATTTGAGATTGAGACAGTCCAAGTGAAATGGGTGGAATAAGAGAGCACTGACCACTAATTTATAGGGCTGGTCAGGAAGAAACAGTTAATTTTCTTGTGCTTTTTGGGTAGGTCTTGGCTGTAGCTTTAGTTTTTGTTTGATAATAATTATTATATTTACAGTGAGGTTTCATGCGAGCTATTGTTAGAAATATGATAAACTGTGCATTATGATCTGGGAAATGGTATTTCAAAGTCGCTAGGGATCTGAGAAATTGTCGTCTTGTGGAAAGTACTGTTTTCAACCGTTTTCTAGCAGAGGTCTGTGTTGCCTTGTCTTTTGTAATACATGATTCATGAACCAGAATTTAGTCCCGACTGTGACCATTGCTTGAAGCAACACTGGACGTTTTTTTGCTTGGGACTCTGTTTCTTTGTAAATGGCATACCGCTGCCTAATAGATTGGTGTGTGTCCTTTGTCTGAGTGAAGGCTTTTATTATGGAAATAATTAGAGCTGTGTCTAGAAGCCTGCTGATGAGGCATGGAATATAACCAGCGATCCCCCCCAGAAAAGGATGTGACATCGCAGAATGTCCTAATAACATGGCAGAACGTCACAAGACGTTTTTAGGACGTGGTAGAACGTTACTGTTACGTCGCTCTTTTGCTGGACTGGATCTGTTCCGTTTGCGTCGTTGTTATTAGATAAGTCATTAACTTATGCTGCATTGCAATCGTATCAAAATTTGCATGTATTCCCACATGTTGTCAAATTCATAAACCTGACTTCTACGTTCTTATTTTAGTAATTAGAAGCACGGTATTGTTAAAAGGATGACCAAGAAAGAACTGTATAAAAGGGAAAAGAAAGAAAAACTTGATTTCATATGACACCT
Source organism: Lepidonotus clava (assembly GCA_936440205.1). Taxonomy (NCBI): domain Eukaryota; kingdom Metazoa; phylum Annelida; class Polychaeta; order Phyllodocida; family Polynoidae; genus Lepidonotus; species Lepidonotus clava. The sequence goes on along the minus strand of OW387142.1, from coordinate 6,324,970 downwards.
TACTGCATTTACATAAACCAGTTACCATATTGGGGATCCGGTCAATGCCCTTTTTCTGATTTACCATTTTGTGAATCCAGTCATGGGTCCTTTCCTGATTTGCTCCGGCACAATTGCACAGCAAGGGCAAAACGTGATTTGAGCCATTCCAGTGCACCAAAAAGCCGCTAGAGGGACAGTGCAGAGAGCCCACTACAGATGTTCCCAGCTCCTCCAGGGCTTTACTTTATTGGTGGCCAATATTGGACGTCATCTCCTCCCGAGTCGGCCACTTACTGACGTCAAAAACACCCACAACGGATCGACTGAATTCTTTAACCCAGATCCTAAAACATTGGTCATATTTAGTTCTGATATATTGGACTGGTTGGCGTCCAGAGTGGAGGGTGTCCGGTGCACCCTGCTGGTTCTCATTTGGCTGCATTACCTCCTGGTGACAGGGTTTACTGCCAGAAACCATGGAGTGACGTCAGGAAGGTAGTGAATTGATTTATGTGTGAAAAGTTATAGGTTTTGCGTGTAAAACATTCATACAGAAAAATATAAGGTACTCACAAAGTAATAGATTGGTGTCTCGGGTGGAAACATTCGACCAGAAAAAAAAACTTGAATAAGTTAACTTGAGTGCTATTACTTGCTCTTGCTACATCAATGTCTTCCTGTGTGATATTCGATCTTATTCAAATGGATTGTGAAAATGTTGCTCTTCTCTCAAATGGAAATAACATTGGCATTAATTTAGAACCTCGGGCTATTATCAATTTGTACCCATATAACCTAATGCTTAGCCATCTCATATACATCCTATAGATCGGGTCAGCAAGAAACAGTCCATTTTGTGTTCCATTTATTGTGACATAGCAATCATTAAGAGTTCTGGCTAGATATTTTCTTATATGAAGTGTTGTACATTAACAGGACACATATTGTCATTACACTTTGAATGTGCCATTAAAGTTGCATTTTGGTGAATTTATGAGAACACAGGAAAAGACAAACTAACAGGAGGTGAGTAGTGACAGAAAATGTTCAGGATTTGTAGATGTTTCTTGTATCCCAGATCTCAAGGGTCTAGGATTGATGAGATTATCATCTAGGAGGGGCTGCCCTGTAGCCCATTATACATTGCATCATAAAGGAGCACTCAATCACAGCTCCATGGAACTCGCTCATAGAGTATCCAGGCAGAAATACTTTGATAACCAGTGTAACAATACAATCTCCAAGCATAGACATCTGCCTCTAGGTTAACAAAGGGAGCACTAATGAGCGTAACTGCTGGGAGAGTGAGCATTCAGGCGTTAGAATATTACCTACCCGGCAGAAACGTGAATGTAAATAGTGCTTTTATGCTTTAGAAGCAATGTCGCAGTTAGCACAATTGATGCACACTCCATTAGCCTACCTCGTTTTATTTGTGATATAATTATCTACATTATTATATTCATATATATTTAACAAGATTCACCAAGGTATACATTTATTGAAGGACTCATAGGATAGTCCTTTCTGGTCTGCAAGGCCTAATTTCATTGGTTCACATTCATGCATGTAATCATGGAATTCATTGGCTGGGGTTTCCCACCAAATTCCAGAGAACCAATCAGGAACTAGATGCTAATTGTGTTCAGTTGGTGGTAAACAGCCATGTTGCCAGCATGTCACTGTCAGTGACCATCTATACATTGTGATTTTTTTATGCTTATACTCAGGCGTTAGAATATTACCTACCCCGCAGAAACGTGAATGTAAATAGTGCTTTTATGCTTTAGAAGCAATGTCGCAGTTAGCACAATTGATGCACACTCCATTAGCCTACCTCGTTTTATACTTTTATCAGATGATAATTTTTGAGAAAAGAATTGAGAATGTGTCTGATGGATGTGATTAATAATGTAGAAATGATGATTAACCTACTTTATTCGTGCTGTACATGAAGTCCGCGAGGTAAAGAACAGTGTACTGAAACAGAAAATCTAAATTTCATTCATTGAATGGCCGCTGTCAACTTGGAAATATTCAATGATATTTGTAATCTAGGTCAAATATAAGAAACATTTGTAATTCAAACTTATAATTAGCATATACCTTACTATGTGGGTTCAGTCTGGACTGGCATTGCAAAACGTAACTGATCATGTTAGTCATACATCTGAGAGAGTTCCTTTCTGCGTTTATAAATATGTTTTTATGTAAACCACTGTTTGTAAAACCAGAAGTGCCCTTTCTCAGTTCTTAGAGAGAACCAGATAAAAACAACAATCTTAAGAGCACTGCGGCCGCAGTCTACAGCCTCTTCCAATTGGGAAGACCCGGCTGGTTTCCTTTTTGTATGAGAAAAACATCTGATTGCTTGCTTCTCCTGAGATCTAGCGTCTCACTTACAATGAACCAGTCTAGTCTATCCCATGTCTGTCTGTCTAATAGTTTGTTTCCGCAGTACCCCGTCGCATAACAAAAATAAGGAACAATTTTTGGCACATGGTCAAACTCTCCCTGTTGTGCCAAAATTCAGCATCGATTTTCCCCCATTTCTTATCATTTTTCTGGGCTGAAAATTTCAGGAATTTAAGATCTAAATGTCTTTTTTCCATAACCCTTTACAGAATCAAAATCAGCCCAGTAGAACAGCCACAATTCAACAGCGGGACCCATTGCTACAGGGACGTCCTCGTTTAAGGACGTCCTTGTTGCGACGGTTTGGTTATGCGACGCGCCACAGGAATCATATGAGTCAACGGTTATATCTGTCTCATAATGGATATCGTTTATAATGTTGTTGATTAGTTAGTTAGTAACCAATTAATTGTACCCATGTTATTAGTATTTAGTAAGTTCAACAAAAATATGTATATCAGTTAGGGGCATTCCATTAAGTACATACGCCAATGGCGGATCCAGAGTGGCAAAAGAGGCGGTCCCCCCCTAGACTGAGTGGAAATTTCTTCAAATAATCTACGTGGTGGATTTTTAGGGGGGGGGGGCTGATGCCTGACTCTGGATCCGCCCCCTGTGCGCACATTTCCTAAAGGTTCGGTCCCCTCTCCCCCTAGGGCCAAAGTATGCATTGAATTTGTACAGAAACGTATGTACATTTGCAAAAATCCCCCCCTTGGGGCCCCTTAAGGTGGGTGATTCCTAGATAAGAACTTTAAGTATTAAGGCCTCATTCCGTATAGTAAAACGCTTCATGAGACAAGCTTTGATTAAATGTGATGCCTTACTTTTGTCGAAATCTAAGGTATTTCATTTATTGTTTATCCCATATCCTAAGAGCATATATGATAGTAGTATGTACAGCACCATAATTTTGTATTTAGGATAACGTATTACTAATGAAATAGGTCTGTTAGTTTTCCAGTATGACTATCAACTGTAAAAGGAAGCTTGAAATCCATACATACGGACACAAGGTCTGCTGTCTTTCTTAATAAAAATAACAAGTTTTGTAATATGTAAAGCATTATTGTTTTGAAACTTTGCATTGTTGCCCTAGGAAGTTTTTTTGCTTTATTCATTTCTAGAGGAACGTTCAAGATATAAGGCTATAGGAGAACCTCTGACTTATATATGTAGAGAATATGTTCAAATTGTCTGTGTGATTATGAGCTGTTATCAGATTTCTGTTCTCTAGTATCTTTCCTAATCCCTATGGGCCACATCCCTTTTATCCTTATCAGTAAAGTTCCTCTTTCAATTAAAGAATTCCGTATGATGAACTAGCGTCTAAGAGATGCATGGAAAGATTTTCTCTAAAGCTGGTGATCCACGTTGCGACATTTCCCAGAGCGACGAAAAAAAGGGCAGTGAACCGATTTCAGGACCGACGGATTTTTGTCGGTCCTGAATCGGTTTGGCAATTAAACCTGTTGGTCCTAAAATCGGTCCAGAATCGGTCCAGAATCGGTCCCCTACCCATGATCCATGGTGAACTTATAAACTGACTGTTTGCTTGTCTTTTAGACTATATACCAATAGAAATACTATAGAAAAAATTGGTTTGCTTATTTATCAAAATTGTGGAATTATTATTAAATATTATGTCTAAATATGTTCCATACGACCAGAAATATATGATATTTAATCTGTTTGATTAATAAAAAGTAAAATAGTAAAATACTTATCAAAATGCATTATAAAATATACCCCGTGAAAGAATATTCATTTAAGTATAATTTTGAGCACATTTGTATCCTTATATGTCCAAAAATATACAAAATAACATTGAAAATATATAGACATAATAAAATCGGTCCAGAATCGGTCCAGAATCGGTCCAGAATCGGTCCCCTACCCATGATCCATGGTGAACTTATAAACTGACTGTTTGCTTGTCTTTTAGACTATATACCAATAGAAATACTATAGAAAAAATTGGTTTGCTTATTTATCAAAATTGTGGAATTATTATTAAATATTATGTCTAAATATGTTCCATACGACCAGAAATATATGATATTTAATCTGTTTGATTAATAAAAAGTAAAATAGTAAAATACTTATCAAAATGCATTATAAAATATACCCCGTGAAAGAATATTCATTTAAGTATAATTTTGAGCACATTTGTATCCTTATATGTCCAAAAATATACAAAATAACATTGAAAATATATAGACATAATAAAATCGGTCCAGAATCGGTCCAGAATCGGTCCAGAATTATTAAACAGGTTTAATAATTTCGTCGGACCAAAATCGGCTGGAAATCGATTTCCAGCCGATTTCCAGCCGATTTCCAGCCGATTTCCAGCCGATTTCCAGCCGATTTTGGATCGGCTGGAAATCGGTTCAGTTTTGTCGCAACGTGGATCACCGCCTTTACTGGCTACCTCGGTGAAAAGGTAAGGCCGTATGTTCCCATTGAAAAGAGAAGGTCCTAGTAATGTAGGTTATTCGTTATTCATTAACTATATTGGAATGGAAGGAAAACAGTGTACATATTTGTATTGAGAAAATACGATTTATATAAGATATAGATGTGTAAGCATAATGGTCTTTCAAATGTGTCTACAAATGGCCTTACAAATGTGTCTGCTTCTCTGGTTACCCTTACGACCTCTTATGACTGGGGTCACTATAATCCTAATCAGTCATCCAGACACTGGTTGAATGAAGACAACGATAACATGTATCAGAATCGTTCTGATAACCATTTTACTAAATATTGTACATATACAATTTCTCATCCGGGAAGTAACAAGTTTTAATGTTTAAACCATGTCTGCTCATTCATATATATATATATATATATATATATATACCATATATATATATATACAACAGAAAAAAAAGAAATATCTATAAAGATTACATTTGTTGAAATTCTTGTCTATAATGCAGTGGCGCTATATTCTATATTTCAGTTGTCTATAACTGGTACGGAGTTCTATAGGGTATAGAAAGGTACAGAAAGGTACTATAGAATGTATTAAACCCCAGCTTTGACCAGGGTCAAAGACATAACCTATGCAATGGTAAACAGCATTTCGGGTTTGGGGGTGACAGGCCAATATGGAGCTGAGATGAAATATCCATCTTTATGGAGACGTGCTCTGCTTCTAGATGACAGACAGAGGCCTTCCCATACACCATTTACCGCCCAGAGATCTATCATTCAAACAGCCCACTCCAAGTGCCCTCAGGGTCCGTGCCCTGTGCCTGCCCCCATCCAGAGACAGATGGCAAAACCATCTCATTTTTTGCGGATTTTTCCTACACTCCCATCAGTTTTTGATGGGAAATAGATGGACAATTATCTGAGTAACTGATGACATGTCAAGGGGTAATCCATGATTTCTGTTCACTAGGAGTAGCACTGTGGTGATGAAGATCTAGATTCTGTCACATCGTTTCGGCAATCATACATCTAAATCCCTTCACTGCTCGTCCGACCTTTTTGAACCGAGAATCGGTTGATGACAACCGCTACAGTAATTCCAATATGAAGTTTCAATCAGATATTTTTAGTCTGTCATACACCCACACAATCATCCACCCTTACACCAAAAGCAAATTTAGATAGATCTATAGATACTGAAATTATGGTATTTCCGTCCTTGAAGTGAGTTCCAGTATGAAAGTCATTCTTGATACATATTCAATTCTTTTATAAACAACAGGACCCGCCCTCTCTTACGCGTGTTGTTGTTGGTTGACAAACGAATGATGGCCAATGCTAGATTTGTTTAGCGCACCCCGTCCAGAAATGTTACCCTATAAAATCCTTTAGCAATAACTTGACACCTATTCAATCAGATCATATAAGGTCGATCTTCTGATGGACTCTCAGTTCAGTGGAATTTGGATAGGATAGTGTTGCCTAAAGTGAATCCGCCTTGAACTTCAACCATCCTAGGCTGACGTCCGATTGACGCAGCACATTCATAGGAGGGAGTCAACGACTGTTGTCAGTTATCCTATAGGCAAACAGATGGGGAATTTAAAGACGGACGACTGCAAAGTGTAAGATAACTTCAGGGGCAGATCCAGAAATTTTCAAAAGCAGGGAGGCGCCATTATGTAAAATATCCCGACGTAAAGATGTACAAATTCCCTTACAGTTTAACCAAAAACATTGATTAAGAAGCTACTTTCATTGCCTTAACACAGTTCTTGACAGACTCTCCTTACCCGAGAATTTTACATTAAAAGATAATATTTGGCCAAAAATATGGCGGAGGCCCTCTAATTATAAATCACTCTCTAGATCCGCCACTGAACTTTGAAAGCACCGTAAATTCTTAACTTTCCCGTCCGACGCCTCCAGACTTGTTCATGGCCTTCTAAACTGCCTAACTGTGAAGTGCCAGTGTTTTTTGGTGCTTTCTGTGTCTGTGCCCTTGGCCCATCTCACAAAGGTCAACTGCAGGTCTCTGATCCGATGCCTATTTATAGAGCAGAACCCTTTGCAGGGGCTTTGGGAACCCCAAACTGAGTGTTTTCAATACAGGTACTTGGATGCTTTTTGTAGTACATTTTGCAAAACTTGAGTGAATGCAGTTGCACCTCTTGATGTTTTATTGAATAATTTTGCAATATTTTGAAATTTGAATGTACGTACTTGCGTTTCTGCGACATGGTAAGTACGCCATTGCTTTGATTAAACATTCGCTTTGGGACACAGAGGCATAAACGAAAGCTCAATACCGTACACAGATTTAAACAAGAACAGTTTTCTAGAAGCCAAGGGCTCAGAGGAATTAAAGCTAAGGAACAATGCCAATTGCCGGTCTAGTGTTATTCTCTTGATAACAACCAGTTTTTATGAAACTAGCTCTTTAGTTAAAATGGTATCTGCTTGCAATATGAATGTCTTATCGTGTTTTTCATGTACATTCATACTTCTTATATTTCTTATATTACTTCTTATATTAAAAGTGGTTCTCATAACAATCACTTAAGAGGGACGTTGGTTTTTTTATATTCCTGAGAATTCTCCCTTGATACTCCTCCACACGCTTACTCTATAGACAAATGTATCGCTTTTTAACTACCATTGAGGTATAATGCTTATACCAGAGGGGTGCACTGACAAATGGGGGTATCTACTGAATGATGCAGTGTGAGGAATATGTAATACACCATCCCAAATGACCCCCCACCTATAAACAACAATGATAGATGTGATGAGGTCTTGGGCGCTCCTATGGCCAGACCATTTGTTTCATTCTGCTCAATCTAAAATATATATGATTTAATGGATGTAAATTATTAAGCAGAGTCAGTGATGTACATGCATTGCATTTGGTTGTTCTAAAAGTTGTTTAACAGTCATCCTTGTTAGATTACTATATCCCCCGAGATTTGAAAATACGGTTCTGGCATTTCTACCATTCTGGGTACATATTAATGGCCTGTATAGGTATTGTATATATGTCTTTTCAATTGTATTATATCTGGAGAAGCCATAGATATTTTGATATAAAAAGCAAGAATAGAAAACCTTAAATCTCATAAAATATCATCCTTACTATTGGAGAGCAATGCAGATCCTAATATATCCCTATATTATACAAATTACATGTTCCATATCTTAACCCACAAAAAGCTATGTTGGGACTTGGCAGTGTTGATGGTGGGAACACGAATTACCAAGACAAGCCGACACTTAAAGGCTTTTAACGTTCTGACAGCTCTCCACCAGAGGAAAGCTGCTGCTGGGAGCTTAAACACACCGACAGCTCACGTAGACGCCCGAGCCCGCCCGAGCCCACCCGAACCGAAAGCAACAGGCACGTGACTCCCCGACCTCAGACCGAGGTCAAGGTCAAGGTCACAAGCTCATTTGCATAATAGTATCGCCAAAGTAGGAACTTGAGCTGTTTATGCTGGAGGAGTTTGTTTGAGGCCGATCAAATGGCAACATTTTTCTCATGTTTCTTTTTGGGATTAAAAGGAATAAAAATACCCTCGGCGTCAGGTGATGAAATTAGGTTTCTTTCTGGTGGCCCAGCCGAAGATTGAAATGGGAGTCTACACTCACTGCAAGGTTTCATTGATTTCCTTTACCCAGCCTTCCATGCCAGTATCAACTGTTAGTTACACTGTATTTTTCTCGATTAGAAAACATCTCATGTAGAATGTGCGCGTAATAAATTCTGTTGAATTATTTCCTACTATGAAGGTATAGGTGTAGTTCATAAATGATGTCACATACAAGAGGGTGGGTGGGTAGGTTGAACATGGTGACACTGCCTGAAAAGGGCCTTACTTTCATGTTTAAAACAGAAAATTTAGTATTTCAGGGGGTGGGGGGTCCTAAAAGTACCCTGAAAAAGTGTGACGTCATTATTGATGGCCCAAAATAACGATACTCTTTATTTTACCTCACACTTCATCTAACCGATGCCACATAGTGCCCAGTCCAACATTACTACTAGATCTTAAAGCATTAGGCCATCGGAAGCCGCATGGTCTCACGGGCTCGGCGTCTTATTGACCCTAATTTGCCCTGGTCAAAGGTCAAGGGTCAAACGTCAATAGTTCTACGTACTGGGCACTCTGTAGATCAAGACGCAAACACAGCCTAGGAGAGGAACCCTGAGATCTGGACCCGTCCATAAGTTGTTCGCCCTTTAGGCCTATTAATACTTATCTGCTTCCCATCCTCTCGGCATACCCTCCTTTGATCAGTGGATTATCCTCTTTAGTGTCAGAATTGACGAGCTACAGTTGGACTGCCACACTGTCCATATCCCTCTTCTTTTAAAGCAAGTAGGCCTATAGCTCATAACTAACTAATGTATTATAGTGATTAGGAAAGTGCGAAACTGGGTATTGACCAACCTTGGCGTTGCTTCACTTTGCAAGTTGTATAATAAATTCAGGTCTTACGATAGTAACCCTAAAAACAAAAACCCGAAAGCTGTCCTTGATGCATTAAAGAAGTATTTCTATGTTCGACCTCATCTTTTTTGACAATTGATTGATGTTAAGATAAAAATGTCAATACTATACAACATTTGAATTTCCATAGGCTATGACTATAGCTACGGCCGTGGCTATGGCTGTGGATGGTATTAGGGGTGTTGATGGGCGTGTTGATGGGGGGTTCCAGATTAATGTCGCCCACCCATAAAGTTTCATTTTCCAGGTCGAATTTAAGAACCTCTGATGTCGTATGTTGAATTTAAGAAATGGCCATGTCGCCCTGTCGATTTTAGGGGTCTTTACCCATGGTATTGTTTGTAAGGAGTGATGTGAGTAGTGTATCAAAATTGGGCTTTGGATATGGTTTAATGATGACGCTGCCTATTTCCTTGATCAAGCACAGACAATAGACTCATAAATACAAACTGGATACTATGGAGGTTCCCGTTATTCATAACTACTGCGTCAGCTGGCCACTAGTCTAAATACATGCAAGTTTCCCAGCCAAGCATTTGAAGTTATTACAACATTGCAGTGACGTCCTGTTTCATTCTGTTTTGGTTCTTGTTACGTTCTTTTGTGGCTCTCAATAATGTTGCTGCAATGTACTGCAGTAACATCACACTGCGACATTATTGCAACATTCTGATTATGTTCTCGCACTGAAACTGTTGTCAAGACCTTCTGAATTGGTGAGGTCTCAACTTCACCATTCAATAACATACTGTTAGGTCTTCGTGTCACTTTATTTAGTAGGAGACGGATCCAAACAGTATACTCAAAGAAACAACTGGTACTGTTAGATATGAGTCTATCTATATGGCTCAATGAAATTTCTCCACAATTAAGTAGAGAGCATTTGAGAGACGGTGCTGCTGGATTGGATGAAGAGTTTCTCTCTTACTCATTCAAGAAATCATATAGTATGTACCATTCTCCAGTTGCATTTGTAAATTAGCTTAACATTTATCACTAGGCTATATATGGACCTAAGAGACCGCCTTTATGGCAGTTCCTATATGCGCGACGTCGCCTCGATAAGCTCCACTATTTACGCGATGGTGAATCAATCCACCCAACATGTAAGTAGTACACAGAAATGGGAATTTGGTACTTGTCCCGTACATTATGCAGCCTATATAGGCGAAGTTGCCTACAATGGTCATGCTATACACACGATGTTGCTTATATTATGTAAATTACACTGTTAGCATTTTGTGTGTGGCACTGTCTATTTACATCTTATGTAAATATAAATGGCTATGTACAAAAGAATTGAGGAATTATGGATATTTCAAATTAATTAATGTTATCATACACATACACTGCTAAAATGACGTTTCGATATCAAACAAGTGTTTGTGGTGTCAATTGTTTAATATCTAAAGATATGCGTCTTGTATGTAAACATGTACTAGATATTTAGCACATCTAAATACGTGTTTAATTTCTAAACGTCATTAAATTTTAAAATGAAGTATTCTATGAATTAGTGGCATTTTTAAAATAGTCTGTTTATAAAGTTTATCTATGGTACAATAATATGTGCATTAACCTTGTTGCATGTATTGATTCCCTTATTCACACAACATGTTAGTAGTATACTGAAATGGGAATTTATAGTTGTTTTGATTTCGTCGTATGTACAGCTTATCTTATACAGGCGACACCATGTATACACTGTTTCTAATGTAAACGACGTCTCATTCATGACGTCGCGTATATTTCCGGTTTGCCAGGGGTGACCCAGCCAAGTTGCGACATAACAGAACCATTCTGCGTCCATACGTTTTTGGTCAGTCTTTTACTTAAAAAGATGGCCTGTTACAATTATGTTATTGATGGTCAGGTTGAAACTGAACTAAATCCGAACATTATTACAATGTTACTGTTTTGTGAGGATAACACTAAACCATAACAGAACATTATAAGAACATTCTGCTTGGGTTGAAGAATGTAACCAGAATGTTGTAATAACATCACAGAACAACGTCACAGCAGTATGTCGCAGCGACATAATTGGGAGTAATCAAAAGAACATAACAAGAACCACTACAGACCATCCTGAACGTTGCCGCAACATTATAATTACGTCGCATCCTTGGCTAGGGAGGTCCTAAACCGAGTGTCCGGTCTGTGTACATAAAGCTGTCTATAGTCTTTAGCTATAAAGCCTATTACGCCAGTCGTATTGAGTCTAGCTTGCTTGGTATCCAGTATCAGGTTCTACAGACAGGAAACGTCCCCCCCTCTTCTGGTAATTACCACACTCTAGAAGTGGACGCAACCTGACACTGAACACTGGTCTAGCGTCTTAACATGGGCTGCAGGGACCGCTAGGGCTTTGGGCAGTTTCCAGCGAGTGCTTCAATAACAACTTACAGGAAATGCTCATTGTCTACACTGAATACCTGAGTGAATGCCCGTAATACGAGATTTAGTTATCGTCCTAATGGGTAGGTCAAGAACCTTTGTAAATTGCATAATTCCGACTCTTGTGTATAAACGTATCTTCAGGCAGTGCCAAAAGGAAGATTTCTGGCATGTGCATTAGCATTGTCTTGCTGACCATCAAATTAGAAAGGTATTTCAACACAGTTTCACCATATAAGGGCTTCGCTTATTTTATTTTGTTGAATTATAATCTTAGCAATCATGCTAAAAAAATATCGTAGTAATTACAGTGAAATATAGTTTCTCTAATATACCCATGACAACAACATGTCATTCACAAAATCACAAAAAGGGGGATGGGCCCCTTAACCCTTCACAAATTGATCATCATTATAGCTAAGATGACTGTCGTTAGTATGAAACAGAACACCCTATTATATACCCAGAGTCTGAAGGCCTGAGACGTCCTGTCTTCTAATTATACTAGACACCAGACTCCCCAGTCCTCCTGATCATACTGAGTCTGAACAAGCAGAATCATGCATACAAAAAGGGCCCTGACTCCAGAATCCATACGTAGTCTGCAGCAGGCTCCAAATCAAAGAGGGCCCCATCACAGGACCAACAAATCACTGTTGGTGGGCTGAATGGGGCCTGGGCTGCTCACCCGGGGGTTGAGCTGCTCCCGAGCTGCTCCTGGAGCTAGGACAATTGGCCGAGTCAGACGCCCGGTGATTAAACAACAAAACAGGTCTAATAGAGCAGTGTGTGTGGCGCACAGTGCGAGAAGGGGTCGCTGAGGGGCGGCTTTAGACAAGGGGTTTTGGGGGAGGGTTAGTCCTTCCATGACATAGTTAACTCTTACATACTAGTTTGAATGATTGGGGGCCCGGGATAGAACTACAGTTTGGGGTGGGCATAGAAGGGGTGGTGGTGACTTGTAGATTCTTGGTGCCATTTAGGACTGTATAGGTACTTGTATTTTCTTTATTGTGATTTAATGTTAGGTATGAGTAGTTGTGATTAGTATAGGATTTAATCCTATTATATTATTTAACAATCACACGTACGTAGACGCATTGCGACACAAAACACTGGTGGATATATTTTAATAAAAAGAGTTAAACAGAGAGATTTGTGCATTGTGAGTTGTAGGTTCCGTCGGTTTAGATAGTGGGCAATTATATGCTCAGAGCGTTTTATACTATGTAATAATTAAAGCCTTTACAGCTACTCATTATTGAATTTGATTTGAAAGCTTGAAGTTATGTAGACTGTGCTCGCCCATTAGCCATGTACATAGAATGGTTAAACACACACACGCACCCACTCTCAACCCCTTAGACCTGTCAATTAAATTGAATTCATACAGGGACATTGTGTGATTTCTGACACGCTCGAATGTGCATGGAATTATAAATCTATGTAATTATCATGATGGTTGCAGTATCTTTTTATTTACTCCATTTGTTAGGTTGGGAAAAGCTTCCGACCATTTGATGCGTGTAGATACATGGATGGTTTGGCGAGATCAAATAGAGTCTGCGTGTACAAATCCTCCAATCAATGTTCACAATATTGTACTTCTCTCAGAGATGTGGGGTTACAGAGAGATCAAAAGTGCATGTAAATGTTGATCCAGCAAATACTTTTAGACGCCATACCTTTATCTCTAATGCAATACATTAGGTAAAATGTCATCAATAATTTCTACATCAATATCATTTAGAATATCATAGATGAAAATTATCGATATGCATATAGTCAGTTGACAATGCCGTCTTTTCAGAGAAACCCACTATAAATTTGAAAGGGAATTTACTCTAGAGGATTTCTTGGCATTGATTAGCACTCTTAAAACCATCTAAGGTGCAATCTGTCAACACGTCAAGGCAATTAGAACCATTAACTTTAATATTGAACTTTTTTCCACTGTAGAACAATCGGTCTAAATGATTGCAATCAGTTCACAGAAAATCCTAGAATGGGAATGATCTTTTCTGGGTCCTTAAGCATCTTGATTGTGACACTTCATATCTGACAATGGGCGGTGATTTGTTTGAAACAGGTAGAAACCACTAATCTGTATCGTGAAAAAGGTTTAATGTTTCATTGTGTCCAGACACTCCACAATATATGAAGAGAGCATTTGAGAGATACTGCCGGGGTAGGAGATGAGATTTCATGAAACCCATTTCAGGAAATAAATTAGTATGTGATATTCTCAAATCGCATTTGTGCATTAGGTTAACGTTTGTTACTAGGCTAAATGAATAGTCAGTCAGAAACACTTTCATGGAATACATATTATTTTTGGGGAAACTTAAACTATAACTTAGGCTTTAATCCAGGCAGCGTCCCTACATCTGACAAAGCATGACGATCAATAACCCGTTCCTCAGTACTTATCAATAACATGCGTTGCACATGTACATGTAAATTGATCTGCCTCGTGTGTACAAACCAACAAGGACCACACCTACTGCTATAAGTGAAACATAGAACCACCAATACTAAAAGTCAGGGAATCCTGTTTCATACCTAAGTTTAGGCATGGCATATCCTCACTTTATCAATTACAAGTACCAAATCTATTATATAAAATCTATTGATAATCATAATTTTCTAAACAATAATGAAAAGACATATCATATATGTATGCATCATAGAGTTTATGTAAAGCCTTTGTTAGCACTCCCCCTAGTGGTCAACTGTCCTAGCTTATTGCTGTAATTGGGTCAGAGGTCAAAGGTTAGGTTGGGAAGTGCACCCCTGCTGTGGGGACACTCTGGGTCCAGCAGCAGGACTAGTAAGCAGCAACAGGCCTTTTGGCCCATTCTCCTGAGACTGTAGAAAAATACATTATGACATCAACACTACTGTTTTTCATCAACGGGGGTGAGGTTGGCCAATGTTGTTGAGACATTGGTACCATTCATTGGCATTGCTGCCGGGTAGGTCCGAATCCCCCCAGTGAAGCAATGAAAATAGGACATTTGGATGACCCCTGCATAGAATGTGCCCAAATGGTTAACAGGACTGTAGTGGAAGAACATTTACTCAAATGAACTCAACCTGTATAAAAAATCCAATAAAAAAATATATATCGCTATTATTACAGTCTCTGCTATTGTCAGACCAGTACAAGTTTAAACTGGTAGTATTTTCCCCTACATTTTCCCGGTTGGCTAGGCGTGCCTGGAGGAAGTTAATGGGTTGGCACTGAGGACATGGCATTATTCTATTACTGTGGAGGAGACCTTGACATTTAGCTTGCTTGTCGGCAAGGCGAGTTACGGGTAACGTTACAACGGGTTCCTAGTCGGCTCAGTTCACAAAATACCACGTTCCTTGGGTGGTAAATACCACCACTGTTAGAGGTTAGATCAAGACTATAGTACTGATGTGAGGTTAGAGGAGTGTTTTATGGGTAGGTATATTGTTGGTGATTAGTGGTGGGATAGTGATTTCTGATGAATATACTGTTACTGGTAACATTGTTGCTTTTTTGTAAAAGATTAGGATTTGTGTCCATTGTACTTTGAAATTCACTACCAGGAGCCTACTGGCTCAGGGTGTGGAATGAGGTAATATTGTGATAATATGAACTACCTTTTCACTACTACAACTCAATTTTCGAATTGTGAAAGAAGAATGGTTTGGGTGCATACCAACGTTTAATAACTTCCGAATTACCCCATTAGACTTCCTATACTCCAGACTTATATATGTTTCTTCATTTTTCACAGCTTATTGTATTTTCAAATGGCACTCCTTAGTATAGATAGCTACTGGCCTTGTAAGTACCAAAAGCACGCTTGGCACGGGAATACAGAAATGTTATATCCACAGCAAGGAAAATGTATTCTAGAAAAACAATGTTTGTATTAGAAAAAACTTCAATCTCTTATATGTTTAAAGAGTGGCTAATACAATAGCTATATGAAATGCAGAATTATAGGTAAGAATTTTGTTTATGTATCTGAAGAAACGTAAGAAGCAAGTATAAATACTATTGCATCTATGACTGCGTACAGCCCTATATTTAATTATTCTACCTACCTGTTGGCTGGGAAATAGTTGGTTGTTCTGTAAACAGTAGGTAAATACACTCAAAAATACCCATCAACATGATTATTCCAAATACATTTATATACATATAAAGACGACACCAATAGACCACTGGTCCGTCTATATATTGACGTTTCCTTTGAAGCAGAACCTTTATCTCTTTGAACAGCCATGTCCCTGTTCCTGATAAGAACTTCATGGTAGTCTATTTCCAATTTAGTTCACTCCGCAGACAAATGCCTTCCATCAAAAGGCCATTCAAATTGAGGAAAAAGCAAATTGCTGTTCAATAAGTTCGCTCGTTATCTTGACTGACGAATGGCCGAGTAACTTCTTTTATTCATCTTAACAGCTGAAACTGCACGATCAAATCAACATAGCTCAAACTCTAATTTTTAATAATGACTTTTGAATTGTTTAGTCGCATTGTAACGTCTAATTCTAGATGGTTTGAACGCTGAAAGTTTCATGATTAAAGTGCAACGAACATCGTAGATTCAGTCAATGAATGACCAAATGATCATCAGGAGGAGATTCAAAAGCATTTCAATTCCAATGACCGTGTGAAAGATGGGGCGCCTCTTTGAAGGAAGTACTGTTACGAAATCCCCTCATTCTGCAAATTAAACATGTATGGTAAATTGAGAATGTATGATCTATAATGATCATTTCCTGAACATCGCATAATGACGAGTTTTGACACAGAGAATGGTGTTCCTCTTGTAAGGACATTCAGGTTGCAATGGGTCCAGCTTTTTGTGGCTATTCTCCTGTGTCGATTTTAGTTCTAAAAACAGTTTTAAAAGCTAGATACGTACCTCAAAAATATCCTCAGATTTTCAGCCTAGAATGAGCCGTATAAGTGGGAGGATTTTGATCCTGGATTTTTACACAACTATCCATTAACCAGGGTATCCTTACAAGTCCTCTTAACGAGGGACACCAAGGTTTGACACTGGTTTCCATAGTCCCTCCCCTCTGTATAAATAAAACTGTATTGTTACTGTAGTGAGACAAGTGAGATAGGTAGTTTGTTACTTAAATGAGTAGATGACAGGTAATTAATGTTTGCCCCTCAGGTGTGTAGCCACAGTAAAATGGCTTTGATCAAGTGTCCAAGCCACTTTATGAATTTGTGGCTTCAGTTGCACCATAAAAGTTCAATTAACATAAATCAATGGCTCAATATTAACTTGGGGAAATACAGAAATGTTTTTAAAAGTTTCTTATGTCATGTAGTCACCTAGACATTTTTGAAGCAGGTGATTTTGTTTAATTTCTTTATGTTTCTCGTTTATAACTCACGTGCAATATCTTATTTTAGGTGTCCGATTAGTCTCAATTGACCCAATTCATGATTCATTTGAAAAGAAGAAAAAGAATATGGAAAAAATACTCATGTTCCCCAAGTTTTAACGAGTCATAATTGCAGTTAATACGTTTTCATAATTGCCTCACAACCACATGTTGGAGACTTCATAATTCCGTGTGAATGTCTTAAGCTATCAGACCAAATCGAAGCACCCATCCAATATTCAGTTCGCAGAGGGCTTGATGAAATAAAACCCGATATAAAAGGCCACGTAATTTCAATTGAACAACACTTGATCTGCAGAGGCAAGAAATGCATTTTTACCGATTTGGTTCAGTTTTTACCCTGTTTTCACTTAACCTTGCGACGGGCAGAACATCTTTTATCCCAGTTCTCATCCAACTTTAAAGCCCTGTTTCCACCAGTCGATTTTACTACCGATTTGTTGGTAATTTATAACTTTTAACTGGTAATATGGCAAAGTATTGTATTATGTTACATACCATTGAAAGATAATTAAAAACCTTATCTAATGGTATATAACATGTTCATGATTAACCAATATTCCCACTGCTGATTTCTAAAATTTGTAGTAAAATCGGCTGGTGGAAACAGGGCTTAATACTCGCTTACAGGTGGCAGTCGTAATGATAAATCATTGGACTCTGAGTTAACAGTTTTAAGTAAATACTTTTACATTGATTCTTAATTCTTAGGCTATGGGTTTTCATCTCAATGCGTCCGAAGTAATTCATTACAATTCTCTTCTTCCGGAGATTTTGTAGCGGCATCTGTTTCGAGAATGTGTCCAGGCAAGCAACAAACAAAATGACAATGCTTTTAATGTGATAGCGATATGCTTATATAACTCTCTTATTGCATAATTTTGTCAATTTGCAAGCGGCAATCAAATTGACAATAAACTGTTGTATGGGTCCAGGGTCCAGGACCCAGGGTCCAGTGTCAAGAGCAGGCCTCAACCTGGAAATGTCCATTATTATTTTTTTATTTTTTTTATTTTATTTTTTGTTATTGATTTAAACATCATCACAGTTGTGCTTTTCATGATGTCGAAAAAGGAACAAAAAGTAAGCATTCGTGATAACACATCAGCTTAATCAATACATATATACAGTAGTATATATGTTACATAAAAGAAAGATTTATACAGAAGGAACTGTTTTGATTTAAATGATGTAAGCGAAGATAAACCACACAAAGAGTGGCGTTCATGTGCTTCCCTCGTTGATCATAATGCACAAAAGATTAATAATGTCAAGCGAGGCATTGAAGCACAATAAGAGTTAGATTACTACATGTAGGTACATTTGATATACGTAACCTTTCAGATGTTGTCTTTTAATCGTGGGGAATACGTTGCTTCTATATTATATCTTACATAAAAACTTTGTCGTGATGAAACACTGAATCCAACTTCAATTACATTGCCTCGTGTTGCAACAAAGGACCAAAGAGAATTTTTAACGTGGTTTTCCGGTAGCAGGTCATGAGATACAATATTTTTTATGCTTTAAACATTACAAAGGAATTATAAATTGTGCGCTTCCCCCGTTACTATAGATTGTTGCGTTTTCAAAGGCAAATAAGTGAGCTTGGCAAATACGGACACGTACAACTATCGCACACGCCACAGTGTTTTAAAACATTCATGGTTTGTTCATACGTGATTGTTGGTCATTTCTCAATGTAGGTTATCGTGTCAACGAAGTATTTGATTCTTGTTCAACACGTATGATCCTTTGTATTAATTTTGATTCTTATGAAGAAAAAGAACTACCAATGGATATTGTCGCAATCGTTTGTAAGAGGAATCATTAATGCTCACTTGTGGAAAGAATTTACAATAAGCAAAATGATTATCATTATTCGGACCTGGACACTGTCAAAGGAATTTGTTGTATTAATTGGAAACTACCAAGTAATTTTGCAGCAAATAATCATGCAGCCCAAGTAATTAAACCCAACATGTACCTGTGCAGCACAACTAATTACGCAGCATACTTTAGATACTATCTTATGTTAGCACAAAGAACGTTGTAGCGCTAATGCATGAGTTTGTTCATAACTATGAGAACAAATTAAATGACCATTACATGAGAACTGTTGTGCAGTCAGTGAAGGGCTAAGGCTTACAAAAGGCCAAGGTGCATGATATTAGACAATACCACATTCTTCCCCTACAGACCTCCTCTCACCTTTGTCAGCCCCTTCACACAAGTTGCCCCTCTCATACCACTGCTCGACGACCCCTCTTACCCTCGCTGACCACTTAATTCCCTTCCTGACTGCCTCACACCCCTGCCAAGATCCTCATACCCCTGCTGGCCCTATAATACCCCTGCCAGCCTTTCCATATACGTGCTGGGTGTCTCTTAAAGGGACCCAAAACCAAGATGATTGACAAAATTTCAAAACTTAGACGCTTATAGAAATAATATTATGTTAGATGATTCAGGTCAGTGGTAAAGTATTAGCTGTGAAAACTAGCTCAAACCAAAATTATTCCATGAAAGATGGTGATATTTCCTACTGTCTCTAAATAAACCCCATCTCTTCAGATCCACATTAATTCAGATAAGCAAGGTAAATGTTTTAAATGATTTTTTGCAATAATTTCATGGTTTAGACTTTAACATGAGCCTGAAATAGGCTCATGGAATTGATTTCCATGATTATTAATTTTGAGTTATGCAAATTTTGTTGTATTTACTGATTTTGCCTTTTATCCACCCATGTTAGTAATGGTCCATACGACACCAGCCATTTTCAGCTGTGCTATAAAGTTGTCATTGGGCTCAGAAGGTAAATGGGGATTTATGGATTAAGGGTTTTATTCCTTCTGGTGTTTTTGTCACTTAACATTAGGGGCCATCATGGGGAAGTCCAAACTTTGCACCAGGATTTATTGTTTATTGATTAAGGTTTATTGGTGTGAGTTATTGGGTAAATGGGTGGCACTTTAGAAGCACCTGATAACAAATTGAACTAATTGACAAATGTTGTCACTTAGTGCCCTTTGTGACTTAGTATCTTAAGACAAATCCCAAGTCACAAGATGTTTGTGATTTAGTCTCTTTACCAGTTAAGGATTTCTTTTGCTGGTTCCGGCCTTAAAGGTGGCACTAAGTGACAACAAAGCAAGTGACACAATTTTTGACGTAGGGCCTTTTGTGACTCACTGCCTAAAAATCCTCACCTTCTCAACCCTTTCCCCATTTATCCTAGATGTTAAAATAACACCAAAGAGCAATATATCTCACCATGCAGAGGACTCACGGCCACAATACCGGGCGCCTTCTATACCCTGCATGCATATGTAGATACCTGGGCACTGGGCTCCTACACTTTACATGGCCCTACTCCCCAGAGGTTGGTGTGGGTGGCCTCCTGATTACTGCAGACTTAGGGCGAGCCTTCGGAGAAAAGGGGCTAAGACCCGCCCCTGAGAACCCAGGTGCCCAAAGCAAAGGGGAGAGGTAAGGCTTGGGGGAGGAGGACTAGCATCTTTTATGTAGTCCGGCACTCGACTGATTACCTTTTAACTTTTCCGTGGGTGTTGTATAAGTGGCACCAGGCCAGTCCTAGACTAATCATGAACGGGACTCCCCGCTTGCCTGTATTTTTAGGTTAATATTGGCAATTCTCTTGTTCAAATGCATAGGAAACCAAATCGAACTTATGCATTGATTTGTCATGCATTTTCAAACCGAGTTGTATGAGGTGTAACATAGGCGCAACAAGGATTACCTACTACTATGTTTCCATTGTATAAACACTACGGGATACACAGTTTGGCCCAATTTGGTCTGCAGCTATATCAAAATACATGTGCAAGGAAACGGAGATTCCCGTTTGGGAGGATGCTGCAGTAATGATGAACTACCGGTAACCCTGTGTGTTTAAGATATCCTTGCCAACGAATATACCAAGAATTCAGGCTATTTTCAACCATTGTCGCTGAGGATAGAAAAGGGAAACCGTAGTCACATTTGTATGAGATGTGCGTGAATACTTATAACCCATATGCTTATTGCAGATTTTAACAGAGAAATGCTTAAATAAAATTTCTCACCAGACACAAAAGAAGGAGTATAGAATCTATAATTTCGCATGTATATATTACTATCATACCAATGCCATTGCAGCACCTGTTCAAGCTTAAATCTTACGAAACAGCTTCTTCATCACCAGGTGCTTAGATGGTTCAAATTATTTTTCCTTATTCAGAGTAGGTTCCAGACTGTCATTTTCATATATCAGAAGAGGCTGTAGCTGTCCAACCAGGGGATACTTCCAGTCTAGTAGCAGTATAATCATAGGCTTGTAGTGTACCCCACCACAGATAGGCGATCCTTCCACTTCCGCCGGAAGTCGGTACATACAGCCTTCGGTGACAGTTATTGGAGCCGAGTTTTGGATAACGAATGACTAGGCAGAACAGGATCTGACTTGTTGTTATCCATATTTCAAGATGTCCAAATTGTAACTGAGTGCAACTATTTTTAGTAGATCTAAACATTAAATGCATTGCCTCGTTGTTTTGTATATGTGAGTGTCGGTAACAGAAGAGACATATTGGGGAAAGTATTGAATCTGTAGTCTTTCTCAAAAGAAACTCCGTGGCTACAGAGATTTTATCCTTCCCTACAGACATCTTACGCAGATTTGACACACGTGTTTTATGAGAAAAACCTCCATAATGCCCTAAAAATTGGGCAAAGTTTAGTTGAACCAATCTTCTATACATTTCAATGAGTAAAATAGACATCATTATCATTTGTAACCCAAACTGCAGTAACCAATTTTGAATTTCCCATCCTTATAAAAATGCCACTGATGTGCTATGTTGAGAGGATGCCAAGGATTATTATTCATTGGCATCCATATATTGTCTCTATGGCCTTCAATCCAATAGATCAGTTAATTGCAACCTGAGTCTATTCTAACTTATAGCACAAGCGGCCTTGTCCGACTTGCCAGCGAATGCAGCTGTGACCGATCTGATATTTTAGAAATGTAATAAAGGATACATAAATCATCCTAATCGACAGCTGTCACCTTTCATTGTGGTTTCTGGACGTCCCTGAACCTACCTAACAGGGGAAAATTGCCTTCTAAACAATATGGCATTGGCACTTTATGAAACAGTACCCTATCCACAAATGTGTTACAGATTTTGCCCCTGAGACCAGACTGGCAGATAGAGCTAATCCTCACGCCTTGCCTAGCCTTCCGAGGTCAGGGGTTATGTTTAAAGAAGCACAGCTGTTGGCAAAGCAGACTTACTAGCTCTAGAAAGAAAAGCTCTACTCTGCTAGTGACAGGAGTCCAGACAGACTTTCTTATTTAAATGCAATCGAAAAAGCCAACTGGAGCATGCGCAGACGCTCACGCTGGCAGTTGAATAGTATCGTTTACATTAATTTGAATGGGGTTAAATGCGTTTATTCTTCCCTGTTGTCTGTTTCTGAGCTGATATTAAATTGTGTCTCCAATTTGAAATAAATGCAAGTTTGGGCCAGCTGATTGAAACCATCGGATGAGTTAATTTGAAATTCGTAGTGATGTTTTGATATAGTGTTATATTACAGGTCATGGTCTAAATGTTATATGTGATGCTCTTATGGCTATTTCAATAAATGGTATGTTTCAGTCAAAAGAGAAATTTAGAAAGAAGTAGAAGGCAAACGGTGATGCACCGCTAACTTTCTCTCTCACTGATACAGGCCAAATACAATAAAATTGTTTGTAAAGATGTTGTCTATAACGAACCATACTATGTTTTTCTCAACTACATATCATGAACAAGCGACCAAGCAATACAGATCATGAGTGTAAAAGGTAAAATTCAGTTCGACAGGTTGCTCCTTTGGAGTGCAAAAACATGCATTGATCTAGTCAAGGTTCCCACTTTTTCTGTCTGCCTCCTATCATCAATCTTCGCCGTCCTTGACTAAGTAGGGACATCCACAGGCAGGGAGCCAGCCTCCAGTGGCCCTGTCAGTCATTGCCATCGCTTTTTATTTTGTCTCAGGGTTGGATGTGCCTATTACTGCCAGCTCCCAAAGGGGAAGAGGCACCAGTCATGAACATTGTCTGATGTAGACTCATCCATTATTCATTATGACAGCTTCTCCACCCATGGAAGGCAGGGTTGGGTTTTGGTTAAAGCAGTTCTCAGAGTATCCAATGTTACAGCGCTATATAGGTTAGAGACGTGGCTATTAAGTAGTGTTAGGTCATTGATTACAGTTGTCTTCTGACCTTGCAGATGTCAGTCTGATTTCATTTCGCATGCTACACACCTTTTAGATATGTTTTTATAACATTTTCTTTTTAACTGGAAACAGTCTCAAGTCCTGTTCTCTCTCGTGCTCCAGGTAAGAAAAAAAGATCCCTGGATTTACCCTTATTTTCCTGTTAATTGACCATAGTATTTAAGATAGTGAAGTACATAGAATGAAGTATAGGAAAAGTTGTCAATCATTGCAATGAGTATATAAGGAAATGGTTAAGGAAGTCGTTTGATTTTCCTAAAATTCCAGAGCAACTGGTATCAGGGTAAAAGGGTAAAGAGTATTTCTCTCTATTCTGTTAGTAAAGTTGATATATCGAGCAAAGCCTGTTTGGTATGGTACAGACTCTAGGTAAAGGCCTACTCATACCGTTCCCCCGTCCTTTCCGCCATCTCACATGGGCCATTGGGAGATTCATATAAATGCATTTCACAACATTATTGATTCTCTCAACTCCTCCCCTGAATTTACTTTGTATAAGTATTCAAAGCGCACACCATTGCAAGTCAATGTCTTCCCTGAAGAATTGGGCAAATTTGTCGAGGGATATATAGACTCACGTGAAGTATGCTATCATACATATACCCTTGATGATTGCAAACATCAGGAGGGCCGGTTTCCATGCACTCCAGCAGTTTTCGAACAATATATGCTTGTTGATTCATGCAAATTTGGGGTTATTTATTTTTGCTTTTTCATAGGGGTGTTGGCTTGCCCAAACCCCCCCCCCCCCCCCCCGGATGGCTGACTCTGGATCCGCCCCTGTCTAGGGTTGTAAGCCTCCAGATCTACACTTAGTTGGATCCACTCTTGTATTATAATCTAGAAGAAAGAGAAGTTTAAGAAAGGGTTAGCGTGTAATAGAGGAGATTAAAACACACGAATAACGCAGTAATTTCCCTGAGAAAGAATCCAATTACATTTTTTCCAATAACACAAGATGCTACACGAAGAAACGATGTGAAATTCCAATAACATTGCAAATTAAAGTTATCGACATTTACATTAAAGGGGATATTGCAGGCTTATGGTGAATACTACAAGGGCTAGTGGGTATACTTGGAAAAGATGGAAAAAGGCAACTCTTGAGGAAATAGTAATGGACTGAGCAAGGAGGGCAGGACATGCAGCGTCTCAAATCCTTTCTCGTTAGAACTTTAACGAGGTCCGGCCCTCTCAGGGGAATAGGAAACCACAGCAGACTGCACTCAATAACCACAACCTTGATCCCCCACTCACTACCCCCAAAGTATGTAAACCCCTACCGACAGTCCATAGAACTACGCTACTCTACCGGAAGCAACAACAACAGCGCCCTCACCCGGGAGACAGCAGTGACCTCTGGCGGCATTGCGGGGAAACAGACAAAGAAGGAGCTCGGTAAAAAGCAAGGCCCTCCTGGGGTTTATGGTGGAGGAAGGTCCAGTTTATTACTCCAGTCACGAGGGGATGTGGTGATCAACCCCACCTTAACCTGCATGGATGATAGACCCAACAAAAGATGTGGGGCAAATGACTGAGAACTCAAGGGGATGTATCCCGGTTTGATAGCCCCAGAACACTTTGGCCTTACAATGGTTCGTAGCGTTTTGATGCCCTAAAAACGCCTTTATACTGGAGTGGATACATTTTAGTAAGATAGATAAGGAATCAGGAACGTTAGGGCTGAGCTTAACAACATAACCTTACCGTACTATACATTATGAATGCGTTCTCAGAATTGGATTGACACGATACCAAATAAGTGCATGCTTGTTATAAAACACAACAAAGCATTGCTTATTTTCCCAAGAAAACAACAATCTTTCTGGAAGGGACAGATGCAGAGTAATCACACAAAACGTAACAAGTATATCAAGGGTCAGAAGTAGCCACTCTTTGAATGATGCTTATGGTACCTTCCCATACATTATTGAAGTGTTCCGAGAATCGGATCGACAAAATATCAGTAAATCATAGTGTAATCTTGCTATTAAACACACCAATACATTGTTTATTTTCCCATGAGAACACAGTATTTTCGGCGGAGACAGACACAGAGACATAACACAACACGTAACAAGTAAATCAAGGGTCAAAAGTATCGATTCTTTGTATGATGCTTGACGTGACTACTCTCCATAAACTGTAATATGGTCAGATTATGTGGTTTATAGCCTAGTAGATCAAGTCAATATCTGTCAGCTTTGATATTTATGGACAAGGAATGGTCATGTGTCTGGAATATGAGACTGTTTTCATCCTTGGCTAACAAGATCCATAATTCAGAAGCTCCATAAAAAGATATGAAAAAACATACTCTATGATTAAGAGGCCATCCTACTGAGGAAGTGTTTCAAAGGTTTTACCTTCATTACACATCTTTTATTTTTTCTACAATCTTTATTTCGTAACAAACATCAATACCTGTTTGTTTGTTTTTTTGGGGGTTTTTTTTTTGGTTTTTTTTTTTTAAAGGCAAGAAAGTTCGGTGTGCAAAAAGGTGTAGTCGACTAAACTATATTTTTTTCTCAACGTACTTCCCTATTTTACGTCTCCTTTAGAGAGTTTTTGCATTAAATGTCTTCATCTAAGAAATGGAATTATACCAGCCTTGGCTATCAATGAATATAGTATTGCCTCTATTGATAAGATTACTGTTCACGGAAAGTGCAAAAAACGCTATGCATACTTCATTGTTATGTAATGTTGTCAAAACCAAATGAGAGACTATAAATTGCTTTTATTTACGCATATTCGGTGTCGCTTGAATTTCTCCATGTCATTTACATGTGCTGATGACTTCAGAGACCTATTTCGTGATGAGCTCAGAAACCTATTTCGCATATCAAAGGCATGAAGAAATGTAGTAATATCTGGCTGTTGAATCATTGGTGCAGAAAAAGGGACCTTGAAATGGAATTAATCGATGTAACAGAGACGTTTGAGTTCATTTGATGTACTTGATTTTGTTATCTATGATATTGTATGGTTATCAAAGAAAATCTTTAGGTAATGTTTCAAGCCAACATCCACAACTCAGTTAGGTGGTCGGCATTATATAGATTCAGGAGCAATTTCAAGACCAGAGCCACAGTAAACTAGATGTGCCTAAATCAATTTGTCCCTTGTTCCTTGCAAGCCCGTTCCTCTATTTCAGGATCCATTTGATGTGTGGTTTGTATGCTCATACGCAGTGTTTATTTCCATCTCATACATATAAATAGAGAAAGGATTGATTATGAAAGATGGCATATGTGGTATCTATGTATGTGTCTAGACCTGACAATAACGTGGAAAAGATTGCCTACTAAATATTCTAGAGATCAATAAATGTAGTAACGCAAACGTTTCCTGAAGTTTACTGTTTAAAGTATATACGTATAGGAAAATCATACAGTTGCAGGGTGGTCCCCACTGACTGCTCTTTTCGGGTAGGACCTTTTCTCTTAAATGAGGCGGTAATTGACCCTAACCAGAAGCGCTAGGTACTCAATAGTTTGACCTTATCCCTTAAACCTGGCTACCTGCTACCTTTTTTTCTTCCTATCAAGTATTATATTTCTGAAATAGAGTTCACAATTTTGCGTATAATTATTTCAAATAAAAACAAGGTCGTTTGAGAAATATGAGATTCAGCCTTATGTAATGTTGGTTTTCAAGTTAGCTTAGCAACTGGTACTTTCAAGCAATGTTGACAATGACATCATTTTTTTTTTTTTTTTTTTTTATTAAACCACATTCATCGGGTTTTGATGATCTTCCATGTAGGTGTACATTCGAAGTAGTATAATATATACAAATAATACAGCATATTTTGACAATGAAATATTGGCTATATAGGCACTTTTGTATGGAAGAGCAAACTTCCATTACAGTCTTTGCAAAGATGTGGCCTCTTTGCACTGTTCCCAAGTTTTATCTTTACTTTGCAAATGTTACAAGGTAAACTTCTCCCTTGGTGCCTATTAGTTAAAAGGACCCTACAGTCAGCTTTACATATTGTTATGACAGAGCCTTAGGCTGCCGCTCTTTCAAAACCCGAGAAAGTATTCCAATTTTAGAACATCTTCATTAGGACTTCTACTCCCAGTGCCCCCTAGGGGTTCGTCTCTTCTCAGCATATTTCAGCTTCTCGAAAAAGGCCAAAATTTTCATTTCTCAAGTTGGCATCGGCATATAGATTTTCTTAAACATCTGAGACATTTAGAAAAATACAAGTATTACTGAACTGCATGAAATAAATGGTTTGCCCGTTTGGAAATTTAAGCAAAGATTAGGCTGAACGTAGATTAAACTAAGCATGGCATTTCTTTTATCGTTACTAAACGTAAGCTTCTGTCAGTCATTCATAGAGCAATGTCCTGGTTACAAAAGTTATCATTCTTTGTAAACACATTGAGAGTATAAATACATTGATACGTCACATGGTTTAAGCTGGGCATCGATTGCCTTAAGTGTGTCTCCTTTAGCTCCAAGTTCAAGCTGCTGATATTGGATAGCTTAGCATATTTATCATCCATCTATAGGTCTTAGGAAAATTGATAATCATGTTTAACCTAAAATCAAGCTGACAGGTGAGATTTACCACTTTGAAGTTCGTTTGAATACTTGGTGAAAACAACAATCTAATATTCGCAGGACGAGCAGGAGTTTAGGATTGTATGTTAGTTTTATATATCAATACAAGATGTATTATTTCTACCTCGTTTATTGAGCTCATTTATCACAATTGAACTGTGTATTATATAGAAACCCGGTTGTTAAGTTACCTATTATTTTAGCAAAACTCCGTTCAAGATTTTGCTTCAATTTCACAAGTATACAACAAATAGATTCAAGAGCAAATTTCTCCCTGCACAATATTTCTTTCCAGCAGACCTGGCGCCAACCTTCCTTTTCCTATCGCGTCGCGTCACGCTCCAACACCGCGACACCGGAAATGGCGATTACTACGTCATGACGTGACGTCATTATCAGATGACATGAGCTCAACACCTCCTTAGCAGGCACAGGAGAACCCTGGAGGAGAACGCCCTCACCTAGATACTAAAACGACGTAAAAGTCCTCCAGGCACTACAGTGCGGAAGAACATACGACCCGTTCGGAGGGGACTACTTTCACGGGCCTCTTCACCGCCGGCGCGCGGAGGCAGTTCGCTGGTTTCCAGCGACATCGAGACTTGAGGGGTGCGACGTGACGCGACGGGGTAGGAAAAGTCGAGCAAGGTGGAACTTTTGCACATCGCGTCGTATCATGTTGCCCCTGTCCTGACGACCATGCATCCATGTGTGAAGCACACGAACTAAGCACAGCCACAATGTCTGCATTTCTTTTTATTTAATTGATTAACCATTTTTACGTTAATAGCCTATTTTCTTTTTAGTAGGTACACGTAGTTAACAAATAGGATTCTCTCCATTGTTTTATATACATATATAATTATGTATATATGATTCTTATCTAATAATGCTAATTTGATTTTTTTAAACTATGATATAAATTATCTCTAATAACATTTTATTTAAAGATAGCCTATTAGCTATGGATAGAAGTATTGATATCATATAATTATGCGGTAGATCAAATACAAATAACTCGCATTATATGGCCTAGATATTCCGTCGAGGATAAGTGAAGCTTTCGGATGGAAATCTAGCGCTGCTAACACAGAAACCTTTAGTAAAACTTTCCTAAACTGAGCTTTGCAGCTTTACATATGCAAAGCCTCTAACCTCTAGTGAGAGTCAGGGCTAACTTGGCTTAGCATAACAGAAACGACCACAGGCCTTCACGATTTGCATGTTTTATGACCATGGTTGTCGGTGGGCGTTCATGATTTGCATGATTTATAAATTGTAGCGCCCTGCATAAAATTTAACGTATTTTTTGCAATGCTAGACTATGCAAGTGACAATATACCAAGCCATAGCACTACATTGATTCAAGTTGTACACGTACCAACCATAAGCTGCAATATATTCTAGGTAATATTATACTGTCCTTCAAAAGGAAGAATGAAATCTTTATAGGTAGTATTTTATGACATAAACATATGGGACAACAAGTCATATGAAAATCATGTTGTTGGGTGTTATCTGAGAGAAAACTGCGTGAAGAAAAGAAACTTTTCACTCAAAATTTTAGGGCTGAGTGCCTGGGCAGTGATGGTCAAGCCCTCATTTGCTTATTTATGGAATCATTCGGTTGGGTGACAGTTATGGATAGGGAATAATTTGCGAGTTTCTTGTCCTGTGTCCATCCCTTCATGGTCAGTGAGCCAATTTGCATTTTGAACGACCGTGGAAAAAGGACGGTTAGCTGTAAAATAGTGTGGATAATATGACATTTTTTGCCCCCATGCAGGACAAAGGTTTTGCAAGATTGCTCTCATTTTCAGCTAATTGCGGTTCTTTCCAAGTCAAAATGCAATGTAGCAAATGCAACCAATGATTAGTTCGAACAAACATCAATCTTCGGTTGCTATAGAAACTCAATGAAGTACGACTAATATGATTCTTCTGGCAGAATTATGTTGAATGACTTGCCAGTAAAACATCCCAACATTATTTTGCAACCAAAAGAACCAGTAAGAAAACTCACATGAAAAGAGTCATCCTATAAACATTACTTTTTCTTAACCACCAACAGCTTACCATTTCAAAGAAAACTCTACGATTCTTTCACAAATACAGATTAATGACTGCCAAGATTTCCTGCAAAATTTGCAAAGAGATGTATTTCAATCCAAATAATATTGATGGCGGATTCCAAGACCCCCTGTAACCAAGAAAAATAGTTGGTGAATGTTTAAGTAGAGAAACAGATGGAGTGCTAAGTAAACACGGATACCCATTAGTAATCAGTGGTGGGTGCCCTGTCAACAGTTGCAGATTGGGCCTCAGTCAAGGGAGTCTTTTGTATTCCCAAAAGCCAGACCCAACTCATTTTGCTTTGGAAACAAAGCTAACCGTGAAATAAAACATAAAATTTGTCCCTGTTTTATGGTCATCTTCCAGCTTGTGCTGTGTGATTCGTCAATGATCACCCATTTGAGAGTCTGTGTTATTTCCCTCAGGCACGACCTATCTGTGTTATGAGTGAATATCACATTCCTCTATTGAAAATCTGCATTTGACTTAATGTTTTCGAAATTTCCTTCCTTATTCATTATTTCAAATTTCCAGCAGGTTAGATTCCAAGCCATTATCCAATCAAAGAAACACATTTGAGATACATGTTGATTATTTGTCCTAACAGTATCAGTTTCTACACCTTATACATGAGTCTACGCAATGAACTGTCCCATACACTCCTTTAGATCCCCACCATTTTAGCCTGGGCCCCTTGGAAACAACACCCCAGTACATTGGTTTAGACTGCTCACGCTAGAAGAGTGCCACATTGATAAAAGAGGTTTTACAGTAACATGCGTCGAATGCCAGGAAATACGTAGGAACAGTAAATAGAGACAATGCATGAAATAATCCCGAGACATGTGAGGTGTAGATATGCACTAGATTTGCAATAGGTAAGAGAAAGACAAGGTTAAAGGTACAGAAGTTTCAATTCGAATGGAGAAATCATCTATAGCAAGTTGCATAATTGATTCACGATAGATTTCATGACTCGTCGTATAGACCTTGTACAAACGTGGTCACGTGGCCACCTTTTGATGATCACCATAGTGAGTGAGTGAGTGAGTGAGTGAGTGAGTGAGTGAGTGAGTGAGTGAGTGAGTGAGTGAGTGAGTGAGTGAGTGAGTGAGTGAGTGAGTGAGTGAGTGAGTGAGTGAGTGAGTGAGTGAGTGAGTGAGTGAGTGAGTGAGTGAGTGAGTGCGTGAGTGAGTGAGTGAGTGAGTGAGTGAGTGAGTGAGTGAGTGAGTGAGTGAGTGAGTGAGTGAGTGAGTGAGTGAGTGAGTGAGTGAGTGAGTGAGTGAGTGAGTGAGTGAGTGAGTGAGTGAGTGAGTGAGTGAGTGAGTGAGTGAGTGAGTGAGTGAGTGAGTGAGTGAGTGAGTGAGTGAGTGAGTGAGTGAGTGAGTGAGTGAGTGAGTGAGTGAGTGAGTGAGTGAGTGAGTGAGTGAGTGAGTGAGTGAGTGAGTGAGTGAGTGAGTGAGTGAGTGAGTGAGTGAGTGAGTGAGTGAGTGAGTGAGTGAGTGAGTCGAACCCAAAGAACCACATGGTCAGTGCCGGGTCCCACCTATCATCACCTTTTATGATCAGCAGGGGCTACCGGGGGCCTATATTCTTCCCCGGAGTAGAAGCCCTACCCCAGTATCTCCATAGGGGATCACCATAATATGTATGTATGTATGTATGTATGTATGTATGTGTGTGTGTGTGTGTATGTATGTATGTATGTATGTATGTATGTATGTATGTATGTATGTATGTATGTATGTGTGTATGTATGTATACTGATCACAGCTACTAGCATACAAAAATAAATTTAAAATGTATGAATTCAATGGTTAAATATGACTCCACAAGATCATTCAGATAAAACGTAATTATGTTCTTGAATTTTACACAACGTGCTTATTACTTCTACACAGCTGATATGTGTGTCTATTGTTTGACAGAACAGAGAGGTTGGACAGCAGACAAACATGGTCGTTAAAGGCCTGTTGCCTTCATTTCTACAGGGAGCGGTTGTGTTTTTATTGGTTAGACCAGGTAGGGGTCGTTTGGAAGTAGAAAAATACCGCATGAAGTTCAATCAGTGTATCTTTTTATTCAAACAACATGGATGACTACAACTGGTGGCGCTCAGAAAACCGTATTGCTTCCGGGAGTTTTTGTGAAGATTACGATTAGAAAGGCAATATAGGGAATTGTTGGTTAACTATAGTACTACCTCTTCTTTAGAGAGGAAGTCCCGCTACTAAACGTAAGGGCGGCAGAACATGATCCATGCCCTATAGGCCTATTCTTCTTGCATTACTTCCAGGAACAAGTATTTTCTCTCAAATGCATGCACCCTAGGCTATTTATACTAGAATGTTTTCGCTGTTACGTACATTTCATTGCAAATGTACGGTACCCGAAGAGTTCAGGTATGCATTCCATAAAAACTTGGCAATAATTATCGCCAGTTAAAGCACTTCCATAAAAGATTGGCGATACTCAAAATATTATCGCCAAGGCCTCAAATCAGTATCGTGGCGATAATTGCAAAATATCGTCGTTTTATATATATATATATATTCACAAATATTAATATATCAAGATATGTATATGTGACCAAGGAAGAAGCCTGTAAAATTTAAGTTTGATTGAAAAAAAAATTAAACAAAAACAAAACAAAAACAAAAATTGTATGTGGCGATAACATTTGTTGGTATTGTGGTATCTCTTCAACCTGGATTATCGCGAAAATTTTATGGAATGCACCACTGGTTGAAGTTTTGTTGAATAATTTATTATTCAGTGCATCTCAAATTCTTCCTTTTTTTTGCTGGAGGATGGGGATTATACGCATTAATGAACTAATCTTTATAGTGTGAATCCCTTTTGCTTTTCCTACTACATCATTTATCATTATTTTGGAGGGGAGGCAGAAAATTGTAAAACGTTTTACAGAATTATGAAAGTAGCACTTCAGATGTTTTTCTAAATGTACATTTCTTCTTACCAATGATGTTATACAAATAGATAAAAATGGGATAGTTATGATAATTTCATGACAAACATTATGCTAGGGGCTATTGGATGTCTTTGAATTCAATGTAGCTTTTACTTTTCAAATATCGTGTATCTTCAGGCATTTCATTGCGAAATAACATATCGAACTTAATATAGAACAGTCCTTCAAAGTATTCCAAGAACCTTCCAACGCCATCCATGTGACAAATGATTTATAGAAATGAACTATTTTTAAAGTGCCATCTTCCGCCGACAGTAAAAACATCGACAATAAAAATAAATTGTTTCGCGGCGTTTCCGCCATATTTGGGACTCTTTCTTACAGTAACCTGATCTAAAACCTGAAGCAAGCTGGGTACTGTTGCAGAAAGGCAATAGGAAGAAACGGTAACAAATATCTTTTGATACCTTCTCCATTTGCCGTCTTGCCTTGGGGATGGAATTACTGCAGTGCGAAAGGGCTTTCAAGTCTTCAGGGCATGGGACGCTTTTATTGGAATTTCAATTTACGGGTTTATGAATGTATGCAAAAACATCCCTCTCTGGGTTGGTCTTCAATGGATATGGCGGCTAAAGAAAAGTATGATGAACGTGCTTGATTATTTGGCTTTAGTTAAAACACCAAGGAGTTTTCTACGTCACTACGACATGCTTTTTCTGGTTTAAAAAACAACTGGAAAACTGGTTTATGATCAGACTTGTCGGTCATAATCAAGCTTAATATGCGTTACCCAATTTAAAAAGATCATGATGAATATGTGTGAGCAAATAATAAATAGGATCATGTTTTATGTCATCGCAACCTTGTACAAATGGGACAGTAAAACTCCTAGACAGGTTGTAATACGAACCTCTAAAGGAAAACCATAATTAACCAGTTTTAGAACACCTGCACTCTCATTGCTTTAACACATTAATGGTAGAAAAAGCTGTATAGGTGTAAGTAGCTTGCTGGTAGTGTCTCACAAAACAAAACACTTGAATTAAAGTTGTTGCCATCTATGGGAAAGACAAGGACCATCCATACTCCTACTTTCCCACCTACAACTATTCATCTTATAATATAGCTATATGAATGGGTCCTTACACCTCGTTTTTTAAGCAGTAACGGCGGCAGGAATTGGAGAGCTTGCATAATAAATAATTGGTTAATGACATATTGCAGAGTTTAAAACCTGCTCTCACACTTCAATTGCTAACTTTTGAAGGCAAGTCTCCACCCAGCTTGTGACGTCATGTGAGGCATTAAACACATGATTTAGATGCTGATGCACAACATAATATCAAATTTTAGAATACCTTAAAGGGAGCCAAAACCAATTAATTCAATGAAATTCTCCAAACTCAAATAACCATGGAAATCCATTCCTTGAGCCTACTCCTGGCCCATGATAAAATCTAACCCATGAAACATGGTAAATAATCATCAAAAACACGTTTTCCTTGCTCAAATCAGTTAATGTGGATCCACAAAAATAGGGTTTGTTTAAAAACAAATGCAAATCTTACCATCTCTTGTGGCACTCTACTTCAGTTTCACAGATAATACTTTAACACTGACCTTAACTGGACTCATCAAACACATTTCTATACTTATCTGAGTTTTGACAATTTTGTCAATTATAATTATTGGTTTTGGCTCCCTTTAATTGACTACCACTTCCATGATAATCTACTAAACATAACAAGGGGTGAAATTGTATTACTGTTTATATATTCAAGTGTGGCCTTACGCAATATAATATACCGCTTACACCCTATTTGCGGTATGCAATTTTCTCCTTGGATTCGTTGCGTTCATAAAATCACAACCATGAGAAACAATCGTTTTTTATTTGAAAATCTATCATAATCGAAACTGACACATCCCTAGTAGGCCATGGAAATATTTTTCAAATAGTATTTAAAGTATAAAGAAACTGCATTTGACGTAATATGGGTTTATAATGGTAGTTTCCCAAACATCATAGGACGATGATTACTTGAGTTGGCAGAGTGCCACCACAATCAGTCCCAGTAGATAAGATAAAGTCGAATGATCATACTAATCTTCAAAGAGCTATTTCTTTTACTTTAAAGAAGAAAGAAGTATCTTCTTCAAAAGAAAGTGATCCTGATACCGAAAAACGCATCTGCTTCAAAAGGTAGTAATGGGAAACGTCAGGATCGCTCAATATCCGCTTGTTTTATATTATTGATTGTTTATGGAAGAGAGATATGTTGATGGACCCACTTCGGTAGACAAAGACATTACAGAGAACCCACAAAGCATCTGTATACGTACATATCTCAGATCTTTCCAATTAATATTAGGGCTTGTACAACTGGAAAATCAAGAAAATATACTTAAATCAGCATTGATTGAGTAGTCCTAAAAATGTGTTCATGAAGACATAATTATCTTAAGGTGAATTCTAAAAGCATATCAAAAAGACACGTTAAGTTTACCCTTCGCCATACCATTGAGTTTCTGATACTCCCTATGTCCAGGTTGAAATACACGGTCTGCAACTTGGTGGGGTTGTATTTTGTTGTTGTTTTTTTCACTGATATTGAATTGTGCCTATAGTGTGCTGTTATTGCATTCCTCCTGTAAAGCTTAGGTCGATAAAGTACCACCGAGCTCTACTGAAGCAGCCAGTCTAAAATGCCTGTGTACATTGGTCGGAAAACGAGTTAACCCTAAGGGCCTCTTATACAAGTAAGGTGGGAAACCATGTACTGAGACACCACTGCTGTGAGGTAAACTTTGGTCCAAGTTCCATTGTATTTCTCTTTTCAATGATAATGGTTATAAAGAGATGCAAAAGCATAACAAGCTTATGTCAATACTTGAACGAGAAGTTATTGTGCCTCATATTAAAAGGTGTACTCTATTTCCCAAAATATTTCCACAAGCAATGCTGTTTTGAACAAGAGCTGCTTCCTGTATTAGAAACTGTGCACAAGGAAAAAGAGAAAATCGCAACCTTCCACTGATAAAAGGGTATCTCTAAATTGGTTCTGAGTATATCCGTTGCAATCTTTGCAACTTTTGTGCCCTAAACAATATATTTAGCGATCAGCCAAAATATTTTCCAAGCTGTCTATCTTGATGTAGAAACCTAAAGCCTATATTCCACATACTGACTTTAAAGCTGGTTATTTTATATTTCTTTGAATTCTCCACGAATATACCATAAAACATTATATAATAATATACCATTTGA
Organism: Lepidonotus clava; assembly: GCA_936440205.1. Classification (NCBI taxonomy): domain Eukaryota; kingdom Metazoa; phylum Annelida; class Polychaeta; order Phyllodocida; family Polynoidae; genus Lepidonotus; species Lepidonotus clava. The sequence goes on along the minus strand of OW387142.1, from coordinate 6,288,672 downwards.
AAGAGAATTCTAAAACCTTGCCTCGTTATAAATATAACATGTCTATATCTAACTTCAATTCCCATAACCAATTTTTTTTTTTAAATCGGCAGCAAAATCGGTATGTGGAATAAAGGCTTAGATATAAGGACGTCAGTCGATACAAACTACAGACACCCTGCCAGTTTAAGCGGGCCAGTGATGCAGATCGCCTAAAGCCCCATACCCACTAGGCGATTTTTTACACAATTGGCCGACTCATCTGCGCTAAAATTGGCAAATTCTCCTGGTGGAGTCAGCCTATTTTAACAGCAATTCAGATCAAATATACACATTTCAATATACCATACTGACAGGCGATCATAAGGATCGGCCGATTCTTCCAGTCGCCCGTTGCCAGTTGCCTGTGAAATCGCCTAGTGGGTATGGGGCTTAACAGGTCCTATGGTGTATATATGCACCACATCAGAGTACAGTTGATGGATGGCCGAGGCAGGTTGCCTTTAGATGAGCAGGCTTCAGGACAACTTTATCACAAGAAATCAAGTAATAAAAAAGTGATCGGTCTCCGTGAAGGCAGTCGATGTCACTCATATAAAGATGTCGTGGTGTCAACGTAATGCAAAAGGCCCATTAGATTAGATCTCATTTTGAAGAGGAAAGTTGGCATTTCTTCATCATTATGCCTGGTTTTACAATTGCCTTTCAATTTTACTGTGGTGGTGTTTTGGTACTATCTATGTATCCAGAAAGTTCTGAATAGCTTTAGTTCTAAACAGCTAGTCAGTAACTGTACAGCTGTGTTTTGTGTTTTAAAATGGGATGGTCTCATTAAGATTAAAGTGTAATGTTCTGTCAGAAAGACAGCTCCTCTTAGTGACAGCAAAGTACCATTATGTAGCGTGAAAAGTGCCCTAATTTTTCTGAATTGTGTTCTGTTGACGCTAATGAGACTAGTAAATTCTTGTACTAGAATATGCGGAATATTTGGAATAGAGAATATGAAAAGAAGATCCTTCCTACCATATTAGTAGGAGGCATAGAGAGCTGTTTTCCAGTTTTAGAGATTTGATTAAAAGACATTCTTCGATAACCGTGACATAAGGATAACGAGGTTGTAGTTCTGAATGATTAACAAAGATAATATGAACTTTCTCAGACAGGATATTGTATTTCAAATGTCATTAAGTACCATTGTGCTGAAGCTGCATACTCCCACTCCTTTAGTTTTGTCTTACCATTCTTAAGCCCTTAGGCCTTTTCCACATGCCAATTATGTTGCCGGTTTTAAAAATTGGCTATTTTTTAGCCATTTTATCGAAGTTGCATGTTTAAAATGTTTAGTATAAAGACGATCTCCCAGACAGTTGACCCTAACAAAGATGTAACATTCTGTTAAGTTCTGCTTTGGTTCTTTGTAAGGTATTTGGTGGCACCCAATAGTATCCCCAGAACCTAACACGGCGACCTTGCTCTATGACATACTGTCATTGTTTATTACATTCTTTCATGAAAAGATCACGCTATCATAAGCTCCTGTATTGGCAAGGTCTTGACTAAACTATTATGCAATTTCTTGAAGAAGAAACAAATCTGTATTGGTGAGTCTCAACCTAATGTAAAATATCTGTTCCATGAAAATTTAGCAAGTGACGGGCTGACCAAAAAGGTATAGTCATAGATCATGCCTGTTGCCCGGACAAAAAAGATAGGCGTGCCCTCCTTTCTCCTGGCCTGAGGGTGGACAGGCAGTTGGGAAGCAGTAAATATCACCAGAGACTACTTGCATTAATCCAATGGATGCATATAGGTGCATACACTTCTTCATATATTAGGCCCCCTGTAGTTACTTTAAATATAGAGGGACCCCCGTTTTAGCGCATATATATAGAGGGTAAATCTTTTAGAAGCGACAAGAAGAAGCGTTGCCTTATATATTCTTCACACACACACTCATGCGCACACACACATACATACAAACACACACACATATTTACTAATGTTTCACAAGAAAAAACACAATTAGAGACGGCCAATTTTTTGGTTTGTAAAAAGAACGTGACACATGTTACGGAAGAGCAATTTGTTAATGATACCCCTTTAGGGGTTGACATTCCCAGGGCATAAGAAATGCCCTGGGGATATAAAAAAGAAACACGCGCTAAAAGCAAAAGATAAGAAAAGGCCGAAGAAGTAATTTGCAAGTGGATATTTTCTCAAATAATTTGGCATTTGGACCACAGCTAAGTTGGACAGGTATCCCTTAGGAAATCATTTCTTGCAAGTGATATCTTCCAGCAGTACTTCCATTATTCATTCCCGTATATTTTTCTCGGCCTTACGGTGATATTTGCTCTTCACATTAGATACCCTAAAACCAATCTCACAAGTAGGAACCCCTAATCTTTCCTAGAAGCACAATACAAATAGCATCTGTTGGTCGCTGGTGCCCGCGGCTTGGCGGAGAAGAATCTAGTTACGCCGGCTACCCCCTTCTCTGAGGGAGAGGGCAGCGGGGTGGGCGAAGTAGCCTGCAGGGACACAATACGCAAGCCTTGACTATTTTCCTTTTCTTCTTGTTCTTGTAGATCCCTATCAGACAAAAGTAGACGCCACTAGTGATACTACAATACCCGTTGCTACTCAGTATTAGCCAGCATTAACCCGAAGAGCGACTTATTTGGCGCAATGCGGATCGGGGAAATAGCAGACGACATTTTGTTCCCGCCAATAATGGCGATCCGCTGGTTAGGGCAGTAGCACGCCGGAGACAAGCGACCTTCAGTAAACAGACGACATTTGGCCGGAAATGACAATAGACGTCGTCCGGACTCTAGATAGCGTCACATATTGGTCTCAGCAAAGATATTAAAAGGTCGTCCATTGAGCTTATGTTCACCGATCTTGTTGTATGCTCAAAATATATTGTACTTCGATATAGCCTGAAACTTGTCATTCATCCCTTGTATTGCTTTTAAAAGGTTATTTCCTGATATTTTTGTCTTTGTGATTTGTAGATCCCTCTCTCGAACACCTAAAGTTATCTTATGAGGTATGGTCATGTCTAACCTATTGTGATTTATTTCTACTCATTTGAACTCTACATGACGCCACACTGAAAACACAGAGTTGTCAAAAGTGGTTCCAAAAACGACAACCCAATGTTGTCTATGTCTTTTATACACAAATTTTTATTTATGAATAGTTTCATGTTGTAGATATCATAGTCCATAATAATGGCTTCCTATTATCTTATTACTAGTTATTAGGTAGATGGCCATTACACATAGGAGGCCTATGAGTTGAATGTTTTTGACACCATTCACTTACAATACTTTATCAAAGACAGAGGCCATGACATCCTTTGGCTGTCGTTTTAGGCACCATTCACTTACAACCCTAGGGTTGTCAGACAGGACTTTTGACTCTCATTTTCTTCTGTGACAACCCTATGACAACCCGATTTTCATTTTTGCTTCTCTGACGACCTTTTTGGCCCAAAGTAGTCAGGAGAAAATGACAACCTCTGGGTTGTCATCCAGCCTCAAAATTCACGATGACAACCCTCTGACCACCCCCAAATTGTCATAGGATTGTCATAAGGTCGTCACACAGCATCAATGGCCTGAAATGAGCCATGCTCCGCCCCCAAAAGTCACCTATGACAACCCAAAAGTCAACTCATAGGCCTCCTATGTGTAATGGCCATACCTAATAACTTGTAATAACATAATAGGAAGCCATTGTTATGGACTATGATATCTACAACATGAAACTATTCATAAATAAGATTTTTTGTATAAAAGACACAGAAACCTTGGGTTGTCGTTTTTGGCACCACTTTTGACAACTCTATGTTTTAGTGAGATCCAAATGAGAAAGGTTTCATTTCGCCAAGCAGAGTTAACATTGTGACTTGACTAATCATGTTGTCATAATGGATGATTGAGGACAAATTACTGGTTCCTGCAAGTCTGAAGATGTCGTTTAATTTTATGTTTCAAGACAGCTTGGAAAGTTGCCATTTTTCTTGAGTAATAGAATTGTCCGTCGATTAAAGGTTTAATAAGTTATGATATGGCATTGATTATAGAATAAGATAAAACACATATATGTTGAACCAGGATGATAGAATAAAATAAAACGCATAAGTTGAAACAGGATCCTATCGCACATCTTACGAAATAAAAAAGAACAATGCTACATCTGAATTCCTACTGTCAATTGATGTACCTAAAGGTGCAACTCTTCTTATAGAATACACCCTTAGGCTTATAACACTCTCATACTCACTAACAAGTCTCATACACTCCCCTATTTTTCATACCCCACACGTCTCTTCCTCCCCCGCCACCCTCACCTAATCCCATCAGCACCCCCCTCTTATCACAGCCACACGCGGCCTTATTCCATCAACGTTAGGTGGCATTAGGACAACAAGGAAAATAGACAATACCCCATCTTAGTGTCCCCCCTATTTATTGTTTGCCGAGATGCCTCAGGACACTTCTTTTGCCATTCTATCACTGGTTTTGTTTTTATTTTCTACGTTTTTGAGTTGTGGGCTTATGTGTTATTCTGATAACACGTGTCTTTGTTTAAGGGTTTAGTGTGTAAGATGTAATATAAGGCTTTATTATACCTTAGGTTGGTACAGGTTTAGTAGTTAAGAGTTTAACACATGAATTATCATGCTCGTGTGATAACCAATCTTTTATCACACTGCAGTGTGATAAAAGAAATAGTCCAAGCAGGAATGGCGCATGAATACAAATCGCGCATCGCGTGAATGGCCGTGAAAACATAGTCCGCGAAAACGTATTATAAAACGCATGTTTTACTTAAAAATTTGCAAGGTTTTCTTTTTGTATGCATCAATCTACGCATGAAACACATGAAAAAACGTATTAACATAGTCAAACGTATGATTTGCCTTGTTCGCCACTGTGGGCGATAATGAGGGAGTTTCGGAGACGGAGTTTCGGAGACGGAGTTTCGGAGAGGGAGTTTCGGAGACGGACGGCCACGAAGTCAGCCTACAAAGTACATGAAAACGCATAGAAAACGCATAATCATCTCGGGGCTAAGGTATAATAAATCCATAACCAACCTTGAAGGGGATCCTCGGGGGGTCAGCAACCCTCGGTGGGCCCCCGGTATCAGCCTTCGGGGGGCCCTGGCGGGCCCTCCCCTCAGGCTGATACCGGGGTCCCACCTCGGGTTGCTAACCACCCTCGTATCCCCTTCTCGGTTGGTTATATGTATTTATTTACACTCTTTGTGGTAAGTAAACATATCCCGCCTCAAATATTTGTGGTAGGGGGTGGGCATCTATTTATATATCAAAATTAAATGTATAGATAACGTATAAATATATATATATGCTAGTGCCAAAGAGAAGATCATGTTTATCACCAATTCTTCAAAAAGAAGATTATGTTTATCACCAATTCTTCAAAGAGAAAATCATGTTTAACACTAATTCTTCAGGCAATACAAAAAGAACAGCAGGGCCAGATCAAGAAGGAATTTAAGAGGAGAGTCCTAAGGATCCATGGACGGCTGACCTTTTGATCTAGGCCTAAACCTTAGACCCCCAAGAGATCTCGGAAGGCTGTCATGTACACCCCAAGGAGCGACATTTTGTACCTATCCCCCCTTCCCAATCTAATGGGACCTCCAATGGTCGGAATCTTACTCTGTTTGTACCGAATACACAGAGTATAAAAGAACGTATGTTTTCTTTTAATTGTTATCAACCATCATCCGTCTAGTTTTCTGACAGTCAATTTTTTCTAAGTATAACTTTTTGGAAAGCTTGTAAACTGTTATTTTTTAAGAATTCCCACCTTAGAGATGTTATATTTACAAGGATGTAAATAAACCATAAATCCTGTACGAACGCAATCTTATCATAACAACAATAAGAGTAGGATAAACATGCAAAGCACGTAGTTTCCCGATAACATGAGAAATGTTGATATGATATCTGACCTTTGGCTTATCAATCCTTTCCACAATAACACGTAGAAGACAAGCACCCTCGACAGGACAATTTGACATGTCTGCCTAAAGCCACAATCGAACAGGCCAACTTTTAATTTCGATCTGATATATAATCGATATCTTCTTATATTTAGAATTAGCACTTTTGGAAAATATGTTTGGGGTTTATATAGTGGGGTCTGTTAACAACATTTTCGTTACGCGGCGGATAAAAGCACCAAATTTTGCATGAGGCACCTCTGAGGCATAACTATTGAATCTAGAAGGGGAGCCATCTTGAAATACAAAAATGAAATTTTGACAAATTTTGTATGTTTTTAGCATTTGAAATTTAAGGTATTTAACCAAAACTTGTGGCTAGCTTCGATTTGACCTATTGAATAGATTCGAAAGGTAAATGATTGAATTCCCTGTCCTATAATCTACCAATTTTGACAATAGCAATGTGTTTCTAGGCATTTCAGAAGCTGAGATATAAGATTATTTCAATAAAAGTTGGCCATATTGGATTTTTGGCCCCTGTCCGGGTTATATTGATATTTTAAGGTGGCTCCCCTTTTGAATTCAATGAAGGGGTCCCAGGGGATCATCATACCAAATGAAATCAAGAAATCTTGTGGCAAAAGAGTAAAGTCTATATTCTTTCTTGTGAATTATTTTGGAATCCAGCAGTCATTATCAAAGGTATCATGCTAACGAATTCAGCCATTTTGAAATTTATGGTATTGCATTGGATGAATATCATATTCATTGAGCCCTCTAGGCTATTAACAACTGATATTGGAACCATTTCCCCTGGCCTTATGCCTTAGTAGCTAAAAATCATAATATTCCTCAAAATTGGTCAGCCATCTTGGATTTTGGATTTCCGCATCGACTTGAAACATAAATAATTGAATTCCCTGACCCATAATCCCTCAATTTTGACACCAACCATGTCTCTTTAGTCTTTTTAGAAGCTGAGATATAAGAATTTCTATAGTAAAAGTCGGCCATATTGGTTTTTTGGCCCCCACATCCGTCCTATTGATATTTCAACGTGGCTCCCCTTCCAGATTTGATAGTTATGCCTCAGAGGTGCCTCATACCAAATTTGGTGCTTTTATCCGCCGCGTAACGATTTCTCAAAAAAATGACCTTAACAGACCCCACTAATAAGGGAGGTTTCAATGTATACGGTATTGTGATTATCTAGTCGAAATATATATTTTTTATGCTTGCCATTTTAAGACCGCAATGGAAAATTAGCCAGGGCGAATGGGGCTTAAGTTGTGTGTGCTTGCTTTTACACAGCCTACGATTATATTGATGAAGGGCTGCTGCCAGCAGGAATAATAGCGGCCAGCCCACCGCCTGTCAGGTTTATTAAATACACATGGCACTCGGATAACATGGGATCCTATTATTGCTGAGGCAAACACAACATGGCTAATACTCAAGGCCCTGACAGGAGCGGCTAGAATAATTAAACGGGTCTAGGGGAAAACCTTTAATCAGCCTCATTTAAAGCCCAGATTTGTCATACTACTCACTAAAATAAGCTCTAAATTGGGATGGCATCGTTCCTATATGCATTTATTGGATCCGCTTGTCGGACACATGTCAGTATTTGTCCTAATATGTGAGTCTGAAGACCGTCCGTAGTTCGCATGTTTGTGGGTAATTTTCTACTAATGAGAGACCAAGGAAGGTTTGCCACATGGCAAAATGTTGGGGTGTTTGAAGGACCTTGAACAGTGATGAGTGGGCATGAAACCGACGGAAAAATGGAAAATAACCCATGTTTTCGCTTAATTTCAAGTTTGAAGTTTGGAACGAAACTTTCCAGGTAATTTCGTGTATTAGCAGACTATTTCTGGATTCTGAAACTTTCTGACTGATATTTGCAGTTTTACCTGATAATCAACCTATTGAGACGGCTTCCCTGATTATGGTTTAAAAAAAAACGCACTACTTAGATCTGTCACTTTGGACTTCACCCAAATAGAATTAATCTCAAAAGATCCTATTCTAAGAAAAGAATCGCTTTGCAGCTTGCGGTGCACTCATAAATGCTTTAAAAACTGTCAATGTAGTTGTTGGGTGTGAACAACATTTTACTTAATAATTTTCTTCTGGAAAGAATGATGAGATATAACAACCTTTTATGGTCATTCAAGGCCATTCCATCTTGCATATTGCCGTTTTTCGCTGTGCATTAATTGGACTTTATACTGACTTGTGAAATACAGATTCTAATGTTTTAATAGAGAAATATTCTTCTGAATTTCATTCTGGTTTCACCATTGAGTTTGGACACAGTTCAATAAACGGCACAATCAAACAGTTCAATAAACGGCACAATCCAGGCTCCATAGGGTTAAGAGTATGCTACAATTTTGGTAAATCAAATGATCTGCATAGCTTTACCAGCCAATCGAAGTGCTGTGTTTCAGGGAAACGAAGGGTTGGGATGATTTTAGTCAAACTAACAGGCTCTAGCATTGTTCTCTATGAGAAATAAGTCATCACACATGTTGGAGATGTAGAAGCTCGTGTTGTAAATGTTAAACAGAATCATCTTGATTTATTGAGGTTACTGTTTAACCTGGAAACAACTGTATCCATAAGCTATCACGTTGATGCAAAACGGCATTGACTTACTAATGTTGATTTAAGGTTATGATAATCAGTTAGATCTAGTCCTGCACAACAGAGATACTGGTGAACCAATTTATGAACAACAGATAAGCAGAAACCCATCAACTGCTTTTAAATGGCCAGCAATTTCTATCTGCATGCTCTGCTAGAATAGATGGTTGGGAAACTACGAGCCATGGGCTGTTGTACCTAGTTTTATATGGACTGGAAGAAGCAACCACGAATGCAGCAGTAAGGCTCAGACTGTAACATTGCAACTGTGAATCAGATTCTGTACTATGATGCTAAAAAAAACTGTAAATCGATGCTCCTTTTTCTTGTAAACTATCTGATTTTCCTAAATAATCAGTATTTATTACCGTTTTACTGTTGTTAAGTTCTATTTGTAAAAGCATTAACAGTGATTTAGGTTAGGTAATGGGATATGATACACATAATATCTTCCTCATAGTACCATAAGATAAAAGATCCAATCGACATTTTCTTTGGAAAAGTTCAACTGTGGTAATTGAATTTCTTTGATCTTAATTTTACAGAAAAAAAAACTTTCAAACAAAAAAAGGTTGCTTTATCCGTTTTTGTTCTAATAATAGTTTCCTTGAGTGGGATAGGAAACCACTAATGTAATCATCCTTCTCCTGGACATAACTACAGGCTTTAATATCCGCACCAGCCAGCAACGCTGTTCACTTCATGAAAAGTAACTTTTCCTGAACAGTAACTTTTCCTGAACCCAATTTCCTCAAGTCCACATTGCTCCCTGAGAGACTGTCCAACCTCCCCACATATATTTAAATAGGTTGTCAACCAGCTGATTCCTGTAACAGAAGTAAAGTGTTAACCAAGAATATTTTACATATTCACCCAAAGCTTTTGTTTAGTGACACAGAAAAAAACATTTTCAGGTGACGGTTTCAGAATCTGCAACGAGTCCAAAAAAAAATACAGTTCCAACAATGCCCCCTTAAGTGCAATGTTTTTAAAGCCCAGGATGATTTAATGTGGCACATTCTCCAAACGTCTGTATCCTTAAACCATACCCAAATATTGTTCCAACATGAACCTAACACTGTTAAAGCAACCTTTTATGTCAATCTTGACAATTTATTGTCACACCTCAAAAGGTTGCTTTATTTCGATCATAAGTAAACCTTCTATCCAATTTATATGGGCAATACAAGCGAATGGTGTCCTAATATGCACCTATAAATCTTCTTAGGTAGGACAAATCCTCTGACCTTGGGCCGCCTGCCTTACTCGTAAACCTTACACCCAATGCTCCTGGCACCCCTTGGGACTGCTATATGAGAAGGTTTGGCTATATCATTGGAGCAGCTCACCTGTAATGGTGAGCTGCTCGACCTTTAGATACCCGAGCAGCTCAGGTCTTCAGATATAGATCTTGTTGGGGCAATACCGCCTAGGCGCATTCCGCCATCTTGCTTACACATTTTTCTCTCTCTGAGCGTTTTCTTTTGCAAACAAGAATGTAACATTTCTTCCCAAGAATGTAGGAAGACTCACTGAGATACCATTTCTAGTATCTTATAAAAGAGATCACCAAGATGCACTTTTCGTGTTTCGTGTAGTCACCTAACAATGTACTTCCGGTCAAAACCAAGCTATTTCCGGTCACTCTCATCCCCTGTATTTGAAGTTGACCCTCTCTTCTCCTGCACATGCGCACTTTTCCCCCGATATCGCCCGATACCCACACTTGTTATCCCCTATACTGAACACAGAGTAGATCTCTAAGCCAAGCTGACCATGATAAATGAAGGCCTTCACACGTAGTTTTCAGCGGCAGAGTGGAGATCCACGTTAGGCCTTGTAGTGCTACATAGAGAAGAATGAGAGTGTAGATAGTGAGTGGGTGCTAAAGTACCAAAGTCGATATCATACTGTCACAGCTAGGGGTTGTTTACAACAACAACGCCATTTATTTGGGGTCTTAGGAAAGTGATATTTCTGGGTCATTTAGATTTGAATTATATACCTGCAAATATAAGTTTTATCCTTTATGATGTGTATGTAGGAAAACTAGGAGGATGGTGGTATACCAGTTTCAAGCATTTTGGCCACTCACCCCCCCCCCCCCCACCCCACCCCACCCCAATACCTTTAAATGCATAAAAAGTGATGATGGAAAACTCCAATAAATGCCATGAACATCACCAGGTTGGTTTTTGATATGGGCATAATGACTCCCCATAATAGACAAGGATGGTTATGGCCAAAAGTACTATCAGCATTATATTATATCATAAGTATTGATCTCGTTAATAGGATTCCCTTTTAAACAACTTCAGGACTATGTAATTCTCCGTGACATATTGGGTTTTTATATGGGTTTACATTTGACATACTTCTAAGCATTCCGGTCACAAAGCGCAGTCCTCCAGTGTTTTAATACTGAATGCCCGGCCCACCAGGCGTGTGGTCAACTCGATCAATAAAGGTTGGCCACCTGACCTTCTGTTCACCTGACACCCTGCATGCCTGCCCACCTTTAATCCTCCACCTCCGCTGACCGCTACTGACCAGTGCTTACTTTGGGGAGGCCAGCTAACCATAGTATATTGAGCCCCTTTCCTGCTAGTGGCGTTGGACAGTGGTCGGTGGGATGGGTTTTTAAGAAAAAATGCCAGCAATGGTAACTACTGTTTCTAAAAATAGCCTCTTTTTATTTTTCAAGCAATAATTTCAAGCAATAAAACTTACAGAGTATAATTGTTTTTTGATGGTTGTGTGTTTAGACTGACCGACGCACTTGTAAAAGACATTCAACAGTAGTTCTAGAAAAATAACCACCATTGCAATGTGTTTTTAACAACATATTCGATTTGAAATGATGTTTTATGGATTGCATATTGCTTTAAGATTATGGTTGTGTGTGACATTTATTTGGAAGAGCTTTAGCAAGTACTATATATGAATTATTTGATCAGTTTATCAAGGCTTGTTTATTTCCATTTATTTTTCATTTCATTTGGAAAAGATACATGGAGCATAGTACGGCCCAGGTATTCCATTTCTCTCTGCCTTTAATCCTAGAAACTAGCAGCCTTATGTATCATATTCTGTACGCGTCTAGCTCGTGTGCCTGTCACTTGTATCTCAATATCAAATTAAAAGAAGCTTATTAACTGAAAGAAATTGAATGAAAAACCCCGAGTGTCTACATGAGACAGCCAATTTGGTGTAAGATTGCAGCTCATTAGTGCTAAGCATGAAATCCATTTTATAATCTTGTCTAGACAGATAAAACTGATAAAGTAATTAGATTCTCACGGGGGTCATTGCTCCATGCGGTTTGCCTCAGCATCATAACTCTTAGATAGTTGGCAATCCGCAAACTGTTTTGTTGTTGCTGGCTCCTACAGGTGCAATTATTCCCAAAAGGTTCTATCTAGCGATCCACAAATGTTCTTCATCTGCAATATGCAACATTTTCAATACTTAAATGCTCATTGCAAATTAATGATATATACCAATCATGCGGGTTCTCCCATCTAGTTTACTCATACTTTCCTCAGATAAACTTTATGGATTCAGTACCTGCTATTATCATGCATCCACACTAGTTAGGCCTAAAGATATCCAAAATAAAATTTTTAGTTATGTTTGTTTCAATATTCATTAGATTTATCATATTTTAGAGCAGCTTTTGCATATTCTCTTAAGTCTCTTTCTTCTGCCAACCCCTTGACCAATTCAGTTGTGGCTTCCTCACTAGACTTTTTTCGCCTTTGTACAAGGCAGTAGTATAAGACTACCTGTATGACTCCAAGGTGAAACAGCATCAGGGAAAACAACACCGAGCCAGGCTACCTCTGCACATGAATCACTTCTCGGATCATTCTGCAGGAGATGAAATAACCTGTCCTCCCCCACCCTTTACCATTTGGACAGTCATAACTGCCCCTGAGCAGAGCAGGTCCCCTCTCCAGTGGGTTGTGTATCACATCTTGGTTTGGCCGGATGCTTGTACACAACAACTGTGACACCTGGAAGGCCAGAGGCGTTCCCTACTGAGGGCCATCTGGGATCTAATAGTCAGCTTCCTTATGTATGTATTCTACTGGAGGAAGCTAGACACAGTAGAGAATGTTCAGGTGTTTGGTTGTAAAAGATATTGGCCTTATGTCCATATGAAAACTGTCCAATATAAAGATATTGACCTCAAGATATCTATGAAAAAAAAATTGTAAAATTACGTATCAATATTCATTAGATTTATGATATTTTTGAGTGACTTCAAAAACTAGTTCCGGTTATAGACAATGAAGTTCCGGTTTTCTTTGATTGGCTGAATTGGCACCTTCACGGACTGTATGTTCAGTAGAACCTCTCCACACCGAAAATACATTAAAGGGAATCTTCCTGAAAATGCTAAAGGAGTTTCCATCGAAAAATGAAAAATAAAAATAAGAGATATAAGAAATATAAGAAATATCAATTTGTTTACTCTTAGCATACAGTGTACAGACCCTTGCGATTGGTCAAAAGTTAAAACTATGCATGTCTTTCATAACATATTTTTCTTTTATGACTAAAAGCTTGACATCCTTCATAGTAACTGAGCACCAACACCACGCGCGTACAGAGGAATACTGGTCTCAAGACTAGTCTCAAATGGCAAGTGCAAGAGGATGGACTTCTTTCAAGCCGTATATAAATGTGTTGTTCCTTTATGGAGCGTGCCCTAGGTCTATTTACCTCACCTCACATCTCACTCAGTTGAAGCACGTTCCCATGCCCTTTTCTCATGTCCCTAAGGTGTCGTCTCTGCAAAAGCTTTCGGGATTCTCAACAGAATATAAAGTGTGAGAAATATATATACCACAGGTCTCTACGTGCCAGCGGAGATCGAATGGTGAAGTAAAGGGAATGCATCTTTTTTATTGCTTTTTAAAGTCATATGAGTCGGCAGGGGTTTGCATTCGAGATGGGGCTTCAAGAACTTCAATTCACCCAGGAGTGCAAAGTCAGCACGTTCTTCTTCTCGTAGTCTTAAAGGGATATCTTTACGCGTTTGCATTAAAGAAGAGTTCAGAATACATAAAAATTAGGCTAAAAGTTTCCTTAATTAATCGAACCTTAAGGGCCATACCCACTAGTCGATTATGCATGAGTCGGAAGACAGATCGGCGCTGAAATCGGCCGATTCTGCCCTTAGAATCGGCCGATTTCAGTGCTGACTCAGATTAAACATGTACTTTTCAATGTACCATACTAACTGGTGATCATAAAAATCGGCCGATTTCAGTGCCGATCCATCAGCCGACTCTGTAAAAGTTGCTTATAGTGGGTATGGGGCTTTAGTTTTCTTAGAGACGTAAACATTTAGGAAATATACCCTTATTCTGTTCAATACTGACGTCAAAAGACACAAATATACTATAGGAATTCAGCATGTCTTCTCAAGAGGGTCCTTTCAAAAAGAACATAATAAGAAAACAATATGGCTCTGAGGATCTACGATTATGATATGAAATACAACTGAATTAAGGTGATACACTTCGGATAGCTTAAATGATCTGAAACATAGTCCTTCAGTTGTTTGGCATTTAACTTCATTTGGAAATATAACTTCACGTGGAAACAAGGAGTACACTGTTAACCTAAATATATCTAATCCAAAACATGTTTAGAAGTGAAAGGTGTTCACGTTTTAAACACCTGCAATCTTGTGTGTTCAAATTCTAAGCATATCTAATCTAATACATGTTTAGAAGTAGAAAGAGTTTTGGTTTTAAACACCTGAGCTGATTGGTTATACTTTGATGTTAGTCTATTTATTGGGGAGTATTCCTTTTAAAGTTCGTACTTGTTCATATCCTGTACTGATACGTTTATTCATCTCTCGACTGCGTGATATTACATCACTTATCGTGGATACTTCGCTTGCTTGAAGATGTTAATAAAGGTGTTATACTAAGATAATGGGGAGTTCTCAGTGATTATTCGTTGAAGTAACTAGCTCTCTCCAGATTGATGTTATCCTGGATCATGATTCAGTTCTTAGTGGTAGAGATTCTAAGTAAAGGGGCTCAATCCTATACAAAGAACACGCACTTGGCAAGAGGTCAGTTTATTACATTCACGATGATATTTCGAAGGTACAGGTACACAATTCTCCATCCATACAGTTCTTTCCCTTTCATTTCACAATTCAAACACATCAGTAACAATCCAACCAGGTATAGCTTTCATCCAGCTTCTCCTTTCGCAAGGTATATACGCTCTTACACTGTTGAGAGAGTCACCTCTCGTCTACCGGTAACGAAGACCATTGGTAGGATCTCCGTCACTTCCAGCACGCAGTCCGTAAGGCTAAGCCTAAGCTGTCCCAATCCTTACTATCACCTGTTCTTTGTGGTTACTACCATCTTAACACTACCCGTGTGATCCGTATGTAAGACTATTGCTCCATGTGTTCTGTTCGAACTCTATCTTGGTCTGCTCGTCTGTCTCAAGTCTCATACCGCTTATATAGCGACAGCCAAAAGGCTTGTCGCTATACTCATTTACACTATTACCTAACGACGTCTTACTTATCTCTCATACTGCCCACTCTTACTTACATAGACTAGTTCTATTTCTAGCTATCATATAACTTAATGTTGACGGCTAGGCCTGCTGTCCTTAATATCTTTTAGCTAGATGTTTCGATCCATAACGTACCCTTACAGGTTTCCATCGTCATTTGTCACACCTGTGCGTACCTGCAGGACGTTCCTCAGCCCGGCTGCAGTCCTTACGCCTGGGGCTTTGCCACTCTCCATATACTCTAACTATGCCACTAAACGATGTCGCCGCCTGGCGTTTAGCACACGAATCAGCGTTACAAGTTCCACTATAATATTCTTGCCAATACAAACGAGTTTACAATATTCTATTATATATTCTATTCTAGTTTTTCTTGCACTGTACCTCAGTGCAGTCGACGGCGCTTAAGATCAGAAACACCTGCAACGTAGTTGTCGGTGGTTCTGAAATCAGCTCTCCGTTGTTTGAGGTAGTTCTGTGTTCTCTCTCTCTAGGCTATACTCGGGAAACTTAGTAAAGTCCCCTCTCCTGGCTGAGCGACTCAGAATTTCTTTGAAGGTATATCAGTCCATCCATAGTCTCTGCCCATGGATCGACCTACACTCTTCCACCAGTCTCCATTTCCGGAGAACTGATGACCAAAAGCAAATAGGGGTGGTTCCTCGCGTGAAGTCTTACCCCAGGACGTCCCGAGACGGTTCTGACATCCTAAACCCTGCAACGCAATAAGGCAAATCAAGCAATAGAGTCTTCCTGCTCATTTGTGATGGTGCTTTTAGCGTTTTAACATCATTGATTTGATGAAACTTTCTGCATCTTTAGCATCACAATTCTTTCTCTCTTTTATCTAGCCAAACTTACTTAATTCTTTCTAAAGCTTTGTGCCCCTACGCCTATTCTATGTCCGTTCTAGTGTGTTTTCTATCTGTTACCTTCCTACCTTAACAATATCAATTATTTAGCTATCCCATGATCTGTTCTCTCTAGATGTTAGTTTCTTTTCACCCATGATTCCTCTGGTTTTGTACCCGGGTCGAAATTTCCATCCCCGAAAAAAAAATCTATCTGGGCCCCCATTTTTATGAGAAATAAGATCAAGTAGAATGCTGAAATCTCCTACGGCATACGTCCCTAAAGAGACTTACATAATCTAATCCTAAAACATCCTAATCACAATTATATTGAATGGAGCAATTCAAGTCGTTCCATCCATGCCAAAAGACACGTAGTGAGGCCCAAATACCTCAAGGAGTATTACCCCATCATGATATGTTGGACATGAGCGAGCAGGTGGTCCTCTTGAATCACAGCGTGTATACGGAGCTATGACACCAGCTGCTAAAAAGCAAGCTATACATTTTAAGTTCTACGAGATTATATGGATGTTTCATCCAATTTAAACAAAATACAGTGATTATACATGGTGCGTTATCCCACAACTGACAACATCTGACCTACTATCAATAGAATAGTAAACAATAGTATTACAGTAAGCGATACAAAAAGCGGTTACTCAGTACAAAGTTCGTTGGAATGTTTTGTATGTTGCTTCTCCGGTGTCAAACTGACACCATCATTAGATAACATTATCTTGGCACGTACGTGATACAGTCAGTAATCCGACTACTATTGTATATACATTATGAGATCAAGTTCGCCACTTTCTATCGTTTTCCTTCTAGCAAGTGCCAACATATCCCGCATGATACCGGCTCGCAGGGCAGCCCGTTAAGGGCTTAAATTGACTGCTGCGGTAGGCGTCCACCCCGGTGCTTTTTTAAAGAATGTTGCTGAGGTCTCATGCTGTCGCCATACGATACCCCCTCAACACTCGGCTGCCGCCCGACGCTCCGACATCATGCCCCCCAAATGGCAGTACACATTCTGGCTTACTCACCTAGGAATATACAGTTATCAGGGTGTGGCGGAAGTACCAATAGCAATACCCTATTGGACTACCACAACGCCCGGTGTAAAATGAATTATGTTCTCGCTTCCTATTGGGAACAATACCCCGATTCTATCCACGAAATAGGCGGAGTGCTCCTCTCCAGTCCACGAAAACTGTCCCAATCCATCTTGGGAAAAAAAAAATACAACTTTCAAAATTTAGTGTCCTAAAGGTGATCATAATTAGATCATATTAACTTTCAAGAGATTTTAACAATTAAAGGCCCTACGCTAAGCATTACGGGGCACCGTTGCGCAGAAAACACCCGGTGAGGCTCGCCCAGAATCGTCACCCTGAGTTCGCCCTGCCTACCCCAACTCGTGTTTCACAATTATTTTAGTAGAGATTGTTTTTAATTAACCAGACTTTGAGCTTATATCTGCTAGCAGGTTCCCTCCGAAGGAGGACTCTGGTCGTAGTGGTTCGTATACGGCGCCCGTGCCGCGTCTGTCTTCTTGGTCTGGCAGTTGCCTGAGTTTATCGGAAAGTTGGTGATTGAACCTGGTACGATCGTCGTTCAATTTATTTGCTAAGTCCATTTCCAGGTTTGGGTTGACCGGTGGCGACGGTGCCTGTCTCTTTATCTTACCACCGATCTTACTCCAGGATCCATCGAACAAACATGGCATGTTTTTAGGGACAGGATACGCGGTTTTGTTAAGACTAATCATGAGCCGAGCCATTGACACCTGCTTGGCCGGGCCCACCATCATGTTGGACAGTTTTTCTGAAATTTCTAGCGTTGGAGGCAGTGGGATCGTCGTCGGATGTTCGCCTCGCCTGGTTGCCGCCCCCATCACCTTTTGTCCCCACTTCATCGACACCCGGTGTTTCATGAACAAGCGATTGACCACAATGTCCTCGATTAGGGTGTCTCCTTCCGTGAAGACATGCGTGTTGGGTATCATAATCTCCCCCAGGAAGATCATTTCGCGATGTGACGGGGCCGCTATCTCCAAATACAGTCCATCCCCGCCGGCTTTCGTCCGCTTGCGGTGCCTCCTCCACCACATCACAGCGATGAACAGTGCCAGCGACGCGATCGACAGCACCAAGGTGGCCGATGTCATGTTGGACACTGTCGACGCTACTGGGCATGGCGGAGGGGTTGGTGGGCAGTAGGGTTTCACCCTCAGGGCCGATGCCCCAGCGGGGCTTCGGATCGCCAGGTAGACGGCTGCTAAGGGTCCCTTCAGTTTTAAGGCACATCCGATGAGCACTATGACGATCACCACCACTATCGCCAAGGCCAAATACGCGGGCCAACTATTCGCTGCAGCCCATTGTGCTCCTGCCGTCCGAGCGCCGTGCGCCAATCTGTCCCTCCTGTCGTTGATACGTCCCATGAGCTCTGTCAGGGGTATTTTGTAAGCGTATCCTTCCGCTTGTCGTTTCAGCCGTGATCGTAGTTCCGCTGGTAATGGATCCTCTGAGATCATGAGGGGTGCGTCAAGAACCCGGTCCTCCATTTCGGTTAGTTTCCAAGTCTGTACCCGCAGCCTTGCTTTTAAGAGGCCGCTGGATGGGTACTGCACCGAATATTCCTTAATCTCGCGATTACAATTTCTCAGGCTATAAGGCACCCACGCCCCCCGTGTCTGGAAGGCGCAGTCGCACCCAAGTCGCAACTTCGCGAAATGTTCGATCTTCTTTTGTATCGGAGGCCGGTTACCACAAATCAATTGTCCTTCTGCCTCCGCACTCACGATCAGTAGCTGTCCATCATCCAAGTATATGGCCATTTCGCCAAAGTCAGGATTAAGCACATAATCCAGTTCACACTTGCTTTTAATAGTGTCAGGGTCGTCGCGCAGCAACGCCGCAATGCAGGTGGTTTCTGACACTCGTTTCATGTAGGGTACATCCTTGCACAGTATAACTGTCTCTCCATAGCATCCTACCAAGTTCGCTGTCTGCATCGGAATGTAGTAATTGCCGCTGACCGACACCGCGATCTGATCCGGCAACCCCACTATTTGTAGCGCATCTCGTTCCACGGTACCCTTGATTGGTACTGGTACTGGAAATGTTCTAACGGTGTAAATGCGGAACATGTGTTCGTCCGAGACCAGCGGGATTCTGATGTATATCTTGAGCGTCTTCACGAATCCGCCTCGTATGAGGTTCCCTCTCACGAACATCGGGCGCGCGTTGTCATAGTAGAATGCGGGGTCCCTGAACGCTACCGCAAAGCGTGGAAACGCCTGTTTGACATATTCATCCACTCCTTTCAGAGCTTCTCGTATGGCCTTTGGTGGAACTAACTCTACCGAGAGCTTTCCCTGTAGTAATTGTTGTGTCCCTTGTCGGAATGCTTGTGTTCTTCGAATCAGGTTTTGGTAATACAGGATCACACCTTTCTTGTCCTCCTCAAGCATTGCGCTGTATATCTGGTACAGCCTTACAGCACGAATGTGATCGGCATGTACCCCTAGACGCTCCTGCAGATAGTTCTTAGCCTCTTCGAAATCTTCCTCCAACGCCCCCAACTCTTCGTTCATCTTTCCCACCTGGCGGAACGCCTCCTGTACTGCCTGCGCGATCTCCGCGGCATCGCTATCGTAGTCATACATCGTTTCAGTAAGGACCTCGATCATGCCTCGATTGGTCTCCACGTCCTCCGCAGTGGCAGTTCCAAACAGGTGGTAACTAAGTTTGCCGATAAAGTTCAACAAACCGCGTTTGTATCTCATCATCAATGTCTCCGTTTCGGGCGCAATAGTGGAATTAGCGTTTATCTCTGGCATCGTTTTGTTCGTACCATTAATCGGTTTTGCTCCAGGACTGTTTTCTTTGACCATTCGGGCAATTTCCTGAGCCATCGCGAATCCAGGTACGTTGCGTTCCAAGAAGCCATGCAGGGTCTCAAGAGCTCCCATGTTGGAGGTTTCATTGTCCGCCTCAGGGTGTAAGGTGGCCACCGGAGTTTCATCATTCGCCTGGTTAACCATAGCGTTGAAAAACCACCGAAATGACCTTTTTGTCCTGTTCGGGAATGATACTGGATTAATCCAGTTGGCGTCGTCCACCTCTGGGAGGGCCTCTAGGGCGTCCCTTAAGGTTTCCGTCTGGACCCGCGCCAACGCCTTTGCCGTAGAGTTTAACCAACGATTCATCGCTTCAAGTCTGAAGCATGTGTCGCGATCAAGTTCTCTTCCTCTGTTATTGGCGCTAATCCAATACCAGTCTGTTGCATTCAGTGACCGATACACCTGGGGTTCCACATAAGGAACTACCACGTGAAACCCTTGCAACAGGTGCGTGACGTCCGCTGTGGACATCAGCTTGCCTGGTTTCAGTACCACGCCGTAAGTCTCGCGACTCAAAGTCTCAGCGTGCATCGCGTCTCCAAGAATTGCTCTGGCTATCCTTGCTTCCTCAGTGGTCTCACCTCTGGCCACGGCCGACCAGAGGGCCCACATCACCAACACCGGCCAAAACATTGTCACTTTTCGGTCTTTTCCTTAATTAAGTTTAGACTACAGCAAATTTCTGATTCCGTCGGTGTTTTCACTTAGGGTTATCACTGCTTGTCACCAAGAGCATGACACAACGCGTGTAGAGATCAAGTTCTCATTACCACGCCATTTCTTATGTGTCTATAGTGATTTTCGCGCGCGTTTTCGCCCGTGTTATCTCCGTTGTTTTTGGAAACACTCGCAGTTTTTCATTGAGTCCATGGATTTATCGTACTATTTAAGAACTATGATTGTTGTTGAGTCCCTCACACAGTTTACACTGTGTTGCTCGGAGCGAATCGCTTCACTTTGTCCCGAGTCTCCTCCGCCTTTACCTTCTCTAGGTTTTCTAAAAGATATGGCGTCCGACGAAAGTTATTCACACATTTTCTTCACTCTTCCCAACGGAGCCAGGGTTTATTTAGAACCCGGCGATTTCACCGCTGGTCGCAGTTACTTTGTTAGAGTTCGAGATTTCCAATCTCACTCAATTATTACTCGTTCAGTACGAAGTCGGGCCGTTGTGGTGGGCACCGTTCCCGGCTCAGAGGTGCGCGCTACGCACCTCCTAAGTCGCCAAGACAGCGCTCCGCAACCATCCACGTCGGCCTTGGGAGCAACCTATGAGGCTATCAGCCCAGGCGTCCCTGCTGACGGCTCATCCGCTTCTGACTTACCACAGGTGGGTGACCCATGGCTATATCTTGAGGTTCGGTGTCTCCCACCTTGGCCGCCACCAGTACATGAAATTTCACTGCTTCATCCTTTCTCATAATTTCTTTGATGGCGTTGAGAGACTCATCCGTCCCATACATGCACAGTTCGGTTAGAGAAATAGTGACCCCTCTGTAAGTACTGGAGGTGGTAGTGTCTGATATTCCTCTGTCCTTTCTATCTTGTGATCCCCTAATCTCCGGAACCGTATAGTCTGTTTGTACTGTTTTGTCCTTAGTATTAACGAAAGCCTGTATACCCTTATGCTTTTTAGTCAACGGTAGCTGTGCCTTACCTAGCGCCATTCTTTGCACAAGCGACGCTAAGGCATCTTCCATTGCTGTCCGGAGGTGGTGACTCGCTGTGGTCACCTACGGTTGCACCGGCTGCATCAACCAACGGTCAAGTTTCTGCCCCAAAGAAGGAGGCTCCGTCCACGGATGTCTCTAAGGCCGGGTGCTCCCGTGTGTCTGATGGATCACCTCCGCCTGCTCCTGCGGCCGTCCCCCCAACGGACGACGGCGCCTATACCGCAAGCCTCAGCCCGGACGGTCCAACCAAGTCCGCGGCTGATGAGTCCAAGGCGGCAAGCTCCGATCACACCGAGGGCCTCGACACTGCCGTACAGCCCCCGACTGATCCTCCCACCGACCTGCTAGCTGAGGCTATGGCCTCCATCGGGTATTTCAGTCAATCGTATGGTACGTCCCCTTCACCACTGTCCTTGGACCCCGTGGGTGGCTTCTCGCCACCACCTGAGGGTCTACTTCCTGATCCCCTCCTTAGGGAGCAGGTGGAGCGGGGTTTGGGCTGCGTGTCGCCAAGCGTGGACCTCCCTGCCGGTTCACCTTCGTCACCTGGACCCCGCTATTTCCTGCGGAGCCGGGGGCCACGACGATCCGTTGTGCGTGTCCGGTCGGACCCACCGTCGGTCCCCGTGGGGGTAGTTGGGAGAAGTCCAACTTCGGCAGGACAGGGCGGCAGCGAACCGGCTTCACCATCAACACCGGTCGAAGTCGCGCCTGCCCCCTCACAGGAAGGGTCACCGGTCGCCGAGGCCGAGCCTTCTCCGGCTGTGGTTTCTTTGCCGGAGGATTCGTCGCCTGACGACGGCTCTCCTCAACCTGCTGTAGTTCTTCCACCGTTCTCGGTACCTTCGGACGCCGCGGATAATTCAGCGGCCGTCGGAACACCGCAAAGTCACGCTGGGCAGGAGGAGAATCCGGCGCCGGAACTCGGACCGGATACAATATCCGCGGAAACCTTAACAGAAGCAGTTCTCGGCGTCTCTTCAAGTACGCTTCCAGGGCAGGCCTTTCTGTCTTGGACCACCAGGGATCTCCCCCCTGGTTTAGATGTGCCCCCTCCTGTTCCACACGTTCACGGTGACGGTTCCATTCATCCACGTCCAGCGCGGTCTCCCCCGATTGACTACGTACCTTTGACCGAAAGTATGGCAAGTCCCCCGCCCAATAAGCGCCCCCGTCGGTCTTCTGCACTCCCGACATGGGACGCGTCGGAGCCTGAGTCAGTGCAATGGGATCAGTTTGACCTTGATCTCCTAGCTCCTGCGCCCTCAATGTGTGAAGGATCGACATTAACTATGGGTGCTCCTGGTGACTCGGGCAAGACCAATGGGGGTGAAGGCGAGCGTGGTGTGTCTGGAAACACCGGAGTACCTGTTGGCATATCAAGAACCTCCGATGCCATGTCCATCACTCCCTCCGATCTAAATCCCTGCTCGCAGGCACGCAATATGTCCGAGAGGGCGTCCGCACCCAGGGCGGCCGCCTCTTTCTCGCACTCCCTTACTATTGCTTCTAGCAAAGACTCATCTTCTCCCATGATTTCTGGTAACGATAGTGGAGCCCCGGTGCAGTCCACGTCGGAGCCATTATCACCCCGGGAGATTGAGCAGATCCGAGCGATAGCCCGGGATCTTGCAGAGCAGGTGGGCTCGTCTCTAGACGCGTCGCTGGGTCTTGCGCCTGTTCCCACAGCACCGCTTCCTCCAGCAGCTGCGCCTCCTGCGGTCGCGCCCTCTGCGCCGGCCGCCCTTGCTCTCCCGGCGTCCAGTGTGGACTTTATCAGGGACCTTGTGCTGCTGTACCGGGAGGTACGTCGGCTCGTCCAGCGCTGGCCAAACGCTCCCTCTCTGCCGGACTGGTTGTAGACTCTTACCCTCATTTACTCAGAGTAGAAAATAAAATAGTTCGTAGCTTTCGATACACTTCCACTATAGATTTGTCCGTGTTTTGTGACTTAGTATTTCACGTGAGTTATAGCACAGTACTATATTTAGAGAGGTAAAATGTTCAGATAATCCCCTCCGGCGGGTGGTTTTGTCTTTTGAATGGAACTCCTGTCCCTTTTCAATTGCGTAATGCACCTTCCATCGGGTCCTAGTTGGAACATGGGTTGGTAGTTTTGGGGCTGTTCAAAGCAGGCGGAAAGGCACTGTCCCATGATTGGAACAGTATTTCCGGTCTCCGATACGTAATAGGTGCGGGTAACTCGCCCAGGGCGAAACTAGTAATTACAGCGTTCTTTACCTCACCACACGATCGAAGATTCATCGTACTCAGCATGTCCTGCAAACATGTTGGGCAACAGCAGTGTCCGTTCGGGCGTTCCATGTAACGGTGTCCGTTATGCAGCCGTGGTGTATAGGGCATCGCTAGAACGTCCCCCTGCAGTGCCTCAACCCTCAGTCTTAGGTTCGGCGTCCCAGAGACGGCTCGATAGAACTGGGCGTCCTGCTCAACAACAGGTATATACACTACATGTAGGTTTTCCTTGAGTACGTAATGTTCAACAAAAGGACAAACCGTTAGTGACTTTCCCAGCGTCGGTTCCCTATCGCTACTGGGAAAGAAACAATGTTCCGCCGTTCCGAGATTGCGACCAAACATGGTCGTCCCATGCTCTCGGTCCCTCTTCCAACATGGTAGGAAGGGAATGTTGCCGCACGTAATCCACTCCGTCCGGTCGTAGGGTCTCAACTCCCTGTGTCGCCGCAACTCCTTTGTGTCGTCTGGTTATCGGTCAGCAAAAAGATGAGCGAGGTGGTTATGACCATTTCCCTCGGCTGTTCATCTTCAACTGGACCTAGCAAAGGTATCTCAGGTCCTTATATCTCGGGTCCCAATACCAAATCAATTCAGAATAAATTATCGTCAGGTAAGGGCGTCCAGACCACGTATGACTCATGGTCCGATACCATCCCCCAGTTGCTCACCACTCGGCATCCTTACGTCATGACAGTTTTTAATTAGTCGCGTCTCTCTCCAGCGACTTTCGCGAAACACAATGGCCTTTGTTTCAATATATCGATTCACCGATTTTACTTTTACCGATAACTTTAATATTTCTCAGGACTTTTATTTCGAACAAAGTTCAGGTCCCTTTTACTTCTCTTAGCAGGTTGACCTGTCCCGTTCAGGTCCGTCTCAATCTTCCATTAATTTCTCTCTTATAAGAGTGGTTCGATCAGAATTTTGACTTAGACCTTTACCCCGAAATGGGTTTTTATTAATGTTTTTGCTTTCTTAAGGTGTCTTCACGTTCCCAGATTGTAGGGTTAGTGGAATTGTGTCCCTTATATGAATGCCTCCTTTTATTTAGTAACGTAACTTTATTTAATTCATTTTCTAGTTACAAAGGATTGCATTTAGGTGATACATGGCCAGCCCTATGCATCCCTGTCCGTTGACGGTCTGTTTTCTGCTATTTCACGGTAGTCCTTTCGCTGGACGTTCCTTAAATTATAGTGAGGTTTTTGTTGAAGGGTACGTTTACCCGACGAGTCAACGGAAGAAACCTTCTCAACGTTGAGAGGCCGTTCTTTTATTGAATCCACCGTATCGCTACGGGACCCTTCCGGTGCCGAGTTCTTACGTGGTCGCCCGCGTTTGCGTGGGGCCCTGCCTGTCTCCTTGGGGGTCCTAAGGAGCAATAGTGGATCGTGGGTAGTGTTCTTTTTAGGCATCTCCCCGGAGATTTCAGGCGTTTCAGGCGATGGAGGGTCTCGGGAGGCTGTACTGGTCGCTCTTCCCGACGGATGCTGATCAGCAGTTAACTCGCTTCCTTCGGGCTCCTTGCTGCTATCCTCCGGAAGCGAGTGAGAGCGCAATAGATTGGTCGTTTCGCCAATTAGTTCCTTTTTATTCCCAGATTCGCTACTATCCGTGCGAACGTTTTCTTTACACTCGGCTGGTACATTTGTTTCCCCAGCATGTGTAGTGGTGTCATTCGGACGCGTAACTGTATCGTTACCTGTAACGTCCTCGTGAACGTTTTCACGATCATTCGTTTGCTGGCTTGTTACCAACGACTCTCCGCCGGCTTTCGGGGAGTCTCCCTCGTCACGGGACCCACCAGCAACAGGTATACGTTCCTCTGTTACTGGGTCTTCCTGGGCTTGGTTCGACTGCTGATCAGACTTATCTTGAAGCACATATTCTGGAGCGACTGGCTTGTTTTGTACGGGATTCCAGGGCACATAAGCACGTTTGAGCTTCGATACGTTGACTAAATGAGGGATTTCCCTTCCGTCTGCTAATGAGGTTAACCGAACTACATGATCCCCTTTCACTTCTTCTATCCTAAAGGGTCCCCGATACCTATTTGAAAATTTAGAGACTCTATTCCCTGCGCATAAGGGATCGTACATATAAACTAAGTCTCCTGCATAAAAGACAGTGGGGTTTGCTCTTTCATCGATACGAGCCCTCAATTCACTTTCGTATTTCTCAACAACATCCTCAGCCATATATCTAAACAAAGCGATGTTATCCTTTATTTCTAAGAATGCTTCATTATCATTAAGTGATATGGGAATTTCATTGTGTTCAGGCATTCCCATGCTCACTGGGTCTCGTCCATACAGCAATGTGTACGGCGCGAAGCCCGAGCGCACACTGACCGTTGAACGCAACGTCCACAGAGCGATCGGTATCAGATCTGGCCATGTAGTATGGTCGTCCGACACATAGCAAGCCATAATGTCCTCAAGGCTTTTGTGCATCCTTTCTACTCTAGCGTTTCCTGTCGGCATTCGGCCGGTGGTGAACGTTTGCGTACACCCGACTCTACGCGTGACGTCTTTGAAGAAATCAGACAAAAACGTAGCACCCCTATCAGAGTGTAATCTCTCAATCCTACCATACCTGCACACCAGCTCTTGTAGGAACACCCTGGCCGCGGTTGCTGCTGTGGAGTCCTTGGTGGGGAAGGCCTCTGGCCAACCCGTGAGCAAATCTATAAACGTCATTATGTACCTGGAGCCATCCTTAGCGCGTTTAATAGGACCAATAAAGTCACATTGTACCCATTGCCAAGGATATCTAGGCCTATCCCAGGATTTTGCTAGTGCTTTAAAGTGCGGTGCTCTTTTCCGCAGAGCGCATACTCGACATGACTTAATATATTCGGCGATGTCTTTATGCATGCCCAACCAATAAAATTTAGATGTAACTTTTTGTGTTAGGGCCTCGGTACCTATATGACCGCCTGCCAAAATGCTATTGTGTAGTAGCTTTAAAATTCGTTCAATAAGGCATGGGGGCACCATGATTCTTGGGGTCAATTTGGTATTCTTCGGTTTATGCTTCCCATGAGGTATCGTGAATTTACATAGGATCCCAGGCGGTACTAGTCCCAGCGTTTCTGCTCGGGCTACTATGACTCGCGCCTTGTCCGGATCCTCTGGGAGTTTGTCATTTCTTATGTATTCAATTAACGCTCTACAGCCCTCATCCTTAGCTTGTTGAGCAATAAAGATTGAGAGATCTATATCAGTTTGGACAGGGTATACCGCCATCAATTCATAGTCACTATTACCGGTAAATCTTTTACTATTGAGGCTAGCGGACAGGAGCTCACAACCCACTTCTGGTTCGAATTCCTTATGGGATTCGGTGACTTCGCCTTTTTCTTCATCGTCTGGTTGGACTCTTGATAAGTAATCTGGTAAGTAATGCGTTGCTCCTGGCTCGTGTTTTATGTCAAAATCAAAGTCAGTCAGTGCTAACGCCCATCTCTTCAATCGAGAGGATGGTGCCTTATAAGCGTTCTGTAGCAGTGGTATCAAGGGCTTGTGGTCCGTAATGATGGTAACCTTAGCGCCTTGTAACATATCTTCATAATTTTTTAATGCTTTTACCACTGCAAGCGCTTCTTTCTCAGTAACTGTGTAGTTCAATTCAGCCTCCCTAAGTGCCGTTCCCCAAAACGCTATAGGTCGGTTCATTCCTTCTCGTAGGTGGCATATAGCAGCACCACACGCTGTGTCTGACGCGTCCGTCAACACATAGAAATGTCCGCTGATTTCTGGATGTATCAGTAGGGGAGGAGTCGTTAAGCGCTCCTTTATGGCCTGAAAAGCTTTCTCACATTCTTCTGTCCATTCAAAGACGTTTTTTATTTTCAACAACTGATTCAGAGGGATACTAAGGGATGCAAAATTAGGAACAAATGCCCTATAATAGTTGCAAAGACCCAGAAATGATTTGACTGTCTTAACGTTGTGTGGTCGACGGAACGCTTTAACCCTTTCCACTATCTGTGGTTGCGTCCGCAAACCCTCGGCGTTGACTCTATGACCGAGGAAATTTATTTCAGCGCGGCACCACTCACACTTGGACGGCTTCAGCTTCAGCCCTGCACGCTGTAGTGCCTGCAGTACTAGTTCTACGCTATGTAGGTGTTCTTCGAACGTAGAATCGTATACGATCACGTCGTCAAGGTATGCTAAGCATACTCTTGGAACCAGCCCTTTCAAAGCTATAGCCATAACCCTAGTAAATTGCCAAGGAGCCCCAACTAGCCCGAAAGGTACCCTCTTATAGTGGTACACTCCCATGGGTGTCTCGAAGGCAGTGTATTTCCGCGACGCGGGTTCTATAACACATTGGTGGTAGCCGCTCAGCAAGTCCAAGGCCGACCAAATGGTTGGTCGTTTATAGGCCATGTACAAAAACAATGATCGGGCCGTAGGCATTGGGAATTTATCTTTGAACGTTATCATGTTTAACATCCTGAAATCTGTACAGAGACGTGGTTTTCCGTCCTTTTTCTGTACCACTACCAAGGGACTGCGCCAGGCAGACTCGCTAGGTTCGATTACTCCTAACTCTATCAGTTGTTTCCGCTTGATCCCTTTGGTCTTCCCTTATGTCATCAGACATAGTGGAGTGCAACCTGAGCTAGGATCCTTTCCAGCCCTAGTGGCTCACTCTGCTTCCCAGAATGTTCTTTTCAAACCTGATGTTTTCTGATCACAGAGAGCATGGCTCAACCATAACCTACACTAATTCAAGAAATTAAGTCTTGAATAGGCATGTTTAGCTTTACCATGGCCTGACTGTACATTAAGCCGTCTCTTTACCATTATGTCGAGGCAAAGCAGGATAAAGAAATCCTCGAGGCATCAGAGACAACCGGCCAGCGACCCAGTCGATAGCGATTACCAGCTCCCGGGGTAAACCCGGTCGGTCACCGACGGTCTGATCCAGGTGAATCTTGCCAACCCACACTGAACTTTGACCGTTTTCACTGGCCTTGCCTGTTCACTTCTGAGTGATGTTACTACTGTCAGAAGCTTAGGTGAGGTCTGTCGACCCCGTACCACGCACATACCACTTACCGGTGGGAAACTGGTAA
This sequence comes from Lepidonotus clava, assembly GCA_936440205.1. Lineage (NCBI taxonomy): Eukaryota > Metazoa > Annelida > Polychaeta > Phyllodocida > Polynoidae > Lepidonotus > Lepidonotus clava. The sequence continues at coordinate 6,259,710 of OW387142.1, read as the reverse complement.
AAAGTCCGGCAGCCCGATATGCGCGCCGACTAGACGGTACCACAGTAAGGTGTCCATTCACCCTTCGTTAGTCACGGGGGCCTTCAGTTGTTGACCAAACACTCCCCTGCACTATAGATGAAGTTTAACGTGACCCCGGACTCTCGCGAGCCCACTGCCGCCTGTTACAAGCTACCGTCGAGGAGCTCACCCTCTCAGTAACTTGTTCATCAATGATATCCATCTTTTGAGGTGAATATCGATACGGTCGTGATGAAATTATTCCTGCTTTACTATCAATTTTAATATCCATAGGGGCAATCTCGCATTGGCCTAACTCCGTCATTGAAAAAGCCAAACTCCCTCTATTTCGTCTAAGCATTTTCTTAAACATTTGTTTCTGATCTCCACTGAGGCACGACTCTGACAGGTCTATACGGTCAATGTCGTCCTGCTCGCGGGATGCGGCCTTCCGCGAATGATTCTCACCCGTCACAACGCTCCCCTCGAGGGTTTCTATGGCAAAGCCAACAATGCCCTTCGGGGTTCCCGTTCTAATCAATTTCTGTTTATTAACAAATTCGGGTATCTGTTTTCGATGGTTAAGGGGGATTCGGCCCATTTCACAAAAACCCAACACATCCGTAGGTAGCACATGCAAAGGTCTTTCTAGCGGATTCAAAATCTTCATCCACCATTGTCTACCACACTGATTCACTCCCGCTTCTACCACTACTGGTGCGGTTACCGATGGGGCACAAAAAACGGCGTTATTGTGGGTGACTGGGTGCTTTTTCCAGATGGTGACTGGTATTATTTGTTCGGTGTGTGGTTTAACTTCTACTTTTTCTAGACTAAATATCGGGTGTCCGCAAAAAACATCCAAGTGGGGCCCCGGCAACGACAGGTCCGACCGCACGGCTGCTAACAGATTACGGCCAATTACCATATCATGACAAAGGGATTCCACCACATGGAAATCATAGAACACTCTAGAATCTTTAATTTTAATCTCGAGCCTTATTGTTTCTAATATGATCTGAACAGTATTATTAGCTAAATTAACTTCCTTCTCTACTACAGGAATGATGTCGTGTATTGCCGACCTAGCTATGGTCTTTCTAAATTCGCCTGAAATAAAGCAATCACTAGCTCCTGTATCTACCAATGCTCTGACCGTTTGATTTCCTACCTTTACCTCAAGCAAGATAGGTCCATTTCCTCTATCAATTTTCTCCGGTCCGTCCGTCAAACAAAGCTCTAACTTTATTGGCGTGGCGGACCTGCTGACCAGTTTCCCGGCTTAGTATTACCCCATTTCTTTCCCGGAACAAGTGCTCTAAATTTATCTCGGAGAGCCTCGTCCCTTAGCTCCTGGAGCTTAGCTCTCAACCACAAGCAACTATCTGTATTATGTGATCTCGATTCGTGTACCGCGCAGTATCTGTCTCGGAACAAAGGTGGCTGTCCACGCATTCTTCTATCTCCCACGTTTCCAAAATGAAACGGGTTACCCAAAGGTGAGCCCATTGGTTGATCGTATGCTACGGAGGACTCTGCCTCCCCTCTATCGTCATCAAATGTTACCCTACGAGTCTCTCTACCCACCGGGCTTTTAGATCTAAGATCTGGTGCGGAACTGGATGAGTAGCGACGGCTCGGTCTACCTTTCTGCGGTTCGGGACTAGCTACACCAGTCCCCTGTTTCTCTTCAGTTCCAAAATCTTTTATTCTTTCTCCTTCCCTTCTATCATCAAATTTCCAACTCCTAGATTGATTAAGAGCAGCTAACAGGTTATCGAACTTACTTACTAACATTCTTTCTTCTTCCTCAATTTCCTCTACACTACGTGGCGAGGTGTCCTGTGTCTGTATGTTGGCCAGAGACACCTTCAATCCTCCTTTCTTACCCCTCTCTAAAGACTCCAAACGAGTGGCAGCTTGCACCGCCACGTCGAAGGTGTCTGGGTTCAGTATTGCTACCTGTTTGGCTATAGTTGGTAACAAGCCGTCTATGAATACTGCCAATATTACACTTTCCTCAATACCTGTTCTAAACTGTTGCTGTCTCAAACCTCCAGCGAACTCAATCACCGACTGATCTGACGTTTGTTTCATGTTAACGATATCTTTGTATCGCTGCCACGAAGGACGTCTATCTCCGAAGATAGCCACCATAGCTTCCTTCAGGTGATCCGGCGAATCTCTTTTATTCGGCGCGAGAGTGTTCACCCAATCGCGTGCCCTATCCTTAAGACCATGCAAGGCCATCGCTAATGCTTTATCCTGGTCCCATCCATAGATCTTTGCCATATTCTCCAACTCACTAAAATACTGGTCTACCCTTTCATTTGGTTTTCCCGAAAACTCTGGGAGTTTTAAACTAGGTCCCCCTCTATCTGCCATCCTGAATAGTTGTCTAGCTACGCCTCCGGTATCTGTGCTCTCTTCTTCTTCGTGCTCGTACTCGTGCTCGTCTTCTGACGATTCTGGTTCAGGTGGGGTTCGAGTCAAGTCTTTCTCTACAGTCCCGTGTTTTTTCTTTGTATGTTTTACCTCACTAATACCACCTTTCCCGATTTGTGAAATTTGTCTTCCTATGGGCGTGGAAGTTGCGCCCACGGCGGCGGGAGTAGAGGTGGTCGGCAAGGATGCCCCACTGACTTGCTCGGTTCTTGCTGTATCACGATTTAGAGTTGTCGGTTTTACCGTGTGCGAGCGGTTTTCCTCTAGTATCGTGGAGGTTAGCTCATCCTCCGACTCACTGGCCGCTGAGTAATGGAGTAGGGTTGAGTTGTTGGAGTGTTCTGCAGTTTCCTCCTGTAACTCTCGAGATTCCTGTCGCAGCGATCTCCCGGCTCTCAGCCTCAATGCAGACGCCAACGGGGATCCCGATTCCCGTTCAGAGCGGGAACGTTTTGTGTCGCTCCTTGTCCCTCTAGGTGATGTTGGACTTTGTACTTTCTTAAGTAAAAGAGGTTGAGCGAAGAAGTCTCTGTCTTCTTCCACTTCCCCTCTTATTCCAATCTTATACGGTATATATGATCCCTTATTTCTTAACTGATGTTTCTCCGGCCAATTGGGTTCGGTACCCCCAGTGGCGCCCAGTGGCTGATCAGACCACCATGCGTCCCTCTCGGAGTCCGTGTCGCTGAGCGTAGGCTCGGCTCCCTTGGGCGGTCCAATTCCAGGCCGTAGGCCGGCACTCATGTAGGCGAGAGTTTCTACCGTACCTCCAAACTGTTCTTTTTCGGGATTTTCTCCACCAATTGAGCTGATTGGTTATATTTTGATGTTAGTCTATTTATTGGGGAGTATTCCTTTTAAAGTTCGTACTTGTTCATATCCTGTACTGATACGTTTATTCATCTCTCGACTGCGTGATATTACATCACTTATCGTGGATACTTCGCTTGCTTGAAGATGTTAATAAAGGTGTTATACTAAGATAATGGGGAGTTCTCAGTGATTATTCGTTGAAGTAACTAGCTCTCTCCAGATTGATGTTATCCTGGATCATGATTCAGTTCTTAGTGGTAGAGATTCTAAGTAAAGGGGCTCAATCCTATACAAAGAACACGCACTTGGCAAGAGGTCAGTTTATTACATTCACGATGATATTTCGAAGGTACAGGTACACAATTCTCCATCCATACAGTTCTTTCCCTTTCATTTCACAATTCAAACACATCAGTAACAATCCAACCAGGTATAGCTTTCATCCAGCTTCCCCTTTCGCAAGGTATATACGCTCTTACACTGTTGAGAGAGTCACCTCTCGTCTACCGGATACTGCCCACTCTTACTTACATAGACTAGTTCTATTTCTAGCTATCATATAACTTAATGTTGACGGCTAGGCCTGCTGTCCTTAATATCTTTTAGCTAGATGTTTCGATCCATAACGTACCCTTACAGGTTTCCATCGTCATTTGTCACACCTGTGCGTACCTGCAGGACGTTCCTCAGCCCGGCTGCAGTCCTTACGCCTGGGGCTTTGCCACTCTCCATATACTCTAACTATGCCACTAAACGATGTCGCCGCCTGGCGTTTAGCACACGAATCAGCGTTACAAGTTCCACTATAATATTCTTGCCAATACAAACGAGTTTACAATATTCTATTATATATTCTATTCTAGTTTTTCTTGCACTGTACCTCAGTGCACACCTGCAATTTCATGCGTTTATATTCTAAACATATCTAATCCATAAGTGTTTAAAAGTTACAAGTGTTTGCCTTTTAAATACATGAGATTTCTTGTGTTTAGATTCTAAACATGTTTAGCCCCTTAACATGTCTAAATTCTAAATGTCATTTTTACAGTGGACGTAATGGAAACAAGACCTAATGGAAACAATATATAATTCTTTTCGAAGGGAACATCATTACTTTGATAGTTCCCTGACGCTTAATGCTGCCTTATGTGCCTGCAGACTCTAATATATATATTGGCATTCGGCAGAAACCATGCAGGTCTGAATTAGGTCCACCTTGGGGATATACAGCCACGGGTGATAGATTCCAGATGGCCTAGCCAGTGTCTTGTTATTAGAAAGGGAGAAGTCCAAGAACATTACTGACCATCTTCTTTAAGACTAAGGATAAGAATTTGATCTGAATTCTTCCTACCATGGAGGGCTTATTTAGATATTTCACCTGCAGACTATAAAATAGATCAAGATGCATGCTGTGAGAGGTGTAGATAACTAACCAGGCTTAAGCATATACGTTTTTATTAATCCTTTCATTTTTTGTACTTGAACAGGAAACTTGCATTGATTAATTTTTCAGATTTTGTCTATGTATATATTTGACATGTTTTTAAAAATGTATTCATAACAGACAGATAAAGGGCAAGTATTTGTAAATTTTCAATAGTTTTCCCTGTCTGCATAATTTGTCGAAATTAACTTGCAGTAAAATGTAAATGTGTAGTAGAGAGAATTGAAGCACTCCTGATAATGATATTAACAAAAGGTAAACTCCATTAACTCTGTTTACAAAACCACATGGTGACGATTTAAGAATGGTTGCATATACAATGAGGCCTTCATGAGGGAAACTGGCAAGGTCGTTTAAAGTAGCAAAAAGCATTTTATGTTTGACAATAGCTAAAGAGTGTTCCAGATCCCGAAGGACATCCTAGAGCAATTACAGTGTTTGGCTTGTACAATGTATAGAAGAGATGACAGGCAATTAGTAAACCTGTGCATGGCCCGAAACAGTAAGGACGTCAAGTCCCTATGGTAATAGCTTTCCTTAAATACATCCTTTCAAAACGTAATTGTCTTCTATTGTTGCTTTTGTTTTTATCATTCTAGTCCCTGTTATTATTAATTATGGTTTGGTCTGTATTGTAAGGATCTTTTTAACAGAGACGTTACATTTTTTCAGAGTCTCATTGAGAACATTAAGCTGTTCAGCTTAGCGTATTTTTCTATATTTTTCCTTACATAAAATTTTGACCTTATTTAACAATAGCCAGTGTCGTGCTACCTTTCATATGTTCCCCAGACAAGGCTTTAAGACGAGCAAGGATTATATATATATATATATATATATATATATATATGCAATTACAGCAAGCACCTGTAGCTAGAAGTATTGTTATATCTTTTTGTCTAGAGCTTTTTGCTTCTGGATTGTCCAGTTCTACTGTCTAGGCAAGGTGGTGTGGTGAGAGCCCAGAAAGTCATTACGTTATTCCACAATGCTTCTGAGCTCACGGATATAGTTTAGTTCTTAAAGGTGACTGCTAGATTTGTTTTTGAAAGTGTCCCATTACTTAGTGTCCTTGAAAGTGTCATTACAAGCTCATATTGTGCAAAGCAAAACCTGTTTCTATGTTAGGAAACTATTAATTGCCATACGTAAACCCAGAGTTTTTATTACAGACGTTCTCATTAGTTCCATTTGTATTTATCTGTATGTATTCATAACCCCCTTCATCTCTATGTTACTTCATTTCATCTTACCATACACAACTGGAAGACCATGCACTTTTGTACTGAAATTGTTGCAAAATAAAGAAAAATTTGATACATTTAAAGACATCTTTTGCCTTGCATAATGCCTTTCACAATGTTAACATTTACATGACCAATATTAACATACAGAGGTTGACAGTACTACCCTGAATACAAGGTGGGCGTTGAAAAATTACTGCCTGAGCCCATTAGGACGAGGGCTGTAATTTTTCTGATGTCCCACAGAGTATTCAGGGTTGTACTGTCAACCGAGGGTAGTTTTCCTTATATTATATACCATATTTTGTAAGTTATAAGGAAAATAGAAAGGAAATTACCAGTCTCAAACAGTTTACCCTTAAATTCTTGATTTTCTCTCAAACATATTACTCTATCACTATCCTTATTTAATCAGACTGGCTTATTTTTCCTGACATTGAAAAACCATCATGCAAATCCATTCAGAATTCACAAAATAAGAAGAAAAACATTTTACATAGTAAAGCAAGGTGGGCAGTATAAGCAAATACTGGGAGTTTCTCTACTGTGTCTAGCTTACCCCAGTAGAATACATACATAAGATAGCCTACAGTTAGGTCCCAAAAGCTATAAAGTAGGGGCCTTTCTAACCCTCCAGGTGTCACAGTGGTCGTTTTTTAACATTTGGTGAAAACAAGATGTGATACATAAAGGCGGGTTTTCACAGGACATCAAAACCATGCTCACGGTCAGCCATTCACTCTTAAGCCCTGTTTCCACCAGCTGATTTTACTGCCGATTTGTTGTAATTTATTACTTTTAACTGGCAATATGGGCAAAGGATTATACAATTTACATACCATTTGTAAGAGAATTGAAAGGCCTTTCTAATGATATGTAACAAATTTATGATATGCCATTATTCCCACTCACGATTTCTGAAATCGGTAGTAAAATCGGCTGGTGGAAACAGGGCTTAAACCCTTTCCAACAACAGCAATAGTGGCATCCTTAAAAATATTAGTCAATGTGAAAAGTTAGGGTTAACACTAGATGGGCAAGGATGAGCATGGTTTATCACCTGTAGAAACCTGCCTTTACCCATGGGAGATTGGACCCACTAAGCCGCAGGCAACCATGCATGCCCAAATGGTAAAGGGTGGGGGGGGGACTGGTCCGTTCCATTCCCAGCAGGATGATCCATAAAGTGATTCATGTGTAGAGGACTAGCCTAACTTGGTGTTGTTTTCCTCCATGGTATTACACCCTGGAATTGTACAAGTAATGTTATAATACTGCCTTGTGCACAGACAAATAAAGTATGAAGAGTATGCTGCAGCTGAAGTGATCAAGGATCTGTATTAAAAGGAGGGACTTAAAGAGAATTTGCAAAAAGTTCATATTGTGATATTGTTGTCAAAATAAATTATCATAATTTACCTTCTTTCAAAGATGATTTGCACTGGCAAATCAAGGAGGAACATTATGAATCTTAACGAACCATGATATCCTTGTCAAAATAAATCAAAATCTTCAATTATCATAATCTACCTTCTTTTGAAGATGGTTTGCATGGTAGGATCCAGGAGGGAATTAGCGGATCCTGTTCACTCCCATCTCCTAAATTAGGAAAACTGGGCCCAATGCTGCGCTTGTGTGCACGAATGCCTGCTATTTTTGTACTTGGCCGCATCCTTTCAGGACATCCTGGATCTGTCACTGGTTTTAAGATTCACATTTGGAAGATGCAACTCCTATATCAACCTTTAAGTGCTAATCTAAATTTCAAATGTATTTCTTATTGGCCACCTGAATTACAAAAGTTTACCATGGGGACTTGATCTCCAACCCTCCCGGCCTACCCACAAATCGTTACTGTCAACTGACCGAAAATCTTGACAAAATTGACTATCTTCATTAACCCTCCCTGGGCAATGTTTCTGAGAAAATATCAACCAGGGTTAGAAACTTTTTGAACTGTCAGGCTTAAATTCTAATTAGTGACAAGTTTTGCTCATGATCGGGATATTCTTTACTTCAGCTACCGATGGTTACCCTAATCATGACGAACGCCTATGAAAATAACCCCAATGCCTGACCTATAAGCCAGGGGATAAAATGGGGATTTATTTTCATCATTATGCCTAATAATAACTTAATTCGGCACCAGAAACGCCTGAGGCATTCTGCCACCCACATACCAGATTGGGCTGGGATCTCGGCGTTATCAAATAGCAGATGTTTTATGGTTTACTTTATTGGCTCAGCTGAAGCATTGAGTTAGACAAATTAGGACAATATCTTACCAGATTAAGGTGAAGCAATATTGCTCAAACTGCCAAGGGGCCCGCCAAGCCTAATCAGAGGTAAAATTGGAAAGGTGCTATTTAAACAAATTGAAGTTTGGGTTGAAATTAAATTACTTTTTTTCCAGACGTCAATGGCTTGGAGGACGGGTATGAAGTAGTGATATTCATATAATTTATCGTTTCACAGAATTGGAATTTGATATCCTGAACATTGATCTATAAGCTAATCTACTTAGTCTATTAGTAAATAACCCATCAAGGAATATAAAACAATAAGACTATCCTGCTTGATAAGTTATTTTTCATACGGAAACATGATCCAACGTTTTAGAACCATTCGTCCTTCATCGTTTCTTTCCAAATCAGGAAAAATTCAATTTCCCTCAAATCTAATGAACCCACAATTCAAATCCGCGTAATGATTAAACAAATCAGGCTAATTAGAATCAAGTAAGGTAAGAAAAGCACTGTTTCAGCCTTGAAGATCTCTGGTATTTAAGTCGTATCTCGGTAGCTTTGAGGGCGGTTTGGCTTCTACTCCAGTGACAAAGTGGTCCCACAATCAGTATAACCGAATTATTGACAATCTGATTAGGGCACCAGACGGCTGGGGGTGATGGAGTCCTCACAAGTGTTGATGCAGGGTCAACGTCCCAACTAAACACTTCAGAAGCACTTGATCCTTGCAGTAAAAGCGAATAAGATCTACTTTAGAAGAAAAACTTAGCGAGGGTTTTGTTGGGAACAATTTTGACAAATTAGGTCAGCGAAAGGAAATTGGTTCAATTGCCCTGGTAATCGTTTTTAAGGCTTTCTCAAAAATAAATGGGGATTTTTGTTTTATTATACGTCATGAATTGTGTAAGGCTACGCTCCTTAAAACATCATATTTACCTATTGTCTTCTGAGGATCTCAATAATGACTGGGTAAATTACCCTTACAGACTAGAATAAGATTATGGGTGCTTAAGCTACTGGAGGTTACAAACTTTTACGGGTTTAATAGCCTGACTGGTGCAGAAATTGCTCAGACAAGGAAATGCTGTTTGTGGTAGATAATATGTGTATTATTTAAAACCACCCTTAAGGGCATTTCGACATTGCAAAGGAACTTTCACAGTGGCCTGGCAATCTGAATTTTAAAATATTATACAAATTTGCGAATACTTGAAGGAAAACATGATATTTATCCCTGTCCAACTAAAAGTGTATTCATAATGTTGCTTAAGCCTTTCAGGTTGGTCATTGCACGTATCATAAGCAAGAACTCTCAGTGTGGAGTAATTGAAACTGTGGGAAAGATGTGAGAGTAGTCTGCATTTTATTCTTAAAGACATTCTAAATAATATGAAAAAGTAGCAGACATTCCCACCTCAATTTAGGATAAAATAATACGACCTGCCGGAAATTCTAAGCTGTTAGTTCAGTTTACAATCTCACTTTTTCCTATTTGAAAGGCATAATTATACTCCAAACTTCAAAAAAGGACACGGTTCTTGAAAGGGGTGGGTTTCTGAATAGGACATTGATTAAATTCATTAAATGTTTTATGTCTTTGCTTTCAATTGGCTTCCAATTCCCCTGATTGGTTCCTATTTTCTCAGTTGATAGAAAAACTCAAGTCCTCCGACCCCTCTTCGCTATAAATTGCTCCCATGCTCTTAACTTGTGAGCGATCCTTTCAACTTTGCACCCATAATTTTAGGACGAAACAAAGACGACACTCGATTTTTCATCTTGGGATGTTTTTTTAATAAATAGGAAGCTGAGTGCGACCTATTGTTAGTTCAACAATGCACTGGCTGAGTGCCAAAATGATATGGGGGATGACTTCATGAACAGTAAATACGATTTTTGTTATAGGTTTAAACCTGAAGATCGTGATACATAAAGAGTAATGCATATGTTGCATGAGATATGGGGTGTTCCAATTTATTGCTAGGATTTAATTTAGGATCCTAAGATTATTAGACCTGTCCACTTTAGGATATATTGCTGGTATGATACAGAGGTTGGACATAATTGCAGTTTTTGCAAAGTCAGTGACTGACACAAATCTGAATGAATGAATTAGTACTTATGTTTTCTAAGTCAATAAAGTGTTGATAAATGAGGATGAATTATTATTTTCTCTCAAATAGGTAATTACCTCCATTTCGGGTGAACCAAAATAAGGTATGTTTTTGTGATTTTAGGGTTGGACATTGTGGGCAAAGCTAAAGGGCTTTAACACTGTTCCCTTTGGGAAAATGCCATTTTTACTTTCCAGTCCTACAGCTACATATTTAACATCATATTGAAAGTAAAAGCTTATAAAGTTTAGTTTTGGGTAATAGTACTAGGAATTTACTGTGAATCAAGTACGATAAAATGTTTTCTAAAAATGTTGATATCATAGAAATAAGGGGTGGGCTAGCTGGCAGAGTGGACGAGTCTATTTGTTTCCAAGGGAGCCATCATTGTGTTATGGCATCTTATGATGGGACATGATGGGACACGAGGCCTTTAGACATGATGGGACACGAGGGCCAACCTAAGTGCAAAATAAAAACTGTGTTTAGAGGACTTCTTATTTTAGTATAATAAATGGTTTTGGCGGCTTATCAAAAATGTGTGATGACATTGGAACCGATCATATCTTACATTAATTTTGTGACATTTGAAATATTGACAATGTGAGGCACAATAAGAGTAGGGTGCTAGAAAACTGTTTTAATCTTTTGGGCATTTAATTAGTGTGATGTTACATTAAGCCAGGGATTTATGGGTGAGCAGTTCAATGTGCTCCAAATGTTAGGGTCAAATGTTAAGCTTCTATTTTAATTGTATGGCGTCTGAACTAAAATCTATATGAAATAATTAGAAAGATACAGATTTTAGGAAAGATATAAGCACCATCAGTAAGTATGATCATGACGTGGCTACGTGATTAGGATTTTTTTCCGTTGGCTCTTTCCGCTTGGTCATCAGCATGACCGCTCAAAATGTAAATGCCAGTAGCCTTTTCTTTTACTGATACCTACCAATTCATGATTGCTATTTTGTTTTCGGACATGCACCCTTAACCTGCTCATTGCCTTTAAATGGCAATCCCATAAGCAAAGGGATTTTTTGAGAGCAACATTGTATTTGTTTAGGTTTCCAGCTAGCAGTACAATCTTTTAATGCATCAACTGAATCTATAAAAGTAGCATTATCTTGGTACATAAAATACCCTGTGTTTTCCCTTCAGCGAATTGCGTGAAGTGAGACTATCTTGTTTTATTTAGGGTTGGTTCCATTTCACCGTATAGGTAATTTAATGATCTCGAGATTAAATGTAGACATCCCAGTATAAAAACAATTTACAATAGCTTAAACTTAGGTAATTGGCCGATACTATGAGGATGCATCCATCCCCAACGTCCAATTTTCATGTAGGCCCTACTACTCACAACGTCCTACAATTGAGAATGCTTCCGCTGTTTAAGCCCAATTTCCCCAAACTACTTACAATTCGCATATGAATTTGGAATAATTACTGAATTACTAAAAAAAAAAACAAATTTCCTTGTAGCATGCTTAGGTATGTGGTATGTAAGGCAGTATGAATATTTACGGAGAAAACAAGTCAAACATGGTAACGAATCACAAGCAGCAACCAACTGCTGCAATATTCTTGCCTTTTGCGGATTCATTTGGTAAAGGATGTCACATAAACATTGGTAAAGCATGTCACATAAACAAAGTCTGAAATGATATGTTGACATGATATTTTGCTCACTGGAGTGCACTCTACGCGTATTACGCAAATCACTGTCAAAATGAGTAACTTTCTAATTTTTATTAGATTTTTAATGTTTTCTTTATGGTAAGTTTATGCAATTTGAAAAGACAAGAGTACCTTTATTGTTGATAGGAATACTGGCGATTCAATTTGATCTCTTGATAGTCTAGTTCCAAGGTGGCCATTGTAGTGTTGTAATCTAAAGAGGGCAAACATAGGAAGAAAAAATAAACGAGATTTGGCCTGACTTCTTATCTCAGTAAGTATGTTTCTGTTCTTTGTATAAATCTTTATAGGATGACATTAGCACTAATGTATCTTAGGATTATTTTGTGGTGAGATTTAATATAACATTGGAATGGCCTATATGTCAGGACAGTGATTAGCCCCCTGGGTATGCGTTTGCTATGTTGGCTGTTCATTCCTTTGCCTCGCCTGATATAAATCTTAGAACAGTTGATGAGGAAAGCAGACGCCAAGCTGTCAGTAAAAGGATAAGCCACTCGAATGGAAAAGATCTGATGTTTCTTCAATAGTGTTAGGTGCGAAGCGTCGCTTCAAGACACCTCTTTGGGGAAGGATAGTGGGGTCTGTTAACAACATTTTTGTTACGCGGCGGATAAAAGCACCAAATTTTGCATGAGGCACCTCTGAGGCATAACTATTGAATCTAGAAGGGGAGCCATCTTGAAATACCAAAATGAAATTTTGACAAATTTTGTATGTTTTTAGCTTTTGAAATTTAAGGTATTTAACCAAAACCTTTGGCTAGCTTCGATTAGACCTATTGTATAGATTAAAAAGGTAAATATTTGAATTCCCTTTCCTATAATCTACCAATTTGGACAATAGCAATGTGTTTCTAGGCATTTCAGAAGCTGAGATATAAGATTAAAGGATATTGGATTTTTGGCCCCCGTCCGGGTTATATTTATATGTCAAGGTGGCTCCCCTTTTAAATTCAATGAAGGGGTCCGAGGGGATCATTATACCAAATGAAGTCAAGAAATCTTGTGGCAAAAGAGTAAAGTCTTTATCCTTTCTTTTGAATTATTTTGGAATCCAGCGGTCATTATCAAAGGTATCATGCTAATGAATTCAGCCATTTTGAAATTTATGGTATTGTATTGGATGAATATCATATTTATTGAGCCCTCTAGGCTATTGACAACTAATATTGGACCATTTCCCCTGGCCTTATGCCTTAGTAGCTAAAAATCATAATATTTCTCAAAATTGGTCAGCCATCTTGGATTTTGGATTTCCGCATTGACTTGAAACATAAATAATTGAATTCCCCCCTGACCCATAATCCCTCAATTTTGACACCAACCATGCATCTTTAGTCTTTTTAGAAGCTGAGATATAAGAATTTTAATAGTAAAAGTCAGCCATATTGTTTTTTTTGCCCCCACATCCATATCGATATTTCAATGTGGCTCCCTTTCCAGATTTGATACTTATGCCTCAGAGGTGCCTCATACCAAATTTGGTGCTTTTATCCGCCACGTAACAATTTCTCAGAAAAATGACCTTAACAGACCCCACTAGGATGTATGTGGAAATATATAGAAGAGGCAAATATTCTGAGATGGCCGACAAGAAAGGCACTGACGTAGTTTTAATAATTATCTTCTTCTTTCTCCAAAAATCGTGTTCTTGACGTTCAAGAAATAATTACACAATAGATTGCTTCTACAACAATACTGGAATAAACTGAGAATATGTATAAGATGCATAAAGACTGGTAAGCAATAGGAAAGTCACTTGCTCTGATTTCTGGTATCTCCAAAGAAAGATTGTGTTCTCAACGTTCAAGAAATAATTGCATAATATATTGATTTACACCAGTATTGGTATGAATTGAGATATATTATAGAGATACCCCTTTCACATTTGATATAGGAAGCGAAGCAAAGCGACATCAAGGGATGCGAACCGCACCGACGTGATGCGCATTGTAGAATACGGCCCTTTCACACTACCACATGTCATCAGTAAAATTCGTATAATAACATCACATATTCATATGATAACATCAGTGATTCGTATAATAACATCAGGTAGTCGTATAATAACATTATGGATTTGTATACTAAGAATGCGGTTCGATTCCCTTCTGTGCCTTTCACACAACAGTTGGAAAGGGAACCGAACCGAACCGTTTTCTAGAATGCTGCTCTATATGCGAATTCTAGAATTCGGTTCTGAAGCGCATTGGGGCCGTCCATAAATGACGTCATGCGCTGGGGAGGGGGGGGGGGTCCAGTCCCCCATACATTCCTATAGTAAAAGCATGACGAAGGGGGGGAGGGGGGGTCAGAAATGGTCAAAAATAGCATGACGTCATTTATGGACGGCCCCATTGATGCGCATTCTAGAATGCTGTACCTTTCAGACAGGGCCAAAGAACCATAGTGAAGTGATTTGAAGCGCTTTGATGCGCATTCCCGTCGTAAGTCTGAAAGGGGTGTTTGATAGCCTATATTACAACACTTCCAAGAACATCGACAGGTTACAACTTCTCCATCACGTAATATAGAAACGATAAGAAGATCAAGATGGGGTATTCTGAATTGACAAGAGTTGATTGTATCTACAAGTAAATATCTTCTCCAATACATAATAAAGAAGCGATAAGAAGATCAAGATGGCGCATTCTGAATTGACAAGAGTGACTGTATCTAGAACAGATAGAAAAGCCTGGAGCACAGCATGCAACCCTGACAAGTAAATGACAAACGGGCTGAACTCTGACCGAGAAAGTGTTAGTCGGTCAATAGGTGACAGGGCGGGTTGTCAGAACTATTGCCGGCCCTCTGTGACGGTGGCCCACAAGTACAATTTACGCAGGAAGCACCCTCAGACCCTGGTGGTCGTACGCAAATCACGTGTCATCACGTGACCGCCGCTGGTCCCGCTGGGGCCTGGCGTGCCGCCCACCAGCGACCCTTTTATGGTCTCTGTTCCTCATATTCCTACGCTGGAGCTTTGGGGCGCCGACTTGTCATTTGACAGTTGGCCTTTATGTAATTGTAGAGGCCACGTTCTGTGTCAGGGGTTGACTGAATGTGCAAGTTAAAAAAGTTCTTCAATTTTCAGAGCTTTGAGTATAAAGTTGTCTCTTGTGACCTTGGTTCTGATACTGTGTGGTAGCTGTTTATGTTACTCTCAGCATCCACATGATATACCAAAGACTCAAACATACTACTATTAAAACTATCAGAGATAATCTGTGATGACCTGTGCATATACCAACACGAAACGGGTCCATAGCTAGAGCCAAATGTGGGAGCACATAAATGCACTTTTGGCTATGTGTATGCTAATTAACATTTCACTGCATGGGCAGAAGGTTAATCATGTGCTTGCAATTTTCCCGCAACATAGCTAGATCCAAATGTGGATGTACATATATATATGCACTTTCAAACCTAGTTGTCCCTGTACATGCATTTTGCAAAAGGGAATCGTACCAAAGGTATAAGGATCGTTTACACTCGGTCAGCCCTAACTGCTCATATATAACCGGGACCGCCGGCTGCGTTAATGAACAACCTGAGAGCAGCTCAGGCCACTGCTGGGCTCCGAGCTGCTCCAGGATGTGAACCACGAGCAGTTCCCCACCTGACCCCTTAACGATGCTGTCATGGTCTTCAATGATTCCACCATTATTTTGATTTCACAAATGGACTTTTTCGGTTTTCCTGCGTTTTACCATCTCTTTGTCAACGCGTTTTATGCCGTTCCTTTTGGACCAATTCCATTTTTACAACGCCGCGTTCCTTGTTTTTTCTCTTCTTGTTATGTTATTTATTCATTTATTTGTGGTGATTTTTTTCTCATTATTTTTTTCTATTTTTAGAATCAGGTAGCGGAGGTTTTAGACCAATGTGGGAACTTTGATATCAGTATCCCTTTAAGAAAGGATTGATGTGGCTTAAACAGTCGTTATGTCTCCCAAGAAACATATTTTTCCTGTAGGGCTTTCAATCACATGGTCCCACTTTATCTTTCTTTTTCCCTTACGTTAAACAGTTCTTAAGTACCGTAACAACTGGACTGAATCAAACCTTTTATTAGCGAATTTCTACTTATAATTGACATATCTGTACGTCTATGTCGACCTATCTGTCTTTTTATTCTGAATACCATGGTATGTAATGCTGGCGGTTGTGAATCCCCACCCAACACAACCAATGATTTCTTCCGACAAAGTTTAATGTTACCCTTTCATAATGTATAGTCTATAGTCCAAATGCCAATTGAAACAATGGATTCACGCGGAATCTTTAGTCAATTACTTTGAACGTGAACAGTACTTTCCTCTCTTACTCATGATGAGACGATTGAAACCTTTAAACAAATCCAAAAATGTTTTACCAACATTCTAATACAATTCGAAAATAATTAAAATTAGGAATACTAAAACCATAAAAAGTATGAATTTGTCTAGATAATGTATCATGGCACCAGAAAATATTTATTATCAGATTTCACAGAAGTTATTAGCGTTATGTAACACAAAACTTACTTCCCGCTGCCACTTTATTTGTGAGTATGGATCAATTAAAAAGGCTAAAGTCTGTGTAAAATAAACGCCCTCCTGTGGCTTTTTTTTGTGAGACCGACCACTGAATATGGAATACGATACGGCCACGATAGATACGCTAACTCCCGGGGGTATAGATATTGAACATTCCCTGAATTCTATGAATTAATCATATTCACTGTGGTGTCCATTTCGGAATAAATCTCAATCTAGATCTCTGGAACACCCTGCGGCTCTGTGTTATAGAAATTGGAGGCGTGAGCAACCATGTTTGTATCACTCAGTCTAGACGCAATAGAAACCCTTCATCCTCTGGATATTGGTATATATTATATGTATGGCATAAAGCTTCGCAGTAAACCTGATGGCTCATCTGACGCTTCAGCAGAGTATATATTTTGCTGAATGGAGACTCTGACGTTTATTATCAGCAGACTATATGTTTTGGGTAATTTGGAAGATCTATGATACTTGCAGGGGCGGTTACAAGATTTCAAAAGGGGGGGGGGGGCAATATATAGGCTAAGTACTAAAACGATGGGCATTTCGCCTCTTTATATATTTGTTGGGTCCACCAAAAAGAGGGGGGGGGACCCACTGGACCCCCTGCGTCCGCCCCTGCATGACTTGTAAACGCATAGAATATGAAATGACAAATAGCACTTGTTCCTTTACTGGGGACATTCCTGTTACCTCATAATGAAATTCATAGCACAAAGTTAACGCGATGCGACAGCAATATCCGGCCCTAAGGTAATTTATCAAAAATTACATATTTTACGAACAAGTACGTGTACCGTGTAACCTTCAAGCACTATATATGTAAAGGTTAACCAAAAGCAATAGCTATATTCCTGGACCAATTAACATTTTCCTCCATATTTCAATATTATCTCAGGACCAATTTGTTCTTAAAATTAACTTTTTAAGTAGCTTATTGCCCTTGTCTCATATCATAAGCCTGCGCAAAAGAATTATCGATGAATAAATGGATGATATGAGGGAATTACTCAATGATACCATACAAAACTTGCCACATTGCAGTAAACAATGTTGATTTCCATGGGATATAAGTTTGGTTGTGCCTTCTGGATATGTAATGTGCCTCTGAATTACCGATAATGCAAATAGGCCTAGAGCATAAATAGGAAGGCACAATTTCTCGTTGATATGCCAAAAATACAATGGACGTATTAATAGGAAGGCACAATTTTCCGATGAAACCAACCTCCTTTAAATGGCAAAACATGTGCAATAGCATACCAATGGGTTTCGAACAACGCGGGTGTATGAAGCCCCTTTATGTTTGTTCATAACCATCACAAATGGAAGACCAATTCACCTTATGAATTCGTGAATAAAGCTGTTTTCAAAATGAGACATGGAGAAATGGTCGGTTTATGAATGATTAAAAGTCAAGTTCACTTGAATAAATTTCTACATTCACAAATGTTATGAATAAGCGCTTCAATAACAATAAGATAATATGATGCTTTGAAAGTAATGAACGTTCCGTGTGCAAGGTATTGTTGATAGCAACTGAATGCTCCATTTATTTGTCAGTAATGTTAAACTATGTGAATGGGTGTAATTTAAGCTTGAAATTGCGGGTCTATAAATTTTAGCACTTGAAGTGTGAATTTTTAGCATCGGGAAATATGTGTGTTTGTAGGTTAACTTTATAAAGCAGATTAGAAACGTTTAGAATTAGTGACAGACTTATACAGGACATATAGATTTCGCTTCACCTCAGTCCTTATGGTCTTTTGGGTTAAAGGGAGTCCAAACCAATAAATTTAATGAAATTTTCAAAAGTCAAATATTCTTGGAAATCCATTCCTTTAATCTTAAGGAAGCTATGCATTTCTAAAGTAAGGTCTTTGTGTGCTTAATTAGTGGAAATGTTCTGAAACCCCTCTTTTCTTTTTGTCCTCAGGCATCCTTAGCAGCAGATGGGAAAACCTCATCGTCAGCGGTTGTGACGTCATGTGTGCCCAGCGTCTCGAGTACAAAGGCCCAACCGGAAGTGCTTGTCGTCTGCTGATTGGTCGCCAATGAACGCTGCCACGACGTCACGTCCGGTGCGACGGTGTTACCATGGAGACGTCGAATCACACGCACGTTGTCCGCGGCACAGAGTACATCCATCCCTATGAGCGCACCATATTTATCTTTGACATTGCTCTGCTGTCGACCAGCCTGGCCAGCAATTTCGGCATGATTTACTTCATCTGTGGCCAGAAAAAGGCGCGCACTACCCACAACATTACCATAGTGTCGATGGCGGTGGCGGATATATTGATAGCCTCTATTGTTGTTCCCATGGATCTTGGAATGTTCTTATTCAGGGCTGAGGACGATGAGATGACGCCTTTTCTGTGTAAGATGAACAGGTATATAGGGTTCTGGTGTAAAACTGTGCTAATATATTCCACCCTGGGGATGGTGTTAAATAGGTACTTTCGGATCACGGACCCAAGGTCACAGGCCTTCGTGGCTGGAAGGTGTATGTTCTATCTCAACTTCGTGTGGTTTTCTGGGGCGGCCTATAACATTTGGAAGGTTATGCTGAACACGTCCAAAGTCGTAGGAATCGTCCCCATTTTGAAGCCAGAAAACAGGTCCACAGTGAAATGGTGCTCGAGCTGGGACTACTTTAACAAAATGCACGTGGTATCCGCCACTGCCGACTTTATAGTCATATTCTTCATCCCTTTTGTGATCATCTGTTTGCTGTTCGTCAAAATGCTGAAACATCTCTGTAGGAACTGCAGCACAGCGGACACAGCAAAGACACGAGGGCGAGTGGCCATGGCGCTTTTGTATTCTTTCACATTTTTCGCCTGCCAACTGCCCATAGAGATCCTCAACGCTTCTCTCTTGTACACGACCTATATCTCCGATCGGACCCTGGGTTACATACGCTGTTTTGAGACCCTGTCCTACGCCCAGAGCCTTGTCAATGTGCTTATATACTTCACATGCAGTCGGGAGTTTCACAAGATCTGCGCCAATAGTGTGGCCCGGACACACAGGAGAAGTGACAACAATTCCGGGCGGAGCCTGGAGTGCCGGGAGCCCGGCGCCCACAGCCTACTGGAGGAGAGGAGCTATGAGAACGTCCGGGAATCCATATCTTTAACCTAACGAACATACGCAGCTTAAAATCCACCTATTGCGGTCATGAATGAAATATTTATTTATTTCTATTGATCTTGAAATTTGTTTTTTAAACAAAGCCACGCTGAAAACTGTCCATTGTCTCACAGGATTCATGGATTTTTAGAAATGGCGGGTTGGGAAATGATAATATCAGATTCTAAGAACAGCATATATGCGTAAGGAATTTAGTTACCAACACGTTGAATCGTGGGGGGAAACTACGACTATGGATATGGTTGGGCGAATAGTGTAGACACTCAGTCGCAAAAGGCACAAAATGGCAAAAACTAATACTATTAAGTGTGTTTATGCCACATGATGCGGCCACAATACGATATCATAAATGTTGTCGATTAAAGGTTTAAACATATATTGTTTGTATTTTGAAATTGACATTAATTCTGAATAGTTTCACTTTGTACGGACTCTATTGGTTGTCTTCCCCTTTGGGGTTTTTTCCAGTTTCATATCAAGTGAAAAAAGAAACCTTTTGTAATGAAACTGTTATGAAACATTTTTGTTCAGAGAATGCTTGGTCACATAGTATATATGCTTTAAAGTTTGCGCTAAGTATTAAAACTAAGAAATTGTGTGATCTAGTCTCTTTTTGCGACTTGGTGTCTCAACAAAATTATTGCTAATTTGCGCGGATGCTCTATTACGACGCCATCTACTGTTTTTGGGGGATAAAACCGGTTTCTTCTAATAAGAGTATCAGGTAGAGGATCGAGAGGACAACCTACTAAAGGTGGCATGAGGTCGGTAAGGAAGGGATAAGGGTCTAGTGTTACTATGACTCCCAATCCCTATACTACTACCCTACCCCATTAGAACCTTCTGTTAGGGAAAGCGTGCAATTGGCATATCGTCCCTATGTGATCGCGAAGAGGATAACCCTTAAATGGGGAACCCATTGAGCGATACAACAACATAGTTGGTAGAATCATGTCGTTGAAACAATAAGGAATCATCGAAAACATCCAGAAACAACCACGATGAGGTGTAGTCATTGAGCGATGCTATCAGAAAGATGTACAAAATACATTGATCGCTTGGAAAACATCTGACAATGTTATATTTGTTGAAGACATCATCGAATGGGTTCCTTCCTTAAGAGGGCCTCATGGTAGGATTCAAATTACTGACCCTGCTTGATAGCTGGGTTCCAACCATAATGGGAATACCGGATAAAAGAAGGATTATTTTGGTATCCGCCTATGTTGTAATCAGGGCAAGGTTCAGGGACGGATTTCTTTTTGGAGGGGGAGGGGGCGTGAGCCAAATTTAGATTTTTCTTAATGTTAAATTGGCACCCCTAGAGGGGGCGCCGGGACATTTCAATATAGGCGCCCCCCCCCCCCCCCCCCCTTTCCAAAATTTCTGGATCCGTCCTGAGGTTGATGCATGCGACCGTCCGCCGTCTAATATGGGATTGAACTATTCTTTTTCCACTATTCTTTTTGAATCCATCTTTCTAGTCATAAATGCCTACCCACTCGAACGATAACATGCAAAGAATCCACATCATCTTTGATTCTTCATACGACCGCATGGGTTGGTAATTGTTTTAATTTGGCTTCAGGGGTAATGCACTGGATATTGAATCTGAACTTGTAACCCATCAATGCCTTCGGTTTGCGTGTGTAAGTGGATGTTGGTGAATTCTGTCAGGAAGGACGAGAGCCTTGTGAACAAAAACAGATGGGATTGTCTGTTTTAACTGACAAACCTTGATTGCCTTCATGTTATCACTGTCCTTACTTTTTAATAACCGAATAAAGATTGTGATGAAGTTCTCTTCGTGTCATTTCACACATTAAAATGTCCATCAAATTCCCTGACATTCTGCAGACAAACTTTCTTCATGAACACTTTAAGTATCTTTTTCAAGATTTGTTTATAGCCCAGCCAAGGTGCGACGTAACGGTCACGTTCTGCGACGTTCTAATATCGTTCTGTGACGTTCTGCGACGTTATTAGAACGTTCTCCAACGTCACATCCTTGGCTGGGAGTGCACACAGCACCCAAAATCCCTATCCTACTACTCCACCCCATCAAAACGTTCTATTAGGGAAAACATGCAATTGGCATATCTTCCCTCTGTAACCGCGGAGAGGATAACTCTTAAAGGGGGGACCCACTCCTTAGTCCCCATAGTGCAAACAGTTAATATTCATGTGTACTTTTTTAAAATGGTTCATTTTCTGTAAAACATGCATATCGAATTATTCTACTTCAGCTTAGGTCCGCAAGGATATATATGCAGGTGTCCGGATCCATGTACGTCATTTGATATCAAATACACAAATTATCAAATCGTTATTCATATTATTACAGAGGATATTCAACTCGATGACAAATGTATAAGACATTGGAGTTTTCTATGAACTATGATTCGATCCTTTCTCTCTCAATATTTGAAATTATCATCTTTTAAGCGTGGACTAATTGCTATTAGCGACAATCGTGTCTGAGTCTTTTTGCATTAGTATCCTATAATCCATATTATAATTCCGCCCATATAATTATTTGGTATTCAATGCGCGGACTCTCTCCTAACGCGCAAACGCCATGCTTGGCCTACGCGGCTGCAAAGATCCGCCCACATAGGTGTCCTTCGCATGGGAACATCCTCGTGTATAACCACAACCGAGAAGTGTGGATGCACCAAACAATCTCTTTTTATTACATTACTCAAAATGCACCGAGCAATGTTTTTAACACCCCGAAAGTCGCTCATAGCAAATCTTTAACAATTATCTAAAAAGCAAATGTAAAAAACCTATATACTGGGAGATAGAATAGATTGATACGTGGAGATATTTTTGTTAATAAACAAGAAGACATAGTGTGCCCGCACATGTCTAACTACCGAATCGTCCACTTCCCACCAAACCATTTTACCGGTCGCCTATTCACCCCTGCCAATACCAACGATTACAAAAACTGAATTCAAAGATTGAAAAATCAAACAGATTATAATCTTTTACAGTGTTTCCATTGAACGATTACAACATCAATAGAGATTATCATATTTCATAGTCATTCTGTGGAACCATTGTAATAAATGATTAGGCCTACTTAGTTAATATTGCTCTGAAGTGTCAACGATTGCCCTTAAAATCGTTTGATGGAAACACGCCTGAACTGATCTGTAAAGTGGTTATTAACAAGTGAGGACCTCATTGCTCAACTTGAAATTTCACATATTCCAATCATTAGCTAACTGTGGGTGGCTATAGGGAATAAATGAAGATGGACAGGTTTGGCCGTAAAATATTTATTAATAAATAAATATGTAAATATAAATAATATAAATAATATAAAATTGAATTGATGTAGTAAAATTGTAGTGATGTAATTGGGTAAAATAGAAGATAAAATAAGTTATAAAAATATGATAAAAAGGTGTGGGTGGGAGGGAAAAGCAACAGGTCCGTATGGAGTGAGGCGAAGAGAGAGAGTGGCGGGAAGCAGACGAAGGAGGAAGTGGGGAACTGAGCATGCTCCAAAAGCAGGAAAGAGTGACTGAGGGACTGAGTATAGGTGGGTGTGTGTGAAAATGTTGTCTGAACGAGCCACCAGTAGGCGCCAATGCCACCTCATTCCTTAAACAGGTATGAGAATATAATTCAGATATGATTCGATACTCCCCCCTACAATAAGGAAGTAAACATTTAGTGCATCAACTTGTGGCAACGGTGATCTGTAATGAAATGTATCGACTAAGGAATATTATGGAAATGTATTTCCGCTTTTCTGACAGGAAAGAAATGTCTGTAATTCTTCTTAGATATGCTATGCTATATCATTTCATGAGTGTAAACAATAATTACATTTATTTGAAAACTAGATAACAACAATCTCAAAGATGGCCATTTCACTTCTTATAAAATCGTTATACCTAATTAAGACTTTAAAGGGAGCCAAAACCAATAAATTCATTGAAACTTTCCAAACTCAAATAATCATGGAAATTCATTCCTTGAGCCTATTTTTGGACCATGTTAAAATCGTAACCATGAAATATGGTAAAACAATCATTAAAAACATGTTTTTCTTGCTCAAATCAATTAATGTGGATCCGCAGAAATATTACCATCTCTTGTGGCATTCTACTTTAGTTTGAGCTAGTTTTCACAGTGAAAACTTTACCACTGACCTTAACTGGACTCATCTAACATATTCCTATACTTATCTGAGTTTTGAAAATGTTGTCAATTTTATTGGTTTTGGCTCCCTTTAACGAAAGAGATCTTCGCATGAAAAACAAGAGAAAGAGGAGTATAGGTTCCTGCTCTCCTCTTCTCGGATTAAATTCCGTATAGCTAATTAATCGTCTTTATGGCTAGGCGTGTTTCAAAGTGATCTATGATTTCCGAAAGAATTGTATTTGGGAATAACACATTAACAAACAGTAAATTGACAAGGCAAAATGAGAACGCATTGCAACACTGATTTAAAGAATACTGTTCATCGGAACACATATCCCCACTTATAATTATATTCCAGCAAGCAAAGTATCAATTTCTATGACCACTTACAAGAAAACATCTCATAATAAACTGCGAGGCAGCCTACTTATATAATGTGTTTTTCGAGCTTCACAGCAACTCTAAAAGCATTAAAGTTGAAATACACTGTTATCAATTTAAAGGAATCATTCACAAATATACATTATACAAAACGAGGGGAGTCTGTCCGTGTTTAGGCCTACGTAAACAAGTCAAAACACAAGCAAACAAACCGACATCACTAGCCATTTCCCTTCGCCCACCCAACATCTCATTCAGGATTTGAAAACTGCCAATTTACTTTAATAAATGTAGTCTCAAAAGAGGCCACATATAGCACAATGCCACTACCTATAGGCCACAATTAAGATGTATATATACGAAATAAAGAAATTGTTTTCAGCATTCGTTTTGTTACATAATTCTACCATGTAAAGATGACTTTGGGTTCTTGAAAATATAGGTACCTGTTATTTCTTCTTGAAAAGTTCACGGTAAATTCCCTATCATGGCATTTTATGAAAATTATACCTCAAGGCATCTAGCATTTTTTAATGGTTTATTGAGCATTTTCACGTGTACACATGATCTTCCAGATAATGGCAATATAGGCACCTAACAGTGATCATAGTTGATGACTATGATTACAAAAGTGGTAATAGATATGTATAATCATGCTGGTAACCCCTCAAGGCATCTGGCAAATTGAAATGATTAATATTTTTCTCGTTCTGTTGTATCAATTAGAGAGTACTAGTCGTATCGTATGGTAAGGGTGTATGTCCATCCTGAACGATATGTGTCAATTTGTGGGTTCGACATGTCAACCTAAGATTGCATCCCTCCGGTCAATACAGTTGATTGGACCACTCCTTATTTTGGGTGGGGTAATGGATATGTACATGGATATGCTGGTAGCCCCTCAAGGCAACTGGCAAAGTAAAATGATTAATATTTTATTGTTCTGTCGTATCAATTACGGAGTACAACCCGTATCGTATGGTAAGCGTGGATGATTATGTTGCAGTTATGGGATGACATAATTGTCAAGCTAGAATTGCATCCCTGCGGTCCATACGATTGCTTGGACCACTCCTTATTTGGTTCGGGTATGGAATGTGAACCTCCAGTTGACAAGTGACTGGATATCTTATGAACAGGATGTTTCAAGGGCAATTACAAAATAGTATCGTAGGTGGGTGTAACTTTCAATATTAGGCGTATAGGCCTAGAACCTGAGAAAGAGTACGCAATTCAAAACCATATAATGCATTTGTCAGGTAGGTGCATTTCTCTAAGAATTTTCCGATTATCATAGACATTCAATAACATTCTCGTATTCTCATTTTACCCATTGAAATTGTACATGAAAGGAATATTTTATGATCCTCATACTTGAGCTAAGCATTTCCAAGTCCAACAACAAGGGACAAGGGAACTTCCGTATAGAATGACAAGCCACGTCAGGCCATCTTATTTCCCACGACATCATAACTCAATTTACATAGGTCATAATACAAAGCGTGGCATTTCAAGTGCAGACAAGGCAAACAAACTTCCCCCTGATTAATCATACTCCCCAACGTCTATCAGATTTAGTCCCCACTGTCGGACTTTTTTCTTTTCTTCTTAGAAATGGTGTCCAACTTCTATGTTTCTTTTCCCTTTCTTGCCGTCTCCTATTTGTCTGTCCGCTGCCTCCCGGCGGGAATTCGCTTATTACCTCAGAACCAGCTGAATACAAGTGTCGCCAAGACAGCTTCCGGTCACCCGGGTGGGCGCCATCTTGGACAGGGGATGCTGGGATTAGTGCTACCTGCTACCTGTAATTGGGCACGGGATGAAGGCAGTAATTGCATACAGCGCTGCAGGTGACCACCTAGCGGACGTCTCCAGAACTAAAGCCTGTATACCACTAGGCGATTTTGACGACTGAGAATTTATGGGGTTTTATCACCCGCCCTGCCGGCAAGCAGTGCATATTGTGACCCGAGCGTATTGCCAAGCCATGCGCACCGCTCACTGGGGACACCTAGTTCTCAGTCATTCTGACATTTTTTTGAATATTTCTTGGGTGATAAAGTAAAGAAACATCTTGGGGTCGTCCTCGGGTGGCTGTTCGACCCATGGGGACTGTACAAACCTCCGACTTCACCCTCAGTACGTGACGATCCCCTGTGGGTCATACAGCCACCCTCGGACGCCCCCGGCGGTGCTTCTTATTATATTACACCTCAATCCACTTTATGACTTATGGCGAAATCAGTTTAACTGTTGAGCGATGTTTGGTGCTATCCCACATGTACATAGGGGCTGGTCTGTCACCTAATACTGAGTAATTTGGCCTTTCACATATTGCCCTTTGTTTATGTCATGGAAAGCCTATTTTGCTCTTAGTATATCACGGATGTCAGTGCTGGCAGTGGGATTTTAAATTTGACATCATGTTATCGTTAATCTCAAGCTTAGCCAAACTTAGCTGTCCTGCAGTTCTGCAGTTCTGCAGTTCTGTGATATAACTTTATAATACTGAGGTCTGACAAGTGTAAAAATTGTACCCAATGGTGGGTAAACGCTGGCTGATTTTATTTCTGATTTTGAAAATCACATTTCTAATGAAGATTGATAAATTACCTGAAGGGTCTTTTACACCTATGCAATATGGGTGTGATATGACACTGTCTTGAACTATGGGATTTACTTTACGCATGAAAGATTAGTCGAAATTCCACTAAGTTTCCATGTGAGAGTTTCCAACAAAGCCATTGCCAATCGCAGTCTTCCATCTTTTTACGATCAGCAATTGTCCTAGAACATAGTTCCTAATTCAGGGACGCCAGAGAACACTCGTGTGAAAGGTCAATGTTTATTAAATCCAAATGTAATGATATGCGCCACTGAGCTTCCTTTGTCCAATGCCAGTCTTAGAGATTGTTCGCTCTACTCCTTACAAACCAGTACTCCCATCTCAAGTCACCTATCTATCTCTTTGCTCATGCCCAAGTGTTATCCCAGCTCTCACTTAGCCCACACTTTTCGGAGGTGCCTTCAGAGGCTACTTGAATCATTCTAACGAGTACCGGTACCAATCTACGCATTTATTTGCCTCACTCATGACATCATCTCTATTTGCTCTCCAATCGCACCGCAGCTGTGCATAAGTCAGAGAGAATCTTAGTACGGGTCTAGCTACTGACAAACAACTAGCTAAGATTACTACTGCTCTTCAGGACTGACACCCGCATCAATGCAGACTTACACATCCATTGTATAGCGATATAGTATGTTGGACTTGTCTGTAACAGCATCAAATTGCACCCATATCGCACAGGTGTAAAAGACAATACAAATACCCATGTATGCTATATACCATTGAAAAGAGAATTCAATAACCTTTCTAATGATATACAACAAGTAGCCATCGTTCCTAATGGTGATTTTTTAAATCAGGAATAAAATCAGCCAGCATTGACCCACCATTGGGTACTTTTTTTACTCTTGTTGGACCTCGGTATTTTTATGTTATATTACAGGGCTGCCGTCCAATGACAGCTAAGGTTGTCTTAGCTTGAGATCAATAATAACATGATGTCAAACTTCAAATCCAAATGCCAGCCCGACATCAGTGATATTCTAAAAGCAAAATTGGCTTTCCATGAAATAAACAACCGGCAATATTAGGATTTTTAACTAGAAACAAATTACTTGTTTGTCACTTTTGACTGAAATTTCCAGTCAGAGATGCCAACAATTTGTAATTGCTACTATTAGAGATAATTTGACCATCACTTTTGTAGTTGATGCTTTATTTTTGGATCATTTGATTGTCATTTTGGACTGAAATTCAAATAAACATGCTAAAAATAATATTGCTAATTAATGTTCTATTCTAAAGGGTAGGCCTATAGGATAGTGACTTAAACCCATTAGTTTCCTCCTTGTGCACAATGCTTATTGATGAGATTTGGGTAATTACACATGTGTAAAACAATAACTTAGTGATTATTGAGACATAAGAAGCCTAAATGTTTATTTATGTTTCACTATGGTACTAAAATTGCATCCCCTCGATCTTAGTTGAAATCAACTAATGATGATAGACGAGGTAAATTAGCGTGCAAAAACATAAAGACTTTAAGCCAGAGACAGCACATTAAGGCTAAGCAGTAGCTCCAGGGAGGATGCCTTTATAGTACATATTGTAACAGGATAGCGTTTGGATATATTAATTTGGTAGGTAGCTGGCCAAAAATGGTAATCTAACGGTCGTAGGTTCTAGCTATCCTTTACAAAGAGAAGCAACAAAGACACAAGTTCTAGATCTAAGAGTATATTATTCTCTAGTACACATAATATTATATAAGTACACAAATACAAAGTAGTGATCTGTGTCTTACCCTTTGTGAGATGTCCTACCCACTGCCACTAACCACCAAGCAGATCTTTGTAATTGTAGGGGTCAATGTGGCTACCAGGGTGTCCATATCAAATCTGGTTGAGTGGGGGGGGCTGCCTTCCTATTTTATAATAAGAGTTGTCAGATTCTAGGAAATCAGCCCAACACTCAATTATAGGTAATGGAAGAAGGTGTTTCAGGTCCAGGAAAAGGGGGGGGGGGGTGGGTGAGGGCACAGGGTGAGTTGCTTATTACCAAGAACCCAGCCGACCACACAGTACTAGGTGATCCAGGACGTAAGGTTGTTGAGGGGCACAGGCCCTGAGGGTGCATAGACATTGGGACATAATCCCCATCACAATATATTAGGCTAAATTTTGAATAAACATTCCTGTTATAAGTAGATCAATTAAGTAAGTTATGACACGGAACTCTACGCCTGAAAGTAACTATAACACGAAGCCTCAAAGTAAGTAACCATCAAAACAATTAAAACACAAAACCTCGAAGTATCAAATTCAAGCACAATAACACAATAGTATATCATCAAAGTTAGCGGACATAACCATTTTGGAAATGCGTTTCATGTGATCTATATTAACCAATTAGCAGTATGTATCTCTGTTGCCTATAAAGGTAGCAGTTGTTTGTTGAAAATAAAGCAGTGTCGCCCTTGACACTCAACCTTTAACACCTGCTTGTAAGTCATTGACTTGGGGATAAAATCACAATGGAAGTTAGGTAGATGGCGCATGAGGACGTGCCCAGAGGCAGGTCTGGTAGCAGTGATATCTCGAGCTCAGCCACACCCAAGGGTAGGCCCCAAAGCAGGTGTGGGGTGACAAAACCTCAAGTCAAACTTAAAAGAATATCTACACAACCTCCTTATATGGGAACCCAATGACATCCCCATTTTTACAATATGTCTAAGCCTGGTTTACACAGTACGATAGCTACCTTTAGGAAAATGGTTACGATGATATCAGAAGATGGTTAGAGCAAAATTTTCAGAAATTATAATGTAGACCCTTTATAAGGACAACTTCTGTTAGAAATGTTGTTGGTGTCGGGACCCTCAAGCGGTATGTGTAAACCCCCCTTTAGTCCCCAGAGCCCAAAGCCTGACACCACTCAAGGCTCTTCTCATTCCTTCATTTCCCCAAACCCCAACATACAGGTTAGGCGTTTACAATACATACCAAAATGTTGTACAGTTATAACCATTTTGTAATGTTAATGAGCTGCATGTCTCTATGTATGTGACACTATATGAACACATGCATTGTATTCATACACAACAATAATGCTTGGATTTGAATGTATGACCAGCTAATACAGGTGTAGGTTTCTATGCTGATTAATGGACATAGATCGAAAAAGCGACAAGGTAAAATGAGTAGTATACAGAAATGGGGATTTGATGCTACTATTAACATGAACAATGTCATGTATGGATTTACTGGAGTATAACTAATGTTACGTGCAAACTTTCTATTCGTTGTTGACAATATTTTCCTTAATTACTTTTCCTACATACACTGCAAGGTCATATATATTCATACAATGAATTTACACAATGTGGAAAGAATTCAGTCCTCAGTATGATATAAAATGGCAGCCAGTGGCCTTTAGCGATTTAATTAATTCCACCTATCGTGGAAATTGCGGATTGAAATAAAGTGATACCAATGTGTACAGCATAATTCTTATAATGAGTCTACAGATGCGTGTGTCTGTTTTGGGAAGACATTACATGCCCCCAAGCTTTAGCTGATCAGTAATGTTTTCAATGTTTATTTCTGAGCAACAACCATCCCAAAGCGTAACCAATTGTGGGACAAAGGACCAACAATTTTGAACCAACAACCCATACAAAGGAAACTTAACTTTTGCAGAAAAGTGTCTGTGTGTGTGTGTCTGTGTGTGTCTGTGTCTCTGTGTGTGTGTGTCTGTGTGTCTGTGTGTCTGTGTGTGTGTGTCTGTGTGTGTGTCTGTGTGGCTCTTTCTGTGTCTGTGTGTCTGTGTCTATGTACATATTTACGCCAGTTATGCATGCATCTATCGTAACAACTTTCTAAAAGCATGCCTTTATCACCTGGTTTGACTTCTAACGGTCTACTCTTGCACCCAGGACCGTCCTAATGGTAATTCACAGCAAGGTGCCCGGATTGTAAACTGCCCATTAAGGCCTTTGTGAGTCTATTTACAGTTCCCCACATAAGAGAGTTTGGCTGGAAAAAGTTTAGGAGCCCATTCAGGTCAGGAACGGAACCGTTATTTCTGGTAAGTCTCTCTTTTGTACGTCCAGTAAAGTTCTTCTAAAACACACTAGGTTTAAACAATCGTATTCGCCCTTTCCGCTGTCCCAGTGTCAGTTCCAGAATAGATGGATTAGCTTGGAAAATGTTTTCTTGTGTCTAAAAGTTCCGGGTTTCAAATAAGTGTCAGATTTGAATTAACGCCGGGTGCAAGAGAATCGACAAATTAATTAGCGCCGACCATCTTTTAAGTTTGAAACCTTTTCTTCAGTGATATCTTTGATGCGTTTTTCCACGACTTGAGATGGTTCTTTGGTTCTGAAAGGTTGCCATATTTAAGATATAAGTTGCCAAAGAAACATAATGACCCTTCATGGGTGATTATAGGGGGTCCTGACCCCCCCCCCCCCCCCCCCCCCGCGCGACCTTCCTCTTTTTTTTTGGTTCCGACCTAAATGTGACAAAGATGGAAAAATGGCGTGAGTTTGAAAGACAATGTGCAACGTTTAAGTACCTGGCCATGTGGACTAGCTTTCTCTTTTAATCCTTAATCTGCAACTCTGATTTGTATGAAACGCCATCATAGTCACATGAATATCAAGAAAAAGTTGTCTCAACCACAGAAAGGTACGATTATTAACAGGAATGTCACATTATTATTGAACAGAAAGTATTTGATGTTGGGCATACAAATGTCATTTCGGATACACAGAAATGAGTAGGCCAGAAGCAAAATGTTACCTTATAATCTTACAAATGGTATGAATGATGTCCAATACGCATATATATATATATATATATATATATATATATATATATATATATATATATAAACAATAATATAATACCACTTGTATAATCAACACTATTACCTATATTCTGTTCGGTAGTGGGAAGACTTTCCTGATTAATAGTTATATAAATGTTTGCTATTGTTAATTCACTCTTTCCAAAGGCAATTACCTTCCCAAATCCAGCTACATCAAATAATTGTAATCCCTATGCCCTATCCCTATATCTCTCCCCTATCATCAATTGCATACAAAATCCCCACACAATCTTTGTCTCTTTTAGTTCTATATGTACCCTAATTATGCTGAGCTATTCTTTAGTACCAGAGAGCAGGGACCAGAGTTAACACTTTGGCCCTATGGGGAATAATCAGTCCATACAATGTCTGCCTCTCGTTCACACCCTGAGGTCTCGTTTACACAGAACTTCTCCCATCAATACAGGCAGATCGAGTGGCTGGGTCTATGGAGAAAATGCCCCTCTTTGACCATTCAGCCATTGAGCTAATGCAGGTGTAGGTTTCAGGACCGAATAATGGGCATAGATGGTGCCATTGCGCCTGATAAGAGAAGATGTATGCCTCAGAATGATG
Source organism: Lepidonotus clava (assembly GCA_936440205.1). Classification (NCBI taxonomy): domain Eukaryota; kingdom Metazoa; phylum Annelida; class Polychaeta; order Phyllodocida; family Polynoidae; genus Lepidonotus; species Lepidonotus clava. Next base: position 6,227,440 of record OW387142.1, on the reverse strand, counting down.
CCTATAGAGGCCAATGCCCGATCCATAGTGATTTGTATTAATTCGGAGACTTTGCTTTTTTATGTCTAATGAGAATATCCATGGAGATCTCAGAATGATTATAGACATGCAATATTGAAGTTAAAGAACGAGATACAATATTGAATGAATGAATTGATTCATTTTTATTCTCAGGTATTCCCTACAAATCCTTATGGTTATGGTAGGCATTCATTGAGAAGAAACAATACTGTCTCAGGGTAAAATCATTGATAGATTATATTATATAATCGCTTCTAAATGTATATGGGCAGCAAGATATGAAGCAATTCATTTGATGACCATACGATTAATTCATTATCCTTATTCTGAATTATGTCATTTAGAAAGAATTAACTTAATTTATAACCCTTTGAATGACCCATCCAAAAGATAATAGATTATACTGTCTATAGAAACGCATATGAATTCCTTGTTAAATACTAAAAATGTTGTACTAGTTCACTTTAGAAAGACTATCATTGCATATAAACCGATTTTGTTTTGATTATTTCTGATTGTCCATATGTTATATGGGTTCCTCGACCCAATGCCTATCAACTCACTAAATTTCCTTATACACTTGATATGAAGTGGTAGAACAAAAATAGATAAAGAACTTTGTCAATAAATATTTTCCAATAGATTACAAAGCCAACCGTTATATGAAGACATGAGTCTATGCCAATGAAATATGTTCTTCATAAGCATGGGTCTTTGCCCATGAAAGCGTTCTCCCATAACCAACGTGCACTGTATATTTTCTGTTGACAAGCGATTGTAGCTTAACCAAAATTGGATGAGTCCATAATACTGGGATCCTACAGGACAATATTCACTGATCAATATTCCTCCTATCAAAAATACAAACAATAGCCTGTTCATCCATTTATTTCTTAAGGATGTTGTAGCAATAATTGAGAGATTGATGAGTAAAATGTTAAGAGATTTATCTGCAATTCAATAGATGTAATAGGTTTGCTTATTGATGTTCCCGTTCAACAGAAAACAGTGAAATGGGGAGTATGGGGGAAGGAGCATATAAAATAGATTAAGCTGTAAGTAATAAGATGAGTATTATTACTATTTTGATTTATATATAGACCTCATGGGTGCGTTTGGAGGCATGAATTATGTCCTGATATGTCCAGCAGAGAATGCAGCACATTTCCATTATGGGGAAGCTATTTTACATGTTCTGGATGAAAATATGTTATAAGATCCTTGATAAATGACGCAATATACGCCACTTTAGGAAATAAACAGAAAATAATGTCCCCCAATACCCTCTTCTTGGGACCGAACCAAGGTCGATTACATTTAGAAAAAACAGATGATGTCAACTTTATTATATCCTTTGTCAAGCCAATGCAATAAATGTCTGATTGAATCGAATTTCCTCTCGGTAGACAAGGTGTTTTTCTCATACGGCAGATTGGGTTTAGAAGGCGATGGAGTTTTCAGAAATTACATAATCAATAGCATTTTCTATGAAAGCTCTAATTACTTTACTTATGAGAGGGTTCATTACACGTCCAATCTCAAATATGAAATATACTGCAGCTTACTGTGCATGAGAACTCATAAAGGTAGTTTGCCTAATGTAATTAGATATTGTTTATTGTGAATCTCCCTTTAATGTTAATGGGCTGGTCATTGTTCTTCCTCTGTAGAGCAGAAAGGACTGCCTATAAACACTTTTAAGAGGATTCAAAATAACATAGTCTGATGTCTTCAGTGGCGTTCTTCAGTGACTTTTGAAACCAGTGATTGTTTTTTACAGTAATTATGCAAATCGTAATATAAGTATATAGTTATATTATATACCAATGCCAAAATACATGATGAATACTAACTGGACACTGCCATTCAGTATTTTTGGTGTATTGGCACAGTGGGCAGTATTCATGTATACTGCCCACTTTGCCTTACTGTGTAAAATGTTTTTCTCCTTATTTTGTGGATTCTGAATGGATTTGCATGATTATTTTTTTAATTTCAGGTAAAATAATGCAGTCTAATTAAATGGAGATAGTGATAGAATCCTAATTTAAGAGAAAATAATGAATATTAGGGAAAACAGCTTGACAATAGTCAAAGTGTGTGCATAATCAATACATTGGAATACTGCCTACTTTGCTCCATTGGTAATTTCCTTTCTCTTTTGCTTATAACTTACAAAATATGGTATATAATATAAGGAAAACTTACCTCGGTTGACAGTACAACCCTGAATACTCGGTGGGATGTCAGAAAAATTACTGCCCTCAGCCTAACGGCCTCGGGCACTAATTTTTCGACACCCACCTCGTATTCAGGGTTGTACTGTCAACCTCTGTATGTTTTCCTATAATATTGACTTGACTGGCAAAAATGTGTACCAATAGAAAAACAAAGCTTGACAACTAGAAGTTACACCCTTACACCTTTAATGTTACAATAACATTAAAGGGCAAGACCTCAGCAAAAGTTACACTCGTCTTGCATACAAATACCCATACACCATACATGGGAAGGGGGTAGGGGGTCTAGTAGTTAGCCAGTTGGCATTGCATGCGGTTGGCCCGTGTTCAATTCCCAGACCCGGTGGCTACCTGTTAGATCACCTAACCTTGCCGTAATTTCCACCCCCATAGATCCGATCACAGACCTGTGAAGTCAGAAACTGGAGTTGATCTTGATGTAGCTTGAAAATTGCTGAATAGACCTTAAACTCCAACGCATCATCATTATCATTATCGTCATCATCTTCACCGTACATGCATGAGATGTCAGGAACACTCATATGTCTCTTTCGTATTATTGCACAGATACAGCTGGCCTGTTTACAGTTAATTATTCAGGAAAACATTGCCATCGATTTGGGCGCTATTTGTCCTAATCAGCTGTGAGCAATTGTTAAGGCAGGGATTTTCAAGGAATGTTAATAAGTGCTGTCGCACACCCTCGAAATGTTTCACACAATTCAATAAAAAATAACAAGAAACCGCTGAAGAAATTTTAAAAAGAATTTTAATTGAAAAGTAAATGCCTCGTATAGGGTATTTTTGGAAGATCAATAAAAAAAACACTATGATTGTGGATTGATATACCTAAAGTATCAAAAGTTCAGTGAGTGCATTTGCTCCTACCAATCAAATATAAGACAATTCCTGGCAATATGGATTATGCTTCAACAGCAAATTCCCTCCACGGCGGTCGCTATGGGAAGACCTGGTCGGGGAGGCAACCTAATACCCCACGTACCCCTTCATCACCTTGGGAACCATGGAGAAGAGCCGTTGGCATCCCAAACCTTAGCGTTAAGAAGCGGTGTGGGCGTCTCCGCCTACCTGTCACCATTGGGCCCAGGAAGTGAACGTGCTCCGTATTACACAATCAATGAAGGGCTAATTGATGACAGGTCATGGGTGGAGCCGAATGTAAGCTCACATATTGAGATTGATTATCAAAGAAGTTGCATTTCATACACATATTTTAATAAATCAAATACTTAACATAATAATTATAGGAATCTTGTATGACTATAATTCATGTTTATATCAAGAATGCCTTTATCGAGTCTTTTGGAAATATGTGATATCAGTTCTATACGTTCCAAATCAAACAATTATTTAGATAAAGATTATATCAACAAACAATTCCTTTATCAATTGACAAATGGATCATTTTCTCAATGATCACAAGCTTGTTATAAATACTTTGCATCGTTCATACCTGCTATCCTTAGTTCTCTTATCATTATCTATTTTCTTTATCTATATCATAGCATTTCGAAGTCTTTCGAATTATAATATAATGTCATGATACATTCCAAACTGCTACGCTTAGAAGCATAACAAATTTAGAACAAAAAACATGAACTGGATGGAACAAGCAATTTATATAACTATTTCCCCTCACACAGTCGCAGACTGCATGTATTCGTTAATCTCAGAAATTCGATGTTCTTTAATTTTGCAAATGAATTCCTGTGATTGGCCATACTACCGTGGGATCCAATGATTTACTACCTTGCCAAATATTGAAAATTCCATGAGTTGAATTCCTTGAGGTTTGACACTTGTCGTCCCATAGCCGCATCGCATACCAGAGGCTTCCTTTATTGGCGGGTGTCGCTTCATTAATGACAGATGAAGGTCAATTAACATGGCTAACCGTTACCAGTCTTCTCCCCACCCCAGCAGCAGGCCCTCTCAGGAACCCCTCAGAACTGGTAACCCTGCTTCACTGGACTATAATTGATCCTGCAGGTATCTTTGATTACAGCCAGCTAATTAATTTGGTCGGAGGTATGCGTTGTTTGTTCCCTGATTGGGCAGTATAGTGCATTAATGGATTCTGTGGGTTTCCATTGTCGTGTGGGGCGCTGCATCGGGGAGCGAGGTGTTAAGATGAACTGGGGATTTAACAATAAACAGTAAGAAACTGCACGTTGTATTTGTCTTTGTTAATGTGATGACGGAGCTGCACAATGAAAAATGGTGTGGATGGGGCGCTGTAAGAAAAGAAATGTGATTCAACATCATTCTTAATTATTACCCTTCATTGTTAGGTTGTGTATAAGAAATTATGTCATCGGGAACGGAGCATCTGGATTTCATCAGAAATAAACAGAAATCCCTAAAATCAATTATTATACAATAATACGGGATAGATAATAATTGATAATTGTAACTAGTAAAAGTTCATTTAGTGCGCAAATATCCTTATTTAAGAGATGTGGGCACATGATGAATTTCTCTATTTTCAAACCCGTGAAGATGTTGTATTTATCTATTCTGTAACCTGACTAACTCGGTTATTTTAGTTTCCTAATCAGCAAATCAAATGGCTGCGCTGATTAATTAATGTGTATTAAGAAATAAATATTCTTGGCTTAAGGGCTCTTATTCCCATCGTTTTAAACAAGATTGACTAGTACAGCATAGAATATCTATAAGTATAGGTCTATAGTCCTGCTATCTATAGAAAAAGTCCCTGATTCAATTCCATTTGTATATACTACTATCACTCAGACAAGTCAAGAATACTCACAGGCACCTCTCTTTTATGTAAATAATTATAGCCAAGGGCCCGGTACATATAACTTAATTTATATTTCTCAAATAACCTCCTCCGGAGGTTATCTGGTTAACCTCCTCCGGAGGTTTACCTGGAAGGTCTTCTCAGAACCTACTCAAAACTCAACTAAACTGTAGGTTACTCTCAGAAACCTCCTCAGAGAACAATAGAGGCACGGGCCAGGAGTAGTATAATACGAGGAAACCCCGCATCTGCATCGCGGGTATGTAAAGCACCTTAAAGTTGCTTTTACATACTTCCATTGCAGGCGTGTTTTTTCCATACATGGTATGCGGTGGTTCGGCGTATTCATACATGGGATTCCACAAACCATTTTATGAAAAATCCGCTTTAGCAACATACCTGTTGAACAGCACTGTATTGAAAAGCGGGGAATTTGCCTAAAGAAGTTTTTTTCATCATGTTATGATAAAAAAAACTACTCTGGAATAATTAACATTCATTATTTATAATTGAGATCTTTTATTCAACATACCATTAATTTGTCTTCAAAATCTTCAGTTGTTATTAACATATCTCCCACACCTCTAATTACCCTTGAAAGGAACATGTAGCAAATGTATCAAAACGTAGCCATTAGAGGATTCTAAGAAGGTATAAAGACTTTGAAATACAATGAAAGCGTGCACGATGTAAGCACCAAACATTAAGGTCGCCTTATCTTTCGTTTTCTTCAATTTCAAATATTTTCCTCGTTATGCAGTATGCAGATCTTCCAACGCAACTGAAGATTTTGACGACCAATTTATATATAGTGTTATGTTGAATACGAAATTATGTAAATAATTTAGCTTTGAGTCAAAGCAAAGCAAATTCAAAGCAGGAGAAATGGCAGACATCTGACATTCTGCTGCCCTATTTTCTTCCAAGCAATGATAGATCAAGTTTCATTATTGTGTTAACATTGTATTGAAAAATGACAAACATTTGATGTTTCGGACAAGGACAGCCTTCTATTGTGGCCAAGAGAGACATTTGATTGGTCAAATATTTTTTAAATGGCATCTGATTTCTATGTAGTTCTACCTGAGCTGGGTTCTGCCTTTGGGGTTTTGCAAACAAGCTTGCATTATTCTCATCTCCTATTCTGAAAAGTATTTGCAAGCTACAATAAAGCATCGATGAGGGAAAACAATCTTCTCAGGATTCTGTGGAAAAAGCACTAATGTAGAAGCATGACCGTTAGGCTAATGCTCTATAGCATTATAGTGTTCTATTTTACTTCTGCGTTGTATAGCATGTACACATGTTTTTCCATTTATTAATTGAAACCAAACTTGTGTGCATGTGCCAAGCGGAATTGGAGACAGTGATGTAACTAGTAAAGAATTAATAGTTGGCTATATATGACCCGTTTTGGCGAAGTGAGTCGGATGTCGCACGGGGAAGATTTTTAGTTAGGTATACCATCAGAAAATACTAATTATTAGCTTTAAAACGAGGTATAGCATGTCTAGGTCAGATATCTAGGGCCTGAGATAAGTTGCGACGAAAATAAATAGAACCGCGCCTATGCAGGTAAAAGAAACTGAGATAAATGAGTTCAAAGTTTTTCTTACCGTGCGCTACCGCGGTCCTCCAATAAAGCCCTAGCAACGTACACTTGTAATCAATCCTTGGTCCTGAAACTTTACATAGTCATTCTACACTATTCTAGCTAACAAATACCAGTAATTCATGCGTTTATATACAAAACTTTTATTCATGCCGGCGCTGCAAAAAGTGACAAAAATCCGGATCTGAAACAACAACTTAACCTAGAACGGCAAGCATAAAGGATCACAATACCTCATCTTGGCTGCTTAAAAACGACTCTGTTATGACCCTAAGTACCCTGGGTATCCATAATGTGTCTATAAAAGTTCTTGGAATGTCCATGATTGTCTTTGGTCGTTAAAATAGTGAAAAGCCACCGAGGTAAAAATCTTAAAATCAGAAAAAGTCTTAACAACTAAAAATAAGTTAACAATGTTCAAAATGGATTCTTAATAGTTTTCTCAGGTGGTCCTGGGCCTGCCACGACCACGTTTAGCACGTTGACTAGGACGGCCCCTGCCCCTAGGTGGGGGTGGGGGGCCTTCCTCCTCTGAGTCAGATGAAGAATTTGATTCCCTCTCCAGCTGTCTGACCAACTCCTCCTCCTCCCCCTCCGATCCTGATGATGTGTCTGGAGTCTGTCCTCTGCCTCTGCCTCTGCCCCTGCCCCTGCCTCTGCCTCTGCCTCTGCCCCTGCCTCTGCCTCTGCCCCTGCCTGGCCCATCCCCCTCGCCTGCCTCTGGCTCTGATTCTGCATCTGGTTCCGGCGGAGGTATGGCACGGGGGCCTGGGCCGGGTGCTGGTTCTGGTACAGAGGGCTTAGGGCACATGATGTCCTTCGTGTCCTCAGTACAAAAATCCTGAATGTTCTTGAAGAGATACCACTGTCTTTTGGCCGGGAGGCCAGGGGATTCGGTGGGCTGAGGGCCTTCCTGGGGGACAGCTTCAGGGGCGATAGTCAGCATCTTGAAGGTCTCGGGGGCCGAGTCGGCATACTGCTGGAAGGTGACGTGGCCCTTGTTCTGGTCAGAGAATACAAAGTGGTGATACTGTTTTATGCCCTTGACTGGTTTGATGAAAGGGGTCAAAAAAGATTGCCAGTCATGCGACTCGACAAACACCTTCCCATTCTCGTCCCCCACAAGTTGGGCAAGGTTGACACGTTCTTGGGTACTCTTCACCACAGTCGCCTCCATCTCCGAGAGGCTCGAGACAGGCTCACAACGAAACCTTTGTTTAAGCAAACCAAAGCACCAGTCCGGGGCAATCTTGGTGTGCCCTGTGATCAAAAAGTTTAAGGAAATGGACTGGTGCCGGCCAGTCAGGACCCGCCAGAGAAGATACGCTGGCACAAACTTGTTCTTGTTCTGACCACTACAGTTGTCACAGTGCATGTCCACCGCCTTCTCCCCCAGGGAATACGTTTCAAAATAGTGGTGCAGGTATGAAATAACTGCATTTGACCCCTTACTACCGCAATGGCTTTCATCGATCAAATAGTTCACCTGTTGGGGGATGGCCTCGGCACAGACACCGAAAATGCCGACCTTGCGGGGGACAAGGAAATACAATGGGCCAGGCTGCATAGGAAAGGAGGGAAGGTGGACCTGCTGGGCATAATCAAAACTGATGTGGACCTTCGTGTCAGAAGAACAAAGGGGGTGGGGGCCAAGGGGAGGGGACTCTGCTTCCTTGTAGGCAGCCTTGGCAGACTTGACCATGTCCTGATAAAAGGCCCTCTCCCGAGCCACCACCTCCAGGTGAAATTGTTGCTTTTTCAGCTTGGCCTGTTTCACAATGTCAGGTAGGTTACTAGAGGCAGAGATATCCCTGTTGTTGCGCTGGCATTCCCAGCAGAGGTCAGTCATCGGGCGGGAACACACTATGCGAGGGAGGAGTTGGAGCCACAGGTTTCTAAAGGTTGAGTCAGCCACACACCTGAAGTTAGCCTCCTCCATGGCGTTGCTGTACAACCTGCAGATGTCGGCCTTTGTGGAAGAGGAGGGGAGGAGGAGGATGTCATCCCGTTTGTGGGAAGACACACGACCAGGCAGGACGAGGGCGTTGGTCTCGGCATAGGAGTTGATGAAGTCCATGACCCGCCTGATGTCCTCCAGCTGGAGGATCCTTGCAGTCGCCTGTCGCCCGCCAGCCTTCTTTTGCCTGGTCACCACCCCATAGCACTTGTACCACTTGATGATGGACGTCAGCTTGTTCTGGCTGATGCTGGTCACAAGGTAAGAGTTACATTAGGCCAATAATTATTGGACACAGGCAACAAGTACAGGTAAGTATTGTAATATTAATATGGACGATTTGTGAAGGTAAGTGCCATGATCAGATTCTGTTATGATTCATTACAGTTCATCTTGTAATTTACCTCAAGTAGTACAATAATAGTAGGGATATCTAGGTAGACCTTAGTTGAGCAAAGAAGTTGAATATCAAAGCTACTCACACGTACATGAACTTGAAAGTAGTGGCTTCTTTGGTGCTGCCTCTCCCCTCTCCCCTTAATCCCCTTCTTCCAGGTGGACAGCCTGCTGCTATTGTCTGTGCAGGTACTGGCGATGCCCAGTAGCAACATGTCCTTCTCGCCTAGAAAACAAAGTAGATTAGGATAATAACAATCTGTACATGATTTGCATGTGACTCAAGGAATGAGGTTTCTGGATTGACCCATGAACTAGGTTAACACGCCCTAAATACTAACTTAAAAATGGTCTGGTTGAGTGTTAATAGTTGTCTGTTATACTTCAAGACGTTGTCATGGATTATGGGGTAGTTTTGAGTGAGAACGACATAGCTACATGGTCGCCGCGACAGGTTTGCATAACATGTATCTCATGAAAAACTTACCTGAGGACAGCTGAACGACCTCCTGCCAACGCGACCAGCTCCGACGTCGTGAACTGTTTACTGCACTCCTTGTCTTTGTAGTGCTTGCAGGAACATCTAAAGAAAACAACATTCATGATATTAGACTTAGTTCACCTTCCTGAGGGCCACAATGGCATGAGACATGATTGATAACCGTTACAGGCCGGCCGGATCAGCTGACGCCATTAAGTAGGTCACCGGACAACCATAAACAGGGATGATCGGGATCATCCCTGTTTATGGCATGAAATCAACTTTGAAACTTGATAAAAACTAGTTAGGCAGTTAGAATACATACTAGGGCACAATCGTAGGCAGTTTCATCAACATTGAAAGGGATTTAGGCACTTTGCGTACTTGTTTCAGAGATACAGCAACCGACCGCATGTCGGCCGTTATAAAGTTTTTCAAAACTCACATGAAGCGTTCGCAGTCGTCCCACTCCGCCTGTAGAAGGTCGTCCGTGGGGTCATCCTCATCGTCCTCAGCATCCTCCGGTTCCCCTAGATCCTCCTGAACATCTTCTTCTTCCTTGGGGGCATCATCTTGCCCCTCCTCCCCGTCAGCGAAGAGAAAGTACTCGTCGACCAAAGTCCGCCATTGCTGTGGCTCGGCTATACCACGTAAATTTGCCCGATTTATCATATTCAGGGCATCCGCGACAGCCTCCTCACGATCCATGTCCTTCCCGACGATGTTGGGAGGTAATCCACATCAAAATCCAGCAGTGATCCAGGATTAAAACAGCTAAATCCGTCGGAGAAGTGATGTCGCACGTCCGTCCTGCTCGCCATGCGTCCCTTTAAATTTCCACAACAACTGAAACTGGAAGGCACGCGAGGCCTCTCAGCCAATCAGCGCGCCGCATTCCGCACACGTGACCTCCTTGACGACGATTGTTTACGGGACGACGATCGGGAAAACACGTTCTGATTGGTCCTTGCCGGCGCGAATTCAAAATCCGAGGATGTCATTGGCCAGTTCACTTCGTGCCCTTTCAGCAGGTACCCGGAACACAGGGCTGGGATGGGATCCAGACCGACAGGCAAGCCGCGAAGTTAGGGAAAAATGGCGTGAATCGAGGGTCTTTTGTTTCAGATCACTGAGGCGTTGCGCGTCTTTGGAGCTTATTTAGAGGGACTTAGAGATGGCTTTGGGACCTAAAAAAATTTTTGGGAAGACTTCTGATATAGGAGATATGAATAAAAGAAAAAAACCATTTTCGATAAAAAATGGGAAATGCGACTTCAGAGCCCCATATCTCAGTTCGATTTTCTGCGACATCCGACTCATTTCGCCAAAACGGGTCACATATATAGAAGAAAAATCAGACAATTAGTAGTTATCTCATACGTCTTTCACCTGACACTTCATTAGAGATTTATAGGTTTAAACATTTTGCCAAGGCTTTTAAGTTTGACTCTTTTTACAGCGGGTCAAATAACAGTTCTTGAGAAGAGGCATAAAAAGGATGGCGTCACGACCAATCTATAACCTTCTCCCCTGCTCCCTTTCAAAATGAGTTGAGTTTTAGGACAACCAACGACACAATTAATTGCTGACAATTTGAATTCTTGAATAATTTTTTAATATTCGTTTAAACCATTTCCATTTATTTTGATACCACTTTTCATATGACGTCTTTCTTTTGAAATGATAGCCTCACATTTATTTTAAGCAGTAAACGCAGTGAACTCAGTGAACTTTGATATTGTCCCTATAAGGCTCCATTCCCATCAAAAGCCCCCAACTGGACAGACATCCTTTTGGGGTAGAATATAGCTACAAATTGTCCAGGATAAAGCGAAAGGGATTCAATGGCCACATCTTTCATCATTAGTGCACAAGACAGCTCCTGGATTCCCAATTACCGTTAACATTATGTCGTCTACACAAAAGGGATCCCATAGAGGAGTCTTTCCCCCAATTATTGGCATAGGTCTTTAATAAGACTGTGCACAGGAGACTACAGTATACGGTATGTAAATAAGAATATATTATTCTCATTAATTACAAAGTAGTTTCTCTTGCTTTAATTGTTGAAAGGACTGCAGAGATAATTGTTTGGAGAAACATTGTCATTGAATTTTCGTAAGCAAAAATATATAAATGTTGTGCACGTTTAAAATGGCTGTGTGTAAAGAGTTATGGTCCTTGTGAAAACCCATTTTTAAGTTCCTTTTTCCTAATTACTGAATCATAAAAGTGTTTTTTCAATTGAATAAAATCAGTATTGGTCTAAATAGCAGGAAGAATTCTACATATTTTAAAAAGGAGAAGGCCGAATCCAATAGTTATTAAAAGGAGTTTCGCAAAAGATAGTATGGAGAAAATACCACTGATGTTGTTATCTGTGAACCTGCAGACTACAGGGCTTTGTCGTGATCCAGCATAGGAAGAGCGTATTAATTTGGTGGAATCCCCATCTATATACGGCCCCCTTCACCAGCAGCCAACCCTCTAACGCAACCAGGGACCACTAGGGCCTATTTGTAGGTCTCAGAAAGTAATGGCCCTTAAACCCCTCACAAGCGCCCAGCCCTTAGGGGGGATGTTAAAATCTAAATTTCTGAACAATTTCTTTATGCAACAGAATATTCTGTTTGGCTTTAAGTTACGTTATGAGAGGAAAATCCTGTTCAAGTATACACCACCCTAGACATATCTGAAACTCCTATAGCATTCCAATTGTATTTTGGTAACCAAAAGCAAACATTTAAAACTAAATAAAAGGCAGTTGAATTGTGGATAAAACGTTTCACTTTTAACATAAAGATAAACCCAAATTTTATGTATTCTTTACAATTTTCCCCCCATGTCTCATGTTCCCAAATGTCCCAAGGTGGCACTATAGTGAATACTAAGCATGCCATGTGACCAGTGGCGCTACCTTGTTTCTTGCTGCCCCTCTCGCATCTCTATTGGATGTGGCAGTTGTATATAGACATGGGGATTTGTATGAGGTCAAAAGTAGTTGGTCGCGTCCAGAACAGGCATAAATTGAGTATATATTCTCTTCATGTCTTCCACCAAGGATTTTTATTCTAAAGGATTCAACGCCTTTTCAAATCACTAACCAACTTGTGGGTAGACCATGATTGTATTTTCATTCAGATAACATGGCCGAGTGATTTGGTGTTTCCATACTGTCCATTTTAAGAAATGTTTCACTGTCCCATCAACATTTTTATCCCTATTGAGGTCCTCTTAAGGCGATATATCATGCAAAAATTTGACCTATAAATACCATTTTTGATATAAGATTGTCTGTAAATGGGCTTTATACATCTTTTTCATTAAGGTGGCGCCGCCCTGGTGTATTAAATTTGAAACAACGTTTTTGGAGTTTTGCTATAGTAAACCTATATGAAGTGAAGTGACCTACTTATCAAAATTCCCAAAAGTAGGCAGATTGGGGGAACTGCGCAGGTTCATGGGAAAGGTGTATAGCCTAAATTTACAGGCAGGTGATTGATGGAAAGGGGGAAAACAATCAACAAAGACCTTATGCTTTTCAGCTATGCACATTTTTATTATGTATCTTTCTTGCAACAATAGAGTATTCTTATCAATAAGGTTTTAAATAACATCTTAATCGTGTTATAGTACCTGTTGCATAAACCTGACATGATTAGTGTGACCTTAATTCTTCGCCTATTCCATGACGCATAGTAACCTCGCCAATGTTTTTGTTTCTCTTCAAATATAATCTCATTTAGAACCAAATAGATACGATCTTTTATTACTCAGCCAACGCAATGTGCGTGCCACTAGTCATTACTCTAAAGAAATAAATCTTATGCTGTATGAAAAGGAAGATACCTAACAGTATAATTACATAAGGAAACCAAAATTTGTTTTGAAAAATATAAACAAAAATTTCAATTTTGCGATATACGTTTCTTCACTACATTTGTTCTTTATCAAATTATACTGTTTCTCAAATTTTTTGATACATCCATTCCATTGAATGTGATGGGGTTTAATAATGAACATCGTTTAAGTAAGCAGCATAGCAAAAACATACCAATGGGTTTATCATTAAAAAAGATACAAATCGAAAAATAGTCTCAAGTCTCTCTTTTGAATAATTTATAACATTGATTTATGAAAATATAATATCATGCATATACATGTACTCAAACATAAAGAAAATGTGCGCGTAGATCTTGCTCTATCATAAATGCTTTCTGGCAAAACAATAACACGAAGCTGCTACAGTAGAAATAACAAAGCTGTAATCTAGTATAAGTAATGAATGTAAATAAATGCAACGAACTTAATTACAATCTCTAGGTAATGCTTTTGGTACATGTTAGTAGCAATAAGTTAAGTCTTTGTCGCAAAAAAAAGAACCGCAAAACCTTTCGTTCACTAAGCAGCATAGGACCAAGAGACATGTTAAACAATTTTCAAAAATATCTTGAACAAAAATACAATTTTACTCGATAAAAAATGATAACGGTAATACAGTGCCTTGAATCCATTAAGGGAAATGGGATCGCTTTGAATGGCTTAGAACTTATTTCTATGATGTTCCGGCCAAATGTATTTGATGCTGAAAAAAGTACGGATACACGCATCCCCTTAAAGTAGGCTTGCTATGACTCGCAACTAAGATTTCAGTACAATTTCTGACAATATTCTTGAGTCTTTATGAGTTTGTAAAGAGGGGATCTCATGCGAGACCAGATATTTTTGCAAGTGTACCACCACTTTCTTCTGAAAGATTGGGAGAATTTTCTTTTCAAACTGTTCCTCCTTCGGGTCAAAACAGTAAGTTTTGTAAATACCAACTTTATACTTATCTACTCATTCTACCTAAAACATGTGTTGCTGTCTCTAATCTGTACATGATGTACTCGGTTGTTTATATACAAAAATTCTGATATATCCCTTATTTCACCGTATCTAATGCAGAATGCTATAGACCTTGTGTAGATATGGTCATATGATCACATTTTGGTGATCACCATTTGGTGATCAAGGACACATGTCTATGGAATAAATCTAAATTTTATAAATTGTAACTATGATTATTGTTCAGTGTCATTCAGTGAAATGTCTATAATTGAAAATAAACCTGATCACCAATATGGCCGCTAGGCCATTTTGGGCAGTTGTGATGTCTACTGCACAACATCTATAATCCTCAGTAAATGTTTGTTTTGTGGCAGTTATGGCAGGTTGAACCACTTGAAAACTCAATCATATCAATTGTGTTTTCAAGCAGTTCTAAATATAGCCTATTTCAAAAGAACTCAGAAGAGATAGCCAGGAGCAAGTGCGGAACGAATCTATTCCTCTTGAAAAAAACATGCAAGATACAAATAAATACTAAAGAAAATAATACATGGCAGTATGACGTAATTTCTCTCTTTGAATATATAATTAGAAATAGCGAAAAAAAACTAATGCTGAGAGCAAACAAAGCTAAAGTTCAAGTGAACTGTAAAACATGGACCGAGTATTTTGTGTTTCAAATGTCTCGTTGAAACTACAAAAGTTTGCTTTATCAAACCTGCTTTCCTTTCCTAGGCAGTAATGAATACAAAAATACTGACAGATATTACAAAGAGTAGGCTTGACCACGATATACCAACTTAAAGTCATACCTTTTACAATAATGCCATACACAGTCAGGCACGGCTGGGAAAATTCCGAGGCCTATTAGTTTTATAATACTGTAAAATAATTTATAAGCGGCGGCTTACAATTCATAGTTTTACATATGGCTTAGAATTAGAAAGGTTTCCATGTAAATTGAAACATAATTATTTATGCATTTAAGCATCACAGATCATGCGTATGTATGTGTGGATCCATATTCATAGGATGTTTGATGTAACAGGGTTGCTACATTAAAGGTTAGTGTTTCAGACGCTCTATTCTTGTTTTCAAATCAAAAAATATAATCTAAAAAGTCACTGTACAAAAGCTGAACTTATACACTGATGCAGCTGACAAGCGATTTTTTTTGTAGAATATTTCTCAAGTAGGAAAAATGGTTACAATATATTTTGGCTGGTTTTGCCTAAACTTTGGTCGACAGTGAAAAAAATCCCTGGCTGAAAATAATTTGCAATCTCCGATAAGCTTTGGCACAAGCCCACGGTAACCTAATTCAGCAAAGACAACACATGAGATCTATCTCTATCCTGTAGTATTCTTACATAAATCCTCTAAATATAAGCTGGAATAACATCAGGATCGGATATAGCTTTCATGAGGTTCGTCCGCACGGCTTGCAGTGCTCTGATGTGGGGTGATTTAGGTGTGCGACCTGGGGTGCGACTTGGTGTGCGACCTGGGGTGCGACCTGGGGTGCTGTCGCTGAGCCGTGACTGGGTGCTGTTCCGTTGCGAAGTGCTCCAAGGCCGGTCTCGACGAGGGCTCGACCACCTAGGAAGTACATAAGATTATTGGTATTTTAGATTTTTTTTTTAAATAAGAAAGGCATACGCATAGGATTGGGACATAAGGCCATTTAGCAGGTGGTTCACTTGTTTCGTAACTCCATGCAAGTATTTATATAAGAACTTTTTAGGCATTGTTTCACTGATAATTACTTTCTGCTGGGCTGCTTCAAATATGACATATTAACTCTTAACAGGGATAATGTAAGAATGAAAATAGAATGAGAGGATGGCGCACTTTCTATTTAAACTCACGAAGTTTCTTTACTTCAATGAAACATTTAATATATTTTCTCTTTAAATGCGCTCAGGGCGCATGGTGCGTCCCTAACATTATCCCTGGAAAACACTATGCAACGGTTTCTCATGTTAGAAATAAAAACTTTCATTCGTGTCGCACTGGTGTAAGATACTATATCAAACTGGGTAGGCTAGGACAATCTGTGTGTCCGCGAGTCCTCAAGGACCAGAAAATTGGGGTGGAAAACCAGAAAGTGAATTTTAGTCGTCCTCCTGAAGACTAGATATGTTGAAGCAATTACTGCAATTCACCACTTACATATTGAGTTTTTTCTATCAAGAATATGTCCCAATATTGAGGACAATTTATGGTATGTGTGGTCTTCTGACGACCAGAAAATTGGGGGAGTTTTCCTAGCCTGCTGAAGAACAGCTCAGTGCCCGGTTCTTACTTGTTCCTGATCTCCTCGGAGTAGGCGGTGACGTGTTTGTGCCAGCGGGAGACGTTTGGGAACTCGGGGGTGATGGTCATCTCGTCAAGGGCGTGTAGAACGTCACTGTCCACCTTGGTCGGCTCGGGCCTACAACAACAGGCATACAGGTTAGAGCATAGAACCGCAGGCTACGTACAGTTCTATGGTTAGAGTTAAGAAGAAGTATTATTGGAAACTGAGAATCAGTTTGAGTTTTATCCATAGAAAATCGTAGGTGATTATTTCAAATACGACGTGTTTAAGATGCTCATATCATTTAGTTTTTAAATTCTGTTTTTACAATTGTACGACCCAAGCAAACAAGGGTATTTTTATTGGTTGAAAGATATAAAATTATAGCATTTAACAAGAATGAAGAGCTAGATTTAAGGGTCCACTAAAGCACTCAACTTCTCTCTCCTGCACTAGGGTATTTAAGAAATCAAGAGGTCTCACTCATAAATTGACAATCTTTGCCATTTTGGGGTTTCAGCCTTCTGGCAACGCACACATCACCCTTACTTTGCTTCAATAACATCAGCAATTTAGAATAAACTTCCTGAAACGAGGAATTGTGAAATTCAATATTACTTACCCAAGCAAAAACACTGCGGGTTCGGGGCGTGGTGGGGTGGCACACGGGGTAGGTGACGCGGGCGGGGACCCGGCCGCTGTGTAGTACGTATCAATGCTGTGATCGCTCCCAACGCTACCACATGACATAAAATCACTCTCACTCTCCAAGTCTGACTTCTGCCTTACTATAGGCAGCGCACCTTTTGTTAGCGTCAAGTCTTCCAGGGCACTATTCAACTCCGGTATCACAGGACATGTGGGCGCTTCGAAGGGATTCGGTCCCATTGCGCGCCCACCAAGCGACTCAAAACTAAACTGTTCATTTACTGCAGCATCAGTATTATTGTTGCAATTCACATCTCCAACCCTGGAGGTCTTGTCCTTCCAGGGGTTCACCACAGCGGGTCCTATATTCTCAACCACCTCCACACGCGCAGGCTTGAGTGGAGAAGGACTCCGGATACGCATAAGCGAAAACTGGTCCTCGAGTATCCCTAGCTTCTCGGTGAACGAATCCTCCTGGGCGCCTCCCACCTCCTCCAGGGGGGCAGCCTCAGACGGCGGGGACCCCTCCAGAGCGGCTCGGGTGGAGTGCACCATGTCCTCGTCACAGCAGAGGGTGGAGTGTTCATTGTAATCCAGGTCGCTGGCCTCGTAGGCCCTCTGCTCCAGGTACTCCTCCAGTAGCCTCAGGCCCTCCTGGGTGGACAGGTCCACGTACTCCTCCAGGAACTCCCAGTACTCGCGCCAACCCACGCCCTGGTCCGCCGCCAGCATCCTGAAGGAAATGGTTGAATATGTTATCTATGGCTTTTGTCCCAAAATAATTTTATTGAATTACAATTTTTACCTGATTTCTACTTGAGTCACCTCTACAATTCTGGACAGATATATCTCATTAGATACATCAGCGTTAACATCTAAAGACAATTTAAACATTTAGAAACTATTTATCTACTGTCATAAGTTGTATCCAAATCCATGGTCTTTCTGTAGTATTTTTTCATACCCTTGCAGTGTGCTCCAATAAATGTATGCGTTTTCTTCCACAGAATTTAAGTGAGACTGTTGGCTCTGTCCTTACCTCCCTATCCGTTCCTGTCCCTTCTCGTCGTCCTTGCAGCAGATGGACAGGAACTGTCTCCGGTCCTCCACAGAGGTGTGCGCCATCCACTTCTTACGGAACTCCTGAGCCTGCAGAAACAATGATACTTTGTAGGAAATAGCAAAGAACTTTATGAGCCAACTCTCAAGTTTAAGTCTGACCAGTGTTTCTTTACTAAAGTATACCAAAAATCGAACATACTATTGTACCAATTTATGAGCCTAAAACGTGTAATAATAGAATCAATTCAGTCAATAATAGTTTATGAAAGAATGAAGGTAAACAACCTAAATTTCTAGAGCTCTTGAATTAGTATTTTTGGGACATATGAATTTAATTTCAATCACATTTTTATTGGTGTCCATTCATTCCGAAAATCAAATAAGACCTACACACTATTCCCCTCTCTGACTTCAACGTGCCAAAGCGTAACGTTTTATACACCAAAAGTTCATTAATATGGCGAAGATCATTTGTAGAATCTAATGAAGCATCAAAGTTAAGAAACAGTGTCCGAAATTAAGGGTCCCAGCCTGCACCCGGCGTGCATGATTTTGCAGCAGAGTGCACAATTTTTAAATGTGTGCACCCGGATGGTGCATGATTTTACAACCTTTTAAATAGGTTATTATAGAAATGTACCCACAGAAATGTCTCTGGGTGCACAGTTTTAGAAGTTGTGCACCAGGCGTGTGCACAAAATAAAACCTTAATTTCGAACCCTGAGAAGTTGAGTCCTACCTGAGATGGTGACATGGGTCCGGCACAGGCGTCTACGACTAGTGGGGACTGTATGGGGTCTGAGCGGCCCGGGCCCCTGGAGCGTGAGCTGGGCGAGGAGGTCAGGGAGTTGGGCAGACTGCCCGTCAGAGAGTTGGGGGAAGCAGATGTCGACCACGGCTCACCTACAGTCGCCACCCTACTCTTGTCTGCCGGCCGCAACAAGGGAACGAAGTAGGTTGCTGAAATTGAAAATTACAATTTTTCAATTCAAATACACTTAGTATATCCTACGGTAGAATTCAATGGTACGACAGGGTAAGAATTAAAGAATGTTTTCTATCAATCTGCGGAATGAAGTATGCACCCGTCCCGACCTCTTTGTATTTTCTATTGAAAGTTCAGAAAACGTTATGCATATTGAGGTACATATCCCTAAGATCTATTATACGCGACATCGAAATCATGCATTTTATTTTTAAGTGCAGGGTGCACTGATTATTCCTGATGCTGAACAGAATGTTGCTGATTACGAAATGGAGATGTTAGTTATAGCGTTGCTATTCACCAGTTCGAAAGGCACTCGAGAAAAATTTCATTTGTTGACTGGCTCACTGCACAGCATCAGACATGGTATATGATTTGTATTGTTCAATAAGATGAATTACATACCTTCAATCAGTTTGATTATCTGTTGTTTGATGCTGGCCGCCTTGTCCTTCACTCTGGTACATGCTACCTGTGTGCAAATTGAGACGAAATTTCGAAATTTAAAACAATAAGGGCTTGAATCACCCAATCAATATAACCAATTCGATGTGTAAAACAGACTGTTTTGAAAAATAGCTTTTTTCAAAAGCGCTGTAAAATGAAAGAGCCAAGATAATAGATCAGGTATTTATATTATCGCGCTGGCAGTTGGTAGAGTCATAGCACATATATCTAAGATCTAAAGGATATTAAAGTACCATTTGCAGAACACAAATGAGCACAAGCCCAAATACATCATGATTGACATTATGAATATAAAATAAAATATTGCTTTATTACAGTCAGGAACGATATCCTTGTCCAAAGTCTACTCTAATAACTCCCTACTTATCAGTGACCCACCTGTTCCGGGGTCTGACCGCGGTCATTGGGCTGGAGGCGGTTGGTCAGTGGGTGGTCCAGGAGCACCTGAACCATCTCCACATTCCCAAACTTACAGGCAAAATGGAGAGGGGTTTCACAGCTCTGAAAGAAGTACCAGCAATGAAGTATGATAATTTATCTCTGTTTTCAAACATGCTGCAGTATTGATAATTATATTTATGACCGAGTTTTGATATGATGAACTTCACAATTCTGTTTATAGAAACATCTTTCCGTATAACGGAGTTGTATATTTTATTTCAGTTTGACAAAATGTGTAAATGTGTAAATGTGAACAAAATTAAACCAAAATTCCTATTGATCAAAACAACTTTGTGGTAATCATTTACTCTCCAGGGCATCAACAATAATTGGGATTCATACTTGCACATTTTCTGCATAGAAAGCAGGTGTACCAATAAAATAACTTTTAATTTCAAATGTTCTGTATTGCAATCTATTTGACGGCCGCGCTCTAGGTCTTTAAACCAGCAACATTAAGAATATTGAATGCAATCTTGAGGCTTAGACTATAGTATAAAGACCTACCCCCTTGTCGGGCATGTTGAGGTACAGGTCGAGCATGTGGTGGATGCGGCTGGTGCGGGCGGTCTCTGCGTCCTGCGGGTACAGCCGGGCCATGAAGGCCTCGTCCTCCAGGGTCTCCAGGATCAGCGAGGCGGCGGCCGGCTGGTTCTTCAGGGAGCACACGTGCAGCGCGTTGTACCGACACCCCTCCTGGAACAAGAATGTGGACGAGATGTAAAAGATGAAGAATTTGAAACGAATGTCGGAATTTGTATGCGTTAAAACAAGAAAGGTGGTTTGAAGATGGTAAATGATCTATTACTGAAAAATCCCATTGGTAACATGTCTCAATCTCATTGTTATCAAGGCGCAAAATTCTGTTTTCTTTTTTAAATTCTTAGAATAAGGCTTGATGGCCAACAGTGGACTGATCTTAGCAGGGATGTGAGTCAGGGTTAATAAAAGTCTGAGACTCCAGAAAGACAATTTGAAATTATCTTAAAATGCTAAGAGAAGTGATGTACGCAATTATTTATGTAAATTATTATCAGAGATGAAGTAAAACAAATCTGAAATCAGAAAAAAAAAAGTGAAAACGTATATATCCCTTGATACAAGTCTAGTTAGCCAATTGTAAAACACTGATTTGATAAGCAACCATATGATTAGGCCGTGTGTGAGGTAATAGTAGACTCACCTGGAGTATAACAGGGGTATCCCCGCCGCTGATCAGGTACCGGGGGTTGGTCCACACATTCTCCTTGATCTCTTCAAGTTCACCCTTCTCAATCATCCTACGAAACTTAGACAGTTCTGGGGTTTTGGGACCTCGAAATTCACTTGACTCCCCTGCAATTGGCTGTTAGAAAATCGAAATTTTTGTTATTGCCGTTCTTCTAAAGTTGACATCGGATGTTTCAGAACAACCGTGAGAAAGTGAAGACTAATATATGGCTTTTGTTTTCTAAGTTAATCCGGTGTGATGTCTAAGTTGTTACTGTTAGGCGATCAAGATGCTAGAAACACAAAATGATATGAAATTACGAGATAACAGGGGTAAAACAATACCTTCTTTAGTTCTATTTCATTTTCGTGTTTCATCCTAAAACATTTCAATCGACATTGGCAACAAGACGACATTAAATTCGAAGATTACATTCTGTATTACTCAAATGCCATTTTCAAAGTAATTACGTATCGCCCACTTAAATAATAAGAGTACATGGACTCTTACCTTTGGTTGTGGAGCCTGTGGATTTTGAACAACTGCTGCCTGAGATGCAAATTTTAGAGCCTCTTCTTTGGTACCGAACTCTTTAAACCGTGCCCCTGGGTTAGCTTTGACGGCCTTAAGAGCATCCTGCCGAGCTCCAAAGACAAACGACTCTCCTAAAAAGAAGAAACACTTATTAGAATTTAACGAACACCACACCAGCCATGAAAAGTCGTTTTCAACTTAAACCATTTCCCGGTTTCTAAAGGGAAAAAATAGATATAGGTAGTTGTGCATTATAAACGATTTCAATAATTTTTTTCGTTTGCAAGAGTGTAATAAAATAGCAGCGCTGATAATTCTAAATTCAACAGAATTCTGCATGGCGAATCGGAATTAGAAATGCACGTTTTAGTAAGCTTGCACAAAGGACAAAGCCGCAGTTGCCTTCTCCACTACAAAGTATATCATACCTTTTGGTGGACTTGAGTCACTCGGGGGAAGAGCAACTCCGAAGTAGGACTTGGGTTCAGGTGGTGGTTCCACATCGGCTGAGGGTTGATCTTGTGTGGGAGCAGGAGCCGACTCAGCAGGCTCCTGGGGTGCGACCACTGGTGCTGCAGGAGCCTCTACATTCTCAGTTGTGCCCTGGAGGCGCCTTAACTTGTTCTCAAAGATCCTCCGGGTGGTGGCAGTGATGGGGCCGACTGATGCTCCAGCCGCGACCAGAGCAGCCCGCAGTTCGCTATCACTTAATGATGAGATATCCATCTTCTCTTCATAGACAATCTTATGTTGGTCTTCGTAGATTATTTGTTCAAGTTTTGAAGAGAGATTTTTCTATGTATAGTTTGATTTCAAACTGTGATGCATGTCCATTGCCTAGAAATATTATAAAGGTTTGAGCATATGTTATTTTGTAAATTAGCAATATTATGTTACAGCTAGCTAGGAGCCAAACAGTTTGCACTTTACTCTACACTCCTGAAATTGTAGTTAAACCCCTATGTTTCCAGTAAAAGTCAAAGACCAAGAAAATATTCAATGAAACTGAAAGAATATTTGTCTACATAATTTTCCCTTAGAGATGACATATAACATTTGTATGTAAGTTGCCCTCAAGCTGAGAAGTGAGCTTTCTTAAAGTAGATGCAAAAACAGCACCTTGTGGACTAAAACATAACATACGCTCAAAATGTTAAAACTGAATGGAAACACATTCACGGGAAAACATTTGATAGGTATATTGCATACTCTGGCTGACTCTGAAAGAGTTTATTAAATTTTATTATCATGAAAAATGCACCCTTATGAGAAAGACGACACTGGATGTGACGTCAGGATATTACGAAGGGCATGGTAGACCCGTATTAACCAACCACCACAAGTCTTAGGGGTATGAAACTAAAAGCCTGATTTTTGGTATTGTGATGAATTATAGTAATCAATTCAATGTCACGACACGAGTTCGTGTAGTAATTATAAAGGTTGAAAAGACAAGTTATGTTCTCTGTTAAAGATATAAGTAAAGTTGTGTTTTGGGACACAATCACGAAGTACACAAGATTGTGTGGTACGACCTCGTATGGTAAGAGTTGCACGAAAATGCATGCACGAGTTTGTAAGTACAAAATCATAACGAATAATGTATTATTGACCGGAAGTGACCTCAAAAAGGGTCAAAGTGACCATGTGATGTTATGTAACCAATCAGGAGCCAGGTTATAGCTATAAATAGAAGTGATAACACGAGAATAAACAGTCCCGTCTTGGAACACAGCCAGTGACAGGTTTTGTGTGGATTTCTAGTTTTCTCAAATAATAACTTGATTGGAAGGAAGTTGTAGAAGTTGATTTTTCAAACTCAATTAAAGGTCACAAGAAATAGTGAAATGCTATGGTAGGTATATTACATAAAAAATGAAAAATGCTAAAAAAAATATTGAGGAACATGTCATCTGCCAACTGTGGTGTCTAGTTTAATATGCTTTTTGAATTTCATCTCTATCTTCATTGGTTCAAGAGTTACAGCTAGATATACATGGTCCTCTGGTTTTGCCCTGTCAAAATGACATGTGAATTTGGGGGGCTCCCTGTGCAGCTCGGGGGCAAATTACAAATGAAAGCTATATGTCATTTTGAAGGGAAAATAATGTAGATAAATATTCTTGCAGGTTCATCAAATATTTTCTTGGTCTTATATCTTCATTTTACAAGTGAAAAACTCGGTCACAGCTTTTACCTCAAAAACAGGGGACACTTTTTGATGGATAAACTGGTGGAATGTAATAAACCTACCATAGGCTATGGGACAGGAAAAGCATCAAACTTCAAAGTGCCGATGGCAGCTATCTGTAAATTGTGAACAAATGAAGACAGAGACATAGACTCTACCAAAGCCTAGGCCAATCTCGTAGATTGACGGAGAGAGGCTACAGACGTGGACTATACAGGGAAGGCTAACAGAGCTAGATGTGACAGTGGCTTCATGAGATACCGTACTTGAAAAGCGAGTTCCTGTAAATCTCACTGCATATTCGGCATAAACTCTTGACTATCAACAGCAGTGCTGAACCAAACAAGTCGTTAACGAAACGTAAAGTTCAGTGAGTGCTTGGTCCACAAAGCCTCACGCCCTCCGGCTCCGGACCGGCTGAGCATGGGGATGGGTGTAGACCCCTAAAATCGACAGGGCGACACGGCCTTTTTTTGGCTTAACGACATGGGACAGGGCCATTTCTTAAAATCGACAGGGGGACAGGGCTGTTTCTTAAAATCGACAGGGGGACAGGGTCATTTTTTAAAATCGACAGGGCGACAGGGCCAATTCTTAAAATCGACAGGGCGACACAGGGACCCCCCATCTACACCCCCATGGGGCGCCCAAAAGTAGACTGACGTGTCAAATATCACCCCAACATTTGGGGTTCGGGAATCTCCCTACATTCTCACGAGTCTGATGCTTTAATTCCAGCTAAAACCGTAACAGATATGCACACCTACGTCACTCAACAGAAACTTACCGATGAGGTCATTCTGTTTACTTCATCCTCAGCCTCACGAACTTGAATTTTCGCTCACTTTTGTGTGCCTCGTTTCTGTTTTTGTTATTCCATGGGGAACATACTCCTTAGTCGCGTCGGATTCCAAATGTGTTACAAGGGAATCTGAAGCGAGAAAGGAGTTTGCATGGGGCAGTGCTAAACCAAGATGGCGGCGTCCTTCACGAGGACACTTCTCGTAAGTTAACCTTGTATTTATGGCTGTTTTACCAATTTAATTAAAAATCGAGTAATGTCACTATTGAATCATATACAAAAGTACATATATGTGTGCTTTTTACGATTCAGTATTTGTCTAAAGTACTAAAATCATTGGTTTAAATTCTAAATGCTTCTATTATCGCTCATAACATGCCCACAAAATGTCACTGACACTCACTGGGAACTAGCCAAATGATCGACTCTCTACTCCTAACTTCGTACACTGCTTGCCGTGATAGAAGGATCCACAGAGCTAACTGGGAACTAGCTCTGTGGACCCTTCTGTCACAGCAGGCTGTGTACGACTTTAGGAGTAGAGAGTCGATCATTTGGCTAACTGGGAACAGACAACACAGCCACAAACATACTCCACTGGCACTGGTCACTGCCCCTGGTGGTATTTAATATTATTATACAAATTTCTGAATATGTAGGGAATTAAATGGCTAGAAAAATATATGTTGAAGGATTAAGAACCAGTGTCAATTATGTTCACAAATTTGTATAATATGAATTTGACCATAAACTCCTAGCCTATATAGGGGTATGTGGGTCTAAAAAGAAGCATCGTACACCATTTTTTTAAGGGGAAATCCCAATCGGTAGGTTGATGCTTTTAAAATGGGCTTTTTTGTTTTTTAAATTTTAAATAAAAGCAGGGTCAGGGATAAATGTTAGAAAAGATATAGAATGAGACAATGGCACGTTCACTTTTATATTTCAATAGGGTTTCTCCATTTCAAAAAAGCCCCGGCCTCATAGCGCATCTCTAACATATTACATGGGAAAGTATCCCTAAAATCTAAAACTAAAAGAAAAGAGTATACATTTAGATGTATCATAGTACTACGTGGAAACATAGGGAACAGAATTCTAGGCCCCAAGACCTGTCAATTACTACAAACAACATGTCATTGCAGTGGCGGATTTAAATGGGGGTACAGCGGGTGCCCCCCCTACATTTATTTTTTTTTCCTTGTCGTTTTCAACGTTAAATTTTTTGGCCCAAAGGGTCATATTTCCCTTTCTCATTTCTCTTTGTGGCTGTCTTTGAGAGTAGGGTGCCTGTCTCTGTTATTCTCATAGATTCGATCATCAAAGATTACAAAACGACAACAAATTACAAATGACTGAATGGTTTGGAACTTTGTTCTCACCATCCAATGACTGGCAATAAACAAAACAAATCGGATAATATAAAACCTTATATTATTATTTTCATTATTATTAATTATTTGTTGTTTTTTTTATAATTATTTTCAAAGTTTCAGTGCGTGGCAGACGGTCTTGCATTTTTGAAAAAGAGAAAAGAAAAGAGAGGGGTTGGTGGTGAATCCCACACAACAACAAAATAATAAATCGGACGGTTAACTAGAAACAAACTTTTTAAAACCAAGTCCTATTAACAAAGCATTAATTTCATAGTTTCAGTGCGCCCAGCAGTCGGTGCTGCAGCGCCCCTGGCTGTGTGCAAGCGGTGCACAGAGCGTGCGATGGCGCGTGCGGCGCAGGAAGAAGTGGCTGGAGGAGGACCAGAAGAAGACGGACTGGATGGAGCCCATGCTGGAGTACCGCCGGGAGCGGGAGACCCAGGAGCCGCAGCCCGCCGCCAAGCTGCACGTGGTGAAGCGTGTGGGGGCCTTAAAGGGAAGGCCCTGGTGGGAGAAGAAGGTCATGGAGAGGCTAGGGCTCGACGGCAAGGTGGGTTTAACGTCAGGGTGATTTATTTAGCAAAGACATGATTATGAATTCGGGGTTTCCATGGACTGTTTCACGTACATTTAATACAAATCAGGGACGGATTTAGGGTGGGGGGTGGCTGAGCCGCATGCTCTCCCTTAATTTTGCCAAATTTAGATATATTTTTTTAATGTAAAACCCTTGCCCCTGAAGGTGGCACCTCAAATCTTTACATAGGGGCGCCCCTCCCCTTTCTAAAATCTTTGGATCTGTCCCTACAAATTATTTCCAAGTATAAGTATGGGAGAAGAGAAACCGGAGCTTGACGGCAAGTGGGCTCTAGCTTGGTGATTTTTTTTTCTATTTTCTATTTAAATTTACATATTCTGGCATAAACTTTGTACATACTAGTTTTCACGTTATACCAGCAATTGAAAAAAATATTCGGTAATAGTTTTATAGAAATACCATACATATCTGGAAGAATAAATCGATAACTAATTAATTAATCCTTAAATGTAACAGATGATATTCTGCACTGAGGCACAGTGCAAGAAGAACTAGAATAGTATATAATAAAATATTGTAAACTTGTTTTGTATTGGCAAGAATATTATAGTGAAACTTGTAACGCTGATACGTGTGCTAAACGCCAGGCGGCGACATCGTTTAGTGGCATAGTTAGAGTATATGGAGAGTGGCAAAGTCCCCAGGCGTAGGGACTGCAGCCGGGCTAACGCACGTCCTGCAGGTACGCACAGGTACGACGAATGACGATGGAGACCTGTAAGGATACGTTATGAGTCGAAACATCTAGCTAAAAGATACTGAGGACAGCAGGCTTCGCAGTCAACATTAGTTTATATGATAGCTAGAAGTAGAACTAGTTTATATAAGTAAAAATGGGCAGTATGAGAGATAAGTAAGACATCATTAAGTAATAGTGTAAATGAGTATAGCGACAAGCCTTTTGGCTGTCGCTATATAAGCGGTATGAGACTTGAGACAGACGAGCAGACCAAGATAGAGTTCGAACAGAACACATGGAGCAATAGTCTGAAATACGGATCACACGGGTAGTGTTCAGATGGTAGTAACCACAACGATTAGGTGATAGTAAGGATTGGGACAGCTTAGGCTTAGCCTTAAGGACTGAGTATTGGATGTGACGGAGATCCTACCAATGATCTCCGTTACCGGTAGACGAGAGGTGACTCTCTCAACAGTGTTGGAGCGTATATACCTTGTGAAAGGGGAAGCTTAACCATAGCTATACCTGGTTGGATTGTTACTGATGTGTTAGAATTGTGAAATGAAAGGAAAGACCTGTATGGATGGAGAACTGTATACTTGTACCTTCGGAATATTATTATGAATGTAATAAACTGACCTCTTGCCAAGCGTGTGTTCTTTGTATAGGATTGAGCCCCTTTACTTAGAATCTCTACCACTAAGAACTGAACTATGATCCAGGATAACATCTATCTGGATAAGGCTAATTACCTCGACGATTAATCACTAAGAACTCCCCATTATCTTAGTACAACACATTTTATTAACATCTTCAATCAAATGAAATATCATTGATCAGCGATATAATATCACGCAGTCGAATAGTGAATAAACGAATCTATACAGGATATGAACAAGTACGAACTTTAATAACGATACTCCCCTACAAATAAACGAAGACAAATAACAACCAGTCTAGCTCAATTCTGATGAAATATATATGTATTTTACAAGGAACAAAACGTTTTAGTGGTTTTAGTAGTCGTTGTGTACTAGAGAAAAGGGAGATTACATCTCGTATTAATGCTAGGTTTCCAAGAATGTTCAGTGCAGTTTATCAATATTTTCGATGATAATTTTGTTGGCTCATAATACACGTTCTGAAAATCTCTGATCTCGTTACCTCAGGGCAACTCGGTTAAGTTGAAAGAACATTTTTGTAATTCAGCAAAACTCATTCCTTCATTACCTAACATCTTTTCATAATCTTCTTTCTCAATGAACGTACAAATGTTCTACAATTATCTTCATACGTAGTGCTGGTCAATAAAGTAATAAATAAGTATAAATAAGGTATATGTAACGGTGAACAGATTTACTATGTTTAAGCCCTAACCGTTTTATCAATCTGGCAATCTTGCATTATAAAACTGTTTCATTGAAAGCATCACCAATAATCTCCTTATGTTTTATTCATGCAGCGTAACAGCCCGGTGATCCACAAGAACACTCCGAAAATAAACCGCCTTCTCCAGGACGTGAAACACCTCATCTCCGTCCAGCCGCTTCAGCTGCCAGACGGGCTCCCCGAGAGCCCGGCCGACTACCCCTACACCAAGCTCAACTCGAAAGGCGAGCTGCGCGTGATCCCCACCCTGCGACCGCTCAACGAAGAAGTCGCTGAGCTCGAGGTGCAGGACGATAAGTGGGTTCTCCAGAAGGATACGGTGAAGAAGGAGCTGAGGAGGAAGCTGGACAAGTACGAGGTACATTCGGAGTATGTGGAGCCGGATATAAAGTACAAGTACAACCAGGACGGCAAGGAGTACCGGTATACGCAGCACTTTAACCAAGTACAGGAGAAATGACTAGTTTTACTATAGTAAATTGTAAAAAGTAAATTGAAAATTGTGGTCAAAAAGTTAAAAGTGAATTGAAATGAAAATGTGAATTATAAAGAAATAAGGGGATTGGGAGTTTTCTCTGTTAGATATATGATTATCGTGGACTGGGCGGGGAAAAATATGTATATGATTATTAATGTGTTTGTGTACATGTGAAGCTTAAGCTTTAATGGATGGAAAAACTGGTAGTACAGGTGAAGGAAGTTTATTTAAGTGAACTTATGGACCAGTATATTGAAAGGTTAGGTCATCACGAAGTTCTGTTCACTTTGATGATATTCCTATTACCTGTAAAGTGTTCACCACCGCCCAGAATTGAAGTCATCGATCAGACTAAGCTATCAGGGTATATTGTTACGCTATAGATACAATGCTTTTGTACAGATATCATATAATAAATAACTTAATAGAAAAATTTAGTTTTTGTTCATATATGATGGTTGTGAATGAGGAACTAAGACTATATTTCTCACTTTTCATGCGCAGTTCAGAGAAGACTAGTGTTGATATTTTATCTAAACAAGTTTTTCAGGAAGATGATGTATTGAAACGAAGAGTTTTTGAACGTATTTCTCCTTTACAAATACGCTTTAAATAGGCCTCCACATCTCATTATTTTATAGAAGTTACTTACAGAAATCACATGAGAGCCCAAATATACCGAGTACACGGTTATGGTTGCCGTGACAAGTAAGCTTGTTTTGTAACTACTGGAAACGACACTAGGTGGCGTGCAGTGAAAAGGTAACCAGTGGACAGGTATATATATATATATAAGGTAGAAAAGATCAGGTGCAGGTCCTAGATGATAAAATGTTAAATGTGCTGGTGCGAAATATTATTTGAAAAGGAATCACAAAAACGCGAGAAAATCGTGTAGAAAATTATTTTATTTCAGATTATAACAATTTTATATACAAATAAGTACTTGTCTGTTTCCTCTTAACGCTGTCCCTTACGATCTAGTGTCCCGTCATAATGAGATTGTTTCAATCACTATAGGTCATATATAAAATACATGTTTGTTAGATATATATTACATCCTTCTCGCTCGGGAGAATGTTTTTGTACATACCAGATATATACAAGGTGTGTGTAGCTAGATAATACTAAAATGTTAATGTGTGAAATATATCTGAGCTAAATCTTATACATGCGCATTACTAGTATACCTGAGAAATGTAACCTCGATATAAGGGATTTAGGTCACGTCAAAACGATAACGTAACACCGTTACGGACACCCTGCTGCTAGCATCGCATATTGTAGTCTACAGGCACTCCAAACTTCGGGTGTAAGACATGAAACTATTGTTTTAGAGAGATTAATTGATATTAGGCTTTTGATATGGTGATCAGTGTCCCTGAAAAAAATTATGCCTCTTTCTCGTGATATGTTTTTTTCAGATTCTGACACTAGTACACAATATAATGTCAGTTTTCGTGTTTCAGTAAACGATAACGGCGTTGAGCTTCCCATAATGTCTTTGGCATAATGTGGCTCGAAATATATTAATAGGAAGCTCAGGGGTTGATATACATATGAGAAAAAAGATGGGGGGGGGAACTATTTTCACACTTGGGTGACATATTTCCTTCTTTCCTAAGTACATGTATAGTGTTCTATGTTCCCCTCCCATCTGAGGCCGGTGACATACACAAAAACTATTTTTCAAAAAAGTGGACAATTCTAAAAACTGGGGAAATGAAGGCCGTTGCCAAGGCACGTGTCGGTGGCGCCACCTATGATGCAGTCTATCTAGGCAACTGCATAGAATCCTCCTAACTGCCAGTCTAGATCAATCATCTGAGCATACATATATATGTTTTTATTTATATAGTGTATATGCACGTAGATATATGCATAGATATGTAAATATTTGTGCATATGATATTATATGCATATATATATGCATATATAGACACATATATATAATATCATATGCATATATTTGGCTTATGGTTATGGGGCTTTAGGGTGTGAGGTCAGAAGGCTGTAGCATCATGACGGTCTGCTTTAGGGAGTAGGCGTCCCTCAACCAGTGGTTATGGGGCTTTAGGGTGTGAAGTCGGCAGGACACAGCATCATGACGGTCTGCTTTAAGGAGTAGGTGTCCAGTGGTTATGGGGCTTTAGGGGGTGAAGTCGGCAGGTCGAAGCATCATGAAGGTCTGCTTTAGGGAGTAGGTGTCCCCCAACCAGTGGTTATGGGGCTTTAGGGGGTGAAGTCGGCAGGCCGCAGCATCATGATGGTCTGCTTTAGGGAGTAGGCATCTCCCAACCAGTGGTTATGGGGCTTTAGGGGGTGAAGTCGGCAGGCCGCAGCATCATGACGGTCTGCTTTAGGGAGTAGGTGTCCCCCAACCAGAGGTTATGGGGCTTTAGGGGGTGAAGTCGGCAGGCCGCAGCATCATGACGGTCTGCTTTAGGGAGTAGGTGTCCAGTGGTTATGGGGCTTTAGGGGGTGAAGTCGGCAGGCCGCAGCATCATGACGGTCTGCTTTAGGGAGTAGGTGTCCCCCAACCAGAGGTTATGGGGCTTTAGGGGGTGAAGTCGGCAGGCCGCAGCATCATGATGGTCTGCTTTAGGGAGTAGGCATCTCCCAACCAGTGGTTATGGGGCTTTAGGGGGTGAAGTCGGCAGGCCGCAGCATCATGACGGTCTGCTTTAGGGAGTAGGCATCTCCCAACCAGTGGTTATGGGGCTTTAGGGGGTGAAGTCGGCAGGCCACAGCATCATGACAGTCTGCTTTAGGGAGTAGGCATCACTCAACCAGTGGTTATTGGGCTTTAGGTGTCCCCCAACCAGTAATTATGGGGCTTTAGGGGGTGAAGTCGGCAGGCCGCAGCATCATGACGGTCTGCTTTAGGGAGTAGGCATCTCCCAACCAGTGGTTCCAGTTGATGCCGCGGTTGAGGCGGTGGGGCCCGGAAAGGTACTGCCCATTCAGGTTGGCGCGGTAACAACTGTTGTACCACCACCCACCTGTGTACCTGAAAAGCAAAAATTATTGTTGAAACCAAGTTTTTAAAGTTAAGGAAACTGTTTTGAAATCAAACTTGAAAAATTATGCAAGAGTTTTGGATTTGTGATTCGATGTGATCCATGCTGAGATTTGCAGATTACTGTTCATTACTTGTGGTCAGATTCACGCAAGTTTTGACTCAAGATACGATTGTTTCGCAAAGATATGAAAGTGTTGAAGAACGATTCTGAGATTTTCAGATTGAAACACTATTTAAAAATACCAGTATACTATATTAGTGGAGTCCAACAAAGTTAACTATTTTCAAAACCCTCTTCCTGCAAAGTGAAGTATATATGAATGTACAGTATCTCCTATCATATGAACCAATAGGCCTATATGTGTTATAGATTTCATGTGATATGAAAATCATATACCCCTAATATACAGAGCATTAAATTATTATATAATATATGTATCAAGAAATTCTCTTTATCAACAAATATCTAGTAAATAATTCATTTTCGACTGCATGGATTTCTACATATAAATAATACACTTTAGATGGTGCAGAACCAACCTGGTGGCACAGTGCTCATTCGGATGGTTGTCATTGTCCCGGTCTTTGGTAGAAAATCTGTGATCACGACTGTGTTCTAAGGCATCACCTAGGACATAAATATTGTCAAATGTCAGTGCTGCATGTCTGTCATACCTCTCTTGGTGTGAATGCTTTCCAATTTAGACAGAAAAGCCTTAAAACAGCAGATGTGGTGGAGGGTAGCATGGGGCAAGGTATTGAATCAACCCATTAGTTGTATGCAGTTGTGGTATAAGATTGACAAGTGAGCCAGTGGGCTAAGGATTGAAATAGTGAAGAAGCAAATACAGTAAAATGCTTGTTTCTGGTGTTGGTGCATGACAGTTAGGAATAAGGAAAATCTTCAAAAGTTATGTTCTCTTTTATCTTTATGTTGAATCCATTGCAATATTTGATCAAGATGTGCATTTGCTTCTGCAAAACATCAAGGCTACATTAGTGTCCACAGTTGTCAGTATCTAGGGTAGTATTATCTTCTGCTGACTTTTTAAAACATTTTATTTTCTTATTAAAGGGAGTGTAATAGTCTGATACATTGGCCTATTCATGAGTAACCTGAACACATTCACATGAGCACATGATATAACTACATATTGGCTACACAATGTCATATTGGTGTACCTGCATTGCCGGTGTATGACCCCAGGTCCAGTCTGAACTTGGTGACTTCTGAGGACACTGCAAAGAAGGAGTACTCTGCATGTCTACTGTTTCCAGCAAAATCTGCCAGGTGGATGCGGAGGGCCTGCCTCTCGGAGTGGGTCATGTGATGGAGGGCACGCAGGCCCAACCAATGGGAGCCATCAGGGGACCCGAAGCCCTGCGCGTACTCCAGCCACCCACGGTAAAAGTCAACGCTGTCATTGGTACGCTGCTGAAATACCTGGAAAAACAGAAATACGAGCTTTTTTAAGTCAAATCATCATCAACTGGTAGTGAACATGAAGCTAGAACTACTTGGCCTGAACTATTGGGTTTTACTTTACTGTTATTTATAGGGGAGAATTTAAGTATTATGTTTCCTTCAATTATACCATTATTTTAGCTAGTCCAAGTCACAGTCTTCTCTCCATTAAAGTTGCAGGTCATCTTTAAATGTAGTTCTTCATCAAGAAGTAACAGAACACTTGAGTGAAAGGATGTTGTTTATTAAAGTCCAAACAAGTAATGTATGTCACTGAGCTCCTGTTGACAATTTCCAGTCCATGAGGCTTAGTCCACTCAACCTCCACAGCCAATGCTCCTAGTGACTGTCCCCAGAAACTCCTTAACAGAATCCCAGTTTCCCATCCTGTTCCTGAGGTTTTACTTAACCGCTAGCTCGGTACACTCTAGCTCTCTGCTCGCTGCTGGCCCCGCGTTTACATTGGTCCCTTGACTTCACCTACACTCTTCAAACACATTTAAGGAGAGTTACATTCTCAGCCCTAACACTGCTCTAATGCATGTGTCTGTATTAACTTAGGACTGACACTGCGTCAGTACAGGCCTATACTGCATGGATCATTCTTACTGTTTATTAACCCACACTATAACGTTTGGTGTAATTTTGTTGTTTGATCCATAATTAGTATAGTATAGCCAATGAGCAGATTCAGAAGTTAGGGTACCCTGGCGCCGTACTGTGTACACACCACTAGTCCTTAAACTACCCAACTAATAAACAAACTTACCGTCCATCCATCACTGTCGGTGGTCATGTCACAGTAGACCCTGAGCAGGCCCCACCCCCCGGGATGGATATTGTACTCACTGCTGGTCATTAAACTACCCCAACTAACAAACTAACTTACTGTCCATCCACCGCCATCGGTGGTCATGTCACAGTAGACCCTGAGCAGACTCCACTCCTTGGGATGGACTGCGTACATGTCACTGGTCATTAAACTACCCCAACCAATAAACAAACTTACTGTCCATCTGCCACTGTCTGTGGTCATGTCACAGTAGACCCTCAGTGGACCCCACGCCCTGGGATGGACCATGTTTATACCGCTTGTCATTAAACTACCCCAACTAATAAACAAACTTACCGTCCATCCACCGCCGTCGGTGGTCATGTCACAGTAGACCCTCAGTGGGCCCCAACCCCGGGGCCGGATGGTATATATCCCGCTGGTTGTCACGCCCGTACTGTGAAGGTCGGCACATGAGTGGATGTGTTTATGATGACCTGGGGAGCAAGGTTAGAATGGAAAATAATTAACAACATGTCAATATGCCCAATATCTATTACCATATTATCAGGCCCATAACTAGAGGGGGTGGTGGGGGTGGCGGGCCACCCCCCCACAAAGAAAATTTTTCCAAAAGTTCCACCTTCCCCAGTGCATCCCTAAAACATTCTGAAATGGTGACAAATCGTCCAACTTTCACAGGGATTACATAGGACATTTTCATGATATATCGGACATGTCATAATCAAAGAAATATATAGATGAATTTAACATGATGTTAGTAACAAAGAGACCCATTTTATAGGGAAAAGGTATAGGAATTTTGTCGAAAATAATGTCCGACATCAAAGGCTAAAACATTTGACATTAATGGAAATTAGTCGGACATGTCCGGATGTCCGGCGGTATTTTGGATACACTACTTCCCTTCCAAAATTTGTAGGAAAATATTTAAAAGTTTCACTTTTTACTGCTCGCCACCCCCTTTCCAAGTTCAAATTATTGAAAACATAGGCAAAAGTTCCACTTGTGGTGCCTCGCCACGCCCCCACAGCAGACCCTGGGTACGGGCCTGTCATATGTACCACGTTTTTGTGTATATAATGGTATCTATCTAATACATTTTCTGAATTAATTAATGCAATAGGCTATATATTGATGAATTAGCATTATGCAGTGTAAAATACAAGGACATGCACTCATGGAACTGCCAGTAGCACAAGTAACTTGCAATTGAAGACAAGACCATCGTTTTATTACCATATATGATAATTTATATTGCTATTGGGATCTTGGTAGAAAGCCTCAGCTGCCAAGCAAATGCCTTAGAGGTGGGCCTTTATATCCTCATGTATCAAGGGAACACATAGACATATTTAACATGATAACATTATGTCATAAATATGCAAAATAGGCCTATACACACTCTCTATACCATATACGAACTTGCAAGAACAAGAGGTGATCATTTAATAACAGATCAAAGTATAGGGTTATAGACTTATAGATGAACATTTTTTTTATATCATTTTGCACCAATATTTTTATACATAGACTTATAGATGAACATTTATCATATCATATTGCACCGACATTTTTATATGAGCCTTTGTCAGTTCCTTACCATTTCTTTGGAACTCCATCATTGATGAAGTGAGGTTATCCATCTGCTGGCTGATGGTACGCAGGGTGGGGCAGAAGGCCGGAGAGCGGGTCGCCGGCTGACCTTGGGTGACCTGACCTGGGTTAAGTTGACCTTGGTTAGGGAGACCTTGACCTGGCTGGTCGTAGGAGATGAGTAGCTCCTTCAGGTCAGTGAGCAGGTCGTCGAACCGGGACTACAAAAGAGCAGGCCAGGTGGAAGAAAGATAATATATCAGGGGAGCTTGTACCTTTTTGGGGTTTTATTTGACAAAAAGATTTTTTGGGGGATTAAGCAAGAAAATCATAGACAATACTTATTCCTGATAGTAGCAATTAAAGTATTTGATCAAGGAAACGGTATCTGCATTGGGCAAGCTTTAATGGGTGCAAGACAAACCTACTGAATCCCTTTTAAATTTAACGTTAAAGGACCGCACATAATATTCAATTTTGTAATATATTACATTCCCTACAACATTCACTCGACCATTAAGTAACTCAAGTGCCATCTTCCATCTTCCATCTGCTCACCCATTTACTTGCTCACTGTCTTATCTTTCTAAATGGCTCAAATGATGAACATGCATATCATATTGGATATATTTTGTAAACCAACATGGATTTATACATGTCTATCATGCCAAACTATATTTACCAAACTCTAACCATCCTATTTATGTTCTTCACCCTGCAACACCAACCATCATCAGACCCCTAATCTATACCCACCTTATCCCTCTGCTGCTCAGCGGCCTGCATCTGCTGCAGGTGTCTGGACACCTCTTCCCGGAGGCCAGCCCTGATCTCAGCCCGCACCTCATCCCGGACAGCCTAAAAGGGGAAACACAAAGGGTCTTACAGTTATAGCCTGAAAGGGCAAACACAAGGGGTCATACAGTTATAGCTTGAAAGGGGATACACAAGGGGGTCGTACAGTTATAGCCTGAAAGGCAGAATACAAGGGGGCGTACAGTTATAGCCTGAAAGGGGAAACGCAAGGGGTCGTACAGTTATAGCCTGAAAGGGGAAACACAAGGGGTCATACAGTTATAGCTTGAAAGGGGATACACAAGGGGGTCGTACAGTTATAGCCTGAAAGGCGGAATACAAGGGGGCGTACAGTTATGGCCTGAATGGGGAAACGCAAGGGGTCATACAGTTATAGCCTGAAAGGCAGAATACAAGGGGGCGTACAGTTATAGCCTAAAAGGGGAAACACAAGGCGTCATGCAGTTATATCCTGAAAGGGGAAACACAAGGGGTCATACAGTTATAGTCAGACATGCATACATAGTGACACAGACCTCCTCCCAGAGCCCAGCCCTGGTCTCAGCCTGCACCGAACAGCCTGAAAGGGGAAAACCAAGGGGTTGCACAGGTATAGTCTGAAAGGGGAAACACAAGGGGTCATACAGTTATAGTCAGACATGCATACATAGTGACACAGACCTCCTCCCAGAGCCCAGCCCTGGTCTCAGCCTGCACCGAACAGCCTGAAAGGGGAAAACCAAGGGGTTGCACAGTTATAGTCTGAAAGGGGAAACACAAGGGGTCATACAGTTATAGTCAGACATGCATACATAGTGACACAGACCTCCTCCCAGAGCCCAGCCCTGGTCTCAGCCTGCACCGAACAGCCTGAAAGGGGAAAACCAAGGGGTTGCACAGTTATAGTCTGAAAGGGGAAACACAAGGGGTCATACAGTTATAGTTAGGCATTAGGGATCGTACAGTTGTAGTCATACACATAGAGACACAGACCTCCTCCCAGAGCAGGGCCTGAATCTCAGCCTGCACTCCATCCGGAACAGCCTGAAAGGGAAAATGCATGCACGGGGTCGTATATTGTCAAACATACAGACATGCATACAGCACTGTCAAGGAAACACAATGTATCATATCATTTTGATCACATACATTTTGTCCCTGAGCCTGTTGTAAATTCAAGCAGGCACCTTATACTCTACACATCATGGTCTCCTAGTGATTCGATTGGAGCTGTGCATGGCAAGTTGTGACACATTATGGCAGTAATATCTATTGCAAAGCCCTTGAATTCTATTTGTGGCGTCCTAATTTTATAGAACTTAGCTATTACGATAGCAATGTGGGTCTGGCGATGATATATGTACGTGTATTTATTTTTGCTGTTGTCATCAGGAGACAGAATCAACACATGGAATACTATAGTAGCTTCAGACCAATTGAACCAATTGAGAAAAGGAAACGGTCAATAAATGCACGCAGAAAGCCTTTAAATCTTTAGTGGGGGAAGCTGAGCAGCCACAATGGAGATTAATGGTCCTCAGTTCACAATCTAACCGGGACCCACATGGGGCCCAGCAATAGATTTTTGATGCAAAAAAGCTATATGACTCATATCTATGTAATACGGCCCCACATACACTTTCCCAGATAAAAATAGCACGTAGATAGTTAGTCATCTATGTAATATAGCCTCTTGCACACATTCCCAGATATATATATATGGCACATAGGTAGTTAGTCATGGAAGGAGGTTACCGCTGCATGGTGCCAGGAGCCAAACCTCCTCCCGGACCTCCCCTGACCCCTGACCCCAGCTGGAACTGTCCCCGAGTCTCCTACCTTCTGTCATTAAAGGCGGTATTACACTACATGACTTTGGGTGATATAGATGCAATATGATGATTTCACATACAATAGTGATATAATTGCCTCTAATACAGGGACGGATCCAGACATTTTCAAAAGGGGGGCCGCCCTATTGTGAACATTTCCGCTTGACCTCCAGGTCCGAGAATTTTACATTAAAAAAATCTAAATTTGGCCAAACTTAGAGGGGGCGCACGCCTCAGGTGCCCCCCCCCCCCCCCCCCAACAAAATCCGTCCCTGCAATACGCGCAACTTCGCTGCAACATCGTCATATCTCAGTTATTTAGTGTAATAATTGTGTAGTGTAATACTGCCTTCATGTCCTCTGCACACTGATTCCGTTCATGCATTCCAAGGAACCGCTCATAACTGCGTCAGTACAACCATGCATGGCCAAATCATCTGGCCGATGCACCCAACCAATACAGTGTTTTTCCTCAAGCAAAATGACAAATTAGAAATCTATAAACTCCCTCCAATTGCTACCTTTTTTTGAAAACATTGTAATTGCAGTACCAATGATTCACTATAAAACATTGTCTGCTTGCTACCCTTTTTTACAGTAATGACATTTCTGTACCAATACGTCCCTGCTTCCTACGAACCCCGAAAAAATGATTCAATTTTTCAGTCTTTGCCTTTTTCTTATTTCGCCCACATTTGCTGTAACCCCGTGTTTTAGTGTTTCGGGATCCGTTCCTGCTATGGCATTGGTCCAGGAATATCAAGACATTCGGATGTAGGCCAGTATAGGTATGAGAATATACGTCACTTCCTTTGGTTGGTTTGTCATAACATTATTAAACATATGAAATTTCACGGATGGTGATTGCAATTACAATGTGCACGGCTATAGATATAGAAGAAGCTTTATTCTTTCCTAATTGGCAGTCGTGCAATTGTTGATTAGGTATAATACTGATCCTCCACATCATTTTTTAAACAAGAACCCTTTTTTTAATATTGATGTGCGTTCATTTATCAGATGTATGTAAAATATATCATAGTGCCCATATATACATATAATATATATATAAATATATATATATATATTGTTTGTATGTGTGTCTGTGTGTGTCTGTATTTCTGACTTAAGTTTGTCTAGTAAACTGTCGCTTAAACTAGTTAAGTATCGCAC
The DNA here is from genome assembly GCA_936440205.1 of Lepidonotus clava. Taxonomy (NCBI): domain Eukaryota; kingdom Metazoa; phylum Annelida; class Polychaeta; order Phyllodocida; family Polynoidae; genus Lepidonotus; species Lepidonotus clava. The sequence goes on along the minus strand of OW387142.1, from coordinate 6,187,279 downwards.
AATGTATTGTACTTGATAATTTTGATACATATAATTATACTTATTAATATGTTTTGTCTATTCTGGTTCTATATAAACCAACAAAACTACGGAAGATCAATAGTATGGAAATAATAAATAGAATTGTGTATAAGATCGACCAGATACTACATTTGATTTCCTGCATGCGATCATGAAAAGGGTGCCTATCATAGTCCCACACTTCATTCTTGGGCACGACCCACCTTTCTCACCTCTGACATAATGCCCGCCGACCCTGTCTCCGCGGTCTTTGGCCCCAGTCCACACTAATGGAGGTTTAAGATGTCTCATACAAAGACCATTCACGTAGGCGCAAACCCCGTTTGTCCCACCTCCACGCAACATGTCGTATTTCATGAGGGGGTGTCACTTTCGGACACACTGAGGTCGAGTGTCACATGCTGGGGGATTCATTGTACAGAATTCCATTGCGGTTGAAAAACGACCTTTCTTTCCGCAATGTTGGGTGTAGTCATGATATATGATGTGGTGATAGGACGTTTCGACTAGGGCTTGCGTTCACTTCTCTGATTGTCATTCACCTTGACTATCACATCTATACGGAATAAATAATATTTTATGCAACCATCTAAATAGCATCCATCAAATAGTGTAATCAATATAAGGTTTTCAATGTCATGCAGATAATTTGGTAAAAAAAGATTAAGAGGGGGACGCACTAGGCGTGCGCCCCCCTCCCCCCCCCCTTTTCTTTTTCAGGGGGGGGGGGGGCAAATTGAGATTTGTTTAATGTAAAACTCAAGACCTTGGATGGGTGGCTGGGACCCTTTTTGATATGTGCACCCCCCTTTCCAAAATTCCTGGATCCGCCCCTGACTAATGATGTGTATTGAAAATTCACCAGATCTTTAGCATTGGAGTATTAGCAAGGGAATTAAAGGAAATTATTATATTGAATAACTCTGAAGCCTTAAGCTAAATGTGATATCGATTATTCGTCCTAATGAATACCTAAAACGTCTTATAGATAAGCCACAATTGAAAGTCCCAATATCTCTACTTCATGACGTCACAACCCACGAGGGTGACCTTACATCTACATGCCTGACGTCACGTACAAAGACTCCAGCTTTCTGTCCAAGACATAGGGCCCCTAATAAGCCCATCCCAGTTAACACCAACAATAAGTTGACCATGAAATATTATCAAAATTGCTTCTGTGTTTATTCCCTGAAGAGAGTTGCACAATACAAAATTAACCAAAGCAATTTGGTTGACAGATTTCTCTTAAAATTTCAAAAATTAAATTTTGGACTTTATATTTTGTCCAACCCTTGCCCAACCACAGGATATACCCTAAGTGGGATGGGCTTATTGTAAATCTATGCAATTGAATAACATTTTAAATTTTGATGTTTGTTATGGCAGTGTTTACTATTGTTATTATCTTTATAAATGTTTAAACAAGTTGTATTAGCATATTCCATAATATAGAATCTAAAGGCATATTAACCTAAGAGCATTATTTAGCTAATGAATCCCCATGGTGATCAGTTACCTGCGGGACCTGTGGCCCGTTGCACAATAGAATTTCGTTACTAAGATAAAACAACAAGGCACAACGAACTTTTGCTTAACAACGAAATGTTTCGTTGTTACGAAAATGCAATATCTCAGGATCTAATGAATGAAATTAAATTCTGTAAAGTGTTATGAACTAAGAAAAAATTATACAAAATTCAGTAAAAGTTATAGCTCTTTGGGAACATTCTAAATATAGAAAAAAATTGTGCAAAACCATCGTTGTTACGATAAAAGTAACAACGAAATGTTTCGTTGTTTACAATATTTTCGTTGTTACGAAACCCATTGTGCAACGGGCCACTGACAGTTGCCTTCTAACGTCACTCACCTGGCTGACGTGGTTGACGTCATAACGGACGTCTTCGCTGGTTGCTATGACGGCAGAGGTCACTCCAGGTACCAGCAGTAGGGTGAGGAGGGGGAGAAGTGACCACATGGTACTCCGTGGGAGGGTGACCAGTGTAGGGTGAGACGAACTACAGAAGGAGATGTCTATGATTAATACTACTACGACTCAGCGGGATATGGAGTCATACACTTTCCATAGAATGAATGATACCTCTTTTGTAAACTGAGATGGCATGTTATTCACTCTCGCTAGGCTATGAAATACGTTTGGTGTCACTTCTTTATACATGTAGCTCCAAAACTGTTCATGAATGCCAAATTGCTTGTTCTTGTGGCATATGAATATCACTGGCCTTTAAGTTGGTAGTGGCTTTAAAATATTATGCCTAAATAATATCATTCTATATTATATACTATGCTGAAATACGTTATGAATACCGATTGGTATTCACTGACATTCAGTATTTTTGGTGTATTGGCACAGTGGGCGGTATTTGTGTATACTACCCACATTGCTTTACTGTGTTAATTTGTTTTTCTCCTTATTTTGTGAATTCTGAATGGATTTGCATGTTTATTTTGTTAATTTCAGGTAGAATAATGCAGTCTTATTAAATGGAGATAGTGATAGAGTCCTAATTTAAGAGAAATTAATGAATATTAGGGAACACTGCCTGACACCAGTCAAAGTGTGTGCATAACCAATACATTGGGATACTGCCCACTTTGCTCCTCTGGTAATTTCCTTTCTCTTTTGTGTATAACTTACAAAATACGGTATATAATATAAGGAAAACTTACCTTGGTTGTCAGTACAACCCTGTATACTCGGTGGGATGTCAGAAAAATTACAGCCCTCAGTCTAATGGTGTAGGGCAGTAATTTTTCGACACCCACCTTGTATTCAGGGTTGTACTGTCAACCTCTGTATGTTTCCCTATAATATAGCCAAATATATTTCCTTATGCTATTGTCTTTTGAATAAAGCTGTAAATTATGAATAATCGGGTCATAACGTACCAATCTTACCCTAGGTATATTGTGAGAAGGCAGATATGGTCAAGGGAAGTTGTCCCTATAGGTAGATGTCCCCTCAGCCCAGGTAGTGTGTGCTGTAGTCGGCCTGTATCACGGAATAGTCACCTACCCCTATGTCAGATCCCAGTGGTGCACCCTGGACAGTGCCAGCACTTAAAGTGACAATAGCAGGACCTAATTCCTGGTCTGTGGTTAGGCTGCACTCTCCAGGCACTTCTACCTATTATGGTCATGAGTGTTTGTCTGTATCTGTTCGGAGAGTGGAGGGTGAGTGGACGCTCCCGGACACGGTCTGGTGACGTCATGGTCACGGTCACGTGAGACTCCATGTTCCAGGACAGGAAACCCCCTCAGGAATGTAAGTGTGAGATGGAGATGGATTAAGATAACATGCCCCAATAGTAAAGAAAGTCATTTGAATGAAGATCTGTATAAAAGTTATTGTATTTTGAATAATTGTGATAATATTAAGAAACTTTTACTTTTTAACTAAAATTATGGTGTGGTTAAGGAGCTATAAATTTGAATGGAATGCAAATAGCAAAACAATGATGTGCCAATGCATACCAAGTAGGTGTTTCAAACTCCAATATCTCAGCCTCTAATAGGAATATTTGAAAGTGGTCTGCATTGTTAGAAAGGTAGAATTGTAATTCAAATTCGTACTTTCCCCCTCAAGGTCATCAATTCCCATGATCGGTCCCAATTATGGCTCTGGACACCTAAATTCGACACAGTGACAGTGATATTTCTAAAATTCTACAAGTGACAAAGACCTGGCTGACATGGGGCATGGGGCTTCCTCAAAATCGACATGGTGATATGGCCATTAGTTAAATTCAACATGTGATACTGGGTTTCGATAGACAATACAAGTGACATTCACTTCTTGAAATTTAATTTCTTATTTCATTATTATAACCATTAATTCATAATTGGGTATCATGATTGAGTGTAAGGCGTACCATATGTCCAGCCCCAACCGATTATGTATGATAATTATGTTAGAAACTGGGAATAGGCAGAATGTCGGTTATGGCGAGCTTGTATAACCCAAATAAAAGCAAATAAAAAAAGACCTGCAACATCGAGGGCCCGCTTTAAGGGCTCAAGGGATACCTCTGCTGTAACACATGAGACATATTCACAGGCTCAAGTAGCATGACAGGACCCTGTGTTCCTGCCACCTCCTGAGCATTTCCAAAACTATTCTCGACATTGTATGGGAAAGGCTTGGGAAAAGGCCTGTCCAATAGTAATCTAGTGAACCATGCCGACAGTCCCACTGCTACCCTAACCTTACCAATGCTGCACATTTTACTCCTTTGCTGGCCTGACTACCCCTATGCTACCATAACTTCCCAAGTATTTTAAACACTATATGGTACATTGCATGGAACAAACCTAAATACCTGCTCCCTCTCCCTCCCAAGGAAAAAAGGTCCCCATGCACCAGCCAATGAATTTGTCACTTATTGTCTTATATATATTGTGAATAATGGCAATTTCATAGAGATTTGATAATATACAGCCAGGATAAACATATATATATATATATATAATATATAGACTTCCGAAGTTCATGTAATAACATAATGATGATAGGTAATATGGGAATTATCTAATCATTTATGGACTAACAATTACACCTTAGCTTATGAGGTACATGGGGCTCCCTATTAAAACATTTAGCAGGGCCCAAGGAGAATAACATTGACAAAGGGGTCATATATATTTAGTTTTACAGTATTGAAAAATTCAGAATAACTCCTCTTTTAGCACAAAGAGAGTCTTCGTGTTTCATATCTAGATCTTCCAAAGTGGACCAGACTTGGTAGCTCAGTCGAGACGGTGGCCACTTCGAGTGTAGGAGGTCATGAGTTCAAACCCTGACCGAGTCACACCAAAGACTTTTTAAAGTTGTAGTGGTTGCTGCTTGCCTGAAACTAGGTATGAAGTAAAAACCATGAAACATGGAAGGTTAGACTAGTGTCAGTTTAATGTGACTGGGTTGGGTATCATGTCAGTGTGGCAGCACTATAAAGAGGGCATTGGGTCCCATTGCTACAAATAGGCATCACCCTTGATATTCCCCTGCCATTTATTTAGGATATAAAGCAACCAATAACCAACCAATCTTCTGTACTGACGCAGATGGTCAGTCCATAGCTAGCTTAGCCATTCTTGTGTAGAATCTAACATCCGGGCTGAGAGTGTGAGTGGACAAACCCCTTGGGGGCTGTTCATTGTCAACAGGAGTTCTTGCGACTGGTATTGCACATTGTACTTAATAAACTTAATTCTTTCACGAGAGTGTTGTGTCATCCGTAATGGGGAACTACAGAATGGACTTGCAGTCTTAGCGGAGAAAGAGACTGCCATTGGAGCTAGCTAATATCTATAGGAACTAACTTATAACTTATTACAAATAGCACCCTCAAACCATTAAACCTCAATGGTTCACTTCCAAGGTGGTGGGAGATTTTGGCAGGACACAACGTATAGCGACCCAGCAAACACACAACGTAAATACAACGTTGCAATTTAGTTGTAAATTGACGTTCTTACGATGTCATTTTCACGATGTTGTGACAACTATACACTCACAACGTTGTTACAACGTTGTAGAACAACATAAATACAACATATAGGTGGCACCACTGTTTAAAAATGGCCAAATTTCTAAAACGTTTTTTTATCTAAACCATTTAAGACAAGAATTTGATGTTTGTTTTTTAATTGAATGCAAAAATATAATGTCTTGTATCAAAGGGTATTGTTTATATTCAAAATGTTTTAAAATTCTGGTGTTAGGAAGGACATTTAGATGAAAGCTAATGTTAAACACCTTTTTTGTTGTTAGTGTATATGGTACAGGCCACTCAGCATTGAGAGTCTTAAATTGCAAATGCGACAGGTCATTAACCTGACATAATCTAAAACATAATGATCATTATGTTGGTTTTTGGATGCAACATGCAATCTGAAATCAAAACTGTATAAATGTATTGCCTGATTTGAATCATATTCTTAATTTGGAATATAACATCTATGAAAAAATTAATGGTGTACAAAAGCTTACTTTTTGGTTGTAATAAGGTTGTGAAATGGTTATATTACAACGTTATAAAATTAGGTAACCGCAACTTTCCTGGGAGTCCACAAATTTATGTTGTAACTACGTAGATTTGCAACGTTGTTGCAACCAAAAGCTAACGTTGTAGCAACGTTGTAGCAACGTGAAATTGTTTGCTGGGGAGTGATCTGTTTGGAGAGAGGTTCCCCCTGGATTTCCAATCTGGACATAATTATACCACGGGCATGAACCTACTAGATGGCGCCACATCCAACTCTTACATGCTTTTAAGGTATCCTGGCGTCCGAATAAGGAGCGCTGGTGTCATTGCCCTACGGGTTTCTGCACTGCGGCTGCCAGGGGCAGACCCAGGCTTCTGAAACGGGAGGCGATTCAACTGAATGTAACCCCGTCATTATTGCACTTTTTGAAATACTAAGGTAAGGACGTTATAACGTTGTAGAAGACGACCATAGCTGTGTTATATCATATGGTTATTCGTTTTCTATTTTTGTGTTGCCTCAATTGCAATGGAAAATAGCAGTAATTATATGCAGTATAGGCTGATGCAATCATCGTCCTATACGTTATATCCACATAGGCCTACTGTTGAAAATAATTAATAAGGAATTGAAAAGTGGCAAATTTTCAGAATGAGGTCTGAGAGTTCGGTTATTCTGCTGTCCAATTAGGTCTATATTTAATATAATTAACATGCAACCTCAATCATTCAATGAAACATTATAGACGTCAAATCTTCAGATTATTAATCTGGGGCAGAGAAATTAAGGTATATCAGTGGGCTAAGGCACAGTTACTGAGGTGTGAATCGTCTGGTTGGTAAAGACCTTGCGCAGACTTCCCAGGCGTGACCACTTTTTTATGATCACCATGTGCTTATCATAACCAAGTGGCTATAAGAGTTACATTCATCAACTCTGAATCATAAATATTGTTAATTATATGTTCATGAGATTATTTAAGAAAGATGTGGCAAAAATATGCATTCTGTGTGATTATGAAGAGTTCCTTATGATGATTTTTAATTGATCACCAATATGGCGCCTCGTTCATTTTAGGATATGTGACATCATTTGCACAACGCCTATACCGCGTTCGGGAGTCTGTGTTTGTGGATGCGTGGTCCTTTGGCGCCAGTGCCTGTGGGTGGACAAACGAGACCCTTCAGCCAATCAGGACCATCCCTTATTTCAATATTGCGGCGCCCACTGGGCTCTCTCCCTAATGCGGTATAGGCACAGGGGCAGATCCAGGGGGAGGTTCATACAGAGCAAAAAACGATGCTTGTGTATGTGCGGATGCACGCCATTTTGGTACTTAGCCTATATGCTGCCCCCCCCCTTTTTTTTTTTTTTTCTCCCAACGAAATCCTGTATCCGCCCCTGAAGCCCCCATACCCAACGACGGATTTAGATTTTTTAATGTAAAATTCTAGAAATAGGCTGGGGGGGGGGTGCGGCGCGTTCCCCATCTCCATTGGCGTGCCCCCACTTATTCAGAAAGCTGCATCCGCCACTGATAGTGATACGCACTGCCCACACTTCCCAGGCGTGGCAGAGGTGGCCGTGACCGACTCATCGACGCTAAGGCCGCCCAAAATTCGGCCGATTATTTGAATGTATTTTGCTCGGATTCAGACCGAAACATTTCGATGCCCCATACTGATGGGGAAATAAATCAATGACACAGTCGGCGGGACTCAAATAGCCTGTAGACCGTGTCACCCTCAAACCCCTTAAACACCATCCCAAGGTTAGATGGCGCCATGCATACCAAAAAGATGTGAACAAAGATGTTTGGCGCTGTTAAATGTTCGCATATTTAACTAAGGTGTTTTGCTGAAACTATAGGTCCATTTTCTTTTTTCATTTATCAACCACATTCATTTCATAATATTATTCCGTGTAGGTGCAAATGAAGAGCAATAATTATAATAACATGCGTGGCTGTCTAAATTAAGATTCAGCCAGATGATAATGTTTAATATATACAAGAAAAAAAAGAAAAAAGCAGGCCATCTAAGTCGAGGCCATATTCCACTTTGCGGCTTTTGCTCGCGGTTGGCAATTCACTAGCGGTGTTTTTCACTACCGCTAGCAAATCTGGCCACTGCAAGATGTAATATAGAAATTGCTTGTGGTGGCCCCTGTGGTGGGACACTGCAAGTGGATTTATATTATAGGTTTTCTAAGGATTGCTTGCGGTGGCAGAAACCAACATGTTCACAAATTGCTTGTGGTGGCAAAAAGAAAGATTCCCGCTAGTGGTCACCCACCGTATAGTGGAATATGGCCTTTTAAGAATCAGCCTGTATTAATAAGGACATCGTTATACATATGCGATCAGATGAGAACTAGAGATAAAGTTGTAAAATAAAGACCAAAGGCTTTGTTCAAGTAGGAGATAAACTATCTGATATCTAAAGTTTCTTGATATGATTCTTAAAGATTGATACATTCGTCAATTCTTGAATAAAAAGTGGGATGTCATTCCAAAGATGGGCACCAATATAATAAGGGCTAGCCTCATACTTGGATAGAAATGACCCTGGCTGGCTGGCACTCACTCACTCACTCACATCTAAAAACGAGTGGACTAAAGATGATTGTCTACATAAAAGGTGTCTACCTATAGTAACTATCATTAAACTATCATTCTAATCATACCAAAACTTTATCTTCTTCTTTTTCCAAACTGAATGTGGGGTACATTATTTTATTATCTGTTTTTATAACATCTGGGGCAATCAGACTTCAGAGATATGTTAAAACTATTATTTAGGAGTACGGACTAGCTTATAATGTGAGAAACTATTTATTGACTAGCTCGTAATTTATAGAGGCTTAGGTGATCTGGCTAAACAATTAGTTACAGGGCTTTAGAGGTGGAGTTAGGAAGTTAGATTGGTCATGTCTTACCCTCAGATTAATGCAAAAGCTTAATTTGACTAACTTTCTAACTATTAAATAGTTTTTTCTGTGCGTAGCCGCTATCGCTCCGGCTATATGTCGGTCACAGGCCAGTTTTTCCAAGATATAAACTAGTTCACATTAAAAACCTACTTAATAAATAATGTTTGTTAGAATGGGCATGTGCTGGCCAATGCATGGTACATTGCCCTCCCTCCTATACACTTACATTCGTTACATGTAGCAAATCTGCACTCGCTATCTGATTATGTTTAGTTATAGTCCGTTCTGGAAAGTAGTCTAAAGCATATTTTACCTCAGGGAAGAGATTCATAGCTACCACGACACAAAACGATGCACTATAATTAATGCTCAAACGTTTATTTGTTCTTCATCTCTTTTTTTTAATTGGTTATTATCCTAACTTATCTCAGTCATTACCGTTTTTCTGATAAGTCCAATGCAACTTAACCACATCAAATACCATACGGTAATACAAAATAGAAAAAGTTGTTTACAGTGTTAACGCTTAATTTCTCTTATAAATCACGTCAAAAAACTGCCGCATTATAATAGTCTAGTAAAGGTATGTAAGTTTTCCGATTTGGTCAGATTTCCGATTTATTTTCTCTCCAGCACCTCCAATAATCAGTTTTAGAATTTGGTGTTTCGAATACGTTTCACAACAATTAAGGAGACATTAAGCTTTTCTTAGGGTTATTTCCAACCTTTTCACTGTCCCCTACTTACGTCCCTGTCTAGTAACTAATTTCGGAGTGACAATGCCCCTGAAAAACTAATGCAATTACCTTTTTGGTTATACTTAACGTTCTTTGGACTGCGGCATTTGGCCAAAACCAAGACTGATGTTGAGATGTTTTTGGTCAAAAAACAAGGCTAGACATTAGATTGCGATAGATCTTTATTTGAATTCCATAATACTCATGTCATTTATGCCTGAAGACAGCAATGTTTGTAAACAAACCAATTTTGGTGGGTCACTGAACTTGATTTGGGACAAGTTTGTTTTGTCTTTTAATGTATTTTAATTCTGTATTCACAATTTATATCTTACCACAGGCCTAGGTTATATGGCCACAGAATATACTTCAATAGTGAACAGAATTTGCAAAATGTTGACCCTATACATTGCTTTTGGCTCCCTTTAAGTTTTACTGACCAACTGAACTTACGCAACCCCCCTTCCACCTGTAATATCCGACGATCCAGTCAAACGATCGTAGTCGTAATACTTGCTGTGCTCTCGATGGTCAAGTTCATGGAGACAATAGGGTTGGGTGGCATTGCCAGTCAAAGTATATACGAGAATTACAAGTTTACTTTTCAGACATATAATCTTTTATATTGATATTATCATTCAGTTTTTTTGAATGTTTATTGTAAATATTAGCTAGAAATCGGGGGATATATCCCCCAAGCCCCCTCCCCATCCTCTCTTATTTTTTATTTCTTAGTTGTTTTTTTTATAAGTTGCTTCATGAGCAATGATCCCACACACCCCTTTTTATTCTAGTTTCTAAATTTACTTAGAAATTGCTTCATATACAATGATTTATCTAACAAAAACAAAATGAGATTATCGTCCACCAACGTTGACTACTGAAGCGATACGGTGATGCTGGCTTAAAAGAGAGCCAAACTCTAACCAACTCAACTCGACTGTCTGACAGTACAGCCAGAACTTAAAGGGGGTTTATATATGCCGACAAAATCATTATGATAACGGTTATTGCGATAGCTCCGACAGTAGACAGGGTCCCGACAACCCTACGATAGCCCCGACAATATTTCCAGCAAATATTATTCTTTTGTATGGTTTAACTTATAATTTCTAGAATTCAGCCTTGATTCTCCTTTTTTTTTTATCGCGATCATCGACCTAAGTATAGCTATTAGTGGGGTCTGTTAAGGCCATTTTTTTGAGAAATCGTTACGCGGCGGATAAAAGCACCAAATTTGGTATGAGGCACCTCTGAGGCATAACTATCAAATCTGGAAGGGGAGCCACGTTGAAATATCAATAGGACGGATGTGGGGGCCCAAAAACCAATATGGCTGACTTTTACTATAAAAATTCTTATATCTCAGCTTCTAAAAAGACTAAAGAGACATGGTTGGTGTCAAAATTGAGGGATTGTGGGTCAGGGAATTCAATTATTTATGTTTTAAGTCAATGCGGAAATCCAAAATCCAAGATGGCTGACCAATTCTGAGAAATATTATGATTTTTAGCTACTAAGTCATAAGGCCAGGGGAAATGGTTCCAATATCAGTTGTCAATAGCCTAGAGGGCTCAATAAATATGATATTCATCCAATACAATACCATAAATTTCAAAATGGCTGAATTCATTAGCATGATACCTTTGATAATGACTGCTGGATTCCAAAATAATGCAAAAGAAAGGATATAGACTTAGCTCTTTTGCCACAAGATTTCTTGATTCCATTTGGTATGATGATCCCCTGGGACCCCTTCATTGAAATTAAAAGGGGAGCCACCTTGAAATATCAATATAACCCGGACGGGGGCCAAAAATCCAATATGGCCGACTTTTATTGAAATAATCTTATATCTCAGCTTCTGAAATGCCTAGAAACACATTGCTATTGTCCAAATTGGTAGATTATAGGACAGGGAATTCAATTATTTACCTTTCGAATCTATACAATAGGTCTAATCGAAGCTAATCAAAAGTTTTGGTCAAATACCTTAAATTTCAAATGCTAAAAACATACAAAATTTGTCAAAATTTCATTTTGGTATTTCAAGATGGCTCCCCTTCTAGATTCAATAGTTATGCCTCAGGGGTGCCTCATGCAAAATTTGGTGCTTTTATCCGCCGCGTAACGAAAATGTTGTTAACAGACCCCACTATATAGGGATGTGTAAGCCGGGATTTACCATTCACAGGTTGGTGTTTATATTCTACAATAATAAATCATGACAAAAAGAACCGAGTTCAAGCACGTCAAGTAAAATCATCCGTATGTAACATGCGTTTCACTCCGTTTTTGAGCTTACAACATCCGAAGATATATAGCCTCCAGCAGTCATGCAATACATAAATGAAAATTAAGCGTCGACTGGGAAAAAAAGAATGATTTCATCTGATTGATTATCTTTTATGTTTTGTCTGCTGATATTTGAACCACATAGTATTTTTTTCAAATATATCTTATTGACCATCTTCAGACGAGTCTGTTCTTCCAGACAGTACAATTGATGTCTTATAATAGTGATAGCTGTGTATAACCATCTTAATTTAAACATTATGGATGGTAAGAGTGAACTGTACAATATGTTGATAAATTAATGAATAAACTAATTGTGGATATTCGTATGTAATAGCGCAATATCCATAACATTTTTAATCGTACAGAGAGGCCATGTACTTATATAACACAATACTTAAGTTCTTGTTCTTGTTTTATACTAGTATGTGTTTGAAGCCATTTTTCTTCTGAATTTGATCCAGGCAACGATTTTACGTTCTAATAACCCTATCGTTATACTGGGAAAAAGGCCCAAACTCCCCTACAATCTGTTCCGATAGTTGTCGCTCATTATCACTCGACAGTTGTCGCTCATATGGGGCCGTCCTTAAAGGACATCGTGCTGTTTTTGACCTTTTTTGACCCCCCCTCCCCCCTTGTCATGTTTCGTCATGCGGCCCTTGACCCCCCCCCCCCTAGAAATGACATCATCTTAAGTGGACCCCCCCCTCCCAAATCACAGAAATAATACAATAAAGAATGCAATGTTTTTTGCTAAGATACAATACTGTCCCTTAGAAAAAATCTTATATTTGAATAAAAATAACAAAATACAGCCTTCAATACCGGAACCTGACCTAAAGTTGTCTCTGAAATTCTTTAGATTCAAATTTGCGCAACATAATGTCATGCGCCACATGACCCCCCATCCTCCCCTTGTCATGTTTGGTCATGTTTGGTCATGGAAGCATGAACCCCAATCCCCTCCTACTCATGACGTCATTTATGGACGGCCCCTAAGCGACAAGTCAAACCCTGGTCAATGGGTGCAATCGATACAATGCGACAGTTGTCAGTCTAAGCCCATTCGGCCTGGCCGATCATTTTGTTGTTTAGTGCAAGGAACAATTTATTGTATGCAGAAGACGATTATGTGTGGGCTGATAAAATTGTCGTATGCCGGCGAAAATGGAAAAAATAGCATTCACACAGAGAGGAGAGGGCCAGGGGAGGTACCAAATCCAATAGATTGGATGCGATCATTTACCTTTTGGTCAGGATCGGTCAGAATTCTAACGGTCCAATCCAACACGTTGGATCTAATCACTTGGAGATATGTAGTTTGCACAACTTGGTGGTGCTCTGCGAAATTATTCAGCATGTCTAATATTTTCGTAGAGATCCTGTGCGATTCAATACGAAATCCCTTGTGGAAATGATTGCAATGGACCTCGATTCTCAGTGTGATCAATTTCGCTAGCTTGCACTCATTTTGTCGTACTTGAGATTGCTTGCGAATGCATGTATACGATCATTTCTTTCGTATGTCTCAGCGATACAAACATCGACCAGGGCGGCTGGGGCTTGATCTTAAGCCTTACGATAACCCTTATCGTGACAGTATCACAGGGATGTTGGCAGTCTGTGTAAACGCCATTTTAGGTGGTCGCATTAGAGAGCGTCGACTGTACGTGTTGGAGCTTATAAAGATAAGCCAGTCGCAGACACGCTCACCACTGTGGTAGGACGGGCTGGGCGGTGTCACCTGCTCTGATTTGTGGTGATTTCAACAGGTAAGACTTTTTTAATTTCTCCTCCAAATGTTCTGTTTCTTCCCATTTCTCTATATTTCATAAACCGTCTGCTATTACTTTTTATGTCATGAATTGAATTATTGGAAAATACTGAAGCAGACCAAAATAGGCTTAATTAATTCCATGTCAATCAAAAGTAGGACATTATGGGTTGGGCAAGTTTGATGATTGTTTTGGGCCTTGCATTATATATGTACCTATGCATCAACGGATTGCGGAGTATGCTATTTCAAAAGGCTGCGTATGTTCATGTACCAATCCAATGGTATTTAAGCCCTATTGAGATGGAATGGAAAAGGGGTCTAAAAACCTTGAAAAAGTGCGCACGTTCTTAATGGGAGACCGCTTCCCTATATGGGGCAGATGTTACTACGTTTCTTTAAGTTATTGCAAATTGTAGGAGGCTCTGATTCCATAAGATAATATAACGTTAATAATTTTCTTGGAGGTTACTCTATTTCGGGGATAAAATTGAAAAAAAAAAATTCTTAATGATATGCGTCTGGAGTTAAACCTTAGCTTTGATGTACACTGGATGGGATGGTTGTCACTTTATCAGAAAGGCATCAATTGGAGAGGGACTCTTGAAATCAGCGCATTTATCCTAGTAGAGAGGCAGACTTGAAAAAGATGCTTAGAAAGTGGATTTGGTCGTGCCCGATATGCAAATGGAATTTGAGTGTTGATTGTTGAAGGGGACGGCACACTGCCTGATGTTTGGTTATGTCAGAATGTGGTGCATAGCTGTGGTATCCATAGAAACGCCTAGCAGAATTAACACAAATCAACATATGGGGTCATGCAAGGACTAAAAGGGTTATGAGGGTCTTTAAAAAATTTGCTGATTGATGTTTGTCATAGTTACTTGGTAACCATAGCAACCAGTTCTCATCCAAAATCTGGATCAAAAATTGAGAAATACAAATTTTCAGTTTCCATGGTAACCACATATTAAGATATTTGAATATGCCTTTTTGGAGGCTATGCACTAGTGCAAAATGCCTGATGGATGATGTTGTTCAAATGTGGTGCATAGTTGTGGAAACGCCACAAAAGCACAGAATTCCCAGGTTTTAGGGAAAAAGAACACAAAAGCCATCATAGAATTGGCACCATTAAACATACAGGGTCAAGGGAGGGCTTAAATGAAAGGAATATGAGAGTTCTACAAGAATATGACAAAATCCCAATAATTTCCATGGCAACCACATAAGCAAAAGCATTGTTTTGCAGAGAGTATTAAATCTTATGAAGTAGGAATATTTCCCCTGAAGATGAAATGCTTTTTATCTTATTATACAATCACTTGTAATCATGGTTAGTAAAGTATCAGAAAATGAACTGAAATTATGTCAAATTTTTTGGCTTTCTTTTGTTACCATGGAAATTGAGTCACCAAGACAACTAATTATACTCATCTATCCCATAGAGCTTCAAAAATACATCATTTTGACATGTCATTTGTGTTTCTATCCCGAATATCAAGTGAGATCTGATCCAAAAACCACTTAGGCCTATTTCAGAACAGCCTGATTTTGTGGTGGTTGCCATGGAAACCAACTACTAACTATATTTAATGAAGGAATAATCAAGTAGAAATGATTCTCCTAACTTTGGGACATTTTCCCCAAATAGAAAAAATAACTTTTATCTTGTTACCTCCAGTTGAGATTAACTCCTAAAAGCTACTTTTGTTGCAGCCCTATTAGTTCCATTTTCTTCCACCAGGGGCACTGCTTATTCTACTTCCTTGACAACTTGGTGATAGCAACCTGCCCACAGATTTTTTCTGGAGAGAACAAGCAACAAGTCAGAAAAGGTTGCAGCTAATGGAATAGAAGCAGATAAGGTAAAATCACAATTACCCTCATGTTCTTAATAACATATAGATTCTATAAGTATTGACTAATAAGTATCAAATTAGTTTGTTATTCTAAATTTTGACTTAGATGAATTTGCAAGTCATTATGTGAGTGATAATAAGGGATATTTGCATACAATTCAAAGGTAAAGCTCTGAAAACTTTGTAAGTCAACAATATTAATGTTTGAGTAATAGTCAGATACTGCATAACTCTATAAACACTTGAACCATGCAGATTAATAACCACTTGATAACTAAGGTAAATTTTCTTTTTATTAAGCTGTTGCTATGGTAACAACAGAATTCTAGTACAATATGTATCATCTTAGACTACCCAATATTGTTAGCATTGTTTAGTCTAAGATGATACATATTGTACTCTGAGATGTTCACACAATGTATTGCAGTATTCTCCCTGTTATCTAACCATTGTTATAAATGAGATCAAATGGGCATGGTTGTGCACCTCTTATAGGAAATAATTCAGTAATTACTTTAGTTATGAATTGTGTCTTATGTATGTGGTTGTCGTGGGGTTTTTTTCTTCAATTTTTTAGATGTAATAAAAACCTTTACCTTCTGCGTAAAGTGCTAACTCAAAGTCCCAACTTAGGGTCTGGGCTAAAAGTGGTTGTTTGGTGGGGTGGTCGTCTAAGTGAAAGGGCACCCTTGGGGTATATGTAGTATACATATCTCCGCATGGGGTTCTGACATACTTTGAATTTCTGATAATTTATTTATATTTCAATCCAAGAAATATCACCATATGTATTAAACAAATAAATAATAAAGAAAAAATTCTGGCGAAGATGGAAACATGTGAGGCTAATGGCGGCTTGAAATACTATAATGTTTGCCGCCAAAGATCATGTGACTAGCATGGTTAACATGAATATTAATTAGCTTGCCTCAGATACAGTAACATGTTTCCAAAATATATATATAAATACATGTATAATAATATAATTATATTACACATATAGGGATTGTCGGAGGGGGGTGACATAGGTGAGACATAACACATGGTGAGCTCCTAGGTCGTCCAAGACTTCTGAGGGAGTGATAAATGTGAGAGAATATGATACTTGGGACTAAACTGCCCGCATTATAGGAGGAAGTGGCCATTTGGGACTGAATTTTGAGTGGTCTCTCAGTGAGGCCCCCACTAAGAGAGCAGTCTCCTTAGTGAAGCCAAATTAAATATGAAATAGAGGAAAATAATCCGTTCTTACAAAAAAGTCTTTAAAGGGGGGGGGGGGGGTCTCCTTAGGTGGTCGTTAAGTGTGTTTCTAACTGTACCTTTTTTTAAAACACAAAACTGTATCAAGATAATATGATATGCATCTATATGTATACATTGTTGGAAGGTTGGGAACAATATGACAGACTCAGAATACCTTTGATTTATTTCATTTTATTTTTTTTGTAAATCTATGGAGAAAACGTATAAGTACCCAGCTTAAACTATTTTAGATTTCCAAGTGGGTTTGGAAATCTACTGACTTTTAGAATACATTTCAGCACCCCCGAACCCCCCCGCGCGCCCCCATCAACCCTGCAATCCTACTAAATAAGAGCCTCGCCTCGAATGGAGTCTACCAAGTACAAAAAGGGCAATAAGCCACCACCCTTCAATGGTTAACTATGCCAAGGTGAGAAGGGGCTGGGAGATCCACCTTTTTGCACTGAGGGGACTTAATAGAATGTCACTGATTTCTGAGGAGGGTCATTATAAAGGCATATAGTATGAAAACGGTATGCATTCGCAGAACACACAAATCAGGAACGCCAGTGGTCCGTCGCATGATAAAAACAGAGAGCGTTTTGCTTGAATAAAGAGCGAGGGTTCTGATTGTATAATGAGAAAATGACACGTCATTTTACTACCAGCATACTGAACTGTGATTGACAATACAAAATTGATGAATTGTCGCGTTTTTCTGTACTGATTCCTACACAATAACTGACAAAAACAATGACTGTTACTAACTTGCTCATCTTACTGACTGAACTGACTTACTGACTGTAATAACTGATTTTCAATGTAATTTCACTATATTGTGCTAGTTCAAGTTGTAGGGGCTAGGGCAAATATAGTAATATAAGTCCAGTAGCGAGAGGCACACACACACTCTTTATTCCAATTAAGAAATCCAACAATCATAGTACAAGTCCAAGTCAGAGGTGAATCACTCATAGTGCAAGTCCAATAGTTAGGGGTAAATTACTTGAAAGTTACACAGCTATCCAACTACTAGAACTAGTCACCAAAACCATCCAAATGATAAGTGATCAGCTTTTTATATGAATTGCCTGTGTCTGCTGCCCTTGAGAAGATCACATAAATAACATAGGGTAAATGAAGGTGAAGGTTGTGTGTGTGTGTGTGTGTGTGTGTGTGTGTGTGTGTGTGTGATTAAACTTACCGGTAGCATTTGGGTAAGGTGAAGTTCGTGTGTATGCATGGCTAAACCTTCTGGTAGCATTTGGGGGAAGGTGAAGGTCCCTGCCAGTAGTATATGGGGGGAGGTGAGGGTTGCTGCTGGTAGTATATGGGGAAGGTGAAGGTATAGTGTGGTGTATTGGCTGGTGCACCCATTCAGAGGTGACCCTGGCTAATGTGCCAGCTACAATGTGCTGGCTACAGGGTACTGGTGTAACCTTGGTTTAAGTAAAGTTGGCTTGTGTGGGATAATTGGTCTGGCCTACCTTCAAGTTCAAGGTCAGTGTTTGTAAATGGCCTTGTTTGATTATTTGTAGGTCTGAGTTTGGAACATCTCTTGCCTTACATGTCTTACTTGTGGGTGTCTAGACAGGGTCTAGTACAATATTCACCATGTGAAATCTTGGGAGAAAACTCACAGAGAGATACCATCACCCTCAGCCAGTCATGTTGTCATTTTTCAATGGTTGGAAGCCTCCCCTCATACGTTTGAAACACATGCAACCACACATCCCCAACGTATTGCCGGTGGTACCTCTAGATGACCAATTTGATATGCCAGAGAACCAGCAAACTATTGGTAAAATGGTATGTGGTTTCTGGTAAAATAGCTGGCCTATATAAACCAAAACGGTATGTGGCACATCAGATCATTCACAAATCAAATAGATTCACCAAAATCCTTTGGGGGTTCAACTTGATTTCACTATTCTTGACGACCTTCTGACAACCTTGAATATGAGATAATGACGACTTGTTTGGGTCTCTGTGGCGACCTTAGGATTATTAGTTACAGGCCAGTCATCAATGTCTCAGAAAATATCAACCATTTTTCTATTCTCAGGATAAACCAAACCACACATCATGGTGGTGATTCCCCCCGTGGTGGTGTCGGCGCCCTGGCTGAGGTCGGCCCTGAAGGCCGTCTCCCGGAACCTGGTCCTACTGGACGCCACCTGGATCAAACAGGTTCCGGTCAAGGGGGTGCCCTGGAGGACAGGCAGGCAGGCCTTTGAGAGGTGAGCGGCGCTTTCTCCGAATTCTCCGAATCCCAACCCCTATACCCTATACCTTCAGTATTGTCCTTCCCTCTCATAAATAATTCCCTTTGATTTGTGTTCAACGGAAGATCAGTTGTAAGTGAATATGGTTTAATAAAAAACAAATATATGAATACAAATAAATGGGTGAATCTTGTACCTTGGAGACCCACGCTGCTTCATCCCACCATACAATTTTTGTCTTTTGAATAAAGATTTTTTCAACATTTCTTTTGTATAATAGATATAGAGTAAATCAAGTATAGATCGTGGGCACACTCAGCAATTGTTATTGCCCGAGTTTGCACACGCCTATTGTGGTGTCCAGCCATGGCGGGAAATGTTACCCGGCGACCTATATAGAGGGCGCCACTATCGGCAAACTTAGCTGGTTCCCTGTGAGCTCTGTATCCAGCCTTCTTGTATACTCAATAAACCAGTCTAGATCTAACACCTATGTCGCTGGCTAGAGTGTATGACATTCCATTTAAACAGTTAATGACAGCGGGATTGAATGCTTTAAATTCTATAAGGAAGGTTGATGTATTATCACTTGGAAAGACAGTTTTATTTCATAAACTTTTATTAAGACTCAAGAAATACAAGTTCACTTTCGCTAGTTTTCATTAAATCACCAGTATGTCAAAGGAGGTTATACACTAAGTACCATATACACCAGACTATATTCAGGCAGATGGTTATTGGCTTTTAGGAAACCGTTCATTCTCTTGATTAGTTAATACTATATGCAATGATAATATTTAATCTAACCCACAATAACTATAACCAACTATATACGATTTAGTACAACAATTTAACCAAAGAATACAAAAAGAATAACCTTTAGGAAACAGCAAATAAGGCTTAACAAAATTATGGTAATGACTCATAGGTGCAGAAAAATAGAAAAATAGAAAAAATCTTTACTGTCGGTTGACATCCATAACCTTGGGATTCAATATGTTTACAGAAAGTTCAGAGGAATTGTTATTTGCTAGTTATTCCCCTCTATTGCAATCATTCAATGCTTCAATTCTCTACCCCAGCAAACACATCCCGGGGGCCCGGCACTTTGACGTGGACGCCTGTATCACCAAGACTCCGCTGATCCCCCGCAGTCTGCCCGAACACACTACATTCCAGACCTACCTGCGGGAACTAGGTATCAGCGCCGACAGTCACGTGGTGTTCTACGACAGGGACGACGGGAAGGTTCTGAACACGGGAATCTCCTCAAGGTCCTCCTTTGTCTTCAGGGTGAGTTGTCATTTTCAGACATGCAACTTTCCTACTTTTGTAGGATTTCCTACTTTTTGGTGATTTTGGGGTGCACAAACCATTTTTCTTACATAGATTTAATATCTGTTTTAGAATATTCTATGTTAAGCCCCATAGGCCTACCCACTATAGGCGACTTTGACCAGAGTTGGGCGATTCACTGGTGCTATAATCGGCCGATTCAAGGGCTGACTGGTATCAAACATGTATATTTCAATATACCATACTAATTGGGTATCTGAATCGGTGCTAGAATCGGCCGATTCTATGAGAATAATCTGCCGTTTCTAGTCGGCCGACTCTGCCAAAATCGTGTAGTCAGTATGGGGCTTTAGTTTCAAGCCAATCAAATACAAAGTCAATGTCAGATCTCTATTCCTAAAAGTAATTTCCCTCCTAGTTGCTTCTAGACAAAAAGTTGAAAAAGTATTTCCTACTTTTTCATCAGTCGGAAGTGGCATCTCTGCATTTTCTATTGTGGTATGGTATGATGCGAGATTTGGGATATTTTGTAAATGTGTCCTAATTGATGGCTCATAGCCAGCAATTGAGCTTTTGTTTTCTCACGGCATCAATTTTTTTAATCAAAGAGTAACATATATTGTTGTTTTATAGTTATAGTGTATAGGTATATAGTCTCGGAAGTGATTCTCATCAGGGCCCTCCATTAAATTATGTTTTTCATGCAAATGTTCTTGGCAGAGATTTATGTCCGTTATTAAATAATTATAGCTAGTTTTCTACACAAAACAGTTATAATGACTTGAAGTATTGGGGGGGGGGGTTGCACTCTTCAGAATTTGATTGTTATCAGAAGGAAAAACCATAATGACTAGAAAGAAATATAATTTGTAGAAGCTCCAGCTAATACCGTCATGTTAATATTGTATATATAAAAAACAAGTGTGGGGACAAGTGTAAACATTATTATGAAACTGTAATGGTCTTTCACTTGATGCAACTTACTTTTTAGATAACCTCATTCTTGAATTGCAAACAACACGTGTTACCATCTAGCATGTATTAGATTAAGTTATGGTTGGATGTGAGGGAAGACAGGAGAAATCCTACTCACCCCATGGTAAATAAACTTGTTTATAAGCATACAGTTCTCTCCTTTCCCCCTTTCAGCTGTACGGTCACCGGTCAGTCTCTGTGCTTGACGGGGGCCTCGTCAACTGGGAGGCCCTGGGGTACGAGACGGAGTCTGGCCCTGCCAAGGTCACTCAGGTCAGTGTCCATTCTGTATTGGGGGGGGAGGGGGTCGTCAACTGGGAGGCCCTGGGGTACGAGACGGAGTCTGGCCCTGCCAAGGCCACTCAGGTCAGTGTCCATTCTGTATTGGGGGGGGGGGGGGGGGGGGGTCGTCAACTGGGAGGCCCTGGGGTACGAGACGGAGTCTGGCCCTGCCAAGGTCACTCAGGTCAGTGTCCATTCTGTATTGGGGGGATGGGGAGGGGGTCGTCAACTGGGAGGCCCTGGGGTACGAGACGGAGTCTGGCCCTGCCAAGGCCAAGCAGTTCCAAGTTTTCCTGTATTTTATGGACCTACATGCTAATTTTGGCATATTTTGTAGAAAAAACATGGGAAAATCAATAGGAATAAAGCATCTTTTTAGCAATATAAAAATATGTTATGAAAATATTTTTATTTCAACTTCAGAAATTGAAGTACATACAGTAATAGAAAGAAAAAGTACCTAATTCAACCTTTTCATAATCTCAAAAAAGGAAAATGTCATAGATGACTAATTATGTTAAAGGCTTATAACAGGCAAATGGACTTGTCAACATATTTCCTACAATGCACCTTGATTTAGCCTGCAGGTAGACCAAAATACAACAAACCAGAAAACTGCGTCTGGTAGAATTGCCATTCACTTTTTACCCTTTGCCTCAGAGCAGCTCACCTTTAAGTGAGATACCTCCAACTTAACCGACCAAACATAAACATTGAGCTTTGTTGTTATAATAGTTAATCATTGGTTATTCTAACTGTTAGTAATTTAAAGATTCAACATTTTCTGTGGGACTGATTGTAACTGACATAGAATAAATCAAGTACAGACCATGGGTGCACTCAACAAACCTATGTCTCAAGCGCAAACCAGGACAATAACAATTGCTTTGTGCCCCCTCGGTCTGTACTATGTACATATTCCACAGCCAGGAGACTTCGAGGTGGAATACCAGCCAGACATGGTGGTGGAGTTTGAGGAGATGCAGCGAATAGAGAAGGCGGGCAGTCACCAGATCGTGGACACCAGGACTGCCCCCAACTTTAGTGGGGAGCAGAAGGAGCCATCTGTAGGTAAGGTGTTGTCCATGAGATTAGTGAGCATCTATGGAGTCGGGGGGGGGGGGCAGTCACCAGGGGCAATATCTAAATATTTTTTTCTTTTGAAAAGCAACTTTATTAGGTAACTTAATGTAATTTCAATGATTAGGCTAATCACGTCAAATTTTATAAGTCTCTCATTCACAGTTAGTCAGCTTGTTGATCAAAGTAACTACACCTAACAATCCCTTTAAATCATTATTTTCAAATGACATCACATCTTTTGGTAACTGACAGAATCAGGCAGCAGGAGACACTAATCACATCTTACCTGATTAGCCCAATCACTAAAATCAGTTACGAAGATATATGGGAAATATAATGGAAAATAATTACAATTGTGTTCAGCTATAGTTTCCCGATTAGAGAAGAAGAGAGTGCTGCCACCTAGTGTTTCTCATAGTACTGCGGCCATTCCCCGAAAGGTATTTGTCCGAGCATATAGTAAATGGTTGGTTTTCATGGAAACCACCCAAATAATTCAGGTAATTCTGAAATCAACACTATTTTTGACATTATTAATATTCAAGGTAGAACATAAATTAGACATCAAAATTAAGGATTCTAATAGAGTTCTATGCGATAGAATTATGAAATGGGTTCTTTTGGTTACTTAATTACCAAAAATTTGCCCATGATTTCAATTTTTCTTCAGTTTTTGTGGAATAGTTCAATTCCACAAAGCAATGTTTGAAGTTGGTTGAGTTTTGTTTAATCTATGCAAATGAATTACCCTAAGTAGAATATGGCCTTTTAAAGAAACACTTTATCGTTTCCTTAACATAGTGGGGTCTGTTAAGGTCATTTTTTTGAGAAATCGTTACGCGGCGGATAAAAGTACCAAATTTGGTATGAGGCACCTCTGAGGCATAACTATCAAATCTGGAAGGGGAGCCACGTTGAAATATCAATAGGACAGATGTGGGGGCCAAAAAACCAATATGGCCGACTTTTACTATAAAAAGGCTTATATCTCAGCTTCTAAAAAGACTAAAGAAACATGGTTGGTGTCAAAATTGAGGGATTATTGGTCAGGGAATTCAATTATTTATGTTTCAAGTCAATGCGGAAATCCAAAATCCAAGATGGCTGACCAATTTTGAGAAATATTATGATTTTTAGCTACTAAGGCATAAGGCCAGGGAAATGGTTCCAATATCAGTTGTTAATAGCCTAGAGGGCTCAATAATTATGACATTCATCCAATACAATACCATAAATTTCAAAATGGCTGAATTCGTTAGCATCATACCTTTGATAATGACCACTGGATTCCAAAATAATTCAAATGAAAGCATATATAGACTTTACTCTTTTGCTACAAGATTTCTTGATTTCATTTGGTATGATGATCCCCTGGGACTCCTTCATTGAATTTAAAAGGGGAGCCACCTTGAAATATCAATATAACCCAGAGGGGGGCCAAAAATCCAAAATGGCCGACTTTTATTTAAATAATCTTATATGTGAGCTTCTGAAATGCCTAGAAACACATTGCTATTGTCAAAATTAGTAGATTATAGGATAGGGAATTCAATTATTTACCTTTTGAATCTATACAATAGGTCTAATTGAAGCTAGTCAAAAGTTTTGGTTAAATACCTTAAATTTCAAATGCTAAAAATATAGAAAATTTGTCAAAATTTCATTTTGGTATTTCAAGATGGCTCCCCTTCTAGATTCAATAGTTATGCCTCAGAGGTGCCTCATGCAAAATTTGGTGCTTTTATCCGCCGCGTAACGAAAATGTTGTTAACAGACCCCACTAACAACAGTGTCGACATTCTGTTACATCAAAGGCTCGCCCTTATCGTTCTGTGTCTATAAAGTATGAGAAATACAAGAATGCTTGCCTACCACCCTATAATCCTTATGCAGACAGGGTCAGACTCACGTGACCAAATTATGGTGATCACCATGTGGTCACCACACCCATGTGGCTATGAAATATATCCACATTTTAAAGCAAATAATTACCTATTATGATTCAATTAACTTTCTTGTGATAAAATAGACAAAACTCTACATCATAAATGCTTTAGAAGAGTAGATAATAGTAAATCTAAAGTGATCACCAGCATGGCGTCCATCCCAATTTCGTAGGTGTGACGTCATGTGCACAACGTCTATAGATTCAATCACCATCAGTCCTTCTGATATGATCCAGGCAGTTAAATAAGCATAAGCAACCAATAATGTACAGACAAACCAACCATAACTTTTAGGGTTTTACAATATTGGGGGTATGGATGGGCGGGGTCCCATGTCCCTTGTCGAATTTAAAAAATGGCCCTGTCGGATGTCACTATATCTGGGTTTAGACCCATGTCCCATGTCGAATTTAAGAAATAGCCATGTCCCTTGTCCATATCTTTTTAAAGCCCCTGTCACATGTCGAATTTAAGGAAAGGGTGATGTCATTTGTCCCTTAATTGCCATGTCGCCTGTCGAATTTAAGAAACGGCCATGTCGCCCTGTCGAATTTAAGAAATAGCCATGTCGCCGTGTCGAATTTAGGGGTCCATACCCATAATATTGGTTGGTTGGTTGGTTATTCGGGTTTAACGCTGTAGCAACATCTAAGGTCATATCACAGCGAGAACAAGGTTTGACAATTCTGTCTGGGATGATTGTATCTATGGAATGATCAAATATATGAGGAGATAGAGACCATACTGAGGCAGGTTTTCTTTAATGTGCCTGGTCCCATAGACAGGGCCATACAGACAACAGCCGGTGGTTTTACAATATTATATTATGATATTTTCATATCATTATATAATGATATAATTTTTTAAATCATTTCAGTCATGCAGCACATGCTCCAGGACGCGGGGCTGCCCGTCCCCGACCCCTCCACGTTACGGACGGGTCACATGAGGGGGGCGACCAACGTGCCCTACCCCTCCCTGTACGGCCAGGACGGGGTCTCCTTCAAAACCGAGGACCAGCTCCAGGAAAGTAAGTACTACAGTCAGGCCCCCCCCCCCCATCAAAAAAAAAATGTGTTCAGGTAACTCTACCTTCCCTTATATTTTGGCCCTACCCTAACTTTTCTTTTTTTGGAAATTTGTAATCTTTTTTTCAAAATCCAAAGGAATTGACATAAAAATGCATGGAAAACCATAAAACACCAGATAGATTCTCAGAGCATGTATTATAGACGCTAGAAAATGTTTAAGGGGATATTTGGAATATTTCATTTATTTTGAACATTGGTCAGGTTTCTTTGGTAAGTAAAGAAAAGTAAAAGAAAAAAAAAACATTTAGACCTACCTACCCTATTTTTGTCCGACCTATGTTACCTGAAAACAATTTTTTTTTGCCTTATACATTAGTTACTATGTTTGTTTCTCAATAAAGCACTTCATGAAAATAGAAAAAAGCTCATGAAGTTAGAAAGGAATTTAAATTCAGTCAGAACAACATTTTCGGTTACGTGTATTATCTTATCCATTATCTATTTATTCTAGGATATAAGTAATACCTAAGGTGAAATCTAAAGCAATGCTTAGAAAAACAAGAACTGCTTGATTGTGTGTTGACACCAATATATGACTGAAAATTGAGTTTGTACAGAGATATGTTACTGTTATATCAAATAAGTCCATCATTAAGTGTTCCATTGCTTATCAAATTCAACCAAAATTCATTAAAATATACTACATGTTCTCTGGTTTGGTGTATTTTGGTGGACCTGCAGGCTAAATCAAGGTGCATTGTGGTTAATATCTTGACAACTCCATTTCCTGTAAAAGGCCTTTAGCATATCATAATTTTTCATCTAAATCCTTTTCCTTTGATTGAGATCATAAAAAAGGTAGAATTAGGTACTTTTTCTTTTTCTAACTGTATATATACTTATGTTTCTGAAGTTAATTTGAAAGTATTTTCATTACATATTTCTATATTGTTTTTATTGGTTTTTCCATGCTTTTGTCTACGGAATATACCATAAACTAGCCTGCAGAAGTATCAAATACAGGAAAACTTGGAACTGCGTCTGCCTGAATTCAAGCTATTGGGGTTTTTCATTCGCACAGTGTTCAGGGATAAAGGGCTTGACCTGACCAAGCCCACGGTGGCCTCCTGCTTCATCGGACACACGGCGTGCATCTACCTGACGCTGGCCAGGCACTTTGGTCAGGAAAACGCCAGGCTCTATTGTGTAAGTAAACATTCTGTAAATGCCACAATATGTATATAAATAGACTCTATTTCATACGTAAACATACTGTAAATGCCACTAAATGTATATGAATAGACTCTATTTATTAAGTAAACATACTGTAAATGTTACTGTATATAAAGAGGGTCTAATGTGTTACTAAATGTAATGTAAATGCCACTACGTGCATACAGATAGGCCCCATTTTGTAAGTAAACATACTGTAAATGCCACTTTATGAATATGAATAGGCTCTATTATATAATAATTAAACATAACGTAAATGTTACTACTTGTATATAAATAGGCTCTATTGTACTTAATCAAACATACTGTAAATGCCCATTCATGTATATGAATAGGCTCTATTGTGTAAATGTAACCTTACATTGGATTCATTAATCATCTATCAAGAAATGGTAGTAATTGCTATTAATGTTGTCCTTTGGCAAATCCATACATATGCTTACAAGTATCCAGAGGTGCATTCCTTTCTGTAAAGTCCTAAGGCTCCATATAATTAATTATCTCTACAAATGAAGAATTGAAGACTTTAAATCTGAAATGTCAAGCAAACTAGTGGAGTAAATTATGTTAAAAAATGTTCTCATAATTATTTATTATTTATTGTCCTTTCCTCAACTTATTTTTATTTGTAATTCTGCCTTACCAAAATTAACAAAATTAGTGAAGTTCTTTCAATTTAGAATTAGAAATACATCCGAGACCTGGTGCTTGATCTACTGTACTATACATTATTGAAAGGCATTCTAGTACCTACAAAACATGATTATCTCATCTTTGAATATTGTGAATGTCTGATGGCTTCACTGATTTGCAGGGGTCGTGGACTGAGTACTGCCAAAGGTCTAAGGAGGAGTGAGGCTGAATGGCTAAGGCTACAGACACATTTCCAACGAGGATGGTCTCAAGGCCAGAGGAAGCACATAATTGGAAGTGCCCTTCAGAAATCCAGGGGCTGATCCAGACATATTCCGGGAGGGGGTGGGGGGGGGGGTTATGTTACATTGTTGGCGCATCGTTGGGGGCTTGAGTCTAATATTAAACATACTTAATATTTATTCAAAAAAAGAAGATTAAAGGGAAGAAAAAAAGTGGGGGGGGGGGGGCATGCGCCTTATGAGCCCCTTCTAAATCTGCCCCTGAAGTCTGATTTTAAGTTACGTTTATTTATGATACAGTTGCTTCACGTGTATTGCTCATTTTACACTTTTATTATACCTTAGGGTGATAGAAGTTAATAGTTTAACACAGGGCGATACAAACCTGGGTGATTACCAGCCTTGTATCACCCTGTAGGGCGATGCATACATTTTTTATTTTTCTAAAATTCATGAAATGAAATCATTAAGTAATAATAAATCTAACATTTGCATTATCTGCACAATGTTCCTAGCCACATTTTACTGCTTACTGTTTGTGGATTTGATGGATATCAAAAGAATTATATGAAAACACATTAAAAAAAATGTACAGCATCACAACCCCACCAATACTGACTGCTGTGCATCCTTCCTTGGGAGCTCAGATCTAACAGAAAAGGTATAATAAATCCATAACCAACCTTGAAGGGAGTACTCGGGCGGTTATCACCCTCGCCGAGACCCCGATATCAGCCCTCGGCCAATCCTTCAGGCCCTGGCATCGGGCTGATATCGGGGTCCCGGCTTGCAGTGATAACCGCCCTCATACTCCCTTCTCAGTTGGTTATATGAATATATATCACATAAAGTGAATAAGAAGGAGAAAGAAAATGAAAAGTTAAGCTAACATGATAGCAACGAACAATTCACTTTTTTATACTTGTGTAATAAATGAAATGACGTTATTGGACGACAATACCACAAGGAATGACTTGGCGGGAACTGGCAGCAGGGTTTAAAATATTGCCCCCTTCCTGATCTGCTGTAAGGTTTGGTAATTTTATGGAATCCACTACATGGATCATATTGAGGAGGAGGAAGTTATTTCAGGCTTCAACTGACTATATCGCCACCTTGTGGATCAGTGCCTGTTCCCAGACGGCCGAGCAAATGCACCACTCTCTGGCTGAACCTAAAGGAATAACAACTTTTTCTTGTGAATAAACTACTATACGTGTATATACATTGTTTGAAGAATAATGCTCTCGCTAACAATGAGGTTATATTTGTATAGAGATCTCCAATGGATGCAGATGGCACCTAACCTTTATATGTGGTTAAACAGGTGAAATGACATGAAAAGAATATCGGGCTAGCTTGGGGATAATAACTCATACTATTAACAAACTTAAGTAACAATCCAGAATAAATGCCGAGGTGCCTTGATGATTGATATTTCTAAATGCGTTGATGCAAATTGTTTGTGATTCATGACATTATATACCATATAAAGTGGCTCATTCCATTGGGCATTCAACAGCCCCTTTCCATCTACCATAGTTCTCCAATCTGAAACTCCAGTTAATAATTTTGTCTATGCCTGACAAAACTAGTGGTTTTGCTTGTCTAGTACTTAAAGAGAATTCAGAACATATTGGAAATTCATCTCATTTCTAAGATAAAAAAGAACTTTGGAAAAAGTATTTTTAAGTATGACTTTCAATAGATGATACACTGCAATTATTGTAATATATAATACATATATTCAATTAAATTTTTACTATTCAAAGTGGAATCAGAGTAAAACTTATTAGAAACAAGGCTTTCTATACTTTGTATTTTCTAAGTAGGCTCTTCAATATATTATCATAATGTCCTAACATTCCGTAATATGCTCTTTTATGTATCTTCATATCTCCCAAACTGTACATGATACAGAACAAACTCATTCAACCATGTTTACTCTATGTACTGAGGTCACCGTATTGTTTGATTAGACTTGGGTGTTCCCAAAATGTAAAGGGTCTAAGGGTACGTCTGGCCCAAAGGCTTAGACACTTACGAACACATTTTCAGTTTAATTAGGCAATAATTTTCAAGGGCATTGCAACAGGTTGATATAATGTTAAGTCACAAAATTAATTCCAGTACTTTATTTGATACTAATGGTTTGTATCAAAATAGCTGCGGATATCGGCAAAATATGATGTCATTACAGGCAATTCTCATACAGGAGTGAAATAAGTGTTTAAAATGGTCTTTTTGAAGTATCTCATTAATGACTGTGACTATAATCCTATTACACTCGCTAAAGCAATAACAGTGATATCGTAGGCGACTACAAGATGGCTACGTAGTACGATATGTGGTCATATTGCACCCAATATCGCTGCTCATGCAGTGTAGTGTAATAGGGCCTGTTTTCCTATGAAGCCCCATCCGCCGTGGCCAACTTTTCATTACGATCCGAGATATAAATGATTATCTTCTTTTATTTAGAATTAACATTTTTGGATAATGTGTTTATGGTTTACAATGGAGGTACCAATGTATAAGGTTATGTGCTTATTTAGTCCAAATACTAATTTTCATGCTTGTAATTTTAAGATCGCAATGAAAAGTTGGCGAGGGTGAATGGGGCTTTACACTTATGCAATACCAATAAGGAGACTACAACATGGCTATGATGTGATCACATTGTAACCATTATCGAAGCTCAAGTCGCCAGGTGTAATAGGGCCTTAAAATTACAAGAGAATGGATTTAGACCCCTAAATTCGACATGGCGACATCGTCATTTCTTATATTCGAAAGGGCGAGATAGCACCTTAGTGACAAAACACATGGTCCTTTTCTTAAATTCGACATGTGAGAGGAGCTTTAAAAAGATAGTGACATGCAACAGAGAGATAACTCTTGCATTCGACATGGGACATTGGGATAGACTGATATATAATGGCATGCGACATAGCCGTTTTTTAACACAGGTGACATGCCCCCCCCCCCCCTTATCTATACCCCCAAGAGAGGGGGATTGACCCAGCACTCAACATTCCCATGTCCCCTTCCCCCTACTCCCTCCTACTCACCTAACCCCCCCCCCCCATCCCCTACTCCCCCATCCCCTACTCCCCACAGTGGACACGGCCTCACGTAGTCAGGAAGTGCTCAGGTTTGAGGAAGCAGTTCAGGTGTTGGGGCCGAGGGGATGCCACCAGATTAAAGGGGGTATTCCACTACACGACATCACCTGCGATATGGCTGCGATACGGCTGCGATATGACTGTCCTACGATACCACACGTATCGTAGGCCAAGTCGTGCAGTGTAATAGGGTAAGTCGTAGGTGCTACGACTTTAAAGTCGTGCGATATGATAATTATCGCAGAGAAAGTCGTTGAGATCAATATCGTAGGCTATAACCCAAGCCACGACTTTATTCAACCTGTTTAATAATGTCGTAGGGGTACAATAGAAATGCATTGAGTTACAGCCCATGTCGTAGGAAATGTCGCAGGAAATGTCGTAGGAAATAGTATATTACATTGGGAAAAGCCTGTAATTGTCGTACGTAGTGTAATACCCTAAATGGCGCAATTATGCTACGATAGTGCTGCGATATAAACACGCAAGGTTAGACAGACTGGCACCTCCTACTGCGATAACTCATAATGATATCATGCGATATGGTCCCCATGTCGTAGCCTTCTGTTATCGTGTGGTGGAATACCCCCTTGAAGGGGCTATTCCACTACATGACATCCACTGCAATATGGGGTGCGATACGACCAAGTCGTAGCCATGTCGTACGATCTCACAGTCCCATCTTATCGCAGCCCAAGTCGTGTAGTGTAATAGGGTATGTCGCAGTGGCTACGATATTAAATTCGTACAACATTGTTTTTATTGCAGTGAAAGTCGTGGGGACAAATGTCGTAGGCCATAGCCCAAGCCACGACTTTTATTCAACCTGTTTAATAATGTCGTAGGGCTCAGATAGAAATCACATGAATTGCAGTCCATGTCGTAGGTCTTATGTCGTAGAGGACATAGATAAAAGCCTGAAAATATCGCAGTACTGTAATACCCATGATGAAGGTCTAAGCTACGACTTAGCCATGACATTGCTGCGATATACACACTCAAGGTTAGACAGGCTGGCACCTCCTCCTGCGATACCAGCCATTAGTGGGGTCTGTTAACAACATTTTCGTTACGCGGCGGATAAAAGCACCAAATTTTGCATGAGGCCCCTCTGAGGCATAACTATTGAATCTAGAAGGGGAGCCATCTTGAAATACCAAAATGAAATTTTGACAAATTTTGTATGTTTTTAGCATTTGAAATTTAAGGTATTTAACCAAAACTTTTGGCTAGCTTGGATTAGACCTATTGTATAGATTCGAAAGGTAAATAATTGAATTCCCTGTCCTATAATCTACCAATTTGGACAATAGCAATGTGTTTCTAGGCATTTCAGAAGCTGAGATATAAGATTATTTCAATAAAAGTCGGCCATATTGGATTTTTGGCCCCCGTCCTGGTTATATTGATATTTCAAGGTGGCTCCCCTTTTAAATTCAAAGAAGGGGTCCTAGGGGATCATCATACAAAATGAAATCAAGAAATCTTGTGGCAAAAGAGAAAAGTCTATATCATTTTCTTTTGAATTATTTTGGAATCCAGCGGTCATTATCAAAGGTATCATGCTAATGAATTCAGCCATTTTGAAATTTATGGTATTGTATTGGATGAATATCATATTTATTGAGCCCTCTAGGCTATTAACAACTGATATTGGAACCATTTCCCCTGGCCTTATGCCTTATTAGCTAAAAATCATAATAAATCTCAAAATTGGTCAGCCATCTTGGATTTTGGATTTCCGCATTGACTTGAAACATAAATAATTGAATTCCCTGACCCATAATCCCTCAATTTTGACACCAACCATGTCTCTTTAGTCTTTTTAGAAGCTGAGATATAAGTATTTTTATAGTAAAAGTCGGCCATATTGGTTTTTGGGCCCCCACATCCATCCTATCAATATTTCAAGGTGGCTCCCCTTCCAGATTTGATAGTTATGCCTCAGAGGTGCCTCATACCAAATTTGGTGCTTTTATCCGCCGCGTAACGATTTCTCAAAAAAATGACCTTTACAGACCCCACTACATTGGCATCGTGCGATATGGTGCTAATGTCGTAGCCTTCTGTTATCGTGTAGTGGAATACCCCCTTCAAGGGGCTATTTTACTACACGACATCCACTGCAATATGGGGTGTTATACGACCATATCGTAGCCATGTCGTATGCCCTTATGATATCGTCCATGTCTTATTAGTGTAATAGGTTATATCGCAGTTGGCTACGACTTTAAAGTAGTGCGATACAATTTTTATCTCAATAAAGTTGTGGGAATGAATGCCATAGGCTATAACTAAGGACACAACAAGTATTCAGCATGTTGAATTATGTTGTGTAGGTAAGATGAATGGTGTGATAATGCTACAATATTGCTGTGATATACATATACAAGGTTAGACATTCTTGCGCCTCCTTCTGTGATACAAACTAGTGATATTGTGCAATATAGTCCTCCTATTGTAGGCCATTTATATCGTGTAGTGGAATACCCCCTTAAAGCAGGAACCACTGACACCTGGCTGCACCTGGGGACTATTGAAATCACACACCCACCCTGCAAGAAATTAAAAATATGAAAACCGAAGGAGAATTGAAAGTCCATCCTGCAACAAAGTTATGAATGCAAAAACGAACAGACACCATCAGGCAACGACATAACAAGCACATTCTGTGACTGTACTTCTTTGGTTAGTCCGTAACCTGCCCAATTTTCATGTAACAATTACGTTATTTTAGGTTAAGTTGAGACTTGCTAAGAAATATTAATGTTATAATGAAATTATATTTTAGTGAAGTTGAGACCTTACTAATAAAGAAGGTTATAATAACGTTATTATAATGCAGTACGACGTCACAATGTTAGGTTCTAAAGATGTGTTTGGGTGCCATCAAAAGAACGTAACAAGAACTAAAGCAGAACTACACATAACGTTGCTGCAATGTTATAATGATTTCATAATCTTGCATGTGACAATTCTGATTTCATATATCATTATTAT
Source organism: Lepidonotus clava (assembly GCA_936440205.1). Taxonomy (NCBI): domain Eukaryota; kingdom Metazoa; phylum Annelida; class Polychaeta; order Phyllodocida; family Polynoidae; genus Lepidonotus; species Lepidonotus clava. The sequence goes on along the minus strand of OW387142.1, from coordinate 6,153,334 downwards.
GAAATATGTAGGTGGCAATTCAAACAACAGTTGTCTTATGAATATTTTAGGCAGCCACTAATGTGACAGTTCATATGTGAATTAAATGGCACCTTCCAAAATTATAAGATGGTTCACAGTTGTAACACTATATTTTATCCTATGGTGGCATTGGAAATATACAAACGAGGGGACACCCTCTCCTGATATAAAACATACATGTATTGCTATGTCATTGGTGAACCATATTATTGCTTTATTTGTTCATATGTCCAGTGTTGTTAAAATATAGATGACAATTATTTGCATAGACAATTCTTCCTTGTGACCTCCCTATACCTGGTTTCACCAGCTCGTGATGTTGGCAATAGGTGTGGCCAGGGTGCACCAATCATGTTAGTGATGAGGTTAGGGGAGGGGTGCCACCCTTGGAGTGGTGCAAGAGTGGCACCCCATAATGCTTTTATTTATCACCAATACAGTCCCCTATATTTCCCAATATCCAATTTCATTTACTCGTATTTGTTTTTAAATCAAAATAAGATTGCAAAATTTAAAAGTAAAATAATATTGTTTCCACCTCCCCTCTACGTTGTCACAACATGATGATCCAATAAGTTTTCCCCCTGCCCCCTCTCCCCCTTACCCCAGTCCCAAGCTGCGCTCTTCCCGTGCTGTTTACTTTACCCTCTAAGTTTGTTCGGGCTGACATAGATCGGGAAGACTGGGCAAACGCGGACAGTGAAGGGCGTGCAATGTTCGCTGAGTCAATATTAAAGCGGCCTTCTTCTTCTAGTTGTCAGCTTGGTAAGGGGTCCCCACCCTTCTCCCCATTCCCCGTAGAGGTAGGAACCACCATGCACCATGGGGGCACGGAGCCTAGAGGGAGGGCTGTGTCCAATTACCATTGTTTTAGGCCTGCTTATCATTGGAGCCGCATTTAGGCATGCCGGTAAGTGTTGTATGATTATCTTTATTGTTTAATTTTGCTAAGAAATATTGATATTCCTGGCAAAGAATGTGCTGGATGTGTGTGTGTGAATTTGTCTCACCGCCTGTGTCTTATTTTGTGGATCATCCATGTTAAGGAGTGTAAAAAGTGTAATTGTTTAAAAAATGTTAAAAATTTCCTTCTTAAAAATTAAATGAGAAGACAGTTGTATAGTTGTTTATTTCAACACTAAGTACATGCAATGGGAATATCAGTGTACAGACCATGGACCCCATTGTGCCCTCAACCTAAGGGCCTCGGGCATTATATGGGTCTGTAGTCAATAGCCCTTATCCAATATATCCCTGGCAGGGGGTTTTACTATAATATGCCCAATAGGTATATGGAACATACATTAGATACCAGTTAGAACTACTGAAGCATGAAGTATGTACCTCTATGGTGGTTTGTGGTGAAATAACAAGGCTTATAAGGAACAGGGAAAGTACATTTGGACCCTCACCAGTTCAAAATAGACGTCCATGTTGTTTATTTACCTTATTTTGCCTCAGAAACGTATTCTTAAATCTGCTTTTCAAAGGTATTCTGGGCAGAAAGGCTGTGTTTAGTCCTAATATAAATAGTTAATTCTCATCAAAATCGGTTTTCAGTAAAACTTAAAACGATCTTAGATTTAGACCTACAACAAATCATATACCTTTTTGTTGCCCCCAAATCGTATACCTTTTTGTTGTTACTACGACAACAGGTATGAAACATGCAGGTGGCAAACATGGGCGTAGCTAGCCTCCAGATTACCTGTACATCTACGTGTACCAGGGGGCCTCATACTATTTAGATAAGGTAGATCTAGATCCTAACATTGAATGTACCCACTAGTCTACTTCTATCATTTCTAAGAATTTCTAATATATTGAAAACTGAGTGTAGGCACTTGAGTTTCTTGTGTCATGGTAACTACGCCAGTTGGAGAACTCATGACGTTTTTTTTTTCACCCTTGTGAGAGGCACCGGGCAGGTGTCACGACTCGGGTGGGTTCCACTGAGAGCGGGCAATACGAGGGACGGTGGATACCAAAGGCCCTATTACACTACACGACATGAGCTGCGATATGACAATGTCGTAGAGAAATGACATATATTACAGTCAAAATTCTTCGTGACACATACATAACATGCTCCAAATTGCCAAATTTTAATAATTATATGGCTGCTTCATGCGAATTTATCCATAGTATCAACATATTGTGGCAATGTCGCAGCTCAAGTCGTGTAGTGTAATAGGGCCTCAAGGGTAAAGAGGGTCATCCACGTAACCATTCTGTGCCTATTCAAGCCCATTCGCCCATTCGCCCATTGTGCCCATTGTGCCCATTCACCGTAGGAAATATTTTACTTGAGTTTCATTGAGATCTCAGAATGGCAGGCACAACATCATTTTAATTAGACAATGTGTCGTTATAATCATATACGTTGACAGATCAATGGTTTAGTAACTGAAATATTTCTCTAAAAATATGATAGTAAGTGTAAAAATAACCTAGATCGTAACAAATATAAAGGAGAAAGTCCTCGAATGCAAATGGGGCTTAAGTATACAGTGCATTGCAAGGTAATCATATTAAAGTTGTACTAATACCTGTACTAAGCAAAGCAACACATTCGCTGAGATAATTGGTCAGTCTAGTTGAAGTTTTTCTCCTAAGTTGGCCCTCTTAACCAATCTTGATTAAGATATCATAATACTAGGATGGCCACCTAGTAACAGAATCATCAGGGCGCGTGTCACACTACGGGAATCATAAATGCGTTCCTCATATTTTAAGTTTAAAGATAAGATATTTTCTTGCAATCAATAATCACCATTTCGTTTCATTCATTTCAAGGTCAATAAGATTTTAGACATTATATAGGACATTGAATGCAGATTCGTCTATTACTTTATTTGACGCTTTCTGATGATATTTTTTGTTTTTACTTATTTCTGTTTGTACATATTAGATATTATATATTTCTAGCTGCATTAATGCTCTTGATGCAATTGATACAAAACTATTTGTTAATTTAACTATCAAACCAACCAATTCTTTTCTCAGTGTTTTCCTATCAATTATAGTCCAGGAAACTAGGAAACATCGGTTTTTAAACTTCACAGGGGATCATGGGTTTGGGACTGATTCTGGACTGATTTTAGGACCAGCGGGTTACCTGATGGACATTGGACCGACAAAAAATCTGTCAGTCCTGAAATTGGCTTGCTTCTCATTTTTACGTTGGTTTGGGAAATGTCGCATCATGGATCATTGACTTTACGCATTAATAAGGGGGGGGGGCGAATACATTTTCAATATATGCATAGATGCAAAAGGACAGGGGATCCAAAACTGCATGAGTGGGACCATGTGTAAAATTAATGGACGGCCCCTTTTAGGAGAAACATCTACTTATCGTTAGATAAGTTATTCATTTCAGAATTTCAAACATTCGTCATCAGGAAAGGTAATTTAAACTTGAAAATATGGCAATTATTCAACAGGAGTCGCATATAAATGACGTCATGCAGCAGGAAGGAGGGGGGTCATGCTTCCATGACCAAACATGACAAAGGGGTGGAGGGGGGTTCATGTAGTTCATTTTTAAAAGTCCTGAAGAAGATTGTAGATAAAGTCAGGCTTTTCAACACTGGAATGTCTATTCTCAAGTAAGATAAATGATTTCTTCTTAGGGTCTGTCTCCTATGAGAACATCTAGGGGCATCACCTGTTTTTAAGGTCTTTGGGTCCCTGATTTTGTCCATCCCTACTTATGTTCTGTATAAGTATCTGCAATGGGGGGGGGGGGGGCTCTTCATGACATAATGTAGACCCATGCTCCAGGAAAGGTTGACTTTTTCATCCTTTTACAGCCATTTATGAAGCATGTAAATTACACCATAGGAACTTTAGATTCATTTATTGGATAACTGAGGATGTTGAAGACATTATTGTCTTTCCTTTAAGTGGTTATACAACATAGGCTTCAGGCCTGTCGTAACAGACCATGAAATGTGACTACGGCATAATCGCAATGATGATTTAATGCACAAATGACCTTTCATATCACAAATTTTCACATTTACAAACAAATCCTATAGTAAATCCCCATAAAGAATGTCTGAAATCATCAATTTTTGCACTTTTTGGCCATTTAGAATTTTTAAAGATTTAGCAATATACATAAGAGCCACTAACATTATACATCATTGTAATCTTCAAGTAGAGAAAAATATGCCTAATAAATTTATTTTCACATATCACAAACATTAAATTGTTTTTATGGAGCCCCAAAATCAGATTGTATGACTTAATTATAAATTTTTTTTTAGTTTTTCCGATTTTGGTTCTAAATAGAATGTTTTCATTCTATGATATGTTTTACAAAACAAGTCTGGATGGATTGTCCAATTCATTCTAAATCCTATGGTATATGAAGTAATGCTGTAGCTCATTTACCTAGAAAGTTATGGTGGTTTGAACAAAATGCCTTTTTCCATAACTTTTAAAATCACCCTTTCTTGGTGCATAGGTCTATATAGAGGGATGGGGGGGCAAGGTTCACATTACAAAACATGACAAGGGAATGGGGGGGGGGGGGGGTCGAAAATGGCCACAAATGGCATGATGTCATTTATGGGCTCCCCCAATTAGATGATTTTCAGACATTTTGCACCCTGTGTGTGCATAAAAGGATGCCACTCAATTCTCCCTACAATGGATGGCATATTTCTACACTTTACCTGCATGCTGGCCAAGATCACGGTGCATGCTGGGAAAGTGTCGACAAGTTATATTGCGTAAGTATAGATATATTTTTTGAGGTTGGTTTGAAAGTTCTGTCATAACAGATGGATATATATTATGTCCACAAAATCTGCTAAAATTAGCCTCCAGGTGCCTAAAATACTGGAAACCAGCTATTCGTGGTAGGGAGAATTAGGGTTTTTTTGGTATTTGATTATGAAACACCTTGCAGCGGAATGCAGGCCGTACCAACCCTTCGTGGAGACCCACCCTAAAGACCTGTCTTTCCTTCCGTTTTGTGTGTTTTACCTGCGTTAGGCACACAGTTTTATGAGGGCGGGAGACACCCTCAGACGTATACTGTGGACATAGTGAGTAAAACACTTTATGACAAGACATACCCCAGATAACCAGCAAATATAATAGGCCAGGGGCAGATCCATGTTAGGGGGGTGTATGGGGGTCTTGGCCACCCCCTTTTGTGGACTCTAGGCAAAGAAGGGAAAATGTAGCTCTTGCATGCAAATACATGCATTTTTAGTATATACTGACCCCCACCCCCCTTTAGAAATGCTGGATCAGCCTCTGTGACAATTTATATTTATTTAGCTTTCTAGTCAGTTTATTACTTGCTAGATTTTGTGTCGGGTATGGTATTGCTTCGCTCTATCTACAAACCCAGGATTGATACAGAGAGAGCTCCACAGACCATCCAAAGCATCAACGTCAGTGCCCCGTCGCATAATGGGTCTCGCTGTAGCGAACATTGGCACATTTCAAAAGACCTCTCCCTGTTCAACAGGGAGCGAATGCACTTTTCATCCTTACAGGGATGGTTTGCACTCCCGATTTTTCAATTTATCAGGGGGACATTTTGGGGTTAACATTTTAAGATTTTGTTTGCAGTAAATGTTAGATGTGTCCTTTAGCTTATAATTTGTATAGGAGGCAAGTGGCGGAAATGATTTATTAGCCAATTAAATTAAATTCAAAGTGTGTACAAAACCATCGCAACAGGGAGGATTGGCACATCCCCAAAACAAGGAGAGAAAAAAACAGCGAGGAAAAAACAAATCCATCCTTAATCGCTCCCTCTTGCGAGAGTTTGGTTATGCGACGGGCCACATAACCAATTGGTGTTAGCTAGTTAAGAGCAGAGTACTCAGGCCTGTACCTAGGGTCTGCTGTGGGATAGTGGGATCTGTTAACAACATTTTTGTTACGCTGCGGATAAAAGCACCAAATTTTGCATGAGGCACCTCTGAGGCATAACTATTGAATCTAGAAGGGGAGCCATCTTGAAATACCAAAATGAAATTTTGACAAATGTTGTATGTTTTTAGCATTTGAAAATTAAGGTATTTTGCAAAACTTTTGGCTAGCTTCGATTAGACCTATTGTAGAGATTCGAAAGGTAAATAATTGAATTCCCTGTCCTATAATCTACCAATTTGGACAATAGCAATGTGTTTCTAGGCATTTCAGAAGCTGAGATATAAGATTATTTCAATAAAAGTTGGTCATATTGGATTTTTGTCCCCCGTCCAGGTTATGTTGATATTTCAAGGTGGCTCCCCTTTTAAATTCAACAAAGGGGTCCCAGGGGATCATCATACCAAATGAAATCAAAATATCTTATGGCAAAAGAGTAAAGTCTATATCTTTTCTTTTGAATTATTTTGGAATCCAGCGGTCCTTATCAAAGATATCATGCTAATGATTTCAGCCATTTTGAAATTTATGGTATTGTATTGGATGAATATCATATTTATTGAGCCCTCTAGGCTATTAACAACTGATATTGGAACCATTTCCCCTTGCCTTATGCCTTAGTAGCTAAAAATCTTAATATTTCTCAAAATTGGTCAGCCATCTTGGATTTTGGATTTCCGCATTGACTTGAAACATAAATAATTGTATTCCCTGATCCATAATCCCTCAATTTTGACACCAACCATGTCTCTTTAGTCTTTTTAGAAGCTGAGATATAAGTATTTTTATAGTAAAAGTCGGCCATATTGGTTTTTGGGCCCCCACCTCCATCCTATTGATATTTCAAGGTGGCTCCCCTTCCAAATTTGATAGTTATGCCTCAGAGGTGCCTCATACCAAATTTGGTGCTTTTATCTGCCGCGTAACGATTTCTCACTAGGGAGGGTGGCGATAATCCTTAAGTGGAACTTTTGTTTATAGTTTCAATAGTTTAAACCTAAAAAAGGTGGTGGCGAAGTTCCCAAAGTGGAACTTTTCAATGTCTTCTCATATTTTTTTAGGGTTTTACAGTGAATTTTTAAAGGAAAGGTGTAACTTTTTTCAGAAATTTCCTCTGTGGGAGGGGGGGAATTTCTGAAAAAAGTTACAGCCTGGTACTGCAGAGGTACTCCCTGCTAGATATCAAGTCTTCACAATAACTTTGAGCCACTTGTTCAAGAAGGAAAAGCCACACAATAAATAAAGTTTCAAACCTTTATTATAATGGTCAACAGACAGTTGTAGGAATCCTCAACCAAGACTGTATAGTACAGTAATCATTGCTATAACAATAATGACCCTAAGATGAGTGCTTACCTCAAGGCTTAACTTAGAACTAAGGTTACAGAGTCTGTTGTAGAGTCCTAGCCTCAGAGGTTTACCCTGAAAGAGGTTTGGTTGGTCTAGAGGTTTCTGTAGGAGAGTGTGCATGGTTGGTGATCTTTCTTGAGGTAGTCCAGGGCCCCCCTTTATATATGCTCCTACTGAGAGGGCAGGCCACCATATTGATTAATCTGGCCACCATCTTAGGTGGCTCAATTCTGTGTCTACCATATTGGTTAATCTGGCCATCATCTTGTATTGCCAGACCCTATGTCGGCTATATTGGACAGTGCACTGGATGACCCAGACTATGTCACCCTCCTGGCTGATGCAATCCCATAGGTAGGCTCTAAGCCCACCATCTTGGATCGACCCGCCAGAAGATGTGACCTTGAGGCAGAGCCTGTGTCCGCCATCTTGTCTGAAGTGACCCAGTGGGTTCACACACCTGATTAGTGGTTGGGGTATAATGCCCCAAGTCCCAACTCCTTGGTAACTCTGACATTACCCCCTGTCTCCACTCACAGGTTGATTTAGCATTGACTGGCCTTGAAATGCCTAACCATTGGAAGTTGGGGTTAAAAAGTGTAGTTTGTGTATGGGATAGTCTACTGTCCCAACACACTTTTCATGTAACATCTACATTATTTTATGTAAGGTTGAAACTGACTCAAGCAGAATATTACAATAACATATTAGTGACATTCCATGGGAAATCCAAGCTTATTGCAGGTATAGATTAGCTTGGATTTCCCATGGAATGTCACCAAGTTTTAACAAAGTTAAGACCTTAGCGAACGTAACCAGAATGTTACAGTAATATCACAGTGTAACATTTCAATTTTAACAGTGTGACGTAACAAGAATCAATCCAGAACGTTGCTGCAACATTATTAGAACGTCATATCCTTGGCTGGGCAGGGTTTAAGAATTCACTTGCATTGATCATGTTTCCCCGAAAGTCCTGAGACGATGAAAATCAAAGAGATACATTACGTGGAAACTTCTGAATATGTCTGTGTTGTCTTAATAAAACTACCGTATTCATGGGAGTTTCCTAGAAAGTCTGTTCCATGAATAATCGGTTATAGAATTCACTACTCAACTTCAGATTTTTGTAAGAAAGAGTAAGGACTTGAAGTGAAGATGCGCAGCACTCAATCAACACAGACTCCTTCAAATCAAAGATTTATTAGTTGCACATACATTACCAAGATCTACTTTTGCAATGATACAAATAGAATAATAACATTTGTATGACATATATATGCTCCCACAATCTTTAGATTCCAATACTTGTTATATGTAATGATACCTTATGTTTGTATGTGCCCCTACTTCTTGGGAAATGTGACTTCTTGCTTAAGTATATTGTCTTATACCACAGGAGTGGATCAAGAGTCATTCATACAGTCAACCCCTCCCTCTATGAAAAGAACAGTGAAAATAGTCTAACATCAGATTTGTACAAATTAACAAATGTAGGTGAATAGGTGAATTGATAAAACGATCATCGGTCACTTGGGGGGGGGGGGAAGCCCATTTTGCCTGTTCCACCCCAGTCTCCCATCGTACCACTTAAATATGAAAACCAGGAGTAAACTTTGATGTTTATCATACCTTAGTGTGATACACGTTTAGTAGATAAAAGTTTAATGCATGCCGTATCAAACCTGGGTGATAACCAAACACTTATTTCTCAATAATTCATGAAAACAATTCATGGAGAAATGTAAAAACATGTGCAGCATCACAGCCCCACCATTACTGATTGCTGCATGTCCTTCCTTGAGAGCTCAAATGTAACAGACAAGGTATGATAAATCCATAACTAACCTCGAAGGGGGTCCTCAGGGAGTCAGCACCCCTCGGCTGGACCCCGAAATCAGCTTGCCGGCCCTGCCCTTAGGCTGGTGCTAACCCCCCTCGTACCCCCTTCTCAGTTGGTTATAATGTATCTATTGCAAAAACCAATGGTACACTAGTAACTGGTTTTGATTCTGCATGTTTCAGATGGCCAATGTGAGAATGTGCCTTCGGAGCCCAACGCCTCCCCGGAGGCGGGCGCGGGGTCCACCAACTACACAACAGGGGACACCATCACCTACACCTGCAGCCCCATGTTCCAGGTGCTCAGTGGCAGCATGGCCGACCAGAACTACACCCGGGAGTGCCTAGCCGACGGCACCTGGGGGGCCGCCTCACCTGCCGGCTGTACAGGTAGGCAATAAAGAGATAAACAGAGATAAGCAGGGGTTATATATGTGCCTTTTTCACGAGTTTGCGCATTGGTTCCTCCCATAGTAGCCTTGTACCCATGTGTGCATCTATGGAGGTATGGAGGTATGCATGCATGTATGTATATACATGTATCTTTAGGTTATATGATTATATATATATATATATTTATATATATATATTCATAAATTCCTGGTTTATTATTTTGATATTATATATACTCATATTACCATGTATTCTTTTTTCACCTGGTTCCTGACACTACAAAATGTGAGAAGAAATTCCTGTTCATACTATTTCATTTTCTTTTTTTGCTCAATGCTTGTCTAAGATACATACTTTAATACCGGCACAATGCTAATAGAAAGTCATGATAGGCCTCCCACAGCACAAATAACTTAACAGAAACTTTATATCTTATACTTTATAACTTCATTCTTCTCAGTTATTTCTCCCCTTGCTTGTTGCAGGTATCCGCTGTCTTTCAGGCCCCCCGGCCCAGGCCAACGCTGGAGTCATGGTGATCACGGGGGCTACGGGCTCAACTTACAACCTGAACGCATTGGCTCAGGTCACGTGCAATGCCAATTTTCAGGTTTCCCCCGGAACGGTCTTCTACACATTACTTTGTCTCTCTGTTTCGGATTATGAAGCCGGATGGACAGCCAACCCAGCAGGCGCATCATGCTCACGTAATTATCATGCCACACGCTACATTATCTATATCTATGAGTCTAGAACCTTTAAGTTGACAGCGCGACAAAACTGTTTCTTAATTTGATATGCAATAGGCTTATTTTTAAGGGACAACGACACGCAACATCGATCTTTCTTAAAATTGACGGTGCAACACGGTCGTTTCTTGATATTGACATGCACAATGTTACAAATAAGAGACAGTGATATGTGAAAATGACTTTTCTTAAATTTGACACACAACATCAGGACCATGCCGTGCCCCCTCCATTTCGGAGTGTTTGAAACTTCACAAATTACACTTAAAACACCACAGATAAAAGAAAAACACCGCAAGATGCAATGTGGCCAAACACATTTTGAAAGGATTATACCATTTTGTTGTCATAACTCTAGAAATGTGATTTATTCCTTTTCTTTGTAGCCACTTTTATCTTATCAAACCTTAGTATAACAAACAATGTGTGAATGAGGGGTCAAATGACTTTTCTGAGCCACTGGGTATCAGCTGTAGGCTATTAGTGTATCTCGCCAGAAACCAGTGGCACAGAGTACCCAGCTAGGTACACAAATAACCTGTTGCTGGTACCCAAAGGCCAAGAAAGGGCAGAGAAGTAGTTCTCCTCCTCATTTTGCAACTGCCATCACCTGTTTTCACAACATTTTCAGCCATTCAGTGTGGCAGCCCAAATGCTGTGGCCAATGCCATGACCTCAGAGAATGGGACAGAGTTTGACATCGGTGCTAACCTTACATACACCTGTGATGAGGGGTATGTGGCCCAGGTTGGCAGCACTACCAACGAGGATACCTTTGTCAGGACCTGTGAACTCGTCGGGAACGCAGGGACCTGGTCTACTGTCTCCTGCATAGGTCAGTCCTCGATGAATGCAGCTTTGTTCATATATCATATATATTCATATATCAAAAATGTTTCCTATGCATATCTGTATTTGATATGAGGAAAATGGGTTCTGCAATAGAGTTATAGATGATGGCGTGTATATTAAGTTAGATGGAAGTGATATCCTATAGATAAATGTGCAAAAATGGGATGAATATGCTTTGAATTTTGAATAATAACAATTGTAAATTGATCTCAGATATGGCCTATTAATGGTATGGCTGCAATTCAAGGAATCAGCACATAGAAATGGGCACAATGTCTCCAAATCAATTTGGTTAATTACCAGTAAAAGCCATCAATATCATCCAGCTGAATAAAAAAGAAACAAATCTCCCACATAAATTATGGTGAATGTCACTGCTATTCTGACTGATCAGACCTGACCTTGTGCTTACAGCCCTGACTTGTCCTTCCCTGCCAATGGTCCTGAACACAACTACCGACCCCAGTTCTGGTACAAACCTGGCCTACAACACCAGTGTCACCGTCACATGTGACTCTGGTTACGGAGTGTCCAATGAGGTGAACAACTACACCAGTCTCTGTGATGAGGACAGCACCACCCATAAGGGGGAGTGGACCAACCTCATGAACTGCTCTGGTAAGTGTCAACTTAATGAAATGTTCTTGGTAGGCACCAACATGATGAAACAAGTTGGTAGGTTCTGATAGGTACAAACAGCATGAATTAATCTATTAGGTAGAAACCTGAAAAGACTGCTTTGGGAGAAACCAATATCTTGACTGTCCTGGTGAGTACCAGCCTGCAGATCAGCTCTGTTAGGAACAGACCTGATGAAATGTTCTGATAGGTACTGACCTTATGAATTGTTCAGGTAAACATGAACCTGATAACTGTTTTGGTACGTACTGGCCTGGTGAGCTGTTCTGGTAAGTGCCAAATTGATGAACTGCTTTGTTAGTTCCAATCTGATGAACAGCTCTGGTAAGTACCAAACCAATGGGCTGTTGTAATAGGTACCAAACCAGTGAATTGTTCCGGTAGGTAGCAAACCAATGGATTGTTCCATTAGGTAGCAAACCAATGGATTATTCTGGCAGGTACTATGCTGATGGGCTGCCCTGGTAAGTACCAAACTGATGGGATGTTCTGATAGGAATCAAGCTGGTGGACTGTGCTGGTAGGTAACAAACCAATGGACTGTTTTGGTAGGTACTAAACTGAATGTTTTTGTAAGTGACAACCTAATGAACTGGTCTGATAGGTACCAACCTGATGGACAGTTCCGGTAGGTATCATCTTTGTGGACTCTTTTGGTAGGTAATCTCCTCATGGACTGTTCTGGTAGGTACCAAGCTGGTAGGCACTATGCTGGTTGGTACCAGATACATGAATTGATCTGGTGAACCTGGCGAATTGTTCTGGTACCAACAAGAAATTCTCTGGTAGGTGCTGACCAGATGAAGTGCTCTGCAATGAAGTGAGTGCAATGTTGGACAGGTACAAGAGGGTAGACAGGCCAACTACAATGTTGGCAGGGGTACCAGAGGGTTGACAAGGGTATTGCAAGGCCAGCAAGGGTAAGAGAGGGTAAACAGATGAACTACAAAATTGGCAGGGGTACCAGAGGGACCTGCTTTGATGAATCCTTCTGATCAGCTTTCTGGCAAACAACTGGGAATTTCATGTTATTGATATCATTATTCACTTAGAGAGACCCCTTATTCATCTTACTATGTATGTCCTTGTGGGGGTTCCGGGATAGAATATAGGCCCCAAGTAGCCCCTGCTGATTGTAGAAGGTGACGATAGGGAGGACCCAGCACTGACCAAGTGGGTCTTTGGGTTTAGTTCCCAGTTGGTGCTCGGTTCACTAAGGGATGAGGCAGAGCAAAATGATTTCCAGGTTTTGATTGCCTGCTGTTTGCCCACCCTGTCATCTCCTAGATACGATCACCAAGGACAGAATTTATCCCAACCTATTTCGTCAAGAGTATGACCTTAGTTGTTGAAAGGGGGTAAAGCATCCATTACTCATTCACTCACTCCTACTATGTATGTCTATTTTCGCTCTGCAGATGTCAATGAGTGTACTTCGACAGCCCTTAAACATGACTGCGTGTCACCTGCTACCTGCACAAACACCGAAGGATCATTCACCTGCTCCTGCCCAGCCAACAAGTACATGCTGTCTGCAGACATGAAGTCATGTGAGGGTAGGTGATCTGTGAACATACTTATATTGTATTTCCACCCATAAACATCAATAGTTACCTACTTAGGTAGATATGAAAAAGTGTAATCAATTATGAAAAAAAAACATTACTTCAACATTACTTCAACACATAAAGAGAAACATAAGACAGATTTTGAGGCAATGAAATTTGTAGAATATGATAGAAAGTGTGTCTAAAATTATTTACAACATAGAAATATATACATATTCAATTATAAATCAACACATGCCTTGTTAGATTGTAAATAAGTATACAGGCAAAGATGTTCTTACTTTTTCTACTTTATGCACTTTCCTCATACATAATTTCTCAGATGTCAACGAGTGTCTGGCATCTCCGAACCCATGTGGAACAACCACCTGCTACAACACAGTTGGTTCGTTCTCGTGTCCCTGCAACCAGAACCAGGATCCAACAGGTAGGTACCATCCTAGACAAGAATGTAACGTTATCATAACATTGCAGGGACATTCCATTTGGTTCCATTTTTTTGTTCTTGTTACCTTATTTTGATGGCACCCTTTAACATCTTTAGAACCTAACATTGCGATGTTGCAATGTGAAATTAGATCTATTAGAAGATTCTGGTTATATTATTTCACATAAAAGTGACATAATTATAACATTCTGTATTGGTAAGGTCTCAACGTCAACTGAAAATGTTATTTTGGTACTCTGTCTTGGAGAGTCTCAACCTACTGTACAGAGATGTAACTGTTGTGTGAAAATTGAGCAGGTAACAGACTGAACAAAAAAGTATCATCACTTGTAACGTCGCTGCTTGCCTTGGATGTTAGCACTGGGACTCTACAGGTGGGAACCCAATAAGCCATGCCATTAACATTCTGGTTGAATTAGAGATCGCTAGCGACCAATATCTAGCATTGCTGGATATTTTCAAGTGATTTACCTAGTCGCTTTGCTTATAGGAATGCCATTTCTGGTCATTTTCATCTATATCTGATTGTTTAAGATGATTCCTGATTGCTAGAATGGTGAGATTTGACCAGAATTTAAGTTGCATTGCCTAGTGGGTCCACGCCATTAAACTATAGTCGGTGGTAAAGTATCGGACATGAAAGGTAGCTTAAACCTCTGTAGAATGCAAGAAGAAATGGTATTAATTCCAGTTGTTAATAAACAAATGCATTTTTTGCAAATCTACATTAATTGAAGTGAGCAAGCAAAATGTGTTTTCATCGAGGCTTTGCTTGTTTTCAATGTTTTGATTTAAGGATATTTCTTAATAGGGCTCATGTGATAGTTATTTGAGTTCAAACAATTTTAACAATAACTTGCTTTTGTTTCCTTTTAATCTTTTAATGCCAGGGGGTCATTCTGCACTTTAAATGATAAATGCAAAAAAATAGAAAAATAGTGGGGGAAATTTGCTCTGGAATATAGACAAACATTTTTCAATATAAGTGTAAAAGCCTGCTTTTCCTGTGAAATACTTTTATTTGAGAAAATTAATTTGCAAATTATGCGTCCTCAGGAATGAAGTCCATCATACAGTTTGAGCTGGGCCTGGGCGCCAACCTCATACCATCAACACTGACCGCAGTCCAGTTGGCAGCCGTGAAGGACATGCTGTCTCGAACGGTAGGCAATTCTCCCTACAACGGATAGCTGATTTACAGTATTTTAGGCACCTGCAGGTTAATTTTGACCAATTATGTAAACAAAAACACAGAAAAAAACTATAGAAATATGTGAATATTTGCTATATATAAATTCGTAATGAACAAATGTTCAAACCAACTCAAAAACACATACAAAAAACAAATGAAATCATAGTTGATATTGATCTCAATCATCTTTACTACAATAGACAAACGAAATGATAAAGTCATAGCTGCAAAGCATGTAATGTTTGCACTAGCATGGTAAATTGGGCAATAATTTATACCAACTGCACATTGAGGTGACAAAATGTTGAATGTTAATGGGAGGGATTTCTGCTAGGATATTACCAGTACCATTAATCAAGAAGACCAGCATTCCAAGAGCTGTCACCTGTTTTTATTGATCTATGTTTGAAGCTTGAAGAAGAAAATTTTCAGACTGAATCAACTTTACCTCTAAACAATTGCCAATGATCTTACTATATTTATTTCAGTTAAACACTACGTTAATGGGTGTGGACGATGCAGACGGGACAGTAGTCTGCAGCCTCAGGTAGGCATCGAAACAGAGCCTTGGATTTAGATAAATAAAGGACTTATGCAGGGGACTAAATTTATCATTTGAATATGCTGCTGTCACTTTTCATTTCCTTCTTCCTCTCTTTTTTGAGATGGAAGGGGGGGGGGGGGGGTTAGGGTTAAGCACATGCAGCAAAAACTGGATGGAAACAGTCATTTAAGGACAATCGCGCCATTTTCCAAATATATCAAAAATGAAAGTTCTCCAATCTTTTTTATATTTTGCAGAAAGACTTAATAATATATGTAGAATTCATAAGTGGTATAGAAAATTGGCTAAATGGTATAGTTTTCAAGGGAGAAATGGGGAAACAAGACCAATTTTAATTTTTTTTTGCATATACTGAAAAATAAAATTTGCAACAAAAATTACATTTTCTTCTGTCACTCTTTTAATATAGGGTGTACAAAGGCATATTTTACATCCAAATTATTGTAAGCGTCTCAGGTATAACATAGAATTGTCAAAATACCTTTAAAATAAACATTTCAGTGAACTTATAGAAAAACAAATAAATAGCTATTTTAAGCCATTTTTAGGTTTTTTAATGGATATTCATCTCTGCTGGCCAAATTAGTACGGTGACCCCCTGTTTTTCTGGCTGGATATGGTAGACTACAACCATATGCATGTGATCTAAAATTTTAGAACACTTTTCAATGATCAATTTTTTTGTGTGAAACTTTATTTTTGAATTTTTGTAATTTTTATTAATTTATTTTGAATATTTGTCAGTTAAAAATATATATTTCATCATCAAATTTTACAAAAGTATTTTTTCTCATATGAGAAAACATGAACATGTTTATCAAAAGCATTAGGCTAGTCATAATATCATTTCTATCCACATTATTAGAAAATGTAATCACATTTCTGAATTTATTTTGCAAGTATTTTTTTGAATAATTATCATATATTTAGACTGCTGTAGCTGAAAAGTTTCCATGGTGACCTATCATTATTTTTGCATTTTTGGTCCCTATAGAGGTATAACTTTCACAGTGTAAAGTTTTAGGCAAAACTCAATGGTAGTTCTATAATGGCGCTATTTTCCTTAAAAAAATATTTTTCATTTGTGATTGGAACAGCATTACTTATAGATCACCTAGAGGGAATTAAGGCTTAGAACATTTGATTTTTGTATATCTACTTCTTACAAATATTGGTCCATATCATTGGTCAAATAATAAATGTTTTTCAATCCTATTCAGCAATGGCGCCTCTGCTAGGTTTTCACTTCTGCTGTCCATGCCCAAGTCAGTAGAGGAGCGGGCCAATATCAGTGCACAAGTCAAAGATCTGGTACTCGCAATAACCATGATCCCTTTGAATGGAGCGGATGTAGCTGTTCTGGGTCTGAAGGTCAATACACTGGAGGGCTACCGTAAGTTTAGTTTTATCAAGGTAACAAAGTTGTCCATTGTTTGTTTGTTGTTGGTTTAAGATACCAGACCCAGTAGGTGGCTCTGGAGAACTCAATATTTCAGCTCGTTTCTGGATGATCAAATGTATGAGAACATAGAAATTCAGCCCCCACACTTTGACCCAGGTGGGTATCCTTTTATATGCAGTGTCCCATAGGTAGGGCACGCATGTAATGGCTGCTGGCACTAGGCCTTTGGTAGCTGTCGGTGACCACAGGGAGAATGTCTATTACCACACTCTCAGGACAGAGACTTGAACCACTAACCTTTGTATAACGAAGCCAACACCCTACCAAAGCGCCACAAGAATGTCCCAGCATGTATGATTTATATTGCTCAGGAGGGGCTTGATTCAGCTAGTCCGAGAAACAAGAACCACATTGTTTTTGCATGCAACTAGTTTGTGAAGTCAGTCTAAAATGGTTATGAATTTTAAAAACTATCAATATAAAACTTACTTTAGAATGCTCTAATGGATATCTTGAAGCATAAGTAGTTGAACTAAAGAATAGAAACATATATAGGCCTACATGTTTATGAATTTCAAAACTATCAATATGTTTACATGTTTTACATGTTTATGAATTTCAAAACCATCAAAATGAAACTTACTTTAGACTGTTCTAATGGATATCTTGAAGCATAACTAGGTAGGACTAAAGAACAGAGACATAGGCCTATGTTTCTTAATATAAAATTGTTTCTTAGCACTGATTTGCTACTAAACTAAGACTGATTTGCCACTGATTGTTTCCTCTTTCAGGACCTGTCCTCGACAGCTGCACGTTCATCGCCGGTAACCGAATCTGTCAGAATGGTGGTTCTTGTATACAGAACAGTGGCGGGTTACCTTCTTGTAGGTATGTGATTTATCAATGCCTTGCCACATAGGCCAACCTGACTCGACAGTTGAGTTGAGTGGCAAAGAGATGGTGTATGTGTCATGGACTTCCAACTCAGAAATATGCCTTTTCAGCAATGCAGTTAAGCTTTAGACTTCCAGTCTACAGTGCATGTGTCAAAGGCCTTTAGTTCACTTCTGGTCATTTAGGCCTATAGGTTTATCACAAAATTCAGTCAGTAGTTTTTAGGTAATGGATCTTGGTGAGGGTGCTTATTGGGGTGATTTGTTGTGTCAATAAGTTTAATTGACATACTCAATTTTGCTTTTACCTACAATAAGTTTAACAAAAATGAATTCTCCCATCACAGGCCTTAAAACAATGAATTACTCAAACAAGGGGCTATGTGACTTCCAATGAAGGGTGTGGACAGAATATGGTTGGTTGGTTATTGGTTGCTTTACGCCCTAATCAACTGCCAGGTTCATATCAAGGGCGGTGATGGTGATCGAATCTATGAGAAGGTAGAGACCATACCCCTACACATTTACCGAAGTAGGTGTTCTTTAATGTGCCTGGTCCCATAGACAGGGCCAGACACACAACAGCTGGTGGCACAAGGCCTTTGATATCCCAGTCGTTGTCACTGGGAGAAACACAGAGGGGTGTAGCAGCCCTGCCTGGCCCAGCCGAGAATCGAACCCGGCTCTCCCGCATGCCAAGCGAACGCTCTAACCACTTCACCACCCCGTGCCCCTAGGACAGAATATGTGATCTACAATTTAGCTGCATGGACTGCTATATATACCAAGTCTATTATCAATTGTATTGTTGTGAGACATCCTCCGAAATCATTTACAAAAATAATAATGCGCCATACCCACTTGCCTACGACCCAATGGCCGATGGTGATACGGGGCATACCCACTCACAATCGGCGGTATGGCCATCAGTGGTCAGCACCAACAGCCAAGCCGACAGCCACGCCATTTCTGCCAAAATCGATAAGTGGGTATGGGGCTAAGCTGTTTATCTTATCCCATTTCCTCTCTCATTCCTCATATGTAATGCAACAAATATTACAGTGAAAACAAAATACATGTTACACCCTTATATTAAAAAGCTGTTGTATTGTGTGTGTTTTTTTATGATTATTCCAGATGCCCTAGCTGGTCTACGGGGACGTACTGTGAGACAAAGAATGGTCTGAGTCCTCTGGACATAGGACTCATTTCTATGGGATGCGTCTTGTTTGTGCTACTTGTCATCCTAATCATCGTGGCCTTCTGCTGTTGTTATGGTGGTACATGTGTGTGCTGTGAAGACAACAAGGGCTATGATGAAGAGCGGCAGGCGGTGAGGGGACAGAGTTACAGTAAGTATGATAATTCATCTGATTGGGTGGTAGTTTTTTGTTAATTGGTTGCTTTATGCCCTAATTAACTGCCGGGGTCATATCAAGGGCAGTGCCTCTTTGTGGCAGTGGGACCCAAAGGCAAAGCCCTCTTTAACGTGCTGCAGATACAGGATTTGGGAATGGGGGGACCGCATATATACATATATGTATGCTTACTACTAAATCAAGGCACATACACAAGCACATGCATAACATTTTTATTAGTTTTAGTTTTGCAAGTGTAAGTTCTCACCAAAAGGGAACCTCCTGGATGCCCCCACTAGAATCTGGCACTGATCAATATGCAGACACACTGCATATAATTATGTTGAATGTCCAGAAAAGCTATAGTCAGAATGACAATGGTTCATAGTGGGTATGGTAATGATCAGATGGTTAATGTGATACAATACGTTTAGGGATTGAACCATAGTCGGAATGGTAATGGTTCACATAAAGGAAAGAGGAAAGGAGCTATAGAAAGACAAATATGTGTTCACCAGTTTGATTAAAGATGCAGCAACTAAGTACAGAACAATGTTGATTCGTGATTCATAATAAAGAGATAGGGCTTTAGCGAGTGAATGAGGATTTGTGAAGCTAGGTAATGTGGGAGAATGAGTACTGTGTTTTAAGTTGTGAATGTAGAGACAGAGCTATGATGGGGACATTGTAAATTGTATAATGGCATTACTCTGGTGAATGTCATAATAATGCATGTGGCAAATGTAGGAAGAAATTAAAGCTGTAGTATATGTGAGATTTGGGGAAGAGATAAGAGATTAGTTGAGAACAAATAATCCAGTCAATAACATGGACTTTTGTAGCATTATGACTAAAGTAGATATTTTTGCTGCTGAATGTATTGTATTGCCAAAATTCTAAAACCTCAATCTAAACCAACATTAGATAAAACTTTGAAAAAGAACTGATACAACATGTGAAATATTATAAGTAATAGCTTATCAATCAACCTATCCGTATTAATGTCTTATAATTGATAATATACTTTTTATGGAAACCACTTAATTTGAAAAGACAAGGCATTACTCCCTCTCAGAGGTCATAGTCCAGGAGCCAAATCCTGAAATCTGTCAAAATAAGGATATACCCTCCGCGGTGAGCCCCCTGGATTTTCTTGATTTTTTTCAACTTATAGCATCCTAGGGGCCATGAATCAAGACGGTTCCGAAGAATTTAGGTATGCGAACACTGTGTAATTACGCGATTTGTGGTTAATTAGCAAAAATTGAAAAACGCGTTATTTCTTAATTTCTCTGGAAATATGTAAGATATGATAACATGCTATATGTCATCTGAAAGGTAATTTTTTTCCTGATTTTTTGGTATATTGTTTGCTATTGTCATTAATCATGGCAATGAGTAATTAAAGAAAAACTGTTGTTTTAGTCAAAATCATTAGAACTTAAGGATCTTAAGTAAACTTTGGAATTGATAAACCAAGTCCTAGGTATACTTAGAGGGGATCTTTAGGCAGTTTTTAAAGAAGGTTGCATCTGATTTCATCAGAAATATAATGTAGAAATCATTTTTTGCTGATTAAATTCTAACCGACTACTGGTTCATTTTGCACTTATATTCTAAAAGGAGAGATGATATCATGAAAACAACACAATATATCCTAAAGAGATGGGAAAAGGATAATCATTGTCTCCCTAAGCTGGTATTTCAGTGCTTTCTGAGCCATTTGGTCCACTGTAGACAACATTGGAGCTGTAAAATAAGTTTACATTAGCAAGAAATATTTGTCCATGTAATTTGCAGCCAAGCTCATTTTTGTTGCCTGATCAAACTAGGATAGTCATTGATTTATTTACCCAAAAGGGTATGGATGGCTCCTTATATTGCTAAAGATTCACACATTGACATAACAATGTGCTGCCAACTTCTATTTACATACCCCTGTACCCACTCATCATTAAACCCTGTTCCTATAGGGAGAGTGGGAGTTGTGGGCCATAATACTTCCCTTTTTAAATCCCCCCATTGCTTGCCCAAATGTCCAATGTTTACCTCACACTTAGGAACAGATAAGGCCTGGAAAGACAGAGGAATGATAAAGATGGCAGACTAGGGTTCTTATCTCCCTGTTGTGTGAGTTAACCCATTGATAAGACACTGTGTGCACAACCTAATAAAGGATCCCTCAGAGGGTGGGGCAGGCTTAAATTTTGGCTACTTATAACTGTCTTATTATTTCATTTTATCACATAATTCCAAAAGGAGCATGGGATTCATCACTGCAACTGGTGAGATAAAATGATAACTTTAACTGTTTAGACAATGCTGCCTTATAGCAGTGAAATGAAGGTAATGGATCTTTAGAAACTTATCAGTTGTGTAGAGGTCTAGCCTTTCCCCAGAGTGACCTGAACTTGGGATAAGGGCAGCCCTCATGGTACAACACACTTTAGACCTATATGGTGTGCTGTAAACTGTGGGATTGCTGACCACCTGCTGTATTTTTGTGAACATCCTCACACCAATCTACCTTATTAAACTTTGTCATCCTTTTGCTTCTACTTGAGTGTTCACACATCCAGGCTGTATGGGTTCAGTGCTCAGTTAGCTTTATACACTTTTGTATCTTTTGTATCAAAGTATTCAGTGTTGGTGTATTAGGACTGATCAAAGGTGAGAAGATTATTCATGTATTTGAGTAATGACTCCTTTAGTTTTTGGTCTCTGAGTATTTACCATAATTGACCTTTCCCTTAGTACCTATAAACTGTGTCTAGCTATAGGTTGAGGAAATTGGATCCTTGTTCATAGCAGTTTAGAAATGAAAATGGTCAGTTATATTTTGATAAGGGAATAATGTTGTTTCTGAGGCTTAAAGAACTGAAAGCTTGAGGCTACAACTAGAATCACAGCAATTTGTTGCTCTTGTATAATCTCCTATATACCATAGTGCCATGGTTATGGTTTCACATCAAGGGTGCTGTGCAATTGCTGCTCAATGTAGTAATGCTACTAGATAATATTGGTAAACCGGTAGTGGCTATACCAAGAACTTGTAATTTTGAAATAGAAAGCTATATCAGGTACTTCTGTATTGTTTGAGGTCTTGATATTTGTTTGAGGTCTTGCCAATGATATTGATATGTATATACACACACAGAGGTCTCAGTTCCCCTGGTACACCTCCTGATAAAATTGGATATATGGCAGAATCCTATTAGTTGAAAGGATGAATCTGAGTGAAGCATAATCATAGGCTGGTCATAACTTGTATTGGTAATTTGGAAGGATTGGAAGTTTGGCTCTTATGAAATAAACTGTGACCATGATCATAATTTGATATCAAATTACTAATACCAGAACCCATAGAATATAAGATATCCATTTTGTGAAGGGTCAACCCAAGCTACTCATTTATATAAGCACATGGGTCTAGAATCCTAGAGTTCAAAGTACAATCTAGTAATTTGTTAAAACCAACAATTTGACAGAGGTAGCAAACCTATCACGTTTAACAAATAGCATTCCTGGTCTTTGTGCAATTGGCATATAGATACAAGGACTATGAGCTATTCTTTTCTTTTTGTCAGCATGAAATAGAGAGAACTATATTAGGCCTTACATTTAGTAAGTACACACTTTTCCAAAAATCTCAGACCCCCACCCCCTTTGGGCAAAAAAATGCATTAGATTTGTACTGTATAGTATGCACATTTTCAAAAGTTTCATACCTCCTTCCCCCCTTGATGCATACAGTCATACTTAATGCAAGGCCCCTAATAAGATGGTTTGTAATAAAGCTGAGACATAATCATGGTATTTTACTGAGGAAAGAAATCTTACTCAAACCATAGTTTTATTGTGACACATCTCTCACTATGTCCAAAATGCTCTCCAAACAGCCACTATATTACATGCATGTGCCCAAATGGCTCAGAAAGCACTGAAATACCAGCTTAAGGAGATAGTGATTATCATTTCCACCTCTCTTTAGGATATATTGTATTGTTTTCATGATGTCATCTCTCGTTTTAGAAAATAAGTGCAAATTGAACCAGTAGTCGGTTAGAATTTAATCAGCAAAAAATGATTTTTACATTATATTTCTAATGAAATCAGATGCAACCTTCTTTAAAAACTGCCTAAAGATCCCCTCTAAGTATACCTAGGACTTGGTTTATCAATTCCAAAGTTTAACTTAAGATCCTTAAGTTCTAATGATTTTGACTAAAACAACAGTTTTTCTTTAATTACTTATTGTCATGATTAATGACAATAGCAAACAATATACCAAAAAATCAGGAAAAAAATTACCTTTCAGATGACATATAGCATGTTATTATATCTTACATAGTTCCAGAGAAATTAAGAAATAACGCGTTTTTCAATTTTTGCTAATTAACCACAAATCGCGTAATTACACAGTGTTCGCATACCTAAATTCTTCGGAACCGTCTTGATTCATGGTCCCTAGGATGCTATAAGTTGAAAAAAATCAAGAAAATTCAGGGGGCTCACCGCGGAGGGTAAATCAAGATTTTCAGATTTGGCTCCTGGACTATCAATGAAGAAATAGGAAAAGTCATGCATATTTACATATACCATCACAAACTTCATGCTTCATATTCTTCTCCTACTAGATCGAACCACACCCATAGAGAAGATCCAGCCTTACCCTAACGGGGAGTACTATGCCCAGGGCTACCAGCCCAAGCCTCCCTTCTACGCAGGCTACTACCCCACAGACGGAGGCAAGGAAGAAGACAGTGAGAGCTACTCGACCGAGGACACCTACCCCAAAAGGGACAGGTACCCACGAGAAGACCGCTACCGTCGAGACCGGCCCCAGAGCCGGTACCCCCGCGACAGTCGCCACCACCCAGAGGACCGCTACTCCCGCTCAGACAAACGGTACCCCAATGAGGGACGCTACCTCGTGCGTCCTTATCGACCTTACCCAGGACCCATTCCAGCCAGGAAGTACCCAGGGGGTCTCTACCCCCCTGTACCACCTTCTGCTTTCATGGTGGCACCAAACTACTATTACTAGCATTTTGGGGTGGGCCATGATGAATTCTCCCAACCACGGATAGCCATTTTCTTAAGGTTTACCTGCAGGTTAGTCAAGAACAGGATGCATACTGCGTAAAATGTCGACAAAACTCAAGGCTTCAGTATGTATATTTTCATGAATTGTGTCATTATATACTATGTAGATTAATATTGTGAAATACTAATCATCATGATTTTTAATAAGTATTCAAAAAAACTTCAAATTTCTAGAGTTGTTTGAAAATTCATTCATTATCACAAGGATATGTTGCAATTATTTGTTCATTTTCTATAGTTTTTCCACATGTTTTGTCAACAAAATGAGTCCAAATTAGCCTGCAGGCCATTCAATTACTGAAAATCCGCTATCCGTGGTAGCCAGAATTGTTTTCATACCTGCTGATCAGTATGACAACTAAAGGCTAAATAAACACAGTTTGTGGACATATTATGAGGAGAACTGATACAATAGACTTTACAGATTCTATAGGATTTCACTATGTTTGTTGTTTTGCACTTTACATTTTTATAAAACATTATGATTATGGGCATTTGGTGTAAAATCCTTTAGATTATAGAAAGGTGATATCTACTACAAATAATTGTTTATCATCAAGTTTAGATTTTTTTTAAATTCCATGGCTTTAGATATCCAAACAAATGTATGTGACCCATCGATGGGAAAGGATGCTCTGAGGTTTCTATATTTGATACTAAAATTTACAGAGATATGACTAGATTTGTAAAATATGGTGAAATAATAACCTCATGATAATATTTGTTAAGAATTTAGCTATTTCAATCAAAACATTCCAATGGAAAGCAACGTTTAGAACATTACTGGATTTTTTTTAATACAACAACTTATCTATGCACTATAGAATCCATGTCTATGTTTTTGAACCAGAAAGGGTTCTACTGAATCAAACATTATTAAGAAAATTTTGTTCATCATCAATTTCACGATAACTTAGATAAAAAGGTATAAAAAGATAGATTATATGACTTATCCTTGTTTCCTTGTATTCTGAGAAGCCCTTCCATGGTCACACATATATATTTACTCAATCAAAAGTTATCAGAATACAAGTGAAAAACAACACAATTATATTTCAAAATCTATTGCTACAATCATCCCAGAATTAAAAGTGCAATCTGGATCATCTAAGAGTATTTGGCAAAGGGAAAAGTTTGAGTAGGGAATTTTGAGTCTAGAGTTTCTCACCAATCAGTCAATGTTTCTATATATCATTATTTAAGCTCTGTCAACTAGATGCGATTCAGTAAGGGTGTTACTGGGTGGTAGAAGAACAGGGCTTTTTCCATGAGATTGGGCAGTGGACTGTCCCATAGATGTGCCTTGTTCAACACACCTCATGCCTGGTTCCATAGGCAAACATAACCCAATATCTTGATTCAGAGAAATCTGCTGGTTGGGTGCCACACTATTCAAAAATGTCTAAAGGACATTTTGTTCTAGGGAATAATATTTCTGTATTAACACAAAAAAGGCATGATATGTATGATTTAAAGTTGCAGACAATTTAACAGACACCGAGGTGAATATCAGTGTAGACTGCTGAGTTTGTGGTTATGGGAATTACTATAGTATGTAGCACAGGGATACATCATAGTTCTGCATATCTGTTTCCACATAAAGTTATAAATACTCATTTACTGTGGTTCATAGTTTTTGCAGATGATGTGGGCAAATCTTCTGATATAATCATAAGCATATTCATTATTAATATATTATTCTGTCAATAATGTGTAAATTGCTTTTAGTACATGTAATATAAGAGGGAAGCTTGTTACAAGGATGTGCTTTGATATTTTAAGGTGTTGGGTTTTACTGAAAGAGAAAAATTAAAGTAGGTGCAGATTTTCACTGCCAAGATAATTATATATCTAACTTTACATTTGAATCAAATTTGAATTCGCGACACTCATGTTTCTTATACTTAATACCCTCAATAATCTACGCATTTGTTTGATAAAACTGATTTCATAGTCAAACTTTTCATCATACATTGCTAATATTTTCATGTCTTGTAATATGAGCATATAAAGCATTATATATGTCCTGTAATTAATGCTACTCCAGTTCGCTTATTTATATTAATACTGTCCTGTGTTCAAATATATAAATCTAACAGAAAATCTATAATTGATTATCATGAGATATAAATACAATGAATAAAGACATTTAATGAATTCAGGAGTGTTGTTAATGAATGCATGACTTATGATGAAAATGAAATGCCAATATAATTTAAATATTTGTTTGTTTCTAGGCTGTGATTACCAACTCCATCATTCATAAAAAGCATTTCTTTTACTGCAAAAACCCTAAAGATGAATTGCTATTTGTAATGTTATTCCTGGGGACTGCCACGACTTCTTAAACTCACAAATGATGAAAGTCAACCTCAGTCATTAAACCTGAACATCTGCATGCATGCCTAAACATTATCCAGTCTCCCTTGTTCACACATATCTATTAGCACTAATTCCCATCTTTCTTTTAAGATCGTCATATATGCTTACTACAGTTTCTAATAGTATGATGAAAAATGTGATATATGGTTTACTTAGATATATAAGATATCTGAATCAGACCATGAGAACTAGAGTAATTTATTTGGTAAATAGATTTATGTCACAGGTTCATGACAATTACCAATTTTAACATTCACAATAGACAGATCCAATAACAGCAATCATATTTTGGTTATTGGCAACAAGTAACAAGTCAATACTTAATCCATTATGATTATTGTCTTGATATGAGCTATTCTGTCTAACACAAAAATAGTTACACCGTTGCCATTTGTTCTTTGTAATTACTAATGTTGGCTTAACCTTATCATTTACAAAACTATATGGGTTGAAATATTATAGTTTACCTCATGAGACTAGCTGACAGCAACTCTATAAGTATATCCATCCTTAACCAAACAGAAACGTAATACAATCCATGTAGCAATCTATATTTTGAGGATTTGTCTGTAAATTTAACATAGAGAATCGTAGATCTTCTACAAAAATAACTTAGTGATATTACTGGAAGCACTCTTTGAATGTTTGAGCACATGCATCAGTGTGAATACATACCATGAAATTGACAAATTCTCATTGTTACTTCTAATCTAGTATGTAATGCAATTTCAAAAGCCTTGTTTCAAGGCAAATGGAGAATGATAGAATGAAAGCTGTGGTCATCCTGTGTATGTAATAGTTTCTTGACCCTCAGGAATCAGTGGCCCGTTGCACAATGGGTTCGTAACAATGAAAATAATTTTTTTGAAAAAAAATAATATTTTTCTAACAAGGATGGTTTATACACATTGTTTTTCTATATTTAGAATGCAGCCAGAGAGCTGTAACTTTTACTGATTTGTCCTTAATTTTTTTCCTTTTTACATCAATTTACAGAATTCAATTTCATTCATTAGAACCAGAGATTTTACAATGCTTGTAAAATTGTAACAAAGATATCTTTAACAAAGATATCTTTGTTTGATCCTAACAACGAAATTCTATTGTGCAATGGGCCACAGTGGCCCGTTGCACAATGGGTTTGTAACAAATTTTCGTAACAAGGATGGTTTATACACATTGTTTTTCTATATTTAGAATGCAGCCAGAGAGCTGTAACTTTTACTGATTTGTCCTTATTTTTCTTCCTTTTTACATCAATTTACAGAATTCAATTTCATTCATTAGAACCAGAGATTTTACTATGTTTGTAAAATCGTAACAAAGATATCTTTAACAAAGATATCTTTGTTTGATCCTAACAACGAAACTCTATTGTGCAACGGGCCACAGTGGCCCATTAAATAATAAAATTTCCTTGTCAGGATCAAGTTAAGATAGCATAATGAACAGTTTCATTGTTACTAAAATTTCCATTGTTACGAAAAAAGTAACAACGAAAAGCTTCGTTAATAATATTATTTTCGTTACTAAGAAAATCATTGTACAACAGGCCACAGAGAAAACTGAAGGACTGGGTAATTTTCTTTTAAATGATTGCCTATAAGATAGTTTCAAGTTCAAGAAGTCTGAGGGGGGTTCAAGATGCCTGAGGCATGCGAGCCCACTCCCCTGCTCCAGCTACACCACAGACAATTCTCAGGCCTTATTCTGGGCCATCTGATAGAGTGCATCTGCCACCTGGTGGCAGTGTAGTGTAGCTTCAGATGAGGGCAGCACCGATGTCTGCTTCCCCAGCTTCTCCACAAACTGAATAAAGTCCTGCATGAACAGGCCTAAATGAAAAAAAGTGATACTTTTTATCAAAAATGAAATGGAATATATTTCCTAAAAATGATTATACACATATATATGTACTTGAGGATTACATCTTGAGTGATTGCAATGATATTGGATTGGTTGAGCCAGAAATGTGATTGTATATTATTCCTAATAAATGTTTGTTGACTCAAATAATTATTGAGAGTCAAAAATAAAGGTATTTATGATTAATTCCTATTATTCAAAGCTGGAAAATGCCTTACCGACTGAAAATCAAAGGATTTATTTCATTATGCCACACCTCATTGATCAAGCTATGATTTTCAACTGACTGCTGTAACTTCCGACCTACCTGGGCCATCCTTGGGCCTAGCTGGTGGTATCCCTTCTGATTCAGTGTTGTCTTCAAAGACATACTTCAACTTGAGACCCCTAGCTGACTTCTCCTTAGTCCTTTTGGTGATGAAGGTTATGGGTCTGGTGATGAACAAAAATGTGTTTTGAATAATGGGAAAATGGTACTAAAGAAACATTTACTCTGGACTGATAGCAAAGTAGGTAAGGTAAGGAATGCATTTCCAGCTTACATGTTACATGCATTTAGACAAATCAAGGAATATGAAAAGAGTCCTTGTCTCATATTCAGATTTAAGTGCCACATAGGAAAATCCTCTATACACAATGCATTCATTAAAAAATTAGGAAACCATTTAAAAAATTACATCGCCTTTTAAAGCGGGAAAGGTTTTCATTAAACTACTTCAAAGCCTTTTAAGCTTGTGATTATGCAGTATTGCCCTCTCACGGCTCCCCCTTGGGGAATGATAAAAGTGGCCACTGTTGGGGGGTGGTTGCTTTCAACGTACATAACTTTTACTTGATCTTAACTGAACCTATTTTGTTGACCTTTCTTTGAGATGTGAAGATTCTGTAGCCAAGAGCAAAATTTATACACCTTTTTCATGACCCTGCACATTACCGTGCTACTAGGCAGCAGACCAAGGTGGCAGGAGCCACCCAACTGGGTCAGTGTATTTCATATAAGCTAACACAGGGACCATATCGAACCTACTGTCTAAACTAGTGGGGTCTGTTAACAACATTTTCGTTACGTGGCGGATAAAAGCACCAAATTTTGCATGAGGCACCTCTGAGGCATAACTATTGAATCTAGAAGGGGAGCCATCTTGAAATACCAAAATGAAGTTTTTAGCAATTGAAACTTTAGGTATTTAACCAAAACTTTTGGCTAGCTTCGATTAGACCTATTGTATAGATTCAAAAGGTAAATAATTGAATTCCCTGTCCTATAATCTACCAATTTGGACAATAGCAATGTGTTTCTAGGCATTTCAGAAGCTGAGATATAAGATTATTTCAATAAAAGTCGGCCATATTGGATTTTTGGCCCCCATCCGGGTTATATTGATATTTCAAGGTGGCTCCCCTTTTAGATTCAATGAAGGGGTCCCAGGGAATCATCATACCAAATGAAATCAAGAAATCTTGTGGCAAAAGAGTAAAGTCTACATCCTTTCTTTTGAATTATTTTGGAATCCAGCGGTCATTATCATAGGTATCATGCTAATGAATTAAGCCATTTTGAAATTTATAGTATTGTATTGGATGAATATCATATTATTGAGCCTTCTAGGCTATTAACAACTGATATTGGAACCATTTCCTCTTGCCTTATGCCTTAGTAGCTAAAAATCATATTTCTCAAAATTGGTCAGCCATCTTGGATTTTGGATTTCCGCATTGACTTGAAACATAAATAATTGAATTCCCTGACTCATAATCCCTCAATTTTGACACCAACCATGTCTCTTTAGTCCTTTTAGAAGCTGAGATATAAGACTTTTTATAGTAAAAGTCGGCCATATTGGTTTTTGGGCCCCCATATCCGTCCTATTGATATTTCAACGTGGCTCCCCTTCCAGATTTGATAGTTATGCCTCAGAGGTGCCTCATACCAAATTTGGTGCTTTTATCCGCCGCGTAACGATTTCTCAAAAAAATGACCTTAACAGACCCCACTAAACCTCATCAATACACTAACAAAAAAGCAAAGTTATCATTTTTTGCACTCACATGCATGTATGGGCAAACATTTGTTCTTTGCAACAAGTAACAATGAGAAAAGATGTAGTTTAGATACATTAAGAAACCTCTCAGCCTAGCTTGACTTATTTTGAAAGGAGGTCAGTTCTAAAAACATGTTGATTACAGGTACTCACTAACAGGGACTGTTTTGCACCTCAGTTTGAGTAGGTGCTTAGGGGCCTTGACCTATGGAACTAAACTGGTGTGAAGAACTACAACTAACACCTCTCCAAAATGTACATTCTATACACTACTAACAAGTATAACCCTTGACCATCTAAATGGGCACCAGTTCTCATCCAAGCTCCAAGCCCACTGCATTCTGCTCACCAGGGTTCATATTTCTGCCAAGAGGGGGCACCACCTCTAAAAAATAAATTCTTACTTTTTGTCCTTAGTCTGCACAATTCCTGTGCAGATGAAACCATTGTCATCTTTATGTAGGGAAGCACTTACAGCCTCCAGTGGCCCAAACAGGTCATACAGATTATGGAGCTGGGATAGGCCTGATGTGAATGGGGAGCCCGCCCCCTCAAAGTCCTCTACCCAGCCATTATAGGATGCTGCCAAGAAAAAAAAGGAAACGAAAAATAATTTAAGCAGGGTTCACACAAACTTTTGTTTTCTATAGTTTTTAAAAACCTCTATGCAAATCTTACTTCAGCAGTATATCACAAAGATTGTCTTAAGAAGCATATTTTTCAAACAGAATCAACTTTAAGATTTTTAATACATAGGTTTCAGGATTTCTTTCAAATACCACAACTTTTCTCATACCGCTTTATATTCTGAGTGTTTCAGTCTATAAGCTATGATTATCATTTTTGTTTTAGGTTCAAGGGGCATCACAGAATAAGACAAACTGTACTTCTTTTGACTTTTGACCTTGGCAATTGTGGTTTCAGTTGATTTGCCTTTAGCATACACTTTTAAACTGTATATAATTGATCACATCACATTACAGTTTATGCTATGATTTTCTGATAATATAAATTAAACATACAAATTTCAATACAGTATAGGGATGGGCAATCAGAGGAAAACATAAGCAGTGAGGGTCAGATCGACATAAGCTTTATTTCTATTTTCATTTCATGGGGTAGCTGATTATATCTATAATTTGTGAACCTACCCACCTGTGAATTCTATAGAAGCCTCTTTTAGTGGAGGTTTGGATTGAATGATGTCCTTCATTTTTCTATGGGAATCCAGGAGCAAAGAAATCACCTCCTCATGACACAAAACACCTGAATGAATGAAAAAGTAGGTATTGACTAAAAACTAAATAATTTTTTTTGTCTAGTATTGACATGAACACCTCAAAAACATGCAGGAACTCTGTACTAATTCTTCTGAATAAGTGATAAAGTATTGACTCTTAACAAAACGTTTCACCTCAATAAGACTAATGAGTTTCATACTTCCAAAAAATATGATATCCTAGTCAATACTTGTGGGAGTATTCACTTACAGAGAGAGTCTCAATGAAAAATCATTTAAGGATAGACAACACCTTTCGATACACCATTTGCAGTAATGGCCATTATACTGTCCAATTACTGGTACAAATATAGTTCACACACCAAATAAAAGGGCAAATCTTGTCTATCTTTGGATACAAGGTATACCAATATCCTTTTAGTTTTGAACACAGATATCTTGAGAACCACTGGGTAGATTAGCCTGACATTTTGGTTGTGTGTCAATAACATTTGTCTGCAAGGAAGCCTGTCTGAGATTTTTTATTTAGGTCCTAGTTTTATCATATATGTCAAGAATTGGGAAACTTGTTGATAGTTTTTTCAACATCATAAAACAAAAGCTGGGACCTACGTTTTAAAAATGACATACTTCCCTCTGAATGAATGTTAGCTACATGCTGTAAAACCTTCATGGCTTTACTTGAAAATGTAAGCCAGATAACTGTGTTGGAGAAAAGTCAAAAGTCAGTTTTTGAATGTGAGCCGTACCGGCCCGGCCCAAGTGTCAAAACATAATACTATGATTCATAATATTATATGCGTAGGTAGCATTAATGAAAGGCTATTTAACAATATAAGGTGGAAAGTTAACATTGATTGGTATATATGCCTACCTAAAGAAAGTCTCCTGAAATGGCCACTGAGAGGTTTTGTCTATCCTTAATTGTCTGTCCTCTGTCTCGCTGTATTCTACTTTTGTTATGTTTCTTCAACTAAGATAATTGAAATTCTCCCCATATATAACTTTCTTGAAAATGATAACCCAACCAATACAGATAAAGATTCTAGACAAGCTATTTAAGTTCCATGCCTGCTGCTATAATATTTTATAAATTTCGAGTTTACCTTTTTCCTTAGCGAGGGACTGTAGTTCTTTCACAGCATAGTTATTAGTTGCCAGAGGAAGTTCCACTAACACATGTTTTCCTGCCTCTATTGATTTCCTATAATGAGGATTATCATTTTCACTATAAAGACCAAATAAGCTCTAGATTTTTCTGATCACCATGTAGTGTTGATGAACACATAGTGGTCACCAAAAGAGAATTATGTAGCTAGGTTTGCACATGGTCTATAAAACAATGATGTAATACTAAAAGATGGAATTCTGTCCACCAAGAATTGAGAAAAACATCCATCAGTTTTCACAAAATCAAGGATGAAAACAAATTAGGAATTATTAATACTGAACCAAACTGATATCGCTGATTCGAAGCTGCACATATAATGTTCTAATGTTATAATGTCAAACATTTTTGTTTAGTGAAATAACAATGTGTGACTGTCAAAATCAAAAACAATGAAATGCATATGACAGGCAACTTTTAGAATGACATAATGCAAATAGATCATGGAATAGATCTTTCTAGTCTAAACAAGTACCTGAAATTTCTATACACTTGGTTTAGTACTTACAACACTAGTCAGTCTTTTTATATCCTTTGTTGATGAAATAGACTTACCTGGCTAGGTCATAGTGAGTCTTGTTTTCTGTCGATACAATCATGACATGAACATCATCTCTCGAAAGAGCCTCTTCCATACTTATCTGTTTGATGCCTTCTA
Organism: Lepidonotus clava; assembly: GCA_936440205.1. NCBI lineage: Eukaryota > Metazoa > Annelida > Polychaeta > Phyllodocida > Polynoidae > Lepidonotus > Lepidonotus clava. The sequence goes on along the minus strand of OW387142.1, from coordinate 6,119,696 downwards.
TCTCTAACTGCCGTCTGCGGTAAATATTAGATCCTATTTAAGGGTCACACTGACTTGAGATTACTCACATGCAAAGGTGGTTGTAACTCATTGATGAAATAGTGTTAAGGCAACAATGTATGTGTGGGGAACTCAAAATTAGTGTTAAGATTAACATTACCTGGCAACAAACCCTAAGAGTCGGACATGTTTGGTTTAGTCTTACCTGAACGTGAACCTAACAAGTCTGACATGTTGCAATAATGTGTTACTATTGTGTAAACAGTTGATGAAGAAGGAGAGTGAACATTATAATTGATAAGAGCAGTAGCACTGTGGGTTAATGCACATCATCTCTGATTAACAAAAAGCCACACTATGTAACAATTGCTAATTCTAGTTTTGTTTTACCCTATTTCATTATTCTAAAAATGTTTCAAAAGATTCTAGAACATACTAGAGTTTTAAAGAAATAACTCTAGGGAAGAGACAATAGTAGTTAATTGTTCAGCTAAGCCAAACCCAATATAGTTCAGTGTTTGATCTGGCCTTACCTGGACACAAACCCGATGAGTTTGACATGTTTGGTCTGGTCCCACTTTCGAACCTGTCTCAGGTCATTGGTGCGAGCGGTGCCAGCCCTGCCCATGCCCACCACCACCACACCCAGTGTAGACATGTTGATTAATCCCTGTTTGTATGTATTTGATATAAGATGGATGAGATGTCTTAAGGAAAACATCCACAGCAGTACTGTAAGTGGTTGACTCTTTCATTTCCTTATATACTGCTTCCATCTTATCATTCTTGTACAATGGGACCTCACTGAGCAGGCACCATAATTTAGAAGGTCAATCTTACATCATGCCAGATACCAACTGCTATCTGCGATTCAATAATAATTGAAGTATATCTATAATTTCATGGCTTTGTGTCCCAAATGAATTCCATTTTCCTTTTAATTTTGATCAATATTAAAGATAATTAGAAAAAAAGTGTCAATGCAACCAAAAAGAATAATGTAAAACTGAAATTTTGCTGATAAGCTGATGTTTTCATTTTAGTGACAACTATTTTATGTTTTTATTTTAAATTCGGTTCAGTAGCTACACAAACACACATGGAGGCAAAGACGCATAAATGCATCAACTCACACAGACAATAATGAGCAATATTTGAAATCGTTTTGGGGTAGAACCATAAAAGTCAAATGGCCATGGTCATTTGAATGAGGGTGCACTGTATACATTATGCAAGACTGAATTCAGCATTCTTCACCTACATAATTTATATGGCGTCATCATTACAGTAGGGGAGTTTTAAATGTCCCTCATATAATCATTTGAATTGATGCTAGGGAGATTGTGATGGTATTCTTTCCTAAGTGTATACTCATTTTGAAAGGGAAATCATACAGATCTCTAAGTTTATAGAGGCAGTCACATATGGTGAACAGTTGACGTTTAGAAATGCGTTTATAAAGCATCTACATCTCTGGAATATGAAGATGTGCATTGTGCGGTGAATTCAGGGGGTTTCCTTAACGTTTATACTGTTTGACATATGGCTTAGCCCAGTTTGGTGGATGGGCAGCAGGACACAACATTAGAAATTTAGCTTTTTCCATTCTCACAAAATGTAACATAACTTCAAGACTTGAAATAGGAACACTGGAGGGTATTTCAAAAGAAGTTCTAAGGAATTAGGGGTACTTCCAAGATTTTCAAGAAAAGTATGAGAATTTTCTTTAGCATTTTTGAAAATCTGTATTGTAGTGTTTTCTTTGTTGTATCTGTTAATTCATATGCCCCTTCCCCCCATCCCTTGTCCTCAAGTGAATGGAAATGGCACTCTCCATCAGACTTTTAGGGTCAATATAGAGTTAAAGCCTGCATAGATATGCTGGCAGATTTAACAAAGATTTTATTTTGAAAGGCTCTTACAAAGAATTCTTAAAGTGAGAACCTTGAGAACTAAAATGAAACAGGCATTTCTGTCGTTGTAGAGACTTTTTGGCCAGAGGTCCTTATGAGATATCCAGGTTCCCATATCCAGGTTCCCATATCCAGGTTCCCATATCTTTATCATAAGATTGCTGTGCTAACCAACTAATAAGATAAGGAATTTTCAAGGGGTATCAGGCAGAATAATGTTTTCTGCCAATTCTTTTGATTAAAAGATAGCTAAAAAAAAAAAAAAAAAGAAAAAAAAAAAAAAAAAAAGCAATGCCTTTGTAATTTTCGTGGCATACATAATTTTCAAAAACCTGGATCATTAATTTTCTGAATCTATAAAGTTTTATTAGGTCAAAAAAAGAATATCCACCCCCAAAAACTACAAATTCTGACCCACTTTTATGTGAGGTTGAGCACCACGCTGCATTGCCATTGCCTCTTAACTTTTAAATTGAAGGACAATCCTCCTACATTGAGATGTCAGCCAATAGGCTTGCATGCCATAAGTAAAGTGAGTTTCAATAGCAATATGCCAGCAAGTATTAACAGAGACTATTGGCCTTGTGCAAGGTGTTCCTCTAACAGTGTCAGCATAAGAAGGTTGTGCCTCCCTAAGACTTTTCCAACAGAATGTTGTCAGGTCGTGTAGTTTCAGGCCCGTAGCCAGCTTTTTTGAGAGGGGGGTTCGTTTTTTTTGACTAATAGATTTTTTTTCAGGGGGGGGGGGGGGTCGTTTTTCGAATTTTGGCCTAAAATATATATTATTTGCTGGTACCATATAAGGCCATATAAGTCATATTTTAAAGGAGAGTTCGTCCAAGGGGAGGTTCGTACAACCCTCCCGAACCCCCCTGGCTACGGGCCTGATACTGTTGTCACTGTTTTACATTATAACAGCTGTATAAGATTTCTTCTTTGGATATTTCTGACTCCTCTTTGGAGATTTTCTTTTAGAAGAGTACGAGAAGAGTACTCCCCTTCCAGATTTCATAGTTATGCCTCAGAGGTTCCTCATACAAAATATGATGCTTTTATCAACTCGTACCTCGTATCACTTTTATCCACTTATCCACACGTAAGAATTTCTAAATAAGTGACCTTAACAGGACCGACTAATTGCTCTCTGTCTGGAAATTACTTGTGTGTACTCATGTGTATTGACTTTTTCAAATCATGGACCTTTATCTTTGTAGGAATTGTAATCTTAAGATTTGTGACCAATATGCATTGACCCTTCTAACTATTCTACCTTAACTGGTCCCCATTTAAACTATTCACATTAAACATCAGGAACACTTGCAAATGCCCTAAAGCAACTTAAAGCACATTTCTTTGAAGCCTCGTCCAATACACTTTGATCTGGTTATTTAATGCCCTAGCAAAGAAATTGGATATCACCTTATGTAATCAGATGTTTTTCCCTGTAAAAGGGACATATTTACCTTGTTATTGCCCTATGAAATGGATTATTTGGTGGGTTATATTGACTGTCTCTACTTACAACAAAAGACAGGAATTTGCCAAAATAACAACTATGTTTTTAAACGTCATGTATTATTTGAAATATGAATAATGTTGAGAATCTCTCAATTGATATATAAAATTCATCTAGAAAACTATTTTCTAAGCTATTTTTATCTTAAGGTTAGACTTCTGTGATGGGGGACCATTTCGCAGGTCTTGCAAAATTGTAGAATAATTATTTTCCTACTATCTAGCTTAATAATTATCTATTACATATCATTAGATATATGTTGAAATAATCTATCTTTTGATATAAATCATATAAATATGAGTTTTAGAGTAGAAATAGAAACTGATCAGAAATGTAAAAATCATGTTTACTACTTAATTATTTTGAATTGAAATATCTAAGTCAATAATGAAGGGTAACCCATAATATTTCGTATGCATATAGATAAAAGTCCTATAGAGGGAACCTTGTCTCAGATTTTTTATTTAGGACCTAGTTTTGATTTTATGAAATCTAGAAAATGAAGTTATAAAAATTGACAAAAAGTTACCCTTTTTTGTCATAGAAACAAAACTAAGGCCTAAATTGTAATCTGAGACATTGTTCCCTCCAAATGAATGTTATTGACAATAGTACAAAGTTTCAAATCTGTAAACCTATTGAATTAGCTATCTTGGTTCAAAAAATAAAAGTGAAAAAATATGATTTTAATTCATATTTTCCGAAATCCATATCTTCACTTAATCTATCATATATGATAAGATAAAGAAAATTACCAGATTTAATCTGATGTATAATATGTTAAAATATTGCCAATAGCTAGAGATATTACAATTTTGGTAAATTAACTGTTCATCGTCGTAGTCTAACCTTAAAATACTTCAATGAGTACATTGTAAGTTATGTTGACCTATTTTAACCATAGTAAGGTCACCCCTATCAGGCATGCATATAAGACCACAGTCAGGATGAATGGTATGCATATGGGTGGACTATAAAGGATAATTGCTTGTTGCATCTATTCACAATTTAAGCTCGTTTTCAATAACAGGCAATGTGAAAAGACTAAGCATAGAACTAAGACAATATAAGAATTTGATGCTTGGTTGCTTACGAAAAGTTCTTTGTAATAGAGAAACAAGGTCACAGGTGGAATTATGGAAGAAAAGTATTGGTTAGAAAACCGAAGAGCTCCGGCATATTCATCTTCTTTTTCTATATAAATGAAAGTAATTGTTTATGAAACATGGGGATATGAATACGAATTATCGAGCGAATTATCGATCGAATTAAGCAAAAAGATGCACACGCGAGCCTGCCGCCATCATCCTCTATTATCGCTCACCCACGGAGAACACTAACCTTTTCTTTGATGCCGATCGGACATATCGACATGATTTTACATCTTATATCAACCTGGAGGAGCTCCTGATATTAGTAATCCATAATGTATACTCCATGAGGCTTGACAATGCCGATTTAAGGCGTAAAAGTCGATCACTTGCAGAGAAGACCTACACATGTGTTCATCGGGACGGACCATCTTGCCGTCTGATGCAATAGGCCTGTGGTTTGACAAGTCTGACTGCCCTAGTTGCGCTTCGTCCCGGAAGGGAATACGCATGAAACATAGTCCGCAAAGAAATGCGATTTTCTGGGTTTATGTTGATATATATAGCTTCCCAACACATCGGCATCATCAATAAAAGATTGACATGAACCTCTATAGCGCGTTAAGTCGACTGAAACATGCACGAAATAGGCGAAATAGGCGAGCAAACCCGACCGACTTTCAGAGGGAGAACTGGGGGCCGCCATGCTCGGCGTCTTCACCCTACTTAACATAATTTATTCAACACAGCTTCAACACTACACGGCACATCCCGAACGCTATAGGCCTTCGAATGCTGAGGCGTCGATGTCATACAGATTGGCCCCTGTCATTCTCCTACCCGATTTCGGCTAATGCTATCTCAATGGTCAATTTCTGGTTTAGACTTCTTATAGGGATAGCATTGCAACCGGAAGCAGGTCTAAATTTGCGATCTTGTCGCCGCTGGTGGTGGTATTCTTCAATGGCGTTTCCCGCTAAATGACCAAGACAACACTCTGGGTTTGACCGGAGGCGACGGCAGTGACCGCGATGCCAGAGAATTAAAGAGCAGACCATCATCTGGAAGATAGTTTAGAACTTTTGTCACAAAGGGGAGGGAGCGGAAAGTAGTGGATGAATATTTCTATATTCACTGAGTCCAGTAATTAGTGATTCAGACACAATAACTCTGTAACATTTACTAGTGGCTGAATGACCTTATTAGTGACAAAAATATGGATTAAGATGTTATAGGTTTCTAGGAGCAATCCCTCCCAAACATAACACAGATGAAATATGATGTAATGTATGTAGCAATTTATATTCTGAAGAAATAGAGTTAATAGTAAACACATGAAGATAACATGCAGAATCATGTTTTTGGCATATAAACTAAACATTTGGTTCGTATATCATACTATCCCAAAATATGGATCCTTTGTTCATGACTTTCTAGGAGCACATTCATCTAGCTTCTATGATATATTCCCTGAAGGAGCCTTTGGCATGTTTAAGCACATACATCAATATGTCAGTTTGGACCCATAAAGGCCATTGTTCATCATCTGATATCATATCAGATTTAGCGCTATAAAGACAAATTAGCAATATGACAAGTGCTTTTATGTAATCGGAAATGTAGTACAGAACATGTTCAAGGTAAACAAACAATAATGCAATTACAGGTGACAAAATCAGTATTTTTCAATCTGAATTTTGTTATGACTATTTCACCATGCCATCAGTAAGTTATCAATATGTATTGGAAGATGGAATTGGAAAGTGCAGATTACAAATCATGTCTTTGCTTCTTACCATTTACCACAATATACCACAATATCCATGACATGTTAATACCTGAATACTTTGATATTAATTCAATAATGCTACTTCCAACTTTAGTGTCAATTTTTTGAGACATTGCTATCATACTTATTATACTATCAACTAATCTAAGAACTAAAGGCAATAAAGCACCACAGGGTACTAATACATTCTAAAAATTTGGTGATTATTTCCATCCTTCAATTCAATCTACTATGTAGTGCAATTCCATTTACCCTTGCCTCAGGGCACGCTAGAAAATAATCAAATAAATCTGTGCTCTTTCTGGGCATGGAATGGGTTGTTCTGCCTTTAAACAAGTACAGTATCCCTTCATTGTTCGGAAAAACAGTTCTCAGGCCTTTTTCTGAGTCATCTGATAGAGCGCATCTGCCACCTGGTGGCAGTGAAGGGTAGCTTCAGGTGAGGGCAGCACTGGCGTCTGCTTCTCCAGCTTCTCCACAAACTGAATAAAGTCCTGCATGAACAGGCCTACAAGAAAAAAATAGATAATTTTTATTTTTATTTCATCCAACTGACGTTGATACGGATTTGGTTAGGTTTTGTAAATTGTGTCTATCAGCCTTTTGATATAATGCAAAAGCAAATTTCTAAATGGATAATTTTGGCTATTCAAAGCTAAAAGGGGCTTTCCCAAATGTAAATTAGAGAATTTTGAACTATTGTTAGTGTTGATTTAAGACTGCGTGATGTGTATAATTAATTTATCCATGAGTCGTTCATCCAAGTTATTGAGCCAATCAGACTGCGCTCAAAGTTAATTCATCCATCCCCCAATAGTTCAAAAGAAATGGACGATGAGGGAGCTCTTAAAATGAAAGGGTTTTTATTGAAGTAAACATCTCATCCCGAGTCAAAGCCACAGTGAATAAGTCTCCATCAGTCCACCTTCCCATCTCCTACTCAGTGATCAACCACATTTAGAATACAAGTTGTTCCAGCACATCCTAGACCACCCTAGCGCTTAGCTCTATCACAATCCTTTGTCCGAGGTAGTTGGTATCGGTAAACTCCAGTATACTGCGCAGGAGCTGGTATACAAAGCTCCAAGTAGCTCCTTTGCTGAACTAACTCAACTGACTTTCTCACTAAAACTGCCTCGCTCCCCACCTTGCAACACCTTTTATACTGGTTAACAGGTGGCGCTAGGAGCGTAAAATACCTCTTCTTAGAAGTAGACTTGCTAGGCCTGATCCTAACTAGATTATAAAATATGAGAATATACTAAAGGTACTAGGCTATTAGTACAATTTCTGTTATTATTACATGGCACCAGCTCTACTAATTTTGAAATTTACTAGAAAATTTTAAGACGAGCTTTGCTCATATTAATGATAAATTTACTGTCAATGTACAATTATAAATTACAACTGGTGGGCCAACTCCCTGACTCACACATTTAATGGTAGGTCTTCAAACTCCCAAAACATGGAAAACAAGGCAGTATATTGGAAAATGAAATATGTTTGGCACTCAAGTTGACATCTTATCCTATCCCTCCCTCATCTTAGAATATTATGCCCACTTATTACCTATAAAGCAATGACTTAAAAATTATTGTTCTTAAAGCACACTGACCTGGTCCATCCTTTGGCATTGCTGGTGGTACACCCTCGGTCTCGGAGCCATCTTCAAAAGTGTACTTAACCTTGGCACTTCGCACTGACTTCTCCTTCGTCCTTTTGGTGGTGAAAGTGATAGGCCTAGGGGAGCAGCATGAAACTCATGAGTTGAAATATGTGACTGTATAAGTTTGTTTTTTTGACATCATTTATCATTGTCTTTATAAGGTCCTTGATAGTTATTGCATAATTTGGTATATTGAGCTTTCTTTATTTCTCATTCAACTGCCATGGCTTTTTCTTGATAATCAAATACTATTGATTGCTGACCTTTCATCAATATGCAAAAATTCCTGTAGCAAGGAAACAGAATACATACAACAACTTACTTTTTGTCCTTTGTTTGCATAATTCCAGTGCAGGCAAAGCCTTCGTCATCTCTGTGCAGGGAGGCGCTGACTGCCTCCAGTGGCCCAAACAGGTCATGCAGGTTATGGAGGTGGGACAGGCCAGACGTGAACGGAGAGCCTGACCCCTCAAAGTCCTCAATCCAACCATTGTAGGATGCTGCAGAGGAATAAAAAGTGCTTATTATTTAATATTTCCATGGTGCAAAAGAAGATTAGCAGACTTGTTAGGATGATATCCCACAAACAGATGCTATCCAACAAAAAGTAGTGACTTTGTGGGATAGCATCACCACAAGATGCAATCCCATAAATAGCTGCTATGTCAAACCAACGAGTATAGACAGAAGAGAGACGTGGCTGTTGGGGCCCTTTTGGGGGTGTTCGTCCCGAGCTTACGTTCGCAATTAACATGGGTCATTAGCACCTATATAAGATACAGGAGGTCCCTGGGCGGTGGGATTCAAAGGACTGATGTCCTTCACAGAGTCAGGTTACTATTTAATGACCTGGTGAGGGGGATGGGCAGCCACTCGCCTCTGTATATTCCTATATTTACATGACTTTCTGTCTTTTAATATTGGAAAATTATTTAAAGACACTTCCGCAACGATTACACCACACACAAATATAGTATTGAATGACCAATGATTTAATCATTATTATAGTGTTGCTCTCATGAGTGTAATCCTTGCGGATCAGTATCATAAAATGACTTTCCTTTTTGATTAAGTTATTAAATGATTAAATAAGAGCAGTAGGGTTGCCATTTTACGTAGTCACCAAGCCCATGCCATACTCTATTAATATGTGTTGGATAGACATCTCTCTGAATATAATATCAACTGTTATATTCATTTTTATGAATTATCTGAGTCAGGGGTCTGATGGGGAATCCGGAAAGTTCACTCATGCAGCGAACGTAAGTTCGGACTTGTGAGGGGACCGACCCAGCAGGGTCCCTGGCAGGACCCTGGCCCGTGGACAGGGCGTTAACTAGATATATTGCCCCTGATAAGGGCCAGGACCCTCTCAGATGATTGCCGCCCTGCGAGCTGTGTCTCTCTTCTGTCTATACTCGTTGGTCAAACATGTGAGGGATAGCATCTGCAGTCTAACTGATGCTAAGCCACAAATATTTCTGACTTAGCAGGTGTTCGTTCGATAACTTTGTTTGTTGGATAAGTTTAACGTTTGGCCAACCCTTTAGGGTTCTTTTACCAGACTGCACAAGGTAAAGCTTTGCAGCTTTTTTTTGCCACAGGGGCAGATAGCATCCCTACAAGACACTGTGTTACAAACAGCCAGTATAGGTTATAATAAGTAAACATACCTACCTGTGAATTCTATAGAGGCCTCTTTGAGTGGAGGTTTGGATTGAATGATGTCCTTCAGTTTACCATGGGAATCCAGGAGCAAAGAAATCACCTCCTCGTGACACAAAACACCTGAATAAATGAAAAAGTACATATTTACTATAAGCAAAATAATTTGTCTAGTATTGACATGGACACCTCAAAAACATTCATGAACTCCGTACTAACTCTTCTGAAATTCTAAAATGTAATTTGCTTCCCAAAACTCAACCATGCTATATTGGGATGAGAAAAATTTGATTTAAAAGTTTCAGGAATAACTAAACTTTAACAGTATCTGATTCACATATACAACATATCAATTCATTTTTATTTAGGACAAAAATAATTGGTCGTGTTCAGGTTTCCTGACTGACCCTATCCTTTAGCCCTGACCCTAAAGTTTTTTTTCAAAGAAAATATTGGGGAAACCATTAATATGAAACTAAAGTGCATATCAAATACATCAAAATTTGTATTTTCAACTGCTAACAATCGTTACAGATCATTCTAGGATGTCCTTAAATTGTAATACAATCTGAGACAATCATTACAGTAAAAAAGAAAATAAATATATCACGACCTACCAACCCTACTGTTTTTTGAGGCATGAAACCTGAACCCAACAATTTGTCTTTTTTTTTGGGGGGTGGGGGTGAGGGGGGTGTTAACCAGTTGATTTTTCTTAAGATAGTTCTCTATCGAACCTGTTGCACTGAACTAGGGATCTAAACACCTATCTGGTTTGAGATTACCTTTTTGTTAATCATTTTGAGACCAAATAAATAACAAGACCAAACGTCGGGTCTGAGGATCTAGGGTCTATTGATCAAAATGTCTTATTTGGTATCAAAGGGGGCTTTGATACCCATGAGGCGGCGGACTTTAGGGCATAACCAAATCATGTAATACATCATAGGAAGGATTTACATGATGAATGCCGTCATGCAAAAAAAAAAGAAAATGTAAATACATGACATTTTCGCAAATCATTTAATCTTTGAATCATTTAAAACTGTAAAACATGGTCTCAAAATATTTGACAGGCCTAAAATAATCAAACCATGCGATGTATAAGAGCCTAAGACATATTTTGATAGGCTGGATAAGGCCTAAATTTTTTTTTTTTGGAGTGTGCATGACACATTGACAGTACCTATCTGAGCCAAAGACTGAGGCTGGTCATTTTTTCTTATCATCTGTAAAATATTCTTGCAAGCGTTTCCAGGCCTAAAATGATCAAACTATGATATATATGACCCTGAGATATAGGAGAACATAGATATATACATGGCTTTCATTTTGATAAGCCTAACAAGGTCTAAATAATTATTTTTCAGATTGCCCGTGTCCGACCAAACACCCGAGTTGCTTTGACATTTCTAAGGCTGGAAAAAAGATATGAACCCACCTTAGGCTTGTCAAGCCTCCTCGTGTCTGATCGATCCAATCAATCAATTTCGATCATCTATCTGATGAAAAGATTCCTACTTGTTCTATATATCATATCTGGTGCAATTTAAGCCCCAATAAGCTTAAATAGTAGGTTATTTAAGCTCAGAAGCGATAAGTTCAAGCCGGGTAACATTTCGACAGAATCTTCCGGTAGACTGTATTTATAACCGTTTTCGCTAGGTGTTCACAGTGAATACATACAACGAAAATGGGTCAAAGACGGACTACCGAGTGAAGCAAAATGCAGTTTGTATATCTGGGTATCAATTTCGATCATATCTGATGAAATGAAGGACTCCAAGCAATTTTCACGATTTCTGCTTGTTCTATATATCATATCTGGTGTAATGTAATATATTCAAAGCATCAGATACCGCTGTAATCCAGGTAAACAGGCTGAGAGAAGGACGTGCTCCTAGTGACAACCAGCCGGCCGGGATGCCTGTACCCGGCGGAGTGAAGCTAGTCCGACGGGGCCAGCCTCTCGTATGCTGTTAAACTGAGTTATACTATAAGTTTATGAATATTCTCTCTGTAGCTGTAAGCAAATTATAACTTACTTGTAGGATTCTGTGGGTGGCTTGAACAACTCCAAGATAACAACAGCTATTTTGCGTGTGGCTATCTCAAAGGTCGGGTTCAAACTGAGGTCGGGTTATCCGGCAGCCTCCGACGAAGCGTGGTGGCCGAAAACGGAACTACGACGATCGACGCTTACCACACTCCTCCCCATTCCATTATTTAGGAGGGCTCACTCCATCAGAAGCGTCATTCCATTTTGAGTCATCATTCCCTTTTGAGTTGGTGGTGGCTTCAATTGATTTCCTCACAAGAGTTCACTCTGCTAGAAGTGGTGGTCATAATCTTTCTTTAAGTTGGCTGTTGCGGAAGTGGTCTTTCAGGGGGGCCCCCTCCATCAGAAGAGGCCATTTTTAGGAGGGCCCCCTCCATTAGAAGAGGCATGCTGTAGAACTACATCTTACTAACATCTGGCTCTACGGGTGTATGTACAGTCTATAGGCTCTAGGATGAGCATCTAGTTGCTACTTTTTACAGTGGTAGGTCTTCTTGACCTACGGTCCGAAGAACTTCCGGGCATTCCTCGAGGAGATCTCCAATCCTACTTGGCCCATTACCAGGCGGATGGCCGTCAGCCCATGCTGGTCAGACCGGATACCTTGCGGGCAGAGCAGCGAGCACGTGAAGCCCCTGATCTGGCCTCCACGGGCTGTAGACAGGAGCTTGATGTCTTGGTCTTCCCGGTGTCCAGCATGTCCCGCAGTGTTCACAAGTGGTTGAGCTGTTACTCTTTTAGTCTTTTTGTCTTGGGATGCTATCTGGCCTGTGGCATTGGTCACCTGTCGTGGACTTTGGCCAAAGGATGGAGCCCAGGCCAGGGGGTGCTCCTGCTCGAGCCCAAGTGATTCCTGCCGGGTTTCTTGGTCCAAGTGTGGTGCCTGTTCCAGGTAGCGGCCTTGGTCCAGGTGCGAGGCCTGGTCTTGGGGGCGACCTCTGTATTCCTGCCGGGTTTCCTGGTCCAAGCGTGGTGCCTGTTCCAGGTAGCGGCCTTGGTCCAGGTGCGGGGCCTGGTCTGGGGGGTGACCTCTGTATTCCTGCCAGGTTTCCTGGTCCAAGCGTGGTGCCTGTTCCAGAAGGTGATTTTCATTGAGCTGGGATGGAACTTCCTGGCCCAAGTGTGAAGTCCGATCCGGGCGGTGTTCTTGGTTGAGAAGGGTTGGTGACTGGTCAGTGTTCGCTGGCAGGTGAGCTGGAACTTCTCCAATCTTCTTGTCCTGAGCATTTGCCAGATTTTGGGATCCCCAGTTCATGGGTAGAGCCTGGTCTGGGGGGCAACCTCGGTTCAGAAGGGTTGGTGATAGGTCACCCTTCCCAGCACCTCCCACGGCATTCACTGTTAGGCAAGCTGGGATTTCTCCTGTCTTCTTGTTCTGGGCAGCTACCGGATCTTGGGATTTCTGGTCCATGGGTGGGGCCTGTTCGAATTCCGGGCCGAAATGTGATATTCGGTCCAGCGATTGCTCCAAAAACTGGACTTGATCCAGTGGGTGATCTCGGTCCGGGCATGAGTGCTGATCCCAGGAGCGGCTTGTGATGAGGGGTCGTCGTGGAGCCTGTTGTATTTCTGGGCTAAAGTGTGATACTCGGTCCGGCGGGTGACCTCGGTTAAGGAGGGGTGGTGATTGGTTGCGCTTCCCAGCACCTCCAACAGTGTTCAGTGGTAAGTGGGCCTGGACTTCTCCTGTTTCCTTGTTCTCTGCAGCTATTGGATATTGGGATTTCTGTTCAAAGGGTGGAGCCTGTTGGATTTCCGGGCCAAAGTGTGACACTCGGTCCGGTGGGCGACCTCGGTTAAGGAGGGGTGGTGATTGGTCGCACTGACCACCCCTTCCTAGTTTTCCGATGCCGTAATCTCTGCTCCTACCAGTTTACATTTAAGATTGGGGCACCCACACAAGAAGTGGCCCAACTCTTGGCAGTTGACACACTGCCTTAGCTGGCTTGGGGAATCGCTGCATGATCCACTTCTGCTCAGGTATGGACTTGGTGGCTTTGCTGGCCTCCTCACTGTCGTTTCCATCTTGTCCATCATAGCCCAAACCTCTGTCTCCACTGCTTTCTCAACCTGCTTTCCCAAACCTTGGAGAGGATCCCTTTCCAGCCTGACAATTGAGGAAGGCTGGCCGCTGATTGGGTTCCCAGTGATGAAGGAAACTGGTGATCCGTATTGGCCCTTGTCTTCGTGTTCCCAAGGTGAGGTCTGTGAGCGATGGATATCTTGGCTGTCCTGGCTTCCATGCTCCCTTGGGGGCTGTTCTGAGAATTGGCGGTCGTGCCATTCCTCATGCCAAGAAACGTCATAATGGCCCCTGCCTTCATGCTCCCAGGACGAGAACTGTGAGCGGTGGACATCCTTGCTGAGGCGAAGAGGAGTCTCGTACTGGCCTTCGCCTTGGTGCTCCCATGGTGATCCTTCACTCTGGCCTTCACCTTGGTGCTCCCACGGTGATCCCTGCGAGCGAAGGACATCTCGGCTGTCTTGGCGTCCTTGCTCCCTCGGGGGCTGTTCTGAGATTTGGCGGTCATGCCATTCCTCATGCCGAGAAAAGTCAGAACGGTCTCCGTCTTCTTGCTCCCAGAGCGAGCCCTGTGAGCGGCGGACATCCTTACTGTGATGCCGAGGCGTCTCATACTGGCCCTCATCTTGGTGCTCCCGCGGTGATCCTGGTAAGCGATGGACATCCCAGGGACGTGATGGCTCAGGGTTGTAGCGGCCATCTTGGCCCCTGTACTCCTCCTCCCGGGTATGTTGATGCGGGATATGAAGGTTATCCCACACACTTCCCTTCCATTGGGGAGTTGAGTGCCATTGGGGTGCTGGCCAACTGCTGCTTCCGCTCCTCTCCTCCAGTTCTGCTTGGCAACCTTGCTCGCCACCTCTACTGGACCTTCTGCCTCTGACAATCGAGTAGGCCTCCCTCCATTTGGATGCCCGCTCTTCAGCCTCTTGGTTCCAGTGTTGAGCTCCCTTCTCTGCCTCTCGGACTTGACATTCCAGTCTCTCCAGCTCGGATTCTGGATGCTTGCTGGTCTCTTCTTCTTCACTCCTTTCAGAGCCGTATCCACTCTCAGAGATAGTAGATTCTGGAGGTAGCATCGGCTGTTCCTTCTCTGTCGATGATGGCTCTATCGGTGGGATGTGATGGGTGATCCTTTGTTGCTGTGCTGGGGGTGGTATCATCGGTTCCTCCACAGTTGATGATGGCTCTTCTAATCTTGTTAAGGCCCACTGCTCAATCATCTCAAGCAGCGTTGGTGATCCCTCAACTGGAGTCCAGTCACTGACCTCTTGGCCAATGTGATCTTCCTTGTCCCTGCTTTCACATGAGACCTCATCAGCACGCTCACTTTGCAAACTGTTCCCCTGTTCCTGCAGTTGTCGGTTTTGGGGCTCCTTACCCTTGTCAGCCTGCTTCTGCTCTGAATTGTATATGATCGACCTCAGGCTCCTTGCTTCCTGTCGGTACAAGTCGTACAGCCCCACGTCCATCTTCCTAGCAGTGAAAGCATCAGTTAGGAGCTTCAGCTTTATGGCTGCATACTGCCGCTGCCTTAAATCTTCTATGGCTGCCCTCTTCTTCACCATTTCCTGCTGGTGCAGGTCATATCGCCCCGTATCGATCTTGTAATCGAGGAAAGCCTCCTTTAGGAGCTGCATCACCGCTGGATCTAAGTGGGCAGCCACCTGGTTCAAGCTTTCCACAGGCCCGTAGTCCTGAAAAACCTTCCAAATAACTTTAGCCCGTGACAAGCCAACACCTGGTAGGGTCGTAAGTTTCGTCACCGATGCAGTATTAATGTTAAATGGGTCGTTGGCCTCCATGTTACATGCCATGACGTAATGTAGGGCAATTAAGCATGGATGAATGTCTTCTTCACAGGAATATTGAACTGATTCCCAGCTTGAATTAATTCGCAGAGTTCCCTTGAGACTTGATCAATGAGGCCAATTATTGGTGTCTCCGGAAAAAGTAACCTAAATCCGGGAATTATCTTAGATTTTCGTAGAATTAGCCCAATTAGCGTTGCTACCGGAAGAACTTGATTGAATTCCCGGCTTGTCTTCAATCTTCAAGGTGGCTCCGGAAAAAGTAACCTAAATCCGGGAATTACCTTAAATTTGAAGCATTAGCCTAATTTTCTGTGTCGATACCAGAAGAACTTGAACAAATCCCCGACTTATCTTCGATCTTCCTGAATTAAATTATTGCTGTAATTTTGGCAAATTAGCCTAATTTTCTTGGATACCGGAACAAATCCTGGCAAATTAGCCAAGTTCCTTGGATACCGGAACAAATCCTGGCAAATTAGCCAAGTTCCTTGGATACCGGAATAAATCCCGGAAATATCTTGAATTTTCGAAGAATTATGCCATGGGTTTGTCACCAAATTTTGGAAGTTGTAAATTATGTCACCAAGCCCTGTGGCCTTATATAGGATAAATGGGTAAAATTACTAAGTCCAAGTAGGCTTACTAAAGTTATGAAAATTACTCCTAATTCAGGGTAAAATAACTTAAATATATGGCCTAACTTTGTGCATAATAAAGGCAGAATGTTCTTTAGGGGCCACTTAATGTTTTTGTTAAGTTTTAGTCAAAATGACTGACTCCTGGCCAGGAGGCCTGGGCCTTTTTTAAAAAACTAAGCCCCAGATTTTAGTCTTAAAAAGTTCAGAACATGTAAAAATAATGGCCCAAAATTAAAGTGCAGGTGACACACAGTCCCTATAGGTGACACTTAATCATAAACAGTCTTAGTAAATGCAGGATGGCTCTGTAATTTGTGTGATGAAATGGTTTGGGATTTAAAAATGGCCACCTCCAGCCTCACCTGGAATGGGCAGGAAGTTGTCAAGTTCCACCAAATAAGTCCACAAAAACACACCAAACCACACAAAATGTCACATACACACACAGGGGGGTCCTTTGTGAATAATTCCTGTGAGTGGCAGCTTTGTAGATGGCCTTTTTCAGTCCTTTTTAGAGTCTTTCTGATGTAAACAAAGCTTGGCTCAGGTGTAAACAATGGCTCAGCTGGCAAAGTTTAAACTCCACTGAAACTGTGTTTTTCTTGATCCAATCTTGAAAATATCCTGTTGGGTAGGTACACCAACACTCCTGGCACCAATGTAAGCAAATTATAACTTACTTGTAGGATTCTGTGGGTGGCTTGAACAACTCCAAGATAACAACAGCTATTTTGCGTGTGGCTATCTCAAAGGTCGGGTTCAAACTGAGGTCGGGTTATCCGGCAGCCTCCGACGAAGCGTGGTGGCCGAAAACGGAACTACGACGATCGACGCTTACCACATAGCCATAGTTCCAACGCATACGAGATAGGTCTGTATAAGTTTATGAATATTCAGAGATTGACCCAGTTCCCATGTCCTACATCGAGCAAGGAGGGGTCACGTGACCAAGTAAGATGGCGGAGGCCCCCGGTGCCCGTAGCGATGTAACGGTTTGGATTCGGCGCTTGAATGTCTAATTTGGCCCAATTTGGAAGATGTTAACGATTCCTATGTATTCTATATATCCAAATCTCAGCAATATAAGCCCAAATAAGCCCAAACCTAGGTTATTCAAGCCATTTCGGGAGGGGTTTCAGAGTGACTCAGTTGCATCAGCCGATTCGCCACAATGGCGCCCGCGCGGTCACCGTAACGATCATAATGATTTAGATTCCCGGCTGGAATGTCTAAATGAGCCTGATTTGGACGATTGTAACTATTCCTATGTCTTCTATATATCAAAATCTCTGATATAAGCCCAAATAAGCCCAAATATGTGGTCATTTAAGCCCAGAAGCCATCGTCTCATCGGGTGTTACATATAAACGCGTCACATATCCTCGTATATGACAAAAGGGGAATTCGGCGGCTAAGATCTTAAGGTGACCTAGGACTGTATTTGATCTTAAAGCCTTGCCGCCTCATAATAAATACTAAGTAAATTGAACTACTGATGTTCTACATCTAAACACTCAGCACGAGTATTCATGCAGTAGTGTGTGCTCTGTTGTGTATTTTATTTATTTTCAATTAAGATTGATTTTCTTTCAATATCAACTTCTTCCATGATTACCTGCCCCATATCAATTTAAGAAAAAATTACCCAAGTTCCTGGCTGGCTACTTCATTTCCCAGAGTATTCCAACTTACCTTTTTCCTTGGCAAGGCTCTGTAGTTCTTTCACAGTGGAGGCATCATTTCCTAAGGGAAATTCTACTATAACATGTTTTCCTGCCTCCAGTGATTTCCTATAATGAGAATATATCAAATATATAGATTAGTATGAGTATCATTCATATATTTTTTGATACTTTTAACAAAGATTAAGATAATAAAAAATCATTGTTATCAGAAGATCAATGACCCAAATTGGTAACTGTTTGATAAAATACGGTTTTATCACATGATAACCAAGCTTTTATAGATATAAAGCTGGCCCCATGATGTCTTTCGTATGAGGTCAGAAACTGACTTGTGTACTTTTGATTAATAACAATTTTGTGATTTGCAATACCTAAAACAAAATGATGCACTTGATTGCAGTTCTTAAAACAACATGATGCAGATTTAGTCATGGTATAGATTGTTTAAGTCTACTGTTATTGCTATAAACATGGTTTGGTATTTAAATCCCTTATCTGTACTTGCTTCTTGTAAATACCCTTTCCTACTAAAACAGACTTACTTGGTTAGTTCATAGTGAGTCTTGTTTTCTGTGGCTATGATGATGACATGGACATCGTCCCTTGACAGCGCCTCTTCCATGGTAATCTGTTTGGCACCTTCTATCTCCAACTGCCGCCTTCGAGAAATTTTGTGCATTTTTTTAAGGGCTACATAGATTGTGTAGTACTAACATGAAGGGTGATTGTTAAAGTTACATTAAGGCAAAAACAACTATATACGATTAATATTAATTATTGTGCCTGCTTAAGTAATAACCTCAACATCTTTTTTTAGAGAAATCCTTCCCTAGTCAAATTCTAAATTAGTGAGTTACAAGAATGCATTGGTGATTACACAACTTTACACATTAATGATTTGAGTGCAAGATCATTTGTTTGAAGAAGAGTTGTACAAATTGACCTAAGATAAAGGTGTATTTCCTTAAACACTGGGTTTGATAGAGTAGCGGGAATTACACAAGATAAATGTATGAATCTTCAGACAATTCTCCCAACCACGGATAGCAAATTTCTTGAGTTTTACCTGCAGGTTAGCCTAGATCAGAATGCATGCTGGGTAATATGTCGACAAGATCCTGGGGTTTAGCATAGAGATTTTCACTAATTCCATCATTATTTGTAGTTAAACATGATAGAAAATTAGCAATCACATTTTCTGAAATTTATATCCATACACATTTAATATGTATTCCCCATTATATGTGGATATATAATAATTATCTGTTTATTTTTTATAGTTTTCCCAAGGGATTTGTCGGCAAAATCAGTCCAAATTAGCCTGCAGGTGCTTAAAATACTGTAAACTGGCTATCCATGGTAGGGAGAATTGGTATATAATCTATCACAAGAAATATGGGTTTAATGGAATAAATCTTGCCATGCTAAAGGTCATCTGTTAAAAGTCAAACCTATCCTTACCTTGACACAAACCCGATGAGTTTGACATGTTTGGTCTGGTCCCACTGTGTGGCCTGTCCCAGGTCCCGAACACGGACGTTGCCAGCCCGGCCCATGCCCACCACCACCACGCCTATTGTAGACATGTTGACTAATCCACTCTTTGTTGGTATCTGAAATAAAAAGACCAAAATCTAGGTCTTAGGGGAGACGTCTACAGCAGTACACTAAATGTTTGACTGTTTCATATCCTTACATGCAGCATCCATGTGACTATCAGTCATGTACAGTTGGACCTCTTTAAGCAGGCACTGTATATTCAATTTTGTGGTTTTGTTTATCTCCACATTCGGGTATTCAGGTTGGTTCTCTCTCATTGATACGCCCTAAAAAAATTGTGTTCAGATACCCCGACCTACTCCAATTTTTTTTGGCCCTACCATAATTCTTTTAGACTTTGTTTCTAGAAAAATATGAAAATTCAATAAAAATAACCTTTGCAACAGGGAATAGCATATATTTGATCAGAAGAAGTATTCTAGTAGTTACCAATTGTTATGGAGGGTGTTTAGAGTGCTAGCTGAGATTTTCAAGAATGCCTCAGTCTATATTTAGGTAAGTGAACAAAAATTACAAATCCAAAATTTTAAATCGACCTTCCTACCCCTTATATTTTTCGAACTATGTTACCAGAACACAATTTTTTATTCAATTTTTATTTGCCTAAGGTAATAACCACTGGCATTTCCACAGTGAAATATCCTTACGTACACATGACTCTTCATCATCAGACTTCTTGTCTGACATTTTGAAAGCAGAGTGTGTTGCACAGGATAGACATCGAGAACACAGACACTCCCTACCTAGGTCTTCTAAATGGGGGATGGGGTTCATGTTTTCTGTCAAATTTGATAAATGTCTCTACCCCCTGTATCTAATAAATGCCATAACTACTGTTGTCTTCTGATAAAAGCTTCCATACAGAGCCAAAACATTGAGTCAAATAACTGCCCATAAATGTTCACTAAAGTGCCCCCTATCTTTTTTTATACAATGTAGTTGTGCAGGCATTGTCACCTAAAATTTTAAAAAATACCAATGCTTTTTGCGTCTATGATTTACCACCCACTTTCAACCTGTGGCGATTTAAAGTGTTAAGACCCATTATCTAAGATGGCATTTTTTAATGAAAACGCGGACCATGCGATGGAGTATGACTATGAGTCACAATGGACCCCGCACTTTGAGTTAAAAGTGGTTTCTACTAACTGGAGAAAACATAATTATCTCTTAAGACTATAACTATTCATCTCCATTCAGCCAGATAGATTAAGGAAAACAATAACAATTTCTTCTAGGAAGAAAGTTATGGAGTACACCTTTGTTATGAAAAACAATGGGAAAAAACAAAGAATTAAAAATATAGAGCTATGATAGAAGATATGTATGATATAGATTTGCTAAGTATAACTATCAAGGAGAATAAATAGAGGTTGGATACAATCTAGGTTTGGTAGAAGGTATAAACTTCAACATACGATATGTCGTAATCATTATGGTTTGGTTTGGACAGAAATTCTCCTACCCGTTTGGGCATGTTGGTCTCCAGATTTACTTGCCCCACAACAACTTTCGCCTGCCCAGGGCAACGAGAAATGCCAAATGTCAAGCTCTAATAACACAGATGAAGCTTCCAAAAATTGATTGATCATTTGCCAGCAAATTAAAGTGGGGGAAATTCATGTGGCTTGAAACATTACTAGAATTTTCATGACAATGAGCTCTTAACATGTTCATTGCATTTTCTTAAATTTGATAACTGCGAGAATTTTCCTCACTTAGTTTAAATATACGGGGCAGGTTCAACTCTCCTGCGCTGGAGGTGGTGCTATTCTCCTCCGCGAGTCAACGACGAAACGTCTTCGGCGAGTGAGCCAGACAGAATCCGTTACCAACTTCCAGTACCTCCTGCACAGAAGAGTTGAACCCGCTTACGGCGTATACAATAAAGTAGTATTATAATATATATAGATCTTAAGGTGAGGGGGAGTGAAAACGTACTGATAAGGTTATCAGCTTATCATTGAAGGGGGATGACATGGTAGAAATGATTCTATGACCACATCCATGCACGCCCGTGGAAAACTGATATATGAACTTGAAAACCTAAAATTCTAGGACTATGGTTTCGGTAAGAACTTGCTAATTATTTTACTTTCCCATTCCTGATCAAATACCTCTGGAACTAACACATTTCTTTCTCCCTCACAAATTTTCTCGTTTCTTTATATTTCTTTTCGTTTCCTCACCCTTTCCCTTGGCTATGATTTTCAAAATTCTGTTAATACAATGCTAAAGTTAATATCATGACATGAAAAAGTCTCTCAACCCTTAAACAATATTGGTAGAACTGACGTAAAATAAAAAGATATGCTAGCATACACATTTAACCCTTTGCTGTTCCCTATTGCAAATTTCGGACATATATGTCCGAAATTTTTAAATTTGAATAATTTCCTTGATAATTAATGAATTTGAATATTTTTTTCAGTATTAATTCGTGCTAAAGTGTTTTTGGACCCCTGTAGATATTTCCATAATTGTTGAATGGCATTCAATATATAATTTTTGACTTTGAATGTACTATGTCACCCATTTTTTTCAGAAAATGATAAATACTAAATGATTTTTAACTATTTTTGTAAATAAGTGCACTGCAAATGTCAGTTTTATAAATAAAACTATGTAATCATTTCCATAAGAATGACATAATCTGATACAGAAAGGGTGGTAGGTGATCACTAAATAATTTCATTTATACATCCTTTGAATTGAACTATTTCTACAGGAAATTGAAACTCCACTCTATTTCCTTAAGAAACTAAATTTATTAAAAAGCTCTACCATTTAAACGGTTGGTACCAAATAAATGACATTTTCTATCAAAGTAGCTATTATTCTGAGAAAATAGTTACAAAAACACAGTCCACTGCTTACGTTTACTGCTGCACTACAAATATATATAATTGTATCATAAATAACATATTTTCTGTGATATTTCATACCAAATACTGACCTCAATCTATACGGTACTTTATGAAATGTTCTAAAGAAATTTGGGTCAATTTTGTTAATTTTAACCTAAACGCAACTATATTCACCTAACGAATTTGATGAGACCTATCAAGCATATATTTTAAAATCATATATCAATTTAATTCTAATTTCACTGGCTACATTTCATCAAACTAAGTTTTTCTCTCAAATTAATATTTGGTTCATTTTTTCACAACTTTCTTGAAAATTGCCTAAAATTCACCTAAAATAATGAAAAATCTAGGGTCACATGACCCAGGTCACATGACCCTATCATAGATTTTTTTTTTATTTCATAAGCACTACAATAATCCTTGAATCCCAAGCTTTCAAATGATATATAGATTTCCATATATTATAATTATCAGGATTTCAGAGAAAAATTCCATCATTCATACTGGTGTAAGAAATTCTGTGAGAAATTGCCAAAATAGTGGGGTCTGTTAAGGTCATTTTTTTGAGAAATCGTTACGCGGCGGATAAAAGCACCAAATTTGGTATGAGGCACCTCTGAGACATACCTATCAAATCTGGAAGGGGAGCCACGTTGAAATATCAATAGGACGGATGTGGGGGCCAATAAACCAATATGGCCGACTTTTATTATAGAAATGCTTATATATCTCAGCTTCTAAAAAGACTAAAGAGACATGGTTGGTGTCAAAATTGAGGGATTAGGGGTCAGGGAATTCAATTATTTATGTTTCATGTCAATGCGGAAATCCAAAATCCAAGATGGCTGACCAATTTTGAGAAATATTATGATTTTTAGCTACTAAGGCATAAGGCCAGGGGAAATGGTTCCAATATTAGTTGTTAATAGCCTAGAGGGCTCAATAGATATGATATTCATCCAATACAATACCATAAATTTCAAAATGGCTGAATTCATTAGCATGATATCTTTGATAATGACCGCTGGAATCCAAAATAATTCAAAAGAAAGGATTTAGACTTTACTCTTTTGCCACAAGATTTCTTGATTTCATTTGGTATGATGATCCCCTGGGACCCCTGCATTGAATTTAAAAGGGGAGCCACCTTGAAATATCAATATAACCCGGATGGGGGCCAAAAATCCAATATGGCCGACTTTTATTGAAATAATCTTATATTTCAGCTTCTGAAATGCCTAGAAACACATTGCTATTGTCCAACTAGGTAGATTATAGGCCAGGGAATTCAATTATTTACCTTTTGAATCTATACAATAGGTCTAATTGAAGCTAGCCAAAAGTTTTGGTTAAATACCTTAAATTTCAAATGCTAAAAACATACAAAATTTGTCAAAATTTCATCTTGGTATTTCAAGATGGCTCCCCTTCTAGATTCAATAGTTATGCCTCAGAGGTGCCTCATGCAAAATTTGGTGCTTTTATCCGCCGCGTAACGAAAATGTTGTTAACAGACCCCACTAAAATTGCGGAACAGCAAAGGGTTGATAGTAGCCTAATTCACTCAAATTTGGATAGCCCTTTTTCCCCATTTTACCTGCAGGTTAGCTTTGATCAGGATGCATGCTTGGTAAATGTCGACAAATCACTAAGCTTTAGCATGTATATTTATATCACTGGTCTATTTCAAGGCAGACGTGAAGAAAAACAAGACATCATTATTTCTTAAATGTATAGATCTATCCATATACATTAAATATTTCTAAAGTTGTTTGAAAATCCATTAATTATTTATAAGTGGTCATAATCACAATTATTAATTTTCAATAATTTTTTCAGGGATCATTTAAAAAAAACAAAAAACTAAAAATCAGCTTTCGGTAATCAGCCGGGAAAGTAAAATAATTCACCCAGAATTCAGTCACTGTATTACAGTATTAATAATTAAATTTTCAACTCTTTTAAAAAAAAGTATTCTCTAGTCACAGTGAGATTTGGTATGAGATCTAATGCTATCTTAAATGTCTATAACAAATTCCACAGGCAGGACTCAACCACCGGATTACACTCTGCCGCAGTGTTAACCTATTCTGATTGGATGTTAATACTGCCACGGGGGTTTGCGATTGTCAGAACTTTTGTCGGTTTGTTTACATTGGGTGTTGACATATTCAGAAACAAGAAGCAAATGACTATCAAAGTTCCGATCGTTGGAACGATCGATGTTCGCCCTTAACATAACAATGGACATTTCATTGTGTTTGAAAGGTAATTGAACGAAATGTCAATATATATAATGTATGTAATCTATAGCAATGGTGTCCCTCAATAAACTGAAGGCCTTCCTACAACCAGAAGGCTATATGGGCTGTGAGTAGTGACCACCACCACCTGCTGTCACACACAACTCAGGGAGGGGCTTAGGAAAGGGGCTCCTCCTACTGCACTCACCCACCTGCAGGTGCCAGTGGCTCAAGTACTGGTTATGTAACCCACTTCTGGCTTCTCAAACTGCACCCTCCCCCAACCCCACTCCTTGAACTGAGTTCAAGGAGTGGGGGTGGGGGAGGGTGCAGGGGAGAGGTCTGCCCACTCAATTACACTTGATGCACACTAATTGTCCTTGCTTACAAATGCATGCCAGTGGACAAAGGCCTGTAGCTACTTGTATGTAAGATTGTGTAACCAGGCAATCAGATCAAAGCCCAAATACCTACAAAAGACATGACTGATTGAGTGAGCCCTTCCCATAAGCTACAATACTAAAAACTATAATTAAGGGCTCACAAAAACCCTCATCCTAAATATTCTGCCAGCTAATTCCTTGATATATGACTATGGACTAATAAAAATCTAGTTTTCTTGGTGCAAGGTTTAGAACTATAGTCTTTACAGATTTTGAAATTCAAAGATGCCGGTCATGTTTCTATTGTAGTGAGGGGGCTGACTCCCAAATAATTTGCTTATCTGCTCAGACATTTTCATATATATTTCAGATATATAAATTAATTGAGATTTTGGTCTATCTAATACCTTTCAACTCTATGCCTCACGGTAGATGTCACCACCAGAGTGTTGGAGTAGGCAGTGCCCGCCAGATGTCACCACTAATGGCTGTTCACCGTGGTCCATCTCACGAACACCACAACAACAAGAAATCTAAATTTCTTAGATATTTCGCTTTACGTTTAGAAAATTCATTCAGAGAATTATTTTGGAAATCAAGATGCACATCCATATTTTTCAGATATTTTTCAAGTGCAGAGTTCTCTGGCTCAGCCTCCCAAAGATGAGGTTACATAACCACTGCACCCAGCTCCAACCGGCTCCCGAGAAATACTTGATGTCTTGTATGATTTCATGTTTTTTCTCGTGCAATAGGTTCTTGAAGGTTTTCAGGAAGTAAAACTTTACTTTTAGAGAGAAAGCATCAAACCTGAAGCTTGACTTGACACACTCTGCAAAGACGACTTTCCTCGCTCAGATTCTCGACGATTTCACCGTTCCGTTTTTGAACAGCGCGCAGAAACGGTGAATATCGCGCAGAAACCGCAACTGCAAAGTTTCATGGCGGCCAACTTGAAGTTTCGAGCGAATCGCAACTTCAATTTTGGGATTAATTCAACATATTTAACTTATAAACGGGTATTTCTAATCTATAGAGTGTTCAACTTTTAGACGTCCTCCTTATGGTATGTGTGTTTTCATGTTTCATGCTGTTAACTCTGATTAACGATGCAATTTATGTCAGATAACAGAGCGTGCAGTCTTCGTCCGTTCGTGTTCGAACTTGTTTCAATGTTTGTTTACAAGTTACAGGCAGCTGTCAAATGTGCTGTTCTAAATCCTGAAAGAATATGATCAGTTGTTGACGTCTATTTGTTGCAGGGCTTAAGATTAAGGTTTTTAACTTCGCTGCCAGCCGGGCAGGTGTAGGTCTGTCAAGACCCAATGCCCCTCTTTACTTAAGTTGATCTAAAAAGTTAGTGGCGGGTATTATCGGCAGGCGTCTATTATCGGCACCCCCTGGGAGTTAGTCGAGATTTTGAAATTTGTATTTTTCATATGGATTTTTTGAACTGCGATATCTTGTCTTATAATATTAGTTGCATCACCTACATACAATTTCTTATGTACTTTCTTGATTAATTTCTAAATAATTCTAACCTGAAGAAATCTGTCATAGGGCGAAACATGTCAGTTAATAAGAATCACCTACCATTGGTCTGATAGTATTTCAACATACAAGTAATTCTAAGTAATTATCTAAGCTATCGTTATCTAATTATCTCTTATTATTTGATCGCAGCACAATGAGTAGGTTCATAAAGGGCGCGAGGAGCCTGTTCACCGACGATGAGGAAGATGGGAGCATGTTAGATGGTAAGTAGCCGAGAAAAAGTTTGTTCATCCCAGTCATAGCCATTTCAAAGAAACAAGGCAGGCCTGGAATAAACTTAGAGTCTTTACATACAAATCATACATTTGGTTAGAATCCTAAAAGCATCACATCTAGATAAATCTAGTAAATCGGTAGCTGTAAAATCTAGAAGACATTCAGCATATCCTATCCCCGAACTAAGGAAAGCATCCACTAAATTTGACAGTTCTGGTTCTCCTCTTTGAGCACCTCCCCCCCTCCCCTGCCACACGCACCTAACCCCGCATTTCATGAAAAATAAAGATACCACGTGTACAATCTATTTGTAGGCCTAGCCCTAGAGTAACCACAGAGCTTTTACATATCCGGCTGACATGTGGTCAGAATCTTTAAATTTCCCATAAATAAATCAAGCTGTAGAATCTGCAAGTTTCTATAAGAAATATTAATGTCAGAATACACATGTAACAGCTACATCTAGTTTTTATTGTCGGTTTTGGTGGATGGTGAACTTGAGGTTATTAGATCCACGCAAAAAAACATGCACGGTCGGTCAAGACATTTAGCATATATCCAACCCCCCACCTAAGGAGAGGGTCTTCTATGTTGTATAGCTTACCCCTGACACTCGCACCTTTATCCTGCCAAGAAAAATAAAGATAACCTGTGAATGTTCTTAACGGGTGCCCACGCAAGTCTTAATTAACTTAATAAAATGTCTTAAATTAATTTTTTTTCAAATCTAAGGCCTTAAAAAGGTCTTAAATTTCACTTTTTTCTTGCTGGAGGTATTTAAAAGGTCTTATATTGGATTTGATTAAGAAATGAAAATTAAATGATAGCATTAGTAAAATTGCTGCATTTTGCTGCATATCGGTACATCAAAATTCATCAGTCGAATTTGTCCTAACCTGTGACAAATTGGTCTTAAACTTGCCAAACTTAGGTCTTAAATAAGTCCTCAAAACGTCTTAAATTGATTTTTGATAAAGCGTGGGCTTATGATAAAAATAGTGACAGTGTGTCGGAAATAAGTTATTCCAAATGAAAATTAATGTGATACCGATAATTCAAACGCTCCATTTACAGGTTCCCGTCCCTGCACACCCCCTGACATATTTCGCCGCGGGGGCCCGGCAGCCATGCACAGTTTCCAGGACTCTGAAGATGACCTGTCCGTCCACTACTTCAACGACATAAAGGACAGACCCCCACGATACCGGCCTGTGAAACAGTTCTTAGACGAGGATGACGAAGTTTACGGACAAAGGCGAAGGGCAGGCCACAAAGCGAGAAGTAACTTTTCCTCGGATGACTCGCTGTCGACTATTTCAGCCGACGGGGAGAGTGTTCGGCAGAGGCAGGTTTCGGGGCAGCCCCGCAGTAAGGGGGGTTCTGCTCCGAGAGGGAAAGACAGTGAAGGGAAGAAGCATGAAGCGGCCGCATCACCAGAAAATGTCTCAGATATTTATTCAGAGCTTCAGATGATCAACGAGAAAATGAAGGTATGTTGTGATCACATCAGACTTTGTGATATAGGCAGTTAGTGTTACCTACCTACTGCCGTGATGATTTGAGGACAGAGTTTCTTACTAAGAAAGGCCTATAACTTATCTTAAACGTAAATGTTGACATACTACCTAGCCAATGCGAAAAGTTGTGTACGTGAAAGGTGTTAACAACTTTTTTTTATTAAAAAAAGGCAAATTCTGGATTAGGGCTATTTATTCATGTCTTCATCCTTTTTCCCCAAGAGTAGATCTCGCCATGTCCTACACATATATATATCTTTCGTTTTCAATCCTATTAGAAGAGTTGTATCTGCAATTTCAAGTCTCTGATTGTAAGTGTGATTGCTCTTGTATTTTGTACATAATGAAGGACATGGAAACTGGTAGGCGATTAAAACCGACTATGTGGCCGATGACTATCAGTATAAATAAACGAATTTAAAAAAGAAAAGAAAAAAATAATTCATTGTTTCCCCCCACCGCTTCCTTTGGTATCAGCGGGAGTTTAAGATCCTCCATGAGCGTGACAAGGTGGTGAAGGAGCGGGAGCGGGTGCTGACCGAGGCCGAGTCAGCGGTGGCCGCCGCCAAGGCCAGTCTGGAGATGACTATCGAGCTGGAGGTCAAACGGAGAGTGGCCGCTAAGGAGGAGGTAAAACAAGCACAGAACAGCTATTTATTTTTTGTCAATTACAGAGATGCCACTTTTCCGTCTTAATATGGATTTCTGTATTTTTGGCTGTGACAACAATTTTTAAAAAGCGCCTACATCCTAGAAAAAAAAGTATATTTTCATATAATGTCGGTTACAACAGAGTATTCATAAAACTGCATTTCATGTCAATATGATTTGTTTCAGTATCAGAGCTTTAATACTGAAAAATATACTATCTTATATTCGGAATTGAGATTTCAGTTGGTTCCGTATTTTTCATATTTGAAGAGTGGCATATCTCTGCAATTAAGATTCATTATTTGGTTCGTTCATACTTTCACAGAAGATTATTTCCTTTTCCATTTTTTCTTCTTCTAATCAGAATAACAGGCATGTAACACAGTATTTGGATCTATAAATTCTGTTAAATTTCTCCTTAGTCTTATGCAAAAGAAAGTTCGAGTGTGTAAGTTTAGTTCCGAAATACCGTTATATGACAAAGTAATGTAATTTAAAACGTAAATATAAGCATTCAATGTCTTGATATCAATCGATATTCAAGATAACATTTGTAGAGTTCATATCAAAGGTGATGACTGAATTTAAAAGAAATATTCCAAGGAATTTAAATCGAAGTTTATGTGAAATATTTTATAACGTTTGAGAGTTGTTCTTTTCAGGAGCATCGGGCCCAAGTCGAAAGTGTAGAACAAGTACTGAAAGAAAAGGCAAAAGAAAACAAACGGCTAAAGGAGAACTTTGATACGTTGAAAGTGGCAAACGACACATTAAGGAAAGAGGTAAGATGTTTGTTTTAAGGAAAGAACTATAGATATCATGTTTATGTAATATTCATGGGAAGTTATGACCCACCTCAACACAGCAAAATATAACTGAAATACAACAGAACTACGTCGTAATAGCGATGAATGTTACCATTAAAGTTAATGATTAATGAAGTAGGATTTAACATGGCTCAACTGGTATTCACCATTCAGAATTATGAATGCTGGTTGTCATTATGAAATATAGGAACATCAAATACGAGATCCTCCCAAAGAATTTTACAAGGTCCTGTGGTAACAAAAGTCTTTGTTAAGATATCTTTGTTGTTCTTTTTGCTCTTTTTTCTTCCGTATCAAATTGAATTCTGGAACTTGATGTATGAAGGGACACTGTAGGACTATATCCTGAAAAAATGCAGCTCATTTACAGAATTGTAAAAAGGTTTATTATGGGGGTTAAAAACAGTCTGATAACGCGCAACGTTGCTAAAGAAAGGTATCATTAATTTGCTACCCATCGTAACAGTGATGAGTATTGTGCAATGGGTCACTGATCTAAAAGGGAATATCATGTTGTAGCTGGAGGCAGTGGAGAGTGCGCACGGTAAGATGGAGAAGCAGGCGACCGCCCTCCAGGCGCGACTCACCAACCTGCAGCGTAAGACGGAGCATGACCAGCGTAAAGATGGCACCGAGTTCCTGCCACCTGAGATGGGGAAGGCCAAGAGGCTGAAGGAGGCCCGGACCAAGCAAACCACGCAGGGCAATAAGGTAAGGGGCAACATAAGTCGTAACTGATATAGGTCTGAAGTAAAAAATATATCAGATTTGCGAAAAATATCACAGAATTGGCGACGAAATAGAGATGCCACTTTTCCATCTAAATACAGATTCCCGTTTTCTTTGCTTGAACAACAATTTTTAAAAAGATTCTAAATTTTAGAAGAAAATTATTTTTGTATTCAATGTCAGGTACTATATGGTATTTATATACTGTATTTCATGTAAATATGATTTGTTATTTCCGTACTGGAATACGGAAAAGTGATTTCACTATATTCCTTATTTCTCATGTTTGAAGAGCGGCATCTCTGACTAAAGGACATACGCCCACCAAAAAAAAATCCAGAATGAAAAAGAGTCGCGACCTGCCTATCCTAATGTTGGGGGCTCATGTTACCAAAACACAACAATTTTTTCCTCGGCCTCACCTGAATCATTTAATCATTCATACTTGCGTCTTCTTGTAGGTGTACAGCGGGCCTTACGACGTACTAGGGGTCCTGTTGGAGTGGATCTCGGACGTCCACCTCCGTCACACCATCACCGACCAACCGACCAAACCCCTCGACACCCTCTGCTCCTCCCAGGCCGTGCAGGACAAGTGCCTCAAGGTACAATGTATACAAGTTACTCATTACGTGGTTCCGTAACAGGGTCTCAACTCTACAGGGAAAACAGGGAATTTGACAAAAAGGAATCTTTATCAGGGGAAACACAGGGAATTTAGAAATTTGACCAAAACAAAGGAAAAAAATCCCAGGAGATTGTCTTGTTGCTTTGTGTCATAAGACAATCAAAATAGAGAATCGGTGAGACCGCCAAAGACTAGACGAATTTTACAATTATTAGAATAAAGACGAGTTGTATGAGTTTAAGATTATCTAATATGGATTGCACCAAAAATCATCACACTGCGTGATTTTCTTTGGTCCTAGCTCTTCTGTAGTTAAATAGTTTAGATTTTTTTTATGTCAATGTGCACGAGGATGGCATTTTTCCTGCTTTTTCCGGATTTCCGGATTTTTGTCTGTATCGTATTTTTTTGTGTGTGTAACTGTATGGACACCATATTACTTTTTCTAAAAGCTCTTTTTATTGTTGTACACCCCCCTGTATTACTGTAGTTGGTTGTTTCAGATCCTGCCCAGTGTAGTGGAGATCCTGAAGGATGTGCCGGGCTCCCACCCGTCTCTGGTCGAACACCCCCCTGTATTACTGTAGTTGGTTGTTTCAGATCCTGAAGGAGGTGCCGGGCTCTCACCCGTCTCTGGTCGTACACCCCGCTGTATTACTGTAGTTTGTTGTTTCAGATCCTGCCGAGCCTGGTGGAGATCCTGAAGGAGGTGCCGGGCTCTCACCCGTCTCTTGTGGTCCCCTGTCTGCAGTTCATCTACTGGTCCCTGCTACACCTTGACTCCACCCACGGCCAGGGGGGCGGGGCTGCTGTGAGTGTCTTACCACGAGATTACTAGTTAAATAAGCTGCACCAGGTCTCATACTCAGAGATGCCACTTTTCCTTCTTGGTATGGATTTTAGCATTATTTCTTTAACAGGGAAAAAGAATCATCATTATTGTGAGCCCAAGGTGGGTAAGAGTTGTGTAGAAGGTCAAGGTTGTGAAGGCTCACTTTTGAGTCAGTTTTTTTACCGCTGGTATTCAGCCTATAATTGTGTCAGGGTATTGCAGTTACTGAAGGTTGGGGTACCAGCGACCAAGATTTTGCTATTTCCGGTTCCTTTTCCTGTTTTAGAACAAAAGAAAAGGGCATTGTGGGAGAATGTTGGATTGTGGGTACTCTAGCAGACAGCGTCCTGTAGCAGACGGCGTCCTGTAGCAGACAGCATAAGTTGAGAAGATGGGTATTGGTGATGGTTGTGGGTGCTTCGTACAGTTTGAGATGGATGCAGTTTTAGGCTGTTGGGCATAGGTAGAGGGTATGGCTGTAGGATGTGGGTACTGATGGGGATAGGGATGAAGGGATGACATCCATCTTTTTATGGTGTGACAAATGTCAGAATTTTTGTGACTTTTGATGTTTTTACTAACTATTTATGACTTTTCGGTTTTGTGGTTTTTGATGACTTTTAGTGACCTTTAATGACTTTTACTGACTTTTTAGGACTTTTACTGACTTTTTAGGACTTTTACTGACTTTTTAGGACTTTTGTGATTTTGAGACTTTTCATGGCTTTTATTGACTTCTAAGGATGTTTTAGGACTTTTGTAACTTTTAGGACTTTTACTAACTTCTTAGGACTTTTGTGACTTTTTAGGACTTTTACCGACTTTTTAGGACTTTTATGACTTTTTAGAACTTTTACTGACTCTTTAGGACTTTTGCTGAATTTTTAGGACTTTAACTGACTTTTAATGACTTTTGGGACATTTTAGGACTTTTTGCTGACTTTCTTGGACTTTTTAGGACTTTTATTGATTTTTTGGGACATTTCCTGACTTTTGAGGACTTTTGTGACTTTTTGTGACTTTTCCTGACTTTTTAGGACTTTTGCTGACTTTTTGGGACATGTCCTGACTTTTTAGGACATTTCCATACTTTTTAGGACATTTCCTGACTTTTTAGGACATTTCCTGACTTTTTAGGACTTTTCCTGACTTTTGTGACTTTTAGGGACTTTTACTGACTTTTGGGGATATTTCCTGACTTTTTAGGACTTTTCCTGACTTTTTAGGACATTTGTGACTTTTAAGGACTTTGACTGACTTTTGGGGACATTTCCTGACTTTTTAGGACTTTTCCTGACTTTTTAGGACTTTTGTGACTTTTAAGGACTTTGACTGACTTTTGGGGATATTTCCTGACTTTTTAGGACATTTGTGACTTTTAAGGACTTTTACTGACTTTTGGAGACATTTCCTGACTTTTTAGGACTTTTGTGAATTTTTAGGACTTTTATTGACTTTTTAGGATTTTTTAGGACTTTTACTGACTTTTAAGGACTTTTCCTGAATTTTTAGGAGTTTAACTGACTTTTAAGGACTTTTGTGATATTTTAGGACATTACTGACTTTTTAAGACTTTTTCTTAGGACTTTTACTGACTTTTTTGGACATTTCCTGACTTTTTAGGACTTTTGTGACTTCTTAGAACTTTTTAGGACTTTTACTGACTTTTTAAGACTTTGACTTTTTAGGACTTTTGTGACTTTGACTGACTTTTGGGGACATTTACTGACTTTTTTGGACTTTTTGGGGCCTTAACTGACTTTTTAGGACTTTTGAGGACTTTTTGGGACATTTGTTACTTTTGAGGACTTTTATTAACTTTTGAGGACTTTTTTGAGGACTTTTTTTGAGGACTTTTCCTGACTTTTGTGATTTTACTGACTTTTTATGACTTCTTATGACTTCTTAGGATTTTTATGATTTTTACTGATTTTTTACTAGTTTTTGTGACTTTTGTAACTGTTTGGGACTTTTATTGACTATATGACTTTTTACTGACTTTAGGACATTTTAGAACTTTTGTGACTTGTAAATACTTTCTGGGACTTTTTATGACTTCCTATGACTCTTGTGACTTTTTAGGACTTGTAAGGACTTTTTAGGACTTTTTATGATTTTTCTCACTTTTCAGCCTCTTGTGACTTTTAATGATTGTTAGTGACTTTTAGTGACTAAGTGACTCTTTAGGACTTTTACTGACTCTCGCTGACTTTTTGTATTTTTGATGACTTTTAGTGACTATCACTGACTTTAAGTGACTATTAGTGACTCTTACTGACTCATAAGGACTATAAGTGACCATAATCACTTTTACAGATTTTTCGTGACTTCTTGTGAATCTTAGTGACTTTTAGTGACTATTACTCACTTTCACTTACTTTAAGTGACTAATACTGACTTAGAGTAACTATAAGTAACTTTAAATTACTTTTTAGTGAATATTTGAGACTTTAAGTAACTATAAGTGACTATTACTGACTTTTAATGAATATTAATGACTTGATGATTTTTAACAACTTTTACTGACTTTGATTAGTTATTAGTGACTTTAAGTGACATTGAGTAACTTTTATTGACTTTCAATGACTTTTAGTGACTTTCACTGGCTTTTACTGACTGTTAGTAACTTTTAGTACATTTTTATGACTAATAGTGACTTTTAGTGACTTTTCCCAATTTGTTTGAAATTTCCATACTACATCAGGGCCCAGGCTTTTATTATAATAAATAATCTATTTACTATGATTGTATTTATAGCCTTCTTTTTAACTTGCATTATGATAACATGAACTAATTCTCACATGCCTTTATCAAGATAAAAAAGTTTTGTTGGGCTCACGTTTTTTTTATAATAAATAACTTAATTGCCAAGTTTGTAAAAAATTGCATTGCTTCCTTGTGTTTGTTTTCAAGTACAAAAAGGTGCATATACACATACTTAGTTTTTTTTTCAATAACCTAGATTTTAAACCTATGTATAAACTACCTAGGTTGTTTCCTCCCAAAAACGAGATTTAACTTCAAGGTGTTCGGGGTGTTTTTATGTCTGAAGTGTGACATCTCTGCATACAAAAAGTTTTTTATTCAGCCAGAGTTTGTTTAAAGTGTCCAGACCCTCTAGGTTATTACATGGATATAGACCTACAATGGCTCTCAACAATGGCTACAATGGCTCTTGTAAACAAAGAAACATTTGTAACTGTCGTTTTCAGAACAAGTGACATATTCAAAACAGTTTAAAGAACATGCTTCTTGAGAGTGTCAACTTGCCATCACAGCCTTTTATTTCTCATATAAAATAACAAAAGTTGATATTGAATGTACATCATTTCATGTTGTGGAACTAGTCGGAAAATCAGTCATATAGAGCCTATTTAGTCCACATAAAAAAAAATCCTATTTGTCTATCTTTCAGAAACTAAACCTGTCATCGACCTTGCGTCGTCTCGGGGAGGAGCTGTACAAGTCACGCCTGGTGCGCTTCGCAGAGGACGAGACGGGCACGGTGGTGGCGCCCCCTGCAGGGACCGGGGAGAAGGC
Source organism: Lepidonotus clava (assembly GCA_936440205.1). Taxonomy (NCBI): domain Eukaryota; kingdom Metazoa; phylum Annelida; class Polychaeta; order Phyllodocida; family Polynoidae; genus Lepidonotus; species Lepidonotus clava. Next base: position 6,084,287 of record OW387142.1, on the reverse strand, counting down.
GCGGGACAAGGAGGGCGTGTTCTTCAGGAGCCCCAACCTCCACATCAGGCTCCTGTCCTCTCTCATCATACTGAGGTCACTCAACCAGGGTGAGGAGTACTATCTGTTCTTTGTTTTGTGGTGTTGAAGTAAGCGTTTTTAGGCTGTTTAATTATCTAGCAGTATGTTTTGCTAAATAAATGTCATAGCTTGAAGCTGACTTCAGGCAAGACGTGTTATTCATTACTTGAGAGTAAGTCGTTTGAAGTGTCAATAACTAAAGAATAAATCGACTGCATTTAATTTAACACAAATTACCCTACCAACAGTATGTTACCTTCTTGTCCCACCAAAAATTGAATATATGTAGGTAAGTGCATTGAAAATGTATAAATTTATGTCAGAAACTCAGGCTTTTGTGAAAAACTATATTATATATGTTACATATTATGTCTGACTTTGTGAATAATTCTATTCTAATACATAGATATTCATTCAAATGGTGGGGAGAATGGTTATTGGGTTAATTTTAATGTAGGACGTGGAGAGTCATAATCTCCTGTCTCTGCCCGTTTCAGTGGACCACCTGGCGCACGTGTTTGAGGTGCTGAAGACGGACCTGAAGACGGACACGGCCAAACAGCTGTTCCTGCACTACCAGGCCACCTCCATCTTAGTTCCCTTCCTCCGACCCACCAACAAGGTGAGTGGACGTAGACATGTTGTTTAATAGAGGAGGTTGCTTTTCTCCCATTTCATGTACCCTATTTTTAACCATTCTATAATGTTTTACTAAACCACACTGCAGTAGTTGTATATGATTAATGTTCTACTTTTAGGCTAAAGATTCAAAATTCATGCAAGTAACAATGCTTTTTTTTTTACCACACACGTAGACTCGGACATTTCCAAAATTAAGAATTTGCACCAACTGCAACAATTTCTAGCATCCAAACTACTTTTCCTGAACAAGTACATACCATTTTCTTCCTAATTATTGCTTGGGAAATTTGGGTGGCAAAAAAATCATACAAAAAAAGTTATAGCAGGGCCAACAATTTGGGTAGGTCGGGTTACCTGAATGCAGCAAATGATTCTTTTAGGCCTAATACCCAACCCCTCTTTTCCCCAGGCCCTGCTGCAGGCGGCGGTGGACGTACACCTGGGGATGGCCATGGAGTCGCCCGTGTTGGGCGCCTTCCTCGAGGCCTGCTCCACCGAGACCTGGTTCCGGGCCATCGCCATGGTCATGAGGATGCCCAACATCGACGACAAGATCATCGAGAAACTCAGCATCCTGCTCCAGAAACTCTCCAAAATAAAGTATGTAGAAATGATCCCTTCTTACTCAGTAACTTAGTTGTACAGAATATAAAACAGTTCACACAATGTGAAGTATGTATATACAAATATTCTTATTTCAAACTCTTAACTCAGTCACTTTAAACTCTCAAAGACATCTGTAATTTACCTTGTATTTAGACAGATTTACCACTGGCCCTATATTTCCTATAATATTATTTCGCAATATTTTTTAGGTCTCCATATATTTTCACGAATTTGCTCTGTATGTCCTACGTTGATGAAATACACAAGATTAATTGGTAACTCAAAGCTTTCCAGGCGTCTCCTGTAAAATCAATGTTAACCTGTTCTGGTTGATCAACACCCTAATGAGGGTACCGAATTCTGTTTCTGAATTCCTATATTTTATTGTCATGCGCTATATTTGCCACAAGTTGTGAGCCATGACGTCTGTAGGCAATTATCAGGCATTTAAAACATCTTCTTAAGGTTTTTCAAAAAGAGTATCCCTTGATGATGTACTTATAACCGTTTCCTACTCGCAGGTCCAACAAGCGATACTTTGAGGTGTTCGGGCTGACCGTGTCGACCCAGGAGCTGCACCGGGCGGCCGCCGCCTCCAACAACGCCTTCCTCACTCTCAACCTCAAGTCCATCCTCTTCAACCTCAACGCCAAGTCCACCCTCAGCACCGCCTCCTGATGAACACAATTATAAATTAATCTTAATTTTGTACTTCCAAAATAATTTATGTAGTAAATTTCATCGATTTTGTACATAAGTGCTACTATACCGCAATCGGGAGAGGCCCCAGGGTTGCTACCATATTGGGCAAGGGATGGCCCTGATTGGGTGAATAGTCACGCTTGTCCACCCACAGGTAGTGGTGCCAATGGTATGCGCATTCTCGGACCTGGACTCCCGATGCGGGGGCCTTCTATTTATTGCGTACGCACGTTTCAAAACATTTCACACCCCCAAATCATTATTGGGCCCAAATAGGCATTGGATTTGTCAAGAAACGTACGTAGATTAAATAGAAATTCCACCCCACCCCCTTCGTTGGATGGGTACATACTTAATGGAAGGCCCCTATGTGGAGCTCTGAGAGAGGAGAGGTCATTAAGCACAAATGTACATACATATATTTCTTTGATAATTTATAAATTGCTTGAAGATAAGACCTATCAGCATCAAAGTAAAAGCATTAATATATGCTCTAAGCAAAGAGGGATCGTTGTTGTAGATATTGATAGAGATAGCTTGAAACAGTACATTCCTGATACACAGACAAATCTAGGCTGTGGAATTGTGTTTTTATAATTTTGTACTTACGAAATCATTTTATCCCCACTGCTGCTGATGTACTTTCCAAAACTGCTAGCGCAAGTTTTAGCGTTGAAAACGTGCCTTGTATCTGAGGTCTTACAAAACTTTGCATGATTTAGTGACTTTTAAGTCGTTGATCTTTATGCCAAATGTACATAGTCTAGCCAAATACAGAGAGCTATAAATATTTTTATACTGATCACTAGTAAGAGTTTTGATTCATGACTGTTTATCAACTAATTTGTGTGTTACGACAATCAGTGTGATATCATGAATTTAGCTTGTCTGTCATAATATTGCTATTGCAAAGTATTAGATGGCAAAATAAAGCTATTGTCTTAAGCAGTACGTCATAAATCACTGTGCCACGCACAAAATGGTCGTTGTTATATAAAACGAGATAAATCAGCTTCTAAATACTATAAAAACAGAAGGTGGAATAGAAAAGAGAAATCCGTCCATCTTATTCCCGAAAATTTTGAGCAAAAATTCATGACTTCTTTAATCCCAGCTTTTTACAGCTATTACAGTTTCTTTATTCCAATTTCCATAAAGAAACCTTTGATATGGCCTACATAGTTTAATACCCGCTACACTGATCAGTTTATATCAAATCAAAGTGTGGGAGTATACATTTTTTCCGCCAGGTGGCAGAAAGGTATTCTCTTCGCCTTATGATTCTTCCACTAGATGTCAGCACTGTTAGTGAGAACCTCCCGTATCTTTAATACTGGTTGATTCTGCTTGGTTTCATAAGTTCTATATCTGAGTCGTATTCTAAAACACAGGGCGGATCTAGGGATTTTTAAAAAGGGGGCGCTATATTACAAAAAGTTTCTCCTGTCCCTCCGGGGCAGAGAATTTTGCATTCAAAAAGTCAATATTTGGCCAAAAATAGGGGAGCACCCCCTCTTGATCCGCCACTGATACACACCTTTGTTAATCTATGGAACAGTGAAAGTTGGTACCATCATTATAATAAGAGGTATAAAACATAGTTGTAGAATTTCTTTTTCGTTTAACCTCCCACCCATTTTCGATCTTTTGTTTGCTAACTCGTGGTGAAGGTGTGGCCTACACACCTTTGCCAGACAACTTTATCTTTTACTCATCTCGGAATGTTTACACTAAGGACTGATCATAGCAAGGTCCCTGGGGACCGGCTTAACAGAGGGGCTCTGAACCCTAAGGTTGACTTATGTTAATATGCATAGGTCTAACCAATAGCTGGCACATAAGAGTATTAATGACTGCTGAAAAGAGCAATTGTGAGCCCCAACCACAGTGTAAATTTTCTAGATCAACCAAATGGTCGGCCATGCCTTATACACTAAAAAGCAATCTGTCTGACATAGGACTCTGTAATGGTTTCTTTGGCCCAGCAGTTTTAAGTTAAATGTGATGCTATTGTTACTATTCTCAAGTGCGGAATTCTAGGTAGGCTTAGCGGCATTTAAACAAACCGTTTGAAGAGCCTTAGAAAATTGTTATCTCCAACCCACCCCCCACCCCCATTTACTTGTCCGACCTATCCCCTCCAGTATGTTACTTAACTGTTACTTTTCTACCATGCAGTGGCCATTGGAGTGTGGCCAAACTGGCTATTATGGACTATATGATAATTACCAAAAGGCCTATCAATAGTGCCTAATTGACACTAACTGTACACTGATCCGATTATTATTTTACGGTTGAGGTTCAGATCCCCCCCCACCCCCACCCCCCCTATACAAAATGAAAAAGGACGAAATCTGAAACGGTTGGTAAATGGTGATTCTGGCTGGCTTCTTCCGTTTTTTCGTCGACCACGACTAACATCCGCCAAACACAACTCGAAATATAAAGTAAACGTGTTGTCAACCTCCACCAGAGGGACCGCCTGTTACCAGGGACGCTCGCTGGCGTCTCCACCTTCGTGTCTCAATATTTTCCAACACACATTTTTCTAGCTGAATATCCTTGAACTTTTCCTTATTTTTTTTTCAGAATACTACGTTTGAGTGATTCCAGTTATGAAATAAGCCCTGTAACTCGAAACAATAGGCCGCGACTTAATTCATCAGAATACCAGGAATTGACATTCCTAGAATCTTTGATACAAGATAGAGCAAATCACGTTTTAACTAGATTCGTAGATAAATAAACAAAAACACAAAGTTGTATGCGTATTCGCACGTGTCTGTACCACGTTATTAATCTGATCGGCCATATATCATACATTCTATAATTACACGTCCCTTGTCTAAAATGTAAAATTCGCAGGGGAAAATATAAACATATGGGCGTTTGTCTCAGTGCAAACATCCAATGGCAGTTTTTGTCACCATCGCATAATTCCCCTTTCCCTATACTACTTAGTAACAAACTTTCTTTTCTATCTCCTTTCAGTCTGGAAAGAACCCATAAGGGTTGGCCGGACGTTAAACTACCCCAACATACTCTCCTTTCTCAATGTCCGCTGCGAACTACTCGTCCACTCGCATTATGATATGTGTAGGTCTAATAGAAGGAAACGTGGCATCAGTAAATTGCGATAAACTAAAATACTGTTTCAAAACCACCAGTACCACAAATTAACCTCGTCAAACGGACGATTAAAGGGTAAAACAAGAAAGAGTGTTTTAACTTGTACTTCCAGAGTTGCTTCTGACATCTTACTATAACAGCGTCCCACCTATAATCGCCCCCCCCCCCTCCTCCTCCTCTACCCCTCCAAAAAACTCCCCACTCTGAGAAAATGTCAATTAGCCTCTCAGGTCCGGACCACCAAAAGACAAAACTACGAACAATGTTCAAACTTGTACATCCAGAGTTGTTTCTGACATCATACCACAACGGCGGCCGCCCCAACCGCAAACCTCACCCCCCTGCCTACGTACAACAACCCCCCACCTAAACACCCACTCACACCCACCCACCCCCTCCCCTCCGCCCAAACTCCCCACTCTGAGAAGAAGATGTCAGGTCGTCGTTCTTTATTCGCCGTACTTGCTCAGATTGCCCGGGCAGTAGTGTTGCTTTAAAAGCTTGGCTAGCAGCTCTGAGCAGCTCCTTGAGTGGCTCTCCCCCCTCCCCTCCCCCAAACCCCTCCCCAACCCCCTGAAAAGCCCCACGAGCCGTGTCAAAGGGCGCACACGGACCGCACTGTTTGCCAACGACTTGTGACAGTTATGCAGATAGAGGAAGACTCCCAAGAAGTTTCATATCAAGCGGCGGCGGCAGGTAACACTCTTTGGCCTGTCGGCGGGCATTACTGGAGGAGTCTGGAGCTCGTTAAGGGCTGCGGGAGGCGGGGGTGGGGCGGGGAGGGGGGGGAGTTAAAATGCTATGTATAATGCATTTGGGCCGGATGTCGGGATTGGGGAGGCTCGGAGAAGATGGTCCGAGTGGTAAGGACTGGTCGGCCTACCCGCCCGGTACTTGGGTGGAGTTTTTGGGGAGGGGGTGGGGGGTACTTTGGACAGTTTTGCCACGTCCAAACTGCGGGCTCTGTTTTTTTGTTTTTTTTTCTTCTTTTTTTTAATGAATTAACCGCATTCATTTACAATGATCTTCCATGTAGGTAGATTTATGTTAAACAAAATAGGAGTAATAGAACATACAACATGGACATGGTTTGATTCTGCTGACTGGTAAATTGCACCTGAACTCCATTCAACCTCGTCTGTGGCGAGGGAGTACACGCCTTAATATTACTTGTATGTGGGAATTAGGAAGGACATCAGGGAGGTCCAAATGAAAAAATGAATATGGACAAATCCAAAAGGTGATTTCAATGGAGACTTTGATTCACATTTTTGAATATAAATTTCGGGAGTTGACATGTTTTACCCTCAGGTGTCTTACTAACCTAACAATTGTGTTTATATGTTCTGACTGATTCGAGAATATTGTATGACCTCAGTCTCTGTCTTTCAGTTTTAATGTTCTTCCCACTTCCCAGCATGTATTGTCGGCAACCAAATCCTCCGTCATTCTGAAATATCTGGACCTACCTGTTGCAACCTTCTCCCAAAATTTGAAGCACTTTTTATTAGCCAATAATTATTCAGATCCAAGTGCTCCCCCTCCCCACGACACCCCCTCCCCCCTTTCAACCCGTGCCGTGCTGACGTCCGGCCCGTCGGGATTTGCAGCGTCTTGTCGGCGTTCGGGGCCCGGCTCAGCGTCCATTAGTGACCCCACCTCACCCCCCGGGCCCCCCACCACCATCACAATGAATTAAAATATCCGCCGCGTCCTCCCAAATTTACCTTGATGTTTCTGCGTCGGCCGGCCTAATGCCTCACAATGGGGGAGGGGTGGGGAGTGGGGGGGAGGGGTGGGGTGTGGGGGTGTGGGATGGTGTGTGGGGGTGGGGGTGGGGGTATAGTGGTGGCTGTATTAAGCCCTCTCTCCCCCATGCATCCTCCTCTCTCTGGGCCCGCCATACTTTAATATGATCAGGTCGACCATTACTCGTCTCCTATGGACAGACCCAGCTCCGGCCAGCACATTGAATCAGATCACCCCTTCTCTCCCTCCCCCCTCCCATCCTGACGTCCTCTCCTCTCCACTGCCCACTCCTTTCTAAGTCCCAGAGATGCGACTTTTCCTTCTTTTTCCGCATTTCCGGATTTTGGCTGTTCCACTTTTCCCCCATAAGTTCTTTTTAAATGTCAGAATGTACTAAATATGTGATTCTATTCTTTTAAGTTCTTCCTGCTTAAAATCCGGGAAGTCTGTTTCAACAATTTTCCGGATTCTTCATGCCCATGGAGTGTCATCTCTGAAATCCTGATCTCACCTCTCACAACACATCACCTACCATGCACCCCCTCCAGCCCCACTCCCCTTCCCATTCCGTCCCTCTTGGCACCCCACCTCCCATCATTCGATTGCCGAGACAAAAGGAAGCTGATATGTCCCCCGATGGAAACCTATAGAATGCTAATCGCCGGCGGTATTAGCTTGATATCGGCAATGGGGTCCGTTTCCCTGGCAACAGTGGTCGGGGGAAGGGATAGGGGGAAGGTGAGGGGGGTGGTGAGGGGCAGGGGGAGGGGGCCTAAGGCTGTTGGAGCGAGTTATTGTGCCCGGCTGAAATGGTTATTAGGACGGCGGCAACATCTTCCCTAATGAAAGGTTATGGCCGAAGCATGCTTGTTTTGACAGAGGGGGTTGAGATGGTATGGCGCGGCGCCTTCCACCAGATTGTTTTTTCTCTCCTCTTTTTTCCACCCTTGAAGAATTAACGTATGGCGGCAACAAATTCTCGGCAAACTTCTTTCGCCGACTGAGAATGTCATTTTAGTCCAACTAAAACTTGATGGCTCTAGCAAAAGGCAGTTAAAGAGAGATTTAAAAATGTGTTGATGTGACATCTTTGGTAGTTCGACTGAATAACAGAAGATTGAAACACGTTCTCCTTGATTGAATTTGAAAAGTGTTTTATTTATTGGTAGCGACTCCCTATCCATCTTTTTAAACAACACCTTTTTACTCACCGTAAAAAAGGACTAACGTGTTTTCTGGATCATCTATTCTACTTCCAGACCCTTTTTTGTGCATAGAAGACAGAACATAATTGGAAAAACGATTAATCATGATAGTCGATGATTCCACACATTGTTTCAGAGATTTCGTATTGTGAGATGGCATACACTTAACATAAGTTACCTTTTCATGGATTGATATAGAGATATTTGAAATTGGAGAATTTGCCCTAGGTGGTATCATCAATTGAAAACATCAAAGCTTCTTTTCTTTCTTTTAGAGTAGAGATGGTGTCCCCTTTGATTCGTGAATGCATAGTAGTATAGTAAAAAGGGGGTATGTTTCAGGAATTCGTCTGGTTATCGACGCCATCCTTAGACATGTATCTCATGTCATGTTTTCTTTGCAAAAGCAAGAAAATACCTCTTAATGATTAATGTACGAAAACCTAAATTTAATTATTGATCTGATACTTTGTGTGCATTTAACCCCAACAAGTGACTTGGACCATAGAACCCTTTTAGATTGTTTACAAGTGCAAGTACATCGCTCCTCGTCATCGATGGGTGGAACCTAATCTGATTTTTAAACAATCAGCATGAATCATTAATCATTCCAACATCATGTAATGACATTACCTTGCGTGAAATAGTTTGCACTTAAACGTGGTAAAAACTTCAAGAAATACATCATTAATAGGATATTAAGTTTTGCAGGAATAGTTCCTCAGCGCACACAGTGGGAGCACTTACCTAATCAATCATGTACATAGCTTACGCACTATTCAAATAATTGGTTGATTAACAAAACACATAACACTGGACAGATAAAGGTTTAACAGAGATTGCAATCTTCCCAGTTATCATCTTTAGTGCTTTTCGAGTAAATTATTCTTGTATGAAGTGTACGCTTATGATAATTCATATTTAATAGACATAAACCTTAATCTACAAGACACATGTTAAACACTAGGGAAACCTAGGTTTAACAGGGAAGGCAATCTTACTAGTTATCATCCTAATAGGATAATTTGAATAAGTTGATGTATGAAGTATTAATAAAATGTTTATAACATGTATATTGATAAACAAAAAGTGTTATTGTCTCTCTGTAAACGTAGTTTAGTTTTGATGATTGCACGATTATGGGATAGAATTGAGAGTTTGTCCTCTTCCTGGTCTAAAACTATTGAATACACCATCCAAATTGTAACGTATTTGGCTTTGACAAATTTAGTTATTTCAAACCTGTTTTATAATACGACTTGTGGCAGGAAAGCTTTTGTTCGTACTGATTCCTATACTAGTATCTGATGTAATACAGTTTGTCAAAACTAAAGTCTACAGGTAAAAGTTTAGCACAAATATTTAGCACAAAAACGGAATGGAATATCAACACTTAAGTCAGGACCTCCTGGACCCCCTCCCCCAACCATCCCTGGTGGACCCCTAAACTACAAAAAGAAGGGGAAATGCCGCACGTATATATATATGTGCGATTGCATGCTTAGCATTTATGCTGACCCCCCCCCCCCCCTGACCCCCCCTTCCCTTTCGAAAATCCTGTATCTGACCCTGGACTCGTACATATTTTGGTCCTTCTCCTAATAACCCACGTAAGGACATAGCACGTTGATACACCTACCCCCCCTCCCCTCCCCCCCTCCCCCCCCCACCCCCCTTCAAGCAGTCTCCTCTGCTGACATGCATATCTGTTTGCAGCAATTATCCCAGTCGGGCTCTATATCATACCAACCCCTGCCGTACACTTCCCCCCGGCCGGCGATGACCTATGGCTCATTAAAACCTAGACGGGCCCTAATTGGGTTAATTAATCAAACTGTTGACACTTCCCCCTCCAGTAAGAGGTGGCGTTTCTCCGGAGGAGACGGGGAGTAACAAGTGGAAGCTACCAGGCCACGTCTGCGCATGCGCCAAGGGCATTATGGATGACGTCCTCCGTGACGTCACGTGACCTCTAGATGGACACGTGACACACATTAGCGTCAGGCTGATCACGTGGTCATTTCAAATCAGAGAGTGGGTGACGGTAGTAGTGGACGTTGATGTAGCCCTACTTGAACCCCTCCTGGGGAAGTATTTACTTAAATGAATCAAATAAGAGAGTGGGTAACGGTGGGAGCCGACATGGATGTAGACCTACCAGTACCCCTCCCGGAGAACTATTAATTTGATTCAATGACTATTAAAAGTAGAATGACAGTCACCTACCTCCACTCTTTGCACCTTTTGTACTGGTGCACTCTTCAATTATATTGAAAAATAGATTTGGATATTTAGGGCAATTAAACGTTTTTGCAATAATCGTAGTAGAAATTCTTCTGAAATGTGTAAGATTTTGAGAGTCTTGAAATGTCTTGAAGAAGCCAAGTAGATATCCTTGGTTTTTTGATCCAAAGGTTCGGAGTCCCTATACAAATCTCGCACAACCATACCATAGGCACTGCTCGAATTACATTGGATATGGTCGGACCCACCAGTCGAGTATATAAAAGACATAATCAAAGCACTGTTGCATTTATAGTGAACAATACGTATGTGACATTGCTTTTAGGCCCATCGTATCTTTTCATACATGACTTCCTTCTTATTAAAAAGATCAATTAGTTACGGCGCGTATACATGACAAACTATGTATGTGACAAGCCCAAAGTTCCCATTTTCATAATCATACTTCTACTCACCGTCCCGTTTAGTATAACTTATAAAAACAATTCAAATCACGGTTTGTTCTTGTGTGCATAGTGGAGCGCATTGAGGCGACGTCATGCGTATTGGCAGCGCCATATGAGCGATGTTATGCGTACATGGTTTACAATGTAAGTAATACCTACTTGGAAGAGCGCATGTATGTGAAAGAGGTTGATTAATAAAGAAAACTAATTAGAAAAAACAAAAAAAAGCAAGCACCAAATCTGCATTTATGTCTACTACTCATATAATTATATCTTGTCGCATATACATTGAAGTCAACCCAGCCAAATTGTCATGTACATAATGGGATGAGTTTATGCGACGTTGCGCGTATAGGCTAGAGTGTGTACATGACGTTGCATGTTTAAAATTTACTATGTATGCGACGAGAACCAAAGTAATCTATTATATGCTGAGACTATTTTGCGCATGTCGCTTGTTTACATAATACTATGTGCGCTATGACATTATGTTTGAATATTTATACATTATACATCATATATACGTACATGTAATAGTATTCGTATGATTTCATGTAGATAGATTGTGCTTTACACATGTTCTCGCCAATATAGTTCACACAATATAAGCGACGTCACTTGTTTAGCTTGTCTTATGTGCGCGACAAGATTCAGACTCATTGTTTCACATACTACTTACACCATTGTCGCAACAGGGGAACTGGTTGAAGTGACGTGCACAACGCCCCAGCACGCGCAACAACTAGACACAAAGGACTATACACATGATAAACGTCAAAATGACCACAATTTGTACAGCTCAGGTACCTCAGAAGACTATTAGCTAAACAGTTTCCAGAACGTATTCCTCCGCCGGTCCACATGTCGCTGAACGTAAAGTCCCTTTAAGGGCCCCCCTTCAGAACAGGGTATTATGATATATCTTGTAAATAGACCACATTCAGCTTACATTTTACTTCTAGCTTTTTTTGTGACGTTCATATTACCCAGTCATAATACCATGGCGCTTTCATGCATCATCATATAAGCCTATAAGTCTGCCCCATTCGTTTGTGAACTATCTGTAGAATAGTGTTGTACACAATACAACTTTTACCAAACTGGATGTACTTCTCTATCATCAATAATGTCATGCTTAGATGTAGAGACGTGTTTACATAAATATTATAAAATATGCGCTTTCTTTTTATATTCAAGGCCTATGTCCTAAGATGATATTATGACTTTTATTTCTTACTAACAAACCCTATAATGGTTCTGGAAATTAAAAGACCTCGGTTACTCTATCTTTCTCATGAACTTCCTCGGAAATTGTATATACATTTTGAAGAAAGAGAAAAGAAACTTTCCTTTAAAAAAATGTTAGTTTTCTACTATGAAAAGAAAAGAAAACTGATAAACAAGATAAATAGTGATACAATTTAAAATGGAAAGCTGCAAAGTAGTATCCAGTAGTCCATATACCAAAAAACCCACACTTCTAGGCTAAATTGACTTAACTTTTGGAAAGTGTAATATATTCATTTCCCATGTAATATGATACGTATAAGTGAACTCTGCAATATGGATTCATAAAAGTGTTTGATTAAAGTTTTTATCAGAAATGCAGTGGACTGTATTGTAATGTCGCCGGGCAACAGGTATGGGTGGGTAAAATAATATCTGACAGAAACAGGGAGTTTCTACTCTCATCTAGCACAGTCCAATGAAACCGGAGAGCTTAGCAATGAAACTACTTTGTGGGAAACAGCAAAGAAAAGCAATTGAACTTCTCCAGTCTTTTCAGAGAAAACTAGTTTTCTCTATCTCATTTCAATAGGCTAATAAATGCACTGCATCATATCTCCATGACCACCGATTCGACGGAGCATTTCATTTGAAAGCAGCCACTTAAAAAGGTCAATATGGGGAGTGCATTGGACGGTTCATCCACCCCCTGAACGACTTGCTCTTTAAAAGGCCAGGAAAACAAAGCCTGGTCTTGAGCACGAAGCACAAGTAAAAATACCTGGCTTCCAGTAAGCCAATACCCTTCCCCAAGTGTTTGGCTTTGACATTTACATTTGTTCGCCATTAGGAGGCATTGGGGCTGGGAGAGAGGCGAACAATGTCCAAATGCTGCTGAGTGTATTTATGATTACAGAATCAATAGCACGTGGTAATCGGCTGAATGTCGTAAATCGGCGCCCACAATCGGCCCCTGAGCGACGCCCGCGCCTGCGCAGACGCATGCTTCCGGGGGATCGACAGGTCTCACAACGATGAATGTTTGATCACCATTTCGAGATATCCCCCTCCACCCCACGCCCGGCCGCCTCACAGTCGTAACAAAAGGACTGTTTAGCCGGCACGGACCAAGTAATGTAGACATTCAACTGCGAGCCGCCCTTATGTGAACAGTCTCAATGCCGACACTTGACTCTGGCGGGAGTGGGATTGACAAACGTGTCGCCCGCACAAGGCGCCTCACAATCCGTGCTTTCTTGGCGGCGGCCCCAGTTTGTTTAAGCCAAACAATCCGAGATATCAATTGGACGCGTCTTTTTCCTCTTCATACACCGCTCTCTGTTTTCCCACCCCCTCCGCCGCGGCAGACGATCGATTCGCGCCAAACTTTGGCAGAATGTCGTCTGCTCGTTGGCCAGTGAGCGCGTGGCGTCAGGGCGACTTCAAAAAGCCCTAAAAGCCCCTGACTTCCGTCCTTACCCCGTCAGGACCCATTGATCAGGTGAGACAACAGGCAGGCACACTCCTTTCTTCTCCTACAAATCGATCGGTGAACGCGCACGTTTCCGTGTACGCGTTTACCTTGTTGTTCGCCACCAAACGGTCGTCATTCTTACATGTGGAAGGGGTAAGAGGGGAGGGTGGAACTTTAAAACAACCACAACGTGCACATCGATTGGGGGATTACTGTATTAAGAGTGTAGGAGCTGGGCGCTCGGTGCTCAGGCTTGGAGAGGCTGGGGAGGGGGTTCTTGGAGCTGGAAAGGCTGTTGGTTTTGTTTGTTTGTCAGACAAACAGCAAGAACTAATAAGGCAATGGCTTAATGAATATGAAAATGAATAACACTAGAATTGTATCAAATTGGACGGCAATATGGACTAGGTTAGGGGCAGTCCATTTATAGTGTACCCACAAGGGTGTGTGGGAAAAACTCAAGTACGCTTTTAATGTCTATTACATGCTTAAAGCGGTGGCGGCGGCGGGGGGGGGGGGGGTCTAGAAATTATGTTAATACAAGTACGTAATTGATGAACGGCGTCTTACCGGCTACGTATATAAGAGCTTTAAGACAGATAAGAGTCACGCAGTTAGCGTTTTCTGCGGTTATATGGTCCGAATTTCTTAGATGACAGTGCCTACACCCGCTGCTTGGTATATTGGTATGCAAAAAGAGCCATGCCTCCATTCATACAAAAAGTTTTGATAGTTCCATACTCAGTGTGTACTGTCCCTCCCCCTCCCCCTACAGATTTCAAGAGTTTTAGGTCAAATAACTTGTATTTGACAAATTTGACCAGAGCTGTCCTCTGGAACACCTTCAGGATTAGGCCTACTTGGAATCCCCTGAGATGTTGAGCCTGGGCACAGTCCTGGCTAAGTCGTTGGATAATATTCCACAACAGGGCTATAGGTAAATCCCCATACCCACTAGGCGATTTTATCAGCGATGAGCAATGGGTAACTAGCAGAATTGCAGGTAAAACCATCACCAATTCAGATCGCCTGTCAGTATGGTATATTGAAATATACATGTTTGATACCAGTCGGCCCTAGAATCAACTGATTTTTCGAGTAGAATCGGCCGATTTTAGCACCAGTGAATCGGCCGAATCTGGTCAAAGTCGCCTAGTGGGTATGGGGCTTAAATCTATATAGGTCTAAGTCGTAAATAGGTTATGTAAGGGAATACTTTGACAGAAATAGACTCAATAAGGCGAGTGTGTCCCCTCCCCTTCACCACAGTTTTTGTCCAGTGACACTGTCGAGGGGGAATTAGACAGTGACGTGGGTAGGGATGCATGCTGAGGTACTTTCTGGTGTATTAGGCGCGAGCAGCGTTTAGTTCAGAGAACCGTAGGATGCGTGTGGGGCAAACTATAGTACGGTACGACCAATGCAACTGGAGTATACGTCATAGTACCACGGAATAGAGAGTTTCAGAAACATTGAATATCCTTTAGGAAATTGCACATATTGCCCAGATCTTAAAAGATATCAGACCCCCAAACCCCTCTTGATTCAGACATGCTAAATATACGGCTGCGTACCATACAGTGCATAGATCCACGTTTACTTTGTTATCAATTTAATGATTATCCAACAACTCTTAAATGCTATGAATAAAAGTAATCCAATCGGATCAATGATATTGAAGATGGTTCCAGTGCACATTAAGATAAGCTAGTACAAGCTGACTAATAACAATAAAAAGTAACGATTTATGGTGTTGAACACACCCAATTGACGCAAATGGTTGGGGAATGAGGGAGTTGTCTCTATAAGGAACGGCAGAGGTATGATCATTGGAGGATGTTTGAGTTCGACTTTGCAGGAAACGTCGGAAGCTGGAAAAAGGAATAACGTATTGAGACTCGTTATACTTTGCAAAGTCCATTTGTTTTGTTGTTTGTTTGAATATCGTTATGATCATACCAATTCCATGAGTTGTAATACCTTCTGGATAAAGCTACGTGCCATTGCTATTTAAGAGGCTAAATTGTGCACTTTTGAGTATAATCAATCAATAAATGCAATGGTATCATATTACTTAGTCTCACATCAATTAAAATAGGCAATATTGAATGGAATCTATAGTTGTTCAGAACCAATTCAATACTTATTCGAATGGCAGCTTTTACACCATGCTGAATGAGATTGCAAATGTACCTTCATACCAACAACATTGAATGACATCTGTCATTATAAAGGCCCGATCAAATGCCAATGCATTTACTGGCAGACTGTACATTGAAACCCCCTCTTAAAGGCATTCCCATCATGCCCAAATGGGATAACAAATCCACCCTCCTACCAACAAGCCATATTAAATCACCCAGCATGCACTTCAATAGACAGCCGTCACAATACTCATGGAATTTGCCACCTGACAAAAACGCAGAGCATTAAATTGCCGCGTGTGATTACCTCCCTATTGTCGCCCAATAAAAGGTGTGTTTGTCCCTTTTTCTGCCACTGGTTATTGGCCTGTTGCATTGTACTGGCAGATTGTACTGCAAAGCCTCTTCTTAAATGCTTTTACATCATACCAAAAGAGATAACAAATGTTCCTTAATACCAACAACATTGAATGACTGCTATGATTATTAAGGCCCCATCCAATGCCCATGCTTTAACTGGCAAACTGTACATTGAAACCTCTTCTTAAAGGCACCCATCACACCAAATTGGACAACAAACCCATCCTCCTACCAACAAGCCCTATTAAATTACCCAGCACTTTGCCAAACAGATGTCACAATACTCATGGAATCTGTACCCTGACAAAAACGCAGAGCATTAAATTGCCGCGTGATTACCTCCCTATTGTTGCCCAATAAAAGGCGTGTTTGTCGCTCCCTTTTTCTGCCACTTGTTATTGGCCTGTTGCGGCCGGCGGCGGCGGCTCCCAGTCCCTTTTATCGTCTGTTTCTCTCATTGCCTCTTTTATCGCCCGTTTCTCTCATTGCCCAACCAATCCACATGTCACTCCACCAGAGGGCGCGGCGCTCCGGCACGCAGCCCCCGCCCGGCTAAGTAATTGGTCAATTTGCCCATGATCACTGTACTTGTCACCTCTCTGGGCCGCCCCCAGGACCCTCCAGCCCCCCTCCAGGCGGGCGGGGCGCCCTCTGACGGCCTCCAGGGGAGTGTCAATAGACTCAGCTGGCATTACCCCCCCCCCCCTACTCCCTACTTCATCCGGGTCCCGCTCAATTGAATGCCGGCAATTGGCATCACCGCCGCCCGGAAATCCATCGGAATGTTTTATTCCGTCTCTGTCGGCTCCCCATCCCCCCTGCCCCTCCATCTCCCTACCACGCACCCCCTTCTTAAAGAGCCGCACGCGCCTGCGCAGTCGGCCGCCGCTCGCAGCGACACCTGCCGACGCATGCGCAGACGGAGCAATGGTGGAAACAGACGGACTGAGGGAGGCGCGCAGGGACCAGGGTAATAAGCACAATTGTAAAGGGCGAGAAACGCCACTCAGCTGTATTTAATCGGCCTGCCGCTAGGGGTAAGGGGTTCCAGGGGAGGCAGGGGGAGGAGGCAGCTGAGGGAAAGGGGTGGTGGTTGGGAGGGAGTCGGAGGAGGGGGAGGTGTCATGGGGGTAGGTTTACAGACAGCACGCATGCGCGAACAAGTGGTGTATGCCGACTGTTTATGTCATCTATGATTCAGTGAGATGATTACCCGGCGCAGTGCGACCCTACCCTAATCCCCACTGTGTGATTCCCTCTCCCACTGTGCCCACTGTGATCTGCCAGATCTGTAGCTGCAGGAGCCTGGGCTACAAGGGGAAAAGGGGGGAAGGCATGCAAAGACACATGAATGAAAGGGAAAGGAGAAAGATGGAACCGGACAGTAAGGGATGAGGGTAAAACGCGTTGGATGATGTTTAAATTTCTTTGATTGCTTTGAGTGACAGAAGTGTCTCTTGATGACGGTTAACAGCCGCGGTTAAAAGGAATTGAATGGAAGAGGGTTTAGTGCCTTTGTAGAATGGAGGAAAAGAAGGATTATAAAGAGGGGGAACAGAGAGATTGTAGAAAGGAAAAGAAAGTAAATGTAGGGAGGGGCATGAGAAGAGTTTGTAGTGTTTGGGAACACTTTGGGGTAGGGGAGAGATGGGTCGGGGGTAGGGGAGAGATGGGTTGGAGGGTAGGAGAGAGATGGGTTGTAGGGTAGGGGAGTGATGGGTTGGAGGGCAGGGGAGAGACGGGTGGTAGGGTAGGGAAACGATGGGTTGGAGGGTAGGGAGCGATGGGTTGGAGGGTAGGGGGAGATGGGTTGTAGGGCAGTATGGAGAAAGCTTTTAGGGAAGGGAAGGATTGTAGGATGGGGAGAAAAAGCATTGTTGGAAGGGGAAGAGGAGGGCCATGTGTGGCTGAATAGAAGGGTTATAGGTGTACGAAGGAAAAGGGATGGAAGAATAGTTGTTGATACGAATACGGAAAAGAAATTTATAGGGAAAGGGGTCTCAATGTCACTATAGATGTTGTGCACCTGGAATCACAACAGCCAGAAGGGGCTGGGCGCCATCTTGGTGATCAATCTAGAATTCTCATTATTAACATTTAATGAACATATCCAACACTTATTTTTTGTGAAATGCATCTAGAACAATCATATAATATTAGACTGGACAATTTCTATGAAATAAAATTTAGTATTTCTATATTTACCTAAAAGCCATATGGCCATGTGGCCACGTCTGCACAAGGTCTATAGGAGATTAAAGGGGAATGGTCGTTGTGCAGACCCAAGAAAGGCGAGAAAACTGAAAAGCATGGAAACATGGAAGCATGCATGGTATACAAAGACAAACAATGAAGGCAGTAGCCCTAAGTCCTGATGGCAGCAGTAGAAGCAGCAGTTCGATCCTCCCGTCCCCTCTCAGGGTGCCCGGGGCTGCCATCCTCACATCACGCAGATTGTATCGCCACACCTCACTAATAAGGCCCCGCTAATGGCCGATGAACAGCACCAGCACCCGCAACTTTCTTCTGATTTGATTGTCTTTTTGCCCATTAGACACGGCAGCCTTTTGACTCCTGTTATCAATAAGATTTCCTCCCAGACAACTGAGATGAAACGAGCGCATTTAATCAGATTGGCTTTTTATCAGAGTGTTTAATGCCAGGTTTAATATGATGCACTTGCTGCTCCTAGGTTACCCAATGTACTATTGCTACGTTGTGTATTTTGTATTCTTTAAAGTATAACGTAACCTAACACATACACACACATACACATACACACATACAAATATATGACTATTTGATTATGATATGATTTTCCGAGAACATGTCTGTATACAATGTATGCATGCATACATGCAAGTAAGAGGCAGTTCATTAATATTATACAGTTATTCTCATGCTTTTAGGATACATAAAATTATTCCCTTCCCACCTAATCCTTACGTCTAGTTCTGAAATTGTTGTTTCCTTTACCACTAAACACCCAGTCATAAACTGTACCCGATTTACCAGAAGCGTACCATTAGCATCCCCTTTTCGCATTGGCATTTTATTCACATAACCATCCCTTTCACCTATACAGTTCCCCTTATCCCTATATCACAACAGCTACAAAGCCATAAAGGTAGCACGCTGTGTTATATGCTGGCCTACTCTGACTTCACACAACAGCAGCAGCCGCTACTTACAATGGCTTATAGTTTTTTCAACTTTGCTTGCCGCTTGCCCCGAGGCCAGGAGTCTGATACGGCCCAAGATTAATGTCTTCTTTGAGTATTCCCTGGGGTGGAGCCAGAGTCCATTATGTTTACATGTGTTTTTCTTTGCAGCGCGACCCCTCCTTCCCCGCGCCTCTGACTTTCCACCCGGCCATCTTTTCTCATGTTCGAGTGGCGCGCTATCTCATCTGGCCAGAATCCGGCGCCCCTTATCTTTGAGACCATTATTCCGCCGGTCTTCCCATAAAGGCTGGTGGCGGAGCGCGCGGCCTAACCGTTCTCTGATGATCTAACATGGGGCGTCGATATCGGAGCATCGTGGGGCGGATTGTATGTCGGGGGCCGGGGCACGTAGCCGGCAATACATCAGGGGCTTTAATAACCAAACAAATCATGGAAAAGTTCATGGTCTTTTACCAAGACGTATTAGGGGCGGTGAGCGGCGTCAGTGTCTCAGCCCTGCCAGCCCCACACTAATCGTGGGACGTGATGGAGAGGGGACCATCACACCAACAACAATCCACCAGCCACAAATTGGCCAAATTAAAAATACATCCCCGCCATTCTAATAATTCTCAACGCTTTAAGCAGCGCTAATTGTTTCGCGGAGCTTCTCAGGGGCGGAGAGATTTTCAGAGGAAGTTATGAAATAATGAAAAAGTGGGGGGAGAAAGAGGGGGGGGGGGGCTATAGGGTTGTGTGAGTTAATGATATAGGCCTGAGGTGAGTTTCGCCGGCAGGAAGTTGGGGGGCAGGAGTTTCATCAGTGTAATACACTGCTTTATACCCCTCCCTTGTATACGGCCCCCAGCCCCGAGTATAGAATGTTTCTTTCGGCCAATCAGATTCCTTAGCCGGGGTCACGTGACGTATTTCGCCCGGCTTCTGAGACGCTGGCTCTCTAATGAAATTTTCATGTGGCGTCGTCGTCCGCGCCGGGGCCGGCCGCTGTTTTCAACCCTGATTACAAACAGCGCCGATTAATTCATTCATTTACCCCCGCGCGCAATTAAATATAACGAATATCTTAGGTGGCGCGCGGCGAAATTTGATTAGAAATGGATGGTTGTGGGGGCTTGATTCATGGCCCCTGTTGGAGGCACAAGAGAGGGGTGCAAAGGGGCGCCGCGCCCGACGTGGCCACATTCGTCACTGCCAGCCTAATGCAATATAGCATATGAAATAAATATCTCCGCAGACATCGCAGATCACAGCTCCTGTAAATTGCATCAAATATTCATAGCCGTCAGTTTGAAAAATTTTTATGTTCGTTTTCTGTCGGTTTGGAGTTGGTTGAGTAGGGGTGGGGGGCTGGGGCTGTGGGGATGGGGGGTTAGAGTCTCAGGGGGGCAGTCCGAGAGGGGTCAGTGCACTGGAGGCCCTTAGGACGGTAAGACCTTTAATTGTGAATGAAAACCAGGCCTCTATGGTTCTGCGCCTTGGGTATAGGAGTATTACAATTCACCAGAGACCAGTCAATATCTTAGTATTGTGAATGTTTGCAGGCGCACGATATGAATCTTCCTAAATGTAATTTGGTTACTTGTTTGTTTGCGTAGCCAGTGCATTTGTGCGATGTATTTGGACAACTATTTTACGGTTTGATCTATGACAAACTTGTGTGATTAAAACAATTATGACATGTTGTAATTAATGGTATTGATCTCGAACCATCGGTACGTCTTCGTCCTCCTCAACTTTATTTATGTATTTCCTCCCCTGAAAGTGTATCATTCTTGTTCTCCATACTTTATAGCTACCTATTAGTGCTTCCATCCCCAAGTATATCTACAAACGTATTTTCTTAAACTATCCCATCACATTTGAACATCTCTTGACCTCCTTCCTCTTTCATTTGTTCCCTCCGCTCTCCCTCAATCCAATTCTTGCCTCCCTTCATCTGCCCTCCAGTCTGCTCCTCCTCCATCTCTCTGACTACTTCCCTTACCCCTCTTTCCCAAGTCCGCTCTCCCTCTTCCTTTTCTCTTTCATGTCCACATTCTTTGTATACTTTCATATCCTCTTCTTCCCACCCTCTTTCTTTTTGAATAACTTCGCCCTTCTGCAGCTCGATATTAAAGCTCTTCCTTTATAACATCCTAACGTTCTTACATCTTCCTTTCTTTTCATCTATGGTCCTAGCAGCTAAGATTTCTTATCCTCTTACCCTTTCTTTTCCACTCCATTGTGTAATCACAACTACATCTCCCCCTGCATCCGGCCGCCCTCTCCATTTCCTTTTCTACCCTCTGTTTACATTATTTACATTCATATTCCCTCCTTCATGCGCTCTTTCTCACTAATACACCAATTTCTGTCGCTCTTCCCACTTCTTTCCTTTCCATCTCTGTTCCCAGCAGCCTATACCCCTTATTCTGTTACCCTTTCTTTGTATCACTCCATTCTGCAACCACCACTACACATCCCCGTCCCCGCCCCTTACATTTTGCTAGCCGTCCTTTTATGTTCCCAACAGCCTATGATAATTTTCCTACTCTTCTACTTTCTCTTTCACTCCACACTACAGCCACTACTGCACCCCTCGCCTCCACCCGCCCCGCCCCTACATTGTCCTTTCCTTCCATGCATCTATGTTCCCAGCAGCTCATAGTTCCCTTTCTCTTACCCTTTCTTTTTCACTCCATTCTGCAACCACCACTACACCTTCCCCCCTCCCCCTCCCCCCCTCGCTCCCACCCACCGCCAGGGGCCGGTAATACCCGCTCGGGGACTCCTGCCCGCATGTCGCCATCATCGCCCAAATCCCGCATGACTACTTCCGGTGACGAGATCTGACGAGATGTGCACCGACGCCAGATTAGGGGCACGTGCTTTATATCTCAGCCGCTAGGCGGCGTGGTAATCTTACGGGGGGAGGGGGGAGGGGGAAGGGGGGTTAGGGGGTGACTGAGAGCCTGGATCGAAGCGTTCTATGGTCATTAATAATTCAATAAGGGCACGGGGCAGACGTATGTGCGGCCGAATAAAAAGTGATGTATCCACTGGTAGGCTATCTGGCGCCGGGGTCTCCAACTTCTCCCCCTGCCCCAACACTCATCCACCTAGCCCCACACTCTACCCCCTACCCCAACCTATCTCCTACTCCCTACCACCCACATCCCTCCCTCCTCACCCACCTCCTCTCCTGGGCGCTGGGCATCAGTGTTGTTGTCCAGCCCTTGTAGTTTTCAGAGATATGAGAAAAAGGAGAGAAAACAAGATCAAAGCTCAATGTCTCCAACTTCTCTCCCTTGCCCCCCCCCCCCCCCCCCCACATTCTACCCCCTACCTCCTACCACCCTTATCCCTTTCCCCTCCCCAACCTCCTGTAGTGGGCGCTAGGCATCAGTGTTGTTGTCCAGCCCTTGTAGTTTTCAGAGATATATCAGAAAAAGGAGAGAAAACAAGATAAAGGCTCCATGTGTCCAACTGAACTTATTGAATCATCATACAGTCCTTCGGCCACAAAGGGCCGGTCTTCCAGGAACTGCCCCCAAATGCCTCCTACCCCCCTACCTCTACACTCACCCATACACCCCTACCCCTCCAGCCCCCGCCTGTCCTCAGAGCTAGGCATCAACGTTGTTGTCCAGCCCGTGTAGTTTTCAGAGAGATAAAAGGAGAGAAAGGAGAGAAAACAAGAACAAAAACCAAGCGGTGGCCGATCCGTCAGACTATCTGTGATTCTCCACAGGAGAAACTTAGCCCTCTCCCTACCCCCCTTTACCCAACCCCCCACTTCCACGTATATGCTGGGCTCCCTTCTCTCTCGGCTAGGAGGACACGGCCTGAGAGAGTGCAGGTCCACCCCACTGTGTCGATGGCTCTGATTGGTCGAGAAGTGGTCACGTGACCCCGAATTCGCCAAAATCTGACGAACTGGGCGTTAGGGTGAACCCGCGTCTATTCGTGACGTACAGCGATAGCGTGAGTTCGAGGCGCGGGGACCAGCGTATTCCACGTAACCCCTTGAACCATATCCCTCTCTCCAGGTGCCACGCATCAGTGTTGTTGTCAAGCCCTTGTAGTTTTCAGATAAATACAGGTAAAACAAGACAAAACAAGACAAAAGATATCCAGGGTTGGCCGATCCGTCAGACTATCTGTGACTCCCCACAGGAGTGCCCACCAGCCGGGTAGGATACATATCAGGGCCAGCTGTAATCTGTCAGATTAGCATGAGAAAAGGGGGGATCTGTCTCCTCCACACACCCCACCCTCGGCCTCCTCCAAGGTGGACAGCCAGGGACGCCATGACGCCCCCCCTGGATGATTTTTCTATGTAGTACACTGCACGACACGGGCTGTGATATTGACACGATACGATGATATTACAGACAATTCACATACAGGAATAATACAATTGTTGAGATTGGCAATTAGGATTATCTCTCATATATATATATGTGTGTGTGTGTGTGTGTAACAAATAATAGCTCAGCTCAAGTCATGTAGTGTAATACCATCTTGATCAGACAAGGATTTATAGCAGAGACTTTGTTCATACACCTCAAGATACATAATCTCATTCATTTACTCCAGGGGAAGTACCACTGTGAATCCACCACCCCGGGGTGTGGACTTTATTCTTTCCTAACCCCCTAACCCCCCTCATCCCCCCTCACCCCCCCTCCTTCATGCAGGTGTTCCCCCATTGATATTAACTATACACCCAAGACGATCCATTTTGCCAACAATCGCTCACCTCCAGCCCCCTGACACAGGGCTATCTGCAGATAAAGCATTACTCCAGGGGCAGCTAAGATAATCCTCCAAAACTGTGGGTGCGGGATGGGAGGCCGGGTAAAGCCCTATTTCCACCAGCTGATTTTACTACCGATTTGTTGGTAATTTATTACTTTTAACTGGTAATATGGCAAAGGATTAAATATTTTACACACCATTTGAAAGAGAATTCAAAACCTTTTCTAATGGTATATAACACTTTCATGATTAACCAATATTCCCAGTGCCGATTTCTGAAATCGATAGTAATTCGGCTGGTGGAAACAGGGCTTAAGACGTTGTCGGCCCTGGAGGAGGGGAGGGGGGGCATGATAATGGAGTATGGATTTAATAGATCTGGGCGCACAATGCATACATGACAGTGTTAATAATGTGGAGGGTCGGGGAGGGGGGGGGGTACCAGGGGCACTGTACGCCCCGCAGTCAGTACTGCCCTCTAGTGACGTCAGTAGGAGTGG
Source organism: Lepidonotus clava (assembly GCA_936440205.1). NCBI lineage: Eukaryota > Metazoa > Annelida > Polychaeta > Phyllodocida > Polynoidae > Lepidonotus > Lepidonotus clava. The sequence continues at coordinate 6,059,874 of OW387142.1, read as the reverse complement.
GATTAGGTAAACGTTAATTCTCTAGGAACATGTTAATCTTGTTTTCATTCCGAAAGCCTTTTGTATCTGCTCAGGCTAAAATGTATTGGCAAACGCAGAACATATAAATGCCTTAAATTATCATTTCATAGTTCCATTTCGATTCTGTTAATGATCATAAGTTCCACATCTTCTTGGGATTTAGAGTATACCTAAAGACATCAATTAGCACTCACTTATTTTAAATAACACTATAAAATCCGTGTCGTTAAGCCACGTATACCATCTAGAGTGAGTGAGTGTACTATTAATTGTTCAATTTTTGTGATGATTCTGATCAACCAGGTATGTTTTGATAGTGCAGATTAAGAGGCGATTAAACATAAACACAATCGGCAATTCGCAAGCTGCCCCCGTGGGTATGGGTATTGACACGACTAAATGACCCATTTCTGATTATGAAACGTCAATGAAGTTATGATAGGTCATCTATATTGCATTTTGCGAACAAGAAATCCCGGTCCGGAAAGTGCAATAATGAACTAAAACACAAAAACCAGTGCCATGAAATATCCCCCATTTGCATATACTACTTTCACAATGTTTTTACTGTTTTGAATGGAAATATCGGTCGACGGCTATTTTATGTAACTAAAGAACTTAGAAATATTAACACATAGATTATGTAATATTTACTCATAATGACATATCCAAAGATATTAACATCTTTTTACGTAAAGATGACATATGCTTATTTTAGGTAGTAAAATTAAATGAAACGTGGACGAGAAATTGTGATTTATGTTGTTATGATATCGTGGCTGGCAGTTCCCATGTCTACGTGTTATGCAGCACGATAAACAAGTGTATCATGTAAAATTACTTCTGCATCATCTGCCGTGGCATTTCGTCTCTTTATTGTATTATAGAACATATATCTACGTGTTGTTATTTGATAAAGAAAACGTAATACGACAGTCATATATGAAGTAATCCTACGAAATTACATTACAACTCACGACTAGTCAGAATTGATATAAAACAACCCGGAGTCAGATGGCATTTTCAAATACGAAATTGTATTTGAAACTATGAGGCGACTTTGTATTTCCCCGTGACATGTACAAAATAATGTAATATGACAGTATATCAAACCGCATTGGATGAAAATGGTCAGATCCTCCCCGCACCCAGTGGGAATGTATTTTGGCCTTTATACGAGTTATATCATTTAGGTAACTTTAATTTTGATGTTAAAGGTGAAAGTTTTTTTTATAACTATCCAACTTTATAATTGATTCAAATCATTATTACTTTGGCCAGTGCATGGATCGCACCTTTATTCAATAAGTACCTAATTGATTTACAGAATAGACTAAATATGATACGCTTCGAGCTGTGATACTTGCCCAATCCATTAGAATAATTTCAGATTTGTATTTTCTCTAAATGATGTATTTTATCAAACTTAAACCATGTAATCCATGCGAGAATGGGCCTTTAAATAATTACGTGCTGCATCACCGTACCGACTCCCCTCCTTTTCATATATGCACCCTTCAATGCAGGATAATAAAAGGACTACAGCGGGTCATATTTCATCCTCCATACGCACCTCCCTACATTCGTCTTTCCCGCTCGGTGATGTATGCACCGGGGTAAATACCTCCCGGTTAAGGGTCTGCTCCACTCCAGCCTTAATCACCCCCTCCCCGCACAACGCCACCATGCGTCTTTATAAAGAACTAATTTGTACTTGTGAACGATGGTTGAGGCGCGGGGCCGACAACAATCGTTGTCAGGGTGTTAGGGCGGGGGTTGGAGTTTAGCCTGGATTCCACTAGGCGATTCTGACTAAAGGTAATTTGGTAATTTATTGACTTCTGACCAGTGATATAAAAAGATGGCATACATATTGTTAAAGATTTCCTTGGTTTTCAGAGTTATTACAATGATTATGAAGTATTTAATATACATATTATTTGAAAGAGAATTAAAAGAATAAATTTGTAATATAAAAAAGATATACCCTGTTAGAACCGATAATCGGACCTGACATGTTTAGAATCTTTGCTCATCTATTTCATTATTGTCACTCATATCTATTACTACTTTTGTATTTTTTGTCATTAACTTTGATCACTGTTATATTGCCATAACACGGAAGATCATGTGTACACGTGAAGATGCTGAATAAACAAACAAAAAACACTTTCTTATGAGGCGTAAGATGATGGTGGTTAACCAGATTCCCAGTGACGATTTTGAAATCGGGAGTAAAATCACCTAGTGGAATATGGCCTTAGAGGGTAGATCCACTCTGGGCCGGTACGACTGACAGGCACCGGAAACAGGATGTCAGGACTGAGGCATGACGGGAGACGCGTCAGTCATGGCGGTGACAGCGCATGCGCGTAGTTGTCTCAATGAGGATAACGGGTATCAAGGGCAAACTGTTAACTACTTTAATTGTCTGTAATGGCAATGTTAAGTGCGAAGGCTGAAAGGATCATTCTTTTAGTTCTACTGCTTTGTAAATTAAGATTAAACAATATTACTATGAGTTGTAAAACAGTTCATTATACTTTTTAAGAAATTATTGTAATCAATAACCTACTCATGATTTATTTCTTTAACGTTTAGTTTACTTAGAGTTTTAATTTGTATAACCACAACAATTGCGTGTGTAGTTGTTGTGTTAACTTACGTAAGTTAGATAACTATTTCTTCTTGTCTGTGCTCAGCCAGAGCTTTTCAGGACGTATAGCTTATAAATGACATTCTGCAATGATAATGTCAGCATCTTAAAGTCATGATGGTAACAGCATGTTATAGTCCTTTTAGTACTTAACATTCAGCTTACTGTTGTATTGGCCGGGATGAGGTTGAAGACCATTGGAGTTTGTGAATTAGCTGTAGGGAGACAGACAGCCCCCAAACGCCCCTCACTGAGAGGGGTATTGAGAAGGGGGGGGGTGACAGCGGAGAGGGGGCAAGCCCTGACGAGCTGCCGCCTGACAGGCTTTCATAAAACATTTACAGATGATCTCAATGCTTCAGCAGTACTGGGGATGATCTGTCAGCCCCACCCCCCACCCGAGACCGGCCTGTCTACCCACGTCTTGGGTCTGTCGCCTTTATAGAGTCCCCGGGATGAGGGGGTCCGATGGCAGTGTCAGTTGTATCGGAAGCCGGCTGGTTTTTAAGTCAATATCATAAGGGGACTCAGATGGCATATGGTAAGTTGCACAGTGTAAATTTTGGATGTCTCTTTTGTTTAAAGTTCCCATTGTGAGGGTTGTTTAGGGGGCGGTATTTGAAATAGTTATAAAGGCGATCTTGTGTATGCGACATGGTTCATTCTGCAAAGAGTTGCAGAACTGAATGTATTATGTCGCTTGAAGAAGATAAACTCTGTACTTGACGAGAACCAAGGTGATCTTTTCATATACTACTCACACATCCGCATGCTTTTTTCATTAATACTACGCGATAACACTTTTTTCACCCTGTAAATAAAATTAATCAAATTTGCATACATGTGTACGTTAAGTATTTTGTTATTCCAATATATTCAATGATCTCGGTTATATAGTTTAAATGGGCGATGTTGCGCCTAAATATTTCTTGTACTACTACTTTGTTCAATTGACAAGCCTACAACTCCAATTTCCATATACTACTAACATGTGGCCTTTATACTACGACCAACGTACGTACGTTGGTCGTAGTATAAAGGCCAATTTAACCTAAATGGATTTAACTTATCTTAATCACCAATGTTGCTGTCCATATTTAGGCATATACCACGCCTGATTCGCTAATAGACTCACTCAGAACTTCTTGATGGTCTCACAGAATAAAAATGGTCATTCCCAATCTGATCTAAAGAGACTAGGTGTCGCACCTTCTTTGGTCTACAATATCAATACAGTGGTTACGACATGTTCAACCACTCTTTGAGACGGTGATCAGGGCAGATTCTGGTATGCAGTCGAGGGGATGCATTGGTGAATACAATCCCAATGATTAAGAGTCAAAACTTTGGGCCCTAAAATGTCATATGAGGGGTTTATAACAATTACCCTATCCTTCTTTTCACAGTCCAGGCTTTGGTCAGCTGCAGTGACAAAGGGATATCATGCTGACCACTGTCTGACCAGCCGTTAATCACCCTAAACCTACCCTGAACTCCAGTATCATACCTAGGAGGGATGGAGGTCTGGATGTGTCTGGAACCTCCGTATATCCTGAGGTGGGATACCTCCTGGAGATATTGAACAATACCCAATCTACCATTAGGATTCTACATTGTGAAAGTTTAGGTTGGTAAGTAGCCTTGAGAAGCAGAATAAAGATATATTCAGATGGCAAGTTATATGATTTTCCCCATTTGTTACAAGACAAATGATTTCATTGGGATTTGATTACCTTGATATCATTACAGTGCCGTGATAAGACCCCCGTCAATGTGACATTGAAACGACCCCCAGCAGCCCCTTCAGCGGTGACACTGACCACTCACGGCCCACAACAGGCATTGGTCATCCGTCGTCCGGCCACCCACAGGTCGTGGTCAAGGCAGATGACCATTGTCACCCTGCTGACCAACCCCCTGTGGTCAACCCCCCCCCCCCCCCACACACACCCCAGCATCCCAAACCGCAATCTGCAACGTTCGCACCTCCGCGCCAGGGAAATAGTCCGTGAGGAACACTCTCTGCTCTGTAGGTCATTTACTATACACCAGCAGTATAAGATTACTACGCCCTGCGGCCTAAAAACAGTCTCGCGGTTTTCGCTGGTGGAGTACAGCTGCCCGGGGCTGAGCCCAGAGGCAGCTTCAGTGCAGAGATAACTTTCAGTAAAAGGTGTCGATGCGGCAGAGTGCCCAAAACCGTCCCCCACCCTGGACACCATCACCACTCATCAGTGCGGACGGCTGCCGCGGGGCGGCGCCACTTTCCCCCTGATTACCCGTTTCATTTGCTGCTCGCCGGAGCTTATTTGTCGGCCCTGATTAGCCGACACGCCAACGGAGCGATCCGTTAGCCGCCCGCCGCCATGGATCACAATGACCGGAAGTGGACACTGTCCAGGCCAGGGGGTCATCCGGGACCTCGGGACCCCCTGCGCGACTGATAGCCGCCCCGGAGGAGGCGCTCTGGTTCCATCTTTGGCCGGCAGAGGGCATCGGGTGTCGGCCCGCCCGGCCCGCCGCTCCATCAAACAGCTGTTATCGTGACGTCACAAATGACGGATATCGTCACGTGATGAATCACGTGGTGCGTGACCTCGGCATCACGTGACCCGGAGAGGGGGAGGGGGGAGTGGGGGGTAGGGGTTGTCTTCTTCTGTGGCATATGAGGAGTTACTTGTCGGGAGTAAGGGGAGTATTTGGGGTGGGATCCGATCCCGGGTTGGGTTGATGAGTGATCGGGAAGATGCCTTGTTCTTGATTAATGCACATTTTATGTATCGTTCATTATGGCGGAGAAACCTACCCCTTGGTAGAATGACAAGCCATTGTTCTCCGATATGAGTTGTTCGAGCGGGTTACGATTGCCATTTGCATACTTCTCCATTATAAGGAAAATAATTGAAAGTTGGCTATTGCATGGATCTAATCAATGCTTGTGTGGGTTCGTTGTTTCATCATAATCACATATTTACGTGCTCTTTAGTAGACACAGGAAAACAATGAGTAAATAGTATCCTGTATTCCAAGCATGTAAACTTCAAAGTCTCAAGACGTGTTTGTCTATTGTCTAAATCCCTACTATGTAATTATATACTTAGTCATTTCTTTAGATACTGCTATAATATTTCCACCAACGGACCCGGGTCTAGAAATTGCAGTTGAAAGATTCCAGTGAAACCTTACCTATTGTAAAGCGTTCGCACTTTAATTGAGCGCGTGTCGGTTTAAGTCTTCCTTTAAATCCATCAGCGTACAAGACAAACCGTTTAGACCTGCGCAGATCGGTCATCTGAAACCGGAAGTGCCGGGTCACGATCATAGGTGAAAGCGAGGCCATCGGTCGGCGCATGCGCAGCGTCTTATTGTCGGCCATTAAAAGAGCCCGGATGAGCGGGGTCTCATCAGGCGTTGGCATTCTCTGCTGTCCATCTTTATTTCCCATGCAAAATTGATACCCTGAAGACTTTGCTGGCTCCTGCGTGAACCTTGACCCCAATTATTGAATTAATGCAGACATGACTTGTCATGTCTCTATTTCCGGGCGAGGAAATTTCTCACGGCCCCATGTCACGACCCGCCGCGGGGGGGGGGGGGGGACAACGGAAATCAACAGGTGAAGGGCGCCTCCAGGGGGCAGGGGGCGGGGGGCGGGGGGTGTGGGATGTGGTTGGGGGGGCGGGGGCGAAAGAGTGGTTCCGTAAAGGGTGGGGGTGGGGGTAGAGGGGAGGGGGTAGGAGCAGGAGCAGGGATGGATCGTGGTGTGATGCCTCGAGGGGGGAGGGGCAGAGACAAGGGGGGGTCGAAAGGGCTACTGAGGAGGCAGGGGGAATACACTGGTGGATACAACATTTTGAAAAGGGCGGGGGGGGGACGCTATTGGAATTTGTTTTCTTTAATGACATTTTGGTGGAATTTCCATTAAAAAAATCCTAAATTTTCCGGGAAAAGGGAGGGCCCCCCACTCTGGATCCACCACTGGAATAAACGGGATATAGTTGCTGTGCTGTGTTCAACTAAAATTCTAAAATTCGACTTTTACTTATATAGTAATGCCTAATCAGTCATGGAAGGCTCAACGATAAAGTACTACATGTATAAAATCAGGTAACATGGGGGTAGTGGAGGGGCAGGGATTGGACTGTGCATCCAGTGAAGTGAAGGGATGTGGGGGTAGGAGTAGTGGGTTGGGTTGCAGTGTGGGGAGAGGTAGAAGCTGGGGGATGGGCGTCGGGGTGGGGCTAGGGACCCTGGTGGGTCAAGGGAAGCATGCGTGAACCAAGAGGTCAGCGTCCTGCGGGCGTCCCTCCAGCGTCCTCCTAGCGTCCCTCCCGCGTCCCTCCGGGCAGTGGTCGCCGGGTGTCATCGCAGCCTGTTCTCGTGGAGAGGGTCACGTGCACGAGACCTGGGCGGCGTGTAGTTGATGAGAGGCCGGTAGGGGGGGGGGGGGGGGTATGAGTGATAGCTGGCCGGACGCTGAGTCTACAAGTTCTGTTGTTTTTTAACATCAACTTTCCGTCGACATAACCGGAAGAACTTGTATACGAGAGTGCGGCTGCGCGTAACCCTGACTTCCGCCGGGACCTGGCTGAGCTTCTGCGCATGCCCAGCCATCACGACTGAGGACACCTGTTTCCTGTACCCCTTACCTAATTAAATATTCATACCTATACCGTTACCCACGTATAGCCTTTGCCCAAATATCAAAATAATCTACCGTTGCATGTAGGCTTACATACTTCCCTGCACCTTTTGAATCGTTCCCATATCCTCCGCCCTGTACAATTGAGTACATCAATTGGGATTTGATTACCGTGATATCATTACAGTCCTGCGATAAGAGCCCCGTCAATGTGACATTGAAACGGCCCCCACCGGCCCCCTGACTGTGACACTGACCACTCACGGCCCACAACAGGCATTGGTCATCCGTCGTCCAGCCACCCAGAGGGTCATGGTCAAGGCAGATGACCATTGTCACCCCATCGACTGCTGCCTTCGGCCACCACCCACAATAAAGAGCCATGTACCCATTAGGAAACTGTTCGGCGATCGCGTTTTCCTGTGATTGCCGGGAGTCTGGTGTATTGAAATATAACATCGCCTGGTGAATCCTCCGGCGATTTTCCTGTTGATTCACATCAAACATGCACATTTCAATATATCATCAGAGAAAGACACGGTCGTTGAGGTCCAGAGCCTCCTGATGGGTATAGCCCTATTTCCCCCAGCCGAATTTACTACCAATTTTAAAAATCGGCAGGGGGAATATTAGTTAATTATGGACATGTTATATACCATTAGAAAAAGTAATAAATTACCATATAATCGGCCGTTAAAATCGGTTGGTGGAAACAGGGCTATAGATCTACCCAGTAGGACACTTTTCAGCGATGGTGTTTTTCTGTGATCGCCCGTCAGTCTGGTGTATTGAAATATGCTTGTTTGATAACATCGTCTTGTAAATCATCCGGCGATTGTCCTGACGATTCACATCAAACATTCACATTTCAATACATTATATTGACAGGCGATCAGAGAAAGACACGCTCGTCGAAGCCCAGAGTGTCCTGGTGGGTATGCCTCATAACACACACGCATCACTAAAGTGGGGATTCCATTTTGCGGCAAACTGGAAAACACAGGTTAATTACACAATTGCCCACTAAATATTGAAAAATATTATTGCTGTGTTGAATTGCTTACGTTAGATTTACCATGTTTGATTCATTTTGTTGCGCTTAGCAATAGCTGGGCAATGTAAATCTTATGGGCGACACAACAGCAACAAATCAGATTAGTTGTTGCCGACTGTTGCTGGATCATGGACTTCTGCCATATTTTTGTTGCCGCGTGGAATCCATCCTTTACACACTTGCATCACTTACTGCCATCCCTTCTTTATCATACAAGCACATAGTGGTATTGACCAGCACCTCAAAGTCCAAGTACCAGCAGGTCTACGTTTATCGGTCATACAGGAGCAGCTCATCGAGTCTACCCACACACACCCAGCCAACAACTCTTTATCTTTCACCAACTCCTCAAAACAAAATAAAGTTTAATTATCTCTGATCAATACCCCCACCCACATCCTCCCTGTGGTCTATCGCGATCGGAGAGAGAGAGGGGAGGGAGAGAGAAGCTAAGCAGATCGGGTGAGGGCTGAAGACGGCGCTCTATTTGAACATCTTACACTCTTTCCGTGTCGGTCCTCGGGCATTGTGGAGACAAGAATCGACTGGCCGCCCATCCATAACGGTTCTCAATGGGAGGCTGACAGGCGACAACCCTGGAGGTGGGGGTGGGGGGAGGGCCTCGGGGGGTGTGGGGGCTTAACGCCGATCACCCGATATACGTTTAAACAGAGGCAGCGGGCAGGTGGAATTTGTAGGACGTGGCTAATGGGCGGGGATGAGCCCCGCAGACAGAGACCCTAAAGATTTATGTTAATGAGAACATGGCGGATGATCTCTCTCGGATCTCTCTCCCCGTGGGGAAGTTGGTGTGTGGGGGAGGAGAGAAGAGGGGGGCACTTTTGCTCTGCCACTAACTGATTTAACAAGAGACAGTGTAGTACTATCCTTTAGTAACCTCCAAGATTCGTTGATTACTTTTGGATCAGAAGGGAGCTCTTTAAAATGAACTCTCATGATAAAAATTGGGTTATTCTTCAGTTTTTCACTTGTTTGTTATATTTTTCCAAAAACAAAAAGCACAACTAAATCAACCCGACTTTTAGATCAGTCCACAGATGCAAACTTTGATTTAACAAATATGAAAGCCAACAACGTCCATGCTGTATCCATGTCGGTACATGTACTTCAGAGCACCAATGTGACCGCGCTTTTACCGCAGTCCCCGTTTCCTAGGCCGATGCGATAAAATTAATACTATACAAGAATCGAATCTATATACAAGTTTCAAATCATCATTTCCTTAATACTACTATCTTTACTGGTCGCATGCATCAATAAACATATTTCCGTCAAAAACAACTTCCCTGACCGAGTGCCCCCCCCCCCCCCTCCCCACTCTGTCCTCCCTCCCTCCTCCCCCTACCCCAGGCGCGGACCATCCGGGCCGTCTCTGTCGTTGCATTGATTGATATTGTCATTCAGGGCCGGCCAATCGGCGAAACGGACACCAGGTACTCTCGGCCCGTGGCTTCCCGCCGTCAGGGCCCGTCAATACGGCCCACCCAGCGTCCCAACGACCCCTAACACGTCACTTCCGGCCCGCCCAGCGTCCCAACGACCCCTACATGTCACTTCCGGTATAGGCGCGTCTCGAGTGGCTTCGCGGAGCGTCGGCAAACATGACGTCACTTGAGACGCCGGGGGCGGGACGGGGGGTCTTTTAGAGAGGGGAGGGGGTGATGATTGGGAGAGAATTAGGGATGGAATGAAGAGGAGAAGGGGGAGGAGGGAGGGGGGGGACGATTGAAGATCGGAACTGGGGGGTCAGGCGCCGGAGTCGGTCTAAGAGGCTACATGGAAACGTCATAAAGGGAACTCAAGGGCCGACCGCAGAAAGGGGCTGGGGGGGGGGGGGAGGAGAGGTGGAGGGGAATGGGGATGACAGGTTGGAGTTGGGGGCAGCTTCAGGGTTGACAAGAAGAGCAGGGACTCTTACAAGTGGGAGTAGTACATAAATTAGGGTTTGAGGCAGACGAAAATGTGTGTACATCTGTATAGAAGGACCATGGTTCCATGGCCATTGGGTCCGCAGGAAGGGCGGGGAGGGGGAGGGGGAGGGGGAGGGGGAGAGGTGGGGTAGGGGGTGACAGTTTGGAGTTAGGGGGAGGTGGGGGCAGCTTCAGGGTTGACAAGAAGAGCAGAGACTCTTACAATTGTAGGTAGTACAGAGATTGGGATTTGAGGCAGGTAAGGGAAAGAGTGTACATAGAAGCCTAGTCGTTCCAAGCACATCGTGTTCGTACTGGGCAGGGAATCAGTGGTGGATCCATCTTTTCTAAAAGGTGGCGGGGCGCATCCCCCTTTTTTTTTCTCAATAATTTACCATTACAAAAATCTAAATTTAGCAAAAATGAAAAAGGGGAGGCCCCCAGCCAGAGGTCTGACGTTCTAATAACGTTGCAGCAACTTTCTGTATTGGTTCTTGTTACGTTATTTTGATGGCTCCCAATAACGTTGCTGTGACTTTGCACTGTGACATTATTATAACATTCTGATTATGATTTTCAACCTCAACAGAATGTTCTTTTAACGTTCTGTTTTGGTTTCATCCTAACCTCACAAAAAAGTAATGTTATTATGACATTCTGATTTGGTGAGGTCTCAACCTCACCCTCAATAACGTAATTGTTATGTGTCATCTAGGTAAGTAACAACCTGACTAAAAAAGCATGGTTGCAGAACGTTTCTGTTACGTCAAAAATGGCTAGGATAGGTGTGTACATCTATATGGAAGGACTGTGGTTCCATTGGCCATTGGCTCCACAGGAAGGGTGGGGAGGGGAGGAGGAGAGGTGGGATGGGGATGACAGTTTGGAGGTAGGGGCATGTGGGGGCAGCTTCAGGGTTGACAAGAGCAGGGACTCTTAAAAGTGTAAGTAGTACATAAATTAGGGTTTGAGGCAGGCGAATAGGTGTGTACATCTATAGGGAAGGACCGTGGTTCCATTGGCCGTTGGGTCCACAGGAAGGGCGGGGAGGTGTGGGGAGGGGGAGAGGTGGGATGGGGATGACAGTTAGCAGTTAGGGGCATGTGGGGGCAGTTTCAGGGTTGACAAGAAGAGCAGAGACTCTTACAGGTGTGAGTAGTACATAAATTAAGGTTTGAGGCAGGCGAATATGTGCGTACATCTACCATTGGATCCGCAGGAAGAGCGGGGAAGGGGAGGGGGGGAGAAGGAGAGGTGGAGGGGGGTGGGAGTGGCATTTTGAAGGTAGGCGGAGGTGGGGGCAGCTTCAGGTTTGACAAGAGCAGAGACTCTTACAAGTGGGTTTGAGGTAGGTAAAGGAAAAAGTGCACATTGATGCCTATTTCGTTCCATCCACATCGCGTTCACTCTGGGCAGGGAATTAGTGGCGGATCCATCTTTTTTAAAAGGTTGTGGGGGTGCATCCCCCTTTTTTCCTCCATAATTTGACATTACAAAAATATAAATTTAGCGAGAAAGAAAAAAGGAGAGACGGTGATCTCGTAACCACATCTGCACAGAGTCTATAGGGGAGGATGGTTTCTTCTAATGTAGCATTCAAAATTAACCAATATTGATTTGACGGCATCTCAGATAAGTACTTATAAAATATCATCTCACAGTGACACAATATTTCTATATATGTTTCTATTTCTTCTTCCATATTCTTTTAGATATGGTAACATGTTTAGGAAATTACACACCTCATAGAGCAGTATCAAGGACAAGAGATCAGGGCTGCGTTCTTGAGTGCCTATTTTTAACCCTGTTTTGCCTAGCTTATATTTTTAGACCCTATTTTTGAGGGCTGTGTTCTCGAGTGTGCAGTCAGCCGGCCTCTCTTAGTTGGCTGCTAAAAATAACCCTCTAAATGGCATTTAAAACCGTTCTCAAGTCGGCCAAAAATAAGTCTAAGCTAGCCAAGAACAGGCTATTTTTGTCCCAATTGTAAAACTCCTCTCAGGCAACAATAAGTGCCTATGGAGGTGTACAAAACTACTAAAGAATGTGTTCAAACAATAGAAAGAAAGTACATGTACTATATTCTGAAAGCTGAGATATTATGCTAGTGTTACATGTAAAAAGAATACAAAAATCTCAACTTAAAACCTAATAAATAGTGTTTAGAAAACTTCTGTCCCATTTTAAGTGAAGATAGTGTCTGTATGCTAAGATACCTCTGTCATGCACAACTGACTGGTGCCCCTGAAACAATTATGTAACACTGGTGCCAGTAGTTGTTGAGACCAGTGCCAGTAACTATAGTCCCTCAGTAGTCAATGATCCTTCACCTGTCAATCACAATTACCTGTCTGCCCACTGTCTGGGTGCACCAGAATGGCCCTGACAATAGTCATGCTCTAATGCACACACTTCAATTTTTTCCTGACACTTTTTGGTATCTAAATCATTAGGAAATGGGTGAAATCATACACCAATGGAAAGCCACAGGAGTAAGCTAATTTTTGACATAGCTTATATATAAAATGACCTTATATTTCATGAGAAAATACGTGAAATATAAAGATACATGTGTTTTCAATGTGCTAAGGGAGGAGAAGGTCCCCAGGAAATATTAGCCCTGTATGCGTATTGCATCAATTGCCCTTAATCCAATCAGGCTTGACTTATTTTTGGCTCTTGGCAACACCCCCAGATAACGTGACCACTTAAAAATCAGTCAGCTAAGCATGCAACTGGGTTGAGTCAGGAACGCAGCCCAGGACTGTAGCCAGTCCTGAAATCTAAGAAAGTTCCAAGTAAATTGAGGGGCTTCCAGGTAAATTGAAGTGGATTGAACCAAAGGGGGTTAGACACAAGAGAACAGCTGAATCTACGGTCCCCTTAAAATCTAAGAAAGCGCATATTAACCGCTGACGGGAGTTTGTCCCTGGGCGTGGCCATGTTGACCAAGGGATGGTCCTGATTGGCTGAAAAGTCGCGCTTGACCCCTGACAGCTAGTGGCGCCAAAGGAACACACATGCGCAGACCTGGACTCCCGACTGTGGTATACTGGTTTCTCGGGTCCCAACATGCAGTAAAACGACCTGTCAATTTGACCTTTTCCGTGCATCAATATAACGCGTTACCCTATCAATGAATATGTGTAACCAAATTGGACTAAAAGGCAAGATAATGGAACCGTTTTTTCAGGTATAATGAGCCATTATTATCAAGGACAAGAGACATTGGAATCTATCATCTATTTATAATCTTAGCAAGCGTGTTACCCAAGTCGAGACAAGTAAAATCAAAAAGACAAAACATCACTGTGACCTTTCCCGTGCATCAATAGCATAATGAAGGCTCTTTATAACGGGAGATTAATGCCATAGGCTATAAAGTCCGTCTTTGACCTGCTTAGCTTTTACATACCTGATCGGCTAACGAATTGGGATGGAACTCAAGTCTACAGGGTATATCTCTCCCCGGGAACTTTGCATGTGCCGAGAACGATGGGAGTAGGGCGGGGGGGGGGGGGGTGGTGTTGAGTTCGGATGTTAACGATATGTGGGGGGGGGGGGGGGGGGGTTCCTCTTGACCTTTTTTTTCAGTTATTTGGGTTTTCAGTCACTGTGACCTTCTGCCATGCACCAACAACAATATGAAGCCCCTTTAAAAATGGAGAATGATGCTCCAGGGTGTATCTCACTGCAGGAACTCTGTGCGGGCGTTGGAGGGTAGGTCTGAAATTACGAAATTTAGAGGTAAACAAAAATGGGCTCTACTAGTGATTTTCCATAATCTTTCTGATATCCTACTTACATTTTTTCTTTAATCGAAAGGGGTTCGACACACATTCCCCCGTGCATCAATAACATTATGAAGGCCCTTCATTTTTTTCTTTTCTTTTTTTTTGAGGGGGCGGTTGAGGGGGTAAGGGTGCCGCCAAGGTATTTTTGGAAATCGAAGAGGGTTTCATATACCCCGTGCATCAATAACATTATAAGGGCCCTTCTTTTTTGTTTGTTTGTTTGTTTTTCTTTCTTTCTTTCTTTTTTTTTTTTGGGGGGGGGGGGGGGGTGGGTTTGGGGGGTAACAGTGCCCACAAGGTATTTTGCATACACATTCCCCCGTGCATGAATAACATTATAAGGGCCCTTTATCATTAGTTTGTTTGTTTGCTGTTTGTTTGTGTCTTTTTTAGGGGGGTGAATTTGGGGGGGGGGGGGTAAGGGTGCCCATAAGGTCCCTCTTTACCTTTTTGTTTCGTGATGTGTGTGCTGGGGCGGGGCGGAGTGGTGGCGGCCTAACGGGGGTCGGGGCGGGCCCAGGACGGGGGGGGGGGGGGAGTCAAACACCATTACAATGATCAATACCGGGTTAACTGGACGCCCGACGATGAACAGACGCCCCGCGTCTACCACGGGGGTCTCACTCACTCCTCCACGGGCTCGGCGTATTTTCCGTTTTGTACAGGGTCCGGTTCATACGTTACGACTTCCTGGGAATTCCTATCATATGTTTTGTCCCCAGCTCGTACCCAGCTTTTTTCTGAGAAGGTGGTTCGTTTTTTTGACTAATCTTTTTTAGGGGGTTATTTTTTTGAATTTTGTACTAAAATATATAATATATATAAATATATATATCTTTAGGGACCATATAAGTCATATTTTTAATAAGGGTTCATCCAAGTAGGGGGCAGGGGGTCGTACAAACCCCTGGACGCCCCCACCCCCTGACTACGGGCCTGGTCCAGATTAAATCCACTACAATTTCTTCATTAAGTAACAAAGTTCTATGATATCTTTCTGATTGTATAACTGCTACGTGAATTTAAAAGGGATGGTTAGGTTGCACTATAATTATTGTATATGATTCTGCCATTGCATCCCATCAATAATTTATACATATGCATAGGGCTACGAAAACAGAAGTCCTTCGTTATCTAAATATGTTCAATGTGAATCAAATATGAAAATAGAGCTTTGGTTGCTCGTGACAAAAGAGCATAATTAAAACTGTTACACTAAAACTTTGTAAAGCCAGAGTGGAAAGGAAAACTGCAAACAAATAATAATAAAATCACAGGGAAATCGCCAATGGAGAACCCACCCATAAAACATCCTTCCACACCTCTGGTGGCCATAGCTGGCTGCTGTGTGTGTGAGCGGCCGGAGAGGATTCTTAAATCAAACTAATCGTGACAAATTACAACTGACGCCCCAGAAACCCCCACGTCTGTCCGCCCCAACTGGAGGGAGGTCCGACCATCCGGGGATTGCCGACAAAACCCGATTGTCTCCGAGCTAATTCCGGGCTGCGCGCGCACCACTGGTCACCAAAAGCCGCCCCCTTTGTGGTTTGATGAGCAGCGTCCATTGATCTTTCTACCCAATGAAATGCCATTTCGGAATGTAATGAATGAAATGGGGATAAATAGTGGCCGACAGGGCCGTGTGGTCGGCCTTCTAATGGGTAGTCGGCCTGCAGCTCCCCGCCCTACGCTGCACATCCCAACCACCAGGGCTTCTGCACTACTCCTGTGTGTGTGTGTGGGGGGGGGGGGGGGTACTTGAAATGGAGCAAGGCAGGGTAGTAGCCAGCCCTAAAGTTAAAGGGGCTTCCTAAGGGTTAAATCTAAGGGGGGTTCCGACTTACATCTTTGGCAAGACTTCTTATATTATACTTATATTTTGGGAAATTTAAGGGAGTCCCAGACATGTAGGAACCCCCTGGCTACGTCACTGCAAAGTTAAACAGGGGAACTCAATGTTTTTAGCCTACATGCCAAATTGAATATGATTTAATAATTAATTAACTGTCCCAAACCTTACGTTTCAGGACGTATTGGTGGTGCGTTCATCAGTTCTAAAATTCAGAATTACTTGCATGCAAGTGTTCATTGATCGTTTTAGTATATGGCGTAATTAGGAACTCGCCATACGCTGTTTCCCCAAATAGAATACTCTCCCTGTCAAATGTCAAATAAAGACATAAATAGCAGGTAAAGATACTGGATCTTTATACTGGATCTTTCACTGCTCTTCCTGCTTCACAACAACCTGCTTCAGTCGTGCATTGTTGCCCTGCCAACTGAATACAGCTGTACAGAGATCTGCGTAGGTGCGAGTTGGAGCAATTGAGCAATTCGAAGCGACTGCGTAGATGTATCTTTTGTCAAGAAAGGGCTACTCTGCAGAAGTAACCTACAGGGCGGCATCAAACCTCCAAGTCCAAATATTAGGGGGGGAAAAAGGCAAGTAATTTAAATTAACAAATTTCATATTATAGGCCTAGTGTCAATAGTGATATTCATATTTTGGCTTTGTATAGGTACTTCCTCTCTCCTGGATGCTACAAAATACCATCAACCCCCACCCCATCTCCTCTCCCCCTCTCCCCTATGCCCCATTCCCATTCCTCCAGTACCCAACCTACCCATTCGGTCCCCAGGTCGGGTCAGTGCCAACGGTCATTCCAGGCACTCACCAAACTCCCCCCGCAATTTATGTATACTATTACCCCATTGTAGTCTGTGGTGATGCCTGGCCCATTCAGAGGTTGGGCGAGGAGAGGGGGTGGGAACACTAGGGGTTGGGGTGCACGTTTGCTTGGTATTACCGGATATTGGAAATCAAGCATACTGATTTTTACCCCCAACTGTCAATAAAATAATCTATTTATAACATGTTCCCTGTTTGTTAGAGTATCGATATATAAACGGAATATGTTAAATAACATTATAGAATATTATATAACAACGAGAACAAGTTAGGTTGATTTGGACATAAATATAACAAATATTTATTTTCCTTCCTAAAATACATCGACTCTAAAGCTTAAAATGTTGGCTTGATCTGACCACCCTGCTACTGGGTAAGCCTTGACATTATGAAAATATATAACCGCCTGATAATAACTGATTACGGATGAAGGCCTCATAAATTTAGAGATATATGCTAAATACAGGCAAGCTTGAGAAGAATTACAATTGTAGCGTTGCCAATTAAATTTTTTACATACCTTTTCATACATTTTCCATTGCCTTTTCCGTAAAAGTTGGGTGTTTTTCCCCACGGCGGACTCTTTCAACGCTCGCAGGCACTTTTTTATCTCCTTTTTCTCTGCAAAATTCAAAAATTGCGTTAATACAACACAAATTTGAGCCGGCAAGACATTTTTTGGCCTCCCCCTCACTTTTTACATACAAAATTCTTGACAGAGTGTCAGCCACTAAATTATTTTTAGTATTAATATAATGAGGGACTAGCCTTATTCTAAATATCTTACAAATCCAAAACAATTCTCTCAGCCAGCTCATACATGTAGGGTTAATACTAACTCCCTTCCTTATCATATGATATACCTGTGTATTGTCTGTAAATACATTGACACTATGGTTTGCAAGTTGGCTCAGCCATTCTTGCACTCCCCTTACTATCGGGTATAATTCTAGCTCATTTATGTTATTTTTGTCATAAATAATATCTGTTGGGGCATTTATTATATGACCACAGCTGGATCCCTCCAGCTCAATGCTATCATCCCAGCTACCAGCTAACCAGGAACTACCCATGTATATGCCAAAACCTTTCATTGATGAATCCGATACTAGTGGAAGAGGGAATTCATTATATGATATTTTTCTTTTGCCATTGAAATTTTTTAGAAATTTCTGCCACCATAATAAATCATCCCTGCATGCTTGGCCTATTTTTACTGCCTTTAATTTATTATTTAATAATACTTTATACAGGTTATATATGTGTCTGCAATATATTCTGCCTCCATCAACTACATGAGAGCAGTGGGACAATAGGCCCCCTAAGCTTTCAAGTTCCTTCCTAGAAATAGTACATTTTTTGACATGTTTTTCAAGGATTTTCTCGAGTTTCTCTAGTTTCTCTTTAGGGAGTCTTATTTCCATTAGTTCTGAATCGATTTCTAGGCCTAAATATTTACATATTCTGCTAGGAGGGCTTACTTTTCCCCATGAAATATGGAAACCAAGATATCTTAATAATTTTATGACCACATTTTGAGCCCATTCAGCCTCTTCTATGGTCCCAGCGACTACAATGAAATCATCCAGATAATTCACTGCCTGAATGCCATACATATCTGATAGAATACTATATATGAACTCAGATATTTCATTAAAATACATTGGGCCTAGCCTTAGGCCAAAAGCAAGGCGTGAATCCTCTATATATACTTCTTTATTGTCTATTTCCCACCTAAGCCCCATATATTTTCTATGACCAGGAAAAAGTGAAACAGCCCTATAGGCCGACTTGATATCGACCACTGCCATATAGTCCTCCTTGTTTAACAAGGCTAAAACATTTTCAATGCTTTTATATTTAAATTCTTGGATTATTTCGTCACAATAATTATTTACTCAATATTTTTCAGGCATTGAACAATCTGTGATAGGCCTAATGCCACCGTCTGGCTTTGGGACTGCTCCCATACTATGAATACAAGCCGGTTTTTTATTTACTACTTTTAAATAGCCTTCGGCGAGTTCTTTTCCGATAATTTTGTCTAACTTTGACTTATTTTCACCCTCAAAAACCGAGTTATAATTTTTGCAATCGTATTTTAAGCCGTCCACAGGCACTGAGCCGTCAACAATTTTAAAGCCGTCTACGATACCGTCAACAGTAGGTCTAAACCTATTTTTGCATTCTTCTGTACCCAAGGACAATAGATATTCGAATCGACAGGGCCTAAGTTGGGCAATCTCACCCCCGATATAGTGAATACAAGTACAAATCCCTCGGGCACATTTTTCGTATACAGTAATGTCCGACCCGCTAGGCGAGCGGTTGACAAACAAAATATTATTTAGAGAAAATCCCATATCTCCGTTATTTACCGATAGATTTCTATCAAACTTTGTATTTTTGTCGACAAATACTCCATTACACAGATTATCGACACTAACCTTGGTTCTATCGGCTAACTCTTTGTTAAAATCCAGATAATCATCTTGCAAATTGACTTTTTCACCCTTCTCCTTCGCAAGGCTATGTGTACTTTGTGCACACGGACCCGTGACGTCATCACTTTTCGTACCGGCTTGTCCGGTCAGAAATGCGGACGTGCACGCGTAACATTCATTTTCAAGAACAACTTTATCATGGATTACCTCAATTTCAGGCGTGAAATTATCATCAGTGGGATTAAACTCGTCCTCAAGAACACGGAGGAACCCAACATTACCATCACATTTGCGAATTATGGAGTAAAAAGGAACATTTTGGATCTCAGCAGCCGGCTGAGTTTCCCGCGACTGGGTCACTTCACTACAATCGATGACGTCATAGCTTTCAGATAAGTCGTTACTAAGTGCCTGCGCGTCTAGCAACCCAGATTTTACAGCCTCATCCTACTTCTTGGTCGTTGTACTACGCCCACAATCTTTTTTGGCGTGACCTTTCTGGTCACAAATGATGCAGGCGTGGAGTAACCCACACTTTCCAAAACAACCTGCCTCGGAATTGAAGCGGAAACAAATCTTTTCCGACCCGTTTGCACCCCCAGAATATTTCTGTTTGTTCTTGTACGAGCCCCCTGACTTGTTAACTGAGGCCTTATAGGTATTGTCAAAGCTGAAATTTGAGAAGACATCCTCCTGCTCAATGACCCCGAATTGCTCGTACCCTAGCCTGTCCGCCCGTTCCCGGACGGCCACATCATATTTGTTAAAACAATCGAATGTATACATCCTTTTTGAGGCTTTTTCCGCGAGTAACTTTACGTGTTTGACAGCGGGTTGAGGGTCTTTCTTCTCATGTATTAACTTTTCTACAGTTTTTAGACCAATGACCAAAATTTCCTCCACATTTTTTGGCTTTTCCCCCTTATTACAGAATCGTTTTTGTGCAAAATTCTTTGTTCTACCTTTTTTGGTTTCAGGTGAAGAGGAAGGGCTGCCCGAGGTGGTCCGAGAACGGTCTGAACTCGTCGAGGAACGCTCTTTGGTTCTAGATGGGCGCTGTTGCTGTCTTGACTTCGTCCTCTTCTTCACCTCCTGCCAGGTTTCTTCTGACGAGGAGCCAGCGTTGTCCGACGACCCTTGGACGTCTCTTGAAGCTTTCCTGCTGGCCTCCGCCAGTTGTTGAACGGTTGCTGCCATGCAGGTAACGGTACGCTCCATTCTTGTCATCCTGTCATTCATCCTGTCCGTCGGGACTTGGTGCCGGACTGCTTTTGGGCTCGTCGAGGACGATGAACCCCGGATCGTACCGGAACGGCTACGACCCCTCTTCGCCCCACCACCATCTTCTCCTGCAGCATCAGAATCCACTGACACTACCAAGGTATCGGTACTGTGACGTTCTCTGGTAAGTCGGGGTTGCCGATTCTTACAACAGAGGAACGTGGGGGTTGTTCGGGTCTCGGGGCGGACGGGGAATCCGGGCCAAGAACCGAGATGTGTTTCTAGAGTCGTGCCTCGCGCACGAGGGGGGGCTGAGCGAATCGATCGGGAATCGGCACTCGATGTCGACGGAGGACTGCGGGGGAGGGAAATTATGGTAGGGGTACGGGTCGGCCGGGGGGCGGTCCACCCCTGAGTTCCGGTCCGCGGGGGCGACGGGCCGACGGTCGCCTATTGTTTGGTAGCGTGGGGCCGAGCATGCCGCGCCCTCGTCCCCGCGGACTTCGCTCCCTCGTTCCGCTCCCCATGTCTTCGTACCATACTACGCCTCGGTTTCCGGTACTACTTCGGGCCTTCGTGCCCTACTCCGTTCCCTCGTTCCTCATTCTTCGGGCCATCGGGCCCCTTACCCTATGTTTCTACTACCTATCTCGAACTTCGACTGTTTTGTCCTAACTTCGGCTTAATTACTCTGATCGGCTCATCTTTAGCGGTTGTTTCAGGAAAGAGGACACGTCTGGACACAAGGAGAACTGTTAAAGAACTCTGTTTATTCGGGCCTCACCGCCCCTTTATATACTAGAGAGGTCAGCCCTGATTGGCTGCCTTCGGTCACGTGACCTACAACTGACGTCACTTCCGGTTTATATATTCCGTTTCCGGTTTACATTTCACTTCCGGTTTACATATTTCCGGGTTTCGTTCCATTACGTTTTCGTTATTCGTTCTTTACATATTCGTTATTCGTTCTTTACATATTCGTTCTTTACATCTATTTCGTTCTTCGTTCTTTACATATTCGTTCTTTACATCTATTTCGTTCTCTTACATATATTTCTATTATTACCTTATTTCTATTATTTTAACCTCTATGTATTTTGGCTGAATAGCCGTTCATCACACCCTCCCGCACCTTCTTGAAAGGTGGGAAAACACGTTATACAAAATTTCAACACAGTTCATACAGCAACGACAACAGAACATACTCTAGAACCAGAAACATTTCAATCCTACGCTCCTTATCGGCAGAGGAGGAGGTGTCACCCTCTGTCCTCCCCGGTCTACTTCGGAGGGCCCCCGGGGCCTATCCGGCTAATTATTATTTCTCTTCTTTCTTCGTTTTTCGTTCTTCGTTTTTCTCTCTTCGTTTTTCTCTCTTCTTAATAAAAGTTCATATAATTCGTTTTATATATCTTAGTCTCTTTTTATCTTCGTCAGAGTTCTCTTATCCTTGATCTATTTAGGACCCGTTTTTTTTTTACACCTCCTCTTTTTCTCGTCTTTAGGATGAGCGAGCCGGTCGTGGCTCTCCCACCCGGGACTGGGGATCGGTCGTGACCCCGTCGCCCCCGCTCCTCTCCTCTGGGCTCTATTTACTTAGCCCCTCGGCACGTTTTTCCTCGCCTTTTTACCCTCATTAGGACAGAGGGACCGGTCGTGGTCCTCCTGCCCGGGGCCATGGGTCGGTCGTGACCCGCAGTGCCCCCGTTCCCTTCGTTTTCCGTCGTCCAGACGTTCTCCCCTAGTTCGGGTGGAGAATCGGTCGCGACTCTCCCACCCAGAGGCCAGGGCCGGTCGTGACCCTTAGTCCTCTCGACCCTCGATCCGTTCTACCGTCGTTCAGACGTTCTCCGTTGTTTTTGGGTAGAGAATCGGTCGTGATTCTCCTACCCGGTCGGTCGTGACCCCTCGTTCTTCCGTAACTATTACTCTTCTCTGCGTTCTCTTAGGTGATGATGATGATTTTAAGGATGAGTTGAAGAAGAAAGACTGGAGTTTTTGTAGATAGAATGTTCTTTTTGGACTTCGCACCCTCGGTCGCCTCGGCATTCAGAGCCCTCCAGTGACTTTTTCACGTTTGGCAAGGACAACATGTTCGAGCCAAAGGCCAAGGTACCCAAAGAAGAAGATGGCGTTGTATGTGGAAAGGAACTTAACTTCATGCATTAAAGCTTAGAGTGGAAGCTTCAGCAGACGACGTCGCGGGTTTCGTGCTATTTGTCACAGTGAAGCTTTGAGATGGAGTCCGGGTGAAGGTGAGACTGAGAAGATTAGAATCATTAATTATCGATGAAGTGTCCGTTTTCCGTACAGGAACTGAAGTTTGACTTTTACGACACATGTCCTCGTGGTTAACCCAGCATCAAGATGTTCCGTCCTCGACCACGTCGACACATTTGAAGATTTCAGGATTTCAGAAAGAGATGTCGGAGAGAGTCCACCATAGTAAAGTATTTCCGTCACCGTTCCGGGCCCAAGTGGCATGACAACAACCGGAACGGAGACCTGATTAAGAAGATAATTTTGATGAAGTTTCTTTTTGATGACAGGAGCCGGTGCCTCTCATCCCTCCCCCCCTCCGTAAGCAACGGCAGGAAGACAGTCCTCTTTGGGGCGAGAGGGAGGCTCCTTCGTTCTACTGATGAGATGATTTTCCTAAGAAGAGGATTCCTGTTTCGGGCACTCGGGCCCTCGTTCGTTTCCTAGGCTCTCGGGCCTCGCTCTGTTTACTAAGTTTTTCTCTTCGTCCTCCCGGAGGACCGTGCTTTTAGACGATTTTCGTGAGACTGTAATACCAACAAATAGTTCGTTAAATAGAAGTAAGTTTAAGATCCGGTCTGGTTTTGATTTTGGAGTAAGGCCACAGTCGTCCACGGTGCCATGTCACATTGCATGAAGCCACTATGCCTATGACGAACGCCGAGACAACAGCTCTGAGCCGTTCCGGGCTGCTCCTAGGTACGACGGTTCGAAGTTGGTAAGTTGAAGATATTAGTGAGAAGGAGAAGAAGAAGCCGTAGAAAGTGAAGATGGAAGACATCAACCGGGATCTGCACCCAACGTCAACCTCTGAGATCCGGAACGGGCCCATTCTCAATAAAATAGCATATATAGAGAACTCATCCGATGTCGAACTCCAAGAAGGGTCGCTCCTCGTCGCTCTTTGCAGACCTCTTGATGTGTCTATCGAGGCATCCGCGGCCGACGTTCCAAGCACCACCTCCCTGTATATTTCAAAGATTACTTCCCTATATGTTTCAAAGACTATTTTGTTTCGTTCCTCGAGAAGAAGACATCAGGAAATACGACATGGAAGGAGTCTCTGTCGTTACTGCAGGTAAGATATTAATATAAGTTTTTAGTAAGTCTATTAATTTTTGTTTCTTGTTCATATATTACTATTACTATATATTACGGTCGGTCACGAGCCAGGGCCCCTAAGTTATCGTCCCTGCTCGTGCCTTGGTCCTCCGGGAGACATCTACGACTCGCCGCAATCCTTTCACGACTCGCTGCATCAACTCTGGCACGATAAAACCAGCATTCAGGTCGAAAAATTCCATTTTGCCGCTCTTCGTATGCGGTAAGAGGCTGAAGACAAGGAAACTCAGAAGATGATGGTACATGAATCCGGGCTCATCCACATTCTGATCGATCCATCCAAAATCAAGAAGACAAAGTTGCAGGAAGTAGAAGTGCCGCTAGAGGACAGAGGTCGTCTCTTCCTTGCCTCCAGATCGCTCAAGGCAGCGCGGGAGAAGGGTTTTCAGTCTTGGCCCGCGCCAGCCTTTCCTCCAGCGGCGAGTCGCCGGCCCACCGGTACCTTATTTACCCCGGCACGACCGTCGACTCAAAGACTACAATGACAACACTATCCGTCCATTCTGATTTCCTTTCTTCGATTCCGCCTCCCAACTTTCACTCTCGCTCCCGGGCCGCCCGGCCCGCCATCCATTTCCGCGACCGGACGATCCTGTTCCACCTGCTCGGTCCCAACCAACGCAGCGGGCTCCAGGGAAGAAGAGGAACAGTTACAAACTTGTTTTTCGTCCTAGCGCCTCCTTCCGTCCCGTATTCGCCCCGCAGGCTTGGTAAGTTCATTCCAGTCATGGACCCTCCAGCTCGCTGATTACACTCAACACCTCCTAACACATGTGGTTTCGTT
This sequence comes from Lepidonotus clava, assembly GCA_936440205.1. Classification (NCBI taxonomy): domain Eukaryota; kingdom Metazoa; phylum Annelida; class Polychaeta; order Phyllodocida; family Polynoidae; genus Lepidonotus; species Lepidonotus clava. Next base: position 6,035,254 of record OW387142.1, on the reverse strand, counting down.
CACTTCCGCAAGAAGATTCCCATAAAGAAACTAATAAGAATAAATTAAGATAAGAATGTTCGAGCCCGCCAGTCCGTTCCCGATGAGTTTAAGTAAAGTTTTCGGGCCCGTCCAGCGGTCTCCAGGAGAGTCTTTTATCCAGGCTTCGGCCTCCTGTGCGGCTCAGGTACCTCCGCCTCGGCCCGGTTCTCTCCCTGGGGGTTTGACACTATGGGTGAGGAGCCAACGCCCCGTAATCCCTCCCCACCCGACTCGCGACGCGCCATCTTCCGCCTCTGGTTCCGTCGCGCTGTTTTTCTTCCGTGCAAGACCTCGAGCAGCATCTACTTCACCCTTCTTCTTGGCGCCGGATCGGCAGCAACAGTCTCTCCTCCCTAGCGGGGAGCTCGAGAAGCTGATCCACCATTCCGCTCTGTTTTTCCGCCTCTCTTGTCGCCTTCAACAAGTCATCCAGTTGATCCTCGTTTTTGTACATCACTAGGGTCTGAGCCAATTGGACGGTCCGGTTGTGTTCGTTAACTAGCCGGTCGACCCCCGGGAACTCCCTGGTCAACGGCCCCAGTGCCGCCGTCGGGAACTGCGCCATCGCTTCTTCAAATGTCTCTGGCTTGCGGCCCGTTTCTAGTGCCATCAGGAACGCCATAGACGCCGAAGCCATTGCTCTTGTCTTGGCCGTCATTCCTCGCACCTCCCTCGGGGGCCACATCAGTTGCACCCGAATGGCCTTTTCCGCGTCCCAGTCTCGTACCGCTCGCGCCGTCACCGGAAAGTGTCCCTGTAAGACCTGGTGAATGGCCTGTGTCCGTAATAACTTGAGTCTCGGTGTTTCCCTAGATGGTCCTGCCGTCGGTATCTCCGTTCCTATAGACTCGAACACTGAATCCGCTCCCGACTCGTCCAATTCTTGTTTCTCCGGCTCGTATCCTCTGGTCTCGGCCTGCCCCAACTCCATGTCCTCTGAGTCTTCCACCTCCGCGTCCATGGACTGGGCAGCCGGTATTTGTAATCTGTGTATCACAACCCGCGGTTGTAGCGCCCGCCCGTGTTTATCCTCGTCCTTGAGTGGGGTATCCGGTCCTGGCGGCGATCCCATACGTTCGGGCGACGGTGGTCCCGGGGTCTCTTCCGATCCTTGCGACCCGAAAAACGAGCTCCCCAAACTGGCTCGAGTCAGGTTGTCAACCGCCGCCCGTGTCTCTGGCGTGTCTGGTGCTACCGTAATGTCTCTCATTCGTTTCAATCCTGGGGGCGGCACTATCGGCTGCTTACATACCATCTTCTCCAGGGGTGAATCCGCTTTCGTCGGGGTAGGGGTAGAGAACAGCGGCTGTGTTGAGGCCGTCGACGCCGTGTCCTCCGGCCTGGCCGCATGCCGAACATACTTTACTTTCTCCACTCGCCCCGACGGTTTGAGTCCCTGCCTTTCTGCCATCTCGCGTAGAAACCTCCCTAGGTACAATGCTTCTCTTTCCACCAGCCGGCCTCCCTGTGCTTCCCGAATGCTGTCCTCCAGCTCCCGGTCGGATCTCGCCTCGTGGTAACCCCTGAACGATCCCTCCCGGTTCATTGTTCCTTTTAAATACCCGGGGTACCTCGGGTGTCGTGATTCGTATATCACTGATTTCTTATGAACTGTCATCATAGTAAATTGTGCGTCGCTACAAGGTGGTTCTAGTCCCGTGGTCCGTCTGACTCCTGTCGAGGTCTCAGGCTGCGATGGTCCCAGCTCTCCCGTGCTACTAGACTCAGCGATAATCAAAGACCGATCGCTTCGGGCAGACATACTCCTGCCTGACTCCGACTGGTCCGAACTCGTTCCCTCCTCCAATTCTCTCGGGACTTTCTTGACCTTTTTCCACTTCTTCTTTCGCGACGGCTCCTCCGCCGGGCATCCCTGTGTCGGGGGCCTCTTGAAAGCGAGCGACTCCTCTTCCTCTTTGACTTTCGGTCGTTGGTCGTCGGACGAGCTCACTAATTCCACCACCTCAGCCCCCGGTGGTATTCCTGAGCAACCCGGCTTTGGGGTGGGTGTGGATGTCCGTCCTTTTCCTCTGCCTGGGAGTCCTCGTCCTCTCGGTTCCCGTGGTTCTCCCTGGGCGTTTAACTTCTTAATTCGGCTCTGTACTAACCCTGATATTTGGTCTGGTGTCAGGAGTGGCTTCGGGTTGACCACGGCTCGGCTCGCGCTTCGCGGCGACTCGGTGTCTTCCTTCCGTACTCCTTTCGCGGCCCTCTGAGGGGAACGACGCGTGGGTGTCGATCGTTCCGCCACCTCGGCCAGGGGTCCCTTCCCTGCTGCTTTGGCTGCTTGGGCTCCCTCGCCGGCCTCGTCGGCCTCTGATCCTTCTTCGGTTGCTACCTGCTCCAGCTGCTCGGCGTCGCTGTCCTCGGATCCTCTCGACGCCCTCGGGTAGTAAGGTATGCGGATATGCCGTCGCGGCCTCTCCGGTGCCTCCTTATCCACCGCCCTCTCAGGGGGTTGAAACCCCTCCGGATGGCGCACCGCGTAGTCCCGTTCCATGTTGGCTACCCGGGCCGCCGTTTCATCCCCAGCAGCGAAACTGGTGTACGGCGGTCGTCCTTTCGGGTCCAAGGCGAACGCCGCAGCATACTCCAGCCTCAGAAGGGGGTCTTGCTTCGGCATCCCCCTCTGCAGGTTCCCTTCGTGTGAGTCCGTCATGTGCTTCTTCCAGTCCTGGTGTGTCGAATAGGCTCGATTCGAACACACCGGGCACATGTAGTACTGCTTCCGTAATCCATCATGCTGACCTTTAATATGCTTGGCCAAGTGCTTAAACTCCTTTCCGTGACAATGTCCTTCCCAGCACTGTCCGCTCATCATGTCCGTTTTCCGGGCTTTCGGGGCTCGTTCCAATCCTGAAGCTCGTCCCGTCAGCCGTTTCCGTTTTTGTCTCGTGGTGATGCTGCTCGTCTCGCTTCTCCTCTTGTTTTCTTCTCCTTAGCTCAGTCTGCTCGTCTGCGATTCGATGAATCCTGATCGGCTGACCAGAATGACCTGCTCCGGCGAGCGCTCTGCCTTTTATAGCCGCCGCAGGCGGAAGTGGGCGTGGCCTGCACTAGCGACCCCTAGCGTCAGACTCACCATCCACTTCTACGGTGGCGCCCCCTACTATTTTCCGGTCTCCGGGGCCCGCCGCTGGTCACCGCCTCGCCTGTTTTTTTACCTCGCGGCCCTTCGCCCGTCCATGCGTTTTTCCTAGGCCTTTTATTGCCCCACCGGACGCCCTCGGTCTTTTCATCCCTCGTCGCCTTCTCTTGCCTTTTTCATCTCGGCCCTCACAGTGCTTCCGCACACTTCCCGGAGAACACAGGGGCTCGGCGCTATTATCTCCTTGCCGCCGCCCCGTTCTCTTTGTCCTCTTTTACTCCTTTTACGACCTACTTTAAAGCCGGGCCTCGTTTCAGGCCTCGCCTTTTACAGCCGTCCGTTCGTTCCTCCGGCGTTCCCGAGAGTGCCGCATCTACTCTCCTCCGGTCTCCTGGACGCTGTAAAGCGGTATTACCAAGTCGGCATTACTTCAGAAGTCTTCACCAGCTTGCCACCGGGTCTGTCTTCTGTTGTAATCCAACCATCTTTTCCACGCTGTGGTTCCTCCGAACTGACCGGAAAGCGGCTCCGTGGGACTACTTTAGACATTCGGGCCGTCGTGGCTCCCGAACGCCGTTTTTCGTTCCAACCCCGCATTTCCCACCTATATTACATCCGCAAGAGAACCAATCTTCAGCTAGGTAGCAAATCTCTACAGCCTAACGACCTGCACTCCTACTGTAGTGGTCAACGCACCGCCCCGACTCAATGGCCCCAGGTTGATCAGTCCTTTTTGGCCAAAGCCTTTTTGTGTAGCGCCGATTTGGTCGTTCCCTTGGTCCTCTTCCACCTGCGGAATCGAGACACGAAAACGACTTCATCACAAAAAGGGGTGCCCCGTTTCCTTACGTGCCCTAGCGCGCCCCACCCCAAGCATTTACTGTGCAGCCTCGTATCCTTGCTGGTCAGCTACCATCCAGGCTGGCGCAGCGTGTCCTCGGTAGGGTTCCAGGCGGTCCACATGGACCACCCCCCCCGGTTTCCCTCGTTTCTTCCGTACTACCACCCGTCCTCGGTCAAGCACCTTGACGATCAGTGCAGGGCCCATCCATGGAAATCGCAACTTCGTTCCCTTGTCCCTATCCACTACCGTATCGTGCACCCAGACCAGTTCTCCGGCGTGGTATTCCCGCCGAGTCACCTTCCCATCGTACTCGTGTTTCTGATGGATGGCGGCTCGTTTCAGCCCCGTCCGGGCCTCCCGATAGGCCGCGACTAGCCCTTCCTCCAGGCTTTCCACATAGTCGCCTACCCGTCAGGGTTCCTCCTCTGGTCCTAGAGGTCTCCCATAAATCGCCTGTCGCGGCATCATGGTCTGTCGGCCCAGCATCATCATATTCGGTGTCACTCCCGTGCTGGCTTGCGGCGTTGCTCTATAACTCATCATCACGAGCGGGACCATCTCGTCCCATTCCCGGCCCGTCGCTCGGCAGCTGGCTTTCAAACAACACCCCAAAGTACGGAAACTTCGTTCTATGTACCCGTCACTCCTGGGGTGGTACGGCGTCGTTCTTGTTTTGTGTATCCCGAATAGTGCACAGACCTGAGCCACCACCTCGGATTCGAAATTCGTGCCTTGATCCGAGTGTAGTTCCCGAAACGCGCCGTACCGTGCTACTACTTCTTCAACCAGTTTGTTCGCCACTGTCGTTGCCTTTTGATCCGGGATCGGGAAACACTCCAACCATTTGGTGAAATAGCATCCCACCATCAGGCAATACTTATTTCCTCGTTTGGTGACTGGGTACGGGCCCGAAACATCCATGGCCAGCCGTTCCATCGGCTCCCCCACTATGTACTGATGTAGCGGCTCCCGTCTTCCTCTTCCCTTTTTCAGCAACGCGCAATCACATTCTCGACATTCCTTCCGCACGTCTTCCCGGAGTCCCGGCCAGTAAAACCCTTGTTCCAACAGGGCCGTCGTCCTGGCGACTCCTAAATGCGCTCCTGCCGCGCCTCCATGGTATTCCCTTACCAACTTGGCCCGTTCCCCTCGGGGAACGACCAACTGGTTCCTCCAACCATGCCCTTCTAGTTCCCAGTACTTCCGATGCAGCACGCCATCCCTGAGGCTTAATCGTTCCCATTGCCTCCATAGGATCTTTGTTTCCCGGGATTCCGGAGATATGGCCTCCCAACCTGGCCGGTCCGCATCTTTTTCCATCCGTGCGACAATCGGCCCTATATCTCGATCCCTCCTCTGCGCTGCTCTTATCTCCTGCGGGGACCATCCGGGCTCGTACCCCCGGGCCCGCGTCACTACTCTCACTTTTTCGGTATTCTCGTGCTCCTCTCCACATTGTTTGCACGGATACCGGGACAACGCGTCAGCGTTCCCATGCTTCCTGCCCGGTCGGTGTTGGAACGACACATCATGCGAGTCGATAATCTCAATCCACCGAGCAGCCTGCCCCATCGGTTCCTTACTTCTCTGCAGCCAACTGACCGCGCTATTATCCGTCCGGACTATCACGCGTTGACCATAGATGTAGCACCGAAAATGCTTCAAAGCTCGCACCACCGCCAACAGTTCTTTCCGCGTGGTGCAATACTTTCGTTCGTTTGACTCCAGGGTTTTGCTCGTGTAAGCTATCACCCGTTCCTCCCCTCTCTGCTCCTGTGATAGCACGGCTCCCGTTCCCACGTCACTGGCGTCTGTGTCAAGCCACCATTGTCCATCTTCCTCCGGGAATCCCAACACCGGGGCCTCCGTTAGCGCCTTCTTCATCGCATCAAATGCCTCTTGTCGTCTCGCGCTCCACACGAATGGTTCCTCCTTCGTTGCCAATTCATACAAGGGGGCAGCCAACTCCGTGAAGCCGTTTATATGCCTTCTGTAGTACGAACATAATCCCACGAAGGCTCGTACCTCGTGGAGATCCCGCGGGACCGGCCACTCGGTTACTTGCCGACACTTTTCGGGGTCGGGTTCGATCCTGTTGAATGAGACAACGTGCCCCAAGAACGGAATCTTCTTCTGGAACAGCTTACATTTTCGCGCCTTTAACTTCAGTCCTGCAGCGTTCAATCGGTCCAGAACCCGTACCAATCTTTCCAGAGTCACTTTAAACGTTGGTCCAAAGACCAGTATGTCATCCAAGTATACCAGACACTCCTCCCACACGATTCCTCTGAGGATTCTTTCCATCAGTCTCTCGAAGGTGGCTGGGGCGTTCACTAGCCCGAATGGCATCACTTTAAACTCATACAATCCTCCTTGAGTCACGAAGGCCGTCTTTTCTTGGTCCTCCGGTGCCATCTCCACCTGCCAATATCCGCTTGCGAGATCCAGACTGCAGAAGAATAGGCTTCCTCCCAAAGTGTTGAGGCTGTCCTCTATCCGCGGGAGCGGATAGGCGTCCACTTTCGTAGCCTGGTTCAGTTTTCGGTAGTCAATACAGAACCTCGTTCCTCCGTCCTTCTTTTTGACTAGAACGGTCGGGCTACTCCACGCACTCCCGCTCTCCTGGATAATCCCTAGATTTAACATATCCTCCACCAGTGCTCGTTCTTCCTCTCTCCTGGTGGCCGGATACCGTCTGACCCTCTGCTTGATCGGCATCTGATCCCCCGTTTTAATTCGATGTTGTACTAAATCTGTACGTCCTAACTCATGTTTCGAGGTCGCAAACATTTGTTCCCGGGCCATGATGGCTTTCTCCAGCTCTTCGCCCTCCTTCGTGGTCAGGTCTTTCTTAGCCTCCCCTATCATTTCAACGAGCGCTCCAGGGGGTTCTTTTGCTTCACTTCCTATTCCTCGTACCTCTTGTACGAAGGTGGCTTCTCCGAGTACCCCGCCGGTTTCCAATTTCGCGCTCTCGGTCCCTCGGTTGGCCACCCAAACTTCATTTTCTTCTCCCAATGTCACCGTTCCTGGGATCACCTCCAGTCCCATAGGTAATCCAGCGCCGGTGATGACAGCCAGCTGTCCACTCTGTCCTATGTCTATTCTCGCTACTACTGTTACTCGGGTCACTTGGAGTGGGGGTATTTCCGTCGTTTTCTCGATTCGCACGACCTGTCCTCCGACGGTAACTGCCCGAATCCCATCCGTTCTTTGTTCTACTCCCGGGATTCGTTCCCCCTCTCCCTCCCCCTCGGCGGGCAGGAAGATGGCACTCGCGTGGGGCTTAACTGTCAGCCGGTATTTCACCGCGAAGTCGTTTCCCAGGATCCCTTCATCTCTACCGATGTCTGCCACCATGAACGTCCACTTCAACACGCGTGTTCCCAATTTTACTGGCAAGTTCGTGCATCCGTAGCACCGCAACGGACTACCATCCACCGAGCAGAGACGTCCTTCATATCCATCCAGTTCTTCCCATTTTCGTCCCCACTCTCTCCAGAGGCGTTCCGACAGCAGACTAATCATAGATCCGGTATCAACCAAAAAACGGACGACACTCTCTCCCACCATCCCGGCCACATAAAGTCCACATTCTCCCATGCCTACTACTTCTCTCGCCGCGCCCGAAGGGGGCCCCGCGCTTACTGCGACGGCGACTGTCCGTTTCCCTGACGCTGAGAACACTCTCTTGCGAAATGGCCCTTCTGGTGACATTGATGACACTCTAAATCTTCTTTTCGCTTCTTAAACGCCTCCCTCCGGGCCGTTGCTTGTCTTCTAGCTTCCCGTTCTTCTGCCAATTCTTTCATCATCTCCTCCAACTTACCGTTCAAGGCCATGATCTGTGTATTGGCGTCCTCCTCGGGCTTCACTGCCCGCAGGAGGCGGCGTGAGTATCGTTCCTGTATTTCTACCACCTCTACCGCCTCCTCTAGTGTCTTGCATCCTTTCTCTGCACACTTCAGCTGAAGGTCTTCCCCAACTGCAGCCTGGAACGCATGTAATGCTGCTTTTTCCTGGCTAGCGTAGTCGTTGGAGAAGTAGGCTCTCGATGCCAGTCGCCGGGCATTATCAGCCAACTCCTTCGCTGTCTGGTTCTTTACACGTTTCAAGCCCGCCAACTCTTGCAGAGCATTACACGTGTCCTTCTCCTGACCGAACCTCCGGCGCAACGCATCCACCCTCGCTTAGTAACGGAGTCGTTCCCTGTCCGGGAGTCCGACAAAGTACATTCGTGCCGTTCCCGTCAGCGAGAGAAAAAGCATCGCCGCTTTTTCCTCGGCCGTCCAGCGTCCCAATGTTGCGTACTCCTCAAACTGGTTGATCCATCCCTCGAAATCCGGTTTACCGTCATACTTCTCTGGTCGTAAACTGAACTTCTTCAAACTCGCTCCTTCCTGACCGGTCTGTTGTTGTTGAGCCCGCACATTCTGCTCATCCGTCGGGGTGGACGTTCCCATAAAATTAAACTGCCTACCCATGATGGTCGTGTCCTCCCCTTTGGTCTCGGTTTTCGCACCTCCTTTCTCCTCCCCACCTTCCTTGAAGGCGACGTCAGAATCCATCTGCTCGAAGACTGCCGCAGTCGCCATGAGTATCCAATACCGATGAAACACCCAAGATCCACAAGTCCGTATGTGCCTATTTCAGCACCACCGCTGCCACCAGTGTGACGTTCTCTGGTAAGTCGGGGTTGCCGATTCTTACAACAGAGGAACGTGGGGGTTGTTTGGGTCTCGGGGCGGACGGGGAATCCGGGCCAAGAACCGAGATGTGTTTCTAGAGTCGTGCCTCGCGCACGAGGGGGGGCTGAGCGAATCGATCGGGAATCGGCACTCGATGTCGACGGAGGACTGCGGGGGAGGGAAATTATGGTAGGGGTACGGGTCGGCCGGGGGGCGGTCCACCCCTGAGTTCCGGTCCGCGGGGGCGATGGGCCGACGGTCGCCTATTGTTTGGTAGCGTGGGGCCGAGCATGCCGCGCCCTCGTCCCCGCGGACTTCGCTCCCTCGTTCCGCTCCCCATGTCTTCGTACCATACTACGCCTCGGTTTCCGGTACTACTTCGGGCCTTCGTGCCCTACTCCGTTCCCTCGTTCCTCGTTCTTCGGGCCATCGGGCCCCTTACCCTATGTTTCTACTACCTATCTCGAACTTCGACTGTTTTGTCCTAACTTCGGCTTAATTACTCTGATCGGCTCATCTTTAGCGGTTGTTTCAGGAAAGAGGACACGTCTGGACACCAGGAGAACTGTTAAAGAACTCTGTTTATTCGGGCCTCACCGCCCCTTTATATACTAGAGAGGTCAGCCCTGATTGGCTGCCTTCGGTCACGTGACCTACAACTGACGTCACTTCCGGTTTATATATTCCGTTTCCGGTTTACATTTCACTTCCGGTTTACATATTTCCGGGTTTCGTTCCATTACGTTTTCGTTATTCGTTCTTTACATATTCGTTATTCGTTCTTTACATATTCGTTCTTTACATCTATTTCGTTCTTCGTTCTTTACATATTCGTTCTTTACATCTATTTCGTTCTCTTACATATATTTCTATTATTACCTTATTTCTATTATTTTAACCTCTATGTATTTTGGCTGAATAGCCGTTCATCACAGTACGCTCACATTTCTTGCCTGTTGGGGCTTCGTGCCTTACCCCACATTTCTTGCAAAGATTGTTTTTTCTCTGCCTTCTCCCCATAGCTGGCGCGTAGAGGAACCTCTAATGCGTTGATAATGCGTTAGAAAATACGTTAAATGCGTTAGATAGTCGTACCAAAACTTCCTAAACCCCTTAAGGAAGTCTGCTGGAAATGTTGGCTTGATGGTGGTTGGAACGAGAATGAATGGTTGGTAACGCGCCCCAGTATTTATAGTGACGTGACAACAAGTGGGCGGAGCCATGGTTAGGTCGCGGTGACGTCAGCGGAACCGTTAAAATAATTATTTTGTTGAGGTCTCGCACCACAAAATATTACAATATGGTTTCAAATGTGTTCTTCCAGCTAAATAAAAAGGACATTTAAAAACATGTTATTATTGACATAGACATAAAACCTGTTTGTTGGGAGGGCTAAAAAAAATTGACCTACGTGGTTCGTAGAAGCATAGAACTAAACGCCATATATATTTCAGTGATAGATGAAACACCGTCATTTCAGACATTTTAATATCATAGCAAATTGTGTAAGAAAAACGGAGTCTCCTTCTAGTTAAATCTAGGAAAGCTTTTTTGAATTATTAAAAGATATGTCGCAACAACAATTGGGGATAGGCGTAAATATTTTCTACTGGAATTCAGGATTGTAATTAGTTAATAACCATGTCAATCAATCATTATAGCGTCTGGAAGATCAGGCTATTCTCAAGACGAACAAATAAAAAAATATCTAAAAAAGAAGAAGAAAGAAACTAGCAAAAAGGCGCCATTAGGAATTACGCTGGCGTCATGTGCTGTCAAAGGGCAGTGAAATTGGGTGTGGTCTATACGTTATTATCATATGCAAATTCCTGATGAACGTCATAGCCGACCGTCATGTTGATTGCTACTACAATTACCTACCAAAAATGTACAACACTTCGACCACCAGACTGGAGTTGGGTTGGAAACAGTGTATTACTTACATTATTTGAAATGGTATTTTATTACTTCATTGAACTTTCTCAGGTACAAAATACAATGCCAACTGAATGGTGTAGTTATATATAACCTGGAGTAAAGCGCCTGACCCCCAGTAAATCCAGCTGAGGTCAGGTGCCCATAACTCAGCCCCTGACGTGCGCCGTCCCCGCCTAGTTACACGCTCCACTGCTACCCCCACGTACACCCGGCTCGTGTGTCCGGCGCCCGCCCGCCGCGCTAATCAAACTCAACAGGCACAGATCGGGAAACGTGGGGAAACAGTGTAACCTGCCAGCACGAATCGAATTAGGACAAGTACAGTGTAACACTGTTTCTCTACATGTTAAATGGGGGTTAAATTGAATTAGGATAAATAGACTGTTTCTGTACATGTTAAATAGGTGTTAGATTGAATTAGGACGAGTGCACCGTTTTTCTAGATGTTGAATGTGTGGTGTAAATGTTCTTGGGCTATTTAAGTTACAGCCAATCTATTTGTGTAATAATGACTCTACATGCATCTGCATGCATAAAACATTAAATGAAAGTTAGTTTTCCATGTTTTGGATCATATATTCCTATTGTGTAAGTTCTAGCCGATTTTCGACTTTACGTTTAAAGCTTGCTGTTTAAAGAGGGTATAGATTATTTGATGGCAAAATGGCTGTGTTAGCACGTGTCCAATTTGTACGTAGCAGGGGCGGATGCAAAGATTTTCCAGGGGGGGGGGGGGGGGGGGGCTATTGTAAAACTTCCCATCGGACCCTCTTGATCCAAGATTTTACATAAAAGAAAATCAATATTTTACCAAAAATAGGGGGCGAGCGCCTTCTGCACCCCCTTCTAAATCCGCCACTGCGTAGTGATTGAAACATAATTTCATTGCAATGCATTTGCATATACTAACTTACCACACCAACTATTATGCTGTTAATTTACCGTAAATAGCACTTCACTTGCCATAAATATCTTTAACACACTTACTTGTTTTACTAATAAAACATCACATACATGTAATTGTGTGTCTCTGTGTGTCTCTGTGCGTTCGTCCTCACAGAATAAATGTACATTTTACAGTAATAAAGGTACGGTAAGGGTACTGTAAAACCTACATTCATTCTGTGAAGTTCAGTCGCTGTCCTTTGTTTTCCTCTAACAAAGACCCTGGATCGTCTTCAGGGGAAATGCCAAGATGAGGAATGTGTCTTTTTGACCAATTCCCTCCACAGTAATTGTCTCCACCGCCGCCAGGGGGATTAAGGGACGTTTCATTAAGTATCAAATGGGAGACAATTGACCTTAAAGACTTTCTCATAAAATGGGCGGAGACGACTTGTGATCAAAAAGCTTTATATCTTAGTGAAAAGCAAATGCTCGCACTTTGAACTGGGGATTGAGATTGGGATGGCTCATTGGTTTTAATGTACATGTATTTGAAGTGCTAATTCTGGTTGGTAGAAATTTTCTCTATAGGCATGCACGGAGGTTCTTCATTACTTGGACCAATCAGTTACTTAAGATTGTACTGATTCACGAAATTTGAGTGAAACACACTCTGTTGCATTACTTGGATGTCGATTAGATAAAGAATTATAAACATAAGTTGTAACCTGTGGTCCTAACTCTTTGAAACAAGAAATATACTTTTCTTTTTATATCCAAAAGTATGGGAATTATCTTTTTATATTGTATCAATAGTTTCATGTGTATTCCCTCTCTTATCCTGTTTGTCTGCTATTCAGATGAGAACAACCTGATATTTATTGTTAAACAAGAGCCGGAATGGATAGCCCTTGGCACCCTATCAGAATCGGGCGCCCAATGCGGCAGAGGCCGTCGTGCAAATTACCCTATTTGCAGTCGCATTTCTAGCCAATTTGATCCATTAAAACCACGCCCCTTGCATCAACAACGGGGAGTAAAAATTGAAATTCCATTCACCCCAAAAGCCGTCCCTGCTCGCTCCACCAATGGAATGTCTATTCTCTTTTTATAATTGTCAATACATCACGTGAAGTCAATTTCCAGCGATCGCGGAACGTCGAGAGGAGAAAGGAGGCGGGGGTTAGGAGAAAAAAGTCTAAAGGGCAAATCCAAATGTAGCATGGGTGTTGGCGGGGAATCTGTGCACATAAATCAGCGGCTTATGAATCGTTGGGAGGGGTGGCTTGGGTTGGCAAAGGCTGGGGGCTCGGGGAAGGGGCAGAATGGTGGAATTTTGTCATCAAAAAGGTGGAGGATGCGAGCTGGGTGATGATAGGGACGTTCGGGGAGTGGGTGATGATAGTGGGGTTTGGGGAGTGGGTGATGATGCTGAGGTTTGGGGAGTGGGCGATGATAGGAAGGTTTGGAGAGTGGATGACGATAGACAGGTTCAGGGAGTGGGCGATGATAGGGAGGTTTGGAGAGTGGGCAATAATAGGGAGGTTCGGGGAGTGGGTGATGATAGGAATGTTTGGGGAGTGGGTGATGATAGGGAGGTTTAGGGAGTGTCGGATAATAGGGAGGTTTGGGGAGTGGGCGATGATAGGGAGGTTTAGGGATTGCCGGATAATAGAGAGGTTTGTGGAGTGGGCGATGATAGGGAGGTTTAGGGAGCGCCGGATAATAGGGAGGTTTGGGGAGTGGGCGATGATAGGGAGGTTTAGGGAGTGTCGGATAATAGGGAGGTTTGGGGAGTGGGCGATGATAGGGAGGTTCGGGGAGTGCCGGATAATAGGGAGGTTTGGGGAGTGGGCGATGATAGGGAGGTTTAGGGAGCGCCGGATAATAGAGAGGTTTGTGGAGTGGGAGATGATAGGGAGGTTCAGCACGCTGGTGGACAGATAATGCGTCTTCCGGAGCCAACCTACGGAAAGTGCATACCTCGGAGGGGATAATGCTACTTCTGGAGGCCGTTTTCGGAATGCCGGGTACTGAAATTCACTGTTATTTTCCAAAGTACCAAATATTTCTTAAATAAAACATGCTCAATATTTCTTAAATAAAACATGTTTTTGGGTATATCCCTTACATTGTAACCATTTTACTCATGAAAATTCGTGTACTTATACCAGAACAGTGTGGGACAAAATGTTTGAATGGGGCAAATCTTGGATCCTAAAAGACCTCCCGAAAACCCACACTTTCCTTACGAAAATGGAATAATGAAAATGAATTGAATTAATTAGTTTGTATTCATAACTAGTAGTGCATTCTGTGGCCTATTTGAAATATAATAATATTTTTATTTTATGAAAAAGAACAGTTTGTTTGTGTCATGAAAATGCGGGAGGAGCCGAAGTATGCATTATCGGCGCCGAGGTATGCACTTTCCGTGAGCTGGCTCCGGAATATGCATTATCTGTCCACCAGCGTGTTCAGGGAGTGGATGATGGAAGGGAGGTTTGGGGAGTGCCGGATAATAGGGAGGTTTGGGGAGTGGGCGATGATAGGGAGGTTTAGGGAGTGCCGGATAATAGGGAGGTTTGGGGAGTGGGCGATGATAGGGAGGTTCGGGGAGTGGGCGATAATAGGTAGGTTCGGGGAGTGGGTGATGATAGGGAGGTTCGGGGAGTGGGTGATGATAGGGAGGTTTGGGGAGTGGGCAGTGATGATAGGGAGGTTTGGGGAGTGGGCGGTGATAGGGATGTTTGGGGAGTGGGTGATGATAGGGAGGTTTGGGGAGTGGGCAGTGATGATAGGGAGGTTTGGGGAGTGGGCTGTGATAGGGAGGTTTGGGGAGTGGGTGATAATCAGGAGATTAGACGGGAGACAACCCACAGATAACCACGTGACTCTGGCCTCACTTCCGGTCCATTCTTCTGGTGCCAATGGACGCAGACGCCGCTAGTTCCTTGGTGGGTAGCAGTGGCCATGCATATAATGTTGTATTTTAGGCTGGTAACCAGTGCTTCTGAGCCCTAGAGGTTGATGGGGTCGTGTCGAGAGATACTTCCGCCATCTTAGAAGACTTACCACTCTTGCTGATATCTCTATCTAATGCATTATGTAGGCGTTTATGTTAGGGCTATTGTACTCTAAATGTTCTGAAATGTTTTATACAGTGGTAGAGGCCAATATATTTTGCTATGCCTTCTTACCTAAAGCACCTTACCCACTGGGCCGAATCAGCCAAAAAAAACGATTACTACCAAATGAATTAGCCTGTCTTTGCACTGATTCAGATCACCAATCAGTATGCAATATTGAAATATACATATTTTATATGAATCAATGCTCAAATCAGTTGATTATTCTAATAGAATCGGTCGATTTTATTGTAGATCAGTTAGCTAACATTTGATTTTAAATGGAAAAAAGCTATAATTTTTTTGTTTTCTTTTTTTATCATTGACTTATAGACAGTTCAAGTACACACAACCGAATATTTCATGATTCACTCAGACTGTAAGCATCTGAATTCTACAAAGACGCCCTCTTTTCCTATTGCAAAGTATTTCTTTCTTGGAGTGCGTGGACCATAATACGATTACAATTCTCTTCTGAAGCGATTCTGAGTATTGACTTCAGGAAAAATTATTCTTATAAAATATGCAAACTATCATTTATCAGATAATCACACCCAAAATTGAGTTATTTGACCAAAAAATTCATTCAAAGCCTACATAACGGTTTTTGAGAAGAAAGTCATTTGGCCCTTTTATCTTAGTATAACAATTTTCCGAACCACTTGCAGGCAAACTACTGTATAACTGCACTCTGCTATGGCGAAAACAGCAGACGGTACCAATGCACCTTTCTCACGGGCCTCCGCAGTAAACCCTCCCATAGATAATGTTCCCAACCGTTTAAGCCTGGAATATAGGAACCCATTTTCTTGGTCCATGCAACGTCATTCTACTTCAGGTATGCCTCACATTTCTAAGAGAATATAATTATCTAGATCATGTAGATGAAAGTTATTTCAATTTCTCTCTTTCAATACGTTAATTGTAAACTTTTGTGCAATCTGAGACAATTATGTCCTTTTTGTCTGCAAAAACTAATATTTTGACAGGTATTTTAGGCTTGTTTCCCCAGCGAAGTTTTCCTCTACAATCTAATGAAATCAAATCAAGGAAATCTAGTAAAATAAACACTTTTCCCCGACTAAAATCTATTGAATTACATTATTGCTGATCATATCTGAAACGTGTTAAAAGTTTAAATATTTCACCATGAATTAAATCATGTTATTTGGCAAGGGTAAATAAAAGCTTCTTTGATGCGATACTTAAGAAAAATGCATGAAAAAACAAAACGGAAGTGTGAAATCGACCATTGCAGACCGTGAGAATATCCCAGTCGCTTGGTTCAGGTCTATCCGCTCGCAGGGCACCACACCATTAAAAACGGTATATACCATCCAAAGTCTAGGAGAGAGAGAGTCCAAAGCCGGATGACAAAACGGCCCTGGTATGGGCGTGTTACCATGCATATATCCGTTTTTGAATGATGCACTTTGCCGAACGACCAATCAGGAGGCGCCTATTGAGAGGGTACTGGTGGCGCCCCCTGTACACCAGGGGGCGCATAAATCGGCCCTTGTAGTCAGTCCTAAGAGGAAATATGACGGCTAGGCGTGCGGGCTGGGGCCACTTGGTTACTAAACATGACTTATGGTGGAGGGGGGGATGGGGGTGGGGGGCACTGGCCAGCCCGGGAGGGTGAGGGAGCGGGGGGGGCGGGGTAGGGGGAGATGGGAGCGGGGCGGTTGGGGAAGGGGCTTCACTGACCAGCCCAGCGGGGCCGACCAAAAAAATCTACTGAAAAAATTTCGTCCCACAAAAAGTTTGATATCCACAAGAGGTCTATTTGTTATCCAAATTTTATTTTCAAATTTCTTCAATCCCAAAAGATCTTCATGTCCTTCAGACACAAAGTAAAAAGTATTTCAGGTGAATATACATGTATATATACATTCTGAATAATCTTAGTATGATTTTACACTGAAGTCCACGAAATTTCATAGATGTTTTGTGGGCAGATTTCCTAAGATTTTCCATCGTGGCCACGAAAAAAAGAAGGAAAACCACCTTTACGAAATTTCGTAGATATTTTTTGATTGGCCCACCAGGGGTTGGGGGGGGGGGGGGGTCGCAAGGGAGTAGGAGGGGGGGGGGGGGGCGGTACAGGGTACTCAGGCTCGGACCTGGCCCCATTTTGGCCCAAATGTATATATTTTTTCAAATTCCCTAATTCCCAAATTCCTGGAACCACCCCTAGTGCAAGGACTGCGCTTACACTGTTTCCCCAGCATGCTTACGTATATATATATATATATATATATATATATATATATATATATATATATATATATATGCACTTGGATTAACCACCAACTTGTTACTTGATCGTATTTGTGTATAAGGCAGTTTTCGTATGTGAAGTTTTATTGTGCATGTATACGTGCTATTGGGTAAACCTATGTGCCGTTTTTGCAGGGGGGGGGGGGGGGGGAGGTAAGGGTGATCATGACACAGGAGGGCATCATTCATCTACAACTATAACAGTGATGTTGTATTGTGGAATGTCTTTGGTAAGATGTATGATCACACCCTCCAAGGTTCGGCTCTATTTCAGACAACAATTTGTCAAAAGATGAAAAGCACCCCGGAAAATGATTTGAAAGAACACTTTGGTATTCTTAAATATATTGAGCCAGGCTCACAAAATCTTAACCTTTATATGAATTCCCATCTACAATACTCCTGGGTTTTGTTACTGGTAACTGAATACCTGAATACTAAGATTGCAGCAATACATCGTTTTTCAGAACATGTAGAGATACAAGAGTAGGATAGAAATGGTTTGAGAACAAGGAATCATTCAATGGACAAAGAATCTTAATCCTATGAAAACGGAAAAAGTAGGATAATCACTTTTGTGAGTTATTCTTGTTATCTCGTTTTTAGGATTTATTTTCAACATCTCTTCTTTTACATGAAGTTCTTCCGATGATGGTGAGCACATAATATGTGACAAAAGTGATGAACATGGATAAAATATTACAAATGATACCATATCATATCTCAATAAACTCATAATATAACTTGCTTCATATGATCACACTATCCTATTGGAAATAAAAGTATTTGAAAATACAAAGCTGTCTCAACTCTACCATGTGAAAGTTATTTATATTCTCCAATCACAGTCATACTTCCAACCAGCCACTCAGTTTTGTAACTAAACATCTGCCTGGAGAGTCACCGTGTCAAACGCAAGATGTTGGGGTCGCTCGATGTCTTATTCACAAAAAGAGGGAAAGTGAGGAGAAGATAAATAAAATTAGCAGCGGGGCTGTTGTGGGTTGTTAATGCTGTGGGGGTCGTGGGTCGGTGGCAACGAGAAACTCATGGAGCTCTGATCTTCTGGGAATATCACTATGTGAAACCTGACCGCCTTTTTTACTGGTGTTAGTCCTCCCTCTGAAGTGGGAAGGACAAACAATGTCTCATTTTTGTCGTTAATGTCATTTAAATCTGCTACTTTTGTAATTGATAGTGATAGCTAGTTATGTTTCAATAGGTGGTATTCATCGTGTTTTATAAGGGAGATCTGACATGCAGTTCATTGGCTATTTAATCCCAAATAGGCACCTCTTTGATCACAAAGCAATCACTTGAATAGTGTTAAAAAGTTTGTTTTTTTTCTCTTGTCCCTTCCTAAGTTATTTTTAAGTGGCGCACCATCTCCATAAATCCTGTCCGTTTTGACAAGCCCTGTTCACTCTCAATAACCGCCTCATATCTCAAAATGCTTTTTTAATAATTCTTTTATTATTTTACTGACCTCGTTGGAGACCATTCGTCACCGTTGACAAGTACATGAGTAATTATGTCCAGTATTTTTTTCTGTTTCTTTTCGGTAGAATCTACTTTTCGTTTTCTTTCTTCGCCCAGTCTTTCTCATTATTCTTATACGCTTGAAATATAGAACGTTTGTGGTGGCCACCCCACCCTCCTCCCCTCAGCACGACCACTCAGGCCCAGCAGCCCAATGGGGAAGGGAGGGGGGGGGACACTTTTATCTGAAAAGGGTAACGACTGTCTTAATTCATCCAAGTATCTTCATTGGCAGCCGGTATTGGTTTTGTATCTAAAGATCTACATTTATTTAGTAACTAAGGATTGATATTAGTTTTTTCACTGCGTGTTTTATGATTATACAATTGTCATTTTTCAGGATGAGAGGAAGTTAAAAAAATCATCCGAACGATCAGATTTTCTTACAAAATGAAGCTGCAGAATCGAGACATTTATATGATGGTACCTATAATTGGGCTAGTCGGAGGGTAGACATCTAAAAGTACCCATCGTTTTTTAAACCCGCTAAATTCCCGCCCCCCCCCCCCCCCCATGTACTAATAAGTGAGCGGCCCTTTTCCACCATAAAACTACAACTTCCCAACCACATACACCATACACCCCCCTCTCCACCCAGCCCCCCGACACATGTTAACTCTCGTCCCCCGCCCACCGCCCTCTGCCGGCCAACACAGACTGAGATCAAACGTGATCCCAACATGCTGCTTATTACATGGCCGGGCAACATGTGAACCACATGGGGGGAGGGGTCCCTGGTGGGGAGGGGTGTGGCAAAGGAGAGTCTCCGTCACTATAGGAGTGAGTGAATAGGGAGTGTTCGCCAATACCGCAGTAGGGAGTTTGGCCCTGGGCGCGGCCATATTGTGTCACGTGGTACAATTAGATACTCCTCATTGGCTGGGAGCTTGGCTTGACCCCCGAAAACTATTGGCGCCAAAGGACGACGCATGCGCAGACATTAACTCCCAACCTCGGTATAGCGGTCGGAAGTTGATCAAGCTAGACACCAAACTACCTATTGTGCTAATTACACTGGTGTTCACTGGCGATGCGTCTGACAAGGCAGATCACAGGTACCAGTTGTACTGATCATGGTTGTCCACCTGTATACACCTTAAGCCCCACTCGCCGTGGTGAATGTGGTTTATCGCAGCTCTCTGCGATCTCAGAACGTTGGGAACGTTGGATTATCGTAGACCTCTGCGATGTGATTCCTTGCGAAATTATTCAACATGTTTAATATTTTCGTAGGGATTCTGTACGATTCAAGACAAGATTGCTTGCGAAAATGATCGTAAGGTACCCTAAATCCCAGTGTGAATGCTATACGATCAAATTCGGGGGCTTACGATCATTTTGTCGCACCTAAGGTTGTTTGCGAATCCCTAAGATAAAATTTTCGTGGGTCTCTGCGATGAAAACATCGACCACGGCGAGTGGGGCTTGACTGGGACCAGGCAGTCCTTTTTACACCGCTATTTGGCAGGACATGTCCTATTAAAAATAAAGGTTATTCAGTGACTTATGCATGAACTCACCTTTGCCAGCGATCTCGGAATAGTTATGTAATCTGTTAACTGTAATCTTGTTTTTAATTCAGTATTTGGAATGTCTCTTTGCGAGTTTCAATCTAGATGTTATGATTATTATATGTATCGTTTTCCTTTCACCATAGCTGAAGGACTAACTTGTATATATAATAATCAACGTTCAAATAAAACGGAAAGTGGAAAATTTCATCTGATTATCATAATTGTGTGGTGTGGTATGAATTATGCATTTATGTAGGATTTATGTGATATTCCATTTACAGAAGGCGTTGCAAATTAGGGGTAAACAGAGGGGAGCATTTTAAAACAGTTGTTTTCAGCCACCTCTCATTGCAACTTGCATCCCACCACCTTGCTTTGGGTATGATACTCTAGAGGACGCTAGCAAGTGAAAACGCCAATTAGATTAAAACTAGGAAAATTATATAAACCTACATGTATAGGATTTTGCATGACTATCACCTC
Source organism: Lepidonotus clava (assembly GCA_936440205.1). NCBI lineage: Eukaryota > Metazoa > Annelida > Polychaeta > Phyllodocida > Polynoidae > Lepidonotus > Lepidonotus clava. Next base: position 6,014,846 of record OW387142.1, on the reverse strand, counting down.
TTTATTAGAGACCACTTCATTAGAGGAATGAGGGACCACTTTATAGAGGAATTATTTTAAGAATACTTGCAGTTAGTTTTTTTCTTTAACAGAACTGTGTAGACACACGTAAACTAGCCACGGCCCGTAGCCCTACTTCCCCCGCGGGTCATTGCCGGTATGGCGAGCTAATTCATTACTTCCCGCTCAATTTTGACCGGAAGTGACCCCCGCGCCAAGGTCTCACTACCCCTTTTGTTTTCGACTTCCGGATGGAATAGACTCAGTCAGGCCGGAAGTGGCATTGTGACGTCACGGTGACGTATGGCATTGTGACGTCACGGTGACGTATGTCGGGGAGGCGCGTGTAGCTCCTACAAACGGGGCCCTGGATGGGGTGGGATGGGGGGTGCCGATGTCGAATTTAACATAGGGGTCTTAGTGACATGAAGAAAAAAAAAAAAACGACATGGCATGGCCTATTTCTTCAATTCGACATGGGACATGAGGGTCCCTTAGATGCGACATGGGACATGTGACAATTGACATGGCTTTTTCTTATAGTCGATATGCGATATTGGAGGCCCCCATCAAGGGCCTCTTGACTGCTATAGTGCCAAATTTGTGACATGAACAATAACATTCCGGATTACATTCTAACATGGCAAAACATGTTTCCGGACACAGTATCAGAATAGTATCGGCTTTTTAAGAAATGTTGCTGTCGCACTGTCGAACTTAGGGTTCTAGACCCCTACAAACGGGTTCACACAGGTCAGCGCCCAGGAGTCATGAAGTAAACCTCTGAGGCCGGCCTGTTCTGGTCTACTGATGTATGCTGGCGTGGACCGTTTCCCTTTCCTGGAACGTGATGAAGTGTTATTATTGTTTGTGTTTTTAGTGCTAAGAAATTACGATTATGTTCGCGGCTGCTTTTTATCATACGGTTAAGGCTATAGGCCCATAGAGTAGGCGAGTAGCCTGTAGCAGCAATATATAGAATGATAAGTGAATTTTACCCACATACATACCCACGAATATACAGTTCAAAAATTGGCAGTAGGAATATTAGTTAATCACGAACATGTTATATACCATTAGAAAACATTTTGAATTCTCTTTCAAATAGTAATTAAGATTTGAAAAATGTTGTTACAATAATGGTTAAAAGTAATAAATTACCAAATAATTTAGTTAAATTGGTTTATGGAAACAGGTCATAACCAAACCCCCTTTATGGAAATACACCCGTATGATTGGAACTCCCCACCAGCTTAATAAAACCTTCATTCAGATTTCACAATGTATCATACACCCTCCTCATCCCTCTAGATCTGCCCCGTGGGGTTAGGTAAACTCCCCCACCCCCAGCACCCTGGGGTCGGGCCTGGGGTGGCCGTGATAGCTCCCGGTGGTGGGTCGAGTTGTATCCAATGAGGGCCGTCGTTGATCATACGACGAGAACCCAAACACGATTACCACCGCCTCTCTACGTGCCTGTAATCAATTTCCGATGGAGGCAACAAATCATGCGTGACGCATTGATACGGGAGTTTCCTATTTATCTGGGAGTGGATGCGACCTGCTGTCTGTAGAGGGGTGAGCGGGGGACTTTGTGTGTGTGGGGGGGGGGGGGGCGGAGGGGGGGTAGGGTTCGGGGGAAGTGGTAGATGAGGTTGGATGAGGAAGGAGAGAGGTCTCATTAGCTTTTTTTATTTCAAATTATTTGTAGTATGTCATAAAATCATTTGTATTCAAAATAATTTGAAAATATTTTCATATTTTACCTGTGCGTGAGCAGGGGAGGGGCCCTTGATGGGGGTTTCCCGATGTCGCATGTCGAATGTAAGAAATAGCCATGTCGCCCTGTCGAATTTAAGAAATAGCCATGTCACCCTGTCACCGTCGAATTTAAGAAAAGGCCATGTCCTATGTCACTAGTGCCTAAAATGGCCATGTCGTCATGTCGAATTAAGGGGATTGTGTGTGTGTGTGTGGGGGGGGGGGGGGGTAGAGTGGGGGGGGGGGGAGGGGAGAGAGATGTCTCAATAGCCATTTTTCAATGACACTGTTTGATGTTTATGATAATAAATACGACCCTTTTGTGTCTGAAGAAATGCTTGAATTTATCCATATTTTACCTTCGAGACGTCAATAGTTATTGTGAAAGTTAATAAAATCAAAATATTTACTCTTGAAACTAAGGGAAGCAGTATGTGTGTGTCTGTGTGGGGGGTTAAGTATAGGGTTGGGGGGGGGGGGGGTGAAGAGGATGGATGGGGAAGGAAGGAGAGAGGCCTCATTATCATTTTTTCCCAAATTATTTGCAGTATGTCATAGAATCATTTGTACTCAAAATAATTCGTGAACTTTTTTTCATATTTTACCCTTGATGTAACAAGCTTTAGTGTCATAGCTATAGGATTTAAAGTCAGAAAATGGCTATTCATTATTACAATTTTAAGATCGTAATTAATTTCAAGAAAAAAAAACGAGGCTGGGGCATATGGTTAAACTGGATGTTAAAATTGGGTGCACCTTGTGGAACAATGTGAACTGCATGACTCAATCATTTGCACCTGTTGCTGACCGAGTAAAACCTTTAAAAAAAACTTGTTTGCTTTTTACATTTGTCCCGCCCCTACCATTTGAAATTTCACATCCTTTACTGAGGGGTAGTATATAGTGCATGTACATTGAAAGACTATGTACCACCAGTGAAAATGTAAGGGCCCGTCATGCGCCCTAGGCGCATTAAACTTTAAAATGGCACATTAATCGTTAAATCAATGCAGCAATGGAACATAAGTATTCTAAAAGTCATTGAAATATATCAAAATGGCACATACATTGAAAATATGTCACGGTAAATATAGTGAATATTGTGTTATTGTCGCATACCCAATTTTCTAACATGATCATCGACCCCCATCCACAACCCGTGCACCAGGTATCCCCCACTCCACCGACAACCCATCAGTGTTCTCCTGCTTGAAAAACAACCCCCCTTTCACTGACTTTTTGTCCAAAAAATAGCCTATGGTTGCATTGTTGAAAATATTTTAACTTTCCACTAATGGTATTTTTGTAAAAAAAAAACAACTTTTTTTATTTTTTTTGAAATCGCGAATTTCTGCTGAAAAAGAGGAGCCTTTTTTATTTTCAAAGACATGCGAAATGTATGTAAAAGGACCCTTTTTTCGCGATTCTAGAACGCTGATGCGTATCAAAAAGCTCTGAGAGTGTGGGTATTGGGCCCGTGTAACAAGACGAATCGTCAAATAGGTAAAAACAAGCAGGCGGTACTAGTTAGTAGGGTAAACCATTAACCACAATCAGACTGCTAATGTCTGAGCCTGGGTTCAATTACTCACCTGACTAAGGACAGTTATGACGGAGTCCAAGCCCCCGACCACCTACGTAACCTATAGGCCCTATTTATAATGGCTGCTGATAATGAACCCTCTTGTCTTGTGTGCCAACTTAATACTTCGTCCCCGTGTCCATGGGCAACCATCATCATTACTGAAATATGTGCCTTGTGCTCTGACAATTTAAGGTTGAAACTCGGGATTATATGATAAAATAGACAACCATAGGCCCCCGGCAAACAAGTTTTAATGAAATTATGTGTTTGAGGACATTAAAAGGAGATATGGCCTTGGGATGATGACATTTGTTTATATTGCGTCAATTAGATTATCTTTATAGTGAGTCACGGGAAGAGACGAGAGGAGGAGCATAGGGGAACCTGGGAGCAGTGGTGGTGCGATGGATGAGCAAGGGGTGTAAAATCGACTCCATCCTATTGGCAAGTTGATATGCACATGTTCCCTCCAATAAAATAAAAAAAGCAATAGATTCAACAGGGCGACATTATTATAACATGGCATTTCCCAAATTGGACATTGGAAATTTCTTAACATGGAAATGTGAAATTTTTTTAGTATGCAAGAGGGTCTAAGTCAGGATTTTGAAATATAGGGGACACAGGAGACGATGCGATTCATGGAGTATTTCCTGACACTTAACATACCATCTTCTGCATGCAAAACTTTAACATGAATATGAAGTGCAGCACAACTTTGCCCCTTCTTCCCCTGGACGGTCACGGCGTCCTCAATGTGTATAGTGAAGGGGTCATTTGTCTATATACTAAATGGTCTTAATCAGGATTTTGAGATAGATATTAGAGAGGACAATCCAAGGGGCCTTTACTACCCCTCAGGCTCTACATATCTTCTGAACCAAAAACGTCAACATTAATATAAACTCTTCGGCCCAACATTACCCCAAGACTTTTTCTCTTCTCTGCCGAGACAGTGACGACCTAATGTTCCTGGGGCGTCTTCCAACCCCCCCCCCCCCCCCCCCCCCCCTGCCATCGTCGTCGTCGCCGGTCGTTGTGTAATTACCCACAGATCACCGCGCCATCTGGTCACGTGGCCAATCTGAGCGCCACCAGGCGGCGTTCGGAGGAACCTTGGGCCCTGTTTACGTGTGCCGGTGTTTTCACCCATTATCGCCCACCCTCCGTTTCCCTTATTTTCGCCCACCCTCCGTTTCACCTATTTTCACCCACCCTTCGTTTCACGTATTTTCGCCCACCCTCCGATAGCATCAATCAGCGAGCGACGCCTAGCGGGGACGCCGGGCATTGTCTTTTTGGGGGCCCGGAAAACAAGCCCCCAACTTTTTTGCCACCCTCCTTTGCGCCGGCGCTAAATGAAAAAAGTTTGAGGTGTGATTAACCCAAGACATTAGATGTCGGCGCTTCTTCAGTCCGATTGGCCCAGCTGCAATTACGACGCCGCCCGGGCGGGAGTGGCAATGGGGAAGTTTTTACTTGAGGTGATTTCTCATTTGGCGGGGCGCCATTGTCTTTACGGGCGGGGAACAATGGCGGACGGGAAGGGGGACGCCCTGATTTATGGGGGCCGGGTTTAAGCAGCGTTAAATAGTTTTAATTAGGACGGCTCCCCTAATAAAGTGCTAGCACAGCACTCTGCACATATTTCATTGATTCCCTTCCGCGCGCCGGGATGGGGATCCGATTGTGCGTTTGATCGAGCGGCCTGACACGGATTTATTCCAAACACGACCGAAATGAGAGGCGCCCGCCGATAGAATGATTAGATTTATGTAATATCTGGCAGCCGGCCCGGCAGATTGGCGTGTTTTCCTCGCGCGGAGAAGACACTCTGGAATGTGGCCCACCCAGTTCGGAAATCACCCGGCGAGCAGACGACAAATGAGCCCCCCGTGACGTCATTTTGGCGCGCAAACCCTTCTGAGCCATTTAGCTGGGAACCGGTGTGTTTCTTGGCGCTGATCAATCGGTGATTACTCGGACTCGTTTTCGTGATTCGATTAGCAGCCGATCAGTTTGGTTGGGGGTGCGTCAAAATGGAAGCCTAATGGGGAAAACAATCAGTGGGGTTTATGACGGCGTATCTAACGCTGGACTGGGCAAGATGGCGGGCGCCTTTTATGTGCCAAGGAGCAGATCGGTTAGCAAGCTTAGATTGCAATAAGCTGTGAAATGGGATTGCCTGTGGCCGGGCCCGCTACCAGGCACGGCCAGATGACATCAGGGAACACCCCCCGCCGAATTAACCAGCAGAAATCACGTCGTCCTTGTGACTCCCGCCCAAGGACACCCAAGGACGCCGCCCAAGGATTATGGCGCGCGCCACGTGCGGCGCAGACGACATTCAGCTTTCTTTGTGTCCTTACAACTCGGGGGCGATTAGGGGGGTAGGGTCGTGTAAAATTTGCGTCCTATGATATTGCAAATTACTTTGGAATTGGGCATGAAATTTGATGTCAATTACGTTGTTAATTATTGGATGCTTTGAAGGTGACTTGGAGGAAAGTGATCAAACCGTGGCAACTATCAAAGGCTGTGAGTAGCGTAGGCCTATATTGAAGATGTATAAGGTGTTCTTTTCTAAAGCATGCGGTCATTATAAGTCATTAAAAGAGAATAACTGAAGTGTAGTATTTAAACTTTGACCCTCTGTGAAAAAAATTAATGAAGGTGACATCTTTTACAAAATGAACCACGAAAAGTACCAAGTACCTTGCATAGTTTTAGTGCATAGTTTTTAGTGCAAACTATATTTATTGATACCGATTAAAGTTTTTTTTTCCCAATAAGCATAACTTTGATATTATAATCTAAATATCATGATATATTAGATAACCATAAACTGGCCGAAAGCATAACATTGTTTCTGAATGATAAAAGTCACGTTGCTTTAAACTGAAGAGTCCATCAAGGATAAAAACTTTTGACATGAAGAAACCAATTTAAGAGGCACTCAAACAAAGAAATGGATACTCCGCCATGTGCTTATACTTTTCCCTTAATTTCCCCGGCACATGTGAAGGGCTGCTTGGGCCGCTTCTTAGCGGTGAAAACCTACCCTGTGAGATACACGGCCTTCAACACAGAGAAAGATATCAATCGTTGGCTCTGACGTGTGGAATTCGGCGGGCAGGCCGGGGTCAGCAAACCGCTTACCGGGCAGCGCGATCCCCAAAATGTGGACGTCGTTTCCAGCGACATTTTTGTTAGCGCGCGAGATGTATGTGCGCATGGGCAGAGGGGCAGGAAATAGAAGGGAGGATGATGGGTAATTGTCGGCCATCTGCAGGTGATAACCGACATGGTCGGCAGACGCCAAATGGAATAATTGAAGTCCGACTTGCAGCCATTATTCCCGCCAGAACGCTCACCTCTGAACCAGACGACATTTGTCCTTCCTTCCGGTGGCGCATGCGCAGAGAGCCTTTCGCTGGTTATTACACTGACCGCCGATCGACTTCCGCTGGTTCCCAGACGGCGTCGATTCACATGTGTGCGACGGTCGATTTTCGTGTTTTTCGCATTGGTTATTACCATTTATCAAGGACGATTTATGGTGTTAGTCAGCCTGGCGTGGACGTGGACCACCGTACCCCCTCTCCCCATTCCAGCTCCCCAACAACCCCCAAACCCATCACCCGCCTAACCCTATTTTACTTAGCCAAGGAGATGAAGACATTAAGGCGTTTTGCCGACAAACCGGATAGTGGCAAGGGGTACGCGCGGAGATGTAAAACAAATGCAGACCACAACCCCTCCGACAATTGAGACGTATTGGATTTGTGCAGCAAAGAATGTCACATTTTAAAATGTCAGACCCCCATCTCCAACCCCAAGTGTGTGTGTGTGTGTGTGTGTGTGTGTGTGTGTGTGTGTGTGTGTGTGTGTGTGTGTGTGTGTGTGTCTATTCTTACTGTCTACTCTTATTTTACTTAGCCAAGAAGATGAAGACATTAAAGCGTTTTGCTGACAAACAGGATAATGGCAAGAGGCCTTAATGAAGAATGTACGGACATTTAAAAAAATCAGACCCCCCACCCATTGGGTCCAAGTACGCTTTAGGTTTTCACACATTTAAAAAAAATCAGATCTCCACCCCTTCTCCCTTAGATACGTGCGAAAGGCCCCCAGCCCATACGCCAATATATAACACTATCACCCCGTCCTTACTCCACCCCCTACCCCCAACAACACCGCTCATATAAGTTTCGGTGGATTCTTTTTAAGTATATCTATATTGGATGTGTACATAAACACAAGTTCGCACATTTAAAACAATTGAGACCGCCCATTCTACCCCCTAGATGTGTACGTACTAAATAAAGGCCCCCAACCCATACGACATCACAGAACACCAACATCCATCCCCCTCTAACCCCCTATACCCTCAAAATAACCCCCATATTTCTGGTGTATTTCGCTGGGCTGGCCTGGGCCGGCCTTGCTCGTCTGACCGGGCGGCACATGTTGGTATTAGACCTGGTAATGAGCTCTTCCCGAGCAGCTCAGAGCTGCTCAGAGCTTTATGTCTTCTGACATCTGATTTTGATTTGGCCCAGATATGAGTTATAACCGAAAGCTGTCACTTTGCCACAATAAATCCTGTCCAAGTACTGACGCAGGGGGGACTGTTGCTTGAATATTTCTTCAGTTTTCGGCCTGTTGTGTAGGGGCTGTGAGGGGTGTTCTGAGGGATTCTGAGGGAGAAGTTGCCCGGGGGGGGGGGGGGCTACTCATAACCTATGTGGGACTTTCCGTTCCATATTTTGGGGTTACTAGAAAGCTGACCACTCCACAAATAAGGTAATTGGAATCCACCGCCCATTGTTTTTGCTCCCTTAGAGCTTATGTGCCAGAGAAAACCTGTGCAAACTGGCCAAATAGCACCTATGTATTAATGCATTAAGTAATGTATCAACAGAGAGAAAGTCAGGATGTATGACCACCAATTCTTTTAGGCTTTCAGTGGGGGAGCCACTCCCCAATTTCATTGGATTTCTACTGAACGTATGCACATTTTAAAAAAGTCTCAAACTTCCCCTCCTCCCCTCCTTGATGCGTACATACTTAGTGGAAGGCCCCAAAACTATATCTGAGTACCCCCCCCCCCCCCCCCTTTAGGGGTAGTGGGGAAAGTGGGGGTTAGTGACAAATGGTCGGTTCTTGGTGGACTGGGCGGCGGGTGTTATTTGACTCAGTGTCGGGGTAGTACTGGGGGTGCTGGGGGCGGCAGACCGTGGCCACAGACACACCTCAGGGAGTCGGCCCGTTCTGCTCCCACTCACTCCCTCTGAGCATCTGAGGTACCGCGAGCAGCTCACAGTTAGCCAAAAGGCTGTGTGCAAGTATACACTACATTTATAATGCTTGATGTGTTCATGAGTCAGTCTGTTAGAATCTTCTGTTACTTATATATTTCAAATATACCTAAAGTTTCCAGGGGCCTTTTGAACCGTTAGACCGATGACCCCACTTAGATAATTACTTTATATGCATCTCTCTCCCCCTTAAGAAACACAATACAACTTTGAGATTGAAGCAGTTATAATATGGAGAAACTGATCCTCACTGAAATTTATCTTTTCATAAAATGATACCATAATTTTATCTATGGTTCAGACTCGATAAATAAATAAACAAAATAAAACGGCACAATTAAATCTAAACTTCCTCAAATAATCAATGAGAATCATCATGCAGAAATAAGATCTGAAAAAAATAATTCATAAATAAACCAACAGATGAGCTCAGTTGAGCATATACGTGAAGGGAAGGGAGTAATTTAGCAAATATATTTCGGCGTACGTTACTACTGATAATTTGTATGAAACCCAGAGTTTATAAGATTAACAATTAAGCATTATTTCCACAGGTCTTTCCATCGAGTTGTCCTTTTTACAAAGGGTCTATAGATGGCGCATTCCTTGAGCAGTTCCCCGCCCCTAGGGCCTACAGCGTTGAGACACATGTGGGAGAGACCTCAAAACAAACCAGAACAAAAACGTGCTAAAACAACTTGCCGACTTGTACGCAGGTAAATCAAAGGATGCCATCTTTTTGACTGGAGCAAAAAGTCAACTTCAAAGGATTATGACAAATGTCTTTGAATGTGCTTCAGTAATATTGTGCTCAGGCAAGTAATAGTAGACTCGTCATCATCTTGCTTTCATCAAACCTTGAAAGACAATTCGTTACTTTATTAAGCCTGTACTTAGACAGCTTGATTCTTGAACTTCTTAAGAAAGACATATCCTCCTGTTAACTGATAACACATTAACATTCTGGTGGGAAAGGTCCCAATAGCTGGCTAAAAAGACGATGGGTGGAAAGGAAACATTGTATTTTGATGAATTCAAAGGTTACCCAGGGAATTATATGACGTTATTATAATGTTATTATAACGTTCTTTTTAGTTCTGTTCTTGTTACATTATTTTGATGGTACCCGAAAACATCTTTAGAACCTAACATTGCGCCATTGCACTGTGACGTTATTGTGACATTCTTGTAAAATTCTTTCATGTTATAATAATGTTATTATAACATTCTTTATTAGAAAGGTCTCAACTTCACTAATATATAATGTTATTATGACATTCTTTTTAGTAAGTCTCAACTTAACCTAAAATAATGTAACTATTACATGAAATTGGGCAGGTTACAGACTAACCAAAAAAGACCGGTTACAGAACGTGCTTGTTACATCACTGCTTTCCTGGGTAGCTTTACACTACAATACCTCTTACTTCTGACTGGCTTGAGTCCAGACATACATATTCAGTCAAAAGATCCACATGGATATCAGACCACTTTAGGGATCAGACTGTCCTGAACTGCACCCCGCCTTAGTTTATGACATCCATTTAACATGTCAGGCCTCCCCCCAGCTAACTTTCTGTCTGTATGCCCCTCACGCTCCTCGCTAAACGCCGCCACCCTCCCGGAATATCAAACAGGATTTTAAAGTGTGTAATTCCTTGAATTCATCTTGACCTCTGCCTCCAAAAGCAGGGGGCATTTCTCAACTCCCCCCTCCCCCCTCCTCCCCCCCCCCCTCCTCCTCCTGTTAGCCCCCTTTTCCTCCAGGGCTGGTCCCCCCGGACCTGCCTACACATAAAGCCGCCCACAGAGGCACTACGTCCCACTCTCTCACCGCCAATAACTCCACCACAGGCAATCTCCAACTTGTCTTTTCGCATTTGAAGGCGCCGGCCTCCCACCATTGGTCAGTTATTATATGGTGGTCACAAACTGCCCCGCCGGCCCTACTTTCTCCCCGCCCCGCGCGCAGTAATTGATCGCTTTTCTGCCGTTTGTAAAGTGGCGATAACGGAAGCGTTCAGCGCGGATCGTTCAGCGCCGCGTTTTCCGGTCGGCGTTATGGCAATATCTCCGCTTTATGTATCTGTTCGCGACATGCTCAGGGTTTTCTGGACAGACTTTGACACCTCCTGCTACTCCTTAACCTCCCACCTCCCTCTCTCCCCCCCCCCCCCCCCCCCCCCCCACTCCTCCCCCTCCACCCCCTCTTTACTTCATTGCCTGCTGGCCGCCATTTCATGGGTCCCCGCGTCCGTACACTAGGAGTCAGACAATTAACATGGCGGGCCCCTACCTGTAAGCCGTCCCAGGTCCACCCATGTGTCTCACCCGACCCAGGCCTAGGGTCACAAATGTCCGGCTTCCATTACCCCAGCCCGGGCCCTAACGTCCCATAACCTTACCCCGCCAGGACGGCCCCCACTTCGGCCCGCCGCTAAAAGGGCCCCTAATGTGGCGCGAATGATCCGGCGTTTTCACTGGCGGTTAGAGAAGACATCCTTAACCAGGGGATATTCATTAAGAGGACTAATCAGCGGGGCTTGGGTCTGTTAATGACCCCGCCCAGGGCCGACTCACCACCACAGGTCCCTGCGCCGCGCCACTTAGTCCCTGATTACTCCGCGCTCACAGTGGCGACACCCAGCGGCCGCAAGTGTCAAAGACGCCCACAGTGACGTCACGGACGCTGGCTGTTCAATGTTGCCCCTGGCGTCCTAAAGTTAGCCCCCTTTTCCCCGAGGTAGCAAATCAAAGTTATGGGGTCCGTCAATCGTTTCAAAGAAAACGCAATAGGCATAAACATTGCTTTTACAAAACAGGCCAGGAATCCATATTTCACGGGAAAGCACCCAATAGGTGCTGAGTGACGCCCACACTAACCCTGATGGAAATGTCTATCAAAAGTATTTCAGTGCAAAGCAGTAGCAACAGCGAGGAAACACATTTCTTTAGCAACTCAGAAGAAGGTCAGTTTATGAGACAGGGCTACGTTATGAATGTCGCAACATCAAAATGAAAAGGGAAATCCCTAAATTCTAAAGGGATATATATTTCTCATAACAAGTAAACAAGTAAACAGGTAATCAACATTAATCAAAAAGGGAATACATTCTATACATGTTTTATTCAAAGATTGAAACATTCAAGAATGACACATAACAAGAACCTTTGAATGGCAACTGCTTTCATTAGATCTGATTCCTCTTCAAGTTTCTTTCTCACTTTGTATCTATAAAAACTCAATGGAAATTGATCCGTAAATCCATACGTGAACAAGTGTGTAATGGAGACCATTGCCACCATCTCGGGCCGCCCGAGAGCCTTTCAGGGACGCCAGCAGAAATTAAATTGATGGCTGGCTTGTGTGTTTTCTTTGTGTCTATCTCTTGTCGCCAATGTTTACCGATGTCATTGAGGGAGTGGGGAAATGATCAATAAATAGATCTCAGTCAAACTATTGGACGAGCAGGCCCCCGACTTAATGCGGAATTTCACCCACTTACGGCAGGGCAAACTTCCAGTGATTGCTTCAACCAATCAAATCAATCCTTGAGTGTCACGTGACTGATAACATCTGTAATAGTCGGTTCGCTATCTCGGGGGAGGAGGAGAGAGGGGGGTGTTGCCTCTTTTTCAGCAAATCGATTCCAGCGGAAAAGTGAACGAGTTGAGTTGAGGAGCCAGCAGTAAATTTGTCGCTTCTTGATAGCGATTGGCAACGGGAAGAGAAACAGTGCTGTGATACCCGCTTTTCTGCGTCCGCGGCTGGTGCCCGGATGTGGCTGTTTGATGGCGCGCCGGAAGTGGAGACGTCGCCGACTGACCGAACCCGTTATCACGGCCCTATCGCCTATAGAGGGAGCCACCGCCCAGACTGACCACGTGGTCAGGGGTCAAAAGGTCAGTTGTCGTCCTTGACCTCCCCTCGCCACCCTGAAAATGAATCCTGGGTGACAAAATGACAAAAGTAATCGGCGCATGCGCGGTGGTTGTAGAACTAATCCCATCCCGCCGTTTGGCGCCCCCTATCGCCCGATGTGTGAACGGCCATAAAACAAGTCGGTGATAACAGATTGGGCGCTGTCGGCAGGCCAGGCAAAAAGAGACTTGAAGAATAAATTCGGCTTGCTCATCTGTTCTCCGGGCCCCTGTAATAGCTTCTCGATTGGGGGGTGGGGTGGGTGGGGTGGAGGAGCTGAAATATTGGCTCCGATTAGGCCAGATTCAAACGGCCCTAAACAACAAGAATTATAACTTATATAACTCTTCCATCCTCCAATCTTAAAAATAAAGGCGTAAATATTTAATTTTTACTTCATATGGGTAATCATAAAATTTGCCTTGAAACAGCATGTCTATTTCTTACAATAACTCAATATAAAAGCTAAAATGAACTCTGTACATACTACAGATTTCTTCCTATGTCATAGAGGTCGTGCATACCATTGTGCAATTATGCGTCATTAGAGTAAAGAATGAAAGGTTGCAGATCAGATCAGGCTTAAAATACACCTGCGCAGTCACAACAAGATAAATTTTAAACGAAAGAATTCTAAATTTCTCAAGAGTCCCATTTATAGAGGAATTGCACTATGGGATAGGATACCCCAGTCGATCGAAATAGCAACCACCATTGAAGTTCAAATTTAAAAATGAGATTCCATGATGACTTTCTGAAACGACGTCCCTGATGTACTTTTGGACTGATTAATGATAACAATAATGATACATAAGTCCATCATGCCTGAATATCATCTTATGATTTATGAAACTTCATGTTATTGATCTATTTTCAATGTTTGATCATTGTTATCTTTACTTCTGTTTTTTTTTATTTCTATAAATCTACTTTATTAAATGTGCATGGCTGGAAGATCATGTAATCACATGAAGCCTTTGTTCAATGACCAAATAGTTGTCTTAAGTAAATATCCTACAATTCTGTTCTAGTTTATTTAGAATTGACCATAACAGAAAATTCTAAACTGATCACCAAAGGACCATGGAAGTGTTATAACTGATGTGAATTGTGTTTCAAATAAAACCAGTGGCAGTTTAATCGTTACAGTCTCCTTGATAATCCAACAAGTTGTCCTCTTTTTTGTCCTATGATTCAAGCACTGACTTGATGATCGTTATCAATGTATAAGAAAAGAAATCACCAGTAAAAAGTCATGATTTGTAGCAGATCGGAATCAATATCCATGTAGCTTGTATTTGAAGTGTGTGTTATGTGTCGGGACCTAGCCAAAGAAGTTTTTTCAACACATATTTCAAAGACTGTATCTGGGTCAAGGACTTCCAGGTTAACTAGTGATATTGTATCCTCTTACTGTTAACCGAGAAGTGTACACACTTCACGAGCATTGATTTTGAGATTATAACATACTGGACACAATTGACCAAAGCACTTTTTTAATCATTGACTTATTGTAATGAATTGGACATTTGACATTGTGTATCCAAGGTTAACTTCCCTGGGTTGCTTCAATTCCCTCAACCATACTTTTTAGTCAGTTTGTTACTTACTAAGATGGGACCTAACAATTACGTTTTTGATGGTGAGGTTGAATGCCAGAAACAAATGGAAATTGATCTCTGAGAGCCAGCCAAACATGACAGTTATCCTATCTTAGGTAAGATACCAGTATACTAGTGTTGTTAGTATAATTATATAAGAACATGTTTCTCTCACAAACTGTCATGATGGAAATATCTTGGTATTTTTCGTGATTTTCCGGGTGGCCCATGCAGCATCCAGCCCGTAGTCACTTTTTCCTGCTGATTTATCAAGTCTCCATTTCACAGAACTCCCCCGACCCCGACCTTCAGTAACAAACTACCTCATCGGGGGGGGGGGGGTTCTTTGTTCTTTCTTGGATTTTAACGTGCTGCGTATATAAGGAATGGATGACAGAGGGTACGAAGCCATGTGTGAAATTCTGTGGCCAGTCTTTTTCTTGTTGCTACATGTATTTCGAAGCATATGGACTTTAGTGCAATTGCTATCGTCATTTCACTGTGTGCGTTTCTGCAATTGGTTAAAGAAATGATACAATAAAGGTTGATCAATGTAGTGTGATATATGTTTGATAACAATATGATATTAAACCATATCTATATGGGTGAAAATGAGAAACGACCTTGCCAAGTAAGATATGCTGAGTTAGAAAAGTGATAAGATTAATCAGCTTCATAATAAAACAATACATATAGATGTTTGTTTAAGTAGAAGCATTTAAATCATACAAAAATATAATTATAATTTTGACTTCCAATGCCCAGCCACATAAGGAAACTCGACTCAACTCGATAGTTTTAAGAGATTGAGACTGGGTGCAAACTCACCAGTCTCAATGAAAAACTGACCACTGGTCAAATATAGCGACTGGTTAATCTAAAGTCCTCTAGCTCCTGCTGATAGACACAATAATATAGGACCACAATTGGTGTGTCTGTATATCCCTTTATCTGATTGCCTAATGGATTCAAGACAGTTGACTTGAGTTATATGCCACATCTAGTGACTGGGCCTTAAAAAGTGCTTTAGACTGAAAACTATCCAGTCTTTAACAGCAGTTCACATTTGGGGACTGGGCCTTCAGATTACATAAGACTCAAGACTATCAAGTCTAAAATCTTCATTCATCATGATTAAAGACCATACTGATCAGTCTCAATAAGATCAAAACCTTAAGTTTTCACCCCAGTTACAGAACAATTAGACTATCAAGACCCAATTCAACTCAACTCATGAGTTCAGTCTCTATGTGACAGGGCCTTTATACTTAAGTTAACCTGTAGAAAACATTGAGACTTTGTAAACAAAATTCTTGTGCGAAGAAACAAGATTAAGAACAACAGTGTTTGCCAAAGAAAGTAAACAAAAAGTCATTTTGACTGTTTACATTTGCACCTGTGGTGATGAAGGTCCTGGTACTAGGACGTCATCGTGTTAGAAGGTCAAATGGCAGATGTTTTTGTAAGGTAAGTTAGTCCTAATTTGACGTCACAGGATAGGGTAATGCACCTTTAGGGGAATAGGGACCTGCAACTGGTCAAGTGTCCATTCTTTACCCGGGAGGGTCAGTCTTACCTGTTTGGGGCGGCATGGGGGGTGGGGGGGTGGGGGGTTAAGCGCCGTTTCCACCAGTCAATTTAACTACCGATTTGTTGGTAATTTATTACTTTTTCCTAGTAATATGGCACAGGATTATATATCTTGCATACCATTTGAAAGAGAATTAAAAACCTTTGTTAATGATTTATAACATGTTCATGATTGACCAATATTCCCACTGCCGATTTCTGAAATTGGTAGTCAAATCGGCTAGTGGAAACAGGGCTTTAGGCGTAAGGAGGTGACTGACCACTGACCTTGAGGTGGGTGACCCACAGGTAACTGACCTTCAAATGACCACCCGTTGACCACACGTGTTTGACCAAGTTTTAACTTCTAACAAGTGGCTTTGCCAGGTAAAAAAAAGGCTCTGTCAGGGACAAAAACCCTTCAGGACTCGAACCAACAATATGGGGTTTAGAGTTTGGGTTAACTTATGATATCACTTGAAAACTGATTCTGCGAGACATTGGTAGCAGATTAAGATATGGATTCCTGTAGGATATGATAATAGAATCACTGAATAACATTAGCGGGAGTTTTTATTTCACCGCCTTCTCAGAGTGTTTACCAACATAATGACGCAGGGATAGGGGATGGGGATGGGGGAAACAACGCTACCTTCGGTAGAGTTACTTACGAAAAACACCACGGGGGGCGCCACTGAGGCCTTGAGAGCCTATACCAGGTGTGTGGATAGTTTGATATGCAGTGATATAGTACATAGTGATACAGTAGAAAACGACACGCTTTAACGTGAATGCCTTACACCAAGATATTGATCATTCTCTGTAGTAGTGGATCTGGTATTTCACAAGGGATGCATCAACGCATACCTAACATAGACAGCCGTATACATGCTTTTAGAAAGTTGATGCTTAAAGATATGTGGTCAAGAGGTTCTATGTTAACCTCCCTATTGCCCCTCCCACTTCTCTACTGTCTATCTGTGATGGTTACAGGTCGCGATCTATGTACGATGGTAACTGGAAGCCATAAGCACCCGACAACTCAGGTTTTCTTTTCTTTTTTATTTAGTCAAGTACATGTATATACATATTTAAGGCTTCAGTAAAGATAGATGCTGGTGTTCCAACCTATAGCTGTCCACAAAGGCAATAAATTGTTATGTTACTGTGGTTATGTCAATCAAGCAGTACAGTCAATGATTCAACTTCGCCAGAATTTAAAGTTATTATGCACTCTGTCTTGAAGAGTCTCAATCTAAAATAAATTAGATATAACTGTTGTGTGAGAATTGGGCAGGTAACAGACTGACCGAAAAAGTATGGTCATAGAACTTCGAGGTAGATGCACAGGACTGTTTTGCTATCACATAATTAGCACAGGAAAGAATCTATAGGCCTAGATATGACTGAAAATAATGAAAACTTGTATCTAATTTATTTAGATCAGAAACATGTAGATTAAAAAAAGTGTCTGTTCCATAAAAAGCACAGCATATACAATTCTGCTAACCATGGATAGCATATTTCCTTTGTTTTACCTGCAGACAAACCTAGATCAAAGTGCATGGTGGGAAATGTGTCGACAAAAGTCCCTGCTTATGTATAGAAATTTTCATATTATGGGAAATTATTAATGACCATTTTTCATTTAGTATATATGCATATGTTTTTCATTTTTTAAGTTGATTTGAAAATTCATTCATTACAGTAAATTAAATAGCACATATATGCATATATCTATAGATTTTCCAGTGTTTATGTCGAAAAAAACTAGTCCAAATTAACCTGCGTGTGCCTAAAATATGAGCTATCCGTGGTAGGGAGAATTCTGCTAGCCAGGAGAGGTGGTCGGGGCCGGCGGACCATCTCTCGGCGCCGCCTCATCCCGCAGTAAATGAGCCCGCCTCAGGTGAGAGGCGGAGTGGGCGGAGGCCCAGTTTCCCCCTTTATCGTCCACTGTGGCCGCCCTCGTGCAGAACGCGTTTTCTCGAGAGCTCACGAGAGGCCTCATTCTCATTTCCGGCTTAGCACGTGGGTGGGTAATACAAAACGTGATTGACACGGCGTTATTTCCGAATCGACCTACGGGCGATAATACAGCTGATACGTCCCGCTCTGCTTTTTATTGCTCTGGTCCCCGCCGCCGGAACATCCGCCGCCGCGCCCTCTGCGGGCAAACGGAGGAACTAATGAATTGAAGCGGGCACTTCCGGAAACATCATTGACTTTTTCACCTCCCCTCTCCCAGTCGCCATAGGTAACGGGCTATCGATAACAGCCCAACTTCAGGGCTATTGCAACTTTTTTTTATTATCATTATTATTTGGCACAGTCTGATGGTTTTGATATTGAGTTTTGTCACTGGAAACGGAACCAATTATCCTCCCATTGTAGGATGATTGCAATTCCCGACCTTTGACATTTCATTCTTACTTCCAAGCCCCGACCATCTCCGTTTGATCTTGATGGGTTCGAGGCAAATGTACGTGGAATTAGGTTTTGTGACTGTCACACTTTAATGACACTGATGACGTCAGAAACCATTTAGACTCATATTGACGTACATCTATATATATGTTTCAGGATCAATACGTCTATAGACCTTGTGCAAACGTGGTCACGTGATCACTTTTTGGTGATCACCACGTGGTGATCAAGACCACATGGATATAAAAAAAAATGAAAATTTATCAATTTTAAATGCTGACACTATTACATAATAATGGGCATTTCTAATATTTTTAACACAGAATTGTATTTTAAGTGCTTCAGATTTGTAAACAACAGTGATCATAAACTGATCACCAATATGGCGGCCAGCCCATCCTGGGTACTCATGACGTCATCTGCAAAACGTCTATACTAACTGTCTAGGCTCACCATCAGGTAAACAGTACTCGCAGGAAAGTTCCAAGTATCAATTTCATTTTTAATAGTGTTCTGTGGAAACAACTGTGTTTACATTCAGCTTTCAACAGCAGGTTTCTTTTCAAAATGTTTCATTATTGATTCTTTCCATTTCTAGTTATTGATAAAGCATTGACGTCGAAGTATCACCGGTGACATGTAATATGCAGATCTATGTTATGTTATGAATTGTGGATAGCTCGTTAAGGTTGCATTACCAGTTGCATATACCATGTGCTTTGTGTGAGCTGGACATTTTGACGTTTGGCCAAGCTTTATATGAATGTTTCTCTGTATGTCTATCCGTCTTCTCACTTGAACTCATGTAAAAATGTAATGTACCCAGCCAAAATCCTTATCACCAATACTCAAATGACAGAAGGGTTCTAATATCCTGGATTGAATTCATGTTGAACCAAAAAAACATATCAGTAATCCGTGTATGCCTGTCACGGAGGATTTAGACGCTTTGACATAAAAGGCGCACAATCTATATCTTGTTCCAGGGGCTCATGGTTAGGGCCCTGAATAAAAGGAGGGGGTGGTTGGAGGCAGACAGTCACTTTGTGTGGTCCTTACCCCTCACTCTCTCCACATTCTTACCCCTCCCCCCTCCCCTGCGTCCCCTCATTCGCCGGCCAGCCGTGAACACGGGGTCGTTAGGTGTGTTCTTTCGCCCCGCCCGCACCACTTCCGCTAATGGCCGCCATGTTTTCGCTAGTCCCCGGCGACGGGCCCGTCCCGAGAAATCACCAGCGAAAGGGGCCATAACGGAAACTGAATGTGAAAACGGCGCGGCCGTCAGGGCCGCTTATGCCCACTATAATTCTAAGCGGTCCGGGCTTTTATCTTTTTAGTGGTCCGCTTGGACCCCGCGTGCCGCATCTGTGACCCGTCCCGCCAGCCGACCGACCAGCGATTCCTTCATCAATTTTCACTAGTCACATATCGAGAGGCTTTTCATAAGTCAAGCGGCGCGAGATTTGGCGCGATTGGTGCACTAGAGACCCCGGGCCGGATCCTGGGAGAGGGAGAAGGGGCTGGGTGCTAAATTGAGTCGGCGGAGAGGGGGGTGGCTCGGCGCTAAGATACCCCGGCTACAATTTGATTAACGTGCGAAAAAGCTCCGTTGCATTTTGATATGGTTGCGAAGCCATTTTCGGCTCCTATTTCTCATGCGTTGGCGTTGGCGCGGGCGCAATAAATTTGGGGCCGGGATTATGCCTAATGGCCGAATGCATGCATATTTTATATGGCATCTGCCGTAATATGGGCACGCGTCTTTCCGCCGCTCTCACTGTCTAATGTGATCAGGGGAGCGGCAACGATAGCCGCCCGGCTGGGGGGACGTCTGGGACGGGGAGACGGTCAGAGAGACGGACAACAAGGGATGAAACGATGTGAGACTTTGGACATGGGGTTTGACTTCACTGGGGAAATAGGGGGACATAAAGAGACAAGGAGACGACACGGGGGACAGGGGGGACATTTAGGGGTCCAAATGAGACATGGACATGGGAAAAGAGACAGATAGGGACGCGGTAGGGAGAGACAGGAAGGGGACATGCAGAAAAATGGATGAGACAGTGAGAGACATGTGGGAGACTGAATGGCAGAGTAAAGAACACAGGGAATCACAATAGACAGGTCAGGGAAGGGTCAGTCCCAGGTAGAATCTCTCCTCCTCTCCCTCCCCAGCCGTGCAGGCTGAGGACTCTACGAGATAGTTACGAGGGTGAGTAACGCCGAGCTGCTACGAGCAGGTCTAAGCTGCTCGAAGCTGTTCAGAGGTACTAAGAGCTGCTCACAAGGCGGAGTACGTCAAAAGGCGAGCAGCTCACGGTCAGTGCGAGTCGCTCGAGTCCGACCCCCGTCACCGCTAACGGTAGTAGTATAGGCAGTTGTTGGTGTGTGTCTGGCGACGTACGGTATACAGAATGGTTATCGTCCGGAGGTTCCGGTTAATCAGATAAACCGGAACTGCATTGCTCATCGCCGGAACTAGTTTGAAAGATTCAGAATTCGATGTATATTAAATAAGAAACATTTTAGAATATCCGTATGCATATCTGAAAAAATGATTCCTATGTTCGATGTGAAAATAAGCGCTCTCTGAAGGCGTCATCTTAGTTTGATCAATAAAAATGAACCATATTGTAAGGAATTAGTGTAATCTTGTAAATAAATACTTGATTCTCATATAGATAATTGCAGCAACTCTAAAAACCAAGGGGAACCTAGTCTGTAGGCTTGAATACTGGCTTTTCTTACGTTGAGAATGGTAGGGCGGCTTGATAGACTAAGGGGAACCTTGAAGATTATTCCTGATATTAACCTTTAAAGAATATGTAGAAGATGTGACCAAACAGTATGGAGGAACCCGCTAAGGCGGTATACTACCCACCCTGCTGTAAGGTACGGCGGCCGCAGCGGTAGCGTCGGGGTAGTAGCATTAGGCCCGCCGTCCACAGACCCACTGCAGCCCGGGCTTTGTTTCATTATTAAAACATTAGAGGGCGGGGGCCGCACCTGGCTCCCCCCCCCCCCCGCACCCCCCTCATCTGCATCTAAACCACCCGACGACCCGCGCCGCACAACGGCTTTAATTTCCACCAATAGGATTATTTACAAATTATTTGATGTATGGGGACTAGGAGGGGTGGTGGAAATCCCGGGCGAAGACGGCGGGGTGATCCCACCCCAAGCTCTGAGTGGGATCTCTAAAGTCTGAAAGCAGGGCCACTCGGCTCTGTAATCACTCGTAAAAACCGCGCCCGTTTTAAATTCACCGCGCCGACCCTGATTGGCCTATTTAGTTTGGACGGCGGTCCCCTAGCGGCCCCTAGCGGCGATCGTCGGAGGTAGGGGGGCAGTCGTCTTTGGACACTGGGAGTCCCCGACCACTATAAACTCGCGCGGCTAAGCCCCTGCAGTAGGCACACTCCCCACACCCTCTCATTAATTTGTCACAAATGTTCTTTCTTGGACTCGCCGTAAAGGTTCTGCGGAGAGAAGTCGACGCGATGGCTTTTCTGTCGGGGTCAGTGGCGACTTGGGGACATTAGATGAATGATTTATGCGGCTGATTTATTTGGGAGAGTGAGATGGGTGAGGGGTAGGACGGGGCTGGGATTGGGAATGCTGTGAGTGGCGTGGAGGGGTGGGGGTAAGGGAGGGGACGGGGAGCCCGATAGCATCAATGATGAAGTGGTGCCTCCTATACATGATCCGTTTTATGAAGGTGAATAAATAACACATTTAGCAAAAATCTATGGCATTCCTGGTCGGCGCGGTGAGTGTTGACAGGCGAATCACGCGGGCGGCGGGCCGGCCCGGCCTAACTCATAACCTTAATGTAAGAATGCGCTACACTTTGCCCCAGTGAAATATAGCATTCTCCACCGCCGAGTCACACTCTTTGTATCCCGCGGGTCGACACCCTAACTCCTTCTACCTTTTGACTTTCCTTTCAGGGTCCTGTGATCTACTTTCTATCTGCGTGGCATAAATACAACAGGAGTCTCTCCTACCCCCCCCCCCCCTAACCGCCCCCCCCCCCGCACCCCTCCCCCTCCCTTCCTGTGTTGATCACCAAGAAGCCCGGGCGGAAGTGACGTCACAGCGGACGCTGGTCGGCAGAAAGGACGATAAGGACCTCCCATTGGTCGGTGAGACGGGCTGATCGCGATGGAGTATGGGTAAAAACTGAGGGAACCAGAGGAAAGTGTCAAAGTTGTGAGAATTTCATTATTGCCCTCTACTCGATATTTCTGAGAACAACTATTATATATTGAATTGCCAGTCCCTATATAGACATTCTGTAGTATCCTGTCGTCTCAAAACTGGGTGAATAAAAGACTGTCTGTGAATGCTACTGCCAATTTTTGTGCTGTCACTAAGAAATTTCACCATTCCCGGTGTAAAAATCAAGTATAGACCAGAAAGAATCAAGTATAGACCACAAGTACATGCAGCAATTGTTATTGCCCCAGTTTGCCCATACCTATGTCTGGGGCTAAAAGTATTGACAGTGGGTGCAAACTGGGGCAAAACTATTTGTTTTGTATCCCCTTGATCTGTGCTATGTATATCCAACGAGAGTAGAAGGGACCTTCTACTCTCGTTGGTATATCATTGTAATACATGCATGAACAGCATAACCTCTTAATCAAAAGATACTGTGTGTCGTTGATTATCACAGTACTTTATTTCAACAAAGACAGGTTCAACTTCAACCCTACTACCAACTTTGCTTTCAGGTTTTATTTCTCCAGACTATCATGCCACCCCGCGGAAGTCGTGGACTAATCAAGCTGGAAGTGGGCAATTCCCGGGCAGTCCTTCGGCGGAACCCCTCACAAGAAACA